>OX244259.1:57327500-59827500 GCA_945867215.1 Epinotia demarniana
CACCTGACCTAATACGCATACGTTTAGTAATTGAGTAATTAATGTACTCAGAGAAAAGTTTGTATGGAAACTTCACTATATCGTTGCCCCTTAACAAGATGCGATGTGTATAGCATAGCATTACATTTCTTCTCACCAATAACTTATTCAGCTTTTCCATCTTTTTTAAAGTTCCAAGAGCCCATAAACTGGAATTACGTTCACATTACTTTTTAAACTCACAATGCTACGATTGGGATCATATAAAGCGAACAAACACACAAAAGAGCGTCAGTCACAATCCGGAGCTTCGGTGTGCTCGCTAGATCAGTTTATTGGCCATTTTTAGGAACCGGTTCTAGGTGGTAAAGTTAGTACCGAACCGGGCGGTAATTTCAATATTGGCATTCGACGACTGAGGCTTCGATAGATTTATTATAAGCACATTCCATGCGGGCTAAAGACGCTGTAGCCAAGCGGTAAGACAAGCGACTTTCAAGCAGGTCTGGAGGTACGGGTGCGAAGCTGTGTTCGTACCACTGGTTTTTCTAAAATACTTATGTACGAAATGTCATTATATATTGGGTAGTAGGTTTCCGGTGAAGGAAAACATCGCGAGGAAACCGTGTAATCCCAACAAGGTCTAGTTTGGTTCTGGTTTGACTGGTCAGATGGCAGTCGGTTTCGTAAATGGATAAGGGCCAAATTCTTCCCCTGACCTGTTTGTCTCTCTTGTTGTGGTGCAATAAAGAGTATTTATTATTATTATTATTCTTGGCCAGTAGTTAGCCTGGTTAGCCATACAAACCAAAGGAGTGAAAAAAAACCCGTTGTGACACAAAAAAATACCATACAACTGTACGGTTAATTTTCGTGCCACAGCGGAAAACTTTCATAGAGTGAAAATTTAATTGGGTGAGTTAAGCTGGCCAAGAATTTGGTCCTCACCCAAATCTAGTTCATACTATTGTTATATTGGGTACCAAAGCGGACGCCGGGCTCCTTTAGGGTTCAACCGGGAAAATTATAAGAGGATGATTATTTACCTAGGGCCGTAAGCCACTCGGACCGCACTAGAGAGTGCACCAACACTCCAGTAATGCATAATTATGCATGTTGATTCCTAATCTTCTTATGTGTACAGTCGCTGAGGCCGAAAATGGCCAAGTTTACAAACATTAACATTCTAACAATCCTACTTTTTTATACAGTATTTTGAGATTTTTATAATAAAAGGAAGAATAAGTATCACAAACCTTGATTAACAAAAATGGTACTAGACGACTAGAATATTGGTTACAAATAAAATAAAAATTTATATTTTTTGTAACATGGCGTCATTAAAAGGATAGTAAACCATCAAATTGCCACCATATATATTGTGAAGTAAAACTTCATAAAAAGATATAGCCTTAATATAATCGAAAAATCTTCCAAAAGTGAAATATCCATTACGATTGTTGTTCAAATAAGAACAATTGTTTGACAACTAACTAAATACAGTCGACTCCCCATACAAAATGATCAGACGATGTCACACGTCCAAGAGTGCTTCCAGCTCGGCGCTGTATGCACAGCGCCAGGAGTCCGTGCTTCCACTATGGATGCCCATAGTGGAAGCACGGACTCCTGGAAAGCAGGTGCATGTCCCATCATTGGGGGCACAGGGGCAGGGAACGTGCTAAATTTGCTCTAGAGGTTGAATGCACACCGCAGTTGCTCTATAAACCTAACGAACGTCATCCGTCCGTCCATTAATTTTTCATGAAGTTAAATCAGTTGCGCAACTACAGCCGCTTTATAATATGAGGCCATTGAAGCTAAACTCATCATGAGTATAGCTACCGTAACTTCGGTAGTAGCACAACGCAGGAGGGATGTCAGCACCGAAACGGGCACTAAATTGAACTCTGAGCTAACACTAGATACTAAGTAAGTAGGTGTGTTTTGTGTGTTCAAGGTTTGATTTTACAAGCTTTAATTTAACTTGGCCTATTCGTTTGGTAATTTTGAACTACTGAACTTCAACCCATTGAGTTGTACTTTTAAATATATTATGGTACCATCGAGTAGATCTGATGATGGAGACAGCAGGTGGCCAAGGGAGTTCATTACTTAACCGTTATAACCCTATTGAGTTTAGGCTCATTAGAATCGTCGAAACAGTAAAATCGATGCAATAAAAGCTTGTACCAGAAATTTAATTTTAGGTTTGATCTAAAATTAAATTTCTGTTTTATTTTACTGTTACAAACGATATCGTTTATAATCGTAATTGTTTATCCATACTTAATAGAAAAGTGTATGTGCGTGTGTGTTTGTTTGTTTGTCCGTCTTTCACGGCAAAACGGAGCGACGAATTGACGTGATAAATTTTTAAGTACTAGCCACGTATGCCAGTTTCTTAAAGGCTATAAAAATATGATTCGTAAAGTAAAGTAAATGCAAAAAAAAAACAAAAGCCAAAAGTAAATAAAGGTGTCCTAAGTAAAGTAATCGAAACCAAACATAAACAAGTGAAAATAAAAACGAAAAACAGAGTTGCAGATGAAAATAAAAGTATTGAAAAACAATAAGTACTGATAACTTGATGCACCCAATATTAAATGTTGATCAACATCAGTATATTCAGAAGAGACAAATGTGAAACTTGTGAACCTAAGATTGTCGGCAATGTCAATGAGCTTCTTTGTTTAAGATGTAGTAAATACTTCCATGAAGAATGTGTTCCCTTGTTTCATGAAAACAATATACCTTTGATTGGACCATATTTACGTCATATTAGGTAACTATTATCTTCACCGGGCAAGTTCCTCATCGGATAATGAGGATTGAAGATTCATACCTAAAGAGTATTGTTTAATTTTATGTTTAAGAAGCATTTAGTATGTTAAAACATTTTATTTGGCCTATTATTGAAAATTAATGGCTAATAACTAAGTTAAACGTAATGTCCAATAAAACACTTAAATATTTTAAGAAATAAATAATATCGTCCCCTAGTAAACGCATGTTCATTATTTTCAACATTCACTACTTCCCCTAAAACAATTATATGGTCGATATCTCTTTACAGGTGATCACAATAAACATTCTAAGCAAGCAAGGTAGTAAAGTGGCCAGTTACTAACGATTTACCCTACAAGATTTGCATAGTTGGGGAGTCGATTTGTGTAAGATTGTACCGTAATATTTATTTATTTACATCTATACTGTACGTTTACAGTACTAACCAGTATTGTGCCGGCTGGTTTCGGCATGAGTTAGCGAGGCAATGAACCCCAGTTAACAAGGATGTTGCTCCCGGCTCGGGACCACAACATCGAGTCACGCCCACCCTTGCCTGCCAGGTACACGATCATCGTCCACGTACGGGGGGTCCGCAAAATGGTCCCACAGAATGGGTGCCATTGCCATTATGCGGGCTGGGGGCGGGGTGTCAAAACGATGCCAGGCAGCCGTTTAGTTCGGACCAAACCCCGGTGTGGGCACGTGTTTGTATGGTATATTTCTTCAATTATTTACTGGAATATGGTAACAGGTTAAGTATTCAGAGCAATGCCGCGTAGTTGCGTGTCCAGGAGCAACCGGATGGCTTGCGGTATTTGAGCTTCCGAAGTATTGCGGACTCGCCCTGTGCAGCCCGAACTGAGCCAAGTTGGACTGGTGCGGAAATGGCACCCATTCTGAGGGGCCATTTCGCGGCGCTACTCAGATGTTTCAAATATATTTAAGTCTGCTGCTCATATGAAATTTTTCAGAAAGTTGATAACTAAAAAGGCATAATGAAAGCTAACTTAATTGACGTAGCTAGTAACTATGAGCAAAGTAGTTTTTTTATACCTTTTACTGCGCCCGTTTTCAGTGTAACTGTAAATACTAGTTTCAAAACCACAGTTACTGTGCCCAAATAGTCACGCAGCGCGGCGGTGTCAAATAATCTCATTCATTTGTTTTTTGTATTGTACGCCACTTGCGCCGGCGAATTATGTTCGACGCATACTGGCAGAAACAAATTTGTTTTCGGAGCGGCTTATCGGCCTTTATACCCGAGTGCCTCTGACGAAGGGTTATGGTTTTCTAGCGTATGTATGTAGGTATGTATGAACGAGCAAATTCTGTTTCACAGTGCAACGGCTTGATGGATTTTGACATATGACGTGTCGTTGGATTCCTCATAAAACCCACATCACACTGGCGCAGCCTGGCCGCGGCGGACCATAGTAAATTTGTCATTTGCTGTCTTTACTTTCGTCCGCGCGGCCTGCGCCAGTGTATTGGAGGCCTAACAGAGTGGGAGAGACATAATAATATTTGAAAAAAGGCGATTGGGTTTTTAGATTGCTTTTTATTTCACTTGCGTCTAATATGAACTTTTTGACGTAAAATAAATGTGCGTGTGCATCCATACCAATATTATAAATGGGAAAGTGTTTGTGTGTGTGTGTTTGTTTGTTTGTTTGTTTGTTTGTTTGTCCGTCTTGCACGGCAAAACGGAGAGACGAATTGACGTGATTTTTCAAGTGGAAATAGTTGAAGGGATGGAGAGTGACATAGGATAGTTTTTATCCCCGAAATCATCCCCTAAGTAAGGAGGTGGAATGGGAGTGTAAAAGTTTGTATGGAGCTACGATATAAACGACTTCTACGCGGACGGAGTCGTGGGCAGTAAGCTAGTTATAAATAAATGAGTATGAGTATGTGTTGATATTCTTAAGATGAAAAAGAGTGCATTATTCATGAAATCTATACTTCTTGGAAGCAACATGCGACTCTTGCCTATCAAGACTAGTTGCTCGCGCGGATCCACTCGCGTATTGCAAGAAACTCAGCGAAACCGCCGGATATAACATAGCCGATTTCTATCCGGAAGGCCCATTCCATATACTGGTATACAAAATAACGGAGATACAAACAATCTCATAGACTTTTCCTCTTTATAACGTTGGTATAGATTAGTATAGATAAGCTCCTAATCTCCTTTTCCACGGATTCCCCGCGGAAATCAATACACTCCCAGTGACATTTTAACGCTTTTTTAACCAAAAAGTTGAGAAGCAAATATGTTTCAAAATATTGTCGTCATTAAGATAATACAAAGGCAATGAAACGAGTTTTCAACGTATTAGGGGCGAACCGTTTCATAGAACTGATTGCTAACAATGTTACGTATGATGTGGAATCATTGTTCATAGCTGGAACTGATTCGACGAACTGTTATGTTATCGTAGTCCGAGACAAAAATTAAAACGACAGGTTCACGAACGTTCTGAAAAAGGATCGCATACCCATGATCGATTGGCTACTTGACAAATAAAACACGGTGCCAATCGAACCAATTTTCTGAGTGAATCAAATGTTTCTTTGGGACTAACTACAATAGGAGCACTTAAGAGGCCGCAGTAAGCTCGGCCGAAAATCACCTTCCCATACAAACGTAGTTACGCTCTCATTTTAAAACTACGTGTTGGATTGTGACGAAACTTTGCATATACAATGACATGAGGTATATCTATGTCTGTAATTAGTTTATATGGTTCCAATTTATAAAACAAAGTAAATACAGCAAAAACTAGTTTTGTATGAAAAACTTAAATTCTCTGTATTTTTTTTATTATGGTATCAGAAGCTACACAAACTAATTTCAGACATAGATATACCTCATTTCATTGAACATGCAAAGTTTCGTTACAATCCAACACGTAGTTTTAAAATGAGAGCGTAACTACGTTTGTATGGAGAATCGAGCTTACTGCGGACTCTTAAAAACACAAAAAAGATTGTCATAGTTGGGCCCTCGCTGGCGACAACCGATCCGAAACAAATTGACATAAGTAGTGTTATAATTAAGTATAACGTCAAAGCATTATCTTCGTACTTGTCGTTGTATGGCAAATCACGTAAATTGCTGTTTTAGCAGTCGTAAACTATTTTTTTTATTCGAGCGTAAGGGTCCTAGTGGTAGCTTTAAATTTGCTCTTGGTCGATAATAATTTACTTTAAAAACAAAGTTTTAACCGACTTCAATTTAGTACTCCGCCAAGCCACGAGAACATTTCCTATTTTTTTTTACAATTTACCACATTAACTGATTTCCGAAAGCAAATGCGTTGATTACTATAGAAATAACCGATTCGCTGTATGTGGGCCGATAATATTTGAGGACTTCCATCGATTCCCCAAGATCATCACCAATGGCACTTCATTAGTTCCTATTTCATCGGAATCTTATCAGAACCTGTGACGTACTTTTGCACTTTTAAGTACATAATTGAGGAATTCGATAAGTCATCTGTGGTCTTCATCATCAATTCCTCGCCACCAAATTTATGATTCCGGATGTAAATACACCAGTTATAATAGATAATACCAAAATCACTACACGCGTTCCTAATAAAATTGAGTAGTTCCCTCAATTCCTCATGGATCCCATCATCTAACTGAATTTTGAAAAAAATGGAACCCACCTGGAATTATACACATACGAACAAAAAATTTTTTCGAATCGGCTCATCAATAACGGAGTTCTGAGGTAACAAACATTGAAAAAAAAAGTATACAGTCGAATTGAGAACCTCCTCTTTTTTTGAAGTCGGTTAAAAATACACAGTACCTATATACACAGGTTAAAAATACACAGTACTTGCAATTCATATAATTATCTTTTGTTATAATATTTTATTTATTATTTTGTTCCTCTCATCCATGAGAGGAGGCCTGTGCCCAGCAGTGGGACGTTTATAGGCTGATTTATTATTATTATTATCTCCGATTGAAATTCTCGGGGCGGACCCCGGTCATTTGGAAGGCGTGCGTGGGTATATGTATAGATCCAACACGTAGAGGCCCTTTGGAGCCCTTTGGAGACGAAGTTCTAAAACCCATTCACGGGTACCTACATCGGTATACACTCGTGAACTGGTTCCAACAGGCGTTGGGGCTATTGTGATAACATATGGGTGCATTATGATAAACTGTGCTCTTATACAGAATACAGCATTTATTGGTAAAATATGCATTTTACAAGTCACAAATGAAATACATTAATACACTACACACCGAATATTTTACGGTTTTTTTCATGCAACATTACTATGTTAATAGACAATAAAATAAATAACTGTAATAGTACTCTATTACAGTTATTTATTTTATTTATTTAATCAAAATTTCCGTTTATTACGGCGCAGGGGTCAATCCATCCGTTTAATTGTAAGCTCATCGATTGAGTAATAAGCCTTCTCAGTGAGCAATAGTGTTAGTTTGTTTTTGAACATTGTGTCACTTTCTGAGTCCTTTATATCCGCTGGGACTGAGTTGACATTATTATTATTGATTATATTTTGTAAGTTAAGCTTTATTGCAATAATTTGAAGATTTACTATCAATATAGCAACACTACGTTAGCGTGAGGAAAGTACCCAATTGTGCAGTGACGTAAAGTAAATACATAGGAATAGGATAAATCGCCAATAACTGGACATCCTTCAATAACTTACGTTACTTAACGTTATGCTAAATTGAATTCTGTTTGTAGGTGAACAGAGTTCATTTTTAATATAAGGCGGCCAGTTATTGTACGGTGGCCGGTTATTAGCGATTTCCCCTAGCTAGTTTTATTTAAGTTGGCAAAATTGCATCAAAGTAATTGTTCAAGGTCAGTATGGGAAAGTCTGAAACTATAAGACATACAAAGATCTGTTCTTAGGAACCATGTCATCGATTTTTATAAGACAAAAAATTCATTCATACATTTAAAAAATGAGCTGTTCTCAGATTTCATTAGACCCGCGGCTACGTCGACGGTGATATCTGGCCCGTTTCAAAGAACAAAGACTTCCATATACAATTATGGTGAAACGCTGTTAACATAAACATTCAACTAGGAATGCGTCTCGTCTTCGCGAGCCCCGATCTCCGGGAGTAGGTAAACACGTCCCGCGTCAACTCCTGCTAAAATAAAATAAAGTATGTGAAAACAATGCATTTTATTCATTTTAGACGCCATGTTCCATACATCTATTTACTGCTTAAGACCTACACTATCGATATCTAAATAGAAATAGTGTACCTAAGTTATTTTTTCCAAATCAACCGGGTTCGATTCCCGAGCTGAGTACAGGTTTTTTGAAATTTATGAATGCAGTTTTACTTCTTATTAAAATCGATATCATGGTTCCTAAGAATTCAAAAAAAAAAAAACTTTTTTTTTAACACAGTTGATTTCATATAGTGCCGAATCCTCCTTTTAGGTTATAAAAACTTGTGTTAGGGGTATTCGCTCTCTCGTGCAATGGTAATAAAAAATAAACAATGTACCTATTACTTATACAGATACTTACATTAGAGTACCTAAGTGATAATACTAAGTTTGTTAATATGAACAGATCTTCGTACGTCTTGTAGTTTCAGACTTTCCCATACTGACCGATTTAAATGAGACACCCTGTGTACCGTTCAAGGTACAATATTAAAATTCCTTTAACAGTTTATGTATACGTCTGTCAGCTTAAATGATCCCCACTATAACACATCACAGATGAACGCGGCACGTGTTATCACATCAATCGGCCCTGTTAGGACGATAGCACCGGATTAGATAACTCGAGGGGTGTGCTAGGTTTAACTCTGTCAAACGTCAACGACCTATATCGGTGTTACAGGCATTAAAGTTAGGAACGCTATTTATACATATACAGGGTGTACCAAAAATGGGGTGTGAACCGAGCAAGGGCTTATTCGGTAGCGCATTGCGATTCCTAATATGCATTTATTTGTTTTTTTTTTGTTTGTTCTTGTTTACATTGATATTTTAGTTTTGCTTACATTAGTCTTTGTTTTTGTTGACATTGCATTTGCGAGGGTGATGGGTGCGAGAGTTTAATTCATTTTCAACCGCTGCGCAAAATGCTGTAGTTATGAAAACAAATGTTTTGTATTTTTTTTTGACACGCAGGTGACAGCTCTTACGATTTTGGTGTCATACACAAGCAATATTAATAAAAACGAAGACTGTAATGTTAACAAAAACAAACATTTCAATGTAAACCAAAGGAAACCAAACATTCAAAAGAAACAAATGCCTTTTTGGAATCGCAATACGCTCCCGATCATGCCCTTGGTCGGTTCACACTACATTTTGATACACCCTGTATGATGACTGGGAGTTACGCTTTGTTGACGTGTGTCACTTAAGTACCCATGCAATTCCAATCGCTGAGTGAGACTGTCAAATTGAATAGCAAAGAAGATTGCCGATATCCAGTACAGTCCAGTGCAAAAATATGGATCGATTTTATAATCGAAACCTTAATCCGC
Source organism: Epinotia demarniana (assembly GCA_945867215.1). Taxonomy (NCBI): domain Eukaryota; kingdom Metazoa; phylum Arthropoda; class Insecta; order Lepidoptera; family Tortricidae; genus Epinotia; species Epinotia demarniana. Next base: position 57,336,798 of record OX244259.1, read on the forward strand.
TGATATAAGATCAATCGGAAATATTCATTTATGTTTATGTTGTATGCACCCATATTTTCACAATTGACTGTACCAGTTATGAAGTTCAAAATGACGCATCTGCCAGAATATTCAGAGCAATGACGCGTTTTGTTTGCACAGGGCGGGTCCAAAACACTTCGGGAGTTCAAATACCGCGAGCCATCCGGTTGCCTCTCGGACAATGAAACTACATCAATATATTTTCCTTTCCATTGTAATTTATTATTTTTGATTGCAGACATAACCGCTACGTACAAAAAATTATATCGTAAAAGTGCATCAAACCCAAATATTCAACGAGCAATATACCTACAGGGCGTCCCACGCCTATGCCACATGGAGTGAAAGTACCTTGAATATTGTAGATGGAAGATTTTACTAAAGGAAGACATTATTTTCATTTAAAAAAAAAACCGGCCAAGTACGAGTCAGACTCGCGCACCGAGGGTTCCGTACTACAAACCTATAACAAGCAAAAGTTGTTGTATGTTTATTACTAAATGATAAATGAAAATGGAATCCGTAACATTACAATATGGAAAGCTGAGGGAGCATAAATTTAAACAGGGTCACTTTATCAATTTAGTAATCATCCTTTAGGCCTTGATTTATTCCTTGCGAGTAGTTGCGAACGCCAAAATAAGCGGATTACTTATATTGCTGTTTCTTTTTATTGCGTTGATATTAAACTGAGTTCACGGGAAAGTACCTTTAGGTTTTGATTCCCTTACGTATACCTACGCTGGCCCAGTGCGGGTTGGAGACTTCACATACACCTTTTTCAGTTTTAAATTATGCGACTTATATTGCTATTTCTTATGATTGCGTGGACTTGTAAAACTTTCGTTTTGCTACAGCTGAAAGGTATTATAGACATTTGTATTTGATATGAATTTCAATTTAATACCTCTAGACGTGTTTACGAGGAAAAACGTAGTAAGTTTAAAATTTCAAAAAATGTTTTTTGTATGATTTTACTAAAAACGTCCACTTTTCGTAATTTTTCCTTTGTCTGTGCTATATGGAGTTTCTTCATGCCAAGTTTCAAGTTTCTGAGTTAACGGGAAGTACCCTTTAGGTTTTGAGTTTGTTGTGAGTACTCAGTTTCAAAATATGCGACTTAAATTGCAATTTCTTTTGATTGCCTTGACATAAAAGTTTGGTTTTGCTACATCTGAAAGGTCCTATAGCTCTGAGTATTTGACATGAATTTCAATTCAATACCTCCACACGTTTACGAGGAAAAAGGTGTTAAGTTTAAAATTTAAAAAAGCATTTTTTTGTATGATTTAACTAAAAATGTCTACATTTCGTAATTTTTCCTTTGTCTGTGATATATGATGTTGCTTAGTGCCAAATTTCAAGTTTCTGAGTTCACGGGAAGTACCCCGTAGGTTTTGCGAGTGTCGAAAAACTCAAAAATTTGCAGCATAAACGATTGTATCTTTTGATTGCGTTGGCTTTTAAGTTTGATTTTTTCACAGCTTCAAGGGACAATAGTCTTGAGTATTGTATATAAATTTCAGCTTCATACCTCCACTCGTTCCTGAGAAAAAGGGTCTTGACAGACAGACAGACAGACAGACAGACGGACAACAAAGTGATCCTATAAGGGTTCCGTTTTTTCCTTCTGAGGTACGGAACCCTAAAAACAATTTAAACTGCATTCATAGACTTTTAAATACGTACATGTTTGAACCGGGAATCGAACTTGCTACACGAGAAAAAAAAATACCCTGTAGCTTTATAATACCGATCGAAAGGCTTCGTCATAACGATTATTGTTTGCTACATAACTTAGTTTCAAAAAGAAAAGGCCATGAATATTAAGATTTTTGATTCAAAATTAATCAATTTATTTTACTGGACTGAGACTCGATTTGTTGCATACAATCAGGTATTAGGTAAATGATAAAGAGGTACCTACTAATTACGTTGGTACCGCTTCATCATTTTATCATGCACTTAAATTATAATGGGAAGTGATGCGTACTTCTCAAGTGGGTACAGATCCATTACTAATAGGTACTTTAAAATGATAATGTCAGTTGTATGTTGTAAAAAATCTATGAATGCAGTTTAAATTGTTTTGTAAATTAAAATAATGCCTTCTTTTAGAATCTTCCATCTACAATATTCAAGGTACTTCCCTCTATGTGGCATAGGCGTGGGACGCCCTGTATAGCAAATATATTTTTAAATGGTTCTCAAAAAATAATTCAGATGTGAATTGAAATACAGGGGGGCCTAGTATCCTTGAGAAATATGGAGTTGTACGTATTTAATCGTTGCAGATTTAGGCTGAAAACAAACTGAATGTTTACATTTTGCGCCGTCTACAATGGCATAGCATGCAAAAGTGTAAACATATCTTTGAGTTCGATTGTACACGTTGCCATATATTCGTAGGTACTGCTTGCAGGCAAAATAATTACGATTACCAAAAAATATCCTTCGTCAATATCAATGAAACCACAATGAAACCGTTAAAAGTGCCGTTGGTTCATTGGGAGCAGTAGGCCACTCCGGTAATTTAGTTCTTATTACCGCGCAATAAGCGTCATGATATCATTATGAACATGTTCAATATAATGTCATATTTATTTTGTACTTTCTCCGCCGTTTCGTTTCAATCTGAATTCAACTTTATAGCAATACGCATATGGTAGAAATTCGAGTTATACTAAAATGTAAGGCTTGTGACGTTGATAAGCATTGATTATCTTAAGATTTAGATATGCGTTCGTTGTCTACACTAAATATTATAAAGAGGAAAGATTTGATTGTTTGTTTGTATTGAATAGGCTCCGAAACTACTGGACCGATTTGAAAAATTCTTTTACCATTAGAAGGCGACATAATCCCTGATGAACATAGGCTTTTTTACCGTGGGAAAATGCTTCATTCCTACGGGAAAACGAAAAAGTAACCGTGCGAAGCCGCGCCGGGCAGGTACTTTAAAAGCATGTTTGGCCAGCATTTCAAAGTAAAGTTCCATCTATAAAACCTGCCTTCTGATATTATCAAATGAAAGCTTCTTTAAAGACTCCTTAAATTCTCAACACAAGTTCCTTTCATAAGACCTGCCTTCCAAAATTTCCAAAAATAGGTGTTTTTTAAAGAGCTAGCTTTAGCGATCGTCGTTTGACTTATAATTCTACCTGTAGTGCATTTATTAGAATAAATTCATATACATGTATTTATTTTTCTAAATTAGAACTCGTAGCCATGATGTGTAAAAATACTTTTGGAATCTAGTCATAAGTGTCTACTCGTATGTATTTCTTTGTTTATTTGGATTACTGTCTGTTTTATGTACCTTTTGAAATAAATAAAATAAAAACTTGTCAAGAATCGATGAAAACCTCGTGTAGCCCCTTAACCTCGTAAGTCCTGTGTTTTTTCAATAGCAGTATTCATATCTGCGGGATGTACCATACCAAGTACAAACCAAGAATAGTGCTTCAGACCGAGATAAAAAAAATACCCGGTACATGGGGAATGAAGAATTTGTACTTGGGTAAGTACATTAGGCAGCTATTCGTTATATATACTATTTTTTTTCATATACTATATTAAAATGTTCGCATATATTCGATGGTCGACTAGTTTTTAATGTCCTCAAAATAATATCGCTTTATGCAAAGAAGTTAAAGGTTTAAAACGATATATTATATATCACCGGAAAAAAGGCCGCCGCCATTATCGTGATATTATAAAGGCGGGATATCGTGATATCATACAGAGAAACGTCAAATGTGCATACCGCATGTCCTTAAGCGTAGCCCTGCTATACTGCACATCTACCAACATACGGGGTTAAGAGGCCGCAGTAAGCTCGGCCGAAAATCACCTTCCCATACAAACGTAGTTACACTCTCATTTTAAAACTACGTGTTGGATTGTGACGAAACTTTGCATATACAATGACATGAGGTATATCTATGTCTGTAATTAGTTTATATGTTTCCAATTTATAAAACAAACTAAATACAGCAAAAACTAGTTTTGTATGATAAACTTAAATTCGCTGTATTTTTTTTATTATGGTATCTGAAGCTACATAAAGTAATTTCAGACATAGATATACCTCATTTCATTGAACATGCAAAGTTTCGTTACAATCCAACACGTAGTTTTAAAATGAGAGCGTAACTACGTTTGTATGGAGAATCGAGCTTACTGCAGACTCTTAATACTGATAATTAAAGCAATTTAAAAATAATTCCTTAACCATTCGTAAATATCAAAAATGCACAACGTTAATATTCAAGTTTTCACTTCTGCCGGCACTCCCGGAGTGCAACCCGGTCTTTTTTAGGGTTGCGTACCCAAAGGGTAAAAACGGGACCCTATTACTAAGACTTCGCTGTCTATCCGTCCGTATGTCTGTCACCAGGCTGTATTTCAAGAACCGCGATAGCTAGACAGTTGAAATTTTCACAGATGATGTATTTCTGTTGCCGCTATAACAACTAATACTAAAAACAAAATAAAATTAATATTTAAGGGGGCTACCATATAACAAGTGTTTTTTTTGCCGTTTTTACAGATAATGCTACGGAACCCTCCGTACAGTCCGTACGCGAGTCTGACTCGCACTTGACCGGTTTTCTTGGACTTGGTTCGTTTGCAGCAGCCTGAAGGGCTTTCGCTGCGGGTCATGACTGGCTTGTGAGAAGGCTCAACTATGGGGCTACCCGACAGCCGAAATGTGTAACGCATAACTCGCATAGCAACACTCACCTTCAAATAGCACCAGCCGCACCTCGTGAACTCGGCTGTGTATTTAGTAGGGAACTCGCCCGCCAGGTGTTCCGCGATCTTCTGCGCCCAGTTGCGCCGTTCCGCTGCGCTCGCGCAGCTGAAGAGCACCTTGCGAGGGGTGCTGCGCGCGCCGGAGCTGACTGACAGCTCGAGCATGTACGAGTTGCTTGTTGTGCTGAAATGGACGTTGTAGTTAGGGTCTCGAGGTTCATTTTAGAATGTGTAAGTGAAGCTATAAATCTTGACGTTAAGGATAAAGGGGGAATCGGATAGTAGGACCCACTAATCAAGTTTTATCGCGCGGTAAAAGAGAACTTCACGAGTAAATAGCTGTTTCGATCGTGAAATCTTGTAATTCACACACGCTTATATACACTCCTTCCTACCCTATTGGTATCTTTTAAATGAATTTTATCGAAATTGTCAAGGTTTACATCTTTTTGTGCGTCTGAATTAGATGGTTTACGACCTAATAAGTTAATACACAGATAATAGTACATTTGGATGCTAGTGCGGAAAGTATGTCATTACGCCACGAAAAAAAAAATCAAGGGCAAGACTCGGGACGACTGAAGAATGACATTTCCGCACGTTTATCGAACGACGTTTTTTAATATACCTAGTTACGAAAAAGTAAGAAAAACAACATAATTCTGCAACATTTTACTACAGTCCTATCATATTTATTTTTTATTGACATAATAATTAATGGTATGGTAATGGTAAATTTGTACAATTATTGATTGGGAAAAGTGAAAAGCACTAAGTAGTTCGCGAAAACCAACTTTCCTCCGCACGCTAAATAGCTACGTAAAGTAGCACTTTTTGAATGATACTAATATTATAAAGAGGAAAAGTCTGGGAGATTGTACGTATGCTTGTATGCAGGGAGTAATATGCGGAACCACCAAGTCGATTTAAAAAATTCGTTCATCTGTGCAAGTTATCATAAAATGGACTTTCTGGGTGGACATGGGCTGTATTTTACCCCGCGGACAAACTTTTTTTTAATACAAAAGGTAATGTATGTGAAACGGAGCATTAATTCGAATCGAGTGATAAATACGTCATTCATCAAAATCGGTTCAGTAGGCATCTTAAACACTACCTATGGTGCGCACAAATGGGTAAGGACCAAACTCCAGCGTAACTCACTCAATCAAATTTTCTACTTTTGAAACTTTTCCATTGTGACATGAAAATTAACCATACAATTATATGGTTAACTTTTGTGTCACAACGGAACTTTGTTCTTCACGGTTAACTACCGACTAACCAGGCTAACTACTGGCCAAGAATTTACATACATACAAACTTATCTTAACTTATTATATTGCCTAAATCATATTGTACCTTTCTTTCGGCACTGCCGTACTCGGGCGAAAATACATATATTTCGTCGCGTTAACGAAATGAAAGCAAGAATTTTAGGATTACAAAATCTATACCTAAACTTGTAATTGGACAACTATAATGGCTTGAATTACTGTTTAGTATTAATGAGCCATCTAATGAGTAATAGACTACATAATGACTAATCGGTCAGTAGTCGGAAACCACTAATATGGTAACTACTAAACGTCTTAGTCTCATGTAAGGGGACTAAATGGGTCGCAATAAAGACAGTCATGTCTATTAGCAATATTACAAATTATAAATGGATAAAGAGGGGAAAGTTTGTACATGTGTAAGGCCTGCACATGCGTGTATTGAAAAGGGGTATAATAGTGCGAATTATTTTTCTACGAGTACACCAAATTCATTATGTTCTTATTTATTACGTTCGGAAATGTACGACATTGAGTTTTTAATTTATTAGGTTTGACATTGCAATTTTTTCTAGATACATTTGTATACTATTTTTTTTACTCAATTTTAATTTTTGATGTTTAATAAATTGCTCTATAAATTTAGCTTAAGATTATGTTTCTAACTCACGATTTGAAAGTGCTTGTTACTCAGCCTACTTCAATAAAATAGTACATTACGTAACTAGGGCGGTGAATTCGTGAATGCCCCAGATCGCAGGTGTTTGTGGCCCGAACCGAAGGTGAGGGCCATAAATATGCGCTCTGGGGCTTTACGAATTACCGCCCGTGTTGAGTATAAAATTTTACGTCTTCACCTGGCCACAATGCGAGTTTTCCCGTACGCGCAGCGTGGAGTAAAACTTGCATTATGGCCAGGTGTGACGTAAAATATTTTGAGTACGAGTTTGTGTTTGAACCTTGCTACTTTCAGAATAGAGTCACATGTTGTGGTACAATGGCTGGGTAGCTGCCTAGTTTTTTGTTAGACTCTTAATCCGTACAAACGGCATCTCGTCAACACTAATAATATTTTTTTATTAGGCCCTACACACCCCAGCTGGTGCTGTCTCTGTGTGTGTCCCATGACACGGGCAGGGACAGCATCCGCTCGGTGTAGTAGTCCTTGCATTTCATTAAATTGTTAAAAGGGCCTCTATGTGTTGGCTCAGTTGGTACTTTGAATGTACCTCCACGCACGCCTCCCAAAGGTCCGGGACATCATTGTCCCGCGAGTGGGAAGGAGCAATCAAACAACCAGCATCACCGGAACAACCCTACTACACAACAACTGCAACAACTATCATACCGTTACCCAAGCCGGGAAAGACATACAATATTAATAATAATATAAAGAAAAAAGTTTCAATTGAATGGGCTCCGAAACTTCTGGACCGATTTGAACAATTCTTTTACCATTAGAAGCCGACATTATCCCTAATGAACATAGGCTACTTTTTACCGCAGAAAAATGCTTCATTCCAATGGGAAAACGAAAAACTAACCGTGCGAAGCCGGGCCGGGCAGCTAGTGTTATATAATTTTATAAGATACTAGCCACCCGCCCGAGCTTCGCACGGGTACTATATTATACATATAAACCTTCCTCTTCAATCACTCTATGAATAAAAAAATCGCATCAAGATCCGTTGCGTAGTTTCAAAGATCTAAGCATACATAGAGACAGACAAAAGTAGGCCACATTAAATAATCTCACAACTTGCATGAAGTTCACTTGTTTGTGACCATTGGGGTACAACAAGTTACAGAAACAGGGTATTTTAAACAGGAACTTACCTGGATGATAGGGGTAACACAACTTGCACAGAGTTGATTGTGTCCAATGGATAAGACTCCTTCAGCACTGAGTTGGTTGGATCCGAATAACACATTAATTTCTGCTCGAACAGCACACAGAACCTCGTCTGCGTGTTCTTGAATAAGTCCTCAACACCACCAGACACTACTTTGGTCAATGTGCCACTGTAAAATTGCACCGGCAAGGACGTCACCGGAGGTCGCTCCACAGTATCAACTTTAGGAACCACAGTCTTTGATGACTTGTTTAATACATTGTCTAGTTTCAGCATGTTTGAGAATTTCTGCATAACAGAGTGTGTGCTCATAGATCTCTCCCCGGCCTTTGGTAAGGAGTCTGTGTCACTTGTTACAAACCAGTTCGAATTGCTGTCTTTGTCTACTGCTGGTGCTTTTTCATCTTTAGTTTCGTCCTCAGGAAATAGGCTGTCTGACCGTTCTGGGGGAGTGGGCGGGTTGTAATACTCACTGTCTCGGAAATCGAATGCTTCATCTGTATTGTCTGTGGTGACTATTGTGCCGTATGTATCCCCTATTAAGAACGATTCTAGCAGTATTAACTCATTGCTAACGCCATCATATTTTCGGGGAGACTTGCTTGTATTTAGTGGATCAAATTCATATATTGTACTTTTGCTAACTCTCTCTACTTTGTTGGTATTTGTATCCGGCTTAGCATTGCTTATAGAACTATATGGTAGAGTCCAGTTTTCATACATGGAGTTTTGTCTCATGACTTCAATCTTGCTCTCTCTTTTCTTCCGTCTCTCTGGAACATCAGGTGCCGATTTTATGCTAACTATACTATTTGTTCTGGAAGGTTTTGGGGTATCATACGTCAACTGTTCGTTTTCCATGTTGACATGGTTGTTTTGATCGGATTCTCGGCTGTCATACGAAAAATTGCTAACAGTATCTGTGTTTGAGTCTGAATTTGTGGAGAATAGGGATAGATCATCACAGTGTGATGCATTCAGGTTGAGGGAAGGCATTTCCTGAGGATTCTCCATCTCAGCTTTGTACCTCTTCTGCTCTAACAGTGGTGAGTGAAACTGGATATTGTCAAACAGACTGACGTCCACTACTGGCATGGAGACACACCTCGGATCCTCATTTTCCTCCAAAGAGTCTGATTTCCTGACTTTCCGCAGCTTCATGCCTGCTGTCCTCGTGCCTTCTATCACGGACTTGGTCACAGAGTCACGCACGGCTCGCGACGTAGTCAGCGTCTTTTCCAATGTGCCTTTAGCGAACTTCGACCCATCCTGGATGGATTTCTCTATTTTCTCATTGGCAGACCTTGCGGAACTACTGACTTTCAAAGCCACATCCTCGGATATTTGTTTGGAAACTGAGCTTATGGACCTGAATATGTCCGAGGCGGATACTCTGTCGTTGGCTGTTATTTTTGTTCTCGGTAGGGGAACAGGCCTTTTGAGCGGGTCATTTTGTGGCAGGAACGCGCTCCTTGGCTTCGGGACCGGCGGCGTATCCATCGGGAGCGGGGCACTATCACTGAACAACTATTTAGAATACGATAACATTGCTAAGCCATTACACGACTTTCATAAACAATGTGACGAGTGACTCACTGGGCTAAACAAACCACTTCTTTATTATTTTGACCCAATTATATTGTCCGCTCTTTATTTAAATAAAGAAATTAAAATCGACTGGGTATGTGGGACGGGTTTTGATCACTGAAAAAAACGGAGGAACTAAAAAACGAAATTGAATGTATTTTATAAGTCGCGAAAAGATCCGACTTACAAACAGTGCGCGAGCGCGTAGCAGCTGAGTATGCCACAGATGAGAAATTTAAATGTGAAGAAATGTGTGTCATTCGTGAGACGTCAATTACGGACCTGCCACAGATAAGTAACGCGGCGATAAAAAACTCTATGTATGCGTTATACCAACATAACGTTCCCTGATTGATTTAAATTTTGAATATAAAGTAGATCGGTGTATCGAAGTGGCCTCTTAGAAGTTAATTAATGTTAATTCAACATTAATAATGTTAAGTTATATGAACACAATCGTACTTAACTGAATTCGTACATGCCAACAGTAAAGCCAAACTCTTTTAATTGGTAATAGCTTTCGTGTGTTGTAATTTTGAGGACAAAAAATACCAAAAACAGTGTTTCTTACGGTCTAATTTGAAATGGCACGTAAAGCCCGATCAGGAAAATAAATAAAAACGCGCAGCACGTCTATCGTGAGACGGCCGCGACATACTCTCGATTTTTTTCGTTCTAAGTGTTCTTATAAGAAAGAGACGGATAGTGCAAGAAAAATAGAGAGAGCTCGCGCGCCGTCGCTTCGCATGATAGCCGTGCTGAGGGGCTACTGCGAATTGAAAACGAAGTTCGTTCGTTTATTTCCCTCTCTGAGGGGCTACCACCAAGTGAAAACGAACTTCTTTCGAATATCTCCGTCTCTGTCGCTCAAACTAGCAAGTGCGATAGAGACGCAGATACACGAATGAAGTTAGTTTTCGTTTCGCGGTAGCCCCTCTGTCCCTAGAATAAGCAAGTGCGATAGAGACGGAGATACACGACGAAAGTCGTTTTTCGTTTTTTTGTGAGAGCCTAAAAATTATAATGGTTTTATACTGTGATCATATCACACATTTATATTTGTTTTAATGTTCATCTGATTGAGTATGTCTTATATTAACAAGAAGGTCGAAGGATCGAAAAGCATTAAAGCAAACAAATAAAATCATTATAATATGAGTATTTACGTAGTTGTTGTATTCTCTTTGAGTATAACATAAAGCAACAATAAATAAGGCGGTCCGCTTTATTTGAATTCCCGCCAAAAGTAGCAGTAGCTGAATTGACGTTTTCAAATTTTGAAGAAGAATCCTAAAATCTAACATTAAAACTATCTCTGCAGGACTTTCTCATGCCGTTACACGTTTTAGATGGGATATATTTCTGGTTTATTACTATTTCAAGCTTCTTTTTAGCTAAATATCCATTTACCGGTTTTTTACCGCTGCGTGTAGCATATTTTATCCCACGGGTTTGCCTACTTTCTTTGAATTATGCGGGAGAAGCTTGTCGTCTAATAAATCAATTGTTAGCTTTAGCCTTGGTTAACATTTACTTTTCCTCAATTTAAACAAGCATGCTACGAAGAAAACAGTAACACTTGTACCATAAAATGAAGTACGATACAAACTTACAAATATTATAGGACAAACGGGGCGGGTGGAAAGTAAATAAATAAAAACGATTATAATACAACTTAATACAAGAGTACAACTTTTTAGTAGCAGGGCAGTGCTTTTTATTACTCTTTAATTAAGTAGTATTCTATTGGGTCTCTAACCATAGACTGCGATTGAACGAATGAAAAGAATGTAATAATTGGTAGAAATTCAGTTGTATATATTGGCAACACTACACTTCTTTTTGCTACATATATTTTACGCTATGGCATAAATAGGTATATGTTGCGAGATTAGCATGTTTAGCTAAGTAACGTAAAAATGGGCACAATCGTAAAGTTATACGTCCGAACGTAAATATATGGCGGATTAGTATGCTAGCCGGGCTGGTCGGGTTTTAAGTCAATTCACCAATTTACTTCGATTCGGAAGGGGATTTAAGCGTTAAGGGGCTCCCATACGCCAATGACCTTCGATCTGAATCCCTTAGTTTTCTTATGTTTTTTTTAGCTTACTATATTAACAACAACGGCTTTAAGCAATATAGTATCCCATACTTACTTCAAAGTTCATCGTTTTCGAGATATTTGGCATCAAAGTTGAACCATTTTAGGTCAAAAAACCCGTTTTCTGGCCATAACTTTTGTGTTAATTGGTTTATAATGAAAACCCTAGACCAGTTTTAAGAGACGTCACAGACGAACCCAAATATGTAGATTTCGTATATGTTAGATCTTTCACGTCAATAGAGATACGAAATTAGTGTTTTTTTAGACAATCTTTAAAAAAATCATACAACATTAAGTATTCATTTGTTTCAAAATCCGGTAGACCAAAATGGAGATAAAAGATTGAAGAACCGATAACCATTTGATTCATACTTCTATCTGTAGTGCAAAAGAAGGAGATACGATTCAAAACTTGACTAAAATCGATGGAAACCTCGGGTAGCCCCTTAAGAAGTGATATGAGATTAGTGCTGTCCTTCTTTCATTAGGGTATAGCATGAATTTAGAATATTCTGGACAGGCTATGATAATAATAATACCCACGTGCGAGCGAGCTGGTAGCATAGAAATCTCGATAAGTGTGACAGAAAGGGAAATATCATTAATTGTCCTTGTCATAGTTCCACTTTTTTTTATTTGCCACAACTGATTGTGGCACATAAACCATTACCCGTCCAAATTAATGAGGTTTTTTTATGGCAAGTCATCAGCCATTTTAAGACCAGTTCTTAATTTAGCTGCATAAGAGCCTTTCCGTCCCTCTAAAATCCATGGATCAATTACTCGAAGAGTACATCTGAATGTCTGTCTATTTAGACCAGCTAGACAATACTGGCGTACCACGAGGCAGCTTGACCCCTTTCCGTCCCTCACTGTGGCATCATGTACAGCCTGTCCAGAGTATTCTAGATTCATTAGCAAAGCGTTTGGAGCGAAACGCACTTTTGACAGAATTTGAAATAAAATTTTATTCTTGGTTGCAAAATGAAGGCCCTATTCAAATCAAGTTGACGAAGTTCAAAACCTAGAAACTCGTAAGTGGTATACACTTATTTCGAAATTTGGAATACGAAATAGGGGTGAAATTAAATATGTATCGATATTTTATAATTTTACTAACTGTAAGTACTTTTTTTTCGATTTTCTGCATAATTAGTTAATAGATCGGCTACCGCGAAAGGAAAACTAACTTCGTTTGTGTATCTCTCTCTCTGCGAGGGCACATCGGAAATTATGGAAAAACAAGGTAAAGATCAGGAAAGGGTACAATATATAGAATTGAAATAATGCATACAGGAAAAGGAACTTTTCACCTCAGCAGCTCGAACAAGCATATTTTGCTGCGTGAAAACAGTTTGCAAAATGCGATATTGCTCACTTTTTTTTTCTTTTTTTTTTTTAAATTCGTCCATTCGGACAGGCTAAGACCATGGGCCATACTGCCTAGTCTTCAGTAAGTATAATTTCATTTGATCGAATCCAGTAATAACGTCTTCAGTAGTTTCAAATCAGAAGTCTCTAGTCCAATAAATATGTCTTCAGTTATTTCCAATTCATATGAACAAATCTAGATATTAAGTCATCAGTATTATCAACATATGTGTCAAATCCAAAAAATGAGTCTTCAGTTATTCCAATCCAATTCATGAAGTCAAATCCAGTAATAAAGTCTTGAGTATGTTCCAATAAAAACGTCAAATCCAATATTCAGCTCTTCAAAAAAGCTTACACCTCATCCAGACATTCCAAAAAGTCATTTGACCAACAAAATATAGGTACAATGCTTCAATAAAAATATATACAATTTTAAGCAAGTTTTAAATTTAGCATCATATTTACAGCATACACACAGTATTATGTACAAAATTAAACAAAGGTAAATAAGTAGACGACTCCTTCAACAAATCAGTTACTGAGAGCGGAATTCGATTAGAAGCTCCATAAATCTCAAGCAACTCATCCATCAGCACTAGGCGCTGAATGCCAAAGGATGAGCAACTAAACAGAATGTGATCTATAGACTGAACCTCTTGCTTTTGACAATGATCGCAATAAGGGGAAGAGACAAAGTTTTTACGATGGAGATGAAAATTTAAACGACAATGACCAATGCGCATACGAGTAATTATGGTGTAAAACCTACGATGCATGTAAGTTTTAAACTTACAAAACCAAGGCTTACTATTAACTTGGTTATCTAACAAAGCATACAAATGAGCCTTATTCTCAACTTCTGTAAAATGATACCAATGTCTTCCCCAAAGAACAGTCATACGCTGTTTTAGATTACTTATAATATCAGAATATGGCAAGGTCACAGCTAAGTCCCTGCTGTCGGGAACCAGGGACAAGTCAGATGCATTAGCAATAGTTCTAGCTAGGTAGTCGGCGTTTTCATTACCAGAAACTCCTTTATGAGACGGAACCCATACAAAATCTATTTTAATACCAATTAAAGATAGTTCTAACCATAATTCTTTAATGGAAAAAATTAGATAGCAAGTGCTAGCATTCATTTTGTTACTCGATAAACTTATTAATACACTCATACTATCGCTTACTATGACCCATTCTTTACTATATTGATTATGTTCTTTAACATGTTTCAAAGCAAATAAGATGGCAGTTGCTTCAGCAGTAAAGATACTTGCATTTTTATTGATATTAAACCCAATACCTTTATTAATTTCAGGTTGATAAATTGCAAAGGAAACAGCATTATTATTTTTGGCACCATCCGTATAAATAAATTTACAATTAGACCATTCTGACAACAATAAATAAGCCTCCTCTTTGGAAGTTAGCTTTGAATCTATTACAATTTTTATATCGGGATATTTACTCTTAAAAGAGCCTGTGTAACAGGGAAGAAGGTCATTATCAAGATGTATATTTAACTCCTGCAAAGAGTGAAAGAAAGAAGTAAAATCCTGAAGAACATACATGCGCCTTTGAAAAGGCGATGATTGGAAAGAAATCAAGTTGTGAAGAAGATCGTTCTTAGGCAAGCTGTATAACTTTAAAATAAATCTTTCTTTTAAATAACGAAATCTAATATGAATAGGAGGAAGATTCGATTCAATTTGCATAGCAGCGATAGGACTAGTTTTAAATGCACCCAGTATTGTCCGCATACATTTGTTTTGTATTTTATCTAATGAATTTACAATTTTATCATCTCCAGCAAAACATAGAAAACCATATTCAAAATGACTTCGAACTAGAGACTTATACAAGATTAACAAAATTTTGGGGTCTGCACCCCATGAAGTGGCGCACAGCGATTTTAACACATTGTATGCTTTGTTAGCTTTGGTTATAATACTGTCAGCATATTTTATCCAGGAAAGTTTTGAAGTAAATATAACACCTAAAAACTTTATTAGATCATATGAAATAGGCAGTGATATGTCATTGTACAAAACTGTGGGCAAACACATGCTTTTGCGACCAAAAATAAAAACTTTGGTTTTAGTCGAATTTACATCTAAGTTCAGATAAGCAAAGTATTTATGTAAGTTGATTAATGCCTCATTAATAGTCAAAGCTAATTGATTTAAATCAGATCCTGACACATAAACAACCAAATCATCTGCATACTGCAGATTTTTAACCTTTGTTCCTAGAATAAGATTTAGTCTCCTAATGTACAAAATAAAAATTAAAGGGGATAAGATACCTCCTTGACAAACCCCTAAAGAAGATAATCTTGGGCCATATAAGTGATTGTTAAATTTAACAAAAACCTTCCTGTTTGTTAAAAACATTTGTGAGAAATTTATTATTTTGCCAGGTAACCCTATCATTGACAGCTCTCTACATAAAACGGAAATATTGACACTGTTAAATGCACCTGCAATGTCAAAGAATACCGAAAGAAGATACTGATTATTATATATGCTGTTAAGTGCATCAAGTTGCAACTGACAAATACTCTCACGAGAAGACCGACCTTTACGAAAACCAAACTGATTGCAGGGTAACAGACCATTTTGTTCGACAAAAAATTCCAACCGTTGCTTTAGAAGCTGTTCAAAAACCTTTCCTACACAAGATGTGAGTGCTATAGGTCGATATGAGTCGGGTAACAATTTATCTTTATCAGGCTTTAAAATTGGGACCAAGCAATCTGTTTTCCAATCATCAGGAATTAAGTTTTCTTCCCACAGCTGATTTAATATGTTTAAAAAGGTCTTTAGATTTTGTGAACTTAAATTTTTCAGTAAAATATATGGTATTCCATCAAGACCAAAGGATGTATCTCTTCTTGAAAATAGGGCAGATTTAAGCTCTTGCAAAGAAAACGGTTCAGTAAGATACTTATCATTATCATTTTCTGTGTGAACATAATTTAAAGACTCATTAAGCACAAAATCAGGAGTGTATTTCTTAAGAAAATCTGATATCCAACTATTATTACTAGCGTGTTTTGAAATGAATGTTTTATTAAATTTCCGCATGTAATTCCATATTAATGTCAAAGGAGTGCACCGGTTAAATGAGTTACACAGATTTATCCAACTATTACGCCGTTCAGTCTTAAGAACAAGCTTTTTAAGGGCTCGAAGTCTTTTAAATTCTATATAATTCTCTTCACTAGGTTCACTTTTAAATTTTATATAAGCATGTTTTGAATTAAGTACAGCTTCTGAACACTTGATTCCACCAAGGCAGCCGGGGAAATTTCAAAGATTTTGGTGTACACGGATTAGAACTATTCAAAGACCTATGTCTAGGGATGGACTCTACAGCAGTAGATCGCAAAATATTACAAAACAGATTGAGCGCATCTATCGAAGACATATTTTCAAAATCAATATTAGCCAAACAAAAATCAACTGATTGCCTGTACATTTTCCAATTCACCTGTTTGTAATTTGGGTGAATGGGCAAATGTACATTATTACATATTGGATTACTTTGTGAGCTATTTTCATTACCAACTATCATTTTTATCATTACAGGCAAATGATAACTGCTGCCAAGAGGACAATCCATAACAGACCAATCACATGAAAGTGCCAATGATGGAGAAACGAAAGTTAAATCCAGAGCATTAGGACGCCAAGAAGAAGAACCAGTTGTAGTAGTTTGACCATTATTTAAAAGAACCAAGTCATTGCCATCAATAATATCTAAGACATCTCTACCTCGAGGCAATGTATCAACACAGCCCCATGACATATGATGAGCATTTAGATCGCCTCCAAAAAGCATTGGCTGCGGAATAGATTTTATCAAAGCATCAAATTTACTTTTATTAAATGGGGGATCAGAATTTGATGGACTATAAAAACTTACTACACTCAACTGCTTGTTGTTTATAATTATTTGTACACAGATATTTTGTAGAGCATTGTCAAAATAAGTTTTAATATTAGAATATACTATATTGTTATGAATAAGTACACCATTATGTTTATTACCACAGTCATTTCTAATGACATTGTATCCTTTAATTGAAAATTTTTGATGTTGTTTTAACCAGGTTTCAGAAATTATTGCTATGTGAATGTTATTTTCATATAAGAATCTAGTAAAGATTAGCCTATTGCTTATTATACTCTGAGCATTCCACTGCACTATGTTCAATATGTCCATAAAGAAAAAAATTAAGGTTGTTTCCTGAAAGTGTTTTTAAGTGTTTCTTTTATATTGTTAGAATTTATTGGCGTTTCTTTATCAGCACAAATTTTAACTATAGCTTCCACAAGTAGATTCATAAATCTGTCAGATTTGGTCAGATTACTTAGATGGGTGTCAATATATTTTGAGCCGAGCTGCGGAAATGCAACGTCACAAAACAAATCGGAATATTTAGCACTACGTGATTTTAACTTATTTTCCTCAATTTTCTGTTTTTTAATTGGACATGCAGCAGATATAGCCACGTGATCCCCACCACAGTTTGCGCATTGTGTTTTAACCTTATTACAATTTTTGAAATTATGAGGTTCAGCACAAATTGAACATACTTCATTATTTTTACAATACTTTGCTATATGACCAAATTTCATGCAACGAAGGCATTGCTTTACTGGAGGAATATAGATCCCTACTTCGTGCCTCCAATGGTCAAGTGTTACATATTCAGGCAACTGTACAGAGGCAAAAGTCACGGCAACCGTCTGAGTTGGAACCATTGAGACGATACCCAGCGTGTCTTTTACCCGCCGCATAAACCGTCTTACGCTTATCACCTTTTTACTGGAAGCTATTAATTGGAAAATCTTCTGGTTCGAATAATCAATCGGCACTGAAGTGAGAACACCCGTAACCTCGGTCTCAGATGCTGGGATTGAAGCATTCATGTGAATTTCATTTAATAATTTTTCATTTTTTAGGAAGACATTGGCGTGATTTGGGAGATCGAACATAATCCCAACTTTGTATGCATTAATTGTTCTTAGATGCATCACGCCCGACACGCGATGCTTTCGGATTGCATTGGACAAAGCAAGTCTATCTTTGTCAGAAAATTTGTGGTCATCCTCTCTGTGATTCAGAAAAACAATAAATTCTTTCTTAGCTGAATTTTCGTCGTACAACCTGTAATAACTTTTGGCCCTGAAAGGAGTATACTTCTCTTTGTCATCTTCTTTAGTCTTCTTTTTTGCAGGTATGCGCTCCGAGGGCGCACCTGTATCCGCATCAGAACTACTTTCAGATTGAAGATCTGGCTCCGGCTCCAAGCCCTCCAACCGAGAACGCTTTCCCGTACGCTTCCCCATGACTGGGGAAGCGCACCAAACCGATAACCAAATCAACTATGAATTAAAATTAAAATTAAGACTAAATATGTACAAATTAACACCTAAAATTAATTTACAATAAAATATTTTATCAAGCGCGCCTATCACTTTCAACGTTCCCGCCAAAAAACCCGATATTGCTCACTCCGTGAGACAAAGTAACTTTTTAATTTTGGTGCGGAGCACTGACATTTCGTCGTATGGGGTCTATTACAAGTACAAAATATTTGAACTTTATTAGCACTGTCCCTTTCATTCCATTAAGGAAAAAGAAAATGGCAGACATAGGTCGATCCATAGTTCAAAGTAGACCCCCAAAAAAGCGGATAACAACTAACACGTTCGCAAACTATCAAATTAACAAGTTTAAATTACCAAAATAAGTATACAAAGGAATTTTAAATTGAAGAATATTTGAATAAAAGATCTTAGAATAAACTCCGTTTTTCATAACAAATAGGTAAACATGAATTTTATTATGCTAGCTACTTAAAAATTCTAGTTTAAACAATTTAAATTCTATGAACGTATACCACAGATGCAGTTTCCAAACGCAAGAACGGGGCCCCGCCCCCGCCCCGCCTTTAAAAAGTTGCGCGCTGTTAATTTGTTTGAGATTTTATTATGTATAAATATTATTCGTCATTCTTGCGTTATTGATATTGGTTTTAAATATAAAAACTACTAGGATAAATCAATTCTCTATCTAACTAGGAAATATAGTGAAGTCAGTGACGTTACGAAGGCAGTATTTTATCAACAGTACGGCTAGTTTTTGGTGTGCACGCAAGATACACGTAATATGCTACATTTCCAATGAATATTTGAATAATGTGTGCCCTTTGTGATAATGATAAATATTTCAAAAATATCTCGAAGATATTAGTATATCTGCGAATTTTAACAATAACACGGTTAGTTTTTAACCGACTTCAAAAAAAAGGAGGAGGTTCTCAATTCGGTTGCATTTTTATTTTTATTTTTTTTTCAATGTTTGTTACCTCAGAACTCCGTCATTGATGAACCGATTCGGAAAATTATTTTTTTGTTCTTATGTATATACTTCCAGGTGGGTCCCATTTTTTTCAAAATTCAGTTAGATGATGGGATCCATGAGGAATTGAGGGGACTCCTCAATTTTATAAGGCACGCGTGTAGTGATTTTGGTATTTTCTCTTATAAGTCGTGTATTTACATCCGGAATCATAAATTTGGTGGCGAGGAATTGATGATGAAGACCACAGATGACTTATCGAATTCCTCAATTATGTACTTAAAAGTGCAAAAGTACGTCACAGTGTGATGCCTATGCATCGCAGCCATTTAATTAAATACTATAACTAATTGTTAAAATGTATTAATCACATTAAATATAGACATAGTAACGACATCTACCTGTGACGAGTTAAAAAATAACTTCTGACGGGTCTGTTTTCGAGTAAGTAACTTTTATCACAAAAATGAGGGTGTGTAAAGAAACGGGATCTACCGGAACAAAAAGAAACAGACGCGTGAAATAAAGAGCGATCAAAGACTTCTCCGGTGTTAAAAGCACACTTAAAAACTAATGAGTTAGTTTTATGGACATTGTGTGTGACTGTTGCGGCAATATGTGTTATTAGTGCGTGTGTGGGGATTAACTTGTCACTGGGTAAGTGTTTCAGCGAACTATATTTAATAGACGAGAATTTAGCCTAAATTACTTTGAGGCTGGAAGCACTTTTCTTCGGTATTTACACTGTGACATTTGTTCACAGTTTATGGGAACGCCCTTCCTGTACGGGCATCATTGCGAGAATCAAGCGTCCCGATAAATGCCTTTGAAATAGTTGGCATACTAGACTGCGTATTTCGCCACAGTTCTTAACAAGCGCCCTGGTCGGGTGGCAGATACGGCCGGCTGCTAAGTTCGAGTCCCGAGCTCTAGTCACGGCTGTGTGAAGAGATTTCTTTTTGTGTTTTTTTTGTTGTGTTTACTTCAACTTTGGTTTACTTTTATTTTGTTGTTTTGTACAAATTATTTTCGCGATCATTTTGTTTTTTTTATCTGCATGAATTCTGTTTTTTTATATGTGTGTTTCTAATTGTATTTCCCGGTGTTTTCTACATCTTACATGATCGTAGCGTGTAAATTAATGCGGTTTGTTTACTCATTATATTGTTTTTTCCTATTACCAACTGTTTCAATCCACCACGAATCGAACCCATGACATTGGCGCCCGAAGGGTATGGTGGATTGGATCAAACTTTTTGTAACTATTGATTAAAGACTCTTATTGTCTAAGAACAGGTTTATTGTATCTTAAGTAATTGGCCTGTGATTTTTGTAGGCCATGGACGTTAACGCGTTGCATAAAGATGAGCTTGAGTTTGAGTTGGCATGCCGAGGCGTCTCGGATTGTAAAACTGTGGCGACAATGCGCAAGTTTTTGCGAGAAATGTTGAGACTGGAGGAAACTGGGGAGTCTACTATAGCTTTAAAAGTTCCCATTGGGTGTATTGACGATCCAAGTAATGAGATACTTATTTGTAAGAATAAATTGGCCACGCTGGTAACACTTATTGCAGAAACTTCACACAGCCCAGATAGGGCATTGTTCAGACGGATACAGTCACGGGTGGCGCATCTAGCCAATCGCGCTAAGCTAATAAAACCTACGGATCAGGCAGATATTGGTATGCATTTGGCGTTGCTCAAGGAGGTAGCAGAAGCGATATCGTCCTTGGAGGGATTGGAATTGGATGGCAGTGAGGAGGAGGGCGTGATTTCGGAACACGATAGGGATGTTCTACATCGGTCATTAGGAGAGGAGGCGGTCAAGATATTGGGCCATCTCAGCATCAGGCAGGGTTCTAGCGGACATGCCCCAAAAGAAATAAATGGTGATCCTCCTCCCGGGGTAGGCAAAGCTGCAACTTCTTCGATGGATAATAAGGAAATACGACCTAACATTCGAGTTCCTGTCCCAAGAGCTTCAGGCTGTTCCCAAGAATTACATAGATCATCCACACTAGATCATGACTTTCTCAGGAGGAAGTTGGTGCCAATCAGAGATTGGGGTGTTAAATTTAGTGGCAGGGGCGCCGTGAGTATAAACGCCTTTTTGGAAAGAATCACGGAACTTAAAGAAGCCCGTAATGCCGACGAGGAGGATTTATTTCGGTACGCCATAGATTTATTCGAAGAAGAGGCCCTTATATGGTTTAGAGCTAATAGAAGTGCAGCTTCTAATTGGTCGGAGTTAGTGGAGCTTTTAATTGATACATTCCAAAAACCGAATTATCAAGAAGAACTCTTGGAAGAAATCAGGCGCAGAACTCAAAGCAAGCAGGAGAGAGTTGTGATATACCTTTCCGTGATGCTAAATATGTTTAATCGGTTGCCCATTCCGCTCTCAGAACTCCAAAAATTAATAATTTTAAGGAGAAACCTGCAACCATACTTTCAGAAAGAAATATGTCGCGACACCTTCAGCTCGGTAGCAGAATTAACATCTGTGTTAAGGGTGATAGAACAGACTAAAATAACATGTGAAAGTTTCAGAGAGCCGACACAGAGTTATCAATCCTTGGAGCAAGATTTGGCATACCAAGGCAATGTGGGTGCCATTCAATACGAGCCCAAAGACGTGGCCGCCATGGAGAGCAATGTTCCTGTTACACAGTCAAAGTGCTGGAATTGCAGGAGCCCGGGGCATAGATTTAGGGACTGCAACTTGCCAAGACAGAGACTCTTTTGTTATAAATGTGGGCGCTTTGGAAATACAGTACAGAAGTGCCCTTGCAGCAATGGGAAAGAGGGAAACGGAAACTCGGAGTCGATGCCTGCCGATCGGACCCCGAGAAATCAGGTCATTTAAGGTCGGATGATTGGCAGCAATGGTTGCGCACCGTATCCACATATTTTAAAACGGGGGAAATCTGTCACATTCAGCGGAACAATGGGGACAAACGATTTTATGCGGATATAAAGATATTAAACGTACCCTTTGTGGGATTACTTGACTCAGGCGCTACAATTTCGGTAATGTCCGTTGATTTCAGTAAGAAATTGTTAAACTTAGGACTGACGGGACAGAAGGTGGAGCAGAAAAAGTTATCTACGGCAGACGGTACGTCCCACTCAATCGACACAGTAGTCCATCTGCCGATACAGTTCAAGGGTGACTACAAGGTAATTCCCTTTTACATTATGGACAGATTGAAGCATGAGCTTATATTAGGCATGAGTTTTTTTGAAGGTTTTAGTTTGATAATTGAGGGGGAACATCCGACTACAACTGCGGAAATTTCAGAGGTCAGCTGCGCACATCCAGTGATATCACGTGATGAACTAACCCACGAACAAGAAGCCCGTCTAAATGGTCTCTTGGAATTGATGGGCAGAGAAATAGGTGAAGGATTGGGGAGAACCTCAATGATAGAACACAGGATTGATACGGGAAATAGCTTGCCTACTAACCAAAGACAGTATCCTTTTGCTCCACCTATAATGAGAGAACTGGAGAGAGAAATCCAAGAGATGCTCGATAACGATGTCATTGAGCCCTCATTTAGCTCTTGGCGCTCACCGATTTTACTGGTAAAGAAAGCTTCCGGTAAGAACCGTCTATGCCTGGATAGTCGACAGCTAAATAAAGTAACAGTGAAAGATTCGTACCCACTACCAAGAGTAACCACGATACTGGACAGTTTGAGAAATGCAGGATTCTTGTCAACTATCGACTTACGTTCTGCCTTCTGGCAGATACCCTTAGAAGAATCAAGTAAGGAAAAAACTGCGTTTGGACTAGCCGGTCTGGGGCTTTACCAGTTCAAAGTAATGCCGTTTGGTCTAAGTAATGCGTCACAGACACAACAGCGCCTGATGGATCGTTTGTTTCACCCTGAATTTGAGGGGAAAGTGTTCACTTACTTGGATGACATAGTTATATGTAATAGTGATTTCGAAGGCCACCTATCGTCATTAAATTTTGTGAAAGATAAACTGAAAGAGGCGGGGCTGACGGTAAACCTTGAAAAATGTGTATTTGCAAGACCATCCTTAAAATACCTTGGGTACATCGTAGATAAAGAGGGGCTAAGGACGGACCCAGACAAGGTTAAGGCCATTCTAGATTATCCTCAGCCGACCACTTACTCTGAGTTGAAGCGTTTTATCGGATTAGCTAGCTGGTACCGGAGATTTGTCCCAAATTTTGCCATTGTGGCAGCTCCGTTGCATGACTTAACAAAGGGAGGTAAAAAGGGAAAAAGGGTGTTGTGGAATAATGAGGCACAGCGGGCATTCCTCGATTTAAAAACGGCCCTCACATCTACGCCGGTGCTAAGTGTGCCAGACTTTAGGAAACCCTTCTCAGTCCAGTGTGATGCTTCGAATAGGGGTACAGGAGGGGTACTGACACAAGAAATAGATGGCATGGAAACACCCATAGCATACACTAGTAAGAAGCTGTCGGAAAGGGAGTGCAAGTATTCGGCATCCGAGCGGGAGCTACTTAGTGTCCTGCATGCAGTCGAGCAATTCCGACCCTACATTGAAGGGAGTCACTTTAAGGTTATATCGGACCATAGTGCTCTCCAGTGGTTGCATCGCAATAAAGACCCTCATGGTCGTCTGGCGAGATGGGCCATGCGACTACAGCAATTTGATTATGAAATTATTCACCGAAAAGGGAAATATAATACTGTACCGGATGCCCTTTCAAGAGCAATTACGGAGGATATTAGTTTTTTGGAGGTAAAACCAGAGCACAAAGATGATTGGTATAAATCGGAGGAAACCAAGGTTCTAGCAGGCACAAGTGGACAGGACTGGGAGTTCAACCAAGGCAAGTTATGGAAATACCTTAAACTGAAACAATTTCCAGATGAAAATTACGATTGGAAATTGGTCATACCAGAGGGTCTCCGAGAACAAGTTTTAATGGAATGTCACGATAACCCAATCTCAGGTCACCTGGGTGTTAAAAAGTCTGTAAACCGGGTCAGACAACACTACTTTTGGCCCACATTAATTAAGGATGTCAAGGACTATGTAAGGAAATGTGAGGTATGTGCTAAGTACAAACACTCCCAGCTTAAGCCATCCGGGTTGATGGGAAAACAGCGAGAGGTATCTGAGCCCTTCCAGATCATCTCTATGGACCTAATGGGACCCTTTCCAAAATCCAAGAATGGCAACTCAATGTTGTTGGTAATTTCTTGCTGGTTTAGCAAGTTTAGTTTTCTGTTCCCGTTACGAAATGGAAAGTCTTCAGCAATATGCAAGATACTAGAAGAGCAGATCTTTCTAATGTATGGCGTTCCAAACGTCATTGTTTGCGACAACGGTAAACAGTTCGTCTCTAGTCTCTTCAAAGATCTAGCTTCAAGTTATGGTGCAAAGATCTGGTATACTCCCTATTACCACGCACAGGCAAATCCTACGGAGCGGGTAAACAAGGTGGTTGGAGCAGCTGTTGCCTCATATGTTAAAGACAACCACTGGGAGTGGGATAGGTACATCCCACACATTGGCCATGCAATAAGGACATCTGTGCACGAGGTAACGGGAAAAACCCCGTCCTACTTATTCTTCGGTCGAGAAACGCCCATTCACGGTGCAAAACCCTACAACTTTTCTCCAGATGAACCGCTTACATTTAATCAGGAGAAATTTGAGAAAAACGTGTATCTACGTCATAAGATATATGAAGAGGTTCGTGAAAGAATGAGACAATCCCATGATATAAGCAGTAAACGATACAATTTGCGTCGTCGCACGTGTGCATTTAGAGAGGGCGATCTTGTGTGGAAGCGCACCAAGCATTTATCCGATGCTAACAAGAGGTATATGTCCAAATTAGCTCCAAAGTTTGAGAAGGCTGTGATTACGGAAAAGACCTCCGATGATGTATACAAGCTTAAAAGTCTCAGGGGGAAAGATTTAGGAACCTGGCACTCAAGCGATTTGAAGCGTGTAGTTTGAATCCGGTTGGATTCTTCAGAGGAGGGGGGATATGTGATGCCTATGCATCGCAGCCATTTAATTAAATACTACAACTAATTGTTAAAATGTATTAATCACATTAAATATAGACATAGTAACGACATCTACCTGTGACGAGTTAAAAAATAACTTCTGACGGGTCTGTTTTCGAGTAAGTAACTTTTATCACAAAAATGAGGGTGTGTAAAGAAACGGGATCTACCGGAACAAAAAGAAACAGACGCGTGAAATAAAGAGCGATCAAAGACTTCTCCGGTGTTAAAAGCACACTTAAAAACTAATGAGTTAGTTTTATGGACATTGTGTGTGACTGTTGCGGCAATATGTGTTATTAGTGCGTGTGTGGGGATTAACTTGTCACGGGGTAAGTGTTTCAGCGAACTATATTTAGTAGACGAGAATTCATTTGTTCACAGTTTATGGGAACGCCCTTCCTGTACGGGCATCATTGCGAGAATCAAGCGTCCCGATAAATGCCTTTGAAATAGTTGGCATACTAGACTGCGTATTTCGCCACAGTTCTTAACAAGCGCCCTGGTCGGGTGGCAGATACGGCCGGCTGCTAAGTTCGAGTCCCGAGTTCTAGTCACGGCTGTGTGAAGAGATTTCTTTTTGTGTTTTTTTTGTTGTGTTTACTTCAACTTTGGTTTACTTTTATTTTGTTGTTTTGTACAAATTATTTTCGCGATCATTTTGTTTTTTTTATCTGCATGAATTCTGTTTTTTTATATGTGTGTTTCTAATTGTATTTCCCGGTGTTTTCTACATCTTACATGATCGTAGCGTGTAAATTAATGCGGTTTGTTTACTCATTATATTGTTTTTTCCTATTACCAACTGTTTCAATCCACCACGAATCGAACCCATGACATTGGCGCCCGAAGGGTATGGTGGATTGGATCAAACTTTTTGTAACTATTGATTAAAGACTCTTATTGTCTAAGAACAGGTTTATTGTATCTTAAGTAATTGGCCTGTGATTTTTGTAGGCCATGGACGTTAACGCGTTGCATAAAGATGAGCTTGAGTTTGAGTTGGCATGCCGAGGCGTCTCGGATTGTAAAACTGTGGCGACAATGCGCAAGTTTTTGCGAGAAATGTTGAGACTGGAGGAAACTGGGGAGTCTACTATAGCTTTAAAAGTTCCCATTGGGTGTATTGACGATCCAAGTAATGAGATACTTATTTGTAAGAATAAATTGGCCACGCTGGTAACACTTATTGCAGAAACTTCACACAGCCCAGATAGGGCATTGTTCAGACGGATACAGTCACGGGTGGCGCATCTAGCCAATCGCGCTAAGCTAATAAAACCTACGGATCAGGCAGATATTGGTATGCATTTGGCGTTGCTCAAGGAGGTAGCAGAAGCGATATCGTCCTTGGAGGGATTGGAATTGGATGGCAGTGAGGAGGAGGGCGTGATTTCGGAACACGATAGGGATGTTCTACATCGGTCATTAGGAGAGGAGGCGGTCAAGATATTGGGCCATCTCAGCATCAGGCAGGGTTCTAGCGGACATGCCCCAAAAGAAATAAATGGTGATCCTCCTCCCGGGGTAGGCAAAGCTGCAACTTCTTCGATGGATAATAAGGAAATACGACCTAACATTCGAGTTCCTGTCCCAAGAGCTTCAGGCTGTTCCCAAGAATTACATAGATCATCCACACTAGATCATGACTTTCTCAGGAGGAAGTTGGTGCCAATCAGAGATTGGGGTGTTAAATTTAGTGGCAGGGGCGCCGTGAGTATAAACGCCTTTTTGGAAAGAATCACGGAACTTAAAGAAGCCCGTAATGCCGACGAGGAGGATTTATTTCGGTACGCCATAGATTTATTCGAAGAAGAGGCCCTTATATGGTTTAGAGCTAATAGAAGTGCAGCTTCTAATTGGTCGGAGTTAGTGGAGCTTTTAATTGATACATTCCAAAAACCGAATTATCAAGAAGAACTCTTGGAAGAAATCAGGCGCAGAACTCAAAGCAAGCAGGAGAGAGTTGTGATATACCTTTCCGTGATGCTAAATATGTTTAATCGGTTGCCCATTCCGCTCTCAGAACTCCAAAAATTAATAATTTTAAGGAGAAACCTGCAACCATACTTTCAGAAAGAAATATGTCGCGACACCTTCAGCTCGGTAGCAGAATTAACATCTGTGTTAAGGGTGATAGAACAGACTAAAATAACATGTGAAAGTTTCAGAGAGCCGACACAGAGTTATCAATCCTTGGAGCAAGATTTGGCATACCAAGGCAATGTGGGTGCCATTCAATACGAGCCCAAAGACGTGGCCGCCATGGAGAGCAATGTTCCTGTTACACAGTCAAAGTGCTGGAATTGCAGGAGCCCGGGGCATAGATTTAGGGACTGCAACTTGCCAAGACAGAGACTCTTTTGTTATAAATGTGGGCGCTTTGGAAATACAGTACAGAAGTGCCCTTGCAGCAATGGGAAAGAGGGAAACGGAAACTCGGAGTCGATGCCTGCCGATCGGACCCCGAGAAATCAGGTCATTTAAGGTCGGATGATTGGCAGCAATGGTTGCGCACCGTATCCACATATTTTAAAACGGGGGAAATCTGTCACATTCAGCGGAACAATGGGGACAAACGATTTTATGCGGATATAAAGATATTAAACGTACCCTTTGTGGGATTACTTGACTCAGGCGCTACAATTTCGGTAATGTCCGTTGATTTCAGTAAGAAATTGTTAAACTTAGGACTGACGGGACAGAAGGTGGAGCAGAAAAAGTTATCTACGGCAGACGGTACGTCCCACTCAATCGACACAGTAGTCCATCTGCCGATACAGTTCAAGGGTGACTACAAGGTAATTCCCTTTTACATTATGGACAGATTGAAGCATGAGCTTATATTAGGCATGAGTTTTTTTGAAGGTTTTAGTTTGATAATTGAGGGGGAACATCCGACTACAACTGCGGAAATTTCAGAGGTCAGCTGCGCACATCCAGTGATATCACGTGATGAACTAACCCACGAACAAGAAGCCCGTCTAAATGGTCTCTTGGAATTGATGGGCAGAGAAATAGGTGAAGGATTGGGGAGAACCTCAATGATAGAACACAGGATTGATACGGGAAATAGCTTGCCTACTAACCAAAGACAGTATCCTTTTGCTCCACCTATAATGAGAGAACTGGAGAGAGAAATCCAAGAGATGCTCGATAACGATGTCATTGAGCCCTCATTTAGCTCTTGGCGCTCACCGATTTTACTGGTAAAGAAAGCTTCCGGTAAGAACCGTCTATGCCTGGATAGTCGACAGCTAAATAAAGTAACAGTGAAAGATTCGTACCCACTACCAAGAGTAACCACGATACTGGACAGTTTGAGAAATGCAGGATTCTTGTCAACTATCGACTTACGTTCTGCCTTCTGGCAGATACCCTTAGAAGAATCAAGTAAGGAAAAAACTGCGTTTGGACTAGCCGGTCTGGGGCTTTACCAGTTCAAAGTAATGCCGTTTGGTCTAAGTAATGCGTCACAGACACAACAGCGCCTGATGGATCGTTTGTTTCACCCTGAATTTGAGGGGAAAGTGTTCATTTACTTGGATGACATAGTTATATGTAATAGTGATTTCGAAGGCCACCTATCGTCATTAAATTTTGTGAAAGATAAACTGAAAGAGGCGGGGCTGACGGTAAACCTTGAAAAATGTGTATTTGCAAGACCATCCTTAAAATACCTTGGGTACATCGTAGATAAAGAGGGGCTAAGGACGGACCCAGACAAGGTTAAGGCCATTCTAGATTATCCTCAGCCGACCACTTACTCTGAGTTGAAGCGTTTTATCGGATTAGCTAGCTGGTACCGGAGATTTGTCCCAAATTTTGCCATTGTGGCAGCTCCGTTGCATGACTTAACAAAGGGAGGTAAAAAGGGAAAAAGGGTGTTGTGGAATAATGAGGCACAGCGGGCATTCCTCGATTTAAAAACGGCCCTCACATCTACGCCGGTGCTAAGTGTGCCAGACTTTAGGAAACCCTTCTCAGTCCAGTGTGATGCTTCGAATAGGGGTACAGGAGGGGTACTGACACAAGAAATAGATGGCATGGAAACACCCATAGCATACACTAGTAAGAAGCTGTCGGAAAGGGAGTGCAAGTATTCGGCATCCGAGCGGGAGCTACTTAGTGTCCTGCATGCAGTCGAGCAATTCCGACCCTACATTGAAGGGAGTCACTTTAAGGTTATATCGGACCATAGTGCTCTCCAGTGGTTGCATCGCAATAAAGACCCTCATGGTCGTCTGGCGAGATGGGCCATGCGACTACAGCAATTTGATTATGAAATTATTCACCGAAAAGGGAAATATAATACTGTACCGGATGCCCTTTCAAGAGCAATTACGGAGGATATTAGTTTTTTGGAGGTAAAACCAGAGCACAAAGATGATTGGTATAAATCGGAGGAAACCAAGGTTCTAGCAGGCACAAGTGGACAGGACTGGGAGTTCAACCAAGGCAAGTTATGGAAATACCTTAAACTGAAACAATTTCCAGATGAAAATTACGATTGGAAATTGGTCATACCAGAGGGTCTCCGAGAACAAGTTTTAATGGAATGTCACGATAACCCAATCTCAGGTCACCTGGGTGTTAAAAAGTCTGTAAACCGGGTCAGACAACACTACTTTTGGCCCACATTAATTAAGGATGTCAAGGACTATGTAAGGAAATGTGAGGTATGTGCTAAGTACAAACACTCCCAGCTTAAGCCATCCGGGTTGATGGGAAAACAGCGAGAGGTATCTGAGCCCTTCCAGATCATCTCTATGGACCTAATGGGACCCTTTCCAAAATCCAAGAATGGCAACTCAATGTTGTTGGTAATTTCTTGCTGGTTTAGCAAGTTTAGTTTTCTGTTCCCGTTACGAAATGGAAAGTCTTCAGCAATATGCAAGATACTAGAAGAGCAGATCTTTCTAATGTATGGCGTTCCAAACGTCATTGTTTGCGACAACGGTAAACAGTTCGTCTCTAGTCTCTTCAAAGATCTAGCTTCAAGTTATGGTGCAAAGATCTGGTATACTCCCTATTACCACGCACAGGCAAATCCTACGGAGCGGGTAAACAAGGTGGTTGGAGCAGCTGTTGCCTCATATGTTAAAGACAACCACTGGGAGTGGGATAGGTACATCCCACACATTGGCCATGCAATAAGGACATCTGTGCACGAGGTAACGGGAAAAACCCCGTCCTACTTATTCTTCGGTCGAGAAACGCCCATTCACGGTGCAAAACCCTACAACTTTTCTCCAGATGAACCGCTTACATTTAATCAGGAGAAATTTGAGAAAAACGTGTATCTACGTCATAAGATATATGAAGAGGTTCGTGAAAGAATGAGACAATCCCATGATATAAGCAGTAAACGATACAATTTGCGTCGTCGCACGTGTGCATTTAGAGAGGGCGATCTTGTGTGGAAGCGCACCAAGCATTTATCCGATGCTAACAAGAGGTATATGTCCAAATTAGCTCCAAAGTTTGAGAAGGCTGTGATTACGGAAAAGACCTCCGATGATGTATACAAGCTTAAAAGTCTCAGGGGGAAA
The DNA here is from genome assembly GCA_945867215.1 of Epinotia demarniana. NCBI lineage: Eukaryota > Metazoa > Arthropoda > Insecta > Lepidoptera > Tortricidae > Epinotia > Epinotia demarniana. The sequence continues at coordinate 57,367,728 of OX244259.1, forward strand.
GATTTAGGAACCTGGCACTCAAGCGATTTGAAGCGTGTAGTTTGAATCCGGTTGGATTCTTCAGAGGAGGGGGGATATGTGATGCCTATGCATCGCAGCCATTTAATTAAATACTACAACTAATTGTTAAAATGTATTAATCACATTAAATATAGACATAGTAACGACATCTACCTGTGACGAGTTAAAAAATAACTTCTGACGGGTCTGTTTTCGAGTAAGTAACTTTTATCACAAAAATGAGGGTGTGTAAAGAAACGGGATCTACCGGAACAAAAAGAAACAGACGCGTGAAATAAAGAGCGATCAAAGACTTCTCCGGTGTTAAAAGCACACTTAAAAACTAATGAGTTAGTTTTATGGACATTGTGTGTGACTGTTGCGGCAATATGTGTTATTAGTGCGTGTGTGGGGATTAACTTGTCACGGGGTAAGTGTTTCAGCGAACTATATTTAGTAGACGAGAATTCATTTGTTCACAGTTTATGGGAACGCCCTTCCTGTACGGGCATCATTGCGAGAATCAAGCGTCCCGATAAATGCCTTTGAAATAGTTGGCATACTAGACTGCGTATTTCGCCACAGTTCTTAACAAGCGCCCTGGTCGGGTGGCAGATACGGCCGGCTGCTAAGCTCGAGTCCCGAGTTCTAGTCACGGCTGTGTGAAGAGATTTCTTTTTGTGTTTTTTTTGTTGTGTTTACTTCAACTTTGGTTTACTTTTATTTTGTTGTTTTGTACAAATTATTTTCGCGATCATTTTGTTTTTTTTATCTGCATGAATTGTGTTTTTTTATATGTGTGTTTCTAATTGTATTTCCCGGTGTTTTCTACATCTTACATGATCGTAGCGTGTAAATTAATGCGGTTTGTTTACTCATTATATTGTTTTTTCCTATTACCAACTGTTTCAATCCACCACGAATCGAACCCATGACAACAGGTTCTGATAAGATTCCGTTGAAATAGGAACTAAAGAAGTGCCATTGGTGATGATCTTGGGGAATCGATGGAAGTCCTCAAATATTATCGGCCCACATACAGCGATTCGGTTTTTTTCTATAGTAATCAACGCATTTGCTATCGGAAATCAGTTCATGTGGTAAATTGTAAAAAATAGGAAATGTGCTCGTGGCTTGGCGGAGTACTAAATTGAAGTCGGTTAAAACTTTGTTTTTAAAGTAAATTATTCGTGATGTGTCGTCACGCGACACTCGTATAGTTAGATACTGAAATATCCTTTGGTTTCTCGCCTTTCTAGTATTTAATAACGGCGCGGCCGGCGCCGAGGAGTTACAACAAGCAGTAACTAACGCCTAATCAACTTTTCTTCCTGAATAATCTTGAGACGAATAGGTACATGATACTATGATATATTTTATGATGTGAATATGTTCTCACTGCCTGAGGTGAAAAGTTGTATGTGTTACTCGAGAGCAAAGTATTTAGATCTTTCGCTTCCTCAGGACTCAAAATTAGCACTCGCAGCAGAAACAAACTTTGCTCTCTTGTTGCACAAATAACTATGAAGCAATGACAGCAGGTTTAATAATATTGAGCGATCGCATTGTTGTCATTCGAAAAATATGTGTTTTTTAGGTCACCGGGGATCAGCTCCACAAATACATCCAGAACTGGCCACAATGCCTTATCTTGAAAGATGGTCCGGTGTACACAAGTGACACAGTCTCATGCGGATTAACATTTGGTTGCTGACCCCCTAGCAAGGCCCCCGCTATTCCGCCTCCTCGTCCTATTGGGTCGGTTGCGTATTCAATGATCTTCCTCGGATCTCAGGTGAAAATAAATGCCGGTTAGAGTTGGGATAGGTGTATTAAAACATACTCAAATCTGAATATAAATAATATGTTCAAGACTACACAAGCGTTCGTAGAACTAAAACTCTGTGTCACACTTGACAGAAAAGAAATCAAGACATCTCTATGTTTAATATTTCCAACCAGCCTAGCCTGTTGTGCAACAAGGTTGCCACAGATACATACTTAAAATTATAGTGTAATAAAATATATATTTTGATATGTAGTTCTTATAGAGACTCGTACCTGCAGACACACTGTTAAAACAGTTTTGCAGGAAAATGTCTTAAAACTGAATGCAGTTTGCTCTAAGGATTTTTATAAATCGGACTTCATAGGAACATTGAATAGTAACAGATTTTTTTAAACTCGGGACTGTTACAATAATTATATGAACGCTACAACTTGCACAATAATAGGTCCAGCACGCCTATCACAAGAGGACGCGCGAGCTCTCTCGATTTTTCTCGCACTGTACGTCTCTTTCTAAGTTTTCTAATAAGGGAGAGACGGATAGTGCAAGAAAAATCGAGAGAGCTGGCGCGCCGTCTTGTGATAGCCGTGCTGGCTCTGAAATAGGTACTTTGTGAAATCTAACAGTCATAATAACCCTTTCATAAAATTGGTCATTTTAAATTACGTTGTTGCTACATTTTGGCTTTCATTGTCTCATTGGCTACATTTCCAAAGTTCCTAATCCACGACCCGCAGCGTTGCCAGATGGGTACGCAATAGTACGCACGGCGTACTATTTTATGGTCCTGCGTACTCGCGTACTCATCCGTCGAATTGCGTACTATTTTTATATTTTAGCACCTGACAGCCTAGCTGTTACACCACATTACAAAAAAATATTTTAGGTTTTCCGATTAATATTATTTAGGAACGCACCCAAAAAATGTTAACTACCCCTGTACTTCTATACATTATCTGTGGCTGTCGCACTGACACTTTAATGCAACGCACTATACTTCTCTTTCTAAGTGTTCTAATAAGAGAGAGATGGATAGTGCGAGAAAAATCGAGAGAGCTCGCGCGCCGTCTTGTGATAGCCGTGCAGCTGCATAAAGCACAGTTTGTTAATAAATGTTGTACTGCGTACTCAAACTTGAATTTGCGTACTATTTTTAAGAGCTGCGCGTAACAGAACGTAAAACCCATCTGGCAACACTGACGACCCGTACTATATTTCGCAAACTATGGTTGTTTATTTTGAAGAGGGTTGAAATTCACGCGGCACAAGGACGAATTTGCAGGAAAATTCTAGTAAAGTAGTAGTAGTAGTAGTAGTATTTCCAGGATTCGGAACGGACGTAGTACGCAAGACGCAAACGCTCTTATTGTAAGAAATAAAGGCCCTCGCACTTGTTCCTTCGGTTCTCTTAAATATTGGCATCTCAAAGAATGATGTGGAAAAATTAACAGTTCCTGAGTTTCGTTGGAGCTGAGGGCCTGGGTGCTCATCAATCTCATCATATTTACACAGATGCTTCTTAAATACCAGTCAATGGTTGTGTTGGAAATGGAATAGGTACTACATGTTCAATCTAATATAAATCAAAAAGTGAAATGGCCTCCAGAGTCATCCGTGTATAGTGGCGAGTGCCTTGGAATCCTGAAAGCAATAGAGATGATCATTATTATGCGTCTTAAAAAGACGATAATATTTACGGACTCACTAAGTTCTCTACAATCAATACAATCGGGAAAATATACCTGAAGTATACTTTGACGAAAGTATACTTACGAGCAGAACGGATGATACTTTGGACATCACCTGATGCAAGGACGGATTTACGCTACCGGGACATACAACCGTTAATTCCTGCCAATCTATGGTTTTCTAAAATATCTTTTGCAAAACCAGCATTCGTCCCATTCTGGCGAATATGCGAGTGCAAGAGGGACAAATGCTTTACGTCGGACGTCGGACATAAAACACCCGCGCGCGCCCTTTAAACTCCTATATTGGTGACCCCGACGTTCGGATCATAGTTTCTGCCAAGTTGGAGAAATTCGCTGCAGAGAAGACCCGAAAATTGTGTGTCATAATTGTGCAGTGAAATGGCGGATCATTTATAACTAAATTTTTTTTCGTATTTATCGCTTGTGTCATCGTTGACATGTCACAATTAGTGCCGCCGAACAACGGAAAATTCGATAGTGTGCTACGAAAACAGCGGAAGTGTTTTCCATAGACTATCCTAACCTGCCGTGACCGTTACGTTTGACTTTACGTTCGTACATTTCAAATTCAAATCGGTTTTCATTCTCCGGTGCCCGTCACTATTTTGTCAACGTCAAGACTTCAAAAATTACGTCAAATGGTGTTTTGTAAACAAACTTTTAGTTTTCGTTTTTGAAATAATTACTATTAATTGAGTTGTTTGTGAGATACGTAAGTGTTAGTTATAGTTCAGTATCTTATGGCCAGCCTGCCTGGGTAAGTTTTAACTATACTTTTTACGAATTGTGTTAAACTGCATGTGTTGTTTTTATTTTGACAATTTGTCATTCGAAACATTTCTTTTCGATTTCAATGCTATGATTTGCACGTTTTAGTTAATTTTAATGTCATTATCATTATACTCATTATTGTTCATACTTAACATTTGCATTTGTGTGCTACGTTAATATTAACTTGTATTTGTTGCATCAGCGTTGCTATACCACTAACCCTTCACAACAATACTCATATTTACTTAGCCAGTCTAACCAGATCGTATTGTTTGCATGTCTTTTGCATATTTGTTTACGTGTGTGTTAATAACTATGGCTGACGAATTACGAGCTTTGGTTGAACGCTTGGAAGCTGAAAATGCTGCGCTTCAGCAACAGCTACAGCCAGTGCCTGAAGTGTGTAGAGTTGCTGTCAAATTACCAACCTTTTGGCCTGATAAACCTGCGGTGTGGTTTGGGCAGGTTGAGGCTCAGTTCCAGATAGCAGGTATCACCGCTGACCGCACCAAATTCAACTACGTCGTTGCCCAGCTAGATCAAACATTAGCTGGCGAAGTGGAAGACCTTATCACACGACCACCAGTCGACGGCCTGCAGTACACCAAGCTGAAAGAAGAGCTCATTAGACGACTGTCTATGTCTGAAGAGCAGCGGGTACGTCAACTGATTAGTGTAGAGGAACTCGGAGATAGACGTCCATCCCATTTTCTCCGTCACCTGCGCTCACTTGCTGGCAACGCACTTTCTGACGAGAATATACTGCGCCAACTGTGGCTACGCCTACTTCCACAACAAGTGCAAGCTATACTTGCATCACAGGCTGAACTTAGCCTAGACAAGCTGTCACAACTACTGCCAACTAGGTGACAAGGTCATGGAAATCTCAGGGACCATGCAAGTATTCTCTTGTGCAACCCCTGCCCTCGCTGGTTCGTCTTCTAACCAAGACACTCTTTCACAGCGCATGAAACGTTTAGAGCAACAAATTGCTGCCTTAACGGTCAACATCCGGCCCTCTCGCACGCATCAGCGTTCTACGTCTTCGCATCGCTCGCGCTCGCGCTCTCGTGTTTCCTCATCGAGGGATGGTTCCAAGGTATGTTGGTACCATAAGAAATACAATGAAAAGGCAAATAGGTGTGTAACCCCGTGTAGCTGGAAACCTAGTGACCAGGGAAACGCGACGAGCAATCAGTAGAGGCGGCAGCTGATTGTACTAGTCCCAGCCGTCGAATTTTTGTCACAGATCAGAAGTCTAAACACCAGTACTTAGTTGACACTGGTTCAGATCTCTTTTGCTTCCCTCGCCGTCTCCTTAGAGGTCGCTACCAACGCAGCGATTACAATCTGAGCGCTGCCAAAGGCAGCTCAATTGAGACATACGGCACCGTTTCCTTGCACTTGGACTTAGGTTTACGCCGGGATTTCCATTGGAACTTCGTGATCGCTGACGTTGCGACACCCATTATCGGTTCCGATTTTCTTAGTTATTACAACTTGTTACCTGATTGTCGCTATCAGCGCCTGGTGGATGGTAATACTAAATTACACGTACCTGTATATTTCTCTGGAACTTCACAGCCAAGCGTCAAAGCCGTACAATTTGGTAGTTCTGCTTACGCGGACGTACTAGCTGAGTTTCCGGAGATTACTCGACCACCAGGTTTGCCCAGAGTAGTAAAGCACAATACTGTGCATTATATCACAACCACTGATGGTCCACCTGTCTCCTGTCGACCTTGCAGATTGGCCCCACAAAAACTTGTGGCGGCTCAAAAAGAATTTGAGGACATGGTTCGTTGTGGTACTGCAAGGCCTTCCAAAAGTGCTTGGGCCTCGCCATTACACATGAGTTTAAAGAAGGATTCCACCTGGCGTCCATGTGGCGATTATCGCGCCCTGAATGCCAGGACTGTTCCTGACAAATACCCTCTCCGGCACATTAACGATTTCACCAACAACCTTCACGGCTCACGAGTGTTTAGTACTCTCGATCTAGTAAAAGCTTATCATCAGATTCCCATGTTTGAGAACGATATTCCGAAGACAGCCATCGTAACTCCGTTTGGCCTCTTCGAATTTCCTTTTATGACCTTCGGTTTACGAAATGCTGGTCAAACCTTCCAGCGCTTTATCGATGAGGTCACACGGGGTCTCGATTACTGCTTCCCTTACATCGATGACATACTCGTATTTTCGCCTGACGAAGCCTCCCATAAGGAACATCTTCGAGGTTTGTTTCGTCGTTTGCAAGAGTACGGAGTACTGATAAACCCATCTAAATGTGTCCTGGGTGCAGAACTGGTAAAATTTCTTGGACAAAATATCAGTGGTGAGGGAGTGCAACCTCCATGCGAACGTGTAACCGCGTTGCTGGAGTACAATCCTCCTGAAACAATTAAAGGTACCTATGAGACGATTTCTAGTAGTTTTAAATTACTATCGCCGTTTCATACCTCAGGCTGCTAAATTTCAAGCCCCTTTGATTAATGCGGTGGTGGCTACCAACAGCAAGGGTGCCAAACCGTTTCCATGGACTCCCGAGCTGCATGAGGCATTTGAGAAATGCAAGCAAAGCCTTACAGATGCTACGCTCCTTCATCATCCTGTGAACGACGCCCGTTTAGGCCTCTTCACGGATGCATCTAGCGTGCATGTTGGCGCCTGCTTGCAACAAGAGGTAAATAATCAGTGGTGCCCACTGGCGTTTTTCAGCAAGAAATTGACTCCTCGCCAGTCGGAATGGCCTGCTTATTACCGAGAGCTTTTAGCGGTGTACGAAAGCGTACAACATTTTCGCTATATACTCGAGGTACCGACCACTATTTTTACCGACCACAAGCCTTTGTTGTACGCTTTCGTACAACGTCGAGAAAAACTACCGCCACCGCAACTTAATCAGCTGTCTTTTATTAGCCAGTTTACCACCGACATTCAATACATTCGAGGAGAGGATAATGTCGTTGCCAACGCACTGTCAAGAGTTGTGTGCTGCTCTGCGGCGGCGCCACCATAATGAAAATTAATGAATAACGTACATCATGTACGTCTGATGTTTATAGATGTACGTATACAGGGGAACGAAATAATGGGCATTCATTGTGGCGCCGCTGGGGAGCATACTATGTAGCGGCGCCACTCAAAACTCATAGATAGAAATTATATTACGAGTAGATATTATTTTCTTATGGAAATTGATGTACGAATGCTGTTTATTGTGTACGTATTCAATATAATCATCATTACTTACTTAGTGATTTTATATGATTTAATAATGCTGCGAATAATTACGATGGCGGGACCGCAGGAAGGATTTATGTATCCCTCTCGCTCACCCGCGCGCCACCGTTCAGGGGGAACGCGGAATCAATTAAATCATATAAAATCTCTTAGTAATTAATTATGATTATTTTGAATACGTACACAATAAACAGCATTCGTACATCAATTTCCATAAGAACATAATATCTAATATAATTTCTATCTATGAGTTTTGAGTGGCGCCGCTACAGAGTATGCTCCCCAGCGGCGCCACAATGAATGCCCATTATTTCGCTCCCCTGTATACGTACATCTATAAACATCATACGTACATGATGTACGTTGAACGTACATCATTTCAACGTACATCATTTCACCATATAATTCATTAATTTTCATTATGGTGGCGCCGCCGCAGAGCAGCACACCAAGAGTTGAAGCGATCTCATTAGAGGCGGATTACGCTGCTCTTGCTTCCTCTCAGGCTACGGACGACGAGCTTGTCAGCCTACGTCAGGCCAACAGCTCCTCTCTCAAGCTCGAAGATGTCTGCATTCTGGGGACACACATTACTCTCGTGTGTGATACTTCTACGGGTAAACCCCGCCCGTATGTGACTTTTGCATTCCGTCGTGGCATTTTCGAAAAACTGCACGGCCTAAGTCACCCAGGTGCACGCGCGACTGCAAAACTGGTCAGCGACCGGTATGTATGGCCTGGCATTAGAAAAGACTGCCAGAGATGGGCAAAGAACTGTGTGCCATGTCAACGGAGCAAGGTGACAAGGCACGCCTGTACGCCCCTTGGCGAATTCACCACGCCATCAGCCAGACTGCGCCATGTCCACCTGGACATTATTGGCCCGCTACCTCCATGCAACGGTTTCAACTACTGCCTCACGGCCATTGATCGCAGCACGCGTTGGCCGGAGGTATGGCCGATGGTTACCATGACAGCGGAGGAAGTAGCTGAGACTTTTACAAATGGCTGGATTGCCCGATTCGGTGTTCCGACTGTCGTCACCACCGACCAGGGCCGCCAATTTGGGTCATCGCTTTTCCAGAAGCTGTTGCAAGTGCATGGTGCCATCAGGAACAGGACGACCAGCTATCATCCGCAGGCTAATGGAATGGTGGAACGTCTCCACCGCCAATTGAAGGCTGCTCTAATGTGCCACGGCAGCTCGTGGATCAGAGCACTTCCAATGGTACTCCTTGGTATTTGTACCGCTTTAAAAGAGGTCATTGGCTCTTGCGCGGCCGAGTTACTGTACGGCGAACCACTGCGACTTCCAGGCGAACTGCTTTTCACTCCTGTCGCATCCGAACGTCCCACTGACGTCTCCGATTTCGTCAACCAGCTTCGTGTCAAGATGGCTCACTTTCGACCAGTTCCGGCACCGCATCACCATCAAAAAGCAATTTTCACATTCAAGGACCTGTCAACAGCGACCCACGCGTTTCTTCGCGATGATACTGTGCGTCGTTCCTTGCAAGCTCCTTACACGGGACCTTATCCAATCTTGCGCAAGACGGACAAGACGATCACCTTGCTGATTAGGGGTCGAGAAGCGGAAGTTAGCATCGACCGCGTGAAGCCAGCTCATATTATGACTGACGACACTGTTTATTCGCGTCCTGCATTGGAACGTGACCAGCAGGTTACAGGTGCTCCCTCAGCTCTCCCGGTTCCTGGAACTGCAGTCTCTCCTGCACTGCCTGCGCCAACTCCCGCACCAGACTCCTCTCAAAAACCTTCGTACATTACCAGATCTGGTCGACAAGTAAGATTTAAAATATTTGACTAGTTTATTATTTTATTATTATAATTATTTTTCTCTAATTTTTTTATAACCCCTTTCGTTTTATGCGAGGTTATGTTTCTCCGTAGGGGGGTGGTGTGGCAACCTTGTTGCACAACAGGCTAGGCTGGTTGGAAATATTAAACATAGAGATGTCTTGATTTCTTTTCTGTCAAGTGTGACACAGAGTTTTAGTTCTACGAACGCTTGTGTAGTCTTGAACATATTATTTATATTCAGATTTGAGTATGTTTTAATACACCTATCCCAACTCTAACCGGCATTTATTTTCACCTGAGATCCGAGGAAGATCATTGAATACGCAACCGACCCAATAGGACGAGGAGGCGGAATAGCGGGGGCCTTGCCCGTGCTGGCACCCGCGCGCGCCCTTTAAACTCCTATATATCTAATATAATTGCATAATGTATTCACAAAGAGTGTCGCGCTAAAACATTTACGTGGAATTTGCTTGTTGTCATTTGTCACTAAGTGTATGGAGAAAGTACTTTTTTAATGAGTTTTTAAATTTACGCTAAAACAGGTAGCCCACCTAAAACGGGTACGCTTGTTAGTGCGCGTATTAAGACTATGAGTGAGAATGTACGAGTGCGGTGCGGTGGCGTGATGGTCGCCCAATCACAGGCAATCGGCTCCCCACTGTGGCGCAAGCGCTTGCAAAGTAGGACGAAAAACATTTTTTTTGCTGATTTTACTGAAAAAAATTGAAATATGTTGACTCTGAATACTCAAATACTGTATGGAATATATTTACTTAAGTTTTGTATTGTGACTGCAAGGAATTAATTTCAAAAATTAGTTGTTGGTCTTGCGTTTTGTTTTGAGGTTATGGCGGTTAAAGTAAAAATATGCTTCTGGGCATAACGGGTAGGGGTACAACGGGTATACTCATCCACCTATAGAAGACTCGATCTGGTGTGATGATTGTAATATGTGGGCTCACATGAAGCGTGCACTTCTTATTCTGGTGGAGGCATTTATTACTGTGAAGCCTGTCAAGAATTCATAGTTTTTAGGGTTCCGCGTGGTCAACAAGTTACGTCATGTCCGTCCGTCTGTCTGTCTGTCCGTCTACGGTTTAGCTCAGTAACCCTTACAACTAGAAAACTGCAATTCTCGTGGGTATATAAACCCATCACGCCGACAAAACAGTAGAATAAAATCCTGAAAAAAATAGGTTTTAGGGTACCTCCCCTACATGTAAATTGGTGATGTATTTTTTTTTCTCTCTTTAAACCTATAGTGAGGGGTATCGTTGGATAGCTTGTTCAAAAATGTTATGGGTTTTCTAAAACTATTTTTATTAAACTCAGTTATGCGTTAGCGAGATAATGGGATTTAAAGCCCTAATTTCTGCCGGCTAAATGGCTACTACTGGGGACGTGAAAAAATTTGTGGCAGTAGTACATATAATGAATTTAAAAGGAAAACTATCACAGTTAAGTAGACATACCTAGTTAACGAGTAGTAGACATAACTAGTTAAGTGGTATGAAATGCACTTAATTTCGGGTGCATATACATTGTCATGTGAATTTGAACCTTTTACCGTGGACGGTAGAGTTGCTTTTTCACGGCACGTTATCTTCAGGTGGTCGCGTAACCGGCGAAACGACCCTATATACCTACATTGGTGTGTTATAAAATTAATCATATTTACGATTATTTACGAGCGTAAGCTATAATAAAAACCCCAAAAACCCCTTTTAAGTCCGCATTCTGTGACAGACGGGCAACTACGGAATCCTACCCTGCGCGTGGCCCGACACGCACTTGTTTTTATTTTTATTAGTATTTTGTTCCAAAGAAGATTTGCAGTTTAAAAAAATATTTAAAAATGAATATGAGTCTGATTAAACATTCAAAAGGTTTAAAATTCGCAAATATTAAGTGACATTATGTTACAATAAGTTGGAAAACTTTAAAAATATGTTATTTTTGTTGATTGATCTCATTATTTACCCTTTTGCCCAGGCGCGGTACCCGATTTAGGCCTCCCCATAAGGGCAAAACGGGTATTTGGAAGGGTTTTCTCAATTTTGTTTTTATATTTTTATACTTACTTTATTAGATAACGGTTTCTTATAAAAAAAAAGTTTGGTACATTTACGTTTTTAAGCATATTTTATAATTCACATCTCCCTTAGCTTACCCGTTTTAGGCTTACGTCCCCTATTTTCGGCATTTGCCGTCCTTGGCCCTTGGGGACCGGACTCATCCGGTCCTCTGGTGACCGTAGGGCTGGCAGGTTCCTCCGGTTTCTCGCACAACGTATTGGCATTGCCATTCAGCGTGGTAACGCAGCCAGGCACTCTGCCTAGTGGCAGCGATTTGGGGGATCTTTCTGTTTGTTGTTCTTTATATCATAGCTATTTTCGGTTTTTCAATTTAAGAGTTCGAACGGCAATTATTCGCGAAGAAGTCACGTCTTTTATGGCCAATCCACATTACGTGATTTAACCCCAATTTGTCAGTACAACATGTCCAAGTCAGAATTGGGTGTAGCGTTCAGACGTAAGAACTGCAACTACAATTTCATTCAGTGTGGCCAGTTAACAGTAAGAAAGCGAAAATTGCCGATTCAAACGGTCCTGCGATGCCGACTGCAAGATTGTTACTAACCGATGGGATAGGGATAGGGCAAGACAGCACGTCTAACATGGGACGGCCGCGACATACTCTCGATTTTTCTCGCACTATACCTCTTGTCCTAAGTGTTCTAATAAGATAGAGACGGATAGTGCGAGAAAAATCGAGAGAGCTCGCGCGCCGTCGCGGGATAGCCGTGCAGCACACAAAAATCGAAAGTATGTCACGGCCGTCTCATGATAGACGTGCTGTCTCGCCCTATCTCATCGGTTAGTAACAATCTTGCAGTCCGCTTCGCAGGACCGTTTGAATCGGCAATTTTCGCTTTCTTACTGTTAACTGGCCACACTGAATGAAATTGTAGTTGCAAAACACCGGTTTAAAAACAAAGGAGAAAATTACAGTGTAAAATATTAATACAATATTCTTCAGTATATATTTTTTAATTTTCGTTTAAATTTATTTGAATGAAATTGGTGGGAAAAAAAACACTTGGCAGATCATGCCAATTCCATGGTCCAAATTCGTTTGACGGTTGGAACATGCATTCAGACTATAGCAATTAGTCAGATTCTGATGATTTGGGGCTGACAAATCACGTAATGTGGATTGCCCATTATTGTGCGCGTAAGCAGCGTCCGGCCGAGAGCGCGTGTGCCAACCGACTGGCCGATTCCCCGCTAGCGACGCGCAAAGTGTAGGTATAATTCTAAGATCCCACGGTGCAGCTACTTATGTAGCACGGCTGCGACAAAATGGCAAGCGCGAATAGCGAGATACGTTGCTGTGACATTACGGATTACGGTAGTTCTTTATTTGCGGCATTCACCAGCAAGCAAAGAATAGCATACATACCGTTTTTTATCTAGCTAAATAAATAAATTGCACAACATAAAAAATATTTATACTTATTACAAGACAACGAGCTATGTTTTGACTTCATTTGACAGTTTTACGCAGATCTTATCATGAACCCGATACCCCACTACCGTTTCTGTGATTAGAAGGGATATTGTATCGTTTTGTATATAGAAATATGGACGCTGTTTAAATCATCTTTTCATAGATGTACTTATAAGGCCAATGATGATGATGACATATACAAGGTACTGCGTGAATTTATTGACGAGCACTGAGGTCGCGCACAACTGCGCGGGCATATCGACCAGCTCGGCAGCTTGTTTTTTTTTCAGTATCCCTGCTCAGCCTCCTTCATTCCTGCAGTAAACCAGTCAAAATTATCGCTCTCGTGGCATCAATTCGTTTCGTCGACGCTACTATGGACACAGACCAACCGGACGAAAAAGACGTCCGTGTTTTTGTGCCCGAGGAGCAAGACTTCGTTGTGAACGTATACAAATACGTGGAGGAGGACACTTGGCCCGAAAACCACTGGGACGACAGCGGCAATACTCCCGAGATGCCCGGACTCAACAAACTCCCAGGCCGCATAGTCGGCGATCGTAAAAGTCGCCGCCGCCCTCTCAGCGAAATCATGGACTATCAAACCCTTTCAGCTATACGGAGGAAGATCTACCGCTTCTTCCACGAAGTTGGGCATGGAGTGCCGACACCGGAAAATGTACGTAATTACAGCGATACCATAGTTCACAATCGTACTAATTACGGCGAAAAACGTGGTGTAATTTGTATGATAGTGCTCAAATCATAAAGTTAGAATTTCAGTGACAAGTAAAATGTAATTAGTACGACTGTGAACTAGGGTATGGACACTATCTTTTGTTATGTTTCTTTTGTTTACTTAATCGTGATTTCCATGTGGTATTTCATATTTTACGTTTATTAGAGTACCTACCTAATTTAAGCGCGAAATTTTATTCTGCTTGCAGCCAGAGCGAGAGCGAGGTTTCCCTATCACATTACACCATTTTAAAATTTAATTAGTGTTTAATACTCATCCTTATATATTTTTAGCTCTAGTTCTAATTATTTGTGGCTTGGCTATCCTATAAGGTCTGTCCTCAGCGCAAACGACTAATCTAATCGCCCTCTTAAGCTCATTCTATTCATCATGCTACTACGTCACTCAGGCACAACATGCATCATCAAACTCATGAAGTTTTTATTTTATTTTTGGTTCTGCATTCCTATATAAATATATAATATATGTAACGGGTTCATCAGTCATGACTCCTTTTCCTTCAGCTCCTGGCCGAAATTAACGAAGACGAGAAGCTGCCTAACTTCGCAATGCCGACGTTCCGTCGCATACTGCGCCATCTCAAATATCGGCACTACGTCACACGCAACCGCAACGATTTCTCCAACCGTTGCGAGACCTTCAGCATACCAGTGGTGTAAACTGCGCACAGGTGAAGGGGAAGCCTTTGCCCAGGAATGGGATGAGCTGATGCTGACGGATATTTATTGGAATGCATTTTATCTCTAGATGGAATAGCCACCCAGAAAGAAGAGCTTCTGCTTTGACTTGCATGATTTTCAGCGTGCTTCAGAGCCCGAATAGAGGGCCGCCGTATGTGCAACGAGTCGATCAGAACGAAAGAAGTTCGTTAGTGGGAGATGGTGGGCAACTGCCTTTAACTAGAAGTTGGAGATAAATCATCAATTGAATGGGAAAATATCGATATATTGATTGCCTAGAAAGATTAGTATGACAAAGTGCAGCAAAAGTGGTGGACGTTAGTAGGCACTGTTTGCACTCTTACCTGAAAGTTTTTGCTCAAACACTTGATATCAGAGATTTATTATTTGCAACAACTGCAAGTCTTTAAAATGTCAACGAACCTTTGTTTTTCGTCTTAATTTTTGATTCTTACTTTCTAAATTAGCTAAGTACCTAGTAACCTTTGCCTTTCCAATCGAATTTTTAGGCGGACTAGAGCCAGTTGCGTGAAAGCTTTTCTGTCTGGGAATTCACTACAACTCTAATTGTGTTCCTCTGTCGTGAACCCTGTTCCCATAGTAAGTAATAGGTTAAGAGGAGACGACAGAAAACAGGAAAATGGTCGATTTTTGATATGAAAAACAAACACGAATTTATTTGGATACTTAATGACTGACTATAAAGAAAGGACCAATGCAAGATTATCAACAACTATGAGAATGGTTTTTAGATAAATAGGTACTTATTGTTCGTATAACCTAAATGTTACTTCTTTCTTTCCTTTCCCTCTTGAGGACAAGAGTTGAAGGCAGCTAACACCTCCATTAACGTTTTTGATACAAAAGCCATCCAATAAGCTATCAAAAACGGAGAGTTGGTAAAGTTACAGATCCTTGCGAAGCTATCTGAAATGAATATGGTGTGAAACATCAGGTGGGTACCTACTACAAAAAGTATTATATTTTAAGTCATTTATTTAAATGGTCCTCTTACATGAAACCAACATATACCAGGTATTACTTAAGTAAAGGTTAACCTTCTTTCAAAATATGATGGCTCAGCGCCGTGAGAATCCAGTTCGTAGTTCGACAACTAATGGAAAGTCATTTGCATACTCAGGTATTATCTAATCGGAACTGGCTGTCATGGTATTGGGATAATTGGACGCTGTTAAGCAGTAATTAATAACAGCTCCTCACAGGAAATAGGTAGTTAAGTAACTGTGGCGAAATTATTGCCAAGCAGCATCCATATCATATCTAAGTTTTTAAGGCCAGTCATCTAAATGTCGTACCCTGGTGTATTTTTGGGCTATTTACGATTTAGGAAGTTTAAGCATCTAGATAATAAAGGATAGATACTTAGGAAGATACTGTTTTATTTACCTTGAACTTTTCAACCAGTAAGTCTATGACGACTGTCACGAGTACAGTGTCAGTCTTAGGTGTCAGTGGTGCACTAAAAGTGGGAGCGACATGCTGTGTTCTGATCTCTCGCTCACACGTATGACACACCACTGCCGATGCCGCCGCCGTTATAAGGGCAGTTACATACGAGCTGCTCTCTGGCTGCACAAGTGCAGTTTGCAGGAGCTTTTATAGCTATATTAACGTCAAACTGCAAACTAGCTGGATCTTTATAGTGCAGTCGGTACAACTGCAATAATATATCTACGCAGAGCTGGGCACCGTTAATCAAATAGTAAACTTCGTTAATCGTTAAGCAGTTACTAAAAAAGTTAAACGTTAATGTGTTACATTTCGGAAGTTTTAATGGAAGTTATCGTTAATCTTTAACCGTTGACTCGTGATAGTGCATTACTCAACCTGCTAAAAAATGGTATGAGATATTTAGGTACTTACGATATCAAAAAAAAATAGTTTGTGATGATAATAACTACAAATTAAAATAAAGCCACATAAAGTGCACTGCCAGAGAGCAGATGAAGGGTCATAAACATCAATATATACTAATGCTTTCGTCTGAAAGCGAGATTGGTTTAGGTGTGAAACTATATTTTTCCTTGGAATTTAGGATTAGAGGGTGCCCACTTGACCTGACCTTAGCATAACTATGAGATGACGTGACGCCTACTAGACCGTTGCGGTACCGGCCAACACCGGAGCGTGCCATGCACGGACCGTCCGGCTGCTGCTGACGAACCCGAAACTACTTGTCAGTCCGCGCGGTGACGTTTTGGTAAACAGAAGATACTATATTAACGCATTCATAGAAGGTTAACGGAAGTAAAAGAGTCCATTAACAATTTTTAAAGTTAACTTGAAAGTTAATCCGTTACTTAAAATGTTAACTTCGTTAATTAACGCAATATACGTCAGCGTGGAATTCGTGCAGTTGTAAGAACTGCAAGCGGCCTACATAGTCCGTTATTACAGTTTCAAATGCAGTTATGTCTAATGGAAAATAACACTGCATTCAAACTGCACATATACAATTCAAACTTTTATGTTATTTCTAGTCAAAATCAAGATGTCTTTCCATCTCAATAGGAGAAAAAAAGTGTCCATACATTTTTGAACTTTCCTATTGTGTTGCCACCATACAAAAGTATAAGGTAAATGGTAACACACTAGGAATAATATCTTTGGGACACTTTTTTTTTCCTACCAGGGTCGAAGAGCTCCTAATTCTTAGTGGAAATAGTTAATATAAAATTTCTAGAAGTACAATTAATTTGGCTTTTTTTTTGAGAAATGCTGTGTTTGCAGAATCTAGATAGAGACATTAGAAAATCGATCTCCTAACTTCTTAGTACTAACTGACCATGGTCTGAGGACCTTGAGCAAATCAATAACACCACCCTGCAAAACTCCTGTTTTTCATTGGTTAGGTAGGTACTAGTTTGAGTAAGTGGCGGAGAAATCTCGAAGGAATCAGAAAGGCTCAGGATTGCTTTAGATCACTAGAAAGTTATCAAGTTCAAATGACATCGTAATAACAGCATACGGGAAATCGAGGAGAGAGAAATGACAAAAGCATACACATCAGAATGCACGTTTATTATTCATTTTCCAGAAAAGAATCACAATTTTTTAAAAGCGGTCACCAGTCACACTTCCAATTCTTTGGCTGACACCGTCTTAGACAAAACAAAACCACCACAAAAAAAATACTTCTAAAACTGTAGATAATCAATTTTGTGCGTTTTATAAATGTTTTCAAAATTTCTAATACAGTTGAGAGTTGATACCTAACGCAGTAGAACATTAACTTATCGGGAGATGTCAGTGCATTGTTAATTTTATTGTGATGTTTGTCTTACACTAGTCGATTCTGGGCTAACACGCCGAAGTTAAAATGTCTCCATCATTATCACTTCGTTATCGCAAGTGCGACTGAGAGGGACGTCGTAACTTCGGGGTACCGCCCCTATCCTTGCGACGTGCAGGGTAGTCTGTGGCCGCGAAGCAACCACGCCGACTACATTCCTCTATAACTTAGTTACGATAAGAATGATTACAAATAATATGTTTGTTCATTAACTCAGTTATAAACTACGTGTATACTTATACCGTATACTGACTACATTTTTTATCAATAAAAATATTTAATATAAGTGACAACTTAAACTAACACTGATTTCAACATATCAGTTGGCGGATCCTTAAAATAATCGCTGACTTGACAAGTCAAAACAACAAAGCTTCAATATACCAAAATCATTTAAACGTAAAATTAAATAACAAAATTATATTTACATTTTCGCAATAAATAATTACAATAGAGATAAGAATGTTCTAGATAAATATAGACGAAAAATACGTTCGTAACAAATATAAATCGATTGTTTTAGAAAGAATATGGAATGGAGTACATTGTATAACTAATGCGTGTAGGCAAAATTGATCGTGAACCGGTATAATAATAATTGTAATAAATATAATCAGCATTTCCGCCTCGTCTCTAAAGAAAAAAATAGCCTTGTTCGAATCTGCCAATTGCGACGCTCATACTTTTCTATCCAAGCGTTGCTAACCGTACCCTGAGTGACGTCATGACGTGGTTTTTTTTACAGCAATAACATTTATAACTTACTTACTGGTTAATTTGTTGTGCACAATGCATTGTTGAGCGGTACCGCAGTCGAACACTTACGTTACTTGAATACATATGCGTATAATCAATTTAAATCCAATAAACGCTATTACCTATCTTAAACCAACTGGAATAAAAGTTGTATATTACTTTTAACAATAATTTACTGACACTGATATTATAATATGAAGAAAGCGCCGTATGAAACCGCGCGTCTATTGTCTATGCCTTCTATCTGGGAATGGAAGTTTGGTTTAAAATTTTATGAAATACGTCCCAATGAAGTGATTAAAGCGGTGGTCTCCTGTTGACGCCGCGCCGTTTTATGAAAATACTCGGTTTTTATTATTATACAGTGTACTCGTAATGTGCGAAGTGAGCGTCATTAATGGGAGACCAAATCATAATATTCATTAGTAAATTCACAATTAAGATTTGGAAATCCGAATGGAAATTTACGTATGGAGTTTCTTTTATAGACTACGAGACTAAAAAAACAAAAACAGTTCTTGTAGTTAAGCAGGGTAATTATGGGAATCGAACTCGGGTAGGTACATAGATGAAAATTGAGCCAGCTTAGTCTACAAAGAAGTTTCGTAATTTTAATACCAGACAATACATCTATCTATTTAAATTTCGTACCAAATTCGTATTTATTCGTTTTAACACGCGATAAACAGCAGTCCAATTGTGAACACCTACGTCATCAAAGTTATCAATGACGTTTACTTTTAAGCATTTGACACTTTACAAGCGTTTTAAGAGCCAGGCTTGTAAGAAATATACAAGCTGTGTAGAAGCGCAAGTTTTTAATTAAAATGAAATGTTTTAATTTTCATAACGGGCCATTCATAAATTACGTCATTTAAAAACAGAGGGGGGGGGGGGGGGGCATTGGATGACGATACTTATTTTATTAGGCCATTTCAAGGAATAACAGGATGATGATAGGGGGAGGGGGGGCTGTCAAAATCGACAAAAAACGAGGACGTAATTTATGAACTCCTTTGGGCAACGCGGAGAGATGAGCCAGGGAAATTACAATAGCATTTCTAGCCTCGCTTACGAAATTTACTAGTGAAGGTTTTTTTCATCGCACACCGCTACGCTGCTACTGAGCACAGCACTGATGCATATTCGCCCTTAAACTAAGGCGGATATTCACACTGCGCCGCATCACCGGACGGAGGTGCGGAGCTGCATACAAATTTCGCCGGAAGGAGGTGCGGTGCAGTGTGTCGTATCATACGGAATTTATATACAAACTGAGTTACTTGCATACAACGAGCTCCACACCTCCGTCAGGAGATGCGGCGCAGTGTGACATCCGCCTTAGTGCGTTCATATAAGACCGTACCAAGAGAAATTTCCCACACGAGATATGTACACATGTGATCAACGCCACTTGGTTCTAAAAACGCGTAAAATTTCAATGCGCAGCCAACAATATTAAACTCGTTAACAATTACACAGTAGTATTTCTATAATAACGAAGATACTAGCATATTACGGTCAAAAGCAGACTGAAAATGTTTCTTCCGTTCCTACGTATTAAAAACATAAAATTTTGGCTGTGATACTTGAATGCATAGTAAGAAAAGAAAGCTAAGAAAGTGTTCTACTGCTGTTGAGCCTTAATGTGCAAATAAAAAAGTCCTAAAGTGGTGGACAAATTTCTAGGCTGACTTTACAAATTAATACATAAACTCATGCCTGTTCCCAAAGGGGGTAGGCAGACTGTCATTTGATTTAATCGTATATTGCTCAGAGTCACGGCCTGTTCTGGGGTCCTTTGGGGTCGTTCATAAATTACGTCATCGTTTTTGTGACGATTTTTGACCCCCCCACTATCATCATCCTGTTATTCCTTGAAATGGCCTAATAAAATGACTATCGTCATCCAATGGCCAGACCCCCCCCCCGTATTTTGAAATGACGTAATTTATGAATGGCCCCTTTTGAAATAAGACTCAAATTTCTGTGGGGTCTTGATGCTGTCTTATTACTATTATGTTTCCTGACACATGAACCGGAATGACTAATTAGGACGTAAGATTGATAACGACCTGATTGCTAATTCTAAACAGTCTCGCAAATTACAAAAAAAATCTCGGCAATCTTCAAAATGTGTGAAATAAAGTACCTAATCTCAAAAAATGAGAGCCAGGAGATAAGACTAATATGACTACGGTTTGGTTTTATTTCACTGAATCAACACTACGAAATGTGAGCCTTCGTTGAGCGTACTACCCGTTTTATTTTTTATAAATGTCTCGGTACATATGTGCTGAAAAAGGCGTTTACTTCAGCAATATCGTACTGAAAAAGAGGAGTCCTATCCAATTGAGTTACGAGCCAAGCGGGACCTCGCCTGTGACACCGAAAACCAGGCATCATCTGAGTTTGAAAAAAGAAACAAATTGGGCTTGCAAGGTTGGTAGCCGATTCTCTATTTTAGTGAGACTAGCTATGTGACCACTGCAGTACCTGGGTACATCTCATTTTTAATAACATTATGATTCGATGATTGGTTAGCTAGTTATCGATTTATAAACTAAAATGTGTTCAATAACTTCTACGAGCCAAATTTGTCCCTTGAAAAAGTATACCGCGTATTATATAGCCATCTTTACGCTGTTGTAACTACTATACTCTGTTTCTTTTTAATTATAAGCGTGCCATACTTTTTAGTAACACGGAGAAACAAACTAGAACCCAATTTGTTCCGTTTGAGCGTCAAGTAAAGCTAATATTATATAGAAGAAAGCGCACGGTGTACTGGGGAAACTACAATATGTGGCGAAAGCTGCAACCATTCCTACATTCCATTACAGATTACTAAAACTAACACGAAATAAAGCTAACACTATGGTACGAGAATTTCCTTTCATCGGTTTCACCGGATATGCGGTATCGTCATTTATCATCTTTATTGTCGACATCAACCGAACCGCGAAACTATAATCAAACATATAATATTAAATGCGAAACATTATCGTCACTAACACTCATATTACTGACTGTAATACATAAATTTACATCTACGATAAATTACTTGAATGATAATCACAACAATATAATTGTGTATAATAAAAACAGTACAAGCTGTTTCTCGGATAATTATCAATTATTATATAATTTTATAATTTCTAACCATTACTCTAACAAATTACTGCACATACCCGATGCGATTCACTGTTCCAAAGTCACTGTTCCGAGCCGATATCCACACTGAAGTTACATACTGGGACTAAAGAGCAGGTAAAAACACCTTAAAGTGAAAGTAGAAAACTTTTCTAGAATTCAGACTTGTATCAGTCTTGTCCCGATCCTGGTACGAGCATAACGCACGGTAAATTAAAAATGCTACATTTTTGCTCTCTGCATTATAACACGGTAAAATTATACGTGCACCTTGCTGGTTACTCATCACACGAGAACGCGGCAAGTGAGTGCACACGTATTTTGGCCGTATTATAAATATTTGTTAATTTCGTTCAACGTCACTTGAGTGTCAATACGACACGCACTAAAGTATACGAATACTTATGTTATGAGCTTCCTTACCGTACGTATGATATAGTCTTCGAATTCATTTAAAGTCGTAGAAATGTAAAATATGTGCGGGTCGGAATCGGTGCCGGTATTTGAGCTAAATACTAAGTATTATGAAATTTTAGAGAAACTAATCTAGAGTCGGATAACAATTTTGACACCGTACTGGTAACTTTTAAACAATCTTACCAAATATAACCCTAAAAGTTGGTTAGGAGCCGGCACCGAAACTAATACTACTTCTAACTTGTTCTAGACAATTTCAACTTGGAAATTGTGTGAAAAGGTAAAATATATATCATCATTTCTATCCGATTCGCTTTTCGTAAAATTCCCTGGTCGTCTTTTTTCGTACGTACTCGGCTAAGTTCGTTGTGTTTCATTGCCATTTTAGAGTATGCATCTTAGATCAAAGCTGAGATACACAAACATGAGTATAACCAAATCGAGTGACGAATACAGAATGTAACGAGTACATAAAATTACGAAAAACGAATGTAACCAATTATGATGATACCGTAAAGTGCATGTACATTTACTTACAAAGTCGTGGGGATTATCGGAATCTTAATGGCAAACATCAGAAACGATAGAGATCTCGATTGGAACGCACTATGGCGGGTTTGGAGCTGATAGACAGACTCTAATACGCTCAGATTTAGGACTTATTTTTGTTTAGGTACAGGGAATGTTACTGGTAATTAATTTGGTATTAAGCAGTAACGCTGCTAACGAAATTATAAATTTAAATTAAAGGAATAATTAAAAAAATGCCGTTTCAAATCCGGCTCGGAGTAACTTTTTTAAATTGTTCCTTATAATTTATAATGTTTATGGGCAGTTTCGACAGCCTCCTTTCTTAAAAGCGGCAACGACCAGTAAATAAAATCGTTTGTTTTAATAGCAGTTAGATGGCGTTGATTTTTACAACAACAGCGCCATCTAGATTTTACGGTGCGTATATGTCTTTAAGATTTCTACGAATGGCGCGACAAGACCGATGTGTGGCATTTAAAGTTACAGTGTTAAACGTGTAGATTAATTTACTATTTTAAGACTCTCTCTGCTAGCACGTAAACATTAGCCGCTTACCATTCACAGAGAAAGACGCGTATGCACTTAGCATTAATATCGAACCAAACCCAAAAGCTATAGAATCCGCCTACCAGCTGAACAGAAGCGTTCCAAAAGATAGTATTAATTTAACGCCAAAAACCTGAAGAAACAGACTCTGTCACAGAATTTCAATCTAAAGAGATTATCGTCAAGGACAACTTGCAACAATTGTCATGTCAACTTACAACAATATCCGAATGCCAGATAAGAATCTGGCACGCTGTCATTACAGCAGTTCCATTTCACTGTTTTTAACGCTCATGCGTTCAAACTACAACACGCGTTAAGAACAGCCATAGGTACCCAGCCATCTTTCTGAATAATATAGACACTAGACGTATCTCTCACTCAACTGATAGCTCACTCGAAACCGCTTAGAAAACCGTGTGTCAGAGGGTTGACAACAGCGAGTTTACATGTTATAAGCGATGTAGATGGCATCTATTTGGTCCGAGAGGAAACCGTCCCTAAGATGCATACGTTGCTTCTCGCCCCGCGAGTTGATGGGGACCACCCCAGGGTCTACCACCACGACGACTCCCACGATGAGGTGGTGTTCCTCGAGGACTGTGTTGGTGACGAGAGGCACGAGGTTCAGGGCTTCGCTGTCGCTTCCGTCCAGCTCGACCACGACGACGAGCAGATTCGTCCAGGTGAACACCGCGCTGAAAGAAAAGTTCGCCATGTGAATTTTTGAGGCGAAATCCGCTCCAAAACGAACACAGGGAGATAAAATAGGGCTTATGGATACGGGAAGTAAAGTATTTTAGATTTTCATATTTTTCACTTAATAAAGCAGCATGCAATATTAATTGGATAAGCGTTCAACAATTACTTATAAGGTTTCAGGTTTAACTATCACTTAAATGAAGTCTATTTATTGGAATCTTTGTTATTTCTAAAGATATGAATCCTACCGTATGATAAATATATTACGAAAAAGATTTCAATCAATAGACCGGGTCGGGTGGCAAAAGCGAAACCAACTTACCATTCAGCCACCTTCTTGTGGCACCGCATCACGGAGTTCTCAATGTCTATGGGGTGGTATCTCATGCCGCGCAGCATGATCGTCTCGTCCAGCGCGCCGACCACGAACACAGCGTCGTGTGTGTCGTGCGTGTCTTGGCTGACCCCACTCACACTCCCACACGCCGACGCCAGCGACTCCGTGTCACTATCCCTGATCATCAGCGAACTGTCGTCTCCGGCGCTGGTCGTAGTACTGATCTCAGTCCTCCTCAAGAAACCTAGATACCCCGTCCTGGCGTACACCTCACCAGTGTTACCAGTGACTAGCTGCGCGCAGAAATGGTCCGCGTAGTCGCTTTCATCTCCATATATCGTGAAGTAACCACTCGCGCTGTGAGGCGATTGCACCCAGATCTCTCCTAAGTGCGAGTCACCGCACTGTCCTTTCGTTTCGGGGTTCGCTGTGATCACTTTCACTCCGGGCAAGAGCTTCCCCGACTCCATCAGGCAAAGCGAGTGGGGGCTGCCGCGCTCGACCAGCGATACTCTGTCGTTGCGCAACGCTCGCAGGTCCACGTATACTGTGGACGGTTCAGGGCTAGAAGCGCCTTGCAGGCAGATCGCGATGTTCACTCGGCAGCCGAACGACGTCGATACAGCGCGGGGACTGAGTCCTAACGCTGAGAACAGCTTCGAGAATGAATTGGTCAAGTTTATTCTCGGCCGCTCTTCAGCGACCACCACGCACGTTCGCACGCAAGCCAGATTGATTCCTTTCGATTTGAGCTGATTGACGGAGCTGCCTAACCCTTTGGTGCATAGCTCCATCACTCCATATGAGCAGAAAGTGTCCCTCACTTTGTATTGGGACACGGCGCTGAGCCACAGGCCAGGGTTGATCTCCACTTCAGAGGGCGGGATCAAGATCGAGTGGTGTCCGGAGTAGATACTGCTGAGGCACCAGAGGGCGAAGCCGAGGCCGCAATACGGGTCTAAGCATAACGCTATATGCCGTGAGGGGTACAGTTCGCAGGCGATTTTCATGGATCGGCAGAGGGACGTCACAGCGGCGTGGGACATTTTGATGCCAGCGAGCATTCCTGTGGTGGAAACGCTGAAATCTAAATACGCTAGCATCTCCGCTGTAGGCGCTCGGTATAGGATGGGCAGTTTCTTCTTAGGCATGTCGTCGGTGTCCAAAGTGATCGGCCAGGCCTTGGAGTCAAGGACGTTGCTGGCTTCCTTTGACCGCAGCAGTTTTATCACAGATTGGTTTGAGAGGACTAGAGTCGCTTTGCTGACGTCGACGATCATTCTGACGGTCGGGAGAGTGGTGTGCAGGTTCTGGGGGTGAGGCGGTCGGATGGTCACCGGGACAGCGCCGACGTAGAGACAACCGTAGAACGCGCAAATGAGATCAATCCCGGGTGGGAATATGAGCGCTACATGGTCGCCAGTGTTGACCCTGCCTTTCTCGAGTAGCAAGTTGCCGATCCTTTCGGCTTTCTTGTGTAGTTCGGCGCAAGTTAGGACCTTGGATACCGCCCCTTTTGAGTTGAGGAGGGTGAATATGATGTGGTCGGATGTGCTCTGCGCGCGCCATCTTAAGATTTGTGATATGAATTGGTACTGCAACACAACGTGGAAGAATGTTAGTTATACTATTACAACAGTGACGGTACAGTATTTTATTATACAAAATATATTTATTTGGCATAGACTAGATACTTAGGTTGGGCTCACAAAGACTGAATTCAGTATCTGGATCTCTCAATAGCGAAAAAATGTTAGCAATTCTGCACAAAGTTAACGATTTTATTTGCTCGTGAGTGATTCAGATTATGATTCAGTGACTGAATTCCGTTCTGTGTAAGACCGGCCTAAACATATAGAAGATCTAATTTGTAAGATAAGTTTATTCGAAGATTGGTCTAGGAAGAGTCAAGAAATCGCATGTGTACCTTCCTCGCGGCATCGGAGTCGTCAGTGTACCCCATGTCGCGGCCCTGCGCGGACGCCAGTCGGTTGCCCTGCACCAGGTTACCCACGATCACCGACGCGGGACCCACGTCTGTAAAGAAACAGGTCAATTAGCTACGATACAAGATGTGATATCCGGTCTATAGTAGATGTTCCTAATGTACAGTCTATGTCAAACATATGTACATTTCTGTCCCTATGAAAGGATTAAGGTGCAAAAGGTGTTTTTGACATCGCCACGTACGCACTAGATACCTAAATATTGTTTCATCACAATTGCTCGTAAGGAGCTACAATAGACTTAATTACGCTATTAATGCGTAGGTAATAGTACATTGTTTAACGAGGGGCGTAAGTGGAATATTGCGAACAAGTGTCTATCAGAAGCACGACGCCGAAGGCGGAGGGCTTTTGATGACTTGAGTTTGCAATATTCTTACGCGCGTGTTATACACAATGTTTTTCATCACATTTGCGAGGAAACAAATATATTTTAAATAAAATGAATACAAATCGTCATAAAAAACTACAACAAAGACAACTGTCAGTTGTCCATTTTGTTGAATTTGACGTGAGGCGCGTTTGTAAGCTTTTTTAAACGACTTACCAACCTCGTAGCGTAAGGTACTGTTACTGACACATCCTTACCTGAATGTATCTCCCTAGGCTTCGGCAAATTGGTGACACAAGTATGCGGGCACATAAGCACATTGGCTGGGTGCAGTGTCCCCTCTAGGAAGCGCCTCTTGCATTCGCTCAGGTGTATGCCGCCGAGAGGCGTCTTCGGCAGGTAGTTGGGTTGGACGAGCGCTAGGCAGTATATGCCCACCTGGTGGATGGAGTCCACGGCTTGAAGGACTCGCGACATCCATTGGAATGACTGTGGGTGCAAATG
This sequence comes from Epinotia demarniana, assembly GCA_945867215.1. NCBI lineage: Eukaryota > Metazoa > Arthropoda > Insecta > Lepidoptera > Tortricidae > Epinotia > Epinotia demarniana. The sequence goes on from OX244259.1 coordinate 57,394,613, forward strand.
TTTTTTTAAAATCAGTTTCAACCAGGGACCCGCCCGGTATCCGGGTCTTTGAAAGGGTTTTTCGTAATGCTTTGCTTACTAAAGCCGATGCTCCTCAAAACTCATGCATTTGGCTATTAAAGCGCTCCAATACGGTATACCCTTCAAAGGGTTTTTGAAAAGGTTTGCTTACCAAAGCTGATGCACCTCAATACCCATTCATTTGGCTTTTAAAGCACAATGAATGGGTATTCAACACGAGGAAGAGCTTTACCCCTTTAAAAAGCGCTTAAAAAAACCTTTCGAAAGGGTATTTCTATCAGTAGCGGTAGTGCCCCGTAAGGGAAACCCCTTCATACGGCCAAGTTAAATGAATGAGTTGAAAGACAGCAAGGGATTTGGGCTATTAAACGAACGACTAACCCGTTCAAAGGCTTTTTTCTAGGAGGGGCGGGCGGGTCCCTGGTTTCAACACTATCAACACGGTTTAAAGTATCGTTCATCATCATTCATCACTCACAACACATAGTTTTCAACAACACATAATTTCACAAGCATGGTTTTAAGATGTTCAAATGGCCGCAATGCTTTTGTCTCTATTTGGCAATTAATCAGTAATAAAAGCAACATCACAATGTGCACAAATAGCTACCTTCCGGTGTACGCTATAAAGTTCAAGTTGTAAAAATAGAGCATTAGGAACGGGTACTTGCTGGCTTTCTCGTTCTCGGCCTTCAAGAGGTTCTCGTCATGGGGGACGGTCATGTCGACGAGCACTGCCTGGCGTTTCGATCGATCTGTCAGCTCGATATCAGGCCTATTGGCAAGAATAGTCCTGTCCGTGATGACGGATCGATCCCAATAGAGCGTAGCACGGCCATTTTCGAGAACTGGCGCAGGCGTGTACCTATATATAGTAAGGCACTTCGGAGGCCACAAAACCGTATAGCAGAGCAAGTTGCTGGTGAATAATTCTGGCTAAAAAGTTATGTCTGTGTCAGTACTCGCTGTTAGCAAGATGACCACAACGGAGATAATATGCCTGAGTGACTCCCCGGGGCGGCGGCATGCCCGACAAATGACGACCGTACCGTCCTTCAGGATATACCTCAGGTAATTGTTCGTCATGATAACTTCGTCCGCTAATGCACAGACAAAACCTTCGGTTTCCCCGAAGAGATCCCCGAAACGTAGCCAGTTCACCGATGCGAGTAGATCTACATCGGGCCCTGTAGAACCGCCCGTGTAGCTCCTTGCTCCTCCACACCGCCCTGCGGTCCTCGGCGCTCATTACTTTAAGACTGTGCCAGTTCTCGTTTGCCAAGGAGGGCGGGGTGAAGTTTCCGTCTACTGCTACCACGTCGCGATGCATCCCACACTCGTTGCTTAGAAAATAATCCCTGAGATTGCACACGTCGCGGTTGTGGAGGTCTTTGGCATTTAAAAAACCGCGACCTCCACACTTCCGCGAGATGTACAGTCTTATACTCATAACAGACGAGCGTGGGTGTAGCTCGTGATGCGCAGTAAGCAGGTTCGGTCCAGGGCATCCAGCTCAGTCTGTGTCCACCTTGGTACGCCAGAGGAGTAAGTTATTATTATTATTTCTTTTCTTTTCTATTCTCAGTATTTTAATACTGGTGTAATGAGATGCACGGGCCGAAGCCAAGTGCATCCCATGTTCATAAAGCGTATCACATTTAGTTTTGGGATTGGTTGTCGTAAGAACTAGCTACTTGGGTGACTGATGCGGGTATTTGAGTTTGTGAGTTGGGTAGTTGTATATCGTTCTGTAATAATTTTCGGACTATCCTGCAAGTGTTTAAGATGGCTGCTTTCTGCATAACAATAAAAGATGATGGCGGCAATGACAGGGTTTTTATGGAGGTATGCAACTGCTGTGGGATGACACCGGTGGTAGACAAAACTATGGGGACTATTGTAACATTCTTTAGTTTACAAATCCTGGTTATATCGTCTTTTAGATCTGTATATTTGGTTAATTTTTCAGCGATTGTGCTTTGTATGTTATGGGTGTTTGGAATTGCAATGTCAATTAAAAGGGCAGTTTTATTTATTTTGTCTACCACAGTAATGTCTGGTCTATTGTAATGTGTGGTCCGGTCTGTTAATATGGCTCTGTCAAAGTAAATTTTTATTATTAACCTCTTCCTCCCCACAATCGGGCCTCTGCTCAGCCACGATGCAGATCCTCTCGTCCCGCAGCACGCGCACAGAGAACACGGCGATGCGGCCGCGGTATATGAACTTCATCGGCTCCACCGCGAGCACCGTCGCGATGATGTCGTCCATGTTGTGTTTCCGGCCCGTCACCGTCATGAGGCCGTCGCGGGAGCCGCAGACAAACACGAGCCCTGGAGGACATGATACACATTGTTAACACTTTCGCAACCGGACTAGAAATGGGACAATTCGCCAGAAAACGACAGAGTTCGCTAGGCGTGTAAGTTCATACTGCTGCCCGCCTAGCGGGCTCAGCCGGCATCTGAGCAAACATTACGAGTGCCTTGGGATGCCCTGGGTGTTTGGTTGCGAATGTGTTAAGGGGATGCCTTGATTTGAGTCGAACACGCCCCCTTAGACAGAGACACGACGCTTATGCGTTCCAAGCACGAGAAAAAGAGATGTAACACTCTTCGGGAATGGCTTTTTTGGACAAGTTCGGTGAAGTTTTATTTGAATTTCTTTATTTGTGATAAAATACTATAGTGTTAACGTTTGAGTAGGCTCAGTAAAAAAAGGAAAATACAGTAACAGCCTGGTTTGCCTCACTCTACTCAGCATTTCTTCACTAGTTACCCTCGCTCTCCAGCTAATTTTCTCCAATCGCCTCCAACACCACATTTCGAACGCTTCTAACATCTCCGCATCTTTCTGGGTCAAGGTCCATGTTTCACTTCCGTACAATGCCATGCTAATGCATTGCGAGTCTAAGTATTATAAAATTATGCTACTCACCACCAGGGCCCAAGAATCCCAGCAGCCCGCTCCGAACGTAGCTCTCCTCGCCTATGGTCTCCCCGTCAGCGTCCAGCGGCCGCACTCGGAACACGGTGTTGGTCAGCCCCGGCAGCCCCCAGTAGCCGGACCCGGTGGCTCCGGAGAGGACGCAAATCTCGCCTACTTCGTCCGTCTTGCAGAGGTACGCTGGACCCTCCATTTTGACTACGACGATCACGCCTGGGGATTAAAACGGACAAGTTGAAATAACTTCTGAAATGTAGGTAAGTGTAAATGACGAGGGTGTTCTAAGTGGAAAATGAAATAAGATTTGGCAAAATCGGGAATACTATAGTAATACATAATAATGTTGAAATAGTCAACCAAATAAGCTGCAACTCAATTATTGAAACTAGTGTCAACATTAAAACATGGGGACATCACCTGTAATATTGTAGTTTTTTTTTGTAGAGTCTACCTCATCAGTGATACTCACATGACGGCATGACCTGCCCGCAGTCCTGCAGTGTGAGTGAAGTGAGCGAGTTCTCAGCATCGACTCTGACCACGCCGTAAGACAGTCCGGACATTGACAGAACCCCGCGGCCGGCGGAGGAGCCTCCTCGTCCCGCGCGGCGCACGCATACTACTAGTGACTCGCTGCTGCACGCACAAGGGCAGATGGCGTCGCCGCGTACACCTAAAAATGAAAACATGTTTTAGTAACACAATCGCCGATCCTACAGCCATAGCATAGTATCTTTTAATATCTTTATTTATTGGATGGAGTACGCAGCACGCCCTACCTCCTTCCAAATGTTGTACTATGTATATAGTTGAAGAGTCTACAGGACCAATACGCCGTTTCAAAGTATACCTTTATATTCGATGATAACATTGATAACTCAAGTATCGTTGATCGGAACACCGTAAAATTTAGTAGATGAATTAATGAGATGAAAAGATTGCTTAACTTGGAACATGAGGCAAATTAGTCAAAGGGTTGGTTTTTTTTAAACGAATCGAGGCGAACTACTAGAAGTATTGTTGGGTAAGTAGCTAAGGACCTATCCTAAACTGCCCCAATGCCTAACTTAGATAGATTCATAACGGTGATCGTTTGCTGATTGGCATGCTATTCTCGTTAACCCTTCAATATTGTTGAGGCCCTGGTACCTTTGCTCTGGAACACCGACAGGAACTGGTCGCAAGAGGAGAGCGACCAGGGGTTGGCACCGTCAGCCACCAGCAGCATACGGAGAGAGCTCAGCGAGATCTCCTTGTGGTCGCGCGTGGCTAGAAGCCCCCAGTGTAGGTCGCGTGATTTCACTATTGCCACTGATGCCCTGGAAAATGAAGGAACTTCCGCTTAGGTTCAGATCTTCTAAGAGAGGCAGAGGGGCTACCGTGAAACGAAAATGAACCTCGTTCGTGTGTCTCACTCTCAGTTGCACTTAATAGGTCGAGCAACAAAGACGCAGACACACGATGTTCGTTTTCATTTCCCGGAGGCCATCAGGGCACAGCTGAATGTCATCTCGCGCATATTTCGAGCAGCCCAACTAACTGCCTGCCTTAACTAACTCACTACTAAATACTCTGTAGGTATGTGGTGTTGTGTTTATTTATTTATTTAAAGGTTCACCAACAGTTATTACATTGATACTTAATACAGATAGTTTATAGATCAGGTGTCTTATGCTTAATGTATAACTACTTACAGGTAAACACGGCATGCCAATTTAAACAAGGACTCAATAAAAAAATAAGAAAGCAATTGACGTTGGATATTGAGTCAAAAGTTTATGTCGGTAGAATCGCTATATTTGTTGAGTAATTTGCTCAATCGTGGTAGAGAGGAGGAAGAGCCCAAAACAGTTCGTCGCAAGGGACAACACAGTGGCTTGGCCGCAAAACGTGGAATTCTACGAGGCACTGAAAAGCGAAGACTACTGAGGAGCTGTGGACAATCAATGTGTTCCTGCCGTTACTGGTGGGTGGAACTCCCGAGAATGTCTTGTGTTGAGTGAGCTAGACTTTTAGCTAGACTAGCCATCAACACAACATCCTCTTATCGATAAAGGGCTGTCAGCACATTTGTGATTCTTTTGGTGTCGTAAGCAAGCTTGCTCTGCTTTTTTGCAACCATCGTAGAATAAAAAAACTCTTACATCATGGCAATAAACGCAAAAGAAACAAAGACTTACCTGTACTTAGTAATCATGTGCATCCAGGAAGCGGGGCTGACTTTCATCAGCGCATAGGGAATGAATATAACGTGCATCCCGTTCAGAACGCTCGCCAACACCGCGTGCCACAGTCCTGTCTCCCGTTTGAAGTCCAGGACACACACCATATGCTCGCCCTCTGTGTAGTTGCAGGCGACTGAGAGCATACGGCAGTGGGCTAGCATTGATTGGCTGAAATCAGACGAGAGTTGATTGGGATAGAGTTTATAATTGATTGACAGTTTAGTGGTAAATAAACGTGCAGTCGCAAGCTATTGAGGTGCGCCGTAAGATTCGTATTCCTTTTTATAACTTGTCATAACTCACAATTGGTGATTACGCTCCTCTGCGCTCGTTAACTCCTAGATGCATAGTGTAGCATACCATCGGTACCATCGTATACGTAAGAAAATAGCATGAAACATCCGTAGCGCTTGGAACAAAGACCGCGAGTACAGGTTTATTATTACGCATTTCCAAGTGCCAAAAATGTAGCTAGTCGACAGGTCAAAGATTATATGCTTAATGCATTTTTTTAACACGAGATATAACATTTTTATAGCACACTTTTGTGTTAACACTCGCAACTTCCACTCCGAGTTGGTCAAACAAAGCCCTATCCTATAACCCTGAACCTAAACACGACTGCCAATTTCCTCAATCAATACACACCTGTTGAATTCCGATTTTGCTAAAGCGACACCTGTTTGTCTATTATAGCACCGCTGTCAGTTACATGTGGCACTGCACTTTCCTGTAACTGCACCTTTTTTTGTTATCGGACAGTTGGATCTAGATGGCGTTAGTAGCCGCAATGCAGAAAGTTTTCACTGCATGTAAAGTTTAATTCAAGTTTTGTTTACGACCATGTGCGCTTCACAGGGCTCGTTGCCACAACAGCGTAATCATTCACGAGTTGTCGATACTTGTATCTTTTTGCCCGGAGTTATAGTTGAAAGTTCTTCGAGTTTTAACAGTGAATGCGATTTGGTCGCATTGTGACGAAAACTTCGGTTACTAGTCAAAGTTCCCGTAAACAATACGAACTTTGAATAAGTTATTGTAATTTAGTACACAGTTGTATAACTAGATAAATTTAACTTTGTTCGTAAGTGCATATCCTGTAAGTTTCTGTTGTAATATAATAACTGTAATTAGTTAACGAATGTTTCAGCAATGTTGAACGAAGGGAGGAAATCAGATGAGCAATTTGTAGTTAGGACCTGAAACATTATTTTAGAAAGAGTTTTTATTTTCTTTATCGCCTGTTTTACGCTCGGGAGGAGAAGCATTTTTAGATTTTCGAGCGCTGGAGTAAATACGATTGTAGTGTAAAAACTGTAGGCACTAGAGCTGCTCTACACGTTACCTCTTCTGAACTCTGCTGTAGCCACAGATATAGATACGAGTATACACTAGATAACTCAAACACCTCAATCTGTATGAAAACCGACTGTGTCACTTTTTTCTACCTACTGTGATGTCACAAGAGCGAATTAGTGATGTGAATTCCCCGTCCTCCGCGCAAAATCGATTCTACAATAAGGCATTTTCTTAATATTCACGGACAACCGGCTACCACAACAGAGGCGCGCGGAATATCAGTCAGAGTGCCAACTCGGAGACCGAATTCGGAAACGCGAAGTACATGCATTTGCGTGATCTATGTATATCTATATCTGTGGCTGTAGCCCTGGTACCTAACTACCGCTTACCGTGTAACTATGACGCCCATGGCAGACCCATCAACAGCTGACGTGTGTTCAATATGCGCGGGGCTGTCGTCTGCGGGGCGCGGGGGCGGGATCCAATCCCGCGGGGGGCGAGGTAGCTTCTCGGTCGAGACCCATTGCAGAGACGGCCAGCCGCGAAATGAGACCACGTCGCCGGAGGATGTCTTTGGCAGCCCTGAGGGATAACGTTGAAGTTTTATGCAGTCCTGGTAACCGTAGTAAACACACGCGATGCGGGCAAAGTGCCAAATATGCACAAGTTTGCTTAATAGTACTTACGGTCGGCAGGAATAGCTACGCGAATGGAATGCCTGCATTAAGCCTGGAACCCACTGGCGAGGCCTGCGGTGGCGGTCAATAGTACATTTGAGAATGGCTGTCAAAATCACTAATGACCGCCACCGCAGGCCGCGCCAGTGTGATTCAGTACTTTTCTAACTCTTGAAATAAGGACTAACACAAATTATACAGAAAACTTGAAGTTGACCCATATAGTAGAAGATACGAATGCAATTTGATACACCAACGTGGTATGGTTAGGATTAAAGGTTATGTATGTATTTCCGCAACTATAATAAGTTTGTTCTGAAAAATTGCGAGGTAGGTAGCCATTAAATGTAGGTACGCGTATTTTGGCTGTTTGCAGTGACTTTTCTTAGTCGAAACTGATTATTAAAAGGTAAACAAAAGAATACAGTAATTCAATTTCATGAACTTTCTCGGCTGCTGCGACAGTACAGTAATGTTTATATTTTTATTATGTGTGCTGTTCCGTAACGGGAAATTTCGTACGTATTTTTACAACAGTAAGGCGGACATTTCCGGGCATATCGGAGAAAACTATACTTTTATTAAACAGATGAGTGAACGTATTGCCAATGTTCGTATCATCTACTATTTATTATCGCCAAATCCGTTAGTTGATCACGTCACCAAATTGCCAAAGTTCCTAATTTCGCTTCGTGGCTACCAAAAATCGTTGCCAAATATATTACAGGAAGTCCTAGTGAGATGCGGAAGTCATATAAAAAATGAGCCTCCGTTATTTGGATTCTCTAATGGATCATTACGTGAACTAGGTTGAACGCGTTATAAACATCGTTACGAAATGGGTAGTTACGAGGTGTAAAATCGGTTTTGTGATATTTCTATTGGTTGTTATAACATAAACTTTAGTGAGTAGGTACTTAAATGATTATCGATGGATTATATATAAAACTAATCTAAAGAAATATCGAATTTAACGTAAAGGTACGACTGTTGTTTTATATGTTTAAAAACATAATGACTTTTAATGTTAGAAATATGACCATAACACAACATAATCTTCATGATCTTTCGTAAGTATAGAAAGTTTATTATATAATAGTTTAGTTATATTCCGATAATACTATTCAATAAATAAAATTACATTGTATTAATATATGTCGCAGTGAAATGGTCAAAACAGAGATTTGAACAAATCCCTAAGGGATATGATCAAATCACGCAGGATGTTAAAATGGAGAATCCATTTTATCATTTACCTGATACAAATCAGTCATTTTTGATCAAATCTCTGAATCTGTTTAGTGAAATGACGAAATCGGACAAAAAAGGCAACTAGTTTTTTCATTTCACTAGATTTGTCTAGTGATTTGATAAATCCCTGAAACGCGTTAGTGAATTGACAAAACTAACTCGCAGATATTGGCTCCTAAATCATTAGTCATTTAAACGGTTCTGGGACTTAGACTCGGATGGCCGATAGGATAGAAGATGGTGGCGGGAGCTCTGCTCTGCTCTCGCCACCGTCTTCGTGGTATTTATTTTTATAAAAGAGCGGAAAAATCTTTATCGCGTTAGTTTCGTCAACTCACTGACGCGTTTCAGGGATTTTATCAAATCACTAAACAGGTCTAGTGAAAAATGAAAAAACGAGTTGCCTTTTTTGTCCGATTTCGTAATTTCACTAAACAGATTCAGAGATTTGATCAAATTACTGATTTGTATTAGGTAAATGATAAAACGAATTGGCCATTTTAACATCCTGCGTGATTTGATCATATCCCTTAGAGATTTGATCAAATCTCTGTTTTGACCATTTCCCTGCAACATATATACCATTATGTACGTAACGAATAAATAAACTATCTTTATTTTTATTAAATTATTATTTAAAACATAATTATCCATAAGAAATCATCAATCTCCAGAAATTTCTACTTTATATCGAAAAAACGCTAACGTAAGCAAAATATCCTACTAGTATTATAAATGCGAAAATTTAGATGTTTGGATGTTTGTTCCTCAATCACGGTTAAACGGCTGAACCGATTTGGATGAATTTTTGCACGAAGATAGTTTATAGCCTTGATAAAAATATATGATTGTTATTATCTTGGGTCTACGCCGACGAAGTCGCGGGCCGAAGATAGTATTTTATATATTTTACAAAATCCACTTGGCTGTATTTCCGTAAGAACTACGGAAGAAAAACTTCACAAAAGCAAAAGATTTACATTCGCAAGAGAAAATCACAAAAAAACTTTCAGAAACTCGCAACCCAGTAGAATAAAATGCTGTAAAATTATTCTCTCGTTGTCGGCATACCTGTTATTTTTTAATAAAGTAACGAACGAGTTAACTCGGATAACAACGGCATCGAAGAATTCAGCTAGACCGAAGCGTAGAACCTAATTGCAAATAACATTTTTGCGGGAATTTAAAATCACATCAATCCCCTTCGCGAAGAAAAGGAACAAAGGTATGCACTGCAATTAAAAACATGCAGAATATAATTTACTTTAAAAACAAAGTTTTAACCGACTTCAATTTAGTACTCCGCCAAGCCACGAGCACATTTCCTATTTTTTACAATTTACCACATGAACTGATTTCCGATAGCAAATGCGTTGATTACTATAGAAAAAAACCGAATCGCTGTATGTGGGCCGATAATATTTGAGGACTTCCATCGATTCCCCAAGATCATCACCAATGGCACTTCTTTAGTTCCTATTTCAACGGAATCTTATCAGAACCTGTGACGTACTTTTGCACTTTTAAGTACATAATTGAGGAATTCGATAAGTCATCTGTGGTCTTCATCATCAATTCCTCGCCACCAAATTTATGATTCCGGATGTAAATACACGAGTTATAAGAGAAAATACCAAAATCACTACACGCGTGCCTTATAAAATTGAGGAGTCCCCTCAATTCCTCATGGATCCCATCATCTAACTGAATTTTGAAAAAAATGGGACCCACCTGGAAGTATATACATAAGAACAAAAAAAAAATTTTCCGAATCGGTTCATCAATGACGGAGTTCTGAGGTAACAAACATTGAAAAAAAAAAAATAAAAAAAATAAAAAAAAAAATACAACCGAATTGAGAACCTCCTCCTTTTTTTTGAAGTCGGTTAAAAATCGGGCGCGTCGCGACTTCGACGGAACGGAATGCATATTTAAATTAATTGAAGAACTTCAGCCTAAGTCCAGTCAACGAACTGACAACTAGTATGGAAAGATGTCTGGTTTGGAAATAATTTATAATAGCTTATTTTTTCTGTGTAACGGATATCATTCAATAGTTACCCAGCGAAAGAATGCAACAGACTTTCAGACATCAAAAAAATTATAAATTAACTAGCTTCTGAAAAGTCTGACAAAATATTAATAAATACTTTTGAATTTATTTTGGTTAATTTACATTAACTCTTCAATATTCTAGATCATCATCATCATATCAGCCGAAAGACGTCCACTGCTGGACATAGGCCTCCCCCAAAGAGTGCCAAAGTGACCGGTCTCGCGCCATCCATTTACCATTTACCAGGTCATCAGTCCGCCTTGTGGGGGTCTACCCACGCTGCGCCTTCCGGTACGTGGTCGCCACTCGAGAACCTTTCCGCCCCAACGGCCATCGGTTTTACGTGCTATGTGCCCTACTCACTGCCACTTAAGTTTAGCGATTCGGAGGGCTATATCGGTTACCTTGGTTCTGCTGCGGATAGCCTCATTTCTTATACGGTCACGCAGAGAAACTCCCAACATGGCCCTCTCCATTGTCCTTTGGGTGACTTTGAGCCTTCTTATGAGGCCCATAGTAAGCGACCACGTTTCCGTGCCATACGTCATCACTGGCAACTGGAGTCTTTGACCAGTGTCAAAGACTCTCGTCTTGAGACACTGCGGAATATTGGACGAAAATACGTGAGGTAGCTTTCCGAACGCTGCCCAGCCGGGTCGGATTCAACGATTGACCTCTTTCTCGAAGTTGGACGTACCTAACTGGATAGTCTGCCCTAGGTACACATAATCGTCTACAACTTCGAGCGTAAAGTGTCCGAATATTCAAGATAAATCATACAAAAAAAGACAATGCATAATTCATACTTAATAATAATTTCCGGGTGGAAAGTTTGTCAGATTCTTGATTAAAGCATCATAGAATAACATTTTAAAATTAAATCAACAAAAAAAAACGCTTTTATAAATTAATGTTTTTTAAAACTGTATTTTTCCTGGAGTACCAATTAGAATCGGGGTTTCAATTAAATTTAAAATCTCTTTTACACTTTTTTTTATTTCAATGTTTGACGTCACGTTGTTAACTTAAAGGCTGCATCACACTAGTTCGGCCTGGCCGCGGTGGAATATAAACTTGTCATTAGCCGTCTTTACTATTGACCGCCGCCGCAAGCCGCTCCAGTATGTGACAGGCCTTAATGTTTGATATCGCGACCATAGTTGTAAAACTGTTCATTGCTAAAGTTTCATTAAATACATAGTTGCTCATGAGTCTTGTTTACATGCGCTGAGTAAACAGTTGTTATGAGTCACTATTTATCTTGCACTGTGTTTCAAATCTCAAAATATTTATTGCACACATAATATTACAAGTAATAAAATGGATCCTGTTAGGGCACAGCAGGGAAGCTTTTGACTAGGTTACATCTGGGTTGTAGGTACTACCTGAATACTACTAGTTCTACCTTGAACTATTATAATAATTAATTTGGTAGACAATTAGGAAGTTCGCTTAAAGCTCATTGACAAACAAAAAGTATTAGATGTGTTTACAGAAATTGGAATAATAATGCGTGAAACAGAATTTAACACCTTTAAACGGACACTTCATCAAAAAAATCTTGTAGTGTGTAAAAACTATTTTGTACTAAAAATTTATTTAATGATTTAATGCACGTAGTCACGTAAAGGAGGTAGATTTCAATGTTATCATCAACTTTTCTGTGCCAAGTAAATAGACTTCAGACTTTTGAGCCATAGACTACTATAAGATCTGATATTATCTTATCTTGTCTACCCTTTCGGATGCACTTCGAACCAGTGGGATCTTTTGTGCATTTGCCCTCTCATTCATTCATCATTTCCACAACACGGATGATGCAGCTTAGCGGAAGTACCTTGAATTCCTTTGGTCGCGGATAGCCGTTACCAAAGTAATTCATTCTTTGTTTGGCAAGGGCATGGCATTCTCTAATGAGTGCTATAAGAAATAAAAATGCATTTTCAAATTAAACACCCAACGTGTAACGCAACAAAAATGCCGCCAAGGTCAATGTAATTCTGTCCGCATCACACATAAACTACTAACCTTTCAAGCACGCATCCGAAGTGAGCGCGTACTGTATCCCGCACGACCCCAACAGGAACCCGACTTGCTGGAGCCCCGCATCCCGCCTCGTGAGGGGCACCTCTATCGGGACAGGCACCACGCCGGCCTGAAGACACCCGTAGAACGCGCACATGAAGTTGATAGGGTCGTTGTTGGGGTAGACCAGGGCCACGCGGTCTCCCGGCTTGATGGAGGTGTCACCGGTCAAGGGGCCGCCGCTGCTGCTCTTCGAGGTGAACGATTTGTTGAGCAGCGCGAAGGCGATTTTGAGGGAGCGGCTTAAGAGTTTGCCTGGGGGGGAAAGCGGTGTTAACTAGTGCGATACTTTTTTTTTAAATATGGATATGGATCTGACTAATTCATTGTGCACCCATGGGATTAGATAGTTAAGCAACCTTAACTCAGCATCTGAATACAGTCGATGGTATTCGAGGTGAAACATCTACAGAATAATGTATGAATGACCAGAGCTCGGATTTTTATATAACAGATTTAGCTAGGCAGCATTGAAGAAGGTAATATTCGGTAATCGACGACTATTGGCATTATGGCACGTTTTATGCCATAATCGCCATGATCACACTATAATCAACAGAAAATGATTACATGAGTGAAACATCCGAACCTTTGTTTGAATACGAATTTTGAGTCTTAAGAGTGACAACTCACCGTAAGTGAGCGAGTTGCTCAACTTCCCATTCGGATCCAACACCGTAGCCACATTCGCCTTGAACGACGCCGTCCCGTATCTCTGCAACGCCGCCTCCAGGTTCCTGGGCAGCCCCGCGGGCACGACCAGCTGTTCCCCTACAGCTGGAGTCATGGTGCCGCCCTCGGGCTTCGGCGCGTTGGGGTCTTTGGGGTTGGCGGCTATTTCGAGCTCGATGTCGTCGTCTTCGTAGAATTCGGGCAGCGGCCGACGCTTCGGCCGCTTCAGTGTGTTGAGAAGCTGTTGGATCTTTGCTGACACCTGGGAAAAGTTGGTTAATGGTATAAACAAAAAGTAAGAATCTACTAACGGTAACTTTATTTCTTCACCACTAACATAAAGACTGATAACGAATACACAGGACAGAATATTTTTCAAACTATTTAGGCGGTACGTTCTTGTTGGGACCCGTTACTCCTCACGACACATTTTCCACTGAACACGGTCAACAATGGCCCACCCTTTCAAGTTTAGTGTGCTCTCAGTGGGGTTAACATATCTTCCACCGTCCGTGCCTTTACCGGTGTCATCAGACCAGAGGTACTGCACCCGATCACCTAGCCACTGCCGCCCCGGCGAGCGCCCGTTGAGGTATGTGTCACGCCAGGGATATCTGTAAAGAATGACGTACCTTCCACCGTCCAGTGCCGGTGCCGGTGTCGTCCGACTGGTAGCACTGCACCCGGTCTGCGACGAGTGCGCCGCCGCGGCGGGCACCCGCCGACGTATGTGTCACATCAGGTTGGATATCTGCACAAAATGCACATGTTAGGTTGAATCATAAACTGTAAAAAGGCCGTTATATTTGGTTGATGGAACGCACCTGCGAAGAAATTCAAAGGTGTAAGTGAAGTCCCCAAACCAGCGTGGGGACTACTGCCCGTTCTCTCTCATCCATGGGAGGAGGCCTGTGCCCAGCAGTGGATTGTACGTGTATACGCTGATTTATTTATTTACCATTAAACTTATCTACTTGTATATGTCACCGTAAATTTTAAAGAAGCGTTAGTTTACAATCTATAGCACCTTCGAAAAAGAATGGGATTCTTCTTCTACCTAGCGTTATCCCGGCCTTTGCCAGGGTCCACTTTCCTACTCGCTTTTCTCCACTTTGCACGATCCTGGGCGTCTTCTTTTGTGAGTCCATTTTTGCTCGTGTCGGCCTTCACGACAGCCAGCCATCGCTTCTTCGTCGAGGGCCGTCGAGGACTAGGCCAAGGCATTAGTTAGAAAAATAATGTGATTATAAATTTAAAAATATCTTTCAAGAAGTCGAGAGTTTCCCCAAATCCCCGAAAATCGTGAGCCAACCAGTGTGAACACTGAATATATCGGACGCTCACGAGCAGTTATGCGGCAGACCCCACCGCAAACTCAACGTAATTTCGGGAATTATGTGCGGCCTCGCCGACGCTCCCGTCACCCCGACAGTCCCGAGCGCGACACTATTATTAATGATAAGTTATCAGTCATTGATAACCTAAGTTATTTTCGACTAGATATTCTAGATAAGCTTGTGGTACTTACTGGCCACACTGGAGCGAAAAAAGTCCGCCACCGCAGGCCGCGCCAGTGTGGGGCAGGCCTAAATGGTGTCCCAGAAGTAAAGAGACAAATTCAAAGTTTTACTAGCTGAAAATTATATTAAAAAGAAAAAAGTTTTCGTGTCATGACGTCTATGGTTCCGTTATCCTTCAAAAGCGGGAATATCGTTATTGCATACAATTTTTTTTTAAAGTCAAGCGTCAATAATTTGAAGTTTTTGCTAATAGAGTTACCTATTCTATTTTACGAGTCACATACTAAAAAGTTACAGTAAATCACTTTCTTCAAGATGGAGCTAGACCAACTAGTATATATATATATATATATATATATATAGAATAATAAGACGTTATGAAGAAACGGGGGAGATTAGTTTTAAGAAGATTCCGGGAAGAGAAAGTCAGTGATGGTATCTCGAAATGTAAATCGAGTTAAATACATTTTTAATAAGACTGATACAATTTCCTTCCGAGTGGCAGCGGATAAATTATAAATATCTAAGTTGACTGTCGCCAGAATGAAGAGGAATGATCAAAAGGTTTAAAAGCATGTGTGAAACTATCAGCTCCTAAATACATAAAGGTCCAAGAGGAACGTGCCAAAAGAGGGTGCCGCAGAGTTTATAACGGTCATCTGAGAAACGTACTCGTTATGGACGATAAAACTTATGTACCGTAAACTTATGTAAATAAAAATGCTCCCAATGTACCTCAAGTTCGAGATATTTTGGTTCCTATGTAAAAGAGAATATAAGACCCGATCAGAAAAAAAATCCTTAAAAGATTTTAAGCAAAGATGGACCAGACTGTGTAAAGAAGTGGCTACAAAATCTGGAACAGCCGTTATGCGGCGGGCCGCCAACAATCTAAGGTTGGTTTTAGTGTCACGCGGACCGCACGCGGACCGTCCGCGCGGATCACGTACGATGTATTAAGCTTAAGGGAGCGTTTAAGAGTAATGCGGACGGGTCCGCGCGGACGCGCCATACATATTGGTCGTGCGGAGTTGTCCGCGCGGAAGGTCCGCGTGACACTAAAACTAGCCTGATGAAAAATGGCTTTCAAAGCAGGGACCGTTTTCGGTACGGTATAAGCGGTACGGTAGCGCTATAGAATAACGGTGCCGTAATGATATAAAGGTAGACCATACCGGTAGAAATATTTTGTTACGGTACCGCTTTATACCGCTATGAACCGCTATTGTTGAAAGAGGTAATTATACCTTTATTATTACTGTACCCAACCGATATTATTTCGGTACCGATATTTTTCGCTCGCATATTTTACGATGTAGGTAGGTAGGTAGATACTTCACGCTCACGATAGCGGCGCGCGCGCGCGGCGATACAGCCGACTCAAACAGTACCTTTTTAAATACGGTTAAGGTACCGAAATAAAATTACGGTATCGTTATATTTAGATACCATTTCATTTCGGTTGCGCTACCGAAATCATACCAAAACAAACGGTATGACGTCATACCGCTTTAAAATGCTACCTTTATTTTTCGGTTATGCAGTCCCTGTTTCAAAGGTGTTGTGGGCGCAAATTGAATATAAAATAAACCTTCAACCAAAATTATTACTTTTATGGTTTACTAAATATTTAAGAGTATGAAAATAAAA
Source organism: Epinotia demarniana (assembly GCA_945867215.1). Taxonomy (NCBI): domain Eukaryota; kingdom Metazoa; phylum Arthropoda; class Insecta; order Lepidoptera; family Tortricidae; genus Epinotia; species Epinotia demarniana. Next base: position 57,411,018 of record OX244259.1, read on the forward strand.
TTGTCTTTTTACTTCTGGGACTCCCCATTTACCCCAAGTTGATGAAACATCATTACTAATGCGAAAGTTTGGATGTTTAGATGTTAGTTAATAAACCACGCTTCAACGGCTCAAGAGATTTGGATTTGGAACGAAGATAATTTAAATATAGGGTAGTTTTTATCCAAGGTCCACGCAGACGAAGTCGCGGGCGGGAGCTAGTTATTTCATATATTTTTGAGTTAAAAAGCAAGTGCTTTTAGTCAACTGTTTTTGTTTGAATAACATTTTGCCTTTTTAAGTTTAACCTCTCACAATCTTGCAAAAATAAAAATAAATCCGATAAATGGTGGATAGATAAAAAACACAATCATGAACAATGTATGTACCTGTCCAGTCAGCATTAATTACTTTCGGATCAAAACATTGTTTTTCAGAATTTGTTAATAATTAATAGGGAATATGCATGAGATTCCGCCATGGACAAAAAAATCATGAGTAATCTTTATTGCTTAATAAATATACTCAAATGATTATTATTACAAATGATCATGTTTCTATTAACAAATTTAATTATTTAAAAGTAATATTTTTCAAATTCCCTCGCAAATTTCCAAAACACAACGCTATTAGCGGAGCGAAACGTGACGTCACCGTGCACTCGGTGTCTACTGTCAACAGGTCGTTTGTATGATTAATGAAAGTTATTCGCATTGTTTTGCCGCTGTTTATGATATTAATAATCAGTGTTTTTTTGGGAATTATTAACGGAAAGCAGTGACTCTTTGTGAAAAAAGACTCTCCACAATGACTGGAAGCGGTTTTGTCAAAGCGCAGTCGGATAATCTGCCTTAAATTGATGTGTTCATGATGACTAAGTACGTAGGTACCTCGTAGGTGTCTTTCTTAAATAAGTGGAATAAAAAACTAGTACTTACATATGTATAATATTATAAAATGAAAGATATGTAGGTATTAGGAATGTTACATGTTGAGAACATCTTTATGAACCTAACCAACTAGGTTGTTTTCGTCAAGGCCTATAAATAAAACAAATTTGTCTAGCGCACTCAGTAAAAAGGATTAAATTCTTTCAACTTCGATCAACAGTGCAAACAAAGAAACTTAGCTATAACGTTTTGTGATCAAGATCAACACACGTAGTCAGCTGTTGATCAACAAAAATGATAATATTTGTAACATTAGTAATTAAAAAATTGGGAATCAGAATAGTTTTACGAATAAGTACCTATGTTATAAAATTTTTAGGTTAGGTTATTGTTTGTATATTGTTCGCCAGTCCTAATAAAAAAGATTTTAGGTAAAACATATTTAATACTCACTTCCAAATGATCGTCACAACAATATAAACTACTCAAGCACGATACATTATCTCTGCTCATCGCCTCACACCCCTTTTTCCTTACATTTGCATCTTTGGGCATATGAAAATATATCATGTCAGGTGCAGTTTTAATGTTAAGTTGTTAAGTGTTTAATGTACAATAAGTTGATCTTACAAGCTTTAATAACTCACTTTTATTAAAACTGTGAATCAAACACTTCGTTGTTATTTTATTCTAAGTGCACGGTAACGTCACAAAATCAGCGCGCCAAAATGGCTTCATTTTAATCGTCCGAAAATGATAGTAGTTTTAATTATTATTTTTTAGCTCATTTAATAATATTGTGAAAGTGTTATATTTTTTCCGGTTACATAATTACTTAAGTATAGAGTAGTTAAAAAAAAAACATGAATATACCCTATTATTGGCACAAATTAGGGCACACCCGAGGATATTTTAAGGAGTCAATCCCATGTTTTGCTTTTATAACCAACAAGACTCTTTATCATAGTGCTATCTATTCGTAACTCAAAATTTGTGATTTTTGTAAGAAATCTTTTTCACATAGGCTACTCCGTGAAGTTCCGCGACAGATGGAATGGGTGGAACGAGCATTCCGTAGGGCCCCTTTTAAAACATATGACATATGCGTCTTACTAGATGATCTAATATACAGGATTCTACTAGGCGACTGAATATTTGAGATGCTATTCAACTCTCTCGAACTGCAGTAGTTACAAATTCGTTGTAAAACAAAAGAAAATACAACTCACACGCAGGCAGATGTGTCACCTCCGACAGATCGATCTCTGTCCTGTCCCGCGCGTGTTTCTTTTCCCGTTCTCGCTCTCGTTCCCTCTCCCTCTCGCGGTGGTGCGGTGGCTGCGGCAGCGGGTGTGGGTGTGAGCGGGGGTGAGGAGCGGCGGGGCGCCGCGCCGGAGGTGACGCGAGTTCAGGGGGAGGGGGTAGGTCTGTGTCTCCCGCGCATGAGTCTTCGTCTGAACTGGATGCTAGAGGGAAAATACATGATATTTATGTAATCATAGCGTTCGCAACTTTGCAGTGCTACGTTTATGTTTTTTCGTAGCGACTCGGCGTAGCACTTCGCAGTGAAAGCGGTAACCCCTTCATGCCTCGATGCAAGTAACTACGTACGCCCCTGTGAAAGAGACACCGTTAAGCCGCGTACCCTGTGCCATGTTTTCGATGTTTTTAACATCTTATATGTTTTTCGAACAAAAAAGGGGCGGGCACAAAATGTTTCTGTTGTTTATAACTCAGGAACATATTTCCAGATACATCTGAAAAATTGTCTAATTTGGTGACAACGGTGCGGCCCTTCAAATAACTCGATATTTTCTAATGCACAATAAGCACACCCATAAATGACTAGAATCTTATTGTAAAGCTATTAGTAATATTAGTATACGAGAACGCAACTATTAAAGTATTTTTTTCTTAAATTACCTAGTATTTTGTGGCAAAATATTCAAAGAAGTGGTTAGCGGGTTTGTCATCGGTTAAGAATATTGGCCCCTGGATTGGTCGTTGACGCGTACAGAATTCTCAACCCAGTTTTAACTCAACCAAAATTGAGAATTTGTGGGTATTTAATGACCCCACGTCCTTAAATATGGAATATTTAAGCAACGCAAATGGGAAGCTAATTCTGTGTATGAGCCAATACCTAGACCAGGCGCACAGAACCAACAAGTGATACTTACAGAGGTCGTGTCTCTCTCTGTCGGGGCTCTTGGCCATCATGGATGTTCTCTTCGACGGCATGGGCAGTGACGGCTTGGGTCTGTTCTGCATCTCAGCTAGCGCCTGCTGCACTGCCTCCTGCCTCACCTCTGCAAGATTATGTTGCCTTAGTACATTTGTCATGAACATTAGTAAATCTTTACATGTACGATCATTCAATAACCGAATAATCAGATGCAAAATTACTACGTTTGCATGCGGGAAACTACACCAATATGTCCAACAATAAATTATACACAAACTCACGAAAATAAACAGTATAGATACTAACAACTCCGTAATTTTAAAGCACAAAACTAAACTGCTCAATAGTTTCGTACCTAAGTTTTTAACAATACTTCAGTTCTCTAACTAATCACCGTGAATTGCATTGTCACATTCAATACAACTGAGATCAGAAACCGATTTCAAGCCTTATCTTCATCATTTAAGTTGATTCCAGATTGTGTTCTTAAGCAGTTTACATTAGTTACAAAACTTAATGGAGCGTTTAGATGATGGGGCAACCTTGCATCCTTTAAACGCCGCATAAAATACAAGGCTTCTATAAAGGGGGAAAATCGGTTTCTTGAGACAAATGTCATGCATATTGGAAATATATTATAGATTGACCGCTTAACTGAGACAATACTAGCAAAGACCTACCGCCCGCTAACCCTCAGTTAAACGACAAGCCTAAATACATCCATAATTATACCATGATTTGCATAACAAATCCCAAGCCCGAATGAAAAGTGAAGTGAAAAAATATTAAACATGCATTAAAGGCATTATTTGTTAGGCATTAAGTTACGAAATGAAGTGCGTTTTTAAAGAACATGCTGTTTATTTCATAGGACTTCATGTATCAGTAGAGTGGTCGGTTACAAACAACTAGGAGGATTATATTCGTCACTTAATTCAATGAATGGTTTTCCTTAATAATAGGGTCAACAAACATGTCGACTAGTTGAATTCTAAAGTAATAGCAATAAATTACTGGAGACTCTATTTGTTGGAGATGCCATAGACCTCTACTCACCTGACGCAGACGCTGCCCAGTGGGTGAAGAATTTAGAAATAGTATTGTAGATTATAAGCGACTCTGTTATCATAATGCCATACGACTAAATAAATAAATTGTAGTGACAAAGAGATCAGCAAAAATTAATAAAAACAAAATATAAAGATAATCATTACAGGACGATTTTACACAATTCGACTTTTGTAGTGTCACACTAACCGACTAGCATTCAAATATACACTCTGAGTACTAGACGGCGATATATTTACTGATATACTCGTACATAAATGAGCATGTACAGTCTACAGAAAGCATCCAACACGCAAAATATTTTTCCCGGTATCCAAATCCAGAATCGCTAGCTTGGCAGGATAGTGGATCTGCCACTAATGCCACTATCAACTAGGCAAAATCTTTCTTAAATCTGCTACTTATCTCCTTCTAAACATATTAATTCTATTAACACTCGAAAATAACAATCGACTACATTGAAATTGCAATATTTTGTTAAGTGCTTGAGCCACTTTACGAGTAAGTGAGTCGATTGTACTTAGTGTCCGAATGCCCCCAATAAATATCGGTCATGCACCTGCTTTTCAGGAGTCCGTGCTTTCACAATGGATGCACAGCTTGGAACTGGAAGCACAGTTGGACTTGTGACATTGTCTGATCACTTTGTGTGGGGACAGTGAACGTTTCAAGTCACATATTTTATGAACTTATTATAACCTCGTAAGGCCCATCGGCCTAATTTTATGACAAAGAATTTCAGACTTAACAGCCCAACTCATTAGCTTTTGGTAATAAAATTTAAACTCTATTTAAGGGGCTCGAAATTTCAAAATTTAAGTATTTTTATGACCTATTTTCAGGACACTGGACTAAAAATAGCTGGGGCCTTACGAGGATAATGAAATACGGCCCAAAATTTCGGACATGTTTTTGATGCTAGTAGATACGTAGGTACAGCCACCAGCATTCATATCTTCTACAATTTTTATAACGCTACATATCTGACACGACTACTTCTAGGGCCATTAGGATTATGTTGGTGACTGTACTCGCTTCGATTCATCGGATCTGTGCGCAAGCGCGTCACTTGTCACTTCGTTTTTCCAAACACCGTCGGAATACTCACGGATACGCTAAGTGCTCTAACTGAGGAAAAGAGAAAGTCATTAAGTGTGACGAAATAATTCGAAACACGAATAAGTTGAAACAGGTGTTCCAATGAATACTTTATAAATTTGGCCCTCCATTGTGCATATGGCCTACCGTTTGCCAACTACTTCATGTCAATTTTAATCGGTTACCATAAAAATACTGACTGCGCACCAAAAAGTAGGTACAGACTCGCAAATCAAAATTTTACGATCGTTCAACAAAACCGTATTTTGTCACTAAAGGTAATATGAGTTTATAGGCATTTAATCTACTACTCGTAAATATGCTTTGGGACAGTTGTACTAAGCAAGGAGTCCAACTATGGCATCTATACTGCTAATCATACAATTATTGTTATGGAACCCTGCATCTCCGTTCACACTGTAGCATCACAGTAGCTTTTATTTACGGAATTTTATTTTATTTACGGAATGAAGTCAATCGTTAACATCGTACCCCCAAACAAACCTACTCGTACGGCCCCATTTCACCCCCTCGGAAGGTAATTGGCGGGATAATAACTTTCTTATGTCTCTATCTTCCTCGTAATTAAAACTATCGCCATACCATATAATCAAAATGATTATTTATCAATAAGTGTCGCTTATTAGAGAACAGAACTTAACCCGAACCAGTAATCGACTCTATTTCAACAAAAAATAACCAAACCTCAAACTGTTTAATTACCCCACTGCGAGGAGTGTTATGTTTTCCCAATATCATTCAAAGGATATTTAAAGCAATCCATAAAATAAACGAAAATTCATCAGTAAATTCATAGTAATTAAATAATCATCCATAGTTGACACTTTCTTAACGATTCGCTTAAGAAATCTTTTTTTACAGAAGCAATGACACCACTTTATTTTTAATTCGCCATAGAAAACGATCGATCTCCATATCATTGTAATGCACTTGTACTATTATCTATTCTATGGTAATGCACGGCTATCACAAGACGGCGCGCGAATTATCTCGATTTTTCTCGCACTTTACGTCTCTTTCTAAGTTTTCTAATATGAGAGTCTTGTGACAGCCATGTTGGATAAAGCTTTTTTTTTTTTTTTTTTTAATATTTATGGCCTGGATGCGTGTCCTTTAAGCCAAGTCTTTATTTAATTGTTTATAACACTGCATTTTAATAAGAGTTATATGGCGCAGTAGGCACCAGTATCTTCATGTAACACTTCACTTCACTTTATATTTTTGATACTGTGTTTTTAATGTATTTGTATAATGGAACGTAACTTTCAACATGTTTGAGAATTTCATTTAGGCGGCGGGGGACTTCATTTTGAAACACTTCACTTAGTTCAAAGGCATGACAATGAAATATAATGTGCTCAAGATCTCCAACGCTGCCATCCAGACAGTGAGGGCATGTACCATCCGGTATTATTGAAAATCGCGCTAAATGCGCAGGTGCAGAATTGTGTCCAAATCTCAATCTGTTGAGCGTGGTAATAAATCCACGACTTCCCATCTTTATCTTCTCGTACCAAGGTTTTCCTGGCAATTGAGGTTGAATACTAGCATACCATTTTCCTTTACTTTCTCTGTCCTTTAACCATATATCGGTCCAAATCTTCAGAACATCCTCCTTTACTGAAGCTTGACAATCAGACAGTGGAATTCTAGTACTACACCTTACATCTAATTCATTAACACCTAAGAAAGCGGCTTTATCTACAATTTCATTCCCTGTTATCCCAGTATGGGATGGAATCCACATAAAATTAATATTTACATTTCTATTTTTAAATAGCATTAATATTTCTTTAATCTTATACAAAAAGAAATTATTTTTGTAATGAAACTGATTATTCTGCAAAGCATATATTAAGCTAAGCGAATCAGTAAAAATAAAAAAGTATTTATGCTCTAACATCCTTTTTATAACTTTTAAAGCTTCATAAACAGCATATGCTTCAGCCGTGAATATGGAACACAAGTCATCTAATCTAAAGCTTTGTACAAACTTAGTCTGAGGGTCATATATTGCACTTCGAACATGAGAGACTGTCTTACTACCATCTGTATATAATTTATAATAATTAGGTATTTGAGATAGAAAATTTAAAAATTCTGTATTATTTTTAATTGACTTTGTGCACACTGTAATTTGTATAAATTTACTACTGTAGCCATCCTCATAACATGGCCAGATTACATTTTGATAAATGTTACAAAATTTTAGTTCTATTTGACTAAATAATTCATTCAATTGGGGCATTTTAGGATGAGCCTTTACTCTTTTAATTACATTTTCATTTCTTTTGGCATATACTCTAATTAAATATCTATTAGCTAGCAGTTGCCACCTTACTGGTAAAGGCATTACATTAGTTTCTACTTCCATAGCTCTAATTGGTGTAGAACACATCGCACCTGAAATTATTCGCATTGCCTTATTTTGAATAATTTCAAATTTATGTGTATGAGCAGTATTCATATGCACAAGAAAACTGTAGTCAAAATGACTTCTAACAAGAGTCTTATACAGCAGAGACAAAATTTGTGGGTCAGCACCCCAGGATATTCCTGCAAGACATCTCATAATATTTAAGCCTTTCAAAGAATTAGCAGTGATGTGTTTAGCATGGTGATCGAATTTTAATTGATTGTCTATTATTACACCCAGGAACTTATGTGAAGAACTTTCTCGAATAATGTCATTATTATATACAATATTTACATTTGAAATATCCTTGCTCCGAATTAATAGGTTACTTTTTTCAGGATTAATCTTTAACCGTAGATAGTTATTATAGTAAGCATAAAGTTCTTTCAACGCAACATTAATATGTTTCTTGGCTACATCTAAATTTGCATTAATAGAATATATCACAATATCGTCTGCAAATTGCAGTATATTTACATTAGAACTATTTACATATGAGTTTATCTCGCTAGTATATAAATTAAAAAGAAGCGGAGACAGCGTTGCTCCTTGCATTGTACCTCTAGAAACTAGTTGGGGACCATGTAAAACGTTGTTAAATTTTATATATAACTCTCTTTCATACAAGAACTCAAATATCCATTTGCATAATTTACCAGGGATCTGTATGTTAGATAAAACTTTTATTAATATTGTAGGATCAACATTATCGAATGCTCCTTGCACATCCAAAAATGTGCAAACTGCACTTGACCTGTTGCATTTGGCTAGTTTTAAATCCGAGATAAGAGATAAGAAGCTGTCAGAACAGCTTCTGCCACGTCGAAATCCATTTTGAAAGGATGGTAATATATTATTAGTCTCAACAAACCAATCAAGCCTAGTTTTTAACATATTCTCAAATATTTTTCCAATACATGAAGACAAAGAAATTGGTCGATATGAATTTGCTTCATTAGGTGGTTTATCGGGTTTTAAAATGGGTATTACGCATTGCGTTTTCCAAGATTGAGGTATTTTTTCCTGTAACCAAAGTAAATTCATAATGGCGAGTAATACTTTTTGTCCAGTGGTATGTAGATTTTTAATCAGTAAATATGGAAAGTCGTCTAACCCTGGGGTAGTATTTTTCCTAGATGGCAAGCTTACTATGAATTCCTCCCAAGTAAATGGTTCTATAAGATACTTAGTACTGGCATTATTATTGTTTGTGTCAAATATCCATTCTATAGAGCTAGGGTCATTACTGTTACTGCCTTGAGTCAATTTGGTCATAAACGGGTCTATAAATTCATCATTTTTATTTATTATTTTATTAGATTTTGAACCTTTGAAACGTTTAATATAGTTCCAAATAATACCAATAGGTGTACACCTATTAAAAGATGCACATAAATTGCGCCAATTGCCGGTCCTCTCTTCTGCTATAGTTCTTTTCTTAAGAGCGTCTAATTTTTTGTAAGCAATATAATTTTCTATAGATGGATTGGCTCTATAAAATTTTAAAGCTTCATAAGATTTAATCACACTGTTCTCACATTTTTGGTTCCACCAAGGAACGGGCGGTCTGCTTATGAATTGGGTTTGTTTGGAAAATTTTGGTATACATTCTATTTTTAATAAATTAAGTTTAGAACAATATTGCTCATATGACTCCATAGGGTCATTATCATTGTAAAAGAAATCAGTAAAAACTCCTTCTGAAAGCTCTTTAAATTTACTCCAATCGGCTTTTGCATATAAAAATCTATCTACTGGATCATTGATCTGATATTTTTGAGGCGAAATCATTATTTCTATTATAGTAGGGTAGTGATAACTGCCCATCGGATCATCATGAACTTGCCACTCGCACAGGGGTGCTATACTAGTGCTACTGAAACTAACATCAATTGCGGAAGGATTCCTATTCGGATAAGTAACCGTAGTTGGCCTACCGTCGTTTAAAATACAAAGATCTAAGTCGTTTACTATATCAAACAAGGTGCTACCACGGGATTTTGTCGTTGCACAACCAAATGCAATATGATGAGCATTGAAGTCGCCTGAAACTATAATAGGAGTCGGTAAATTTTCAATTATGTTTTTTAATCTATTTAATCGTATGCGCGCACTTGTTGGAGGACAATACACACATAATACTGTTAGAGGCCCTCTATCGGTCGTAATTGTAACTGATATATTTTGAATGTCTTCATAAAATGTAGTTTGCATGAAATGATGCTTGTATATGTTTTTAACAAGTATAGCAACTCCGCCATGTCCATTTGCAGCATAACGAGAAAAAATATTGTAATTAGGAATTCTAAATACTGATGTTGGTTTTAACCAAGTTTCATTTAGAAGACAAATGTCAATATTATGTAGTTCCAAAAATTTTATTAGCAACGGTTTTTTGTTAGTAACTGACTCAATATTAAATTGAGCAATACGTATGTGTGATGGATCCATTATTTAATGTTTTTAATTAATAAATCTTTAATAAAATTACTATTAATTGGAGTATTATCTGTCTTGTTGCCTAAATCAACGAGAGTGCGGACTAGGGCATCCATTAAATTTGAGTTTTGTAAAAGTTCTTGTTTAAGGTCAAATTTGGGGATTTCTACTTGTGCAGGAGTGGGAGGAGCTACCTTATGTGATTGGGGTTTTGTAGTATTTTCCAATATCTTCAGAGGCGGAAACTCAACTTTTCGAGTTTCAGCGGCAGTCATGTGATATTTGTTTTCTTTTCCATTATTTTCTTCAGTTTTATTGGACAGGCTTTTGAAATGGCCAAATGGGGTCCACTGCAATTCGCGCAACACAACGCTGTCGGATTGTCACACTCTTTATAAAAATGATCTCCTGAACATATAGAGCAACGCTGTCTACCATTACAAATTTTAGCAGAGTGATTAAATTTGAAGCATTTGAAGCATTGCAACAAGGGCGGTACATATTCGAATACTCGGTACGAGAACAGGTCATACTGGACGCTGTCTGGTAAAGAGTTGGAGAGGAAGGTGATACTCACTGTCTGCAGTGGCACACGTTCCTCTCCCACTTTTTTTGTAAACCGCCTTACAGCGATAATGTCATAATTCGACGATAGTTTAGTATATAAGTCCTTGTTCGATATATTAGTAGGGACAAATCGGATTATCCCCGTTTTTTCTATCTCCTTCGCCGGGATGTATGCTTTCAGCTTATGACTAGTCAGAAAGGTTTCATTCGTCAGGAAATTATTAGCAGTGTTGAACTGTTTAAAAATCAGCGCTAGTTTATTAGCATTCACTCTGTGTACGGACACTACGCCTTTTACGTCCCTTGATTGAAATATGTGATTCAAGTAAATCGGACTTTTGTTTCCCAATTTTTCATTATCTGCACTTTCTACAAACACTTTAAATTCGTAGTTCAAGGAATGTTCTGGATAGAGTCTTTTATACCCTGGCTTTAAATAGGGTTGAAACTGATTGTCATTACTCACTGTCCCGCCGCCACTATTCTCAGTCGGTAAATTTCTTTTAGGTGCTTTGACCGGTCGGGGGCCCTCGTCGGAGTTACCTCCGGGGCCGGGATCCACGTCACCGCCCATCTCAAAGTAAATATTTACATATCACGCAGACGTAAATCAATATTCCACGCTAAATTAAACTATTTACATTCAATTTACACTATTTTTTACAATTAAATTTCAATTTTATAACTTTGACATAAAAAATCACAACTACTTTTTTCAAGTTCCCGCCAAAGAATCCTTGGATAAAGCTAGTATATACTGTTTATGATTCAGTGTTGCCTTATTAAAATATTTTTTGGTAAGTAGTCCTTTTTTTCAACGGTTAAAGAAAAAAGTGTCGAAAAATTGATCCCTTCCCAAGTTAATCGGATTAATTTATGTTAAGTGAACGTTATAAATAAATGTCTTAATCCTATTAAAACAAGCAATTAGCCAATGAAAACATAATTAATCTTCGGAACTACGATGTTATTAAATAGCAATGATGATGAAAACCATTTTAAGTTTGTATCCCAGAAAGCCTGACGCGTAACAAATTAAACAAATGGTATGCCACGTATATACCTTCTCAAGTTATTGGCATAGATCCGACCGAATTAAGAAATGCTAAATCAAATTTGAGTAAAGTATGACACAAAAATGACGATGAGAACTTACTCGTATTTGAATTAAGAAGAGGGATTTTAGATCGACTTACTGCCGACACTTCAAATAAACCAAGTATAGTAAAATCAGACTTTATAGTATTTTTTTTAAGTCATACTTTACTCAAATTTGATTTAGCATTTCTTAATTCGGTTTTAGATACGCATACTTATCTAAAGTAGAATTATTATGATACTATTTTGAATTAAAGTAAAAGTGGACTAAAAAAACTCTTTTCTGTCCTAGTCAACTAAGTAAACGCAGATTACAGAACTTTTACATTTAACCTTATTCGCGATTGCTACTTGGGACGTGCACCTTATTCAGAACTCACAGACTCCCAGTATAGTAGTGTATCGTAGTATTATATGTTTACTCTCATCGCCTTTGTTAATAGTTTGTGTTGTTGAATACTTTTATTTTTATTTATTTATTTATATTCTACTAGCTGCCTGGCCCGGCTTCGCACGGTTTGTTTTCCGTTTTCCCGTAGGAATGAAGCATTTTCCCGCGGTAAAAAGTAGCCTATATTCATTAGGGATAATGCCGGCTTCTAATAAGTAGTTTTGGAGCCTATTCAATACAAACAAACAATGAATCTTTCCTCTTTACAATATTATATTATTAGGGTAGATGTAGATTAGTGTAGATATGATGTCGTGGCAAACAAACCATTACCCGCCCAAATAAAGTATGTTGTGGAAAGCCGACAGCCATTTTAAATTCTGTCCCTTATAGCGTCTCTAGAGGGATTTACTCTAAGACCCTCTTTTATACGTCCCATTACGCGACTAAATAGTCAAATCAGAAATCACCTATAGGTACCTAATTTTGAACATCAAAATAATTTGCAACTATAATTCCACGTTACACATGTTGTACTAAATTACATGTTAGAACAACAGCTACGCCAGAGAAAGGAACGACAGGTGTCCGTGAGACCTGACATATGGCGTTCCTTGGAAAGGGGACATAATGATGACTTGGTAACAATAATCGTATGTAGAAATTGTACTGTGTCCTTAGCGTGACGTCGCCAAAGATATGTACACATTTTGACCCTATTACAAAGGATCAGAGTGCAAAAGTACACACGTATACATACATATATTTAACGCCGGCCGGACATGACAAAAACAATGATAATATGAGTGGCATACTCATACCTTACCTACCTAAGTTACCAGCGCAGATTTGTAGACCTACTTTATTCTAATATAAAATGCAGAGTCAACCGATTAACTATGTTATTATATACAATACATTACATATACATTTTCCATTGCTCTTGGGTTCGGCTCTCCTAGTATGGCGTCGCCAGGAACGTCTGTCCTGCCTGTGTCGTCTCGGGGGATAAATTTGCATCCTTAAGGTTCCTCTGAACAAGTCCCATCCACGTTAGTGTGGGCCTTCCGCGTGTCCTTGGCCTCTCAGTCATCTCTAAAATATAGTCATATCAATGTCACAGCCAATCAACTACTATGTTATCCGAAAATCGAACATTGGAAATCATAATGGCATTAGAATTGTATAATTTTGACTGTTTACGTTTTTGATGTCTGAGACCGAGAGCTCGCACGCACAAATGTCTAGTAATATTAATGTATTATTAATGACGTTTAGGTACTGCAATGTTATTAAATCAACAATAATATCTCGCTAGCATCCCAGTATTTCCACTGCTAGCTGTATCTTCTTTAAGTCAACTAGAACAGTCGTTACTCCTGAGTACATCCGGACTGTGGGAAAAATAAATAGCATAATTTATATGTATTTATTTTTATTAAGAGCCTTAAGTGTCCCACTGCTGGGCTAAAGCATCCCTCTTTTGCTTCCACGTATCCCTATCCTGGGCAGACTTCTACCAGTCTTGTTCAAAGACGTCAAGCTCGTCTCGCCATCTCCTACGTGGTCTACCGCGATGCCGTATTCGGTTATGTATTACTTATACTTAATGAAAGAAAAAACCATAAACCGTAGTTAAGTTACATGTTCGGTCGGTTTTTTCTATCATCAATAAACACTGAAATAAATGAACCGCGACGCAAGGTATTTCGTCTAAGTAAGAAGATTGAACAATTCAAGATGTCATAAACTGTTAATTTGTGAGATTAAACATGAAAAAAAAGATGGGGACAATCGACCGAAAACCAAAACACAAGTCAATATCGAATTTATTATTTTACTGTATAACTAATAAACTCATTCTGCCACAAGACTTTCTTAAGCAGCAATAATCCCAAACGGCTTTGGTCTCGACACTTGCTCGACACATGGACCTGAACTCACGACCAAATTTTTATAAAATGAACCTAAAGACTCGATAACACGGCTGCGTTTCGCATAAAGATTGCACCGTTTTAAAGTTGGTCTTTTACTATCTTTTTAATTCGCGCATTTATCACTATGGCGTAACGGCTTTTAAGTGCATTATTTGTTTTTTGAAGTCCCGTTCTACCTTTATTCGCTGGATCGACTAATGAAGTTGGATTGAGTTGGAATAATCCAATTGTTCGATGCAATTCTACTCCACCAATAAATGAATTAGATTCTATGGAAATGGACATGTTACAAAGTGCCAAGTTTTTCGGAAATGAGATGATTATTATGGGACAAAATACCAATCTTTGTGGTGGTTCGACGTCCATAAAAAACGTCTTTTGAGATTCGCAGGCTAACGGCGTGATATTTTAAGAAACTTATGTAACAATCTTTCATAAATTGGCTTTCCATTTGCGCGAAATTCCCCATTTCCTAGAATAAACTTGTTTCTTGTGTCCTGTGTCGTATTCCGATCATTTCGGGGACCTCGTCGCAGCTACTTTTAGCTGGACTAAACGGTTTGGTAATGTTGTCATTTCTCATGTCGTAGACAACCTGTTCTGCGACATCGCTTTGTGACGAAAGGGTTTTACAGTAAAGACCCTTTGTAGCTTAGCCTATTCATTTAAACCATAGTACAATAGTTGAATAGGGAATCAGCTCTTAAAGGGTTGGACTTGTCAGAAACCAGTCCACATTAGTGATACTTTACATAACGTGTTCGAATACCAACGTTTGATTCGTTTTACTGTTATACAGTGTCCTAGGGACACACTGCATTTAACCTATTTTATGCATACACTTAGCACAGACCCCGTTTGTTCTTTTTGGAGTTCTCGTACTTCATTATTTGTATTTGTTTAATACTCCGCTGTCTAGTACCCATTACACAAGCTTTATTGAGCTTATTGTGAGTCTAGTTCGATTTGACCAAGATAATCCCCATATATTTATTTAGATATCTATTTTGCGAATAGTCCCAGCATAAGCCTTCATTAACTAGGATCTTGAATCAGCATATCCAAGGATTAGGTATAAACTGACGTCAATCCACGTCAATGACAGATAACCCAGATCAGTTTACCAATTAAGCACCTCAATGGAACAGCCTGCTGACAGACGGATGGAGAGCGGAGTCTTGTTCAGGATATAGAATAGCCTATATCCTGCACGTCCATTTTATTTACTAAACTGTAGAGTTTATCTCAAGGATTCGCTTGCCGTCTTTGTAATACGCAGGCCGAAAAGCGCCTAATTAAAAAAAAGTAGGTTTGCCTATTCCTACTTCCAATTTTAAATCACCACTAGACTGTGTGTAGGTACCTCTTAAGCCAGATATAGAATATTTGCCTATACAAAATATCCCTCTTTGTAGGTTCTAGTAATAGTAGGTGATTTCGATGTTTTTTCCATTGTAAGCGAAAGTCGAGAACTTTAAACTTATAAAATATAATGTGACTAAGTCGAAGTACTTATATTAAAATGTGTTTAGCCATTTTTTTGTGAGTAAGGCATCAGTATTTGGGGTATCAAGATTCTATCCTTCTTCTGGATTATATCCTTGTGTATTTGAATACTATGGATTTGTGATTACTTACTATACCTAGTCTATACATTATGTTAACACCTCGATATCGGATTGCAAACATCGAATTTTTTCAAGAAGCTTCTCGAAGAAAATATTTCCTATAAAAACTTAGTTTCACAAATCGTTAGGTATAGTCTGCCCTATTTATATACCAATCAGAACGACTTTAGTAATGGCGTATTTCCACTAGTAGCTTTAAGTGTTATCCGATGTCCATTTATTTTTGCATAAGCCTAACTCGCTAATAGAAAGCTGCCTCCTGAACTAGTTGTACCGGTTATAAGTTGCTTCCTACACTGATCAATAAAAAGTAAGTTGTAAGGAGGTTGTAAGCTTAGAATAATAAATTAAGAACCTAGAAATAATTAAAAAATTACAAAAGTATAAAAGAAAGAAGACCCAACCAGAAGAAAAGTGATACGGCAGTAGCCAAAACAGAATTTAAAAAAAAACAAAATGCACCAGTGACATCACACCTCCATGGCGTTAGGTTCTTTATGTGACTCACCGGAGTGGTACCGGCTCTCGTTGCGCGTCAGCCGGCGGTTGGTCCTGCCTGGCGGTGAGCGGACCCCGTGTGCTCTCACTGCCCGATAAAGAACCCAAAAACACGTAGCATCAAAATTAGCTGGCCACTTTAACCTCTATTTACATAATAATAAGGCCTGCCACACACTAGCGCGGCCTGCGGTGGCGGACAATAGTAAATTTGACAGCGGCGGACAAGTTTACTATTGTATGCCGCGGCCAGGCCGCGCCAGTGTGATGCAGGCTTAAGGCTTCGGGTCCATCTACTTTTGACTGACACTCACTCCACACGCACAGATAATATTATTAGATGGAAACTAAAATAACGCAATGATAATAGTGATAATACAAGGAAGTCTTCGATTCCAAGTTTACTCAGTAATCATTGGCATGGTTGACAAGAATGTCAACAACCATGTGACCCAGAAAGAATATTGACGATGTAGCCTGGGTGAAAACGTAAAAATTAAAATGGTGCGTTGTTCCCCCCACACGTTTCCGTGACCACATTTCTCGGCACTCCAATACTTTTGATGATTAAATTAAAATGTTTTGTATTTAAAAAATCACATCAATTTTTCCGATTTGGATATCCTATATTATAACATTTTCATAATTAATCCGCGAAGTCAGGCAGCTTTTTATGGATCCTAGTAAATCACTTCGTGGATGGAATCCTTCCATGATCAATTAATATGAATAGTATAAGGACAGTTTGGCGGTCATTACACGGTGATTAAAGACTGATGATCTCCCCATATCACAATCCGGATAATAATATATTGCACAGGATAGTCAATACATTGCAGAATATCAGGATAATTTTTTAATCCGCGCACAGATAAGAAATAATCGGTGAGCGACTAAAGGCAAAACACACGATTCTTCTAGGTGGATGATGTGATCGATGTATATCATGGCCACCTTTAGGCCAGACATTGGCGCGGTCTGCGGTGGCGGACAATAGAAAAATTATCAGCGGCGAACAAGTTTACTATTGTCCGCCGCGGCCAGGCCGCGCCAGTCTGTGAGAGGCCTTAGGTCTAAAGAAAACTCGTGTCAAAAGTTGAGGTTACGTGTCAAGTTCTCGGGTCAAGTTATTTTTTAGCAATGCTTTTACTGATCTATTATCTGTTGTCAATCTTATCAAGTTGTATTATAAGTACACAAAGATGAGTTTGAGTCACACAAAGATGCCGTATGATTCATTCGCTGCAGGTCTCTTGACGAAAAAACCTACAAGGTATGTGCAAAAAAGCATGATGCCGCGTTTATACGCTTGCGATGGCTTGGGGCGTGAGCAGGACGCAGCTATGTAAACGAATGAGATCGAGTTATAGCCCTCTCCCTCTAACGCATAGCTGCGTCCTGCTCACGCGCCAAGCCATCGCAAGCGTATAAACGCGGCATAAAAGCTAACATTTTATTAAATAAATGATGACGTATATCTACCTTACAGTCTAGTTTATAGTCTTTGCGAAAAGAGAATCGTCCTTGATGCGATTATGATTTTTACTTACATGGCAACCTAACCTTTAACTGTCGTATACAGCGAACGAAATACATCTTGTAGTTTTCTTGAGGATTTTTTTTTTCAAATTCGTTGAAAATCGGCAAAACCATGCATAATGCTACAAGGAAAATGGCTAATAGTTATTATTATTTTTTGATATGCAACGATAAGGCCTGCGGTGGTGGACAATAGTAAATTTCACAGCGGCGGACAAGATTACTATTGTCCGCCGCGGCCAGGCCGCGCCAGTGTATGGCAGGGCTAATGATGCAACAGTGTTGTCAATATAACAAAAGCACATAATCTCACAAATTCCATGACGGTTCTCTTTGCGCGCAGACTCAGTTTTATTTCTATTTGAAATTAAAGTTGGTTTAGTTTGGTTGCGAAATCGGCCCTAGCCTTAATTTATTGATATGAACTTCAAACACCCAATGATCACCTCGAACACGCGCCTGCTACGGTCAGTCGGTCAAGGTTGGTAGAACTGAAAATAGAATCCAGCGGGTAACTCTATGGAATTTGTCACTTTTGTCAGTGATGTTTGCATTTATTTAAAATTAAAACAAAGGTTTAATAAAATTTTGTCATCATAAACCACAGTACACAGCCTTGAGCCTATAAGATGAAAATAAGAGCCACGCACGGAAAGCATCATTTACAAATCACAGGAACAGTAAGTTATAAACTTAATCTCCTAAATTAATTAACGAATGGCAGATTTGCTTGAAGCAGGTTCATTAAATGCGGTTCTTACCCGCCCACGGTAAGTATTATAACAAACCGCCGAAGTGTTTGCGTGGAATTTGCAGCAAAATTTGAGCGTAAATGAGAACTAAATCTGCATCCTAATATTAATTATTCTGCTCCTATTAGTCTCTAATTTAGTAAATAGCTTTCACCTGTTTACATTTCGGTTATCTCTGTTTCAAAATCTAGGTACAGTAAGTAACATATTCAACTTATTGCTCCATGTTAAACAGTACATCGCTGAAAGTGATCCTTGAACTGAACTTTCACAACAATAACTTAAATAATTGCGGAAACATTTTTCCCCATGTCCGATTTGCAACTAGTAGACATTTAAAACGGAAGGCAAATAAATATCAAAGGTTACCTACCGATCAAGCCGAAATAAATCCTCTATATGCAAATACAGACTAGCCGAAAAAAAAAATTTTTTTTTGACTGCTCTCCTTTTTTTATCCAAGTTGACGTTTTATAGCTAGCAGTATTTATTTTCAGTCTATCGGAGCAATTTCCGTGAAAATGAACAGCGCCGAAATAGAGGTGGACATTGAGCGTTTGGATTGCGATGTCATAAACGAGCATTTGCGTACGTCGACATCTTTTTTGCACGACATAATGAGCCGGGACCGAGACGGCTCGGAGCGCGAGGAGCTAACGAAAACAGTTTCACCTAAACGTAAAAAGGCCAAGGGAAAGAAAGGATCTGCCCAATCCCGGACTTGCAAACAGTGCGGTAAAATATTCCGGAATCAGACCACTCTCCACGCGCACGTG
The DNA here is from genome assembly GCA_945867215.1 of Epinotia demarniana. NCBI lineage: Eukaryota > Metazoa > Arthropoda > Insecta > Lepidoptera > Tortricidae > Epinotia > Epinotia demarniana. Next base: position 57,430,300 of record OX244259.1, read on the forward strand.
CTTTTGAAACACGGCGACTCGAAACTGAGCAAGTGCGACAAATGTGATAAAACTTATGCGTCGCAGCTCAGTCTAGACAAGCATGTGAGATACATGCACTTGAGGCATCGATGTGCTGTGTGCTATAGGACCTTTAACAATGCCCAGTCACTATCGGAGCACACACAAGTGTGCATGAAGATGGAGGTAGTGTGCGTGATTTGTGAGAATGTATATAGCTCGGCGGTGTCTCTGCGCAACCATGTGAAGTATATGCATCCAAAGAAGACCGGGCATTGGTGCGCGCTTTGCCGCCGGGAGTTTGTCAGTGAAGCAAATTTGGAAAACCATAGGTAAATTCATCCGATACAAAGAGTAACCTATATCTCATTCCAGATAACATTAGGTTTTAAACGGACAATATAATCTGCGTTTTTTCGTTGATTGAGTTTTTCTTATTTTCAATCATTATTGCTTTTCAAACATGACAATACTTACATATTTTTTTCAGTTTCTCAATATTATTCCTTGAAATCGCATGACGATTAACGTTCGATTTTTCTAATCGTATACGGAACGGCGTATTCGTAGATTAGTTATTGCATACATTCACTACTAGGGGACAAATTTCAGCGATGATTGTTGCGATGTCACGCAAAATCGTGCCATATTTGAGTAGGTAGATTATGTACAACGCACTAGAGTTAACTCAGTTTCCGGCGCTCGGACATGACGTACGTTTCAATGCGCACCAGGTGCGAAGTTAATTCGATCTGCCTTTAGACCTGTCTAAATTTTTTGCGCTAACTGGGATAGAGTTAAACTCTCAATGAATCTCTCGCTCTAATGAGTGAGATAGTTTATCCTTTTCACCGCCAAACACGTGAAATCACGTCATCGACGATTCGTGACACCGACGCCAAAGACGGCATTTGCCGACATTTTTTTTTTTTTAATTTATGAAAACCAACTCTGAAATAGCCCAATTTCATGTTGGCATTATTTCTTTATCCATTATTTGTTTACCCTTGTGGCGTGAGGTGGCACGGCAAGTTGCTTTACCATCTAGCGGTGAAAAAAAAAAACCTAACTTTCGCATTTTTATTAGTACGATGCTCAATTGCTCATCACACACTTATTTGCCCTTATCGGGATTCGAACTCAGGACCTTCAGCTTTTCGTAACTAAACCTTTAACATTTACTTGTATGTTACTAACCCACACATACTCACGATCGGATTGTAATTGCATCAGACGCGTTCAGCCCGGATACCCGACGGAAATTTAACATCTTTTTATGGCAATTTCATTCTCATTTCCTATCAACCGCAAGGTAACTAATTTTAAATATTACCAATTTACTTACTTTTTATTACCGCTTTTCTTGACTTTTTAAACCTTTGGGAGCATAATAGATAAGTATTTTGATTGGTATCGGTGTAAATACTCAGTTTATTATGTACATGAATATTTTTTTCCCTTGAAATCAGTGCTGGGCAAAGCAAGGCCTTTTTAACCTTTTCACCGCCAGATGGTAAAGCAACTTGCCGTGCCCCCTCACGCCACAAGGGTAAAAAAATAGCTCCTTGCCCGTGGTCCACTTAATCTGTTCACCTGGGTGGACCACGGGAAGTTTTTTCTACCCGTGGTCCACCTAGAAGGACTAAGGTAAAAACTTATTGGTGGTGGTTCACCTCGGTAAACTTTTCCAGTAGACTGTATAGATGAATGCCCCAAAATTACACGCAAATTACTAAATACGTGAATTACCAAAATGTTTTTACGCGTAATACCAAAATTACTACCTAAGTCAGGTCGGTGTAGGTACGACGACAAGCGAAGCAAGGAGGAGTGTTAGGTGTACTGCGACCTTATAGCGCGAGCCGAGCGAGCGAAGCGAGCGTGCCGCGGCAGCGGCCGGCGAAGCGCCCCAACCGAAAATGTGATATTTCACTTCCTCATATTAAAGAAGGTCTTTTAGCAAAGTTTACATAGGTGTACCACGGGTAAAAAAAATTGCCCGCGGTTCACCTTAGTCCACCTAGGTGGACCACGGGTAGAAAAAACTTCCCTTGGTCCACCCAGGTGAACAGATTAGGTGGACCACGGGCAAGGAGGGAAAAAAATAATGGATAAAGAAATAATGCCAACATGAAATTGGGCCATTTCAGAGTAGGTTTTCATAAATAAAAAAAAATGACTGCAATTGCCGTCTTTGGCGTCGGTGTCATCACGAATCGTCGATGACGTGATTTCACGTGTTTGGCGGTGAAAAGGTTAAACCTTTGGGAGTATAATAGATACAGTTTTAATTGGTACCGTACTTCGTTTTTATACTAGAGACATTGTTTCCTTTGAAATTAGCATTTGATTCGTATCTTTCAAATTAAATTGTGCTGCGGGTTGTGGATAAGACATCCGTCACTCTCCCACTCGCACACTTTGTCAGTAGAGGTCTACGTTTGTATGGAGATTCGAGCTTACTGCGGACTCAAGCATCACTTTAGTTACCTGGCATTTTTTTTAACTCGCCAACTATACTTACGTAATCAATTTTAACAAGAGGCACCTACCCTATTATTGATTCCTTTTACAGGAGGACAGTGCACCCCGCCGGAGCGACGGACTGCAGCTGCGGGCATCGGTTCCCGTCGCTGGCTCGACTACAAAGCCATATTCTGTACAGACACACGGACAGCCACAAGTGTCGACATTGCCACAAGGCTTTTGCGACTGCGGCCCGCCTCGGCAGCCACATTAGCCGACTACATTCCGGCTGACGGTGTTCTTGTGTTACGATATAATTTAATATTTGATTTTTTGTAGGTACCTATTGTTTTTGTGATAGGAATAAATGTTTTTATTTCTTTATTTCTTATTTGATTCTTTGAAATCGTCATCATTGGCCTTATGCATCTATGAAAAGATGATTTAAACAGCGTCCATTTTAGAGGAGCGGCACTTACGTACGTGGCTTGTAAGGCCGATACGGGAGCGACAGCCACGCAATTGGCAAGTAAATGTGCTGCCCGTAGATGAAAGAGGAAGAATAGCACTCGAAAAATTCTAGTAGGTGGCAATCAGAATAGATTAGCAATGGTCGAAGTGATTGGGGCTTGGTAGCCTGGAATATAAACACTAGGCTAGCAGCAATTAATGAGCATTTTCAATAATTCGTGCAGCCAATCAGTGTGAGTTGTTAAACAAAAATTATCTCGGTGACAGTTTTGTAATGAAAATTAAGCATACAAATCGTGTGAAAATTAAATTTTTTCACATTTAAGCATATCATTCATAAATTAAACAGAAAAAGTTAGTATTTATTCAAACTGAATGCTTAATTGCCGTTACAAAACTGACACCGAGTTAATTTTAATTTAACAATTCACGGTAATTGGGTGCACGAATTATTAAAAATGCCCTAATAGATTGTTATAAGACGTTTGCGACCGCGGCCCGTCTGGCGCGCCACGGCCTCACAGTAGGTGAGTAAACTTTTCATTCGATATCAAATTTACTATTGGCCGCCACGTGTGATTCTTCAGGCCTTAGTCGGCTACATTCTGAGTTTCTTTACTTTAAGGGGCTCCCCTACGCCAATGACCTTCGATCTGAATCCCGTAGTTTTCTAATGTTTTTTGTAGCTTATTATATTAACAACAACGGCTTTAAGCAATATAGTATCCCATATTTACTTCAAAGTTCATTGTTTTCGATATATATGGCATCAAAGTTGAACGATTTTAGGACAAAAAACTGGTTTTATGGCCACAACTTTTGTGTTAATAAGTAAGATTATAAAAACGCATATCAAAATTATAGGTAAGTTCAGTATGCAGGTATGAGTTTCGGGGGTATAAAAGTATTAATGAGGATGAGGTCTCGGGTTTTGTATTTTTACAGAACTTTCTTTAAAAATGGATAATTAATTTTGTATTAACATTTTTCAAATTATTCTATATCAAAAATGTTAAACAGGAATCAAACTTTCCCATATCTGCACCTGGAAAGCTAGCTTCAATAAACCGAGGACGTGTCGAAATGAAAACTATTAATTTTCGTTGATTTTTGAAGGGAGCCCCTTAAAACTTGATTTATAGCCGCAAACCGAATGAGATATCAATAGGTACTATCGGCTGCAATAATGCATGGACACCTTACGGCCCAGTTTCGCTTGCATCGTTTGACGTCTGGTGCTCACATAGTTGCCCGTGGTGCGCAATAATTAAACTAGATGGCGTTACCGCGACATACCGGGGAAAATAAGCATGCTATTATTAGGCACATTAAATACCTATAAATGGACCCCTGTTATCACCAGAAATGTTCTCCTATTATTATAATCATTAACAAGGCTACTAAATGCTAATTTATAATAGCTGTATTTAAGTGCGATACCACGGGTATCTGAATGCTATATTTCCACAGGTATCTAGAATGTTGAGATAGCTCAATGGATCAAGAAATGTGGTCATGGCTCAGCAGCCCAAAACGATCGAGGTTCGAATCCAAGCTATCGGTTTATGATTTTAAATTTTTGTATATTTTTTGTATTTCTACAGATGAAAGTTCTTTATAATATACAAATATTAGTCGTAAAGAAAATGAAATATTCATAAATTAAATACTTAATCAAAACAGCTTTTTATGTTGAAATATGTTTATTTTCTTTACTACAGTTCTGTTAAAGCAATTTTATAATACTACCTAGTAATAGTCACCTAGCAACTTTGTTACATTTTTATTGAGGTAATAGCTTAAGTTTCATTTCCGTAATTGGAAAAAGATTGAAGCTTCACCCCAATAAATATAATATTGACAATATACACTTACAACCGGGTTATCTAACATTCAAAACAGCAGAACGCGAATATAACTATCTATACCATATGTGAGCGTTCAAACCATGAATTATTGCGTTATTGATTTGAAAATAATCATATAATAATTTTATTTGGGCTTTCACCGTTACTTAGACTTGTTTGAGAAGTTCAATAATATCACATTTTAAATAGTAAAGGAATACAAAAAAGAATGCAAACGGCATAATTACCTACCTACTGCAACAATATATATATATTTAATTTATTTAGGATAACCCGGTTTATAAAATATATATATAAATCTTAACGTAATCCGCACTGTTTGGCCGACAGCATCTTCACTTTTTTTTAGTAGGTAAACTACGCGACCATTATCGCGACGCGTATTAAATTTTACACCATAAACTTAAATGGCCGTGTTGACTGGATTTAATAAACTTCACTTTTTCACTCTTCACTTAGACAGTTAAATATCATAGGCCAAATCACAACCTTGTTTTCTGGGCTTCTGTTAGAGACCACGAACTGGGCATTCGCTTGTTTGAAATGGAATGTAGGTTGTCCGCTTAAACAAATTTTATTCATAATTAGGTCATCTTCACAGCTTCATAATGCGCGGTATCAATGAGACCATCGTTCCTCTCGTGCCCATAAAATAACCGTTGTTCGCTGTAACAACTGTATTCGTAAATACACAATAAGAAAAATGTAAGATACAAGTATTCACTAAGGTATACCTAAATATATTTATTATTACAAAACATATATAAACACAACTTACGTTTACATTATATTTTACCAATTAATTGTGATCTTTTAACTAGGTCAATCGAGTACTCATTGCTACGTTTGTATAGAAGGAAATCGAATCGTAAATGGCCGACCTACGAACAAAAAGTAAATGCAATAAGAAATTGGATGGTAGTTATATATTACAATACAGTCTACCCTCCTCAATAATTCGTAGTTGTGATGCGACGAATATTTGCATACAAAATGAAACTGATGACGAATTTCAACCAACTTTACGACTGTCATAATGGCCCAATGGTAACTAGACAGGATTAAGACGTCCTAAGATACCATTACCCGAAGGTTTCGAGTTCAAATCTGCGCCCAGCCAAGTTATGGTGGGAATTAGTGTTTTTGTAATTTATTCAATGTTTGGATATTTCCTCGTGGCGCAGAACACAAACATAAGAAAAAGATAATAAATCCACAAAAAGTGAGTAGTGACAAACAAAAAATTGGCAACGAGGTTGACTTGATAAATATAATCTAAAAAAAATCAGTCTTACAGTTTTCACAGACAAGAAAAACGTAAATTATTTTTTTGCCAAAAAATTGCTTACAACGCCATCTAGTGAAATCTAGCTAATCCTCTGAGGTTTAAATTAACATCCATAACTATATTACACGTCAGATGGCGTAGGATTCGGCGACAAGCAATACTGTTTCTGGAATGACCATGCACTTATGCTGTCTGCTGTACCTATCGATATTAGTTAGTTAAAAATTAACTACATGGACATAATAGTATAAGTTACCTGATTGTTGCTACCCCCTTCCAGGGTCCATGTATCTTAGTTTTAAGTACCTACTTGGTTGCAAATAAATCTTATCTTATCTTTTAAAAAATCAGAACGTTATGTCTTATGTCGACTGCTGCGTCTAGCTGTCAAAACCAACAAAATAATAATGATTAACGGCAATCCCTGTTGAACCAGCATCATGTAGACTAATTCTTTATTTTTTACTCATTTTGTTGTTTAATGTGTAGAAGGAAGTGACGTGCGACAAAGGCAATCTTTGTTTGGACAACACCCGGGAATCACTGGCTGGCTATGCGGTCGTCACAATTCCCCGTAAAGATTGCTATCGCTTTACAAGAACCAAGTCTCTCAAATAACTGTTTTATCACGTTTTTGAGTTGAGTACCCAACATCGGCGCCTTTTAATTTATTAGCGAAATCGTGATAAATTTTGATGGATGCAACCATTCGTACGCGATGTGATCCATCACATGACACAGGGCAGGATCTAAGCAAAGCCAGACGATATATAGGTGTAAACATGATTGGATACACCTTTTGTCCTAATGCCGTCAATAGATAATGCTTCTGAAAAACCCTCACTGGATAGCGCCATAAGACCTGAATTACACTGACGCGGCCCGCAGTGGCGGTCATTAGTGAACTTGGCAGTTAAAATCAAGTTTGAATGAGTTGAGTCAAGTTTTACTATTGACGGCCATCTCTGGGCGCGTCAGGTACGTGAGCGGCTTGAGGCCTTAAGGCCTGAATCACACTAGCGCGGCCTGCGGTGGCGGTCAATTGTAAATTTGACAGCTAATGACAAGTGTACTATTGACCGCCGCGGTCTGACCGCACCAGTCTGTGAGAAGCTTAAGGCATCTCACAGACTGGAGCGGCCTGCGGTGGCGGTCAATAGTACACTTGAAACTTAAGATAAGACCTTAAAGTCAAGTGTGGATGTGTATTAGTCTTTCTACTTCAGGCTTAAGGACAATTTTGCCTTTATTATCTTGCGATATACCGCTGTGTACTGCCAAATTTGTTTGAAAACCAAAACTGTTACATTCATCGATCGATATTTGATCAATTCGCGCGTTTTCATATAAAGCCCGACAAGCCGCTCTTTGACCCTGAGATAGTGTCGTTTTTTTCTGACATCTTTGGTGTGTGTATATTCACCCTAAAACCCTTGATTTCAGAGTCCAATTTAATAATATTCTGTGTTTTATGACACTGACATTTCTATCAAACACGAAACAAAAACATTTGATAAATACATTATTAACTTAACTTTTTTCCTTCAACATTTACATAGCAAATTCGAAATGTTTATTGCTAAGCAGGCGTAAATAATAGAATAAAACTGTATTTATATTCAATGCATTAAATTGAGTAAGTAAATGGAGGACCAATGTTATAATTAATTCACAATAATTCAGCAGCAAAACCGCCGCTGTGCTGCCGTTTACAAATTAAGAGCATGAAATGTATGTTTATGAAATGAGCGTTCAACATGTTAGTTTTACACGATAATTTGTATACAGTAATTATTAGACTGAGTAAAGTATGTATGCTATGAATTGCTCTTTGTAGTCGATTGCACAGAGAGAGAGAGAGAGGGAAATCATTGTTAGTCAAAAGAACTAAATCCGTATTTTTCGTGGTCAATAGTTTAGGGGTTATGATTATAGATGTATGTAGAATATGTTTTATTAACAGACTTCAAAAAAAAGGAGGAGGTTCTCAATTCGGCTGTATTTTTAACCGACTTCAAAAAAAAGGAGGAGGTTCTCAATTCGGTTGTATTTTTTTTTTTTTTTTTTTTTTTTTCAATGTTTGTTACCTCAGAACTCCGTCATTGATGAACCGATTCGGAAAATTTTTTTTTGTTCGTATGTATATACTTCCAGGTGGGTCCCATTTTTTTCAAAATTCAGTTAGATGATGGGATCCATGAGGAATTGAGGGGACTCCTCAATTTTATAAGGCACGCGTGTAGTGATTTTGGTATTTTCTGTTATAACTCGTGTATTTACATCCGGAATCATAAATTTGGTGGCGAGGAATTGATGATGAAGACCACAGATGACTTATCGAATTCCTCAATTATGTACTTAAAAGTGCAAAAGTACGTCACAGGTTCTGATAAGATTCCGTTGAAATAGGAACTAATGAAGTGCCATTGGTGATGATCTTGGGGAATCGATGGAAGTCCTCAAATATTATCGGCCCACATACAGCGATTCGGTTTTTTTCTATAGTAATCAACGCATTTGCTATCGGAAATCAGTTCATGTGGTAAATTGTAAAAAATAGGAAATGCAGTGCTCGTGGCTTGGCGGAGTACTAAATTGAAGTCGGTTAAAACTTTGTTTTTAAAGTAAATTATTATTTCAATGTTTGTTACCTTAGAACTCCGTCATTGATGAGCCGATTCGAAAAAAATGTTTTTTGTTCGTATGTATATATATACTTCCAGGTGGGTCCCGTTTTTTTTCAAAATTCAGTTAGATGATGGGATCCATGAGGAATTGAGGGGACTCCTCAATTTTATTAGGCACGCGTGTAGTGATTTTGGTATTTTCTGTTATAACTCGTGTATTAACATCCGGAATCATAAATTTGGTGGCGAGGAATTGACGATAAAGACCACAAATGAATTATCGTATTCCTCAATTATGTACTTATAATTTACTTTAAAAACAAAGTTTTAACCGACTTCAATTTATTACTCCGCCTAGCCACGAGAACATTTCCTATTTTTTTTTACAATTTACCGCATGAACTGATTTCCGATAGCAAATTCGTTGATTACTATAGAAAAAAACCGAATCGCTGTATGTGGGTCGATAATATTTGAGGACTTCCATCGATTCCCCAAGATCAGACGATGATCTGTCTGTAATCGTCAGTTGGTGCTACTTAAAATCTGATAGTATGGAAACATTGACTAATTTCTATGAAATGACAGCTTCAGACCGGTCAAATATGGCGGCAACAGCTGTCATCCCATAGAAACCTGACAAACTTACTAAACATTGAGATTTTCATTTCATTGAGATCAACTCACCCTTATTGTAATCAAATTAAGGGTGAGTTGCATTAAACCGTCTGTAATCGTAAGCGGTGTCCGTTAAAATCGGAATGTATGGAACGTTTGACAAGTTTCTATGGACTGACAGCTGTCAGCGCCATATTTAACGTTGATCGGTCTGTAATCGTAGGTCGGTGCAACCCGCCCTTAATCGGTAAATATGAATCTTCTGTTTTAGTAGCACGCATTTTTTTCATATAAGGGTGAGGACCATATTATTGGCCAATAGTTAGCCTGGTTAGCCATACAAACTGAAAAAGTGAATAAAGTTCCGTTGTGACACAAAAAATATCCAAAGAATTGTATGGTTAATTTTCGTGTCACAACGGAAAACTTTCATACAAAACTTAACCCTTTTCTTGGAAAATAACAAAAAAATTGTGAGTTGGAGCCTCATTTGCGCCTTGTAGAGCCAAAAAAATTGTCTGTTATTAAAATACATAAAGAACACCAAAAAATGTGTATCTTATAAGATACAATGTCAAGAAAAGTTAAGCTGATCTAGAATTCGGTCCTTATCCATATTTTCCCTTTTTGGTGCATTCTACCATCGGAATGAAATGAAAAACGCTGGACCGAAATGCCATCCGAAATTCAGGTAAATTGGGAAAGGCTGCGATTGGATTCGATTTACCGAAACTGGCTACCGTTAGGAATCTGGAATGGTGCAGATATCGTCACTTTTTCGAGGGAGCAACCGTGCAACTTAATGAGTGGAGTGTAGTATTGGGAGCAATGTACAAATTTCATAGAACATTTAACCGTTTAACTGGCGCGGATTAGCAGGTGATTACTTGATTAGTTTCATTTACAGAGGCGGCTCGCCCTAAGGAGCGCTGGTGCAGTGAACTCCCATAAATAATTATAACTAAATTATACTCATTAATCTCATTATTAATATCACTATTTAAAATCCACTTAAAATACGACTGTACCAATACCAATAAAATAATTACCTTTACACATTACAAGATCATAGGTAGGCGCTATACCCATCATCCTACCGTATCATTTCATCGGTAACGCGCCAAGCGGAGCGCTCACGATTGCGCTCCTAAGAAAAAAGACTCAGTACATTTCTTAATACGAAATCCAATAAGAGTGAAAGAGATAGTTCGCCACAGTCCTGCGCGTGAAACAGAAGATTTTCTATGAAAAATAAGCCAAATTCGGAGCGCCGCTCACGCCACGTTGCCGGTTAATTTTGCCGCGCGACAGCGAGTGATTGCGCGCGACGTTGCGACTCCTATATAAACAAACACTGGTCAACTTAAATGCATGCGCGCGAATGCAAATTCGGGTATTTTCCAATTATTTATCATTTAATACGTGTTGAAATAGCCTGTACTTATCAGTTACTACTTGTGAGTGTTAAAATGGATAATTATAATGTGGTGTTCATTAAAAAGTGTGCAAAAACGTTACAAATCCGGCTTGAATTGAAGGCTAAGGGACAAGGGACCTTGACCTTAGGCAAACATGAACGACGAGAACCAAAACATTTACGCGTGTGTTTAAATCCGAACAATATGTGAAAACACCGTAGTTGTGTGGTTGTGATGAGAGTAACAAACTATTTTACAGGGTATTCGCAGGGCACTAGATTCCACGTAAGTACCGAAAGTCTATACGCGAGTTCAATGACCGCGTTGACAAAAACAGGCATATTTTACGAAGGTTAACAGATTGTGTAGTATTATGTGGTGCATTTCAAATTGCTTTAAGGGTGCACGGATGAGTCTTCGGAATCCTGGAATCTGCTAACGTCATATATTTTCATTGTTTTATTTCAAGTGAACACCCATACAATTTAGTCACGAGCCGCCTCTGTTCATTTATACATTACCCTCATCGATTTCGACGACGACCTGAGCAATAGATTAGCCCCATTAGGAGCTTTGATATGGCTGGCTAAGCAAAACTTGCTCTTAAACACTAGAAAATGAGTCTGGTTGGAGAAATATAATTTGCAAAGATTTGCCACACAATTTGTTCCAGGAATCGAATCGTGTTAAACGTATACACGTAGTTTTATGTATATCTGTGCAAAAAACACATTATAACTTCGCATTCAATTTCAATGTTTTTCATGAGTATACTTTCACACGCGCCAATCAAACGTGTATTTTAAACAAGGGACGGTTTAATTGTACATACAGAAAAACCGGTATACCAATTCGGTATCTAGCTTATCCTACTCACTTATCTAATGTTTTCAGCTTCTCGCTAAATCCAATTTTGGAATTCCGAAAGAATATCGCGATGTGAGGAAATAGTTATTTACGATACAAGTGCTGAAAATAGGAAATTCGCAACGAGTGGCGATACATTAAAACACGACCGAAGGGAATGTAAAAAACATTTCCAGTACATATGGTGCTACTTTCCCGCACTAGTGCGGAAAAGAGCACTTTCCGTGCATATGTCGAAACTTTAAAGAGCCATATGTACAGTAAAACGTTGTACGATACACGTGCGAATAGGCAATTCGAATTTCCTATTTTCGGCACTTGTATCGTAAATAACTATTTTTATGAATAGTTAGTTACTGGTAATATACAGTTCATGGTCGGAACGACAGAAAGACGCACATTGAAATCAAACTGGAATACGAAACGTGAGTGTCTGATTGAGCCCCGATAAATCTAAGCAATTTCCCTATCAGAGTACCAGGACTGCAGTCCTGCTTTAATCCTGCAGGATTAAAAGGCGGTCTGTCGATAACATAGCTTTAGTGCCTTCACTGCAATGGACAGCGCTCGTCCTCGGTGACGACGGTGACGCGCCTCGGAAGTCTTTCTTATCATGTGAATCATGTCCGACTTCATAGGTGATACTGATATACGATGGGTATAACAGTCTGATAAATTAGTGTGAGACGTTTGAGTTAATGCGCATGTGTCATAATAGGCTATGGAAATGAATTGAAGTCCTAATCGCGATTTAATAATATAAGATATGGCATGTAATATTATGAATAAATTAGCATGAGTATGAAGTAGGTTTTGCAGATGACTGTACAATTGTATTCGCAGATTCCGACCCACATGCATTACAAATCGACATAAACAAGAGACTTGAAACAGTAATGGAGAATGGCTAAAGAGAAACAATTTACGCATTAATTTGACTAAAACAAAAATTATGAATTTTAAACAAAGAGTTGACAAATTGCCTAATCTCACTGTGTCATATCAAGATAACGTTATTGATGAAACGGTTATTACAATTTTTTTTGGGATTAAGCTTAGACCATAAGTTGACATGGAAAAATCAAATTGAAATTGTACGTAATAAACTTAGCAGATTTTCTTATTCATTGTATAATCTAAGTAAAAGAGTTAACCAGTCTGCTTTACTGACTGCCTACCATGCATATGTAACATCAACACTAAGATATGGCGTCATGTTCTGGGGAAATTCCACTGATCGCGAGCTTGCTTTTAAGTCGCAAAAAAATGTTTAAGATCTGTTTGTAGATTGCAGTCAGGGGAAACCTGTAAACTACATTTCATTAGGCTCAATATACTAACCCTGCCATGTCTATACATTTTTGAAATTGCGGTTTACATTAAAAACAACATGCATCGATTTTCAATGTTTAAAAGTGCTCGCAGATGCGAAAAAATTTACATCCAATCCGTGAACTCGGCTTTGCTAGCTAAAAGTATTTTCGGGATGGCACTTAAAATATACAATAAGTTGCCGAAACATATTATTACTAAAGATAATTTAATTAAATTTAAGAAATGCCTGCATGGATTTTTGGTACAAAAAGCATACTATTCGATAACGGAATATTTACTGGACACATTTTGAATTTAAGTTGTTTTAGTTTTAAGTACACTTTTATTTTTGTATGACATTTTAGAAATTATTGTCGTTTGACTTCATGTTATAATTAGTGCATGCTCCATCTCTTCTTGATTATATTTGTATGCCAAATGGCAAAAATAGTGAAACAAATTATCGTATAAGATCTATATTTAACCTATGTTTACAAATAAATAAATTTTAAATTTTTGAATTTTGAAGTATGAGAATCCTAATCGTACTTGCGCATTTATGATAGCAGCGAAATTTTTATCCGCAAATATAAATAGTTAAGCTCCCACATTCACATTTATTTGAAAGCCTACATGTATCTTTCCCTGACTTTTTTTTGTAAAGTGACAGTCATTCATTAGTCGACTGCACTGCTGATCAAAAGTAATTATGTTCTCATTACACACGGTTTATTTATTTAGTGAATTAAAATAAACAGCTGAGAACTCGTTAGCAATATTCTTAGAATGGGAAGAGTAAATCAAAAACAATAATGAATCAGTGCACTGTTAGTCACATATATCAACAACCAAGACTACAAGAAAACCCAGGGAAAAAAAACCGTGTAAAAGCGAATTTTGGTATAGTTGTAAGTAAATGTATCTTGAACAACATACTAAAAGTACTTGTGTGTAGGGGTTAATGATTACAAACCGATCAACGTTTATTGTGGCGCGGGCAGCTGTCATTCTATAGAAACTTAACAACGTTTACGTCACACCTGGCCATAATGCGAGTTTTACTGCACGCTGCACGTACGGGAAAACTCGCATTGTGGCCAGGTGAAGACGTAAAATTTTGTACTCAACACGGGCGGTAATTCGTAAAGCCCCAGAGCGCATATTTATGGCACACAAACACAAACACCTGCGATCTGGGCCATTCACGAATCCACCGCCCTAGTTGCGTAATGTACTATTCCATACGTTCAGATTTTAACGAACAGCGCTTACGATTACCGACAGTTTCGTGAAACCCAACCCTAAAACGTTTAATTGTACTGAGATAATGATTTGCTTGACTAAATAGTACAGACCATAAAAAAAATACCTGACAGTCGAAAAGTGGTAGTAGTATCACTTTCTTGGTTAACAGTACCAGTGGCGTGGCGTCGACACATTAGCAGACAAGCCGCAGATAATGAGGCTTACCTTTCCTTCATGGTGTACGAGTATCATAGGAAAACGTTCACAATAAGCTCGCCGGTGGAAATCGAGTTCTATAAACGCTACGTCACTGATAGGTAAACATTTACCAACGGTGAGAAAATGACCCAACTCCACAAAACGTTTTATTTTTGCACTTTAATGCAGCCTCCCTGGCTAGCTAAGGTCCTATTCACACCGCGCGTTTGTTTCGAAATCAAATAAATAAATCACGTGTAAATCGGCACCAACGTTTAAAAAGCGCGGTGTTAATAGGCCCTAAAAATCCTAAGAATTACTAGCTATAGCTAAAATAGACCTTGCGCTACGGGATTGCTCTATTACGCGAATGGGCAACTTAAAAGCCAGCAGTCCTCAATCTAAAGCCAACCGACTTCAAATTGACTTTGCAGCATCGAACTCTGGCTAACCGATAACCTTGTGTTCGTCACGCCTATCGAAAATAGACCTCAAACTACTTACTTACAGTTGTTAGAGGTACTTGCGAAACGCGGGACAAGATATATTTTTGGGGGAAGGGTGAGGTTTGGTTTAAACAAGTTATAGAATAGCTGGGCAGGAAACTACTGAACTGTGAACTCAAATGGTAGTTTATTTAATATGTAAGTGCACGCAATAAGTGATTCAATTATAGGATTGCATATTGCGTCACATTACCCGGCAGCTATCAATTTTAGTTTGCAATTTCAATTAATTCTCCTGAAGGTAATAATAAATTATAACTATTCATTTACACTACAAAATTGACTGTACTCATCTTTCAATAAGGAACGCTAATCCATAAAGTTCCGAATACTCTCATTGCACTTGAGTATCCAAAACGCATTTGACTTTCTGCCGTGTATACTAAGTTGCAATTCCAATGATAAGAATTCCACGGTGCGCCCTTTTGTAAGGTTCGCAGTACGGATGCATTCAAAATCATGAAACACCCTGTTAAACGGGTGGCGGACTGAAAACGCCGGCGGCTTAGTGGTTCCTGGTATCGTTAACTGGTTAATCGTTAAATACTCCATCCATGTTTCATCAAATTACAGTCACAGTTTCGCTACAGACAAGAATAACAACTTGTACCAAATGCAACTTTGTCCAAAATATTGCTTAAACTAATAAATTTCTAGCAAAAGAATTAAGCCAATTGCAGATTGAGTGTAAATATGTAATAGGGCTTTATATATTGGCTTTTATTGGAACACCTTTGATTGAAACAAACAATAAAGAAACATTACTCAGGAACAACTTTGGAGACCGACTTGTGAATAATCCATTATTTTTAAGGTTTCAAAGCAAATAAATCATGCGAACAGAACTATATTAAAATAAAGAAAGTTACGAAGAAAGGAACGGAGAGTGAAGTGGTTTTTCAGGAATTCTTCGGAAGGACTGGATGGGTTCTTCGGCATCGGGGAAACTGAAAAAATAATAAAAAGATCAACTAACAGAATACATTGATTGTAAAACTCAGCAAAATTGATTATACATCCTATTTAAATTCTAGTTCTGGTTCTAACCGCGCACGACTACTGGCAGTGGCTGAACGGGAATCCGGCCAGTGGTTACACGCTTTTCCCTCCCCTCCCACCGGTACTTTTCTGAACCCTGACACCTTAAGACTGGCCGTAAGCTTGAGACTAGGTGTGAAGGTATGTACCCCTCACAAGTGCCCCTGTGGCACTTTCGTCGACGAGTTGGGACACCACGGCTTGTCGTGCCAAATGAGCGCAGGCCGCCTCTCGAGACATGCCGCCTTAAACGACATTATCCGCCGTACTCTTGCCACTGTCAACACACCATCAATACTTGAACCAAACGGTGTCTCAAGAGACGATGGTAAGAGGCCGGACGGGATGACCCTGATTCCGTGGAAGATGGGGCGAGTGTTAGTGTGGGACGCTACATGTGTTGACACGCTGGCACCGTCCCATCTTCCACGAACTACTTCCAGGGCCGGCGGCGCAGCAGAGGCGGCTGAAACAAAAAAGGCCACAAAATACAGGGGTCTCGGCTCTCAATACCATTTTATGGCATTTGGAGTCGAGACCCTTGGGCCTTGGGGTCCAAGTGCTCGAGGACTGTACAACGAGCTTAGCAAAAGGCTTGTCGACACTACAGGCGACCAAAGAGCTGGCAGCTTCCTCGCACAGCGGATTAGCATTGCTATTCAGCGAGGCAATGCTGCCAGCATCTTTGGTACGATGCCACGGGGGCCCTTTTTAGAGATAGTTTAAATTTTAAGTTAGCTTTAGATTCTTCTACTTTTGTTATTGTACATAGTTTTATATTCATATTCTTTGTATAATATGTAAATATTTAATTGAATAAATACCCCTGAAGATTCATAGTAATGGTTCTTGCAAATTAGCCTTGTGTATGGACAAGCGCAGCAAACATGGCAGTATATAAGCACGCGTGGGCGTTTTCATATTCGCTTCACGTCCATAAACAAGTGCTGCACTATTTCTAATACGTAAAAAATAGGTTTAAATTCGTTATCAAATGGCATGGGACTATACAACAGCAAGCACGTGTCACCAACACGTCTATCATGGGACGGCCGCGACATACTCTCGATTTTTCTCGCACTATGCTTCTTGCTCTAAATGTTCTAAAAAGAGAGAGACGGATAGTGAGTGAAAAATCGAGACAGCTCGCACCTCGCACGCCGTCGCGTGATAGCCGGGCGTTGCTCGGGTTGCAAGTAACTTGCTTGCAGTCGGATTATCCTTACCCTGCACGGTTATCATGAGGCGGCCGCGACCTACTCTCGATTTTTCTCGCATTTTACCTCTCGTTCTAAGTATTCTAATGGGAGATAGACGGATATTGCGAGAAAAATCGAAAGAGCTCGCGCGCCGTAGCTACTGTACAGTCACCAGTATTCATATCTGCCATAACAAAGCAAGCAAAAATATTGTATCAGATATTTATGCGCAAAGAGCTTGAGTTCTCGCAGATATATTGATGCTGGTGACTGCACCGCCCGCACCATTCACAACGACTCTACTAAAATCGATACTCCCTAACATATACCTAGCAATATATGTATCCTGACCCGGAGATTAGTTTCAAGTATTTTTAAAAATGGGTAAGTTATACATATTGGTGGGTATCAAGCGAGTGTCATTGTGAATCCTATGGATGCAGTCTATGCCCGGGTCATATTGTCAGGACCTTCTACTACGGCTACGTTGCCTATGTTAGAACGATCAACGGATATAAAACATTCGTCGCTCGCTAGTGTGTATGTGTACTGCGAGAGGGGTGAATGCTTCATGTGTCTGTTTATCCTGCTTTAGTCTAGCTAGCATGATCGCGTATATCGGACATAAATCATTCGTTCCTTAAGTAGCCGGCAACACTGTTGATCAAAATGTATGCGTATGACGTTTAGTGTTGCCGCGTAATTCAATTTAGTGCGTTCAGCTTTCGCTTGCCAGACTCTATGCACCACGTAAGTGTGAGAGGGACACGCTTTACGACATAAACGCAATCATGCTAGCTAGCCTGCTAGTACGTAAGTGCGTGAGGCACAAAAGCACCCGCGATCAGGAAAGCCCCGAGCATATTCGTTTTTGAGAAATCTGTGCGTAATTTCATTGCTGGCAGATCCGAGAAGTCTTAAAGTTTCAGGTTTGAAAATTTAGCTATAGTAAGTATATAATTTATTGTATATTGATGTATATATTTGTTTGTGTATGTAAGTGTTCATTTTATTTATGCAATGGTATTTGTGCAAATTTGTTGTATATACTCGTAGGCGTATCATAAGTTATTATTTCTTTAATTTGTTTACTACACTGCCCACAATCTTTTCTGCTATGTCTAAAGTTTGACTGGTAGAGAATGCCAAATAGTTTTTCTTTATATAAACGATGATTCTAATTCGTGATCAGGAGTAAATGTTTCTAATTCTGTAATTGATACCAAACACGATTAACTCGAGGTTACCTAAAACAGACGTTCTTTTTTTTCTGAATAAAACTGAATAAGGAATCACTTTATAATTCAAAATCATTGTCACCCTAACAGTAGTTTGCAAAAATTTTACGTATGTGTGTTTGACGTATCTATTTAACTTCAAGAAATGTAGGGTGACCGAACATTCAGTGGATATTAGTGCTCACATTATCATTAAATTTAATTAATTAAACAGTGATTTAATTGCATGAGACCTCATCCATTGAAATCCGTTTTGGCTGTTTATCAATATTTTTCGACTCCTGATCACGGATTATGAATCATCGTGTATAAATAAATAAATAATAGCTATGCATATGCATTAAGTTTTAAAACGATTTCCATATCGCCCGAGCCTACACGAATAAAAGTGCAAAACCAGGGGCGAAGTTAAAACAGAAAAAGAAAGCTACGTATTTTTCCATTATATTTCGCATCGGTATTTTACAATATTCCCTTTTGTTACGTTTACTAGCGGTGTTCACTTTTATCGGAAATTGGCTTCGGCACTCTCTTTAAACTTATTGTGGTTTGTTATTTTTTTGTTTTGACTTGAAACCCGTGGTGTTTAATGGAAATCAATACATATATCAAAGGACAGATATCAACCACAGGAATTTACACTCATTCTATTCAAAACAAGGAAACATTAATTAATAGTTGTCTAGATACAATTGATGCTTACAGAGCGGTAGGTATTGTATTGTCACAATGTAGTTTATGAAACGAACCGAGCACGTACTTGATTTCATAAATTAGTCATTTATTCCAATCCAGAGATAGTCATTGTCGTTTCAATTGTCAAATTAAATGTAAAATTAAGGTATGCAAAAGCTCCTTTAGATTGTTTGTGCTTTATGCGCGTTTTGTTATTTGGCTTTATATAGATGCGTTTCATGAAAGTCAATCATATATAATATTACACTAAAAAGACGTACTTTACAATACTGACTGAAATAAAGTTTAACAGATCTTTATAAAAACCGAGGGTAAATCTCGCCAGCAGTAACCATGCAGTGAAATATGTAAGAAAATGGTCGTGGATGCTGTCAGGGGTGGACGCCTTGCTTCTTAAGGCTGAAACGCACTGACAGCGGTGGCGGAGCGGCGCGGAGGCGGTACCGGTTGTAATGTTCGAGCTAATATGAAATGATCCGCGCAGAGCGGCGCGGCGCGGCACTGTTTTCTGTGCGGACCCTTTCGTATTAGCTCGAACATTACAAACGGTACCGCCTCCGCTCTCTGTGCGTTTGCAGCTTTAAGCGGAGCTTCTGACGCTGATTGCATAAGAGACGGCTGACTACCGAACACCGACGCTTTATAAACAAACTTGACATTGGCGAATCATCTTAACTTAGACGGAAGCCATTATTTAAGAAGATACGGAGTAAGGAAAGAATATATATATTTTTACGGCAAAGTGCTTCGCCACGGTATTTGTCGCAGTTGGTCAAAAGGCCGGTAGAAATTGGTACTTTCGATATAATCCGTTGATTTCATACACTTCATTCTTTATTCTTATTTATTTATATATAAACTTATATACTATAACATATTCTCGTCAAACTGCTACGTTTGGTGTCGAGACGCGGTGGTTTGATGCTGGTTTGCGGTGCTTTTGTGCTATTAAATAGTTCATAGTTTTCTCAGCATTGCACAGTGATCAGGCACTCTACGATATTCTAAAATTGTTAGCAAATATTGATATGCGGGATTGTAATTTTTTATGGATTTCTACAGTGCTGGCTTTTAGCTGATGAACAATAGGTGCGACACTATGGTTTAAAAATATTAATAGAACAAATGACTATACAATACATAAGACTTTATATGAAAAACGCCGCCTCAACATATTGCCATTACGAGGAGACAATTTGTCTCATAAGACCTTACTTTAAAACGTTGGCGGCCAACTATTGTACAGCACCGTTCATAAAACCTTTCTTATCTAAGAACTTTTTAATTGTTATATATTCAACCAGTGAAGCTCATTAACGTCAAACTTCGACGCTCCACCGCGGGCTTAAAGCTGTCTGATGTTGTGCTCTGTTGTTTCATTTTCCATTTAGTTTAAAAGTTATGCACCGACAGGTAATGCTCTTCTATGCTTCTGGTGCGCGTAGCGCGTGAATTTTGTATGAAAATCGCACTAGCACTTAAACGTTCCCGTACGTAACAATATGTATGTCGAATTGTGATGGCGGCGCCAACAGTTAGCAACGATGTTTATAATTTTAAAGTGGGTAATCTTATGTAAACAATCGGTTGTTGTTTGATCGCTGTCAACTGGTAGTGACTCCATTTGACAGTTAACGTAATTCATTCGATTTTATTTGCTGGTAACACCCTACTTGTTTCAATTAAATTGTGATTTAAATGGCAATGTTATGTTTAGAGTTAAGTTGGCCAACCTGTAGACTAATGTCCGGTGGTTCTTTATTCTGATTGGCTGTCGATTGTTATTTTATGTTGGTACACTGGAAACCCAAGCGTTGGGCTAATATCTTGACGCTGATTGGTTAAACAACTTTGTCCCTCGCTTGGACATGGCTCTTGGCGGGAATCGGTATCTAGCTGGCGGGAATAAACCGCCATTGCGGGACATTCTGTATTGAGCGCTTGTACGAATTAGACGTTCTCGCCAAGAGACTTGTCGGTTTCCGATGTAGTGCATACCTATGTACCCTAGTATAATGTTAAGGTCTATGGCAAATAAATAGCTTACCGTTAATAGTTGTGTGAATCCGATTCGATATTTAGTTTAGTGTTACTATTAACTATCTTTTAACTATGTGAATGCGAATAAAGCATAAGTGGTATATTTCGTCTGATTTTTATTTGCAAACGTGATAGGAAGTCCGTCGCCATGCCCGATATCCCAGAAGAAGCCCAATTACCCGCTCCGGTCAACCATTTCTCCTACATCAGAAGCGGGATGTAATCAGTGCCCACAGGATGTGAATAAGAACGTGCACATGTGTGAAATGCTCATGGAGCAGCAAAAAAAAAATGGCTTTATTGGAGGCAATCACACCATCACCTGAGTGACGTGGATCGATTTCTGATACGACCGAAAGAAAATGAATTGCGTACAGGCCACAGCAAGGATGATGACTTCGCTTATGTCGAGATGATCTGGGCGGTCTACTGAACAACTACGTTGCCCAATTTAAATGACGTGCTCATAAATCCGGTGAGGTCAAACCATTTTTATTGTTTTTGCTATGTTGATACAAGATTTGACGTATTTTCCGTTAACAATAGTGTTTTTCCTACGTTCTCCTTAAAAGTTGTCGTGTTTACAAAATTGTGGTACATAAGTGTAGGTAGTCATTTCATTTTGATAGCTTTGTGAAAATCTAACTACCTACTTTCGTATTAACTTTTAGAACAGTGTTAAAATTTCATTAATTTAATTGTTTTGCTTAACAACTTTGTGGCAATTGGTTAAAGTACCTTGATACCGTATCGGGGTTGAAAATATTTGCTACGCGTTTGTAATTAATGTTTCAGTGTGACTTGGCGTACATCTATAAGCAGTACTACTGACTGCAAACGTCTCGTCCAGTAGCGTGGATCATTGAAGTTTCGAGACCGTGCAGCATCGGCTGTTCTCGCACGTCGGACTATCAGAGAACACGTGCTGTGCTGAAGCTAGCTAGGACACTACTGACAACGACTGTATTGAAGCAACAGAAATAAAAGGACGGTATTCGTTCCAATTGATTTCATGCAAAATTAGAGCCAACAAACGATAATTAGTGTTTCAATCATTATTGATGAGATTTGTATTGCTTTTTTTTATGTTGTTGTATGTTGTTTTATGTTGTGCATTGGTGTAATTTTCTGAATAATACATCAACTTTAATTTCAAATTTAATTCAAGACAAATTAGTTTACTTGAAGAATAGCTTGATGTAAACGTCGTCATGGTCTGTAGGTATGATAAAACTGATACCACACAAATTGCCATTTACAGAATGAAATGCGGTACTTCGTCGCAGTCGAGATTTCGTGCTTTTCGTGGTGAACTCGGCGAGCAGGCGGGCGGCATTGGCAGTGACGAAATAACAGAAGACCCTCTTTCCTTACCGTGTGCGTCGTGGCAACGCACCATGGCCTACAGTTAATCCGGTGAGCAGTTCACATTTCATCGGAGTTTTTATGCAGTTCTCACGTGCTATAAAATCTTTTTTTTGTCGAAATTATATGGGTTTGGAGTAATCATTTAATGATAGAGTCAGGAAAATGCCTGAGCAGCAGGTTCCTCCTGAACTTGATTTGGCCGACAATGACTTTGAAAGCCCCTCTGTTTCAGACTAAGTTCAGATTCACACTTGAGTCTTTTGGTGCTTTCGATGGACTGAAGGCACGCCCGATGGACTGGGCATTACATGTCTGATGTTGTGCTTTCGATGGACTGAGAGCACGCCCGACGGACTGGGCACGATCTAGTAACTGCGTCAGAGGTGCCGGAGCATGTAAGAGGTGCACGTTGACTGCTTTTTATTATGCGGTATGCTCTTTGCGAGGAGTAGCACTTACGCGGCTGAGATGGTTAACTTCTGACGAGTTATTAGTTCTAGCGAGCGCCGAAGGACTGGTGTGAGTCTGTGTAGTGTGATTTAGATTGACTGTATGGTCTGATTTTTCAATGTAATGACTTTAGAATGTAATTCACACTGTGTGTGTGAATGTATGTTGTCTAAGCTTAAGTTTTGTGGCAGGTTAGCCGAGCGATATACTCTCAGATTATTTTATTGTTCACAGTTAGCGCACCCGAGGACGGGTGATAGTCATGATGGCCGTGTCGAATTGTGATGGCGGCGCCAACAGTTAGCAACGATGTTTATAATTTTAAAGTGGGTAATCTTATGTAAACAGTCGGTTGTTGTTTGATCGCTGTCAACTGGTAGTGACTCCATTTGACAGTTAACGTAATTCATTCGATTTTATTTGCTGGTAACACCCTACTTGTTTCAATTAAATTGTGATTTAAATGGCAATGTTATGTTTAGAGTTAAGTTGGCCAACCTGTAGACTAATGTCCGGTGGTTCTTTATTCTGATTGGCTGTCGATTGTTATTTTATGTTGGTACACTGGAAACCCAAGCGTTGGGCTAATATCTTGACGCTGATTGGTTAAACAACTTTGTCCCTCGCTTGGACATGGCTCTTGGCGGGAATCGGTATCTAGCTGGCGGGAATAAACCGCCATTGCGGGACAGTCTGTATTGAGCGCTTGTACGAATTAGACGTTCTCGCCAAGAGACTTGTCGGTTTCCGATGTAGTGCATACCTATGTACCCTAGTATAATGTTAAGGTCTATGGCAAATAAATAGCTTACCGTTAATAGTTGTGTGAATCCGATTCGATATTTAGTTTAGTGTTACTATTAACTATCTTTTAACTATGTGAATGCGAATAAAGCATAAGTGGTATATTTCGTCTGATTTTTATTTGCAAACGTGATGGGAAGTCCGTCGCCATGCCCGATATCCCAGAAGAAGCCCAATTACCCGCTCCGGTCAACCATTCTCCAACATGTATATATCACACCATTATAATCATAAAGCCGCGTTCACATTTGTGTGTCATGTTGTGCTGTGACGCATCAGAACGGTCACTGGTTTCATACATTTAATATGGTTGCGTTCACATTTGTTTGACGCCCACGAGTCCCACGACACCAGAAAAATGTGAACGCAACCATATTAAATGTATGAAACCGGTGACCGTTCTGATGCGTCACAGCACAACACGACACACAAATGTGAACGCGGCTTAAGGGATTTTCATCAGAAGTAGAACACTGTTTTTGTCCAACTTGGCCCCAAAAGAATGAGTTGAAGAGAAATTAAAATGCATTTATTAAATAAATAACACCCGAAACACAACAAACATTGGGCAGATAAGACTATCCATTGACGGCACTCAAATCGGTTAATTCGTTTACTTATACGATTTGACAAACAGTCAGACATACACATCTTAAACTTATAACACCCCTTATTGACGTATAAGTATAGGGAAACATAAAACGACTGGTTTAACAAAGACGAAAAAATGTGAAATATCCATAATAGGCATGATGCTTCATGTTCAAATTGATAACGTAGGCGTTGATGCTAAATGGATAAGTAGTAAACCATCACATTATCGTAATAAAGTATGAATTATAAAATATAATTAAAATCGTAAAAAGATATGAACCTTGAATGTTTAGAAAAAATATGCATTTTTTTATTGTCCAAGAGTAAATGTAAAGATACCAACAGAATCCTTACGCTTTCATAGAAACAACACTGTATGACATTCACAACTATGTACTTACGCAATATTTCGCGACCAGACCAGACAATATTACCAGATTTTCCGAAGAACGATACATCCTACTCAGTACTAACAAGTGTCGGTTGTGACGTCATACCTGTCTGTCAATCTGTGTGTAGCGTTTTGCGCTGCCGCCAGCGAAGTCAATCTTTGTCTCAAATTGTTGGGTATTTATGTTCTTTAATTGTAGTTGCTCCCATACAAACATTAATTCCTCTCCAAAAACTTCGAATGATATCATAAAAAAATTTAGTCATCATCCCTATTGCGTTACAATAAGAAACCCGACAACTACAAAGCCAGCGTCAAAACGGCCAAGGGAGTAAATTGAATGTTGCCGCAACGCTGCGCTATAAAACGTTATCAAACATCAACAGGTGTCAGGAAGGCACGATAAGGCGGTTTACACACGGTGGCGCAGCGAGGTCGAGCGCAAGTTCTTAAATATTGTTCTACGCTGTTGGTCTCTGCCGTCATATTTGCACACAATTCTACGCGGACGCCAGCAGATTTAAATGACGGTAATCCCTAATGTATCGGCCTACGGTTACCCTTCCAAAAGTTTGTTTCACTTTAGTACCACAGTCTATCGTTTGTTTTAAATCCGCGTAGCGCGTTATCGATATTTTATTTATATTGGTCCGTTCTTACGTTTATAAAGTTAAATAAACAAAAATAAGTCGCAACAGATATGAAAAAGTCGCACAATGATTAAACATTTACGTGTATTTCCTGGAGAATATCCAACACTTTTTTATTGCCGACCGAAACGCATGATTAATTGAATACATTCAATGTGATTGTTGGGCACATTCAGATTTTCTGCTTTATGATATAACACGATTTGTCAGTTCAGATCGACTTTTTAAAGTACAACTTTAACAAAAAAAACAAAATGCTTTTATACATATTCTAGACCTAGCGTCTTGTATTTGTGTTTTGAGCTACAGTACCTAAATACAAGACATTAAATTATGCGCTAAGCTACAATATTTCTAGATAGATAGATAAAGAAAACAATTGCCACTCGTGCGAGTAGGTGCGTTCAATAGCGGTGCAGAAGTTAGTAATAGTTACCTCGGTAACTTCTAATTTTATTACACCAGTCATGACTACAACTGACGTTCGGCACAATACAGTGCTTTATGCACTAAACCTAATAATGCCCTGAAACTAGGAGAGGGAAGGACGAAAGCTGAATAATCAAATCAAATAATTTATTCGTGACATATACTAATAATAAAGGAACACATATACAATATATACAATAACACAGATAATAAAGGAAAGAAATAAAAAAATAAAAAAAACACATAATGAGACTGTTATCCATAATATCTTCATGTATCAGATGATAGCATGTCGGTTTTATTTGCTTTTTTACCTGAGAGTTTCGGTTCGGAAGCCGGCGTGCCGCTTCGTACGACTTGATTCAAAATTGTATTACCAATGCCTCAGCGTAGGAAAAAGTTGATGTCGAAAGCAGTTAATCAAGTGTTGCCTAGTTGTAGCTACCTTTAAAAAAAAAAACAACACTACATTAAGGTAAGGCAAATTGTTCACACATCATAATAAAAATGATTTATTAAAATTATTTCCTAATTCCGTTTTTTATTTCACTCAACTATTAATTAAGCTGATACAAGGAGGAGAAAAGTCAAAGTTGCCCCTATACCAGTCTATAAATCTCATTTTTCAAGGAAGCAATTTGCTGCACAATCGTTTGCACAAATTCATTTATTTGGTTTTTGTTACTACCTCCGAGTGATGAAAGAGCGAGATCATCCGATACAAGCATATAATAATGCTTAATGAAAGGTTCCAACCTTGTTTGTTTTTATTACGTGTGAAAAAGTCAAATAAACAATTTTTGTGTTGTATTTTGTATTTGTATTAATTATAAGATCATTTGTGTTAACCCTAGCGTCGATTGGCCGACACGAGCGGGCGACGGACCTGCGCGTTTTCCAGGTCGCTCCATTGCAGAATTTTGTAGGCATGGGAAACGGTAGGTATTCCCTTTTTTATTCAGACTTGTGTATCTGTTTGTAGAACTATTATATAATCTGTGACAAAACTGCAACGAAGTAACTAACACGAATTCGCTTTTAAAATCCGTCACTATGCAAAGCAGCGCGTAGCTCTATGCCCGAGATTGAAACTGAGACAAGTTCTTTTAGTTTCATACGATTTCACTTCTAATTGCTAAACAATTAGAGCCCTGAATAGCGTGGAGGTCCTCGTGTAGTTTTGTTTATGTGGCGGGCAGGTGCGGAGTTGGTAGTGTCCTCACGCGCCGCCCCCATTACGTCGGCACGCGTCATAATAGGCTGTGGCACCGTGGCAGGGCAGGAAGTGGATATCCGTGGTTTAACTGTTGTGTGGGGAGGTTACTACGCTTGTGGAAAGCGGCGTTCTATCCCGAACTTCTCTTGTTTCCATGAATTTCGTCCATTGATCAGTCTCTCAGAAATATGTCAAGAAGATTGCAATTTAATCGGTTGACTCCGTTATTAATAAACGAACGTATTTTATTTAATGCCGTTAAAATTCCTTCGCCTTGACTTGTTACTTTAATGTTTGTGATAGAAGGACAAAAGCATTCTCTTCAACGGAAGTCAGAACAAGCGTGTTAGTCTGGTCGAATGAAAGGGAGTTGGATACTAAGTAGCAGATTATTTCCAAAAGAGTTTTCGGTTAGCTCACGGATACAAACGCGGATAAAGAAATTCACTTGAGTTTTTTATTGCTAACAGACTTTTCGGCACTTTGATACAAGTGCCGAAAAGTCTGTTAAACAAAAGGCAATCATCATCTCATGTCAAATCTCTCCTTTTAACAGTTTGGTCGTCTCATACACCGCTAAAACAAAGCTAGTTCATGCATTAATTGCACTTATTAACACGCTTTTTTTCTATTAGGTTTATGCCAGCGCGGCGTGCAAATCAAAACACGGAATCTCAGCGCTTGTTCCAATTTAAACCCGGTGTGGTGACGAGGTGCCAACAATTCCCTTTTACTTGCAATAAAATACGAGTAGGTCTCATCGACGTTTCCTCGCTGAATTTGGAAGCCTCGAGAAGAGCCGAGTGTGCCCAATCTCGGCCGCATTACAGTGTGCCCAATCTCGGCCGAATTGCAGAGTGACTTAAAGGTATTTTTATAATAAGCGACCCCCAATAACCGAGACGGCCCTTGACATTTATAATTTACTTTGATATTATACTTTGACGTTTATAATTTATTTATATAAATTACTTTAACGGTCAAATTCGTCTACGGTTCTTTGTATATATTTTACTTATTTCGATTATGTACACACATTTTTTTAGGTGTCTAATTTGGCCCATGGCGATTGACGCACGATTATTCCAATCTTATGTAAAATAAGATATCGACAAAATGCATTTTCTGTAGTGGCTTATCCGCGGCGCATTTCGAAAATGGATTACTTAAATAATATGATACGAAATTAACCTGTCACATACATCAGCGTCACCCAAAGGGCAATGGAGAGGGCCATGTTGGGAGTTTCGCTGCGTGACCGCATCAGAAATGAGGCTATCCGCAGCAGAACCAAGGTAACCGATATAGCCCTCCGGATCGCTAAACTTAAGTGGCAGTGGGCGGGGCACATAGCACGTAGAACCGATGGCCGTTGGGGCGGAAAGGTTCTCGAGTGGCGACCACGTACCGGAAGGCGCAGCGTGGGTAGGCCCCCGACAAGGTGGACTGATGACCTGGTAAAGGTTGCGGGAGTCCGCTGGATGCGGGTGGCGCGGGATCGGTCACTTTGGCACTCTTTGGGGGAGGCCTATGTCCAGCAGTGGACGTCTTTCGGCTGATATGATGATGATGATGATACATCAGCGGATTAGTCCTTTATAAAAGCTGAATGAACAGTTTTAGTGGTGAGATAAAAATGTTTATTATTAAAATAGTGCTTAAAGCTGCAAATACGCGGTGTCTATAAAAGAGTATTTTTGCACACACGCTACCGGCGAATATCATCTATAAGAGACAGAAATCCGGACAATATTGTATAACTATTTCATAGGGAGATCTTGGGACTAACATTAAATTTGCGGTCTGCATTTCGGCCGGTATTCCATTCGTCATATAAATCGTGGGCATCACCCTTTCATATCTTTCAAAATATGTACCTAATGTTATATTCTAGGAAAAACATTACAGTAGGCATACCGCAATTAATAATGTATTACCTTCGCGCTACAGTTCCTGACATAGACTGAAATGGTAAGGGAACGAAACCAGGTCAATTGGATCTTATTAATAATGTATGCAGGTTAGCCCATCGCCCGTAGGCATATAGACAGCGGCATTTTGCAGCGATACAAACGCAGTACACTATCTATGCCAATTATGACAGGTGATTAAAGCCGGCTGTATAGATTTGGCCAACATTGGCGCGTGAGCAGGATGCGGCTTTGCGTTAGAGGGAGAGGGCTATAATTCGATCTCATCCGTTTACATAGTTGTATCCTGCTCACGTCACGCGCCAACGTTGGCTCAATGTGTACAGCCAGCATTATGGCTAGTGCCGCGATTTGTTTTGCAGCGAAAAGTGCCGTGTGTAATCGATTTATGCCAGAATCACAGCACGGGCCGCGGTGGCGGTCAATAGTAAACTCCACAATAACTTTAAAATGTCCTATTGACCACCACCGCAGGCCGCGCCAGTCTGTTAGAGGTTGTAAGAGAAGGTTGGAGCAAAAGTAACCGTAAGCTGTGTTCGTTATATTTAAATGGATGGAACGTGTCAATGGAGTGCCAACAATGCAAGCCGGCGCCAAATTCAACGTTGATAGGTTTGTAACCGTTAACTAGTGAAACCCGCCTTCAGAGCAAGTGAGAAAAGTTTTCCCCATCAGTGACATGGACATAAGATCGAATATCGCCTAGCAGCGAAACATTTCACTATGCACTGCACTTGTATCCAAATTAGAATCTTTTGCCTAGTTTATTATATATCTACGCATTGGTATCGCGTTGTTTTATTTATCTTTAGAACAATGTGTTTATGTTTAGTAAGGTTTGGCGGATTCATGTATTCTACATATAGACCACATTGCAATGTAAACTAGGTTTATTAAGCATATGCAGTTGACTTGCGTAGATGTTCACGTGTCAATCAATCCAATTGAGCTCTTTGTACAAATTGATTATACTCACGTGAACACTACGTACACGTAGACTACATACGCATACCTATGCGTAGAATTTCCATCCTACTACCTGCCGCAAGGGAGGTCCTTAACTCGACTGTATAGATACTTATATTACGAGTGATTTTGGGATGCTTCTTGGGTATCATTTAAAAAATACAAATAGTAGATCTATATAATATGCACTGCGTAGATATTGATGCAGTTGCATTAGTAATCAATAATTTAGTGTGTGAAAAATAGACGCTACAATCACAATATATCTTGGTATAACTAACTAAATCCTGCCTTCGCATTTGATGTTGTTAGGTACTTGCATACCACTATTTGTAGATCACTGCATCTCTGTGACTTTTTATATTATTCACAATACTCTAATCGACACTCCCAACATAACTTTACATTTGTACCTATTCGTAAAACCTGCGCGTGACTCTCGTGGCTGGAGCTCTGTTTTAGTTGGTAACCCTGGAATGGGTTGTCAGTAAACCGAAACGGTGCCGAAACCGGATCGAAGCCGTGAAGGGCAAGGGAAGGATGTCTGTGGTCCAGTCAATGTTACACGTCTCTGAGCCTCTCTAGTGGGGTTCGCTTTTGAGACAGTAGCGAAGCAGCGTCAATAACGCATTTGCGTATTATCATATTTCTACACCCCGTTAAACATGTTGAATCTCTCAATTGAGCTCCCAAATATTAACAGATTTTTATAGTTATCATTATTATCGTTCCATATAGTTGCATGTTGATACCTACGGGATTAACTCGAACAAATACTTCGCTTTCGGATACCATCGCTATCTTTGAATACGTTGTTCGGCACGTCTCCTAGACTCCAAAACTACCGAGTAATGACGACAAAGTGTCAATTAAATCCAAACCATGCAATGTACATACACTTGTTTGGTACCAAATGAAAGCTTAGCTGAATAAGACATCTATAATTTCTTTAGCCTTTATATTTCAAAACGCAGGGTCAAGACCTATGAGGTATAAAAAAGTAAAACCATACACCACGGATTTTCTGGATTTTCTGCCCGCCGGTGTCAGTGACTTCTAAGTACCGAAGACACTCACTCACTGATCGTGTAGCAAACCGCTCGCAAATCGCTTGTATGGTAATGCCCTTATTGATTATGTATCTCTCGTAACCCTTCGAAGCTCGTTATTTCACCCTTGATTATCTTACACAATCCAATCAGCAATAATCGATTAATGCCAAATTACATTTCCGAATTCAGTTATTGCGTTGCACCTAATTCGGGCGCACTAATTCAATGCCTCTAGGGAAAAGGGGTATAACTTGAATTAGGTATATGTATTTTTGCGTGTCGAAAAGCATGTCAATCAATCATAACTGCATCCGTTTCCTAACAGTCCTAACCTTGTTTTTCGACTACCCTAAGTCCTCTTGTTACGATAAGAATATATATATTTTCATTTAACGAGTATCTAATGTTTCCTGAAGGTAGGGTTACCAGATTTGGGGCTCCTGAATTTTGATAAATAAGTACCGAAAACCTATAAAAGTGCCTTTATTCGGAAGAATCAAGTAAGTATACAGACAAAACAAACTAACATTCTTAATTAAAACACACTTTTCCAATATAAAACACATCAACTTTTGTTTGGACACAAGTGGTTTTATTATTTACGACACTTTCAATCGACTACGTGGTCTTTGACAAGTATGTTGTTCTTTAAATTGACACATTCTGTTTGTTAGTGCTTGATATAAATTTATATTTAAGTTATGACACACAATTTCCAATGAATCAAATAATATTAAGTAATAAGTTTATAGAGAAATAAATCAATATTGCTTATAACAGTTTAACAGTATTTACTAGAATACTACAGTAATAAATCGATTGGTTATTAATTATTTACGACTTTATTACCACCGAGGCCAGTTTCAAAAATGTACCACTTTTAATTAAATATTAGCTTCGCACTACTAAAAAAATAACTTATTTTTACCATATAAAATGAAAATAAAAGAAACAAATAAAGTAATTGATTTTTTCATTCCAAAACCTTCATTTAGAAACCAACTTTCTTTATTAAATATATTACTCAATTGCATCATGGCAACAGGGCTTTACATTCAAGATATTTTATTCATCTCCATAGTCTTTGAAACATCCGTATTATTCAATTACAAAAAGATATATTGACTTTAAGAAATAAGCAAAAAAGTTACTGAAATCGACACGAAGCCGATATAAAAATGTGCACGAGTTAAGGTGCGTAAATTAAAAAAGCCTTTAATAACAGCCGGTAACTACTCCAAGTAATCGTTAAAAAATGTTAGGGCTCCTAAATGAGCCAATAAAAATATTTCAAAACAAATTACATTCTTTAATCATCAATTGCCTTTAAATCTGTTACACAAGCTGTGTCAAGAAAGGAGACAACTATTGTCATGGCTGTGAAAGCCAACGCGGGAGCGGCAGAGACGCCCGCCCGCTGGCAGGTGTCATTGTATATTTCATTAATAATATCATCGTATGAATTATTTGTAGAACTATTAAATACAATTAGAAAAAAAACTTATAAAAGTTGTTTTAAACTTAAGTTTCGCTGCTTCTTCAAAACCGCAAGAGGGGCTTTTAAGGTTCATTCGTAAAAGAAACAGGGGCCGTAGACAAGGTTACAATCGACAAGCGCTAACGCCAATAGAAAATAATAAAATGTATGGGAATGACAGGTGCCAACGAAACACTTTTCGTTAACATCTGTCATTCCCATACATTTTATTAGTTTTCTATTGGCGTTAGCGTTTGTCGATTGTTACCTTGTCTAGGTCTCCAGATAGGTAAGAAACACATCCAAAACTTCGTCGTATACGGCGAACGAAAAAAAATAGAAGCCTAAATAGCGCCGCAAAATCGCCCCACAGAATGGATGCCATTGGGATGGGGGCGAGGTGTCAAAACGATGCCAGACAGCCGTTTACTTCGAACATGCGGGTTCATACCGGGTTTTGGGTAGAACGGGACCCTATTACTAAGACTTCGCTGTCTGTCCGTCTGTCTGTCACCAGGATGTATCTCAAGAACCGCGATGGCCAGACTTATTTTATTTTATTTCAAATAAACAGCTTCACGAAATGAAAGGTACAGAGGCGTCTCTGTAGTGAAACTAAGTTGGTACAGCAGGCCAGCCAACGTAAAAACCGTAAAATGCGAGCTCCTTTCCAAATTTCTATTCAAACAAGTGCTTAAAACCCGCGGTATGCGCATGTTTGAACTAAACGGCTGCATGGCATCGTTTTGACACCTCGCCCCCAACCCCGCATAATAGCAATGGCACCCATTCTGTGGGGCAAATTTGCGGCGACAATTTACTTAGACTTATATGGTTTATTCGTTCACTGCAACAGGCTCATTATTTTAAAGGAACGCAACATTGTAGTTTTTGGCAGTAAATAAGTTACCAGCTTACAAAGACCTGCCACGGCTATCACAAGACAGCGCGCGACCTCTCTCGATTTTTCTCGCACTATACCTCTCTTTCTGATAAGAGAGACTGATAGTGCGAGAAAAATAGAGAGATCTCGCGCGCCGTCTCGAGATAGCCGTGCAGGCAGAGCCCAAGGGCTGTTATTTGTTACGCGCTAATCCCCGCTGCCGCCGCGCCGGTCACCCGTCACGAAACTAGACCTCTACCTACGGTTAGTTACTACGCATCGCGGTGTCAAATCAAGACATATTTGTGGGTGACCGTTGAGGTGAGCTTAAAACAAGTTACAGAATAGGGGATCGGCAAAGCCCAGCACGGCTATCCGCGCGACGGTCCGCGAGATGTGTCACGGCGACATACTATCCGTCTCCTAAGCGTAAGCGTTCTGATCAGAAAAAGACTGCACGGTTATCAGAGAACGGCCCGCAAACAGGATTTTCTTTCAAATTAGAACGCTTAGAAAGAGAGGGATAGTCTATGTCGCCACGACACGGCCCGTCCCGTGATAGCCCTGGGGTTCCTGTAACATGAGAGCGGAGCGGCGCGGGCAGCTAGTATTCACAAAAGTGACTAAAAGTAGAATTTGCCAATGGAACGTTTAAATCAGTGCTTAAACCACTTGGGAGGTAGTACGTTTTTTTGCGTGTTTGATTTTGCACGTACACACGCGTGTTCGAGTAAACATCAACACATTTGCTCGTAACGTAAGTACCTCTTATTATGTCGCTTTTAGGCTCATACGATGGGTGATCAATAAGTTTTGAGAATCGGCATAAAAAAACAGAAGTTATCCGTTATATATCATTTTTAATTATACACTCTTTATTAGTTTACTTACCAAATAATATATTACATTTTTTTTAATTTTGCTTCATATAAAAAAAAAACTTTGGATAGACGAAATGAAGACTAGTTTTTACATCGACGCAATTGCACCATTTTATTGAGGAGTTTTCAATATCTTAGAATAAGGAATATTAAAAGAGTTGGTCTAGATTACTAACTGGTGTAGGTAACTAGTTTTATAGAATTCACAAGCCTGAAAAAAAGCCCTGGTAATCGGCAACCACGGCCAAGAAAAAAACTCAAACAATTGTTTTTTTTTGTTTTTCAATTTCGCCTCTTATGTAATTATCAACATACCTCACTTGTATCACAATGTACTATTAACGAAAAAATACGGCCAGTCTGGTAAAATAACATACCGTTATATCATATGACCTAGATACTTAAATATAGCATTTGACTATATTGAGGGAAAAGAGATAATGAGACCACCTTATCTATGCGCTTAAGTAATTATTACACACTATGGTTATGATAAAACTACTAGCTCCGTGAGAAGAACTAGCGAGCATATCTTTAAAGAAAAAAGACCGGGTCGCACTCCGGGAGTGCCAGTAGAAGTGAAAACTTGCGAATAGCTAAAAAACCTCCCAAATTGTTAAAATTCCACGAGAATCGGGTGAGAAATGCGACCTGTAGAGAGAAGTACAACCGGACAGACACCGGATATGCGAAAGCATATTTGCCGAAGCTGAAACGGAGTAGGTACTTCGTTCGTTTCGCTCGCTCGTTATACCAGTGGCCCGGTTCACGAAGCTAAATGTTTACAAGACCAAAGGGTGTAGCAGGATAAGCCTTCAAAAATTGCTTTGAGTTCAAAACTACTACCAGTTGATGTTAATGAGTTAATCCATACCAATTTTTAACCCTCTAATGCCACCTGGAACCCCACGACATTCATTTAACCCTAAAATTTTTTTATTTTTTTTCTCAAAAAGTGTAAAAAGGACAATTGTCAAATTTTTAATAAATGTTGATGTTGGTGTTGTTGATCATGGAACGTTTGACAAGTTGCTATGGAATTACAGCTGCCGAAGCCATATTTAACGTAGATCGGACTATTATTGTAAGTTGGTCGTGTCATTATTGTTAATTTTAAGGTATTATGTAGTTAGTAAATAATTTTGTAGATTAAGATTTATTATTTTTATGGTTGCATGTTTGGTTAGTTTTTCTGTACATAATGTTTTTCTTTCGTGCGTATTTTATACCACGATCATTATTGGTAATTAGTGAGGACCCCTTCAGGGCCCAATTTAACTTAGGAAGCTATGAGGCAGGAAAAAAAGTCGGTAAGCTGGTGCAACTCTTTCTCCTATGTTCTCTGGCGCGGACGGACGCAGCTAGTAAGTACGAGTAAACTATTGGGAACGGCTGTAAAACAGCATGCGTGCATCTCCGTCAAGTGTCGCATTAACAAATAAAACGTGTTTACACAACTCAACCCACTGACCCTTCTGAAAGTCTTGCGAAATGCACCGTCGACGTCTACTAGATTAAACTGCACCAAATTACCGTTTGACCCCAAAGAAAAGAAGCCCAAGCAAAAACGCGCTTTAAGACAAA
This sequence comes from Epinotia demarniana, assembly GCA_945867215.1. Classification (NCBI taxonomy): domain Eukaryota; kingdom Metazoa; phylum Arthropoda; class Insecta; order Lepidoptera; family Tortricidae; genus Epinotia; species Epinotia demarniana. Next base: position 57,466,073 of record OX244259.1, read on the forward strand.
AGACGCAGGGACCATGGGATTCTGACCGGGATGCATCAGTAACATTGCTGCACGTCTGCCGATGCATTATATGGTGCTAACCGGCCGAATAGGACGTGCACTCCTCGGTCGGGGAGCGGGCGGGAGATACGTCGCTCTTCATTTAGACGGGGGAACTCGGCTAATGGCTGAAACCGTAAAAGTTCGCTCGAATAATCACAATGCATGTGCAAGATGCTCGTGGAAATTGAGATTTCATAATGACAGTTTCTTTTGAATTGCTTCATGACGCTGACTTGGGTCGATAACTTTACTCGAGAACCTTATTGTAACAAAATCATACTTGTAGCTTTTTCCCGGTTCTAGCCTAAAGCAGCCCGGGTTTCGCTTTGGCACGTATTGCCAGTGTGTTGTAGTCTATACCTACCGAAGTATATCGACAGTATTGCAAAAGGGTTCCGATTATAATGAATCTGGTATAGTGTCACATCATATAATAGACGAAATAACCAGAACAAGGCTGACACCGCCGGACACTATTGTTCGCACATAATCGCGCCGCCGGCTCGCTGACAGTGCTACACAAAGCGAAAGAGCAAATGCTAAGCGACTTTATAGCTAGCTGTCAAACATCGGTTTTGTTTGATAGAGGACCTTCTGTAAGTACTGTTATTTGTTATATGGTCAAACTTACATGTACTGGCTCGCTTGAGGCGTGTTGTCTATTAGCATCGCTAATACCAGACTTGCTACACTATTTACAAACTGTCTCTCTGACGCCTAGCACTTCGACTTAAAAAACAAGATGCACGTGTTTATTTTAACAGGGCTGAACGTCAAGACAGTAAGACTTTTTATCCATAGAAATATGACTTGTAGGTATCTATCTAGTGTAGGTATGTCTCAGATATGTATATAATTTTGCACTTTGCTTGGTAATTTATGGTGAAATTAGTATATTATTACATAGTTTTGACGTTGAATAACTATTGTTTATGTAGGTACTTGTTTCCGTATTAACACTATCTACTAAACCACCACTAAAAGAGTGAGTAAAACGTGCGGCAAGACTACACCGGGTACAACGTACCGTCATATTTATAAATATACTAGTTTCTGCCCGAGACTCCGTCTGCGTGGAACTGGTTTACATAGCTCCATACGAACTTTCACCCCCTGTTTCATCCCCGTAGGGAATGATTTCCGGGATAACAACTATCATATTTATGTCCTCTCCCGGGACTCAATAGTACAGTATTGCAGCGGCCGGGAAGTAGCAGTTCGTGGACGAGTTGATTTTGTCGGATGCAGCGAAGCTGAATCCGACAATAGAGACGAATCCACGAATTGCCGTTCCCGCCAAGGCAGATATGGTGCTTTTGTCCAAAAATGTGAGGAAATCAAATAATATTTCCAATAATCTTAAAATATCGAGTATGTCAATAATCTATCAAGTTCCCGCCAAACTCATTTTTTTAAAGTATGTATACGACATGACTCATAGTGCCAGTTTCAATTGGCATACATAGAAAATTTGAAACCATTAGAATTATTTAAGATTAAACGGGATTGCAATCTAAATGCATTTCAGTTCGTTGTGAGTTTTATTCCGATAAATAATTTTATTTCTTTATTAATAACTATTTGAGACATTTAGATCACTTTCAAAAGTACGCGTTTTGTCTATGACCGTTAAAAAAAAGAAAACTTTAAGCAGGCTACAAACGGGCGTGATTTGTCACAGCAACTTGCAATAGTTGGAAAGAGACAGCCATACACTACTAACCAGTCTCAGTATCGCAAGTTGTTGTGACAAATTGCAAGGACTTTAAACGTACGAGCACTTGGCTGTTTGTAGTGATTTGTCTTAGTCAAAGTTTATCGTTAAAAGGTAAAAAAGTATACAGTAAAGGAATTCCATACACTTTCCTGGCCGCTGAAACTGTACAGTAATAACTTTTAACTTTTTAAATTTGCGTTCTGTAGTAACGAGGAACTTCACGTACTATTATTGCTACAGTAAGGCGAACAATTTTTTTATTAAAAACTTTTGTATTTGGTGGTAGATTGCGCTTAAACTATAAGAGATATCGCTTTTGTATGTAAGAATGGTTTAATTAGTATAAGGATTATTTAGTTTCTACGCACTTTTTATGTATCGTGTACGGTTTTCTTTTAAAGTGGAAAATACTGCGCTCCGGGACACTTTCATGGGCGCGGGGGGTGAAGCTCGCCCCGGAGGAGGGAAGAGAAAATAAAATTAAACTTTTCTCTATAACCTACATATCCTGATAGATAAAAGTCGTCCTTTAATTTTGCCAAATTTTTCATACATTCTGATCTAGTTTTCTTGTAAGTACTAATTTACCACCCTCTTTCTTCCCGTGGGTGTCGTAAAAGTCAACTAAGAGAGCAATGTTAAAGTGTGTTGTGGGCGATGGGCTAGCAATCTGTCACTGCAATATCGCATTTTGTCGATCTTTTATACCCACATTTATGCTAAAAGTGGCGCTGGAACATAAGTTTCATGTGCTCTGCCTACCCCTTTTAGGGATAAAGGCGTGGCGGTTTAAGCGTAAATAGAGAACAGACAGACAGATAGACACACTTTCGCATTTATGGGTAAGGACCATTGGCCAGCTTAACTCACTCAATTAAATTTTCTATGAAGGTTTTCCGTTGTGCCACGAAAATTAACCATACAATTCTATTGTTAATTTTTCTGTCACAACGGAACTTTTTTCACTTCTTCCGATTGTATGGCTAACTACCGATTAACCAGGCTAACTACTGGCCAAGAATCTGGTCCTTACCCTTATAATATAAGTATGGATTTTACAAAGTGAAAAACCCTAATCCTTCGGCCAGGCGAGATTAGATCTTCCGTCAATGTCTAAACTAGACTTTAACAGGAAAATCTTTTCTCGCTTATTGCGATGCGAGTATATGCTGTTATGAAAATGTCTTTTTGGCATATTTTCATTGCAAAAAAATAATCATATACATATTTATATACATTTCAAGGGCAGATGCTAGTACTATCGACAACACAGCTATTACTGATCACTCGTGCACTTTATGCACATTGTAATAAGGTTCTATATAAATACAGGATGGTCAGTTAACTGTGTTGGCGTTTGTACAATATTACTGCAACGATCCAAACCGTTCCGAACAGTCCTTGTATGTTGACTCCAATCGAGTCCTTTAACACGAGTAAAACGACTCAGGAAGTCCCACATTAAAGCCCCCATAGTCTTGCGGCCAACAAAAAAACTATCAAGATCGATTTCTTCTCGTCATCCCTTGATCTAAGACCGGTTCTATTAGTCGCGTCTCTCTTTGTTGGTAGGTTTGGAAGGGGATAGAAACAGATTGACTTGTTAGTTTGATAATCACTTTACTAATGTGCCGGGTAGTTTATGTTTGAGGCATCGCGGTGTTTGACGTTTTTTACATTAAATTATCAACGATATATTTAAGGCTTCGTTTAATTTCCCTCGAGGTGTGACGTTAATATTACTTAATGTAATTAACAAAGCTCATCATCATCATCAGCCTATATACGTCCCACTGCTGGGCACAGGCCTCCTCTCATGTATGAGAGGGAACGGGCAGTAGTCCTCACGCTGGCCCAGTGCGGATTGGGGACTTCGCATACACCTTTGAATTTTTTCGCAGATGTATGCAGGTTTCCTCACGATGTTTTTCCTTCACCGAAAAGCTAACGGTAAATATCAAATTATATTCCGTACATAAGTTCCGAAAAACTCATTGGTACGAGCCGGGATTCGAACCCACGACCGCCGTTTGACAGCCGCATGCCTGAACCACTGGGTTACCGTAACAAAGCTCGGAGAGTCAGAAATATGAATTTTGCCGTATAGAAAGAAGTACTACCTAATAGATATTGTTGCTAGGATTAATACAAAATGTTCCTCCGTTTTTTTGGTAACGATTGCGCATTTGGTAGTTTATCATTATTCATTACAGTACTCACAATCAATAACACGGTAGGTAGAAGTATAAAAAGCGTTGTTTTTTTGTATGTTTTTGTCCATTTCATTATTCGTTTGTGTGGCGTAATAAAAACATGGCCGGTTAAGGTCGTATCGTAACAGAAAGTGAAATCGGAGCACATTTAGATGATTAAAAAACTTGCCAATGATAAAGTATCCTAGATAGAATAAATATAGATAAAATAAATACAAGTATTCCATATAAGTATTTGATAGAACGATACATCCTCAGTTTAATGTCCCTGTCTTTCCAAATCAGAAAGAGGATATCAACGTCCCACTTCATTGACAGGGGACACGTACTAAGTTTTTTATCACGGTAATAAAGAAAGCCTCAGATCGGATACTTACAGCTCTTGCCTTCGGCTCGGGCATATAATACCCGAGATATAAGGCATTCTTTGTTTCATCGCCCTAGCTCAGTAATGTACCTACTTCTAATACAGCATATATGCAACACTCATCCTGAAGAAGAACTCCCGAAGAGTTCGAAACATGTCGCCTGTCGTGGCATGTGAGTTTTACCGTGGATTTATTAGTTGTATGTACTTATACAATGGCATAAAGCACCTGTACAAAGTTAACTGCACTCATAGTCGACTACAAGTCTGCATTAAAACTGCATTCGGCACTGGCGGCGAGGGACGCGATTCAGACGTAATATTTCAGTTGGCGATGTTCAGTTGTGAACCTTTGCAGACCTCGCCCTAGGGATACGACCTGGAGCTTTGAGTAAGTAAATTAACTTGTAAACTCGATAAACGAATGAGGTTGACATAAAACTAATTTTATGTTTGCAATGTATTAGTTTTCTTTGGCATTGACATTGACACATTTAATAGCTGGAGGAATTTAATTATATATAGATAGTAATGAATTATTTGGAAATATTGATGTAGGCGATATGTTTATTACAGTAATTATGTGATTTTATTAAATAAAAATGCACTTAGGTTAATACACTAAATCAAATAACCCGCCCCGTGGCATTCCGGGCGCAAATGTGCCCATCATAATCGCCGCATGGCCGCGTTGATTTGAATAAAGAAATATGTATACTAGAAGTAATTATAATATAATACAATTTTTAAGCCGTTGGATATCTAAAGAGGTAATAAATAAGTCCGTGAGATTGTAGCCTAAGTGTCCATGTAGGGGGTAATTTCCGGTGCCACCGGTAATATAAGATTTCTACAATTATTTCACCTGTGCTTGGAATGGGCCTTCTGAAAGGACACACGCTATTTTAAATCCTGCGGTGTTGTCTAACGAATACGCGAGCGGAGCAGCTAGTCTACGGGCTCTTCTACGAGCTCAATTTCGTTAGAGATCGCATCCCGATCGCGCATACGGTGTGCTCATTCTCTAATAACAATAATAAATCGTTTATTTGGATAAGTTACATTAGTTTTTACAATAGTCGTTTAGGCGGCGGCAGCCGACCGCGTTTTAATAGAGTGCAGTAGGCAAGAGCCGGACGGAGCCGGTCACATGCGACGACAGCCGATCACAGCCGTCCACGACCGGCCGCAAGTACATTCAAATACGAAATTTAACGTCTATATCAAAGCCTCAAATTTCTTTGGCAACTTGCAAAAAACGCGCAGGCGCGCTCCGGTCCGGCCCTGTCGGTGAGAATCGTACTACCTAGTAGGATTTCGTGAACCTGTATATGCGAAACCGGCACGTGTGAACGTATGTGACAGCTATAGGCATACTACTTGCAAATGTATTTCACTGTGGTTACTTCTACTTGCCGTTAATTAGTATGCACGCTATTACTGTTCCGTTTTACAGGCTGTGTGTCTCCGCCTTTATGAAGGACGAGTTCTGGCCGAAGCGTGCCCTTTTCCCGCGGATTTAAGGAATTGTGTTCTTTTTTATTCCCGGAAAAACAGACGTGCTTCGCCGTCACACGGTGGATATTTACCAGATATGTGCGAAGCAATGTTTTCATATACATATATGTGATATGTCCCTAGCTGAACAGTTCGTTTCGAATGCCAGGTGTTTATTGGAACGATTTTATTCTTAACATTGATCCTATCAATTAGTATAGATTAAAATATGATCTTGATATTTTTATTTTGACTGATTCTAGGTACGGTAACTTAAATAAAAACTATAGAAAGCAAAATGAGCTTTCTTAAGGATTTAGGCTAGTTTCCCTCCAAGGCCGATAGATTTTTCCATCCTGTATATGAAAACACATTTTCGCACATCTTTGGACGATACCCCACAGGTAACGTGTCATAAAAGCTTGGTTGTATGTTAGTCTGCTAAGGTATACTTCAAGGATGGATACAAATAAATAAATCATTAAATATAGCAACGTTTTTAGGGTTCCGTACCTCAAAAGGAAAAAAACAGAACCCTTATGGGATCACTTTGTTGTCCGTCCGTGTTGTCTATCAAGACCCTTTTTCTCAGGAACGCGTGGAGATATCAAGCTGGAATTTATACCAATACTCAGGTCTACTGTCCCTTGGAGCTGTGAAAAAAGATACAGCCGTTTATGACGCAAATTTTCGAAACTCGCAAGGCAATCAAAACCCACAGGGTACTTCCCGTGAACTCAGAATCTTGAAATTTGGTACAAAGCAACGTCTTATAGACAGATAAAGGAAAAATTGCAAAACCGTAAATTTTTGTACGGAACCCTCGGTGCGCGAGTCCGACTCGCACTAGGCCGTTTTTTATGTGACTCTATCTGCGGTGCGTGGCCTACTCCGAAGTCGTTTTCACGACGGGCTTAGTCATCAACATCATATTCCGAGAACCGATAGGCGCCTGACGCACCACACGGTGCGCCTTGCCAACCAATGGAGAAAGACCGTACGTTCAGTACACAGATTTGCGTGTCCGAAGTTAGCCTCATTCGTCACAAAGTCACTACCAAAACTGTCACTGCTCTTCAAAACCTCGCATCTCGGTACGAAGTCGATATCGAGATATGACCTTTGATTTAAGTAGGTATTTGTTAGTGAGTTTTGGTTGTAACCCGACCATTTGTATAATTTAGACATTTGGTAAACTTTAGAAATATTACCGAAAATGATTCAAAAATGAACGTAAACTGAAAATATACGGTAAGTATACACGAGCTGCGCTGCAGGCATATAATTATTTCATTCTGCATTGCGCATTCAACTTGGCTTTATATCCTTTTCGTATACACGGTGGCCGGCCAATGGTTATTTAAGGGGCTATCCTAGCTCCCAAGCCAGTTTTTTTGGACAAAATTTTGTGAAAATAAGTTAAAAATAAAAATCTCTCGTGGGTTGTTAGAGACGTCAATAAGGAAAAAATATATGTAGATTTCATAAATAAAAGTGCATAAACAACATACTAATATCAAAAACTTTTTTGGACCATGTTTGAATAAATCAGTAAAAAAAAATATTTTCAAAAGAACTCTCGTGCTAGATAAAGGATTGAAGAACCGATAAATGTTTGCGCCACAAATATATCTATAGTTTTGACGGAGAAATATCAACTCAAAACTCGTCAAAACGATAGCCAAGAAGCGCGTGGAGCCCCTTAACTAACACCGCTAACGGTTATACCTACAGACGGTTTGGTGCAACACACCCTATAATAGGCATGGTATCTCATGTTCAAATTGATAACGTATTGATACAAATGGATAGTAAACCATCAAATTGTCGTAATAAAGTATATATTATAAAATACATTTAAAATCGTAAAAACATATGACCCTTGAAAGTTTAGAAAAATATCATTTTTTTATTGTCGAAGAGCAAATTTAAAGTTACTAGCCCTTACGCTTTTATAGAAACAAAATTGTATGACAACTATGTACTTAAGGCGCCGTAGGTTCAGCGAAGTTAAGCGAACAGAGTTTTTGAAACAATATAATGCGTCTGTTTATAATAATATGGTTTCAAAAAAATACGAATAGTAATCTTGAGGCTTTTCTGCAGGGAAATCAGTGTTTAGAAACATGACTAAGCAATTTTCGCTCGATAGAAAAATATCACAAACATAGCTCTAAAAGTGTCTAAAATACACTTAAAATATTTGTTACAAATTGTGCACAAAAGCTAAAAATATTAAAATGGCTTCTAAAAATCGGCAATATCATGTTTGAGAGAACTCAGTGTTTACTTTTTTATTTATTTAAACGACCAAAAAATTAAAACTAAAAAACATGATTTGCGCGCTTCCAAGCACGCCCTTCCATCTCGCTCACGCTTATGCTCAGTGAGAGGGAGAGAAGACCATGAACCTACGGCGCCTTAAACGCAGTATTTCGCGACCTGAACAACAATTTACCTGATTTTGCACACAACGATACATGTACTTTGCACTAACAAATGTCGTTGTGACGTCATACCTGTCTATCAGTAAGAAGCGTTTTGCGCTGCCGCCAGCGAGATCAATGTTTGTCTCAATTTTTTGGGTATTTATATTCATTAATTGTAGTTGCTCCCATACAAACATTTGTTCCTCTCCAAAAACTGGTCCGCATCTCATGGTCATCATCTACTAAACGATGTTATCTAACACCTAAATTGCCTAACGTTGTACCAACAGGTACCCTTTTAGCTCTGCATGGGATTGAATCACGTATTGCTTTTTTTCTCGTGGCTCGCCTTTGTTTTTTTTCATAGCATCTGATATTCATTGCACCATGACCGAATGCATTGATGGGTTCGGGTTGTTCATTTTATTTGTTCGGTCCTCTATCGGGATTGTTTGGTACATTTGAAAGCTATAGATATGTCACTAGTGTGAGCTCCCAGCTTCCTTTGCATGTGTATTTTTTTTATTAGTAAGTTGCACCAACCATACCTAAATTGGTTACGAGAAGCTCTATGATTTTGAAGTATGAAATAGTTGTGTATATTCAAAGTTATCGAAATAGCTAGCTAGCTAGCTAGCTAACTACATAGACAATAAGTCATTACATAACATTGTTTAAGTTGGGTCCGAAGAATTTGACAGTCGAGATACGCAATATGAAAAGCACAGAGCGTAGTCGACCCCCGAATTAGACTGGCGATGGCGAGAGACTTATTATGAACAAAGACAACGTTATATGGCATATTGTGTGCATACGTTATTGACACAATGAAAGAATAGGTGGTGTTCCCCTTTTTCAACATTTGCAATAAATTCAAACTTTTAATAGTCATACAAAACGTTTTTTAAAGCGAAATCTATAAACCTAGAATATATTAGGCTGATGGCTTCCGAGGTAGAGGCAGACCGAAAAATATTAGGCTGACGCGATCGACACAAAAATCAAAGTAATTTATTAAGATTTAGAAGATTAGTTAGTGGAAACCGTTTTCTCTCGATATGGAAATCTCATCAAAAAAGCACATACTGTCAGTCGCGAGCTGCTAGCTGCTGCAAATCTATACATCCCTCTTAAATATTATTGTTTAGCTACATTTCGACGACAGCACAATCCAAGCACGTCGACTAATCCCATCAGACTTACTCCGCATTACGTTATTTAATTTATGCCACAGCTGTAGACTAACCTGCAGTCATCCTGCTTACTCAATTGTTGCACAAGTTGAGTGAGAAGGAAACGGAGGGGTTCCATGTCCGAGTGGTTATTAGAACAACGGCACGGTATTCCGCAGAACGACCGGTAGGTACGTCGCATTGCAAATCCGCTTTACGAGTAGTGTGGTTAACTCGAGCAATTCACAAAATTAAAAAAAACTAAATCTTAAATGGCCCCTGCGGCATTGTGCCAAAGATGCTGGCGGGATTACCTCGCTAAGCTAACTCTTTGTGTGAGGTAGCTGCCAGCCCTTCGGTCACTGGTGGCATTTGTAAGCTACTTAGTGTAGAATGTCCCGAAATCCAATACTTCGCGCCCTCCTGACCGAATATTATACGTTTTTTTCGCATGTAGATAGTAAGAAGTGATTACTCACAGCATTAAGTAACAAAAGAGTCTTAAGCGTAAGCGTAGCTAAATAAGCAAGAACATACTTGCAAGTAAATGCCAGGAAATGCAAACGGAGGCTATACGTACAGTAGAATTATTTGGGGTTTACCACTGACACGATAGTTTGCCTTCATTTAATTTTCAACTTGAACCTCATACAAATTAAGTAGTTATTTCTAAATCGGTAGACGTGAGTGACAGTATTCTAAAAATTGCTTTATTTGTATGACATTAAAGTAGAAAATTAAATGAAGGCAAACTATCTGTCAGTGGTTAACTAACAGTAATCGTACTGTACAACATTTGCTGGCTGTCGGAACAAAATATCTATGAGCAAAAATCAAAACTTGTGACTAACTATATATAAACTCTCATTGAATAACTACCACGGCGTGATTGGTTTTTTCTTGCCGATCCTGCTTTGAGGTTTAGATTTGAATCTCTTAAAATTATAACATTTACGAAGTCAGAGCGAGTTAGGGTTATTTTAGGTTTTGTATATTTCTTACTCTGTAAAGTATTTGTAAATATATGCATCGGTCAACTAGAAGCAAATAAAATAATAAGATCGACTAACATCATAAAAAAAAAAATTAGTCGCTGTACAGTCGAGTACTCAAATATCTAATAAAATATATACACAGTCTAGCCAGTCAGCAGATATTTTTGAAAGGTTGTATCGATATTGGAGAACTGTAGAAGGACCTGTTTGCTAACGCCCAAAGATGAATGTTAGAATACCAGTACAATTTACGCAAGCCAAGCAAAAACATCAAACATTATGGGTTTTCGGAGCGCACTATCGGTGCCACGGTCAATGCAACGCGGCACGTTGATTGTATCTTGCGCAACATTAAATACCAATATTTGTAATTAAGGGGAAAGACAACGATGACGTTCCACTAAAAGAACTTGGTTATATTATTAATGACATAAAAGCTGCGATACAAAGCTTTAAAAAATTGAAACCATAGATAAGTTAAGCGAAAAATCTAGCCAGCCAAGCAAAGATGAGGACGAACAAGAATGTTTGTGTGGACAAGGAAATAAATAACACACATTCACGCTCGTGTTCCCAGAAGGGGTAGCCAGAGCACGTTAAAATAAATTTCCAGTGCCACCTGTAGCATTAAAAACGGAGATAATGTGGTATTATTGCAGTGACAGGTGGCTAGAACATTACCCACAACGCATCAGATCCCATAATCGACTTATATGATAACCACGGGAAGGTGCTATAGCTGGTACCTACTGTTTGACCTGAATCACATGAGGAAATAAGTTTCATGTGGCCTGCTTACTTCTTCTGCAAAGGTTACCACAGCGAGATAGAGTTTCCGTCTGTTTCTAATTAGAATGCTCAGTAAGATATAACAGGCTATGTCGCCGCGACAAATGTGATAGCCGTGATAGGAACACAGGCGTCTATGTGAGTATTTTTTTTTATTTTATTTTGATGGGAAACATACAGCACCTAATAATACAAAATAATAATATCATAAAGTTGACTCACAGGCCAAAACAGTTTCCACTTATGAGTAATACAGTTCTTTTGCTCTGAAAGTGATCGAACAAGAAAAAAAATATACAAGATAACAATTTAAATATTACAATAGCAATTGAATTTGGAATAGATTGATCAAAACTAAATTAATTCTAACAATAGTCTAACATGCTTATGTTTAAGTTTGAGAAGATATATTTGTAAAAGTATGATGACTGTAACAACTACAAAAAAAAACATGCCATTCGATTGAACAAATGCCTATTCAACATGAAATTTAAATTTAACATTAAATACATTTAACGCATTAATTATTAATTACTAACTTTTTTGATTGCAGAAGCAAAACTGTTAAAGTTTTTATGAAATAGGTCAATGTGCGAGTATTTATTGTTATATGATTTGCATGCCCTAACCAAGAACTTATTGTTTACGTACTTTTTACGACTGAAAGGCGTGGAAAATAGATCGGGGGACCGTGTTCTATAACTGGGACATCCGAATAAAATTTTGCTCATCAGAACTTCGGAGTCAATATTATTATTTATAATTTTATACAGAAAAAGGACATCTCTTTTTTCTCTTCTCATTTGGAGGGATTCAATATGTACGGGTACAAAAGATTTAAATTTGTATGATAAACGATTGAGGATTTTTTTTTGAATATTTTCTAGTGAATTGATGTGAACTGCAAAGTGAGGGCTCCACACAGTGGATGCATATTCAAGGTGCGAACGTACATATGCATTATACAAAAGCAGCAAAGTTTTGGGATTTTTAAAGTCCTTACTTTGTCTAAAAATAAAACCGAGCATTTTATAAGCTTTCGCTGTTACTTTTTCAACGTGTGGTACTAGTTGAAGCTCATGGTCCAAATGAACACCTAAATCTCTTATCTCAGAAACTCTACTCAGTACCTGATTTCCAATTTTATATATAAATTTTAAAGGATGAGTTTTTCTCGTAAATGTGATAACCGAGCATTTATTTACGTTCAAATAGAGTTTGTTAGACAAACAGTAGCTATTTAACCTATTTAAATCGTCTTGCAAATAAAGACAGTCGACTTCAGACTTCACCAATGTAAAAATTTTAGTGTCGTCGGCGTATAATAACACTTTGGAATGCAAAAAGCAATCCATGACATCGTTGATATACATGTTAAACAACAAAGGTCCCAAGTGCGAGCCTTGGGGTACTCCAGGCGTAATGGGAACAAAGCTAGAAGTGTACCCTTTAATAGTAACCGCTTGGGTTCGATCCCGCAGGTAAGATGTTAACCAGCGCAATAAATCACCATGTATTCCTAAGTGTTCTAGTTTTTTTAATAGGACAGAGTGTGAAATTTTGTCAAAGGCTTTTGAATAATCAGTGTAGACAGCATCCACCTGATAATTCCCATCCATTGCGCTTAGGACATAGTCAACGAACTCACACAGATTGGACTCAGTTGATCGACTATTAACGAAGCCGTGTTGCTGTGTCATTAACAGAGGTCTCACTGTCGGATATAGCGTATCATATATTATTTTTTCTAGTAATTTAGGAAGTACTGATAATTTAGAAATACCTCTATAATTCTTTATGTTATGTTTATCCCCACTTTTAAATATAGGTACAACAATGGATTGTTTCCAGATTTTTGGTAAAGTTCCAGATTTAAGAGATAATTTGAAAAGTAAACATACTGGGGCCGAAAGAGAAGTACTGCAGCGTTTTAAAAACACAGGATGAATTCCGTCAGGACCACTTCCTTTCGATTCTTTTAGAGCTTTTAGATATTTTTCGACTAAAGGTTCATCAATTTGAACACTATTAATTATGCATGCATTTGAGCTACTGATGTTAGCTGCGGCAGAAGCAAGTGGCTCAAATACAGAATGGAAAAATGTATTACCAAAAGTAGTAACCGATCATCATCATCCTCCTATTCCCGGTTGTGCCCTAGAAAAGCCCGGGGTCCGCTCTGATACCTTTTGGGATTAGGTGTCCCAAAGTTTGGGATTAGATGTCAAACATGGCACTATCGGCATAAGCACTAGTTTTACGAAAGCGACTGCCATCTGACCTTCCAACCCAGAGGGAAAACTAGACTTATGGGATTAGACCGGTCTCCTCTCGATGTTTTCCTTCACCGAAACGCTAACGGTAACTAGCAGTGTAAATGTAATATAACGAGCAGGAACGGATAACGGAGCTAAATTTTGTTAACTCTCAAGCACCAGCCAAATTAGTTCCACCGAATAACCCTCGGACAGTAGTTTAGCAACTGCGCTGGCCTAATTAAACTGCCAATAACTTAATGGAAGTTTTAGCAGCTCGTATGAAAATGGGATGGGGTTACTGAAAGACTTTTAATTGCTTTTGAGAATGCATTGTGCTAACACTAACATGCAGGCACGGTAGAATAAACTTAATTACTGTGCTTCAAAGAGCATTTTCAGTAGCACAGGGGCGTTGATATCTCGGATAGATAGAACTTGGCGTAAAACCTTTTAAGTTTTAAGTAGAACTGATAACCGGCGACGGTTAATAAAAAAGTGCTTTATGATAAGTAGACTTAGCAAGTTTTTGTGTGAATCCACACATAAACTCGTATGTATAATATGACAAAATCAATAGTAGGTATCCAACAAAAAAAGATCGGGCTAAGGAAAATGGAGTCACATAAAAATATCACTGAGCCATTGCAACGATGCCGTGCAGCAAGGCTGCAAGGAAAACATGCAGACCTTCTATAGGTCTGTAGGTCTATTTACCCCACTGTCTCGGAAAGACGGTTATGTTTTTCGAGCTTATGCATGGTTGTAAGAATAATTCTTCTACGGTCTTCAATACGGGGATATACTGTACAACTCGTACAAGAAACAGATACCGTATAGACCGAGCCCAAGATGAAAAGCGATAGCAGGCGCAGGCGCATCGCTAACGGTAGCACATCGCTTAATCACACCAAAACATTTCACGCGCATTTATAAAGCCGTGTTCACATTCATTCGCCGTCTATTTTATTTAGAACCGGGGCCAAAAAAAACAACTTCAGATTTAAGAAGTTATTAGCTAAACAGCTCAGTGCTTATGCGATTTTTGTTCCTCATTAGTGCAAAAGTAGAACCGATGGCCGTTGGGGCGGAAGTGATTCTCGAGTGGCGACCAGCGACAGACCACGTACCGGAAGGAGCAACCGCAACAAGCGGGAGCGAGACTGATGACCTGGTAAAAGTCGTTGGAGTCCGCTGGCAGCGGGTGGCGCCAGAGCGGTCTTTGTGGCACTCTTTGGGGGAGCGGGGAGTCCAGCGGTGGACGTGTTTCAGCTGATATGATGATGATTAGTTGCGAAAGGTAATGCGCGGCCCGACTATGTGACGCCGTGCCGTTCCACAGAAAATATACCTAAGTATTACCGTTTTTAGACATCCAAAATATAATAGCATGCTCAGACTTCCGTTCCATTGAAACAAAAGTTCTATGCGGCATATGCACGGCACACATGATTGACGAACCGCCTAGTCCGCCAAATTTCGACTAACCAATTCGGCGCCACTGACTTGAACTCCCCACTGTTGCCACCCACATCATACGAAGTCCAAAAACTATAGGCTTCCGGTGGTTCCGACTAACGCCGTGATATTATGAGGAAGTTATAAAACCAAAAAATTAAATAAATACTTTCCCTAAACTTGTATATACTAGAATATTTTTAGAAATTAGTTCCGGACGTGATACTTTGGGAAAAGTATTTTACGAACCCCCTTCAGACTTGCCATGCCATACCAGGGATTCCACCTCGATTTTGTTTCTGTAGCGGCGATTTGGATAATTTTATTGAAGCGCCATGTGTACGCATTTGTTTTACTGCTTAAAACATATCAATTGTGACCGTACGCAGCGCTATAAAGAGATACCAACGCAGTGTGTTCACACCATTACGCTGGTCGCGTGCGCATACGCCTATCTTTTTTACCGCATCACATTTCAAACACTATAACTCAGTCTCGCCTCGGCAGCGGCTCACGCAAAAATCAACGGACGCTGGTCTGTTCATTATGTGAACTGATGACATGATCGTTTGACAGCTGAATGAGGGTTTAATGAGAATTATTCGTCATGGCTATGGCGCCGTTGTGTGTGACTATGTATTGTGTCAAGCATGTATATATACCTACAATAATACTTTGTTGCGCAAATGGGTGACGTTACACACGTCAAATGTAGCAAAGAAGTGTTTATCTTTCTCGTACTCGGAGCCTAATACATCGTTATAAAGGAGAGGGACAGTACAAAGACGGCAAAATTAAAAACTATCCGCACTCACATCGGTTTCATACGATTGGGAGCCACGATCATGATACCACAGAAGGACACCTAAATACACGTATGTTAATTTTTTGCAGACAGAAAACATCCAACAACACGCAACACGGACAGAGACAATCTAACCAAAGTCCGTGTTATTGAACATCATTCGTAAGTATGGGGTGTTTGACAACAGTGAAAGTAAATTATTTTTCTCCAATATGCTCGGAAATGTTCGCCTTACTGTAGCAAAAATAGAACGCGAAGTTCCTCGTTACTGTAGAACGCAAATTTAAAAAGTTAAATGTCATTACTGTACAGTTTTAGCGGCCAGGAAAATGTATGAAATTCCTTTACTGTATACTTTTTTACCTTTTAACTATATGCTTTGACTAAGACAAATTACTACAAACAGCCAAGTGCTCGTACGATTAAGGACCTTGCAATTTGTCACAACAACTTGCTATAGTTAGACTGGTTAATTAATAGTGTATAGCTGTCTCTTTCCAACTATTACAAGTTGCTGTGACAAATTACGCCACTTTGAAGCGTGCTTAGTTTTCTCGATTTTTCTTTTTTTAAAGGTCATAGACAAAACGCGCACTTTCGAATGTGATCGAAGTGACGTTTTTAAAATTGTCTCAAATAGTTTTCAATTAAGAAATAAAAATATTTGTCGAAATAAAACTAACAACGAACTGAAATGCAATGCAATCCCGTTTAATCTTTAATCATTTTAATTGCATAAAACATTCAAAATTGTGACCGATTCTAATGGTTCAAATTTTTTAATGTATGCCAATTCAGACTGGCACTACGAGTCATGCCGTGTACATACTTTAAAAAATAAGTTGGGCGGGAACTTGATAGGTTATTGACATACTCGCTATTTTAAGATTATTGAAAATATTATTTCATTTCCTCACATTTTTGGAGAAAAGCACTATATCTGCCTTGGCGGGAACGGCAATTCGTGGATTCGTCTCTATCCACGAATTGCTACTTCCCGGCCGCTGCAATAATGTACTATTTCATCACACTTGCTCGTCAATAGCGTTATTACTTGCGAGCGTACAGAGCAGTTACAGCCGTTTTACCTCCCACGGGCTATTAAGTTTAGTTTTAAAATATAGAACCCACTCATACTTCACTTCGGACTGAGGATGTTTCCAATCAGCCAAGGTGTATTTCATATCTTCAAAAGTTTGCTACAACTAACTTTTAATATGTATAAAACATATCTTTATATTAAATTTGACTGCAATTGAATGTTTAGTACTCATTACAAATGTATTTTTCATCACACTTGCTTGAATGCATAATGTTTTTAAGTATTTTCAAATCGTGGCTGTATACCGTGATTCCATGTTTTATGTTTAGGTTAATCAAATCATCGATGTAGATTAGAAATAACGTGGGCCCGAAGATACTTCCCTGGGGAACGCCAAAAGTGATGTCGACTTCGTTACTTATGTGGTCTCCCAACTTAGTTTTTTGAGTGCGTAGGTAGTCACTTAGCAATATCAGTGGGAGTCCCCTAATACCAACGCGCTCCATCGTGCGTACGAGTGTGGGGAGAGACTGTGTCAAAGGCCTTTTTTAGATCATGAAACACAGCCAGGCATTTCTTTCCACTTTCTTTATATTTTGAAATGAAACAAATGTCAAGACTGTGACTTAATCTCATTGCTTTTGCAATGTAAGAGTCTAAACTCAGATTTGCTAAATGTAGCCTTTACTTAACTCTTTTCTTAGAATTGCAGTTAGGACATTCTATATAATATTATGTTTTTATTTTAATTCACTGAGTAGGTATTATGACCGTGTAGCGTGTTTTTAGTTTTCCGTACCAAAATTGGTCCAACGGAACACATGCGATCACTCGGAGGCTGTCCGTCTGTCACAGCCACTTTTCTCGAAGACCGTTTGACATAGGAAGCTGAAATTTGGTATAGATATAGAAATTTATTTACTTATGTAAATATATCCTTATTTCAGATGCAAAAGAAACAAAACCATATGTACTGGGGTGTCCCAGAAGTAAAGAGACAATTTTATTTTCAAAATATTGAATATTTAGTAAACAATAAAAATAGTAATTTTGGTTGAATATTGTAACAAAACTAATATAATTATAAGGTTTATATTCAATTCGCACCCCAACACCTTTGAAAGCCATTTTTCTTAGATTGTTAGCGGCCCGCCGCATAACGGCTGTTCCAGATTTTGTAGCCACTTCTTTAAACAGCCTGGCCCATCTTTGCTTAAAACCTTTTAAGGGTTTGATTTTCTGATCGTTTCCTACATTCTCTTTTACATAGGAACCAAAACATCTAGACACCGCGAACTTGAGGTACATTTGGAGCATTTTTCCTTACGTACAAAGTCGGGATCTGCCGGGACATAAATGTCATCGTCCGTAACGAGTACGTTTCTCAGCTGACTGTTATAAACTCTTCGGCGCCCTCTTTTGGCACGTTCCTCTTGGTCCTTTATGTATTTAGGAGCTGAATGTTTCACATATGCTTTCAAAGCTAGATCGTTCCTCTTCATTCTGGCGACAGTCAACTTTGATATTTGTAATTTATCCGCTGCCAGTCGGACGGAAATTGTAGCAGTATTATTAAACATCGATTTTTCTCGATTTATATTTCGGTGTACCATCACTGACCTATCTCTTCCCGGAATCTTCTTAAAACGAATCTCTCCCGTTTCTTCATAACGTCTTATTATACTATTTATACTAGTTGATCTAGCTCCTTCTTGAAGAAAGTGATTTACTGTATCCTTTTTATTATGTGACTCGTATAATGGAATAACTCTATTAGCAAAAACTTCAAATGAATGACGCTTCACTTTGAAAAAAATGTATGCAATAACGATATTCCCGCTTTAAATGAAGGATAACGAAACCATAGACGCCATGACCCCCAAAACTTTTTTTCTTTTTAATAAAATTTTCAGCTAGTAAAACTTTGAAAATTGTCTCTTTACTTCTGGGACAACCTTTATATTACATTGAAATCAGATTGCGTTTCACGATTGGTCGATGTAAAGGTTCTTTTAATATATCTAAAGAGCCGAAAAATTCAATGAAATGTCATACATATATATGCTAGAATACAGTTAGATGAGGCAATTTAAGTTGTATAATAAGACCCATAATATATTCAGGCACCTAGTGGCATGTAAAGCCATTAGCCACTACTAAGAATATATCCAAAATAAAATTACATATACTATATTAGAACAGTCAATAAATAAAATATTTTTTTACAAGACGAGCGTCAATAATGTCAGTTGAGCTACAGCGGAGTTGAGTTCACTGAAAAGCGATGGTTCTACAAAGGCACGGGATACCCGATAATCACTAATTAGGCCTGGCCTACATTTAATTTCCAACACAATGAGGAAACTCAACAATCAAGCCACTAGTTAATCCCACAAGATGTCACCGGGAAAAGGATTTAACTGGCGTGATTTAACAACTAAGATACACCCTTGTCATATTCATGAATGATAGACGCGTGCGCAAGGTTCGCGTAAATCAAAATGGCTGCCCTGAGTCAGTAATTGAGGAATACTTAATGAAGGTGGCATCATCCGGTGGCATCACATCACCGCTGTTCTAGACCAACCACTTTATTAATCGTTGTTGAAAGTGACGAAGCAGATTATACTGCCGTATTCCATTTAAATACAGAACCCTAAAACAAAGCTAGAGACATCGGGATGATCGTTTGTGTAATTAGGGGAACTAGCACAACTAATTAAAATAAGGTTGTCTCTACAACATGGTTGCCATAGCGAGGGCACCTTTACTAGATATAAGATTTAAGCACCATGCTTGAAATTACATAAACCAAGTATAGATACTTAATACTTACAACGTGTTTTTTTAACTGTCTTAGAGCCAAAGCCCACTTAAAGTATCTCCAAAACGTATTAATCATTGGTGAAAAAAAGGTAAAATTAAGTTTCAAAAATCCTGTTGCGAAGTTCATTCCCGCGGTTACATTTAGTACCTATCTACAGAAGATGGCGGCTAGCGGTCACAGCGGTCACTCGGCTGGATGGTTAAAATTAATATATAAAAAAAAAATATAAAAACAAACCTTGTATTAAGTTCTTTGTAATGTATACAATAACTGGGCTTCGGGTCTAAGACGGTTAAAAAGCACCCTGTATAATAAAGAGGAAAGGTCTCTCAGGTTGTAAGATACATGCAGGGGGGTAATCTCTGGAACTGCTCATCTGAATTCAAAACTTCTTTCAGCCGTTTATAGACAGGCCTTCCAGGAAGCTCATACCATAAGCTATATTTTATCCCGCGGTTATGCTTGCGTTCTTTGCAAAACGCGGGCGAAGTCAGCCTGTAATTAATAAAGGTATATAGCGGGTCTCTGAATATTTAATAATTGCGTTTAAGTAGGGCAGTGGCTGGGTCCACCCGACCGCATTGTAGCCTAATTTGGTTAATTGCGTCCCAACATTAAATAGGTTAGGCTACTTTAATAACGGCCTGGCGAAAGACCTATTTTATATCACGGATCGCTTACTGTCCAGCACTGTTATCACAAAACGGCGCGAGCTGTATCGCGGCAAGATAATCCATCTCTTTCCTTATCCGTCTCTTTCTAATGTACGATTGTCACCGAACGGGCCAGGCCAGAGCGCATTCTATTACGTGCAAAGGAATTTGAACCGTCTATATAGCAGATGTAATTGATATTTGATTACAATTCCTACCGACCGCGTCGGTAGCTGCCGCCTCGCCGTGGATGCACGATGCATTCAAATATGAAATGTGATTACTGTTCATACGGTTCAAATTCCTTTGCATGTAATAGACTGCGCTCCGGTCCGGCCCGGTCCCTTTGGTGAGAATCGTACATAAATGGAACACTAGGAAAGAGACGGATATAGTTGATTGGTTGAGTTGGTATTGTGGTAACAGTGCTGCTTGCGTTTACCTACTTACTAGCAAGGGATCAATGCGAATCTTATGCGACGCGACAGCGTAACAAAGCTACCCATGAAAACACAAAATATTTTTGAATAGTTTCAAGGCGTTGGTCTGAGGCAGGAAGATAGGGTACATATATATATAAATACATTCACGCCTTTTATTCCAAAAAGGGGTAGGCAAGTGCACATGAAACTTATGTTCCAGCGCCTCTATTCGCGTAAATGTGGTTACATAAAAGATCGACGAAACATGATATCGCAGTAATAGGTTGCTAGCCCGTCGGCCACAACAGACTTCAACCCTGCTACCTTAGTCGACTTTTACGACACTAATTGGAAGAAAGGGGCTGGTGAAATTCTAATCCGAGACCACACGGGGTAAATTGAAAGTTAAATTATTAATAATTATTACAGTTAAATAATATTTATAAAATATTATTTAATTAATTAAATATACGTGAGTATATTTCACTTATTTATATGTGCGAGGGCTTACTGTTCGACTCGTAGTCCTCGTAGTCCTCATACAGACCAATATAAAAAACGATATCATTATTTTCGCAAAAGGCCCAACCGCTAATGGATTAATAGGGCAAATAAAGGTGTCCTGTCTACTCTAATGAATCCCCAATCTTTCCCCAACCTCCTATCTGCCTGCCGTCGTTTTGAAAAGTGAACCTTATTGTTCATATTTTAGGGTTGGGTTTCGTTCCACGATTGGGTGAATAGCGAGGTTATGACAGTAGCCAGATGAGTTGCCGGGCCGCCTGGGCGTTTTGTGTGTCAGTGGAACGCACCTGCCTGCTGACGTCACTGAAAGTCTAGTACTTGAACATCACTAGTGCATAGGTAACACAGGTACCGTCGCCAATCTATCTTTTAAATCAATCTTTAGCAAGCAATAATCAACACAGATAAAATTACTTTGGAGCAATAGAATTGGGTACAGATCTATGTTAAAGTACCTTCTACGCCCTTAAGTGCAGTTAGGTTAACTAATAACCAGCAGTTTATATATTTCTGCGTCCCCTCTTTACCAACCTTGTACGGTCGCCATCAGACATACCGGAGCGGCCAAAGTGCTCACAACTATCTGAACACATCTGTATTGTCGAGGCATTAAAGACGTATTCAGATAATTGTCAGCACTTTGGCCGCTCTGATATGTCTGATGGCGACCGTACAAGGTTGGTAAAGAGGGGACGCAGAAATATATAAACTGCTGGTTATTAGTTAACCTAACTACACTTAAGGGCGTAGAAGGTACTTTAACATAGATCTGTACCCAATTCTATTGCTCCAAAGTAATTTTATCTGTGTTGATTATTGCTTGCTAAAGATTGATTTAAAAGATAGATTGACGAATAGCACAAGTAAACTAGATCAGAATGTATGGAAAAGTTGGCAAAATTAAAAGAAGACTTATTCTACTTATCTTACTTATCTATCAGGATATGTAGGTTATAGAGAAAAGTTTCAGTGTATAGTGTTTTATTTAATCTCCCCTCACCTCCGAGCTTTAATTTTGCCAAATTTTGAGCTAATTTGACTGTATTAGACTTCACTTTGTTTCTTTATATTTAATTTTATTTCTTATTTTTCTATGCTGTTATCTTATTTTCTAGTTTGAGTTTTTTTTAGTTTTCTTATCATTCTCTTAAAAGTCTTAGTCAATTTTTTTATTTAATATGTATTGTGCTTTTAACCTATAATCTTATTTAAAGCCATGCCAAGTTCCTATTTAGCCCTCGCTATGTTGCGGATTTTCAATGGAAATAATTTATTTTAATGGCAATTTTTTTTTTACAACGGACGTTGGAAGTCCTTGAATGTCACCGATGTAAACAAAACGAAAATAATTCTTCATATTTCAGAATAATAATCCATTTTGCAATCAAAATGCCCAATAAAGTTCATCCCGAAGCAAACAAAAACATAAATACATTCAAATGGTTGCGGCAGAAAAAGGACGAAGGATTCAGCAGCATTCCAATAAACAATGTTTTGAAATTCGTTGTTGACATGACGAGTACTGATATTCATAGTGCGGTTGTAATGGACACTGAAGTTAGCTTAATACTAAATATGTATATTCATTATTAAATTAATATTTATTTTTCTCATTTAAGATGTCTGTAGTGCTACAATCAAAAATATATACAAAAAGAATGAGCCGTTACCGCCATTGCCACCGATACCAAAAAAATGGATGTCGAATATTTAGAATCGGATTTTGACGGATAGGTCATTATTCATATTTAATTATCAACTAGACATGCTCTTCCGATTACCTGAAAACCTATTTTTGTACTCGTCGATTAAAATCTGTGTATTAAGATTTCATAGAGAATACCGCAACGTCACTCTTTTCATCGTTGAATTCCGAAACAACCGAAATAACTGTTTCGATACGCTCTAGACAACCGAAAAAAAATTGAAAATAGAACTTCGTATTTCAATAATATGTGTCCTTGTTTAAGGAGACTCGATCAGATACAAAATTGCCTATCTATGGCGTTTCGGAACGTAGCAGCGTCGCGTCATCTGTCAAAAATCTACTTAAACTTGCTGCTGTATCCAGGGCATGAAAAAAAAAACTACGCTTTTTGATTGGCCAATCATACCACAGTACTGCAATATTACGGACGCCGGTGGTGTGATTATCACAGTGATTATCTATGGATGATCTTGTGTAAAAGAAGTCGGATAGTAGAACTAGACAATATAGTACTTAAGATATTCCGTTTTCGTATTAATGACTTAAATTATTAATTTTAATGAACTCGTACAAAAAGTATTTTTTCTACTCGTCGACTATAATCTTTAAATTAGAACCTCGCAAACCATAACGCAATTGAATACTTTTTATTCAGATGCAAAAGTTTATGCTCTATGGACAATCGAAATAATAATTATTCAATTGTACGCAGAACTAAAAAACCGTTTGAAAATAGAACATCGGGATATAGAAAAAAAAACTAGTCTTTGTAAAGTACTTTCAACCAATCAAAAAGGTTCACCGTCGTTTTTTTTTTCGTAGCAATGGTGGTGGCTTCTTGCTGCTAAAGCTGTTGATACATGACCCAATCTGGCCTGCGTGCTATTGTAAAGAAACGGTTTACAAGACAAAATAAAATTTCAAGCATTGATTGCACACAAAATTGCATGTAATTAGTGCTTGCTAATTGATTTTCTCTATGAAAACTGGTTTTGGTCCGTTACTAGTTCGTAGGTCAGTTACGTTTGTCTGTAAGCGCCTTAAATGTTTAAGTAACGGCATTTTTGACAGATAGTGACGTTTGTACGTTTGAAAACGCCAATAATTACGATATATTTACAAATGAGTCTCGTTAAACGAGTTACGGCTTTTACATGTCACAGATTTGAATGAGTTTTCGATAAATAAAAAATTGAATGAGTTTTTTTTCTCATTCTAGTTTTCAATTTCGAGATTGAGCGGCGATTGAATTTGGTTTAATTCCGACTTGCAAAAATATAAATACGAGTACCGTAAAATAAAAGATAAACTGATTTTAAAATAAAATATCAGTGACGAAGAAGAACTAACTAGTACGCCGCAAGAAATAACCAACATTGCCCAGGAAGTCACTGAGAATTTGCTTCCAGCGAAATCTAAAAAACTATACAATAAGGCGTATGAAAACTTTATGCAATGGCGGCTGAAGAAAAAGATCGCGTCGTTTTCAGAAAACGTTCTTTTAGTGTACCTTCAAGAAGTTGGTGCGAAATATGCTCCATCGACATTATGGTCGGAGTTTTCAATGTTGAAATCTACTTTAAACATTTACCAGAAGATTGACATTTCTAAATTCGCCAAACTCCATGTGTTTTTAAAGCGTAAATCGCAAGGCTACGAAGCAAAAAAGTCGAAGACCTTTTCCCCCGAAGAAGTTAAACAGTTCGTGAATAAAGCCCCGGATGAACTGTATCTCCTGACAAAGGTAACAAGAGTTAATGTACACCTGTAAGTGAAGAAAGATGAAAGTCAGTCACATTTCCATCAAATGTTCGAGTTTTGTTTGACTTTTAAAGTTAAAAAATATTTTTTTCCATTTATCTGGCATATTAACTACGGTAGCCTAGTGGGCAGCTACGGTAGCCTAGTGGTTCAGGCATGCGGCTGTCAAGCGGCGGTCGTGCGTTCGAATCCCGGCTCGTACCAATGAGTTTTTCGGAACTTATGTACGGAATATTTACCGTTAGCTTTTCGGTGAAGGAAAACATCGTGAGGAAACCGGTCTAATCCCAATAAGGTCTAGTTTTCCCTCTGGGTTGGAAGGTCAGATGGCAGTCGCTTTTGTAAAACTAATGCCTATGCCAAATCTTGGGATTAGGTGTCAAAGCGGACCCTGGTCTCCTTTAGGGGCACAATCGGGAATAACGCTAGGAGAATGATGATGATGATGATTAACTGGCATAAAACAGGCAGAGATAGATTGATAAAACCACTTGTTATTTAATATTACATGTTCTGATTATGTTATGTATGCTCATCTTTTCAGGTCGCGGTGATATTTGGCATAATGGGGGCATGCCGCCGGCAGGAACTGTATAGTTTACTGAATGAAAATGTCCAAGACATGAATGGAGCCCTCTTAGTGAAAGTCATCAATACTAAAAACCGCATTGACCGGACTTTTACAATTACAGGCAATTACTATAAAATCTGCAAAAAATATATTGATTTAAGGACTGAAAATAGTAACAATACACATTTTTTCATAAAATATCATAACGGAACATGCTCATCACAGAATGTCGGCATTAACATGTTTGGAGATATGGGTAAAAAGATGGCCATATTCCTGAACCTTCCAAATCCTGAGTTATACACAGGCCACTGCTTCCGGCGTACATCTGCCACATTATTAATTGATGCAGGAGGAGACATCACAGCATTACAGCGGCACGGAGGGTGGAAGTCGACTGCTGTAGCCGAAGGCTGCATCGACAATTCAATACAAAGCAAACTTAATGTTTCCAACACTATCTTGGGTTCAATAGAGTGCAATAATTTAAAATGCCCATCTACAAGTACTTCAGTGATACAGCCAATGACTAACCAACATTCCCAGTGCCCCAAGTTTAACCTTCACCCCTAGCAATATTGAATCTCAACCTACAGTTTTTGGTGATATAAATAACACCCCGAGTCCAACATTCACCCCGACTAATATTAAATCTCAACCTGCAGCTTTTGGAGATACACATTACGCCCCGAGTCCAACCTTCACCTCTAATATTGAATCTCAACCTGGAGCTCTTGGAGATATAAATCTATCCCAAGTTCTTAAACACACTCCTGTAATAATAACAAAAAATAACATACAAAATTTACATATTCATTATCACAATAAATAAATGGTTTTACATAAGTATTGGTGTTTTTTTTAATAAAGGAATAATGAATTTTGACCAATCACAAGGCTGGATTTACAGAAAGACATCAACGCGTTTTAAAAAAAAGCTGTTACCTGCACGTCGTTTCGGCAGGGCGATTTTCCATAGATACAAAGTTTGTTTAATAAATTATTATTTTCGTTGACTCGTAGAAAAAGTATTGTATACAATAGTTATATAATTAGCTTTTTAAGTCTCGTACCTTAATTAGGCCACTCAGCAAGCTTCGTGGCCTAAACGTGGTACTCGACTGAAAAAGCATACATTATATAACGATTGCATAAAATACTAGTTCACAACACTGTCATAATCAATCTTTTTAATCTCGTACCTTACTTAGGCCACTCAGCAAGCTTCTTGGCCTAAACACGGTACTCGACTAAAAAGCTCTCTATTATAAATTATAACACAATTGTGAAAAAATACTATTTCACAATCTACAACTATATAATTGTATATCTCACTCGTTCTTGCATGATAATATATCTATAATGTAAATATTTATGTGAATTTAATTTTAGAGTGAATTGAATATTTTGCACGCCTACACCTGTATTTTATGCAAATAAATATTTGATTGATTGATTGATTGATCCACTCGACACTGTCCCGACTAATCATGACGTAGACGTTTCATTGCCATATGTAAGCTGTTTGCAGCGACACTATATCAGGGCTAAATAGGAACTTCTCAGGCTTTACCACGAGTAAGTATATTTTTTACTGGCCGAAGACTCATTACCTATATGCGATTAAGTCCTGTTTATTAAAAATAATGTGTGATAATCGGTTTCCCATATTTAGAGCTAACTAGATAAACTAATCGTTATGTAATGTAGGTCGTTTCTGCATAGTCGACTTCAGATATGTGTACAGAATTTTCGCCTTATTACAGAGCAATAAGGTGCAAAACTGAATATCTTTGACGTCTACTGTATAGGCATATATATAGGCTTAATAAGCTCTCTGCCTTCAAACATGCCGTTCGGGAAGTCTCAAGACAACCTAATAATGTCACTCGCATGTGTACAGGTAAGGCATGTCGTCCATTAAACTTTAAAAGCAATACGATGTCGATGTCGCTAGTACCCGCATGAAATAGAAGACCCTCACTGCTAAAAGGTTCCGTGAGTTCCGTAACAAATATAAGTCTTAAATATTTCTGAACGTTTTGAGACCAAACGAGACGTTTTGAGACGGAAGAGGTGGTGATGAAAAAAATTTGGTGCTTTTGTCCAGCGTGTCCACATTATCACCTGAAACTGCCCTACATATGAAACGATTGTCATTTACCACGACGCTCGCACAGACGCACATCGTGACGTCACGATCTGCCAGCGTTTTCTCTCCCTAACAAGAAATAATAAAACTGTTGTAGCTTCGTAATTCTTCGTGATATCTGAATGGAATTTTCATCACATGGCATATTTTTTCCTTTTCTTCCTTGTGGTCTACTTTGTTTGAGTATACACCCGTATTAACTTAGATAATTGTGTGTCCTTACAAAAAAGTCGAAAACGAATAAGGTTTCTAAGATTTGTAATTCCCGCTTTCAGGATCAAAAGTCTTGGTCTTGCAAAGGGCCGTGTCCGCCTTTCAGCGACTACTATCAGTATCCGTTTCTAAACCATTCCGTAGGAACTCGGCTTTTTTATCCCTGACGCAAAGAGAGGGGTGTTATAAGTTAAACGTGTCTGTCTGTGGTATCTATTCGTAGCTGTGATGAACCGATTTTCGTTTTTTTTGTGTCCTATATAATTTTATCCCGAGTGTTCTTAGCCATGTTTCATAAAAATCTGTTCAGCCGTTTTTGAGATATTGAAATGAAAATGCCGGGGGTTTGTCAACTTTTCCAAGTTGTTTATTATATGTACTCTATATTATTTTTGAGTTGACCGAATTGCATGAAAGCAGTCCATTCAAAAAGCATCTTTACCGTCCAAGCAGATTCCAAAAAAATATCTCAACCATAATTGTGCTGCTGAGAGACAGGAAGCTTTCGGTACAGGCGCATTCCCTATATTGTAAGTGTGACCAAAACCGTAATTGAGCTTGCATTCCGAGTAGCAAAGCAAATCACAATCATTAAATTCATGAATAAATACAAGGTTTCCGTGGGGGTTACATCGCCATACAAAACGTCTTTTGACATTCGCACGCTAACGGCGTGATATTTTAAGAAACTTATGTAACAATCTTTCATAAATTGGCTTCCCATTTGCGCGGAATTCCCCCTTTCCTAGAATAAACTTGTATCAACTAGAAATTAGTTTGTCACGTGATACTTTGCGAAAACGATTACTTTCAAATTATTCTGGTTTATACAAGTTTATTCTAACAAATGGGGAATCTCGCGCAAATGGGAAGCCAATTTATGAAAGATTGTTACATACGTTTCTTAAAATATCACGCCGTTAGCCTGTGAATGTCAAAAGACGTTTTGTATGGCGATCGAACCCCCTTAAGTAAAGCCCTTCTTGTGTGTAGCGGTGACGTATTCAAAAAGGCATACCTATTTAAATTGTCTAAAATGGCAAATAGCTACGGTAGCCTAGCGGTTCAAGCATGCGACTGTCAAACGGCAGTCGTGGGTATAAATCTCGGCTCGTACCAATGAGTTTTTCAGAACTTATGTACGGAATATCATTTGATATTTACCTTCAGCTTTTCGGTGAAGGAAAAACATCGTGAGGAAACCTGCATACATCCACGAAGAAATTCAAAGGTGTATATGTGAAGTCCCCAACCCGTACGGGGCCAGCGTGGGGACTACTGCCCGTTTCCTCTCACCCATGAGAGGAGGCCTGTGCCCAACAGTGAGACTTATATAGGCTGATTTATTATAATTTATTATTTATTTTATTTAAATTGTCTAGCACTAACGTACTAAATACCTATTAGAACACGACACCCCATGCACGAAGGGCATATAGTTAACGGTTTCGGTAAAAACAAATTATGCTCTGATGATACTGGTTAACTAGGACGTATACAGCAACATAATTAGGCCACAAGCAACACTGAAAAATAACTATTAAAAAAAAAGTGAAATTGTGTCTGTAACAAAATCTCCGCATAAAAAGTCAACAATGGTGTTACGTAAGAAGTAAAGTAAAATTATTGAACTCTTTATTAATATATCAATAACGATGTAGTTTGACGTCAACGGTTAGTAGTTGACTCATTCCCTTAAATATTTATCACGTCTCAGGTGATGCAGTTGACATGGGCAACTCAATAAATCTGCATCCGAAAGCGAGAGTGCTCAAGTGCATTTTGTTATACACGCGATCATATTCCTAATATCCCTCACCTTAAGTCTCAGGATAGCACGAACGTGTACTCGGAGTTAGATTATTTTGGGTCTAAGTTACGATGTAATGCAGTCCTAATAGAAAACCGTATTAAGTACATGTTGGCTCCATACTAGTAAATGTGTTCTGGT
Organism: Epinotia demarniana; assembly: GCA_945867215.1. Classification (NCBI taxonomy): domain Eukaryota; kingdom Metazoa; phylum Arthropoda; class Insecta; order Lepidoptera; family Tortricidae; genus Epinotia; species Epinotia demarniana. The sequence continues at coordinate 57,495,637 of OX244259.1, forward strand.
GTATAGGCAGATAAGTGTGCCGTATGTATGAATGTATAAAGTCAATCATTCCGTATTGATCAACGGGGCAAGTAGTCTTAACATTCATTTTCAACGTAGGTTGGTAAAACTAGGCTAGATATCGGGTAAAAGTAATGATAGTACTGAATATTATTAGGTTTTTGCCAAGGAAATAAACCCATTCTCTGGTAAATATTACGATTTCATACCACTTCTGTTGTTCAGTTGGAACATTTTTTGTTCCTGATCACAAACATAAGTTATACTTACAGTATACATTTACTGCACATTGGTACTCCGTTTTCAATAATACTATATCAATGTACTAATATAGTATAGTCATGGTAATTTAACCATTACTATCGCTAGATTAAGGGCGGGTTGCACCGACTTACGATTACAGACCGAACACCGTTAAATATGGCGCTGACAGCTGTCAGTCCATAGAAACTTGTCAAACGTTCCATACATTCCGATTTTAATAACGAACACCGCTTACGATTACGGACGGTTTGGTGCAACTCACCCTAACACCATGACAAATAAATATTTTTTGTTAGATTTCTGCCCAAAAAAACAATTATCCAATTTGCAAGACGATACTTAAGACTTAGGTTCATCACATAAGGGCATATTATTGTCTGCATAAAACAGCCCATTTATCTCAGACGCTATACGAAATTCCTGATAGATGAGTCATACACGACAAGACCCGTTTTAACGAAAACACAACGAACAAATCGACATTTAACTTTCACAACCTCTCATCTGTTTATTGCAATGTTTTTATTTTGAACTCTGTCACGCAGGGAATATGGTGGAAATAAAACGAAAGCGAGTAGAATTTCACGTAGTGGTAGAGATATTATGCTGGGAGTTACTATACAGGCGTAACAAGTGGACCTACATTCGGAGCGTACTCGGGTGACCTGCGTAGCTTCGCTATTTGTACGGAGTATATGGCACATGTATTCCGAATGCACATAATTGTAACACTCTCTCATCTTATCGCAATGTGCAAGCAAATATGGACGTTGTTCCATGTTACTAAACCGTGAAAATTTGGTGCGTTTAAAACGCGACCGGATTTCGCGGAAGTTCCTACTCGAAATGATGTTATGAGTTCTCTTAACACCGGGTGATAGAGTTGTTTTTTGTTTGGGCGGAATGTCAAATTACGGTAGATAGCGATAGATTTTTAGAGCATCTCATCACATGGCCTATATCCAGCGTCAGTAAAGCGTTACAAATTGCTGACTGAACGATATTTATGTTGTGGATACAATGCAATGCTAGTTAAGGGCGCAGCAAAGAACAGTTGGATTTTAACATTTCATTGTAAACATTTTAACAATGACCATTGAACGATTAGCCTATTCGTCATTGCATTATTATGTGTATTTTTCATCTCAGAAATGCTACAACATCAAAAAAAAATAATGCATAGAAATAATCTAGTTTCAGAATGGTAAATACATATTATTAATTACTGTTACGTAAATTTAAGTACGGTCTCTCTAAAGACTAAGATAGGTATTAGCTATAATAGAGAAGATGCAGTTTTAATATTTACCATTATTTTGTGATCAAAATGTGGAAAATACCTAAAATAATTGCTACTGAAGCGTTTTTACTTTAGTTTATACCAATTTCTAACAATAATCACGATTTCAGTAACGAAGTAATGTGAAACGGAACGTTTTTCATAATCCACCTATCAGCCTGGTGACGTCACTCGTGTTATGACAGCTAATGAAAGGTTTTGATTATAAAGGGAAACATTGTATCATTAAAAATGAAGTTTCGAATAAAAATGGATTTAATAAAGCAGACTCTAGAACCCTTCCAAAACTTAGTGTCGACATGGTCGTATATTTTTTTTTGTTGAAAGTGCGGTGTATTCTTCCGTAGAAATGAAAGGAACTAGACTACTACGTTATGTTGTAGGTACAAATCATAGTAATACCTTGTGCTATATTCAGCTACTTCTACACATAGCAGTTATTTCAGGTCAAAACATGAGGGACGTCACAGGAACTGTATATCCGTTTTGACGCGAAAGTTTAAATTGTCACTTTGTAACAGTTCAGCAATTATTGACTATAAATTATAGTATTTTTTTAATACTTTTTTGGTTTATTCTACGTATGCGATTCTTTCAAATGAAAACCTAATTGAATGACATAATTAAATAAGTAAAAATAAAGGGGTCTGCTCTCCATATCAATAAACTCAATCAACGGCTCCATGGCTTCAAGTTGAAGATATTTTACAACTTATGTATGTGTATAGGTAATACACCTAAACGCAATATTTCACGACCAAAACAGCAACAGTTCACTTGTTATTGTGTGAACCCATAACGCAAAAAGAGGGGTGTTATAAGTTTGACGTGTATGTCTTGTCTGTTTGCGGCATCGAAGCTCAACGAATGGACCAATTTTAATGCAGTTATTTGTCCGAAAACTGACGTGATCGAGATGGTTCTTAGCTACGCTAGCTTCATCAAAATCGGTTTGGTGGGTTGTGAAATCAGATATATGAAAACACAGCATCGCACATCTCTGGTGGATTTTCACCCTAAAACTGGTTTGAATGATCGTGATCGTGACACTAAAAACGGGACACTACTATTGAAGACGGACACAGGCAGCTTGGTTTCACTTTTAATGAAATTCAGCTTAGCACGTACACTACGTACAGCCACCGCAGGCCGCGCCGGTGTGATTCAGGCTTTACAAAGGCTAACGTTTCCTAACTTGTATCTAAATCCGGCCCTCAGCGGAGCTACCACTTAACAATCAACTGAAAATAGTCCACCACTGCACTATTTATAAACTGTTGTTTTTCCGGAAGCTAACGAATGCTTTCCACTCGGTGAGAACGCTTTCTATATTTAAACGTGAAAATATGTGATTCTTGCCAGTATACAGGTCACATGTGCATTTAGATATGTTGAGGGACAATTGTACGGTATTGGTACAGAACGTTGTCCGTCATAAAAATTGAAGAGCTCATTTTCCGTTATTCCACGAGATCTTGTTGTTTCCATTTCCCATATGACTACCTACTTTGTTTGGCGTTACCGTACCAAAAAAGAAAATCAGAACAGGTTTGTCACAAACGCAGACTCGCTAGATCTGAAAAATCCGTGTATCATTTGGGTCCGACCATTCATAACCGATCGCCCGATATAATTAGAAATGCAGAAAAAGACTAAATACCTACGAGTATGTGGCTTATGAAGGAAATATTTTATACTTACGACGAATTTTTGAGTCTACGTATTCTGATGTAATAATATAATTCTAAAATAATAGGTACGTACGTAAAATTATATTATGATTAATATTATCGCCACCTATTTATGACCTGTAACTATGTATCGATAAAAAAACATTTTATCTAGAAAGTGAAAAAGTGTATGGAATATAATAATGATTTCCCGCCTTTTTTTAACAGAATCGCAAGCGTAGTCTTCCACCGAAAAACGCAAACTATTTTAGCCACAAAAACGTCGCCTTTGCAACAGAAAAAATTGACTTAAATTGGCTGAATACGACCTGTGCAGTCTTTTATATGCCAGTTTCTACATTTTTTAAAGTTTGTGACTCGTCAAATAAAGGATTTTATAATGTAACATTCCAGGCGGTCTGCAATGTTTTATATTTTTTTATTTTAAACTGACCTTAAACTATAAACTTTACCTTTCAATATGTAGCGAGTAATGTTCACTTTGCGGGCCATTTTTGGGAAAATAGATTTTACGCCACAAAATAGTGTTCCGTTTAAATATTCGACGTTCATTGCAGAGCTAAACGCATTGCCGCCTGTGCCCCGCAAAGGATTCGAAACTCGCCCGAGCAAATAAAACTATTGCGATATTGCATTTCCAACTTCGCATTTCCACATCCCGTTTATCAACAACCATATTGAAATAGTTACATCAGTTATTTCATGCAGGCTCTATTTGCGTACGCTTGGTCGCGTCAACATTGTTCATACTCAATCCAGTCCAAAATGAAACCACCCTGAACCCCATTAATAGAAAACGAATTACGTTATTTATCTTATGAGGATAAAATATAGCCATAACCACCCAGAAACATTCTACACGCAGGTGAAGTGACGGACTTTCCGTCTTTATAATATTTGTACAGATAGATGCCCGGCCCGGCTTCCCACGGTTACTGACGCACGGATAATTCTTACTACCCGTTTTCCCGTAGGAATGAAGCATTTTCCCTCGGTAAAAAGTAGCCTATGTTCATCAGGGATAATGTGGGCTTCTAATGTTAAAAGAACTTTTCAAATTGGTCCAGTAGTTTTGGAGCCTATTCAAAACAAACAAACAAATCTTTCCTCTTTATAATATTAGTGTAGAAAGCCACGAAGTCAGCAATCCAAGACTTTATTCAGAATATAATTTAGAAAATAATAATAGTAGTTGCAATCAGAGTGAATTCAAAACATTACAACCTCTCTGCTCATTTTCACGAGACATGTCATAGAAATAGAAACTGCTCATTTTAATAAAATCCCATCAAAAACATAAATGTGAAAGGCTGCCAAGTTCGATACTATGGGAATGCTTCGCCTATAAAATAAGTGAGAACTGAATAAGTACCAACTTCCATAAAAATACCTCAATTTATAATAGTCAGAGAAACGCACACCGGTTTTTTTAGCAGTTTCCTGATAACATTTATTATTTTCAGTACTTTTTAATGATGTTACTTGGCAAGTTTTCACACACCACACACCTTTTCAATGCAATGAATCGACACCTTTGGACTGCAATGTGTCAAGTATATATTTTCTATTAAAACTTGCCAAGTTACATCATTAAAAAGTACTGAAAATAATAAATGTTATCAGGAAACTGCTAAAAAAACCGGTGTGCGTTATAAGTTGAGGTATTTTTATGGAACTTGGTACTTATTCAGATCTCACTTCTTTTATAGGCGAAGCATTCCCATAGTATCGAACTTGGCAGCCTTTCACATTTATGTTTTTGATGGGATTTCATTTATTTTTGTTAGGTGTAGGTTCTTTATTATTTTTTTATCACTTTTGCTACTCAAACTTAGTGTATCTAGTGACCTGCTTTGCACTTCGTAAATCGTGGGTTCGGTTCCCGCAACAGACACACACAGAGTGGTGAACAGTTTTATTGTTCTTGTCTTTAAGACAAACATGTGTTGTCTTAAAATGGTATGTATCTAAATTTAAATAAGTCTTATCTCATTTCCACTCCATACCTACTTATAGTAGAACAAAATTACACATTGGTTGTTTTCGAAACCGACTCATACTTGGCCGTTTTCAGATTTTTACTTTATTTCGACCTAAAGACAAACCTTCGAGCCAAATTTCAGGTCGGTACGACCATTGGAAGATAGACCCATTTAGTTCATTATGACTTCATGGTAGAACAAAGTTACACCTTCGCTATTTTTAAAACTGACTCATACTTGGCCGCTTTCAGATTTTTCCCTTTACTTTGACCTTAAGACCTAACTCCATGCCAAATTTCAAGTCAGTACGACCATTGGAAGTGGTCTAGGTTTTTGATGAGTGAATCAGTGAGTCAGTGAGTGTATAGTAAAAATAGCTATTTTCTGACGTCAATATCTCAAGAACTGCTATAGGTAGAATAATAAAATTTTGTATTCTAGACAATTAAGGGGATGTCAACAGACACTCGAAATTTCATATAACACTCTCAAAGCAACTGGAAATTTGGAATATTTCATTGAGCTGTGAACGTGAATACGTTATCGTTCATTATTAACCGGACATTTCTAGCAAATTAATGTCAGTAATTAAAGTAGCGTTAATATATTTCACTCCCATATTTTAATTATATATTTATTGGATGACGAAAGGTTTTGAGATGTGATAGAAAAATGATGTTGATATGGTTAATGATAATGATTAGTGATAATTGAATAGCTAGAGGATAGAGTGCCAAAGAAAACAAAAAACCTTACATTAAAATAGTAGTTAAACTAAAGGCGTATATGTTATGTGGGTAAGGACCAAATTGTAGGCCAGCTTAACTCACTCAATGGAATTTTCTATGATTTTTTTTCGCTGTGACACGAAAATTTATCATACAATTATATGGAAAAAAATTGTGTCTCAACCGGAACTTTGTTCAATTTTTTAGTTTGTATGGCTAATAACTACCGACTAACCACAGGCTATTTATCATACAATTATATGGAAAAAAATTGTGTCACAACCGGAACTTTGTTCAATTTTTCAGTTTGTATGGCTAATTGGCTAATAACTACCGACTAACCACCATAGCCTGTGGTAGTATTGGCCAAGAATTTGGTCCTCACCCATGTATGACTAAAACGACTCAAAAATGTATGTATGTAATTTTCATGTAGAATGGACTTTCTGGTTGGTTATAGGCTATATTTAGGTAGACCTGGTAAAGGTCGCGGGAGTCCGCTGGATGCGGGTGGCGCAGGGCCGGTCATAGTGGCACTCTTTGGAGGAGGCCTATGTCCAGCAATGGATATCTTTCGGCTGATATGATGATGATGATATCTTATCCCGCGGGTTTGCCAGCATTCTTCGCGACTTCGCCCGCCTATTGCGCTAGCTAATATTATAATGCAGATTATATCAGCTAATATCACAGAGTTTGCTCTCCGTCGCTGAAATAGTCTTCGTCAGTGTTTACGACCAAGAAAATAGCCCCAGGTTCTCTTTACTAGCGTCTCTTGAAGTAAAATCCTTTTGAGTGCCAATAAGCACTTCCTTGAAAGCGCTGTTTGTAGTCTAAACGGCAAGTTTCACATACAAACTGACCAGGGTCTCCATTTATAGTAGATCGTGTCTCAAAGGAGCAAAATGATAGCGAAAGATTCTACAAAAGAATCTTGGGCGTAGCTAGGGATTCTAAAGTATAATCGTGATCGTAACGAGGGATTCAAGTGTTTACGAGGGCGTAAACACTTGAGCAAAATTATTTCCGAGTCCCTACTCGGACATACACATGCTGTTCACACCTTCTATGAGCAAAATTGCTTTCCCTCATTCGAAGGCAACAATGACTATTTTTTGAATAGCAGGTTCACAGAAGAAACGCACAACTTTGATCCCTCATTTAGGGCCAACAATTACTCTTTTCTGAATAGCAAGTGCGAACATTTTGTTTTATATTGATTTGTTTAGCCACAGTGTAGCTACCCGTGTGGTGTCGGGTTAGAATTTCACCACCCCCTTTCTTTTCGTGGCTGTCGTAAAAGTCGACTACGGGAGCAGAGTTGAAGTGTATTATGGACGATGGGCTAGCTATCTATCACTGCAATATCGCATTATACCGATGTTTTATATACCCAAATTTATGCTACAAGTGCGCTGGAACATAAGTTTCATGTGCTCTGCCTACCTCTTTTGGGAATAATGGCATGAATGTATGTACGTATGTATGTACAGACTAGCTGCCCTCATAGACAGCCTATTTCCAGCCCGATGTCCAACTTAAATAATTAGGCTTGTGTAGTACATGTGTACTAAGAACTAAAAATACCTAATTCCCGACACTGTACTAGACCGAACTATTCCGCAACGGTTCTGCTCTTTAGTACCTTTAGTTCACCCGGAGCGAATACCAGAGAGAGAGAGAGAGAGGGAGAGAGAAGAGCGAGCAGTGACACTGACAGCAAAACGATGCGATCCGAATGAATGACCGAGCGACCGAACGTATCCGAATGGCTCTCGGCGTGCACGAGCGACAAGGAACGAAAACTGTGTGAACAGAATTAGTGTACTAGTGAACTAAAAGACCGAACTAGTACATTTTTAGGGTTCCGTACCAAAAATGGTAAGGAACCCTTATGGTGCGACTCCGTCCGTCGGTCTGTCTGTCTGTCACAAAGTGAAATATCTCACGAACTACTTAAGCTATCAATTTGAAATTTGGAATGATTATAAATGAGAGTTATCCGCGTGCATGGAAAATGATAAATTTAAATATACATTTAAATTTACTATAAAAAATTTCGAATTTGAGGAGGGGGCAAAAAAAAATTCAACTATTAGGTCAAGTGGGGTATCATTTGAAAGGGCTTGAGTTGCACTTTTTAAAACACTTTTCTTTTTTTTCTACATTGGTAAAATTTTGATCTATGAAGGAAAATGTAAAAAAAATACCATCATCCCCCCCTTATCTCAGAAGTTATCAAAGCGAAGAATTTGAAATAATTACTTGTGATTAAGATCACATCACATCATCAGCCTATATACGTTCCACTGCTGGGCACAGGCCTCCTCTCATGTATGTGATTAAGATAAACATAAATATTACTAAAAAAATATTTTTTTCTTTATCATATTTTTTGTTTGATTTACAAAAATCATTTCCTAGTTAAGTTTGCAATTTAATCAACTTTATAAGTTATAAGTATTTTGTGTTTTGAAATTCCTATAAGACTATAATAGAAATACTCTCTTTCAAATAAAATAAAAATAATAGAGATCGGTTCACGTGATAAACAATAATCGCTAAAAGACCAACATACATACTAAGCCGATTGCCCTTGCACGTTAGAACCAAATGGGGCCGATAGATGGCGCTGACCCCATTCGCGCTGTTAAGATTTTTCTAGAATTGATGGGGTTGGGATTGAGACGCGTATATTTATTTTCAATAGCAGGTCAAAAAAAGATCGCGATTCAATTGTCTTGGTGTAAAAGTTACTCGTTTGAAATTGAATTCTATTGTGTTGGGTTAAAATAAGTAATTTAACAAATATTGGGACATTTACTTCACCTTGAGTTAATTGTTAGTTTGTACGGAACCCTCGGTGCGCGAGTCAGACTCGCACTTGACCGGTTTTTTTTAAATAGCTCTATGGGTAAATCCCGAGATTAGCCATTCATATGTACAAACTCACAAGCTTTAACGAAGTATATATCTCCTGAGACCCAGGGAAGGTGCGTACCTTCCCTGGGTCTCAGGATTAGTTCTTTGGAATCGGGAACTTTTTGACATGAAATTAAAATGTGTTGCATTTGTTTATCACTAGCTTGTGCCCGCGACTCGTTTATATCGCAGCTCCATACAAACTTTTACCCCCCATTTCACCCCCTTAGGCCCCACCCCGATAAAAACTATCCTATGTCACTCTCCATCCCTTCAACTATCTCCACTTAAAAAACCACGTCAATTCGTTGCTCCGTTTTGCCGTGAAAGACGGACAAACAAACAAACAAACACACACAGACACACACTCATACATTTTCCCATTTATAATATTAGTATGGATTCCTTTATGAGTGTGTGCAAAAATTGCCGGTATTACGGTACTTGGGTACTAGTTTTGTTGACACACGCGACAATGAAATAAACAATGCCCGTGCATCCGGGCGCGTCGGACACAGTACTCGCATGAAAACATACATGAACATAAATACTTCATCGTCATTCACCAGTGTTCATAAATGGGTCATACACAGTCAGAAAAACTAAAGTCTTCAATCCTATCGTCAGTAGTTAGGGCTTACGTGCATATTTATAATGTTTTTACGGTTTCGTAGTCAACAGGGAACCGTAAAATCATACTAATAGTAATAATATAACCCCAATTAATCAATAATGTCGTATTTTCTGGAAAAAAGATTAAAAATGTTGTCACATGGAGAAAAAAGCAAAGGAAGAGGTTAAACAATCACAAAGTTATAATAGTCTACAGTTTTAACAAGGGATATGTCCTGTCGGCTGTCCCGTTTTCGCAAAAGGCAACTTCATATTAAGGGGCTCCCATAATTGGCGTCTGGGATCGTACCTTCGATCTGAATCTCTTAGTTTTCTTAGGTTTTTGGTAGCTTATTATATTAACAACAACGGCTTTAAGCAATATAGTATCCCATATTTACTTCAAAGTTCATTGTTTTCGAGATTGGTTTAAAATGAAAACCCTAGACCAATTTTTAGGGACGTCACAGACGAACCCAAATATGTAGATTTCGTATGTGTTAGATCTTTCACGTCAATAGAGATACAAAATAAGTGTTATTTTAGACAATGTTTAAAAAGATCATACAAAATTAAGTATTCATTTGTTTCAAAATCCGGAAGACCAAAATTGAGATAAAAGATTGAAGAACCGATAACCGTTTGATTTATACTTCTATCTGTAGTGCAAAAGTAGGAGATACGATTCAAAACTTGTCAAAAATCGATGGAAACCTCGGGTAGCCCCTTAAACGATTGTTATTTCCTAAGTCGCTCGCAGATTGTTACATCACTAACTGCGAGCGTTTTCCCTCTCTAACAAGCAATATTAAAACAGTTGTAGCTTCGTAATTCTTTGAGATATCTGAGGGCTGCCTGGATGGGTGGGATGCCTAGTGAGCATATTGTTTTGCCTGGTGGAGTAATAATAATTTTCGAGTCGACACCCGTATTATAGAAGAAGATACGCCGTTGTTGCCGTTTAGAGTCCAACAAATATTTTGGCTTTGTGGCTATTACCTTTGGCATTGTCCACACAAGAGACACGCGAAGCTAAATCACAGAATGACCCAAATAGTCAAGCTAGTACAACTAACGTCCGTGACGTATGATTCTTTATGAGAAATAAAGTTCATTAAATATATATCTCTTTTACAGTGCGCGGCATTTTATGTACTTTCCGATGCACATAATAAAGGATGAAAAAAAAAACCAGCATTTCAGTGGATGGTGATTATGTTATACACTTAAGGAATAAAATAAAAATGAAGTCTATTGAATATTTTAAATAATCCACGATGCATTATGCGTATACTCTCTAACATCCCGTACCCGTGGCTTTCCCATTTCGGCTCTCAAAAATATATATGCATTAAGTTTTAATTGGATCGCATCCGAATACATATAAAGAAAATCTTAGAATCAATAGTGAACGCTGAAACGTAGTAACCTTTGTAGGTGTTTTAAAACACTGAACTTAATACATATCCTATGCAGGTAATTATGCGCTATACCTATGTTTAGAATGGTAACTAGGTACGCTTTAGGATAGCCTAAATATTCACACACTCAATCCAAGAACAACAACAAAATTAACATACGAGTATGAATGGCGCGAATGGAAAACAATTTCGGTCTAGCTTACCTATAAATAACTATACAAAAACTTGTACCTGTACTTCCTCAAATGCAATAAATTAAAATATTACTGAAAACCTCCCATAAAGGCAGTACAGCACTAATTACATCCTGGCGCGTATAATAATATTATTATACGCGCCAGGATACACATCCGGGGAGTGTAATAAATACATCCTGATGTTTCGAGTCCTTTACAGCCCTTGTGGCCAAACGGGTAGACGGGAAGACGGTAACCAAGGACAATGAGTTAGTAACTAAATTTTCTCGTTATGTCTGTTATCGTCTCGTTTTCAGTTATGTTCGTAATTTCCCTATAACATGCTTTATCAACGACCTTTTACTCAAAATAAGTATGAGTGGGAGGATGAGTTTCAATAAATAGAATACTCGCATGCAGGTCGCGGTTTTACTTATTTTAATGACGAGTTTTAAAAATGCGTTCATTTAGGAAAAACGTATTTACATAATCATGCATATAAAAGTACAGTCAAAAACATCATGGACACTGACCCGGGTTTGGTACATTATATGTTTTCAACTGTACTTAGCAAGGTATACTTGTATGTGCTCCAGTTACAAAAATAAGACTCACAAACAAACACTAGCTACTCAAAACACATCTAGATGGCGCCAATGTCAGTCTCTCAGTTGACTCGATTACACTACGCTTGATCGCAATTGTTTAAATAGCCTTATGTAGTATAATGGACCCATGTATCGAGAATATTAAGCCGCTTTTCCACCTTCGAATAGTCTGGGTCAACAAGTAACTAGCCGCATTGATCGTCAGTTGTCAATGCGGAAACGTAAAGTGGGTTGACATTGCCAAGTGACTAAAGTCTACCAGGCCCCCATTTCACAAAATTGACAACAGGCTTGCATTTCTCTGTACAGTCATTAATATAAGTACATAAAAATGGGCATAAATATCGGTACACGCCTTTATGACAGTGCCAATAGAGTCCTGCACAGATGTTTATGTACTAATTTATGTACGTATAAATAAAAATACCCCTGACAATACATTTCTGGGTCCACATATATAACGATAACTATTTGGGGTTATATGTGCCAGAAACTTACACAGAATTGTTAGGTGACAATTGTCACGTTAGTGAAATAATGGCCCGGTGAAACATGAGTCAGTTCAGCTGCAAACGCACAGAGAGCGTTGGCGGGGTGGCGCGGTGCGGTGCTGAGGATGTACCGGTTGTAATGTTCGAGCTAATACGAAAGGGTCCGTACAGAATACCGCGCCGCGCCGCTCTGTGCGAACTTTTTCATATTTGTCTCTGTGCGTTTGCAGCTTTAAGGTATGTTTCCATTTAAGTGACGCATACCTTCATAGCTTTCGTTTGGTTGATTTGTATGTGTCAGACCGGTGGAAAAGGAGCATAACAGAAAAACTATCGTTGTTCCATTTTTTGTTACTCCGAATGTGTAGTTTGCCAAAATCGCATCTTCCGAAGGCAGTATTCGATAACTTTTCTAAAGCTTGTGACAATAGCGCCTTGAATCGTACAGAAAACCAAAACAAAGCAGGAAAAAATATCTGACATCCTACGGCCCTTAGACATAGAGTCGTGTCAGATATTTATGCGTGCTTTGTTGGGGCAGATATGAATGCTGTACAACAACTTAACGGCTTCTGCGAAATTTGGCATACCTACATGCTTTTGGGGAAACAATAATTCGGACAAACGATAAGTAACCGAATAAATACATACAACGCTACAGCGGTTGCTTTTAGTTTCCCTCTAGTAATACAGATCTGTTCACTCACGAAGGTGTGCTCAGGCCCCTTTTTTCACCAACTAGACATTGTGATCTGACAATGAAAATGCGACGTACAATGCCGGCTCGATTAGCAACAAAGCTAATTAACAACCACCTTTACTCGTCGACCCAGCAATGCACGTCATATTCGCAGGAGAATACTCCACCAGAACTCTGCGAGCGGAACGGTGTACGAGGGAAAAGTCCACCAACCGTCGTATTTTTTTTTCACAACTCTGGTGGATTATATATGGGCCAGTGTGCACCTCCGTAAAACAAGTCTGCACTGAGTAGACTAGAAATTGGCGTCACAACTACTAGATACCTGAGTGGTATCGCTTCTCATTGTGCGTGACGCGTCGATGCGTCCTCCTGTTCCTTGTATGGATCCTGCCGCTGCCGCCGTCCCCACGCGGTCCGCGCGGCGGCTGGTTGCCTGCTGCAGAAGATGCTAGTTGGGTCAGGAGTTAGATCAGGATCTGGTGGGTAGGAGCAGATGACGCAGGGTGTGCGTCATAATTATAGTCTGGCCAGCTAGTCAGGGGACAATAATGTTTTGCTTTCCGTACAAAACGTCTTTTTACATTCGCAGGCTAACGGCCTGAAATACAGTTTTCCCAAAGTATACCGTCCCAAACTAATTTTTCAAATTATTCTAGTTGATACAAGCTTATACTAGAAAAGGGGGCATTTCGCGCAAATGGATGCCAATTTATGAAAGTTGTATACATAAGTTTCTTAAAATATCATGCCGTTAGCCTGCGAATGTCAAAAGACGGTTTGTACGGAAAGCAAACCACCTAAGCTTTCGGCGCATAGAGGCTAAAATCCGCGGTAGAATTTTTCAGCCTGTCTGTTGCAGGGCCATAGATTATGTATGGAACAGCTGCAGTCGGAATGAACCTAGCGGAATTCGGTCTCAAATTCAGCCTTTATGTGGCCTATCTCAGTCCGGGGATAAAGCTGCAATGTACGGCAAAAATATTTTTAGTCACACCTGGTCATAAAGTGCGAATTATCGCAAGCTACGCGTGCGGAACGTCTCACTTCCTGTCCAGGAGGACACGTTAAATTTTGTAGTCCCCACGGCGGTAGTGAAGAAAGTATAATCTGCAACATTCTTTTTGTTACCACCCTAAGTCATTAATTGTATTTTTATACATTGTAAAAAAACCGACAATATTACACATAATGATCTTGTCTCTAACAAATGAGGCTTGGAATACACTGCATAGGACTGTCTTGATTTTAGGATTAAAAATAGACATATTTGCCCCACATTGCAGCTTTATAAACTGAATGATGGGTGCCAAGATTGTATTGGCTTTACATGGTGACAACCATTGGCTGGCCAGACTACGTAACAGAAGTGTGAAGGCTCTGCTACTTGAGTAATACATTGAATATGACCAGTGTATACAAAGCGGCCGGCAATTCTCGGATTTCGATTCAGAGTTGCCGATTCGGTCCATCGTCCATCTATTGTATAAAAGGAATGGTATAAGCATGAAAGGATTGTATCTGCTTAGATACGATTGGAGCAATTTGCTCATCGCAGGAATCACTTACATCGCTTAATAATACATAGGATTCCAGTTTCTTTGAAAAACCACGAAACCCAAAGTAATTACTTATCTACTCATAAAACTCACGACTGTGGTCAAATGTCTATTAAAAAACGAAAAGAATAGAAAACAAAACAATAACGTGTGTGTTGGCTGTGTTGTGTAGGTATGTAATCAATAAGAGTAAATATATGAATGGCACTTCAGTTGAGTGTGGGCAAAGGATAGAATGTGCTATAATACTAGTATGTTTTCTATTTATATTTACAATCAGAAATTCGTTCTGAAAACCCATCGCATCAGTGCTTTTTGTTTCGCATGTTAATTGATGTAATGTATTTAAATAGCTTTTAACGTTCGTTATACAGAGTCTTCGGGATAACTATTGTAGTAAGGTGTTTTTTATTTATTTATTGATTTAGACAAAAACAATTAAATACATGTTATCGTTATAATGCCCATCTAGGTAAAACCTAGGAGAGGTTTGGATAGACTAGACTATTAGGAAGACTTTGAACCTTAGTCCAATCTATGAAAGTTTCTTTTCAATCGAGATTTCACTCAACAGCATCGGATGATAATGTACAAAAACAATTGAGTCTCGATACCTATGGTCACATGCTCATGTTATAGAGATTCACCATTTTAGCATATCGGAGTAACATGCTTATGCAATTATGCATGCATGACCTACTGCCTCACTGCACAAACGGTGTCGGAGATCAGGGGCCCTTTCCAAGAGTAGGTACTAGTAGACCCTCGAATCATTCTAGCAAGTAGGTATAATTTTCGCGAAAAAAACAGGTCGCGGTGTTTTTCTACTTTCTATACTATCTATACAGATTTAGGGTGTGTTGCACCAAACCGTCTGTAAACGTAACAAAGCAAAGTTCGTTAAAATCTGAATGTATAGAACATTAGTCCTGTTTCTATGGAATGAGAGCTGCCGGCGCTATGTTTAACGTTGATCGATCTGCTATCGTAAGCTGGGGCAACCCGCCCTTATCCCGAAATTTCGCTTGCGTGGCAAAGGCCTCCACACACCGAACGCGGTTCGTGCGCGGCGCGAGTTGGTATATCTCTTTCACAGCCAACGCATTTAATATCTCATTATATCTATCACACCGTTGCCCGCGTTGCTACCGCGACGGGCCCGCGGCGGTGCGATAGAGACGCCGCGCTACTGTGCGGAAGAGATAGAGATACCGCCCGACCCGCGCCGTGCACGACCCGCGTTCGGTGTGTGGAGGCCTTAAGTAAAACGCAGTCGGTGCCGCGAGGATCGGTAATATATATTTTGTGGTTGAATCACACCGTTGTAAAAGGCGTGAAGTGTTCAAACAAAACGATAACGCGCACAATGTTTGGTCGCGACGACATTCTGTTGTTTTATCACACAATGGCTCGATACGAGTGATTCTAGACACGCGGACGCTCCCTGCACGTAACATACATATTTGTAGTGTTTTGTGCTTTTTGAACGAGAAGCCAAGTTGTCCGTTTCTGCTTGGGCAAAAACTATTTCGTATTTCCGGATATTCTCCTCTACAGGTTCCATTTCATAGCCGATTAGTAGTAGTAGTAGATATTAGAGCGTAGTTATTAAATATATACGATACTAGCTGCCCGGCCCGGCTTCGGATGGATTTCCCGTTTTCCCGTAATAATGGAACATTTTCGAAAAAAGAAGGTTTCTGAAAAGTAGCATCAGGGATAATGTCGGCTTCTAATGAAAATAATTTTACAAATCGGTTTAGTAGTTTCGGAGCCTATTCAATACAAACACACAAAAAAACAAACAAACAATCAAATCTTTCCTCTTTACAATATTACTGTAGATTAAATTGTTCACTGTAAGAAATTCGAACACAATCTTGTATTTTTTACTGAATAAATATGTCTATGTGTTCAATGATTCTCCTGCATTTTGTCGTTACAGTTTTTGGACATGTAAAAAAAACAGACGTGCGAGTTTTGCACTAGTGGCAAACGAGAATACCTACTGTTGCCTGATGTTAAGAAGATTCACAGAAGAATCATAAGCGCGTTTCCCACCCTTTATTTGATTTGAGGATTCGTTGTGTCCCTCACCCTGTACACAGCGCATACTCGAGATCTCATTCACCACCAGGAACACAACTACACATAAGGTCGTCGAATACAGTTCGATGTTAAGTTTGTTTATAAAATAATGAGCAACTGATATCGACTCTCCGTCACTTCTTGGTAGGCTTTTATTCAAAATTCCACTACGCACTGCACGTCATAAGAAATAATTTGTTATTCCATACTCACGTACAAAGTACCTCTCGTATTCCTACTTCAACCGTTGTTTCAATTATTATGCTTAACACAAACATGTCTCTCACTTATAATCAATCTATCAAACCGTCCTTACGGTGCTCAATGCAATTCAATGCAATTCCAATATAATCTGAACAAACCAGTAGCACTTTCGAGAATAAAGTCCCACTCACATTCATTCATAATTAAATAGCCACACTCTGTGTAATCTCCTAATCCATTCTGGTTATTAGACACGTATTGGTTGCTTGGAGTGGATCTTCAGTGCTTTACTTTTGTCTATGTGTTCATTGTGGTTGTTGAGCTTAGCTCGATGGAATTACTAGAATACGTGATGTGCAAGAGCGGAGACATGGATGACTGTTATGCGGACATAGCACGCAAATTAAGCAAATAATATTATTATAAACAGACGCATTACATTGTTTCAAAAACTCTGTTCGCTCAACTTCGCTGAACCTACGGCGCCTTAAGAATCATCGTGAATAGTACTTGCCGTAAGTAGGTATAAGTACCTATAGCTTTGCGCACGATATCGTATTAGATATAAATACTGGTGTCTGTACCTAAGAGCAACTCTAAGTCTTGGAATTTGTGTTACAGACCGCGACGAAAATACTAAAAATATGAACCAATAGAAAAACTCGATATCTCGGGAAAAATATTCGTATTTGTCACTTATATACAACGTGTTACAAAAAATACCCATAATTAATCAAATATTTTCATGTCATATCAAAGCCAATAATAGTGTCAACCCTAGTTAGATATCATGTCAATTAACCGGAGCTGGTGTAGACTATTTTAAAGGGGTAATATTTGTACCCGTTGTAATGAATGTCTACGAGTGTCTCGTACTTTAGTTTATATATGTATGTAAGATCTATAGCTATGCTTCGATAAAAGGATGGTACGGCCGTGCCGCTGTTTTGCTCGACTTGGCGATATGTAACTTCGATGACCGTTGGGGCGGAAAGGTTCTCGAGTGACGACCACTGGATGCTGGTGGCGCGGGACCGGTCATTGAGGCACTCTTTGGGAGAGGCCTATGTCCAGCAGTGGACGACTTTCGGCTAATATGATGATGATGACGTAACTTCAGAAATAATCATTTGTATTGACAATGTAATTCTTTATTCAAATGTCGCAAGTAAGTACGCCGCGCGTGCGAAGAGAACAGCATGTCTACATATCGAGCGACCGAGACAACGTTTTGACGGTTGAACTTAAACGATTCAACATTCGCCTGCATACTCGTACAAATTACAAATTCACAAGCACGCGTGGACAAACTAAGCGGTACCCTCAGGTGATACCAAGTTCGTTGACCCCGGTCGCTGATAACGCGAGGTGAGCGTTATCAAACGTCCCTAAAACCCTTTTGGTATACTAACATTTGTTCCGATAAAGCAAAGGGAACGTGCGTGATAGTCGTATTGGTTTTAGCGTTCCGGGTTACTAACGGAAAATAATACGTCACCTTAATGTGGTAGCGTCCAGCTGGCTGGAGAAACCCAAATAGTGTCAACACTATTTGTGTTAAAAGTTTGACGTGTCTGTTTATATCTGTGGGTCTACCTGTGGCATCGTAGTTCCTAAACGAATAGACCGATTTTAATGCGGATTTTTGTGTCTAAGAGCTGGCGAGTACGAGGTGGTTCTTAGCTACCTTTCTACATAATCGGTTCAGCAGGTTTCGATATGACTTTTAAAGTGTGAAATGAAATTGTCTGGGGATTTTCAACTGTCCTAATTTAATTTTCCTTTTATTCTGCGTCACCGCTTGGACTATAAATCTTCGCTATATTTATAAAAAAATATTAACAAGCCTTAAAACGGAAGGAAGGTATTGATTATAGTCATTCCACGCGCTTTATGCACTTGTCCCAGCGCCGGCGAGTACTCGCACGCTAAGCAGTTGTTCCCCGCTGCTTTCTATGACAGTAGACGTTAAGCTGAGTTAAAGAACTTCGGGCGGCTTAAGAACTTCTAACAGTCGATTAGCCCACTCACTCGACAAAGGGGGCCCAACTGTTAGAGCTGTTTCCCACTGACGTATAGTTTTTTGCGGTTATGGTTTTCTGCAGGATCCAGTTTTCTGTAGTATGCGTGCAGTATCCCGCAAACAGAATGCTCGTGTGAACTTTACTATATTAGCACGTATACACTAAAAACGGAATCCTGTAGAAAACCGTATCCCACCAAAAACTGGAAATGAGTGGGAAAGCGCTCTAACTCGCGTCCGCAGGAATTTACCTACCACAACCCTGCACGTGTCCTGGGTGGTACCAAAAGAGTGTCAAACTTTAACACGTTCGTAACCAAGAACCCGCCTGGTAATGTTTGCGGCCCATGAACCTATACTTGAGACCATAATTAGATTCCACAAAAATACCCTCAAAATTGCCATTAAAATGAAAAAGAAAACCGACACTGGCTAACTTACACTCTTCCAAATGCCACGTGTAGCCAGTTTTTAGCGACGTCCAAAAACAGTGTAAGTTTGCAAGTGTCGGTTTTATTTTAATTTTAATCGTAATTTTGAGGTTATTATTGTGGAATCTAATTATGGTTTCAAGTATACACGCCTAGAGAGTTCTGTCGATTTCTGCTGTATTGTTCTATTTTTAGTCCGGTTGCGAAAGTGTTAAAGGCCATTATAATGTATGCCATTCGATTCAATAAATACTGTACATAAGTGCGAATATTATTTCCACGAGAGTTCCAGTTTCATATTTTCAAACTGAGTCATGTTAGTGGTTATTCCCAATGACATGCCTAGGTCATTACGTCCTAGTACAAAAATATCTTACACGACTACACGCTTTACAATTACAACTCGAATGTCTATCTGTCACTTTGAGACGAGTTTGCAAGAAGGATGCAAACTACATTTTAGCTAAAGGCCTCCACCCACCGGACGCGTGTCGTGCGCGGCGCGTGTGCTGCGCGTGTCGGGCGCGTTTGAAGCGGTATATTCACACCGGAAGCGGGCGGCGTGTAGCAACGCGTGTGCAGCGCGGCTGTGGGTGGAGGCCTTAACTGAGGTTTGTTATTTTTTATGAATTTTTAGCAAACTGAAGTTTGTTAAGTTTTATGAATAAAGGGTTTTAGTCTTTTTCGATACTATGTTGGAGTATTATAGCACTGGGGCTTTATTAAAACTAGACTAAGTATTTTTGAATTAAGTAGTGTCTGTCAGCGATGTTTATCAATATTATCAATCGGTTTTTTTTTAATAATATTATAACGCGATTTGGATTATTCAGCTATTCCTTGTCGTTATTCTGTCCCGTTAACCTGGCGACAAAATTACAGAGTTTATTAGAAAAAGAATCCCTTCTTCCCATCCCCCCTCCCTCCCCCTGCGTGCCAATATATCTAATAACAACCTTATTAGTAGTACGCTATAGTTCAAATTAACTCAGCAAAATTGATGAAGGAGACGATGAAATAAAATACCAATCTGTTTTTGCCATTGCCAAATATTTTTCAAAGCTTTATCTCTTTAGGAATAACGTCCAGATTCGAACTATTCGAATTTGCTCAATAGCAAAACGGTAAAGGACGCGCGGACAAAATTACAAATTTATTTGCAGAATATGAAATTGCAAAAAGTGTTTAACGGCTTTATACTCTTGGTGGTCCATACAAAAAGGGTTCGAACATGAAAAGAAAACTCCACATTTGGTGATGTAATAAACCCATGAAACGCAACTAGTGCCAGACAATATAAAGTTCATCCACCCATTTACATTATTGCCACTACACCCGTGATGTTTATTTCTTACAACTCCAATATCTATAGCAGTGAATGGAGAGTCTAAAGGAGTTCTTAAAAGAAGACAAGTTACATTAATAGCATTGACCGCATCTTGGCACAGGACTTTATTTGTCCTTAATAGCTCAATCAGTGCAGGCCATTCGAGTCGAATAAACGGTCCCCGTTCAATACACTGCCGTCCGTCCGGTAGTTATACGCGCGCTGTAAAACCAGGATCAGAGATCTTGTGATATAAATCACAAGACGCTGAACAGGGAAACGTATTATTAATACAGTAGCCGGCAAATAACTTGCGCAACGCGGGACGAAGGGGAGGGGCAGTTCGCAAGGCGAATTGTACCTGCGAGCTGTCCCCCCACTTCGTTGCGCAAGTTATTTGCCGGCTACTGTGCATAAGTAGGGTAAGTATAATATGCATATTTTTTGTATTACGAAAATCAAAAGTATAATCCAGAGGAATATCAACTGTAACATTAAAACCTTCATATGTTTTTTTCTGATTTTCTAGGCATTTGAAATCTGCACGCGCCGGCACCCACCGAAAACCGGCATAGACTATGACGTCACAATACATATTCTCGGCGCGTATACTATGGAGTTAGTCATTCATTTGCCGTTATCTCCATAAAATTTGCTATTTACCCTATACTGGTCATACAAAATATCATATCTAGTCCAATATTCTGTTATGTAATTTTATTGTTTTTTTTTTTACAATAACGCATTTTGAGGGACCATATAACTAGGGCTCCGCCGTCCGTCCGTCGGTCACCAGGCTTATCTCATGGACAGTTGAAATTTTCGCAGATGATGTTACCGATATAACAATAAAAAAAAAATAAGTGGGCTCCCATAGAACAAACGTGTTTTCTTGCCGTATTTATAGATAATGGTACGGAACCCTTCGTGTGAGAGTCCGACTCGCACTTGGCCGGTTTTTTTATTTATCTTTCTTAACAATTTTACATTTCAGTTAACTAAGTATAAATAAAGAAGCGAGTAGTATTATATATAACAGTAGAACCCGCTTGATAATGGCTATTTAGAATAAATTGTGTATAGTCTTGGCAAATTTGCAGGTTAGTAGTGAATTCGACACTTACATTGAAATTAGGTTGATTTTTACAAACCATGAAAACGGAGTATGGTGGGGAGTCCAGAGATTTAACTAAATAATTTTGATGAATATACATATTATTGTATTATAGAATCATGACGTTTCTGCTTAATAAACATTTACTGTTAATATAGTATGGATTATGTGAATATTCCGTGACCCCATAAAATAATCTTCGTATCTGTGTCTCTCGCTCGCTCTTACACGTTCTTATGCGCGAACAAGCGATTGAACCAAAATCAAACACTTTTCTAAGAAATCACGGACTATAATAATCCTTAAGAAAGGGTCTGATATTATTTATGAATTTATGAAGCGCTCTCGACATAAAATGTACATTCAGTGCATTTGATAAATATAAATCCATTTATAAATCGAATCGTAACTTATGTTGAGATTGAACTACTCGCGTCTTAATATGTGCTTGTATTATTTTATAGCTCTATTAAGAACATATAAATCAAGTAGATATTATGATCTGTAAACTTATTTTATCTACGCACATATCATTAATGCTCTTAAATGCGTTCGGAAACCGTAGGAAATGACCAGCATTACTACAACTGATTTTACTATGAGAACTTTCTTGTGTCATTACAGTACAGATTTTTGATAAATTTGTATCGTTATGAGTTTAAATTTGGAACAGCTGTCAAAACTCAAGTGGGTCTCTATTCTAGTATCCATAGATATTAAAAGTTATCGATACGAAACTTCAATTCAGTACGTTTTTTAATACAAACCGTACGACATTTGATCTCGAGTGATATGAGTATAGGGACTTCATTCGTTTGTCTCTGATTTTTTTAAAAACCATTCGTCATGACGGATGATCGAATTGCCGCCATTGCTGTTGTCATTTTATTGTTGGTTTTTTGCTGTTACTTACTACTACTTATGATATGTGTGTAGAAAAAGTAGTGTATGCAACTGTACATAATTAGGCCTTAAAACACGAGTGTGGTTTTATGAAACGAGCGTCAGTGAGTTTCATAACAGGATCACACGAGTGTTCTCTCTCTCTCTTTATGGATCAGTCGCAGAAACTACTATTGCAGCTACAAGTTCGTTTAAATGCCCATGCCCTAACAGATCACATTCATCCGGGTAGCCAGTGAAACATATAAATACCACAGTTGAATGCGTAATTATGTTTCAGAGTAACCGATGAAAATACCTACTGCAATGAATGCTTAATGATTAAAATACCGACACTACATAGCGATTTAATAATTACATTAGCCAAATTAACTATAAAATGAACGCAATAACAGGTTAAGGAGATACTAATATTACGTTTGGTGTAAGTACTTAGTTATTTCAACCCAGAATAACAACGTCACAACTTTAAATCCGTACTACCGTTGTAGTAAAAGTAAGTAAAGTCACTCTTTTGGTCGTGAAAAACCACGTTTATTTAGAATTTCTGCGTGAATGTTTTAATACCCGACCGTTACAACCCTATTGAAAACTTTTAAATAACTAACGGCAAAAATAAAGTAACTTTTCGTATGTTTGAAATCGTATTGCTCATTTACGGTTTTATTTCTTTTTACAGTGTACAATTTACCGATAGTTTTTGCACATAATTACTCCAAGTGCATTTTAACACAAGGAAACTACCAAATTAAGGTTAGAAAGAGGCTACAGAACTAACGTAAAACAGTATGCATAAACTATTCTAACTTATTACTAACTATGCCCCTTCATATGTCTAGCCAGGCAGCGGGTAGGTACAGTTCTCTGAACCCCGGTAACTGCATAGAGTAACTTGGAATACCTTACCGATGCAGATCCAATAATCTACAGCAATTCACAACAAACTATTTGATTCAATGAATATCTTTCAGAGTTCTTATTTTATTATCCGGTTATTTTTTTTACCGTTTTCCACGATTGCATTAAGATTCATTCTTTTAAAAAGGCCGTTGGTACCTACACGAGACGTCAAAGGATATAATACTATATGACATTCCATATAATATTACACGGACCCCTAGTTCTATTTAGATATGAAGTAATTAGCTTTAGTATCGAATCTTTGTAACGCTTTGGCATTTGCTGCAATGTAACATTTCTTATGATTCAAATAAATAAAATATACAGACAAATTCGTCCACATTTCTTTGTTTAACTTTATCAAAAGTCTATTAATTTTACTTGTTTTAATCATTTACGTAGTACTTTTCAAACTATGTTTTTGCGTAACAAAACGATTTTTCCTGAAATACCATGACGATTAAAGACCGATTTTCCAAATCTAATTTGAAATAGGATATGAAAACTCCCAGTATGAATTGATTATATCGTGTAGTACAGGAATGCCTTCTGCTTTACCGTTAAGTACAAAAATAGTAGGAAAGATATTGTCCTGACTTTTACAACGCCCACGGACGCGAAGGGGTGGGGAGATTTCTAACCCAACACCATGTGAGGTAGGTGAGAAATACTATTTTTATTTTACAATCGATATGTCGGCTGAGGCGAGCATCCGTGATTGAAACACTCTCTGACGCTCAGCGTTAGCACAGCCGCAGACATCACAGATATTCCCAGGAAATACGATTGTCTAGGCATTCCTAAGAACGCAGCAGGAAATGACGCAGGAATAAGAGAGCATTAAAATGTAACGCAAAATCGCTCCATCGATGTCAATTCGCAAACGAATATAATACCCATACAAATGATGGCATTTAGCCTCAGATGAAGTCTTTCAGCGTGCGAGATCGAATCTGGCATAATTGTCGCATAGATTTTTTAATCACCTACATGATATAAGATAGACCAGTAGGACACTTTGTTCACACAACGACATGACGCTTTTATAAATAACATCATAGAGGGCAAGGTAAAAGGCAAGCTAGGAAGAAGTTCAACGATAAGCTACATGAAAAAAATTAAAAAAAAACAGTCACGTTGTTTAAAAGAAGTTCCTTCGGACGGAGCTAAAAACAAGAGTCTGACTCTTAAATTTATAATGATGACATGATAAATTGCATAAACTGGCAATGTTGATGTCTGAGGACGCCACTTTTCTTGAGCATTGAACCCACTATAGTCAAAACGGCCTTACATCTAATATTTGACAGTAGTCATCCCAGTACAATTTATGTCGTCATAATGTCATCATTGACGTTTATTGTACAGGGATGACGGCTGTCAAATTTCGGCTGTTGAACAATTCTAATTATAGATGATTAGAACATGCTAAAGTGGCTGAATCTATCCTAATATTATAAAGGAAGGTGAAATAAAAGATTGTAGCTTTGTAAGTTTGTATGTTCTGTGTAATTTCCGGAACAACTTGTTTGGCGTGTAGAATGTACTTTCTGTATGGCTATATTCTATCCTGCAAGTTTGCCTGCGTTGTTTGCAATATGCGGGCGAAGTAGCGCGGGCACCTCGTATACTATAATTATTTTTCTGTTGAATATTGAAATAAAAAAGGGTGGATTATTTCCGAAATATGACTCGTTAGCGGTTTAGGTATGAATATGTTGACTTCATGTTTTTAATTGCAGAGCTATCCGTCAAAAAAAAGACATAGACCAATCTTTGCAATTATTTTCTATCGAGCCGATTTCGTCCTTTTTTTATCGAGTCCGTCCACGGTCTTTGAAATATCGTGAATATTAACATATATTCTCTTTGATTTGCTAGAACAAATAGTTTTGTTTTAAAAAACTGCTTAAATAACATCAATTTCAACAAAAACAGGTCTTGTCAGCCTCTTAAGGGTGTGTATCCACCATTGCGGTGCGAGGTAGCGCAGCGTTTGGCTAGGAAAACACACACCTGTGTGTCGGTGTGAGTGCATCAAATTTGACGGTTTGGATTTTATTATTTCTTTAATCACAATCCAAAATTAGTACAAATGGCGGGCTTAATGCCATAAAGCAGTCTTTACCAGTCAACTTTAGGTTTTTAAATTACAAGAAAACTCAGAATATTGGTGACAACTATTCTACGCGCTTATTTTTGCTCGCTGTGTTAAAATGGTTGAAGCTATATATCAGTCTGCATTTACTTCGCAGAGCTGGTTGATAAAGGAAGAAACGCTAAAGAAAGTTATATACGACAATGCAACTACGTCGAATATAACGAGGTTGTTCATCAATCGACACGAGTCTGGCACTCGCAAGTGATAAATCGTTCAAAATCACAGAATAACAACCACTCAACCATATCAACGAAGCTACTAACCTTGTGTAAAGTGGCCATCAAAGCCTAAACAACTCTATGTGATTGTATAGCAATGGAGACGAAGAAGTGCAATTGCAATTTTATCATCAACTGGTAACCAGTTACGGTTGTTAAGATAGCAATACACGTTGTTGACTTATCAATAAATGGATCAAAGTTACATCACAAAAGTTTTTCCATACGCAAAATTGGCGCTATTATGATGTCGAGTTGCGGAAACCCAGCCCACGTACACCTAACATAGCAAGTTTTTCCATTATGCATAATTGGCGATATTATGACTTATGACGTCGAGTTGCGGAAACCCGGTCCGCGTAAACCTAACATGACAAAAAAAAACCAGATGCAAAATTGGCGCTATTATGACGTAGAGTCGCGGAAGCCCAGCCCGCGTACACCTATCATAACAAAAGCTTTTCCATACGCAACATTGGCGCTATTATGATTATGACGTAGAGTTGCGGAAACCAAGCCCGCGCAATTTTATTATCAACTGGTAACCAGTTACTGGTTGTTAATATAGCAATACACGTTGTTGACTTATCAATAAATGGATCAAAGTAATATAACAAAAGTTTTTCCATGCGCAAAATTGGCGCTATTATGACGTCGAGTTGCGGAAACCCAGCCCACGTCGGCTTCAGGCCTAATCGATTTGTTTTGTCGTTTAGTACGGGGTTTCAGTTACAGGGCTTAGCCTACGTTCCATTTTTTCTTTTGAAAACTTTTGGCCATCGAAGTGTGGTTATAGCAGTGGTACAATAAAACAAGGGTCATTCCCGATGGTCGGGTCATCGCTAGTCCAGGCTCACCTATTCAATAGCCGATCACAAAGCAAGTGCCAACGCAAAAGTCTATGTATTATTCATTCGGACAGTAATATTAAACCAGTCGGTGGTATGTTTATATTGTTTATTGAACTGTACTAATGTCCATTTTGCTAATTGCTCCTAAAACAGCGATATTAACAGTCGCTAAAGGGAGGATGGACTACCTACTACTACTAAATGTTTTATTGTTTTTTATTTTTTCGCATCAGTTTTGTGACGCAAAATAAAACTTATATCGGGAGGAGCCCAAACTTGGTGCTTATGCTTTTAAAATGCTTTTAACATTGAAAATGTTATTTAAATCGCTTCAGTATGTCCCCCAATTTCAGCGAAAGTGAGACATCGCCCTGGTCACGTGAGTTTTAGGGCTACGTGGGTGATTGAGATGTCAAAAGATGCCCCTTGGCAGGACTACAAAATGTAAAAAAAAAAAAATATAGCTTTTTGTGAAATCGCTAAAATGTCGAAAAATTACGCATGTTTTGGGGTCTTTTCGTACGAAATCGCCAATATCTTGAAAACGAAAAGCGATATCGAAAAAATGAAAAAAGCCCTCGGGGTATTGAGTTTGCCTACATTATGAAAAAAGAAAACCTTTGTATATCTTACGGTCTAGGCAGGAATCGAACGAACTCGCATTATCGCCAGGTGTGACGTAAAGAATGTTTTTGTTTATTTCCCGGCGACATTTATGTTTTCATTCATGTCATGTCATTTATGTGTTTGTTGAATGTCTAAAGGGGTATGGGTAAATGTGTTGTCATATTTTTTAAATGAGCGGCCACTCGTTAAATTGGTATATTATGATAGATCTATTTGAAACAAACATATTTTGTTATGAAATGTAATCTAAAATGCATCGGAGCCGAGATATTTGCAATACATATTTCCGCAGGTTATATTAAAAAGTTATAAACCAAACTAAAACATCTCAGCTCCGATATTGTTTAACGCGTTTATTTTTATATAATATGTATGCGTATTAAGAGGTCCTCTAAAAGATTTTTACACAAACATCCGTGGCCGCTGCAAAAAAAAATCAATTTTTCTCATACAAGGTTACCCAATGCCCTTTGACTCTTAGAAGGAAGTGAATGTGCAGATATTTTTTATAATCTAATTCTTAAATATCGTTATGTTTTCAATTATTAGCATTTTTTTATTCTTTCTTTAAATATCTGAGAACGAAAATACATTTATTCATAAATCACAAACAAATTACAGCCTTTCCCCCCTTAATATCATTGCATTTTTTTGTTATAAATACTGCGTTAATTATTTGCACTGACTTTTTTGCACGGCTGACTGTTTTGGTAAGACACCAATCAAATTGTTCAATGGTTAAATTTATTTATTGATATCTATTTTATAACTAATGTTCATACTTTTAATTTGGACTCTCGACGTTTTTTTTAAACAACACATTAAAACGCCAGAATATCAACAATACACGTAGGTAATTAGATGATACCTACTACTGGACAAATATTGATTCCAAGTTTAAAATCTCGCGTTTTACTAGACACTGGACTAATAAGTCTTCGGTATGTTCGACTTACTGGTAGTTGAGGTTTCTGTTTTTATTTGTGATTATAATATATGTCGACGCGCAAACAATATTTATAACAAATACTGAAATACGAAATATACTGTAATATGTGTTATCTATAGGTACATTGGTATTATACTTTGGCAAAAAACTGAAGGTATGTTAGAGACCATCATAACATCATAAGTGTGTTTTGGACAAATAGTTTGTGTCAAGTGCTTGTTTATGGCGGCGGATACGATATGATTGTGAAGAGACTCGGTAGAGACTCGTATATTGCATGATAATTCTTAAGGTCTCAAAAGGATATTAGTCACAAATCAATAGTAAGTATATTGTTAAAATAAGTTGAGACCATGAAAAAGATGGGACTTAATTGTTCATAGGGTCGCTTACGAACATTATTACAAATAATGATCTATTTAAAGGGTGGCACAGAGGCTAATATTTTCTTCATAACTCAATCGACAGTGAGTAATTTCATTTTAGTTGAATTCATTAAATTCATTTTCAATGTATCAGAAGGTCGTGAAAGGCACGAGATCTGTGAATTTTTATTTTTATTTAAAACAAGTGACTGCAATGCAATGATAGCTTATATTTTTAGAATCGGCTTAGTAAGCCCTTTCATTTGATACACACGATAGGTTTCAGATCAAAAATTTATTTTCCCATGCAAAAAGAAAACGTCATAACACTCATAACCCATCCCCTTTGTTGTTTTTTTTCATACGGCAAAAGATCAATTGTTCCGATTTTCATGCTTTTAACACTATTTGCACCTTTTTACTAAATTTCGGGGTGTGCACCAGAGCGGGTATAGAAAATGTATACTAATGTATTCAATTAAAAAAAACACCTTGTTCTACCACAGATAAAATTAAGTAAATACATTCATTTTGTAACTTATTAAAGGCTAGCTTTAGTGAAAAATTTGGAAGAGTCGCTGACGTGAAAGTATTTTTATTTCTTTTTTGTACAGTAATATATCCTATAATTAATGTCATATAATTGTCTTTACTATATGCACATTATACGTGACGCACGTCAAAATCGGATGGCTAGAAAAAAAAATACCGGAAAGATCATATTTGTTTTTTTTTAAAGCTTTAAACTTCTGTGATCTCAAATTTTGCATACTCGTAACCAATACAAAACCACATCATGTAAAAAAATTACAAGCCAAAACTCGCTGGGGGCAGATTCACTTAGATTATCTTGCCATGGCCTTTATAAATAAAAAATAAATACTTAATTGTCCTCACAAAACTGACACATAGTTATTTTTTATTTAACAAGCCACACTTTTTTTTGAATGCGTAGTTTTCTTTTCTTTCATTTTGCAACACGTAGGCTGAGCACAGGTGAAACTGAATAATCGTAAATTGTGTTAAATTTCCCTCCCGGTGACCGGGTCAACAATGACGGCGTTAAAGTAAACCCTAATTTGAATTTAAATCACACATCGATCACAATTTGTTGCACTGAAATTGAAATCCGGCGGTAACTTTGGCATCCAATCGCTAACTATCTTGCATAGATTACAATAAATTGGCTAAAGCGTATGTGAATTTAGACCTAATCTTGATATAAGTAGAGTTGAGTTTGCTTGCGTTTGGACCACGTGGGACGATGACAGATTATGACTGACCGAACCGTGGAAACAATTGAATGTGGATTGCATACAAGAGAAGGCTAGACGGATTTTTTCACTGCAGTTTAACGAACAAACGATCACAATCCGGTATTCAACAACAGTAAAAATACACTATTTAAACATTGTCTATTTTCCATAGCATATCAAATCCAACATATTTTTACTATTTTAAAGGTTTATAAATACACAAGCTTTGGCCCGCGACTTCGTCTGCGTGGACCCGGAATAAAAAAGCTATCTTAGTTTTAATCCAGGCAATAAAAATCGTCCCAATTTGTTGACCCGTTTAAGCGTAATTGAGTAACAAACATCCAAGCATTTAAACATCCATACTTTCGCATTTTATAATATTAGTAGCTCGTAGGTATATTAAGAAATGGATTGTGTTAGACGTTAGATAAGTATAACGTCCTAGCTTGACTTTTATTATAACTTTCTGATTTGACTATGAACCAGTTACTGTATTTCCGACCCAACTACTCGTTATTAAACATAATGATAATGTTGGTACATTTAAGGTTTTTTTGTTGTAAAACCTTACATGTGTGAGACGGCGCCCGTGACAAGAGTGCGAAAGGTTTTAGAAATGTCTTCTTTAGACCGATTTCACTTCTCTTTGGAAATAATTGTTAAGTGTAATCGCTATGTCCAGTCTATAATAGACTTAGGAGTAGCTCATGATTCAAAGCTTCAATTTAACGCCTAAATTGATGCTATTGTAGATAGTGCCTTGAAATCGCTAGGTTTCATAATCGCTAGGTTTCTGTTCATTTTACTCAGGCCAAAACATTAAAGATTATTTTTTGTTCGCTAGTCCGGAGTAAACTCGTATACGCGTCTCAAATCTGGAATCCTTGCTATAATACCTACACAGACAGGATAGAGTTCATAGTGTTCAAAATAAATTTGTGAGATACTTGAGTTTTAAGCTAGTGTCCATAGTTCAGCCAATATTTGCAAGAAACACTATCTGGTCCCCTTATATAAGCGTCGTGAAATAGCCGATTATTATTTCTTCTTAGAATCACTAATTAATGGCGCCATTGATTTTTCCGAACAGCTCAAGGAACTCTCATTCGTAACTCCTTCCCGGTTCATAAGGCAGTTTCCCCCTCTTTCATTTTCTTTGACGAAAGAGCTTGATATCGAGATATTTAAGTGTGTAATTCCTTCTGTGAGGCAGAAACTAGTATGTATTTTGTCATTTTTGATTTAGCGATTCTTTTTTAATATTTATTTTCATTTGTTTATATTTTTTGTGCACTGTATCGATAATCCATTTATCATACTGATCGCGATGTCCTGGAACAAGTTGTATTTACTTGTGGCTTTATGCTGCTGGTTTTTGACGAGGCTCCGATACCCTTTTTATTAGGGTGGGGTGTTGTAAATCTAATGTGCTTAGTTCTGCTAGGTTCTGCTTAATGTTCGTATCGTTATGCGTGTAACTTAGTGTATGTTTTATACTTCTTTATATTATATCTAAACGCGAGGTCCTGTTTTAATTGGCTCTGTATCACTAATTAAGTTGCAATCTGTGTATATATAGCTGTTGGTTAAACATAGCCTTTTTCTTTCGAAGCGTTTGTCGCACGGGACGCGTAGCACAGTTTGGGTTGCGCAGGGCGGTTTAACAACTCAATCTTACCATCAGGTGGGTAAGCTTGTTTGCCACAGACTTGGTATTTAAAAAAAACGCTTCGGGAGCTCAAATACCGCGTGAAATCCGGTTGCTTCTTGGACACTGCACCTACGCGTCATCCCTTTAACTAATACACTTAACATGGCACCCGGCGTTCTGTTTATCACCAAGCACACGAGGGATACGTGAATTCACATTCAAATGTATCACATGTATTCTCTCGTTCGAATCTAACTGACTCCCGTTTCTGGCATTGGTGTAAAGCGTGCGCCGCAGCGGGGTTAGACTTTACAGAAGTTAGTAATAGCTCCTTTTAGTTTTCTAAGCTTCTCAAAGAGAGAGACTAACAAGCAAATTTAAGGCTTCTTAAAAAACCCGACTGGTTTAAAAAACAAAGCCAACTGACGTATAGAGGATTACATTTTAAAATGTGATTTGTGTATTTTTAGGGCCGCCTGCATTCGGGGGATGCCTATGTCCATCAGAACTAAAATATCATCATGACAATTTTTTGGTATCATTTTTTGATACTATATTTAATTAAGGTCACTGGCCGAGACGAACCTAATAAGCATCGTATTACGTTCAAGAGATGAGAAAACACGAAGAAATAAAGAGTATTCAGTACAAACCCAGCATACATTCAGATACCGAAAAACATTCCTACTAGCCAGTCGGGTTAAAACATGTGTACGATTTAGAATCTTATTCATAGAACACAAGAATGACTTCTAGAATATAACATTATTTAGTAAGCAGACGTGACTACACACACCATGCATATATCTCCGTTCTTCCGTATAAAGAGGGCAAGCTAGATCATACCCGCAATAAACTTGGCACGCCATCACCTCAGTATTTATGTTTATTAATAATTATCTTTTACGATGCTAGTTAAATTTCACTGCAGTAAAAAAGGTAGTGCATCTCACGCAAAGAGATAGCGATATAATTAGTCGGGTGCGCGCCGACCGAATTGTCTTGCGCGGCTACCGTACGAGCCACGTGCAATCGTCCATTGCTAAGTGAAGGGTGAAGGGGAAAACCGTCGCAGCACTCACAAGAATATATATTTAGATAAGAAACGAATGTAAATTCATGTCCAGAACTCAGTCTGCTTGTTTTGGGATACCCGCAAGAATATTAACACTTTCACAACCAGGCAAAATTCCGAACAATACCCCAGAAACCGACAGAATTGGCGTCGCGTGAGGGTTTATAGCTCGTGCTCGACTCTCGAGTATGCCGGCATCTGAGTAAAGTTTACGAGTGCCCGAGAGTCGGGTACGCGGTGTCCAATGTGTTAAACATTTCTCCAGTTCTAAGGAAAATGCAAGTCCGAGAAGTACGACAACCGTAAGTGTACGGCCAAGTTGCCCGATAGAGTTGGGCGTGCACTGGGACGGGGTTTCTGACGTGTATGTTAAACACCCTTAGACGCACACAGAAGCAAAAGTTATGCAACTGAAGTGACACAAGTAGTAATCAATTCAATGTCAGTTATAGACTTTGTCAACGTGGATTTCATTTTACATAAAGTGTTCCAGTAGCAAAGTGATTGATTCCGCATCTAAAGGTTAGATACATCCTCATCGTGAGTCTGCCGCGCGAGACCTATCCAGTCGGAGTGGACCCGAATGGGTAAACATAGTGCGTAATGTTACGTTGAAATCTTATGCGTATACTGCATGATATTGAACTATAGTGCTATTACAGTCACGAAACAAGATGAGAGGTAATTTTCTCTTACATACGTCATACTATGAAGGTAACATTGTCATTTCATAATATGAATCGTTGTTGGATTCAAAGATTCAAACAATTTATTCGCATAGAACAACGTAAGTACTTACTGTACATAATGTTGTTATTGTTACAATACAGAGAGTTCAGTGTGTTCAGCCTGCGTACAGGGGTGCGAAACATTTCGAGGAGCGAAGAATTTGGAACTTCATAACATTCGTTTTCAATGTTCCTGTGTCGTCTGTTCGTGGAAGGACACCTTATGGAGACTTTCCACCCGCAACGAACGGCGAGTAAATTTAAAACTATTGTTGTTATTTATGCCTCGCTTATCTGGAGATAACATTAGAACTTTAACGGATATGTAAGGGAAATATTCATTACAATCATTCAGTGCTTTTCGATACATAATGATACTAGAGTACTTGCGTTTCAAACTGGTGGATTTCCTTGAAGTCGCATGACGATCGACGCAGTTTTTTTCTAATCTTATATGGATTAGGGGTAGAGGGACATTGGACATAATGTCCTACCTTCAGGAAGGCTAGCACGACTTGTTAAGTCAGGTCGCGCGCAACTCAACTCCTTCCCCACACGCACAGTGCATTTAAAAAGAGGAGGTCAGTTGTATCGTCCTAATACAACGCGATTAGATCACGCGAATTGACACAATTAAGACTGCTTACAGATTTTCATGTTTACAGGGGGTTCTGGTAGTCCGTCTGTCCGTAGGAATTTATGTGTAGGTATAAAAGTTACAATTATTATCTGAAGTTAAGTGCACGTAACCAATAGAATACGGAATCTTTTGAATTGAAAACAATTAATTAAGACAACTATTCGAGTCCAATATGTTTGTTCGAGCGAGTATAAATTCGCGCGAACTTGCAATAATCGCGTAGTCGCACAGTATTAGGACGATCCCTTAGCCCCGATCCCCCGATGCAGGGTTTAATGGAATGAGCGGTAATAAGGTTATTAGCACGCTTCCAGTCTAGACTAATCAACATGAGCAATTCCCTAAGGGGCCTAGCTCGAGCCCGCTCTTTCTCATATACAGCGGCATAAGTAAGAGAGACACGCTAGCGGTTAAATGCTTACACAGATTCTGCGACAATTAGTTCAGTAGCGCACCAAAGCAACAGGCGCCAGACGACAATTTCGTATTACATTTATTTGAAATGCACATACGTATAATATCACATTTATAAAAACTGTAATTGCAATTTGAATCTTTTACCTTCAGATTAGCTTAAGAGTCCGCAGTAAGCTCGATTCGCCATACAAACGTAGTTACGCTCTCATTTCATAACTACGTGTTGGATTATAACGAAACTTTGCATGTTCAATGAAATGAGGTATATATCTGTAATTAGTTTATGTAGCTTCAGATACCATAATAAAAAAAATACAGCGAATTTAAGTTTTTCATACAAAACTAGTTTTTGCTGTATTTCGTTTGTTTTACTAATTGGCACCATGTAATTTAATTACATGCCATTGTATATGCAAAGTTTCGTCACAATCCAACCCGTAGTTTTAAAATGAGAGCGTAACTACGTTTTTATGGGAAGGTGAAATTCGGCCGAGCTTACTGCGGCCTCTTAATGAATGGTTTAATTTGATTCAATACTTGAACGTAAATAATTCAAAATAAGTATAATAAAAATGTTGTCTTTATTCTTTTGTACTTTTCCCAAAACTGCAACAAAAAGTACCGTAAATTGACATCTTTACATAGAGAAGAACGCAAACGTACTTAAACATATCGATACGTCCTTAATTGAGTACCTAATACAGTAAGGACATAAATATATTAAAGGTAAGTATGTCAATTACAAATTAATAAGAATAAGACACCCCTTTACAACTAGGGTCCGACCAACGCAAGTTGAGCTTACTAGATTAAATTACGCGGTAACATTTCAGGGTCAATTTGTATGCTTATGAGGGCTAGTGTTGCCGCGTAATTGAATTATTTATGTGAGTTCAACTTGCGTTAGTCTAGCTGCGTCCCACCATATTAGCAAGATTGAACTAGATCCATTTCCAAGTCTGTAGCAATTTTAATTTTTATTACTAACTAGCTTCTATCCGCGACTCCGTCCGAATATCGTAGCTCAAAAAAAAAGTTTCACCCCCATTTCACTCCCTTAGGGGGATGATTTCCAGGATATAAACTATTTCAGTTCCTTCACCGGGGACTTTAAACTATCTCTATACCAAATTTAATCTAAATCAGTTCAAGCGTGACGAGGTAACAGACAGACAGACACACTTTCGCATTTATAACATCAGTATGGATGCACGTTTTGGATGTCTACTTGTTTGTTTTCTAGGAAAGAGGATCTTATTGCGAGTGTACTTTGGTCCCTTTTTGAACCGTACTAATAACGCATGGCTATGCTCGATCCGCTCCGCTTGTGTCCAAGCGAGCGCCGACTGACCGATGCACTCCATTTGGCATTTGAACGTCCGTTAAAATGCAACTGATGCAATGCCGATAGCACAGATTGCAATGTAATGTGCAGAAGAACCTGTCTATCAAACCCGACGTTTCAGATAAAAAAATCCATACTAAGATTATAAATGCGAAAGTGTACATATGTATGTATGTATGTGTTTAAACCATTGAACCGATTGAGATGAAATTTGGTATGGAGATGGTTTGAATCATGGGGAAGGACATAGGATAGTTTGTATCCCGGAATCATTCTCTGAAGGGGTGAAATGGGGGATGAACGTTTGTTAGTTACGATATAAATGAGTTTCACGCGGACGGAGTCGCGGGCAGAAGTAAGCAGTGCAAAGGCAGTATTTAACGGTTATTAGGGTGACAACCCCCCCCAGAAGGGGAAATATGTTGGGGCACCTGATACGACATGAAAACTAGAAGGAAGGAGAGGCAGGGGAAGAACATGACGTGCGTTTATGGACCAAGCTAAAGAAAAAATCAATGCAATGTAGTATCTAGAGCTCCATACAGTGGCAGAGAGAAGAACAGAGTGGCGATTACTCCAGCGACAAAAGCTAAGAGCCGGGAGTTTATGATGAGGGTTGTCAGAACGTCAGAAGACACCCATGGCACCCACGAACGTAAAACAATTGTGATAAATGTAACACTGAGTGTAAATAGACTAACAATAACGCGAAAAACTTTTAAAAATAGTGTTCATCTGAAGGCCGGTGAATTATTAATGAAAACTGCAGAATCATAAAATTTAAGAAAAAAGGTACGCATTGTAAAGGAGTCGTTTAGGTTTGTTCCCATTTTAAAACGTTGATGTTAAAGCGTAACTATCCTTAATTCACGACATATACATAAAGTTACATGTGCTAAAGTCTATTCATCCCTATACGTGTCTTATCATGTAAACAAACCCTTCTCGAAGACATTATCCCATTTTTCCCTGAGATTACGAAATAATCATCACTTAAAATGTTGTTGTATATTTAAAGAAACTCACAAAGTACTGAAATCAACCAAAAAAACAACTGAAAAATAAAATTAGTATTACGATTTTTTCAATAATCGAATAACGAACAAATGACCTCTAAAATATCAGGCATATCGATGTCTAGATTGTGTATGAATCACACTTCATATATATTTTATCATTTCCTATCACTAGTCATTGTCTATGTCTATTATTATATTTGACGTCATTTAGATGAGAGGAAACGTAAGAATGAATAGACTTTACACTGGCCACACTCCAATAAAGTTTATATTCATTAGCCAGACCGGTGACATAAACCTGATAGCTTTTCATAAGTTGAACAGCGACGTAGTTACAGATTCAGATTTCAGATCGCCTAATAAACTCAATACCAACGGTGCATATACATGACATTAATAGCGTAGCTGCCTATCGAGATCAGCAGGCTGCCAGTCTATAAACATATTAATTATCTTTCTACGGCCTCGAGGCTAAAGCGAAATTCCATTTCATGGCCGAGGCTAAAATTCAATTTCGGCTTCGGCCCTCGCCAGATAAGCTTGTCCTGCCTGTGCCTGTTTAGGCCGCATTCTGGACGCCAGCAGGCAGCGGGGTGGCGAGCGGGCGCTCATACATTGGATCGAGTCCGATCTACGAACGCCCTGCCTGAAACACGGATCGATCGCGACATGACAGCCGTCTGGTTGCACACTGGTAGGTTTACCGATACATTACCGATGACGTTTGCAGGAGTTGTTGTATTTTCCCAGAATGTATCGAGTGGAGAGGGCTTTTGTAACTTTAGCCATTCGGTAAACTTCGCTTATACTAGTACATCGCCGATGCATGATTATTTTAGAGAATAAGACCCGTCGAAGCCTATGGGTTCAAAAATCTTCTATGCAACCTTATGCCATTAAAAATAAACTCATGGTCACATATTTTGGATTACTTTGTTCGAGTACATATTTTCGAACTCGATTGTACAGCATACAGCCAAAGAAGTATACGAGACCGTATTATTTTAATACAGGGTGTATCCAAAATGGGGTGTGAACCGATCAAGGGCATGTTCAGTAACGTATTGCGTTTCCAAAAACGCATTAGTTTATTTTTAAATTTTATGATTTGTTTTTATTCGCTTCGTAATGTTTGTTTTTGATTACATTAGTCTTTTTTGTTGACATTGCTTGTGTATGAAATCAAAAACCTGCGTGTCAAATAAACGTGCAAAAAACTTTTGTTTTCATAACACAGCTGTGCGCGCAGCGGTTGAAAATGAAATAGACCCTCCCGCCGTTTACTCTCGCGGGGGAATGTCGTCATACACAAGCAATGTCAACTAAAACTTTAATTTAAACAAAAACAAAAATATCAATGTAAACCAAAACAATCTATAAATAAACGTAAATCCAAGGCATAGTTGAAATCACAATGCGCTACCGAATATGCCCTTGCTCGCTTCACACCACATTTTTGATACTTAAAATGCCTGAAAATTTAAATGCCTTTGTAATAAGACATCACTGGCATCAGCATTAGGATTGTTTAAGTATGGTTCATGATTGTATGACTCATTTAGATTACTCTATACCCTTATTATCTGATCTTGCAGGAAATTACCAGCAGTGCCGCTGATAATAATTTAAGCATAATTCATGAACAATAAGTATATTGAATGTCAATTTTCTATGTTCATCCTATGAAATGGTTAAGGTACTAGTAAAATAGCTTTGAATCATACACAGCTTTTTTTTTTTTTTTATGTGATAGGAGGCAAACGAGCAGGCGGATCACCTGATGGTAAGCGATTACCGCCGCCCATGGGCACCTGCAACACCAGAGGTGTTGTGAGTGCGTTGCCGGCCTTTAAGATGAGAGTACGCTCTTTTCTTGAAGGTTTGAAGGTCGTATCGGTCCGGAAATACCGCAGGCGACAATCCATTCCACAGATTAGCTGTGCGAGGCAGGAAGCTTCTGGAGAAGCGCACAGTTGAGGACTGCCAACCATCTAAGTGGTGAGGATGGTAATGTTGCTTCGCTATAACCGGTCATTAGTAAAGTCAAGCAAAGTTATGCTTTAAGATTGTTATGTACAGCGCCATCATATGCCCCGCTCGGTTTTCACTGCACTTGAACATACTTATACTTACAAAAAAAGGCCGTGTAAACTGACGGTTACTCTACACCCATTTCACAAAGTAGGTAACAGTTACACGAGTCAATAATTATGAAGACATAGTCAAGTAACTGTCATATATAAAATGGGGCTGTACGGATAGCGAGAGGAGTGTTACTCTATAATTTATTGTGCCATTACTGGAGTACCGTGAAGTGTGGTTATCGTGCGTGTGGTCACCAACTAAACCATTAAATAAAAAAAAAAACGGTACACAACAGTGCGCTTACGGCGAGTGGTAATTTTTGCAATATTTTTTTTAACGGACTCATTGACACAGCTCCTTTCGTATGCATGATAAAGCACAAAGTAGACCATTTCCCGATTTCCTTGGCGTACATGGGGACGAAGGATACACTGCACCTGTGAAGCTCTGATTCAAAGTAAAAAAAGCTCTGGGTGCCATATATCATGTATGCCGGAGTAGTCAGGTGTGAAGATTAGCTTTCTTTTGTTTTTTTGTAGATTATGATGTAAATGTAAAAAAGAAGCTAGCAAAAATTACCAATCGATATCATCACTTTCTCTCATGATGTTTTACCACTGTGTGTACTGCCATGACTAAATAAGGAGAAGCGTGTACAAAAACATAGGAGAAAACGAAACGGCGCTCCGATGGACACTGGATCATTGGCTAGGTTACTAAATCAGGTTTTTTTGGTTGAAGGTCGCTCATTATTTTTGCAAGCGGACCGACGCGGGCAGAGAATAGAACTCAGTAAATGGTGCAATCAGATGAACTCCATTATAATTTGCTTACCATATAACTTTAATATTTTAAAAATTGGGTAAGAGACGGTTATACACAGCAACTTTATGTAGCAATGTCCCGATACACTATTGATGCAGTTGAATATGTATGGCTAGAGTCGACATAGACATCGTGAAACGCACGAGTATCACTGCAAAACGTCACCTGACTTATTTATAACCGACTTCAAAAAAAAGGAGGTTCTCAATTCGGTTGTATTTTAATTTTATTTTTTTTTATTTTTTTTTTTTTTCAATGTTTGTTACCTCGGATGAAATAGGAACTAATGAAGTGCCATTGGTGATGATCTTGGGGAATCGATGGAAGTCCTCAAATATTATCGGCCCACATACAGCGATTCGGTTTTTTTCTATAGTAATCAACGCATTTGCTATCGGAAATCAGTTCATGTGGTAAATTGTAAAAAATAGGAAATGTGCTCGTGGCTTGGCGGAGTACTAAATTGAAGTCGGTTAAAACTTTGTTTTTAAAGTAAATTATTACTGTTTAACTGCTTTCATATTATACTTGAAAATATCGACTCAGCGCAAGTAACGAAAGTTCAATAGAAGGAAATATATATATGCAAAATGTTCGCTTCATCAAGTTATCAGAAAGGAATAAACGGCAAATAATCTACGCTACTACTGGATATCTTTGAATGCATGTATAGCGTAGATTTTTATGGACTGATAATGCGAGCATAAAAAATGGTATGCGTACTAAGATCTCAAAATGAGATCGTCACGACTCCTGAGATACACGTACGCAAGAGATTGATGATTGATAATAGAGTCAGAAGCACTGGCTAAGTACAATATAATTATTAATTCATTTGTGTGGCTACTTTCGTTGCTGACTATACAAGTTAAGATTTTACTTCATCGCTTGGCAGATTTTAATTTTAGAAGTTTCGATACTACCACTTAAGTGGCTTGCCGCTCCCGGTCTCAATGATCAATGCATACAACGATGAGATGCCCGGACAAAAAACGCAGTAAGTAGCTGAGAGCTTGATACGTATATACTGCGTTTTATCTTATGACGGGTTCATTGCACCCGCTCCAAATACAGACGGCGGAGTTAAATGAACATTTATAGACCTTATCATTGTCGCAATAAGGCACACAAAAAGTGTGTGGTGGAGTCTCTTGCCCAGATTCTCTGCCCCGTCTGTTTGACCCCAGTTGCGGAATCGAGCCATCGTTTCGCGATTGTCATTTGTCCAGCGTCCATCTCGGTGGCCAATTGACACTTGACCCCAGCGACACTAGTTGCGACCTTGACGCACACAGTAGATATAGGTATTGATGATGAGTGAAGAGTTCATCCACTAAGGCGCCTGCTTAGCCGGCCCCAGGGCGCGCTATCATCACTTAACTTACGTTATTGAGTTCCGTCCCGAACCGGTATTGACATCGATTTTAAATAGCTATAAACATTATTTCTAGTCATAGCTACGTACAGTCAAAGAATGAGAAACATGTGTCTTTTTCGCTCTTGGAACTATGACAATAAAGAAGAAAAGTTACGTGTTTCTACCTTTACCGTACCAATGTCAGTACTAAGTCTGGGTGCGAAACTCTTTCTAAAAACCCGATAGACAGGTCACGCGCTCTTAGAATGCTTGGGGGTAAAGAGCAGTACATTGATTCGCAATTGAACATTATTACTTCTTCAGGCTTGATTAAGAATTAGTGCAGGTTACATAAAATCATTCGCATCGCATCGCATCGCATCGCAGATTAAAGGACTGTATACATGTAACATGACATAGAAAAAGCGTTCAGTAATATTAAAATATAAGCTAACCTTATTTGCATTAGATTGCATCGTCGCTTGTTTTAAGTGTACGGCATAGCATTAGGATCATACAGGGTCACATAAAGTCTTTCCTGTAGTCAATAGCAAAGGGTTTACGTGGATATATAAAATGTTCGCATAGTACATTGATTACCAAGAGCGGTAAAACAAACCTCTGCTATGATATTTATCGTCCTTGCCTTCGACTCGGGCGTCAAATACTAGCGAGCTGAGGCTTTCTTTATTATCCTCCCTTCGTCTGGCCAGGAAATGTGATTTTCCGCGCGCGTAGGGCAAGCGGTAACTGCCACTTTATGGCTACGAGCGTTAAAATATATAGAAGAGGCTGTTTATGCGAATTAAGAGTTCAAAAAATAGTTTTTATAGCCGTTAAGTTTCGCTCAGACCACAGAAAAGACGCGGATTTAAATATCTGGATTTAAATGTATGACATATAAAGCATCTATTTTGTGGTATTAACCAATTGAGTTGAGGGATATGACTTTAATTGGTAACATTAGAACAGAGTTAATAATGTTGTTTATACTGCCATGCACTATTAAGTTTCGATTTGAGACTATTTAGTGAAAGAGGGTATATCATTGATATTAATTAATCCCCGACGAAAAAAGAGGGGTGTTATAAGTTTAACGTGTCTGTCTGTGTATCTGTGTATCTCTCTGTGGTATCGTAGCTGCCAAATGGATATTTATATTATATAGATAATTATACCCCGAGTGTTGTTAGCCATGTTTGATCAAATTCTGTTAAGCCGTTTTTGAAATGAAACTGTCGGGGGTTTTTCAACTTTTCTAAGTCGTAGTTATTTTACATTACGGTCACTTAATAGTGTTTATAACTGTACAGTGCGAACACCATATAGACACAGCAACGCAACAGGGTATTGCCAGATTTACACCAAGCAAACGAATATATTTTGACATGATCCGTCAATGTTGGCGAAAAAACAAAAGTCCAATAATGCTCCTTCAGTGCTATACCCACTATTATACTAATGCGATAGCAAGCGATCGAACTGGACAGGTGATGAATAATACAATCTTAGGCCGGCGCCACAACACTCGATAGCAAATAAAAGGTACAGCCTGTAGTAGAAATTCTGCACCAAGTGTAACGTTTAATTTGCTCTTGAGTGATTCAGATTACGATGCAGTGACTATTCAGTGTGAGGGCGGCTTCGGGGTCTATACAGACTGCGTTTTATACACTCACCGTCGACGCCCGTGAATAAAACGCAGTTTGCACAGGCCCTTAGGAATTATACCATCTGATCTTGCCTGAATTAGGTAACGGCCTAATCTCGCGATAGCTCTCACCACCAAGCATACTGAGACGCGTTACACATTTTAGTAAAATGCGATGTTAGTAATGATATCGCAGCGTTGTAGTTTGACTTACCTTGCGGCTGCTGCTGGAACGGAGCTAGTAGCCTAGCCCGTTTTTTCTCATAGCCCTTTTGTGTGATGTCGCCTGTAAAATTGATTACAGATTAATAATGAGGCCATGTCCTAGATAGCTCGAACTGGGTCAGCAAATGCGAAAACATAAACGTAAAAGGTTCACTTAAAATTTAACTGTAAACTTTATAATTCCATTGAATCTGTGTCAATAGCAGATTAATTTTTAACCGACTTCAAAAAAAAGGAGGAGGTTCTCAATTCGGTTGTATTTTTTTTTTCAATGTTTGTTACCTCAGAACTCCGTCATTGATGAACCGATTCGGAAATTTTTTTTTTGTTTGTAAATATATGCTTCCAGGTGGGTCCCATTTTTTCAAAAATTCAGTTGGATGATGGGATCCATGAGGAATTTAGGGAACTCCTCAATTTTATTATTAGGCGCGCGTGTAGTGATTTTAGTATTTTCTATTATAACTCGTGTATTTACATCCGGAATCATACATTTGGTGGCGAGGAATTGATGATGAAGACCACAGATGACTTATCGAATTCCTCAATTATGTACATAAAAGTGCAAAAGTACGTCACAGGTTCTGATAAGATTCCGTTGAAATAGGAACTAATGAAGTGCCATTGGTGATGACCTTGGGGAATCGATGGAAGTCCTCAAATATTATCGGCCCACATACAGCGATTCGGTTTTTTTCTATAGTAATCAACGCATTTGCTATCGGAAATCAGTTCATGTGGTAAATTGTAAAAAAAAATGGAAATGTTCTCGAGGCTTGGCGGAGTACTAAATTGAAGTCGGTTAAAACTTTGTTTTTAAAGTAAATTATATAAGATTTATATTGACTGCCTGTTCGTATGTAGACTGTTCGTATTGTCCTTAAAATTGGCAACCCATTTTTCAGCACTTTTCCGATATTGATGTGAAATTTTGCATACTTTGCAGACAACGCAATATTATTACACCACCGCGCTGATCGGATGAGGAAGAGAGGTGGTCATGGTCATAGTGCCTCCTAAACTACACAGTATAAAGGCGTCGTGTGTGGGCTCATTGGCACCCTCTCAATGACTAGTGGTTGACTGTGGCAAAAAAGGACAGTCGACAAAGGAAGCGTTTACTGAAATGTTAAATTTTGACAGACTTATCTCGCCTATCCTTAATGGTACAGTCGCCATCAGATATATCGGAGTCGCCACCGAGCTCAAAAATATCTGAACATGCACTCTATGCTATCTACGCCATGACAATAGAGGCCTGCTCAGATGTTTGTGAGCACCGTGGCGGCTCCGGTATATCTGATGGCGGCTGTACTACCCTAATCTCGTCAGGCCGTCGATAAAGCGATTTATAAACGCACGTCTTTGTCTAAGTTCCCAATAACATAGAGTAA
The DNA here is from genome assembly GCA_945867215.1 of Epinotia demarniana. NCBI lineage: Eukaryota > Metazoa > Arthropoda > Insecta > Lepidoptera > Tortricidae > Epinotia > Epinotia demarniana. The sequence continues at coordinate 57,539,923 of OX244259.1, forward strand.
TCATAAAGACTACCAATATCCATACAATTGGCGCAACCCATCAGCAGCTTTTTAATTTTGTTTCATAGTAGGCGCATTGTGTTAGGCTGAAGTGCAGAGCAGGTGTTATATAAGTATATAATAGTAGTATATGCGACTGCAACTAAAATAGGAGTTTGGTTTTATGAAACGAGCATCAGCGAGTTTCATAATAGGATCACACGAGTGTTTTAAGGCCTAATTATGTACAGTTGCATACACTACTTTATCTACACACATATCATAAGTAGGTAAGTAACAGCAAATAACCGACAAAAAAATGACAACAGCAATGGCGGCAATTCGTCATGACGAATGGTTTTTTTTTAGTTATAGAGAAACGAATGAAGTCCTTATACTCATATCACTCGACATCAAATGTCGTGCGGTTTACATTACAAAAACATACTGAATTGAAGTTACGTATCGTAATGTTTTAATACCTATGGATACTAAAATAAAGACCCGCTTGAGTTTTGACAGCTGTTCCAAATTTAAACTCATAACGATACAAAAATCTGTACTGTAATTACATTACAGTACAGATTTTACCTACTACCACAGACAAGAAAGTTCTCATAGTAAAGCCGGTCGTAATAATGCTGGTCATGTCCTACGGTTCCTGAATGCATTTAAGTGCACTATAATGATATGTGCGTAGATAAAATCAATGAAACAACGACATGCCCAGCTTGCCGTGTTATTATGCTGAGGATTATTCGATTTAATTAGAATTCGCAATTGTTTTCCTCACCATCTCATGCTGGTTGTAGTTCACATTTAGTGTTTTTGTCTCTTTATAAATTTACTGTGACATGGTGTTTTTAATAAGAGGCAAGAGCCGTGAAAAGCACCTTGTGCCTCGGTGCCTTCCTCCTTTTAGCGTCTTTTGCTAGTTAAGTTTTATACTGTTTTGAGTATGTGTATTGTGGCGATAATAACTGATTATGTTATTATATAGTGAAACTAGCTACTGGCTACAGACACGCCGTTATTTTTAAAATAAGGCGCATTGTATCTTTAAAATTTACTAGCTGCCCACACGCCTTCGCCCGTGGCTTGCAAAAAAATAATAGATCGCAGGCAAACCCGCGGGTTAAAATATTGCCTACTAGACTCTGCCCGCGACTCCGTCCGCGTGCAACTCGTTTATGTTACAGCTCCATAAAAACGTTCACCCCCCATTTCACTCTCTTAAGACATGTTTTCCGGGATAAAATCTATACCTATAAATATATCTTTATACCAAATTTCATCAAAATCGGTCCAGCGGTTTAAGCGTACCTAAAGCGTTAACACACAGCCAGACACTTTGGCATTTATAATATTAGTATGGATAAACCATCAAGAAAGTTCATTTTAAAAGAACCTTGTTTAACAGGATAAGCGGTTCTAGAGGTTTATTTTATGACCCAAAAAAACTTACAAAGCCACAATCTTTATTAACCTCTTTATATAATTAGTAGACTAGTCTCCGCCAATATTAAACACTCTAGTAGAATTAAAGTATAGGCGTATCTGGTCAAAATTATATCAACTAGACACGTGTAATTACTATAAGTGTGTTTAGACATTGGGATCGCGACCTTGTCAAAACCTGTAGTCGATATTGGTAGCATATAAAAACCGGGCAAACCAATTACTAAGAGCTCATTACTATAGCCATTATTAGTATAATTACAACGAAACTGATCAGAATTTTGATCCAATTAGTACTTATTTCGGTCATACCACCACAAAATTGATATCACTATAGTTAATTTAGTATTAAGCAGTAACGCTGCTAACGAAAATATAATTTAAATAAAGTTTTTTTTTTGATGCTCCGAGGCGGATGGAGGATGGATAGAGGTTACATGCCTCCTTAAAGCGTTGTAAGAAGGAACTGATTGAAAGATTTAGTGGCCGAGACATATTGCTCCGTTAGCTCAGTTGGTTAGCAGCTACAGGCCATGCATGCCTGTGGTCGCCGGTTCGAATCCGGCTCAGAGCATATTTTTTTTTATTTTTCTTTTATTTTATTTTTAAAACACTACAGTTGTATAACTTTGGGGGTGTATGCTAGGCTAGTAAGACTAGGTCGCAAAAAAAAAACCTTGTGGGTCGGGGGAGTGAACGCAGGCAGCGTACGAGTGAGTGAGACGGGTATGCCGCACGTAGAGCGCAGACCACGCAGATAAAGACAGCGAGTGAGGAGCGCGCGCGAGTTTTGCGTTTGAGGGATTTCATATGCCTACTTTTGTAGGCGCTTGCTTGTGACAGTTGTGATTTCCTCAAAATACCGGACATTGTTCTGTCCGGTATGAACATTTATTTTTTACCGGACAGGCCTCGAAAATACCGGACTGTACGCTTAAATACCGGACATCTGGCAACCCTACTTGTTATACTAATGTTTCAAACCGTGAACGTAAGTTACATTTGCAATTCACAGATGCACAGTGAAATGGTATTTTACAAACGTTTTTGTTTACGCATGCGGGAATTGATGTTGGAAAACAAACCAAAAATAACCACCGATGATTCTCACTGTTATATTCGAAAACACCGTAAAGTATGGTATTTAAAACCATACGTCGCCGAGTCAGACTCTTCAATAACGCAACACTCTCACAGCTAAATTTCTTTATTGATTCACATACAGCTGAATGCATATGTTGCATTTTCGTTGCAGTGTTGTGGTAATGTTTGTTGAAAATGGTGAATAATATGTTAAATTTATAATGTTACGACGGTGGCAAACAGGCAAACGACTGGCCTGCTGGTGAGCCGAGACCGTCGATAGTAAACGCTTGCAACATCATAAGAATCACAAGCGCGTTGCCGTTTATCAAGGTTCCGGAGCCAAAATAGCAAAACTGAACCCTTTTAGTTTGGCCATGTCCGTCTGTCCGTCTGCGGCGTAGTTCAGTGACCCTTACTACTAGAAAGCTATTATTCAGCATGGGTATATACATCAATCACACCAACAAAATGGTAGGATAAATAAAATGTATCTAATTAGTAGCCCAATATCTCGCAAACGAATCACTGAGTTGAAAAATGGTTTTAAGAAACCCATAATATTTTAGAACACACTTAGGTTTATCTAAAAAGTTATCATACCGACTTTACGTGTATGGGGGAGGTAACATAAAAAAATGATATTCTTCTGTTTTGTCGGCGTGATTTATTTGTATTCCCATGCCGAATTACAGTTTTCTAGTTGTAAAAGTTAAAAGGCCGAAGACGGATAGACGGACGGACATGGCGAAACTATAAGGGTTCCTTGTTGACTACGGCACCCTAAAAATGCTGCTAAGCGTTACGGCGGAGCACGCGTGGCGTTGCTTGTCGTTGAAAGGCAACAGGGCCGGAAACGTCTGTGACATTGTCATTGCAAGTTTGTTTGTTTTGGGCAAACATAGCAACCGCTTAGCAGATTTCAAAAATTCTTTCACCTACGTGTAGAATGGACTTGCTCGATGGTTCATGACCATCATCATCATCTTCATATCAACCGAAAGACGTCCACTGCTGGGCCCTGTTCAATAAAGATTACAATCCGACAATTTGGTAAAAATACGACATAATTGTAGAATTGTAAAGTAATAACCGTTTAATAAAGCTACAAAATTGTAATTGTCATACAGTGACATATTTGAAAATTGTAACGCTGGTAAACCCTGTTCAATATAACTTACAATTGTAAAAAAGTACCTGTCGTTTTACCAACATTTGTCAGTTACAAATTTGTCGTGGTAAATTACAATTTACAATTAATTGTCAATTCATTTACTTAAGAGCAATATGGAGGGTACAATTGAATTTCCTCGTTACTTTTGTTTACGTCAGAAAACAATTTATTAGTAAGACTGTCGGCAAAATGGATAGTGCGCACAAATTAACTATATTGTCGCTTACTTATGAAAATAAAGATGTACTGTTTGGAAAATTTAGTGACAAACTAACCCATGAAATGAAAATAAACAAGTGGAAAAATTCTAAATTTGGTCCACTTACCACCATTTTACTCTATTTATTGTATCAAAATAGTAGCCGTTAATTTCCAAGCGTCTTGACAGACGGTGTGGTTGCCTGTCACAATTGTATTACAATTGGGTCTCTATTGTTTCCCATAAAATTTAAGATCCGATTTTTTCAGTCCATAACGTTTTCCACCATAATTTTTTCTAGTCATATTGTCGAAAGTCATAAAATTTAACAATATACATTGGAGTTCCGATTTTTGCAGGTCATCATTATTGTTAGTCATAAAATTGGTTAGCCCATAATGTTCAATGTCCCGGAGGTATGCAATTACATAAAGTTACAGGCAATAATCTAGTTTGTAATAATTATTGTATGGTATTTTTTCGCAAGTCATAATGATTGGTAGTCATCTTATTAGTTAGTCATATCATTCAATTTCACGGTGGTGTCACTCTTCATAATGTTAAAGCCCATAAACACACTCCTAGAAAAATAATAAAATACATGTTTTTTTTACTACCGAACGTTACTCAACGCGTTCTTCCAGACTGCTTTATAACATACCCACATACCCATTAATTATAATTAATGTGGGTACTTTGGCAAAAATAAAGAGTGATGCGATTGAAAGATATTTATGCCGCTCACTGTTTTGTTTAGTGGTCAGAATACGTTAAAATAAGTATGTTTTGTTTTGAAACTTTTTTCTCTAAAATCAAAAATGGCCGAAATATTTGACCCGAAAGTTAGGAAAAATATGTACTTGTCAACATTTCGATGAATGTTGTGTCATTATTGGTTCTGGCGCTTCGCTGGCCGCTGCCGCAGCACGCTCGCTTCGCTCGCTCGGCTCGCGCGCTTAGGGTCACGGTACAACTAACACTCCTCCTCGCTTCGCTCGTCGTCGTACAGTCAAGTGCAAAAATATGTATCGATAACATCCTCTCATAAATAAGTACCAAAACCTTAATCCGCTGACATAAGAGTTATGGGACATATTTATGAGTAAGTTGTATGCACCCATATTTTTACACTTGACTGTACCTACACCGACCTGCCTTAGAACTCCAATATCTTGGCCATTTTCAATTTCAGAGAAAAGGTTTCTAATAAAACATGCTTATTTAAACGTATTCTTTACGAAACAGTCATAAAACCCTTCGCGCAGTAGTACCTAGTACCCCTTTCAAATGTGTGTCTAGAAATGTTTCTGAGTAATTATCTATATGACTTTGGATGTTATAGATTTGGTCTCTTAGACGTAATTCACTTTAGGCATTAAAACGATATGAATAGCAATCATTAGTACGTTGAAATATATGCCTTAGAATATTTATGAATAATTATCGATAGACCTTTGATCGTCATGGACATCAATTTCTGACTTTTGTGATTATAATACTTAATATTATGGGTCATTAATGTTAGAACTATAAAACGTTATACTTAACAAAGATTATGACTACCGATGTTTATGTCTATAAATTATATGGATATCAATTTCTGACTATCGAAATTCGGAACAATAAGTTTATGGGAAACAAAGGGACCCCATTACAATTCTATAGTTAAAATTATTTAAACTAAGCTCATGAATGGCCATTGTCCTGAGCTCATGAATAGCCTTTGTTTGCGGTCGACACTTGCAAATACAATGCACATTTTATGTGGCGCTAACCTTTTTCTTGCAAAAAATGGCACGCGTCCGACCACAGTCGTATTGTTAGACTTGAATGCTATTGTTCTGAATATAAGAAGTCAGTGGTCTTCTGCCGCAAACAAAGGCTATTCATGAGCTCAGGACAATGGCCATTCATGAGCTTAGTTTAAATAATTTTAACTATACAATATTGTAATACAGTAACTACAATTATGCGTTCAATAAACCAGTTACAAATCAGTAAACTTTCGCCTGTCAAGTGTAATTTATTATTGAACAGAAATATGTAAAATTGTCGCTCAAAATTCGTCAATTTTGTAACTTTCTGAAATTTACAAATTTGTAGTTGGTAATTTATATTGAACAGAAATATGTAGAATTGTCAGCTGTCTTCGACAATTACAATTTACAATTTGTAACGTTTATTGAACAGGGCCCTGACCAGAGGCCTCCCCCAAAGAGTGCCAAAGTGACTGGATGCTGGATGTTGCTGGATTATTGGTTATAATTTATATATTTTTTTATAATTGGATTGGTTATAGGTTATATTTTATCCCGCTGGTGTGCCCGTGTTCTTTACAATACGCGGGAAAAGACGCACGGGCAGCTAGTGTGGAATAAAGTTAAAACCGATTGCTTAGATAAGATTTCTATATGCGTCCGCTTGCCATGCATTTTATATCAAATAACAAATGCGATTACGTTAGCGATAAGCTCGTAACAAACATTGATAAAGACCACATGGACACGGCATTGCCGGCGAACAATGTGGGCGCAAGTTGATTTCCCTATATTTTGCCTTTACAATTTAATTTTAATACATCGACATTCGATTGCGCCTTGGGAAATCCTTTGGCAAAAACTAGTGCCTCGCCGATCCTTGGGATTAGGTACTCAGCTGACTCTAGACCTTAGGAGTCTATCTAGCCGTGGCGCTAGCGGCAACGCTAGGAAGATGATGATGATTTGGCTAGCTAACCCATTCACTTCCGTTTCCTTGCATCGAAGCGAAGGGGGGCGTGGGAACTTCTTTTTAGCCAGCAAGGGGGCGTGCCTAAAAAAAGTTTGGGAACCCCTGTTCTAATAAAATCTTATATCTGTAATAACTAAAAGTGCTCTGTGCAGGTGTAGAAAATCTTCATTGACAAAAACAAAATGTATATAATTATGGAACCTACTTACAAATTTCTCGAAAATCAGTTAACTCGTTCAATTGCTCATCAGTACTAAAATTGAAGCGCTCTTAGCCTAGCGGCATCTGCGATGCGGAAACGATAACGCAGGTTAAGCAAAGATGGAAGTGGTCAGTTTTTGGATGGGTGACCGCCTGATGTTTGAGTGATAAATATGAATGAGCGTTTCTGTGCTTTGGAAGGCATGCTAAGCAGTTGATCCCAGCTGCTGTCTATAACAGCAATCGTTAAGCCAAGTTGGTGGCCTTCGGGCGGCTTAAGAACTTCTAACTGTCGAATGGCCCACTCACTTGACAAAGGGGAGACGCACGTGTCCCCTGGGTGGTAATAAAGAGTGGCAAACTTTGAAAGGCCAAAATAATGTATGCCATACGAATAAATAAAAGTACTATATTTGCAAATCAGAACCAAAATTGCTCATCAGTACTAAAATTGGCAAATATCGTAGCAAGTGAAGTCTGCAAATACAATCCGAAATGTATTAGATCATATTAGTATGTGTATCAGATTGGCTTCGCGTGACAGATATTAACAACGCTCAATCTGTTGCAATGGTTTACCAGAAAATAATAGAAAATGACGGTAAAAACAAATACGTGAACAAAAAGTAAACAATACGAGTAGTAACACCGATAGTGGTAAAAAGTGGGTTGCTCGCGAATCGAGAGTCGTTTATGCTTTGTTGACTGACTACATATGATTACGTCATTGATTTGCCGTACAACGTCGGCAGCGAACAACCTCACGAAAGTATTATAAAATACAGGTGAGTACGGCTATAAGATCTACGAATATAAGACTATTTTGTTAAGAAAACATAAGATTTATTTGTAACTAGCTTCCGCCCGCGATTTCGTCTGCGTGGACCCGGGATAAAACTGTCCTATATTTTAACATTGAGTGACAAACAAGCATACATCTAAACATCGAAATATCCAAACATCCGAACATGCAAATTTTCGCATTTATAATATTAGTAGGACTTGAAAATTAAAGTGAGTGACGTCCGTATAGCAGGGCTACGCTAAAGGTCATGTAGTATGCACATTTGACGTGTCTATGTTTCTGCTTTTCCGCTTTTATGACGTCACGATAATGGCGTTTATTGAACCATTGTTTCTTCGCATAAAGCGATATTATCTTGGGGAAATAAAAATACTAGTTAACTATCGAATCTATACGAATATTTAAAAATAATATTTACACACTGCAGAATAGTAATATCTATTATAATACAGTGCGCCTAGCTAGGCTAGCGCCGAGACAGATTTAATAGTTCGGCCACAAATTTTTCATTTGCATATGTGTGCTACTAATTACATCGTAGTTTGAGCTTAGCTTATGGGGCTCAAAATGGCGCCAATGACCTGCGATCTGAATCCATTAGTTTACTTATGTTTTTCGTAGCTTATTATATTAACAACAACGGTTTTAAGCGATATAGTATCCCATATTTACTTCAAAGTTTTCGAGATATTCGGCATCAAAGTTGAACAATTTAGGCCACAAAACTAGTTATCTGGTCATAACTTTTGTGATAATTAGTTTAAAATAAAAACCCTACGTTTTCAGAGACGTCATAGACGAACCCAAATATGTAGATTTGGTATATGTTAGATCTTCCACGTTAATAGAGATACGACATATTTTGTTTTTTTTTGGACAATGTTTATAAAAATCATACAAAATTAAGTATTCATTTCTTTCAAAATCCGGAAGACAAAAATGGAGATAAAAGATTGACGAACCGATAGCCGTTTGACTGATAATTCTATCTGTAGTGCAAAAGTAGGAGATACGATTAAGAACTGGTCAAAAATCGATGAAAACCTCGGGTAGCCCGTTAACAGTGAATGAGTTACTAATTAACTAGTATTCTTTCTCGCACCCAGGATCGCTAGTTTTGCTTACTAACTAGGCTTTTAAAAGCTTGCACATATAGCTAATTTTGCAAGCGCAACGACACAGCTCCCATGTTATTACTAATTTGGAATCCTGAGAATAAAAGCATGTAAAACTTTCAAGCCAAGTCTTAGAACGCAAACGTTGAGTCCAGGTAAAGAATAGTTTTAATTAACACTGCAAACACCCAGAGCTCTTTAGTGTGTTCTACGAAGTATTCTTCGTTTGATATCCTTAAAGGATTTGCTTGGATTGGTTCCGTGTACATAAAGACGGTATATCCTGGCGACGTCATAAGCATGCTGAGGTCCAACAGGCTTTGAGAAGCTTATTTCATGCAATAACTGTGGATACAGATAATATCTTTACTCAGTTAAGTTTATATCTTACTAGCTGTCCACGCAGCTCCGTGTAGGTACTTATTTTTGTTACAAACAACGCAGGAACTGATGGATAGAATATAGCCTAATTCCAACCTGAATGTTGGATTCGGGTCATGCATGAGGCTCCGGAGATAATAAAAAATATAAAAATACCAGCTACTAAGCAGCAACTCCGTCGGCTTAGAACTCGTTTATATCGTAGATTCATTCTTTTCACCACCCATTTCACCCCCATAGGGGATGATTTCCGGTATAAAAACTATCCTATATCCTTCCCCAGGACTCAAACTATATCTATACCAAGTTTTGATCTAAATCGGTTCAGCGGTTTAAGCGTGAAGAAGTAACAGACAGACAGACACACTTTGCAATATTAGGTCTTTACCTATGAAATTGGCTTTTTTTCACAGATATTATTTTGTACGTAATTTATTCATTTCTATTACAACTTCCAAATTATTTATTAATTTCAATATAAGACTATGTAACAAAGGTTATCGAAACAAATAATAGGTTTTTAATTACAAGCTTTATATTAACTTGACTCGTTCGTATGTATGTAAGTTGTCCGTCAAAATTTGCAACCAATTTTTCAGTCGCTTGCCGTTATCCGATTGAGCTGAAATTTGGAATACTTATGTAAGTTTGGTGACAATGCAATATTATGATAACTCGAGCTGATCTGATGATGGAGACAGAAGATGGCCATGGGAATTCAGTACTTAACCGACGTAACCCCGTTGAGTTTGGGTTTGTTAGAATCGTCTCAATGAGTAGGTGATGATGGTATACAGAAAAGTACAGTCGGCAATAAAAGCTTGTAACAAAAATGAAATTTTTGACAGAAACTTATTATTTAGTTTTTCAAATTAAAGCTTGAAGCCGCCGGTTCAAGTGTTTCAATTATAGTTTTATGATGCGAACTATTTTTAAGCTGTTAAGATATGTGTAACGTAGTTTCAAAATTTTCTATATTCCTACCATACTTTTGTTGAGTTGAATTTGACATTGCTGAATAATCCGCAAAATGCAATGTATGAAAAGCACAATTTTCATAAAATTCTCCATATAAAACGCCAATTTCATAGGTAAGGACCTAATATTAATATGGATATACTAAGCATATGTTTAAAATTCTATCTAATATTAGTTTGGATATACGAAGCAATTGTATAATTCGATCTGTTGAGGGGTCCCATACATAAATGTTTTTAGGTTCTGTTTATAATCAGTTGGGTTTATTAAGAGTGACGTCGTTGGTGGTTTTAGACGGTAGTTCAGCTTCGGTTAGTCCGTCATACCCGATCTACCTCCCCGGATTTAAAAAAAATGACACCTGGACCATTATAGCGAATCGATTGGCTATTGTCCACTAGAGTCCCCTAGCCTGATCCACCAGGTGAAAAAAAACTTTTTTAATTTTAATTATTTTTTAGACTCTACGACGATAAGGGAAACGACGTGTTAGGTGAACTGCGACCTTAGGGCCTTCGCCCACGGCGACTTTTTGTAGTGATGCAGTCGCGATGCTGTCGCGATGCAGTCGCAAATGGCTCAACTTTATATTGCTGGTGTCGCGATGCAGTCGCGCGATTCAAAAAAGGCGCGACAGCATCGCTACACAAAGTCGCCGTGGGCGAAGGCCCTTACAGCGCGCGAGCCGAGCGAGCGAAGCGAGCGTGACGTGGTAGCGTCCGGCGAAGCGCCATAAAACCCAACATTATCCTTTTTTCCCAGTTGAATATAAAATAATTGCTGCTAGGTTCCCCTGGGTGATCGGGGTCAGGTGATTAACGTGCATAACGTGATCGATTTACACTTCATTCATCAAAATCGGTTCTGTGTCAAACGCTATGGTGGAACACACGGAAACACAAACATCAACATCATCATCATATCAGCCGAAAGACGTCCCACTGCTGGACACAGGCCTCCCCCAAAGAGTGCCACAATGACCGGCCTTGCGCCACCCGCATACTGTGGACTCCCACGACCTAAAAATAGACTGCTATAATCATATTCCTTAATTTCAGCTCGGCCGTGTCGATTAAAAATCCCATCAATATCATGACTTCCATGTTTTATAAATAGCCAATAACCTATGCAATTGTCGCTGTCACTTTTGATTAGTAACGACGCGCAAAATGTCCCAATACCGACCGAATATCGAAACTGCACACTGATTGATGATTCCTGCATTTTGCGATTCTGGACCGATTGATGTGGTCGGCCCATCGAATACGAGTACGAACGCTTTCCGGCATAGCCAGCTATTACAAAAGTTCATTAACGGAGATATGAATACTTTAAAAAAGTTTTATATTCGCTGCGCATAGTTAATGAATAATGGTCTCGCATGTTAAGGAGACCGTTGGGAGTTTTCTTTTATGAATGGCGTTGAAAAAGCTACCAAAGAAACCATTGAACGTACGTATGTATCAAAGTAGTTGAGAAATATCGTGCATAGGTATATATATTATAACGAATCTATGCATGATGATTTATAACCCTCGCGCTTTGTACACATATATAAATTATTACTATATTACACGGATCTAACGCGATATTTATTTATAAAAAAACCGGTCAAGTGCAAGTCTGACTCGCGCACCGAGGGTTCCGTACAAACTAACAATTAACTCAAGGTAAAGTAAATGTCCCAATATTTGTTAAATTACTTATTTTAACCCAACACAATAGAATTCAATTTCAAACAACGAGTAACTTTTACACCAAGACAATTGAATCGCGATCTTTTTTTGACCTGCTATTGACAATAAATATACGCATCCCAATCCCAACCCCATTAATTCTAGAAAAATCTTAACAGCGCGTATGGGGTCAGCGCCATCTATCGGCCCCATTTGGTACTAACGTGCAAGGGCAATCGGGTTAGTGTGTATGTTGGTCTTTTAGCGATTATTGTTTATCACGTGAACCGATCTCTATTATTTTTGTTTTATTTGAAAGAGAGTATTTCTATTATAGTCTTATAGGAATTTAAAAACGAAAAAATACTTATAAAGTTGATTAAATTGCAAACTTAACTAGGAAATGACTTTTGTAAATGAAACAAAAAATATGCTAGATACAGAAAAAAAATACTTTTCCAACAATATTTATGTTTATCTTAATCACAAGTAATTATTTAAAATGTTTCGCTTTGATAACTCCGGAAATAAGGGGGGGAGAATGGTATTTTTTTTGGTTTATCATCAAATTGTCGACACTCACTTCTTCGATTTTCACTTCAAAGTCAACGTTTCATGTATTTTCATTTCGTCGACAATTCAGTTCGTGGAATGGTCATTACAAGTAATTTTAAATCGTGTATTTTTACTTGTCGGATGATTCATTATATAGATGAATTATGTCATGGAAAACGTTTTGTGATTTATTATTTCAAGTATTTTTAAGCAACATACAATTTTATACAAGGATTATTATTTTAAATTAAAATAGTAGGCATACACAATTATCTATGGCAGTTATTTTAACCTAACCTAAACCTTACCAAACCGCCAGCATGTCGACGTCACCCCGCTTCGCGGGGTGCCTATTTCCGCTCTGAGGGACACAAGTGAACCCTAACCTAACCTACTTATAATACAATTGTTACGGTTGTTTGTTTTTTTTACTGCGGGGGGCTTCACTTTCCAATCCTTCTTTTTCTGCCTGCAATTAAATTCGTTGTTTTGTTATTGTGCCATTTAAAATTTATACAAAATGAATCCTTTGCCAAATAATATTCCCTGTACAGTTATTCCATGAAATGATAAAAATTGTAATGATCTGGTCATGAAATAAAATTACACCAAACAATAATTCGTGAACTAAATGATACTTGAAACGTTTTCGATGAAATAAAATTCGATGAAAAGATTGTCGACAAAACAAGGGACACCCATTTTTTTTTTACATTTCCCTTAATAGATCAAAATTTTACTAATGTAAAAAAGTGCAACTCAAGCCCTTTCATATGATACCCCACTTGACCTAATACTTGAATATATTTTTTTGCCCCCTCCTCAAAATCAAAACAAAACAAAAGATACGCTAGATACAGAAAAAGTTATACTTTTCCAGTAATACATATTTATGTTTATCTTAATCACAAGTAATTATTTCAAATTTTTCGCTTTGATAACTTCGGAGATAAGGGGGGGGGAAATGGTTTTTTTTTTTCATTTTCCTTCATAAATCGAAATTTTACCAATTAAGAAAAAAAGAAAAACAAAGCAACTCAAGCCCTTTCAAATGACCTAATAGTTGAATTTTTTTTTGCTCCCTCCTCAAATTCGTAATTTTTCATAGTACATTTAAATGTATAATTATTTAAATTATAAATTTTCTATGCTCACGGATAACTCTCATTTATAATCATTCCAAATTTCAAATTGATAGCTTAAGTAGTTCGTGAGATATTTCACTTTGTGACAGACAGACAGACAGACAGACGGACGGAGTCGCACCATAAGGGTTCCTTTTTTACCATTTTTGGTACGGAACCCTAAAAAAAACGGCCGTCAAAAATATAAATTACTTACATAAATCAACTAATCATTTATTCCTTATGGTTACTCGGTATCACAACTACACAATATTCTTATAAATAAATAGAATATTGTTAGGGATATCCACAGACATATTCGTTACGTAAATCATATCGTGTGTAGCGGCGTCAACGTCCCCTGCCCCCCCGCACGGACCATGGGAGTGTCACGAACGAAATTGCCAAGCTAAAGAACCATCTGGGACCATGACCGGTGCAACCCGTGTCGTCAAACTTCAGAAGTAAAAGGTAATCTACACTAATATTATAAAGAGGGAAGACTTGATTGTTTGTTTGTATTGAATAGGCTCCAAAACTACTGGACCGATTGGAGAAATTCTTTTACCATTAGAAGCCGACGTTATACCTGATGAACATAGGCTACTTTTTACCGCGGGAAAATGGTTCATTTATACGGGAAAACGGGTAATCCGTGCGAAACCGGGTCGGGCAGCTGGTATCCCATAAAAATAATTTCATGTAACAACGAGGCCAAGTCTCGAAACTCTTCCACCGTATAAAGTTGTGAGATATTTCGGAGAGGCAAGTCTCAGGCATTCTTATTAGTTATTAGCTTGCTAAATTTGTTATTTATGCAGTTGGTGTACCTAGAAAACTGAGCCGATATTGCAAAATATTTTAGTTTTTTCTTGATGTATCTATAAACACAAATTGTATTCTAAATTTCAAACTTCTATGTCTGCTAATAGTACCTTAGAGTTTTAATGATCGGTCAGTCAGTCTGTCAGTCAGTGAGTGATAAAATTTAAAAAATTTGAATAGTTATAATTTAATTTAATAATTTGAAATATACCGTGTTTATACAATGCAGCAGGCATGGTTGCTGAAAATTCAGGTTTCTAGTTTTATCCACAACGAAGTTATAGGAGGGTCGAAAATGGCTTGAACTGCTTCGAGAAAAGGATGGTACGGCCGCGGGCCGCTGTTTTGCTCGACTTGGCGGGGGTACTGAATTTGTGAAATTAAGGAACGGTAAAAGACTTGTACTATACTATAACAACTGATACAGTACAACTATAGCTAAATTAAGTTGAAAACAAACAACACTATACCCAAAATCGCTCCAGAGTCTTATAATTCAAGCGCCTAGAGTAGACGAAGAGATAGTACCTTATATATGGATAGATTCGCCTTTGTCCACTGATAATTATTTATATGCTCATTTATGCATTGTTTTGTGCATTTAAGTGTCTGTAAAACTCTACCACGAAGAAAATTCTCGTAAAGCGGCGGGCGGGCTAAACCAATACGTCAAATTCAAATCCTTCTATAACAAAAGCTTGAACGCTGGCCCTCAACGTCACTCGAGTTTAATAAAGTTATCGATCGTCCATCAAAATGACGATGCATCTATAACAACGCCGGCAGAGATTTTCTAAACACGCTGGAATTTACATTTTTGCGCGGAACTATACATTCACGGGGCTTTGCTGGACCGGTTTCCGATAAAAAGTGATGGAAAAAGTTCGTTTGCCTAACCGATATTGAATGTTGTGTAGAATCGCATATAACGACACAGCGCAGTAAGGCTATACAATGAAGTCGAAATCGAATCAATGCTACATATATTATAAATGCGAAAGTATGTCTGTCTGTCTGTCTGCTACCTCTTCACGCTTAAACCGCTGAACCGATTTTGTCAGGGAAACAAGGGTTTAGGAATTTATAGAATTATATATATTACAGAGTAAAATAGAAGTATAAAAAGAAGAGAAATATAGTTGTCAATGTCATAGACAACTATTTCAAAATATATAAACTATGTGTCCGACATAATAGCCCCGGAGAAAGGAATATTAATCATATCTTAATATGCTACTTCATACTATGTTAATAAATAAATTGTAAGAACTAAAATATAACTTTTACTCCACTGGTAATATTTTACCCGCGCAGTAGAAATACGAGTAGACTACGTCAATGTATCGCTCTGTAATATTTAATATATTTTAGGGGATGCCTTAATTTGAGTCGTACACGCCCCCTAGACAGAAACACGCTGATGCCTTCCATTAATGTATCGATAAAATCAGATGAACAATCATATAGTCAATAATCTTACATCTGAAAATCAGACTTTACTGTTTCTTAATCTAGTCAGAACGGCGTTTCAAAGCACGCGATAATTTCCAATGCACCGCCTTAATCCTATAAATTAATAAACTCTTGTTTCCATGACATGGTGCCGAAACCAGGGTTAAACCTTTAGATTCATGGGGATACGCCATGACCCAGTGAATAAATACAAATATGGAAATAATTTTATACAAAACTTACAAACATGCCGACCATTCGTATTGAACGGTATATACAAATTGCTGATGCGGATGTAGTTCAACTTATAGGTTATCGCGATGCATATAAATATTAAGGTCAAGGTTAAGGGTGTCTCTCACATTGACTTGCTTTGCTACAAGACCAGGCTGGCAGGGGTTAATTCTAAGCTTACTATACCTACATTGGAGCTTAATGGAGCACTTTTATTAGCAATGCTCATGCGAAGAGTTAAAGGCATTTTAAACATTGCTGATGTAGGTACATATGTTTTGGGAAACAAAGATTGTACTTTGCTGGAGACTCAAACTTGAAAGACAAATTACTTTTCTAAAAAGTTTCCCATTATTTTGCCGAAACATTAATTGCCAAATATCTACATTGATTATAAGGCAAGAGCATTTAGCAATGATGCACGGTGGATTAAAGCTGGCCAATCTGAGAGGTAAAGAGCGTAATTTGACGATAGTACAAGTATTTCCTTGACAATAGTTTTGTATGTGAGGTTGTACTATATCGTCAGCAAACCGAAGGCGAGAGGTCTCGGATAGTGCGAGAAAAATCGAGACAGCTCGCGCGTCTCTCTCTTATTACAACACAGAATAAAAGGTATAGTGCAAGAAAAATCGAGAGTATGTCGCGGCCTCCCATGATAGACGTGCTGATTGACAAAGTTAGTACCTACTAAAAAAGATGGTCTCAAAAACCTACCTGTATTGACGTGTGTAGCGTAGCGTTTAAGATACTGAAATGAGGTGTCAATCGATTCGACATTATGCTCCAGGCGACTTACTCTATCTTTTGTATGATAAAAGAACAGTCTTTATGAACTTTCTATGATTGTTAACAAAGAACTTAATAAAGGTTTTTTTTTAATGCATTAGTATTGTTTTATTTGTATTCATATTAATTTTAATTATCCAGCCGAGTGACCGTAGTCTCCACTAGCCGCCATCTTATGTAGATAGGTACGAACTCTAACCGGGTGAATGAACTACGCTCCGCGCGCCATACAGATTTTTCAAACTTAATTACCTTTTATTACTAAAAACTCAACTTATTTTTTTTTTCACGAATAATTAGTACGTTTTGGACATACTTTACGTAGGCTTTGGCTCTAAGCTGGTTAAAAACACACGTTGTATTATAAAGTAACTGACTTGAGAACAAAAGTAAACAGTTTTATTGGCGTCCACGTATCTATAGACAAATACGTATATTAACCAGGACAACAGTCGTTTAGAGGAGATAGATTATTATATTTATCCTCATAATAAAACGCCACGTCCCCTGGAGCCGGAGTGTCCTAATTGAGTATTAACCCATTGACACAGTATGCAGACCCTGCTGGATGGCTGAAAGCTACCGCGTTATGTCGACGACACGCACTTACTTATACGTATTTGAACATGTCCATAATACCCCGTGGAATAATAGAAACTATGTGTGGTAAGTAATTATTAAAAGAAAGATGATATATTAAGGAATGTTAATGGATATCTCATACTTTTCACAACCTTACTTTTATTGACTGGATTTTTATATATCTATAAATTGCAAAATTTACGAGTATGTCACATCGACCGGTTTATCAGTCTATCCAAGTGTCAATTGTATGTGACAAAGTAAATCTCACAAAGTATCAGACCAACGAAGCCCTACATAAATTATGCAAGTTAACACGATCAATCACTTCCCCCTTACAAAATGATCTGACAATGTCACACCTCCAAGTGTCCTTCCAGTTCAAAAGCTGGGAAGCACGGACTCCTGAAAAGCAGGTGCATTATCCAACATTCTCACTTGGAGAGGGAACGTTACACGTTCCCTCTCCAAGTCAAATCAAAACCACTTTTAATTTGAGACCTTTTATCTGGCTATATTGCCGGCAACAACATTTTTTTAAACTGATTAGGTCATTTATGGGTTTCCTCCTTTCTGATGCTGCAAAGAAGAGCCTCCTGGACTGGAAACCGATCTCAGAGCGAATCATCACAGCCCGGTTCAACAGCAAAGCTCGCAAGATAACCGTCGTTCAGTGTTACGCGCCCACAAATTTGGCATCGGAGGAAGACAAGGACGATTTCTATAGTGCACTCAACCTGACACTAAAGAACACCCGCAAACAGGACATAGTTATCGTCATGGGCGACTTGAATGCCAAGGTTGGCACGGATAACGACGGCTGTCAAAGACACATGGGCAGACACGGGCTGGGAGTCCAGAACGAGAACGGGGAGAGATTCTTGGAGTTCTGTCAGGACAACGATCTCACCATCGGAGGTACTTTATTTATCCACGGAGAACACCACAAGTACACCTGGAACTCACCCGATGGAGTAACCAAGAACCAAATTGACCACGTTGCCATCAGCTCCAAGTGGCGCTCATCGCTGCTCGATGTTCGCAACCGCCGTGGCGCGGACATCGACAGTGATCACCACTTAGTCGTAGCCGAAATGCGGCTGAAAGTAGCCGTAGCTCGGACGGCTAACGCGACTACCAAGATAGGCAAACGGTTTGAGGTTAACAGACTAAGGGATCCAAATACAGGCGATGCCTTCAGACTAGAGCTGCGAAATCGCTTCTCCGCCCTTGAGACGGACTCTGCTATTTCTGTCAACGCGGAGTGGAACCACATCAAAATGGCCTACGTAGAAACCAGCTCCGTCGTTCTTGGACATAAAACACATACACGCGAAGACTGGATGTCACAGAGAACCTGGAACCTCATTGAAGAAAGGCGCGTACTCCATCTTCAGCTCCTGGCTACCAACGATGCGGTGGTGCGTGAAGACCTGAGGCTGCAGTATAGACAGATACGCAGGAACATCTACCGCAGTACCCGCCACGATAGGCGAGTATGGTCGGATAGTGTGGCGGAATGCGCCCAACGTGCTGCTGACTCCGGTAATCTCAGAGAGATGTATAAGGTGACTAAGACCTTAGCCGGAAACCGGAACCAGAGAAAGAAGAAGCCTTTAAAAGACAAAGCAGGCCAACTAATCGTGATATCGGAGGGGCAGCTTCAACGCTGGTGGGAGCATTTCGAGGAGATCTTCCGAGTCCCAAGCGACCCCATTGTGGCGACACCTGCTGTCAGCCTGCCCGCACAAAGCCTCGACATTGACGTGTCTCCCCCCACTGGAGAGGAAGTAGTGAAAGCCATCCGATCACTCAAGAACGGCAAAGCGCCAGGAGTCGACCTCATCACGGCGGAAATGCTGAGAGCTGACGTGCCTACCGCCGCGAACGCGCTGACACCCCTCTTGCGGAACATCTGGTCAGCCGAAGAGCTACCCGACGACTGGAACAAAGGCCTTCTCATCACCGTACCTAAGAAAGGAGACCTCAGTGAATGTGGCAATTGGAGAGGCATCACTTTGCTCTCGATCCCGTCTAAGGTGCTCTGCAAGATTATCTTAGACAGATTATCGAGGGCCGTTGAACCGCTTCTTCGCAAAGAGCAGGCTGGTTTCCGACCCTACCGATCGTGCACGGACCAGATCAATACCTTGCGCATCATTCTCGAGCTGGCATCAGAATGGCAAAGGGGAATGTATTTGACCTTCGTCGACTTCGAAAAAGCCTTCGATACGCTGAGGTGGAGTTGCATCTGGAACCGATTGCGTGAAATTGGGGTCCCCGAGAAAATAACCAACATGATCAAGGCCATCTACGGGAAGTATTCCTGTAGAGTGACTCACGACGGCCTCGTCTCGGAGGACATACCGGTGCGTGCCGGTGTACGACAGGGTTGCCTTCTCTCACCTCTCCTATTCCTTGTTGTTCTCGATGGCACCATGAGCTCTACAATCTGCAATAAGCGCCGCGGTATAGAGTGGGGACTATCCAGTGTCTTGGAAGACCTGGATTATGCCGATGACCTATGCCTGCTGAGCCACACACACGCCGACATGCAAGCCAAGCTGGACGACCTACAACGAGAAGCAAAGGAGACGGGATTGAAATTCAACACCCGGAAGACCCAGGAAATGAGGTGCGGGGCAACAAGCGCTTTGCCGTTGCTCATTGGCACAGAGGCTGTGGAAAGGGTCCACAAATTTACTTACCTCGGTAGTGTAGTGTCGGAAACTGGAGGGACCGAAGAGGACATCGATTCGAGAATCGCCAAGGCCAGAGCAACCTTCGCACAGCTCCGCCCTGTATGGCAATCGCGGAAACTGAC
Organism: Epinotia demarniana; assembly: GCA_945867215.1. Classification (NCBI taxonomy): domain Eukaryota; kingdom Metazoa; phylum Arthropoda; class Insecta; order Lepidoptera; family Tortricidae; genus Epinotia; species Epinotia demarniana. Next base: position 57,560,087 of record OX244259.1, read on the forward strand.
TAGGAGAGTTAAGCTCAAAATATTCCGGTCCAACGTAAAACCCGTGTTGCTGTACGGTTGTGAGACGTGGAAGGTTACAAAGACCATCTCGCACCGCCTCCAGGTCGTCATCAACCGCTGTCTTCGCCGTATTCTCGGTGTTTACTGGCCCGAGAAAATCTCCAACATAGAACTGTGGGAACGCTGCGGTGAGACTCCGATCGACCAGCAGATCAAACGCCGCAAGTGGAACTGGATCGGCCACACGCTCCGAAGGGACCCTGATCACATACCGAGGCAAGCCCTGGACTGGAATCCCCAAGGAAAGCGTAAACGTGGCCGCCCTAAACAGACCTGGCGGCGGACGATCATCGCAGAGGCGAAGACCATAGGGAAGACTTGGAGCGAATTGAAGCGCGAAGCTCAAGACCGAACGGGATGGCGGCGCACTGTGGACGCCCTCTGCCCCATCTAGGGGACACAGGAAAATAAGTCAAGTCAAGTCAGGTCATTTATACAGCGACATGTTATGTTTAAAAGTCCACCCATGGATAATGCATCTGAAATGAAGACCGATGTACTGCAATTGCAACGAACACACAAAATAACACTATTTCCAAACCCATAACAACTTTATGAAAATGCCAAATTGGCTCCTAACAATCAAAAACTTGCTAAAAATAACATGGCTAGCTTTATTGGTTGCAAAAATTATCATACAAAAATTAGCATGTAATACTAGTCTAAATAATATGGTGTTGTGCCCTGAGGTGGGCGTAATCGCTGCGACTCAGTCTTTGACTACTGCAGCCAATTACGAATGTTTTGTTATTTAGTATACCTGTTCATTATGTTCAATAAAAATCTTTAAATCTTTATTACTCCGTTCTATTCATGGCATATTCTTGTATAAAATACCCACTACAGTTTCATTCTAGTTACAACTTAAAACCGAATTCAGAACCTCGCTCAAGCCTTACAATATTCTTAGAAAAGAGCGCACGGAAAATGCAAGGGACATTTACCTTTCAAAAATTTATAGGAAAAATTTGCCCAAGAATCCGTAGAATCTCACGAATGAGATGGCAAGTCGAAAAGATGATGCAGGTAATAGAATTTAATTCTAGAAATAGAGTCTGGGGCAGAGTCCAATTTTACATATGAAATATGAATAGAATAGTATCGAATAAGATTTATTTATGACAACAACTTGCACATAAATCAACATACAAAATAGAAAACAACATTGGTACGAAACGGTTCCATCTCAGCGTTGTGCTGGCCTGGTGGCCAGCGCTGGTCTTCCGATGGAACCATCCGGTGGTTCCACAGCGTAACACACATTTTACAATATGCTGTCAGTTATTAAAGTACCTGTTACACCGGAGTTTTTTTCCAAATTTGTCGCATTTTTCTTGTAACTTAATTCGCGGGTTACACTCCATAACGTCAGATAAATATACCAACAGATATGAAATTTGGTAAGGAGGTAGGCTATATTCGAACATTGAGACTAGAGAAACCTTTTTTTTTGTTTTTTTTTTCTGCATAAATTCCCAAGTTGGGCCCCGAAGGGGCCCTTAACTAAATGCCACAATATTCGAAGATCCATGAGATATTTGCTACTTTGTCTCTTTTTAACCGACTTAAAAAAAAAAAGGAGGAGGTTCTCAATTCGGCTGTATTCTTTCTTTTTTTATATATTTTTTTAAGGTAACAAACCTCAGAACTCCGTCATTGATGAGCCGGCATTCCAGGTGGGTCCCATTTTTTTCAAAATTCAGATAGATGATGGGATCCATGAGGAATTGAGGGGACTCCTCAATTTTATTAGGCACGAGTGTAGTGATTTTGGTATTTCCTGTTATAACTCGTGTATTTACATCCGGAGAACTCCGTCATTGATGAGCCGATTCGAAAAATTATTTTTTTTGTTCGTATGTATATACGTCCAGGTGGGCCCCATTTTTTTCAAAATTCAGATAGATGATGGGATCCATGAGGAATTGAGGGGACTCCTCAATTTTATTAGGCACGCGTGTAGTGATTTTGGTATTTTCTGTTATAACTCGTGTATTTACATCCGGAATCATAAATTTGGTGGCGAGGAATTGATGATGGAGACCACAGATGACTTATCGAATTCCTCAATTATGTACTTAAAAGTGCAAAAGTACATCACAGGTTCTGATAAGATTCCGTTGAAATAGGAACTAATGAATTGCCATTGGTGATGTGATGATCTTGGGAAATCGATGGAAGTCCTCAAATATTATCGGCCCACGTACAGCGATTCGGTTTTTTTCTATAGTAATCAACGCATGTGCTATCGTAAATCAGTTCATGTGAAAATTGTAAAAAAAAAGGAAATGTGGCGGAGTACTAAATTGAAGTCGGTTAAAACTTTGTTTTTAAAGTAAATTATGTTTGAAGTTTGACCATCAAAGTCCAGTGCCTTTGATGGTGACTGCGGCGCTACCACGAAAATCGAATGTCGAAGTTCGTATGCATCCCTGTCACACGAGTTGCAAGTGCGATAGAGATGGAAATACCCGAACTTCGACTTTAGAAGTTCGTGGTTATAGCTCTGTAGTCGGTACCGGCGACACGAGACATAAAAAACTCGTAGCACCGAGTCTTTCTCTATGTATGATTTGTTGTGCTCATTATGACGTCACAATAGGAAACGAACTACACACATTAACACGCGTCTCTGCTCACATCCTCATCAACACACCCTTGCGATCTGTGATTCACAACGTATGTCACTCGTCAAGACATTGGGCTGTTTATTAGTAGACGTTATTACGCTGCAATAAGGTTTAAGATTGGTCAATCAACTGAGTTATATTTAGAGGGTATAACGTTGACCCCATCGGTTACAACTAAGCGTAATCAGGGTTCCAACTTAGAATGGTTGCGATTAGCCAGTTCGTAAGCGTCCCTATGGTTTAAACATTTATTTCTGCAAGAGAGCTAGGCTCTCACATTGAATTAGTTACAAACGTTCAGGGTTAGGATAGGTAGTGTTCATGCATTGAGCATAAACGTCAATATTCTACACATCTCAGGTTTGGAAGCTGATTTGGATTCTAAAAATGTAGTGTAGAGTACATATAGTAAATATTATAAATTATAACAGTGTATATTTTTTTACTATCTCTCTCTCTAAGTAAGCATAAGCACAAGAAGTCCTCCATGCCCGCACGGCTGTGTGGCGCGGGGTGGAGCCGACCGGGAACGGAATTCGGCGGAAAATTCCCGCACACGAGCAAAAATTAACTTATATAATAATTATGATTTAATTTCTTTGTAAAAAAAATATTCCTCTTTTTATTCCATGATGCATAGTAAATGTACATAAAGTGGTAATTACTGCCCGTTACGCATGCGGAAAATCCTACTGTCAGGCCAGGAAACGTAAAATTCTGCTCTCATCACGGTCGGTAATAAAGAATCAGTTCGCATATTTACAGCTTTGAGCTCTGAGACATTCTTTGTTTTACCACTTTATATGATTAATGTTCTACTTCATCAAACTTAATGGCAAACAGTATAACAAGCACGCCAATTTATACCAAAAAAATTTTTTCTGGCTTCATATATTTGCAAAATTCACTCACCAAACGAGCGTAAACCAATATTTGTCATGCCGAAACATCGTATTTTAACCGCTAGGTGCAACTGACACGGGCTAGAGCCCTAATAAATCCATCAATTTCACTCCATCAATCGCGTATTCACAAATTCATCTCTAGTCGTGTCAGAAATCATATCCAGTAGTATACCTTAACGTCGAGACTCGTAACAAACACGCAACTGGAGGTCAGGGTTACCCGGGTCCGACGGTGATGAAGCGGTTGGTGACGCGTTATGATTGTGTTGTGTGCTTCGAGAATATTGTGTGAAAAGCATTGTATAGTCTATTTTTTATTCCGTAGACTAAAATGACATTTCAAATATTGCTAGTTTTTTACGTCCCATAAATAGTGATGTGCTACAACCGGTACTAACCGAAAATAAACGATTGGGAGGTACTCATATTTGTACTAATAAAGCGTCTGTAACACAATGAATGGATAATCCGTGACGTGCTAAAAACGAGAGAACACGCATTGAAAACATCCGATCACTATACGAGTAAAATAACGAATGCCAAATACGTAAACCAAAATTGCGTCGCGTCAGGTCGGCGATACGTCAATGTCATTTTAAATGTTTGAGTACATCAGTTTTATTTATTGTTTGTTTCGTATAATTTTGTGAGTAGATTTTATATTTTGAATCTAAAATTAATTCAAGATTTTATCGGTAATTCAAAAACCGATATCAAAGATCAGCACTGTTTGTATATAGCTGGTCACATTATTTCTACGTTTGACATTTGTGGTTGTCATTTTAGTCTACGGAATAAAAAAATAGACTTAAGTGGACACGGGATTTGAATTTACTATTACTGTTTACGTATTAGAACCATGAAATTATCAAGTCTTACAAGTAACGGAATAAGGATGGGTTACACTAATGTGTCTCGAGAAAAAGTGTATTGACAGACAGACAAGCAACGAAGTGATCCTAATGAGGGTATAATTTAATTGCTGTTACTATAGCTTTCTTAAATATAGAACGGTTACTCGATCTTTTCACTTATTTCTTCTATTATTTCTACTTTCAAATCTACCACAGAATAATATAATGGGAGTGACTAGGTCATTGTCAGTGTTGTTACGTTAGGACCGCAATGGTTACTAATAAGACATGAATATTTCTTCTATACTCCAGGCAAAATACGGTTCTGAAAAAGATTAAGAGTCCGCAGTAAGCTCGATTCTCCATACAAACGTAGTTACGCTCTCATTTTAAAACTACGTGTTGGATTGCAACGAAACTTTGCATGTTCAATGAAATGAGGTATATCTATGTCTGAAATTAGTTTACGTAGCTTCAGCTACCATAATAAAAAAAAATACAGCGAATTTAAGTTTTTCATACAAAACTGCCTGGACTACTATAAAATAGTTGTTGTACCTACATAGTATTTTAATTGGTACAAAATTGTATTTATAGCAGCCACTTTGACCACCAGAGTCAATTGGCCACAACTTCAGAGTCTATCTGTATTGTAAAGCCCAAAACTTTAAGGCTTTACTATACAGCTCCTATTCAGGTATAATACCTCTGTGAATACACTGAGCCTACATCCTAGTGCGGTATGATTTAACACCGCACAATGGGATCTAATATCAGATTGTACTGGGAATTGCAATTTCGATCTAAATTGTTGGGAGATTCTAGAACCCAATTCGGATCTACCGTAACAGAGCACAATGGAGACAATACAGACATTGATGAAACCTAGATTTTTCAGCAGATATACCTCGGAGATGTCATAACCAAACTCAAATGGAGTAGCAGCGTGTATGGTAGGTTGACTAAAACGTTAACGGATTATTGGCCAGTTGGACACTTACACGGAACTTAAACGGACTTAAAAAGACCGTGGGTCATTTCTGGATAAGACTAGCACGGGACCGGGATAAGTGGCATACTCGAAGAGAGGCTTTTGCATTAGCAGTGGGCATTTACCGGCTGGTAATGATGATGATGAATATACATATCGATTGTCAACATTCCCAATCGTAACAGCTCATAGTAAAAGTTACAATTGTCAGAGCTATCTGCATTTTGGTACAGTCACCGGCATCAATATCTGCCGTAACAAAGCCGGCAAAAATATCGGAACGTCCTTATGGCATTAGATATAGAGTCGTGTCAGATATTTATGCGTGCTATGTTGTGGCAGATCTTATTGCTGGTGACTGAATAACTTTTAACCTTGCATGTTTTATTATTCCTGTATTATTTGTGTTACCCTTCCCTTAATCGTAAGTAAAATAACAAAATTTCAAATTGATAGCATAAGTTCTTGAGATATTTAACCGTGTGACAGCCGGACAAAGTCGCACCGCACCATAAGGGTTCTTTATTTACGTTTTTGGCATGGAACCCTAAAAAGCAAGGCATGCGCGCGTAAACTTATTCCAGTCGCCAAAAATAGAATGAAACAGGTAATATATTACTGTATGCTATGCAACTTTATCCAGCGACATTTAATGGGCGCGTGAACCCGAAAACTTAAATAAATGACAAAAATCACAACCAATTTTATACTCAAATTTAAAATACATTACGTTCCTGTATTTTCAGAAACTGCTTGTTTTATTCCAGCCTATCGTAAGCTATATTAGCTATCACTCTGTCAATTGTTATTATTTATTTATCGTATGGCAAATCAGTATTGTCATTTGTTTAAACATTGAAACAAAAATGAGCTATAACCCCTTATTTTTAACTTTCAATTCATAACACCTGGCTTAGTAAAGAGTTCAATCTGGAATTGCAATAACAGCAACAGACAGAGGATCTGAAGGCGGCCGTAAGCTCGACTTTTCCGATGCTCTTAAAGGATTTTCTTTTTTAATTTGCCAGCGGTCGGCCTGGATGAAAATATTTTATCGGATTATTTTAAACTTCGGTGTTATAAAGATTTGCAAACTACAAGCACGTTTTATTACTTAATGGATTTTTGCATTTCTTACAAACAAAAGAGCAATATTAATTAATAAACCCGAACATAAATGATGCTAATAGAATAGTGTTATATCAGGCGAGGCGCCCTAAAGACCTCATTGTAAGTAACACTAGATTTTTACGGATAATTTCAACTGGGTTTTTTTGTTTAGCTAGGATATCAAAGGGGAATATTGTACTAGTTGTCGCGGAGCACCGCGATTAACAAACAATCGGTGAGTCTATCAACTATTTTTACCTTAAAGTTGTGGTATATATTTCCTACTGGCAACACTGTCCTCTATAGTCGTTGGCTAGGACAATGACATAAAATATGGAGGGAAGAAGGAGGAGATGTCAAGTTCACCGCGCTAGAACGGTAATGACGTTGGAGCTCAAGTAATATCAAGTCGCCTTCGTACTGGTGAGTGCTTAATTACTAATAAGTGTTATACACAATATGGTCGGTTGTGGGACTCAACAACCAACAATGACAAGGGTTTAAGTACCAATAGTAACACGGTGGTTGTTACTGACACAAGCAAGAGACAGAGACTCGTACGATACCGATGTGAGGCAAGTCGCAAGACAACAGGGGTAGCTATAGGGGCAGGTTATGGAGGCTTCTCGGTCCCATAGGGGACCACACAATACGGGCTCGTAGTTTCTCTGCGCCATTAGTTCACCAGTGACCTTTGTCAGAAAGGTCATAGAATCAATGTTGAGTCCTAAAACTAAATCATGTGTATACGCAGATTCTCTAATCATTACACTATTTTGTCGTCAATTACATCCCCATTCCTCAACGTGGCGACACTAGTTTACATATTTCTATCATTAAGTACTTTCCAAAATTAACAATATAAAAGATATGGCGTTTCAAAAATTAGTTTTCCTTGAAATCGTTTGATGATTATCGCACGATTTTTCTAGTATTATATGGCATAGGGTATTATAACGACATCAACGGGCTGAATTACATTACGGCACCGGTGACAGCTGTTCACCAGTTCGATCCATGTATTCATAGCAATCTCCTCCCACGACTCTCAAAATATATCGGCTATAGACACACGTATTAGACTAAGGGCGGGTTGCACCGACTTACGATTACAGACCGATCAACGTTAAATATGGCGCTGACAGCTGTCAGTCCATAGAAACTTGTCAAACGTTCCATACATTCAAATTTTAACGAACACCGCTTACGATTACAGACGGTTTGGTGCAACTCACCCTAAGGGCGGGTTGCACCCACTTACGATTACAGACAGATCAACGGCAGCTGTCAGTTCATAGAAACTTGTCAAACTTTCCATACATTGAGATTTTAACGAACCCTGCTTACGAATACAGACGGTTTGGTGCATCCCACCTTAAAGGGTCATTTACAAGGTGCAACAAATCGCATGCGAGATTTATCACATTGCAGGGTTTGATTGAATTCATCAAATTTCGCCATCCTGCAGCCCGGGAGTGTAATGAAAATCACATACGAGTTGTTGCACCATGTAAATGGCCCTTAACTAACAGATCAAGTCGCCCAAGTTGTGCTGAAATCGCAGTACCCGCGCGGCCCCGGCCTATATCGGGTTGCATCAAACATATTTTCATCCCGTAGTGAACAGTCAAACTTCCCACACAGTCAGTTTACCGACGGTTTGAAACAACCCGACCATCCGCGCTTAGGGTCATGAGGTACATTATATTGTCTACCTACATCTGGCAGGACATCGCCATCATCGAATCATTCGACTTAATGGGTATTTAGGGTGCAGTGGCGGAGCACATACAAGCCGACTCCCACCGGCAAGTAAATAAATAAATTATATATTCAAAACCCTTTCATATTTTTTTCGTACCGGGTTGACCTTCTATAATGTTCACTCGCCGCTACTGTTAGGGTGAGTTGCACCAAACCGTCTGTAATCGTAAGCGGTGTTCGTTAAAATCTGAATGTATGGAACGTTTGACGAGTTTTTATGGACTGACAGCTGTCAGCGCCATATTTAACGTTGATCGGTCTGTAATCGTAAGTCGGTGCAACCCGCCCTTATAGGGTGGGTCTTGGTCTACTTACGATAACAGACAGATTCACGTTAATTATGGCGCTGGCAGCTGTCATTCCATAGAAACTTGTCAAGCTGCATACATTCAGATTTTAACGAACACCGCTTACGATTACAGACGGTTTTGTGCAACCCACCCTTAGTGTCTCTATTTTGTTAATGTCGCACTAAAAACATGGATGACAGTCAAACTGATAACCCAACGACCTTGCAAGAGCTTAAGACCTCTCATACTGGAGCGGCCTGCGGTGGCGGTCTATAGTAAATTTGACAACTAAATACAAGTTTACTATTGTCCGCCGCGGCCAGTCCGCACCAGTGTGATGCGGGCTTTACTGGTACATGTTATGCGACTGACATTATAATCGATTTTGTGGTAATATATGCATCAAAAGTGTGTAATGAAGTAGTTACACGAAAAAAAATGCATTTATAACCAATGTTGCCAGGAGACGTTCTTTTATCCGTCTCCGATTTGCGTAAGATTAGCCCTTTATTATTATTAAATAAATAAATAAATAAATATAAATAAATAAATATAAGGGGACAATTTTACACAAATCGACCTAGTCCCATAGTAAGCTCAGTAAAGGCTTGTGTTATAGGTACTAGACGACGATATATATATAATAGATATAAATACTTAAATACATAGAATATATCCATGACTCAGAAACAAATATTCATGCTCATCACACAAATTTTTGCCCTTACCGGGATTCGAACCCAGGACCTCTTGCTTCGTAGGCAGGGTCACTACCAACTAGGCTAAAGCGGTCGTCAAAAAAGCGGTTGAATTGTGTTATAACTAAATCAATAGCCAATGTTATTTATTATCTCACTGCAATTAGAACTCCATTAAAGGAGGTTTGAGGTTACAGTTGTGTCATAGAAATAAGTTTGCCATATAAAACAGTTTATATTAATTGACGGGTATTATAATTCCAAACTCATCGCGTTTTAATAATAATAATAATATTATAATGTACTTTTACAAGGGAAAAAGTCAACCGGGCCCATAACCTGCAAGTATTTTCAACTTTTGATGCAAGCCGCGGTCGCAATTTACGAACGCAAATGTATTTTATGTATCCTCTTTATATCTTCCAACAAAGAATATTAATTAACTAAACTACCAGTAGTTTAGTTAATTAATATTACTACCAGTAGTTTAGTTAATTAATATTCTGTGGGAAGTTATAGGTCTGTGAGCTTTCTAAAACCATTTTTTTATGATTTCGTAAATCTGGATTGACAATATTACAAATCATTATTGATCCTGCTCAGAATATTTCACGATAATCGTTTGAGAAATGCGACCTTTAGAAAAGAACAGCAAACGCCTGACACACTTATACAGTTTTTGCCCTAGCTTTGCTCGCTCGTTCGTTCAATTAAGCAGTAGTAAATGGCAAGCTGAAAAGCTGGTTGGGATAAGACGTTGGTCCTGTATTCAGTATCTGTGTTCGATTTCCGGTCTCTCCCGCCAGGCTATTTCGCCAGTTTGTCAATGGTTACGAGGCAATGAAATATCGCTGTACATTTCTGGGTTGAACTGTTGAGATTCCGTAAGGATTCTTACTTATCGACCCGGCAATGTAGGAACGTTAAATTTACAATGTCAGGTGAAATTGTCACTTTGGTGTAGGGGCCAAAGCATTTAAGATTTTCCTTTCTAGGAATATTTCAATAGAATGGCAAATTAAAATTTCATTGGATCGTCCGCAACTATCTACTGTTTGCATTTAGAGCCAATTATTATTAAAGTTCCCAGAATATCATACCAATCTACATCACATTGCGTGTCGTTTAAAATTAAGCTTAATGTCAAACGCACTACAGTCTCATTTGACACAGCTAGCAGTTAGTAGATCGCGGCTCCACGCCCCATTAGATTATAAAGATGTGCAGTAATTATTTGATAATTCGCAAGGCATTTTATAATGATCACGATCACGAACCATCACGGTCTATCAGTTAATACATAAATAATATACACATTGGCAATGCTGGAACAATTCGCAAAGCATAAGCATGGCAGCTTGATTAAGACAACAATAATATAGCATCAAAATGATGATGATGAATACAATAAATGGTTCTAAACTGTGACTGCTTGATATGCCAATAGTTTCACAAAAAGCTTTGTGAAGGGGATCACAGTTCTAAATAATTAGTAGCAGTCTTTAAAATTTCTAGTCTAGGGCTCCCACTCAACTCCCGTCATAAAACAAAAGGGTCAATCAACTTTTTGTTGTTGGTATTCTGCTTCGGTAAGCAATATTATACATTAGATCCTCCTAATGCCCCAATATGGAATGGGTTTACAACTGTTACAAGATCTGATTCTATGGAGTTTAAATCCAATAAACACGAAAACAATAAAAAAAATGTTCATTGCCCCAAAAATGGTAAAACAACATTACCAAATTTCGTCGTTGTTTGTTGATTTCAAAATCTCATTGCGTTGGAAATTATGTTTTACCAGTTGGTTTTTGTTTCGGGAAAGTCGCTATAACGGTTAACCGTCAAAAGGTTTTATCCGACGAATAATATACATGCATACATACATACACTCACGCCTTTATCCCTAAAAGGGGTAGGCAGAACACATGAAACTTATGTTCCAGCGCCACTTTTAGCATAAATGTGGGTATAAAAAAGATTGTCAAAATGTGATATTGCAGTGACAGGTTGCTAGCCCATCGCCCACAACACACTCTAACCTTAGTCGACTTTTACGACACCCACGGGAAGAAAGGGGGTTGTGAAATTCTAACCCGACACCACACGGGGAAACGAATAATATCTGACATTAAACACAACAGACACGGGTCTTAAGCTATTAGAACCACAGAAGACTACAAAAACTGTTTTATTTATTTATCGTGTGTCACTTAGCTTATATATATAACAAATAACGATGTAAATTGACTCTATTGGTTTATTCACTCCATTCTTACGTTTTATTATAAGTAAGAGAGGGAAGTATAGTAAGAGAGGGAAGAATATCTATACGTACGCTCCATTTTAGCAGAGGTTGGATCACTCCACCGCTTTTGCGGTCAGCGACATAACACAGAACATTAGACTCGTGTTGTTTTAACCCTTGGAAAATATCGTGGATAATACTGTGGATCACAATTCAAATTGCTTTACCGTAAAGCGGCAGGGTCCTAAAAGTCGTCATTAAATGTTCAAAACGTGGTAGCCTGAAGAAAGCGTTGGTAGCGTGGTGTTAAAAAGGTGCTTGCTATGGTTAATTGAATGAGCGAGCAAAGCGAACGAATTTGTATGTTTGACAGTTCTCCTCTACAGGTCGCATTTCTGAACCGATTCTTGTGAAAATCTGTGAGCTGAAACCATAATTATGTATACAGATAGATTTATATTGTTGATTCAGTTTGTAGTGTTTAGTACGAAAATTGGTCCCATGAAACATTTATTCGGAATAAAATAAAAAAAATACCAGCCTCGCGACTGGACAGTTCACAGAGTACTAGTGATATTGTGGATACATTTTGAATTTGGCGATAGCGTTTTAGGAATTTGACGACCTCTGTAGCCTAGTTGGTAGTGACCCTACCTATGAAGCTCCCGGGTTCGAATACCGTTAAGGACATTTATTTGTGTGATGAGCAATGAATATTTGTTCCTGAGTCATGGATGTTTTCAATGTATTTAAGTATTTATTTATCTATATAAGTGTCTATATCGTCGTCTAGTACCCATAGTACAAGCTACTAAGCTTAGTTTGGGACTAGGTTGATTAGTGTAAGATTGTTTCCAAATATTTATTATTATTTATCAAATATTTATCCTTCTCTAAGTACCTTGTGGCAGTAACAAAGCAATACATATAAATATGTAGGTACTTCTATGTATAGTTAATGCGTTTTCACAGACATTGGTGTAATTGGTAAGGCATTAAGATGCATGTCATGCTCTATGTTATTGTCCAAAGAAACTGACTGACGTAGTTGAATAAGTATCGTAAAAAACTACAAGTTAAAGGCTTCTTCAGAAGAAGTTCTAGATTTATTTATTACGTGAATAGATACTAACTTTAGAACGCTTGTCACGTATTGAGTCACGATCATTGAGCATAGATTTTGTATGCTATATAAATACATTGTATACATAATTACATACATAATATTATTGAACCCGTAACCAGAGTAGAAAATGCAAACAATCTGGGTATGCTATTGGACAGAGAAATGCTATTTACGGAACATATTAATGTCAAAATGCGAAATGCCTTTTATAAAACCAAGACACTATATCATATTAGAAGGTATCTCTCTGAAGAGATCAGATAAATTCTAATGGAATCGTTAGTCCTATCGCAACTACGGCGATATCGTATACGGATCACGGATCTTTGAAAAACCCAAAAAGGACATGGTACAAAATGTCTGTATACGTTTCTGCTACGATATACCAAATCGAGCACATATCACTCCATACCTTAACAACAGAGGAATTCTGAACATGAACAACAGGAGACAACTGCACCTAGCTTTTACCCTTCGTAAAGTTATTGAATTTGCTAAACCAAGATATCTGTATAATTAATTAAAGTGGGTTAAAGATTCTCGTCAACAATCGGAACGAAGGACGTCACATCCGTGTACTTGGGCCAAATCATGTCTGCAAGTGACATAATGGACATGGAAGTGGAGAGAAGAATTGCGAACGCCTGGAAACGCTATTGGGGCCTAAAGGAAGTGATGAAGGACAAGAACCTGTCCATGGCGCCTAAACGCAAACTCTTCAATACCTGAATCCTTCCAGTACTAACCTTTATTCCAAACATTTATTGATTTAAATCATTCTATTATTAATATTAAATTTTCTGAAAAGAGGTTATAAATAACTAAATATTGATAATGTAAATCAGAAATGAATTATGAGTAAGAATATTATTATTATTATTGCCATCAACTTATTAAATGATAGGATTATGCATGTTAAAATTTGTCTGAATAAAGGGCTATTTTATTTATTTAATTAATAAAGATTCTCGTACGAGGTCACTCAGAAGCTGCAGGGAAACCCAACTAATAGTTCCTCCACATAAAACCGTGTCATTCAAAGGTTGTTTCAAATTTTGCAAATTTGGAATGACCTGCCTCCACCGCTGCGAGAACCAATGCCATTGACACAATTAAAAAAAAACTGATGGAAAAGCACCTACTTGAAATGCAAAGGCAAAGTTGTACACACTGAACCACACAATACTACTACCATAAACCTACATACTCATACACAAACACGCTTTACTTTACTTTATCTTTCTTTCCATTATTTGAATGTTATTTTTCTTATTACCAACCTAATGGCAAATTGCACAGCGCATCCCGAATGAACCTAATATTTACACCTTCAAAAAAAAGGGTCAAACTGAAAATCAGCGCTGGGCAACTAGGCCAGCAAATGCTGACGTTGGTACCTTTGGCCAACATGATTTCAATGTTTATAGATCATAATAATACTTACGAGTACCTCCTTAAGCTTAGATTAGTTAATACCTAAGATTATTATTACCGTTATTCCATTCATGTTTTGGCAATAAAGTTTAATTATTATTATTCTTGAATATCTTTATAACGTGAGCATGGGGGGCGACTTGATCATACTGACCTATGGCTTGCTTAGATTAGAGACTATTCTCGGAAGCGCAAACACTGCTACAAAAATTACAAAGGTCCTCCAGTGTCCACATGTCATATTGGGAGCTCTGGCGATCATACACCATTTTTGCAAGAGGTTTTTATGTGCTGTGTATTTTGTTTTTCGATAGTTGGTGTGGTCTTTCTCAGTCAGAAACAGAATTAAGTGGTCATACAAACATTACATACAAATGCAATAATAATAATATGTATTATTGGTATGTTAATGAGAGTTCCTTAGTACAGGCTATATAGAAGATATTTTCCTACTTGGGATATACTATTGCCGCCTTTATAGCCTTTTAAAGGGGGTTGCAAGTACTCATATTTTAAAACCGAAATATTCTATTTTTCGTACTAAGAGGGGCCACGGAATGAAAAGGATTGAATACCACTGATATATTGTAATAATGTGTTCAGTGTAAACATATCTTTGACATTGACTGAACCAGGTAAAAAAACAATTGTTTCTTTGTCCATAATCTCAATGAACTGACACTATAAAAGTATGAGTGTCACATGTCAGCACTTCATCGATAAATCTACCCTGTAAATGTCTTAATATTAATAAGTTCGGTCAGATCTTCAGCTATTTTCTTTGGAGCCGGAGACCGCTTTTGTTAAATCTACCCTCTTTTTCAATATGTCTAGGATTAGTTTGGAAGCTGCCAGGGGATTATAACAAAAGCTTTGTAAGATTTTTTTTTAAAGTATGGATGGCTTATGAGAATTCAATTTCTAGCCTTCCATGCAAAGAATCTAACTTGAACAGTAAACTTGTATATAATTGGTAATATCAATAGAATAGGGGACTTATGACTCAGTTTAGGCCAAGCTCATAAAAACACCTGAAGATGAAGCTCTAACCTATTCGAACAAGCCCTACTGGAAGCATGTCTAAAATACAAAATATTTTATTTGTCAAATTGTTAAGGGACGGACCAAAAGCAAAAAAATAACAAAGAAAAGGATGAATGACTATTTTGTGGTAAAGTGTAGCGGGCTTGGTGGTTGATATTGTATATTTATCTCTCATATGTGTTTACATAAAGGTACAGATCCGTGCCAAAGGTAAGCAAACCTAATTTTACATGTCAAAGTCTTGATTTGATTTGTCAATTTTGCCATTCACATATGACAGAGGTCGAGCAGTGTATATTGTTTTCCATTGTATATAAACAATTTTATACTGTAAACAGTCCCAAGGGGTAGGTTTAGTCATCTCTAGTAGTATTCCCAGTAGGTTTTTAGTCATCTCTATGAGCCAACAGATATATTAACATTTATTTTATGAACCTTTGTTGAACACACCAAGTCCAATTAGGTATCAAAGGCCCGCCAAATAGACCAGTCTAGATAGCACAATATATGTTACTGTGGGCTAGTCAAAGCAAGATAGTCATGAATCAGTAGTTTTAAGAATGCTTATCACATGATAAAGAATTTCTTTGTAACAACAATGTGTGACCTATCTCTAACAGCAAAATTGCATAAGTAACAGCCAATTGTGGGCAATCAGTACATTTAAAAACACAGTTACCTAAATTGGATTTGAGTGTGATGTGAATGTACAAAAGAGTATGAGTAATGCTACATTGTACGTCCGCGAGGGGTATTTTATTTGCGGTGGCCAAGTCACTCGCACCAGTAAATAAGGAAAACGCATGCAATGTACGCGCAAAGACAATAAACAAAAGCGGCGAAGAGCTGTTTAAGGTCAAAACTCGACAATACATTAAGTTTTGCGGCAAAGTTTCCAGCTTCCGCTCGAGTGTTTGCCTGCGACCAGTCCTAACGTGCATACAATTGCATTCCTTGACAGCCGATGTGTGACAAAGCGCGGAACAATTCGAGCGTGAGCCGTAGCCCCGATACCACTATCAGAACCCCAATAAAGAAAACACAAGACGCCACTCTTGCGTTTACTTCATTCGCTAAAAACATCGTCAGCTGTCACGTCTTGCGTCAATACTAGATAAACCTGTTCCGAGCCACTAACAAATTTTTTATACGACAACGGACACAATTGTCATTGTCCAGAAAAACACAAACGGGCCAAATAATAATAGTAACAAAATAAATATAATGATAGTAACAAAATAAACTAAAGTTCACAAATTATCGATCTATGGTGATCCGCAAGTTACTGCACTCTTACCTTCGGATAACTCTAAGTCCAATTCGGCTAATTTATCTCTTATTTCGTCCGGCAACTTTGATACATCAACACTTAAGTCAGCCATCGTGGAAAAACACTCTTTTCACACAAAACAAATAAAGTTAACGAGAACACTTCAGGAGACCATCGTGACACATGGCCATCTTGAATTTCGAACAATTTGTGACTCCAAATGTACTATAGGAACTTTTAGTCTAGATAAAGAACACCAGAGGGCGGTTGCTCCGAAAAAATACTAGACTGTTTTCATTTACAAAAATAACAAAATATTACTTTTTACCTGAATATTTTAAATAATAACAGTATTTGTTATTTTAACTAAACGTATTTATTTGATAGATTTCACTGTTTTTTTCAAGTTCTATTCGTTATAGGTGGTTTTTAATATCAAGTTTACGTTTCGTTGTCTATGGTTTTAATGAAATATTAAAACGCCTTTACACTTTACTAAGGTGAGTTCATATATTCCTGGTTTTTGAACATACGCATGTTTTTCTAATTAGTTTTTCTATTTGTTGACACTGACTGATAACATGTTTGATGTTTAAAAACTGTTAAGGTTGTATACCTAATGTAGATTTATATTGGCAGCTAATAGTTTTCTTTATGAGTTCAGTCGTCTGTCGGAAAATAGCAATGTCAAGTAATTTATGTTATTGTGTGATTATAATGTTTTAATATAATAAATATCGATTCACGGAACAACCTCTCGTCATCATTTACATGGTAGCATCGCAGGAAACATGAATTATGGATTGAGATACAAGTAAGTCGTAAACATGAGTAATAATATTGTAATTCCAATATTTGACGGAACGGATTATGCCAACTGGAAAATTCGCATATTGAAATTTTTACAATTCAAAAAATGTAAAGAAGTTGTAATACGATTAAAAGGCGATAAAGATGATGCGGCAAAATGGGAGGACATGGATATTCAGGCTACAAACTATATATATAGCGGGATCACGAACCAACAGCTGGAATACATTAGCGAAGTAGAGTCAGCTTATAAGATAATGTTAAAATTCGACGAAATGTATTTGAAACAATCAACCGCGTTGCAAATTGTATGCAGAAGCAATTTAGAAAATATAAAGCTAGCAAAATATTCCGACATTAATATTTTCTTCGACGATTTCGAACGATGTGTCAATGATTTAAAAAAAGCCGGCGCCATATGGTATATGTTAAAAGCATTGCCGGGAAATTACAGCTATATAGGCGATTTAATAGACGTTTTACCGGAAAAAGAAAGAACCGTTGAATATTTGAAAAGCAAAATTAGAATGAAAAATATACAAAAAGTAGACGAAGAAATTCCTGACCGATCGAATGCATTTAAAGTAGAGTCTGAGGATAAACCTAAATGTTTCACCTGCGGAAAAATAGGACACATGCAAAGAGATTGTTGGCACGGTAACCGTGGTCGTGGACACGGACATTATGGTCGAAGTCGTGGTCATGGACGAGGCCACTACAATTATGGACGGAATAGAGGCAGAGGAAGTTATTATAACACGGATTTCTACAAAAAGAGCTTTCACACATCGATTGTAAACAATTCAACGATGGCTAAAGGAGATACTCCTATAAAGGCAGGACAGATAAATTGGCTTCTAGACAGCGGATGTACGGATCATATAATTCATACGGATGAGTATTTTGACAAATGTGTGACATTGAAAGAACCAATAAAAGTTAAGGTTGGAGACGGCAGAATACTGCACGCTACAAAGGTTGGCAGTGTAACAACATACTTTCCGGTCTATAAGAACAGAAATAAAGTGATAATCGACAATGTATTTTATGTGAAAGAAATGAAGGCTAACTTATTAAGTTATTCAAAGATTACAGACAATCATACAATAATTTCAACAGGACATACAACGAAGATATATAACATGAATAGAGAATTGATAGCAATTGCAAAGAAGGATGAGAGATTGTACAAAGTAACCAGTTTTGTCTGTAAAGAAATAGGCGTAAATACAGTACACACTGAAATGACAATGAAAGAAAGGCTTCATCGAACTTTTGGACATATAAACTTCAATTGTATTGATACGATGTGCAAAAATCAAGTATTAGAAGGAATGCCTAAGCAAATAGAAACGGATTTTATGAAATGTGCTATCTGCGTTGAAAATAAAATGCACAATTTGCCATTCAACAACAATAGGACAAGAGCAAAAGATATATTGGATATCGTACACACTGATGTAAACGGACCACACAGAACTACAGGATATCAAGGAGAAAAATATTTCCTTACGTTTATAGACGATTACAGCAAGTTAGCGAGAGTATATTGTATCAACTCAAAAGAACAAGTTTATGAATGCTTCGTAGAGTATGTTAATGGAGTACAAAATATGACAGGAAGAATGATTAAAGAATTAAGATGCGACAATGGAAAAGAGTATATA
The DNA here is from genome assembly GCA_945867215.1 of Epinotia demarniana. Classification (NCBI taxonomy): domain Eukaryota; kingdom Metazoa; phylum Arthropoda; class Insecta; order Lepidoptera; family Tortricidae; genus Epinotia; species Epinotia demarniana. The sequence continues at coordinate 57,578,988 of OX244259.1, forward strand.
AACAACAGAATTTTTAACTTCGTCAGAGATAAGGGAATAATGATCAAGCCTTGCCCAGCATACGTTCATGAATTAAACGGTACAGCAGAGAGATACAACAGATCAATAATGGATATGGCACGTTGTCTTATGGCGGAAGCAAAAGTTGATCGGCGTTATTGGCCAGAGGCGATTAAGACAGCAGCTTATTTAAAAAATCGGATTATGACAAACACACCAGAAAGAAAGACGCCTTATGAAATATTCTTTGATGAGAAACCAACTGCAAAATATTTGAGGATGTATGGCAGTAAAGTTTATGTGAGAGTACCCGAAGAGCGAAGAGTATCAAAATGGGACAAAAAAGCAGAAATGGGAATTTTACTGGGATATACAGATGTTGGATACAGAGTGCTAATTAATAACAGAGTAGTTGTGGCAAGACACGTTGACATAATTGAAGAAGATGTAAAGCTTATTGGTTTTGATGACAACTATGTAGAAAACAAAAAGGATGAAGAAAAATGGGAAGATACCTTAGATGAGATTCAACCGGAAGATAGTAATAATAATAACAATGGTGATGAAATCAATAATGCGCAAAGAAAGTCTGAGAGACAAACTAAAGCACCATTGCGTTTCGACGAAGAATTTGGCTACTACTGTATAACTGTTAACTATTGTGATGCGATGATTCCAGATAATTTTCAGGAGGCGATTACATGTAATGAGGCTGATAGATGGCAAGAGGCTATGGATCGGGAGATGAACAGCTTGGTGAAAAACGATACGTGGACACTGGTAACTGCGCCTCAGGAGAAAAAGGTACTAGACGTAAAATGGGTGTACAAGAAGAAATCTGAAGAACTTTATAAAGCAAGGTTAGTGGTAAGAGGTTTCCAACAAACTGACAATGTTGATGATAAGTATTCACCTGTTGCTAGGATGCAAACTTTGAAATTACTTCTATCATACTGTTGTCAATTTAACCTAAACGTACATCAAATGGATGTAGAGACTGCTTTTTTGAACGGCAAAGTATTATCTGAAGTATATGTTAAACAGCCACTTGGCTATGAAGATGGTACTGACAAAGTGTATAAGCTATACAAATCTTTATACGGTTTAAAGGAAAGCCCACGTGCGTGGTACGAATGTTTTAACAATTTTGTGACAACTATTGGCTTTAGGAGAAGTAAATATGACTATTGTCTTTATGTGAAAAATGATAATAACCAAACGATTTATATATTAGTATATGTCGACGACTTATTGATTGCTTGCAAGGATGAACAAACGGTGGCTACAATTAAAAGTAAATTAAGCAATTATTTTAAAATGAAGGACATGGGCAAAGTCAAAAATTATATCGGTATTGACGTTGAGTATGATTATGCAAAAGCAAATATTTTGACTTTGAGCCAGGAAAAATATATAGAGTCGTTAGCCAAAAAATATAAAATTGAGAATTCAAAACTGTATAAAACCCCAATGGAGATTAATATCAAACTTGAGAAACGCGAATTAAATGAGGATATTAGATACAGAAATTTGATAGGAGCTTTGCTATACATAAGTTCTGGTACTAGGCCAGACATTGCCTTTTGTGTCAACTACTTGAGCAGATTTCAGAACTGTTATGACGAGATTCATTACACATATGCATTACGAGTTTTAAAATACTTGTATTTGACAAAAAGCCTTAAGCTAACGTATTATCAGAATCTAAATGCAAATATTATGGATTGTTATGTTGATGCCGATTGGGCAGGAGACATTGTGGATCGAAAATCAACTTCAGGTTTTGTGGTAAGATTATTCGGTAACGCCGTGTATTGGAAGACAAAAAAACAATACAGTGTAACGAAGTCGTCCACTTTTGCTGAATACATTGCGTTGTCAGAAGCTGTAACTGAAGTAGGCTTATTACGTAGTATACTAGATGATGTTTTTATAACATTCAATAAACCTGTAAATATTTATGAAGACAATTCAGGAGCTATAGCTATTGCTAAGTATGGTAATTTCACAAAAAATTCGAAGCACATTGAAGTGCATTATCATTTTGTCCATGAGAATGTTAAGAATGGGACCATTGATGTAGTAAAAGTAGATTCGGAAGAAAATGTTGCAGACATTTTTACCAAGTCGTTAGGTACGATTAAATTCTTTAAATTCAGACAAATGTTGAATATAGTTTGATTTGATATTGCCATGTTTGAAATGTTTTTGTTTGTTTATTTAATATTTAATATAGCAGATAAGTGTTGCCATATATAAATCTAAGGAGGCGTGTTAAGGTTGTATACCTAATGTAGATTTATATTGGCAGCTAATAGTTTTCTTTATGAGTTCAGTCGTCTGTCGGAAAATAGCAATGTCAAGTAATTTATGTTATTGTGTGATTATAATGTTTTAATATAATAAATATCGATTCACGGAACAACCTCTCGTCATCATTTACAAAAACCACGAAATCATGGGCACAAAGTCCGGCTAGCAAGTCGTGGCAAAGGAACTTTTTGTTTGATTCTTTATAAGACAACAGTTTGTGAAGCAATTGATGAATTAAAAAAAAACAGTGCCTCAACTCATAGACCGTGAAGCTAGGAGCTTTTTTTGTCAGTCCCTTACCCACGGGCGATAACTTGTGAGAAGGTTAAGAATGTTGTATCATGAAGCCCCGTGCACGCCAGCTGGGGCTCCGTCGGGGGGTTGACCAGCAGCAGCCTCCCAACCACGTAAATAAAGGCGAAAAAATTGGCCCTTTACCCCCGATTCATGTTATCATCAAATGCTAGTTAATCCATAGGTATACCCTTTGTTCCAAGTGCTTTAAAAGAAAGACGGTAGCCGTCTCATGATAGCCGTGCTGGAAAGAAGAAAAGCTTGTTTTGGGGTCTATACAAATCATAATTTGTCAGCCCCAATTTATCAGAAGCTGACAAATTGCTATTGTCTGAAGGCATGTTGCGCTGTTGATCCAACTGTCAAACGAGTTATACTGAGAAATTGGACGCACATGTGGTCGGATAGGGTAAGTAATGCGAGGTATAAGAACTTATCATATAACAGTTATAATATATACGCTCACTTTCTATAAGCTTGTTTAGTATAACGTTCACTGCATATACGGAACGGAACGAAAGGTATATTTTCAAAATATATATGTTCGTAATGTAACACACCTATTATTTAACCTAACCTAACCGCCAGCGTGTCAACGTCACCCCGCTTCGCGGGGTGCCTATTTCTCTAAGGGACGCATGCTAACCCTAACCTAACCTACAAAAATACCATTGTTACGATTGTTTGTTGGTTTTTTACCCCTTTTTCTGGCTGCCCTAACCTAATCTACTAATTATAATCCTTCTACGAAAATATACTATGTGTTATGATTGTTATACGTTATGTTTGTTATACGAAGCCGACCCTGGGCTTCTTTAGGGGCAAAACCGGGAATCACGCTAGGAGAATGATGATGACGATGTTTGTTACACGAACTGAAATTAATCTATTTAAGTGTTATAGAAAAAAACGTTATATAAAATGAATGTCACTTTGGCACTCTTTGGGGGAGGCCTGTGTCCAGCAGTGGACGTCTTTCGGCTGATATGATGATGATGATGATGATGATGAACCCGACGTCACTAATAGGAAGAAGTCCCGAGTTTGTTGATGATTGACGGGGGGATAGGGTCCGACCGCTGGCAAAATTTACTCTTATTACAAAACTTATTTCAAACAATCATACCCACAGCCGTAAACTATAGAGGCTTGCTCCAGAATAGTCGCCCCACACGCCCGTTGCCGATCCCTTATTGATGTCAGGATTTGTTGCGTAAAAAACTTAATACAAATGCAATGCAGGTCCCTTTTTCTGGACACAGCTCATCCTCATACGTTTAGAAAAAGTGGTGACTTTGTAGGTACAGAAATGATTGGCGTGTGGTTACTAACACGAGAAACGGAGACAAATAGATTGATGTCAGGAAACTCTTCTTATCAGAACATCTGATCGCTCTGACTGATTTAAAGGGTGAACCTTTAAATAAATAATTAATTACATTGATATTTTAGTTTAAAGGTAAGTGTCTTAACTACTTACAGGTAAACACAGCATGCCAATATAAACAAGGACTAAGTAAAAAAAATAAGAAAGCCATTGACGTTAACTATCGGGTATGAACGCGGAGGAATGGAAGATACTTGGTAGGCCAAGGGAAAGGTGGATGGACTGTGTGAGAGACGATATGAAGAGGAAGGAAGTAATTGACGAGATGACCAGTGACAGGGAAGTATTGAAGAAAAAGGAACGTTGCGTCGTCTCCAAGTAAATGGGGTAAGGGCAAGAAATGAGGATGATTTATTATTATTAATGAAAAATAAATATAATACTATTCGTAATCTAGCAAAAGTTTTTAGAACGGTCAACGCTCTAAAATGAGTGTGAAAATCCTTAAAGTCAGTTTGTTCTCAACTATCGTTTCGTTCGCCATAAACAAGCTAACAAATAGAGGTAGACCAACAACACATGGCAACAATATTCAGAAAAGTTTGCAGCTAGGTGGCGCTGGGTGTTTTCTTCCTCCCGTCATTCACACTTGATAGTTTTTTTACTTTTTACATTTCGGTAGTTTAGTTGGCTGTAAAATTATTTTCGTAATGGCTGCCACGCTAAAATTGTAGCTCATTGGTTATGTCATGTATATAAAATCATTATTCTTAAGTGTTACATGTGTAATTCAACAAGTGTTATGAACAATGATCGCATGAAAGGAGTCTAAGTCTCATTCTCGCAGGGACGTTTCTTCTTTCATGTTTCCTTTTTTGGCAATTAAGTTATGGACTCGGCGTTTGTGTACTATATGTAATAAAAACATAATCTATGCGTCGTGAAAAGTGTTCTCTGGGACCATATTGAGTGGAAAGTGTTTCAACTGTCTTGAAAATGACGGATACGCGGTCGTCGTCAGCGTTGTTCAAGCGCGCGGAGCAGCTGCGGCGTTGGGAGGAATCCGACACCAATAAACAGAGTCCGACTCCCAAGCGGGCGTCAAGGATCCAGTTCTCGTCGGGGATCGTGTTCCTGGCGGCCTGTACCTCGGGGGACAAGGACGAGGTGCAGCGCTTGCTGAAAGCGGGAGCAGACATCAACACCGCGAATGTAGATGGGCTGACAGCTCTTCACCAGGTCAGTGCTCCGAAGTACTCCCCAATCCCCAACCTATAGGTTAGGGTAGTGTTATAACACTCCTTGAATAGTTCCTTGACGGTGGTCGAAAATACGCACGTACATTTCACTCGTTTGACAGTTTGGAACTGGAAATCAACTTTTTTCGTGTAAGTTTGTCGATGACGATTTGTTGTTAAAATGTTGATCGGTTTAAATTAGACATTGGATATAATGGGAATAATGGGATGACTATGAAAGTAATGTTTTTCTGATTATTTCATAACAATCACTTGTTGGAATCAGTTCATCTCTATTTAAATATTGCTCTGTTATTAGAATTAAAACCTGCTTTTCAGCATTTACTAGTAGCATAGTTCTATCTGATGTTGGGGTTGGTTTTGGACACATTTCAACTAATTTGATCATGAAGCCATTAACCATCATCCCACCAATCATATTAAACACATCTGAAAGACCTAATTTGATAAAAAAATTGACATCCACATACAAGAAGCTTGTTTTGAACACTTGGGTTTATTTGGATACAAACTAAGCTCACAACGAGGGTCTCTCTAAGAGGATAGTTGTTCAGACAGACCCATGTTGTGAGCGCAGCAGCTCTGAGCATTTCAATGGCTAAGGTTGCCCCTGAAACTGCATATTTTCGTTTGCGAAATTGTTTATACATGTGCTGTTTCATCATTGTGACCTCATGTTCTATTCTTGCTGACCAGAGTCCAAATGCTCCTATCACCTGCCGTATGTTGTGCGGTCTACATCTACTGATTTTTGGCACGGGGACATCTGACCCTCAACTTTCCTCGTCTTTATAGTTCCGGACGATAGAATATTTAATGGATGACACTAATAGGACAATTGTATATAGAAGAATGAAGAAGTGTTTCTGTATAGTTGACATAATGCCATTGTAGCTGAGAAAGGAATGATTTGATTTTGATTTAGTGGTATAGATGTCAAAACAGACCCCAGGGTTGTTTTGGGCACAAATGGGCAGTGCTAGGAGGAGAATGACGAGTTGGTGGTGTTAGCTATGATTGACATTGCCTGTGTTTTTCATTTTACTCATTTTACCACCATCATTATTCATTTTAGCTTTGAAACATATGAACTTGACTTCTGTAATGTAGAAACCAATTAGAATTAAATTAGCATTTGTATATTGGTTTACAATTGAGGTCACTTTGATTGACATGTTGATCTTTAAAAATCAATTGTATAATGATTTTGTAACCATTATAGCCATTAGTTGTTTTTTTTTTATACAGCAGGCCACAAAGTTTATATTTCCCCATCCATATCACTTGTACATAGCATGTGAGACATGGTTATATTTGATCTCCAATCTTCTTACTTTCTGTCCTGAGTGCTAATTTCACAATCTATAATGTGTTGTGGGTTTGAAACACTGTTTTTCCAGTGATACACTGTCAAAATGTTGCAGTCACGTGAACTCTTTTAACGTTTTGGGGGTTAATGTCAAACCTACTAATTGTCAGGCCATTTTACTAGGAAGCCCTCTTCTACTGACATTGATTGACACACAACACTTACTGCCAGAAAAATCTGAAGATATTCTAGTTCCTTTCGCAGCAGAAGTGAGAACTCAGGGCCTGATTATGGATAGTGGTTTCACCTGGGCACCTCAAGTCTACCTTTAGTTGCAAAGTCACCATCATGCTGAGATTGTTTTATAGGTTTATTTATTTATTCAACATCATAAGTCAAGTCTAAGAACCCTCTTCCAATCAGCATGAAAACTCTGCAAATTCAAGCATTTCTATTACCTGTTATTGATTATGCTGATGTTACTCCAACATTACCCAGGAGCTCCTAAATAGACTGGGCAGGCTTCTGAATAACTGTATTTGTTTCTACTCGGACTTTGAAGATGTGACCATATATCCTTCCACTGTCATCGAAACTGGCTTCCCATTCACGAGCGCAGAACTTTTAAGATTCTGTGCACACTTTATAGTATCTTATTTGATCCAGCTGCAATGGAATATCTTAAATCTAAATTTAATTTTATTACTCCCCATCCTGAGCTACATACACCAGTCTTAAACTCTGTCCAACTTCACCATACTGGCTTCATATCAAATTCCTTCGCTGTTCAGGCTATTCCGTGGAATGATCTCCGTCTTACCGTTAGGCAGGCTCAGAGCAAATTCTCCTTCAAATGCAAGTCTTGTAAGCATTTCTTTTCAACTATTTAAGATTAGAGATCCTCATGATATTTTTGTACGGGTACATATAATTATATTAAGTATATTTATATTTTATGATCCATATATTAATGTAGTTAAATAAATTTATTTGTTTTACCATTCGAGTCTCAGCATTTAGGATCCTGCACCACTACAGTTTCTGTTTAGCCCAATGGTAGACTGGTAGAGAATGCCAGAAGGCAATAAGGCCGCCAATGGTACTCTTTTTGATACTAGCTTTTCTCCGCGACTCCATTCGCTTGGAACTCGTTTATATATTGCAGCTCTATACAATTATTCACCACACATTTCATCCCTTAACAACTAATGTCCTTCCCCGGGACTAAACTATCTCTACACCAAATTTCATCAAAATGGGTTCAGCAGATTAAGCGTAAAAAGATAACAGACAGACAGACACACTCTCGTATGTATAATATAGTATGGAATATGGAATGTTGCAATATAGTTTAAATAATAAATAAAGTACCTACAGGCACATCATGACAGGATCTCACTGTTAAATCTCACAAAATTCCAGAATACGGTATTTGACTTAAGTGAAATCAGCTTCTTTTTATGAACAGTCAAAAACGCTCCGTTAGTATGGGATTTGTAGGGATAACTTGCTAGTGACGTCAAGTGAGTGAGGTCTGTCTGTCAAATAACGTCCTTAGTTTACGTTTTTATGAATTTAAAAACCTTAAAACCAATTATAAATGAAAGCTTGATACTTTTCCAATGTTTTCGTAATGTTTATCTGTTGCTAATGAAAATACAATTTATTTTCACTGTCGTCATATACCCTATTAAAAAATAAATTAGTTAAAAGTATACAAATCCCATCAAAAATCAGGCAAGTTGTAATAGAGAGACAGATTATTTAAAATGAATAACTTTATTTTTAGTCCTGACCTTTTTACGGGTTATTAAATTTTGTAACATCACATCACTATCAGTCCACCTTGTGGGGGCCTACCCACGCCACGCCTTCCGGTACATGGTCGCCACTCGAGAACCTTTCCGCCCCAACGGCCATCGGTTCTACGTGCTGTGCCCCGCCCACTGCCACTTAAGACGACCCGGAAAAGGTTGCTGGATGCGGGTGGCGCAGGACCGGTCACTGCGGCACTCTTTGGGGGAGGCCTATGTCCAGCAGTGGACGTCTTTCGGCTGATATGATGATGATGACATCACTATCCTATTTAAGATAATAACAACCAAAATAAAATGAGTTCAAGACGTTTATGAGTTGATGAGCGTTTATATTTCCAGGAATAAACATCATAACTCATCATCATCCTCCTAGCGTCATTCCCGGTTGTGCCCTAAAGGAGCCCGGGGTCCGCTTTGACACCTAATCCCATGTTTTGACATAGGCACTAGTTTTACGAAAGCAACTGCCATCTGACCTTCCAACCCGGAGGGAAAACTAGACCTTATTGGGATTAGACCGGTTTCCTCATGATGTTTTCCTTCACCGAAAAGCTAACGGTAAATATTCGGAAAAGCTCATTGGTACGAGCTGGGATTCGAACCCACGACCGCCGTTTGACAGCCGCATGCCGGAAGCACTAGGCTACCGTAGCTATTAAACATCATAACTGTATGGACTATAGGTTATAGGTTATAGGTGTACGCGGGCTGGGTTTCCGCAACTCGACGACATATCTGCGCCTATTTTGCGTGTGGGTATTGGCAATACTACTATTCGTGCCAGCCCAGTTCCACCAGGAAGCCTAGCAACTGTATGGACTAATCTAGGAATGAAGTCTGTTCTTGTTTAAACGACTTGACTTTACTATAAAGAATTGTGTGTAAGGGCAAATATTTGTGTGAATGTAATGAGCATGCTTTTTTTGTTTCTGAGTCTTGGATGTTTTTTATATATTTAGGCATTTGTATCTACACGGTGTTACCGGGAATTTCCGGTAACTTCGGCATAGTGCAGAACACATTCACTCAAACAAATAGCATAATAATTTCTTGAAAAATTTTTTTTTTCTTTTCTTGTACAAAGTAATTTAGTGTAGCATTAACAGTTATTGTCTTATTGTACAAGGGTTCAAGACCAGAAGCTCCAAGAAGATACATTAAATAAAAAAAATGTACCTCAGAGGCAGTTTTTGCCTAATATCGAACAAACTCACTTGGTAAACCTTCTTGTAGTGTATGGGATCCTTACAACATTTAAAAAGCTTTTATGATACCACTGTTAAGAGCCTTTACACTGGTTATATCTGCAAATTTGATTAAATTAAAATATTCAATATCTTGATAACAGTAAGAGTTAAGATACTACTGTCTTAGAGAAATTAACTTTATTTGATCTACCCTATGGCCCTTTGCAATTAACGGAAATTGCCAAAAACACGTTGTATAAAGTATATCTTCCTCTAGTACTCATCATCATTATCATATCAGCCGAGAGACGTCCACTGCTGGACATAGGCCTCCCCCAAAGAGTGCCAAAGTGACCGGTCCTGTGCCATCCGCATCCAGCGGACGCCAGCAACCTTTACCAGGTCATCAGTCCACCTTCACTACTCATACACAAGTCTTATTAAAATTACAACGGAGTTAGCTCGATTTGTCTACGATTGCCCGCATATATTTTGTTAACTTGATCCCGAGCGAAGCGAACGAAGTTCTCCTACAGGTCGCTCAACTGATTCTCGTGTTTTTGTGCGAGTAGGTTCAATTCAATATGTATATATTTTTTCGATTGATTATGTATTTTTTGAAAGTCTGTCTCTATGGTCTACTGCTAAGGGATCCATTAGTAATTATTGTAACTATTTAATTGTATACAGTTTGGTAATTATGGCTCTCTTTGGGGGAGGCAGTGGACAGTAACATTTCTTGTATTGCACAACTTGATATAAATAAACATAATCGGGAACCATATTCCATACAGCTCAATAACGATTGTTTGGAACCAAACTTTGCAGTGAATAGGTAAACACGACTCATTGGTTTCCTCCGTATGAATAATTTGACCCAAATGCTTTATTTACTCACACGCTACGGTACATCACTAGTAATAAAATGAATTAGATAGACAGTCAATTGTAATTAAATTGTATGGCTTCATATCTCAAAGTAGAGGATCATTTACACTAGATTATATTACCAGGCCCTTATTGCACTAACTTTACCATCGTCAAATGGCAGTCAGAATAGGGTTGTGTACTCGAAATGTAATATTACTCCAACAGAAATAAAGCCATAAAATAAGCCTAGTGACGTTAATCCCATTCAGATATCTCAAAGAATTACAAAGTTTCAACCGTCTTAATTTTGCTTGTTAAGGTCTGAATTGATATTCCAGATAAAAAATGTAAACAAATAACTGTCAACTTCAAAGTGCATTCCAGGGGTATAAAATCTCTTTTTTATCCAATGTATTCACCAAATATAAATCGATACCGTAGTTCACAGTCCACTCACAAACACTAATTACATTTTATTTGTCACTGAAATTGTCACTATGATTTGAGCACTTTCATACAACATACACCCCTTTTTTTCCCGTAAGTAGTACGATTGTGAATTACGGTATCGGAATTATGCATGATTTTTAACTGACAGATACAGCTATAGGCCGAAAGACTTTCGGATATCTATAATATTTTGTCAGGAATACAAGGAGGGAATAAAACACTATTTCTAGGGGTACCTCAAAAGGAAAAAACGGAACCCTTATAGGATCACTTTGTTGTCCGTCTGTCTGTCTGTCTGTCTGTCAAGACCATTTTTCTCAGGAATGCGTGGAGGTATCAAGCTGAAATTTATATCAGATACTCAGGTCTATTGTCTCTTGGAGCTGTAAAAAAATCAAACTTAAAAGCCAACGCAATCAAAAGATACAGTCGTTTATGCTGCAAATATTAGAGTTTTTCGACACTCGCAAAACCTACGGGGTACTTCCCGTGAACTCTGAAACTTGAAATTTGGCACGAAGCATTGTCATATAGCACAGACAACGGAAAAATTAAGAAAAGTAGACATTTTTAGTTATCCAAAACAAAACTAGTTAGTTAGTTATACTATACAAAAAAACACTTATTACATTTTAAACTTAATACCTTTTTCCTCATAAACGTGTGGTGGTATTAAATTGAAATTCATGTCAAATACTTAGGGCTATATGACCCATCAGATGTAGCAAAACCAAACTTTTATGTCAACGCAATCAAAAGAAATGGCAATTTAAGTCGCATATTTTGAAATTGAGTACTCGCAACAAACTCAAAACCTAAAGGTACTTCCCGTTAACACAGAAACTTGAAACTTTGGCACGAAGAAACTTCATATAGCACAGACAAAGGAAAAATTACGAAAAGTAGACATAATTAGTTAAATCATACAAAAAAATACTTTTTAAATTTTAAACTTAATACCTTTTTCCTCGTAAACGTGTGATGGTATTAAATTAAAATTCATGTCAAATACTTAGAGCAATATGACCCATCAGATGTAGTAAAACCAAACTTTTATGTCAACGCAATCAAAAGAAATGGCAATTTAAGTCGCATATTTTGAAATTGAGTATTCGCAACAAACTCCTAACCTATAGGGTACTTCCCGTTAACACAGAAACTTAAAACTTGGCACGAAGAAACTTCATATAGCACAGACAAAGGAAAAATTACGAAAAGTAGACATTTTTAGTAAAATCATACAAAAATATTTTTTTTAAATTTTAAACTTATTACCTTTTTTCTCGTAAATGTGTAGAGGTATTAAATTGAAATTCATGTCAAATACTCATGTCTATAATACCTTTCAGTTGTAGCAAAACGAAAGTTTTATGTCCACGCAATCATAAGAAATAGCAATATAAGCCGCATAATTTAAAACTGAAAAAGGTGTATGTGAAGTCCCCAACCCGCACTCGGCCAGCGTGGAGACTACTGCCCGTTCCCTCTCATCCATGGGAGGAGGCCTGTGCCCAGCAGTGGGACGTATATAGGCTGGTTTATATTATTATATATTATAGGTAGTCTCAAGGGTATCAAAACCTAAAGTTACTTTCCCGTGAACTCAGCTTTCAAAAGAAACAGCAATTTAAGTAATCCGCTTATTTTGCCGTTCGCAACTTTGATTTCCTTGCGAGTAGTTCTACTCGAAGAAGATTAGATTACTCTAAAGAATGATTACTAAATTGATAAAGTGACCCTGTTTAAATTTATGCTCCCCCAGCTTTCCACATTGTAATGTTACGGATTCCATTTTCATTTATCATTTAGTAATAAACATACTAAGTACAACTTTTGCTTGTTATAGGTTTGTACGGAACCCTCGGTGCGCGAGTCCGACTCGCACTTGGCTGGTTTTTTTTTATTTACTTGCCTACGTAGTGGAATCAGAATCAGAATTTACATTTATAATACCTAAACATTTTGTCTTCTACTTTAATTACGTGTTTTACAAGTCACTCCAACTTTGAGGCGTCACCATTTGCAAACATTCCTCAAATAAGGTCTTAATTTAATTCATTTTAAATGTCTTGTTGTTCCTGGCGACGTGATTGTATGGGATTTAGTTTACACTGCACAATGGTAAGGGGCAGACGTAGGTGGTACCCATTTTGTATGATCAGAAATATTTAATGATTTATCAATCACTATGAGTATTTGCCAATTAAACTAATTTTTAATAACAAACCTACTGTTTAAAACTTCTCACCATTACCAACAGCATAAATTAAAACTCCACGTATTTTATTCAAAAAACGGCAATGCGTAATTTAAAAATATATTTTGGCTTTTTAATTTAGTAAAATATTTTTGATTATTATTTATTTACGATATTATTGAAGTCCGTATATGATAAATGATAATATTTATGAGTACTGCAATGATTGTAGACTTGCTTGCGTTTATTTTTATGGTGTATCTGTTTATGTTTTTGATCTCGAATATCATCTCAGACCTTAGAGATAAAAGGCTCGGGGGTCGGGACGTCACTCAAGCGTCATAGTAACTCATAATCGTTTCATATGAAGGTGCTTTTGCGGAAAGGAACAGAATACCCCCTTTTAAAACTTTAGAAACTATAAGTTTGTGATAATACATGATTGCAGCAGGGGATTCCCTGCTTTCCTTTTTTCTCCATTTGACAATATTTTCTATCCATTTTCAAGACAGTTCAACATAAACAACAAAGGTTTTTATGTTATGTACCGAATGGGCGTCAAGTCAAACATTGTAAGTGAGAATGGGCGGGTGACGTGCGGGATACACAACCCGGCGCCCGTAGGTCCCCGTTATCGTCATACCCATGTACCGAGGACTGAGTTAGGCGGTCGACCTATAGGCGTAACTGCTACTAGCAAGTTTGCTGATGAACATAGTTTATGAAGTTTATTGTGATTTTTACATTCTACTGTAAAATGTTTTATCAATGAGTGCTTTGAAAATAACTGTGATAATTTACTTTAAAAACAAAGTTTTAACCGACTTCTATTTATTTAGTACTCCGCCTAGCCACGAGAACATTTCCACATTTATTTTCCAATTTACCACATGAACTGATTCTGATTTCCGAGAGCAAATGCGTTGATTAATAGAGAACAAGACCGAATCGCTGTATGCGGGCCGATAATAATTTGAGGACTTCCATCGATTCCACAATATCATCAATATGTCTTCACCTTTGGCAATTTATTAGTTGCTATTTCGACGGAATCTTATCTGAAGCTGTGACGTACTTATGCCCTTTTATGTACATAATTGAGGAATTCCATAAGTCATCTGTGGTCTTCATCATCAATTCCACTCCACCAATTTATGATTTCCGGGTGTAAATAAGGACACGAGTTATAATAGAAAATACCAAAATCACTAATATAATTGAAGAGTCCGCTCAATTCCTCATGGATCCTATCATCCAACAGGCTTTTTGAAAAAAATTGGACCAACCTGGAAGCATATACTAACAAACAAAAAATATTGTGCGAATCGGCTCATAAATGACGGAGTCTGAGGTAACTAACATGGAAAAAAATCACATACAACCGAATGAGAACCTCCTCCTTTTTTGAACTCTTAAAAAGGTATGGAAAAGATTTAAATAATATATTCGTACCAGAGTTTTACCGTCAAGAGTTTAACTTATTCCTTTGTGTTACGATAGTCAGTGATAGGGATATAATATTTTATATTAATGGGGCTGGTTTTCCTTGTGTTAACAAACTCAATTAATGGTATTTATTTTTAATTCAGCCATGAGTTCAAATTCAAAGTATTTTTGGCGTTTGTGAGGGACAGGAGGAGTAACAGGTAGGAGTAACCGTAGAGTACTCCTATTAAATAAAACGATGTAAACGTATTTTATCGCGTATATTATGTATTGAATTAGTTCTAATGATTAACACTTGTGATATATGCGATAAAATCCGTTAATCGGTTTATTTAATGAGTAATAATGACGAAAAGCGAAGCCAATATTAAAATCGCACCAACTTCAGTGTAATAATCATATTATAAATGTAGTTACGTAATATGATTATAACAATTAATATGGGTAACTATCCAAAGCCATCATTTAAATTTAAAGTAGCCTCCTATTTCCTTTTTTACGCTCAATGCGTAAAAACCAGAACCTTGTGTGGTGAGGCGCAAAGGCGTTTTTGCCCGTTCAATTTCCTGACTTTTTGCGGCTACTATACAGTTCATGTTATGATTAGTTTCAGTTACTTTAGTTTGTAGCTAGAATAATCGGTTAAATAGGTTTAGGAAGGTAGGTCAGAAAATAGATCATTACGTAACACTATTTTGTTCATTATACCCGTGACTGCGAATTAGGAAATGAAATATGCCTACGCATACCGTAACATTTTATGTTAAATTTCACATTACAATGCATCTGAAATATATGCGAAGTATGTGAATGCCTCAGACCACGAAAAAATGGACAGTGCATTACGAACAACCTAGTGAAGTCGGTTTCCAACCAAGCCAAATAAGTTTAGCACACCCGCACATACAAATGTACAAGCAAAATTGGTCAAAACTCTTTAGCACGTGTCGCAATGCTGTCAACATCACCTATTCGGAGTTTTGCGTGCAATTTAATTTGTTTATGTGGGCGTGTGCTAAACTTATTGGGCTTGGTTGGAAACCGGCTTCACGAGGTTGTTTGTTGTGCACCGTTTTTTCTTGGCTCCTGTCTGCTTTGTGCATGCTCATTGACAAAAGAAAATGCTGGCGTTACTTTTTATGTTTCCCTACAAACTTCACACTACTAAGTCACTTCACAAATAGTTGCCTCAAAATCAACACAAAGGCCACACAGGCACTTTTACGTGTCAAACGGGAAATGAATCCGTCCTCTTACAATAAAATAATAGTAACAACAATCAGGTCATCAGTCCACCTTGTCGGGGGCATACCCACCACGCTGCGCCTTCCGGTACGTGGTCGCCACTCGAGAACCTTTCCGCCCCAACGGCCATCGGTAAAGGTTGCGTCGAGTTCGCCAATATCTATACATACACCTTTCAAAAATGTGCGTTAGTCTTATGTCAGTAACAATCAGGGCACAAAAAGGTTCGACTTTCAAGGACTTGTACTTCTCCTGACTGTCATACTAATTCGTTTGTTTAAATATGTCCCCGAAAAGGCATACATTTCATAGAAAAAGCCTATCACTCACGATCTTTCCAACTAAATGTTTAGGTAACATCTGTGCGTTTCGCTTCCGCACCGAATCAGAATGCGGTACCGAACGCGTGACGCGGGAATAACTGCCATGCAATTCATAACTTCTTCCGACTCACCCCATTACTCACCTCCAGTGTATCTTGGCCTCGACATCCTTTGCAACCACGCGCCATCAGAAACATACTTACCCTGGTTGTTCTCAGACGAGAAGTAGGCAGCAGTTTTGAATGCCAGCCCTGGATTGTCGCGACGTCATGATACAGATTTAGACTGACCGTCTGCCGTATTGCCGTGCTAATTTAAAACGACGGAAAATCATAGGAGACTGTTGCGCGTACGCCCTTCTGAAAATTTGCCGCCGTACTCGGATAACCTTTGCTGAGGATATATTGGCCAAAAGGAAATCTTTTCGGCTACACGCTTCGATGGTGCTTTTCGGTGTGCTTGCTACGTCTTTTAAGGACTTAGAATACTGTCTTAACTTAACTAATTTTCCTTGTAGACTGTCCAATTGATGAATAATTGAGAACCCAAAGTTAGTGGACATCTTTATTTGACTAACTGCCCATGTTTAAAGATTTTCTCTGCAATTTCGCGACTTCAATCGATATCACTCAAAATGATCACCCAGCAAATTTGTCTTCTGTGGTCCCCTAGAATTACCTACAAATTCGTACAAGCGTAAGGAGATGAAGGGGAGTCAGCCCTAAATCCATTAGTCACTATGTGGAACTAGGAATACACCAGAATAAAAAAAAATATGTTAAATTTCACGTAAATTGCCATTACTCGTAATCAACATGTTACAAGGTCAAAAGCCGCATAAATCCAAAGATTTGTTCGACTAATCAGTGAGCCAGTGTGCAGTGCCCTGAAAGTAACAAGTCTTAATGGATATAATTAACGCGATCCCTCCAATTGGACGACGACTACCGTTAATGACGTCCTTTTCCAACGCATACGTAGTTCGACAAGGATGGCGAGATTTGTAAGGCTGCTATTCTTGATTCATGTGGTAGGGGTTGATCGTTGTACATGTAGTTGTTTGCTGATTGTAATTTGGTTGTTTTGTGTACTAAGGGTTGCTTGTTCACGTAATAAAGTAGTCATAAAAGGATATAAATAAATCGTGTATTTCTGAAAGCACTTCAAACAAAAAACAGTCAATTATCAATGTTTACTGATAGAATTGTAAAAAGAAATTACAATGCAATTTTTTGTAATAAACCTAAGAATTGGCGAACTGTCCGACTTTCTTTCGGATGCCTGCCATCGGCATACGTATTGAACTTATAGTCAACTGACGCTGCGTTCCATATTTTCTTGAAATCAACTTTACTGTCGGCCGCTGCACCCTTGAGCAGGTATCGTTTTATATTTGCCTAATACCTTTCAATCGGGCGAAATTCTGGGCAATCTGATGGGTTAATGTTTTTCGCAACATAACCAATATTCTTGTTATCAAGCTTTAAGCGTAATAAGCAGAAGCTAAATCAGGCCAAAATATTATGCACGTCCTCCAATATTTTGGCCCGATTTTGCTTCTCCAATAAGGGCAGAATTCGCTACTTTATACACTTCTGTCGGTATAGACATCTCCGTTAATTGTACAGGTACTGAAAAAGCGTGTACTTTTAAGCCCACATGAACAAATAGCTTGCAATACAAGGTTTTTTTCAAACTTTTCGAAAGTCACGCCCTTATGCTCTTCTGAAACGTCTTCGCCAGCTGGACACGTGTAAAACGGGGGCCCCGTTAACGTTTTCATGACTTTTTTACATATGTTTCATCATCCATTGAAATGCATCGGTCGTTATTTTGAATTAAAACTTGGTCAACGCTTTAGCTCGCGATTTCGCTCTTTAAAGCTGGGCAGGCCGATGGATTTCGACGGAAATACGCTACTATTTCCGTGTCCGATATCGGCTTCACGCAGCCTTTTTTTCGACCGCGACCTGGCAGATCACCTAGAGTATTAAATTCCCCAAACTTTTTCGTTACTTTTCGTACACCATCTTTACATAACTGGCACCGTTATGCAAGCTGTTGCATCAAAATAGCCTTTTCTGTACCTACAATGCGATACGATAACTAACTAACGATTTTTTTCATATTTATCCTCGGCATCTTGATTTTATCTAGTCAATTACATATTTCTCATATTTTTTTCCTAAACTTGACAATACATGTGTTAGTGTTGTGTATTAGTATTTGTGTTGTGTGATTATAGATAATTATGAAGGCCCAACTTTAGGTGGCCACTTTATTCCGTGAACAAACCTTACGATTATCACACTCCTAGCGTTTCCCGGTTATCCCCTTAAGGAGCACGGTGTGGCACGGTGTCCGGTTTGGTATTTGATCCCAAGATTTGGTGTGAGCACTAGTACGAAAGCGACTCTCACCTTCCAATTCCAACCCAGAGGGAAAACTGGACCTTGTTGGAATTAGACCGGCTTCCTCACGGGTGTTTTCCTTCACCGAAAAGCTACTGTTAAATTCTAAAAGGGTACTTGGTTAATGAATCGTCCTGTTTAGTTATTAATAGTACTATGAAATATGATATTATTACTATGACTATGTTGAATAAGAACTGCCCAATCAAGCAGCGATGAGGTTAGCAGGTGGTAGTGCACCGTATTGCGGGATGGACTTTCCTAAAATAAGATACTTAGATCCAAAGGCGATCCTGTGACATGCCAAATAAATGCATCCAGCAAATAAGCATTTCCTGATACTTGGCAGGAGCAGTACATTTACTATACGAATGACCGATATGGGCGAATATTTAAAGCGTCAAGTTTACCTATTTGCATTATCTTGAAAACGTCAACACATTATGTCACAATGACAGTAATTTATATTTAGTACTGCAGATCATATCTGGGGTTATATGTCAATTGCACTAGTCATCTACTTGTATACAGTTAATGCACATACACACAAATGCGATTCTGAAATGATTCATCTTATCTCAATACGGTGTTTGAGTGATAGTCTAATCAGCACTTTTTATGAAACTAAAAAAACGCTCTGTTAGTATCGATTTGGTACGGGAATACGGAATCGTGAAATTATCAACACCCAAATAGTGGCATTTTTTAAGCAAAAATTCGTGTCCTTAATTTTTGTTATAAAAATAAATGGTCAAATCTGATAACTTTATGGAGCTTCATTACTCGTACTTATTTCGACGGGGGACTTGGCACTAGGGGGTAAAGTTGAGAGAAGAATTGTGTTGTATTAGGTCAATGGTTATAAAGGTTAGGTTTCTTAGTAGTTTGTCACAGCAAATTCATATGTTATCTTTTTGTTACTTATTTTACTACCATGTTGACAAAAAGCGGCCGCGAGACAGTAAGCGAGTTCCCTGGCCTATGGGCGTTTGCGAATCTAGGGGAGTTATAGATTTGTCATGCTGAAGGACCAATCTACCGTCAATATATATAAGTTTGTTATGACCTAGCTTTCTGTGTGGTACCTATTAACCTTTTTACTCCATTTTTGTTTTAGTAATTTGATATATAATCAAGATTTAGGCAACACTAGACATTGGTTCTCAGGATGTTTGCAACTAAAACAAAAATAAATACAAATTACTAAAATCATATATTTTATTAGGTCTGGCGTGGCGTCAAAGCTTGCCGTAATTGACCGTTAGGTTACTGTTTAGTTTCGTCGCATAAAGCAAATAGTCTATATTATCGCCCAAAGTTAGGTAGGTCCAACTTCGAGAAAGAGGTCAATCGTCGAATCCGACTCGGCTGGGCAGCGTTCGGGAAGCTACGGCAAATCTTATCGTCCAATATTCCGCAGTGTCTCAAGACGAAAGTCTTTGACCAGTGTGTGTTGCCAGTGATGACATATGGCACTGAAACGTGGTCGCTTACTATGGGCCTCATAAGAAGCCTCAAAGTCACCCAAAGGGCAATGGAGAGGGCCATGTTGGGAGTTTCTCTGCGTGACCGCATCAGAAATGAGGCTATCCACAGCAGAACCAAGGTAACCGATATAGCCCTCCGGATCGCTAAACTTAAGTGGCAGTGGGCGGGGCACATAGCACGTAGAACCGATGGCCGTTGGGGCGGAAAGGTTCTCGAGTGGCGACCACGTACCGGAAGGCGCAGCGTGGGTAGGCCCCCGACAAGGTGGACTGATGACCTGGTAAAGGTTGCGGGAGTCCGCTGGATGCGGGTGGCGCGGGATCGGTCACTTTGGCACTCTTTGGGGGAGGCCTATGTCCAGCAGTGGACGTCTTTCGGCTGATATGATGATGATGATGATGATCGCCCAAAGTAGCACCCCGATAAAGGATCTTGTCCGGCAAAATCATCAAATGCATCGAATACTCCACTGATACCTACACACAACCGTAGTGATTTACTGACCTACAAAGCAAATTCGTACACTTCTGATTGTACAGACATTCCCGCATAGACGCGTTACATCACTCTAGGACTGCAAATTGATGTTTGTTGAAATATAGCTTGTCGCAAAGATCTTAAGGTTCAATTTAACGGTGTAGTGGAATAGGAATACGACTGTTAAGAAAATGAGAACTCATGTGACGCACTGCAATACTATACCGTATCGCTAAGCAGTCTTGCGTTTCTTTGGCTGTCCAGTTCGCGTGTACCAGTGATGCACTATGGCATAAAATGAGGCATGTTCAATGTATCTCCTGTCTTGATGGGTATAGTTTAGTTATTGAGATTCGCAGGAAAAGCATCATTTATTTACTACCTAAGCGCATTAGAATGTTCGATTCTTCTTATAAAGTGGATAGTGTTTTATTGACAACTGGAGTATGAAAAAACGAATTATCTAACATCAACAAATAAATAAATTGAATAGCTATGTAAAACACGGGAAACGTTAGCTTAAAAAGATATTGAGTATAGGAAGTTGCAGCAGCTAGCAGCTCGCGACTGACTTGGATTGCAAAATTAAAATTATTCATTTTTTTTAAAGCAATTCGCAAGTTTTCACTCCTCCCGGCACTCCCGGACTTTTTTTCTGTATGGTCGCGGCCAATCCGGCCTTTTTTTCTGTATGGACGAGTACGCTGTATTCTTCGCTTTTAAATCGGGCACCGTATTCTAGGCATTGGAGGATTCGCTTTCGTCATGGTCACACAACGCAGAGCCAAAGATAAACGTTGAAGAACTCGGTGCCACTGGTGGTACTTGAATCATCAAATAGGTAGACGAAGTAAATGAAGTGAAAAGTTCGCAGCCTTGATGGATCCTGTAATCGCTAATCATATCACGTTCGTGTTGCAATAAACTTTAATATCACCATTTTTATGATCTGTAGGTACTCCAGGAGTACCTAATCAGTGAATGTGATTTTCCCTTTTATGAGTGCAGTAAGTATTTAGTGTCTGCACAACACACAGGACTATATCTCAGTTCAAATCTATGTTCACCAGACACTTATTTAAATTTTGCTGTAGCTCTTTTTACAAAGTTAGAAGTTATAGTGCAGATACTTATATTAGACCACATACATATCTCTTTGTGCCTAGTAAACAATGCGATTGTCTTTTATTGTTAAATGTAACCGCTAATTGATACTGTAAAATAAACTCACTAAACATCAACACCTTTTCGACCAAAAGGCGGCTTAATGTCTAAGGAAAGGACCACATTCGCAAATACTACTCAGAATTGTTGACCATTTTGCATTTAAAACAATAGACTACTTTAACAATACAGTCGCTACTCGGGTAATGTAATTATTGAACATAGCCTTTTCATTTCGATATGTTTGTCGTAGCTATTGTGGTTAAACAATTGCTTTGTCGGACCAATTAATCTTAAGATAAGATCCGGTCTATACTTAAAATCCGCACTGTACTAGTCTAACTAAACTGACAACACAAGTCGAATGGTTAGTCTCTGTTGGTCAAACATCTCTGGGTCGCCTGTTCACTTTTGTAAAATTCTAACTCATAGTATTCAGAGCAATGCCGCGTAGTTGCAGGTCCAAGTGGTAATTTTTTTTCGCCCCTCATTTATTTCCGCCCCAGTCCAAGTTGGCACAGTTCGGGGGCTCAAATACCGCGAGCCATCCGGTTCCTCTCGGACACTGAAACTACGCGTCATTGCTTTAACTATAGCTTCGTGAAACTGACTGTTGTCGTTATGATGACAGTAATCGGCTAATGCATTTTGGGTATTTGTAGGTTTTGTAGAAGTTTCGTCTAAAAAGGGTTTGTTTGGTCAACATGTCTCTGGATAAGATCCAAGTCGCAGTGATAATTAATTGAGTTGTGAATGACGTATATTGACCACCTTTTCTATAGATATTTATACTTATCGATGCTGATATTATAAAGAGGAAAGTTATGTGCGATTGTAGCTTTGTAAGTTTGTTTTTAATGAGCAAATTTATACAGATCTGCGTGTAGAATGGACTATTTGGATGGATATAGGCAATATTTTATCCCGCGGGTTTACCTGCGAGCAGATAAAGTTTTCTTATCAAGATGTTTAAAGTGGTCTTTTTAGAAATACATCTTATTTCTATGGTTAAATTCGTAAAAACGAAATACTAAAGAAGTCTCTTTGTACTTTCAAAAGAGGCACTCCTTTGTAATACTAATAAATACTAAGGCCGGGTTGTACCAACTTACGAAAAGGTACAGACCGATCAACGTTAAATATGGCACCAGCGCTGTCATTCCATACAACCTTTTCAAACTTTCGATACATTCAGATTTAACGAACACCCCTTACGATTACAGACGATTTGTTGCTACCCACGCGGGTTACAAACCCTATAAATAATTCAAATTGACATAACCAGAGCAGCTCCTCCTTTTCATGATACCCTGGTATTGGTACCGTGCCAACAACAAAAGTAAAAGGGCATAGTCGATTTCATGATCCGATAATCTGCCACTGTTTATCATTTTTAACCCCCAACGAAAATAGAGGGGTGTTATAAGTTTAACGTGTCTGTCTGTGTATCTGTGGGTCTGTGTATCAGTGTATCTGTCTGTGGTATCGTAGCTCCCAAATGGATGGACCGGTTTGAATGCGGTTTTTTGTGTCATAGATAATTTTATCCCGAGTGTTCTTAGCCATGTTTCATCAAAATCTTTTCAGCCGTTTTTGAGATATTGGAATTTAAAATGAAAATGTCGGGGGTTTACTTTTCTAAGTTGTAGTTATTAATATGTTATAGTTACTTATAATTGCACTAAACTCATTTTTTGTCAGTATTATTATTATCTTAAGCATTTCTCACGAAAGTTTAAATTCAAGAACTGACAACATTTCATTTATTTAAGTGGTCCATTATATGATTTAGTTCGATAGAAAATGAAATTTTAAGGTATATGTGTTTTTTATTTCTCCCTAAATGTTTATTTTCATTATGTCTCTCTATGGCACCTGTCCACATCTTTCACTAACAGACGTAGGAATGACGTCACGCACGGGGTATACTGCGTTTTACAGATTTTAGTGATTTTCTCCGAAATGAGTTAGAATAAAAATGGGAAAACCACTTTATTACGTTCAGATAAGATAATTACCGAAATGGTTTTCGATTTAGGCATCATTACATATTTTGAAATGTTGTCAACTAACAAACTCTTTGCTCTAAACATATTTTTTCGAAGTGGCTGGTTATTAGGGGGTGGCCAGTAAGAGGCAAATTATCCTCATTTGACCAGATTACTAAGAGAGTGACTGCTGACGGTCAAGCGATATCAGAGCAGCATGAACAGCCTTTTTGTAAACGGGCAAAGGGCTCCTGCTCTTTTACATTTTCGTCTGTTTGTTTTGGTCAACTACGACGACGATTAATTAAATGCGTATGGTACTTAGACCTCTGCTTAACACAATAGTGCAGTCTATATGGACCTTATTCATTGAGTGACTTGTGTTGTCTAGATTAATTCGTACCTGCTATATCTAAATGGATGCGTGGAAAGACTACCAAGAAATACTAATTGCTAGCTGTAAAACAATCACGACTTTCAGCCTGTAACCAGTAGCCTACTTGACTTAAGATCCTATGACCCCTAGACGAGGCAGTTGGCTTTCACAGTGACTCTCGCTTCATTTCACTCCAAGATTACCCGTTCTTTCTCGCCTCGTCACCACAGTACGCCGCCAGGTTTGTGCGGGACAGCCACTCTTCCGATATCCTTGGGTATTCCAATCCTGCTTAGGTATATGGTCGGGGTCCCTCCGGATTGTGTCCAATCCAGTTCCACTTGTGGCACTTGATCTGCTTGGGCATGTCGTATTTTTCGTTCTGCCTTTCCGTTAACCAATCGAGCCGATGGATGTCAAACGGTTCCTTTACCTAGAAGTGACCACCATTCCGAATCCAATAACACTCTGATAACAAAGCGTCCTGCACTTTTTTCCGACAGTTAACTTAATAACTAAATGAAGTTTCCTATAAACAAGCTGGTTTGCTTGGAGTGAAATCAATTCCGTCCGACTAAGAGCGTCTTTCTTTCAGCGAATTGCTTCGATATGAATGCAATTACATTTCAGGGCTCGTTCTGTTCCCTCGGCAATTTTCAATTATTATGAGAATAATGTAAATGGACGATGGAAAATGGAGATGTTATTTAGTAATTGAAAGTCGCTTATGGATAGGGGCTGTGATCCTCGTTCCGGATCGTACCTGGTTCAACAGATTTCTTTGGCCATTCAGATGGGAACTTTTGGGCCACCAGCCATCCGGGGCGGTCCTTTTTGTTAGTTTAGGTTATAACGTGTTATGGACCAAGCCTGTTGCGGATTCTATCATTGTTAGTTAAGTGCCTAGGGGGATGTATGTTTGTTTGTACGCAATTGACGAAGCCTGCGTTGCGGATATCGTATGGACCTTAATCATTCTTTTTTCATTAAATAAATTTAGTTTTTGAAAGTACTTTGCCACATTTTCTGATGAAACAGTGACCTGCGATTTTTTAAATTATTTCTCCTTTGTATAGATTAATGAAGACAGGAATTCCTCAATAGAGATAAGTTATTATTTTTTCGCGCTGTTTTGACTGAATTATTAGAAATACGCGGGCAAACCTGCGCAGGCAGCTAGTTATGTAAATTATAAATATGTAAACGTTTATATTTCTGATATCATCGACTCACCGCCCATATATTTGTCATTAGTGGACAAGCCAACTATCTTACATTGTATCTGCACGACTGCATTTACTACCCTAGTTATTTATTATCATTCCTAAAGACTCTAACCGTCATCGAAGCAATCAACATGCACTATTAGGAAGCGCTGGCAATATACACTGTACTGGTACATTATGTCGTGACGTTCTAAGTCAATGTAATTAGAGCTATAATCAGATGGCTAATATGTTTTTAAGTTCGCTTCAAGTCTGGCGTTACCGTTAATCGATTGTTTTGTTGAGTACACTTTAAAGATATGATAAAATTATGCATTATGAATAGTAAGTGGCTAAAAAAATTGCCCGATGAAGAAAATCCCATTCAAATATCTCAGAAGCTACAACCGTTTTAATGTTGCTTCTTAGAGACAGGAAACGAATCGTGACGTGACGATCCTTGAGCGGCATAGTAAATGACAATCGCTTCATATGAAGGTGCTTTTTGCGGGACAGAGCATACATACCCCTTTTTAATATTTTGGAGACATAACTTTTTGATTATTTAACCTCTTGCTTTGCTTTTTTCTCTATTTGACTACATTCTTAATCCTTTTTCAAGAAAATACATCATTACTCATTATTTTATTTAGTGTTTACACCCCTTTTGTATTAAACTCGCAATAATTACTAATTAAAGTCTATACAGTGGGTCTTCATATATGTCCACCGGTGTTGAAGCGTGCCCACTCGGGCCTGAATCACAACATAATCAACACACAACTAATATATTAAATGCCACGGACATACGATGCGTGACTTACTGTGCGGATATTCAAAATTAATCGCATTGCCTATGTTATTACGCGCAGCTTTCCTGACAGGCAAATCTATCGGAATGATAGTAAATAACTTCACACTTCGTGTCTTGATGATAAAATAAACATCTAACAATATTACACTCTTGGAATTTGAACCTTAAGAGAGTGATTACACAATTGATATTTCATCTATGCCTAATTGCAGTTCGGACCGTTGTATATTTAGTCCTCGATTCTTACGTTGTTTGGTTTATTAGGTGCATAGCTCTTGTATTTCGTGCGCTCATATAGTTCCTGCAAAAAGATGGTGATTTGGACCATATAAGAGACGTGAGGCTGGGAGACATGCCCTCCATATGGGCTCGTGAGTGCGAAATAGATAGCATCTTGATTTGTGATGAAGGTTCCCTGTAGGCTCGGTAAAGTAAGTCTACGGTCTCCCCCGCCTGACGATAAAGACGACTAAAAGGGGCCATCGGGGTGGCCAGTGATCTTTATAACGGGCGAAGGGTGTCGATGAGGGCCCAGAACGAGTCAGCAGGGTCTGGGCGCGAGGAGTGCTCTAGCAAGTGCGTTTAGTCTGAAATACGTATGGTACGTGCATGTTGCGGAAAGTTTCCAATTATATGAGAACCTCATCAGAAATTTCTATAAACTTTCACAACAAATTAAGAAAGTTCGGTTTAAGGAAAACCCTCTACGAATATTTGTGGTATTACCAGTACCTACAGTCGATGGGTCTATATTGACTGCCATAAAATTCGTTGGTATATATTTTTTATACTAACGTATTGTAATCATTATCATCGCTAGTCCTCATTTTTATCCTCCTAACTTTTTTGTTCTTAATTTCTGTAACTATCATCGGAAGTCATAATCATCAGTTGTCTTTAAAAAATCTTCATAATTTCATTACTAAGAACTAACTTGAAGTCATAAGTTTGTTATCATAACAGTTTTCTTCATAAAGGACATACATCATAATTTTGTTAGTCTTAATATCATAACTAAGAACTCAACTTCAACTTCGACTCGTAATTTTGTTTTTCCTAATGATTAAAAGGTAATAAAGTAACTAATAAGTAAATGTGATTCCCTGCTGACGTTTACTAACCGGTTATACGGTTTATAAAATTGTGTTTTCGGCAATTAATGGATTCTCTATGGACTGGTTGGATTACGAACCAGCAGGATCATTTCCGAAGATTTTCTATAGTGAAAATCTCCCATAGTAACGGTTGCGTATTAAATTAAAACGTACAGACTTGATATTTTTTTATTTATTCAACTTGACATTGGAATACGGTTTTTTAACCAGCGCATTCGCTTTTAAAATTATTGAGCAGAATTAATCCAGCATGGCCTAGGAGACATAGTGACAAATTGCAGATTGATCGCATTTAAGGCCGAAACGCACTGACAGCGGTGGCGGATCGGCGCGGCGCGGCGTGGAGGCAGTACCGGTTGTAATGTTTGAACTAATACGAAAGGGTTCGCACAGAATACCGCGCCTCGCCGCGCCGCTCTGTGCGGATCCTTCAATAAGCTCGTACATTACAACCGGTACCGCCTCCGCACCGCGCCGCGCCGCTCCGCCACCGCTGTCGTGCGGGGCGGGAGACACCCGTGCTGTAAACATACACCGTCAAAGAAACGCGTTCGCACTACCGATACCGGCATAGCACGGCTATCAAAGGAAGGCCCTCAAACTGTGGCATGGTGATATAGACTATCTGTCTCTTTCTTACCGTTCTTATAAGAAAGAAACGGATGTCTGTCTCGCCGCGTAAGAGTTCGCGCGCCGACTTGTAATAATCGTGCATTTATATAAGCTGAGACTGGTCCGCTGCTGGACATAGGCCTCCCCCAAAGAGTGCCACAATGACCGGTCTTGCGCCACCCGCATGCAGCGGACTCCCGCGACCTTTACCAGGTCATCAGTCCACCCTTGGGGGGGGGGGATCTACCCACGCTGCGCCTTCCGGTACGTGGTTGCCACTCGAGAGCATTGCCGCCTCAACGGCCATCGGTTCTACGTGCAATATATGTGCCCCGCCCAGGTGGCAGTGGCCACTTAACCGAATCGCAGGTTGTCGCGTGGCACTCATCTTACTTCTACTAGCGAACCCTTTTATATATCAACTACTAATTTCTGCCCGCGACTCTGTCCGCGTGGAACTCGTTTATATCGCAGCTCTGTACAAACTTTTACCCCCCCATTTCACCGCCTTAGGGGATGATTTCGGGGATACAAACTATCCTATGTCACTCTCCATCCCTTCAACAATCTCCACTTAAAAAATCACGTAAATTCGTCGCTCCGTTTTGCCGAGAAAGACGGACAAAAAAACAAACACACACATACACTTTCCCATTTATAATATTAGTATGGATTCAATGCTGGCCAGTGTTGCCAGGTTACTTCACCTAAAAGTTTCGTTGCCATTCCTGGAAAGTTCCATTTTAGGTTGAAAAATTCCGTTTTTTTTAAATGGCGAAATACTTATAAATAATGCAATTTAAATAGATACCGTTTATCGAATATTTTTAACCTCTAGTCGCCCAAAGGTCTATTAAAAGGCATCCTTCTCATTAATGGAATTTATGCAATCGAACCGAACTTGCTTTGAGTGTTTTGTTATGTGTCATGTCATTTGATATGATGTGACAGTGACAGCGACAGCACCTATAGCAGCTCTGACCCGTTCGAAGTTCGACCAATCAGCGGCCACGACCACGGCTCAAGCCTTCGTGTGTATGCTCACGTAATTAGCCGGTTTGGATCAGCTGTATTTTTGTGATAGAAACATAAAACATGATTATTTAATTTTAACAGAAAAACGAGTTTAATTTTTTAAACAATATTTTTAGTGTGTTATTAAATATATTAAATAAATTAACGCCGGGACCTTAAAAGTTTCGAAAATGGTCCTGAAATCTAAAGTTCCTTCCAAGTTCCGCGGGGATGTCCAAAGTTCCGAAAAACGGAACAAACGGAACCAAACGGCAACACTGATGCTGGCATCACCCGGTTGGCACGGCGCGAGTCGCCCCGGCGCCCGGTGCCTCGATTTTAAATTAATATTCTCACGAAATCTTTAAAAATAAACGTTCTAACCTCACTCGCGATTTAGTTGCGATATCAACCTTATGACTGAAGCGATGAAAACCAAATTACGAAAACGAGATGATACAACTCGCGACTTTCTTCCGAATTGACGGTAATGCACGTGGATTTAGCCTAGAAACTTAAAAAGCGATTTGTCAATTATGAAGTAGTTTACGAAGTAATGTTTGGCGTTATTCAAATATTTCTCATAATACTTACAATACAATAGTTAGGTTATAGCTTTATAAAAAACATGTTTTTCGTGGTTTATCCACATTGACATTGAAGACTTACTTACTTTACCCAAGCAGTAAATAAATAAATATTTGCGGACAATCTTACAAAAATCAACCTAGTCCCAAACGAAGCAAAGCTTGTCCTATGGGTACTAGACGACAATAAACATACTTAAATGTAGACAAATTAATACTTAAATACCTAGAAAACATGACCAGTCCTGCGCCACCCGCATCCAGCGGACTCCCGCGACCTTTACCAGGTGATCATTCCACCTTGTTGGGGCCTACCCACGCTGCGCCTTCCGATACTCTTTGGGAGAGGCCTATGTCCAGCAGTGGACGTCTTTCGGCTGATATGATGATGATGGTAGAAAATATCCATGACTCGGGAACAAATATTCGTGCTCATCACATAAATGAATGCCCTTACCAGGATTCGAACTCATCACTCGTCGCTACCAACTTGGCTCATGCGGTCCTTAATATCTGGCCCCCATTTCACTAAATAGGCAATTGTCACCTGACAATAACAATTCTAGCTACGAACATTGCTCGCTCGACGAGTAAAGGTGTTTACTGGTCAGCATGGTAATAGCTGAGATTATTTAATGTGGCCGTCTTTTTATAATAAAGTATTTGGAATTGGAATCTTTTCCCTTGGACGGTAGAGTTGCTTTTTGAATGCACTACTTTGTTGCAATCGGCCAATTCCAATAATCTCAACTATACATATCGATATGTTCTTGCTGAACACAAACAGTGAAGTGAATTAAACTGACTGACCCAAGTTTGTTATTGTTTATTTTTCCATGTCTAAATACTTTAGCGGGAAACTTAAAAAAGGAAATAATATAAGAGCCTAAAGTTTACGCCTATATTAGGCTAATCACAACATTCGTATACACACCTAATCGGTATCTCTTTCCGCAAGATACCTAACATCCGTTTCCCTACTACCGACAACACTAAAAATATGTATGCAACTTTGAGTTTTATTCCCCAGACGTAACGTCCTAAATTAATCAATTAGATAAATAAAACAAGGGAAATCAAAAGAGTTTTAATATAATATAAGCCCGACTGCTTTTATACAAATGTTATAGCCTATGCCACTCCTACGGTTAAGAGGAATCCAACGACACCTCATATGAAACGGTTTAGGCTGCAGGGCGTGCCAAAGAATAAGACGTAGGATACTTACGCTCGACAAACACAACCCTCCTTCGGCAGTCGGGTAACAAGAGGCACACTTTCGCAGATGTACCTACAAAATCATCATCTTCATATCAGAAATAAGCCTCCTCCAAAGCGTCCGATATTCAGATGTTTTGGTCTTATGAACATTGACGATCTGTCACTTCTTAATATTGCAAAAGTGACTTGATGGAACCTTACCGTTGATAATTACCTATTTTAACGGCAAATACTCGACGAATTCTACCTCTTCACGATCATGTTCAATGTTATGCCCCCGATTACTGTTTCAGCCAAGTGAGTTACTTGACGATGGGCACGTAGTTATCTGGTGGAAAAATATAGACTGAGTTTTTCTTATGGCCTCTTCCATAGCGAGATAATGCGGTAGTCTAAATGTTGTAATCTAATTAATTCATTACTAGGTATTATCCCAATAAGGTCTAGTTTTCCCTCTGGGTTGGAAGATCGAACGTGACTGAAGTCACTTTCGTAAAATTTGTGACTATGCCAAATCTTGGGATTAGGTATCAAAGCGGACCCCGGGCTCCTTTAGTGGCATTAACGTGAATAACGCTAGGAGATGATGATGACTAGGTATTGCTACGAATCCACGTTTTCCAAACTTAAGTGCAGTCTACGCTTGTGTACGATAGTTTCCCTTTAAAAACTTAAAAGCACTCACACTAATTATTACGCAATGACAATTTCAATTCGTCGAGCTAAACACGTCAAGAATACTCGTACCGTTATAAACAGCCTTGTATTTAAAAATATCGGCGCCGGGGCCGTATCTCGGGAAGCGGAAATGTGGACCGAACGTTTGTCTACGTCACCAGAGACATGGATGTTTTATGTGACGAAAGCGGGATCGTGCTTGTGCATACACGTACTGCACATGGGGCTAGGATAACGGGCTGTTCAACTTGTCAAACACCGTCCACTTTACATGCGCCAGAGATGGGTGTTGATGTAACCCCTATTCTATCAGCTTGTCTTCAATTCCCAGTACATTTCTGGGTTGACAAATTACGATACCCGCTTAGCGCCATTGTCACTGGAGTATAACTGTCAGTTTTGCCTGGTGACAATTGGCAACTTGGTCATATAGAATTGGAGTCAATCGTGCTATCTTCAGAGGCTCTAGTATAAGTTTTCCCGAAACAAAACGTTACGACCGCGTTCGCGTTTAGCTGTCAAATGCCATATAAATTGAGGGTAAAACGCAAACGCGATCGTAAAGTTTTGTTTCGGTAATACTTATACTAGAGCCTCAGAGCAATGACGCGTACTTGCAGCGTCCAAGAGGCAACCGGATGGCTCGCGGTATATATGAGCTCGCGAAGTGTTGTGGAACCGCCCTGTGCAAACCTGAAAACTGAGCCAACTTGAAATGAAAAGATTTCTTTTATCGCGAGGCAGTCTGTCGGCAATTTTTTTTTCACTCCCCCTTTGGCTCAGGGTTACACAGGGCGGTTCCACAACCCTTCGAGAGCTCTAGTACCGCGAGCCATCCGATTGCCTCTGACACTGAAACTACGCGTCATTACTTAACCATCACTAGCCACTCAGTGACGAATAAAAACAATCCACGTGGTACGTCTTCTAACACCATCTCCTGCTTACCCATCACCACAAGAACTACCGACGCCTGTACTTAGAATTCAGCACAGGACCGAAGGCTCCTTTTGTGATGTAACCGGGGAAACGCTGGAATGAGGCAAGGAGTATTTCTATGGCTGTGGTGCATCAGATGCTTACTGTAGTTCACGCGGTGTAGTGTAATTCACTACAGTGTTTTAACACAAGACGCAGCAATAGCGGCCTTCTAACAACGCTCCTAGTTCGAAACTCGCTTGCACCATCGATGTTTCTTTTACGTATTTAACTCTTTTATATCCTGTAGCCAGTAGGGCGTGTGTTCAGACCTGCCCTATATTATACCACTCGCAGTGTTTAAATCATCGCCATCGATTACTATCGATATCTGTGTATCTTTAGTTGTAACATTTACAAGACATTAGCGTGTTCCTATTTCGATTCCTTTCTTTGATATTATAAAATAAACCTGACAAGTGCGAGACGGATTCACCCGTTTTACGTAATGTTTTTCACAGCTTCAAGGGACTGTAGACCTCCTGAGTATATATGATTTCAATTTCAACTCGATACCTCCACGCGTTCCCCAGATTATACTTACTTTTCTTTAAGAAAGGCAGTTTTTTAGAAATATCTCAAAAACCTTTGAACCGATCTTGTTCGAACAATTTTCGCTGAAGGAATTTAATCCATCCATCTGTTTTTGTTCATATTTTTAAAATACACGCTTCAAAAATTAGAAGGGGGGCACAATTTTAGTGACTTTCCGGGTGACTATCTCCGACTCTATACACGTAGTCAAAAAAATTGCTGAGACACCTTGTATTTATTACGTATGGAGTTTGTTGTTGTTTCACGTATGGAGTGCACCTCTAAAATTTCTTTTTTGTAATTTAATTACGTAACTATGTAGCGGCTAACAAAATACACATATCCTTAAAATTTTATTCAAATACACCTTACAGTTTTCGAGTAAAATGCCTGTGACATACGGACGGATGTACAGACGGACAGACAGACATGACGAATCTATAAGGGTTCCGTTTTTTGCCATTTGGTTACGGAACCCCAAAAAGAGAGAGATTGACTTGATTTGACGTGCCCTACTTTTGAAGTTCAGTTTGATATCTTACCTATATTCTCTATAGTATAAATAGGCATATGCGAACTTTTTGGCATCGTTCGCTGAGAGATGGCAGCCTTTTTCGTTAAAGCGGAGATATAATACTAGTGAAAATCGACTTTGTGGTTGGCTTTAGGTTATGTTTTTAACCCCCGACGCAAAAAGAGGGGTTTTATAAGTTTAACTTGTGTGTCTGTGGTATCGTAGCTCTAAAACGGATGAACCAATTTTCGTTTAGTTTTTTTTGTGTCATACATAATTTAATCCCGAGTGTTAGCCATGTTTCATTAAAATCTGTTCAGCCGTTTTTGAGATATTGGACTTTGAAATGAAAATGTTGGGACTTTTCAACTTTTCTAAGTTGTAGTTACTGAAAGGAGATTTTCGATTCGAGGTTTTTTAGGTTGCTACCCTAGAAAACCCGTAATTTATCGACTGGATTTGAAAATTACTTATTACTTCGTTTGAATGTGAATTAAACCAAAGTTATAAGAAATGATTTATTGTTTTCTGTTTATTATACTAAAATAAAGTAATTATTGGAAGGAATTCATGCTCGACCTAAAATTTGCAACCATTTTTCAGTCATGATCTCATGATGGACACGACTACGAAGAGAAGTATGGAAAAGTAGGGACTGTTTTAAGACAAACAATATGAAAATTTTAATCTTGGATAACCTCAATTCAATGATGGTCGAAACTTCTATGTCTCAATCTACGGAGTATCTTGTTTCTTGTCTGTGATCGCATGTCACATCATATCGTTAGTTATCATATGTTTTTCATAATACTAGCAGTATTCGCAATAATATTTAACGGTACAAATGACCATTGCTATGGATATACCAATGAGTCAGTTTTGTTATAAAATTGCTTTTGAAATCGCTGAGTCTGAAAATACGAGGGGTGATCAATAAGTATTGAGAATCGGCATAAAAAACAGAAGTTATCCGTTATATATCATTTTTAATTATTAAATACACTCTTTATTAGTTTACTTACCTAAATAATATATTTAAAATGTTTTAATTTTGCTTCATATAAAAAACAAACTTTGGATAGACGAAATGAAGAGTAGTTTTTACATCGACGCAATTGCACCGATTTTATTGAGGAGTTTTCAATATCTTAGAATAAGAAGTGATAGTAAAAGAGTTGGTCTAGATTACACTGTAGGTAACTAGTTTTATAGAAATCACAAGCCTGAAAAATAACCCTGGTAATCGGCTAGCTCGGCCAAGAAAAAAACTCATACTATTGGTATTTTTTTTTCTTTGGTTTTTTCTGAGACGGCCTCACTTAATTGTTATAGAATTATGATGTATCACTCTCCCTTCGTTTTATTCATAAATTTGTCACCCAGGTTTACCCTGTTTAAAAAAAAACATATTGATGGCCAGAAAAACATACCTTGAACTTTGTTACGTGAGCTGTGCTAAAAAAAATATGACAGGAGTTTAATTTATTAATTTAATTTCATCAAAATAAATAAACTTTAAATTTTATTGTATTTTTTTATTCTAATGGCACAATAGGAATGACAATCACCAACTATCATCACGAGACCAAATCATGCTGATTCTCAAAACTTATTGATCACCCCTCGTAGGTTGAGATGTAACCTTTGAATTAAATGGTTTCTAATGGAGAAAAAACCTTTTTGTCTGAATAAGCTTTTGTTCGCTGTATTCGTAACTTGATGAAAGATGTTTCTAAGACTTGTTTTGCTGAGATTTAATTGATTTCATTATTTCGAAGAAACTTTCATTTAGCCGTACTGGTTTGCAATCTTTGTTAGGGATAACATAACAAGCTAATGGGAATAAACATTGCTCCGTCATAAGGAATTCTCTTCAGCATGAGAATACATTGATCGTGCGTGCAGGCCGGTAAATAATTAAAAAAGAAAAGAGATGACTACTATATTTTTCTATGGTTAACGTTATCATTTATCAATAATGAAGCATTAATGTATAACATCAGTTGATTTGACATGTTTAATTGATATAGAAGTAACAAACATCTAAACTTTCGCATTTATAATGTTAGTAGGATTATATTCATTTCCTAGCAAACGAAGGTAAATCAGCTGCTATATTATAGCAATGGCTATTCAATAATTTAATTACGAATTCCATCCATTTATTTATTTTAACTTTATTGCACAAAATAATATTTTATGGTACAAAAGGCGGGGGCTTATAAAGCAAAATATGTGTAGTCTAGGCGATACCGTCTGACACCAGTCTGCAAATAAGAGTTGCCAAAAGTTACCTAACTCGTAGTTTCATAGTGCAAATGGGAATTAGCCGAATTGAACCCTTAGTCTGATTGTGTCCTAAATCCATGTCATAATTTCATAAAGTAGTAAAAAACATTGCGAAAGTAACTCTGTCAGTCTGTAACCTGTTCACAATTAAACCTATTTTGATGATTGGTATGGAGATTGGAGATAGGTCAAGATCCTGGGAAGGACATTAGGATAGTTTTTATCCCGGAAATCTTGTCTTAAAGGGGTAAAGAAGGGAGTAGAAATTATTAACGAAAATACGATAGTTGATGCTGACGTTTTGAAAGTAAGTGCGCGCAAAAGCTAGTGGTTAATATTATAGGTACATAATGATTAACCATCGAATCGAAGAAATTTAATTAATTTTTACATCAACATAGTTCCGGAGTTTCCTGACATCCGCGGGACATTCCAGTGCATCAGAATCATCGTTTGACGTTTTTTGCTACGATGACCGATAAGCATTTCCGGTGTATTGCTGGCATTGCAACGGTGTAGAGTGTTTTATTTTTAAATTAAATGGGTTTGTACGACACTGATTTATATAAAAAAAAATACCATACACCAAGCTCAAGATGATTAAACGCTAATTCGTACGAGGAAAACTGACAATCGATTGTAATTTTAAACTTACAGCCTGGTAAAAATCGGACTTAATTTAGATATAAAATGTATATCACGAAGAACAACGTCATGACGGATAGGGTAATCGACAGGTGAATCTTAAAGCGGCTTTATGCCTGGCATAATTTTCGGTTTATCATTGTTCTGTACTATAAATTTGGTCCTCATTTTCCATTGGAAAGCGACCGCGGCGCTCTGACGTATATGTGTCGTCATTGGCCCTGAATGGGTTAGTCACGTAATAATTGCCCCCCGGTAGTCTAACCCTAAGGGCGGCGTAAGGGCGTAACTTACCATGGGGTTGGCCGGGCGAAGGTATTTGCTGATGGCGCCAGCATAGGTTTTACCTGTCAGTCCTAGTTTTTTTCGGAATTTCCTTGTTTAGAATCAAGCCGTTTAAGCCGAATCCCATAGAAAAAGGCTAGTGATTAGGTAAAACCTATGATGGCGCCATCTAGTCAAACATTTGACAGTTGCCAACCCCATTACAGCCCGAAGCTGTCATTCCATAGAAGCTTGTGAATTTTTCCATACATTCAGATTTTAACGAATATCGCTTACTATTACAGACGGTTTGGTGCACACCCCGAGACAGTGATAATACTCATCAAAAATGTCTGAGTTGGCATATCCAGATATTATTATCGTGACTGTACACTGAAAAAAAAGCTTTCAGACAAATTCCTCAAAACAACTGAAGCTGTCAGCAACGCCCACATTTATTAATCTAACCGGATTTAGAGAATTTAGAACAATGAATTATTATTTATTACAAACCGAACTTTTAGAGCGAGTTATCCCACCATTGTCTAGAATTCATATGTTTTTGTCTACATAAATCATTGCAATTGTACGTATATCATGAACTGCAGAACACAAATTGCTTTCAGTTTACTAAGGTTTAATAGCAAAACGGAATGCAATATTAATTTGGAAATTCTGTATATGTGAATATTGTTTTTCGGGCAATTCGTGCAACTTACGCTTGAGTAATTACTACATGATACTTACACAATACACAATATACATGCCATAAATAAACTAAACGACAGCTGGGTTTAACGTGTTGGTTAATTTAGTAGTCTTGTGGAATAAAATACAAACTAGTAGGAGTATAGTTAATACGCCAAGTGTCACTAGTGGAACGTAAACGTTAAGTGAAATGTTGAGTCGTTTTTATCACTTTGCTGCACCGACTGATTTTAATTTCCTTTGAATACCTTCGTGCTGAATCGGCAGGCACAGTACTTAACTCATTCACGATCACAATTCCATATTGTCTCCAATCTAATTACGTCACCGCGTAAGTTGATCTAGAATAGTCCGAAAACGAATGGGACGGCAAAAACTATTAGTATTTGTCCATAGGCACCGTTGGCGTGGTGTACAGATTCTTGGCCTAGCTGGAGCTAATATAACGTTGATAGTAGTTTTTCTTCAATATTAGCCCGGTTTGCACAAAACGGCGCGCGAGCTCTGTCGCACTAACCGTCTCTTTTTAAGTTTTCTAATAAGAGAGAGAGAGTGTCTTGAGCTAACCGTGCAGTAGGAAAATGTGCTCAATCTAGTTCTAAGGCCCAATACACCGTCTGTTTTAGGCCTAAGGACGCCTCTGTTCCGATTGGATGCGGCTTTCTGTGTAACACGTGTGAATTCAGTACTCTAGCGAGTGTGTACGTTTATAATCGTACACAATTTTGGGCGAAGGTAACCCGCTATCGTGAGATATAACACATACCATATAACCGCGCCCGTTTCCCGTAGGGGTAGACAGAGATTACGGATTCTACTTGCTACGATCTTGAAAATTCTTTCTTGCTTCTTTCACTTTCATAACATTCTTCACTTATGCTCGGCGGTTTAGTGTACCTACCTACTCTTGCCCTGACCTCTCTTTAGGTTTTCGCCGAGGTCGTCCCTTGAGATAAAACTACTGTAAATTATTGTTGCTGCATTGTCTTGAGTTATTGGATCCGCGTCGCTATCACATCCGCGTTTAGTTCACCTGATTTACAGCTTCGTTTTGTTTTTATAACGAGTATTTTTAGCGCGGTCATATCTTTAGATAGCTTGCAATTGGGTCGGTGACTTGACGCCTATTTTATAGTTGTGCATTACATACGGTTACGGTACTCTATCCCTCCGCTTATAATTTTAGATAAAGCATTCGTCTCGTTCTGGCATATAGATAAGAACTAGCTTCTGCCCGCGACTCCGTCCGCGTGGAACTCGTTTATATCGAAGCTCCATACAAACTTTCATTCTCCATTTTAACCTCTCAGGGGATGATTTCCGGGATAAAAACTATCCTATGTCCTTCCCTAGGGTCCACGCAGACGAAGTCGCGGGCGGAAGCTAGTACGCCATAATGCGGGTGCTTGCTCTAAATACGTCATAATGTTATGAGTTTATGACTAGTTCAATGTAGATGTAGATGAAAACGTTTGTTGGGACTGTCATAATAGATAGCCATGTGAAAGTCCTTAGGGCCTTCAAAATACTTGCACCAGGGTGACTCGGTGAGCGCCAACCTCTAGGAGTCACGAGTCTGTTTATAAAAAAACCGGACAAGTGCGAGTCGGACTCGCCCATCGTGGCTTCCGTACCTGGGTGAGGACCAGATTCTTGGCCAGGAGTTAGCCTAATAGTTGATAGTAGTTAAAAAGTTCCGTTGTGACACGAAAATTTGCCATACATTTTCTATGGTTAATTTTCGTGTCACAACGGAACTTTTTAACTGGATGCTAACTACTGGCCAAGAATTTGATCCTCACCCACCTACGTGGGTAAGGCCGCGAATTTTGACCAATGTGACATGGAACTAACGTAAAAAAAATACGTGACGTTACTATAAAACGTAACATAAGTTGTTGTTAAGCTTAGATCATACTGGTAAATGTTCAAAAAAAAACACAAAATACTTACAAATAAAGTATTTTCACGACAGCATTTTTTTTAAATTAAGTAAATGCTTTAAAAAAAATAACTAAATGTTTATCAATAGGTTTTCATTTTCAAAAAAGTTACTCGACAAAAAATCTATAATGGACGAACCTGCTCACAAAACTTCACGACAATCGATTGGGAAATGCAATAGAGGAAAACAGACGGATGACGGACACGGGACAGATACTGGACATAAAGATTTTTGGCCCAACCTGAAGCATAGAACTTCGTTCGCTTCGCTCGCTCGTTCGATTAAATACTTCCACGCGGACGGAGTCCAGTGCAGAAGCCACGCAGAAGCTCTGCCTGCGACTCCCTCCGCGTGGAACTCGTTTATATCGTAGCTCCATACAAATTTTCACCATATATTTCACCTCCTTAGGGGATGATTTTCGGGATAAAAACTATTTTTATGTGCTTCTATGGGACTTAAACTGTCTCTAGACAAAATTTCATCTAAATCGGTTCACTGGTTT
This sequence comes from Epinotia demarniana, assembly GCA_945867215.1. Classification (NCBI taxonomy): domain Eukaryota; kingdom Metazoa; phylum Arthropoda; class Insecta; order Lepidoptera; family Tortricidae; genus Epinotia; species Epinotia demarniana. The sequence continues at coordinate 57,618,557 of OX244259.1, forward strand.
AAGCGTGAAGAGGTAACAGACAGACATACACACTTTCGCATTTATAATGATACTAGCTTCTGCCCACGACTCCGTCCGCGTGGAACTCGTTTATATCGCAGCTCCATACAAATTTTCACCCCCCCTCCCCATTTCACTCCCTTAGGGGATGATTTCGTTGATAAAAACTATCCTATGTCCTTCCCCGGGACTCAAACTATCTCTATACCAAATTTCACCTAAATCGGTTTTTCGGTTTGGGCGTGAAGAGGTAACAGACAGACAGACAGACACACTTTCGCATTTATAATATTAGCATGGATATTAGTATGGATTTGTATGGATATGGATAGTAGATGGATTGGTCAATTCTCTCGTGCTAGCTGATCCCTGTACCTACTGTACATACCTACAATTTCAAATTAATACTTACTGTATATTTGTCGTTGGAAATAAAATAAAAAATCATTTTAGTTCGTATTTATCTGTGTGCACTTCCCTTTACCACATGTTTTCGTCACGTTACACAAAGAATACGTTGCATTTTGTAAAAATGCAACGTATTCGTAACGAAAGTGTAACGTATTTTTGAAAAAATATTGATTATCATGGTGAAATAACGATATTTTGAATATAGTAATACATGTCACCTGCGTGAATAACATTAACCTATCGTATGAAAAATTACCGCTTGAAAATAATCACTACTTACCCTTTAAATCACACAAGCACTATTAGCGGTATTTCAAAAAACTATGTCCTCGTCACTTTCGTCCGCGATTTATGAAAAAACTGAGGAGGTTAGGTTTTCTGTCTGGTGTTGCCCTACTAGAATATGAGTTGCCAGTGCACAAAAGCGAATTTCTACCACAATTGGCTATAAATCTAGCTATATAAAGCGTCACGATGAGCATGTTAAATTTGAAACGTCCAAATTGGTCAAAATTCGCGGCCTTACCCACGTACGTTGATTAAGAAGTTAGACAGCTTTTTTCACATCTTCACGAGCCTGAAAACCTGAGTATGTGATTTTAATTAGTCCCGTGATAAAGGGTCTTGACAGACAACAAAGTGATCATAATAGGCATGATGACAATAATTGAAAATCACTAAAATATGGTATTTTCTTAGTGAAATATTAATCATAGAATTCGAAAAATACTTATAATTTTTTATTAAGTGAGAGATTTATATTTATTTTTATAAAATTAAACTGAAAAATGTGGACGCCCGCCATGATATGTTAAACACCAATCAGAGCGCATGACTTCAAACTTGTATAAACAAATACCCTTAACGGCCATTACCACAGATTACAGAGAAAGCAGATAGGCCCTAATAAATTATTTACTATACATTCGATCGCTTCTCACTTACGTACTGAACGACTAGTAAGACAGGGATAGAACCATGTTATCAGACAGGTCTTCATACGTCATTTCGTCATTTATCGATTTCAGACTTGTAAACTTTTTAATTCCTGTTTATTCAAAGAGCAATCGAGCATCTAGGTAGCAAACGTCAAAGGTTTGCATTCTGTTTATACAAACGTGACGTCACTCGGGACGCCATGACACTGACAAGCGTTTTAGCGCCAATGTTTAATTTAAAAACTAAAACGCATTTTTTTCCTACTTAACTGTTGTTTTCTCTAGAAAAATCTTATGCGTTGTACATAATAAATTTTTCCAAACATTATAGAACAGTTTTTCAAAATGTGTCATCATGCCTATTATAAGCGTTCCGTTTTTTTTCCTTTTGAGGTACGGAGCATCCGTACCGGTCTAATCCCAATAAGGTCTAGTTTCTCAGTAGTCTCTGGGTTGGAAGGTGAGATGGCAGTCGCTTTCGTAAAACTAGTGCCTATGCCAAATATTGGGATTAGGTGTCAAAGCGGACCCCGGGCTCCTTTAGGGGCATTACCGGGAATAATAACGCTAGGAGGATGAGGTACATAGCCCTAAAAAGAATTTAAAATTATATCTATGTATAATTAGCGAACCAGACACAAAGAATTACTGACCACAAAATTTCACGAGAATAGAAATGCGAGCTGTAGAGGCTGAGGAGGCTACGAAAGAATTTAGACTCAAGCTGAAACTGAGAACTTCCGTTGCTCTTTTGTTCAACTCTCGGTGCCGACAGTTCTTTTTCTGTCAAAGCAAGATATTTCACTAAACATGAAGGACTTTTCAGTGTACTATCTCAAGTTCTTGGTCATTCAACACCATACTCTGTTGTCAGTATGATCGTTCAACGACGAAATGCTCCAATTACGTCAAATTCGCCGTCTAGCACCGAAATCAGAATCACCGCCTAACTGAGCTCATGTCTTATGAAACTTTGCTGCTCGAACGTCGTTTTGGTAACGAGACAAGTTTCAGCCGCTGTCACTGACCGACCCGAATATTTTTCTGGTGGTATGATGTAGTGCGTGTATATATAGAACTGGTCCGGAAAATTGTTACCGAGGTCATCTGTCACGTCACTAGTGCACTTTAAGTGCAGTCTCGGTAAATGGCAGTGTTGTAAGGGGGGGTACGGTAGTCGAAGAATGAAAATGTTGGCAACATTTCAACTGTTTCTATTACGTAATTTAAAAAAAAAACAGGTTACAATCTTACACAAATCGGCCTAGTCCCAAACTAAGAAAAGCTTGTACTATGGCTACTAGACGACGATAAACATACTTATATAGATAAATAAATACTTAAATACATAGAAAACATCCATGACTCAGGAACAAATATTCGTGCTCATCACACAAATAAATGCCCTTACCGGGATTCGAACCCAGGACCTCTTGCTTCGTAGGCAGGGTCACTACCAACTAGGCTAAAGCGGTCGTCAAATTGTTCAAATGAGTCCTGACTACATAGGTTAAGACTGTTAAGAGCGGTTATACTTGAGATTATTTGAATTGGCCGAATCGCATCCAATTATTTCATTCAAAAAGCAACTGTACCGTGTAAGGTACAAGATTCCTATGCCAATGACATCTTTATAAAAAGTCCGCGGCACTAGCCATATCTGTCAGAGGCACCTGCAACGATAATGTATCGCGTTGTAAAGTAGCCGTGTGTAACCCAGTCTTAATGATGAAAATGAAATGAATGACCATACAAAAATATACGAAAGTTTAAACCAGGGTTACAGTGACAATTAGTATTCTCAATTCAAATGACAATTAGTATATACAGTAAAAAAGGAACCCTTATGGTGCGACTCCGTCCGTCTGTCTGTCTGTCTGTCACAAAGTGAAATTTCTCACGAACTACTTAAGCTCATCATTCATCATTCTCCTAGCGTTATTCCCGGTTGTGCCCCTAAAGGAGACCAGGGTCCGCTTTGACACCTAATCCCAAGATTTGGCATAGGCACTAGTTTTACGAAAGCGACTGCCATCAAAAAATCAACTATTAGGTCAAGTGGGGTATCATTTGAAAGGGCTTGAGTTGCACTTTTCGAAGCAGTTTTTCTTTCTTTTCTACATTGGTAAAATTTCGATTTATGAAGCAAAATGTAAAAAAAATACTATCCCCCTCCCTTATCTCCGAAGTTATCAAAGAGAAAAATTTGAAATAATTACTTGTGATTAAGATAAACATAAATATTACTGGAAAAATATAACTTTTTCTGTATCTAGCGTATGTTTTGTTTTGATTTTGAGTAGGGGGCAAAAAAAATATATTCAAGTATTAGGTCAAGTGGGGTATCATATGAAAGGGCTTGAGTTGCACTTTTTGAAATACTTTTTCTTTTTTTTTACATTGGTAAAATTTGGATCTATGAAGGGAAAGGTAAAAAAAAATACCTTCCCCCTCTATCTCCGAAGTTATCAAAGCGAAAAATTTGAAATAATTACTTGTGATTAAGATAAACATAAATATTACTGGAAAAGTATTTTTTTTCTGTATCTAGCATATGTTTTGTTTTGTTTACAAAAAGCATTTCCTACTTAAGTTTGCAATTTAACCAACTTTATAAGTATTTATTCGTTTTGAAATTCCTGATAATAGAAATACTCTTTTTCAAATAAAACAAAAATAATAGAGATCGGTTCACGTGATAAACAATAATCGCTAAAAGACCAACATACATACTAAGCCGATTGCCCTTGCACGTTAGTACCAAATGGGGCCGATAGATGGCGGTGACCCCATTCGCGCTGTTAAAATTTTTCTAGAATTAATGGGGTTGGGAGTGGGACGCGTCTATTTATTTTCAATAGCAGGTCAAAAAAAGATCGCGATTCAATTGTCTTGGTGTAAAAGTTACTCGTTGTTTGAAATTGAATTCTATTGTGTTGGGTTAAAATAAGTAATTTAACAAATATTAGGACATTTACTTTACCTTGAGTTAATTGTTAGTTTGTACGGAACCCTCGGTGCGCGAGTCAGACTCGCACTTGACCGGTTTTTTTTTATTGTGTCTGGAATAGTGTCGTTCAAAGTGTTAGGAACTATGAAATAAAAGTTAATATATATATGGGACTAAGTCGATTTGTGTAAGATTGTCCCCTTATATTATTATTATTCTATTATGTTATACTAGCTTTTGCCCGCGGCTTCGCCCGCGTAGTAAAAGTAATTTTCCAATAATTGTTGAATTGCTACGCCGCCAACTAACCTACTACTACTAACTTCCCCTACTAATAACCCTTCGTCATAACCCATTATGGTAAATTATTTTTTATTTACTATTATATTTATGCCCGTGTGGTGGCGGGTTAGATTTTCACCACCCTCTTTCTTCCCGTGTGTGTCGTAAAAGTCGATTAAGAGAGCAGGGTTGAAGTGTGTTGTGGGTGATGGGCTAACAACCTAAGCAATATCACTTTTTGTCGATCTTTTATACCCACATTCATGCTAAAAACGGCGCTGGAACATAAAGTTCATGTGCTCTGCCTGCCCCTTTTGGGAATAAAGGCGTCAATGTATGTATGTACGTATTTCTGTTATTAAATTTACAATCATGATTAATGAGAATCTGTCCTCTGGAATAAAAGCTACTTTATGTTCATGAACACTAATGTTGAAATACCAAAATATCTCCACGAATTTCAAGTCAAATTTGTGGCCTGGACATTGCTATATAGGCTTGTTTCCTAAGATTTTTTTTCCATGCTTTTCGAACCAGTATTTAACATATATACCCAAAAATTTGTTTTAATTTAACGGCGGCCAAAATGCTTAACTTATTAAAAGTAAGCAGATCTTCGTGCAGCACCTTGAATGTACTTATTACGGATGCAGGCACTTTCCCAATGTCTCCTACCCTCCCGTCCCGCCGCGCCGCCCGCACTCGCCTAGGTACCGATTGCTGACGATCGAGATGGCACCAAATACAAACTTTAAAACCTATAACCCTATATAATGCGGGTCTCGTTCCATACCTCAAAAGCAAAAATAGAACCCTTATTTATAGGATCACGTGTGGCTGTCTGTCAGTCCGTCTGTTACAACCGATTTGCTACGAAAAAACCTGGACCTATTGAATTGCAATTTGGCACAAATATTTTCATGAATTTTCATGTCCACAACATTACATTTCAACATCTATGTGATTTTCGTTATTAACGTCCCAAAAAACCGTAATAACAACGCCCATATTGATATTTAGACGCCACGTTGGAATGTAAAACAATAGATGCCGATGTTGATTTTCAGATTTTGTCACCACATGTCTCCTTTTAGGGGTTGAATTCTCAAAAAACCGGAAACACTTGTTTACTCATTTATCGTTAGGAATTATCCTGTGAATTCTCGAATAAAATTGTCTAACTAATCTTTTTTCTCCATACAAACTTTGGACCTCCTTTTTAACCCCTTTAGGTGTAAATATTTCAAAAACGCTGAAAGCACTTTATTTGTATATGAATAAGTAATCTGTCCACATAGTTTTAAGTACGTAGTAGCTAAAAATAAGTTTCCCTTATACAAAATTTGGACCCTCATTTAACTCTCTTAGCAGTGAAATTTTATAAAACGCTGAAATTACTTTTTTTGTATCCTAATAAGTTATCTTCCTAAAAAGTCTTAAGTCTCTAGTTCAATAAATAATGTTTCCCCTCCATAAACATTGCATCCCTATTTAACCCCCTTAGGGGAAGAATTTTATAAAACGCTGAAAGTAATTTTTTGTAGCTTAGTAATAATATTCCTACAAAGTTTCAAGTCTCTAGTACAAAAAAATATGTTTCTCCCATACAAACTTTGCACCCCTTTTTAACCCCCTTTGGGATAGGATTTCCAAAAGTCCCGTCTTATCCCTTGCCTACGTCATAAAAGGAAGTTCTGGTGTAAATATCAAGTTTGTAGTCCCAGTAGTTTTGAATACAAACTTTGCACCCCTATTAAATCTCCTTAGGGGTGGAATTTTAAAAACGCTAAGGATATTTTTATTTGTATCCTAATAAATAATCTTCCTACAAAGTTTCAAGTCTCTAGTTCAATAAATAATGTTTACCTCATACAAACATTGCACCCCTATTTAACACCCTTAGGGACAGAATTTTCAAAAATCCCGTCTTATCCCTTGCCTATGTCGTAAAAGGAAAATCTGGTGTAAATTTCAAGTTTCTAGACACAGTAGTTTTTAATTCAAACTTTGCACCCCTATTTAACCCCCTTAGGGGTAGAATTTTATACAACGCCGAAAGTACCTTTTTGGTATCAATAAGTAATCCTCCTACAAAGTTTTAAGTCTCCAGTTCAATAAATAATGTTCCCACATACAAACTTTGGACCCCCATTTCACCCCCTTAGGGATAGCATTTCCAAAAATCCTGTTCTATCCCCTGCCTACGTCATAAAAAGAAGTTCTGGTGTAATTTTCAAGTTCCTAGTCCCAGTAGTTTTGAATACAAAATTTGCACCCCTATTTAATCCCCATAGGGGTGGAATTTTCTAAAACGCTGAAAGAGCTTTTTTTGTATCTTAATAAGTAATATCCCTACAAAGTTTCAAGTCTCTAGTACAAAAAATAATGTTTCACCCATACCAACTTTGCACCCCTATTTAACACCCTTAGGGATAGAATTTCCAAAAATCCCGTCTTATCCCTTGCCTACGTCATAAAAGGAAGGTCTGGTGTAAATTTCAAGTTCCTAGTCCCAGTAGCTTTGAATACAAAATTTGCACCCCTATTTAATCCCCTTAGGGGTGGAATCTTCTAAAACGCTGAAAGAACTTTTTGCATCTTAATAAGTAATATCCCTACAAAGTTTCAAGTCTCTAGTACAAAAAATAATGTTTCACCCATACAAACTTTGCACCCCTATTTAACACCCTTAGGGATAGAATTTCCAAAAATCCTTTCTTATCCCTTGCCTACGTCATAAAAGGAAGGTCTGGTGTAAATTTCAAGTTTGTAGTCCCAGTAGTTTTGAATACAAACCTTGCACCCCTATTTAACCCCCTTAGGGGTGGAATTTTGTAAAACGCTGAAAGTGCTTTTTTTGTATCTTAATAAGTAATCTTCCTACAAAGTTTTAAGTCTGTAGTTCAAAAAATAGTGCTTCCCCCATACAAACTTTGGACCCCCGTTTTACCCCGTTAGGGGGTGAGTTTTGAAAAATCCTGTCTTAGTGCTCCCCTACACCTTATAAGGAACCTACGTGCCAAATTTGGAATCCGTAGACCTAGCGGTTTGGGCTGTGCGTTGATATGTCAGTCAGTCAGTCAGTCAGTCAGTCAGTCAGTCAGTCAGTCAGTCAGTCAGTCAGTCAGTCAGTCAGTCAGTCAGTCAGTCAGTCAGTCAGTCAGTCAGTCAGTCAGTCAGTCAGCTTCTTCTTTTATATATTTAGATTAATATAAAGTTTTATTAAACTTTTCTGCTTAGATTATATCTGTTGCTGACTGTAGAATGGACTTTCTGGATCGTTGTAGTTTATATTTTATCCGGCGGGTTTGCTTGCTTTCTTTGCAATATGCGGGCAAAACCGCGCGGGCAGCTAGTAAGTTACAACCTTAACAATAAATTCGTGTTCACACATTTGAGTTCACTTTGTCATCCTCCTAGCATTATTCCCGTTTGGGACACTCCCAAGATTTGGCACGGGCACTCGCTACATATTTTCTAACACGACTGTACTTGACGGCTACTGTACTCTGTTTTTGTAGCTCTGACCTAGTAACAGACACGAATTACGAGACTCCGTCGAACAGATTTACTATTCAGTAATGCTCTTTTTATTCCTGTTTACGATGAGTTTACGGCCATGGCTGAGGCGCGTTTACTTGCTGTATTCCATCTTGTATTGATGGCTGCTTTTGTTTTTACAACCATCTTTTCAGTGTCGTAAATGTCTGATTCTAAATTCTTGTGAGCGTGTTAGGTGGTAATCTTACAACAGACTTGAAAATAAGGTTTTTAATTTGTTGGTATTAAGTTATATTGAATTTGATCTGCTAAACGTCTTCGTCTTTGTTCGACAATGGTATTTTTATAACTCCGAGGGGATCCCACATAAAACTTGAGAATCTCAGAATAGGCACCTTATATCCAAAGGAGTTCCTGAAATGGGCTCACGAATATCAGTTTCACAAACTTCTTGCTCTCAAAAAGCATAATTGGCAATGTAGAACTTTCTGGAGTGTGTATATTTTGTTAATAATGACTCAAAAACGACATTTTATGTACCAAATAAGGCCCTACTTTCCGTAACATGAGAACCACTGTGTAATACTTGTAAGGAACATAAGTACCTTACCTCATAATTATTGACATGTGAAATTGTCAATTTTATTAATAAAGAATCTGAATCCGAATCTGTTAAAAACTTACTTGCACGCATTTTGTAACACGCGAGAGTCCTCAGACTAACTCACAATCAATAACATTCGTGTTACGAATGAAAATATACTTTCAAAATTATAATTTCTTGACGATTTCACTTCCGTACACAAACAGGAAAGTAATCAAACACAGTTAAATAATTTAGACCCAAACTACATGTACTTACGTTCATCGAACCTATCTTAGTTAAAATACCGTTGAAAATGATTGTCTTTATCTGTCACTTCGGCATTTGTGCTTGTGAGAAAAGGACATTATAGTTAACATACACTTGTAAGTGAAACCTGGTCTCTCACCATGTGCCTCATTAGAAGGCTCAAAGTCACCCAAACGGCAATGGAGAGGGCTATGCTGCAAGTTTCACCTCGTGATCGCATCAAGAATGAGACTACTCAGCAGAACTAAGATAACCAATGTCCACAAGGTGGCCTGATGACCTGGCCCCGTATCATGGTCGGTCATATCACGCGATAAGTGACTAGATAGAGCGTCCGTCACTGCCTGACACCGTTCGATAGAACGAGACTGACACTATCTTGTCACTTATCGCGTGATGAGGCCGAACATTGATACGGGGCCTGGTAAAGATCGCGGGAGTCCGCTGGATGCGGGTGGCGCAGGACCGGTCATTGAGGCACTCTTTGGGGGAGGCCTATGTCCAGCAGTCCGTGTGCTTGTTTGCATACCCCTACCCAAATTGTCCAGTCTACAGCCATTATCGAAAACAACTGTATAACACTTTTTTCTACATTTATCGGAAAGTTGAGAGCGCGAAAGTCTTATTCAGCCCTCAGGGCTTCTGTTTTTTGCCGTTAACATTATTACCTGTATGCAACTTTGTATACTCGAAATTATTTGAGTTGGCCGATTTGCATCAAAGTAGTCCATTCAAAAAGCAACTGTACCGTCCGAGCTTGTCGATTTAAATTCCGATGACAGTTTTATAAAAAGTTGGCCACATTAAATAATCTCAACCAATAGTGTCAATGGAACTTTCATGAGCTTCCTTTGTTTTCAATTTACATTTGTCCTGTGTTTTTGCTTTTATCTTTCCGCGAACACGAACTCATTGACATGTTGTATTAATGGATTTTGTAAACTCGAATTCAATGCGTGTAATAATTTTTTCGGTATAGTTTAATTGAATAAAACAGCGTTAATCCAAAAACACTCATTAAATAAAAGATATAAATGTGGACGTCTTTCGGATGATCATGATGTATTACTAACACTAAATTACGGGGACGGGTTTTTGATTTATTGTTATTCAAGTTTTAGTATAGTCATTTAATATTCGGAATCAGAAATTTTATGGCATATTATATTTGGCTTAGCCGTCAGTAAAATTACTACGTACAGTAGACTTCAAATACGTTTAAATATTTATTGCGTTTATATAAGACAATCATAAATAAATAAAGTGTTAGATATTCTAATTATATTTATGGACTATTTATATTTTCAGACGTTTGGCTACTTTTTCATTCTAACTCTTAGCCATCCAGTTAAACTGTCTTTTTGCTGACTGAGTATTCCACTTTCATGTCGTCGCAGCTGAATTGACTGTATGGTGACTGTGTATTTAAATTTAATGTCATTTAGCTGAAATGGTCGTTTAACGATAAGGTCACTTTGGTAGTGACCCGAATGATTGTAAAAGGAAATTAAATTACTATGTTTATTAGTATTAGTCAACTTATAATATGTATCATTGAGACATAAGGACATAACTCATCACAACTGAGAAAAAAAAACGTTAACGTATACAATTGCTGTTATGACGCATAATAATTAGTTGAATTACTTCACAAAGTTTCCCGATTTCATCGTACACTCGCGGTCATAAATATCGAGGCACCCTAAATTAAATAATCTCAATAGGTTTTTTAAAATAACACTACGTTTATTTACGTAATATATTCTTTTCTTCGTTCTGTTTCTATTCTTTGTAATATCCAACTGTCTTTGCAATTTCCTCAATCCTACCATAAAATTACCATTTTGCGATATCTTGCTCCGTTTACATTGTTGTTTGACATGAGTTTTTACGAGTCCGATTTAAACCTGGTAGCGTTATTTTTACTGTTATTTTTACAGTTCAGATGTAAAATTAAATAAAAATTACAAGAAAAGATTGAAAAGTGTACCACCAAGTAATTTAGGAAATATGACGGTATTTTAGCATCTCGTATTTTTTGACCGCGACTGTACCATTGATACACTGACCCAAATAGAAAGGTTTAGGTTGTAAGACTCTGTGTAGATCTTTTTGAAGCCTATTAGTATTCTGTTAACTACTGTGACGATTGTTGATAATTATATTTTAGCTTTAAGATTGCAAACACATTCCGTGCTTGTTCATTGCCTATTGGAAGGTCCACCCAATACGCCGACTAAAAAAAAAAAATAGTACATTACGTAACTAGGGCGGTGAGTTCGTGAATGTCCCAGATAGCAGGTGTTTGTGTAATAATTATGCGCTCTGGAGCTTTACGAATAACCGCCCGTGTTGAGTACAAAATTTTACGTCTTCACCTGGCCACAATGCGAGTTTTCCCGTACGCGCAGCGTGCACTAAAACTCGCATTATGGCCAGGTGTGACGCAAAAGTTTATTACAATAAAGTAGACCTATTTCTGCATTACATCTATATGGGTACAATCTTTTAAATTTAAGATATCAGATTATCACCAACACAGTAAGTGACACAGATAAAAGGCAAACTAATTTTAAAATAAATAGGATTTGTTAGACTTGTGAATAAGTTTTCATATATAGATGGATAGCATAATTCGCGTAATAAATCAGAAGCCTTTTTTTTAACCGACTTCAAAATAGCAGGAATGTTTTCAATTCGTCAGAATCAAGCCGGGTGGACCAATTGTTTTTTTTTGAAAGAGTATCCTTCCCAGGTGGTCCAAGGGTCAGTATCTGGCCCCAATTCTGGGGACATCGAGGGAACTCCTCAAATTTTATACGTTTGGAAGATGGTAAAATGTTGTTTTTAAAGTAATTTATTATTAATTTAGTCGTAATCCTTGTACGTGCCGTCGTTCTCCTGAATTATTTAACAGTGACATAATTGAGTGTGCCTTGTTCGCACAACGACCGACATCCGGACTGATAATGCAACGATAGTTAGCTCCAATGTCAACGCGTACAATTTGAAGTCTATTGTGGTACACAATATTATGACTACGATATGGAAATTCTTTATTGTACATGAACATGGGTTGAAGTGTGTTGTGGGCGATGGGTTAGTAACCTATCACTGCAATATCATATTTAGTCGATCTTTTATACCCACATTTATGCTAAAAGTGGCGCTGGAACATACGTTTCATGTGCTCTGCCTACCCCTTTTGGGAATAAAGGTGTGAATGTATGTATGTATGTATGTATGTACCTGAAACAGAACACAACAGAACAATTATTACAAGAACAGGTAACACATCTGCTCAAAGGCGAGCTTATCGCTATGAGGGATTTCTTTCAGCTAACCTTAACATTATAGTAGTTCATTTGCACTTGCACAATTATATTTAGTGAATACCTTAGCTTTTGCCTTACTGGGGTTCGGGCATGCGGCTGTCAAGGGACGCTCTCGGGTTCGAATCCGGGCTCATACCAAAGAGTTTTTCAGAACTTATGTACGGAATGTTTATCGTTAGCTTTTCCAAGCTCTAGTTGTCCCTCTGGGTTGGAAGGTCAAATCGAAGTCGCTCTCTTAAGAACTAGTGCCCAGCTTCTTCTTAAGGGGCTACCCGAGGTTTCCATCGCTTTTTGACAAGTTTTGAATCGTATCTCCTACTTTTGCACTACAGATAGAAGTATAAATCAAACGGTTATCGGTTCTTCAATCTTTTATCTCCATTTTGGGCTACCGGATTTTGAAACAAATGAATACTAAATTTTGTATGATCTTTTTAAACATTGTCTAAAATAACACTTATTTTGTATCTCTATTGACGTGAAAGATCTAACACATACGAAATCTACATATTTGGGTTCGTCTGCGACGTCCCTAAAAACTGGTCCAGGGTTTTCATTTTAAACCAATTAACCCAAAAGTTATGGCCAGAAACCGGTTTTTTGGCCTAAAATTGTTCAACTTTGATGCCAAATATCTCGAAAACAATGAACTTTGAAGTAAATATGGGATACTATATTGCTTAAAGCCGTTGTTGTTAACATAATAAGCTACAAAAAACCTAAGAAAACTAAGAGATTCATATCGAAGGTACGATCCCATACGCCAATTATGGGCGCCCCTTAAGAACTATGCCAAATCATCGGTTTAGGTGGCACAGCGGACCCCGGGGCTCCTTTAGGGTACAACCGGAAATAACGCTAGAAGGATGACTTAGTAAATACCTTGGTTCAACTTGTTCATGAGTCTTATCCGTATGCCCGACACGTCATGATAATGTCACTGTTAAATCTCGCAAAGTTGCTTGCGCTAGTTCCCGCTGATTAACAGCGATTGGATATTATTATGACTAAATGGTATGCTCCCATATTTTTACACTTTACTGTACTCATATATATCGACAGCACTCAGAACTGATGGCTCTTTCAAGTCGACTTTAGAGTCGTGCATAAGACATTTTTCCGTCGGTAGTCATCATATGTTTTGAAAAGTCGTACCAATTAGTAAGAATACGGGAATAATAATATTATCAATCGTTCCCACACATAAAAACCCTTTAGATGATATCGGATTACATATTCAACTCGAACGAAAACGTACCAATATACATATAATGGTCCCAGTAGCACCCAGAGTACGCACGGAAGTAATAGATATTATAGAGGGTAAATCCCAGGAGATTAAATGTACCTTTAAGAAAATAATATGATAGATACATAATATAAATAAATTGTAACTTGTTTACCCTATAAATCCTAAGCTAAGCTTAGTAAATACTTAGTCTTAAAAAATAGAGATTGTGCTATGTTCAGTAGCAGGAAAAATGGCCCTATTATTAATAGGAATAAGCAGTTTAATTTTAATGTTTTTATATTACAACGCGAATTTATAACTTGTTAAATTTTATTGAATCTAATAGCTAATAATTTAAGAGCTTTGCGAGAAGTCATTGAATATGTTATTTATTTACGTGTGCTAAAGTCAACTTCCGAACGCACCCTCCCGTGAGTAACTCCTAGTCTCCGTTATATCAAGACTTCGGAGCATAAATGCACTAATTAAGTGTATAGGGACTTCCTTCACAAAAAAGTCCGTTTGCCGCCTTGCTGACAAAAAGCGTATGTTAATTGTGTAATGATGGGCCTTACGTCCTTGTGGGAATTACTGTGTTAACAAGTTGACCGAGTTGTATGCGATGCGATGCGGGTCCCGGCGATGTACGCTCCAGTGGCTCGCTCTAGGGTTGCCTAACGTGTATGAGACCTGTCCTGTGCATTATGGTTTTAATTGTGAACGGTATAGTAATAGCTCGTTTAGAAGTTTGCAGAGTATTCAATGCTCGTAACGAGACTTTTTAATGTTCTTCTTGGCGCAATAGACCTCGTTAAATTTCAACTTAGTCTAATCAGACTAAAAACTCTTAACTCTATCTCTCTCTTAACTCTTTGCCTTAGTTTTATAAGTTTGTATCGTTACTAACATGATATGGACACGAGTCTGCAATTAAGAATTTGAATTGAATTAAATTGAAAATGAAATCTTATTATTGTGCGAATAACAGCCCTGGTTGGCACTGACCCTGCCTCGGTTCCGTACTGCTGCGCCTTACTTAATGCACTATTCTTATGCGATGCTGAGATGCAATGGCGAATGTCCGATTATTATTGTATAACAGTTATTTACAGCGTTTCTGTATAATCCTGACGTGGTTCTTTTGTCCCTGAGTGATTCTATTAGATATATTTCCCGTACAATTCGCGGGAATCTCAAACCGCTCCGACGATGGCCTAACAAAAGGCATGCAAATTTTGAGGACAACTTAGATACGAACAGGGCAAGCTTGTAATAAATAGACCATGTATTGAGATCAGAATTATTATATTTGAGTGTTTTAAAATCGAATGTCGAAAAGTGAATGAACAGTCGTATGAATAAGTTTTTTTATCGAATCGTATAAAGCATGTTTAATATTTAAAAGTGTTTTTTATTCATTGCGAAAGTATTGGGCCATGCTAACATCAGAATCTAAATATCTAAAAAAACGCCTGTGCAGTTGTTCTCTTTTAGTTTAGTACGGAGGTTATTTGATATAACGATCATATACATTTAACGTAATTGCTTCTGCGAATTCTAAACTAAACGAATAGCGCCTGTTTCGTGTTTTTATGTTGGTAAAACAGTTACCGTACTAATTACTGACTTGAGATCAGCGGGGCTAAGATGATTGCAGTTTTATCACGCATCGTTGTGGATAAGACGTTCGTCACTCGCTTAATTACCAGGGCGTAAGGGACGTCTTGTGGAAAACATCTTAGGCCCGCTGTAGCTGTGTGTAACCACATTGGTTATTAGGTGGTGACCCGCCGCTGGTCACAGGCCTCCTTTGAATGTGTCCAAGTTGATCGAGTCTCCAATTGCGAGTTGGGGACTTTCGGGATATTTTTTTTATTTAGATCTATGCAGATTTCCTGATGCCCGGTGCTGGTTGGGGTCTTCACATACATCTTTGAATTTATTTGCAGATGTATGCAGAAATACTAAAGATGTATTCTCTTATCGAATTAATGAATTTGTTATGTACCTATTGACTATGTGCGAATGTATACATGCGATTGTTATGTTTAAGCATATCCCCTACCAATTTTTTTGGGTTAACTCTGCTAAACATAATTCTATATCTACGTTTATTTTATGATAAAAAGACTTTTTACTCTGTCTGTACCTCTATATATTAATATTAAAAGCTAGGTTATCCTTATCACAGACTGTATTTTCATCTCAATGCTCTAACAATATATCACGTTCACGTGTTTAAAGAAAATACTTTTTTGAAAGCAATCTAACACAATGGACGACTGTTTCAGGCATGCATCGACGACAACCTTGACATGGTGGAGTTCCTGGTGGCGCACGGGGCGGACGTGAACCGAGGGGACAACGAGGGCTGGACGCCGCTCCACGCCACCGCCTCCTGCGGCTTCCTTAGCATAGCCAGGTAAGCTGAGCCATGGGGATCCACATACTAATACCACATGCTGACGCGCAAACGCGTAATTGCATCATAATTCCCATCCCAGCAACTCTAGGAACTAGCAGCGAATACTCAGTTTATCATGTCCAAATTTATCAACTTATTTTCTTTTTGTCTTTTATTTAACTGCGCACTGATTGCTCTGTTTGATGATTAGTGAAAAAGTTGAAACTATGAATTTATTGCATTCAATTAGTCGTACTTATCAGTCTAGCTCCTTCCAGACCTTTTTAAGTTCTTTTTAAGGCAAGTTTTCTCGCCTCCTGGTTCCACAACCCAAAGTCTATCTAACTTTAGGTACGAAATAGCTTTGCCTGGCTAAACCTTTCCCTTCTCTTAGGGCCGGTTTGATGCAACCCACCCTTAATCTTTCTCTGTCGCGTCTTTGTTGATAAATCGTCATGCCAAAATATGTTGCCAATTTTTAGCAACTAACTAACTATGCATACTTGGGTATATCAACTATTTGGTTGTCATGGTTACGTCTCCTTAGTTACTCTTTTAAACTGCACTCCATGAGGGCGCCGTAGGTTCGTGGTCTTCTCTCCCTCTCACTGAGCAAGCGTGAGCGAGATGGAAGTGCGTGCTCGGAAACGCGGATATCATGTTTTTTAATTTTAATTTTTTGGCCGTTTAAATAAATAAAAAAGTAATCACTGAGTTCTCTCAAACATGATATTGCCGATTTTTAGAAACCGTTTTAATATTTTTAGCTTTTGTGCATTTTGTGTTACGAATATTTTAAGTGTATTTTACTTTTCGTATTTTTTTGAAACCATATTATACATATATTATAAAAAACGCATTATATTGTTTCAAAATCTCTGTTCGCTTAACTTCGCTGAACCTACGGCGCCTTAATGCACACTCAGTTCATAATCTTATGAATACACGCGAGTATCGGTTAACGTAACGCATATGTATAAAGAGCTCCTTCGCCCATACATTTTATATGGCGCCCAGAGCTCTTTACCTGTAACCATGTATTTTATTAGACATTTTCACACATTACCTTCTTATGCAATGCAATGTTTACGCACTGACATCGCCAATAACCAAACAGTGAGTCACGTTCGCTGTACAGGGGCTTCCTACAAACGCTGACGCAATAGTGACCATTTTTGAGCAGTATGCGATGAGGTATACTTTATCTTTTAATTTGGTTTTTTGAACACAATATTTATTTATTTATTTAAATGATTGATACTGATAGAAAATCCGAGATGACGGATATTACAATTTGAGTTGCATACAAAGTACAGTACAGTAAAGTCAACAGAAGTAGCGAAGCAGAATAACGCGCTCAAAATGTACCTACACAAATTCTTAGTCGTGTCATTATTTTGAGTGCACAATTTAATTTGAAACTAAATTACTTTTACTCAAATGTCAACCGATTGGAAACGATAGTACTTACTCGCGCATCACTATATTTAATAAGTTGCTGTTAAAACCGTCCATTTGGTAAAAAGTATACCATCAGCAACTACTCATTGAGACGATTCCTACGAGCCCAAAGTCAACGGGGTTACGTCGATTAAATACGTATTTCCCATGGCCCCCTTCTGACTCCATCATCAGATCAGCTTCATGGTACCATAATATTGAATTAATATTGAATGTATATAGACGGAGAGCTAGCGACCAAATCGGTCATGTGGCTTCAGCTGTATTGAAACTCCGTTAGCTACTTCCCTGAACAATCTTTTCCAATAATCTTTGTGCTGGCAGGCCGCGGGCGGTGGATGCGGGTGTAGTGGGGTGGGGAAAAAAAAAGAAAAAAAGTGTGGGCTCAGCGACTTTATTTTTTTTTCAAACAGTTGCTCTGTACTCCCTGTGCACCCAAAAATTTTTTTAATCGATCGGGTGGTGGGAAGGGGTTGCCAGCGTCGCAGCATACCGGTGAATAGTTCAGCAACTAGATACTCCGCGCCGTGCCTCCCACGCGAAAATTGTCCATTGGCAATTGATTGTAAAACCTTTTATTGCGCGTATTCCATTTTTGATGAATTTCGCGTTTGTAAGGTTGGCCACAGCGGGATGAAATTTCATGGGAGAGGGATGGCATTTGTGCATATCATTTATCGCATCATATAAGACTCGAAAAACAAATGCCACCCGATTTCAATGATTTTAAGTTCCTATTCCTATGTTCTCGTCCACCACCATTTTTTTCCGGCTGCCAACTCTGACGGCACGATAACCGCCCGGCCGGGACGGATGGCATTTTTTTTAACAGTGTCTGTATGTGATGAAGAACAAGCATGCCAATGTTCAAGCGGTTGCCTGTCAATTTTTTAATTTTTTGTTTCTTCGCTCGCTTACTCGGCTCCGGTCGCACTTGGAGGTATGGCATACAATTTCGTTATATAAACAGCGTACACACTTTCAGGCTACCGTTTTTCAATCGGTTGCCTCGCGACAATTATTTTTTTACCACACCCCTCCTATTTCCGAACCAGTCACAGTTGGGTCAGTTCGGGTTGCACAGGGCGGTCCCACAACACTTCGGGAGCTCAAATACCGCGAGCCATCCGGTTGCCTCTCCGACATTAATTTACGCATCTTTGCTCTGAATATAACATTTTACATTAATTTTGATTTCTTTATTTTGCGAGCGTTGCCAATTAAAAAAAATCTTAGTATGCGACTGGCAAAGACGTTTCAATATATGTATGTTCTGTTCTGATAGTATCGTGTGGTGGATGGTACGAATAGTTAGTAATAGTTACAAAGTTACTGACGTGATGAGTAATGATTCCAGGAAAACTAAGAAAGTACGACTATTTCCGAATGACGCGCATAGAATAATTCTAAATGATCAATGTGTAGTGTAAGCCACTTAAATAAGAAAGTTATTATTAGTCAGAGTCGGACTTGAAAGAGAAAACACCCATTTTTTATTAAGATATCTATGTAGTGAATATGACAGCTAAATATTACAATTTATACATACGAGTAGGTACTGATTGATCGATCTTACACTTACTGTAATATTTAAGGTTATGTATATGTAGCTTCTCTTGACTAATATTATAATCGGTAAAAGTAATGTAAGATCATAGTTTCTTAAATTTGTATTGTATACGTAGCTACGTATATAGTAGCTACGTAGTATCCGCAGCAGAACCAAGGTAACCGATGTAGCCCTCCGAATCACTCATCTTAAGTGGCAGTGGGCGGGGCACATAGCACGTAGAACCGATGGCCGTTGGAGTGGAAAGGTTCTAGAGTGGCGACCACGTACCGGAAGGCGCGACGCGGGTGGGCTGATGACCTGGTAAAGGTCGCAGGAGTCCGCTGGCGCGGGTGGCGCAGGACCGGTCATTTTAGCACTCTTTGGGGTAGGCCTGTGTCGAGCAGTGGAAGTCTTTCGGCTGATATGTTGATAGTGTTGTATTGTATAAGGGTAACTTCCTGAACCACTTATACAATTTCAATAATTCCTTCACCTGGGTATATAATGGAGTTTCTAGAGAGACATAATAGTAGATTGTATGACAAGCTATAGTCGGTCAGAGGCGTTTATTTTTTAAATTATGTTATTAAAAACACCTAATGTTTGAATTGAGTTCTGTTTCCTGATTGGTCGATTTTAATGTCTAGCTGTATTCTGGTTAGTAGATAGCAAATACTAATGTTTTTTTAAAGAGTTGTGATTGTCGGATGTAATATTGAACTGTTGTGATTGGTTAAATTAAAATGTTTTATAAATCATTAATATGTATACATATTTTCCCTAGGGGCTAAATGTACTACGTTAGCCCCGCTTGCTAAGTCTAATATGACGCAGTTTTTGAGCATGACAAGTTAAAACTATATTATTTCCCTCCGTTCTTTGCAATACGCAGGCCAAAGTTGAGTAATAACAAGCATAAACAGTTCTGGAAAAGATACCGTTTTTTTTTACAAAAGGGGTCCTATGTCAACCGGAGCACGATTTCGAATCAATTGACACCTCAGTATTAAAAATTCGGTTCAGTATCTTTAAGGCCTGTACACCCAAACATATACTGATAAAATCATATCAAAAATAAACACGTAGTCATCCTACAACATAATAGTTATTTCTCACTTACTGTACTCTTATTATATTCTTAGTCATCCATGGTTATGTGACTTGCGATGTGTTGTGGCGTCATTAGATATGAAAATCCCGTGATTGTCACTGGACCACTGCTCTTATAGAACGGACCGTCACGGAAACTACGCTCGGCTAGCCAATTCGTCTAGACCGCATGATTTGTAATGTGTGGTTTAGCACTGCGTTTTACAGTGTAAATGGATAGGTTTTGTTAAGTAGACCGTGTTTAAATCAACAGGTTATTGAAATAAGCTTGTGACAATGTACTTTTCTCAAACATGCAATGAAATATTGACGTTGCGTTCTTCATAATGGGCTTCGAAGTGCCACGTTTCGGGCGCAGCAAGACGGGAGATCCGTAATGATATTACGTACAAAATTGGAGGCGGAGAGATGGTCTTTTTAATTTCCATTCCACAATTTGTGGCACAGCATCAAGGCGTTCAGCCATTAAAATTAATGCTCGGCCGGCAACCTCTTACTTCCCGGCCTCTGTAGTAATTTACTATTTATGCAGTCTCAACGACTACGCTACGGTACGGTCGCTACGGGTTTATCTTGCGAAGTTTAGAACTTGTGTTGGCCAATATCTGTCTTCATCATCAGATTGGCTCGATGGTGCCATAACATGGCGTTGTCACAGAACTATAATAGATATTAGGAGCGTTCGAGATGTGGTGTTTGAGGCGAAAAATAGAGAAAATTAGCTGGAGCTGGAGTGTAACCAATGAATAAGTGTTGAATAGAGTGAGGCAAACCAGGCAGTTAATGAGAAACTTGGAAAATAGAAGAGGGAAGATGATAGGGCACCTCATACGACATGACAAGTTCATACTTAATATAATTGAAGGAAAGATAGAGGGGAAGCGAAGAAGAGTAAGGCCTAGAATAAACTACATAGAGCAACTCAAAAAATAGTTGATGTTAGGTCGTATCATGATTTTAAAGGGTTTGTCTGGGATCGGAGTAGATGGAGGGCCTACTTTGAGCTACACCGACAAGCAGAAGAGACAGAACTACCTTACAATTGAACTAAAATTTGGCATGTTGTAAGCTAGTTCTGTCAATCACGACCCGCTCAAAAATGGTTTGCAAAATAAGAAGCGCAACTTAAATAACTAGGTACATACTTAGAAACAAACAGTTGCACTCGGTCCGTCATGATTTTGAATGACTGCGGGTGGCGCAGGACCGGTCACTTTCCCACTCTTTGAGGGAGGCCTATGTCCAGCGACGAACAACTGAACGTCTTCCGGTAGAGCTGATTGAACAGTGCATGCTAAATAAAAGCAGTTGTCTTTTGTCTTCCTAGGGGAGAGTGGCTGCGTATTCTGCCCGTATACCCACCGAAGCACCGTATTTTCTGCCCCGAGACACGGTAGCCGAGCGGTAAAACACGCGACTTGCAATGCGGAGGTCGCAGGTTCCAACCCTGGCTCGTACCACTGTATTTTAAATAAAACTCATCATCATTTCATCATTCTCCTAGCGTTATTCCCGGTTGTGCCCCTAAAGGAGCCCAGGGTCCGCTTTGACACCTAATCCCAAGATTTGGCATGGGCACTAGTTTTACGAAAGCGACTGCCATCTGACCTTCCAACCCAGAGGAAAACTAGACCTTATTGAGATTAGACCGGTTTCCTCACGATTTTTTCCTTCACCGAAAAGCTAACGGTAAATATTCCGTACATAAGTTCCGAAAAACTCATTGGTACGAGCCGGGATTCGAACCCACGACCGCCGCTTGACAGCCGCATGCCTGAACCACTAGGCTACCGTAGCTTGTTTTAAAATAAAACTCATATGCCTACGAAATAGCATTAGACTTTTAACAGCTTTTCGGTGAAGGAAAACATAATTATTCGACCGGTCTAATCGCAATAAGGTCTAGTTCTCCCCCTGGGTTGAAAGGTCAGATGGCAGTCGCTTTCGTAAAACTAGTGCCTACGACAAATCCTGGGATTAGGTGCCATAGTGGAACCCGGGCTAGTTTGAGCCGTAACGACCAACGAATCCACTTTTTACACCCATGTTACCATGTATGTACTTACGTTGCAGGTATCTCCTAGAGAGCAGCGCGGACGTCGCAGCGGTCAACTACGACGGTGAGCTCGCGGTGGACATAGCTGAGAGCGACGCCATGGAACAGATACTGCAAAAAGCTATCGACGAGAAAGGTAACCATTGTGTCCTGATGTTGGACAATCTTACACAAATCGACCCAGTCCCAAACTAAGCAAAGCTTGTTCAGTCAGCATCAAAAGTAACTACGCAATCAAACACGCCAAAAGTTCTTATTCCCTTTGATTAAAGGCTTTTTTCTCAAAAATCATCGGCATAGTTGACTTTATTGGTAAAAAATCAGTACGTGAAGTGCATAGTGGTTAGTCAAAATTTAAAAAATAAAATACCTTGCCGGCTCGATTTTATTTGACTACAATGTTGCATAGAAATTCCCTTATTTGTCGTGGTACAAACTTTTTTAAAAATTAAAACGGCCATATAAATAAAAGGCATAGGTCCTAAACAGCCAAAACGGAAGATCAGTAGCTGTGACTTATCGCGACTTTTTAGTTGTCTCAAATAACTTATGGCGTTTTCGGAAGAAAAAATACACTTCCAACTTATTATTTAAAGGAATGAAAAGGCGGCAATAACTCCTATTTTGTCCATACAGGCATCGACTGCGAGAAGTCACGTAACGCTGAAGTGGACAACCTACTCAGCGACGCTAAAAACTGGGCGGCGAACGGCTACGTGGAAGTGAGGGATCCCAAGACTGGTGGTACTCCGCTCCACGTCGCCGCCGCTAAGGGCTATATCGATGTAAGTCTTAGGGCCTGTTTCACAATCTCCAGTTAAAACATATCCGTCAGATAAATGTTGGCCGTCACTTTTCTTTTATCCGGCGATTGTGAAACAGGCCCTTAGTGTTCCAGCCGCCTATTTCGTTGGGAAGCGAGGAGGAGGAAGACCTAGAATAAACTACATAGAGCAGCTCAAAAAAAGAGTTGATGTTAGGTTAGGTAAAGAGGTTGCCTGGGATCAGAGTACATGCAGGATACTTTGAGCTTCACCGACAATAGCTTAGCTCTTAAATAAGCAGGTGATTAGTTGGGCCTATGATTAGGGATTGTCACACAATGCCACGAGCATTGTCTGGGTTTATGAGTGACAGCTTAGTTGCCTTCTTCTCTGTTGGGGTATTGAGTGTTGTATTTAGTGTTATCAATTTTTTGTGCGTTAAACGCGAAACTTTAAAAAAGCAACTACAGCGATGCGGGACCAACATTTTGATCACATCCTCTTCAACAATCTGTCCACCTCATGGTCGGTCGATCGGTCAATCGGACAACTGCCAATCAGATGTATCGGTGGGAAACGTTTAACAGGCCGCAGTAAGCTCGGGCGAATTTCACCTTCCCATACAAACGTAGTTACGCTCTCATTTTAAAACTACGGGTTGGATTGTGACGAAACTTTGCATATACAATGACATGAGGTATATCTATGTCTGTAATTTGTTTATATGGTTCCAATTTATAAAAAAAACGAAATACAGCAAAAACTACTTTTGTATGAAAAACTTAAATTCGCTGTATTTTTTTTATTATGGTATCTGAAGCTACATAAACTAGTTACAGACATAGATATACCTTATTTCATTGAACATGCAAAGTTTCGTTACAATCCAACACGTAGTTTTAAAATGAGAGCGTAACTACGTTTGTATGGAGAATCGAGCTTACTGCGGACTCTTAATGCGTTTAAAGTTTAACGTGTCTGTCTGTGTATCTGTCTGTGGTATCGTAGCTCCCAAACGGCCGTCCGTTTGAATGCGGTTTTTTTTTGCATAGATAATTTTATCCCGAGTGTTCGTAGCCATGTTTCATGAAAATCTGTCCAGCCGTTTTTGAGATATTGGACTTATGTCGAGGGTTTCTCCACTTTTCTAAAGCGTCGTTCACACGGTATGGTCCAGCACGTATTTTTGCTGTGTTGTGTTGTTGTCATCATCATCATCACCATATCAGCCGAAAGACGTCCACTGCTGGACATAGGCCTCCCCCAAAGAGTGCCAAAGTGACCGATCCCGCGCCACCCGCATCCAGCGGACTCCCGCAACCTTTACCAGGTCATCAGTCCACCTTGTGGGGGGCCTACCCACGCCGCGCCTTCCGGTACGCGGCGGGCGTTGGGGGGTTGGCGGTGTGTTGTTGTGTTTATTTACATCTTAACGTATACATAGTGGCACATACATGGTTGAGTACCGTTACTTTTCGATACCTTTTCAATTGATATCTTTATTTTAGGTTACCGGTCTTTTGCGGTTTTTCAGTCCCTGGGGTGCACACGGCCTAAGTTGTAGTTTGTTACCTAGGTGGCAAAGATGCTGTTGGAAGAGTGCGGCGCCGAGCCGGACTGCGTGGACTACGAGGGCTGGACGCCTCTCCACGCGGCCGCGCTCTGGGGTCAGAAGGAGGCGGCCGCCTTGCTGCTCAAGTGCGGCGCCGACCCGCATCTGAAGAACTACTCGGTACGTACACAAGACATACTGATGCTGTTAGGCTAGCGCGACTGATGCCGCGCCGCGACGCGAGGCGATATAGATCTAAATCCTCTGTCTAATTTGTACAATGCTAGGGAGACAGGAGACGCTCAGTCGCGCGCGAAGCGACTCGTTAGCAAGTTTTGACTGTGAATGTGTTAAAGAAACTCACAAAGTATTGAAATCAACCAAGTAAGCACTGAAAAATGAAATTTCTAATGAGATTTCCTTTAATAATCGAAGTAACGAACGAATCACCTCTTAAACATCTAACATAGCTATATCTAAGACAAAGACAAAATACTTTATTTGTGAACCACAGGTGATGTGCTAGGTGTTTGTTACACAGGCCTTCTTGAAGTTCTGCTTTGTTCTACCTTGCGGCGTACAAAATGTTTCTTAAAAATTAGTAGATTGTCTACGACTCGTATTGATGGGATGCCATGTTTGTTTACACGACAGGAGGCGCAAGGATGAATAGACTTTACTAACCTTGCTGCTTGTAATCTCGAGCTCTCATTTGTATAGAGCTACTACTACTGCTATGTATGTTCGAACTATAGCCACCTCTTAAATGCCTCTGGGCGGCTAGAGGGTATTAATTATCTAGTCTACACCAGTATTTTTCATCGCAAAATGTTATCAACAGCCACAACTTGCGAACGCTTACCTATCTATCTATTTATATAAGCCCTTTATGAAACACCGTCTTGAATGTATTACGTTTAATATTGTATTGGAATATCTTTTTTTTATACGTCTCTTAATGTAGTATACCTCCTGGCAAATGCCTCCTCTAACTCCTTCCATTGCTGTCTATAATTTGCGACTCTTCTCCACGCCGACCGGGTGTCAGTTTCAGTTCGTCTTCCCATCTTTTGTATTGCCTTCCCCTACTCCTCTTACCAGGGTACCAGTGTGTAACAATTTTGCTCCATTCTTCTTGACTGCATGTGTCCTGTCCAACACCATTTCAGTTGATCTATCTTAGAGAGGACATCTGTTACACCTGTTTTTCCTGTGCCTGTCGAGTCGTTTAATTACTAGTATGCTTCTCTCCATTGTTCTTTGACAGCATTCTAACATCTCTATCTGGTGTTTCGAGAGTGAAGTTTCAATGCTTACCTACCTCATGTTTATTTCCAGGGCCAGACCTGCATGGATCTCGTAGACCCGACCATATCGTCCTGGCTGGCCGACGCCACCCTGAAGGCGCCTCGCCGCGTCAACAACAACAACAACAAACGCAAGCTCTCGCCGCCGCGGCACGAGGTGAAGCGGGTGGAGCTGCAGATAACAGGAGACGTTGCCAATGGTAAGTTTAATGCCTGCTGGACACACTGAGCGAGAAGCTCTCGACAATGTACACACTCGTTGCGTAATTTGAACAGCGGAACTTTGACTCTGCCGCGAAAACAGACTCGCGACCGAGGAAGACCCGAGCGGGCGTGACTAGGTGTGAGCATCATGTACACACTCGTTCTCTGTCTGTCTCGGGGTGTCGCGTGTGTACGGCCGGCATGACAGTATTGGTCCTGTTTCACGGAGCTGCAAGTCACAATTTGAAGTCTAAATAGGCAACACAAGTCTGAAGCGGCAATTACTTGACGACCGCTTTAGCCTAGTTGGTAGTGCCCTGCCCTGCCTACGAACCCAGGACGGTTCGATAGCCGGTAAGGGCATTTATTTGTGTGATGAGCACGAATATTTGTGCCTGAGTCATGGATGTTTTCTATGTATTTAAGTATTTATTTATATATATAAGTGTGTTTATCGTCGTCTAGTACTCATAGTAATAGTGAAAGTATAAAAAACATACCATTTAATGCATCAATAGCATTATTAACATTTAAGAGCTCGACTAGTTAAGCAATGTTAAAAAGTCCCTCGATTTCACCATTTAAGAGAAATATATAAACCACTAAACATTATCCTTAAAATTATCTTACTGCGATGATTTCTTTGTCTAACTTAATTTGAAATCATTTAAAATGCGAAGGACATTTTGACAGGTCCAAAACTATCATACCGCCTTTATAGAATCATTACAATTTGCTGTACATTCTGTATTTAACTAACTACAGACCATTATGATCGTGCATTGTAATTTGCTATGTCTGCACGCCATCATGAATGTAATCATGCCAGTTGATCTTTAGTGTGATCATTGCCACCTATTCTGTCATATTGTGGACGTGATGTGGAATATTTATTGGTTCAATTTTTTTTTGGTAAAGTACAATTTTAGCAGAGGTTAGTAGCTTCTGGCATATTTACGACTTTTATGCTGTAAATGAGTTAATGACTTTATAGAAAAGTTCAGTGTATCAAAAACAGGCCCCCTAGCACACTAATTTTATGTCGGACATAAAGCAGTCGTCCCATTCTGGCACATATGCGAGTGCAAGACGGACAAATGCTTTATGTCCGACATAAAACTTATTGTGCTACGGGGTCAGTTGTGCTTAAATGGGTCGTTCTTCTTTTTAACCGACAATGAATCGTCTTTTTTCTGTTTTTTGCGTTTTTCAACTATTGATAATGATGGTTTTAATGTTTGATTTTAATAAACGTTGCATGTATTTTTTATAAGGACTAATTCATGATTCTTTCCGTGGCGAAAATTTTTTTTCTTTATGATAGTTTTACAGAAAATAATGTGACAGAGTGGTCGTTTTCTGCGGGGACCACATTTTGGATTACCACTCTGTCACGCGATTCTACGGAAAAACCACCATAATGACAAAACATTATCGCCACGGAAAGAATCATGAATTAGTCCTAATAAAAAAGCGGCCAAGTGCGTGTCGGACAACGCACAACCAGGGTTCCGTCCCTATTAAAAAGGTCATGTCAGATCCACCATACCCCCTAGCCATACCCCTGGGGGTAGGGTGGACTGAACCATGACTGAACCATACCACCGTTAGTAGTGCTGGGATTTGATGGAAAAATAGAAAAAGAAATAGGTACAAAATTTTTAATTTCATTAAACTGAAAAAAACGAAGGCCGTTCTGGCCATTTTTTACCATAGGCACTACTGCTTGGCACTGCCAGTAGTGTCATGGGTAAAAAAGAATTTCCTGTGACACTACAGTGGCCTTAGTAGTTTTCCCTTGGCACGCGGGGTATTATGTTATCTTCATACCTGTATCGTAACTGCCATACGTCCACGTTCATAACCAACCTATACTATAAGGCTGGCCGGTGTAGATACGACGACGAGTGAAGCGAGGAGGAGTGTTAGGTGTACTGCGACTCTGCGACCCTACAGCGCGCGAGCCGAGCGAGCGAATCGAGCGTGCCGCGGCTGCGGCCGGCGAAGCTCCAGACCTAACTTTATTCGAAAAAAATATCCGTAGTCGGTTCTGGCGCTTCGCCGGCCGCTGCCGCGGCACGCTCGCTTCGCTCGCTCGGATCGCGCGCTGTAGGGTCGTAGTACACCTAACACCCGCCAATCGCATCGGCCGGTTCTTTTGCGTTTAGTCAGGCGCGGGACACTCCGCGATTTACGTTCATCGCTACAAGTACATGCCGGTGCCCCAACGTTGGGGACGTCAGAGAGCCATAAATCTTAATGTTTTGACTGAGAAAAACGCCTTTCGTAAAGATCAAAGGAGTGTCCTTTCTGTACATGTACTATTATCTATTTTGTGTTTTAGTCTGGTTTCAACCGTGAGACTTGTTGGTTGTCAGTTATGTCGAAATGTTCAGTCAATAACTGCATAAATACCAACAAAAAAACTTGAAAAAAGATGGGATTTATTTCTTTAAATAATTTATTTTCATAACATAACGAAATTTGTTTAAACTCATTGTAATTTAATAGTTTTGAACATGTTTTAAATAATTATTTTTGTTAGTTCAACTGACAAAGTCGCGGAACATAAATCTAAGGAGTCGGTATACTTAGATACTTTTTTTATGATGTCGTTACCTACATAATTATGGTTTTCATTTTAAGATTTCCAAAAAATCCTCAGCGACGTGCAAAATGGGCTGCAGTCATAGCACGCGACAGTCGAGGTGTTTTTTTAAACCAAACGACTCGCGTGTCGTTTGTTCGGCTCATTTTAATGATTCGGATATATTATAGGCTATACGACAAAAAATGGAAGAACAGGTTTACTAAAACTGCCACACCTCTCATGAACGTACCTAAGCCCATTTCTTTCCATTACATATTTTAATTTCAATTACTTCCAATATACTTAGCTTTATCTTCTGCCTTCTGGCAAAAGGTAATTAATAGCATTAATGAACTATAATAAAATTCTATAATACAATCCCAACACATCATTTGGAAATGCGCAAATTGTTGCCAATTTTCATCATCATTCATTTTTGACCTTATATCTCGTAATACTCGTTTTATAGATGTCGGATGATCATGAGAGTGACGTTCAAAACCCATAGGATCGTTTTAGTAAAATCGACAGCTGATCTCTACTTGACTGTACGCTTACATTACATCGAAAAAAAGAAAGTATTAAAAGTAAAGGCAGGTCGAAAATACAATTATTTAACATGCTGAATTTATTTCAAGGAAACTAAAATGACTTCTTTTTATGGACTCTGTCAGCTATACTATATGCACTTACGGAAATCTCATCAATTGTTTTGTGTATAATATTTGTACAAATATTTGAAACTGTTTATTCCCCACTTGCAAAATAAAGAAACCAGATTTATTTGTTCTTTCTGTTGAATTAAATAAAATTTATAACGCGACTCCATTCATTCGCTAAACGCTAACTAAAGTTTTGACGTGAGCAGTCAATTCACATTGTATGTCTCAATAAACTAAAAAGTATTTAATCTTTTGATGTTGGTTTGCTAATATGGTGCTTAAGGTCTAAAACACTGAGTTCTTTTTTCATGAAATACCTTGATGCAGGGTATAAATTAACGCTATTAGCAACTACTGAAATGTACTAGAGCTGTCATTCTGGGGCTCTGGGGCACATTTCTTGGCATATTTGCTTGACATGGTGCATCTAGTTCTATATACTAAATCAATGGTTACTACACATAACGGTAGTCTAACTTTTTCAACTACACTGCGTGATACTGATAACGGTAACAGGACATTTGAGATAAATATTATAAAGCATAACATAGTCCACAGCACTACGGTGGTATGGTTCAGTCCCACCCTACCCCCAGGGGTATTGCTAGGGGTATGGTGGGTCTGACATGAAAAAGGTCATATCGTTACTGAAAACTTATGGCACTTACGTCCTTTTCTTTAAGGAAGGCAGTTTTTTATAAATATCTCGAAAACCTTTGAACCGATCTTGTTCAAAACAAATATCGCTGAAAGAATTTTATAAGCCCTATTAGCATGATTTTTTTCATAATTTTAAAGTACACGGTTCAAAAATTAGAGGGGGGGGGGGACACAATTTTAGTGACTTTCGGGGCGATTATCTCCGACTCTATTCACTTAATCCAAAAAATTGCTTAGAAACCTTATATTTATTTTGAAAGGCCTGTCGATTGATGTACCACACGTGGGCTTGCAATGAAAAAATAATTTTTGACTTTCGGTTTTATGTATGGAGTGCACCCCTAAAAAAATCTTTTTTAGTAATTTCATTGCAAAACTATGTAGCGGTTAACAAAATACACCCTATCCTTAATTTTTTATTCAAATACACCTTATGGTTTTCGAGTAAAATGCCTGTGACATACTGACGGACAGATAGACAGACAGACAGACAGACAGACAGACATGACGAATCTATAAGGGTTCCGATTTTTGCCATTTGGCTACGGAACCCTAAAAATACATGCAACGTTTATTAAAATCAAACATTAAAACCATCATTATCAATAGTTGAAAAACGCAAAAAACAGAAAAAAGACGATTCATTGTCGGTTAAAAAGAAGAACGACCCAAATTCCGTTTTTGAATAAAATTTAGGGATTGCTTGCGTCACGTCTTAATACAACAGCGTCTTTATTGTAAGTTGTAAGAATTTAAAAGTCACAAAACGCAAACATAAATTAAATATTGATACTATCCGAGTATTATAGTAATGTTTATCTGTTGCTATTGAAAAAACAATATATTTTCACTGTTGTCAAACACCCTACTCGTTATTCCACATCGCACCACACATCACCATCCCGTATTGTGCTCAGACAAGCCCGTGCCGGAGATTATCAAGGACAGCAAGCCGCCAAAAGGGCGCGCGCCCTCGCCCGACGCAGCGCCCGAGGACGAGGCGCCCTCGTGGCGGCGGACCGCCAGCTTCAGGAAACAGCCGGAGATCACACGTTAGTACCACTCTAGGGATTCCCACTGAGACGGGACGCGAGCCACGAGAAGGCTGCTCTGCAGGAATTTTACTATGCCAAGTTAGTGCTCCAACATCAAGTCGTTACAATAGGGATGATGACTAAGATTTTTTTATAATGTCGTTCGAACCAGTTTTTGGAGAGGAACAAATGTTTGTATGGGAGTAACTACACTTAAAGAACATAAATACCCAAACTTCTTCTCTTCTTCTCAGTCGTACACTCTTGGCAGAGTGGTCGTGGTTGCTTCGATGATACTAGGAGGTTACGTCGTCGGTCTTCTTAGCATCAATTGCCTTCCTGGCAATGGTTTTCCATTTCAGGCGGTTCATTGCGTTGCGAGAACACTCAGTCATTGAGTTTTGCGTGATTGTTTTTATAATGTCCGTCCATCGGGTAGGAGATCGACCTCTGGATCTCCTGCCTTCCACTTGGCCCTGAACCACCAGCCTCTCGATCGAGCGCTCGTTTCTAGTTATGTGGCCAAAGAACTTCAGTATTCGCAGTTGGACAGTTGACGAAAGCCGTTCCTTAACCTTGAGCTCCTTGAGGATGGAGTTGTTTGTGCGGAAAGCGGTCCAAGGGATCTTCAGCATACGCCTCCAGCACCACATCTCCAAAGCGTCGATTTTCCGGCGGTCTTGTATACGCAGGGACCAAGTCTCAGCTCCATATAGAAAGATTGGAAAGACAAGACATTTCATAAGTCGAACCTTTGTATTTTTGGTTATCCTCCTATCTTTCCAAATCTTGTTGAGCTTTTCAACCGCAGATCGAGTAATAGCGCATCTTCTCTTGATTTCTTGCTCGCAGCCGCCTAAGTTGGATATGTTGGATCCGAGGTATATATAGTTTTGTACAACATCACAGTTGGCTATACTGGAAATGTCCATTTGATTTTGTCCAGCTCGGTCCACAATCATCATTTTGGTCTTGTCCCTGTTGATGGCTAGGCCAAATTCAAGACTTTTGACTTCCAAACGCGATAACAAGTCTTCAATATCTTCTCTTGACTGTGCAAGAAGTGTAGTGTCATCAGCATATCGTAAGTTATTTAT
Organism: Epinotia demarniana; assembly: GCA_945867215.1. Lineage (NCBI taxonomy): Eukaryota > Metazoa > Arthropoda > Insecta > Lepidoptera > Tortricidae > Epinotia > Epinotia demarniana. Next base: position 57,650,511 of record OX244259.1, read on the forward strand.
CAGCCGACCTCCAATAGACACGCCCTTTTCCCAGTCTTCTAGAACAAACCGCATTATGTATTCAGTATATATATTGAATAAGAGTGGCGACAAAATACACCCCTGTCGGACGCCAGCTTCAGTCTGAAATTTTTCTGAGTCGACTTCATCCACCCGAACAGCCGCTGTACCATCTACGTATAGTCTCTGTACAAGGTATATTAGATGTTGAGGTACTCCCATATCTCTTAGTACTAGCCAGAGTTTGTTCCATTTAACTGTGTCGAAAACCTTTCGGAAATCGACGAAACAGATGTATAGGGGGATGTTAAATTCTCTGGCTTTTTCTATGATCTGGCGCAACACTAGGATCTGTTCTCTTGTACCCTTTCCTTTCACGAACCCAGCTTGTTCTATGGATATTTGACGAGACAAATACGACTGTAGTCTAGTATTGAGGATGTGAAATAATACCTTGCTAGCATGCGAAATAAGAGAAATCAGTCGGTAGTTGTTGCACTTCTTTGTTGACCCCTTCTTATGCAATGATATAAATAAGGAGTGCGACCAGTCATTTGGCCAGCAACCTGTCTTCCATACCCTGCAGCAGATTTTATGTAGGACATCAACCCCTGTTTCTCCCATAGTCTTGAATATTTCGATGGGTATTTCATCGGCTCCAACGGCTTTATTGCGTTTCAGGTGTTTGATAGCAGCCCGTACTTCGTCTAGCAAGATGGTTGGCTCTTGATCAATCACTTCGTCTGGGGTATAAGTGTCAGAAGGCGCACTATTGCAATCACGGAATAGACTTTTACAGTAGTCTTTCCAGACTTTTACAGTAGTCTTTCCAGACTTTTACAATATCATTTATTTCCGTGACTGTTCCGCCGGTAGAGTCCTCCACAGACCAGGTTTTTGGTTTAAACTGTCGGGTCAGATATCGTACTTTATCATGAAGGTCTTTAGTTTCTTGTTTATCAGAGTGTTTTTCTAGTTCCTCACATACTTTTGCCAAGTCGGTATTACGGTCTTTTCTACAAGCTGCCTGTATCAGAGCACTTATAGTATTTAGCTGCTGTACAGTTGCTCCACGAGCTTTCATGGTGCGGCGTTCTTCCACTAAGTTCCATGTCTCTATAGACATCCAGTGTTGTCGCTTTGGCTTTGAAGTTTTTGGTTGTGTTTCCGCCACCAAATACCCAAAACAATGAGACAAATATTGACCTCGCTGGCGGCAACGCAAAACGCTCCATACTGAAAGACAGTTAAAGATAAAGATAAAGATAAAATCATTTATTTGTCCAACATAGGTTACAGGATGTTACAGAATGATGGTCAGTTTCACTATGTGGCGCCTTACGGCTTACAAATTGTTGAGCATGCATGTCAAAGTCACTATCATTTATATATTCATTTATGGTATAATAACTTCTATGAGCTAGAACATTTTTTTAGTTAATTATGACTAGAGTTAGGAATTTTGGTGGCATTGGGTGAACAAAGGGGAATGGAGTCCTTGTTATATTTTTTTTGATTGAATGAATGAATGAATAAATGATAAATGATAAATCAATAATGCATAATAAAATTTATTAGTTACATACAAGTAAATTGATTCATTAAATTAAAACATAACACATGTTTTGTTAAAATGTGTAATTTTGTCTCTATTTACAATCTCAATTTTCCGTTGGAATAAGTTTCAGTATACTACTGATAATTTAGATTACCTCGACAACGGTAAAAACTTTTTGAGTAGTTTTTCTAATACAGCATGTGGCCCACAACCGGGGCGAAAAATTAGAATGTAAGTTGTATTCCTTATATTCACTAACATTTGTTCAGCGACCTTTGAAAATAACGCGTATTTAAATTTTTACCACCCTTTTAAGATTACTCTAGGCTGCAATGTATGCGGTTGAATAGTAGGGATGCTATAGCAATCAGAAAGGTTCAAGCTTTATTTGGCCATAGAAATTTAAAAAACAAGTTGGATTTTATAAAAAACTGCTATAGCATTATACCAGAATCAATTAATCAATTAGAGTGTACACATATTCCAATCCATGAATCGTTCCTAATAACTGACATCGTAAGGAGTACATTGGCATCGCATGTAACTGAAACTGTACGAAATAAGTTAGAACTTGTATTAAATAGAAGTCCGGACTTTGACATAGTGAGAGACATGGTTGATTTTGGCAATCATGCTCAAATTCTGAGGAATGCTACGTTAACATCGGTGGATGTAGAGAGATCTTTCTCGACACACAAATGGATTTTTCACAAGTTGAGAAATCGTATAACGCCAGTGAATATGGAACATATTGCCATAGTGTATGCTTTTCATAATCTTGACAACCTTTTAACATCAGATGAAGATAACATGCAAGATTTTGAAACTTTAATTCCAGTTGCAAGTTGTTCAAGGTCTTGAATACATAATCATTTTAGTTAAATAGTTAAATTTATTGACATGTACTATTTTGAAATCTACATAATATATGGCTTTATCATTCAGTTATTCAATTATTCAAATAAAAAAAAAATACAATGGTGACTCCACTGCACTACTTGTGCTAAAAATGCCACCAGAATCCTAACCCTAATTATGACGTCACAATAATATTTGTTAGTACAACGTACATGTATCGTTGTATGGAAAATCAGGTAAATTGTTGTTTCGGTCGCGAAATACTGAGTTTAAGTACATAGTTGTCATACAATTTTGTTTCTATAAAAGCGTTAAGATTCTATTGGTAACTAAATTCACTCCTGGACAATTAAAAAAATGCATATTTTTTCTTAACGTTCAAGATTCATATTTTTTACGATTTTAATTATATTTTTTATACTTTTGACAATTTGATGGTTTACTATCCATTTAGCATCACTACGTTATCAATTTGAACATGAGTCATCATGCCTATTAGCCGGAAATTATCAAGGACGGCAAGCTGCCAAAAGGGCGCCCTCGTGGCGGCGGACCGCCAGCTTCCGGAAACAGCCGGAGATCACACGTTAGTACTCTAGGGATTCCTCCTGAGACGCTACGCGAGCCGCCGGGAGGGACGGAAAGGCTGTTCTGCAGGAATTTTACTATGCCAAGTTAGTGCTGCAACATCGAATCGTTGCAATGGTTAGGGCGCATAACGTCCCACTCGCAGAATGACCATTTGTCCCTTTCCTAAATGTTCCTTACGCAAAAAGACCCTTCTGCAAAAGGTCCCGTTCGGAAAAAGTCCCTTCGCATAAATAAAGTCCCCTTCGCAAAACGTCCCGTTCACAAAACATCCCTTTCGCAATATGACCCTTTCGCAAAACGTCCCTTTCGCAAAATGACCCGATCGCAAAATGCTCGTTTCGTAAATTGTTCCCTATAAAAGTTTACTTATTTATATATAAAAAAGACTTCCATAGAAAGAATAATATATTTTTCGTGCTCGAAAAGTATTTCATCTCTAAAGTGGTACATGTAATCCCTAGGGAAAAGAATACTCATAGTCTCTACTTAAACAAGCTTTTTCCAGACGGGACATTTTGCGAATGGGTCATTTCGCAGACGGGACGTTTTGACATTACAAGCTGTACAAAGTACAGCTATATTATTATTTGACAGATAGGTTTGGGAATGGAATAGCTGTCAATATTACATACTTTGATGTAAGTATATGGTAAAACAGTCACGTCCAATGCCCTTCTATTCGCGCTTCATTATATGGGAAGTATGACGGTTTGCTATTGGATGACAGCTGTCGTCGCCATATCGAAACGTTTACTGACCTGTGGCGCTACCACGAAAATCGAATCTGGAAGTTCGTATATCTCTGTCTCTGTCGCTCGAGTACCATAAACCACAGGGGCGATAGATACGAAGCGATACGAACTTCGATTTTCGTGGTTATACGCCTGTGAATTTATTTATTTATTTATTTAATCTTTATTGCACAAAAGAATATCTTATGGTACAAAAGGCGGACTTAATGCTATAAAGCATTCTCTACCAGTCAACCTTAAGGCAAAGCAGATAAAATGTGGGCAGTGCAACTTAATTTAAAACAAAAACTCTTTAACATGTTTAAAGATGTGATAAATAATATAGTAGAATACGATACAATATAATATAACAATATGATATGATAAAACAATATATACCTATTAATACATACATACACATACATATAGATGAAACTTACAAATCAGATAGATTATTTTTAGTTCTGCCAGCAAAGAAATTTTGTAAGGACTTTTTGAAGACAAGCCTGTTTGGAGATTGCCGAATTTTGACAGGGAGACTGTTCCATAATTGTGACTGAAGCATCCCGTTCTAAACCCCTAGACTATAACGAATTCTATTTAATTTCCAGGCGAGAACAAACCAGCGAACAACGCTGTCGACAACGACACCATACTCAGAAGGACGCACAGCTTCGAGAACGACAAGACGTGAGTCCAATGCATGGGAAGATTTTATTCGTTTACTGTGTTTTTCTAATTTTTAATCTTATAAATAATTGATTAGAGTACGTTTTTCCTTGGCATGAGAACTTAGAGCCGACACTGATAACCGCGCGGCCAAAAGATCCCCGTCTCATTCTTACACTTTGAGCTGCTTGGATAAATAATGAGATAACTATCTATATCATCTATTTCCTAATGCTATGATTGGTGACGCGATGCTTCGCCATTATCAGTGTCCGTTCACGATCGTCATTTGTTAACTTCATCGTTGACTAGTGCTGGCATGTCGGAACAAGTCGTTGGTTAAATGTTATGGCTCATTTACTATGGTCGGTAGGCTGACCCGCGCATGCGAGATTCTATTTTTAAAAGAGAAAATACGTCTAAGCTTTGCCGCCCAATATAAATGGGTTAGTAAGGTAATAAGTAAGGATATACGTCTATTTGGTTCAAAAATAAGAGGTGCGTTCTCACGCGTCAATTGTTGGTAGACGTCCACAATAATATATGCGAAAGTAGTTCAGTTTTTGTCATATGCTTTAAAGCCATGGGGCTAGACCCCGTTATCAGCGGTGAAAATTTATTGAAAATACCAGGGTTGGCGCTGCACATAATTATTATCTACATTATTATTTTAACCTGTAGAATTTGATGTAAACAATATACTTAGTTTATTCGTAGGCGAGATGACATATGACATATGTTGAGCCAACGGGCTTGAAAAGTTTTCATTTGATTGTTAAACTCCATAATAGGCTGCTATTTAGTTGTTATTTAGTTGTCAAAAATGATTCTTGTCGTATAAATAATTTTATTATTCAGTAAAAATAATATGAATTTCTTGGAAAATCGTGCTGAATTTTCTCAATTTCAAACGGAATTGACGGCGAAATTTGGAAATAAACCGATTGCGACGCGGAATTGGTTCGTATATTTAGTATAGCTGAGCAATAGCTGGAACCAATAGACATATGTACTGGAAATAAATATTGTGTGACAACCCTAGTGTTAGATTTCAATAAATTTTCACCACCCATAACGCGGTCTGCTCATAAGGACAAAATAGGGCCATGTGCCGTTTTTGTCCGAACAACTAATAATACTTTGTGGGCATCGCCAACGCTGTGTGAGTGTTTTCGGTTGTATGTCGCTCAGTGTACGAAGACGCGCGGCTCTTAGCGACTCACAGTCGTTGTCGAAGATATGTGTACACTAGCTTCAGCCCGCGTCTCCGTCTGCGTGGAACTAGTTTATAAATATCGTAGCTCCATACAAACTTTTACCCCCCCTTTCACCCCCTTAGGGGATGATTTCTGGAATAAAAGCTACCCTATGTCCTTCGCCGGGACTCAAACTATCTCCATAAGGTGACCCGGGACAAATGTGTCGATGGGGTAAATGCGTCTCTTGATGATATCTCCGAATCTGAACATTTTAGAACTATTACAGTAGTCCAAATTCATCATCAAGGGCTGTAATAGTTCTGTTCCGTTTCGACGATATGTTCAAAAGACGCATTTACGCCATTGACGCATTTACCCTGGTAAACCTTACCATATTTCATCTAAATCGGTTCAGTGACATAAGCGTGAAGAGGTAACTGACAGACAGACAGACACACTTTCACATTTCTAATATTAGTATGGATTTGTCTCCTGTTAAACTCTCTCGGGTAACTCGGGGGTTTCAATGACACTTATCGTACCGGCGTTGTACAACCAAAAACACGACACGCAAATGTGACAACCCTAACTCGATGACAGGGCAAGCGGGTCTGCATTAGAACAGGATGCTATAGTTTGGATTTTAGCTATTAAACATCCGTTTTGTTAAACAGAAGACCTTCATTCTCATATATATAACGAACTGATTGCACTATTTATTAGTTATGTTGTGTTTTAAATGCATTCAGTTAATAAGGTACCCGTGTATGTAGTTTTAATAAATGTCTAATGCTTATAAAGCATACGTCACGTTAGATCGGCTTGTCTGACAAATCAGGATGCCCTATAGCAAACCCTGCCCGCCCACTAACAGGGAGTTTGACATGTGTTTAAGGTGGGTTTATATTAAATTTATTTTTTGTTTGTTTGGGTACTGCAAAGCGCTACACTGAAATGTTCCGTGTGTTTATTTTACGCTATCGTGTTCGCTTTTGTTCTTGTACTTTGTGCCAGCACTATTCAGGATACGAACTCGTCATTTAAATTCTATGTATAGGAAGGTAAAATAAAAGGTTAAATACTGACTTTGAAAAATATCGTCTGTGTCACCAGTGAAACAAAAGGCTATGTGTGGGATTTTCTTAGCCAAACCTGTGGTGAACTCAACTAAAGCACGGGTTTTATAAAAGTAAATAATTATTTGTTATTTTTATAAGCATTACATTAAAAACAAAAAAACTTGCGAAATGATTCTGAAAATATATTGAGATATCGTTATACGAGTGATTGACGGCTGATAATGTCGTTTCCAACTGACTCCAGTGACATTTACGTTATTTTAGACTTTCAGAATACTTTTAATCTTTTCAAAATAATGCTAAGACCAAGACCAAGTTCACTCTTTACGAATAACATTGTGCTAACTGGCTCGCTATAGCATTAGAACTACGAGGACACGAAGATTGTGAGGAGTCTCCCTTCCCAATGCTGAGAAGACTCTTTGTTTTTAAAACTGTGTTCTTAAGAACATTGGTTATTGTCTGAACCCATCGCTGAGCTATACTATATTTGCTGAAGTTATCTTAATTCAACGCTCATCGCGGCGAGCGGCTAAAGGAATGATTTACAACTGCTTTCTACACTTTCTAGAAACATAGACAAACCATTAGGCGAAGCTACATGAAGTTATGAGATTTAAAATACATCGCCCAAAGAAAAAAATAGGGTATTGACAGACGGACGGACATACAAAAAGATAGTCCTGTAAGGGTTCCCTTTTTCGTTTTGGGATACGGAACTCTAAAAATGGCGAGTGCTCTGAAAACATTTATTGATAAAAAACATAGATACCAGTCTTAATACAATGTTCTGTTCTACTGATAATAGAAATAAGGTAACTTATTTATGTTCCCTATGTGTGCAGTCCCCAACCTGACACTGGACTTGAGCTCATTCCCTCTGCATAAAAAGCTCAGGGTCCAAATTGGGCACACGCCGAATATACCCTATTCAATAGCCTGTTCGTTGCTTCCAATCTGAATCACATTTCAGTATGTATCGCACGCTTGCTCCCACGCATTCGATTTAACGTGATAGCGCGTAACTTATTGAAACGTGGTTGCGATATAAACCAACCCGAGGCCATGGTTCCTGTGTTTCTGAGGCTAGCGGTAAAAGTGTCACTTGTTTTCAGACTAAGACAGAAATTCAACCGAGTCAGTTTGTTAGTGAGCCGCTTTGAGTCGTGGTTGTATCCGCCGCGGCTGACCTTCGTCCGGTCTTACTCGGACACGAGCGAGTTAGTTGTACACGTGTCTATGTGCCGTCCTGGTCGTACTCGTCTTTGCAGTATCGGTCGACATCTGTACGGGAGGGTAAACAGTATTAAAAAAAAGCTTAGTCGCATAGCACACTGACAACAGTGTCCACGTTCCGATTTGAATACGGTTTTGACGACATCACATGATTTGTACTTGGACTTCTGCCCGCTACTCTGTCCGCGTGAAACTGGTTTTATCGTAGCTCCATAGACTTTCACCCCCTTAGGGAAGGATTTTCGGGAGAAAAACTATCCTATCTATATGTTCTTCCAGGGTTAATGCGTCAATGGGGTAAATGCGTCTCTTAAAAGATATCTTCGAAACGCAACATTTTAGAACTATTGCTTACAGCCCTCAAGTTCAAAGTATGGTTACCAAACTTTCAATTTAAACGATCGTAATAAATAGTTCGAAATTGTTCAGTTTCGGATATATGTATCATAAAGAGACGCATTTGCCCCGGTTACATCAGGTTTAGTATCTCCATACCAAATTTTGTCGCAGTCGGTTCAATGGTTTAAATGTGAAGAGATAACAGACAGACAAATAAACACTTTCGCATTTATAATATTAGTATGGATTACCAATAAATAAAACTCACGAAAATACTTTCAAAACACCTCGCTTCCACTTAAGTACTTTTGCTTTATTAAACATTTTTAAATACATCATTACGTCTATATACATTTGGCCAAAGACTATAGATGACTGAAACCACAGAGACAACAAAAATATATACATCTTATATAAGTTTTTATTACTAGCGAGAGAGAAGTACAGAAGTGACCGATATTGCAAGAACCGGCGACGTTAATAGTTGGGTTACATTGGTTCGGTGTAGGGTAACAGTGCTTGAAAATTGTAGTTTGTTCCATATTAGGTTGTTCAATTTAAGAGGCTTCTAGGAGATGGTGGTTCGTAGATGGCAGATATTTAAAGTCATTAAAAGTATTCGATGCAACCAGCAGTCACTGATGTGATTTGAAATTAAACTTCGAAGCTATATGGACTAACTTTCCGATGAACTGTTATTGTTAATAAGTCCTATACTTATGGTGGTAGGCAGTTTAAAACAGGACTATCGTCATGACGTGTTTAGATATTAATTTAGGTACTAATTTTACGATGTTCTGATGAATATGCCAGTACTATGATAACAAGTAAAAGGTAATCATCCTTAAACATAAAATGTGCTTTGGCTTAAGCCAGGGATTCACAAAGGCAGTGTTATCATTATCAACCTGTGAGTTTCAACCCCCGGGGTGGTAGCGTTGCCCCTTGAAAAGGCTCACATCTATTTGAAATTATCGCGTGCTTTGAAACGCCGTTCTGACTATTATTATTACTATTATACATTACTACTACTACATATATACATTATATTACATATATACATATATACATTACGACTATTATATATTAAGAAACAATAAGGTCTGATTTTCAGATATATGATTCTTGACTATATGTTGTTTATCTGATTTAATCAAAACATGATTGCCAAAAAATTCCTCTATAGAAAAAATATCCAAAGTTGGGTCTTTATTTTCCTTCTTTTACCCAGCCTACTTAAACAATACATTATTTTTCAAGAATTGCTCGTAACGTACCTGTTATTGTGTCGCTTTTAGGCTCATTATCCTGGATTTTATACACGCGTGTTTTATAACATTACAACACTTGTTTGTTATGGTTATATCCCGATTAAGTCACGTTGGCACCTTGCAGCAAGATGTATGCATGAACACGGTGCATTCTTTAATCAACCGGGTTGTACAGAAGGTACAGCTTTTTTTTTTATTCTCGGAAAATGGATTCTTCCTCGACTACACAAATTAAATCCTTTTTGTTAATTAATTGACTATTTCTTTTTGAATGTGATATAGAAACGTTATATTTAGTAAAACTATTCACTTTTGATAACATTTTACATTAGGGAGATAACATTTTAAAACGAAAATATGCTGTTTAGAGATTTCATCCAAGTCTGGCTTATCACATGCGCGCGCAGTGCGGAAACTACGAAAAAAAAACTGTTGCAGGCCATTATAGGTTATATTATTTTTCACAAATATTTGTAAACATTGTTAATGCGTGTTTGGTTATTATCAAAAATGTTGACTCGTGGTGACTAGAAAAGTCATAAATAGAATGGACGCTACTGGAAATTCTTGGCGATGTGCAATTGTGAGTAATAACCTGTTGTCACCATTAAGTAAAGAAAATAACTTGGCAGGCCTATAAAATTTTATCTTATGATATGAAACGCATTTTTTCCTCGCAAAATGTATTGAAAAACGTCGTATGAAACGCGTGAGCTTTGATAATTACAACCTCGGCTTTCTTATCACGCTCACGTGCGGTTAGCGTGAACAATTTCACCTCTGGTGTAATTATCAACATACCTCACTTGTATCACAATGTACTATTACGACACAATCAAGTTAATACTATAGTATTTTATCTCATCTAAAATCTCACTTACTGAAATATAAATAAAACTTCACTAAGCCTTTTCCTATTGCCCACAGGAAGGACGACTATTATTTTTTGGTTGTGTACGACCTGATAAACACTACATTAGTGAATCCCTGGCTTAATGGTTAAATCGTGATGTTGCGACGTCCTATGAAAGTGCTTCCTAAATGAAGAAAGAGGACAACTTTGGGCCATTTATCTCGCAAAAAAGCAATCATCATTCGTTCGTACTAAAGTTTGGCCTCCGATTCAAGGCAGCCATTTTCATGTGCCAACAAGTCAATTGTTTTTTTATTTGAAACATTACTGGTCGCAGAAGAGCCTTCACGGCGCGGCCATGACATTGTGCGGTGGAGGCAGCGGTTTTTCTAATACACGTGCGACTTCAACTAACCTCAGTGCGTTACGCGTCTAGACCGCGCAATGAACAGATAAAACGCTTGCCGCGCCGCAATTCGCGCAATTTCACGGCCGCACCGTCAGTGTCCATACTACTTTTATGTACATTCTAACTAGTTGGTCTTGCTTCTTTCATCAGCGTATGTGGGAATCGACAGGGCACGAGCTAGTGATGTAATAAAAAATAACTTGTGGCGTAGTTGCACGATGCACAAGTCGACATAATATGTTTTTTTTAACTAGCACTTCGTTCGAGTGGTCTCCATCAAAACAAGATCGAGAACAAGTTCCATCCCCAATTTCATCCCTTTGCGACATGTCTTTTTTAATGAAAAGTATCGTATCCAGATTCCAAAATATGTTTTTTGGTGTGAAAGACGGTTTCCCATATAATTGTCTTGTTTCTCCCGCTGCGAACTATCTGATGCTGACTGTACAGATTACGCCCACGACTTACTCGGAAGTGCACGATAAAAGTAATGCCTGTTTTATTTCAGAAGGCAGAATACATAATTGTTTGTACAGCAGCAATAACTACTTATAGACCAAAACGTATTATTGGAGTGGAATACGTGTTTGAACTCTTCTTCAAATGTTGAAACAGTAAACAAAGGCTTTATTTCAATTATGGTTTTTCACCTGCAATCCGTGACGAAACGTCAGAAATAAAGCTAAAAAATATCGCATTAAGTGACAAATAATAATTTAAATGTGTGCTACGAAGCGCGATAGTTCCAATAGTAAAGGCATTAATTGGTAGTCAATTTTAAGTGACTCGTATTTCCCCCCATAAATCTTGAATTAGCACGCACTCGGCCCCGACGATTCCCCCACACGGCCTCAACCTAACACTAGCATGCTTGTGTTGTGAACAGTTTCTACCAACGGTACCGGGACGTGACTGCGCGTATAAAGGCGTCCTCCTGCCCCTCTATACCGCCCCCGCCGCTGGCTGAGCGGGACACTAACAGTGATACTAACGAGGATGTGCAGACAAGGTGCCTCTACAGTTTGTGGCGGTTTTGGGTTCATTTTTTAGGACGAAATGAGGCTCAGTCGCTAGTATACGAGTCCTACGGCCGTGCTATTGATGTTAAATAATTAAATGCTAAGGAAAGTACTTCTGATGTACAGATGTAGTGCATAATTATTTTCCATCGTATTTTCACGGAAACGTACCGTGTGTTGCTATTTCAGGCAGTCAAAAAGTACTGAGGTTGACTGAAGTAGCATGACAAATACGAAAGTTTCCGAGAAAATACCGATGGATAACGAAAGAATATGTTCTGTATGTTGTGTCCACCCTGTACGTATAACTGCGTGACTGTCTGTCTCGGGACATAAAAAGGGTAAATACCCAGTTTTCATACATCCTCGCGTGCTTGACGGCAAGGTGTCTAATATGTATATAGTAAACATCACATCACACGTAGCTGGCGCACTGGTGGATAATGTCAGCACATACTTTCAAAACGCTTGGTACTGCAACGCAGATGAAAATTATATAAAACAAGCGTTGTATACCATTTTTCATAATCATATTCCATCAAATCTACCACTGTGTTGCCATTGAAATTAAACATTCCATCAAGGGTAAATTAACTCTTGTCGAAAAAATGCACCTAAGTAACCAATTTATTAACAGTTTAATCATACTTCTATAAAAACCAATCATATCCATATATTAATTTTGTTTTTTTAAGCAGTTACGCTATTAATTTAGTATGGGTTGGCGCATCGTTACTGACGATTTCTTCGAAATTTGAGACGTTGGTGCCGTTAAGAAGCCTAAGTCTTCTGGTAGATGTCGCTACACACGCCTCCCTAAGGCGTTGTGTGAAAGAACTGATTGAAGGATTTCGTGCCCGAACCGGATAGTTCCGATAGCTCAGTTGGTTAGTAGCGACGGGCCTTGAATGCCTGTGGTGGCCGGTTCGAATCCGGCTCGGAGCATTAAATTTGTAATTTTTTTCCTTTGATTTAAAATTCATATGTATATATATATTATTAAAACTGTTTTTAATATTCGTATTACAATGGTAAAACTTTGGGTGTCAAGAACATTTGGTATCAGTTATGACACAAAAATATTATCGACAGAAGATGTGTGTACATTATGATGTATTATATATCTTTGGTACCTATTTCAATAAAAAATACATCAACTAGTCTTGTAAGTATGGTGAAACAACTCATTTTCGGCATCTTCCGTCCATCTGGAGCGGACGAATGTTTTCTATACTATTATTTCGTAAATTTATTTTAAATTTGATAAGTAAACTTCCGACCTGTCTTACATGGATTCTGAGGATTATAATTCGTATAAGGATTATAAGGTTGGTTACACCAGGGACGTCAAACTGACAATGTTAGGTTTCAAGGTGACAGTGACATTTCTTGGTAGATTTGATAGAATTTAATAATGGTTCTGGGTGTTTTGCACAAGTGGAACTTTATTGTACACAAGGCAAGGGAAAAGGATAGACAGAACAGATTAAACAGGTACAAAAGCGAACCTTTCCCTGTATGAGATCTCTTCCAGTTAACTTATGAATTGTGAATTAGGAAGTACTGTACGAATCCTACTTGTGAAATCGGTAAGAAAATGTAGTACAAACAATGAGCTTTAAGCAAACAAAATTTTAAAACATTAAAAAAAATGACGATTATAAGTAGATTTCCAAAGTATTAAAGTTTATTAAAAAATAACCCTCTTATTCATAGAACGTATTAAACCTCTATTAACTAAAATACGCTTTGTCTCCGTCTCACCAACTCAAATGTTAAATTCACTCATAGATACCAACTTTAACTGCATTTTAGACAAAATGGACTCAATCATAAATGTTCTGGTTAGGTTAGGTCAGTTCCTTTTTCAAGTATCTGTCAAGGGGGTTAGGCATCGTAACGATTATTCAAATTCAGAATTAGATATGGACCCAAAACCGACATAAACTCCCCATTTATTACATGAACATACTTACTGAAACTTCACATTAAAATGTCATATTAATTTCATTTAAGATCAATTATTCAGCTCTTACTAACTTTGCATCCGAATTCTCGCTCGTCACATACTCGTATACTGTTAGTATTATTTGGTGATTGATCTTGGATGAGAATACTTTGTTCGTTTGCATTTTTTTGTACTGTTCTACGTGTCTTATAATATGTAAATATATAAAATTTATTCTTAAGGTCCTAATTTCAATGAAATAATGAAAAAATAGAGTTAAATTTCTTTTGTTTACAAAAAAACTTTATCAAATAAATAATTTAAAAATTTATTTATTTAGATTTATTTTATGAATGATTATTTTATTTATTTATTTAATTGAGTCAGAACAAATGCAACTCTATTCCGATTGAAAACGATTTAAATTCTTTTACGTCACACCTGGCCATAATGCGAGTATTACTGCACGCTGCGCGTAGGGGAAAACTCGCATTGTGGCCAGGTGAAGACGTAAAATTTTGTACGCAACACGGGCGGTAATTCGTAAAGCCCCAGAGCGCATATTTATGGCCCTCACCTTCGGTTCGGGCCACAAACACCTGCGATCTGGGGTATTTACGAATTCACCGCCCTAGTTACGTAATGTACTATTATGCGAGTAGGCCTTAGGAAGAGAAGTGTAATCATTTACAAATATTTTTTGTACGTTTATTTATGTTGTAGTTAGATGGGACGTTCTATGTGTAGAAATTGTGTATTAGAAGATTACATGTTGAAATGTTAATTGGGTATCTGTATTCGAAATTAATTTGTATCATAATGCTCATCATAAAATCATTGGTGTAAACCGGCCAAATTTTTTATACAACGGTATAAAAAACTATAACATCATGTTAATTTTATTAACCTTTTATAATAAAATAAGTGCCAACGCATTTGGGTGAGGACCAAATTCTTGGCCAGTAGTTAGCATGTTTAATTGGTAGTAGTTTAAAAAATCCGTTGTGACACAAAAAATAAATATAGAATTGTGGCTAATTTTTGTGTAACAACGGAACTTTTTAACTACTAACGATTAACCAGGCTAACTACTGGCCAAGAATTTGGTCCTCAACCGTTCGCAGTGTTACATGAGTAGGTCCCATCAACCGCCACTCAGATAAGAACTCGCGAATGCACTAGCTAACTCTTTCACTCCCGCGCAGAATAAATTCGACACCGGAGAAGCGGGAACGAGACGTCAACACATGGAGCCCGACGTCCACTGGCGCCAATACCAACACAACCAACACGACCACACAGACCACCGTCAGGAGGTATGTACCTTTTATATTCTTGATTATAACCGCAGCGTTTAACACTTTCGCAACCGGACTAAAAATAGAACAATACACCAGAAAGCGAGAGAACTCGCTAGGCGTGTAGGTTTATAGCGCAGTACCTAGCGGGCTGAGCCGGCGTCTGAGCAAACAAGTGCCTACCAGGCGGGTTCTTGGTTGCGAACGTGTTAAGAGAGAGTGTCATGTGAAAAACTTAAATAAGCCTTGTCTAGTTATGATCTGTTCCAATAGTCAATCAATTACGTAACTAGGGCGGTGAATTCGTGAATGCCCCAGATCGCAGGTGTTTGTGGCCCGCCTTATATCCAACCTCAAGAAAGCAATTTTGAAAATATTTACATTTAGTATTTTTTATAATCTGTGATAAACACAATTAGTTAAAACATGTATAAAAATATAAATATTAGACACTGAGGATGATGAATACTAGAGAGCTAATGCGAGAGGAGTTTTCGATCATCTTCA
This sequence comes from Epinotia demarniana, assembly GCA_945867215.1. Taxonomy (NCBI): domain Eukaryota; kingdom Metazoa; phylum Arthropoda; class Insecta; order Lepidoptera; family Tortricidae; genus Epinotia; species Epinotia demarniana. Next base: position 57,666,076 of record OX244259.1, read on the forward strand.
TGAATTATTTGCCATAAGTAATGTTCTCTTTGTGAAACTTTGTTTTAGTTTGCTGTGACCTAATATTTACAAGTAACTCTACTGTCCTAAAAAAACATTTAAATTATTCGAGAAGTATTAGATGATTAGAAAAACCTCTCGCATTAGTTTTTATCATCCTCAGTGTCAAAAATTGAATAAAAAAATATGTTACATTTCCAGCGGTAAGGCCCGTCTCTACCTAAATATTTCACAATTTTCTACTAACTCATAGCAATAATGATAGTGGGGGTGGGGTAGAACATTATCCAAAGCGTGCTTTTTGTATGGATTTGAACCAACATACCATCGTTCGAGAGTACAGTCAAGTTCGAAAATGCCCGGACAAATTCATCAAAAATGTGAACACGTCTTCATTGTTAAGGTTGGTCAGATATTATTGAACTTTAGAAACGTCCATATATTAATGAACTCGACTGTACGACCTGCGCGTAGATCAAACAGAGAATTAGGTATGCGATTTTTTTATGGGATATAAGCGAATGCCAAAGTTGCCTAACCCAAAAGACTTTTTAACCCCCGCCGCAGAGAGGGGTGTTATAATTTTAACGTGTCTGTCTGTGTATCTGTGTATCTGTCTGTGGTATCGTACCTCCCTAACGGATGAACCGAATTTCGTTTAGTTTTTTTTGTATCATACTCGTAGATAATTTTATCGCGAGTGTCCTTAGCCACGTTTCATGAAAATCTGTTCAGCCGTTATTGAGATATTGGGCTTTGAAATGAAAATGTCGGGGTTTTGTCAACTTTTTAATGGTAATGTCTCGTCGAAGTACTATAGCATAGTGATGTATCCTAGCTCCTCGGAAACGGAGAACAGTAGCAATTCAACTTCGAGCTCCGCGACGCCGACCAAACTCTCGCCCGGGAACATTTTCAAGAATTTCTTCAAGTACTATTATAATGATGTTGCTTGGTGTGTTTTGCTTGCGAATTGTAGTTTTGATCGGATCACTACTTTTTTTCACTTTTCTTGAGTTGTTAGGTGAAATTGGAAACTCTATAACCTCGTAGCGCCCATGCGCCTTTTAAAAGGCGGTGTCAGTTGATGAAAATTCAATTTAATTCCATTAAAGAGAAACTTCAAATTTCACAGTTCGTTTTTGCGTGCTGGGCGCTATGAGGCTAATAGGGTATTTGACAACAGTGAAAATTAATTGCTTTGTGTAATAAACATTACGAAAATACTCGAAAAGTATCAATCTTTCGTTTATACTTGCTATCTTAAGACTTTTAACTCATACAAACTAACAATAAGGACGATGTTTGACTGTGACGTCACAAGCAAGTAATCCCTACAAATTCCATACTAACGGAGCGTTTTTGAAGTTTCATGAAAAGAAGCTAATTTGACTTTTGCGTAATACTGTATTGATCGCCTTTTCAATGCCATAGTTGTTAAATACATCAAATAAGATGATTCAATTTTTTCAATATTAATTTTAAATGTAATACTGAATACTTAAATTTTGGTCACCCTATCAGTTTCGACACACGCCGTGTGACAAATCCTCTTGTGATTTAGTGCGACCAGATGTATGAGAAATATTACTATTTAACTATTTACTGTTAGTATTTTGGAAAAATTGTATGATGTCAGCTGCATATGAGACACCTACCTACGGTCTTTACTTAATTTTAATTTAGCTTTATAAATTCTATTTTAGTATTTACGGTAAATACAAATATGGCATCAAAAAAGAAGTAGTGATTTGAATAAATAATTCCCTCTAAATGCGTTCTTCCACCGAACTGTGTTTATTTTTAAGCGTTGTCCCTTACATGCCTGCATTCACAACTGCCATTTATAATTGTTGAAAGAGAATGAAAAGGTTAAAAGGTCCAACCTTATAACTTACAGTCAAATGCAATAATATCTATCGATATAATCCTCTCAATAAATAAGTACCAAAACCTTAAATCGCCGACATGTTGAGTTGAGGCATTTTTAAAATTATTTGTAACGATATTTTTGGACTTGACTGTTAATTTCTCGCGCCTTTTTTCTTTGGTTGTATCATTATTTTATTACTAGCAATATCATTCCAGTCAACTCTCCCGCTCTGTACTGAACAGAAAGAGAAATATGTTATTAGTTGCGTTAAAATCACTCCGCTAGTTGTACTAGCTCTGCTAAACACTTACAGTTGTGTTGTTTTTTATTAACAGTTTTTTAATCTGTGTGAAACACATAATTGTGCGTTATCGTTTTGTTTTCAGCTCCTCGTAGAGTTAGATTCATTGCATGTATGCATGTGTTTTAATTATATTGCTATTTTACATTTTAAATAAAATTTATCTCAATTAATAACATCGACTGGTTACCCTACTTTTTTATTACAACCAAAACAAGACCTTATATATTCAGTGATAAGTTTCAATATCGCAGGTCGTTTGTGCCACCTGTGCGTGATGAAGAGAGCGAGACGCAACGAAAGGCGCACGCCAAGCGAGTGAGGGAGACGAGGCGATCCACTCAAGGCGTGACGCTGGACGAAATCAAGTCGGCCGAGCAGCTCGTAAAGAAGAAGACTGGCAATGGCACCACAGAGGTAACACTAATAATAATAATTAGGCTGTTATATATTACAGTGCCGGGTTGATAAGTATGCAACGACTTTAAACGGTTCGAACTACGATTGAAATTTATGGCGATGGATGTGTTCCTTTACAGTCGATTTACGATTTGGTTACACATGAATTTTATTATTTTAGTCGGCCCCGCCGGCTAGTCCGAAGAAAGAAGAAAACCCTACACCGGCGGCGCCTGTCGAAAATAACACGGTATGTGACTTTCTAATACAATACGAAATAATCTACGGGTGAATGGCTATCTCTTTGGGAATATATGTGTAACTATTTCAAAGCTAATGGTTGCGGGGTAAAATTTGAACATTTGCCATATAATATTGAAGTATTTATTATAAATTGACCAGTATTGGATACGTCACATCACATCATCAGCCTATATACGTCCCACTGCTGGGCACAGGCCTCCTCTCATGTATGAGAGGGAATTGGATACGTAATATGCCTTAATTAAAATACTTCGAGTATTTCTAACTAGGTATCTGTAAATACTTTTGAGTTTGATTTTTCAATAATGCTGTGTTTACTTCAGTTTGGTCACAATTCACCGAATCCCGTTGTTTGTATTTATTAATTGATTAACTTTACAGTAATTAATACCGCAGTTGTAATTAAAATCAATCAATTTGGCCACAATCTATACATCATCGCCATCTTGTGTTACCATTTTTTATGTCTCATTTTAACAAAAAACAAATCAGTACTTTTAGATCGCATCTCGTAAGTTTGTATGTATGTTGACATTTATTAATCATTTTATGGATGTTGAACATTTAGTGAATTAATTTGAATTCTGTTGAATATTCAGTCTGATTTATCTATTTATATATGATGGCTAGGTGACTTGACGTGAGGAAGACGTGATCTTCGAAATTCTAAATTTTAAATGATATAAATAAGAATAAAAAAAGTACAGACGCAGCACTCGGATTATAAAAAATGCCTCTTTTTGATTCATTAATTATTAGTAAAAGGATGCCTTTGTCTAGACTCTTTTTATACTTATACATATGCTTACAATGTAGGACTTTCTTTAAATTATCTCTTAGAAGAAACGCATCTTCTAAAATAGATCTTTTTATAACTGACGTAAAATCTATTTTAGATTTTAAATAAGTTGATTCGGAGCCGTGTACTACCAACATGTCATTGTATTGTGACGGATTTGTAACAAGTTATAAGTTTGTATGCTGGTGCTGGTTTGTATGTTTGTTTGGATAGGACCCAGATTGTGAACCATGCACCAACGAAGTGTATGTACACTGGGCGTCAATTACACCATTTGCATGTGCAGGTGCGAAGGGCAAATGGCAATTTTTAACATTGACTGTTTAGGAAGACGTCACAGTATGAAAACTAAATTCGCGACAGTAAGACCGCACATGATATTCAATACCGTATCGATTAAAAATTATTGAAATAAAATCTCCATCCCATTTTGTACATTCTGATATTATACACGCATTCTCTTGTTTTGCGTTCGAGCATATTTCGAAAAGAAGCATTTATATTTTATATACTACTTTACTAAAGATACATACTGATTTGATCTGTGCGTCAAAGGCCGTAACCATATACTTCTATTGCGACACTACAGGCTCACAATAATAATAATACTATTCGGTGAACTGCCGTGGCCAGGGGGATCCAATGATCTAAATGATTGATATAACACGACTAAATTATATAGGACTTGACATGATAGAATCATGTTAAGGGTGTATTTTGGGGGCAATCTCCCTTCGGCCGCCAACGAAACCAACGCTACGTAACCAGTTACGTGTGAAGAATTTTACGAAATTAGGTAAGCAGAAATATTTTTTTCTTCCTACGAAGCCAGTTACGCCTTTTTTCGTATTCGGATAGTATTGACGGAGCCCCGCTCCTATTTCTGGTCTATTTGCCGTTCGGGCATCTGAACCTAACCTACCTAGTGTATTTCTATTGTAACAGGTTTCCATCAAGGAAGAAGAAATCTTCGATAGCATCTAGTTTCGTACAAAGAATAAAAATACTTCGATCGTAACTGGTTACGGACTTGAGGTTTCGTACTCGGCCGAAGGGGTCAATCTTACAGAAATGAACCTAGTGGGGCTTGGTAATTAAGCAAAGCTTGTACTATGGGCAATTGGGCACTATGCGACGATATAGATTCTTATAGAGATAAAAAATAACTATACAATTATGAATCATGTATGACTCGGGAAAAAATATTCATGCTCACACAAATAAATGCCCCTACCAGAATTCAAACCCAGGACCTCCAACTTCGTAGTCAGGTTCTCTAACAATTAGGCGAAAGAGGTCGTCAATGTCTTCTGATACTCACCAATTTAGTTAATTTATTTCCATCCCTTTCACGGACTCGCTACTCTACGGTGGAATGTATAAAGAAAGTATAAATAAATATCGACCTAGTGCTAGTCCCAAACTAAGCAAAGCTTGTACTATGGTTATGAACGTCATGTGCGGGTTTCCGTTGTTCCGGACAGACGCGGGACGTAGCGGTCACTATCGCGCTGGCGTGCGCGACCGCCACCGCCACCGCGACCATCGCGCCGCACGAGCGCCGCCCCTCGTGGCGCCTCAGGCTCGACCCGACTAATAAGGTGGTTAGCGGGACTTGAGCAAACGCGATCATGAATTCGACACATATTCTAGAATAAACTTGACTGAAGACGCTAGCGCCTTCAAATATAGCAATCCTTGATTCGAGCCATTCGCGCAACTCTGCAAGACATAATTTCTATAACGAATGAGTAGTGTTGCCAAATTATATATTAGGGTGGACGCACTCTATCACTCCGCGTAGCTACGGCATTGTTTCTTTGGTTACGATTAAAGACGATCATTTTACCTATATTTTATGGTCATGAGTACTTTGAAACTTTGTCTAACATCAAAGGTCTTAAAGCAAAATAATTGCTTCGTCTTTGGGCTTAATAGGACATCTCAAAGGTCGGTTTGTGGACCTCTCAGACCGTGAATCACTAATATGATTGTATCATTGTGGTATGTTCAATATAAATTGATTCACCTTTTTTAAAGCGGGATATAGCCAAGACCCCTTGACGCCAGCGGGCAGTGGGTTCATACATTCGAGCGGCTGCAATGTCCGATGGCGTCCAGACCGAGCCGACCACGCCCCATTGACAGAGACACGCTTATGCCTTCCGCGCACAAGAAAAGAGATGCAACACTCTTCGGAAATGGCTTTTTGGGACAAATTTTGATAAATACCTAACTTAGTTAAGGTTTATTTACATTTCATTAAGTGAGATTTTAGATGGGATAAAATACTAGTATCAACTTGATTCTTTCGTAAAATAATGCATTGATTGAGTAGGCTGAGTAAAAAAAGAAAAATTCGGACCCAACGTTGGATTTTTTTTAATCGAGGAAAATTTACGCAATCATGTATCGATTAAATCAGATAAACAAACATATAGTCAAGAATCATACATCAGAAAATCAGACCTTACTGTTTTTTAATCTAGTCGGAACGGCTTTTCAAAGCACGCGATAATTGCCAATTCAGCCCCTTTAAGACTACAGATGTGCACTGTGCATAATTATACTACAACAGTGCATAATTATTTACCATCGTATGTACAGTCGAGGAAATTGAATGTTTAGCACTTTTGGACCTTAACGTCATTCAGATAGAGTTGACATGTGCCAAACAATCATTTTCCTCGACCGTACGTAACGTGTGTTGCTATTTCAGTCAGTCATGGTACAAAAAGTACTGAGGTTGACTGAAGCAGCATGACAAATACGAGCGTTTCCGAGAAAATACGATGGATAACAATTATGCACTGCATCTGTACCCACCTCTAGGGGTACCTATCAGACCGAAAATCAAAACTAATCAAAGTCAAAAAGTCAATTTTGAATGGAATATAGCTGAAAGACTTGTATGAGCACCTATTATAAGACTACCTAATTTCTAGGTGAATTGAAAGCAGAAAAGGACCGCGTTTGCTCAAGTCTATTTATTTAATCGTTTATTAATGAAACATCAGCCAGATAGGCTATTAGGTTAATTAACAGGCGGCGTGCCATAGCTTTGGCATATAAAACATGCATGCTTTTATCATATCCGTAACAACTGTGCTAATATATTAACATTATAGCTGCAACCGCACAGATAGCGGTGGCGGGGCGGCGCGGCGCGGTGCGGAGGCGGTACCGGTTGTAATGTTCGAGCTAATACGGAAGGGTCCGCACAGAAAACCGTGCCGCGCCGCGCTGCTCTGTGATCGTTTCATATTAGCTCAAACATTACAACCGGTACCGCCTCCGCGCCGCACCGCGCTGCTCCGCCACCGCTCTCTGTGCGTTTCGGCCTTATGTCCCATCGTGCGTTTGTATGAGCGGTTACACACGGCCATTTAGTAACGCTACAAGCGCAATACAGTATCGATACATGTTATTTAAATAAAAATAGTAAAATCTTTATTTCGTACCTATTTATTATATACATAGTGTGTTGATTAGTTGACTTAAGGTGGTTCGATGACCATAATTTTTTTTGACATTTGCAGGCTAACGGCGTGATTTTTTAAGCAACGTATATAACATTATTTCATATATTTGCTTTCCATTTGGGCGAAATCCTCCATTTCCTAGAATAAAGTTGTATAAACTAGAATAGTTTGAGAATAATCGTTTTCCCAAAGTATCACGTGACAAACTAATTATTCTAGTTTATACAAGTTTATTCTAGTAAAGGGGAATTTTCGGGCAAATCGAAAGCCAATTTATGAAAGTGTGTTACATAAGTTTCTTAAAATATCACGCCAGCCTGCGAATGTCAAAAAAACGTTTTGTACTATCGTCGAACCACGTTTATAGAATAATGTTAGAAACGGAAGATTTAAATTACTACACAAGACAATACACAAAATGCATTATTTAATTGTAATACAAATTTGGCTACTTCTTGGATTTGTCCCACACAGAATTTTAATATAAAACAGTCAAATCTGTCGGCTAACGCGCTTAACGACCGCTTACGTAAGGCTTGAGTCGCGTTGCAGTCGCGCCTTCATGGAGCGCGTTTTGTATCTCCAAAACGTCTCCGTGTGTGACCGGTCTAAGAGTCAGAGCTCGGCCAGGGCTTGAGCGGCGGCGGCGGCGGTGTGGGAGCGAGAGGTGCGCTCCGTTCTCTCCCTCCCACCCATGGTGCATCGCTGTCGCTTTTGTTATTTTAAAGTAGGCTCTCAGGCGCGTATAAATGATGTGAGATTTTATTTAGTTTTGGACTTTCAATATTGATTGTATATGTATTATGTTTATATTAAAATAAAGCTTGGCTTATTATAACTAACTCATTTATACTAATGCTGAGACCTAAGCATGTATTTGTGGTTGCCATTTCATAAAAGTTTCAAGTATCGTGTGTGTAAAGCAGAGTTTCTAGAAACTTAACCATCTTGCTCAGTCTCACCCAGTCAGAGAAGCTTAAGGCTTATACGAAATGGCCACAGATAATATTGGTGTTTTTGTTTAGTGAAAGGTAAGTTTGTTCCAACTAGTTTTGATTCTGACCTGATCGAGAATCAGACAGACGTATGCTCAGATAATTAAGAATGGTCCAACAGCGTTTGATTGTACTGAAAAATCTTTAAAATAGCAAGTTAAACGGGATGTACTCAAATTGATTTCGTGAGTTTTTTCTTGGTATATGCAATAATATTTTTGTTGGTATAATGCAAGAATATCTTTGTTGGCATATGCAATACGTCTGTCTGGTTCGGTCGTGTTGACCCTGGTTATAGTCAGTGGTTGAATTCTCAGGATCTGATGATGATGATAAAAATGAAATTTGTCATGCCATTGCATATTGCATAGAGAAATTGCACACTGTACTATTGAATGTATCCTGTCATTGTGTTGTTCCACCATGCGTATTTTATTAAATAGTAATTAACTAAGTATACCAATGAAGGTTTCAGTAGGCATTACGTCACCAGCAGTGTCCGTCTCTCTCTTATTAGAAAATTTCGAGAGATACGGATAGTGCGACGGAGCTCAAGACTCTTGTCTCCGTCTCCGTCTTGAGCGAATCGTGCAGATGGCAGCATTGTGGCGATATATTTGACAGCGGCTTATAAAATCCACCAATCATATATAATCGTCTCTCAAAAATACCTCTCGCCACAGAGTCTCTGGTGACATGATGCATTCTGAGATTCTCATTTTTATCAATGTCTGTGGGTCACTTCTAGCGGCGGCGACGGCAACAGCTGTGCGCCCTACATGAAATAGTACATTTCGATGCTAGTGCGGAAAGTATGACATTACGTCACGAGTACCGAGATAACGGGACGAGTGAAGAATGACATTTCGTGTATTTAACGACGTTTTTTAATACAATTGCGAAAAAATAAGAAAAACAACAAGTGAAGGATTTGAAACTTATATATTATTAATTCTGTAATATCATTGTAATACAGTTGAAAAATTATGAATTTGTTCAATAATCTTTTTTTTTATACAGTTCTATCTTATTTCTTTTTATTGAGATAATAATTAATAATACAATTTGTACAATTGTTCAGTGGAAATAGTGAAAAGCACTAGTTCCCGAAAACCAACTTTTCGCACGCTAAACAGCTACGTAAAGTAGCACTTTTTGAGCGACTGTATTAAAAAAGATTATTTTGCTCCTATGCATGGCAGCGCTGCCGTTGCCGCCTCCGCTGATGTCGTGGCCTAGCTCCCGCACACAACAGCCACTAGGTCCACACATTAAGCCAGCGTAGCGATCGCGAACCACTCTCGGACGCGTCACTAACCGCGCCGATGCTATACATAATGTATGAAACCACTCGTCCTCAAAACCAAGTGGCGGGTCAGGTCGTAAACAATTAGATCATGCTATCTCTTTTGCACCTGCACTGCCTTATGGAGTGGGCCGTGCAACAATAGTACCGACTTTTATTGCCCGACTCGCCACTTGGTTTTGCGGATACTATAGTGGCGACTAGTGGCTCAATGTACGGCAGCTCTCACGGCCTGGCCACATTGCGTGAATCGCGGCGCGGCAAGCGGTTTATCGTTGGGATCACACGCAATGAATTAGATAAACCGCTGCCCGCTCGAAGTCGTGGCCGGGCGGTTAGGCTCTCGAATACTCTTGTACCATTGATCCAATAGACAAACGTGTGTGTACAGTTTGAATTGGAGGACGCGACGGTGACGCTGCCGCTGCGCCGTCCGCCCGCCGGCTCCACCGCAAACACCGCTTCACCGCCTTCCAAGGAGGAGAGTCGCGCTGGTAAGTACAACGTTAGGCCTTTCTCTCATCGCTTCGGCTATTCAGGGAAGGCACCAAGCCGTCTGTAATCGTAAGCGGTGTTCGTTGAAATCTGAACGTATGTAAAGTTTTGACAGGTTTCTATACAGGATGTATCAAAAATGGGGTGTGAACCTATCAAGGGCATGTTCGGTAGCGTATTGCGATTCCAAAAAAGGATTTCTTTTATTTGTTTTTGTTTACATTGAATTGTTCGTGTTTGTTTACAACTCAGTCTGTTTTTGTTGACACTGCTTGTGTATGACATCAGAAACGTAAAATCTGCCACCTGCGTGTCAAAAAAAAACATACAGATAACATTTGATTTCATAACACAGCTGTGCGCACAGCGGTTGAAAATGAAATAGACCCTCCCGCCCTTTACCCTCGTGGGGGAATGTCGTCATACACAAGCAATGTCAACAAAAACAAAGACTTTAATGTAAACAAAAACAAAAATATCAATGTAAATAATCAATAATTAATAGTATTTTATGCAACTGTTGTATAAGTAGGGTCTTAAAACGCGAGTGTCGTGAGTTGCGATGCGAGCCTTGGCGAGCATCGCAATTAAAGACGCCACGAGCGTTTTAAGACCAAGTTATACACCGTTGCATACAATATTTTTTCTACGACTATTTTAAATAAATAGCATAATTTGACTTTTCAGGCAGTAAGTTTTCCGTTAGTTCTATTACTACTCACGCAATTTCATCAGCGGTGCAGTTATTTTCTTCTTCGTCCATTTTAAAAGGAACGTACACATTTTTCTTCACTTCACAAACACGAAACAAATCTTAAGAAGTTATTAATAACGAATAGTTATCATATTTGACGTATTTCGTCTTTTAATTTTGAACTGGAACTTTGGTGGGAAATTGGAAACATGACACATTGACACCTCTTGTTTATGTTGTCTGTTTTGTTCTTAATTCAACTTGCCAGTTCTGTCATATTAAGACCAAGGTTTTTCTTAAGTTGGCAGCAATGCCGTTAGTAAAATAATTTATTTGAAGTAAATACATTCAGTGGTTTGTTAAGTTGGTAGTACCTAATGTATTTTATGTTTCGGCATGGCCCTCTAGATTAGTCGCGTCGCGGCCTACTCGATCGTGTCTAGTAGGCCGTGGCACAATGTAGCACTACCCAGGTTTAGAAGCGTATGGCTGCTAAGCGTATCGTTTTGGCGACAAAACAGCACGGTTGTGCCGTACTGTTATGGGGAATAGAGTATAGACTTTTCTGCAGACTTATTTTGTATGTCTTTATATTAGTGTTCGGGACTATGTAAATGACAGATAAAAGTACAGGAGTAGAAAAAAACATAAACCAATGCATATTTGGAATCGCAATGCGCTCATTCCTCACCCCATTTTTCCATTCCGGCGTCATTTTTCACGTTGATCAGTCTGTAATCGTAAGTTGACCTCCTGCGGCTCTTGTACGAGTACTATAGGTACTAATTATTATATATACATTTATTAAGGTAGAATTTCGTTTTGCCAAATTTTGAAGGTCAAGCTCCTCGAGGTCAAACACGTGTCCAAGCTGCAGGGGACACGGCTGGCATCACCGAATAGCGACCTTGCTTGGTGCCTTTATTAATTCCATTAGAGCTGTAAATCCGACTTGAATTTGTACAGTCAGTATCATAAACATGTATACATTCTAGATGGTTTTAGGATCTTATTGCTTAGAGATAAGGCCGAAAAGTGTATGCATAATAATGATGCGTTCTTTATTCGTATGAGATTTACTAGTAATTGAGTATAGAGTCTGATTGATATAATTCTTATACGTCACACCTGGTCATTATCATTAATTGGCGTTTTTTTTACCGCCCGCTAGGGGTGCGGAAAATCCCACTTCCTGGCGAGGGGGAGACTTACAATTTTGTACTCGCTACTTTAATAAAGAAAGACTCAGATTGCATACCTATTTATTGCCCATGCCTTTTTCTCGGGCGCCAAATACCACATTGATTTATTGTCCTAGGTGAGTAATGTACTATTTATTCGTAGGAGAAGACGAGAAAGAGCGCGAAAGCAGTTCCGAGAGCAAATCATCATCAAACGCCTCCCCTGCGAGCACACAAGCGGCCATGAACGTGATCCAGCGGCGTCGCAGGCCCAAGCGCCGCTCCACCGGCGTCGGCCACGTCGACATGGACGTGAGTAGACCTTGTGCACTCGCAATAAGGTCGCAAATGGAACAAATCATCATCAAACGCATCCCCTGCGAGCACACAAGCGGCCATGAACGTGATCCAACGGCGCCGCAGGCCCAAGCGCCGCTCCACCGGCGTCGGTCACGTCGACATGGACGTGAGTAGACCTTGTGCACTCGCAATAAGGTCGCAAATGGAACAAATCATCATCAAACGCATCCCCTGCGAGCACACTAGCGGCCATGAACGTGATCCAGCGGCGTCGCAGGCCCAAGCGCCGCTCCACCGGCGTCGGCCACGTCGACATGGACGTGAGTAGACCTTGTGCTCTCGAAATAAGGTCGCAACTGGAACAAATAATCATCAAACGCATCCCCTGCGAGCACACTAGCGGCCATGAACGTGATCCAGCGGCTCCGTAGGCCCAAACGCCGCTCTACCGGTGTCGGCCACGTCGACATGGACGTGAGTAGACCTTGTGCACTCGCAATAAGGTCGCAAATGGAACAAATAATCATCAAACGCATCCCCTGCGAGCACACTAGCGGCCATGAACGTGATCCAGCGGCTCCGTAGGCCCAAACGCCGCTCTACCGGTGTCGGCCACGTCGACATGGACGTGAGTAGACCTTGTGCACTCGCAATAAGGTCGCAAATGGAACAAATCATCATCAAACGCATCCCCTGCGAGCACACAAGCCGCCATGAACGTTATCCAGCAGCGTCGCAGGCCCAAGCGCCGCTCCACCGGCGTCGGCCACGTCGACATGGACGTGAGTAGACCTTGTGCACTCGAAATAAGGTCGCAAATGGAACTAATCATCATCAAACGCATCCCCTGCGAGCACACAAGCGGCCATGAACGTGATCCAGCAGCGTCGCAGGCCCAAGCGCCGCTCCACCGGCGTCGGCCACGTCGACATGGACGTGAGTAGACCTTGTGCACTCGAAATAAGGTCGCAAATGGAACTAATCATCATCAAACGCATCCCCTGCGAGCACACAAGCGGCCATGAACGTGATCCAGCAGCGTCGCAGGCCCAAGCGCCGCTCCACCGGCGTCGGCCACGTCGACATGGACGTGAGTAGACCTTGTGCACTCGAAATAAGGTCGCAAATGGAACTAATCATCATCAAACGCATCCCCTGCGAGCACACAAGCGGCCATGAACGTGATCCAGCAGCGTCGCAGGCCCAAGCGCCGCTCCACCGGCGTCGGCCACGTCGACATGGACGTGAGTAGACCTTGTGCACTCGCAATAAGGTCGCAAATGGAACAAATCATCATCAAACGCATCCCCTGCGAGCACACAAGCGGCCATGAACGTGATCCAACGGCGCCGCAGGCCCAAGCGCCGCTCCACCGGCGTCGGTCACGTCGACATGGACGTGAGTAGACCTTGTGCACTCGCAATAAGGTCGCAAATGGAACAAATCATCATCAAACGCATCCCCTGCGAGCACACTAGCGGCCATGAACGTGATCCAGCGGCGTCGCAGGCCCAAGCGCCGCTCCACCGGCGTCGGCCACGTCGACATGGACGTGAGTAGACCTTGTGCTCTCGAAATAAGGTCGCAACTGGAACAAATAATCATCAAACGCATCCCCTGCGAGCACACTAGCGGCCATGAACGTGATCCAGCGGCTCCGTAGGCCCAAACGCCGCTCTACCGGTGTCGGCCACGTCGACATGGACGTGAGTAGACCTTGTGCACTCGCAATAAGGTCGCAAATGGAACAAATAATCATCAAACGCATCCCCTGCGAGCACACTAGCGGCCATGAACGTGATCCAGCGGCTCCGTAGGCCCAAACGCCGCTCTACCGGTGTCGGCCACGTCGACATGGACGTGAGTAGACCTTGTGCACTCGCAATAAGGTCGCAAATGGAACAAATCATCATCAAACGCATCCCCTGCGAGCACACAAGCCGCCATGAACGTGATCCAGCAGCGTCGCAGGCCCAAGCGCCGCTCCACCGGCGTCGGCCACGTCGACATGGACGTGAGTAGACCTTGTGCACTCGAAATAAGGTCGCAAATGGAACTAATCATCATCAAACGCATCCCCTGCGAGCACACAAGCGGCCATGAACGTGATCCAGCAGCGTCGCAGGCCCAAGCGCCGCTCCACCGGCGTCGGCCACGTCGACATGGACGTGAGTAGACCTTGTGCACTCGAAATAAGGTCGCAAATGGAACAAATAATCATCAAACGCATCCCCTGCGAGCACACTAGCGGCCATGAACGTGATCCAGCGGCTCCGTAGGCCCAAACGCCGCTCTACCGGTGTCGGCCACGTCGACATGGACGTGAGTAGACCTTGTGCACTCGCAATAAGGTCGCAAATGGAACAAATCATCATCAAACGCATCCCCTGCGAGCACACAAGCCGCCATGAACGTGATCCAGCAGCGTCGCAGGCCCAAGCGCCGCTCCACCGGCGTCGGCCACGTCGACATGGACGTGAGTAGACCTTGTGCACTCGAAATAAGGTCGCAAATGGAACTAATCATCATCAAACGCATCCCCTGCGAGCACACAAGCGGCCATGAACGTGATCCAGCAGCGTCGCAGGCCCAAGCGCCGCTCCACCGGCGTCGGCCACGTCGACATGGACGTGAGTAGACCTTGTGCACTCGAAATAAGGTCGCAAATGGAACTAATCATCATCAAACGCATCCCCTGCGAGCACACAAGCGGCCATGAACGTGATCCAGCAGCGTCGCAGGCCCAAGCGCCGCTCCACCGGCGTCGGCCACGTCGACTTGGACGTGAGTAGACCTTGTGCACTCGAAATAAGGTCGCAAATGGAACTAATCATCATCAAACGCATCCCCTGCGAGCACACAAGCGGCCATGAACGTGATCCAGCGGCGTCGCAGGCCCAAGCGCCGCTCCACCGGCGTCGGCCACGTCGACATGGACGTGAGTAGACCTTGTGCACTCGAAATAAGGTCGCAAATGGAACTAATCATCATCAAACGCATCCCCTGCGAGCACACAAGCGGCCATGAACGTGATCCAGCGGCGTCGCAGGCCCAAGCGCCGCTCCACCGGCGTCGGCCACGTCGACATGGACGTGAGTAGACCTTGTGCTCTCGCAATAAGGTCGCAAATGGAACAAATCATCATCAAACGCCTCCCCTGCGAGCACACAAGCGGCCACGTCGACATGGACGTGAGTAGACCTTGTGCTTTCGCAATTAGGTCGCAAATGGAACAAAACATTGTTATCCAAACTATCTTAATCAAAAGATTTATTCCGCAAACAAGCAAAATGTATAACTCTTAACTCAAGAAAACACTAGCTAGTAGTAGTAGTGGCTCAACAATAAAATCTTGACATTTTATTGTTGAGCCATTTAGAAAGAAAGAAAGAAAATACATTTATTTAACATCACAACGTGGCACACAATAAAAAAAACACTAGCTAGTACTGTCGAGATTTTAGTTGTTGAGCCATTTAGAAAGAAAAAAAGAAAGAAAATATATATTAAAGAGATAAATTAAGAGCTCACCTTATACTGGACACGTCAAAGCTACGATTAAAAACCAAAATTGGTGGACACTTAAATGGTCCAACAATTAAAAAGACCTTGACCGTGCATTAATCAAAACAAAATTAATTACTATGTTAGTTTTACATGTCGCACAACAATATCTGAAAAAAAAAAAAAAAACTATAGTACGCACTTCATAACATAGTATAATATATTTAACACATGCGTTCGAGAAACTAGGTAAGAAATGCCGGGCGTTCATTATAATACACATTACTTCCGCATCGTGAAACCGCTAAACTAGAAGTGACAGCTACATCCAGCTACATCTAATTTGAACACTATGCCTTTAACTTTAAGATCAAAATTCAATGGACATGAGCAATACTTATCCGAATTGACTCCTCATGGATGTCAAAATTGAAAGCAATATGCGTAATATCAAATGCTTTCGAGTTTGTTATTAGTATAAGCGTGAGTTTGGTTGAATGTCACGTGAAGATGTCCAATATAGATAGCCGATTGGTCATAGTTAGACGAAAATTATTTAACTGGAGTCTAGTAAATCTTGACATAAGAACTTTTCCTGACTCTAAATTAAAAGTATTTTTAACTTAGTCTAAAAACCGAGTTCTCAATTCATCGGAATCTTGTATTTTTTATGTATTTTCTTTGATAACTCATAGACGGCCGGACGGATTTGGAGATTTTTATTTGTTTGGAAGGGTATCCTTTCCGGGTGGCCTCATGGCCATGAGGTCAGGATCTGATGATGGAGGAATTGATGGAACTCTTCAACCTGTCCAGACGTCAACTCCTACTTAGCAAAAAACTAGCTCGTAATACATCCATCTCTCACATTATCTACATAGCATTAGAACGACCTCGCTAAAAGACGTCGTAGCAAAAAGACTACTTTTTCAAAAGTACTGTCAGTAATAAAAACATTTAAGGCATGTATGTTATTCTTATAATGTTGAATTCCCACTTCTGATGTAAAAGATAGGTAGGTTAGGTTCGTTAGGTATCTTCAGATGCCCGAAGGGCAGACAGACCAGAAATAGGAGCCCCGCTCTGCGGGGCTCCGTCGAAACTGTCGAAGTGAGACTAGACCATTCATAATAGGAGAACCTTGACTTTTTTCCATTTTCATAACTAGAACCACCTATTAAAAGTGTGGTCTCCTGGTATTTCGACAGTTTTGACGGAGTCCCGCAGAGCGGGGCTCCTATTTCTGGCCTGTTTGCCCTTCGGGCATCTGAAGACACCTAACGAACCTAACCTACCTATCTTTTACATCAGAAGTGGGAATTCAACATTATGCGATTTGGACTTTTGGAAAATTCTACTATATGCTAATTCAACATTTTAACATTCAACATGCTGCAAATTCAACTTTATGCAAATCCAACATTTTAGGAATTCATCCTTGTGGTTCTAAAGGCTAATAATCACCTACATTATAAGTGGCCAGTTTTGTATTCAATTGTACCTCTTTTGAAAAAGTAGTCTTTTTGCTACGACGTCTTTTAGCGAGGTCGTTCTAATGCTATGTAGAGAATGTGAGAGATGAATGTATTACGAGCTAATTTTTTTGCTAAGTAGGAGTTGACGTCTGGACAGCACTTAAACTTCTACTGCTTACGTAAATCTTAGGTGGCCATGTAGTGTAAAATGATGTTAAAATTGTATACATCAAAAGACACACACATCCATACTAATATTATAAATGGGAATTGTCCGTCTGTCACGGCAACACGGAGCGACAAATTGACGTGATTTTTTAAGTGGAGATAGTTAAAGGGATGGAGAGTGATATAGGATAGTTTTTATCCCCGAAATAATCCCCTGAGGGGGTGAAATGGGGGGAGAGGGGGGGGGGGGGGGTTGGTAAAAGTTTGTTTGGAGCTGCGATATAAACGAGTTCCAAGCGGACGGAGTCGCGGGCAGAAGCTAGTAGAACGTAAAACCATATATTGCATGTACTAACATTATAAAATCATAAAAAGAACATCAACAATGCAACATGAAGGTAGCAAATTATCGTTAAAAAAACAATAGAGGGACGACACCATGTCCAATAATTTAGCTATAAATTCGTCGACGCTGTATAATGGTATCTAACCGGCCACGTCGCAGATGGTCTGACCCCTTATCATGGTCAGACCCCTTATCTTATCACTCGATAAGCGACAGGATAGAGCGTTCGTCACTGGCTGCCACCGTTCGATAGAACGAGACGGCACTCCTATCGGGTCTGATGTGACACCGTATATATGCTAGGTACCAGGATTCCATGAAGTGTCAGTAATCAGTGTAATTGTTGCAGGACATCGTAAACGACCGCGGCGGGGGCGGAGAGGGAGATGGCGAAACAGAAACTATCCAGGTAAGGAATATTACGGTATTAATGGGTATAATAAAGATTTCGAGTTGCCCTAATAGGGATGATGACTCAGATTTTTATGATGTCATTTGAACCAGTTTTTGGAGAGGAACAAATGTTTGTATGGTAGCAACTACAATTAAAGAACATGATTACCCAAAAAATTGAGACAAAGATTGACGTGGCCGGCGGCAGCGCAAAACTGATATTCGTTAGTACAAAGTAAACATTCACGAACGAAATTACCAATTAATTAACAACGTAAAATTTTTGTAGTGTCAACTCCAAATTAGTCACTATATATCTTGGAACACACAATATTATAATTTACTAAAATAATGTTTCTAATCGACACCTATAAATGTGCGTTTTAAATCAAGACAACTCGCAATATTTAATTATAATTTGATATTCTAGTTCCCAATTCAGCCTTACTTCATTTGAAATACGATTCGAATGTCTGATTTGCCTGTATGCGAGGCATTTTAAGTTATAGCACAGTAAAGTGCATTTTTGGCAATGGTGTCGTAACGCACCCACGGTAAATCTAAAAGCAACGGGCTATGCCGATATTATATGATTTATAGCGTTTTGTTTCAACAGAAGCGGTTTTATGTTTGGTTTGTAATAGCATATTAGGGTCGGTTGCACTAAACCGTCTGTAATCGTAAGCCAGTGTTCATTAAAATCAGGAATGTGTGGAAAGTTTGACAAGTTTCTTGCCAGCGCCATATTTAACGTTGATTGGTGCAACATGACCTTAGTCTACGCTCGGTTACGGGGACACTTACGGAAAGGTTATTTTATCACGATTTTTATTAGTACGAAAATGTAATAAAAAGTACTTATATTCAACGGGCGTCAAATTTGAAACAACAACCTTTTGTATACAGTTTTATTGAAAAAAACCATTTCGCACCTGCAATTCAGCAAAGAGTAATTGTTGACCTCAAATGAGGGATCAAAGTTGGACTTATCTTCGCTGACTCTGATATCCAAAAAAGAGTCTAACGAGGGATTGCAGTATTACCTTCTTGGGCGTAAACACTTGAATCCCTCGTTACGCTCAAGTTTCAATGCACAGTCCTCGCCATAGATATAAATAGTTTTTGCTCCCTTAAGACACAATCTACTATTCCACGGGCCAGATGAAATTCAATATTATAACGATGTCATAAAGAATTTACCAGGGCAAAACTTATGTATACGTTATTCTTTAATTTATCTGTTCGCTTGAGAAACATAAACAGTGTACAATAGACCTCAATACATGTATACGTTGCTCGCCTTATTACAATGGAATAAGGTTCAAAATTGTAAACGTAACATCTTTGACGTCTACTACGAGACAAGTACACAGCCGTGTTCTGTTTTGCGTGCGTATGATTCAAGCGCGGCAGGTGCGCGCTGTCACGAACCCTAATGAGATGACATGTAGGATACGCGACCGTTTAGTTACATTAGTATGGCGTTCATGGCAGAGCTAGGCAGTGGGAAACTGCCTCGGGATAAACACATTTACGATCCATACTAGCGTTCTGCTGCTAGCTTCATGCTGATCACAAACAAATTTCCCCTTTCCTGCATTCGAATTGGATCGTCGGCTTCAAAGGCAGACATAACTTTCGACGAGGCTAAGATATCACAGTTCGTTTTTTTAACTATTTTTAACCCCCGACGCAAAGAGTGTTTGTGTATCTGTGTGTCTCTCTGTGGTATCGTAGCTCCCAAACGGATGGACCGATATGAATGCGGTTTTTTTGTGTCGTAGATAATTTTATCCCGAGTGTTTTTGCCATGTTTCATGAGAATCTGTTCAGCCGTTTTTGAGATATTGTAATTTGAAATGAAAATGTCGGGGGTTTTTCTAAGTTGTAGTTATTATAAGCGCTTTCTAACTTGGCCTGTTCGTTTGGTTGCCAGTCAACCGATTGAGCTGTAATTTTAGGTATAAGTACAGTTTGGATGACAATTCAATATTATGGTACCATCGAGCTGATCTGATGATGGAGACAGAAGTTACCATGGAAAATCAGTACTTAATCGACGTAACCCCGTTGAGTTTGCGCTCGTTAGAATCGTCTCTATGAGTAGTTGATGACGGTATACAGAAAAGGACAGTTAGCAATCATCATCATCATCATCAGCCTATATACGTCCCACTGCTGGGCACAGGCCTCTCATGTATGAGAGGGAACGGCCAGTAGTCCCCACGCTGGCCCAGTGCGGATTGGGGACTTCACATACACCTTTGAATTTCTTCGCAGATGTATGCAGGTTTCCTCACGATGTTTTTCCTTCACCGAAAAGCCTAACGGTAAATATGAATTCATATTCCGTACATAAGTTCCGAAAAACTCATTGGTACGAGCCGGGATTCGAACCCACGACCGCCGTTTGACAGCCGCATGCCTGAACCACTGGGCTACCGGAGCTTATCGTAGCTTATGTGGGCAGTTAGCAATAAAAAACAAAAATTAATGCCTTTGCCTTTGCACCAAAAATGCTTTTTTACGTATACTTATTTACAAACCTAATAAAATACCGTATAACTATTACAGCGAGTGTGTTTACACTCGTGTGACGGATTTATGGAGGCAAGATATATTACTCCAGTCTATTTACATTGTAGTTTTTATATGAATACACGAGTCGTAAACTAGCTTCCCATACTGATTGCCGTATCTTTATAAAAACGCGCGGACACTTAGTACAGGTCGATTCACGAGAGTTGGCGCGGAAAATATATGAATCTGTCATTAATTTCATAGACATTACGCGCCAGCTCTTGTGAATCCACCTGTACTAACATGTAGTACGAACGACAACAACGTTATCTGACCATCCTGTTTTTATATAGAACCTTAAAGTACACGGATGGTCAGTTAGCTGTCTGTCGATAGTACTTATGGCCGCTCCACACGATGGGCCATCCTGACCCATCATACAGCATTCGGCTATGCGGTGGAACGAAACATAAATATGTCTTACTCCCTTTAACGCGTAGTTGCGTCCTGTTCCTGCGCTCCACAGGATGGCCCATCGTGTGGAGCGGCCATTAGGTTTAGAAACGGTAGGTACCTACATTTCAGTACTATCTTAGTGTACCTCGCGGCTGCGTTACACAGAACCCAGGGAGGGGATAAATTATATCCCGTGTCTATATTGTCCACCCTGAATCAATTTTATATACTGCTGAAAGGCTGAAAAAATCTTTGTTATCGGAGTAATAGTTCCGGAGATGACATAAATCTCACAGACTTTTCGCCTTTAGTATACATATCCGTAAATATATTCAACACCGATACTTAATTACCTCTTTGCTTTACCCGCACATTAATTACCTCTTTGGCTGAGTTCATAGTCTGAAATAAAATTTAACAACATAAATAATTTAGAAAATCACCAAGACGTTTTACTTAAATAATATCAAAAGCGATGTTGGCAGGATTACAGGCAATATGATTTAAAGCATGAGAAGAGATATGAGAGAGCTTCCTATGTAAAAGACGCAGTAAGATACTTGAGATTGTTTGAGTTGGCTGAATTGCATCAAAGTCGTCCATTCAAACAGCAGCTCTACCGGCCAACGTAGAAGATTCAAATTCCAATGGCTGTTTTATTAACAGTCCGTCACATCATTAATACATGATGTTAGTATTGGATAATGACTTTGAGTTCTTTGGTCTTTACATGGGTTACACGCGGTCCCGTGTATTGCAAGTCGCCAGCCTGTTTTTAAAGCTCCGATCCGACGCAAAGAGAGGGGCGTTATAAGTCGTGTCTGTGTATCTGTCTGTTGTATCGTAGCTCCCAAACGTATGAACCGATTCTCGTTTAGTTGTTTTTGTGTCATAGATAATTTTATCCCGAGTGTTCTTTGCCATGTTTCATGAAAATCTCTTCAGCTGCTTTTGAGATATTTGACTTTGAAATGAAAATGTCGGAGGTTTTTCAACTTTTCTAAGTTGTGGGGACGAACGTGAAGTAATGATAAGTTTTTGCGTGCTGCTGACAAATTAATTGGTGTACGAATGTTATTCCGAATTTGCAGGGCTAGTGGCCGCCGAAGAATTTAAACAAACTTAACCCTCAATTCATTGAACGAGTGGGCGAGGCGAACGAAGTTCTATGCTTTAGTTGGATCGTCCTGCGGTATAGTTGTGGCGGCGAACGAAAAATCCGGCGAAGTGCGAGTTTGACCACCGCACGAAGGGTTCCGTATCTATAAAAACGGCATTAAAAAACACGTTTGTGGTGTGAGAGCCGCCTTAAATATTTATTTTATATTTATTTAGATACATATCATCTGTGAAAATTTCAACTTTCTAACTATCACGGCTCATGAGATACAGCCTGATAATAGACAGACAGACGGACGGACAGCGGTGCCCGTTTTACCCTTTGGGTACGGAACCCTTAAAACCATAGAGGTTTGAGTAGCGCCGTAAAATTTCCTCACAGAATGGTGCCACTGCCATCATGCGCGATGGGGGCGGGGTGTCAAAACGATGCCAGGCAGCCGTTTAGTGCGAAACATCCGCATACCGGGTTTTGGGCAGGTGTTTGTGTAGAATCTGTAAGGAGCTCGCATTCTATGTATTTTTCGTTCGCTGAGTTGTGGTCTTATCTTATCTTATCTTATCTTATCTAGATGAGGGCCCTTTCGGATGCACTTCGACCCAGTGGGATCTTTTGTGCATTTGCCCTCTCCTTACGTCTACTCCCAACCTCGCTCCATCATTTCCACATAGCGGATGATGCAGCTCAGCGGAAGTGCCTTGAATTCCTTTGGTTGCGGATAGCCGTTACCAAAGTAATTCATTCTTTGTCTGGCAAGGGCATGACATTCACACAGTAAGTGTTCCTTAGTCTAATCCTCCTCGCCACACATTCTACAGTCTAAGCTATCTGATAGTCCCATCTGGCCCAAGAGATCCTTGACCCCGAAGTGACCTGTGAAAACCCTAGATATGATTCTGAGCTGCTTCCTACTGAATTTCCAGAGTTTGTTAGTCCAGCCCGAGTCCACTCCTTCTATGAAGAGCTTTGAGTGCCTTAAGCCCGCCTCATTGCTCCACTCGTATTGGTGTTTGGTTTTGGCGTAGGCTTTAATGGCCGAAATTATGGTTCCCTGCGAGAGTCCCAAAAATGGTTCTGGACCTACAAAGTGGTTTGTAGACCCCCCTCTAGCAAGCTCATCCGCTCTTTCGTTGCCTCGTTGAGTTGTGGTCATTAAATAACCAAAAACTGTCTTATCAGATATTTTCGAAAAAGTATAAAACATATAGTAAAATGGAGAAAAAAGGGACCGAACTTTAAACAGGGCGCAATAATCTGTTTAACTGGTATTCGAGTCCCTAACAATTTTCTGCTGGAATTAAATCATGTTCAGTTTACTCACGATACTCAGAAACAAACTTATTCGAACTTGAACGCACATGTGCGTTGCCGGCACTAAACGCCTTAATGAATGCAAGAATAGTAACAGCTAGGCCCGATGCCGCCGAACAATGGGCCGAGTATTTTTAGCGCGGCGATTCGCTTCTGCGAATCCGTCAAATGTACATTTGACAGGTTCGAAATAGCGCACAGGTGACTGTATAAATCCACCGTCCTGTGGCACCGCTGTAAAAGAACACGGGAACACTGACAAGCTCTAAAATAACATAAGTCAACACTCGTCGTCACGAATATGTACATTAGTCTTTTTTGAATATGGTTCAATTTTCCGTGTACAGTTTTTCGGGATATACTTGTCTTGAAACAGCTTCCTCAATTCGCGTAAGTTCAATGCGATCGTAAATTGGAATTTGATTCGTTTATTTTTGACCTTGACTCAGTTTTGTAACTTGGTTTAACCTTTTCACCGCCAAACACGTGAAATCACGTCATCGACGGTTCGTGACACCGACGCCAAAGACGGCATTTGCCGACATTTTTTTTATTTTTTTTTATTTATGTAAACCTACTCTGAAATAGCCCAATTTCATGTTGGCATTATTTCTTTATCCATTATTTTTTTACCCTTGTGGCGTGAGGTGGCACGGCAAGTTGCTTTACCATCTAGCGGAGAAAAGGTTAAATTTATTTTCCCTCGGGTCTTTTGCTGTAGTTATATTGTCATTGTTATTGAACGCCGTGGGAGACGTAAGAGTGGACTGTGGAAACCAAGGGTGAAGTGTGTTGCGGGCGATGGGCTAGCAACCTATCACTGCAATACCACATTTACTCCATTTTTCAACATACAATTGCTAAAAGTGGCACTGAAATTCAATTGTATGTTTTTTTCTGACCTCGTTTCGTTTGCAGCAGCCTGAAGGGCTGTAGCTGCGGGTCTTGGCTGGCCTGTGGGTAGACTCCACTACGGGGCTACCCGACTGCCGCAATAGCAGTTGTATGTGCTCTGTCTACCCCTTTTACACACACACCCCCCTCCCCCTTTACCCCTTTTATACAGGCGTGAGTTTATGAGTAATATTGAACGGGCGAGCGAAGCGAACGAAGTTCTCCGATTCAGTTTGATGAAATTCTTTCGTATGTCCGTCTGTTCTCCACTGTTCTCATTTCTCAATCGATTCTCGTGAAAGTTTGTGAGCGGCTCAATCGGGAACTTCACGGGCAACTAATTGATAATTTTCATCTCAGTTCACTTCGGAAAGGCAATCCGAGTCAACATCTATTTACGTTGGGAAATGCAAGGTCGCTTACAAAGTGCGACAAGGATCCAGTACTGGCAGCTCGTGTCGCGTTCTAAGGGTGTTTTCCCACCAAAGCACTAAACAAGTGCATTCAAAAGATTTCTTTAAAACCCAACTGGCTAGGCTCCGAAACTAGTGGACCGATTTGAAAAATTCTTTTACCAACATTATCCCTGATGAATCCAGAGTTGTAATCTACAACGTTTCGGGAGCTCAATTACTGCGAGCCATCCGGTTACCTCTCGGACACTGAAACTACCCGTCATTGCTTTAACTACATATATACATAAAAAAAGCTTCGCATATCTCTGGTGGATATTCACCCTTAAACCCGCCAACACGCTGGTGTTTAGTGCGGAAAACAGTATAGCGTTCATGTTCTTAAGTTGAGTATTAGGAAGCGAATTTTCCACCGGCCCTAAACATTATATTTAGAAATTACTTTGCAAATAAAATAAAAACTACTGTCATTGACCTATTTTTCTTGAACTGTTAGCGATATTTAATAATCTAGTAGAGTGCAGAGCTAGCATGACCATCTTTAAATCAGTCGTAAAAGCCGCTTCCTGAGCTTATCGTCCATTGTTTCCCACAAATTATAATGTTCAACACATTCGACGAAACTCTCCCATCTCGCAAATGAAACAAGTCCCTTGTGCAACTAGTTATATTTTTCGTTTGTGAATCATATCTAAAATTACATAAGTACCTACTCATTATTGTTTCAAAAACGTGACAGCTAATGAAACACGCTTGGCACATTACTCTTCTCGTTTTGGTCCGTGTAGGCAGAATCTTGCGGAGATACCTGAACGTTGGCAAGACTTTAAATGGCATTTTACGTGGTACATGACTTCGGAGAAACTTGGATGTTTCTTTATATATTTTGAGTAATCTGTATGCAGTCGCTAATTTTGTTTTGGCACAGACATGTTTATGAATACGATTCTTATCTATAGTGTATTTAAAAGTCTCCACTGGTCGAATTCATAATTTAAATTCGCACTTCGAGTTCAGTTGAAATGATGCATATTCGGTGAGATGCCCATAAATAACTTGAGAAGTACTTCTCGAATAAATTTAGAACTAAATACTCGCAAACTGTACTATTTTAAATATTACTTACTGTTTTTGGTTTTTTTTCTATCATGATTTTGTAGTCGGTAATAGTGAGTGCGTAAGAGATAATCCATTTAAAATCTCATATAAAGATTAGTTGCATGGATAATTTGTCGGCTGGGTAAATAGACCTGGTTAACTGGTAAATCACTCGTGCCCGCAAAAGAAAAAAAGATAGCTTAGCGTCCAGAGGACCGATTATTGACTTTCGAGCGCTCGAAAATTTAATAAAAGTTAATACGTTTATAGTGTCAAAATGGGCGGCACTTACTTTCTACCAATAGAATTAAATACGAGTGGTCAATACCACTCGTTTTTAAATTTTCTATCGCTACTTCAAAATAGCATTTCATAATTTTTATCAGTTTTCGAGTGAAAGAGTCGAGCGCTCGAAAGGCAAAAATCGGTCCCCAGTTGCGTCGATTCATTTTACCTTTGTGTTTGAATCCGATTTAGAATCAAACATTTATTTGTGACACACTAACAGCAGACTATACAAAGACAAAACAAAAAGTCAATCTGCCGCGTCACTAAATGTGGGCCGATTGCATAGCATGGTGCCGGCTTTGCAGCTTCGCTGTCCTTGGGCACAGGGGTTTGATCTTTGTTCCAATGTACTCGGTTAAGTTATACGAATATGATTAACCAATCAAAGAGATAATAAAGCGGTCCAAATAGAATAAATGGGCTAGGGTTACTATGACACGTTGGCCCTTGGCCAGATGCCGTAGCGTAACGCGGGCCGGTGATCCGTCAAATGCGACGGCTCGATGCGACGTTTAGACTACTATTTGTTTATGTCACTATTTAATACTACACTATTTCACTAACATGACAATAGTCACCAGAAATGACAATTCTATGAACGTATGTAATTGTATGTGTGTATGCCGCTGGCTACGTTACTTATTGCTTGGCAAGGCAAAAATTGAGAGATTGGTGAAATGGGGGTCGGTATTTATAGGCGCTACATCTCTTTAATCGTTCTCTCGTAAAAAGTTTCACCAATTTCTATTCCTTGGGGCATGACTTCTTGGTTAATAAGAACCCTATGTCCTTCTCGGGACTCACTGGGTCGACTCACAGATGAATAGTGATGTTCTAACCAACTGACTCTACCTGAGTTTGGTTGTTTCTTCATTTTCATATTAGTGTTAAGCTACCGGAGTGCTCGTAAAGGACGTCGATCATGGAACATGGTCATCCGATTTCAGTTCTATAATTTACAACGCCAAATTATTGCAATCAATTTATAAAATTAATGTTAGAGATCGGTAAATAGTGAAATCACGTAGTTTTGAAATAAAAGATACAATTGATTAAGAATAAAATAGTGGCTTCAGCATAACTGCATAGAAACCGTCATAACGCAGGCTTCGCGCCATGGAATAGGGACACCACGAGATTTGCGAACAAATGAGATTGACAAATTGCGACAAGATGCACTTTGCTGTTAGCCAAGTGGGTATCGCGGGCCGTATTCGCTAGGGTATACATAAAAATGATGATAGCTCGCGACATTGCGGTCATATTGTCGATTATGAATTTTCTGATGTCATCGGTAATCTATTTATTACGAATGGGTTATCATCATCCTCTTATCGTTATTCCCGGTTTTGCCCTAAATGAGCCCGGGGTCCGCTTTGAGACCTAATCAGAAGATTTGGCATAGGCACTAGTTTTACAAAAGCGACGTTCCAACCCAGAGCGAAAACTAGACATTATAATTATACCAGTTTACCCACGATGTTTTCCTTCGCCGACAAGCTAACGGTAAATATTCAGTACGTAAGTTACGACAGACATTGGTACGAGCCGGAATTCGAACCCACGACCGCCGCATGACAGCCGCATGCCTGAACCACTAGGCTGCCGTAGCTTATCTATTAATACTAATGGATGACCATTCTTATTACATAATCGAAACGTCAAGAGAGCGTTGAGTCGGCTGACTGGTGGCTGACGGGCGGCCCAGGTATCGCTGGGAAGTCTGTGTTGGGCTGAAGCTGAGCCCAGCAATTGGCAGAAAGTGGGACAGGATCGGGTAAAGTGGCAGTGGTTTCCGAGGCCAAGACCTTGATTTGGATCACTGTCCCAAAATAGTAGTAGTAGAGGATTTAGTTGTGGACAAGTGAAATCAACATAACACATGATGTTTGTTGATATCGATCGTATCATCGCATACATATTTAGATTTAATATATCAAGATAAAAAATACGCTATAAACTTGTGAAGATGTCGAAATTATAAGAATCTTTATAATAAGAAATAAAAATAATATCCAATAAGTCGACACAGAAAGTGGAATTATTATCTTCTAAAACGAATTGTCATTTAACAACATATTCGAAACTGGGTGCCGCGCTACTTAATAATTTCGCAACCGGACTGAGAATGGAACAATACACCAGAAACCGACAGAACTCGCTAGGCGTTCGCTAGTTTCATACTACTCCCCGTCTAGCGGGCTGAGCCGGCATCTGAGCTAACTTTTCGAGTGCCTACCAGCCAGGTTCTTGGTTGCGAACGTGTTAAACACAATGTTTCTGTGTGCGTAAGCTAGGGAGCGTTTTAGGAGCCTATGTTGCTGTCATGGTAGCGTCCGCCCAATCAAACGTGGTCGACTCTGTTTCGTGAGATAAACTCGAAATCTGATTACAAAATCGAGCCAATTCTAGCGCGCCGTCGTGTTGTTCATCAGTAATTACGTAAACGAAATGCATCGCAAGTAATCACGCTAATCCTCACATTAGAGGACATGTGAAACATGTGTTCCAAAATACGTTCTCACCCAGCATCTCCCTTGCTCAGTTCGCAATAAACGTAAGTGGAGCGACTTCTTAACGAAGTGAGCCCGTGTTGTAGATAGAACAACCTACGCCCATTCGCTTAAGCTTGAGAAACACCAAATGCGCCCTCCAGGGGGTAAATCGAAGATATACATTTAGCATGCCAATTGGATTTCACAATATTCCGCGCTCATTCTTACGCTTTAGCTGGGCGCGCGTGGAAACGAAACGGCGAAGCGCACTGAACGTAAAGTGTGATCTGAAGCGACGATCAAACAGACACCCAGATTATTAATATCGGACGTTATTATACGTCAACAATGTTAGCGCGGTGGGTACGTCACGGCCATGTGCGGTCCATAAATATACTGAAGATGGGATCGATTGATAAGATTATGGTGTTATCATTAGCAATGGGTACTCATGTTGCTTGCGCGCAGAATATACGGAGTATCAGCGCCGTCGCCAGCTTTAGAGAAGCTTGGAAGAAGCTTTCGTCCTGTATAAAATTCTCAACACCAATATGCTTATATTACATAACTCAATTCCATCATCATCCTCCTAGCGTTATTCCCGGTTGTGTTCTAAAGGAGCCCTGGGTCCGCTTTGACATAGGCACTAGTTTTATGAAAGAGACAGCCATCTGACCTTCCAACCCAGAGAGAAAACTAGACCTTATTGGGATTACACCGGTTTCCTCAAGATGTTTTTCCTTTACCGAAATAAAATATTGCTCCTAAGGTTACACGATTTAGATCTTGGAACTTCGAACCCAGGACCTTCCGTTTCGTAGATTGTAACTACTCACTAGACTGATCAACCGTCGAGTATGCATACTGTTGAACATCGATGTTGTTTTCCAATCTTTACCTATTTACGTCGCCGGAAATTAGGTTATGAATATCACCCCGTCCTACGTCATTTGACTTGCGGAAATTTACTTTTTACGAACTGCTTCCGGTTCGAGTGGCGCTCTCAAATAGAAACGACAGTTAGTATTCATTTATACGACGTAAATATTTTGTCTTTTAAATAGCATAGTTCTTATATTCCGTCTTGCTTTCGGTTATTTGATTGGTTTGTTTTGTGAACCTCATTTGAGCTTTAATATCAGGAAGCATAAGGTCCTGGGTTTGTATCGGTAAGAAGCAAATATTTGTGTGATGAGCATGATTATTTGTTTCTGAGTCTTGGATACTTAGATTTCTATGTATTTAAGTTTTTATATCTATCAAATATATCTAATCCCAATAAGGCTTTCCCCCTGGGTTGGAAGGTCAGATGACAGTCGCTTTCATAAAACTAGTACTTATGCCAAATCTTGTGATTAGAAGTCAAAGCGGACCCTGGGCTCCTTTAGGGCACAACCGGGAATAACGGTAGAGGGATGATGATCACTGATCGGATTAGGTAGTGCCATTTTTGGTGAATGACCTAAAACATTGTACATACCATGGATAAGACTCGGAATTCCAGGACTCGTATTTTTTCACATAACATTTCCCTGACATGTCTTTAATTGAATTAGATAGTATAAGAAAACGCAAATTTAAAGATTCTGTCAATGAAAATAATTCGTTTATTTAACATTACTATCGTCTAACAGTTACAAGTAATCAATCAAACAATCGTGAAGCAAAAAACTGGCCAGTATGGATAAGTGTTAAAAAGGTTCGTCGCTACATGATAGCTTTGTTACTCTCTTAAATATTCGTTGCGAAAATATTTTACAATTTAAACATTGGATTAACTTGCTTACTATCAATAAACTGTAACAAAAAATAAAGTAGCAAGTATAAGTGAAGTCCGGCAAATCAAATGTAACATGAAACTTATGTAATATGTAATATGAACTTTAAGCTTTTCATATGAAATCTTGGGGTTAAAAGCTATATCCATACTTAGCTTACGCACCGAGACTCATAGAGATCCAGTGCTGGACATAGGCCTCCCCCAAAGAGTGCCAAAGTGACCGGTCCTTCGCCACCCGCATCCAGCGGACTCCAGCAACCTTTACGTGGGGGGCCTACCCACGCCGCGCCTTCCGTTACGTGGTTGCCACTCGAGAACCTTTCCACCCCAACGGCCATCGGTTCTACGTGCTATGTGTCACTGTTACTTAAGAGCGATTCGGAAGGCTATATCGGTTACCTTGGTTCTGCTGCGGAAAGCCTCATTTGTGATGCGATCACGCAGAGAAACTCCCAACATATAGCCCTCACTATTTCCCTTTAACCTCATGCAAAACCTTAATTATGGAAACCTGGAATACTTGAGATTGGCATCAGAGTAGTCGATTCAAAAAGCAACTCTAACTACCGTCCAAGGTTCCAATGACAGTTTTATATAAAGCCGGCCACATGAAATAATCTCAATTATGCCAAATATCAGCTTATTCGGATACAGTCAAATGGCTGGAAAATGGCAACTACGAAACCCTGCGTGTATCGTAACCGCGCACATCGCCAGAGGCTCTAGTATAAGTTTTACCGAAACAAAACGTTACGACCGCGTTCGCGTTTAGCTGTCAAATCCCATACAAATTGAGGGTAAAACGCAAACGCGATCGTAAAGTTTTGTTTCGGTAAAACTTATACTAGAGCCTCAGTTTTCGTCACGTCCAGTTTTCATCATCACTATCTTGACAGTGTTCCTATGACGCTTGTTCAGGCTATTAAAATATATATGGACGTAGTTGACGTTGTAAGAATAATAATTCACGGCGAATTTGATTGCGCACTATACCCGCCACGATTAGTTTGATAAAGTCAGTCTGCTACTTTATCTTCTAAGAACTTACGTCTTTCCAAAACTTGCACTGGCAGTAATATGATTATGATCTTCATTAACTTTCGTCACATCATAAGACTGCCATTTTACCGTGTTATTTATTACGTGACTATCATAAGAGCGTTTTCGTACAGTATCTTTCAGTATTCTTTTTCTTTCACTTCGAATACGATGTTCGATCTTAAGATAATCTGTGAATCTTAGAGATGAATCTTCTCAGAACGACTGACAGCTAGTATGTTCTCTTTTAATTGAAAGAGCGAGAGAAGGGAACGAAGTTCTCCATTTCGGCTTTGGTTAAAATTCTTTCGAATGTCCGGATGGCCGGCGTGCGGCTTACCGACAATCCGGCTGTTGTCCTTTAGCCCAGGCGCTCACTACGATTTTTTGTCGCACTTGCCATATGCGGGCACTTACATATAAACACATAGGTACGTTGCAGTTTTGCGACGCGATTATCTCTCAACCGATTCTCGTGATATTTTGTGAGCAGGTTCTATAGTTAATATAGTATATTTATGCCGATCCTGTTTTAGAATAAATAAATATATAGCCTCGGAAGTTCTACAGCTCACAGAGCGACTAGCTATAGATAGTCATCAATCAGGGAGAGGTAACCGACCGTTTTAAATAAACTACACTGATAAAATTGGAAGCTACAGCGAATCCGATTGAAGTGAAAATTGTTGCTGACACCTGTCATCATAAAAATCTCATTCAACTTGAAAAACGATTCGACAGAAACAAACGACGATTTCATTTGCCCTCCTTCTCCGTTGGCCTTGGGCTGTTCGGAGCCAATCAACGAAAACGCGCTTCACTCCTCATTGAGTACTAAGTTGTTTATGTTAGGTCTGTAGCGTATCAAATATTTACCAGGGTTTTATACTTTTATATGCTTTAGCATTGCGCACATAACAAAACAATTCACTGTTGATTATCAAATGATATTTAGTACATAAGTTTTTTAATAAATTTAGCGGTGGCTCTAACTAACTCAAGTGCATTCCTAATTCCTAATTAACTTAATCCAGAAACAATTGAAAGCGCGATCGTATAAACGGCGCGCGCTCCTTTTTCTGGTTCGTTGCTCTAAATATAAATTCTATTTTCAAGTTTACACTCTACACATTTGTTGGGTTCTGTGACCCAAATACGCGTGTTTTGAGTTGACTGGAGTTCGGAGTTTTGAAATCGCCGGGAAGCGTTTGCGCGCTTGGAATATTTGGATGGGAATCTTGTTACTTAACTAATGGGTTTCGTACAGTCGGCCAAGAAAGTGGTGTACCACATTTGAACTCTCTTATACAAGTAATAGAGTCCACAACTGGTAGAGCGGTTTCTTGTCTTACTGTACGGTCGCCGACAAAAGTAGATGGTTGTTTGGTGTTTTGGATTTACATTACGGTGGCTTGTAAAAATAGTTATTCCGCCCGAAATCATTATAAAAGTTATTGTCTCTAAGCATTGTACTATCAGAGGGGGCTTATCTTGAATAACAATAATTGAAGATCATCATTTAAATATAGGTACATATAAATCGATATTTTTTAGTTCGCTGCGAAAATATTTTAAGTTTAGTTTACACTACCGTTTACAAAATTTTACAAACTTTGTAACTATACTCATTCATTTGTTAAATTGCGTATGTCACGCATACGCATGAAAGAGACAGTTTTCAAGGACGGGACGGAAATAAGGATTACACGCACAGCATTATTGTTAGACTAGTCATCAATCAGTTGGCAGTTTCCTTCAGTATTGGCAACTGTACCCAAGGCCACGTTACATGGCGACCTCTGTTTCAGACACAGTTTCTATACATTTTTTTATTATTATACAACTAGCCTTCGCCTACGCATTGCAAAGAACTCGGGCAACGCTGCGGGATAAAACATCTATGCCTATGATCATCCAGATAGTCCATTCTATAGGTACGCAGGAGAAACACTTTTTGTAATCGAATGAGTAGTTTCGGACATTACCCCGTTACATGCAAACTTAGAAAGCTACAATTTCACAGACTTTTTAACTAGCTGCCCGGCCCAGCTTCGCATGGTTAGTTTTCCGTTTCCCGTAGGAGTTAAGCATTTTCCCGCGGTAAAAATTAGCCTATTATGTTAATGTCGGCTACTAATGGTAAAATATTTTTTCAAAACGGTCCAGTAGTTTCGGAGCCTATTCAATACAAACAAACAATCAAATCTTTCCTAGTTATAACATTAGTGTAGATATAGGTAAGGATTAGTGGGAAATTGTATACTACTCACCAGTGTTGGGCAAAACGTAATTGAATTACAAATTACTAATTGCAATTACAAAATGTAATTGCAATTACAAATTACAATTACATGGAAAAAGTAATTGAAGCCTCAATTACAAATTGCAATTACAAAATGTAATTTGTAATTTCAATTACCAATTACATTTTGTAATTAAAATTGGTAATTCATTACTTTTTCAATTACAAATTACTTTTTTCTAACACAATGTTCATGTATATTTTGGACTTGGAGATTTTTCATAAAAATATTTCCTCACATTTTAGTGTTTTTTTAATTCGGTCGTACAAAATGCTTAAAAATAATCACAAAATGTCATATAAAGTTGTCCCCAAAATCACTTCTTTCAACGATATACTTCAACTCGATGTGTTAGACGGCGCGGTGCTATCTAGGACTTAGAGAAATTTCTAACAATAATTTTATTTTAACGTTTTGCTGTTTTTTTTTCAATTGCGTCGTAAAGTATGCCTAAAAAGAATCATATTATGTCATATAAACTTTTTCCCAAAATAGCTCTTTTCAACGATGTACCTACTTAACTTCGATGGATCAAAGGACTTAGAGAAATTTCCATCAAAAATGTTTTTGTTAGTTTTCGGTTTTTATTTTTATTCCATTGATAGCAATGCTTAAAACAATCACAAGATATCATAGTTTTCCCCTAAATCGCTCCTTTCAACGATATACTCGATGTGTTTTAGACGGCGGTGCAGGTGCTATCAAGGACTTAAGAGAAATTGCCATAAAAAAAATTTTTCTTACTTTTTGGTTTTCGTTCCGTTGAAACAATACTTAAGGAGAAGCGCAAAACGTCAAATAAACTTTTTACCTAAATCGCTATTTTCAAAGATATACTCAGTCACAATGTTAGAAGGAATCGATTCCAGGACTTACGAAGAATTTACGAGCAAAAAAAATATTTTTAATTTTATTATTGGTTTCCAGTTCAATCGTAAAACACACACAAAAATAAAGACAAAACGTCAAATAAACTTCTTTCTACGATGTATACTTACAGAGATATCGAAGTTTTAGTGAAAAGTAATTGAGCAGAAAGTTGCAATTACAAATTATATAACTAAGCAATCGGCATACCTAGTCAATTACAAATTTCTTTATCTTAATTTTTATTTTAAGTGCGCATCAAAAGAATCACAAAATTGTAAAATTATATTTTAAACAAATCTCTCTTTTCAGAAATATGCAATACCAACTCTTAAACTATCAACTGCCATCGGCAGTATCGGCACACGGTTTTTAGGACTTAGAAAATTTCTGTCAATAATTTTTTTTGACGTTTTGCTGTTTTCTTCAATTGCGTCTTAAAGTATGCCTAAAATAAAGTATATTACGTTTCATAAACTTTTTCCCAAAATGGCTCTTTTCGATGATATACTTAACTTCGATGGATCAGAAGCGAAATTCTCAAGGACAAGAGAAATTCCATCAAAAATTTTTTTCATAGTTTATGGTTTTATTTTTATTCTATCGAAAGCAATGCTTAATAAGCATCACAAAATGTCATATAAAGTTTTCCCGAAAATCGCTTCTTTCAACGATATACTCGATGTGTTAGACGGCGGTGCTATCTAGGACTTAGTGAAATTACCATAAAAAAATTTTTCTTAGTTTTTGGTTTCTGTTTTTTTCTATCGAAAACAATGATTAAAAACAAGCACAAAACGTTAAATAACTTTTTTCCCAAAATCGCTCTTTTCATCGTTATGCTCAACCACAATGGTCGAACGAATCTATTTAAGGACTTGGATAATTTTGGACGAAATAATTTTTTTTTTTAGTTCACTATAAAAAACGCGCAAAAATAAGCACAAACTGTCAAGTAAACTTTTTTCTAACATGTGTCGTTAGAGAGATATCGAAGTTCCAGTTAAAAGTAATTGAGCAAAAAGTAATTGCAATTACAAATTACATGTAATTGCAATTACCAATTATAAGTAATTTCAATTACATGAAATTTTAATTACATTCAATTGAATTAACGTAATTGAATTAATAATTGTGTAATTTGTAATTAAATTACAAAAAGTAATTAATTACGCCCAACACTGCTACTCACTTGGTACATTAGAAAAATAAATAAATTTCGAAACATTTCTTACATTTTGTCTTTTTACGTTTCATTTGCCGGCGGAAATTCTGCCGGTATAGGTACGAGTCTAAAAAGTAGAATAAATAAATAAATAAATATAAGGGGACTATCTTACACAAATCGACCTAGTCCCATAGTAAGCTAAGTAAGGCTTGTGTTATGGGTACTAGACGACGATATATATAATAGATATAAATACTTAAATATAGAAAATATCCATGACTCAGAAACAAATATTCATGCTCATCCATCACACAAATTTTTGCCCTTACCGGGAATCGAACCCAGGGCCTCTTGCTTCGTAGGCAGGGTCACTACCAACTAGGCTAAAGCGGTCGCAACAGCGGTCGTAATAATTCACTAAGGCCGGGAAATTAGAAAAAAAATAACTTTGCGAGTATTTTGACAGAAGATGAATTCGGCGAGTCTTTAAATGAAGTGTTTAACAGGTTCTTTCCGACACATTAAAAAAACAGATGTAAATTATGTCGGGCGATAGAATGCATTTTGCGGGCATATGATTATGATTATGAGTTCCTTTCTTACTATTATCTATCCACCGGAACGGCCGAATGCATTATCTTCTGAAGTCCTTTTAAGGTATTTCATTGTGGAAAGACTGACAAAGTTTAAGGTGCTGCATAGCAACACTGGTGCAACGAAATACAGAAAGCTGTATGCAAATTCATCCCGGAAATATTTCGATAAAAAAGTGCGTACATCCCAGAAATGCCTTAGAGTCCATTTGTCACGCGCTAAAAAAACGGTATTGAAAAAAAACAGTGTTTTCTATATATATTTTTAATCTTGTATGACTTTTGGGTTACCAATTACTCGTAGATCACTAATTTCACGAAGACGCGCTACACTCATTACTACTAGTTTGTATTTTGTCTATAGCGTACTATCGCCAGCACAGTTAAACTGGCCATCCGTGCACTTTATGTGCATTGTAATAAGGTTCAATATAAAAAAGGATGATCAGTTAACTTTGTTGGCGTACTGTATCCCTTGCCTGTCGTACAAGGCGACTAAAAGGGGTCCTTGGGGTGGTGCAAGGTTACAGTAGTACCTAGTACGGAGGCGGAAATCGTAAAAAAAGGTTGGACTCTCAGGCATGACGCTAGGGCGGAACTGGTGCGTACCGTAGGAGATCCCAGTGCCGTCCGAAATGCGTCGAGGGGGGCCATCGGGGAATGTTTATTCTCCCATTCAAAAAAGTTAATTTGGGGCGCGCCGTCTTGGATAAAACGATCTATAAATCATCATCATCCTCCTAGCGTTATTCCCGGTAATGCCCTTAAAGGAGCCCGGGGTCCGCTTTGACACCTAATCCTAAGATTTGGCATAGGCACTAGTTTTACGAAAGCGACTGCCATCTGACCTTCCAACCCAGAGGGAAAACTAGACCTTATTGGGATTAGACCGGTTTCTTCACGATGTTTTCCTTCACCGGAAAGCTAACGGTAAATATTCCGTACATAAGTCCCGAAAAACTCATTGGTGCGAGCCGCGATTCGAACCCACGACCGCCGCTTGACAGCCGCATGCCTAAACCACTAGGCTACCGTAGCTGCATGCTAATTTTTTTTTTTACTTAGCACGCAAAACACTATATAATTAATAGTACGAGACAACTTGAAAACCCGGAACACTCACTTTCACAATGGCAAATGTTCTGTCCCCTTATAGTGCGTCCGCGGTAGGTATGAGCTATTAATATCCCACAAACGCACGTCAGGAGCACCAAGTGTCATGAGCACTGTAAATAAAGCTCACGTGGAAAATACGAGTGTTAGACGTTGATGTTCGTGACGTTTTACGACGATATATATTTAAAAAAAAAACCGACACAACAAACATCTTTGAAAAACCTTTCGATAAAATACAAAGCGCACTAAAATCGGCTGATTTGTTTGGGTGCTGCGATGCCACAGAAAGACACACAGGTAGAATTCTTAAACTTTTATAAGTTCTGTACGTCATGACATGTCTTCTCTTATGAGAGTTATCTAAGAGAAGACATGTCGATCGGACTTTAACAGTAGGTAGTAATTTATTAACGTCTTCTAAACGATTTGAATCTTTTTTCTAAGCGATCTCATGACAATAATTTCATTCAAATTCCTTACACTAGGGAGTCTAGGTACGAGTCTATTTTGATAACCCGGCCCGGTAGACTTTTATTGATTGTTAATTGGTTACTTACAACATTATTTCATATACACGATATTATAAATAAAAAAAGAAAAGAAAAAACGAAAATGAATTCGTTACTTTCAAACAAAAGTGAGCATCGACAGTTTAAATAACATCTTGAATAGGATTTAAACCGTGTTCAGTTATGTTCTTTTAATATGGACACCGGCCGAAGCTTTGTGTAGTTTAGCTTTTCCAAGCGTCCATACACAACGTTAAATACAGGTGATGGTCTCACGTGTACGTCACCCGCCGTCTCGTCCGTCCGTGTGGGCGTCCAGTGCTCACCCAGCGTCCGTCGCGAGCGCACGTGCCAAGCGAACATGAGTCGCAAACAAGACCGATACTCCTCCCGACCCCGGAGCATATCCTCACACTATGGCTCCTCGCCGAGCGTCCTCGGCTCCATCTACTCCAGCCCGCTGACCACACCCTCACAATACAACCCGTATTCAAACTACTCCAACTACGGATCCAACACGTACAGAAACTACAACCCCTACAGCCCTGGCTTCCAGCGCCCCAGCGGGATCTACGGAGGCACCAGCTCGGGCTATGGCGGCGTTTACGTCAGAGGGGCCTTGCTCGGCTCACTCAACATCATGACGCCCGTCTTAAAAAAGTTAGACAAGAAACTATTGGCTAGCAAAACGAACTTTAAACCTAAAGCGGTGCCGCCGGCTAAAGTGCCGGAGGCGGCACCGGAGCTGCCGGACGTGCCTCCGGTCCGGCCGGAGAGGAAATCGCGGTCCTCCAGCAGGAGTAACCTGAATAAGGAGCGGTCGCGGTCGCTCACGGCTATAGAGCCGGGGGGGCAACTGAACGCGCGCACACTCAGCCTGAACTCCCTCGCTTCTGATGGATATTGTGTATGTAGATGTGTTATTCGTTTTTTGATGTAAGAGCTTAAAAATGTTTGTTGAATAAGCTTCCTAATCGCTCTCCTATATGTAGTTGAGACGATATTAGTCTCCGAATTTCACTTTATGGGACCTAATAGTAATACGAAAGTTTTCAGTAATACAGCTCGGGCTTGAACTTGTTTTTACTAATCTATTAAAAAAAATCATCGGAAAAATCGTGACGCCGTTTTGACTACCAGTAAATATCCCTAATGAATATTGTTTTGGCCCGCCAGCCCTAGTTCATGTAGAATACAAAACTTTCACAAATGTTGGAATAGGTTTTGAATTATTGGTGTTTGACAGTAATAGAGTTGCCTAATCTTTGAACGCAGATAAACCGGCTCTATCCCTGTTTATAAAGCATCGCTATTGTTTACAATTTGGATGTAGTTCGCGTTTACATTAATATCTTTCTAGAATAACTTCACCTGTCTTTGGAGGAGCATCTCGCGCAGATATTATCAATACGAACAGTATGTTATGGACTTTAAATGACTGGTAACGTGTTGATAATTTAAATTATATCATGTAGGACGACATTGTAGCGCAGCTAGAAATAAACTACGATCGCGTATGAAATAAATCTGTGGTTTTCCGTTTTAGAGAGAAATTAATAAAGGCAACAGTTATTCATATGAGTTCTTGGTGAAATCTCGATATTATTCGTGACAGGTTCACTCGGTCAATTATCAGCTGAACACTATGTATATGTTGCATATTTCATGGTACATCGCTGAAGTGAGAATAGTTTTTCTAAGTTTTTAATTTATTACATTGTTATACAATATATTGCTCGCTCGACGAGTAATGGTGCTTGCTGGACAGCACGGGTATTAGGCACATAATTTACATCGAATTTTCATTCATCATCATATGAGGCGAAAGACGTCTGAACATAGGCCTCCCCCAGAGTGCTACAATTGTCATTGTCAGGTAACAATTGTCAAGTTGGTGAAATTGTTTGTAATTGGTTTTCACTTGTTGTTGTTTGCTATTAAAGTTCACCTGTCATGGGTCGAAGTAGAAGCTACCTATAATTTCGTAGGAATATAATATGCGAATGTTTGTGCAGTTACTCAGTTCTTAAGGTTTTTTAGTTATTTGTGTTAAAGTAGGTCAGTATGTTTAATATATCGTGTTGCGACATTTACCCACTTCGACTGGAAAAATGAAACGTTGGAGATATAGAGATTTGCACTGTGTTAGGTTGGTGATCTGATGATAAATCCCTGACTGTGACATTGAAACTGTTGCTCTGGTGGTATCCAAGTAAAATGGCTATAATCCCGGGTAAATGATTATGCAGAAAACACAGTCTTGTTTAACCTGAGATCACGAGTCAGTTCACCGTCACACAGATAGTAGTCGCTTTCTTAAAACTTGGGATTGTGACAAAGCGGACCCCTGGATCCTTTATTAAACCCGGAAAATAGCTAGGAGGATGATCTACTAGTATCTTAACCATGAGATCATTTTAATCAAGCTAATTATATTTCGATCTATACTCTATAGCTCGGTGATAAACTACTGAATAATCTTTTTTTGATAATTGGTGCCTTGCCAAACATTTTGTGGATCACCGCGTTTTAATTATTTGCCTTTAAGCTTTCGTTGACTATGATAAATTATTGGTGCGGAACCTAAAATATATATGACCACTTTTTTCTGCGGCCGGTTTGAGAAACTTGCGCTGAGGTAGTATATGTACATTGTATGATTTGTAGAGAAGTCCTTTGGGTTAAATAATGACTACGGACATTGTCCTCCATTTTTATAGAAAGAGACGTCACACTACACTCACTACTAAACTCAAATAACTTTGTAATATCCCATAAACTGTATGTAGATTCCTTTATTTCTGCATTAAAACTAGGCTTAAAAACATAGTTATAACACCATCTACAATGACCTGGCCAGCAGCTAACACGATAGGATTTATAGTCACGTTTTACGCCCCAAATGGTACATGGGCGTAGATACGCACAATACCCATAAAATCTATCAAGCGAGGTACTCTGTGCCTGAAACGGCATGTGTTTTATGTTCTCCTTAGCCCCTTTTCTTCAACTCTGCTTGTTCAGTTTTGTTATTGTTAATTTTAGGGTATATTTTAATTATATTGTGGCAACACACAATTATTGGACGACGTTTTAGCTGTTGTGTTGGTCACACTATTACCCCCACTCCTAACCGTTAATCGGTCTGTTAGCTTTCGAATTCCGAACAGAGAACAACCCTTTTCGTAGCTGCCGTCGCAATAGTAAAATTTAAGGTCACCACTAGCTGTAGCGTTATTAGTAGTTTGTGTATCATCAGTGAAGTGAGTTTGGAGGCTGCCGAAGGCTTTTGGACGTAATCTGAGGCTAAGTAGCTGACACCGGAGGTAAGAGTTAAAAGTAAGCTTGGTTCAGGTGAACTGGAGACTTCAACCGACGGTGCTCTGCTTGCGACGCCGAAGATCCTGTGTTCCACAGCCCAACAGACCAGGTATAACCGACGAACCACTGTTCTATTACTAATTTTAGCACACGTCAAACATTTAGACTCTTCAAATACCAATATTCTTGTTTCTCCCGCGACCCCCGTATTTCTCGTCCTCATTTACAGTCCACTATTGTCGTTAATTCACATTTTGGCCCTTCGAGCCGAATATTTTGATAAGTGACCTTTGGTTTTGTCGTTTCGCAAGTCACTTGTTGAAAGTTCGGGTCTTTGTTTTCGTTCGAACTTATAAAATAATTGAGGGTAACTTTTGTGAAAGTAATTTAGGGTAAGCAAAAATATTGGTAAAATCTAGTGGTCCCCTTAAAGTTATTCGTTCATTTCATTCGTTTAAGTGACACTTCTACTGGCAACATTGAAAGTTGCATCAGTCAGCTGTCATTTGTCAAATTGACATTGGTCAAATTATTTGTTGTTGAATATACCGGTGTGCGTTTTTTAAATAGTTTTCGTGTTCAAACATTGTTTTGTTAAGTGATTTAATTAAAATGGTTGGTGGTAAAAGTCAGTTGCCGGAAGAGTGCGCAGACCCGTTGTTAGTGGCTCGGGATTACGCAATTATGCGTCTGGAATGTATTTTTATGCTATCGGACACTGACATAGGATTAGTTGAAGAAGCAGAAATCGGTGCAATTGCGCAAAGTTTTCACGAGACGCAAGTGAAGATCATCACGAGTGCTCCGCGAGGTGAGCATAGAGACATTTTCAGCCATACAGCGATGTTCGATTCAAAGCTGCGCGAGGTTAAAGCTCGGATGAGTTCCGTTACTAAGCCTAAGGTTAGTGCTATGCAACAAATGCAAACCGTTCTGCCAAAGTTGCCTAAAATAAACATTCCTGCATTCGATTCTAGAATCGAAAATTGGATTACTTTTATTCAATTATTCAACTCGTTGGTACATAAGCGAACAGATTTGGCTCCAGTGGAAAAATTGCATTATTTGCTATCTAGTTTGCAAGGAGAAGCATATAATGTAATTAAAAATTATCCAGTGACCAACGAAAACTATAAGGTAGCTTATGAGGCACTATATAAACAGTACAATAAGACTCGACTTATCGCTACCACTTACTATGAGAAACTTGTTGCATGTGAGTCGGTTAAATCTTCTCGAGCAAGCGATCTTGAACGTGTTAATAGGACATTCAAAGAAAATCTTGCGATTCTAAATAGTTTTAATTTACCGGACAAGAATTTTATGTTGTTCCAACTGTTGTGGTCCAAATTAGATAGGAACACTAAGGAACAGTTTGAACTGGAACACAATTCAGATGATGTTCCAGATTTTAATCGGCTGCAAAGTTTTATTGAGAAACGGTTTAGGGCCTTAGATGCTGCTGGTTTTAATGTGCCAAGTGTCAACATATCTCAACCGAGTACCAGCAGGGGTGTGAACAAGCCTAAGACAGTATTATCGGTGTCTATCCCACCATGTGTATTGTGTAGGGAGGCTCATGGTCTCACATCTTGTCCAATTTTTTTGAAATTTGACCCGAACACCCGTTTCAAATGTGTGAAGGAGAACAAGTTGTGTATATTGTGTCTGTCTGGTTCGCACTCAGTGAAGTCTTGCAAATCTAGGCAGCGGTGTGAACAGTGTAAGTTTTCACACAACACATTATTACATTTTAATAACACAAATGTACATGTTCCGGTGACAGATTCAGGGAACATTCAAAATTCTGTGGACATCTCCAATCCCTCGGCCATGGTAGCAAGTAAGACTATTTCTTCTACATTATTTTCGACAGCCAGGGTTATAGTCAAGGATGCCCATGATAATCTCGTTCCGGTGAGGGTTTTGTTGGACTGTGCGGCTGGATGCAGTTTTGTAACGGAACGCTGTGCTAAGCGACTTGGTCTTAGCGTCAAGCAGGGGAGACATGCTGTTAATGGCATAGGCCAGGCAGTTGCTGAACCTGCCGGCACCCTATCGTGTGTCCTTT
The DNA here is from genome assembly GCA_945867215.1 of Epinotia demarniana. NCBI lineage: Eukaryota > Metazoa > Arthropoda > Insecta > Lepidoptera > Tortricidae > Epinotia > Epinotia demarniana. The sequence goes on from OX244259.1 coordinate 57,709,412, forward strand.
CACCTAGTAATGGTGGATCAAAAAACACCTTTTCGTTCGAGGCTTACATATTGCCTACAATATGTTCGGACATGCCATCCGAGCCTTTGGATATTTCGTCGTGGCAACATATTAAGGACCTGGACTTAGCTGACCCGAGTCTACACATACCAGGACCTGTCGACATGCTCTTGAGTGTCGACATTTTCGCATCTTCGTTGCGTCCAGGGTTGATCCATGGTGACCCAGGCCAACCAACTGCCGTCAACACTATTTTCGGTTGGATTTTGATGGGTGGTTGCGCCACGGACATTTGTCGTTCTCGTCTTCGTCGTAACAGCTGCCATGTGGTTGCGGATTCATTTTCGTTAGACGACTCAATTAAGAGATTCTGGGAGTTGGAAAATGTCAACTCTCCGAATACCGTCGTATTGTCGAAAGAGGATCAACTGTGCGAAAACTATTTTGTCGATAATTTTCGTCGCACAGAGGAGGGTAGATTTGTCGTGCCTCTACCCTTCGCTGATCCGTCCAATAAACCTACCTTTTCGGGCTCTAGAGCTATTGCTCTCAAAAGGTTTTCGTCGTTGGAAAGGAAGTTGCAGAGTAACTCCGAATTTTCGAAAAATTACATAGCCTTCATGGAAGACTATGAAAATTGTCGCCATCTCGAAAGATGTGATCCTCCAGAAGTTGACGAGGGACACTTCTTCTATATTCCCCATCATGGAGTATTGAGACCGTTGTCGACTAGCACGCCTCTACGCGTCGTGTTTGATGCTAGTGCCCGGGACGGTCAAGGTACCTCGCTGAACGACACTCTGTTGCCAGGACAAAAGCTGCAAAACAACATCTTCCACCTGCTCCTTCGTTTTCGTTGGCATATGGTCGTGTTTACAGCAGATGTGAAGCAAATGTACCGGCAGATTTTGGTGACTCCTGAAGATGCAGAATACCAGCGCATTCTGTGGCGGCCTTCTGTCAATGAACCTGTCAGTGACTACCGGCTGCTCACTGTCACATATGGGGTTTCCTCGGCTCCTTACCAGGCTCTGCGTACCATTGCTCAGTTGGCAAGGGAATCCGCATCCAAGTGTCCCTCAGGTTCAGGAGTTTTGGATCGCGACATTTACGTTGACGATGTTGTGTCTGGTGCTCCATCTGTCGAGCAAGCTCGTGGTCTTCGGGCGGAACTATCCGCAATACTAGCGTCGGGTGGTTTCCATCTGCGGAAGTGGACGTCAAACTGTCAAGACTTCTTTGTCGACATACCATCGACTGATTTGTACTCTGAGGACTTTCGGGAGTTCAACTCCATTGGTGACGTCTCTCTTAAGATTCTTGGTCTGTCGTGGTTGCCTCGGACGGACTATTTTACCTTTAAAGTGGTTGTTGAGGGTCGTCGTTGTACCAAGCGAACCATTCTCTCGGAGATTGCTCGAATCTTCGATCCGCTGGGCCTTCTCTCTCCCGTCACGTTCTTTGCGAAATACCTTATGCAGCTGCTCTGGGTTTCAGGAACCGCGTGGGATGACGAGGCACCAGATACTATCGCAATCGAATGGCAAGCTTTTAAGGTTCAGCTGCCTTCCCTAAGCTCGGTCTTGGTCCCTCGTCGCATGGTCCGAGAGTTCACTACGCTCGAGCTGCACGGATTCTGTGACGCTTCAGAACGTGGTTTCTGCGCAGTAATATACTTGCGAACCTTGGAGGACAATGGAGCTTGCAGTGTCCAGTTGGTCTGTGCCAAGTCGAAGGTGGCACCTCTTCGCAAACTCTCGGTGCCGCGTTTGGAGTTATTGGCAGCGGTTTTGCTCGCAGATTTGGTGGCGTCTGTCGTAGATGCGTTGAGGCCTTTCCAGGTGATAGATCAAATCTTCGCGTGGTCCGACTCCAGTGTTGCGTTGGCGTGGATCAAGTCTTGCCCTTCCAGGTGGAAGACCTTCGTGGCTAACCGCGTAAGCCACATTCAGGACACAATCCCTCCCGATTGCTGGCGACATGTGAGGACGGCTGACAATCCCGCGGATTGTGGGTCTCGAGGTCTCCTGCCTAACGACTTGGTCAATCAGATCAGTTGGTGGGAAGGTCCTTCATGGCTTGTCTTGGACAAAGCTGATTGGCCAAGATCAACGTTGTCGATCGACGCTGATATCCTTCAAGAGGAACACAGGGTGACTGTTCTTGTGACGGCTGTCGAAGAACCACTTGTCGTGAAACTGCTTGACCAATTTTCGTCATTAACGACTCTCCAACGAGTCCTGGCATATTGTTTCCGATTCACGCACAACGCCAAGAACCGAAAGACTCCCAGTAAACTGTGCATCGGTCCTCTGACACCCCTCGAGATAAAACAAGCGCTTATGTTTCTCGTTCGTTTCGTTCAAGAGCGCCACTTCTCTCAAGAAATTGAGAAAATTAAAAACAACCTTTCGAACTCTCTACCTAAAGGTCTTAGGAAATTGGCTCCGTTCGTCGATGATGCGGGTCATTTGAGGGTGGGCGGACGCCTATCACGAGCTTCTCTCGAGTTTGATGTAAAACATCCCCTGCTTTTACCTCGTGATGATCGTCTGACCTTTTTGCTCATAGATGAGTACCATCGTCGGTTTATGCACCCCGGCGTGCAAACATTGCATAACTTGCTGTCACAGCATTTCTGGGTGCTGTCTCCGAAGCGGGCCATCCATTCAGTGACGTCCAAGTGTGTGAAGTGCTTTCGCTCTCGGCCACTGGGTGCTCCTGCCCCGTTCATGGGTGACTTACCGTCGTATCGGATAAGCCAACTAAAATCGTTTTCGAGTGCCGCCGTCGACTTTGGCGGGCCTTTCGACATATCTCTTGGGCGCGGCCGAGGTAACAAAACTTACAAGGGTTACATCTGCGTCTTCGTTTGTACCTCGACCAAAGCTGTCCACACCGAGCTTGTGACCGAACTGTCTTCGGAGGCGTATATAGCCGCTCTCCGGCGTTTTGTCGCGCGTCGTGGTCGTTGTAGCCGCCTAGTCTCTGACCAAGGCAAAAATTTCGTTGGCGCTAACAACATTTTACAGCGCCTCCTGAAGGACGCTGCCGAGCAGCACCATCAAATTAAATTTGAATTTAACCCCCCGGGTAGTCCACACTTCTCAGGTCTGGCAGAGGCTGGAATCAAGGCTGTAAAGACTCACTTGTCGCGTGTTATCGGCTCGCAAAGACTAACTTACGAAGAGTTCTCTACAGTCTTGACGCAGGTCGAAGCTCTTCTAAATTCGAGACCACTCACCCCTCTCAGTGCTGATCCCAACGACCTGTCGGTCCTGACTCCTGGTCATTTCCTGACCATGGAGCCTTTGTCGGTTGTGCCAGACGAAGACTTGGCTGACACCAAAGTCAGTGTTGTCCAGCGTTGGAAGCTCCTACAAAAAATGCACCAAGACTTCTGGAGCAAATGGTCGAAGGAATATATGCATACCCTCCAGCAGCGCATGAAGTGGCATGACAAGCAGCCCAGCATTGTGAAGGGTGCGCTCGTGCTCATTCTCAATGAGCAGACTGGTCCTATGAAGTGGCCTCTAGGTCGCATTGTCGATACACACCCGGGGTCTGACGGAATCTGCCGTGTTGTCACGGTGCGGACGTCCACTGGACTGTACAAGCGGCCAGTGGTCAAGTTGTGCCCTCTGCCCGTTCAATAATATATCGTTGTTATCGTCCCTTTTCTTGTTTTGTGTATTTTCGTTCGTTTCGTCTAGGCAAAATACTAGTGTATTTTGGTGGGCGGAATGTTCAGTTTTGTTATTGTTAATTTTAGGGTATATTTTAATTATATTGTGGCAACACACAATTATTGGACGACGTTTTAGCTGTTGTGTTGGTCACACTATTACCCCCACTCCTAACCGTTAATCGGTCTGTTAGCTTTCGAATTCCGAACAGAGAACAACCCTTTTCGTAGCTGCCGTCGCAATAGTAAAATTTAAGGTCACCACTAGCTGTAGCGTTATTAGTAGTTTGTGTATCATCAGTGAAGTGAGTTTGGAGGCTGCCGAAGGCTTTTGGACGTAATCTGAGGCTAAGTAGCTGACACCGGAGGTAAGAGTTAAAAGTAAGCTTGGTTCAGGTGAACTGGAGACTTCAACCGACGGTGCTCTGCTTGCGACGCCGAAGATCCTGTGTTCCACAGCCCAACAGACCAGGTATAACCGACGAACCACTGTTCTATTACTAATTTTAGCACACGTCAAACATTTAGACTCTTCAAATACCAATATTCTTGTTTCTCCCGCGACCCCCGTATTTCTCGTCCTCATTTACAGTCCACTATTGTCGTTAATTCACACTGCTTCTAGTTTCTTTTTCACATATAGTTTATAGTAATTCCTTCCACATATAGTTTTAATGTATTCTTCGGTTCGTAATTCATGTAGATTAACCTAACAAATTTTCTTAATATCGTATGTTTGGTGAAGCAATATGACGCTCCTATTAGTGATGACTCAGTTTTAACAAGTATACTATGACTTCATATACTTTTCAACATTCGTATAAAACGACTCATACTATGGTCCACATTTCAGGATCTATCGAAAGAGTACAACCGTTTATAATAATTGCGTAACGAACATAAACGTTCGCGTTCACATTTCAAATGGGGATAAGTTTTGGACAAGGTTTAATTTTCTATTAGTTCAATATTTAGTACAGTCAATTGTTTATAGTTTTTTTTATACTATGGCGTTGCTAAAGGATTATTACGCCTCCCTGGCCCCTATTTCACCAACTTGACAATTGTCACCTGATACTGACAATCCGCCATACATTGCTTGTTCTAGAAGTTAAGGTGGTTGCTAGGTTATTTGTTGATCCAGCAATGTACGGAGAATTGTCGTTCTCTAGGTGGTCAGCATTCACGGTCTATAGACGCTTGCTTAATTATGTCACTTAATGGACGGTCACTCCTGATTCATACTGTCGACTGCTCGTTATGTTTATAGCACGTTTTTACCGAATGCGTGTTTGAACTTGCGGTCAGATTTGCGGTCGTCGTTATGAATACGGACCGCGGACTTGAATCATCGCTTACTAAGAAGAACGGTTAACGATGTGAATACGGCGGTTTAGGTCACATTCCAAATTCTCTGCCTTACCTTTACTTGTTAGTCGTAGGATTAGTCATTACACAGATTTGACAAGTTATGTGCAATTGTTCCTTGTAAGTTAAAAACATAGGGAGGGTCTTAAATTTAGGTTCGCGTATCCTCTGTGAACATTGCCAAAGTCAAGGGCAGTAAAGCTAATTTTTTGGTTGGACTCTGAATTCGCATAAACGGCGTCTCCCTTATATGGTCTCCTGCAAACAAAACATTTTGCATATGCACGGAAGCCCTCAACTATTGACCTCAGGCAAGAAGTTTTTTGTTTCTGTCAATCTGTACGAGTATGACCATGAGGTGATCTGAGAGGAGTTTTCGGAGCCTGATGTAGTTCTGGCCGCCCTAGGCGAACTATGAAATGTAAGTGAGTCTCAGCTCAGTGCCGCGCTCCCCGCCGCCCCTTTGCTTGGTCCTTGCGCTCTTGTGGGTAAATCAGGCCCTAGGAATTTTCGATACACATTATTTTACTACAGCGAGAGTGCTACGTGTTGATACATTTGTTGATGTATGTTAAAACTTTTGACTCCCGTGTACTTCATTTTTGAAAATACTAGGGGTATCAGTTTTTGTGGTTTCTGCAAGACCTATCAATTTATAATGTTACATATCAGATACGTTTTTGAATGTGATACAATATCAGTGTGTCCAATACTTGTACTTGTAGTGAACTTTTTACGAAAAGCATATAGAACTTTATATTACCTTTATGTCCTCGAAATATTTAAACTGTCGCCTGGCTTTTACCAACGTGTGGAATTTCCGACTAAGAAGAGTTAAATAAATTTTCGAATATTGGAATGTTAAAAAATCTGAAAAACGACTAAAATTGCATCCTAATTTTGAGTCGATTTTTTTATCATCTTTATTTTTATTTGCTTGAAATATGCTAAAGTTTACACTTTCACTGAGGAAAACGATGTTACTGTACCTAACCATACATTGATCGGGCTGTTTAGACCCGATGACGCAATGACATTGCCAATTCTTTTTATCCACATGTAAATATTTTTCTAAACTGTTGATTTCGCAATTCCAGTCGGGAAGTGAACGCACCGAGGACGGTGAGGACATCGACTACAAGGCGCTATACGTCGCGTCCTCGGGCGAGGTCCGCCGCCTGCGCGCGTTGCTCGCCACCTCCGAGCAACAGCTGAGGGACGCTCGCGCGACCATCGCGCGCACCAGCCAAGTGGTAAGCGATGTAAGAGACTGATAGGGCTTATTCGACCCTTACTGTCTTCACGAAGGATTGTTAACAAGGAGCTGGTTACAACACAGGCAACGCCACACGGTGCTATAAGTGACACACATTTAAACGGAGGTCGCCAGGACATGGGCTACAACGCAGGACAGGTAGTACTTAAGACTATACTTTGAAGAAAAATAATTGATACCACTTTTTTCAAAAGTCTTTGAGCGCCTATTAAGTGACAAACTAATGTCTCACTTCTATTATAACAACATGCCTACCAACCCGGTAGATCAACGATTGACGCGGCACGCGATGTTGTGACCAGAGGGTCTAGTATAAATTTTACTGAAACAAAACTTTACGATCGCGTTTGCGTTTTACCCTAAATTTGTATGGGATTTGACAGCTAAACGCGAACGCGGTCGTAACGTTTTGTTTCGGTAAAACTTATACTAGAGCCTCAGGGTGTCCGGCCACTTCGACGCCGGGCGACAGGTCGCAGCCATATTCTGTGACCTGTCGCGCGCCTTCGAGCTGGTCAGTCATCCTCTCATCCTTTCCAAGTTAGATCACTATGATGTCACCGGTAGCTTCTTGGAAACGATAGCTTCTTTCTTGGGGTCCCTAAAACAGCTAACTTGCGTAAGCGGAGCGACATCTGAACTTCTAGATCTGGGGGATACTGCTGTTCCTCAAGGTTCCGTGATCGGGAATAACCTTTTTTCAATATTAATGAACGATTTCACAACCGCCACCGACGACGCGGAGATCGTGTTTGCGGATGACGGTTGTGTCATCGTAGCAGCTGAAAACCACATTCTTCTAAAAACTAAACTGTCCAAAGTAATGGAGCAAGTAGCAGCGTGGTTTTCAGCGATCGGCATGACATTGAATGTTGACAAAACTAACATAGTCCGATTCTGCTTGCGAGGTAAAAGGGACCATGACTTATTCGTCATCTGTAACGGCCAACCTGTGCCTCAAATCGACCAGGTGAAATACCTAGGCCTGATAATAGACTCCGGGCTCACATGGAGTTCACATATAGATCAGCTGTGCGACCGCCTATCATCCGCTTGCTTCGCACTAGGCAGGCTGCGCCCCAGTCTCAATCACAGTAACGTCAAGAAAGCCTATTACGGCTACTTTCACTCTATTCTCGCATACGGGATTGACCTGTGGGGTGACGCCGCTGACCGATTAAGACCATTCAGACTTCAAAAACGAGCGACCCGCTCCATATCAGGGGTGCCATGGGACCACCCAGCGCAGGGACTGTTCAAGAAAACCAGAATTCTTACCTTACCGTGTTTATACATTTTATAAGTGGCCAAATACGTAAGGCGTAATTTAAAACAGTTTCCGACTGAAGGTCCGGTGAACTCTACCCACCAAAGTCGCGACTTGCCAAATCTAGGAAGTGTATGCACACGGTAGGTCCTAAAGTATATAACAAGATCCCGCCAGAGATAAAACAAGCTACTAGTGATGGATCATTCAACAAAAAACTTATAACGAAATTGTTATCGTATGCCTACTACTCAATCGATGCTTTTTTCGAGTGCTAATATGAACACATACCTACCCGTAGTAAATTGGTACAACACCAAAACGTAACTGGTTCGCTGACTCAGCCTCGCCTACCAAATCTCTATCGTAACCTTAATGTAACTAGAATACATAAGTTAAGTACCTATTATAGTAAAAGCAATTGAAATGTAAAATTTTATATTTTATTAATAAACAATTGAATTGAATTGAAAAGGATGACACTATACATTTCACTGTGCTCATGCTATATTAGTAGCCTCATTTTGTTCGTTCCAATTATCGTGTTTTGTCCGCACTCTTAGATTGTATGCATTTGACAATTGGATGTAGTTGCTTACCTTAAATCTAACATCATAAAATTTTGGTAGAGATATGCCAAATAAATAAATAAATTAAATTATTATTTGTATGAACTAGTAGTGGTATTGGGCGACATGTACGATGAAGGTAACACAAACACAGCAGAGAAGTTACGAGTTTCTTTTTTTCGAATGTACTTTCTAGGTTTCAATACTGCTCGGGCAGAATTGATAATGTTTCAATCGTAACGCGTGCCCATGAATGAGGCCTTATTTTTGCGCTGCTCCAAAAAATGTGTGAAGTATATCATAGCCCCTCAGGGTTTTGGCTATGGTCCCACCAATTTATATACCGAGGTGGTTGTTTAATTAGTATAAAATCCTGCTCTGCGACCTTAACACTGCTTTAAACTAAGTGCTTATGCCAAATCGCCTCATTAATCCGCAGCCACAGCAAATGTTCTAATTCGTACCGATTACACACGTGTTCACCCACACAAATTTGAAGATGAAAAGGTTCCATCTAACGACGACTGGTGAAAGCAATATAGTATTTATTGCGTATGTTCTAGGGGTTATGATTCTGTGAAGCTTTTATTGCGAGTTGCGACCATTTTATTTTCAGTGTTGCCCGAATCTTTGAAGTATTAAATCGACAAAATCATGCGTCTATATACGAACTATACCTGCCTTCTGCCATGAAGAAACAATATTATATAGTCTAGTATATAACGCTCGTAATATTAAGAAACTAGAAATGTACCTTATTGTATAATTCCCGAGCCATTGTTAAATCCTGCTTGAGCATATCTTTCTTACGTATTTCTTATGCGTTGTGCTATTTTATTACGGTAAGCCAAGAACGTCTACCGCTTTTCAAACTTACACAAATAATTGATGAGAAAAGGGTCCATTCCTTTCTAGGCTTCCTGTACAGTCAAGTACAAAAATATGTATTTCGGTTTGACGACCATACAAAGCGTTTTTTGACATTCGCAGGCTAACGGCGTGATATTTTAAGAATCTTATGTAACACCATAAATTGGCTTTGGATTTGCGCGAAATTCATCCTTTCCTATATAGAATAAACGTGTATAAACTAGAATAATTTGAGAAATTACTTTATCACGTGATACTTTGAGAAAGCGTTTATTCTCAAACTATACTGACATAAAACCGACGAGACATATTTATACTAACTTACTTTTAGTAACTTGTATGCACCCATATTTTTACACTTGACTGTAATGTGAAAATCTATTGACAGAAGCGAGGCGAATTAAAATCCCATAAATATCACAAATATGGATTGTGTCTGTAAAATGCAACACTGTAAACAAGCATTGCTTATTTTGATTCGTTACGAATTCATAGTTGTAACCCTATTATGAGTTTTTTTATTTTATTAATTAGATTAATTACTTACTCAGCTGGCTCAGTGATCTGAAGTGGATCTTGACCACCTACACGAGTTGGCGCCAGCGCGTCCTATTCTGTGCGATCTCCTCCTTTTTAACCCCCGACGAAAAAATCTGTGTATCTGTCTGTGGTATCGTAGCTGCCAAACGGATAAACCGATTTGAATGCGGTTTTTTCGTGTCATAGATAATTTTACCCCGAGTGTTCTTAGCCATGTTTCATCAAAATCTGTTCAGCCGTTTTTGAGATATTGGACTTTGAAATGACAATGTCGGGGGTTTTCCAACTTTTCTAATCTGTAGTTGTTCGATTATTTTGACAGAATTCGTTCTTTTATTACAGAGTCAGAATTCGCTCTCCGACATCGAAAAGCGTGAGAAGCGAGCCATGGAAAGGAAACTATCGGAGATGGAGGAAGAATTAAAGGTATCATTCTACATACGTCTACACATCGTCTAACGAAGAAGGCAGTCCTTGCTTGTACCAGTCCAATACGGCTACGTTCTACACTAATCATTCCGTTAGGTATGACAGTGATAAAAAAGGGAATCAACCTTCTCCGCTAGTTGTCAAGGTTACGTCTCCCGGGGAATACAGAAAAAATCCGAACTTGAATTTGTCCTAAACTATTAGACCGAAATTTCAAAATTCCGAACGCAGTTTTCCGTTATATGAAAATTGGGCCACAGATGATTTTGTTAGAATATTGAATAGGTTAGGTTCGGTTATGCTGAAAAAATAAAATATCCTTTTCAGGAACATGGTCTTCGGAATTATGAAATTAGGGGACAAATATTCTGTCGGACAAGTGACTCGTCAGAATTATGTAGTGTACCCGTCTCCTGGATAGCTTTATATAATTGTATACGGTTTTGTTTTAGGGGTTTGTTTTTGGTTGGCATTTAACTGTCATATCAAAATTGTTTCCTGCCTAACAGGACAAATGAAAATAAGAAATAATTGATGGAACCTATAAGCAAACTGAAAGAATACGTCTTGTGCAGATAGTTTTAAACATGTTATTTTGCATAAAAACTACTGCTTTATAATAAATATTCTGAGTACACTCAACAGCGTACTCAGAATATTTTGTCGAATAAATGGTTATATTATTATACGAATAGCTACATAAACTGATCGCAACTAATATGTCCCTAAGACATGGGCCGGCAACAATACCTTTTTATTGCTTACATTGTTCCATTTTGTTCATTGATTTTAACGAGTGGCTTGTTTAATAATATGATATAACATGATTTTTACTCCATTTGTAAACACAATTAGGAGTTTAGGATCTTGAAACTTAATAAAGAAAATGATAGATATATTATCACATAGATTACAAGCAAGAACTGCCTTTAACATTGCCAAAAACACATGACATCCACACATCGCAATATATTTTTATATAAGGTCGAGAAAAGAGTACAATAGTAAACAGATGATGTTCGTTTTGTAGCAATTGCAAAAACTTAAAGCCGAGAACGAACGGTTGAGGGCCGAGAATCGCGCCCTGACGCGGGTCGTCAGCAAACTTACCAACTCTGCCACGAAATAGGTAAATTGTGTTCTCGTGGGGCCCAGTTAATGTACCTCCTAATAATCCGCGTCCACTATGTCTCTGTCTCTTTTTAACCGATGCATAAAGAGGGAGAAAGATACGTGGACGGGGATTATTGGGCCGTACAATAACTGGGCCCTTCTCGCGCGACGTTTGTGGCTGGCGGCGCTGATGGCTATTTGTAGCGTTCAAGAGAGCTATGAAAATTGGGACAGTTTCTGTGGATTTTGTATGCAAACATATATTCCTGACAATCCCATATGGGTTAAAAATTTAAAATAATTATGTGAGCGGTATAGTAATTTATGTTTTGTAATACTATGCTCTTAATGAAATGTTTAAACTCCTTATATCGGCTTATGCCTTGCACAAATATGCAAATGAATATTAGTCGGTAATGTAAATTTTAGCAAAAAGTCCCAGTGTATCGAAAATGTGATTAATCACATTTTTCACGATCTTTTTTTAACAGGTTATGTGCACCATGCGCCTGAGAGCGACTATTATATTTATCTGTGTCCTTCAATGCATATCAAGTACAAAATTTTATGGTGCCTTAAATTACATGTAAAATTTCGCAGACAACGTAGTATTAAATATTTAGAGATAAATAATTAAATTGAATTGAACGATACAGCATTCGTCGCCCGCCCGCCTCCGACGTCGCTCAGTGTCCCCCCACTTAATGCAATCTAATAACTGTGTGTTCTGGCAAGCATGCTTTTGAAACGTTTCTAACATGCGACCGATTTGTCTAAGCTTTCGTGCGATACACTTACTTATTATTATTTATTTATTTAATAAACAGAGTATAAAGACTTAATAATGAACAGGTTCCCACAAAACTGTAGAAACAGTTTGTCTGTGTGATCATAGACTTCATAGTACAGAGTATGCTCTACTAATAGCCAGCCATACTAAGGGTTCCGCCATGAATGTCCAATGGCGGCAATGTGCGTAATACGCGGGAGAGGGAGACAGCGCTCCGATTGGTCGCTGCCGCTCGAAATCGTGGCTGAGCCTTAGACTGATGATTTGAAGTGTAGTATACCTAACTTAGGTATTACAGGGTATTCGATACCGGCACTATATCGTAAAGTGTCCCCTATGTGGGCCCAGACCCCGTATCGTGGTCGGCCTTATCACGCGATAAGTGACAAGATAGGAGCGTCGTCTCGTTCTATCGAACGTTGTCAGCTAGTGACGGACGCTCTATCCTGTCACTTATCGTGTGATAAGGCTGACCATGATACGGGGGCTGGATCTGTTACTAGACATGCCTGGTGTAACACGGGTGCAACCCGGATCGCGGGTCATTTGATATGTCCCCTAATGAATCCTTGGCTTTTGTTACGAGCTGTATGTTTAAAAAATACCAGCTGACCCTCGACGATTGTACGAAACAGTCGCGACCAATGTTATAAACTGGCGATGCACGAAGCAGTACCCTTTGGAGCTAAAGAAGGATTTTTCCTCATTAAATGGAAGGATAAATCAATTTCGTAGACTTTTCAAGTGCACTGTGTTTTAGCAGATTATATGCTCGGTGAGCATCAGAAGCAATTATGTCAATAATGACAAAGATTTCTTCACTGCCAATGCTCGTAGTGGACAGAAGTAAGACGTATGACGACATTGTATTAGTTTCATAATTGTCACGGAGCTTACATTGACAAATTAGTCGAATAATGTGTGGCAACTAACATGCCTCCATTAGAAAGACGGTACTGGGTTTCTGTTCTTCTATACTTTCGATAAAGTAAATATCGTGGTTTTGCCGCGTACATGTGTAAACAGTCGAAAGCCTAACGCATAAACTTCAATCAAACTTATTACAGTTCATCGTCATCATATCAGCCGAAAGACCAAAAGTTGTTATTTTAGTTACGCTATTAAAATTAGCTTGACTTTAAGAACGCTTGTGTGTGAGAACGGGAAAAAAACATTTAATATTCGGTTCGTCAACTTGTATTGATAATAGGTATAGTCTGTATGAAACACAGTGCTCGCGGTGTTCGCTAGTGTGCTGCATGTCTTGTAATGCCCGTAAGCCATGCGCCCACGCACTGATGGCTGGGCCACGACCACGAGCGGCAGCGGGAGCGGTGCCGTGCCTCATACATGAGAGCGAGAGATCTGCGGCCGTAGCATGATTTCCGTTCTATCACTTATCGCTGTGGACGGATCCGTCACGTTCCGACAAGTATGCGCATGAACCTATAATACTCAGGACAAGCTATGGTAATGATAATACCACGTGCGAGCGAGCTCTAGCATACAAATCTGGATAAGTGTGCTAGAAAGGGAAATATCATTCATTGTCCTTGTCATAATTCAACTTTTTTTATTTGCCACAGCTGATTTAGTATGAAGTTGTGGAACATAAACCATTACCCGTCCAAATTAAGTAGGTTTTTTTTTATGGAAAACCATCAACCACTTTAAGACCAGTTCTTAATTTAGCTGCATAGGAGCCTTTCCGTCCCTCGCTATGGCAACACGTATAGCCTGTCCTGAGTATTATAGGTCCATGAGTATGCGAGTGCGAGAGTGACGGATCTCTTATCCACAACGACAAGTGATAACATGGCGACCATGCTACGCTCAGTGGGCGGCCGCTCGCTCACACGTATGGTGTACAAATCTGATGCCGCTGGGAGACGTGGCCGAGCCCTGCCAGTGTACCCATACAGTAGCTAGGCCCATTGTACATCTTCCCATCATGTACAGGGTTACTTTTATATTGCCATTGACTTTTGCTGTTAAGGTGAATATCTGCCTGAAATGTGCGAAGGTGTCGAAATATAAACACACGTCGCCGCACGTCTCTAGTTAATATTCATTCTTGTAGTGGTATTAAAAAGTCGCTGGAATAAAATGTGGGAATGGAACGTCAACTACACGACGTTCCATTCCTACATTTTATTGCTTGTTGCACTAATGGGGTTTCTAAACTGGCAACATTATTACGCCAATGTGTGGCCGGCAAGTATGCGCATCTTGCTCTAGTGTACAAAGTCAGCGTAAGATAGCAATAGTTGCCGGCCAGAAATTGCAGGACCTAGTGGCCCATTTAAAAGCCCCATTACCTACATTAAGGCGCCGTAGGTTCATGGTCTTCTCTCCCTCTCACTGAGCATAAGCGTGAGCGAGATGGAAGTGCGTGCTCGGAAGCGCGCAAATAATGTTTTTTTATTTTTATTTTTTGCCCGTTTAAATAAATAAAAAAGTAAACACTGAGTTCTCTCAAACATGATATTGCCGATTTTTAGAAGCCGTTTTAATATTTTTAGCTTTTGTGCATAATTTGTAACAAATATTTTAAGTGTATATTAGACCCCTTTAGACCTATGTTCGTGATTTTTTTTCTATCGAGCGAAAATTGCTTAATCATGTTTCTAAACACTGATCTCCCTGCAGAAAAGCCTCAAGATTACTATTCGTATTTTTTTGAAACCATATTATTATAAACAGACGCATTATATTGTTTCAAAAACTCTGTTAACTTGACTTCGCTGAACCTACGGCGCCTTAAGTACTACAGACAGCGCAACAGACGGCGTCCCGTTTTCACATGTTATTACTTCGCGTCCAGCGAGTTTATAATACTAGAACAATCCTTTCCATATTCGAACTTAACGTCACTATTTTATAGTAATTTTTACAATCACGCAACACATGAGTATAATGCTTGCTTGACTTTATTATATTAGTGTTAACGTTGAATGTCGAATGGTTTCCTCCAACCTGTCAGTGGCAAAGTCGATGTAATCGTACTGCAGGATTCAGAATGGATTGTTACTAATAAGGACGACTGTAAGTTTGGAGTATTCTAACATCACACACGCACTTTGTACATATTTAATTAGGAATTAGTGTGAGTCCTATGGAAATTCACGAATAGTTGAATCGAGAGAATATAGTACTAGCAACTTTGTTTTAATTTTTGTATCTCAAGAATGCGGCAAGAATTTATTCATATGTTTTGTGTTAGAGAAAGTGTTTTCTACCGTGTCCTAATAACCTACATACGCATCAACGTACATGTATATGACTCCTTAGACTCCATTGACGTAAATAACCACACAAAATCAATTATGTTGAAGCATATGATAATTGCTCGAGTTTTTTTTCTGAAATGAGTTCTTCGGGCGAGTTTCACCAAACCTACTGTAATCGTAAAGGTGTTCGTTAAAATCTGAATGTGCGTAGTCAAGTTTCTCTGGCACGCCAGCTGTCTGCGCCATATTTAACGTTGATCGTACTGTAACCGTATAATAGTGCGACCCGCCCTTAACCTCTATATTTTACAATGATTTCTAATCCACCAGATTAGGAAATAGAGTAGAGTTGGTTTCGAAATCGAACAAAACAAAACGAATGCAACTCTGTTCCAATTTCGAATGATGTAAACTTTATTGAAGAGGATGTAAAAGCGTATTGCAACAATTTACGATTACAGTTACCGATTAACGTTAAATATGGTACCAGCATCTGTCATTCCGTAAACTTTCCATACGTATTCCGATTCGAACGAACACCGCTTACGATTACAGACGGTTGAGTGCAAGAGGCCTTTAGGTGGCTAGATGTTATAAATCTCTTTAGCATTTTTCTTCAATTTGAACCAGTTTGATATGCATCAACTCAATTGTTTTCATGTTTACTATTCGTGTAGTTTTCCATTCAAACGTTTTTCGGATTACATTTTTATAAAGTGATTATAGTATAACGTTATTTCATAACCGTTTATAAAAAGAGGGTCACGATCGAACGGCCCAGAGAGAGCAGTGGTCGAAAGAGTCACCCATAGATATTTCGTCCTTCAGAGCATTATCATGATGATAATGATGATGGCATGAGGTTCCGACCAAGAAGAAGAATAATATATATTAAGTATTCAAGGCTTTTTTATGACTTGGCCCAATTTGGCGCAAATGTGATGTCTAAATAAAATAATAAAGAATTAAAATGATTTTCCAAACAGAAAATTTACTCCGAAACTTTTGCATGGAAACTTCACCGTGTCATTAGTCCTTACAACACCAATTTCAACAAAACCCCATACAATTTCAGTACCAGCAAGCGCTCCAAGCCGAAAACCAGCGGCTAAAGGATGAAAACGGAGCCCTGATCCGGGTCATCAGCAAACTGTCCAAGTGAGGAGCCCCCAGGCGGCGAGGCAGCGGCGGACCCAGTTGGGGGCTTCAGCTAAGGCTCGGTTTTAGTAAGGACTTGGCTGCTGTTGGGGATTTTTTATGCCCCCTTGGCTCCGCTAGTGCCACGAGGCATTGAACAGTATTCGACACTATCCTTTGCTCATATCAAGTGGTACCTAGTCTAACTTCACACCGTATACCAAGCAATGGAAGCTGACAAATGTGTAAACTGCAACTGACAAATGCAAATTAGTAAACCTCAAAAGTGTGTTACTATAAATAATCTCAAAAGATGGACAAGTGTTTTCAGTGTTAATAGTTTCACACTCGACCTTCAAAAGTACAGTCAGCCACATACAAACTTGACCCGCCCTGCGTAGAAGTTTATATGTCACGTTTCACTACGGCTGGCTGTACCTGGGCATTTTCAATAAAACGTGTACCCAATTAGCGTGAGTTGTTATATAAAAGTTAACTCCAAGTCAGTGTTGTAACGAATGTCACGCTTATTGTCGAATATAGAAAATTGGTTCATTTACATTTTTGACACATTCTATTGATCAAGAATATACCGTTCGATGTTACCTGTAGTGTTGACACTTGAAGCGATATTTTTACATAGGCCCATAACGCTTGCATTTAACTCATTGCATTCAACCGTTTTGCGGCTGAAATGATCAGTAGCTCACCAGGGGACCGATTTTTGACTTTCGAGCGCGCGAAAATCAAACAAAAGTAAATACGTTTTTAGTGTCAAAATGGCAGACGCGTACTGTCTACCAATAGAATTGAATACGAGTGGTCAATACCACTCGTTTTTCAATTTTCTATAGCTATTTCAAAAATGCATTTCATAATTTATGTCAGTTTTCTTCTGAAAGAGTCGAGCGCTCGAAAGTCAAAAATCGGTTCCCAGCTACTGTTAAGACACAAGCACAAAATCATTCGTTTTTTATGAGGGTTTAGTTTTGCAGTTATATCACTTTTGATATTATTATCAACGGCATCAACTTTACTACACCTACCAGGCTTGCGGCCGCATTGGCTTACACTGCCGTGAGAGACGTTGTTTTCCTTCTTGGCACTGCTTTTAAAGTATAATAGACTGAAAGGCGGTTGATGTCGACTTATTTTCAAGAGGCACTTCAGGTGATATTGAATGATACTTGCACTGAATATCGATAAAGCTGCTATTGGCGATCTTGTAGTTTGGATATCCTATTGACTTTGCTGTAACATATCATATTGACCACTCTTTATAAAAGTGTGAAGAATAAAGTGAGGCTTATTTGAAGATACTCTTTGCTCCCTATATTGAATATCTTTGTGCCACACTGACGATGGACATATATCTATCTGTAATTTTGATGCCCCATTATGACTTATGTGATGTCTATATCTATATAGCTAAACCAATGTTTGAATCAAGCTTTTGCAGTATGTATATTGATATTATAAAAATGTGGGTATTGCTAATGTTTTCTAAATGTTAATAATTGTCTCTATCGATTCTAAGCAAGTTTACGCCTCGGCCGCGACTTCGAGCGGCGGCGACAGCGATAGCGGAGCGCCATAGGCGGAAGGGAGGGATCCGAGCGTCGCCGCCGCTCGAAATAGTGACAGAGTATTTAGACAGTCATAGTAAGCAATTATATTGATGTAATAGTTTACTCCGACGTCTACACAAGCTTTTATTCAACCCTTTGCCTAATATCGGTCTCGCATACTTACGAATTCGAAGCTAATATTGGCAAAGTAGGATACTTGAACGGTGTGAAGTTATAATCCGTTTACATAAACACTCAAGAGCAGTAAAACTTATCAATTTGTATGGGAATTAGATACAAAATGTACCCATCTCCTGTTTAACCCTAGTTAATACTGCGGGCTGCACAATATTTCGACCGTCCGCACTCTTGCCACATTATTTATAAACTATATGAGTTTTTTTAATAGTAATGTTTCAATCGACGAAAGTCCAGCGAAGTGTAATATTATATTAATATTGTGAAAAATGATTCTTGTTCTTTACCGTAATTATGTTTTAATTACGACAAGTGTATGAAATCTGAATAGTATCCGGAACAAGGATCGTCGATTCGCATTATTTATTATCAAAATTGAATCAGCTCTACTCAAATTAACTAAATTTATATTTAACTCATCATAATGAAGTTATTTTTGTAAGACAAAATGTATTTATTTTTAATGTGGTATCAATTAGGATCAGTGTCTATAGATTGTAGATTTTCATAAATTAAAAACGAATGTGCCTCAATGAATTCTTCCTCTTACGTTATAAAGTATTTATATAATATATTTATTTGTCAGACGTACTCAGGGATGGCAGGTTGGTGGTTCGTCAAGGTTTGTGTCCTAATCTTTTTGTACTCGAGGAATACGACACAGAGCGGGTACCGCGAATGATAACCGTCGTCCGTTCGTGTTTCTCCCTCTCGGTCAACTATGCAAGTGCGATAGACTTACACGAACGAATTAAGCGTTTTTCGGTAGCCGCTCAGTTGTTTGACTAAGGAAAATCTGAACGTAATAGTAAATTACGTAACTAGGGCGGTGAATTCGTGAATGCCCCAGATCGCAGGTGTTTGTGGCCCGAATCGAAGGTGAGAGCCATAAATATGCGCTCTGGGGCTTTACGAATTACCGCCCGTGTTGCGTACAAAATTTGTCTTCACCTGGCCACAATGCGAGTTTTCCCGTACGCGCAGCGTGCAGTAAAAATCGCATTATGGCCAGGTGTGACGTAAAAGTATTTTAACAGAAATAAATATCCCTCGAGGTCTAGTACCACGGATCTTTGATGAAATTTTGTACTTTTACAGTCAGTAATAATTTCATTTTTTAATGAAATTATGCGCTTGCCGTTGTAATCCGCAAATAACACAAAGAATCCATTGCTTGACTATTATCGTTGCCCTGGTATCTTTCCTGGTATCTGGTGTCTTTTGTTAGATTATTTTGGCGAGCATCTTTGAGTGTACGTATAAGAGTGTCTTCATCGCCTCTTCCTTATAATATGAGATTAGCTAATAACAATGCCATTTTACTTACTATCTGTGCAGTCACCACTGGCAATTGAGTGTACGAGACCTCAAAGTGACTCTTGACCCCTTAAACGTGAACTCATGACCTTGTACGGATTGATGCAAGTGGAGTGGCAGCACTTTACTAATTAACCATTTATTTCGCAAATGTTCTAAGCATATTCTAATCACTCGTGTTGCTGGTTCCTTTGCAAAATAAATGTTTAATTAATGGTTGAACGCCGTCCTTGTAGCGAGCCCGTAGTTTAAACCCTGATGTATTCCTAGAAGATATAAGACGTGTAAAGTAGATTAGTTTTATGATACTTTATGTTACTATAAAGAGGGCTATAGCTACGTACATCGAATATCCAAGTTCGACAATCTCCATCTCTCTCGCACTTAAAGAGATGGAGATACCAACGTCGATATTCGGGACTTCGTGGTACTAATAATTTCGTGTAGTTATATATATATCTCGAATTACTAATATCTATTTATATACGCATAGTGTTTTTAAGCAATAGTTGAGAATTGGAAAATGTGATATGTTGATTTTGTACGCACCAATAAGCATGTTAAATGAATTAAATTGTTTTCTCTTGTGTATTTTAAATGTGCGGCCTCGGACTTTGAATGTAGGGGCCATGGAGGACCCCTGTACGTTGATAGGACGTGCACAACATAATGACCGCAACAAACCATATTTGACGACTTATATGCATTATTATGTATTCAAATATGTTCACGGGCAAGCTAAGGTCCTTTTTCAAAATACATATAAACTGTGCAAATAGTATTAAGCTTTGCGCGCACTGTCGACCGAGGACTCGAAGTTTGTGACGATAGTGTAGTAACCCCGGCCCTTGTGGGTGTTTCAGTAGGTTTGGCTGAGCGATTGGGAGAGTGCAGTATGATAGATTTATGGAAATTTGTGTGTATTTCGAGTCATACGCGCAAATCGCATGCATGCGTTCATTTTAACACTGTAAGTTATCAACGTCAATTCAACGATTATTATGTAATTTGCAAATGATTTATATTGTATTCTGTGACGAAACTTATTTCAAAGCAATTAGGTATATTTTTGAACGACGTAACCTTGATTAGGGATGGCTCGATGAGTCGGCAGTAGTCAGTGTACCCACAGCTTGGAATAGTCGTGCCCGGTGTGGACACGCCCTTACCGCGGTTGATTGCTACCCACTCTCCTAAACATAAGGGAAGCATGGTTTGAGAAGATTATGTATCTTTGTCTCGCTCTGACGTTTAGTTGCGTCCCTTTTTAATCAGGGGCCTTACTAAAATGGTAAGATATTAATGATATTTATGTTTCTGATACTATTCGTTAGAAATAATTTTAAAATATATTTGTTTAACTAATGCCACTTGTGCGTATGTTTCAAGCAAAGAATGTAATTAATGAAATTATATTAATTTAATGTTATTTAAAATGTTTACAATGCCGTCAACGTGGTCTATTGTATTGTATAAATTCGTAGCATTTTTAACTTAGCGATTCTGATTTTTTGTTCATTAAAGTTTTTTATTTATTTCCAGAGATAAGAGTTAAATGAAATAAATATCTTGATTAATTTATTTTTGTTTTGTTTATTTTTGTTGGTTTTAAGTTCCTGTTTTTATATTTACGTTTATAAGTTCAAAGTAAGCCATCATCGACCGATGGTTACTAAAATGAATTGTTTCTTTCTTTCTTTTGCAACTGACGATGGTAGAGTGTTCCTTATATTATAAACGTTTTTTATCAAGGTTTCAACCCTATACAGGGCAATGTTATAATTAATTCATAATTCAAGTCTCTTGCTATTGTGGTAGTCCTAATAATTCTGAATCATAAAAAAATACAAAAGGACGACCTTGACAGGTGGTAATTTTTGCTATGGAATTTAGATTGTGCCCTATAAAGGGTGAATCATAGACAAATTAAGTAATCTAGTAAATTATTCAATGATTTTAAACTAAATTGGGCATTCACCTAGTGGCCGCTCCGAGACAATTTGGCCCGGTTTGATACGGCGACAAATGGATGCATCTAAATGTACTATGGATATTTTGACTCCATTCACGGCCTCGCCGCGTATCTGTCATGTCGTGGTCATGTATGTTCTTTTTTATACTCGTCGACCCTAATGTTTGAATTAAGACTTCGTACACCAAACTTAAATCACATACTTTTTACTATGTAGCTACCAACTAAACATTTCATAACTGTTGAGACAACTAAATGAAATTGACCAATCACGTGGCGCCTTTACATGAGAAAGTCAAAAGGTAAATAGATATCAACGCACAAAAAAGAAAAAGCCGTTGGTTGCACTTCGTTTTCAATAGATACCAAGTTTGTTTAATTAGTTCAGTTGACTCGTAGAAAAAGTATTGTATACAATAGTTGTATAATCAGCTTTTTAAGTCTCGTACCTTAATTAGGCCACTCAGCAAGCTTCGTGGCCTAAACTTGGTACTCGACTCATAAACGCATACATTATATAACGATCGCATAAAATACTATTGAGATTCTCTAACCCGCCGCCGTTTGTCATGGCGTTGCATTTTGACATTCGCGACCGATCCATTTGGATGGAGTGTTGGCGCGTAAAACTCATACATTTAAATCACCCCTACACGAGCAAGAAACGAGAATATCTACTTTACTGTGTCTCAATTGCGCAGTTTAAGCGAGACGGAAATCGTTGAGTCGCGACTTAACACTCAATTTATCGGATATGTCCTAAAAGCACGAATGCTAAAATTGTGTCAGCTAATGACCGCGTTATTCTGTTATGTAGCTACGTTTACTATTGCCGGTAAGGAAAAACGTTACCTGCCTTAGTGCCTAGCATGATCAATCACGTCCATATACTTATATCTAGGATGACGTCTACGTTGGACGCAAGGCTTTCGTCCCTTTCTTGGTAGTATGCGAGAATAAAACTTTCGCAAATTGATCCGTCGTGCCGGAGATATCCTTGTAAGTACTTCTATGTTCTAAAATTAACCCTTTTTCAGGTCTAGCACAGATGAATGTTTGACATTATGTGCTCGATGTAACTCCTTTTAGTCTAATAAAATAAACAGTTCTGGTACTTCTATCACACATAAGTGCATCAAATATGTATATCGGTACAGTAAAGTTTAGGATAACAGTTTTCATATGCATTTGTACTAGAAATATACTAACTATAAACTAACTGCAAATATAAACTTCCTATATACCTACTAATGTATTGGTATGTGGGCCAATCGACCATTTGTTGTTCGGTGCCCTGGCTACGTCTACTGGGTAACTCTTTAAAAGTATTATTTTGCAGGGTTTAAATCCACTAAATACGTGTTTTTGTAATATTGCTAAACCCATTTCATGCGTTCAGCTTAGCATGCATGCCTTAGCATGTATTCAATTTCCAGGGAGTCCAATTTATAGTATTTTTTCTACCCTGTCACCGTTATCTCTTAATTACAAAAATTACAACAAGGAAAAGTGGATTAACCCATATACACTATCGACTTGTACCTAAACAGAACGAAGTAGAAATATGTCATATCAAAAATTGTGTAAATAATCGTTTAAATATATTGTGCTCTTGTATATAAACGTCAGTCAAACCTGTTTAAGCTGAAGTGCCTCGTTTAATAACCGAACTCTCGAACCGAATCTCTCACTTTTAAACCACTTAAAAAAGGAGGGGGTTCATCGACGTAATCTTTAATATTGTATGTATTCCTCGAATTTGGAAAATTCTCGTTTTGTTTGAAAGGGCATCTATCCCAGGTGGTCCCAAGGTCATCAGGTCAGGATCTGATGATGAGATCGTGGAAAAATCGAGGGTACTCTTCAAGTTTTATAGGCACACGTGAAGTGATTTGGGTACTGGTGTACAGTCGGTAAAAACTTTGTATCCAAAAAGTGGCAAGACAAAGCACATTATAGTTGATGGCGGTCTGTTAAGTTTTAAAAATAAGGGGGTAAACGAGGGGTAAACATAGGCTTCGTTCACACGTCATTGTCCTGCTCGTTTTCTTGGAGTATACTTCTTAACGTATACATAGTGGCAGTCAAGCAAACCGAATACGTGCAGAAAAAGTGCGGGACAATGGCATGTGAACCCAGCCATACAGTACAATGTCTTCACTACTGAACTGACAGTTTATTAGTCTGTACACATTCTTTTTCACCTCACCGGCTCGAAAAGACTTGCTTTATCGCTCAAAATCTGCGCCCAAAAGTCCATTTTATCCGCTAGCGTGGAAAGAGTTTTTGAATTTGGAACGTGACGGTCGATCGCGAGACCCAACTTTTTTCTATACAGAATGAGAGGTGCGTTCAGAAACTGATGGTGTTATGCCAATAATAAATTGTTATTATTTTGATAAAATAAAATAAAAATACTTATTCTCTCTTAATTAAGTAGGTACATACGAAATATTAACATTTAGACGGACTTATAAGGATAAAATATGAATAAATAATTTTAAAATGTCGTTTTATTTTTCTAAAAATTTCGCTTTTTCCAAATTTGGAACGCACCGTTTGAAAAGTTAATTTAAGAAAAAACTTATATACATTTAATTTTGTTTTGTTCTAAAGCCACAGACAGTAAAACCAAAATAATGGTGGTTATTTATAGATTTTAGTGCAGAATATATATATACATATATGAATTTTGATGCCTGCTAAGTTAGCGGAAAAAGTGAAATAAGCGTATTTGAGTCTTAGTTTAAACCGTGAGTACCCAACAGTACTTTGACTTTTTTAATGTAGGTAGGTAAGCGTGAGGTTATTTACAGATGCAAAAATATTTATGTTACATTTGATAATTATAAAAGGCTTATTATTTTCGCGACGACAGAAAAATTAAAGAGCAACAAACTATTTGCAACTAAAATAATAACTTGTCAGCGATTAAATATTTTGGCAATCATTTATATTAAATGAGCTTTAAACTAAGGATATTTTAAAATTAAAATAATGGCAGCTACTTTAAGGTAGCAGAAATAATAAACAAGATTACTGAAATCATAGGCGAGGTACTATAAATAATGACTTGGCGACTAACCGACTCGGATCACGGATAGGTTTGAAGACGGAAGCGGCAGCTTTGCTGCCGCTTTCGTCTTCGAGGTTATTTTTTTTATAAAAGAGCAGAAAACTTGTTTTTTTTATGACCTTGATTTATTTTATATGCAATCCATTGAACAATTAGAGTAGGCCATTTTCAACTTTTTATCCGCTGTCATGTTTCCGCTCAATTCAGTTAATTCAGTCGCCAAAACAATAACTCGATGCTAGTTTATATTGAAACAAAGCCGAAAATTGATTACTTAGCTGCTACTTTTTACTTTATACTAGTCTCCGCAATTAGTCGCCAACTTATTATTTTTGCTACCTCCTTAAATTTTTTATAAATCCCTAAATCAGATTAATTTGTCGCCTCGTTAAATACATGCCAAAAGCTAGATCTTGATGAGATGTAAACAAACCTTCATTGAAAATGAGTATAAGGTCCAAATTACTTCCATTACATTTACTTACCTACAATTTTCCTCGCAGTGGTGAGGTGAAAAATTGTGTGTTTCGCTCGGCAGCAAAATTGTTTGGCGTCTCGTGCCTTGAAAGCCTCGCTATGCTCAGGATTGTACGTTTGAACCATTCGCTTCGCTCATGGTTCAATTTTACAATCCTTCGCTAGCTCGGCTTTCAATACTAAGCACTTGCGCCAAACAACAACTTTGCAGCCTTGCATAACAAATAACTATTATTCGTTCTTCATTGTCACAAACTGTTGGTGTTTAGATATATTTTAGCATGTCAATTGTGACGACATTTTTGCAGTCGAGTACCTTATCGCCCTCAAAAGAGATGAGACCAGTGAATTACAATATACTGTTATTATTATATTCTAAATAAATGTAAATTATAATGTCTAGTATTTTTACTGTTGTTAATAGTTTAAGTTCAGCTACATCACTTATTTAGACGCCATTTAGCAAGCTGAAATAAGACTGTAATTGAAATATCTTAAGATTAAATCGAATAAGACTTGACTCCTCTCGCAGCAAACCCTGTAATCGTCAATGTACTTTTTGGTTTAAGGATGATTTACAGTACCTTCGGTTGACGCCAAAGGCTTTGTGCACCTTCTTTCTTTGTAATAAGGCGCAAAATGTAAGTCGGGTTGTATGTGCCCGTCCCGACCCGTAGCATATCATGCACCCGACTGAATAAAATGTACGTTGTAGTCGCAAATATCGCCGCTTAAGAGGGAAGTATAGCTTGCAACTCGCGTCTGACAATAGGTTAGGTAAACGTCCGAGGTAAACGTACGCATTTTATATGAAATGTCCATTTCGGGAGAAAACGTTTGCCACTAACCAAATCTTAACAAATCACTTGATGATGATTGACTTGATGTCAATCGCTTCAGCATCCTAGTAACTAATATCTAGGTTCATAGGTTTCGCACTCAAAATTCCAAAGGTATACTTCCCTCTCAAGCATCGACTTGTTTCCTACATGATCATTAGTCGCGTGGGGCGGACACGACACGACACATATTATGGTTGTACCGTGACACATCCTTTCAGACTGTCAGTTTTTGCGGTATGATTATGACGCTTCAAGTAAAAATGTAATAATATTAGCCGTATTCCGTTGCCTCCGACTTGACCAATCTTTTTTTTTTCGTAGGTATATATTGTAGTTAACGTCAGAATTAGCTCAGTATGTGGAACTTTGCCGCTGTAAAGTTTAAATTTCATATCCTACTTACCTAGAAGATGAGGATTCAGTTGAGTCAAAAATCATTATAACACCTGCCCAGCTCGCATGATCGCGTTCATGTCGGACATAAAGCATGCGTCCCTTTCTAACTAGTGATGCGAGAGAACGACTGCGAGTGTTAGGCCCAAAACAGACTGTGAAACGCAACTGAACGCAGTAAACCGGTTTCAAAATGCTTGCATAATGTGTGCAAGCAAGGAGGGAAAACAGAGGGAGGTGGCATAAACTCAAAAGTAACTAGAACTTGCAGTTTCGATGCAGTTGCGTTTCACCGTCTGTTTTGGACCAGGGTGAGCACCTACCACAGATCCCTGAGTAGGTATCTCTTCTGCTACTGACTGTAGTCTGTCGAGCATCGAGCATGCGACATGGCAAATGTCTGAAAACAATCTTCGCACATCTCTGGTTCACATGTTGAAGAGATTTCTATAAGTAAGCCCATGTGCCTTAGTAGGAGGTTCAATGTAATGGTTGGAATTGTTTAATGGCACGTTATAAAACTGTAATCAGAATTGGAATCTTGTACCTTGCTCGCTAGAGTTGCTTTTTGAATGTACTTTGATGCAATTCGGCCAGCTCAAACAGTATCAAGTATACCTACTAAACTATAATATCCTACACAGCTGACGGATAGTGAACGGCCATCAGATTATGGTGGTTAGCTGCGAATAAACGAATAAGCAGACCCCGGTCAAGCGGCGACAGGGTTAACGGGGCGTAGTGGGTTGGACGGTGGGACGGACTTCACAATAAAAGCTACATAGGCCTTATGGCGACCGTAAACGCCGCCATCAAATAAGCATTCCCCTGGTACAGAGCAGCAGCTGCATCATCGGCAGAAGGCCGCGAAAGTGGGTTCCGGTAGGGCTTTTGACCAAATAGAAGTGGGCGTATATATCCGGCGATTACACTGCGATGTAGAAGGCAAGTGGGGAAACTACCACATTAATATTCCCTATTATGGAGATGATACCTAGTGACCTGATTGCAACTACTAAATCAGACCGACTCTGACCAAATCAGCGTACAGGTCGACACACGTAAAAAGAGCCCTGGCGGCCATATAAAAAGTATGGCCGCTACGGTTCTTTTTACATGAGTCGACCTTTAACAGTGAAGTGATTCCAAAAACAGCTATTTTGACGTTGATTACACCCAATTGTGAATATGATAATAAATTTTGTATATAATATATAGTAATAGATAGTTTATGTTTGTAGGTAGACGACAATTATGACTTATGACCCATTATATCGTATGTTAAAGCTATCGTTGTCTTCTCAATGTCTTGTCAATTTTATACAATAAACTAATTGGGAATACGTTCAGTCTTTGATTACTAAGTTACTCCATTGTTCTTTGTTTTTAAGAGTTTTAGTATTTGACCGGTCGACCCGTTAGCCTAGTGTGTAGTGACGCTGCCTAAACAGCTGAAGGTCCTGGGTTCAAATCCCAGTAAGGGCTAATATATGTGTGACGTCTATTTAGATGAGCATGAATTATGTTTCGGCTTCTTGGATGTTTTCTATGTAATAAAGTATCTACGAGTATGAATCTATTGAGTAGTAATCTAATACCCTTAACACAAGTCTTATATTGAGCTTACTAATGGGGCTAATTCGAGTTGTGTATAATTGTCCCCTAGTATTTATTTACTAAGTATATCCTCGTGGCGCCCAGCACGCAAAAACGAACAGAAATTTGAAGTTTCTCTTAAATGGAATTAATTTGATTACTTTTAAAAGGCATGTGGGCGCCACGAGGATATTGTATTATTTTTGTAAATACGGTACAAGCGTTTTAATAAAATTGAAGTATAGGTAGTTGCTGATTAGATCCATAAAGTTTCTAAGATCTAAATCAATGTAACGTCATACTGAAATTGATATCATAGCCAATATTGATGAATCATAGCCAATTCCATTGATTCCATCGATTAAAAACAAATGGTGCTATGCTGTGTAGTCTACGATGGATATTAGGTATTAGTATATCCACGGATGATATGATTATTAACAATTATTTTGTCCACTTCTTCTTTCTTGTAATACAAGCCTGAGTATACCTTCCTAATAATAGGAGCTCCGCATGCATATTAGATACGTAAGGTCGACATCAAATATAACGTTGAAATGTTTTCACCTTATGTGATAAGGCGAAAAATGTTTACATCTCTTTGAAGTGTAAGGAAGACTGTGAAGTATTTGCTTGCTGTGAATCGAGCACAAGGTTTAAAATGAAATAAATACACATTCACATTGAAGATATATTCAACAAGTAATCTACGAATCGTTACAATTTATTATTCTATAAAAATATAACAATGTTATGCTTTTTACAATTTATTGCTAATGAACACTTACGCCTGATTTACACATGCATTTTTATTAACAGGCTGTGACAGTGTAGGCATAGCCTTATGGCTTAGGAAATTTAGGCGAAAATAAAGTCATTCCCAAATTCAAACGAAACATGGAACTGGGGACCGATTTTTGACTTCCAAGCGTTCGAAAATCAAATAAAATTAAATAAGTTTGTAGTGTCAAAATGACAGGCACTTACTTGCTACCAATATAATTGAATGCGAGTGGTCAATACCACTCTTTTTTCAATTTTCTATCGCTATCTCAAAATAGCATTTCATAATTTTTGTCAGTTTTCGAGTGAAAAAGTCGAGCGCTCGAAAGTCAAAAATCGGGTCCCTGTATTTACCAATGGCAATTTATTTTTAAGTGATGAGACTCATGAGATAAGAAATATACTCTCACGACACATATATGTTACAAAATTCAAAATAAGTTTTCGGTAACAAAATAATCCAAATAAGACATAATAAGAATGAGCCTAGACTATTTTTCTCGCCTAAGATTAGGTAAAAAATGTATATCACCTACAAATAAAATTTCATAATTCACTGACACACAACATACATAGTAGGTAATTTGAATTTACAACCTACGATATCTATGACTTATTAATAACATTTTACAATAGTATCTATACACAATATTACAAAATTATAATAACTAGTATCAGTAGAGTGCATTTATTGTAACAACAAATCGATACGTTTATATTCGATTGCTATCGGAGAAAAGGGACCTTAGCGCGTGTGGTGATTAGGTACGACATTACTGACGCGAATACACTCCGCCAAAAATCTAAGTTTCCCAAAATTTAGTTCCCATTTAAATGAACTCTACTGTACTCCTTTATTGGACACAAGCAAATTCAAATGACTATGATTTCTCGGATAAGCGTAAAACAGGTCATCACATTCCTAACGAATATAACTGCCATATGGCGTTTGCTTGCGTCGAATAGACGTTTAAAATGTTTAAATATACATTGGGAGTAATAACGTTAGTCATCATTTAAAAGACTGTATAAAATATAATTTATTACCCGTTGGCCAGAAAACCAAATGACTGTGTAAAGTAGGTAGGTACTTAAGGGCCTATGAAATATAATTTTCTATTAGACTGCAAAATAGTTATTTACGATAGATATATTACGATATACACTTACAAGTGCCGAAAAGAGGAAATTCGCAACGAGTTTTAAATCGACACGAGTTGCGAATTACCTATTCGCATGTGTATCGTACGTTTTACTGTACATATGGCTCTTTAAAGTTTCGACATATGCACGGAAAGTGCTCTTTTCCGCACTAGTGCGGGAAAGTAGCACCATATGTACTGTAATAGTACCTACATTACGTAACTAGGGCGGTGAATTCGTGAATGCCCCAGATCGCAGGTGTTTGTGACCCAAACCGAAGGTGAGGGTCATAAATATGCGCTCTGGGGCTTTACGAATTACCGCCCGTGTTGAGTACAAAACTTTACGTCTTCACCTGGCCACAATGCAAGTTTTCCCGTACGCGCAGCGTGGCGTAAAACTCGCATTATGGCCAGGTGTGACGTAAAATATATATCATAGTCTCTTAAAGTCATTGTAGTTCGAAATGCAGCAGAAGATTATATAAAAAACACTTCATTTTCTGGCCACGCAAACGGTATAAGCTTAATAATAAACCTAATTTGAATTCCAATGATTCATAAGGAACATACAATCAATAGGTAATTAGGTACGTCGTTAAAAGTTAATGAAGAAATAGCAATATTAGTTATTTTGGCATCAATATCTATGAATCACCTAGCAAATTATAAATATAACAAATAAATAACCATCTCCTCTTAAGTAAGTAGGTACTATGAACATAATAATGTAGATAATTCGACCGGCCCGCATTTTCTGAATGTGAGATATTTAGGGACATTGTTCACTGTTCGTATAACCAGTTTTAGCTACATATGGGAAAACCCGTGCTGTGGGCTACGAAATCGTTGGCACTATATTGTGTTGCTTATTGGCAAAAATAGTTGACCGAATTTCCTGCCCCCCTATTCTGTTACTTGTTTTAAGTTCGCGTAGGTAGAGGTCTAGTTTCGTGACGGGTGACCGGCGGCAGCAGGGTGAACCGCATTAGCGCGTAAGGAATAACAGCCCTGCACTCGTCGCCCTGCTGTTTGTCGAATTGTGGTATTTTCATCAAGCTACTTATCTCTTACAACACTAAATAATAAGGTTATATTGTTAATACTTTCGGTTCACAAAAAACTATAAATAAACATGTGAGCTGAAAGTATGTTTAGAATATAAAATTTATTAAAAACGCTCGGTGCGTGGTTTTTAAGTTACAGTTATGGATTTCAAAATAAATGGTTTTGTACAGAGATATAAAAATAGGTAGAAGAGTAAAATATGATGTGTTAATAATATAAAAATAAATTAAAAATCTGCGTTTTGGAAAATCTCGCATCTATTACGGTAGATTTAAATATAGATAACACTAACACCAGATAGTTATCTTTTATTCTACGCAAGTTTCTAAATAAGGTCAGTGAGGGAAATTCCGTCTGCGGGGTAAAAGCGTAGTACCGGGCCCAAGATTTTAAATATTTGCTGTTAAACATTGACCAGCTTTGTTGTTCTAGTGAGCAGTTTTTTCGCTTTAGACTGCGTCCAAACGTTCTTGTCCGGTTTTACCTCCACTGAAAGCATATTGACCTCATCAATTTTTTTGTAAGAATACAATTCATCCTTTTACCAAATATTCAATAATAGGTAGTAGGTAAGTAACTTCATTTTAGAAAGTGCACTTAACATAATTAATTAAAATGCAATTTACAAAACTAATTAATATAAATATGAATAATCCATACAATTCCAACACTTTTACATCTTTGGTTCGTACCTAGTAAGGGTTGGTTATCACTTCAATAATTCCGCCTTTGTTCACAGATTAAATTAAAATAAGCTATTTACACCCCGACTGCGGTATTTTTAAAACTATAAATACAAGACTACGAAATAAACAGAGAAATACGTTTACTTTTTCAAGTAATTTCGTACGAACCTCGGACTGCACCCATTGACAGCTACAGTCAAGTTCGAAAATTTGTGCATGGACATAGTGATCATAAATATGTGAACACGACTTATTGTCAAGGGCATACGGGTGCGCAGATATTTTTGAACCTTTGGGAATGTACACATATTTATGACGTCGACTGTACAGAAAAATATTCCCGTGGTAGGTACAGTCAGCCATGAAAGATGTCTACCACTTTTTGAGTCTATTATTTATTTGGTCACTAAAGTTAAATTTCTTTTACCCTATTCTATATAAAACTGAAAACTAGTGCGTTAATCGTCACGCGATTTCAAAGAAAACTATTTTGAAACGAAAAACATTAGGTTTTATATTAAATATGTAAAATAAGGACAATATTTCGTAACAAACGTGGGCGAATTTGTCCGTTAAAATTCTAATGTTTTATGGAATGACGTATAGACCATTTTCTATTTCAGATGAAAAGGAACATATATCGAATTACAGTAAAAAAATGTATTGAAGATTACTTAGTTTTACTTATTCGTGCGTACAGTCGGGTAAAAATTACTACAAACTATTCACAGATTATTATTGGTTTGAACACTCAAGTGTAGAAAATGGTAACCATTACCTACTTTATTAATTTTTATGAGCATAAAAAAGTTTTAAAATAATACAGCGTATGTTACAGGAATAGTAGTTATTGAAAACCTATTCAACCAATTGGCTATCCTTATTATAAAAAGCGACTACGAATTATGACACAGACGAGTCGACTATACAAGCGAATGAAATGGCTATTTGGCTACCTAAATTCGTGAATTATAGCACAGAGTAACTTTTCTCACATTTACGTTGATCTGAAGTAAAACAAAAACTTAATTCATGATTGAATTGCTAAATGGTTTTACGTACACATACATTGATCAATTTCCAATTTATTGAACTAACATTCCTGACAATTGTGACTAAATTACATGAAGCGCCCAGTTGGCAAATATCTTCAATCTAGATAGCTACATATATCATAAGTCATAAGAAACCTCAAATAGATTGCCGATCCTTCAACATTGCTACACATACATTCTAAAGTGTAGCCAGTTTTCTTTATAGCGTATATTGTGTCCCATTACTGGCTAAAGGGTACTCCCCTTCTCCGCCACCTCGGTCCCGAGCTATTACATTACTATAATTTGTAGGCAAGCCCACAAGCCAGACTTTCTACACTAACGCACTGCGACCCCGTTGATCGTGACGACGGCGTTCGGCCCGGTCGGCTCCGGCTCGTACGCCGAGTCCGTGTCGCTCCGTCGCCCGTACGCCGCGTTGTCGGCCAGGTGCTCGCTGTACGGCGAATCGTACACGTTGTCCGTCACGTGGTCGTAGATGTGTCGGCCGTTGGTGTCATGTAATGTCGCGTAGCTCATCACGGCGGCGTTCTGGTCTTCCTTGCGTTCCGCGCCTTCGATGTTCTCTGTGTTTTTCACTGGTGTCGATTTCCGGCTGAAAGGTTTTGTTGGCGTCAATTAAGTACTTTGGGATGAACAGTTCTTGTTGGAATTCTATTGTCAATTCCTAATCATCTGTGACTAAAAGTCAATGACAGTGAATATCCATCAGACCTGTGTGAGGTAGCGGGGCGGTGTGTGAGGACGATAACTGCATTGCTAATAGCCTCACTCTTGCATGTAATTCTATTGGTGGGTTTTTCCCCCGCAAATCGCTCCTCTACCTCAGACACATTGTGTTATTGATGTTACTGTATCTAAACTATCTCGTACTGTAAGGATATCTATATATTATCATGGAGATATAAGTCATCTCTAGT
The DNA here is from genome assembly GCA_945867215.1 of Epinotia demarniana. NCBI lineage: Eukaryota > Metazoa > Arthropoda > Insecta > Lepidoptera > Tortricidae > Epinotia > Epinotia demarniana. Next base: position 57,742,779 of record OX244259.1, read on the forward strand.
GTGTCCCCTTTGCACCCCTATAGAACTTTATCTCAAGCAATCGGTAACCAATGACCTGTCATTACAAATCCACTTCGTATAGTCAGGTGACCTGTCACCTGACTATACGAAGTGGATTTGTAGAGTATCAGTCAACGTAACTAGGCGCCTGAATATACGCTAATTGTATCTTCCTCTATCAGTTTTCATAGCAGCTGTAGAGAAACATACTTGCAGTATCTTGCATCAAATAAATAGCGCTAAACAGCACAATGCACTTGCGGAGGAACGGGCCTACTCGTTGGAACTACGGTAGGCAGTGGTATTCGATTGAGCTACAGGAGTAGAGGGTCTAGCTCGTAGTTAAATAATAGTCACAGTATAATAAATAGCGCCAAGCAGCACTAGTAGGAACAGTATATTTAAAACCATACCTAAAACACTAAAGGGGCCTTTTTGCTGGAAGATAATGTATACTCACAGTATGAAATAAATAGCGCCAAGCAGCACCAGTAGGAACAGCACCACCCCACAGCCGATCCCGACCCTCAGCGGGAGCGTGCTGTTCTCCGCCGCTTCGTTAGTGGCGAGCTCACAGCTCGGCTCCTCACCCGACCAGTGCCCGTCGTCCATGCACTTGCGGAGGAACGGGCCTACCCGCTGGAACAGCGGGAGGCAGTGGTATTCGATGGAGCTGCCGAAGAGGGTGGAGCTGTTCGCTATGATGACGCGGCCGTTTTCGATTGTGCCTGGCGAGTGGCAATCGATAGCTGGAAATAATGTGCTAGGTTAGATAGGTTTAAGGCGATCGACTAGATGACTAGACACGATTTGTAACAATAAATTGTATCTAGTGCGTCAAAAATCAGTGTAGAGAAGGACAGTTGCCTCTTCAGTCTATTAATATGAAATGCTTAATTCAAGGCAAAATAAGTTTTCAGTTGGACCAATTTTGGTACGGTACACTAAAATAAGTTTGGCTTCTAATTATTATTTAACAACAGCTGTGCTGTTTAATACGACAGCTCAAAAGTAGCAGACAGAAAAATATCTGAGCCACTAGTGGCTGCCACTAGACACGGCTACCCGTAGCGAGCGCGAGCCACTCCAACAGCTTGTGGCTCGGAAGCGGCCACTTTTAGATTCTCTGGTCAGATCAGTAAGATACTCACGCAAACAAACAGGCGGGTTCCCGCCCCAGGTCCCCTTGGGTAGACAGGTCCTAGTCTGGTTGCCCTTCATGCTGTAGCCCCGCTCGCAACGGTAGTGAGCTTCACCGTTGATGCTGCGGGTCGACGTCACCACTTGCAGTCCCGTGCTGCCCTTGATCTGGATTGAGGGATCTGAGCAGGTGATTTCTGTGGACAAACGAGAATGTGATTAGGTATTCAGTAAATATTCCGTGCCAGCACGATTACGACATTGGTTTTCTTTCTTTTGTTAAATCCATTATACATTCATTGTACTCATTTTGACTGACAGTTTTTGAAAGAAGAATAATGATTCAATCCATTCTCAAACTCTCACGGTTCCTACTCCTGGGTAAATTTGTGATTCACGGTACCACTTCGTAATTGCAACTTCAGACAACTGGTACGTTAAAGCGTTTGATCTATACAATCTCTATAAACCAGATGATGAGACCAAGTGACAGTCTCCTGAATTCTTGCGTCCCGAACGTGTTAGTAAATGCTGCTTAGTCTCCAAAGATTAGGCCGTTCGACGTACTAGGCAACCATAAGTCAAAGGCTTACCTTTACAGACAGGTGCCTCCGAGCTCCAGGTCCCGTTGTCCTGGCACAGTCGCCGCGACACTCCGTCTAGCTGCCAGTGGTCGTCACACTCGTACAGCGCGGTCGCACCGTAGTACGTTGCGTTGGTCGCCAGGGTCACCTTGCCGTTCTCCATGCGGCCTGGATTGCCACAGTCCACGTCTGAAAGAAAATATATGTTGAGTTGCTAGTAATGCTTGAAAGAAAAAGGCGAGCAACGAAACAAATGCCCTTTCCTCTTTCATCCTGTTACTTATCGATTCTATTTCGACTTATCCTGGTAATCCTTGAGCACTAAAAGTTTCTCACAAATTTCAATACTGAAAAACACCCACTGGTGTCATAAATATTGCGCTATTGTTCTGCCATAATTATTAGCACACACAGACCGATTCCCGGATGTTAACCAGTTTACAGTAACCGTTTTTGCGGTGAATCTACCTCAGAACCTATCCGTATACTCACATTGGCATCTCGGAGTGACCCCGCTCCACTTTCCACTGTCCTCGCACGTCGACAGGCTCTCCCCCACAACCTTGTACCCGCGCTCGCACCGGTACTTGACCAGGGCACCGATACGGTACGTATTGCCGTTGCCGGCGCTGACCGAGGTCGACGTGCGGATCATGGTGCGGCCGTGCATGCGGTCGTTCCCCGTTACGGAGACGATGCTGTTCTCCGCGACAACTGGCTCGGGGCATCGGATTTCTACGACAAAATTTTAAAAGTTTGAATTATGTTGTGGGAAAGATAGGTGATACTTAACAAGAACCTATTACTAGTGTTTGTATTCAAAAGTTATATTGTAACAAAAACTCAAAGAAAGTTTCAAAGCTTGATGCAAAACTACCGTTAATTCGTTGTACCTACCTTGAAAAGGTGATAGGTAGGGCCCGGAATTTTGCGTGCGGTTTTGAAACACTCGAAGGGAGAAAACATGAATGTTTATCGACATATCGATAAATCGGGCGTGTACTCAAAGAGTCATTGAGATTAAATTTACATTTAATTAAACAATACTTGCATTCTTGCAATCAAATACCTATCCGTTATAGATTATCCTCAATATACTATAAAGAGTGATGCATGGTCTTTCGGACCGTCTCCGACACACTTCATTTTGGATAGAGAGTATCACGTGATCTTTGTTGTGAATAAAAAAGTGAAGTGTCGGATGTGTCGTGTCAGACACCGTTTAGAACACTTAATCCTTAAAACAATCAAACGGATTAAACTTTCCTATATTTCGTACATTTTTCGTCACTGACCATTGAAAGAGCATAGAATGAATCATCGGAAAGTTTGAGTTATTATTTTTAAAAACACTAATAAATAAATTCAGTTTATCGATGTATCGATAAACGTCGGTGTTCTCTCCCTTAGACTTTTCCAAAACCGCATGCAAAATTCCGGGCCCGAGTGATAGGGGTTAATAGAATGATAGGTTCGCCCATTTTTCTTCATAATCTATCATATTTTTAATAACACCAGGATTTTGCACTTGTAACTCTCCCACCACCATTCTGACTGGCCCCCCTAATTGAACATTTAATACACTTTGGTGATGCCTCAGAACCTGTCTCTTGTTACTCACTTTGGCACCTCGGAGTGTCCCCCTCCACTGACTACAGGCCCAGCTTCCTACCTTCGCATCTCGGCGACGAGTCGCTCCACTGTCGGTCAGACAGGCACTCGCGGCGAGCCGCCCCCGCGAGCCTGTAGTTTGTGGTGCACGAATACTGGATCACGCTGCCCAGGTGCGTGGTTCCGTTGACTAGCTCCGCCGCGCCGTATGGGAGCGGAGGCAGCTTACCGCAGTCAATATCTGTACACAAAGATGAAAATAAGGAGACGGCCACGTTGATAACGGTGAAAAACGGTCCGCAATTAAAGCATGTACAGGACGTACACCTATGGCTGGTTGGTGGGTGAGATGCAGTGAAAACTCAGCTTTCAGGAATTCTTGAGGCTTGGCAGGGCTGGAGCTGTGGTCGGTTCGAGTAGTCGGCGTAGAATGAAATGTATGGCGGCCCGGCCGCCATTTTATACTATTGGGCTCGAACCCCCCACCCCTCCAACCCTACCTCACCCCGCTATCGTTTATTTGTCAATAAATCTTATTCTAAATACATGGTTATCTTAATTTGTTTATACACATACTTATTCTTATTAGACATACTAAATTCAAGCTCCCGCTCGCCCGCCGTTCTCGCTGTTACTGTGCGCGAGCCCGGGAACGCTCTATATTTACGTCCCTCGTCCCCCTCAGACCGTTCCCCCGCGCTCGCCCTCAGTGTGGTTTGAGACGGCAGGCGAGTAGGATCTAATGAGTTTTTTGTTTATTTACATTCTTATAAGTGGAAACCTAATGTTTAACCACTTGGAAACTCATTCGAACCGTTTTATTGGTTTTCTATGTCCCTATTTGGGTGTAAAGGAAAGACGAGATCAATAATGTTTATTTAGGTTTCTAACTAGACTCTGACAAAGGCGGGTAACATCTATTATAATTATATCTATCTTTAGGTAATCTAGGTACATATGTAGTTAACAGTTTATTGGCTATGTCCGTCCTGCACATCTCTCCCGCCGTCCATCGCTCGGGTGAGCGTTGGAGTATCTCTCGCGTGCAGGTCGTCGGGCTCCGTCGGCAGGATCACCAGCTTTTTGGTCGGCCGCCTGAAGACTCCGCCCTTCGTTGCCACGTCGACCGCGCGTGTCACGCCGTCTGGTCCCGGGTATACGGCCGTCACCCGGCCTCGCGGCCATGTGTTGCGAGGCAGGGTCCCGTCGACTACGAGCACGATGTCTCCGACGTTGATAGGCCGCCCTCAGCCATGGGGCTCCCGCCGGTACTGGAGGGAGGGTAGGTACTCCCTCAGCCAGCGGGCCCAGAAGTGTTCGGCCAGGCGTTGGCTCGTCCTCCAGGTCGCGCGGCCGACGAGTGTGGAGTCATCGAAGGTCCCGGGGTTGGGGGCCCGAGCGGATCCGCCCAGGAGGAAGTGGTTCGGCGTGATGGCTTCTGGTTCGTCGGGTTCGACGGCCACGTGCGTGAGGGGGCGGCTGTTCACCGTGTATTCGGCCTCGGCGAGCAGAGTAGTTAGGACTTCTTCGCTGGGGCGGCGTTCGTCCAGCACGGCGTGCAGGGCCCTCTTCACCGCTCGTACCATCCTTTCCCAGGCTCCGCCCATGAACGGAGCTCAGAGTTGATGGCGCGCTGGGCGGCGCCGGCTTCGAGGGCGCTGCCGTAGGCCTCGCGGAGCTCCTTGTCGGCTGAGTGGAAGTTGGTCCCGTTGTCCGACCAAATCTCGGCCGGACAGCCGCGGCGCGCGATCATGCGCCGGAGGGCCATGACCGCGGAGTCCCCTGTCAAGCTGGGTATCACCTCCAGGTGAACGGCGCGCGTTGTTAGGCACGTGAATAGCGCCACGTACCTCTTCTGAGTCCCTCTGCCGATGGTCACTGTTAAGGGGCCGAATAGGTCTAAACCCCCGATGAGAAGGGTCGCTGGTGATGGGCTAGGCGGCACCGCGGGTGATCACCGGTTGGTGGGGTTGGCGGCAACGTTTTCTTGATCCGGCAAGGCAAACATCGATGCACTATCATTTTCGTGACGGGCCGCAGACGCAGGATACTGTAGTGTTGTTTACACTCGTTCACGGTAGCTTCGACGCCATTGTGTTGCATTTGTCGGTGCACATAATCTATGTATAGCTTCACCGCCGAGTGATCGCCGTCAAGGACCGGCGGTCGTCGTTGTAGCTCGGTGATATCAATCGCGGCAAAGACACGGGTCTTGATAACTATGACGTCATTCACTAACTCGACAGCCATAAGACGTAAGCGACTATGGGCGCTCGGCGGTCTGTTATTTCTCAGGTCACTGACGTCATCACTGAAGGCTTCCAGTTGACTGGCGCGTACCACAAGGCGCTCCGCTTCGTGTAGGTAAGACGCATCTAATATTTTGTATTTTCTTTGTTGCAGCTTCTTAGGCGGCGGCGGCGGCGGCGGCGCAGACTTGCGTTGTTTGTTCCAGTCGGGATCGGCTTGTTTATTCCGCGTAGTGCGCTTATAGTGCGCGCGCACGTGGCGGGGTCGGCAGAGGTCAATAAATTGTAACACTCTGCCTATAGTCCGCAGTAGTCGCTCCCACCTCGAGAATCGCGTGGGATCTGGCAGCCAGGCGAGTGGGCCCGATTTCTTGGTTTCGACTCGCGTTGCGTGTACTCTTTCTTCATTTGTTTGACACTCGTGCGGCTGAGACGGCTCGGTGGGCCACGTCGCAGGGTCGTCGCGCAGGAAGTCTGGCCCTCTAAACCATCTGTGTTCACTGTCGAACTCGGGCGGCACTTCGCGCGTGGCTTCGTCGGCGACGTTGAGTTTCGTAGGTACCCAGCGCCACTCGTTCACTGTGGTGTTTTCTTCAATAGCGGCGATGCGGTGCGCGACGAATGGTTTGTAGGTGCGCGCGCCGGCCCTCAGCCACGCGAGCACTGTGCGGCTGTCGGTCCAAAAGGTCTTCGTGTCTGGCTTGAGATCGTGTTCTTCTATTACGGCGGCCGCCATTCGACTCCCCATGGCCGCAGCTTGAATCTCGAGGCGCGGTATGGACATCACTTTTAACGGGGCCACCTTTGCTTTTGCTGCTATTAAGGACACGTGCACTCGCCCGTCGGTCGTTGTTGTACGCCAGTATAGCGCGCTCGTGTAGGCCGATTCACTCGCATCGACGAAGACGTGTATCTTGCGCCTGAAGGAGTCGCCGTAGTGGGGATAGGCGCGCGGTATCGCCAGGTCTCGCAGTGCTCGTAGATGCCGCGTCCACTCCGCCCACCGTTGCGCTAGGTCCGGGTCCAATTTCTCGTCCCAGCCCGTGCCGCGGCGCCACACCTCTTGTAGTAACTTCTTTGCTATGATTGTCACCGGTGTTGCCAGGCCGAGTGGGTCAAAGATTGACATAGTAATTTTTAGTACATGTCTCTTTGTAGGTTCGGCTTCGTCCAGAGCTCCCGGCGGCAGGCGGGTGAGGTCCAAGTTAAAAGCGAGTTCGTCGCTCGCCGGCTTCCATATTTGTCCCAATACCCGTTCGTTTTGCATCTCGCTCTTATTGAGGTCGACGTGTGTAGACCGGAGGACCTTTGCAGAGTTGGAGGTCCACTGACGTAGCTCGTAGTGTGCTTCTTTGTGTATGTCACGTACAGTACTGGATACACTAATCGCCTCCTCCTCTGTCTTGAAACTGTGTATATAGTCATCGACATAGTGGTGTCGGACTATTGCCTTGACGGCCTCGGGATGCGTGCCTTCGTGCTTCTGGGCGTTGATATTCTTGACGTATATCGCTATTGACGGTGAGCACGTCGCGCCGAATATGAGTGACGTCATGCGATATTCTCGTGGAGGGGCGTCGCCTCGTTGATCACCCCGCCACAGGTAGCGCAGGGCGTCTCTGTCTTCAGGCTTCACTTTCACTTGCATAAACATTTCTTTGATGTCGGCTCCCACGGCGATAGGGTGTTGGCGAAAGCGCATTAGGACGCCCGGCAGTGACTGCAGCAGGTCGGGCCCGGTGAGGAGGCGGTCGTTAAGGGAGACCCCCCTCGTAGCGGCAGCAGCGTCATGGACGATTCTCATTTTCCCGGGCTTGCATGGGTTTAGTACCGGGAAATGAGGGAGGTACCATACCCTCTCTGACTTGGAGGGCGGAGCGGGCTCGGCGTACCCCTTGACTATGAGGGCGTCCATCTGTTCGTTGTACTTTTTCTTGAGTTCTTCATTTTTATCGAGCTTCTTTTCTATGTTGTGGAGTCTCCTCAGCGTGTTCTCGTAATTGTCAGGCAAGCGGGCGTCGGGCTGTTTCCACAGTAGCGGGGCTTCATAATGACCGTCGGCGGTAGTCTTCATTGACTGGGTTAAAATGATGCGCGCACGCTCTTCCGGGCTTGATTGGGGTTGCGAGTTCAAATCTTCACTTTTCTCATTTTCACAGATATTCACATGATGTATTGCGTGCACTCGCTTACCGGTGATACGTGTGTGCGCCCCATGTAGCACCCAGCCCAGCGGCGTGAGAGATGCCACTGGCTGATGCTGCTGGCCTCGACGTGTCTCGTTGCTGACGAGTAAGTGCCAATTGTCTTGTCCAATTAGCACTTTCGGCTTCGCGTTCTCGTACTTCAGTTGATTTTCTATGTCGCTCAGGTGGGCGCAGTCACGGAGGTCCTCTTGTTTGATGGAATGTGGCGATAGGCGGAGATCCTCTATGGTGTGGGCGCCGACCCTGTGGTGATGGTCGGCGCCACGGATGCTGAGTGTGACCCGGCGTGAATTCGATGCGTCGATTTTCTCTTCGGTGATTGCTTCTATTTGTAGCGGTATTGTCGGTCCGTCTAGGCCCAAGTCCCTCGCGATGTCCTCTTGCACGAGAGTGATGGTGGAGCCGTCGTCCAATAAGGCGTAGGTTTCGACGGCGCCCGCCGGTCCCGAGATAGTGACCGGTATGATTTTCAGATAGGCCCGCGCTTCTCCGGAGGCCCGCGTAGAGGTGACGGCTTCATTTCTTTGTTCAATTTTCTTGTAGTGCAACAGGTTGTAATGAAAATACTCGCAGCCGTCTCGCTCGCACTTGACACGTTTGCAAGCGTGCGTCCTTGTCCGATGACGCAGGCACCGAAAACACAGCCGCTGGTCTTTGGCTATCTTCCAGCGATCTTCTAATGTTTTCTCGACGAATTTGCTGCACTTTTCTATTTGATGACCGACGTTGTTGCAGCAGGCGCACTTGGGTGCCGGCTTGTCTGTGGTCACGAGAGCTCTGTGTGTCCTCTTCGTGAAGTGATGATTCGGGCCGTCGACATTCTCGGGCTGCGCGTAGAGCGCGCAGTAGTCCGCTTCGCGTTGCAGGAAAGCAGATATTTTCAGTAACTCGGGCTCGTCGGTTTTCTGTGTAGTCGCGTAGTCGAACCATCGGTAGCGCAGGGCCGGCGTAAACTTCTCCATCATGGCCCTTGTTGTCTCGGGGCTGTGTAGGTAGTGAGCACGGTCAAGCGCTTTGAGCGTCGCTATGACGTTAGCGACGCGGCTGGCGAAAACACATATGTCGAGCGGGCCGTCGTTGAGGCGCGGCAGCGCGCGTAGTCGTTCGAGCTCGGCGAGGGCGATGGCGTCGGGACGGCCGAAACGGGCTTCTAGACTTCTCATAACTTCATCGGCACGGGCGTTGTAGATTAGAAGGTTGTCGACTGCTTCTTTTGCTCTTCCTTTGAGACATCTTCTTAATCTTGCTATGTTCTCCACCTCGTTGTAGTTTGAGGCGGTTTCGTTGTAAGCGGCTCTGAATGATAGCCACTCTTGATGCGATCCACCGAAAGGCGGCAACTCGGCGTGATATCTCGGCGCTTCTCTATGACCGGCGCGGGCGGCGACGGCGATGGCTGACGCGAGTTCACTCAGGTTGATATTCTGTGGGTTCTGCGTGGCTATGACATCATTTCTTCGCATATCCGCTTGTGGATATGCCGGCGGCGGCTGGGCGTACGCGTGCGGCGGCGCGGGTACGGTCGACTGAGCGTGGTTTCCCCCGGCGGGGGGAGGGGCAGGAACCGTGTGACGCGCGGCGGTGGCGTCGGGTCCCGTGCCCTCGGCGTAGTTTTGTCGAGCCTGTGACGGGTACTGTGGGTGTGCAGGCTCGGGTTCTTCGAAGTGGGCTGTATTGGTGATGGCGAGGACGTGTCCGCGGCTGGACTCGAGCCACTCGTCGATGCGGTGTCCTGGCTGGACGGTAGATGGTATGGTGTCGCCGTCCGCTTCGTCGCTGCCTTCGGCTTCTATGGCGGCTAATCGCGCGTGCGCGAGCTCTAGCTTTATTTTAAGAGCTTCTTCCCGCGCTTGTGCGAGGCGGCGAGCACGTTGACTGGTCGTGGACCTGACGGACCTCGATGGCGGCGATGCGACAGGATTATGGCTTGTCTGTGGGGTTTCCTGTCGCAGCGTGGCCGCAGGTGGGTCTGACTGTGGGTTTTCCTGTGGCCGCTGTTCTGTGGGCTGGATTCTTGACTGTAGGGCTTCTGACGGCAACTGTTCTATGGGTTGTCTTGACTGCTGGGGTTCGTGAGGCGACGGCGTCGCAGGATGTTGGCGTAACTGTGGGTTTTCCTGCGACGGCCCCGAACTGTCTTGACTGGTAGTTGCCGTCCTCGACGTGGAGGTCCCCGTTTCGTCCGACGTCGACGGCTCCATATTTTTCATGATGAGTTGCGCTAGCGTAAGTTTTCCGGTCTGTGATCTCGTTGTTGGCCTTTTCTTCATTATCCGGCTCGAAGGACCAGCATGTACAGGACGTACACCTATGGCTGGTTGGTGGGTGAGATGCAGTGAAAACTCAGCTTTCAGGAATTCTTGAGGCTTGGCAGGGCTGGAGCTGTGGTCGGTTCGAGTAGTCGGCGTAGAATGAAATGTATGGCGGCCCGGCCGCCATTTTATACTATTGGGCTCGAACCCCCCACCCCTCCAACCCTACCTCACCCCGCTATCGTTTATTTGTCAATAAATCTTATTCTAAATACATGGTTATCTTAATTTGTTTATACACATACTTATTCTTATTAGACATACTAAATTCAAGCTCCCGCTCGCCCGCCGTTCTCGCTGTTACTGTGCGCGAGCCCGGGAACGCTCTATATTTGCGTCCCTCGTCCCCCTCAGACCGTTCCCCCGCGCTCGCCCTCAGTGTGGTTTGAGACGGCAGGCGAGTAGGATCTAATGAGTTTCTTGTTTATTTACATTCTTATAAGTGGAAACCTAATGTTTAACCACTTGGAAACTCATTCGAACCGTTTTATTGGTTTTCTATGTCCCTATTTGGGTGTAAAGGAAAGACGAGATCAATAATGTTTATTTAGGTTTCTAACTAGACTCTGACAAAGGCGGGTAACATCTATTATAATTATATGTATCTTTAGGTAATCTAGGTACATATGTAGTTAACAGTTTATTGGCTATATCCGTCCTGCACAAAGCAGGTAATAAAAATTTAATTGTTCACTATCCTCCTGAAACCTCATAGAAAGAGCCAATAGATTTGAATGAAGTGGTTGGGATAATCCATTTTGATTTCGCCATGTTCTGAACCAACGAAATTTTTGAAATCGTGTTTCAGCTCGGCGCGCGTGGTGCAAGCATTTATGAAACGCTGCAGCGGCAGGCAACGGGCAGGGCGGGTGTGAAAACTGCCTATTGCATACGTGGTATAAACAATCTAATTATGGTACTTAGAGTTACACTACCAGCACGACTTAACGGTGTACGGTGTAACGATGTTATTGAGTCTGTGATCCTACACTCTACTGGCCTGGTCTCATGTATTCATTAGTAAGACAATTCCGTAAATAATTCAGACATGAAGTTTTAAGTCAAATATTGGTAACTTAGCAGTAAATAAAAGAGCTTGCCAAAATTAAATTAAATATTGGCGTGGACATTTGTTATGATTATGAATGACGTAAATTTTTCTGAGAGACTGGAGAGATCTGATTCTCTTGATAAGACTAACTGGTGGATAGTTGTAGAGTAATTAAAAAAATATGATCTGAAAACCGAGCACCAAACTTTCGTCTCTCCGCCTCGGTCCAACCTAGTAGAGAGGTATAAGAGTACTCACATTCGCACTTGGGCGACTCGCCCGACCACTCGCCGTCTTGCTGGCAAACGAGACTTCGCTCGCCCACGAGCTGGTGGCCTGCCTCGCAGTGGAAGTCGATGGTCGAGTGCACGTTGTAGTCGTATGCTTCCATGTAGCCGCCTGCGGGTACTTCGGGATCCGCGCATGTTATGACTGGGGAAAATGGAATAAAATTACACATAGCTAGGTATATTCCCTTTTAGTCGTTGTTCGATATAAGATGTACTCTTTCTCAGTAGGCTATCAAGTAGGCCTAAAGTAGCCCTAGCGCAACGCAACTCACAATCGCGAGCCAATCGCGGAGTGCCATCAACCGCGAACGGGTGAATTGACGGCTCCTAGCATCGCAAAAGTCGATCATATTTGAATCGGCAAAGCAAACTGGCTTGTCTATATTTGCACCCTAAAAACAATAACTCCATTGTTTACACTTTACGTATAGTACTATCTATAAATAATCACCTTTGTTTGTTTAGCCAAGACAATAGAACAGAGAATCGGTGAGTAAGTAGGTTAGGGTGTCAAAGATTATTAGTTATCGTGACTCCATCTGCAAATCAGTGCCTTTGTGTACTTGAACTTGTGTAGAACAGTCCAATATATCTAGCTCACTCACGTTCACGAGACGGTATATGATGGCTCTAATTGCCGTTCCTGTTGCACATGAGCACCTCAGCCCCGGCCAGCCAGTGGTCCTGCTAACACGCGAACTGCGCCACGGACCCGTAGGTCGTGGTGCCGTTGAGGATCCGGAAGAGCCCGTGTACGGCTGACCTTGTGTACGGCAGTCCATTATACCTAGTCTCAGTAATAAAGAACCACTCACGTACACAAGACGGTATATCATGTCTACACTTGCCATCCCTGTTGCACGCACCTCAGCCCCGCCCAGCCAGTGGTCCTGCTCACACGCGAACTGCGCCACGGACCCGTAGGTCGTGGTGCCGTTGAGGATCCGGAAGAGCCCGTGTACGGCTGACCTTGTGTACGGCAGTCTATTATACCTAGTCTCAGTAATAAAGAACCACTCACATACACAAGACGGTATATCATGTCTACACTTGCCATCCCTGTTGCACGCACCTCAGCCCCGCCCAGCCAGTAGTCCTGCTCACACGCGAACTGCGCCACGGACCCGTAGGTCGTGGTGCCGTTGAGGATCCGGAAGAGCCCGTGTACGGCTGACCTTGTGTACGGCAGTCCATTATACCTAGTCTCAGTAATAAAGAACCACTCATGTACACAAGACGGTATATCATGTCTACACTTGCCATCCCTGTTGCACGCACCTCAGCCCCGCCCAGCCAGTAGTCCTGCTCACACGCGAACTGCGCCACGGACCCGTAGGTCGTGGCGCCGTTGAGGAGCCGGAACGAGCCAGCGTGCAGCTGAGCTTGTGTACGGCAGTTAATTATATCTAGTCTCAGTAATAAAGAACCACTCACGTTCACAAGACGGTATATCATGGCTCCACTTGCCATCCCTGTTGCACGCACCTCAGCCCCGCCCAGCCAGTAGTCCTGCTCACACGCGAACTGCGCCACGGACCCGTAGGTCGTGGTGCCGTTGAGGCTCCGGAAGAGCCCGTGTACGGCTGACCTTGTGTACGGCAGTCCATTATACCTAGTCTCAGTAATAAAGAACCACTCACGTACACAAGACGGTATATCATGTCTACACTTGCCATCCCTGTTGCACGCACCTCAGCCCCGCCCAGCCAGTAGTCCTGCTCACACGCAAACTGCGCCACGGACCCGTAGGTCGTGGTGCCGTTGAGGAGCCGGAACGAGCCAGCGTGCAGCTGAGCTTGTGTACGGCAGTTAATTATACCTAGTCTCAGTAATAAAGAACCACTCACGTTCACAAGACGGTATATCATGTCTACACTTGCCATCCCTGTTGCATGCACCTCAGCCCCGCCCAGCCAGTAGTCCTGCTCACACGCGAACTGCGCCACGGACCCGTAGGTCGTGGTGCCGTTGAGGAGCCGGAACGAGCCAGCGTGCAGCTGAGCTTGTGTACGGCAGTTAATTATACCTAGTCTCAGTAATAAAGAACCACTCACGTACACAAGACGGTATATCATGTCTACACTTGCCATCCCTGTTGCACGCACCTCAGCCCCGCCCAGCCAGTAGTCCTGCTCACACGCAAACTGCGCCACGGACCCGTAGGTCGTGGTGCCGTTGAGGAGCCGGAACGAGCCAGCGTGCAGCTGAGCTTGTGTACGGCAGTTAATTATACCTAGTCTCAGTAATAAAGAACCACTCACGTTCACAAGACGGTATATCATGTCTACACTTGCCATCCCTGTTGCACGCACCTCAGCCCCGCCCAGCCAGTGGTCCTGCTCACACGCGAACTGCGCCACGGACCCGTAGGTCGTGGTGCCGTTGAGGATCCGGAAGAGCCCGTGTACGGCTGACCTTGTGTACGGCAGTCTATTATACCTAGTCTCAGTAATAAAGAACCACTCACGTACACAAGACGGTATATCATGTCTACACTTGCCATCCCTGTTGCACGCACCTCAGCCCCGCCCAGCCAGTAGTCCTGCTCACACGCGAACTGCGCCACGGACCCGTAGGTCGTGGTGCCGTTGAGGATCCGGAAGAGCCCGTGTACGGCTGACCTTGTGTACGGCAGTCCATTATACCTAGTCTCAGTAATAAAGAACCACTCACGTACACAAGACGGTATATCATGTCTACACTTGCCATCCCTGTTGCACGCACCTCAGCCCCGCCCAGCCAGTAGTCCTGCTCACACGCGAACTGCGCCACGGACCCGTAGGTCGTGGCGCCGTTGAGGAGCCGGAACGAGCCAGCGTGCAGCTGAGCTTGTGTACGGCAGTTAATTATATCTAGTCTCAGTAATAAAGAACCACTCACGTTCACAAGACGGTATATCATGGCTCCACTTGCCATCCCTGTTGCACGCACCTCAGCCCCGCCCAGCCAGTAGTCCTGCTCACACGCGAACTGCGCCACGGACCCGTAGGTCGTGGTGCCGTTGAGGCTCCGGAAGAGCCCGTGTACGGCTGACCTTGTGTACGGCAGTCCATTATACCTAGTCTCAGTAATAAAGAACCACTCACGTACACAAGACGGTATATCATGTCTACACTTGCCATCCCTGTTGCACGCACCTCAGCCCCGCCCAGCCAGTAGTCCTGCTCACACGCAAACTGCGCCACGGACCCGTAGGTCGTGGTGCCGTTGAGGAGCCGGAACGAGCCAGCGTGCAGCTGAGCTTGTGTACGGCAGTTAATTATACCTAGTCTCAGTAATAAAGAACCACTCACGTACACAAGACGGTATATCATGTCTACACTTGCCATCCCTGTTGCACGCACCTCAGCCCCGCCCAGCCAGTAGTCCTGCTCACACGCGAACTGCGCCACGGACCCGTAGGTCGTGGTGCCGTTGAGGAGCCGGAACGAGCCAGCGTGCAGCTGAGCTTGTGTACGGCAGTTAATTATACCTAGTCTCAGTAATAAAGAACCACTCACGTTCACAAGACGGTATATCATGGCTCCACTTGCCATCCCTGTTGCACGTGAGCACCTCAGCCCCGGCCAGCCAGTGGTCCTGCTCACACGCGAACTGCGCCACGGACCCGTAGGTCGTGCTGCCGTTGAGGAGCCGGAACGAGCCCTTGTGGACTTGGGCCGGTGTGCCGCAGTCCACGTACTTGCAGGAGGGTGGCGTGCCGGCCCACACGCCTCCTAGAGTGCAGGTCACACTCTGTAATGGAAATGGTGAGATTAGCGCTGTTGGCTAACACTTGAATGCAGCCATACTCAACCTTTTTTCTACGAGGCCCGCAAAGATTTTTTAGCTTAGGAACCCCGGCCGTGCCACAAGGTACATCTATATGGTTTTTATACTACGATCGCATGGTGGAGGGCTACACTGCACCAAAAATGCTACAAAAGTTACGATCACTGCCCATTACATACAAACATATAAACTTCCAAAGCTACAATCCCACAGACTTTTATAAATAATATTACTAGGCATAGGACGCACATTCCCTTCCTATCCTTGGTCCTTACAACGTCACAGACTTTCCCCCTTTTTATTATTAGTAAACATACCTACGTACCTAAGTATAAGAGTAGATAATGACGCGCATTCCCCTATACAACAGTGTTCGTACATTTAGTTACAATATCGGCATCCATCAAAGGGGGCAATCAGTCTAGACGGCAGGGGGTTGCCGGGACACCCGGTAATGGATGCGAAAGTTTTCTACTCGATTTTTATTTGGTTGCGACATGGGCTGGAACCAGCCTTTGAGGGCCGTAGCAGGATTTATAACCTGATTTTAAAAGCGGAAATTGCGTTATTTCGCCTCCGACAGAAATCACTTTACATCGCGGTGACGAGCTGGCGTCTAATATTAAATTATTAACCATAGGATGAAAGTGCATACGAGATAATTGGCCGCCAATAGAATAGAGAATTAGAGCGCCGGGACTTTTAATGAACTTTTCCCGGAAATGAGACCTAACTATATCATATTTTCGCGGCAGTACACCGCTTTATTCAAAGCCTGTTTCTGAGAAGCCATTATGCTACAACGAAACAAATAAATAGACAATCACCGTATATTGTTCGATTAATCTTTACCTACTAATATTAGGTAATATTATCTACGAAATTGGCGTTTTTTTTCACAGATATTATTTTTATTATTATCGTAAGTCATTCATTTCAATTGCACTTCCAAATTATTTTTTAATTTCAATATCAGTCAGTGAAACAAATGGTTTTGATTTTAAATGCAAATAATAGATTTATATTTTTTATTAAGTGTTTCAAATTAAAGCTTGAAAATCACCCTTTTCGTGTGCTGCCGGTTCAAGTGTTTCAATTTCAATTACCTACGTATAGTTTTACAATACTATGAATGATATGAATTTTTAAGTAATTAAGATATGTGTAACGTAGCTTAAAAGTTTTTATTCCTACCAAAGTTTTGTTTGGTTTGAATTTGACATTGATGAATAATCCGCAAAATTAAATGTATGAAAATAACAGTTTTCATGAAATTCTCCATACAAAACGCCAATTTCATAGGTAAAGACCTAATATTATAAAAAGGAAGTGTTTTGTCTGTGAACTTGTTGTGGGTAATATGTGGAACCGACTAATTTCAAAAATTCTTTCGACAGCGTGTAGAATCACGGAATATAAAATGTGTAGAATACACTTTTTAGATAGTTATAGGCTATTTTGTCCCGCGGGCCTGCTCTTTTTGCAATACTCACGCGCAGGCAGCTACTAATATATGACTTGACCATGATTATGACAGCATTAGGTTAGAAATTGAAACCACGCATTTAATTCAGCATTAAGGCCTCAGGATTACTCTGATAACGTTATACCTTTGTAATTGCCGACCCTGGGCGGGCTGCCCGTCCGTTCGCCCTCGTCTCGTCATAGTTGCGTTGCCCATCACAGGGAAAGGTAATACTCACCGGCTGTCCGAAGAGTATGAATCCGTTCTGACAGCTGTAAGTAGCCAGCGAGCCTGCCTTGTGTCCCCCCACTGACACAATGGCGCCAGCCACCGGCGATGGCTCGGGACACCAATCGAAGAGACACTTGGGGGCGCTGCCTGTCCACACTCCCTCGTCCCCGCACTGTCGCTCCGTGTCCCCCACTAGAGTATGGTTCTCGCGGCATGAGTAGCTTGCGCGTGCGCCGTGGGTTGTTCTGCCGTCCGTTAGGATCACGTCGCCATCTTGGATTGGTGTTAAACCGCCGCAGTTGACGTCTGAAAAAAGGTTTATATCATTACGAATGAAAAAATAACACACGCCCGCACGGGAAGTTGGGGGGGGGGGGTTGCCGGACAGAATAGAGACTGAATGAAAGCTTGTGAGATATTGACATATCGGTACAGGCTTATGAGGGTGATAACGCTCATGACTTAAAGGTTTGGCTAAGGTGCGCCATGCGTGCGAGCGAGGGGCAGCGCTCCGATCTCTCGCTCACACCTAAGGAGCATAAGACACCGCCGCTCGAAGTCGCGGTCGAGCTCTAAACACGATCGCAAAACCGACCTGTCACAAATACAGAAAAACTAATAAGACTTCGCTTCAGTTAAAAATAAGAAAAGACGAATAGTTTGTGGGTAGCGACCAGTTTTCCTACCCCTCGACTTATTTTACGGACAGAATAAAAACCTTTCAACTTGCAAACACTAAACTGATGACTGAGACTGCGAGATTTTTTCTGTTACGAGATTGGCAATCAACAACACGGCTGTCCGTTTATTTAACATTAATAGGACGCAGTTTTGCAAAAGGGATAGGCACAACCCACGCTATGTCAAAATAGATGTTGAGTTTTTATGAATGTTAGAATGAAACGTGTAGGGAAAAAGGAACAAGTTACGTCACGATTTTCCATCGTAAAGAATCTGTTTTTGGATTCTTGAGTGTCTAAAAATCTTTAAAATACCGAAATTAAGTTGAAGCGTGAATAGCGTAACGGTTTCAGTTCAATTAATGGTACCTACTGCTGCCAACGACCTAATTGAAGAAACATTGTCCTTCAGGGGGTCAAGCGACCGGCCTTATCGACAATAGAGTGGCACAAAAGAGTTTAATTACTGTTCCATTACTGTACATTTCTTACACGCCCTCGCTACAGATAAAAGAAGCAAGATCAATAACCCTCCTCCTTCAGCAGTCGGGTAAAAACGCAGAGCTCTCAAATAGGCTTGTGTAGTACATGTACTAAGAACTAAAACGACCTAATTCCCGATACTGTACTAGACCGAACTATTCCGCAACGGTTCTGCTCTTTAGTACGTTTAGTTCACCCGGAGCGAGAACCAGAGACAGAAAGAGAAGAGCGAGCAGTGACACTGACAGCCACCTGACAGCCAAACGATGCGATCCGAATGAATGACCGAGCGACCGAACGTATCCGAATGGCTCTCGGCGTGCACGAAGCGACTAGGAACGAAAACTGTGTTAACAGAATTAGTGTACTAGTGAACTGAAAGACCGAACTAGTACATTTGAGCGATTGTACTAGTTTGGAGCGATCCGCTCAGTGACCGAGCGCACAAGCCTACTCTCAAATATTTCTTTAAGTAAAGATAGTCACCGTCATCGAAATCGACGAGGATTAGGTATAAGTACTATAGCTAGTGTCTATATGGGTAATCTAAAAGTGGTACTGGAACACACGTTTCATGTGCTCTGCCTACCTCTTTTAGGGATAAAGGCGTGAATTTATGTGTGTAGGTATGTATGTATGTATTTGCGCCCTGTCACACGGGTGACTTGATTAACGCTGAATGGGTTATCTTGAGTGATAAGTTATTAGCATCGAGTGGGGGCGAATGAATGATGCAAGGGACTTCTAAAACTATTATGTTACTGAATTAAGCTTTAGTTGGTCCGGTCAATACATACGAACTCAATAAATTGTCCTTTAAGTATTTCATAAATTCTTGACCGTGAATGTATAAACCCTGTATTAAGACTAGCTACTTAACTTTCAATTTCAATTTAGTTCCATTATCTTACTTAATTTGTACATGTTCAAGAAAAAAAATCTTCAAATTTGTAATCGACTAAATAAGAAGTAGGGTTTGTTTTGTTGTAAAATCGATCGGCTGTCTGTTCCCATTCAGAATGGTAGAAATTCCATTCAAGTATTTTTTTTAAGCACTAGGTCAGCTAGAATTACCAACGTGTAGGTACTTCCGTTATCAGACCATTTTTCACACAAGTTACATTTGTGCCTTTTTAGTCCAAACTTTACAAATTACTTAAACTAAGCCGCGAAACAAACAAAAAAAAGTGAATAGAAAATGTGTGTAATCAAACATGTACCTACTGCCAAGTAGGATAAATCGCCTACTAAATTACTAGAGTACCTAAGTACCTAGTAGTTATAAGTTGAAAAGAGTTCATAGTTAGATTTACCCATTGGATAAATTAATTATGTGACGCTTTATTACTGAAAAACAGACATTACACGCGTAGATGTCCATGCGTTGGTAGAATATTGGAAAAGTAATACGAGTATATAAGTACTTTAATGGACGCGTATTGTATTCGAATGACACGTCGTGAGCATGACAGGACATGAGCGACGTTTTTGTCAGCCACCGTTCATATTCGTATCGTTACTGAGAGTCATAAAAAAAATCTTTTCACTTCTCATGCTCTAAAAGTGTCTCTTTATGCTGTGTGTAGGCGACATAAAGTTGCTTTTTATGCTCTAGTGCCTAAAGTAAAATCTTCGTCGAAGACCAAGGCAATTGGTCCAACAGTCACACGAACAATTTAAACTTCATAGAATAAACTTTTTTTTTGTTTCGTTAGTGTTCTAAGACCAAGGCAAGGATACCAACATCTTCAAGTTTACTTTCCTTGGACAGCGAGCGCGTCCTCACTTTGACACTTTCTGTTCGGCACTAGGTTTGGACTTGACTCTCGATTGCTTCATTCGAAATATCTCCCTAAACTTTTCTAACATAGCTAAACCTGTTCATCCGCCATTACCCGTCGTTCCCCCACCCTCTCCTAATACAGTGTATGATAAGTACGTCTCAGGGGTATTAGTATACGTACACAGAAAAGGACATTAATACCAGTACGACTCTATTGTCAATGTCAGAAAGGCATGTACATATATTTGTGTCCTTATTTCGACGGTCCCAATTAAAAGAGTCGGATCTGCAAAACAGCCAATTTTCAGGAGAAGCTGACAAAGTTTTTGAAAAAAAAATATGTGTGGAAGAAATTGTTAATTCATGGAATATCGTTATCAAACTTCGAGCGTTTGCTTATTAGTAGGTTTTTTATCAGAAACCGTTGAGTACATGTACTTTTGCAGTCATTTTTCCAAAAAAATGCTAAACCTCCTATGTTACTTTTTTAACTGGAATAGCTTAAGCAAAAATTTTCAGAAGTACGACATTTTTGTCTGGATATTGTATACATTTATATATCGGATGTATCACAAACGACAAAAAAGTTGCTACAAAAATGTCGTAACTGGCAGAACTGACATTGTTGCACGGAAACTCAACAATAATTTAATACAGAGAAAATTTACTTTGATAACCTAACAGGCTGTAAATTACATAAAATACACAACAAAAACACGCTATACTTTTCCGTGTAAAATAGTAGAATGTGGCATATCCGACACTTTATACTCTCTGTGTGTCCCGTAAAAATGTCGGAACTGTCACAACCGACGTTTTTAAATGTCATCTGTTCTTCGAACCGACATTTTTATCTCGGTTTTTACGAAAAGTATTGAGACAAACGAAAATCTGTAAGTTTTAACATTTAAAGTTTTTCACGACCAAAGCCGCTGAAAAGCAAAAATCTCAATTTTGCAGATTCGACTTTTTTATTGGGACCGCCGAATTTTATGTAAGTATTAATACCCCTGAAGGCATCGGACGGTTGCCATTTTATCACTTATCGCTGTGGATAACACATCCGTCACGTTCTGACAGGCATGCGAGTGCGAGAGCGGATGTCTTAGCCAAAACGATAAGTGATAAAATGGCAACCGTGCTACGCCTTCTGGTCAACTAACACGACAGGATTGTCCTGTGCCGACTGTACTATGTAGTACTGTTACTCCCGCCACGGAAAAATCAGAAATCACCCACGCGCACCACCTGCCGCGCAGATGCGTCTATTGCTGCACGGCTATCGCGCGAGCTGTCTCGATTTTTCTCGCACTATGTATCCGTCTCTCTCTTATTAGAACACTTAGAACAAGGGGTATAGTGCGAGAAAAATCGAGAGTATGTCGCGGCCGACTCATGATAGACGTGCTGCCCCGTTCCTTCTCGAATAGTGTATGCATGCCTCAGAGCATAAAATATCTGTGGCCCCGACGGTCAGATGAAACATGATTAATAAGTACCTACCTAAACCTATAGATGATTGTAATAAAAGAGTAGAAAGACAAAGCTGGATGTCTCACGATATGAGGACACTTGTATTTATTTGAGTTACCATCATAGACTAACTCAACAGCAGACCGCGAATAAGTTTGATTTGCTTTACACCACATGAATAAAACATGAGATGGCACGTCGTCTTTTGTTTAATACAAATTCAAACAGGCAGGATTGTATATCACAAAACTTACAATTGGATATTTAAGTATGTAAGTACCTACTTTATTGTACACAATAGCAGGTGAAAGAATAAAGTACGGCCCGGCCGGTATATTAAGCGCTGCCACGGCACGCAATTGTTCTATCGGCTAAACCGGGTATTTGTTAACGAGAAACTTGTGTAAGTACGTAGTATTATTATTTATTATGACACGGTAAAGTCACTTAGTTACCTAGTGGTTGTGTGTTTTAAGAGCATTATATAAACACCACGGAATATTTCGGATTCGTAAGGATTAATAACACTCAAAATGTATGGAAATGGTTTTAAATTTTCGTAATTCCTGTTTTATAATTTTATATAGTTCGTAATTGTATCAGATATTTTTTTTAGCTTCAAGCTTTACATTTTTTTCTCCTCTGGTCACTTGCACTGGTGTATGATACGGACACTTACTCATACTCATACTCATACTCATATATATTTATTGCAAATCCATGGTTACATAAGATGGTAGATTAAATATTAAGTACATGGGAACCCTGTAAGGGCGTGGCAGTTTCTTATAGCTAAAGTTAAACTATACATGCATCCTTTCCTTAGAGTAAGTACTTTCTCTACATATAATAATTGTGAAAGTTCGTTGAGGTTGTCAGTGAGACATAATAAGTAGAGCTTGAAGGAAGTTGTATTTATACAACGGACATTAAAAACTTCAATAGCGCGATGCAGAACTTCACCAATTTCCACGCATTTAGAAGGTCATTCTCCAGATTTTTGTCGGCGTCTGAACTCCAACAAACCATATTAGACGTATAAAAAAGTTTGATGGAGTGACGGTGACCCACAGGCCAAATTTGAGAATATTTGGATAAAGTAATCTTTACTTTGCGCACCAGCGCCATCTATCTGTTTGTCTGTTTCTGTCCGGGTATCACGGGAAAACTGTCGAATGGATTAATATGCAACTTTCACTAAAACGTTCAATGGATCTTCGGCCAGGTAATAGGCTATAAAAATTATAAAGATAAGGGTGGAAAGGGGTTAAAAAATGGGGTTGAATTCAGTAAGTATGTTTTTGCATATAAATAGTTTTTTTTAATGCAGAGTAAATACTCACAAGTTTATTTTATTCTGTCAAATCTTCTGTCAAATCACAAAATTATGTGTCAAAAGTCCCCAAAAACGTTATTACTTATTACTCAAAATGCCCTCCAGAAAGAGATCGAACCTGACACGAATTTCTAGAGGCCGCCAGAAAACGAGTGGCAAGATCTCAGGAGTCCGTAGAAGCTTCCCGGGCTTCTAGATTCCTTGAAAACAGTGAAGACATGGAAGCACGTCTCGGCCACGATCGTGAACGCCATTCGTTGTCGCGAGCTTCCGAAGACTATTACGGAACGTGAAACAAGATTAACAGCGAATTCTCGGGCTAGAGAAGTCGCACCTCAGTCACCCTATGTATATTTTTCTAAATCTCTTATTATTATAAATGTTTTTATGGACCAATTCGCGCATGTTTATTTCTCGGTAATCCATACTAATATTATAAATGGGAAAGTGTATGTGTTTGTTTGTTTGTCCGTCTTTCACGGAGCGACGAATTGACGTGATTTTTTAAGTGGAGATAGTTGAAGGGATGGAGAGTGACATAGAATAGTTTTATCCCTGAAATCATCCCCTTTGGGGGTGAAACGAGGGGGGGAAGTTTATAGGAGCTGCGATATAAACGAGTTCCACGCGGACGGAGTCGCGGGCAGAAGCTAAAATAAATAAGCAGATTCATATTGAAAATTGTACACTTATAGAATACTAGCGTTCGCCTGCAAATTCGTCTGCGTGGATCCAGGATAAAGCTATCCTATATTTTAATCCAGGCTATAAACTATCTTCGTGTAAAATTTCTTTCATATCGGTTGAGCCGTTTAAGCGTCATTGAGTAACATCCATCTAAATATCCAACCATCCAAACTTTCCCACTTATAATGTTTGCAGAATTACCCCAATGTATAATACCATATTTTAACCATCAGTACGCATATGCGTAATATGCATTGAGGGCTGTTTTTAGGTCAGTGCATCTCTTTAGCTCTCTGAGAGCGTATATGAATTTTGATAATTTGTTTTTTATTTTTTCCAAATGTTGTTTCCAATTCATGTGCGAGTCGATGTCTAGTCCAAGGAGCGTGAAAGTATCGACACACTGAATTTCGGTTGCTGTAAATGTGTAGTCTATTAGCAAAGGGACTTTTTGTCGAGGCCTAAATTACTTTGGGGAAGGATGCAGTATTTTCATGCAAGTATTAAAAAAAAACATACCATACTTTATAGTCAAAAAATACTATTATTACATTACATCTAAACTATCGCGCCTATACGGATCTACAGTTCCTGTGACGTCACTCATGTGTGTCAGTCCGCCATATTAGTTTGTATAGGGACAATCCACGGTCGTCCCTAGATGTCATAGACTTGCCTACTCGTAAGTTTGCCTTTTAACAATTTTTTTTTAATATGCAAATCAAAGTACCATGACCCTGAATAAAATACAAAGTACCTAGCATTGTGTTGTACAACATACCGTAGCAGCTTCGCTTTCTTTCACCAAAATAATTTACGACCATGGCAACACTAACTTTTGGATGATTTCTGGAGTCTTCATAAGTAAAGCCTACTTACATTTTTATTCCAAAAATTATATTATTTTTAAGAAGAAACAAAGTTTGCCTGTACTATTATAACTTTTAATTAGTTAACGTGACCAGACGCTTCTTAAAAACGTTTCAGTACCTAGCTATTATTTTGAAAGAACATAAAGTGCCTTAAAGAGCGAATTGAGAGTCGCATAGCGCGCGAGTAATGAAACGCGCTGCAGCATCGGCGGGGCTGGCATTACTGACGCGGCAACGAGACGCGAGACGAGGAAAAACTACCCCCTTTCTGATTTGCACAGTGCGAGTAAGACAGAATTTTTTTCACTTTTCGAACAAAGAGCAAAAAGAATTCACAAAGGTACCGAACTCAAAAAATCGCTTAAATCTATACGGAAAAATAGAACATAAATATGAAGAAATACACCATACTACGCTATGGATAAAACATAAACTAGTAGGCAAAACAAATGAGTAGGCAACTGTGCATCATTAACAGAGCAAGCAAGAGTTTCTTCATGGAGAGTTAACATTGATAGGTTGCAATAAGGGAATGAATAGATATTGGGAAAATACTTACATTTACAGTTGGGCGCAGCGCCTGACCAGAATCCGTCCTTCTTGCACTCTCTAGTCTTGTCTCCCACCAGCATGTGCCCTTCGGGGCATCTGTAGGCGATAGAGGCGCCAACCTTATAGCTGTCTCCCTCTATCGTGGTGTTCAGCAACTTGTCGGGGCTGCCGCAAGTCGGCGGCACTGGGAAAACGGTTACACTTGAAAATTTATTGAATTATTGTACTTTCTATAACTTCATTCATGGAAATCAGTGGTGACTCGCGTACATATACAAATATGAAATCGAAGACGTTAAATGATCTTGAAAAAAACATTTGTCTCTGGGTCAGAAAAAATATACAATTCATTCAAGACAATGACGGTCTCCAGATCAATCTCACGTTTCAAGTTTTTCTTTGTTTAAAATTCAAACATTGTTTGCGGTCATGTACAGCAGAAGTCAAAGACATGTAAACATTTTTCGGCTTTACAATTAAATAAAGTGCAAAAGGTGTAACCCTATAAATATGGTCTCCGCTGCACATAGACATAGACAATAAGGATAAAAGTAATTTGAGTAACAGGTACAGCATTGTGGTACATTATTATTGATAGTTAGCTGAGCAGACTGAAATTGGTACATCGGAACATTTGTACCGAAATTGGTCGAATGCAACCAATGCAACAACGGCCCGTCTGTTTCAGGCTGTTTTCTCAAAGATTCCCTTGGTATTGGTAAGCACTTCGTAATAATAAGCATAAAAAATTATATTGGTGGCCTAATTACGTAACTAGCTAAAGAGGCTTACGCCCTAATGAAGAGGGTCGTTTTAGGGGTACAGTCAGAGGTATTATATACATAGATAAATATCTGTACACGCCTTTATAACATTGACAATAAAGTCCTGTACAAATATTTATGTCCTTATTTATATACGTATAATAATACCCCAGACTGTACTATCTCCGTATACGGAATGCCTTACGTCCGACGTAATCTAGTTTAAATAAACCGGTTAATTATCGCCTGGACACACTTAGAAAATACAAAATGTAAATTACTTATATTTTCTACGCACCAACTTGTTTGTGAATGGCAGCATATGCACTCAAGGCTCTGGGTGAAAGTGCGGTACGCTACGCACATGTTGCCAAGCGTTGAGATTTGCATATATGACGTATGTACACGCACACTTTAATCCACTTTGCAATACTTTAACTTACTTGGCGCATTAGTGATAATTAATTTAAGTATTTGTCGCAAAAGCGGAAGCAAGGAATCGTAATAACAGATTATATAATGGGAAAATCGCTGTACATTAAAATCCATTAGTGTTTTATTTTGCGTTCAGTTAAGCATTTATGCTACGAAGACTTTTAGCTCAGCCAGACAGTTCTTACGTGGACTACTTCTTGTTAAATTTAAGGTGATTTAGGCTCCTTTCAATCTTTGAACCACTTTCTTGACAATACGTGTGTAAATACTGAGATTACTGTAAGTATTCGACTTGCATAATATTAACGGATTACTTAGGTGCATTACATGATTTGGTTTGGAAACATCTCATAGTGCTTACTAAGGAAAGTATTTCCCCGCGCAAATTATTGAGATTTTTTCCAGTTTCGTGAAAAGTGGATAAGTGGCTGCCCGGCAATTAGTTATTTTATGTTAAGTGCCAACGCAGACATTTTTTCAAATGTGTTTGCAATGTATATTTACCTACTTCTTTAATTATTGATTAGAAGCAGTGGAACTTCACTGACAAGAAAAAGGAGTTCTGTGATGGATTACTTAACTTATATTGTATGTATGGAAATACAACTGAACTGCTGTCAACTGAGAGTGAACATTATGTAACGTACATACATGCGGTCTTATGAAAAACTATCCTATGGACCTGGGTGTTTCCAATACGAATTAAGTTGCTTAATTTTTAGCAGGCCTGTTTCAGTTGGTACGTCTGCTAATCTCGGCTTTCGCGCATCCCCGACCAGACAATTCACCAAATCGTGGCATGTCATGACATTAACAGTGCCAGGGCGGTGACGATCATAACCAGAGGAAACAGCACGTCCAACGCGGTGTGGCATGTCATGATTTGAATTTTGTAGCTGTCAAACAAACGCTTTGATAGACAGTGGACCTTCTGCACTGTAAGTAAGTAGTGCTATAATTATTCTGTGGTTAAAGGTACGGCCAGCATTTCAATTTCAGTTCAGCTCTAACGACGGTGTAATTGTTTTTCATTTTTCATAAGCTAGTACTGTAGATTCTTGAATGCAATATAGTTTGTAATATTGACGGTTTCATTATGTTGTTGGTCCAACAAGGCACTTTAAATGATTGCCGATAGAACTGCGTCAACTTAAAAGTTATTGTCTGTGTAGATTTTAGAAATGAGGTTCACAAGACCACGTTCTGTGTAATTGAAAAACTGAGTAATGCCAATAGGTGCCTACGTATTCACAGGGCTATCACAAGCGGCCAGTGACGCGAACTATCTAAGCGTTTTAATTAGAAAAAAATCGGCCACGCGCAGTTTAAGGTTCCGTAGTTGCCTGTCTGTGTTAATTACATCGACACGCGCGTTTCAACTAAATGGTGCGGTTGCGTCGGCCGAATTTGTACAAAAATTAGGGCTTCAAAACCCAATACTTCGCAAACGAATCTCTTCGTTCAAAAATGGTCTTAAAAACCCATGTCATATTTTTCAACAACTTTTCCAACGATAACCCACACTATGGGTTAAACGAAAAAAAAGGCATCCCCACTTTAGGTGTAGAGGAGGATTTGTTAGATGGGTTCCGCGAACGCGTTGTTTTAATGTTGCGTTTTCCCGAGTCGTATTTTTCCGCGATCGATCAATTTCCTTGTCGCTTTTTTACTCGTAGCTTTATTCAGCGTCTCATTGTTCCGCAATCGCCTTATTTTCGTGTAGATATTTATCGTTTTTCCGCTCTTTTATAAAAAATAACCTTGAAGACGAAAGCGGGACCTTTGCTCGTCTTCGAGGTTATTTTTTTATAAAAGAGCGGAAAAAACCAACAATATATAAGGCGATTGCGGAACAATGAGACGCTGAATAAAGCTACGAGTAAAAAAGCGACAAGGAAATTGATCGATCGCGGAAAAATGCGACTCGGGAAAACGCTACATTGAAACAACGCGTTCGCGGAACCCATCTAACAAATCTTTTCGCTGTTTTGTCGGTGTGATTGATTAATGTATTCATGCCGAATTACAGTTTTCTAGTAGTAAGGGATTCTGAGCTAGAAGCCGAAGCTGGATATGGTGAAACTGTAAGGGTTCCTTGTTGACTACAGAACCCTATCGTTAATCCACGGAGGTCTATTCCATGCAGCAAAGATTGCAACATATTAACACGCTCTAATCCACTTATCGCATTTCCGAACGGAGAGACTCACTCACGTCTCACTAGAGTCACTAGTCTGTGATACCGCAGACTAGTCTTTGATGTTATTCAAACAAAAGCTCATCCATAGACTATATTTCCATCCAAGTAGTACATCCGTCGAAGATCGAGTTGGACCATATATACTCTACCCGATATAGCCTCTACACACTAGAACGCAAAAAACATTCTGATCTCGCCAGTGCAGTTCATTCGCAATGCATTTCTATTAAAAGATAGAATAGCTTGGCAGCAGCTAGCAGCTCGCGACTGACAATAAGTAGGTACTATTTGATGAAATTTCCGTTTCGGGAGAAAACGGTTTCCTTCCACTAACTAAATCTTAACAAATCACTGTGATTTTGATGTCAATCGCATCAGCATAATATATTCTATGGCTTATAAAATCGTCTTTAAAAAAATTGCAAATTTTGAAAAAAGGATAACCTATAAACCTAGTGTTTCATTGTGTCAATAACGTACCAAAAATCATTGAGATTGGAAAATATTGAGTAGTAGAAAAACATTTTCTCTTTTTGTATGGACGGGTACCCGGTATTCTTTCTTCTTAAAAGAAACAGTAATACTTGCTCGGCCATTTTTTTTATAATTTACGATTATGTTTATATGTAGAGTCGTGGCGATTAGACGCAGACACAAGTCTGAAGAATGGCCGGACTAGCCCGTACCGGTTCGCCTTCGTTTGTAGGAGGTTTTCCCCATATGTAGCCAAAAACGCTCCGACGCATGTGTGCCGCGATTACCGCTTAATGTATTTAGATGCACGAACAAAAATGTTTTCGATGAAAAAATCGACGAAACATTGAATCGATGAAAATTTTATCGGTAAAACAAGGGTAAATCAGTTTTGACTTTTGTAACATATCGCGGAATAGGAATTCCAGGACAGAGGACAAGTCTAGCTAATAATTAACATAATTGTCGCGGATTCCTATTCCGCGATATGATATAATATAGCATCGATAATTGATACTGTATTAATAGGAGCTAGCTAGACTTATAATATTTTCTATTCCACGTCGGTCACCACCGCTGTTAATATGCAACAACATAATTTATTAAAAAAGGTTATTTTTATAACGTGGGCTAGGGACAAGAAGGGATTTTTGGAAAAATCTCCCCTAAGGGGGTCAAATAGGGGTGCAAAGTTTGTATGGGGGAATCTTTTTTTTTAGCTAGAGACTTGAAACTTTGTAGAAACATTACTTATTAAAATAAAAATAAAAAAAGTAATTTCTGCATTTTAGAAAATTCTACCCCTAAGGGGGTTAAATGGGGGTGCAATGTTTGTATGGGGGAAACATTATTTTTTGAACTAGAGACTTGAAACTTTGTAGAAAGTTAAATAATTAAAATACAAAAAAAGTAATTTCAGCGTAATTCTATCCCAATGGGGGTTAAAAAAGGTTGAAGGTTTTGTACGGGGAATTCAGCGCGTTAGTTCGACAGGTATTTACTAATACGTAAGTTCTTTGAATGCCATCGCTCTTGCAGATAATCGCATCAGACGCATCATTTAAACTCGATATGTACCTAGAGAGACACTCACTGTACTGGCAGATCCAGTGCAAGTAGTCCAGGTTGCATCCAACGTCGTTCCACAGCCAAGCCCTGCCACCGTCTAGCACGACGCAGTTCTGCTCGCCGTTGTAGTTGTTAGGCTGGTCCTTGCCCCACGCTGGTCGGGAGACCACCTCGCCTGTGCAAACAAAAGTCATTTCAGTAATTCATTGAATCAGACGTTACTATGCGGTCCATTATAAGTTACGAGAACAATGTTCCTTGAGTTGCTAGCAAATGGCAAAGGAATGTTTACTAATCCAGTTTGTAGAGAATCATACAGTTTGATAACAACAGAAGTCGTATTTCCTGTTATAAATAGTGAAGGTGGTAGCACGTGCATATAAGAAATCAAACAAATGTTTTGATTGCATGAAATCACTTAAGAGGAGAGGCCCTTTATGCGGTTTAAGAGTTCAACCAAAAATGAGGCTTTATAGCCCTTAACTTCGGCAATGTCCACACAAAAGACGCGAACCTAAATCTCTTTAAGTATTCATTATAGGTCAGTACATACTTTTAACACATATTTTGATGTGTATAGAAAATCTAATTTTCTATTGAAAACGCTCACTAGCAAAACGGATTTTTCTAACCATTAAATCAATTGGGGTGTGAAATGTTTATAGCTCTATAGTTACCGAAAGCAAGTGATTTGTTAGTAATCGGAAAACAAATGCAGTCTAGTCAAAAAACCTTACCTACGTAACTAACTAAATATTTGATAAATTCTTGTGTGTGTTAGGTACAAAAATAAAGAAATAATCAGTACGATTGTAATGCACCCGTGTTTTTGAAAAACAGAATCCCTACAGCGCATGCAAATTAGTCAAGAATGGTATTGAAAAACGTAATCCGTTAATATAAAAATTAAGATCGACACACGTTTCGAACTATTTTCATGAGTGCAGTGAAGAGCAGGGCGTCACGCATGCAGCTCTCACTGCACAATTACGAGACTGACACGGCAACGGCATACTGCTCCATTTGTTCGGGAAATCCGTTTCGTCAAAGGTAGAAATGTCAGGTAGATTTTACGTATTTTACGGAAATCGAGGCACAGCCAGAAAGCTAGTTATCTCCCATTCAAAGCGTGCACACGGGTAGCGAAATTGTGAACTACGGCTGAATACTCAAAAACTTTGACTGTATTTCGACATTCCTATTACATGAATGTCGTGTAGGATGTTGTTGAGTAGTTTCCCTGTGTTAAAATGCATGGTGTTAATATAAAAAAATAGAACCGACTGAAAATAAATTACACTTTTGCGATTTCCGTTGAAAAGCGACTGAAGCAGACTATTTACGAAAAATACCTTTGCTGTAAGCAAATTTGCAGAGAGAATTTAATAAAACTGACTGCTGTTTAATGTAGTGCTTTGGTTGAAACAGTTTGTAAAACTTGTTCGAAAACATTTAAGTCCTCTTTTCATGAGAACGGGACACGCGTCTACGGTCTGTTTAAAGTAAGCAAAGTTGCGTGGGAAAATATTTCTGCAGAGGTTTATGTTTTCGTCGAATGAGTATTTAATTTAACAAATACCTGAAATTGCCCTAATATTTATATCTCAATTAAAACTGGGTCATAATAAAATATGATATAGACACTACAATATTTTACACTCTATTGAATTTTCAACGATTTTGAAGTCTTGAATATAAGTATAAGGACTAAGGTCCTAAATGAGACCACTTTGTTATTCAGTTTATTGGCATTGTAGAGTGAAACTAATCTTAAAATTAACGCGTCTCCGATGTAATTACGTAAATTTAAACAAAGTCTAAAGACTAATTTTATGTTTTTATTAGCCAAACGCCTCCCCTCTTTTCCGCCATTCTTCTCTATCCTGGGCTAGTCTAGTCTTTGCTAATTATAAATATTATAATTAATCTTAAGTATATTGCTTTTACACTAATACATAGAATAGTACTTGCTGGGTCGACAAGCAAATCTTCGAAAGTAAGGGCTCGGCCACGACGTCCGGCAGCGCTTGAAGTTGTGGTCTTTACTGTTATAGTTATTGACCCAGAACTGTGCCGTACCATCGCTTGCATTCGCGGCGTTCTTCACTTAGGGCGTTCTACACTTAGGGCGATTATCGTTTGAATGTCGCGCGTTAATTTGTAGGAGTGGGCAGAGTATAGCTCGGTACAAGGAACTATTTTTTTATTATTTTTTTATTTATTTTATTGTCTTTGTCAGGTGACCATTAGAGCCACTGCACTTTGAGTCACTGGTGGCCGCCACAAGCTGCGGACGGGTTCTTACATACATTTTATATAGAATAGGCGCAAATCGGGCTCTTAGTGGCACGGCAGGGACGTGTGACGGGCGTTTAGTGGCAGCCACTGGCACTCTTAAGAAGTTAGTGAAACAGTTTGAGCGGCTCACCGTCGACCCATTTCCAGGTCCTTGACGTGAGCCCCGGTTCCTTCTGGGCCCCGATCCAGACCAGCTGCGTCTTCAGCTGGGCCTTGCGTCGCTCGAGCTCTTGTAGGAGGAAGCTGGAGGTTGCGCCCTGAAACAACAGATGAGTGAATGATTGCATGGTCTGTGAACGGTAGACGAAACTGAAAGGTGTAGCTTTTTATACCTAATACAATACGTTGCCGGCGGGGCTCCGCACAGAGCGCAAGCGAAGCAGCGCTATAAAATAGAGCATCAGTCAATTCCAAAAAAACAATTCCATAGACTGGTGAAAGAGCGTTTCGTATCGTTAGAGTCTCTTTGATCTTAAATATTTTCGTCGCATTTATTTTTATTGCACATGAAGCCCTGGTTACCAGTAACCCCTGGTCACCTGAAAGCCATGTATGAGGAAGTCACCGTCCGCGCGGCACTGTCGGCTCCCCTCATTGAAGCTGCCGCCACGTTGAACTCGTAGTAGTTTCACACGAAGCCCGTGGTTACCCAGTAGCCCTGGTCACCTGAAAGCCATGTATGAGGTCACCGCCGTGCGCGCGGCACTGTCGGCGCCCCTCATCGAAGCTGCCGCCACGTGCCACGTTGAACTCATAGCAGTTACACTATAACCCCGTGGTTACCCAGTAGCCCTGGTTACCTGGAAGCCGTGTATGAGGTCAACGTGGTGCGCGCGGCACTGTCGGCGCGCCTCGTCGAAGCTGCCGCGACGTGCCACGTTGTACTCGTAGCAGTTACACAAGAAGCCCGTGGTTACCCTGTAGCCCTGGTTGCCTGGTAACCGTGTGTGAGGTCACCGCCGTGCGCGCGGCACTGTCGGCGCGCCTCGTCGAAGCTGCCGCCACGTGCCACGTTGTACTCGTAGCAGCTACACAAGAAGCCTGTGGTTACCCAGTAGCCCTGGTTACCTGGACGCCGTGTGTGAGGTCACCGCCGTGCGCGCGGCACTGTCGGCGCGCCTCGTCGAAGCTGCCGCCACGTGCCACGTTGTACTCGTAGCAGCTACACAAGAAGCCTGTGGTTACCCAGTAGCCCTGGTTACCTGGACGCCGTGTGTGAGGTCACCGCCGTGCGCGCGGCACTGTCGGCGCGATTCGTCGAAGCTGCCGCCACGTGCCACGTTGTACTCGTAGCAGTTACACAAGTAGCCCGTGGATACCCAGTAGCCCTGGTTACCTGGAAGCCGTGTATGAGGTCACCGCCGTGCGCACGGCACTGTCGGCGCGCCTCGTCAAAGCTGCCCCCGCGTGCCACGTTGAACTCGTAGCAATTACGCGAAAACGCGGCCAGTTCTACGTCATCTGAAACCCCAGCAGGCGCGCAGCGGTCGTTCGAGAATTCTAGAAAAAATATGGAATTAGGGAAATAATAATAAAATGACTAATGACATGACTAACGAAACCTGATATACTTTTAGGTGATATTATGTTTAAACTCACAAACACCATTCCCCTCATAACAATGAATAACTATAATGAATTGACACATAATGTCACCGCTTTGTGCACTAAGTCTTCGTCATTTTTCCGTCAATCCGCAGCACAAAGCCTTCTGTGGCGTCTCTGTATTTAATACTACTAATAGCAAATATTGCTATTAGACTTTAGACCCAGGCGCATCAATTATTGAACTCCCTTTAATTTAAGGGATAATTTCCGGGTAAGCAACTATCCTATGTCCTTCTCAGGGTTTCAAACTATCTCTATCATCATTATATCCACCAAAATACCTCCAGGGCTGGACATAGGCCTCCCCCAAAGAGTGCCACATTGGCGGTGCACATTTTGCGTAGAACCGATGGCCGTTGGGGCGGAAAGGTTCTCGAGTGGCGACCATGTACCGGAAGGCGTAGCGCGGGTAGAACCCCCAGTTAGACGGGCGGCCTGGTAGAGGTCGCGGGTGTCCGCTGGATGCGGGTGGCGCAGGGCTATCTTTATACATTCATTTCAATCGATTCAGGAGTTTAACCGTGGAAAGGTAACACACAGACAGACAGAGTTACTTTCGCATTTACAATATCAAGTATGGATTGTTATGGTCCCCTTACCTTCCGTAGTGAAAACCTCCACCTCGCACAGCGAGAGCGACCCCTCGACCCCCACCAGCTGCAGGAACACGTGCTGGCCGACAAGAGGACGCGCACACGTGAATGTCTTGGTCACACCTTCGTCTGAAACAATTTATGTATTTATTTAGATATAATTTAACAGAATTACAGCATATGCCGTGGCGCTGGTAAACTTAAACTTTTTGACAGACATAAAACACAATAAGAAACAATTTATAGTGACAAATAATATTTAAAAACGAATCTACAGGATCTTTTAAAATGTGTCGTCATTAACGCCACTGTCGATAACGGCGTCATCGTGATGCCGAACAGGCCGTGTGGACACTTAAACTCAAGTTTACCAGCGCTTCATGTAACAACATGCGGTAGACTATACTTATCTAAACGATTATCATACATTTTGTTTACTAAACTCGGAGAGGTATATAAATATGTTTATCTACGCACATATCATCTTTTTATAATTTTTTTAATTTTTTTTTACTATGTCTGGTGAGCAATTAAGAATATTTGTATTGTATTGTATTTGTATCATTAGTGCTCTAAAATGCGTTCAGAAACTTACCTACAGCTTACCTACAACTTTACTACAACCGATTTCACTATAAGAACTTTCTTGTCTGTGGTAGTAGGTAAAATCTGTACTGTAATGTCATTACAGTACAGATTTTTGATAATTATCGTTATGAGTTTAAATTTCTAGTATCCATAGATATTAAAACAGTTATCGATATGGAACGTCAATTCAGTACGTTTTTTAATACAAACCGTACGACATTTGATCTCGAGTGATATGAGTATAGGGACTCCATTCGTTTGTCTATGATTTAAAAAAAAACCATTCGTCATGACGGATGATCGAATTGCCGCCATTGCTGTTGTCATTTTATTGTTGGTTTTTTGCTGTTACTTAATACTACTTATGATATGTATGTAGATAAAGTAGTGTATGCAACTGTACATAATTAGGCCTTAAAAAACTCGTGTGATCCTATTATGAAACTCGCTGATGCTCGTTGAACATGTTCGAAAATAAAATGCTTTTTAGTTCATTTCCCCCGTGTTTATTTTTTCATACTGTGTGCATATGAAGGATATTCAAATA
Source organism: Epinotia demarniana (assembly GCA_945867215.1). NCBI lineage: Eukaryota > Metazoa > Arthropoda > Insecta > Lepidoptera > Tortricidae > Epinotia > Epinotia demarniana. Next base: position 57,778,131 of record OX244259.1, read on the forward strand.
AACTTTGTGACATACTTAATAACTGCATAGTAAATAGTAAGATAAAAAAGGTGCAATCGACTAGGCAATGTCAAACGCAGTTCGGAGCAAAGCAGCCTCGGTTATTTCCATATTTTCACGCTGAGCCTTCGCAAAACACGTCTAGATTTGTAATATTATTTACGTAACGCAATTCTACAGTTTAAAATGAATTAAAAGCTTGTCAGAATAGACAATTTATTGTAGGGTATATATTTAGCGATGGCAAAGGATAGGAATGTTGAACAATAGTCTATTCAGCAACTTTGATCAAAAGTTAAATAGGTATATGTTGAGGTGCGATATTTTTTTAGTATTTTCGTGAGTTTTGTTTATTGGTTGGTAATTTACGAATAATCTAAATATTTTCACCGTTGTTGCTTTAAACTATCTTAGGTTACTTAGACTTGGAAGAGGCACTATCATAGGGTCAGTATACTTCTCTACGCGTTCTTATGCTAAAATAAACGGTTTCTACCGAACCCCCAAGACTGTTCTGAGGGTTCCAGGACTGTACAGTCAACGTCTGAGATAAACTTTACATTTTTAACCTGTAAAAGCAACAGTGTAAACTAATCTTTCACGTCAATAAATAGAAAAAGACAGCCTAATACCACTGTGATATATACTTATGTATGATATCATTTCTATCTATGCAATAAAAAATATCGTACAAAAAATACAACATCGTATCTATATTGCCGTCAGGATTAAATCAAAGCCAACAGTTTCGCGTAATCATGGCTTGGCGATGAAGTTAGAATCGCCACAACTGTAAAAAACGAATGAATGGGAATACACCGATATTAGATATTAGACTTTACAAATAGAAAACAGCAATCAAAACTCGAACTGCGCAGAAAATCTCCGAGTAGCTTTAATTCGAATTCTAGGTAAAGTTAAACCAGCATTTTGAGGTTAGTGTTAACTGTTGGAATGCAGTAGATTGGCTTAGCATGTTTATTTGGTTTGTTACCAGTTATGCAACTGCAGTTTTGCACCAGTAATCCGAAAGGAATGTTGATGATTGTAAAAAATGTCAAAATTACATAGTATGCATGCAAGACGACGCTTTTTTCCCCGGTTGGCCCCGGCAATTTAAGTATGGGTCGAAAAGTGTATCTTATTTGAAACTACGTCAGTCAAACAAGCATATGGCCCGCTCCAGAGGACTCATAGGCGCGCTGCCGACCCCTTTATGATTTGAGGATTGGCTCTTGACATGAGATAAAGGCGTGCCTAACTCAAAACAGCGCAGCTTAAGGAGCGCTGGCTACTTTACACATTATAATGCAATACTACTCAAATCTATAGGTATTTTATTCTCCTATACTCATTCAAGACAGCATAATTGATTGCTAAGTTAGCCATTGTCTTGTATGAGAGAACGTATGCAGTGTACCTTAGTACACTACGACAGAATTCAAAATGGCAGGTACTCTTAGGTATACGTTCGGATGATACGTATGTCAAACGAAATCTGTCACCAGAGTATTGTAAGAGGCATCATTGTTTTCCTGCTGAATATGTCATTTAATTCAACGCCAGACCTCGAGCTGCCAAAACGTAGAATAACCCGAGCAATAAATCAGTAAAATCCAACAACTCAATAGCAATTTAATGTTAATTCTCAGCATACATTTTCGCAACCAGTTTTTAATAATGAACGAACTCCTATGAAAAAACTCGCGGTAATAATGCATAAATTATATAACCGTTGCCCACAAAGCAAAACATTTTACATAATTCTCATTGCGCAGTGAAAATAAACAGTATCTTATGTCGTCGCACGCTTGGCTGCGGAAACACGCGCCGTGCGAGACTGTGGTGGACGTAAATGAAATCCCATATACAGCTAGCCATTCACGACCGCTCCAATAAGCCAAATGGAGTAACACCGCGCCAAAATCGGTCCATTACGAAACTGTACTTTAGGGCGAATACCCGAAAACAGCTTCGCAAATTTTGATGGACATTCGCGCCTAGTGTTGCTCTCATGTGAAAGGTAAAGCAACAGTAAATAAAGACAGTATTTTAACTGCATCTGTACGGTATCAATTGACAACCGAAATAGTGGTGCTTTTAGGCCGGGGCGACAAGCAACGTCGGTGATCTCAGTACATTATGTCACCCAAGTTGTAACTGAAATCGCCTTCGCGTCGCCAATCGCTTCACCAGTGCGGCCCCGGCCTTAGTCTGTATTACACAGTGAACAATGGTCGCATTTGCCTTAACGTATCGTATGTATGATGATGATGCTTTATCTCTACAAGAGTATTCACTTATTTACCAATCTGACAAAGATATTTTCGTAAGTAAAAGTGGCACGCAAATGGACGACCTTTCTTTGAAACTCTTTTCTTATGAGGAATATCTAAAGCATCACTTTTTGTAAGCAAATACGAAAACACAACTACCGATAAATTAGTTAATCTAATGTTCGGCTAAATGTTTAAATTTAATTTGGTTCAGGTTTTCTACGCCACCACGCACTAAAAAGTGTTTAAAAAGGATATAGCAAGCATATAAAAAACGGGGCGCGCGTGGCGTGTGGCCACCGGGGCTTTACCTTCCGAACGACGCCCGCACGCGAGGACTGAGTGAAGCGGTCGGACTATAGTTAATATTCTGCTTCAATATTACATTTGTGACCCGGCTTTGCGTTACAGGCATTGGTTAAATAGTCCAAGAACTGTTGCGAAATAAATACCAAGAAACTTAGTAATAATAATAAACTCCGCTGGCATAGGATGTCATGATGACTGTCATTAGTAGGCAGTCCGGGCAGTCCCTTCACAGGCTAATAAGGTTGACATTTTACCTATCATAATATTCATAATTGACCAACTGAGACCGAGGCAGAGTGACAGGTAAACAGAGACCCTATTCACGCATAAACGACCTGATCTTTGGGGTTGCACTAGTGATATGGACATGAATTCGAATGAAGAGTACCTTCTCTTAGTTCGAATATAATGCCCATGCCCACACTTGGACGTTACCTTAATACCCATGCCCACACTTGGACGTTACCTTAATACGGTAGGTGACAACAGTAGAATAAATTATTCTTACATTAGAACATCACGCTTCAAATTAAATATTGACCATTAAAAGTGGACGCTGTTTGACCAAAGGAAACTGTGACGTGACTTGTTGCTATTTTCTTATTTCCTACAAACGTCTTACTATCGGAGCGATGATGGGTCGTTTCATAGTAAGATTAATAAGCTGATGATTTGACTTTCAGTACGCTTACCACGAGTTTGACAATGACGGCTTACGCTAACGAGTATCGAGTTTTCTATCTGTGCATCTCTATTGCACTTTGACAGTACGAGCGGGATGCACAGATAGAAAACTCGATACTCGTTAGCGTAAGCCGTCATTGTCAAACTCATGGTAAGCGTACAGGCCACGTCCCTATTACGTGCCTTATACTCGACCTGTAACCAACTAAGTACGTTATATCATCCTCCCCGTGTTTTTCCTGGTTGTGTCCTAAAAGACCCCGGGGTCCGCTCGGGCGCCTAATCTCTTCAAGCACTATTAATTTCCTTTATTCGGTTTAACGTCTTATTTTAATAGGCTTTTTTATATTCTGCTGCAATTTAGTTTGTTGATTAACGTCGCCTTCGTCATCTTGTTCTCAGCGCAGTTTGAATAAAATAAGAATAAAATTTGTTTTGTTTTTAACTATTTAGGAATTTCATTCATTTACCTCAGATTGGGTTGAATTGCTACTGTATTAATTTAGCTGGTTATTTTTATTTTTTATACCATGTCGGTGGCAAACAAGCTTACCTTGCAACTCCAGGGGTGTTACATGCGCTTTGCCGACCCTTTTAGAAATTATACACTCCTTTTTTGAAGAACCCCAGACGGGAGAATAATTATCTGAATTCGTACGATACGTTATGGTTAAATTGATTATGAGTTTAGAATAAACCTATTCGAAATTAGATCAATACCTATCACCAATTTAAGTAAAAGCAGTTAAGTATCAAAAAATAATGTAGAACTTCCAACCAAAGCTAGAATTAGCCAGGGAACCTTGTTGCCGTCTTGAATTAGCCAGGGAACCTTGTTGCCGTCTTGAATTAGCCAGGGAACCTTGTTGCCGTCTTGAATTAGCCAGGGAACCTTGTTGCCGTCTTGAATTAGCCAGGGAACCTTGTTGCCGTCTTGAATTAGCCAGGGAACCTTGTTGCCGTCTTGAATTAGCCAGGGAACCTTGTTGCCGTCTTGAATTAGCCAGGGAACCTTGTTGCCGTCTTGAATTAGCCAGGGAACCTTGTTGCCGTCTTGAATTAGCCAGGGAACCTTGTTGCCGTCTTGAATTAGCCAGGGAACCTTGTTGCCGTCTTGAATTAGCCAGGGAACCTTGTTGCCGTCTTGAATTAGCCAGGGAACCTTGTTGCCGTCTTGAATTTATGTTGAATGCGCCACTTCAAGCTGCTTTATTTTATTATTTATGATAAATAGTATCGATTGGACACATTAACTGTTAACGAACCATTCGATGTGACAGACATTTTATGACAAGTTTATCATGATAATCTTCCTATGGTTTTCCCAGTGGTAACTAAGGAGCCCGCCGGGTACCTTGCAACCGAGAGGGAAAACCAGACTTTGTTAAGACTCAACCGTTTTCCTTCGGTCAAGGTTATGTCTATGTCACTGTTAAATCTCCCAAAAGTGATCCAAATCCTCAAATAAATAAGCATAGGTAAATACTTAGTGTAGGCGACCTATAATTGGAAAGACATCTAACAGACTAATGAAAATTAATCTTACGTGCAGACTGCGTTTTTTTCACGCGCCTCCGCGTTTACCTACTACCGGTCTCAGTTGGTCAAATCTGCAATTGTTTTAGTGATCGTAATCTGTTGACGTAATATAACAATAGTTACACGTTTAAGTATGCGCATTTAACGAATTATTAAGGCATCCAAGTGACGTTACAGATAATTACGGCCACAGTTCCCAACTCCACTTTCATCCGTTATGACACCGCTGTGGGAAGACTTAATCAATTGCCGACAATCGTAGAAAAGGTTTAGAAAGCGAACGTTGCTTTCGCATTTTACGGTTCAACACTGTCGGCGATGAAAAGAAATATGTTTCGTGTAGTGAACATTATACACGAGTGTTTGACGCGTGTTTTATCTTTGAGGATCAGAGAATAAGGAAAGCAGGTGTTCGGGTTTTCAACGCGATTATTACATACATGCGACACCGACTATGCGAATTATTGTTTGTGTGATGATGTTATGCGATGCATAACCTAGCCACAAGCCATTATAATTAAGCGAAGCATAGCTTTGCAAAGTATTGGTTGGGTAAAAAAAAATCGCACATCGCTCACACGGTGTCGCATATCTTTAATAGTCCCAATATTAGGTATGATTCATCCATGGTATAGGGTAGCAGTCCACACAAACTACCTGTACTTTTACATAAAAATATGACAAAACTATCATCTGCATCCCATTACAATAGTTAGCAGAAGCATGTACAAATATTTATAAATCATAATTTTGTGAAGAAACTGCAACAAGTATTTTGGGGCTTCGAGTTAGTTGAGGAGAATATAATAGTTTGATAAAAACGAGCCACTGGGAGCCGGTTTCGCACGTGAAACACGTTTCGTATGGGGATTCCCATTGTATATTTTTATTGTATGTACCTACATGACGACGGTGGCAAACAGTCCTGCAGCCTGCCTGCACGTCTAACATGGGACGGCCGCGACATACTCTCGATTTTTCTCGCACTATACCTCTTGTTCTAAGTGTTCGAAGAAAAATCGAGAGAGCTCGCGTGCCGTCGCGTGATAGCCGTGCTGGTAAGGAACACAGAGAAATGACAAGCTCAATAATTTGATATTCTTTAATTGATTTTAGGATTACTTGTGTCTGCATCTTGTCTTCACTTATGACAGTTTCTCTCTCTCAATCTAGTGGATGTTCGGGAGCTCTGGCGACATTAACTACCGGCGGGGCCACAATCAGGCAGAACAAGTAGTTGCGAAACTTCGCTCTATGTCGCTGGCGACAAAAACGTGTTGTGGGACATATATCCCCAAGTAAATACCCGGCTTTAAAATCAACGAAAGAGTGCAAACGTACTTAATCAAAAGCGTTATTAATACTCGCTTACAAATATTTCAATGTAAATATCAAACTCGTAAAAGTCATAAATCAAAGTCGGAAACGCGAAGTAATTCAGTATTTAAATTAAAACTTGTATGCATCGAAATGTTAAAATGTAATGAAAACGCCACTCAAGTTGCTTGATCGAAATGTAAAATTGAAAACCAGTAGTGCTTTTAAATGCAATTTACATCGTGTTTTTTTCTCGTCTTTTACTCGGCTGGAAAGTAAATAGCACTTTTATAAAAGTGCCCTCCCCACAAACACTAATGTTCAGTCAAGTGTAAAATATGGGTGGGTACAACTTACTCATAAATATGTTCCCTAAATCTTATGTCAGCAGATCAAGGTTACGAGAGGATGTTATCTATATATACTCGATATATAAAAGAAGCCCTGACTGACTGACTCATCAACGCACAGCCGAAACTACTAATGAGTTGATTTTTGCACAGTAGGTTACTTTTATAACGTGGGCCCTAGCCCTATTTAACTTTGCACCCCTATTTAACCTTCTTAGGGGTGGAATTTCCAAAAATCCCGTCTTATCTATAAATTAAAAAAAAGATCTTCCCCTAAGGGAGTTAACGCGGGATTCAAGATTTACATGGACACCAAGAAAATGTTATAGTAAGAGATTTGTAACTTCGGTCTTAGCCTATATGTTAAGTAAAACCCTACAAAACTGATTTCAGAGTTTTTTGAAATTCATCCCCCTAGGGGTTAAAGGGGTTCAATGTGTGTATGGATCAAGCCATTTTTAAAAGTAAGCAATTAAATTTGTAACTACTGTTTTACACTGTTTGAAATTGATTCCATAAGGGGTTAAAAACATTCATACCATAAAGGGGCTAAAAGGAGTTGGATGTTTGTACGGGGAACAAGACAATTGTAAAGTACGATAGAAACTAATGACAGCGTTTCTTAAAATTCATCCTCTAAGGAGGTTAGAAAGAGTTGGAAATATTTATAAGGAGCAAATAAATTTTGAACATACTATAATAGCTTCCGCCCGCAATTTCGTCTGCTTGGATTCGGGATACAAACTATTCTTAATTTTAATTCAGGCTATAATTTATCTTCTTGCAAAATTTCATCCAAATCGGTTGAGCCGTTTAAGCGTGATTGAGTAACAAAGATCTAAACATCCAAACTTTCGCAATTATAATATTAGTAGAATTGTTAGCCATTTATTAGTCAAAATCCGCCTGCTAGCAGAAAAGTAGGTTAGGTTAAGTTAGAACCACGACACTTATAGAACCGAACAGCTACCAGAAATGTCTAGGTTAGGTTAGAACTGCGATGCTTCCAGAACCAAAAAGAAGGTAATGACATTCATTCATTTAACCTGCGGATTATTTTGTTAATTTAAAAAGTTTATTTTGGATAATCTAAATAATTCTCTAACACCGTAAAATGGGGACGGCGGATGGAGATAAAAAGTCCAACGTCTTTTATGATTAGATAAGTTTGCTTTCAAAACTATACAAATACCCGGACTAACGTGAGTAAAACTACTTGACGGATTAAAAATTTACAATGAAGTAGCTGTCTTTAAAGCATTATAAAAAATATAGAATTTAAGCAGAAACGTCTGTGGATGGTTCTTCAAATATTTATATTGGTATAAAAGGAGTTTTTAATTTAAATTTAGCATTTTAAACTAACGAATAGTGTTCGGAGTTTCGGTGGCAAATTTCACAGAGTAAATGGAGTCGCCCAACTATTTTTTTGATGAAACGAATAACGATTAAATGATTAATTTTTCATAATACTCCTTATAAATTATCTTGCGAGCATTACCTACTTATACCACGATAACACAGGACTACTAATAACACAAGTATGTACTCGTAAGTAAACATTGTTTAATTAATTTATTTATTTATACTTATTACATATGTACAAACATGTCTCCTAAACAGTCGGGACAGTATAATGTTTGTACCTGCCGCCAATTATACAATTCGGTAAATGAATAATTTATTTATTAAAATCTTAAAAAGTTAATCATAAAAACGACTCCATTATCCACTGTGTGAAATTTTCCACTGAAACTCCGAACACTACTAATGTACTCAACGCACTGTTGCCTTCTACGCTTAATCCCTGAACAGATTTAGATGTTTTTTTTCCGTACAGATAATTTGAGACCCTTGTAAGATAGGATAGTTTTTTTCTCCGAAATTATCCTTTAAGATGGTAGAACTTTGCTTAGGTCGGCAACAATTAAGGTTCCGCAATAATTCAATAGCAATCATTTTTCTAAGACAGTAACAAGTTCTACGCGGACGAAGTCGCGGGCAACAGCTAGTCGATACATATTCTTACAATGTGGCACACAGCTCTAAGCCGGACGGACCGACTCTTGCCGCTTCGACTGAACTAAACTTGGCTTTTGTACACCTCCGAGATGTCTGTACACCGATCGCGCCAGGAATGAAAGAACTTAGATTTTGTAGACCTTCTGTAAAGAGGTCCTATATTAATAGCCGGACACGCGAAGGTTGTCCGGCTGATATAGATTTATTTTCGATAAAAAAACTAGCTAGCGATTTTTCAGTACCTAACGGATGCTATTGTCAGGTTTCTTAGCATCCCATCCATTACCGTCAGGCACACAGTTTTCACTCGAAAAACATATACTTAGGTACTCAGTCTAATCCGAATAAATTGAACTGCATTAACTCTACTCTCTGATTGCCGATCGTAAGAATATAAATAAGTTGCTTCGTCGTCGTGTCTCCCACGGGAACATTAGGTCAGACCCAGTTTAAACTAGGTTTACACTGACGGCAGCTGGGAGACTAATCAAAGAGCTATTTTGCAATATTGTTGACGAGCTTCGAAACCGTGCTGTTTCATTTTAGATTGTTTAACATGTAGATTTTGGACTTATGCTAGACTTAGACGTAGTTAACATGAGACAGAGCTTTAGGTTCGCGTCTCTTCTGTACACATTGCCAAAGTAAGGGACTATAAAGCCAAATTTTTGGTTGATCTTTGAATCCTCATAAACGGCGCTTCATTTTCTATCATTCTATGCAATAAAAATATTATATATATATATATATATATATATATATACATATAAACATAAGACCTGGCCACAGGAAAAAAGATTTTAATCTCACTTCAATAATTTAAAAAAAAACCCCAAGAAATCAAACTCTCTACAGTACTCGTCTATACATATGTACTCGGCCGGCAACCTCTAACTTCCCGGCCTCTGTAGTAATATACTATTATTTCGAACACTGTTATATTTACCTAGTTACAATTCTAAAAAAACGAGAATAAAGCTGTTTTTAAAAATCTTTCTCTTGAAAGGATCTTTATATGGAATCATTCTAGGATATGATTCACCCGAAGCTTCAGTACGAGGGTTATGTTTTTCGAGCGTATACGGATACGGAACCATAAAAAGCATTTAGGTTTTTTGAAAAATCTTTTGATATCCCTTGTATGTAGATGTATAAAAATCTTTTACATTTCCTATTTACTTACAAATGTAATTGTTTTTTTTGTATGATGGCACAGATAAGGTATGCTGAAAACGATACCCGATATGTAGTTGAAATATACAATTTTTGATAAACGAATGCTATTCTATCTTATGGCGATTCCGAGATGCTAATGGATGGATGCTTCAATATTTTCAAAATTTATCATCGTATATAGTTTTCAATCGCAAAAACACAACAACATCAAATCAACGATCAAATGAACCGAAGCTTTTTCTTGTTAATATTTCTAGCATAGAGGGATTTTTGAGAACCGACCAATTAAAAGGTGACACTTTAACTAGACCTACCTCCCTGCACATTTCCAGCGCCTTTCCAAGCACTGTCACTTACAATAGTGTCACTATTGCACACAGTGTAAAAATGACTAGAATTCAATGTGCCAATGAATTACCAATCATCCTGTTAATTAATATAAAAAGCGTTTCCCCCAGAGAGAGCATGGGAACTCGCCTGACACGGTTCAGCTTTCATTCGATTTACTGATCCATATCACACTGCGATACTCACAAGGCCTTATAACTCAATTCTACCTAACCAGTATATCTGGACCTCCGACTATAAACAGCTATTTTCAAGTGGGCCATTTTATCCATACACTTTTTATATATGCGGAAGTGTGTCTGTTTACAACTTCACGTTTGTCTACAGCTCCATCCACGATAGAAAAGAGTTCCACGCGGACGGAGTCGCGAGCAGAGGCTAGTATTTTATATACTTGGGTTAAATTAAATTATTACACGTATTTTATTTATTTCTTCAAATGTTTGCAGTACAGTAAATGTGTCATATTATGTCGCTAAATGCGGGTGACGCAGTATCGATCACTATGGAGTGGACGTCTTTCGGTTAATATGATGATGACGTGCGAGTCGTCTATTGTGACGAATCTCGTAGTCAATGTATGCTAGGGACGACTAAGCGCGGGTTGCACCAAACCACTCGTAATCGTTGCTCGATAAACTCTGAATGTCTTGAAAGTTTGGCAAGTTTCTATAGAATGACAGCTGCCACCATACATAATGTTGATCGGTCTTTAATCGTATCAATGTGCACTGACTGAACCCACCTAAAGTGGCGGGACTTGTGAATGGCTGGCGGCGTAAGAGCGAAAGAAAATGGTGTAACTGGGGCTTAAAATGCAACATACGCTTTAATTGGTGCCTTATTTTTGTCGCACTATTCAGCAATATATAGCCACGGGTGTTATGATAGTGTTTGTAGTATAATGCGACCGCCGAGAATGTGAATGAAAATGCAGCGAAAGGATTTGATATGAGGCCTCTTGTGTGAGGCACATTGTGTTATAAAAGATATATGTATGCTTATTTAAGCTTATGGTTGAGAATATTTCCACGTTATTCGAAACGACCTATTTTACATTGAAACAATTAAATACTGAGTTTTTTGATGGAATATTGAGATGTTATGTTGAGATTAAATGATGTGCATTATGTTCATTTTGACAAAAGTTTAAATAATACTGCCATAAGAGTGTACAATCTACTTCCCGACGACCTAAAAAATATCCTAGAGTTAAGATCCTTTGACAAAAAAGTAAAGGAATATTTTTTGATCCGACCATTCTACTCAATCAAAGAATATTATGCAAGAATTTACGACAAAACTTCGTGACATTTATTGTTCCATTTATTGTTTTTTGTTTTACTTTTTTATTTATCCGTACTGACATCTTAATTGCATTATTATTATTACTTAAATTATAAAATGATTATTCTGCTTTTGTGGCATTTAATGTAGGTTAATAATATTTGTTTAATTGAATTTTGTATTTGCTTGTTAGTTTTATTTGTGTGTTAATACTATATTTGCATGCATTTATAATTGTGTTTTAAAGCAAATAAATGATTGATTATGATTATGATTATAGTTAAACAATCGGCCTTGTTACTTTTACAGATCAAAAACGGTATTTCAAACTTAGCTCGATCATATCAGACCCAAAAAAAGAGAAAATGTCTGTGCAATGACAAAAAAATAGGCAATGATGTAGGGAGATCTTTTTACGAACACTTTCTTTAAAAATAGCTTCATATTTATCTATACACAATTTACGGGCTGGACGGACGTCTGTAGCGATTTTTTTCATTTTTACAACCGTATTTTTCGCAAAATTAATATCAGCAACCAGATAATAATATGATTTTAGGGAATAAATATAGGATGTGGAGGTGGATGGGAGGAGTATAACCTGCCTCTCTGTCTAGCGTTCGTGGACTGCGGGAAAGCCTTATTCGATCGAAACCTGGGCTACACTACAGTTTCTCCAGCGATTTCAAGTAGACTGCCTATATCGAAGCACTGAAGTGTTTGTTTGAGAACGCCACTATGTCAGTCCCACTCCAGGATCGGAGCTCCCCAAAACTGTTTACCGCTGCACTGGAGGATGTTCGCAAGACTCTGGACTGGAGAAGGCTAGGCATCAACATCAACGGCGAGTACCTACACTCACCTTCGGTTTGCTCCTGATATAGTAGTCTTGGCTGATACCATGTAAGACTTGGGGACTATGCTCGATGACCTCAGTAAGACGAACATGCACAAGACGAAGATCATGTCTAATGTCCATGTTAGACATACCGTGTACCGGGAACGCCTCAAGGTGGCAAAATACAGCTGCCTCGGTGCCCAATATCAGTGTTTATTTTCGGCGTCGAGACACCAGATCCTTGGGGTATGGATGCGCTGGAGCTCCACAGGGAGCTCAGCAATAGGGTGAGAGAAGCAACAGGCGACCCTCGCGCCAGCAGATTTATCTCACAAAGAATCGCAATCGCAGTTCATCGCTGCGTGATGGGCACCCTGCCAGGAGTGCCTTATTAAATTAGTTTAGTTTTTCTAAGTTTAAGGTTTAGTTTTAGTTACTTTCATTTAATACAAGTTATACTCTTGTATTTACACTTCAAGTATCATGTCTTGTTTATCAATAAATTTATAACATCTTGATACTTGCTCATTTATGAATTAAGTATTAGGAACGGTGAGTAGTTTCTAAAAATAAAATAAATAATGTTGAAATCGATCAAACCTGATAAAAATAAATGTTTTTAGTTAGTAGTGTGTATCTCTGTCCATCCACACAACATTGACATTTTGAACTGAATATTAAGGTAGTCAAATGATTGAATTAAACCATTAGGAAAGCAAAACATTTATCTGGCTTCCACTTTTAATTGATTTGTTTCCGTTTGGTTGCTCAACAGCATTGAAAAGAACTCTGAAAGGTATACTTCTAGGGAATCCAAGTAAATTATTTCAATAGGTACAAGGCAAAGCATTGTTCTGAAGTTTGTCGAACGAATAACGGACTAAAAATATCGTTTGCAAAATTTTTTTTTTTTTCTTCTTCCAAAAGAAGTACAAGTATTACACATATATTAAACAAGCTTCTGCCCGCGACTCCGTCCACGTGGAACTCGTTTATTTCGTGGTGATAAGGAATCTTATCATAAAGTTATGTAGCTCGAAGTAGAGTTTTCGCTATAGAAATTTTGCGCCCCTTAATTTAATTTGACCCGCTTAGGGGTGGGTTTTTCTAAAATCCTAAAACCGCTTTTCTTGTATTGTATTAAAGAGTCCATACACAAACTTTCACGTCTCTCACCTTAAAATTTTACTCCATCCTCATACAAACTTTCAACCCCGTTTTACCCCCTTTAGGGTGGAATTAAAAAAAAAAACCTTCTTAGTGGGTCCTTATACTAGTATACGTTACATAAAGAAGGTTCAACGCGCCGGGCGTTGATTTAAGTTTGTGGTCAGTCAGTCAGACAGTCAGTCAGTCAGGACTTTATGTATATAGATTACCCGCCAAACTGTCAAAACAGTTTGTTAGCGAGAATACATTACCTACATAATAAATATGGGTGCGTAATGTTTTATATAATGTCAGAAAAACTAACATACACTTGATATACATCAAATTGGCACAAAGTTATTTAGTATAATGTAACGTTTAATATAACGGTTTTTTGCTATATTTTGCTTTACTCTAATTATCAATTGATATATTAGGCAAAATGACATAATTTGCAAGTGCCATAATTCAATTTTCGTATGTCGCATTTATGACAAAAATATGTTTAACATACATATTATTTAAAATAATTACGTTTTCAGATAACGCATTTATGACATAAATAATGTTTAACATACATATTATTTTAATAATTGCACTTTCATATAACAATGTTTGCCAAGAAGTTCACGGAGCCCCGCTTTCGTTCTGGGACCGCCCTCCGCCGTAGACTTTTGTAAGTACTTACATAATATGTAATGTAAGTATTATATATAAAAAAATGTTCAGTTCTGGTATGGTCGGAGTTCAACCTAACACTCCTCCTCGCTTCGCTCGTCGTCGTACCTACCTGAGGCCTTGAGGTGGTGCTATATGTCTAAAGTCCAAAAGGTCTCGCTTATTTATTTTAGTATTCATTATAACATTATTTTTAATGATTTGTGAATGTTTAAAGTTACTTATTGTAAAATCCACTTATATCTTCTGAAATTAATAGCATTGATGAATTACGTCAAGTAAGTCATTATGATAAACAAGTTTTATACCAAGTGATATTTATAGTAAAAGTCTTTTATACTATTTGTAATTATAGCCTTAAATCATTATATCACTTTTTACATTAGGTCATTTGAAAATTATCTAAAACAATATTATACCATCCGCTACATTATAATAAGCAATGGTATATCAAACCAAAATAGATTAAGTGAAATTATATAAAACGTCGGGCACCCAATAAATATTATGTTTAGAACTAAAACATAATACGCAATGCGATTTGTGCGGCGTGATTTATCACATATCGCTGTGGATAAGACATTATCACGTTCTGACTGCCGGATGGATGTCTTATCCACAGCGATAAGTGATAAATAGACAAACATACTACACCCGCAGTTCCTACTCGAGTTATTTAAAATTTGGAATGGTTTTAAATGAGAGTTATCCACGTGCATGGAAAATGATAAATTTAAATATAAGGTCGAGTGGGGTATCATATGCTCTTTTTGAAACAGTTTTTTTTCTACATTATTAAAATTTCGATATTTAAAGGAAAATGTAAAAAAAAATTATTTCCCCCCCCCCTTATCTCCGAAGGGAAACATTTAAAATTATTACATGTGATTAAGATAAACATAAATATTACTGGAAAAGTATAACTTTTACTTACTTATTGTTTTATTTTCAATAATCAATTCCTAGTTAAGTTTGCTATTTAATCAACTTTATAAGTATTTTTTTGTTTTGAAATTCCTATAAGTCTAAATATAAGTACTGTCTTTAAAAAAAAATGAGATCGGTTCACGTGATAAACAGTAATCGCAAAAACACCACTAAGCTGATTGCCCTTGCACGTTAGTACCAAATGGGGCTGATAGATGGCGCTGACCCCACTCCTACTTCGCGCTGTTAAGATTTTTAATGGGGTTGGGACGGGTAATCTCGTGATTCAATTGGCTTGGTAGTTCGGTGGTCTTCGTGTAAAAGTTATTCGTTGTTTGAAATAGAATTAGAAAATAAATTTTAGAATGAAGGTGTCAAACAGGTATTGTGAATTACTTTACCTTGAGTTAATTGATACTTTGTACGGAACCCTCGGTGCGCGAGTCAGACTCTCACTTGACAGGTTGTTTTTAAATAATGGTATTAGAACCAGCTTTAAAAGAGATCCGTATAGGATAGGACCAGCTATAGTATCTGCAGACCCTTATCGTTTGTGACGAAAAATAAACTGTTTAATTTGGTCGCGAAATATGTACTGGGTTTTAGTAGGTGCGTAGCTGTCAGACAATAACATCAGATTCTCATTTCAGATTTAAAATTGACTTTTTGGCGATAACAAAATCATATTCGTCCAAGTCTTGTGTTGATTTATGATTTTGCTTATTGTATGTATTTTAGTGAAATCTACATTTTAATGAGTTTTTACTATTCTACAAATAAGAGCGGTTACTGACGACTATTAATTGCAGCGTTTCACGAACGTGCGACTGTCGCGGGACACTAGCCATAGATCACCTGTCAAAATCCTGTATAAGTTGTGGTTATAATAATACCACGTCCGAGCGAGATGGAAGCATACAAATCTCAATAGGTGTGACAGTAACATGTATCATTCGTTTTCCTTGTCAGAGTTCCACTTTTTTTGTTTACCGCAACTGAACTAGTATGAGATTGCGGCACATAAATTAATACCCGCCAGAATAAAGTAGGTTGTTTATAAGCTTATAACAATCAGCCATATTAAGATCAGTTCTTAATGCAGCATAGCCTTGCATTGCATGCTTTTCGGTCCCTCACCGTGGCAACAGGTATAGCTTCTCCTTAGTATTATGGGTCCATGCACTGCAAAAAGTAGCCCAGTGTTAACCGTAGTTGCAATATACCTTCCATCGTTCTCAATATCTATTTTTTAAAGTGTTTCACCATAGTATCCATATGCAGGGCACGCATTACCCTCTTTTACATCGTAAATACAACGCGATGAAATGCATAGGTTTGTTTATGTTTTCTATTAGACTCGGGTGCCGGGTTGCCCAGCCTTATGAAATAAGTGGCCGATGATTCATGATAGTATACTGTTTATAAACGCTTTTGAATATACCAAAAAAAAATTTTGTAGTCTGACCAGTCGAGTGTGCTAGCAGATATAATATATCTCGATACACTTAAATACTAATTTATCTCATTAGGGGAATATACCTATAGAAGAGTAGCAGTAAGCGTAAGAATCCAGAGATATATCATCTATTGTATTAAGACACGATTGGTTACACCGGCTATACCAATATTATTGTAACTAACTGTAAACAATTACATATATTGGTATGTAGTTTCATGTCTAGAATAGCTACTGGCGCATTGCAGACCCTGTATGCATTTGAGGATTCGTTGTACATCTTCATGTAAATGCATGATTACTGTAATCTAATCCTATGGCCATCACTCCAGATCAGTTAGACATCTCGCAAATTGTTTTGAATGTGTTTCGCAAGCATTCGAGTTAATGAGTATTTTTAGAAAAAAATGCACACGTCAGTAAGTAGGCATTGTGTAAGAAATTATGATTTTAAATAGAAAACTGAATGACGTCACGTCCAACCGACATGGCGCCAATTTTACAGGCATATAACGGTCGGTCAGCCGAGAAGCCGGCAGTTACTTTTGAAATGTCGAGCAATCAACGTGACCTAATTCAAATACCGAATTGATGTTGCAGTAATTGCAAAGTTTTAGAAATCAAGTCAAAATATGAATTGACTTAAACAAAAATCTTTGACTAAATATATGGAGTCATGCTTAACCAGCTGATTATCTTATATCAAATGTGGGGATAAGTAACTTTACTCAAATATGTCCACCGGTAGTGATAATCAAGTACGGCGACCATGTCGCTTGAAATGGCGACGATCAGGGCACAAGAGTACTGAGCTCGGTACACCCGGGCAAAGGTTCAGCCGGCACAATCAGCGGGATCATAGTAGAGGAGAGCGATCCACGGAGTCTTCGGTGAACCATCGCAGTGGAAAAAGGAAGTCGCGTTCACTACACAGATCACACGCAAAGCGAAGGCGATGCAACTGCCATCGCGAGAGGTCAACACAGGAGATGTCTCCGCGCGATGCTGGTACAAGTAACGGGAATAACGCATCCGTAACGAAATCCGAACAGGTGAGTAATTGATTTTTCACTTTTCATGCTCGAAAGGTGTGTCATGCTAGTCTTACCAAGCGGGACTAAAGTAGTACATTTAACCCCTAGGGTGAATAATGTAAACGTATTTATCATTATTTAGCATTCACAACTCTTTAAGAACACATTTGTATTTGCTATCAACGAACCAGAATACAGAGTTGCTATCAACGAACCAGAGACCAAGCAGGAAACAGAATTCATTTTAAACATTAGGTGTTTTATATTCCCCAAGTAACACTTGTTAAAAAAAATAAACGCCTCTGACAGTCTGTAGCCGCATCCAAAAATCAATCGTGTAATTGACTGCATACATGGCACAAGCTAAGAGATTGAGCGGGATAGACTGCTATCTATTTCGCTTTATCTTATGCAACTTATGCTGTCCGTTTGGATGCGTCTATAAACTGACATTAGCGGTTTATTAAAAAAACATGCCGCCAAATTGTGGATGAATAATCTTAGTTTTCCTATTTTCCGGCAGTCGAAGTGAAAACTAGAGTGTGTAACTAACTCAGGTGATAAATATAGCTTGTTTTAGACCCTTGTCATACAATATACTATTCTTTTTATGACGGGTATATGTTTGTTTCCTTGTATCGATATAATGTTATATATAATATCCGTAGTATACTAAATACATATATAATTTCATGAATTTGGTTATAATGACTTCAATGGCTTTATTCTATTGTAATTACGAGTACAATAATAATAATTTAACACGGTAAACTTTCCCAAATATTACAAATTGAATTTTGCATCATAATAGGTCAACGTTATTTAAACTTTAAGAGTTTGTCACATGTGGCTTTTATCATATTGTAATTTGTATTGGAATATTAGTATGTTTAGTTATTATTTTGTTACGGAAAAGTAGTCACGCTTTATTAATGTGGATTCCAGCGAAATGCAACCAAGCAACTCCACATGAGAATACGAGATGCTGCGTCATCGGAGGCAAATATGGCAGTTGATCCTGCACCGGTGCATCAACGAGGTGTTGAGGGGATAGAGCATCCGGTGTTGCGACCGAGCAAGGAGCAGGAAAGCAGTCCAGCAGCTTTGCGGAATAGTAACGAGGTACTGAAAGATAATGTTACATTTAATTTGACTGATTTTGCGCAGTTTTTTTAGGATATCTAACACACATAAAATATCATATGATTTAAATTATATAGATACCTAACTTTGATCTTGCACAAAAGAACCGAAAGATCGAGAATTGGATTGCTAAAGTAAACGAGTGCGCTAAAATCTATGGTTGGACCGATGAACAAACTTATCATTTCGCGTTACCTAAGTTATAGGTAGGTAATATAAGGTACATACGAAGGGTTGAAGTCTATCCTTATGTTGTGGGCAGAATGGCAGGTGCTTTTAGATCGAGGATTTACCTCGGAAACAAATTATTTTATTATTTACAAGGAAAACCGGTGGGCATAAACTTTGTGCCGATTTTAGGGCATTGAACCACAAAGCTTTTAAGGATCATTACCTTGCTTAGGATCAGCTAGATATGTCGAATGTAAATAATTATAGTTGAAATAATTTAAACTGAGCTCATGAATGGCCATTGTACTGAGCTCATGATTAGCCTTTGTTTGCGTCAGAAGACCACTGACTTCTTATATTCAGAACAATAGCATTCAAGTCTAACAATACGACTGTGGTCGGACGCGTGCCATTTTTTGCAAGAAAAAGGTTAGCGCCACATAAAATGTTCATTGTATTTGCAAGTGTCGACCGCAAACAAAGGCTTTTCATGAGCTCAGGACAATGGCCATTCATGAGCTTAGTTTAAATAATTCAAACTATACTATTCAAGTTTAGATCTCGCTAGTGGTATGACGGATACCGATACGTCAGGATAGCAGGCAATATACTGCTTTTGTCACCCTATACGGATCATATCAATTTCAGAAATTGCCGTTCGGACTAGCTAAAACACCAGTGATATTCCAGCGAACTATAAATAAAATATAAGGCAATTCTCGGTAACCCCACGGATTGAACATGAAGTCAAACAATTTGTTGGCCCTGCTAGTTACTTCCGAAAATGTATCAAGGGGTTCGCATTCATTGACAAACCATTCTTATATCTCTTTGCGAGCTGAAAATACAAAAGAAAAGGTAAACTAACAAAAAAATGATGAATAAATGTTCTCTAAATAACATAACCTCACTTCAACTCCAAGTACCGGATAAACTTTTGGTCTTTTATCTCTACACTCGAGAAATGAGAATTTTCCACAAGAAAAACACTTTATCAACCTTAGACAGGTATCGCGAGTCGGCTTTGATATAGCCTTTTTTCCATTTTACAGCAGGTTTATTGTGTATTGTATATTATTACGTAGAATTCGGCTTAAAGTGACTTTAGTGACTTATGGAGTGCCATCAGTGCGCGCTAATTGGTGTTTTAAATTACGTTTCAATGTACATACGTTACTAATAATAAAAATATATTTTAGAACAAATCATCCAGCAATGCACTTTTAACCGCTATCATTACCTATAGGATTACTAATTTAACTTCTCAATATAATCACTGCAAGTTCCCTATTGGTAACAGAAAAGGAATAATAAACGCTACCTTAATTGTCATGTTAAATATGTACAACTTTATTTAGAAATGCTCTGGTACTGGCTAGACAGACAGTTGACATTGACAACTGTCAGCCGCCACCACTCCTACCTATGGCGCGGACGAATCAGGAAACCGTCTAAGTTGTTCACCTATACCTACGTATACTAGTGGCTCTGTGAGCTATAGAAGTCACAAGTCAGCCTTAAAAAAAACTATTTTCGGTAGGGTTCCGTACCCAAAGGGTAAAAACAGGACCCTTGCTAAGATTTCGCTATCTGTCCGTCTGTCACCAAGCTGTATATCAAGAACCGCGATAGCTAGACAATTGAAATTGTCACAAATTATGCAAATTCTGTTGCCGCTATATCAACAAATACTAAAAACAAAATAAAATAATTATTAAAGAGGGGCTTCCATACAACAAACGTTTTATTTTGCTGTTTTTATAGATGGTACGGAACCCTTACTTAGTACGCGAGCCCGACTCGCACTTGGCCGGTTTTTATTTCAAGCGAACCAATTCTCGTGAAAAATTGTGAGCAGGTTCACAGAAGTTGAGAAATGCCACCTGTATAGGAGAACAGCGCGAAAGCGGGACACCCGGACACAAACGATTTTCGGCCCAAGCTGAAGCATAGAACTTCGTTCGCTCCACACCCTCGTTCAAAAAAAATATTGTTCGCATGTTTTCTAAAATACCTTCTAAAATATGCGCCGATTTTACACTGTAACTTCGTCAGAAGAGTGTGAGTAATGGCAATTAGGCAAAAAGGGTACCGGCACCAAAACCATAGAGATAGGATTTTTCCGTTTATTGCATTAATAGTGAGCCTCGGGCGACTGAAATAGATCGAATTGTGTCTAACAAAGTGTGCCGACACCCGGCGGGGTAACACTGAGCGCGAGTTATATGTTACTCGCTATGAAATGTGTACTGAAACGCGTTTATTAATTATTGGAAAACACAAACAGTGTACATGAATATCCACCAGAGAAATTTGAGGTAAAAGACGTTGGCGTAGTTTTTAGGACTACATTATTGCTTTACATATACTCGTAATTACAAAAAAAACAAAATAAATGGTTTAACCTAGTCACTCACCAAAATGCCGCATACTTGTCAAAATTCATAAAAATAGTAGCTTTATTATTTAGCATTTAGGAACTTCATTTCTACAAATGCAAAAGTAGTCATAGCATTACAAAATTTTCACTTTTTTTTATTCGCAGGAACAGGAAATTAACGTTCCTGACTAAATACAATATTAACAATATCTATGTTTTATAATTAAGCAATTTAACTAAGTAATTTAAGTTATGAAGTCCGTAATACGTTGGTAGGGTAAGTTCACGCTACGTGATTTGTGTTAGAATTAAGAATTAGTTTTTAGAAATTTTGCAATACCCTGTGTTCAGGGTCCATGATATACTATTACTTATTTGTAAAACAATGTACCATGGTGAGCAATAAACGAATATTATTATTATAATTTATAATCTATCTTAGGTATCAAAGATAGACAAGCAAAAATGCCCTACTACGTAGCCTTTTAGCACAATAAACAACGTGTTAACAAAACAACGCAAAACCTGAAAATAGTTTGTTCAGAGTCGAGAGTAGAATGTGAAACAACGCGATTTTGATTTTGACGATTTTGAGATTTTGATGCGATTTATTTTTTACATTTATATGGAGCATGTCGCCCCAGTCGGCCAACGAACTCATTCTACTGTTGATTCTGGACAAATTGTTTTTAGGTTTTGCGTTACTTTATTAACACGTAGTACCACAGAGAAAAAACTGGCATGACAGACGTACACACTCTAAAAGATTACATGTATACAAGAATACTAAACTACCTGTAAAAACGGAAACGGAATTCATAATTGGTGGTTATCTCTGTTAGCCATGCACTTGTTTGCACCATCGTGCAATCAAACCATATCAATAGCAGGATAGACTTACCGATGGTACCAGGGAACCAGGCGCATAACTATAGCAGGATAGACTTGCCGATGGTACGAATCAGGCGCATAACAATAGCAGGATAGACTTACCGATGGTACCCGGGAACCAGGCGCATAACGGGTTTCTCTGCAGATCCGAACTGCTGTTGCCCACCCTTATTTCCAGGTCTTGCAGGGGTTGGTGGCCTGACAACAGAAACAAGGACATTTATTTACTAGATACACTCATTGGGAGTTATTAGGTGTTTTTTCTATAGGTAGATAAACTTACATTATTGAACAATTGCCCAATTATGGAATATTTAACTCGACGACAAGACCCGCTATGAGTTTGACCTGGACAGTTGCTAGACAGGTTGTAGACAAAGAGAATATGTTGTAGACAGGCTTAGAGCATTAAACCAACTGGAGTGGACATGAGTCATTTTCTATACATAAAAAGTCTGCCGATTTTTGCGGGGGAGGGGAACGTCAAATGTATGCGTAACGTGAAAATAGCTACGTCAGATAAACGTCAGTCCATACAATGTGTATGACCACTGGTCATATATTTTTGGCAGAGGGGAACGCCTGTCAATGGCCACTCCGGTTGGTTTAATGCTCTAAGTAGACAGGTGACCATGTCAATTTTGTCGGATTTGACGTGAGGCGCGTAAGGCAAAAACTCTTCGCGTAACAGTGGGTAACAGCCACGATTTAAATTCACTGTAAAATATTTTACACCGACACTAAATCGCTACATTTTCATTTAATTTAATAATTCATTATAACATATTTAATACCTAATGTGTTTAGGTTTAAATTTATTTATAAATTCGTTTTCAAACACCGTGTTTGAGTTAAAACTTCCTTGTTCTGTACCTGACGCATAAGTAACCGATATACCAAAGAGAATAGTATTTATCACCTCAGAGACGGGACTTCGAAGTAAGTTTTGGATGACAGTGACATTGTCATCTGATTTTGACATGATAACTCATTGATGATTTAGCTATTTTGCCATACCACATTAAGCCTGCATAACACTGGCGCGGCCTGACCGCGCGGACAATAGTAAAATTGACATTAGCTGTCAAATTTACTATTGACCGCCACCGCAGGCCGCTCGAGTGTGTTGCAGGCCTTAAAAAGTCCAACAAGGAAGTAAGTCGTACCAAAATAATGGCATACGAAAGGGATTAGGGATGTAGTACTTAACACTATCAATGTCGATAATATTAGTACGCAACGTTATCGATATCGATAAATTATGATGGTCAGGTCCACTGCATGAAGAGCAAATTATTGTACTGTATCGACACTAACAGAATAATACCAGGATAATAAATGTTCTATGTCATTTTATTTCACACAGTTAGAAATTATAAAAAAGATATTTAGGAGTAGGTAAGTAGGTATATATATGTTTCAAAAATTTCACCCATTTCTCCATACAGTCTCGGAAGCAGTCCCAATGTATTGGTATAAGACAGCTCCCGCTTGTATTATTCAAGTGCTGTTGAATTTCAAAAGTATCGTAAAATACGGATGTAGACTCAAACATTATTATTATTTATTACTCCAAAAGTCAGAAGGCAAACATATATGCCTAGTGACGAAAATCCCATTCAGATATCTCAATTTTTTAATCCTTCTTCGAGAAAATGAGACATTTAATATATTATTTAGAGTCTACACCCCTATTGAGTAAGTTACAATTCACAGTAAGCTCACAGGCTGGTACAAAAATCTGCCGGTAACGCACAATAAACCGTACCCCCAGCTCAATGATTACACCTAATTGACCATTAGTGTTAATTGCTTGTTTAGCAATATAAATGGATTTAATCGCACTTGATAGTGTCTATCGCGTGTCGGGAAATATTTGATAACATGAAATAAGTTTTCTTATTCAAGTATAGTACATAGTAAGTACTTAGCAATATTAGTTTCCTTGTATCGGAAACAATATTTTTTCGACTCTAAAGTCTCTTTCAATATTCTTTCACCTGCGTGTAAAATGAACTTCTTACTATTAGAGGAAAATTATGTGAAGTTGCAGCTTTGTAAGTTTGTATGTATTACGGGTAATCCTAAGAAATGTTCAACCAATTTCAAAATTCTTTTAATTGCGTGTAGATTGGACTTTCTGGATTGTGATAGGCTACAAGTTAACCCGCGGGTTTGTCTGCGTTCTTTTCAACAAGCGGGCAAAGCCGCGCAGGCAGCTATTACTAAAACTAGCACTGTTCGTATGTAGGTAATGAAATATGTAAGTTTTCTCCGAAACACTATTGCTTCAACTCTTCTCTATAGTATAAAAACTATTTATTAGCTGAGCCAATGTAACAATACAATATTAATTGTCACAAACAAGTTTAAACGATGGTACCTACTTACTCATCTGAAATCTCACTTAAGAAAATAAAACCTCACAAAGTTAGGTACTTATCGTTTGTACAAAAAAGTAATTCCCATGCGCGGAAGGCATAAGAGTCTCTCTTTCACGGAGATGGTATACTCGCATCGAGGCATCCCCTTAATATCGTTGCTGTTGCAACCTATCGATCTGCCACAGCCTAATAACTTCAGCTTGTGAAGTCGTCACGCTGGCAGTTCAGGCCGCATTCGCAAGAGCCGCTAGTAGGCTGTAACTTTGGTGACATCGACATACTCGTATGTGTTTAAAAACTATGTCCGTATTTACCAATTTCCTTGTAATCGTGGCAATGTTTGTGGGTTTGACGAACGATGTACTTAATTGTGATTGAGCAGTAAATATTGAGTAAGTGATTTCTGTTGCACATATTGAGTACTAGCTTCTGCCCGCGACTTCGTCCGCGTGCAACTCTAGCTCCTTACAAACTTGCGCCCCCTATTCCGCCCCCTTAGACGATGATTCCCGGAATAAAACGTATTATATACTCGTATGTTAATCCAGGTTATACACTTTATGTATATCAAAAGGCTCATTATAATGTCAGTCAGTAAAACAAAAATCGTCTTTTCAGTGGGCAATAGTTAAGGGCTTATGTCTATTAATATGTTTTTATAGCATAGAGTTATAGAAGAGGCGACACCGTTTATGCGGATTCAGAGTTCAATCAAAAATTAGGCTTTAAAGCCCTTAACTTTGGCAATGTCCACCGAAGAGACGCAAACCTAAACTGACAATGACCCAGAATTTATTTTAATCCGTTTTTGCGTGATTGAGGTCGAAGGTAGGAGGAAACTTTAGCTTCATAGCCTAGCGGCGGCTGCCAGTCGGAAACGATAACGCAGGTTAAGCAAAGATGGCAGCGGTCAGTGTTTGGATGTGTGACCGCCTACTGTTTGAGTTGGTGGTTAATATAAACGAGCGCTTCCGTTCTTTGGAAGGCACGCTAAGCAGTTGATCCCGGCTGCTGTCTATGACATTAGTCGTGAAGCCGAGTTAGAGGCCTTCGGGCGGCTTAAGAACTCCTGACAGTCGAGTTGCCCACTCACTTGACAAAGGGGGGACACTGTTACTCGGGTCAACAGGAGCTACCTACCACAACCCTGCACATGTCCCCTGTTTGGTACTAAAGAGTGATAAACTTTAAAGGCAAAAAATAATGTAAGCCATACGATTAAATAGTTTAATGAATGAGGTAATTCACGATTTTCGCTACGGTGATAGAATTGTGCTGAAGTTTACCATTAAAGTGAAAATTTAATTGATAAAATAGGTATAAAGTAAAGGATAATCCCACGAATATTCTAAATGCGAAAGTTTGGATGGTTGGACGGTTAGATATTTGGATGTTTGTGACGCTTAACCGGCTCAAACGATTTAGATGAACTGATTTTACTAGAAGTTAATTTATAGCCTGGGTTAAATAAAATATAGGATAGCTTTATCCCGGGTTCACGCAAACGAAGTCGCGGGCGTATTGAGTATTTGTTGGAGCTATTTACGAGTATAACTCACTAGGCCCAATGAACCGTCCGTCTTCAGATTCTGTTCTAGCGTATGCCACCATATTTAGCGAAAATGCTCATACACAATAAGAACTATCTTTAGAAAGAATATGAAGTATTAGTTTGTAAAATATAAATTATGTAAAAACCGCAAACAGATTTTATTCATATTCATTCTTTCGCTGTAAATACATCGTAATAACAGCATAGTACATTGTACATTATGCTGCGATGGAACTTTTTCGTGACCATATAACATCTCTGACAGCCGTTTTAATTATGTTGTTGCTATTTTGTCTCGAATAAATGTAATATTCTTATTCTTGCAGGGTTTCATAGATGAACTAACCAAACTGCACCTACGAAGGTAATAAAGAACCTGTTAAGAAATCAAGGAGGACATAAATGTGACATCGCAGTGATAGGTTCCTAGCCTAACGCCCACAACACACTTCAACCCTTACTCCTTACCCCCTTAGTCGACTATTACGACACCCACTGGAACAAAGGGGGGTAGGGTGGTGCATGGTGCAAGTCTAATCCGACACCACGCGGACTACTAATATTTGATTTTCAAAAATGCTTTATTATCTTTATAATAATATTAGGTAATTTATTGGTAATAAAGTATATATAAAGACTAAAACTATGACAAATATTAAAAATCAAATTAAAAACTAAAAAATATTTAAAAAAATTGGGCCCTCTTGGCATTGTCCCCAAGATGCTGGCAGCGTTTCCTCGCTGGATAGCAATACTAATGCGCTGGGCGAGGAAGCAGCCAGATTTTCGGTCCCCTGTGGACTCAATTAACTTTTTTGAGATGTCGTCATAATAGTACATGTAAGCCTATACCGCTGAATACAAAGCGAGATCGGTTTAAATGTGTAATTTTTATAGTTTGCAAGTTTATGTTTAAAAATAGTAATAGGTACTGATCCTCCCAACTACCTGAAACACAGGGTTTGGCCCTTGTAAAATGTACCCCTTAAATAGTTATTTACGATAAAAGTGCCGAAAATAGGAAATTCGTAACGTGTGGTGATAAATTAAAACACGACCGAAGGGAGTGTTTTAAATCAACACAAGTTGCAAATTACCTATTCGCACGTGTATCGTACAACGTTTTACTGTGCATATGGCTCTTTAAAGTTTCGACATATGCATGAAAAGTGCTCTTTTCCGCATTAGTGCGGGAAAGTAGCACCATATGTACTGTAAATTATATTTTAGTTTTAAGCGATCATTCTGTACAATACATTTTTAATAAATGAATTATTATTATTTTCGGGATACTTTAGATTTCTCATTCCAGGAAATACTGGTTTCATGAAAAACGGGCCGAAGCTAAGTGCATTTCATTCAGGGGTAAATGATGAAGGTATGTTGTATTTGTAGTGGGAGGTGTAGGAATTTCCTGACTATACTGCAAGTATTTAGTATAATTATAATATTACATTATTATTTTGTAGTTACCCCTTACACAAACGCATTAATGTTTTATAACTTGCAGGATTACAAATTCAGATTCGATTTCAAATCTGAGATTTATTTTGTGATGTTTTATTCATTGATTAGTTTACACAAGCGGCACGTCTGATGGGTAGCGGTTATCGTAGCTTCTAAACGCTGACTTTTGAGTGGAGGTCCGGACTCCGGAGGTGACAAATGACAAGAGGCCCGGATGTTAAATGTCATCCTCATCAGAATAACATGTGCATTAATTAGTACAGTATCACTATTGTCACAAAGCATGTTAATAAACGTACATTACAATTGGCAATGGGTGCTATTGAGAATGAAGGTGACACCTGGGGACACTTCCCGGCGGCATTGCGAATGCACTCAGTGACGTCATGTGGCCTCTGCATCTCTCATAGCGATCAAATAGCGATGCATTGCGATGACTGTGTCGGTCGCTTATTAGGGCGTACTTTCGCTTATTAGGGTTTGGACATCTCTAGCGAAGTAGGTCTATTCTATAAGGTGCTTCCAAATTAGACGCCAATACTTTAAGAGATGTTTACTTACATCAGAATAATTTACTATAAATGGGAATTACGAAAACCTTTTTTATGAAATTTCTGTTTAAAATTTCCTAACAAAATAATTGAATTTAACTTCTGTCCAAACATAATCATTCTGGGCTTTTAACTGACAAGAAGGTGGTTATCACTTTCTGTCAAGTGAGCGTCCTTGTTTGTCATCGATGACATTGATAAGGATTGGCGGCAATGTTAGAAGTTAACTGGCTTTTCATAATTTTCAATAAAAATCAATACAATGAATAAAATCATTGAATTCTGATTATCTCAGTGGTTTTCCTAATTTTTTCCAAAAAATTACATGTACTTTAAACTACTTTTGTACTTAAGTATACTTCTAAGGACGTGTACGAGTACTATCATCAACTCTGAATGTATTGGCATTTAATTTGGAACCACCTTATATATATACCTACAGGTGAAATATTTTTTCCGTTCGGAGATTACTTCTTACTTAGGTACATCCCCACAGACTTCCCCTCTATAACATTTCTGACTGCAGTTTCACCTGTGGAGATGTTGTGAGAGATCTTAACCAATAGTAAAGTAATAATATAAGTATATGAGTTTGTCTGAGATTCTTTTTTAAATAATGTCGTAAACCTTCCTATACATTTTTACAGTGAATTATACATTGGAACATGTTTTGGGACCGTGAACAAATTAGGATACAGGGGCCCCAGGGTATATATAGCGACTGGCAAATTCAGCGCTGTGCTAGACTTATTATAAATTAATACTCATCCCAGAAGTAAGTAATCCTAGCGACATACACCACGGCCTGGCCTATCGCTATACGAGGGCACGCTCTATTCGTATCCTACTCCGCTTACTGTCGATTGAACTGAAATAATACGAGTCAGCACTCACCACAACATCCTCTAGTGGTAACCCTAACCACCTTTACAGCGTAGTGCCTGAGCAGATCCACCTGCCACCACGGGCTGGCCTCTCGCTGCGTCTCAGAGCATCTCTTTCCGTCGTGTTCGGTCGTCTTCTCGCCATCGTTGCCGTTGGCCGCGCCGCCGCCGCGCACCGTCGTCGACTGGTTGGCCGGCTTTCTGAACGCCACATTGGTTCCTGTTGAGGAGAAAGATGTTAACGATAGTCGAATTAAGCAAACTTCCACTCGTCATCATCCTGGAGCTTTATCCCTATTTGGGGTCGCACTTTCTTGTCTTAAGCCTCCAGGTGGCACGGTTCCTGATTAGGTTCTTGTCGCTATTTTGTTTTTTAAGGTCTTTTCGGACCGTCGTCCACCAAGTGGCGGGGGATCTTTCGCTTCCACGCTTCGTCGTCAGCAAGTATAAGGCTGTTTTGACGATATGGTCTTCGGTTCATCTTTGTATATGACCGTACCATCTTTAGCAAACTTCCACTGAATCGAGATAGCTCAAAGGGCCCCCAATGGTAACCTTGCATTAGAAAAAAAAAAAAAAATATTGCATCGGCCAAGGATGTTTGTGTAAATATCTTTTGGAGGACCTCTTAATACGCATTTGTATATAAAATTAAACGCGTTAAAAAATATCGGAGCCGAGAAGTTTTAGCGGAAATATATATTGCAAATATCTCGGCTCCGATGCATTTTAGAGTATAACATTTAATAACAAAATATATTTGTTTTATAAAGATCTATCATCGTATAATACTTTAACGAGCGGCCGCTCATTTAAAAAATATAACAACACATTTACCCAAACCCATTTATAAGGGAAAAAATAATGGTCCCTAAAAGCGCTGCGCCATCATCTTGTCTGTATCGAGATGTTTCTGGTGTTCTAAGCACCATGGTCAAGAAGTGACGATACTTCAAGCTTTCTAGGATTTGATCACTTACCACAGAATGGCGGCTCGGCGGTCCAGTCTCCTCTCAGCGTGCACTCCATCTGCCTCGCCCCGAACAGCTCGTATCCCTCATCACACTGGTACGTGGCTACGGCGCCGGGGGCAATGTCAGCGCTCGACAGCGCCACTCGCGCGTTCGCCGGCACCGCTGGATGCCCGCAGCGTCGGTCAACTGGAATAAAGCAGGCCGTTGAATTTTCAATTGGAACATATCCAAGGTGAACAGATTTGGACAGCGCTCCCGGAAAGGGTGAGGCGGTGGGTGATGCTTTGTTGTGTCTGTCTCGATCTAATTAGAAATCGGTTAATTTATATGGAAAGCAGTCTCTCTCGCTCACGCTCTTACACAAAACCGGCAAGCGTGAGGTCGAGGTTGAGGTGAGCGGTGAGGCGCGTTTATACCTAGCTAATTCCTGCTTAGCTGTGGAACACATTTCAATTTCGTATTTGGAACTAATATGAAACCACCAGCACTCGGCTGTGGAAAAGTGATAAATATACTTATTATACTCTTTCAGCCAGTGCGAGCAACACATGCAAGTGAACTCACGTACCATGTTTGCTATTATATCTCTTATTATGGTTGTGGATAAGACATCCGTCACGTTCTGACAAGTATCCGAGTGCGAGAGCAGGTTACCTGCACAAAGCCCGCTAACGTCGTCCCGCCGCGTTGACATAGTCTGTCCCCTGGGACTAAAATCAAAGGGCTGGCTGGCGCACGCTGCTGAGAGCGGTTGAAAGGATGATAGTACCTATGTTCGACGTTTTTCCGGACTTGTTTTCGTTTTTTTTATTACTATGTATTTCTTAGCAACGCTACAAACAAATACGTCAAGAAACAAAAATACGTTGTAAGTATTGAAAGATACATTATTGTGCGGCATACAATAAATCCGATTGTTTTAGATTTACAGTTTAAATTTTGAGTTAGAATGTGTTTTATTAAAGTTTGTTAAGGAATGCAGTCAAAGTCAAAGTCAAAAGTCAAAATCATTTATTTGTAAACATAGGTAAAAGAATGGTCTAAGAACAAAAACTTAAAATTATGTACCACTATGTTTTGCCATTAAGGCATACAAATATTTTATGACAAGATGGAGCATGCTTCTAATTTACAGTAATGGATACCTAGTTCATACGCTCGCGGAATCACTTTTATCAAGCAAGTATATTTTGCGCTATGCCAAATATATATACAAGTACATATATTATTTATAATATAAATGAATGATTATTATTAATGCGTTCTGTAATTTTTAGAGATCACAATCCGTTAAATATTCATTGAGTGAGTAGTAGGCTTTTTTTATTAAAAGTGTAAACAGACTTTTTTTGAATTCTACCAAGTCTTTGCATAGATTTTTAGGCAATTTATTATAGATTTTAGGTGCCATCCTAAAAATACTTTTTGCAAGAAAAGCCGTTTTTATTGATCTAGTGTATATTTTGTGACATCGGCGAGCACTGTTAAAAACAGAAAACTGATGCATATTATTTTTAACGTAAACTGCGGTTTCAAATACATAGAGGCACGGTAATGTAAGTATGCTTAGTCTAACAAAATGCGTTTTACATGATTCCGTTGATGGTATTTTACATACTGATCGTAAATATCGTTTCTTTGCTTTGAAAGCCATCTCTCTGTCTGTGGAATTGCCCCAGAACATGACACCGTATCTCAAAGTTGAAGTTACATACGCGTGATAGGCGGTTAGAACAGCTGGTTGACCTACTATTTTTCTAAGACTATATAATGCATATGAGAATTTGTTAAGTTTTTTACATATAATGTCAATCTGATCTTTCCATGTCAACTTATTATCTAAACTTAATCCTAAAAACTTGGTAAGGTCTGATTCGTCAATTTGATGGTTTTTATATGTCACAACGAGATTTGGTATTCTATCAACTCTTTGCTTGAAATTCATGATTTTAGTTTTATTTAAATTAATGCACAAATTATTCATATTCAACCATGTAATCACTGTATCAACTGCTTTGTTGATTTCATTTTGTAATGTTTGTGTATCATTTCCAGTAAATATTATTGTACTATCGTCGGCGAAAAAGATCATTGAGTGTTCAGTAATAGTCAATGGCAAATCATTAATATAGATCAGGAAAAGCAAAGGCCCTAATACACTGCCTTGGGGCACTCCGTATTTTATTTCTTTCAAACCAGATGATACGGATATTTCTTTTTTAGATTTAGTACAAATTTTATTGATTGTAACCATTTGCTTTCGTCCGGTTAGATAAGATCTTATTAAATCGTGAACGTTACCGCGTACGCCATAGTTATATAATTTATTTAACAATATGTTATGATCAACAAAGTCAAAAGCCTTCGACATGTCCATGTACAGAGCAACAGCAGGTTTTTTTTCGTCTAACTCCTTCATAACTTTTTGTAATAGGTCAAAAATTGCCATATTAATGGACTTGTTTTTTCTGAAGCCTTTTTGTTCTGCTGCAAATAAGTCGCGAGTCTCAAAGTATTGGTAAAGGCTATTGTAAATAACTTTCTCGATTATTTTCGCAAAAATGGATAATAGGGCTATTGGTCTGTAATCATTCATGTTTTCCTTGTCGCCCTTCTTAAATAGAGGTTTCACTTTAATATTTAGATTTATTTATTATTAGATTATAGATACGTATCTTTAATCTTTCAGGGAAACGACCTGTTTCAATACATAGATTTGTAATATAACTGATTATTGGTGATATTATATGCGCTACTTTTTTTACAATTTTACATGAAATGCCATCAAAACCAGTACTATGGGTATTTTTTAATAAATTAATTATAGTATGAATGTCATGAGGGCATGTAGGTTTCATAAAAATGGAATTAGAGGATTTAAATGTCATTGTAAGATTATTTTTGGATATAGAATTAGGATTATTAGATATGATGTCTGTATTGTTATTTGAAGTAACTTGTTCAACAAAGTGCTCGTTAAATGTTTGCGCGATAGCCTTAGTGTCATTTATTCGATTACCGTCATGTTTTATGAGGGTAATATTTTCCCTCAAGTGGGTACTTTTTGGATTTTTTATGATATTCCATGTAGCTTTACATTTATTAACTGAATTTTTAATGTAGTAGTCATTTTGAGCCTTTTGCGTGAGTGATATAATTTTTTTAAGTCTATTGGAATAAACTTTTAAGTAATCTTTTCCACATGTGTTAGGAGAGAGTCTATATTTCCAAAGTAAATTCCTTTTCTTCCTGCAACAAATTCGAATACCATTAGTTATCCACTTCGGTTTTTTAAAAGTTGATATTTTGTACCTGACAAATGGAAAACATAAGTTATAAAATAATTGAAAATCATCGATAAAACATTTAAAAGCCTCATTGGGGTCATTAGCCATATACGAACTATTGAAGTTAAGACTTTGTAAGCATTCGACAAACTTTGATATATTTTCTGCGCTGTAGTTTCGTTTTTTTATGAACCAGTACGGCAGTAGGTAAGTTTTTTTAACTGGGCATTTCAATATCTGGGCTGTGTGATCAGAAATTGCGAAGTCCATCACTACTGTTTTACGCCCTCGTATATTATGCAAAATGTTGTCAATACATGTCTTACTCTGCAACCGGGTAGGCTCTGTTATTCCTAATCTCAAATTATAGCCAAGTATTAAATTTTTAAATTGTAGAGAGTGTTTAGTTCTCTTTAATGTATCAATATTAAAATCGCCGCAGACTATAATTTTCTTGCTTCTAAAGCATATCTTAGAAAAGATAACATTTAATCTGTTAAAGAATATATCGGTGGTAAAATTATCAAGCTTAGGAGGTCTGTATATACAAATTACAATAATTTTATGTTCCTTTAGTTCAATAGTCGAACATTCAAATACATTTGAATGTTCGGCTATAGAACTTGCAGTACTTTTCTTTTCTCTATCATGCTTGATAAAATTAAGCCTAATTTACTTAATGAGAATACACATGTACAAAATAAATCGCACACTGATATTTAGCTGTTCAGAGTAGTACCAGATAGCTAAAATACTTTTATATACGTGCGCGGGAAACACCACACAATAGGTTAACAATAGGTTATTGAGCTGACAGCCCTTAGCGGTGTGTCAATTGACGTCACTCCAGCCTTCTTAAAGATAAAGCGAGACACACATAGTCACTGCGTAGACACGCCCCTGCCCTAGGCACGTGCAGTATCTGTTACTGTAAGGAACTAGTATTTCATCTGTGGCGAGAGCCGGCTGGCCGTCAAGGCGTCATATAAAATGTATGGAGACAGCGCCGAGCTCTATTTATACGAACATTGACAACGACAAATCAATGCGATTTCGGATCAATACTTATTGTGATACTAATAAGCACTGACTGATATTAATTGCATTTTTGTGCAGCCAAATGCCCGCTAAGTGGCAGTGGAATGTGATTATCGCGGACTGCCCACTGCTAGTATTCCTAATGTGCTTGATGATAGATTGTGAGATTGTTTATTTTGACTACGATAGGTAATATAATTCTTAAAGAAAACATAAGCCGTTTAGATCGTTGAATCCATGAGGACGAGTTAATCTTCACTTATTTATCTCGAGAGTACCGGGATTTTGTAATGGTTCTGGTGTTTCCCGGGAGTAAACCCCAATAAAATACTTGTGACTAGGTGAGCGCCAGAATTCACGAGTCAGTTTTTTTAATGAATTTTTTCTTCTTTTATGAGTCTGAATCTGAGACACTTTTCAATTTGAATTTTGACACTGTTTACCTTATACGATTGACAGGTATCGAATAATGGTCTTATATTCCATTATTTTCACCCCAGTAATAACCATATTTTCTAGTAAAATAACGTTAGTTTTCAACCGGGCCTCAATGTTTCTTACACATTCTTTCATTTTTTTTATTTAAAAAAAGTATTTTTTGGTACCTACTCAAATTACCACTGCGTTACCAGTCCCCATTACCCCTCCAAAATTATGTCCACTGTGTCCCCAAACAATAGTTCATTTTTATTTTGAGTCCTAATATTTCGACAAAGTCATTATTCGGGTATGCGTATGCAATTCTGAATTTGAAAAAAAATAGTATGTTTTTTTGAAGATTATCCGAATAAATAAATAAATATGCGTTGGGACGTTTTTATAGACATCAATAAGTTTTTTGGCCCCTTTAATGCTTTTTCCTACATCAAAATCTTCCTTTTCCTACTATACTAATATTTGAACTGTCAAAAACCCATCTTATCTCGCATGATCTCGCATTTCTCACCAACTTTACACTGGTTGCTGGGTTCTAACATGTTTTGTACAACCGTCATATCCTATGATTGAATCAAAGAGAATGTATTTAATAATAGTGTCACAATGACGCATAGGTAGGGACTATGAAATTGGCGTTTTGAAAGGAGAATTTTACGAAAAGTGTGATTTTCATACATTGCATTTTGCGGATTATTCAGCAATCAATGTGTTCAATTCATAGTTAAGTATAGGTTAGTGTGCGAATTGGACGCTAGATGCCGCTGTTCCGTGCGCAAACTAGCTAACGACATGTTGTCGTAGAATTGCTCAGTAATTTGATTTCGTTTTGTTTGTGAGAATTGTTCGGAGGATGTAGATCATTATAGCGGTTATAAAAGTAAAACCGACTTTAATTCCTAGACCCTACGGTACACCCTTGTACATGGTCCATCGAATCGGATATTTTTGGAAGTGGTGTTTAGTAGTTCAGTGCGTGTGAGCAGAGCTACTCTTCGCATCGTTTCCCATAGTAGCAGTGGCTTGCTGTTCAGAGGGAAACGATTTGAGTACGCAGTACGCAGCGACGGTGGCGCCACCTAGCGGAGCCAAGCTGAAGCACAACAGGTGTTACTGCCAGGAGGACAGCGGAGAGGGCGCTAAAAGCAGAGCGCGTCACAGCATAGCAAGGTGGCAAATAGGTGTATGTGTGAGTGAGGTGTCAAGTGCAAACCGTGAGTACATTTATATTATTTGATACGCGAAATTGAACTTTATATCAAAGAAGATCAAAACTTTAACGTCAGTTCAAGTTCATCAAGAGGTTTAGTAATTTTCAACCTTATTACCAAGGAGTGCTGGACTTAGTGCAATAACTTTAACTTGTAATATTTAGCTTCATTAGATTTAGAACTTAGAATATTAAGAGAAAAAACGGAGGTACGGGGAATCCATGCTTGGATTTCGTCCAAGTCCCAAACACTTGTAATTTTTTAACAAATTTACCTCTAATTTTTCTAAGTGTCGTCAGGTAAAAAATACACTTGTTTGTTTTCCAATTGTTTTTGTTTGTTCATCAAGTTGGTGGGCTACTACTACTGTTGTGTTTATGTTCGGTAGTTTATTCGGTCTGCTCATACAAATTATAAAACTTGCAAATGATAAATAGTTGTTTGTTGTTTATTTAATTTGAGTGTTTCAACATGGAATCTTTGCTGAGTTTTCAATCTGATTTGTCAACTCGTATAACTAAGTTGAGAGCTAATTTCAAAAAGTCCCCTAAGGAACGTATAACAGAGTATTATGTTGAAAGCAAGCTCGAGGCATTGGAACAGCTGTGGTATGATTTTCGGCAGGGTCATAAAGAACTGCTGCAAACAGCTGAAGGCAAATTATTACAGGCTACATCATACGTGAAAAGTGATGTTTATGAAGCAACCGAAGAGCAATACATGTCATACAAATGCGAGTTAAAACATAGTTTAGCAGAGTTTAAGGTCCAGTCCAATGTAAATAAGGTAAATATGAGCTCGAATGAAGATGTAAACACTAAGTCTTCTCTAGTCAAGTTGCCCAAGATTAGCATTCCCACATTTT
Organism: Epinotia demarniana; assembly: GCA_945867215.1. NCBI lineage: Eukaryota > Metazoa > Arthropoda > Insecta > Lepidoptera > Tortricidae > Epinotia > Epinotia demarniana. The sequence goes on from OX244259.1 coordinate 57,814,754, forward strand.
CAGGGATATATACGGAGTGGCCCACTTTTCGAGATTTATTTGTGTCAATGATACATTATAATAAGGCGTTAGATAACGTCCAGAGATTGCAATATCTTAAGGGATTCTTGACTGGAGAAGCTGAGCAGCTGATTCGTCACACACCTGTGACGGACGCAAATTATGATCAGTGCTGGAAACAATTAGTCGAGCGTTACAGCAACAAAAAATATATTTCAAGTTGCATTATTAAGCGCCTACTCAGTCAGCGGAATATAACCACTGAGTCGGCAACTTGTTTGAAAGAATTAATAGACACTTCCTCCGATTGTTTAGCTGCTCTTAAAAGTTTAGGTATAGATGTAGACGCTTGGGATCTGATTGTGATCCATTTGCTTTCACTAAAATTAGATAGTGAAACTCGAAAGCAGTGGGAGTTGCAGGTAGCAGTTAATGTGCCGTCAGATTCCTTGCCTACGTTCAAGGAATTTCAAATGTTTTTAACCCAAAGATATCGAGCGTTTGAATGTATTGAGCCGAAAAATGTAAATAGGGTAACAACATTTAATTCAAAAGCATCGACCAGTGGTAAGGGCTACACCAAAGTGTTGCACGCGACCAATATAGTAAAAATGTGTTGTGAATTCTGTGGCGAAGAGCATAAGTTATGTTTTTGTAAAAAATTCGCCAACTTAGATTATGAGAAAAGACACGAGTTTGTGTCTAACAATAGGATTTGTTATAACTGTTTAGGCAGCAACCATGGGGTAAGATTCTGCCAAAAAGCCACCAATTGTAAAGTTTGTCAGAAAAAACACCATTCCTTGCTTCATCCAAGGGGTGTTCCAACTGGTCATTCAGGTTGTTCAGGTCAGTCAGTTGGAGAAGGTTCAGGTGAGAGAGCGACCGGCGGACACTCTAAGGGAGGGTCCAGTCAGTCTAACGAGACCACACCGGTAGTGACTTGTTTCTCGAAAGGTCAGGTAAGAAATCAAGTTTTGTTACCCACGGCAATCGTGAATGTGGAGTCGAAAACAGGTCAGTACCGGCCAGTTAGAGCTTTGTTGGATCAGGGCTCACAAACCTCATTTGTGACAGAGGCGACAGTTCAAAGGTTGGGATTGCAGAAAACATCTGCCCACCTTACAATTTCGGGAGTTGGAGGTGAACAGCGTTCAATGAGGTCAAAAGCAGCAGTGACGTTAAAACTTCAGTCACTAATGGACCCTAGCTTTAAAATGGAGCTAAAATGTTTCGTTTTGACAAACATCACAACTTTGCTCCCAGATAGGCAAGTATCGGTTCCGGATTGGGTACAATTAAAAGACTTGTGTTTGGCGGATAAGAACTTTGATTCACCTAGTAAAATAGATATTTTACTGCTGGGACGAAGAACCACCAACGAGGATCTTAGAAGATTGGTTTACTTACCGTCAAGAATTAGCTCAACTTACAGACTTCTCGATTCCACGGTGGATGTTCACAAACGCAGATGACGTTGTCACTGAATTGCACGGGTTCTCTGACGCATCCAATGTTGCATACTCGGCGGTTGTCTATATGCGCGTTGTGAATGCGAACGGAGAAGTCCATGTCGTCCTAGTTAGCGCTAAAACCAGAGTGTCACCGGTTAGGCAGATCAGCATTCCGCGCTTGGAACTTTGCGGCGCTGTTTTGCTGGCCAAGCTATTAGTAGAGATTGCTGGGGTCTTGGATATCCCCAGAAACCATATAAGGGCTTGGACTGATTCGACCGTAGTACTTGCATGGTTGAACAAGCATCCAAGCAATTGGAAAACGTTCGTGGCCAATCGAATTTCCGAGATTCACTCCACGTTGGAATCTTCGCAATGGTGTCATGTCTCCACGAAGGACAATCCGGCTGACTGCGCTTCGCGAGGAGTTCAGCCGTCGGAGCTTGCAGAGTTAGAGCTGTGGAAATGCGGCCCGAAGTTTCTGTGGGAAACCGAGTTAACTTACAAAAAGCCGAAGAACAATGAGACAAATGAAGAGCAATCGTTGAGAGTTCACCTCGCTAAAATAGACGTGTCAATCTTGGAGAAATACTCTTCGCTGCAACGACTTATTCGAGTTGTAGCGTATTGCAGACGATTTATCACTAGAAAGGAAATTATAAAACAAGGTCAAAGTATTAATTATTTGAACAAAGAGGAATTAGATGAAGCACTAGTAACTTGCATTAAACTAAGCCAAGCTACAGAATTTGAAACAGAAATAAAGGAAATGCAAACTTACGGACAAGTTAGATCCAAATCGTCGAAGTTGTTATGTTTAACCCCCTTTATCGACGAGAAGGGATTGATTAGAGCGAACGGGCGAATAGCTAAATCACAGGAATCCGAGAGCACTAAAGAACCCATAATATTGCCACACAGATCACATTTTTCAGAGTTAATAGTCGACAATGCTCACAGGAAAACGCTGCATGGCGACTCGAGGATGATGCTTAACTTTATCCGATCAGCTTACTGGATAATTGGAGTGAAGAATCTTGTGAAGAGTCACGTACGCAAATGTGTGACTTGTGTGCGATACAAGGCCAAATTACAAAACCAACTTATGGGCACTCTACCTGCCGTTAGAGTTACACCGGCTAGAGCATTTTTAAATAGCGGTGTAGATTACGCGGGCCCAATCATGCTGAGGACCACCAAAGGTAGAGGTCATAAAGCTTATAAGGGCTATATATGTTTGTTTGTGTGTATGGTCACAAAGGCTGTACACATTGAAGTGGTAAGCGATCTTACCTCTAGAGGTTTTATAGAATCGTTTAAACGGTTCGTTGCTAGGCGCGGTCACTGTGCTAACTTGTACAGTGACAACGGAACGAATTTTATCGGAGCCGCAAAGGAGCTCAGAGAGTTATTCGACGTAGAGAAATCGGCAATGGCTCAAGAAGTGGCCGATTGCCTGGCTGTCCATGGAACGAACTGGCATTTTATCCCTCCCCGCGCACCTAATTTTGGCGGGTTATGGGAATCGGGTATAAAATCGGTCAAGTATCACGTCAAACGTGTCATTGGCGAGTCGACTTTGACATACGAAGAAATGAGCACCCTGCTCAGTCAAATAGAGGCATGTCTCAACTCGCGTCCCTTGTCTGTACTGAGCAGTGACCCAGCAGAAGTTGTTCCTTTAACCCCTGGGCATTTCTTAATAGGAGAGCCACTTGTAACCGTGCCCGAGGCAAACTATGAATGCACAACCATAAGTACTTTAAAACGGTGGCAGATCACTCAAGAGATGTTGCAAAACTTCTGGAGACGCTGGTCTAATGAATATTTGACGCATCTCATGCAACGTTACAAGTGGGCCTTCAAGACACCTGAACCTGAAGTCGGGGACATTGTTTTAGTGAAGGAGGACGATTTACCTCCTAGTAAGTGGCTTTTTGGTAGAATCCTCATCAAGCACGCCGGCTCAGATGGGTTAACTAGAGTGGTGTCATTAAAATATAAGAATTCAGTTGTAAAACGTCCAACTTCAAAACTTTGTGTTTTGCCAATTAATGAATAAGTATAAACTGTTAAGATAAGCAGGATCACCTGTAATAAATGTAGATGTCATTCACTGTGTCAATCAGTGATTTATTGGTTTAGTCGTAAGTTTAGAGAACAACTGTAACTTTAGCCCTCGCCAAGATCATATGGATCAATGTTGTTATGGTGGGCGATCAGTGAAGGACATTCTTGGTGGGCGATTAGACAAAGTTTTTGTAGGAATATAGAAAACTTTTAAGCTACGTTACACATGTCTTGTTTCTTTTTTTTCGAAGCATATAGAGTGTCCCACTACTGGGCAAAGGCCTCCCCTCTCGAATTCCACTCGTCCCGGATTTAAGCAATCTCTGGACAATCGTTACATAACGCGTCCAAGTCGTCCCGCAATCTCCCTCTCGGCCATAGTTCGCATCATAAAACTATACGTAATTGAAACACTTGGACCGGCAGCACATGAAAAGGATGGTTTTCATGCTTTAATTTGAAACCCTAAATAAAAAATGAAAACTTATAATTTGTATTTAAAACCTTTGTTACGTAGTCTTATATTGAAATATAATTTGGAAGTTGCAATAGAAATGAATACCTAAATTACGCACAAAATAATATCTGTGAAAAAAACGTGTTGTAGCTAGCTTAAACGATTATTGACGATGCCCTAAGAAACTAAATCGATTGTATGTATTTCTATTTCTTTATTTGTCGGAATACGGTATATGTATAGTACGCGTCGTTACAAATGGTCTTAGATTGCGGATAGTTGATTCTCCAAATTGCACCATATGTGGGGTTTTGGAAGATGTGTGCCACGTCACAATGGAGTGTGGCCGAGGCGACCCACAGTGACGTCTACTTAATATAATTGATTTTGATCTCGGTAAGATAAACAGTATTTACGCCAATCCGACCTCTAAAGAGGCGGGATTAGTTTACAATTCAGTTAAGACTGTATTAAGTATTAACATTAAGGAATTGTTAGAATAAGAGAGCCACTACGGTGGCATTTGTAAAACCCTCTTTAAATAAATGAAGATATAAAAAACTGGTCTTATGTATAATACACATGTATATTTAATAATAACTTTTTTAAAATAATAGTATGTCATTTTTGCTCGGAATTTGTCGGGATTTTAAGAGTCAGAATACGAGTATCATATATGATTATTAGGAAGGTATTAATCGTACGTTATCTCAGTCAGAGGTACCTGTCAAATCAATATCAAAGAAAGCAATTTAGCGAAAGAGGTACAGGATACACTCCCTGCCTCAATGAGGTTCAGCAGCCATAAACACATAATACATAATGTCCGGAAATCATAACAAACTATTATAATAATTATAAAATGCAAATTGTTAATGGATATATATTTTTATACAATTTAACTACATATGCCAGGAAATAATGCAATGGTGATTATGCAAAATGAAAACATGCAATTTGTTTTTATATGAAACATTACACGACCCAATTACGACGATAAAATCAAAAGAACTAATCCCATATTTGTTTTGTTCCTCTAACTGAATTATCCAATTCAGTCCTACAGTGTCGGGACAGGCATTTATAGATGCGTTTCTCACTTAACTTGTCAGTTTTGCTGTAATAATTAGAGGGTGGCTTTATAAGCTGTGTTAGAACACGAGTTAATACTCGAAGCCAAACTATCGATTTTTTTTTTCTTCGCTGACCAATGCTAGCTCAAATTAGAATTTACTGGTAGAATTTACTTTGACATGAAGTGACGAAAACGAGTGGCTATGTGAGCTGTCGCATCCTGACTTTATACCCGACTGCCCGAATGCCATATGTACTCGTAAGCATTGTGATGTATATGTGTGGCATATTCTTTGGCACGCCCTGCAGCCTAAATCGTTTGACGGATTTCGACATATGAGGTGTCGTTGGATTCCTCTTAATCGTGGGAGTGACATACCTAGGCTATAAAATTTCAAAAAAAACAGTTGAGTTTTTTGAAAAATCTTTGGAATGCACTTGTTTCATTGAGTTTTTTTTTGATTTCGCTTAAGTGACTCGACCAAAAACTACATATTTAATATAATTAATTAAGTTTGACAAACGCGACCTGTAGAGGAGCACAGACGGACAGCGCGACAGGCGGACAGCGTGACAGACACCGGACACTGGACATGCGAACGATTTTCGGTCCAAACTGAAGCATAGAACTTGACTCGCTTCGCTCGCTCATTCGATGAATTCTTAGGATGCAACTGGTAGAGTTAGTGATTTGTCCATAGGCACAGGTAGAGGTAAAACTTGGTTTTTATGTATTTCATTTGTTTTATAAACTGGAACCATACATATAAACTAATCATTGTAGGTATAGGTATGCAAATCGACGTAGTTTTAAAATGAGAACGAAACTCCATTTTGTATGAAGTTGAAATTCGGCCGAGCTTACAGTGGACTCTTAATCTTCTGATTCTTCTCAATTTAGTCAGTTTAATTTAGGTTTATCCGTTTCAGGGTTATTGTTTACGCGCTCATGCGTCTCACCACACCCGTCACGCCTAACGAAACTAGACCTAACCTACGCTTGGTTACTACGAATCCCGGCATCAAGATATATTTGTGGGTGTGCGTTGAGGGGAGCTTAAAACAAGTTACAGAACAGGGAAGTGCCTCGCTAGGACTCCATCTATGGAATCATCTATCTACGTATCTCGTGCAATCGTGAAGGGAAGCCGACAAAGCAATTGTGCCCGCCATTACCAACCATTCCGCATATTTTCATTACGCGGCAATGAAGTCATTTGCACTAATTGTTGCGGCCAACTTGCACGCAATGGGCTACTTTTCTATCAGGTTATGGCGTTTTGCGCTTAAGTCATCACGATTGCATTGCTGAAAAGAGTTAAGAGGTCATTCGCATTTGTACTTTGAAACAATTACGCCCCAGGACATTATTTGTTTGATAGATGGGCAGGCGCAGCGTGGGTAGATCCCTCGCCAGATGGACTGTTGATCTGGCGGTGCAGGACCGGTCATTGTGGCACTCTTTGGGGGAGGCCTATGTCCAACAGTGGACCTCTTTCAAGTGATATGATGAGATGCCAGCCACCGGACATTATGAGTGTTATAATATTTGCGGCCGAGTGAAGTCCCTTAGTGTCCAAATGCGGGTAGTTCGGAAAACCCGGGCAGCAAGAAGATGTTGGGTATCAATCAAGTCAAGTCGTCCCGTGAACATTGATGTTGCGACAGATCCGAAACGTCGAGAAACCTCATAAAGTTAAGTAAATAAGTTAATTATACGCGATTAAGTTAAAATAATGTGTGAAGTAGAAATATCAAGGTATTACCTTCTCTGTTTAGTAATGACATGATATGATAGGATATTTCTTTATTTATATTAAGCATACATTGCCAATTAAATATAAAATAGAATAAATAACTAAAATACTGGGTTAGAATGTCCTAAGAATAACATTAAAATAATATGGTACAATTAAAATTCATTACATTTCTAATGAAGTGTTCGGCTAGACATATTTTAAGTTTGTGTGTAAAACTACTTTCGGTGTCTTAAGTTCTGATTGGTAAAGTAGTGGTTGGTTCAATTGAATTTAGATAAGTTGACATTTGAATATCCATATGAGATAACCTAAGATTGATCGTTTTAATCAGCCGCTTTACAGGAACAATAAGCCGCCTACATCATCAGTATACAACTAAAAGCCATATCTCTAAACCAGTCTCATACATCTATACGACCTTTTAGCAAATACCGGAACGCAATACGGAAGAGAACTTAATTACACAACCAATCCTGATAAAAATCTTAGTGTGCATTGTTATACGGTCACGTCAAATAATATGTGTACATTTAGAACCTTATTACCAAGCGATGAGGTATAAAATTGAGTAAATGTGTATTAAGTTGTTTATAAGAAACACTTAAGGTATCTAAATGAATAACTCACGAAGTAAATCGAGTTTTAGATATTGTACTTATTAGGCAACTTCGCGGTGGGCGTGCACTGATTTGTAAAATGACTTAGAGTACCCTCTTATTACTACATTTTTCATTCATTATGTATATTCTTTTTTTTTCTCAATAACAACTAGGCTTTAATTTTATTTCTGCTCCTATCCCAATCACAATTTATCGATCTCATAAAAGTTAGGTAAGTAAATTATACAATAGAAGGACTCAAATGCTTTTAAGGTTTGAGCTCTTTCGCTCCTTATGGGTTTTACACTGCATAGTTTTTTAAATAAATACCCCGGGCCGAGCCACTACGGATATTCGTTATCTCCGAGTAACTTGCAAGGGAAACCTGATGAAGGCCGAATTCCTGAAGGTATACGGGGAGGCAAGCGTTATTGTAATTTTTTATCCGGGTTTTTTCACGTTTTATCTAAGTATATTTTGCAAAAAATTTGATTCCTGGGGTTCCTTTTACTTTCTAGTCAAGTATGCATCAAGTATGTATGCATACATGCATATGTCAATATGTCAATTTTCAATTTTCAAGTCTTTAGCTCATAGATTTAAGGAGTTTCCATACAAAGTTCAACCAAATTTTTCAACCCCTTTGTACCACTATCTTTATAATTTTTATAGCCTATATATGTTGACCGGGAATTTTCTCGGCAGATTAGTAAAGTTTGCATCAAAAACCGTACAGCCATTTTAACGTGATGCGCGTTCAAATAAACAGACGAACATTCTAAAAACTTTAGGAACGTGTTCTGTTATCGATTCTAAGTATCCCCTGCCAACTTTTTTCGAATTTCTTCCACCTACAGACTTTCGACCCTCTTCAGATTTATTATATGTATAGATATAGATATACAGGGTGTTTGCTCCATCGTTTGCCAAATTAAAACGGCAGGCAGGGTGGGTCATGAGCTATCTTTTCCGGCCTCCAAAAAATTTTTGTGTCCACTGGTATTATTTTCGTATACTTTTAAAATTATTTTGAAATTTTCTGTATGTTTACGCGTTTCAACTTAAATAAAAAAAAACGAAGAAAGTCGTAGAGCCAATTTTTTTATTTTATTGTAATGTCTAATGTTGTACGGCTCCATCAAAGTCAAAATTATTGGCAAGTAAAGTCTACTTATTTTTTTATGAACCCTAAAAAAAAAGAAGATTCAAGAATTTCGTCTTGGGTAACTTTCATAAGCAATTTAAAAAAAAACTAAAAATGGCAATGTTCTTAAAATTCTGTTAAAAAGTTCCTTAGTCTGTCCTCTTTCTAATTATGTGCAATAATGCCAAAAAACCTTCAATGAACTTTATTAATTTGCCAATTTTGTGTAAGGGACGCACTAGGCTCGTAACCGGCAAGCGATAAAAAACATACTTTCGCTAAATACGAGTAGTAGGTAAGGAAGACTTGCAGATTGACGACTATCATACGAACACACGCGTAGCATCTGAAAGGCTACCGCGAAACGAAAACGAATTTCGTTCGCTATCTCCCTCTCTGTCGCTCGAAGTTGCAAGTGCGACAGAGAGGGAGATACATCTGGGTTTGTAACCAACTTTCCTCTTTAATTACGACGAATGTGGGATAAATCTTTATGAATTTCTGAAATCATTATCCAGATTCCTGTTTGCAGGAAAACCTTTTTTTTCTGAATCACGATTGGCCTGTGGACACAACAGCTAGTAATTGTAACAACTCATTAAAAAAACGCAATGCCGCGAATTTTCACTCTTCTAATCTAAAAAAGTTTTTTGGTTTTGTTACTGTTTCTGTTAATCTTGTTATTGTTTAGTTTTGGTTATTTGATAATGGCTACATTCAAGAATGACGAATATGCGGACATTTTGAAGGCATACGGAAAAGCTAATGGTGTTGGACGAACTGCGCAAAGAATGTACCAGGAACGATTCCCTAATAGACGCTCACCAACCCGCAACACGTTTCAAAACACTTACCGACGCTTACGCGAAACTGGGAATTTGAACATCAATCACGTAAAGTAAGTAACCATAAGTCCGATTAACAGAAACGTAACAAAACTAAAAAACTTTTTGAGATTAGAAGAGTGAAAATTCGCGGCGTTGCGTTTTTTTAAATGAGTTGTCAATTACTAGCTGTTGTGCCCACAGGCCAATCGTGATTCAGAAAAAAAAAAATGTTTTTAAATAAGAATCTGGATAATGATTTCAGTAATTCATAAAGATTTATCCCACATTCATCCTTATTAAAGAGGAAATTTGGTTACAAACCCAGATGTATCTCCCTCTCTGTCGCACTTGCAACTTCGAGCGACACAGAGGGAGAGAGCGAACGAAATTCGTTTTCGTTTCGCGGTAGCCTTTCAAATGCTACGCGTGCGGTCGTATGATAGTCGTCAGTCTGCAAGTCTTGCTTACCTTAAATATGTTTTTTATCGCTTGGCGTTTACGAGCCTAGTGCGTCCCTTACACAAAATTGGCAAATTAATAAAGTTGGTTGAAGGTTTTTTGCCATAATTGCACATCATTAGAAAGAGGACAGACTAAGGAACTTTTTAAAAGAATTTTAAGAGCATTGCCATTTTCAGTTTTTTTTAATTGCTTATCAAAGTTACCCAAGACGAAATTCTTGAATCTTAATTTTTTTTTAGGGTTCATTAAAAAATAAGTAGTCGTTACTTGCCAATAATTTTGACTTTGATGGAGCCGTACAACACTACACATTAAAATAAAACAAAAAAATTGGCTCTACCACTTCCTTGTTTTTTTTATGCGAGTTGAAACGCGTAAACATATAGAAAATTTCTAAATTATTTTAAACGAATACAAAAAAAAACTAGTGGACACAATTTTTTTTGGAGGCTGTAAAAGATAGCTAATGACCCACCCTACCTGCCGTTTTAATTTGGCAAACGATGGAGCAAACACCCTGTATAATGTTTTAACTAGGTAACTATATACACATTATTGCACTTGTATAAAGCTTTACTATGTTTACACTGTGAAACGGTTTATCCTGAAAATGACGGTACAGCGGTTTCATATAAGATAGCTTCATTGAATACGAAATTCATTTATTTTATATACCTAACTATAAACATATGTACATGTTTTCCGATAATGTTTGACTTGTGCATCAACTGGAACATAACGCCACATTAAAATGTAAATTAATTGAAATAAGCAAGAATTTATTTAAATGTGATGTTTGGAGCAATGGCCGGTTATTGCTTATTCAACTGGAAGATGGAAAATACCCTTTTGTAAGTATTGTGTTTCCACAGTCAAGTGTAAAAATATGCATATAGGGTGCAAAAAAGTTACTCACAAATATGTAATGGTTGCAATTTTATCACATCGCTGTCGATAAGACAGAAGTACGAGTATGCGAGGGCAAGAGTGACGGATGTTTTATCCACGACGAAGGTAAGTGAGAAAATGCCAGCTTGCTGTGACAGTGAATATGTAACTTCGTCGACAAGTGGTAGATTATTTGACTATGAGTTTAATACATGCATATTGTAATCTATTGTTATTAAAAAGTAAAAATATACACTAAATAACTCAAGCGCTGACCACCGCAAAACACAATTCACACCACCCACCAATAGTTGTAAACAATATACCCATACAACGTGTCGATAGTTTTAAATATCTAGGCAGTCTGATAACAAGAGACTCCAGATGCACACCAGACATTGTCGCTAGAGTAGCCATGGCGAAAAAAGATTTTAACCAAAAGAGGCAACTCTTAAGATCCAGTTTGTCATGTAGGAGCAAAAAGTTGCTAATAAAAGTGTACATTTGGAGTATTGCCCTTTATGGCAGCGCAACGTGGACAATGACACAAAGGGACCGGGAAAGACTGGAAGCATTTGAAATGTGGTGCTGGAGACGGATGGAAGGTATATGCTGGACTGATAGAGTAACAAATGAGGACGTTTTGAGAAGGGTAAAAGAGAAGAGATCGATTTTGAACACCATCAGCACTAAAAGGGGGAAAATGATTGGTCATTTGATACGGCACGACAACTTCTTTAAAACCATAATGGAAGGAAAGATAGAAGGAAGGAGGGGCAGGGGAAGACCACGACGTAGTTATATAGACCAAATAAAGGAAAAAGCTGGTGTCGTGTCGTATCAACAAATCAAAGGGCTGGCGTACGACAGAGAGAAATGGAAAATACTCCACGGACAAGAGGATAACTCTTAAATTAATGATGATGAACTCAAGTGATTTCTTCAGTGAATTGGAAGATTATGAGATTGTTAAAAGGCTACGAAATGAATGAATGAAAAGAAAGAAGCTCTAAGCAGATTATCTTGTGAAGCAAGTTCTAATAAAAACTGATAGGTACCTATCAGTTTTTATTAGAACTATAGAGCAAACGGCGCGGCGGTGTTCTTTTATTAATTTCCGCTTTCTACGCTTTTTAATATAGTTACCTATAAAAAAAAAAATATTGTTCTTTCCAAAGGCCATGACAGGATAAGCTAAGTGAATCCGCCCCCCCAACGAGTTTTGGCTTGTATTATTTTTCGATTATGTGGCTTTGTACCTATCAGTAACAAATATGCAGATACGATCTAGCCACGATTTACCACGGACGACATACAGAACATTATTGTTATTAGATACGTATGTCGGTTTGTAAGTTTTGTGAGTGAATGGTGAGCTCCAAAAAGTTTACAGTATAACAAAAACCGATTAGCGATAGCCAGCCGATTTTGACGTGCGTCACGTATAATTTGCAGTAAATACAATTACATGACATCAATTATAGGATATATTACGATATAAAAACAAATAAAAAAACAAGTACTTTAAAAAAAAAAAACTTTCACGTCATACCTCCGAATATGTATTTACTTATTTTTATCTGTGGTAGAATAAGGTGTTTTTTAGGGTTCCGTACCTCAAAAGGAAAAAACGGAACCCTTATAGGATCACTTTGTTGTCCGTCTGTCTGTCTGTCTGTCTGTCAAGACCATTTTTCTCAGGAATGCGTGGAGGTATCAAGCTGAAATTTATATCAGATACTCAGGTCTATTGTCTCTTGGAGCTGTAAAAAAATCAAACTTAAAAGCCAACGCAATCAAAAGATACAGTCGTTTATGCTGCAAATTTTAGAGTTTTTCGACACTCGCATAACCTATGGGGTACTTCCCGTGAATTGAGAAACTTGAAATTGGGCACGAAGCATTGCCATATAGCACAGACATAGGAAAAATTACGAAAAGTAGACATTTTTAGTTAAATCATACAAAAAAACACTTTTAAAATTTTAAACCTAATACCTTTTTCCTCATAAACGTGTGGTGGTATTAAATTGAAATTCATGTCAAATACTTAGGGCTATATGACCCATCAGATGTAGCAAAACCAAACTTGTATGTCAACGCAATCAAAAGAAATGGCAATTTAAGTCGCATATTTTGAAATTGAGTACTCGCAACAAACTCAAAACCTAAAGGGTACTTCCCGTTAACACAGAAACTTGAAACTTGGCACGAAGAAACATCATATAGCACAGACAAAGGAAAAATTACGAAAAGTAGACATTTTTAGTAAAATCATACAAAAATCATTTTTTTAAATTTTAAACTTACTACCTTTTTTCTCGTAAATGTGTAGAGGTATTAAATTGAAATTCATGTCAAATACTCATGTCTATAATACCTTTCAGCTGTAGCACAACGAAAGTTTTATGTCCACGCAATCATAAAAAATAGCAATATAAGCCGCATAATTTAAAACTGAAAAAGGTGTATTTGAAGTCCCCAACCCGCACTCGGCCAGCGTGGAGACTACTGCCCGTTCCCTCTCATCCATGGGAGTAGGCCTGTGCCCAGCAGTGGGACGTATATAGGCTGGTTTATATTATTATATATTATAGGTAATCTCAAGGGTATCAAAACCTAAAGTTACTTTCCCGTGGACTCAGCTTTCAAAAGAAACAGCAATTTAAGTAATCCGCTTATTTTGCCGTTCGCAACTTTGATTTCCTTGCGAGTAGTTCTACTCGTAAGGAAACCAAAGCCTAAAGAATGATTACTAAATTGATAAAGTGACCCTGTTTAAATTTATGCTCCCCCAGCTTTCCACATTGTAATGTTACGGATTCCATTTTCATTTATCATTTAGTAACAAACATACTAAGTACAACTTTTGCTTGTTATAGGTTTGTACGGAACCCTCGATGCGCGAGTCCGACTCGCACTTGGCCGGTTTTTTTAATTGAATACATAACTATACATACCTACCTGGTACCTTTATACAATTGCTAACATGTTATTTTTGTTTGTCAGAAGCCATAGATAGCACGAATGAATATTAAAAATTCGCACAATTGCTGAAAGTTAAATAATATTAAAACTCGATAGAATTAAATTCCAAAGTTGGCTGTTCTCCTTGTTTACTTCGGCCAACTCAAACACAGCAACATTAAACGACATAATCAAGTTAAAATTACGGTATTTTATCTCATCTGAACTCTGGTGTAAGCAGAGGCGTCTCTAGCACATGTCGCGCCCGGGTGCAATCATTACCGTAGCGCCCTCTAGCACTAACCTCCCCTAGCACGCGCTAGCGCCCGAGTCGAGGCGAGTGGCGCTCGGCGCCCCCTAGGACCGTGCGCCCGGGTGCAACGCACCCCCTGCACTATAGGTAAAGCCGCCCCGTAAGCAGAAGGACAAACACCTAGGACATTTAACCACATTTGTCCAAAAAAGACGCGAAGAGTGTAACATAAGTATATCGTTTTCTCATTCGCGGAAGATAAGACACGGTATAATTCAAAATTTTGGTTATATTCATTATCCGCATAAACAGCGTCTCGTCTCATATTACGAATCCCTATTTAAATGTTTGCATATATAGTTAACCAACTATTACCGATATCTATTGTTGAATTGTTATTTTCAAATAGGGATGTAAAATGGTGTCGGTAGGCCCGAGACAATAGAACAAACAGTAGCTACCTACTCCAGCAAGCGTGCCAAACTTTAGTCAGTTTTATTACGCCCCTTTCTTACGTTTTCCTTTCGTATTTAGCAACAAAATAAGCACGTTAATGAATGAATTTTCGTAATAGGGAGTATTTCTGCCAATTTTCTGCAATGTTCTGCCGCCAGAATGCAGCACTAGCACATACCGTAAACAGGTATTCAATTTACCTACAGCTTTTTTACTACATGAATAATAATAAAATTATCACAATTTAACATATCTTCACGAATTATTTGATCCCAATAAATATGACATATATGACATGGATGTATCAAGGCGCTTATTTGTTTAGGCCTGCATCACACTGACGTGGCCTGGCCGCGCTGACAATGTAAAATTGACATTAGCTGTCAAATTTACTATTGACCGCCACCGCAGGCCGCGCCAGTGTGTTACAGGCCTTACTGTATGTGCTAATAGTGTCGCCCCCTACCCTACGCAGAATTTTGAGCAATATTCCCTATTGTGCAAGATTGTGCACGATCAGGGGACCGATTTTTGACTTTCGAGCGCTCGACTCTTTCACTCGTAAACTGACAAAAATTACGAAATGCTATTTTGAAATAGCGATACAATATTTAAAATCGATTGGTATTGACCACTCGTATTCAATTATATTGGTAGAAAGTAAGTGCCGGCCATTTTGACACCACAAACGTATTTACTTTTATTTGATTTCGAGCGCTCGAAAGTCAAAAATCGGTCTTCTGGTTGGAACACAAATACGCTCAAATTTTTCATAATATATACAATCACGCCTATTTTCCGGAGGGGTAGGCAGTGATCACGGATTTTCACTTGCTACGATCTTGACAATGTTTTCCTGCTTCATTCACTTTAATGGCATTCCTCATACTGCTCTTCGGTTAAGGGTAGCCTAGTCTTGATCTGATCTTATTTGATCGGAAAAAGTTCGACTAGGTCGTTCTCTTCCAACTGTACCATCCACTTTCCCTCATACACTCTTTGTTAATCTTCTTTCATCCATCCTCTCCAATTGCCCAAACCATCTTAGCATGGCATGCCCTTCTTAACTTTTGTCACTACATCTTCAGTTACTCCACTCACTATTATCACACTATTTCTTATTCTATCCCTCAAACTTCATGCGTAACGTTCTCATTTTCCATTTCAAGTCTTTCAACATGCAAATAAATAAAACTTTCTCTCGGATACAGCCGCCATATAAGTTTTCATGTCTCATATAAGATTTCGCTCACGTTCTGTCCCGATCGAATTTGGACCTTGCGTCGAAGGCGGAGAGTTACGAAGGGGCCTGACCGCGTTCACGTAGTTATTATGAAACCAGGATAACATGATATGTAACACTGTATGCTGTAATGTTCGTTTTGTTGCGAATTGTCGCTTTGTATTAGGATATTATATACGAGAATAACTACTTAAGACATCATAACATAATGTTTATAGAAATTAACTTGATTATACACAGATAATAACATACCTACAAACTATTTCTAAAACATACACGGAAACAAACCAAACAAATGCAAATTTTGTCATCGAAAGTCATCGTTTCTTGATTCGCGTGAGTCACTTTGACCTAAGAACAAGTTTAGTCCTTGTAAAAAACTTTAATAATGAATGTATCTGCTTATAAATACGTCGTCGGTGGCAAATAATTGTACGGCCACCATATAGGTACCCCAGGAAAATTACGTTTTTTTCAATCATTAATTTATTACAGCGTTTTTTTTTGTTTGTTTAATTTTCAAATGTTATTCTAAGATGTCTTATCCAAGAATCCACCAAAATTTCCATCGGGAAGTAAATATATATAATTATGTTTTTTGTATGATTTATTTATTATTCTTGAAGAGCTCCTGTAAATTAACCAAAACAAAAATTAAAATATCTATTAATATATTTCCTCTTTTTTCAGGAATTGGTTAAATATAGATTATTTTGATGACTAATATTTTGGTGGATTTTGAGTCTACGTAATTACTAAAATGATAATATATCAGTTACACACAAAAATGCTGCTGTTTTGAATTATTTCGAAATTTCCATTTTTTTCCATACTAATGAAAATAAAGTGCTTGGGCTAATATGGACGCTTGCGAGGTCAGATTTGAAGATTCGCTGACATTTAGAGATTGCACTCTCTCTCTCTCTTTCACATCTCTCACTTTTCGGCTAGTTTTGACTAGTTTTGAGTTGATATTTCTCCGTCAAAACTATAGGTATATTTATGGCACAATCACCTATCGGTTCTTCAATCTTTTATCTAAATTTGCACGAGAGTTGAAAATAATTAATATTTATTTTTTATGATTTATTCAAGAATGATGCAAAAAAGCTCTGTTTTCGATATTATTATGTTGTTAATGTTCATTTATATTTGAAATCTACATATAACTATTCCTTATTGACGTCTTTAACAACCCACGAGAGATTTTTATTTTAAACTAATTTTCACAAAGTTACGTCCAAAAACTGTTTTTTTGGCCTGAAATTCCCAAAGTTTGGTGCCATACATATATCCCGAAAACTGTGAGGCTAGATTTGGGATACTATTTTGGTAAACCTCGTTGTTGTTAATACGATAAGCCATAAAAATGCCATAGCGCCTAGCCACACCTCCGGGACACAACACCTGCATATCCACAAACAGTGGAACTCGAATAGGGGGGGGGGGGGGGAGTAATAAAACTCGCATACTCGCATACATCCTCATTTGAGCTGCTCAAAAACTGAACGAAATAACACCGCTACAAATTGCATATGTGTCCTCCCCTCACACACACTCAAAATGTAATTATCAGGTAGCAAATGATATTTAGTATCTCAAGACAGTGTTAGATTACCCTCATCAATTCAAAATGGTTGTAGTTTCAATGTCGTGAGAACTTTTTGTTTGGCTGCCTCGTTCAACAAAGCCTGGCCTTAAGGGCCGAGGTGACATAGGTAAGTTGTTATTGGGACATGATAATGGTCGAAGACCTGGGACTGGGACCCATTGTGTAACGATTCCCGACTTAGATATATAACAAACGGAAAACCCTTTCTAATAAAAGGAGTTGAAGAGTCCGCTTGTATTAGAAGACCTAGGTTATTTATCCAAGATCATTTTTATCACCCAGTTATTAAAATGATCACTGCCGTGCTTCCGCATCGTATAGTGACTTCGCCTGCGTAGACTCGGGATAAAAACTATCCTATATTTTAATCCAGACCCCGTATCATGGTCGTCCTTATCACGCGTAAACGTTTTTAATATTTTTGTATTTAGTATTTATCATCGAATAATGTACTTCCTAAATTAAACGATTTTTTACTTCAAGTACTTAATAATCTTTTTAGGTGAACAAAATATTGCATTTATATAACTTCCATATGCGATATCTTCGGCATATTCTAGGGATCTCATGGAAGGATCGACTTACAAACGAGAGGGTGCTTAGCATAGGGCCTTCGCGCCTTTACCCAGCATCATTGCCAGGGGGGGCACAAAGGCGCCAACGGTCACCATTGTCAGCTCTGTCTGACGTTCGTTCGCTCGGATGTTGATACGCTCTTGGTTTTCTCTTGTTATTATCACGCGACGGCCGTGACATACTCTCGATTTTTCTCGCACTATACCTCTTGTTCTAAGTCTTCTAATATAGCCCAAGCACTTTATTTTTAGTATGGAAAAAAATGCAAATTTGGAAATAATTCATAACAGCAGCTTTTTTGCGTGTAACTGATATATTATCACTTTAGTAATTATGTAGACTCAAAATCCACCAAAGTATTAGTCATCAAAAAAATCGATATTTAACCAATTCCTGAAAAAAGAGGAAAAATATTAATAGATATTTTAATTTTTGTTTTGGTTAATTTACAGGAGGAGCTCTTCAAGAATAATAAATAAATCACACAAAAAACATAATGGATGTGTCATTTATTTTTATATATTTACTTCCCGATGGAAATTTTGGTGGATTCTTGGATAAGGCATCTTAGAATAACATTTTAAAATTAAACAAACAAAAAAAACGCTGTTATAAATTAATGTTTGAAAAAAACGTAATTTTCCTGGGGTAATAAGAAAATCGAGAGAGCTCGCGTACCGTCACATTCGCATGATAGCCGTGCAGGTATCCATACATATATACTTCTATATATAAATTATAATATGTAAATTGCGTTAGTTCATTTCCTTGACACTGGCGGCAGCACCTTCCATACATGCTAGTTAAAAGTCAGAGTTGCCACTCTTCTCCTTATATATAATTACTTTACTCTTTGATCATTGCTATCTTGAAACAAAGACGTCTTCGCCGGCTAGGGCACAAGCAAAGTATGGAGCCCTCTGGTTTGCCACTTACAACTCTCCTGAGCGAAATAGCCCATGTTAAACGACCAATGTTGCCTTTTAAGATTGACCCAACCAAATGGGAAGTGGAATCTGAGGACCGATACCACTGGGGGAAGAACCTGGGCGAAGGTATTGGTTCTGCATGATGCAGCTTGGTTCGATATCTTCTGTCGTTCCAACGAGAACATAGTAGCGTGCTGCTATCTATTCTGCCCTGCTATGCGCACGCTTGAATTAACTGGCTGCCTGGCATCGTTTTGACACCCCGCCCTCAACCCCGCACATGGCAATGACATTCCATTCTGTGGAGCCATTATGCGGCGGTACCAAGCCAGCAAATAGTAACCTAAACTACACTTCAGATAAATCAAGCAGATTTCATCAATATTATTGTCTTTCTTTACTGACTAAACTTGATCTCAGGTCAAAGTGGCCCGCGCTTAGGAAACTTTTGTGCACTCAGTTGAACAGATGACCTTGTAAAATCGCTGTCGCTTATGTCTAACAGCGTTTCCTGTCGCGACACGTCGGTTAACTCGTTAACTTATGAATAGGTATTATTTTTGTTAAAATCATACTGCTGTTCCAAAATGCAGTCAGCGTATGGGGTTTGGTTGCAGTTATGACTTTTTAAATTGAACTGTAGTTGTTGAAATCGTGTCTGTTATATTAAAACGGTGGTGACATAGATTTGGTGGAAGTGTAAGTATCTAAAGGTAAGTAAACAAAAGTCAGATTCCTGAATATTATACTCTTGGCTAGCCATATGCAGATATTCTACGAAGATTGCAATCCCCGTGTAGTAGGTAGCTTTCTGCCGCTTGTTGGTACGCGATTGGGCTGAAAGTTGGCAGGCTTGATAGAACGGTCACAATGCAATATTATAGCATTTAGTGCCCTGGTGTTTTTTCTTTCAATACTCGTTATGTTGGGCTCCGGACGGCGCGTTGGCTCCCTCAACTAAAACAACTTAATGCCAATGTTCACCGACCAGATTTGTTAATGGAGACAGAACAGCTACTCCTAAACTACAAACGATAACCGTTGTGTTTGGGGCCATTGAAACCCTCAACACTCTAAGCTAAGTACATAGTTGAACCCGGTGCAAAAAAATACTGTCGGCAATAAAAGCTAGTAGCAAAAATGACACCAACTTCAGGCGCCTTCTCTTATTTATGCGTATAGGTATAGCCGCGTATGTCGTGCGTGTGTGTGTGACGCATCGATATTCAGCTAGGCTGTAACGCATCAAATTGAGATAATATTCTTGCAAATGTCGCTTTAAGCCTGCGGCTTCGAAGGTTACTATAAATAAGAGAACATGGTCCAAACTTAACAAGCCTTTTTTGTAACGTGATCGTATCTGCCGTGACGCAAATTTCGGTCGTGAAGGCCGAACGTTTCTCGCGCCACAGAAAGACGGATTGCTTTCGTTACGGCGATTCGTCGTAGCCGAGATCTATAACTGAAGCATTTCTAGGTTGTCTATGGCACGCACGAGTCGAGTCGTCGCATGTGTAAATGGTCACGTTTAGGCATGGAATACAATATAGTGCAGTAAACCAAGTGGTCTACCAGTTTGAACCTTGACGTGCGAATAATAGAGTCGAAAAGTGATGACTGGTGGCACTTTGCTTACAAAATTTAGATGAAATTGAGGTTATAAAACGTTTTATAAAACCGCCATTGGGATTGGAATCTTCTAATATGGACGGCAGAGTTGTTTTTAGAATGGCCTACTTTGATGCGATCCGGCCAACTCAAAAAATCTTAAGTATATAATTTACTTTAAAAACAAAGTTTTAACCGACTTCAATTTAGTACTCCGCCAAGTCACGAGAACATTTCCTTTTTTTTTACAATTTACCACATGAGCTGATTTGCGATAGCAAATGCGTTGATTACTATAGAAAAAAACCGAATCGCTGTATGTGGGCCGATAATATTTGAGGACTTCCATCGATTCCCCAAGATCATCACCAATGGCACTTCATTAGTTCCTATTTCAACGGAATCTTATCAGAACCTGTGACGTACTTTTGCACTTTTAAGTACATAATTGAGGAATTCGATAAGTCATCTGCGATTCATCATCAATTCCTCGCCACCAAATTTATGATTCCGGATGTAAATACACGAGTTATAACAGAAAATACCAAAATCACTACACGCGTGCCTAATAAAATTGAGGAGTCCCCTCAATTCCTCATGGATCCCATCATCTAACTGAATTTTGAAAAAAATGGGACCCACCTGGAAGTATATACATCAGAAAAAAAAAAATTTTTTCGAATCGGCTCATCAATGACGGAGTTCTGAAGTAACAAATATTAAAAATAATAATAATTATTATTTAAAAAAATACAGCCGAATTGAGGACCTCCTCCTTTTTTTTTTAAATGTCGGTTAAAAAGAAGATACATTCTGTGAGGGGTGTTCCGCGTGCCGTTCCGACTCGCACATCTGCGGTTACGAACTGTCGATACGGCGGTCGCATTAGGAACGAAAGAGCACACATGAACCATTATCTCGTTCAATGGAGACAGAAGCCTCAAAATAAGCCTTCACATTCGCAAGAAGCAGAAGATGACGCGAGCACGCGCTTATCATGTTTTCTGCCAGAAAACTGTCATACAGTTTGGCAAAATAAGTATAATTTTATACTTTGATACCTCTGTTATTGTAATATACAAAAAAAATATTGCACCCTTATTTTCTTTGATTCCAGATTCCGGATCTACAGAAGCATTTAAAAATAAATATTTGCAGATTCTGTTTGCTCTTAAGGTACGAGTAAGTCTCTTGTACATAATCGAGGCTTGAAGTTACTATTTTTATTTATTGTCCAAAAAGAGTTAAAAGCACTCGATTTTTTATGAATAAAATTAGCGTATTGAAGTAGATAGTTTTTTATGAATACTGGCTCTATACCGGTATTCATAAAACAACAAATCTTCTATTACTTGTGACTTAACTATTTGTATGAGTTTTATTTTTACTCTCTTAATTTTATCTGGTTGGAGGATTGGCGGTGGGCTCATACAATAGGAAACAGCACATTGTTCACAAGATAAGCTTTCAAGTGCTTAACGGACAGCTTATATCATTTTAACTATACCAGATGTTTCGCGATTTCCGCAGATAACTTATGCGCACTGGGACCCCTCGGACCGAGGGTCTAGACGCCATAGGGTAAACAGTTGTACTCTCTGCCGAGGCCTCTATATAATTACTACGTTTACTGTGCCTTAGGTAACTGGTGTCCGCGGAACTAATAAAATGTATAAGCCACGATTTTGTCTAGTTTATAGACGGTGCGGGTTTTTTCCTAAATTCACCGTCCTTGCTATTCTGTTGTAATGTTTTAGCTACTTTCATTTCAGCTTTGCAACAATAATCTGTAATTGGAATCGGTTCTTATTTACACTTCTACGACTAACATAAACAGGAAAATTTGTGAACTCGAAATTGTAATTTTGGATGCAGGCGCACGGCGCACATCTCTGAAACGACAAAACATCAGTTGGAAGGACAAATGATATAATTTATTCCCGCCTGCATTCGTCGATACGAGTAGGTAAATACTAAGTCATAACCCTGCTGAGTAGGATTTTAGTGAAAAGTAACGGAAAAATCTCGTTCCATTTAATTACGCTTTTCCTTTTAATGACACTCAATCTATGTTTGTGAACATTATGTTACACAACGCAATGTTAAGCGTATTGTAAATTGCGATTTACCGGGTGTGGCCTGGAATAAGAGCAAACGATTAAACGGTAGATTATCGAGCTTGTGAACAATTATTTCCAGGTGGTTAAAAATATAACACACACATCACATGGTCATCATGTGGTTATCACATTTTGTCGATCTTTTATACCCACATTTATGCTAAAAGTGGCGCTGGAACATATGTTTCATGTGCTCTGCCTACCCCTTTTGGGAATAAAGGCGTGAATGTATGTATGTATGTATGTATGTAAAAATATAAAAAAGGTTTTTTTTATATTTTGTTTAAGTAAGTTTACTGTGTATTTTTTACTCTTCTATGTTGTCATCAATAGGTTTAATTATTTTAAAAATAAAAAAAACTACAAAAATATCAAAAATCAATTATTTTTTAAAAACTACAATGCCAAAACTTACATGATGTTATCGCAAAATCTGCATTGACTGCTGACAATTTTTTTCCGCAATAAAAAAAATATTTAAAAACTTGGATACGAGGGGTTATTGCCGATGCTCTAAGGAAGCGTCCTTATAAATATTTGCTCCTGTTACAGGCCACACACTGTATACATCACGACTTTTTAAAAGGGGTGCAAATGAAAGAAATAAAAAAAATTGCCGCTGGCATGCAGAGTACCTAAGACTAATTTGTAAGAAAATAAAATCTGTCGAATTCATGACATGTAACAGTTGCACAAGGAAACCTTTTCAGCGAGCTTTTCAGACTTCCACGTTGACGTTTTTCTTTTTTTCTTCCAAGTTTTTCTTGAATAAAACGTATTCATACAAATATAATAAATAAGAAAGTTTGCGACCTCGTATGCATAGATACGGATCTATGGATCCGTGCCAAAGATTTGATCCTAAGTTTTATTTACATCTTTTGATGGGACAATTTTGACATCAACATACCTACTCGTACGAGGAGTTAAGTTTGTAACTAGATTGTACGTGGATACGGATTCGGAACTACCTATTTAAGTATACATATATAATTTCATCACTCATCAGTAGGTAAATACAGAATCAACCTTCAGGATCCTAAAGGATCCTAAGGATATTGACTATCGGTATCGGTTTAGAATAAGAATACAGAACAAAGTAAAAGATATTGTGCGCTTCGCAACATTATAATTATAATTGGTTATTGATCAAAAAGTAATTAAAATCATATAAATGTACGAGATATGAAGGTTTAAAAAAATATTGCTCAATACAATATAGGGGCCTCTTGATTTACCCGACTGCCGAAGGAGAGGAAGATTGTTTTTCGAACGTATGTATGTATGTGACTATGTACCTATTATTCTTTGGCACGCCCTGCAGCCTAAACCGTCTGACGTTGGGTTCCTCTTAATCGTAGGAGTGACATAGACTATTAAAAAAAAGCAGTTGGGTTTTTGGCAATTCTCTTGATTTCACTTGTTTTCTATTATATTGTTAATTATTGGACATAAACTATCATTCACTATATGGACGCATCCTTCAGAATCCATGCTGGTGTTGAAAGTCTAATAGCTGGAAAACTTATACATTACATTATTGTTTCATATAATGTTCACGTAACGATCACCATACTTGTGGCCCCTATTTTCTTTTGAGTAGTTTTTTTTGGCCAAGGTCAAATTATAGATACTAATACGGTACGGACTTAGGATCTTCAGACGGCAGCAGGGATGTTAGCAACACCAAGGCACTCACTAACTTTCTAGAGGAGTGTCAATGTGTGACGATATAGGAACCGTAGATCTGTTTATTGTGTCGTGGTCTATTCTACTTGCAATTCTTTCAAATGAAAGCTAAAATACATAAATATTGCATATTCCCTAAACTCCTCCTTCAATCTTTTACGACAAAGCAAGCAAAGCAATGTAGCAAATGTGGTAGGTAGTTGGAATAAATGCAATGTACCAATGAAAAATCTCTTTTAAGGATATTCACGTGAAAATCATGACACTTTCCAGACAATAAGCATCGTAATTTCGTCAAAAGTGGGGAACGGTTTACGGACGTACGTAAGGCAACTGATTACCGAAAATGTTAATGAGTTTCAAGAAATTATTCCTTACATAAATAAATAAATGCGTCTAAAAATCAGATCAGAAATAAGTCAGAGGACAAATCAAATTATGGCAACCGGCTACTTCTACCACTGGTGTTAAAGATAGATCTTTAGTGTTTTTACGGAAAGCTATATATTCTTAATGTTGTTTTCTATGAAGTTTAATGGTTTCCCAAATATTACGCGTCGAAAGCAAGTGGCTCTCGCGTTTACGTACTAGTTCCTTTTTCCTCTCCTGTTCTGCAAGGTCTTCAGACTTCAAAATAATCTCAGTGTTCTCTGGCTTAACTTCTTTGAGCCCAGTAGTTTTCTCCTGATCTACTGAACCTTCAGACCTCGAAAGCAAGTGGCTCTCGCGTTTACGTACTAGTTCCTTTTTTTTCTCCTGTTCTGCAAGATCTTCAGAATTCAAAATAATCTTGGTGTTCTCCAGCTTAACTTCTTTGGGCTCACTAGTTTTCTCCTGTTCTACTAAACTTCCAGACTCGAACACAATCTTAGTATCTTTCAGCGTCAATTCTTTGAGCTCATTAGTATTTATATTTGTTAATGGAGCTTCCAGATAGTGAAGGTTATAGAAGCTGTCATAAATGGAACAATATGCTAGTGTTCCATGCGAATGCTCAACCTTAACAGTATCTAATTTGTCAAGTTCAGGAACGTAGTTATCAGCTTTTGTAAAGGGCAGATTGTCATATATATCGTAGCTACATAAACAATTGGTCGTACTCTCAATTTTTGTTATCGTCAAACCTTCTGTGTTAAGACTTTTTTCATTTCTAGTACTATTTGTCGCACTTGTAGTTTCCGGCTCATTCTCAATTTTAGCACCAGTCTTCCCTTTGTTACGTCCAATTATATCTGCTTTTTCTAAAGCAGATTTTATGCTAGTTACGGGTGAATCTGGTACCTCAGCGGTTTTTTTGTCGAGCTCGGTAATATATGTTTTTGTTGATGTATCCTGTACATTTTGTTGTACATCAGAACTGATTAAATGGCTTCCAGGTTTTGAAGTATGGATAGACCAAAGTTCTTCCTTATTACTATCATCTATTTCTTTCTTAATCTCTTTTTCGTATATCTTCGCTAATAGAACCTTTAAATTTTGCTCACCTTCACGACTCATAAATTGACTCCTAGACTTTGTCTCAGATACAGGTGAAAGGTCTGTTTTAGCATCAGCTTTGTTAGGATCTTTTAATGTAATCTTCAGGGTTTGATGTTTATGAAACCTTGTTTTACGGCTGAAGTTCATCGTAGTTTCTGTCAACTTCTTAGCTTTATCATCGGTTTTACGTTTCAGAACTGCATTCCAATACATTCTAGGAAATGACGTAATGCGTATATCTTGCTCTGTATTAGAAAAGTTTTCATCATTTCCGGGTTTTTTGATTACATGTAACTTACTCCGTGCTGGTGTGCCACCCAAGCTCTCCTGTTCACCAGGGCTCGGTTCTTTCCATCTATGTTTTCTGTCCGTGTTAATTTCTTCATTTCTACAGTTGATCTGTTTTACTACAAGCCCAGGGATGTTATCCTTTGCTAGTCTTTCTTTACCATCGGAGTCCATATCAGTTTCAATAAAATAATCATCTTTGCTCCATTTTACTTTCAACTGATCTATTTTATGTTTAACTAAGGACGAGCATTTGGCCGCACCTCTGAATATATATCGGCAGGAGCCTAATATTAGCACAAATATGTCTTTAGCCATTTTAGCTTTGTCCTCACGCGGGAAAGGCATTGGACGTTTCTCCTCTTTTTTCTTACTTGGTTGCTTATTTTTTCCTTGCTTTGGTAATGATGAGTAAGCTCTATACTTAATCGGTAACGCATAACCAACTATTACTTTCGCTCGGTGAGCGTTTCTGTTCACGGGATTCATGTCGTCTCTTTTTTATTATTAGTTAGATGTGTATGGTTGAAATGACAATGGTATTGAACTTGTGGTGAATTTCGTCTGGTTTTACATAGTTGAAATATGGGGAATTATGGTATTGTTTGACGTTTTGGTGGATGGATTGAGAAGTTTTCTAGTTTGTATTTTTTTATAAAACGTCACTAAGCAATGACACATTTTGAAATAGTGAGATGCTTACCAAAGAGAATATAATCACTATGTTAAAAGTTCTAACGAAACTAATTTAGCGCGGTCACTGCCTGTTCCTGTAAATTGGTGCATACTATATGTTTGATTTTTGTATGCCAGTATGTTTAGGTCAAATCATGGACAGCGTGCAGTCAATCTCAAAAGGGCCTAACAGCAGCAGAGTTTAATGTCACAATGTCCTTCTCATAACAAAGCAAAATGGTTGAAGTATCATGTACCTGACGCGGTTTACAAGGCGGCGGAACATTCTTGACCGCACACTTGGCGCAAGTGACGACATGTGGCGATCGATAAGTTAACAAATAAGGCCTGAATAACGCTGGCGCGGCCTGCGGTGGCGGTTAATTTGACAATTAATGACAAGTTTAATATTGACTACTACCGCAGACTGGCTGGGCTACTGCAGCGGTCTATAGTAAACTTGTAATTAGCTGTCAAATTTACTATTTACCGCCACCGCAGGCCGCGCCAGTTCATACTAAGGCTGAATCAGGCCTGTATCAGTACAGGCTGAATCAGGCCTGTATCAGTACAGGCTGAATCAGGCCTGTATCACTACACCGTCGGCACTGCCGTCAGGCCCTCCTCTTGCCGCATCAGCTAAACTCGGCTGACACACAGCTCAGGCCGAATTCACCCAAACGCGGCTGACACCATCGGACGCACACATGGTAAGCAAAGCACGTTACTAAATGATTGCGTTGACGCGTAAACAAGACCATGCTTGCTATGTGGTAGAGCGGAATATCATGATTGGTTGTTTTCTAGTCGTCAAACATCAGTTTTGTTAGATAGTTGAACTTCTGAATGTAGGCAAAGAGAATATGACCACTATGTACTGTACAGTCACCATCAGATATACTGTAATGCCTCGACAATAGAAATATGTTCAATTATTTGTAAGCACTTTTGCCGCCCCGATATATCTGATGTTTTTTTTTTTTTAATACCGCGTCGGTGGCAAACAAGCTTACGGCCCACCTGATGGTAAATTGTTACCGTAGCCTATGGACGCTTGCAATGCAGGGGTGTTACATGCGCGTACTGATGCGCGTTGCCGACCCTTTAAGAATTTATACACTCCTTTTTTGAAGAACCCCATACTGTAGTCCCTCGGGAAAACCTCGGCAGGAAGCTCATGTAAGTTCCTACTATTATGTAAGTACTTACAACGGAGGCCACGCCAGTCAGTGGCAGGCTTTAATCCGGGATCATGGCGTGTGCTGCGGGCTTTAAATCTACCTCCTACGATTTAAACCTATGCGTACGATGGGAAATCATTCAACTAAAACAGTGCCTTCATTCTGACAGATTCATAAGTGTCCAAATCGTATTTACCTTTTCGTTTTGCCTACAAAATCAATTTTTATTTACAAGGCAATTACTATTGACCAGGCTATTATTTGAACATGAAGTTTAACTGTTTATACTAATTCGTAAGGTTCATATCATCACATAGTAGATGGTGCATAACAAAAGAGACTGAGTGGTTGATTCTATAGTTTCCGGGTTGTAATTTCCAGTGCAACGCTTAATAATATATAAACGTGAGTATGCTCTTAAGGTCTCGAAGGTCGGAAATTGGCGTAGATAAGATATCACTTTTGTCGAGTAAGCAAAAGGAGTCAAATTCTCGGGCTTTTGAAACTTGGTCGGTCCCGGTGTAAATTGGGTCTTAATAGACCCTCTGCTGCGGAGTCTGCTGTTTATCGCAGGAGCGTCAATTGTGGCACTCTTTCGGAGATGCCTATGTCCAGCAGTCGACGTATTTTGGCTGACATGTGGTGTCGGTAGAAAATCACCACCGCATGCGCGTGAGTGTCGTAAGAGCCGACACCGGGAGGTTTGTTTGATGTTGCCGATGGGCTAGTAATCTGCCACTGCAAGCCATCCCTAAACTTACAATAGCTAGGTATATAATATAATATAATAGTATAGTATAGTAGTATATAATAGTATAGTATATAAGATATAAGTAGCACGGAAAATGTAGTCCTACTTCCTTTGGGATATTGCCATACAGGCGTATATTTGTGTTATTATGCTCCAAGCTTATCTTAAAATGAACACTTCAACCATCACGTCTTCCGCCTCATCCGTCTTCTCTAAAGTAATGAAATTAAAAATGCAAGTACGAGGGAAAATATTTATTGCATCACTTCAGAAATAATATTATGTGAGAAGATATTAATAGCAACACAGGAAGTGCATGTAATGGGGTATAGTCTCATCATGTTAAAATTCAAAACGTAGTGTTGCTAAATGAATAGTAAACTATCAAATTATTGTAAAAAAGTATAAATACCAATAAAATAATTAAAATATAAGTACGCATTTTTTTGCTGTCCATTGCAGCATTGGGTTTAAAGCTATTAATGTTACGCTTTTATATAAAGACAATTGTATGACGGCTATGGACCTAAACGCAGTATTTCGCGACCGAAACAGCAACTTACTTGATTTTCTACACATCAATACATACTACACTATATTTGAATCGTTACGACTCAGCGAAGTTGGGTATTTATGTTCTTTAATTGTATTTTTAGTTGTTCCCATACGAACAATTGTTCCTCTCCAAAAACTGGTTCGAATAGCATCCTAAAAAGATCTTAGGAAACAAGCCTATTCAAGTGTTGCAATAAATATTTCGTCACATTGAAGCCAGTTTATTAGTGGAAAGCCGTTAATTATAAGTTTGTTTGTCTGTCTTATAAGACAGTCTGTTAGCCTAAGTGGTTGCAGCTGAAGATCCTGGGTTCGAACCCCAGTAAGTAATATATAATATAGTAGATTGTATGACAAGGGTCTAAAGTAAGCCATACTACCACGATATGGATATTTTCCCGAACGAAGTGAGGGGAAATAGTTCGAGGGGTAATATGGCTTTTAGACCAGAGTTATACACTCTACTTTTCACTTCGACTGCGAGAAAATAGTAAAAACAAAGATTATCCATCCACAATCAACAATTCTACCAAGGCGAAAAGATTGTTCAATTTGGCGCCATTCTTTTCAATAAACTGTTTTGACACAGATACAAAATATTCACAAGACGAATAAACGCCTCTGACCGTCTAATAGCGGCGTAGCCTATCCCGCTCAATCTTCATAGCTTATGTCGTGTAATTACATCGACCAATCACAACTCTTTAAAATAACATTAGTATTTGCTGTCTACTAACCAGAATACAGTTAGACATTAAAATCGACCAATCAGGAAACAGAATTCAATTCAAACATTAGGAGTTTTTCATTCCCTAATTTACAATCATTACAAAAATAAACGCCTCTGACCGACTTTAGCTCCATCCAAACATTCAAGCGTGGTTAACTGCATACATGACTCTTGAAAAACACCCAATGTTTGAATTGAATTCTGTTTCCTGATTGGTCGATTTTAATGTCTAGCTGTATTCTGGTTCGTAGATAGCAAATACTAATGTATTTTTAAAGAGTTGTGATTGGTGGATGTAATATTGAACTGTTGTGAGTGGTCAAATTAAAATGTTTTATAAATCATAAATATGTATACATATTTTCCCTAGGGGCTAAATGTACTACTTTAGCCCCGCTTGCCAAGTCTAATATGATGCACTTTTTGAGCATGAGAAGTGAAAAATATTTAATTCTCACTCTTGGAAGATTTATATGGTTTTTAGTATTTATATCTATTAAGTGTATCGTCGTCTAGTACCCATAGCCCATAACAGAAGCGTTATTGAGCTTACTATGAGGAAAGTTCGATTTGTGTAAGACTGACCCTGATACATGTTTATTAATTATTTATTTACTTATATCGGATAGCGGGCCTTGTACAGTCACCAGCAATAAGATCTGCGACAACATAGCACGCATAAATATCTGACACGACTCTGTCTAATGCCATAAGGACGTGTCAGATGTTTTTGCCGGCTTTGTTTCGGCAGATATTGATGCCGGTGACTGTACCAAGTCTACTAATGTCTCTATGAGCTGTCGAATAAAACATATACCTCTTTACAAAGCTCCAAAAACTGAATATGCAAAAAATTCATTGAACTTGCTCACAAAAATTCACCCGAATCAGTTGAGAACGGCGACCTGTATTAGAGGAGAACAGCCAGAGATCTAGACATACGGACATACGAAAGCATTTTGGCCCAAGCTAAATCGGAGAACTTCCGGGCGTTTCTCGTTCGTTAAACAAGACCCGCTGCCCGCTTAAGACTCGCTGCGTCTCTTATAAGTGTGTCACGTGGTGCGTCTATAGGTTTTTGTGTCTAACAATCGCTCACCGTTACCCAAAACGGGGCCGGCGCCTTACTTGGTCAATACTCAATGCCACTGGATAGGAGAGAGGATTTAGGGCGTAAGCGACCCGCTATGTCCGCACGGGCTATCACACGAAGGTCTGCGAGCTGTGTCGCGTAGACTAAATCTATCCGTCTCTTTCTAAGCGTTTTAATGATAACTGGACAGATGATTTTACAGCGTAAATATGTATCTCGAGTGCAAATAGGTTTAAGATTATTTGACATTTATTAAATGCCTCTTTGTAATACTCAATGCCTTCTTGTGTTTGTTTGTAGGTACCATTTATTAATTTATTGTCATTTTTAACTGTATTTTAATAGTATTATTTTTTTCAAACCTATTACTAAATAATTGGCACTACACCTCCGTGTAATTGACACGTTTATGTTTTCTGCGAGAGTGTTAACGTGAAAACCAGATGCAACTATACGAGTAGTGATTTACTTTTTTGGACTGTCTATAATTTTTAAGTTTGTAATGTTGTATTTAGTAGTAGTAAATATGCTTTACATAGAAGTTTCATTTCTTGATTGTGGCATGTCGCTGTGTGTAACCCTAACCACTCTAAGGCACAGGCGAAGAAATTGAATGTTTAGCACTTTTGGGCCTTAACGTCATTCAAATAGAGTTGACATATGTGCAAAACCTTCACATTCCTCAACCGTGCAAAACGGCATGGTCCGTTGTTCTTTATTCGAAACGTGCTTAATGCGTTTCGAACCACACCCATGGACGTACACTAATCTGGACTGAGTACTGCGATTAAAAAAGCGTAGCCGACAGAGAAGTCATACTAGAGAATTGCATCTCGTTCTAATTAGGGTGACCAAGTACCTATGCGGATATTAGGAATTATAAAAATTCTTGTTTAGAGAGTGATGAACTGGTAAACGTGCCGGGAATCCTCTGGATGCGCGTGGTGCAGAACCGTTCGCTTTGGCAAGTAATACAGTCCAAATAAATTATTCTTGTATTACAAATAAATAAAACTCACGAATAAACTCCTAATAAAAACATCATGTTCCTACATATATATTTTATTTAAACATAAATACATGTTTACTAACGTCCGTTTGACACTTAGCGGACTTCGGTCTCGTTTAGGGCACAACTGGGATTACCGAGAATAACGGTAGGGGAGGAGGACGATGATGATGACATTTTTACTAAATGTTTACTAACGTCTTACGACTCCATAAAATTCTGACGTCATTTAGGTTTTTGATGTTTCATTTAAAGTTTCTAATTAGATTTTATCAGTAGAATGCCGCAATACTTAATGAAATAACAACATATCTTGTAGAAATATTTATTAATTCGTCGCTTCGTTTTGCCATGAAAGACGGACAAACAAACAAACACACACACTTTCCCATTTATAACATTAGTATGAACACAGTATAGAAGAATATGGAAGTATGGATAGTACATTTTTAAAATATTAAATGAAATAATTTAACATAATTGCTCTGCCGACTTATCTACGACATTGCATTCTCACACCGGCCCAAATCATAGTCACCCTAATAAGTTTGGCATATGGTTTTGTCGTTTTATCGTAAAATAAAGCAAAATGTTCCTTACCTATGAAATGATATTCCACAATTATTAAAGCTTTCGCTTTTACATCCCTTTATACAACATATTTTCACCATTTTTTACTAAAACAAGGCAACAAGAGTCCAATGACAATATTTGAAAAATAGATGTCAACGTTGGGGATACAAGTCGATATTTAAAATTACCACTTGATTACCTCAATATTTAATGCGTTACCATGTTTTAATAAGTAAATTAAAACTTAGGTATAAAGTAACATCTCCTATATAATGTCAGCTCGTAATTATGAGCAGGTATTTTTTTTCAGTATAATTTAATACCTGTTAATACCACTATATCATTATTATTTTTACATTGGCAACTCGTGCGAGTGGGACACCATCCTCGGGTTGGTTGCTCTCGCTCGGAACGCTTTCTCTAGTAGTCTTTTATCATACAATTGTGTACCTACCTTGGTCGGTAATATGGTTCAATTTTGATTGACTAATAAAACTTAGTACTCAGTCCAACAACTGCCATAACTGTCAATAGAGATAGACTAAAGGTTTAAAACAAGTTACAGAATAGCTGGGCTGATCACTCCGTCTGAATATAATTATTTTTGACTTTGACAGTACTGTCATATACATTTACTATGTGATATTGACACATGAATAATTGTTCTTGTTCATAACAGTTGGTGTCCTGAAAGTTCCATGAAGATTTTTCTTATGAAATCAATGACAAGGACTACAACTGTCAAATAACACGGTACTGTGTACATAAGTCATGTCATTAGTCACGATGACACGACAGTCCAGGTCATCGACCTCTGACGCCACTTGTTTCTCCGTTACATCTCTCATTGATTCACTCATCAAATGATTGGAACCGCGCCCAATTTGATTCTACGGTAAATTTTGTAGTAAGTACCTATTTTTTACACATCTATCAACTATCACTATTTTTGTTGGCTCGCTCGTGAGACTGTCTTTTATAGAATGGAATAGAGTAGAATAGAATAGAAATTTATAATATATATATATATATATATAATTCTATTCTATTCTATTCTTATAAAGTTAGCAAGGTTAAGTTAAAGTGTGTTGTGGCCGTTGTGGGTGATGGGCTAGCAACCTATCACTGCGATATCACATTTTGTCGATGTTTTTAACCCCCGACGAAAAAAGAGGGGTGTTATAAGTTTAACGTGTCTGTCTGTGTATCTGTCTGTGAGTATCGTAGCTCGCACAAGGATTGAACGATTTGAATGCGGTTTTTTTACGTCATAGATAATTTATCCCGAGTGTTCGTAGCCCTGTTTCATCAAAATCTGTTGAGCGGTTTTTGAGATGAAAATATCTTTGGAATGAAAATATCGGGGGTGTTTCAACTTTTCTTAGTTGTAGTTATTATGCTAAAAGAACCGCTGGAACATATGTTTCATAAGTAGTTAACTCAATAGATATTTTTAAATGCGATAACAAGCTTATGCGTTGGTTGCAATTATGTTCATGCGCGTGCAGGTTTTTTTTCAAAGCGCACACAGCGATTGCCCATCATCGTCATTATCTAATATGTTGTGCAGCACTTGGGAGCACAATTATTGGCATCGCTGCGAGCTACGTACGTACCTATACAAGTTAAATAAAAGCTTGCACGAGGCAACATTGTCCCGGAGTTCCTTACTTGAAAATGTTCCCAACTCATCAATATTAAGGGTTGTATCCTTCACCCAATGTTCACCGTTATTATTGTAAGAAAATATGCCAAATTAACCTTTATTATGATTATATTCATAGAAAAACTCATCACTCTCTTCAGCACCAATATCCTTACCCAGATTCGAATCCAGGAGATCCAGGTTCGTAGGCAGAATCATTTACCAAGCAGGCTAAAGTCGCAACCCAGTAATTAAATGCCGGTTAATATCTGGAACACCCAGCGTCTCAGGGTGGTAATTTTTCGCAAACTCTTATCACGTAAGCGTTTTAATTTGTGCTTTATTACCGTGTGTAAGAGTTGTTTATATATCGCAACTATTCATCAAATAGCCCAGGCTTTCAATAATCTCATTAATTCACATCGACCAAGGATTTCATAACTATATTAATTACCTGCATACTGGCTTACGTCACACGTAAACCGATTTAAACAGCTATAATACAGCAATTATGGAGGTATATACGACGGTGGGAAACCCTATACAATGGCTGAATTGCGACAGCGTCTACCCTTGACGGCGCGATCGGACAATTTTGTTACACCTCATACTGAATTTCATAGGTAGCGAGGAAGGAACTTAGTGAAAATAACTTATCATGGACAACGCATTTTTTTGTGGTTGAATCAATATTGCACGTGTTATTTTGAGGAATGTCTGTCTGTCTATGTCTGTCTGTCTGTCAAGACCCTTTTATCTCGGGAACGCGTGAATGTATCGAGTTGAAATTAAAACCATATACCTACATACTCAAGTCTACAGTCCACTGAAGCTGTAAAAAAGTGTTTGCGGACCTTTATGCCGCAAGAAACGTATAATTCGACACACTCCAGAGAATAAAAATGTATAAGGTGGTTTCCGTTGACCTACAACTATGATATTTGGCAAGTAATATCGTCACGCGTATCCTACAAGTACAGGAAAAAATCTGAAAACTATACATTTGTATAAGTGTCCATGTCTCGCTGTATTGCTGCGAGACATGGACACTTACCCAGCGAGACCGAGAAAGATTAAGTGCCTTTGAGATGTGGTGTTGGCGAAGGATGGAAGGAATTAGTTGGACGGAAAGAAGAACGAATGAAGAGGTTTTGGATTTAGTCGGAGAGAAGGGATCCTTGCTAAGGACGATTGAAAATAGAAGAGGACATTTTATATAAAAACTATAATCGAAGAGAAAATAGAGGGAAGTAGAGGCAGAGGAAGGCCGCGACGTGCTTTTATGGACCAGGTCAAGGAGAAGGTCAATGTAGTGTCGTACCAGGAGCTCAAAGCAGTGGCAGAGCGTAGAGCTGAATGGCGGTTACTCCACCGACAAGAGCAGAGCTCTTAAGTTGAAGAAGAAGATACATTTGTAATTTTGTACGGAACCCCCTTCGGTGGGCGAGTCTGATTCACACTACTTAGTCCGTTTTTTTTTAAATAAGTAGTCTTAGCTATCCTACTACGATGTAATCGTATAAGAATTATGCGCTATTAGAATATATCTTATTAGAACAAACGCTAGCGGCCGAAGTTTGAGTTTCTGTAAAGGAAAAACATCGTAACCGATCTAATCCAGATAAGTTTTCCCTCTGGGTTGGAAAGTCAGAGGGCAGTCACTTTCATAAAACTAGTGCCTATGCCAAATCGTGAGATTAAGTGTCAAAGCGGACCCCGGGCTCGTTTAGGGCACAACCGGGAATAAAGCTAGAAGAATAATGGTAAATGCCTAAATGGATATATGTGAAACGTGATTTTCTGATAAAATACCACCACGGTATAAAAAAAATATTCCGTAAAAATCCCTGTACTGCACTCGTTTACTTCAAAAGCTGTGAACTGATTGACGAGAGATGTTTCATTTCATGTAAAATACGAAATTTTTGGTAAAAGGCTCGTTTGCTAGACTCCATACCAATATTTCCAATACATTCGTTCCTGGAATCCAAATCAAAGGGTTTCTAAAATATTCCATGAATAAAAACTGCGTTTGAATTTGCCGTGTGTATTTCGTTTCGTGGATTATTGACATAAATTTATTAAAGTTCATTATGTCACTATATCTCATTCCTTATAACATTCGAATTTTAACGGACAAAGGGCATTGGGTAACCTTGTGTGAGAAAAATTGTCTTTTTTTTGCAGCGGCCACGGATGTTTGTGTAAAAATCTTTTAGAGGGCCTCTTAATACGCATGTATATATAAAAATAAACGCGTTAAACAATATCGGAGCCGAGATGTTTTAGTTTGGTTTATAACATTTTAGAGTATTACGACATTTCATAACAAAATATGTTTGTTTCAAATAGATCTATCATATACCAATTTAATGAGCTCATTTAAAAAATATGACAACACATTTACCCAAACCCCTTTATACGTGTGTTTCTTCATTTATCTGGGATATCAAGGCGAAAAATTTTACTACTTTTATTCCGATCAAAAGACAAGTGCTCCTTTAAACATAACCATACCAATGTTTTTGTGTTTAAAATGGATTTCCTTGTAATCGCATGGCGACTAACGCACTATTTTTCTAATCTTATCTGGAATAGAGTAATATATCCCCTCTTATACAGTTTTTTTAAATATTTGTATAATATTAGGCATGTAAACTTAAAATTAACCATGCAGATTCCGTGTTAGACCGTCGAACAATATAACGCTTTTATATCGTCTTTTTAACGGACTTAAGAAAGGCGAAGACTTATCGTTTGTTATATTTTTTCTTTATTCACGAATAGTGAATGGAAAATAAAATCGACTTTTTTGACGACTTTAATCTAAACCTTACTTACTTATAATTTATAATTTAGTTACTTATGTGTTTCGTTTCAATTTTTTTTCATATCTTGGTTTATTTACGGAAGTATTGTCGGAACCGAAATCAATGAATACACCCCTACACTAAAATTAAATTGAATACATTGTTGATAATAATTCACCATGAAAACATGTTCATGGTGAATTATTATCATAAAATACTAGAGAACTACATACGACAGAAAAAAATATATATTTATGTGAATCTTGAAACAGCGTTTTATAGTTTTAGGCACTTGTGAACCCATTGGTAGAATTTTGCCTTGTAAAAGTGCCATTACACCCTACTTACAGAATAAAATTCATTTATTATTTCATTATCTTATTACTTTATTTTATTTATTCATGTGCATTCAATTTAACGTCACATGTGTTTGTTGACATTTGGCAATCTGTAGATCTGAGAGTTTATTGAAGAAATACCTATCTAATTTCCCGCTTAACCACTAAAATTTGACGTATACTGTATCTACTTAACTTCGAAAATATAGTGTGGATATTAGTGTTAATATTATTTTTTATTAATTAAACATTGATGTAATTGCATGAGACCCCGTATATTTAAATTCGATTTGCTGGTTATTAATATTCTTTGACTCTTGATCACGAAAACCGTGTATAATTAATTAGTCACCATTTTATAGACCTTAACACATTGGATCTATTCATTTCATTACTTGTTCTGTTTTAGTCCAGCATTAATATGTTTTTAAACTATCTCGTTTTTTTACAAATTCACTTTCACAATTAATATCTTCTCATCTTGGAGTTATATTTTATCTATGTAAGATGCAAGTAAACCAAAGCAAATTCCGTGAACCAATTCGTTTTTGAATCGAAAGACAAAAATAAACAAGGTATCAGACATAGCATCGAGTTTTACGTTTTAACTCGAAATGTTTCCTATAGGCCAAATTTATATATATGCTCATATTCTACATCATAAGTTCCGTTCTTATATGATGCCACTCCCAAACCCGTAGTCAAGCTACTTTCGGAGTTACACCGCAGTTAAAAGTGGCAATCTTTAACAGTGCTTTTAAGACATAAGAGGGTTTTGTTTTCATTAAAAATCATTCGGAATCATTCGGAATCATTCGGAAATCTACACATATGGAAAATTGACGATAGATTAAGGTTCTGTGGTTTAAGGAGCGTTACTAATGGGAGCGCGGACACTATGAAAGTCAATCTTATATATATATATATATATGTATATATATATATATATATATATATATATATATATATATATATATATGCCAATGACGTTTAGACTTTGACAGGGGTTTTTTATCACTCTATCTATCCATACAAATTGGTTAAGCATACCCAACCGCGTAAGTAACAATGCTCCAAATGTTTCTGCGGTTTTTGTGAAACTTAACAATCTTAATACACGTCTCTTTTTCTCATTCATAATGTTTTTGCCCGGTAAAAAAATTGCGACCCAATTCTCGGAAGGATTTAACAGATGTTACTGCCGAAATGTACATGTGTTAAAACAATTGACCGTCTTCGCAGTCCGCACATGCTTTTAAATGCATTCAATAGACATACGAGTTAAGAACAATACGCATTCCTTTATTAATAAATTCTTAGTCAAATTTATACCCATGAACAAGTTTAGGAGAATGCAACAACTGTTGTTTTCCGGTTTTCGTTTGTTTTATGTTTATGGCTAAAACGTGTGACAAAAAGTACGTTATTATATATTTTTTGATCCAATAAGTTGTGCGTGGCTTCCGGTCTAAAATGTTACATACTTACTAGTATGGGACAGGAATGCCATATGTAAATTACTATTTACGTTACCATCTCAATATTATGCGGTCAAATATTCAACTCTAACCTCAAGAAAGAAAAGAAAATCCATAATATTTTTTGGTAATATTCTCCCGTCTTAAAATCTTGCCTTGCATGTCATAGACATTGTAAGTACTTAGTTATAATTTAATAGACATAAGTATTTTAACATAGTAGATAAGGAAACTTTCATGAGTGCTGTTCGCCAACAAATTGTTATGCAGTTTGGCGTAAATTTAACTGTTAATTTTTCTGTGTAACTCTTGTTTGGGTTCGAATCCCGGTAAGGGCAAAAATTTGGGTGATGAGCATGAATATTTGTTTCTGAGTCATGGATATTTTCTATGTATTTAAGTATTCATATCTACTAGGTATATATATCGTCGTCTAGTACCCATAACACGAGCCTTACTGAGCTTGCTAGAGATAGATTGCCCCCTTATATAAAAAAAATGTTTAACGTAATAAAAGCGATGATGCCTACGAGTATCTACGCTGGACCAACAATAGTCAGTGGAAGACCAGCGCTAGCTGCAAAGCTAGCGACATGCTGAGCTGGGTCCAATTCGTAACAAAACTTAGTGTGTTATAAATGTTATAATTGTATTTTTATTTGTTCTGTCTTGTTTTGTTTGTCACGAATAAATGTTTGAATTTGAATAACTCCAGCATAGTGGCAATGACATAGAAAGTCTTTTCAAAGTGATTTTTCATAATGAAAACAAACTTGTCCGCGGGAAATAAGTGTGTAAAATGTTACAAAAACTCCCCTCTTTCGCCACCCCACGGGAAGTCAGTGGTGCGTGACGGCCGCCAGACTTTCACAACAGGTTGCTTGCGCGTGCAGTTATTGTAACCTGATAATCAACCTCAAAGGAAATTCCACTTAGTATCCAAACTTTATAAGGGTTAATTCTTTTTTTCCTACATATCTTCCTAAGTTAGGCTCCGAAGGGGCCCTCAACTAATTTCCTATTACGAATTTGGTACAAATACTCACAAGAGAAAAATAAAAGACCGGGTTGCTCTCCGGGAGTGCCAGCAGAAGTGAAAACTTGAATGACTTTAATTTTGCAAAAAAACCCTTCACTCACTGATTTTCATTTAAAAATCCGCGTTTTGAAGCGGAACTCCCGCTTTTTGTATTCCGCGCTCCTACGCTCCTACACCTGTGGCGAGTTTAACAGTTTTTCCCCATCCCAAAAAAGCGCCGCTAAAGAAGTTATCACTTCAAAAACATTATAAATATGTATACAGAGATTACAGAGAAACTAAACAAGCAAACATGCAAAATAATGAAGGGAAATCCTTAACCTACAAAACTACAATCTAAGTACGTTCTACCTTAAAAATTTAGAATAACACACACACACACACCTCTAGTCTAGTGCGACGACGTTCAACTTTAACCCTTTAACTTTAAAAATGATACAACTGAACTGGCAAAGTTTTGTCAAACAAGACACGGAGCCTCAAATGTGACGTAGAGTTACTTTAACATAAGCCATTCCGTAAGCACAGAGATTGATACCATACTGTTATGTATGGACCTAAGGGAGATGTTTCTTTGACATTGATATTTAATATTTTTGCTTGTTAAATTCCGCTTTTGCCATTTAGAATATTTATTCCGGGAAGTTGGTCTGGATCTCTTGCGAGTGTGCGATCAATGGCGCAGTGCAGTCGCGCAGTAATAATCACGCATAACAAGCAAAATTTACTGGGTGCAATATGCCAGTCAATACAAACTCCGAGTTTAGTATCAATTTTGTCACCAAGATTTTTCAGTAAAGTTGAAATAGGTAAGACTTCCCAGCACGGTCGACTTAAGACGATTCTCCATTCAATAGTAATTTGGGTATCTTTTTCAGCTCCCGGGCTGGCATTCCAACTATCGTATTATTCCGTCTCTAATACTGATTTAAAAGAGGGGCATATCCCCTTCAGTCAATGACAGGTTTATAATCCTCCTAGCGTTATTCCCGGGTGTGCCCAAAAGAAGCCCAGGGTCCGCTTACCAAATGCCAAGATTTGGCATGTGCACTAACTTGCAGCAACTGCAGTCTCACCTTCCAACCCAGAGGGAAATAAAGATCTTACTGGGATTAGACCGGTTTCCTCACATTGTTTTCCATCACCGAAAAATTTACGGTAAATTTAATATTCCGTACATAAGTTTCGAACGCGGTACGAGCCGAATCCAGACCGCCGCGCCGCTTGAAAGCCGCATGCCTGAACCACTAGGCTTCCGTTGCATCCGCGTAGCGTCACGAGTTTTTCAAGCGCCCTCTCCCAAAAACAGTTGAGTCCGTCCGATATAAAAGAAAATGAGTCCTTCTGAGACAAATCTAACATTCAGCCTGTGCATTCAGCTTAAGGCGCCGTAGGTTCATGGTCTTCTCTCCCTCTCATTGAGCATACGCGTGAGCGATATGGAAGTGCGTGCTCGGAAGCGCGGATGACATGTTTTTTAATTTTAATTTTTTAGCCATTAAAAAAAATTAAAAAGTAATCACTGATTTCTCTCAAACTTGATATTGCTGATTTTTAGAAGCGATTTTATTATTTTTAGCTTTAATGACTCACGACAGATTTTTATCAACTGTTAAATCTCGCAGTGTACCACACCCACGACACGTCATACATTTCGTTATAGAAGGTCCACCTTGTTACTGTGGTTCAAGTTTAAGTACACGGTGGCCAAACAAGCATGATACTTTTGTTTTCTGACGTACCTAACTTTTTATTGGCGGCAAAACTCAGGATTATTTTTATGCAAATATCAAGCGTTGAGACGGCAATTTTATGACAATTTACAGCGGAAAAGAGCTCAACATTTTCTGACAGTACCGTCAATTAAGCGTATTTAAGCCTGCATATGGGCCAGCTCGCCTGTCAACGTACTGTCATGAGGCATATGAGTTAAGCTTGCGCCAATAAAAAGTAACGATATAATAAAAATGTATCATAGGTACTTATTTAACCACCCTATACAAGTGGGGCGCTATGAAATGGAGCTATCTCTATCACTGTCTTGTTGTCGGTTTCTAGCTTATCTACGTAAAAAAACTGTATACATTCAGTTTTTTTACGAAGTATGTATGTAGATGTCAAAAAACAGGTGACTGCGTGAACATTAAAAACAGACTTCTCGCCACTTTGCAAGTGAAGTGTACAGCTAAGCTACTTTTGATCGTATCACAGAAGCATAAGGTTTATTATTCAGTATATAATACAGCAAGGTTCGTTTTGAAAACGGACAATGTTTGTTGTAAGCATGTTGACAGTTTAAGACAAAAAAAATTGGTCTGGATTACGTCAGAAAACAGCACGTCTATCATGAGACGGCGGCGACATACTCTCGACATATTCTAATAAGAAAGAGACGGATAGTGCGAGAAAAATCGAGAGAGCTCGCGCGCCGCCGCATGATAGTCGTGCTGGTCAGAAATGAGTGTACCTCCCTACAGTAACGTCAAACTTGTCCATTTTGTCGCCTTATAAAGTTACACATATTTTTGTCAACGCAGTCAGCTGCAATATGAATAGAGTAGAATAGAATAGAAAATAATTAAATGCAAAGCCGTCTTCACTATTTCTAATAACCCCATCTCGCTAGCATCGCGGAAGAGGAGACCAGGGGCTGTTATTCGCTACGCGCTAAAGCGGGTCACCCCGCCGATCACCCGTCACGAAACTAGACCTCTACCTAATGCTTGGTTACTACGAATAGCGGTGTCAAGATATGTTTGTGGGTGAGCGTCGACACAAAACAATATGTTACACAAAAGCACACTTTGTTTCCTAACCCCAATATACTATATATTTATTTTTTATACCACGTCGGTGGCAAACAAGCTTACTCACCTGACCACATAATAAGTAATAGTACAAGTACAGAAATTGCACTTCCTAGCAAAAACGACGTTTAGGCATAAGAAACGTGCCTACTCTGTGCATCTCTGCCTATCGTATAACTTGTATTCATTCACACACAGCACGAGTAGCGCTAGGGCTGTCACGCCAAGAATACATCAATGAACGCAAAAAATGCTCACTAGATGTCGCTTGAGTAAAGTGAACCGATATTAATTTAGTACATGCTTACTTCACATACAATGTATGTCAGCGTCATTATGAATAACACCATACATAAATAAAATTGATCTGCCACTTCTCTATTCTCTAATTCAATTTAACTTTTGAAGTTTTAAGGACAGCATGGAGGGCTTTCTGTGTTCATGTTGACCCATGAAAAGGCGCACTTTCAGAGCAAGTGCATTGTAAAATATATATTCAAACCAGTCTTTCATTTTGAAGTAAATTGCAGTAGGTATCCCGTTAAAAGTATAGGTAATAATAAGTAACATGCATTTGTATTGTTTTTGTACATTGTACTGTAGCTAATATCTTCATAATGTAAGGTAGGTGTACCCGAAAGTAGGTACCTAATAAAAAAATAAAGTTATCGTTCACAATTTACGGGCAGATTAAAAAAAGATAATCCAACGTCCTTTTGGGCATTTCTTAGCCATAAACTGAGCAGCTTTTTTAAAAATTATGTTAGTTATAATTATAAAATAACACGTTACGTTCGTTCGTCGCGTTCAAGTCGGCGGCGGCGGCATGTCTCAACACGTACGTGTGCTCGCTCGCGCGGTGCCGGCCCTCGACTGACTTGGAACCTGAGGTTCCGCGACCGCTAGGTTATTAACGCGCCGCGCCCCACCCACTGCAAGCCCCCTGACCTGACGGTAAGTCGTTACCGTAGCCTATGGACGCTTGCAACTCCAGGGGTGTTACATGCGCGTTGCCGACCCTTTAAGAACGTATACACTCCTTTTTTGAAGAACCCCATACTCCGAACTCCCTAGGGAAAACCTCGGCAGGGAGCTCATTAATTCGTGATGGCAATAATCCGTTTCCATCGAACAATATTGTTCGCCGTATTCCAGATCGATACACCAGGAAATCTATCCGGCTCCGATACCGCCGTGAAAATGCACTAGAGATTTTCCAGAGAGGAATTAGTGCGTTAATAATTCGATATTGCATTGCAGTAACAACGTTATTTACCTGACTTGCCTGTGCTAGGGTGTAGGGCTGATTTATACTGCCGCAGGTGCCTGCGCAATGCCATCCATGGCACCTAAACTTGTCATAAGATGGCTGTCACACGGACCGGTGTATTAACCAGTTCTTGTTTATACTTCTACTAGCGACCCGCCCGGCTTCGCATGGGTACTATATTATACATATAAA
The DNA here is from genome assembly GCA_945867215.1 of Epinotia demarniana. Lineage (NCBI taxonomy): Eukaryota > Metazoa > Arthropoda > Insecta > Lepidoptera > Tortricidae > Epinotia > Epinotia demarniana. The sequence continues at coordinate 57,858,855 of OX244259.1, forward strand.
CCTTCCTCTTTAATAACTCGATAAGGATGTGTCTAAGGACTCTACCACGATAATAGGAAAATCGGACCACGAGCGTACCTTAGGACTTTTGTGGAACCACCAAAATGACAGCTTAGGTTTCAACTTGAATCTACGCAATACACCTATAGACGTAGTCAAGGGACTTAGGGTACCTACGAAACGACAGGTCACAAGCGCAGTGTTAAGCGTTTTCGATCCGACTGGCATGGCGACACCAGTAACGATTTTAGGCAAAATGCTAATTCAAGATTTGTGGAGGGCGTCTTGCCAGTGGGACGAAGCGATACCCGAACATCTAAGCAAAGCATGGCGCGAGTGGTTGGATAGTCTGGACTTATTACAAGACCTTGATATACCTAGGCATATACCTAGATCGAAAGGACCAGCTTATCTGCACGCCTTTTGCGATTCGAGCGAGAAAGCTTTTGCAACTGCGATATACATTGTAGTTACCGACTTTGACGGCAATAAAACATCACATCTGGTCAGTAGTAAAGCTAGGGTAACACCTTTAAAGTGTATTTCGATACCTAGACTTGAATTACAATCAACCGTCTTAGCTTGCAGACTGGCAGACGCGGTCCGGCGTGAAACGGACTACGAAATCTGCCAGTCCTACTACTGGACTGATGTTCGAACCGTACTCGCTTGGATAAACTCGGATCCTAGGACGTTTAAACCGTTCGTAGCACATCGCTTAGCCGAATTAGAGACTTTTACGAGACCATCCGATTGGCACTGGGTACCGACCAGTGAAAATGTTGCGGACATTGCGACACGCGGTATAAAATCAGATTTCGATATAAACCACCGGTGGTTTAGAGGCCCTCAGTTTATTTTAGAGTCTCCAGATAAGTGGCCTAAAATTAAAACGATAGTACAGGCTACGTCTAACACCGGTGAAGAACGTAAACCGGTTAATACTGCCACCGCCGGCAATGTCACCAAGGATAGGTTCGCTCACCTGCCAGATCCGCAGCGTTTTTCACGTTTCGTCAGATTGCAGCGCGCTCTCAGTCGTTTGTTGGTGGCTGTTGAAATTTTTGCCTCTAGGCAAGTAAAGAGTACGTTAGGTAATGACATGATGCCTTTCGGTAGTTTCAGCGATAAAAAATCTCTTAAAAATAGCTGGCAAGAAGTTCAGCAGCTCGCTGAGAGATTCTGGAATAAGTGGCTCATAGAATATAAACCAACTTTGTTACCACGCAAGCGGGCCTCCGACTCGCCAAACTTAAAACCCGGCGATATTGTTTTAATAGCGGACAACACTTTGCCTAGAGGTATTTGGCCCCGCGGGCGTATAGAGAAAGTTTATCCTGGACCTGATGGCAAGGTACGTGTCACAGAGGTAAGAACATCAGCTGGACTCATCCGTCGCCCGACCTCGAGACTCGTACTGATAGATTCGACTAGTCTTGATTAGTTTTTGTACTTGCGTACTGCGGGGAGATTGTTCAAGACAGTCATTATTTAGTAAATTTCGTAGTCTTATTCCCATCTACTATTATAAACACATGTAGTGGGTAAATGTGAATGGAAACATTTCGATCCGCCCACATAAGAAAAAAGCGTATTGAGCAAGCAGGCGCTCGATATTATGCATCTCGTTTTAATTATAAAACATGTGGTGGGTAGATGTGAATGGGACTGTTTCAATCCACCTACATTCAAAAAGAGCACTGAGCGAGCAGGCGCTTGTTATCTTGCGTCTCGTTCTAATCATAAAATGTATGGTGGGTAGATTTGAATGGGAGTATTTCGATCCACCTACAATACGAAAAATAAGTAGTAAGCGCGGCGCGCGATATTTTATTTCGTTTTTAATCGATACGTAAATATGACTGCAGCGCGCGTTTCAGTAGTACCTGAAAGTTGATGTACACGCATGTATTGTAAAGGTGAGAACGAAATTTGGATTGACAAATTTATACTCATATTTGTTCGATTAAGCTACCTTGGTTAGCATATTTCTTGTGCTTACGTATTAGGGGGAGACTGTTCAAGGCAGCTGTCTGTAAGACAAATACATAGCTTTGACTCTTTATTTTACCATCTTAACAGCTCTCTTTGGTTCATAGGTTTCAGACTTATGTCAAGATACTTTCTCCTACAGTTAACATCTTATATGAGCGGATTGGTTTAGTTTACTAACCATCCAAATATACCCGGACTTGACAATAACGTGTAGGTAAAAGCCTCCGTTAAGAGCTTTAAGCTCCAAACATAAATAGGTAGACCAAGTTGTACCATTTATAGAGGTCACACCTTTGGTAGGTGTGCCTCATGATTCAAATATTCCTCATTGATTGTGACTTTGGCCTGGCCGCCTGAAAAGCCGGTGGCTGCAAAGCTTTCAGAGTGCGCTTTGCAAAGCTTTCAGTCACATAACCAAAGCTGGGTTCATTTAGTTTTCATACAAGGTTGTTTCCATATTTTCTAAATTTACTTAATTTACATTCGACAGTAGAATCACAAAACAACCTTTGCTTATCCGTAATTAATTCTGCTTAAAACGGCAATGCGCCGAACGTAGTTAAGGATTTAGCATAAGTTTTAACCGTAAGAGCTTTCACTAGCTTCTAGCAAGCTTTTCTTTATATTCAGTAGAATCTGCATATAATTGCATTAATTTTGTAACCATAATTATATTCTAGATACATGAGTTGTTTACATACAAGCTTGATAGTAAAGTTAATAACTTGCCTCCTTTTTCTGTAGTAAATCTGCATAAGCGGCACTATGCCACGCTAGGTAAAGCTCTTTAAGCTAATTAGAAACATGTATTATAATCATTTTCTTTGCATAGCTCATATTATGGTAGTTTTCGCTTGAACTATGCTCATAATTCATAAATATTAGACAAGCCTTAAGCTTAATACAGTAAACTTTACTACATCAATAATCTACAGTGTGATATTAATCTAATGAAATAACTGAGAATAGTGCTTACGACCTCTGTTAGATATAACAAAGGAATCAAAAGTATTAATTTATATAAAACTACAAAGGTTCAGTGTTTAGATAGGTATTTCGCCTGAACTATTTGCAATGTATTCATTTAGCCTATTAACAATTATGCACTAAGTAATTCTGTACAAGATTAACATAATTTAAGACCTAGGTTTACCTAGATTAAGACGGTACTGGAATGCAAACGCTAAAAACCTAAGACGAATTTGTGTAAAGAAATGATTGTTTATTTGAAATAAAGATGTTTCACTTTATGGTAATGTTGGAAGGTTTATATATGAGGTGGAGTATAAGCAAAATGTTCTCATAACAAGCTCGACTATCACTAGAGCAACATATACCCATCTCGCTCCAACCAACCAGCCGTGCCATCAAGCTTTCTCAAGAGTATCGGAGTTTTATTTCCGCCTGTGGATCCCGCTTGTGTGTGAGCGCGACGACAACTGAGCTCCCGTCACGCTCGCACCGTGCCTCCGCTGCTGCAGTAAACAGTCGACGGCCACACATGCTAATTTGTGGGCGCGTCGACCTACTTCGCGGTTCGGACTAGCGACCTCGCTAGGTCAGCCCACTTAGTCCGAGGCTATTGAAGCCAGGCACCAGACGTCGCAACCCTCTTCCCGTGATGTAACTACGGGGCACCGCGGCGTTCAAGAGATATAGTGAAACTCTACTGCTAGGACAGGCTCGTTACTTTGGGAACACAACATTGTACAGACATTGGCATCCTTTATGATTTCCTAGTCTCCGCTACCATCTATTTGATGCTGACTGTATCTACGTAGACGTGGCATTCAGTACTCCATCAGGATATTAACTCCTTTGATAAGTTTGTGAACCACAAACCTTTGATAGCTCGAATGCCACGGTAGGTACTGGCGAATTACCTGAAATGGAGAAGTTACATTACGTTATTGTTGTGTTATGTGGTGGTGTTAAAATTAATTTATTTATTTACACAAAAAAATAACACAGCATTACAGTTTGCACCAAGGCGCTGGAATGAAATTCCGATTAAATAGCAATATTACGTTAATAAGGTACAATTTCCATTATTAACAAAAAAGATATAGAGGAAAAAAAGCATTAAAATACAAATTTATAATTATAATTGGCTTTCGTCTCACAATCATTCATCATCATCATCATCATCAGCCTATATACGTCCCACTGCTGGGCACAGGCCTCCTCTCATGTATGAGAGGGAACGGGCACTCACAATCATTAAGTACTTGGAAATGTTTTAGCATACGGAAGTGAGTGATTACTGATTAGGACCGATTACATGATATTTATTTGCAGTTTTTTTTATTATTACATTTCAGACCGACACTATTCACAGTTTTTAGGGTTCCGTAGTCAACAAGGAACCCTTTATATTTTCGCCAAGTTCGGCATGGGGGTAGAAATCAATCACATCGACAAAATGGTAGATAAAACCTCGTTTTTAGGGTTCCGTACCTCAAAAGGAAAAAACGGAACCCTTATAGGATCACTTTGTTGTCCGTCTGTCTGTCTGTCTGTCTGTCTGTCAAGACCCTTTTTCTCAGGAACGAGTGGAGGCATCAAGCTGAAATTTATATAAAATACTCAAGACTATTGTCCCTTGAAGCTGTGAAAAAATCAAACTTAAAAGCCAACGCAATCAAAAGATACAGCCGTTTATGCTGCAAATTTTTGAGTTTTTCGACACTCGCAAAACCTACGGGGTACTTCCCGTGAACTCAGAAACTTGAAATTTGGCATGAAGCAACGTCATATATCACAGACAAAGGAAAAATTACGAAATGTAGACATTTTTAGTAAAACCATACAAAAAAAAGCTTTTTTAAATTTTAAACTTAACACCTTTTTCCTCGTAAACGTGTGGAGGTGTTGAATTGAAATTCATGTCAAATACTCAAAGCTATAGGACCTTTCAGATGTAGCAAAACCAAACTTTTATGTCAGGGCAATCAAAAGAAATTGCAATTTAAGTCGCATATTTTGAAACTGAGTACTCTCAACAAACTCAAAACCTAAAGGGTACTTCCCGTTAACTCAGAAACTTGAAACTTGGCACAAAGAAACTTCATATAGCACAGACAAAGGAAAAATTACGAAAAGAAGACATTTGTATTAAAATCATACAAAAATCATTTTTTGAAATTTTAAACTTACTACCTTTTTCGTCGTAAATGCGTAGAGGTATTAAATTCAAATTCATGTCAAATACTCAGGGCTATAGGACTTTTCAGATGTAGCAAAACCAAACTTGTATGTCAACGCAATCAAAAGAAATAGAAATTTAAGTCGTATAGTTTGAAACGGAGTACCCGCAAGAAACTCAAAACCTAAAGGGTACTTCCCGTTTACACAGAAACTTGAAACTTGGCACGAAGAAACTCCATATAGCACAGACAAATGAAAATTTATGAAAAGTAGACGTTTTTAGTAAAATCATACAAAAAACATTTTTAGAAATTTTAAACTTACTACGTTTTTCCTCGTAAACACGTCTAGAGGTATTAAATTGAAATTCATATCAAATACTCATGTCTATAATACCTTTCAGCTGTAGCAAAACGAAAGTTTTACAAGTCCACGCAATCATAAGAAATAGCAATATAAGTCGCATAATTTAAAACTGAAAAAGGTGTATGTGACTTCACATACACCTCCAACCCGCACTGGGCCAGCGTAGGTATACGTAAGGGTATCAAAACCTAAAGGTACTTTCCCGTGAACTCAGTTTTATATCAACGCAATAAAAAGAAACAGCAATATAAGTAATCCGCTTATTTTGGCGTTCGCAACTACTCGCAAGGAATAAATCAAGGCCTAAAGGATGATTACTAAATTGATAAAGTGACCCTGTTTAAATTTATGCTCCCTCAGCTTTCCACATTGTAATGTTACGGATTCCATTTTCATTTATCATTTAGTAATAAACATACAACAACTTTTGCTTGTTATAGGTTTGTAGTACGGAACCCTCGGTGCGCGAGTCTGACTCGTACTTGGCCGGTTTTTTTTGTAAGGTTTCTCCCTAGAGTCCCTACACGTAAAGTGGGGATGTCATTTGTATTTCTCGTTAAACCCATTTTGCGGCGTATCGTTGGAGAGCGTGTTCAAAAATAATATGGGTTTTTAAAAACCATTTTTCAACTCAGAGGTCATTTGTGTGATAGGTATTGGGCTTTAAAGCCCAAATTTTTGTTCGAGTCAGGCTAAATGGCTGCTACTGGGAACGTAAACAAATTCGTGGGCAGTAGTATATATATAATGATTTTAAAAGGAAAACTAGACATTACTATAATCAGCTCGGCGAACCTTGATCCCTATGACACTGACAGTTATTCCCACGACACAATCTTGTAGTAGCGTCACCGTTATATTATAATCGAATTGGCGGTGTCTAAAAATGATATTTATTAATTTTAGGCAGATATATGCAATTACAATAATATCCCGTTGGAATTATAATAATTATTAACACTTACAAGAAATTATCTCAATCAGACTTTACGTTGACGTCCTGCAAAAGTTACTCCGTTTGGAAGATATCGACTAGTGCGGAAAAGTATCGATAAACAAATATCGAAAATGGAAACGAGTGTACAAAATACATCAATAGAGTACCTACGCTCTTAGTGTCAGATTTATAATCATTTAAGTTGTTTGCGATAATAAAATAAAGGAGATTTAACAAATTTATTGTATATACCTACTCAAATAAAACAAAAGCGGTTTATTAATGATTTTTTAATATACATTAATTAATCTGAATCTGACAATGATGTCACTGATTGCGTCTCAGACTCGGAATCCGAACTGCAGCTGCTTTCTCCTATGTTTATTAAAAACGGCTGGTCTACTATATTGTCGTATCGCACGTCTCGATTCCAATCATCTAAGCATAGTTTTTTCGTCTTTTCAACCACTTTCCTCCAATTGTCCGGAGTCACTTGACTACATGCCTCTTGTAGCAACGTAAGCATTTTATTAGCTGTGAATGGCGGAGTGGTGTTAAGCCTGGCTGCACAACCTGAAACAATAATGGTTTAGATTAAAAATGATGCAAAGTCAAAGAGCGAGATCGGGGTAAGTACATTATAAGTACATAATTTTGTACGTTAAAAGTGTGTAATTGATATAAGCACATGGATAAAAATAAAAATGCAATTTGCTAGTGAAATAAAATAGCTTTAAATAGTACTAGCCGACTAGACAGTCACCAGTGACCTAAATAAAAACATGTTAAAATAAATACAAATCAACCCACCTTTGATCTGCGCCCATATCATTTCGATTGCATTATATTGGCAGTGGTAGGGCGGTAGCCGAATCACGGTGTGCCCTTTTGATTTTGCCATCTCATCCAAGAAATATTTCTTCTTTGTTTGCTGTTTATGAAGGTTCAACAATCTAACTAATTCCTTTTTCAGCATTTGAGTATTAGCTGCCACACCATTGTTTTGCAGCCACTCTATTATTTCGCCTTTATTGTTGTTCGCGGTAGGCGCTTTATTAATTTGCACAGAGTGGTATGGGGCGTTGTCCATTAAAATGTAGTGGGGCTCGTTTAAATTGTCTAATAGTTTTGTGAACCATTTCTTGAAATTCTCAAAATTCATCTCTTCGTGATAATCAGTTGTTTTCACGGATTTGAAGGCCCACAAGCAGTTAGGTACAAAACCTTTGGCTGTGCCAGCGTGGCAGATAATCAAACGCTGGCCCTTGCCTTCTGGTGCTTTGGTACAGGATTTCTCTGTGTCGTCTGTCCATGTTTTGGAGACTGAGTGATTGGCGTTGAGCCACGTTTCGTCCAGATAAACCACCTTGTCCCAGTTCTCGATGTTTTTTATTTGTCGTAGAAAATCACACCTCATCAATCCAATGTCTTTCCGCTCCATTATCACTTTTCTTTTGTCACACTTCCCATAACGAAATCCACATTTTTTTATAACCTGTCTGAGAGAAGTGAATCCACCTTTAAATAAATCAGCCGATTTCAGCGACGCTAATAATTTTGTGCAAGTCGGCAGTTCACCTCGAAAATAATAGCCGTAAATATGGTTTCGTATCGCTGCCATGTCGAAATCATCGGGGTTAGTTACGGGTCGTGCCCTATTATGTTTTTTCTTCTTTGGAGTTGATAGTTTGTTCTCCTCCATCGACGATTCGCCGAACTTCTCCTTTGTAATTCGGGAAACGGTAGCTTTGCCAATTCCCAAAGCATCAGCAACACGGTCGCGTACGTTGTCAAGTGGCAACAAAGGTCCGCCATTTTGTTGTTCGCGAGCAAAATAGTCACGCAAGCGTACAACAAACTCCCGCGTTTCACTGTTGAGTACAGTTTTTCTCAGTCTTTTCGGCATTTTGAAACACCAACAAAAACAAAACAGCAACAATAACAAAAACAGAAAACAACAATAGTAACAAACAAAGGATTCCGATGACACAACAAAACACGTGGCGCATACAAGGCGTTAGCACTCGTACTGGCGTAGCGAACTGACAGTACTAGCGTAGTGACAGATCAGATAGTGTTGCTATAACTAAAATTTTAATTCACATTAAAATTATACAGTCCGACCATGTTACCTCTGCATCGGAATATTGGCAACCCCATATACAAATACACGGATACTTGTAAATATAACAAGCATTATAATTATAGTAATGTAGATTATATTTTAAAAACATGTTTATCGATGTGGCTGAATGCAAGTCACGCCATTGCCTATAAAAAGTTGCGATATATCGACACGACCCGTCACTAGTATGAACTGTCATAGGGATCAAGGTTCGCCGAGCTGATTATAGTTACCGGGTAGGTACTCGTAATATAGTAGGGTGGCCTAGCAACAATTGTTCCTTACATCCAGCACTGTTACTTTACGTAAAAAACAAACTCCGATTTATAGACATAATATATTTGACCGGGTTCGATTCCCGGCCGCGTATAAAGATTTATAAAATTGGTCTCTAGACTATTAAGAGTGTTCCTTATCTCTTGTAGCTTCAGGATTCCTTTCACTGTCCCATTTGAATAATACAACTTATCCTGTAAATAATTTAAAAGGAAACTTCGTTTCCTAATATTGCCAAAAGGTAGGTACCATATTTTTGGAAACTTTGCACATTTGCACAATTGTATCAATAATGTCAATGTTTTATTAAGCATGTTTTGATCATGATCAGTCAATTTAAACGTAAACACATCGACTACTCATCGGAAATGGGACTCCAAGAATGATCTTGGTTTAGTACATTTATGTAAACTCTTTCTCAGAACCAGAAAATAGGATCGCATGTCGCTACGTTGGAGTGGCGAGTGGCCTAATGTGCTCCACAAATGGACAGGGTCATCAAAACTAAACCGTTGTGTCGGTAGGGTTGTCACTCGAAACATGACTTGTCACGGTAATTTACTACATGTTAGTCGTGAAATTGATTAGGACTAGGTTAGGGAACACTATTAGAAGCATATTAGGTCGATTCTCGCGCGCTAGTAATGTTTTAAAAAATAGAATTACTTAAGGGGCCGAGGTTTCCATCGATTTTTGACAAGTTTTGAAACGTATCTCCTACTTTTGCACTACAGATAGAAGTATAAATCAAACGGCTAGAGCGTAACTACGTTAGTATGGAGAATCGAGCTTACTGCGGACTCTTAACACAAAAGTTATGGCCAGAAACCGGTTTTTTGGCCTAAAATTGTTCAACTTTGATGCCAAATATCTCGAAAACAATGAACTTTGGAGTAAACATGGGATATTATATTGCTTAAAGCCGTTGTTGTTAACATAATAAGCTACAAAAAACCTAAGAAAACTAAGAGATTCATATCGAAGGTACGATCCCATACGCCAATTATGGCAGCCCCTTAATGTGGTTGAGAGTATTTAATGTGGCCGGCCTTTTATAAAGCTGTTGAAAGTTGTAATCTCATACCTTGGACGTAGGGTAGGTTTTTGAATGGACTTCTTTGATGTATATATGGGGTATTGTGGGAATCAATAGACAATCTAGACATATTTATGTCAGATATTGTTCAGGTCATTCGTTTGTTACTCGATTATTGAAGGAGATACTATTAGACATGATATTTGGATGTCTATTGTTTGCCCGACATTCACATACCATAATAATCATTTGCCCGAACTTCGCTTGTCCGAATTTCATTTGCCCGAATGTTTCGTTTACCATAATAGTTAATTGACATACTCTTGTTTACCCGAATATTGGATGTCATAATGATACGAATGCCATACGTATTGTTTTCCAGATTATTGTTTGCAATAATATTATTTAATAGAATATTTAAACGCCATACTAAACATACATTCGGATTCATCTTTGTTAATTTGTTAGTTTTTCCGCTCTTTTATAAAAAAAATAACCTCGAAGACGAAAGCGGGAGCTAAGCTCCCGCTTCCGTCTTCTAACCTATCCGCGATCCGAGTCGGTTTTGCCACTAAGCCCCTGTTCCCTACTGCCTATGACACACCACTATCTTGGCGTTGGGTAATCTCAGAGAAAAGTTTATTCTTACTTAGTGGCAAAACCGACCCGGATCGCAGATAGGTTCGAGGAATTTTTTTTTTCATTTTAGACTGCAGTACGTACCCACATTATTACATATGAATATTATGGATGGTGAGATGGATGGCAAATGACATTATGGCATGTGATAGTTATGGATTACAATGATTATGGAAAATGAGATTATTGATATTGATATTATGGAAAACAAAGATTCTGGCATATAATTAATATGGTAAACAATCAGTATGGCATAGAAAATTATAGAAAACAACTTTATGGCAGTTGAATATTATGGCAGATAAAATTCGGGCAAATGAAATTCTGGCAAGCAAGAGTATACCATGATATTTTTCTAAATGATATGACCGCAGGTAATGTTCCAAAATAATGACAGGTCAGCATTCGAATTTGCAAGACTCGCTTACGTTGAATAGGTTACTATAAAAAACATTATGAGATCTAGGATCCACTTGGCTGCGAAACAGATTCCGGGGGGTCCATTATAAGATGTTCCTACTGACGGATCTGCGGTAAAGCGCGCCGCTCCATAAATGATTGTTCACCATTCAGATGGTCCAGTGCCAAAATGATACCCAGTGTATATTGAATGTTCTAAAACAGCGGTCAGACGGACAAATTTGTTCAACCGTTTCTTCATTTGTCTAGGATATATAGCTTTACTTATTTATTTCCCAAACATAACGATACTCATTTTGTTGCGTTAGAAAATGGTTTCCCTTGAAATCGCATCACCACTAACACACGATTTTTGACAGGAGACGATATGAAATAGGGTATCGAGCATTTCTAAAAAAGTTAGATAAATTGGCTATCTGAGACTTTCTTTGTTACCGCCCGTGGTGAGTATAAAACTTTACGTCTCCCCTGGTCAGGAAGTGGGATTATGATGCTACTTTATGACCAGTTATGACGTTATAAAATTAAAAGTATTCCTTAATAAACGTACCTATTTTGTACATACTTATTTAGGAATGCTCAAAGTGCATATTATGTTAAAAGCATACCATTCATCCAAAATTTTAAAGACGAGAGCTACCCTGCCCCTGCGCTCCAGATGTGATCAAAGTGGCCGAAAGATTTACAGCCTTTTTGTAGTGTCCGTGGTCACTCGCTCATTTGTGACCCGGGCTTACAATAGACTCTTGTGCTAGATTTACGTTAAGTTTTATGACACTGTTATATTTTTGTGTGGCTAGGGAAGGATATGAATGAACACACTCTTTTCGAAATGCTTAAATAATCTACATAAAACGAGTGTCATTCGTATTTTAAGGAATGTGTCCGTTTCGGGAATTTGAGTTGGCGTTCGTTAATGACAAACAAAGTGATCTAATGTAAAATCAAGGCGGCGAGTGCATTGCACGTACCCGTTCGCCTACATTGTTTAACGCTTTGAGTGGCGCCGCTAAAATGTCCTACGTGACCTTATTTTGGTGTTCCGTACCAAAATGGCGAAAAGTAACACTTAGTACCTAGCCTGAGTGCACGCATCGCTTCGAGCGGGGCGTGGAGCGTCCATATGAAACAAATACTTTTTATATGGACGCTGCACGACTCGCTTGTGGCGTTGTGGCGAAGCGCGCACTGCCGTAGGTACATATATAATACCTATTCTTTAAACAACTGTTATGAACCATATTTTAAGCAAAGCACATGCATTTTTTTATACTACGACGGTGGTAAACAAGCATGTCTGCCTGATGGTAAGTATATACATACCATGGCTTATGGACTCTTGCCACTTCAGAAGAATCTCAAGCGCGTTGTCAACACTTTATTGATTTGAGGATGGAAAGCGTTGCGTTGACAGATGACAGACAAATGCCTGGATCTCCCTCACTCTTAAAACAGCGCAACAATCCTTATATGACTCTCAACCTTAATCACCACCAGCACGCGAGCTCTGTCGAGGCGAGATAGACCATCCGTCTCTTTCCAAGGGTGCTAATTAGAAAGCGACGGATGTAATCCATCTCGCGCCGTCTTGTGCTAACCGTGCTGGAACAAAAACTATTTCCCTACAGATCGTGTGTGGTGCTAATTACGGCTGTGTTATTATGTAAGGTTACTTTTTGAGAAGATATGCTCCATATATGAGCGAGAAGACATCTCGCATCGCGTGAACATACGTACTTAACTCTCTAAAAAAGAGTGCAGTAGGTTCAAACAGTAAATGTTAACCAGTAATAATCCCCAATCACTAATAATGATGAAGATTAAAACGAGAAAAAAGCGCTTTCACAATTTTTAACGGCTACTGATCCAATAGCCAGTCTTGAACGCAAATGTTTCAGCAATTACCTATCTAACTTCCTTAATCATAACAAGTAAACGTTTAATCTGCCAGCGCCATTTTATCTGCCCTCGTTTGTCTCCGGCGTGCGCGTGGGCACAGTTATATTAGTAAAACAGACATAAGCACCTCTGAGAATTGTATGACACTGGGACATTGTGGAGTGCGCAACGTTCGCTCAAAATTGACAGGTCAGAAACGCCAGTTCCGTGACTGGTTGTCGTTAAACGTGCAAAACATTTTGTCATTTAGTTTCCACATTTCCTAGCACTGAAAGTGTTAATTGTATGGGAATAAATAAGTACTTACCCTCAAAAGTTACTTTTCACGAAGTGCAGTATTATCAAAATGTCTGCTTACTGTGTGAACTCTTGAGAAGATCTTCGACTATTAAAAATTATTTTTGCGGACAAGGTGCTCCTACATATTTGAGCAGGACTATTTGCTAGGTAATGGAGTGCAGGTTCAGATTTTTTAAACACTCTGAAGGGTAGAACTGGGTGAAACAACAATTTCTGTCTGCCCTGGGTGGATTTTCTGGCTCACTTTTTAATAATGATTATGATTATATTCAAACGGTTACCTTTTTGATGGCTCATTTTGTAGGTATACTTGACTTTATTTCAGTTGGCCGAATTGCATCGAAGTAAACCATTCAAAAAGAAATTCTACCATCTAAAGTGCAAGGTTCCAAATCAAATGGCAGTTTTATAAAAGTGGGCCACAGTAAATCACAACCATACAGGCGTTGTGAGTACACGCGGATGAAATTAAAAGTAGTATAAATCCGTCAGAGGTCGCGCCTTCACGTTTAAATCTCTGTTTTTAGCTTGTAAAAAAACACCGGATATTTTATCAAATAAACATAATATAATATCCAGGTTAGTTGCGAATCGAGACAGTGAGCGTTCACCGGGCCGCCTTGACTGGACGAAGGTCAGCCACCGACACCTTATACGGAGCGTGACGCTTTCATTCCACACATTCATTATTAAGTTTACAGACCAATCTGACCGCTGTTTTAGAACATAAAGTTTATACACTGGGCGTCATTTATGCACAGGATCACTTGTTTCTGGTGAACAATCATTTATAGAGCGTGGCACTTTCGTTCTACACGTTCGTTTAACGACAGAGTCCAATCTGACCGCTGTTTTAGAACATTCAATATACACAGGGCGTCATTTCGGCACAGGATCGTCTGTTTCTAGTGAACTGGAGCGCTGTTTGACATTTAATTATACTCTGGGCGTCATTTTTGCGCAGGCACTATATACATATCGGTTTTGGATTGCTCCGCGGGGATAGCGCGGAGTAGACATGGGCGAAATGTGTCACTTTAAAGAACAGATTGAAATATATCTTTTGCTCCCTGAGATATGAATCACTCTTTTATATCATTATATCCGTATTCCGTCGCTCCGGTTAGTATCAGCTCTCGTCTCTCATGCGATGCATTGCAATGCGTTCACGGACTGATATATGAATTGGATTCATTCGATTGATTGAATGAATCAAGTACACATAGATGACAGAGCCATTGAGTGAGCGAGACGGTGAGTTGCATTTGGCGTCAGCGCGACCGCGAATGCGATGCTAGGAGTGAGTGAACGGAGTGAGTTGTACGGATATACAGATATACGCCGATTCAGTCGGATATAATGAGTGATTCGTTCGTCCGCACGGATATATATCTTTTTTATCAATCACTCCAGAGTTACCCATCACTAGCGCGGAGGTTATGTTGGATTCGCACCGACTGTAAACGCCCCAATGGCCCTCCTCGACGAGATTCGGACGGCTCCGGGATCTCCAATGGCACGAACCAGTCCGCCAAAAAAAAATTGTGTCATGCCTCTGTGGGCCCTACCTTTTTTAATACTTAAGGTTAGGTACAGTAGAGGTGTCCAATATCTTTACTGATTATGTTTCCATAGGTAATATCTACACACGCGTCTTATGCCTGTAATAATGCTTATGTATGCCAGACAAATGACAAGACAAGACAATGATTATTAGCTATTTAAATAAATAAGTCCTTCCTTTTTCTCCTCCTATATGTCATGGTATACCTATACCAGTATTTATGTAACTTTTCAAATGAGCGTTTGACCAGCAATTTTTCCTTACAAAAAATACATATTTAAAACTAAGTACTTAACGTTGTGTTAAACGTCATGCAATAGAGCATCTGATATATATTCAGTAGGTATTTGAGTAATGTAAAGTTCTTATCAAAAAGCTTTTGATATTTATTTTACTCCTAAATCTGAACGACAAAAGTATTGGACATCCATCTCTAAATAATGGTATTCAGAAATCAATCTTACCAGGAAAGACATACGGTTCAAAATAAGATGAACCTGTTAAGGAAAGGTTATTAAGTGTGTGTCATCTGACTGGACATCCGTTTGCAGGCTTTTACTTGAGATTATTTTAAATGGCCGAATTGCATCACATTAGTCCATTCGAAAAGCAACTCTACCGTCCTAGGTAGAAAATTTAAATTCCAATGGCACTTTTCTAAAAAGTCTGCTACATTAAATAATCTCAGCCAAGTGCAGTGACGTCACGACATGTCTGACCGGTCCGCGGACGCTGTCACCTAAAAGGTTGCCTGCCGCGACGATATTGTTGAGCCCACCGCCAAAATGACTCATGCAATTTTAAACCGTACAGCATTCAGCAATGGGTCGATTAGAGCTTGGCTTTTGTTTGAATCATTTTAAGTTGTGACTTCATATTGAATAGTCGACCTTGTTGGAGTAGAACTTATATTTTCTAATCGGTGCATACTGCGTGATGTTTACATCTGCAATTTATAAGCATAGTTGTGACGGCTTTCACATAGAGAAAGGATGTAATAGAGGGAATTTCTCACAGAATACGTGACAAAGATGTAATCATAGAAAATAGCACAAGTGGGAACAACAATGTCAAATCTCCGGGTCCCCCAGCGCGCATATACCTAGAGGTTGTTTGTCACCACTTGTCAAAATATTGTTATGAATGAAACTGACGACACGGATATAATACGAAATTACGAATAAAGTAAATACGGGATAAATACGGTTTTGGAAAACATTAATTTATAATAGCGTTTTTAGGGTTCCGTAGCCAAATGGCAAAAAACGGAACACTTATGGATTCGTCATGTCTGTTTGTCTATCTGTCTGTCCGTCCGTATGTCACAGGCATTTTACTCGATAAACTATATTTTTTAGGGGTGCACTCCACTTCATACAAAACTGAAAGTAAAAAAAAATATTCATTGAATGCCTACGTGTGGCACATCAATCGATAGGCCTTTCAAAATAAATATAAGGTTTCTAAGCAATTTTTTTGATTAAGTGAATATAGTCGGAGATAATCGCCCCGAAAGTCACTAAAATTGTGTCCCCCCCCCCTAATTTTTGGACCATGTATTTTAAAACTATGAAAAAAAAACATAGACTTATTAAATTCTTTCAGCGAAAATTGTTTCGAACAAGATCGGTTCCAAGGTTTTTGAGATATTTCTAAAAAACTGCCTTCCGTAAAGAAAAGCACGTAAGTGCCATAAGATTCCAGTAACGATACGACCTTTTTAATAGGCACGGAACCCTTTGTTGTGCGTGGTGAGACACGCACTTGGCCGTTTTTTTTTTGTTGATTTCATTTTAAAATGTTGTTTTAGATCTTAGGATGATTTAAGTATTTAAGAATCCGAGAAACTTTCCACCCGGATGTAATTATGTGGATTTAAATGAAGCGTGCATTGTATTATTTTGTATGATTTATCTTGAGTATTATGGAGCAAAGGGGTTTGGGTAAATGTGTTGTCATATTATTTTAATGAGCGGCCACTCGTTAAATTGGTATATTATTATAGATCAATTTTAAACAAACATATTTTGATATGAAATGTAATACTCTAAAATGCATCGGAGCCGAGATATTTGCAATACATATTTCCGCAGGTCATATTGAAAAGTTATAAACCAAACTAAAACATCTCGGCTCCGATATTTTTTAACGCGTTTATTTTTATATATATATGCATATTAAGAGGTCCTCTAAAAGATTTTCTCACAAACATCCGTGGCCGCTGCAAAAAAAAATGTAAATTTTTCTCATACAAGGTTACCCAATGCCCTTTATGTAAATTAACCAAAATAGAGACAAAAATATTTCATTACATTTTTTCTGACTTTTCAGAAGCTAGTTAATGTATAATTTTTTTGACTGTATTAGTATTCTGATATTTCTGGTACTTCTCATTGACCCCTTTGTCACTTTTATCCCTAATAAATTTTGTTGTGAACTGTGTTCTATTAATTTTGTGTACCACGTTAAATTTTAATGTGTAAGTATTTTAAAGCTACGCCTGAAATTTTGGAATCCTATTGTAATCTTTTGCGTGTTGCCTACACGGAAAATATTTTTTTGTCGTTCTTTTTTTGGGTTACATACATATCTTTTTGGCGTTTCTCAAGTACTCTTTGAGTCTATTTAAAATAAAATTATTTTGCTTTTGCTTTTTTGGTCATAAAGTGCTAAACATTCATTTTACTCGACTGTCAGGGTCATACAGAGGTTTAGATTCGCGTCTCTTGTGTGGACATTGCCCAAGTTAAGGGCTATTAAGCCTTATTATAGGTTTGACTCTAATTCCGCATAAACGGCGTCTCACATATGATTTCATGCAAACAAATCATTTTACATGTGGGAGCCCTTCACTTTTCACCACGGGAAAGGCAACTTTTGTTTTACTCAAGCTGCGTTATGCTGCTGCAAGCTGGCCTTACAGGCAAAGTGTAAAAAGTGTGAATCTTTGATGTCGACTCTACAGTTTACTTGTACGGAATTATATTATATTAATATTTCTATTTCACTACAAACTTCATATAAAAAAGAGCATTTTATAAAAAGTTGCTGATTGACTCTCCGTCAAACAATAAAGTTTTTCTTTTCTATATTCTATTCTATTGAACCTCCCTGTCATTAAAACCTGTTAATGACAGTAAAAACTCATATGGAACAAGAAGGAACACCGGTCTAAGCAGTGTTCATGTTAATAATTTTGTGATGTGAAATTTTTCAACCACTTTATTGTCTCCATTTCAGTTGTAGATTTATTTCATTGAAACATTTCTAAAACTGCTCTCGCTTGTTATTCAGTTGGTCTGTCCCATAAAAGGAGAACCACGAAATGTTGAAGTTAATATTGTATTTTACTCTCGAAATCCACTGTACATTTCCGTAGATAATTAATTAAATGCAAAGTTACACACGTTTCCTGCTTTTTCGTCACACAGGAATATCGAAATTCCTGAAAACATGCGAGGAGCTCCTGAAAATAAGTGAAGTTTTGTTGCAAAAGCGTGGAATGTAATGAAAGCTGAATGTAAATCGAAAACACATTTTAATGAAAATGCACTTTTCATTACTCGCGACTGTATAAATGGTAGGTATCTTATATAAAACATTGAAATCCTTTGATATCTTTTAAGATATTGGTAGGTACAGACATTATAGTGAGTCAGAAAATTGTATCTGGGGGCACGGCAGTGCCCCCGCCAAGTCGAGCGCGAAGCAAACACTGCCGTACCATCCTTTACTGGAACCATTTCGCCGCATTTTCAAACCCCTATTTGAGAACCTCTGGATAAGACCAGAACGCAGAAATTTTCGTTATCCAGTAAGCTATAATCACATACTTAAAATCCAAAATTTCAAGTCTGTAGGTCATTTAGTTCCGAAGTTAAGCGAAAGCAAAATTTCGCATTTATGACACTCACTCACTCATGGTCATAAAAATAGAACTAGTACTTCCCATAAACTCAGAGAGCTGAAATTTGGTACAGAGTTAGGGTTTAATGGCCACATAAAGGGAAAACTATAAAAACTAGGATAATCGAAGATCTGGAGTACCTGGTGACCCTGATTAGAAAACACAAGAGCCCAACCAAACTATTAGACAAAGTCGTGCCAATAAGTCTCATCAGGCATTCTTATTATTCTGTAATAAGCCCACGTTTCTACAAAAAGAAGTGAAATCCCATCAAAACATTCTGTAAAAAACTAGCCAAGTTTCGGTGGAGCTGCTTGTTTGTCTCTACAAAGTAATGAAATCTAGACAAAGTCGTACCAACTACTACTAACTGAATAAAATTTTGTGACTTGGCAATTACACAATACTACAAAGTTTTAGGTATCCTTTAATGCAATAATAGTAATTATTATTATTATCATTAAATGCAATAAAGTTGTCTGATTGCCAAGTTGCAGAATTTTATTTAGTTAGCAAATAAAGAATAATAAGAATGCCTGAGACGTGGTACGACTTTGTCTAGATTTAATTACTTTTTAGAGACAAATCAGCAGCTCCATCGAGACTTGGCTAGTTTCTTACAGAATGTTTTGATGGGATAATACTTGCGTATATATTGTGACTGTGTATTTGTGTGTCTATCTGTGGTATCTAAACGAATGGACCAATTTTAATGCGGTTTTTTTGTCTAAAAGCTGACGTGCGCGAGGTGGTTCTCAGCTACGTTTCAACAATATCGGTTCAGCGGGTTTTGAGATATTGAACTTTTCTAAGCTGTTAATCATGTAGAAATATCACAATGATAGTATAGTTACCAGTTTTATAACTTTACCAAACAAGAGCCCCTGTAGCCAAGCGATAAAACACGCGACTTTTTAATCTCGAGGCTGTGGTGTCGAAATCCCCGCTCATAAAAACCTTTAAGAAATCGGTCTAATCCCAACAAGAACCAATTTTCCCTTCGGGTTGGAAGGTCAGATGGCAGACTTTCATAAAACTAGACTGATTCCTAAGATGCCACATCTTGGAATTGGGTTCCGAAACGAACCCCGGGGTACTTTTGGATCCAACAGGAATAAACGTAGACGGATTATAGGCGATAGCTAGCCATACACGCACGGATTTGTCCGCCAGCTGTGTCCGATGGACACATCCGTCCATGTGTGGCGAGAATTGAGCACGGATTTGTCTGCCAGACGTCCGTCCGCTGTCCGTACTCAATACTCCGCCGCCCATCCGCCGCCGTGTGTGGGTGATCGCGGTCATCGCGGATCAGATCTGAGATGTGTCCGCCGGACAAATCCCTGCGTGTATGGCAGGCTATTACAACACCATACTAAACATGTTGGCCGACGGACACGACAGTTCTTTGCAAAGGTACTGGGTGTCGGCATTAATAAACCTTCACTCTGAGCAGGTTTCTTGTATCAACTAAGTGTTTGCTTAATTGATATAATGAAGTTGCTCCCACCACTGTATTTTAATTTAATTTAATTTGATGTATAAGATAACTAACCTAGGATTCGTAGGTATGCACACACACACACACACACACACACACACACACACACACACACACACACACACACACACACACACACACACACACACACACACACACACACACACACACACACACACACACACACACACACACACACACACACACACACACACACACACACACACACACACACACACACACACACACACACACACACACACACACACACACACACACACACACACACACACACACACTCACACTCACACACTCACACACTCACACACTCACACACTCACACACTCACACACTCACACACTCACACACTCACACACTCACACACTCACACACTCACAAAATTAATGTTATTGTTTATAATGGTTGGTAGGTATAATGGTGCATAGGTAGGTACTATAAATTGGACTCATGTAACATGTAGGAGATGCCAAAAGGATTAAATATTGAATCAAATGGAGATTAAAACAACGCAAGAAGTTACATAAACACAAAGTTAGAAAGAGATATCTGAGTTTCAATTCTTTGAGATATCTGAATGGGATTTTCGTCACTAGGCATATCTTTATGCCTTCTTTCTTGTAGAGTAATAATATTTTTTCTGGTCTACACCCGTATCACAAATGCCAATTCATGCACATCAGCCGAAATACTTAGGCGTGATATTATATTCGTCCTAAATGGTAATAATTATAGAACCTTACGAACGAGATCCGCGGCCTTTAATAGTAAAAGTGTTATGGTTGTATGTAGGCCGGAGTACCGTTTACGGCCCGCCTCGTCCGCACAAACCAAGATGGCGTATCAATCCAATGGACCGATAACTCGACAATCTTTGATCGACTCATTATAACACACATATACTTTTCGGTTTAATTTATGTTTTGTGATATAAAACAGTAACATTTTTTTTGCCGCTCGTTCACGCAAACGATCACAATGCATTCGTCTAGAACTACATTGTTTTAAATAATGATTCATGATTTGACGATGATTATCAAGCGGCGGTCGTGGGATCCCGGCTCGTACCAATGAGTTTTTCGGAACTTATATAAATATGATATATTTACCGTTAGCTATTCGGTGAAGGAAAACATCGTGAGGAAACTTTCGTAATAATAAGGTAATAATCCCAATAAGGTCTAGTTTTCTTACTGGGTTGGAAGGTCAGATGGCAGACGCTTTCGTAAAACTAGTGCCTATGCCAAATCATGGGATTAGGTATCAAAGCGGACCCCGGGCTCCTTTAGGGGCACAGCTGGGCATAACGCTAAGGATCTGTTTTTATGAAAAAAATATTTTTATGACAATTTTCGCAGGCGACATGCGCAGTATATCGAGCTACCACTAGCGAGCGAGTAAGACAAAGTTTTGCTAGCTACATAGTGGTTGATATCTTACTTCCTATTTTGAACACATGTCAACACGCATATAACGCAAATGCGCATGACGTATCGAAATAATAAATGAAGTGGAGTACCTATTTAACAAAATTATGGCTTCCCAAAGTACCTAAAACTGTAATGCGCTGTTTTAAGATGCAAACAAACGAATAATGTTTTTTTTTCATCACTGTTCTCTAGTATTTTATGTCAATAATTCACCATGAAGACAGTTTCGTAAATATTATAATATACCATGTCTTTTTTTAGCGTCGGATCGTAATTATACGTTTCGATTCAGATGAGTACTGACTCTGTAAGTAAAATCGATAAAATTGATGAATTTACCAAAAAAATATTGAAACAAAACACGTAACTAAACAAACGCGCGCCGCCGGCAATTTTGTGGGACTCGGTTAATTATTAAGTTTGTTATATAAATCGTTTGTTATTAATAATAACATCGATTCGATTTTCCATTCACTATTCGTTAATAATCGCTGAATATGACAAACGATACATCTTCGCCTCATCACTACCAACGTCAATGTGACAGCGTCAAAAATAGGAAGTAAGATAATCCCCTACTATAACGGCTTGTAAAGCGTGATACAACTCAACACGCCACCGCCGTATAGATTCCAGTGTAACCGAATGTCATTGCCATTCCGAAGCTGTCATGTTGTACTTGACAAAAACAGTGTACATAACACAGCTTAAACTAACTTCAAAACATACCGATTAATTACAGACTGAGATAATAGCGCATCTCCAAAGGCAAACCCACGTCTCAGTTCAATGTCAGCACTACTCCTTAACACAACCGCCTTAGGTGCAAATCCCATTATAATGTTATTCATACTTGAACTTGGTTTTCAGTCCGGAATGTCCGTAGGTGTCATAACATTTATTATGATAGTACAAAAGGACCGTGTGGCGCGTCAGTAACTTCATATTCTCATCAGGTTTCTACTTTAGTAAATGGCCATTGTGAAAAGGACATCAGAATGACATGTTTTAATGGATATTAGAAATAGTTGTGTATCTTAAAAGCAAACTGCCAGTCTTGGCGTAAGTAATTATATCGGAAAGGTAACTTACATACTTAATAACTAAACACGGTATCTGTCGGGCAATTTAGTTTTGATAGCGTCGTGTTCCGCGTAACAGCCTTACAAATCCCAGATAGATTTTTGAATTTGATACCTTCTTTAATTCCTTTTAGGGTTCGATACTCGATTTATATTGGTACTGGATCAAGTACACGTGGTTCTTAAGAGGGGGTGCACGACGTTTTATATAATTTCACTTAATCTATTTTGGTTTGATATACCATTGCTTATTATAATGTAACGGTATGGTATAATATTGTTTTAGATAATTTTCAAATGATCTAATGTAAAAAGTGATATAATGATTTATGGCTATAATAACAATTAGTATAAAAGACATTTACTATAAATATCACTGAGTATAAAACTTGTTTATCATAATGAGTTACTTGACATAATTTGTCTCTGACATAATCTTACTTGACATCATTTTCCCTAATTTCATTTTACTGCAACGATTAAAAAACATTTAGATATGCTAAAAACCCTACAGATGCGCCCTTTAATATTGCGATTGCGATACTTTAATAAACTTTCGCTAATAAGTTGGGTTAGGTTAGATTTAAAACTGTGACCTTACAAAATAAACAATTGATAGAAAAGGGGATTAGATTAGGTCAAAACATTTAAGCAACTCGAGTGCTGCACAAGTTCTTAAAAAGCCCATAAAGGGCTCGGGGCTAGCCCCCACACTAAAAAAAACAACAAATGATCGTCAATGGTATTATTTGTAGGTTAGGTTAGGGTTCACTTGTGTCCCTTAGAGCGAAATTAGGCACCCCGCGAAGCGGGGTGACGTCGACACGCTGGCGGTTAGGTTAGGTTACATGCTACAATTTAGATTTTTTGATATAGCGGGATATTAACATTTCGGACTTAATACTTTTCGGTACTAAAAACTTGTTGGCAAATGATACTTCGGAATTTTTACAAGTGTTGATTCGAATCATAAGCGAAATAAAATTGCAGCGAACTGAGAAGGGGGGAAAGTAATGAACAGGGAAACGTACTTTCGGGCAAACAAATAATTAATAAAATGGGAAACGTTTTCGGGGTATTAATTAAATAGGTATAAAATAGGTAACCGTTGAACTGCGACCATACAGCGCGCGCGCCGAGCGAGCGAAGCGAGCGTGCCGCGGTAGCGGCCGGCGAAGCGCCAGAACCGTTTTTTTTTATATAATACTTACTTTACATATTATGTAAGTACTTACAAAAGTCTACGGAGGTCAACTTCTTGGCAGACATTGGTATATGAAAGTGCAATTATTTAAAATAATATGTATGTTAAACATTATTTGTGTCATAAATGCGTTATATGAAAACGTAATTATTTTATGTATGTTAAACATATTTATGTTATAAATGCGTTATACGAAAATAGAATTATGCCACTTGCAAATTATGTCATTTTGCCTGATATATCAATTGATAATTAGAGTAAAGGAAAACATAGCAAAAAACCGTTGTATCAAACGTTACATTATACTAAATAACTTTATGCCATTTTAATGTACATCAAGTGTATGTTAGTTTTTCTGACATTATATGAAACATTACGCATCCTCTATGAGGATAGCACTTGTCACAGTACATACAGCAACGTTTTATGAACGTTAGAAGTGTTCTGTTGGTACCTATGTACTCGTAGTTTGTAGGGAAAAAGTTTGTTGTTGTTTCGAACCGTAAATTTATGGATATTCACTCCAACAATGCTGTCTCTGTACAATGTACCTACTACAATTTCCTAGTCGGAATTACATCGTATGCAAATCAAACAAGCAATCACTATCACATATTGTCTGCCTCATTGGATTCTCTGCCGGACGCCTATATGTAGTTACCGAAATGGATCGATGGGTGCAATAACGAATTTATTTATTTATTTATTTAAGGACCACCAACGGATGACACATCTGAACAATACAATTAGCTTAAATACAAAAAAAATCTAAGTAAGATGCTTAGCCTCTTAGGTGACCACAGCTCACACATGTGTAAAATCAAGAGTAACAAAAAAATATCATATGAAATTACATGAAGATTCAGATTTTCAGATAATAGTAAAACAAGTAAAACATTTAAGTAGGTAGGAACATTTAAATTTTCGCTTATAAAAAGTAGAATGTTTGTAAATGGGAGAAGTTAAATATATTATCTATCTATCCTATACCCCAGGATATCGTCCCTTAAGGCGACGTAGCGACACATCACCCATCAACATCATACTATTAAATAACGCAACATTTTAAAGCACCTGAGTTTATATAATTACATTGATTTAGTGTAATCATAATAATGATGATGAGTGTACTTAGGTGCCAGTGCGGACCTCGGGCTCGTTTAGACCGCTTCCGGGTAAAACACTTAGGACAATGACGATTAATTGATTAATTTTGTACTTTGTACTAATACATTTTTACTCAATCGTGCCATTAAATATTGACGTTACGTTCTTTATTATAGGCTGCGAAGTGTCACGTTTCAGGTGCTGCCAGAAAAGAGGCCTGAAGGTTGAGGTCTGAAGTTCTGAGTCACACTGGCGTGGCGTGGCGCGGCCTGCCAAGTTTACTATTGACCGCCTGCAAACTTATCTTTTTTCACTTGATGACATACATCATGGCGTTCAGCCCTTAAGGAGATGCCTTGATTTGAGTCGTACACGCCCCCTAGACCGAGACACGCGGATGCCTTCCGCCCACGAGAAAAAAGAGATTTAATTCTCTTCGGGAATCGCTGTTTTGGAACTTCGATAAATACCTAACTTAGTGAAGTTTTATTAAATTTTCATAAAGTGAGATTTTAGATGAGATCTAATACTATAGTATTAACTTGATTGTGTCGTAAAATAATGTATCGTTTGAGTAGGCTGAGTAAAAAAAGGAAAATACAGACCCAACTTTGGTTTTTTTTTCTATAGAGAAAATTTTAAGCAATAAAATCAGTCAAGAATCATATATCTGAAAATCAGACCTTATTGTTTCTTAAAGTCAGAACGGCGTTTCAAAGCACGCGATAATTTCCAATGCACCGCCTTCAAGACAATCAAACTTTTTTTTAAATTTTATTTTCATGTTTGAGAAATGCAGCGTACGTAACTCAGGCGGAAGTAGGCATTGCCTCCCTCTTAGTATTATCTTTGTGAAACTCGGCAGGCAATCCCTTAATTCCCGGCTTTTGTAGTAAAGTTCAATTAATTCGTTTTTAAGAACCGGACAAAATTATTACATTATGTATCATCATTTGCCTATGTACGTCTCTGAGAATTCACGTTCATGAGAGGGAATGCAATCCCGACACCGGCCCAATGCTGGTTCATATTCATATTCATATTCATTTATTCGGTTGGGGTCATCACATACATATTTGAACTCCTTCGCAGAAGTTTGACTTTGTTTACCCTTTATTACATAAATTGACATTTCAGTGAACTTATAACGGCTGCTTATTTATTTTGACGACCGCTTAAGCCTAATTGGTAGTGACTCTGCCTACGAAGCAAGAGGTCCTGGGTTCGAATCCCGGTAAGGGCATTTATTTGTGTGATGAGCACGAATATTTGTTCCTGAGTCATGGATGTTTTCTATGTATTTAAGTATTTATTTATCTATATAAGTATGTTTATCGTCGTCTAGTACCCATAGTACTTTCATTTTTCAGAAACAAAATCTACGTTATATTTAGTGGCGACCGTGACCAAAATTAAAATAACCGTGTGCTATAAATACAAGTACTTTTAGTTACTCAACTGCAACTCTAGAGTTTTAGCTTCAAACTTTTCTAAATTTCCAATATCCTTTGTTAACGTGCACTCGAAATCAGGGAACGCATTGTTGGCAGCATAACGAGCGAGCTGCACATTTAGCAAACTGGCTGTTTGTAATTGTATCTACCTAGTTGGAATGGTTTGAATACCCCGGGGCATCCCTTTATCGGGCAACCTACACTCGTACCTGCTGTCCGTCGCATTACCTTATATATTACTGAATGCGTTTAGACACTTTAAGGTTATAATGAGAAAATGTTAATAAATAATAAATAACGCTCCACCAAGCCGACGGAGTGGTGCCGCGCCAAAATCGGTCGATGATTGTTAAAAGTAGCGTCGAAATAATGGCAAACGCAGCTGTTTGATACCCATTACTGATGGGCAGCCATAGCAACGCGCAACGCGCCATTTGTGGGTGATTTTTACTTCCTATTTTTGACGCTGTTACATTGATGTTGGTAGTAATGAGACGAAGACGTATCGTTTGTTTTTTATTATTCTATTAACTTATCCGAATGGAAAATCGAATCGATTTAAATGCCGCCATCAAACTTAACCACGCGTTTCGCGGGACGCACTGAATTTACCCGGCGGCGCGCGCTAATTTAGCCCATTAGCCTTATAGTCCAGGCAATGAACTGACAACTTGTATGGAAAAAATGTCAATTTTGGGAATAATTTATAATAGCTCATTTTTTCTGTGTAACGGATTTATTATCAATTAAATAGTCACCCAGCGACAGAATCCGACAAAATTTCAGACATCAAAAAAATTATAAATTAACTAGCTACAGAAAAATTAGAAATAATATTAATTAATACTTTTATCTTTATTTTGGTTCATTTACATTATCTCTTTAATATTCAAGATAAATCGTGCAAAAAACGACAAGGCATGCTTCATTTAAATCTACTTAATTACTTCCGGGTGGAAAGTTTGCCGGATTCTTGAATAAAGCATCTTAGAATAACATTTTGTAATGAAATCAACAAAAAAAAACACTATTATATATTAATGTTTTTCAAAACCGTATTTTGCCTGGAGTATTAGGAGTTGTGTTGAGATTATCGAATGTGACAGACTTTTTTTAAAACTGTAATTTAAATTGGAAGCTTCTACCTGGGACCGTAGAGTTACTTTTTGGATGCACTACTTTGATGCGATTCGGCCAACTAAAATAACTATGTTTGCAAATATTACCTTCCTTTTTTAACTAGGAGCTTAACAAGGGCAGGCTAATTTTATTGACGATTAACTCAATCAGGTATCTCCGGCTAGTAATTTAGTTTGTGTTTTAATATCAGCCATTAGGCCATTCGGCAGTTGTCATTTAGATGTCATTATCGCCCACCGGTTCGACCGCTAAACAACGGACTTATCTGCGGGTTTATCTGTTCACTGCGCGGTCGAGACGCGCAACACACTGTGGTTAGTTGGGATCACACGCAATGGATTAGAAAAACCGCTGCCGCTGCCGCCGCCGCTCGAAGTCGTGGCCGGGCCGTAACGCGGTAGAGGAATTGGCTACACAATGTTTTTTCAAGGTGGCGTGTGAACCAGTTTTCTGGGTGGATCAAATGTTTAGATCAGACTAGCTACAATTGGAACAAAGGCAAAAAAGAAGGATGAAGGTCAAATTACATTATTTAGAAATAAAGATTAGACCTAATATCTACTTTGTACTTGATTTTGGGGTCATTGACCCGGAATGATCAAAGGTGACGAAGATAGTCATACTGAACCACTTTTCCCATGGGACGAAGTTGTTAAAAAATTAGGGCTATTTAAGAGTTGCGGCCAACTAGTACTTACCTAAGATAAGATAAGATAATATACCATAGCGGAATATGACGTAAAATTTCACTCATAATACTATAACGACTTATATGTCATATTATTGTGTTTTAGTAATAATTTAGATATTCGAATTTAAACTTTCGTGAGACATGTTAAAATTGACCGAGTTGAATTGATTGAGTGACATTGAATACGTGAGTTGAACCGTGTGATTAGAAGTTTTAATTTTGATATTTAAAGAAATAATTATAAGGTAACTTGTAAGTAAATATTAGTTTCTTCTATAACCTTCATGTAAGTACCTACCTAGATGTAGATATGCAAGATTCAATGTTCATCTCTGTGTGTACTTCAGTGTACATAACATAACTATTTGCATGCTGTTAAGAAATAGCTGAAGAAGGTTGGAAAATTTGGTAACCCGAGACCTGAAAATTACCCTTTTTCAGCAAATAAATCTTTATCTTATCTTATAGGGGTATCAGGGGAGCCGTTTTCACTGGTCCTTGAAGCGCTCTACCGTACACCTATCAATTTGTCACAACAACCACATCAAACGTGAATATATGAATGTTTGCTGCCTCTTTCTATCCTAAGCTGCGTAGTTGTGACAATTTGCCAGAAGGCGTAGAACGGTTGCCATTTTATCACTTATCGCTGTGGATAAGGCATCCGTCACGTTCTGACAAGTATGTGAGTGCGAGAGTGATGGATGTGTACTACAAGTGATAAAATGGCAACCGTGCTACGCGTTCAGGTGTACTAAAAATAGTTATAAGTTATAATGGCGTCAACGGCGGGCGAGGGAGTTAGGAGGGGCGGGGGGAGGGGGTTCTGTTAGATGCACATGATTTGATTCATGTGTATCCTCTCCGTCGAGAAATCCCGAACAAGGTTCCCGCATGGTTTTAATTGACATATTTCGCTGCGTCTTTCACTTTCACAGCTGATGGCTTTCAATAGGTAGTCGTTATTCCGCATGGACCTATGATACTCAGGACAAGCTATGGTAATAATACTAATAATAATATACCACGTGCGAGCGATATAATATACTTTGTTCATTCGATCCACGGAGTTTCAGTAAATAACACGCACGTCATCTCATCTTCGGAATCCCGATAAGTGTGACAGAAAGAGAAATATCATTCATTGTGCTTCTCATAGTTCCACTTTTTTTATTTGCCATTACTGGTTTTGGTATGAAGTTGTGGCACATAAACCATTACCCGTCCAAATTGAGTAGGTTCTTTATGGCAAGTCATCAGCCATTTTAAGACCAGTTATTCCGTCTGCGGGGAGCAGGCGCATGGGTATAATGTTATCGTATTTTATAAAACTTTCATTTTAATTGGAATCTTGTGCGCTGGAGGGTAGAGTTGTTTTTGAATGGACTATTTAATGCAATTCGGCCAACTCAAGCATATATCGACTGACTTAACGACCAATGGGAATGCGCCTTTAGCGCTTCTTCATGAATTAACCGCAAATTTATACAAAATTGACATAGTTTGACACCTGAGATGAGCGAAGATATGTTTTAAATAATCATATTCATGCTCAAACTCATTTATTCATCATGGATAAATTTATTTATAGTAACTAGACTAGCTTCTCCTCGCGACTCCGTCTTCGTGAAACTCGTGTAAGTATATTGTAGCTACATACAAACTTTTACCACCATTTCACCTCCTTAGGGGATGATTTCCGGGAGTCAAACTATCTCTATACCAAATTTCATCTAAATCGGCTCAGCGGTTTAAGCGTGAAGAGGTAACAGACTGACAGACAGACAAACAGTCTTGCGCATTTATATAATATAAGTATGGATATATATTTGGCATCTTGCATATGCTTGACATCTAGGTATCAAATATGTACATCCATACTAATATTATAAATGGGAAAGTGTATGTGTGTGTTTGTTTGTCTGTCTTTCACGGCAAAACGGAGCGACGAATTGACGTGATTTTTTAAGTGGAGATAGTTCAAGGGATGGAGAGTGACAGGATAGTTTTTATCCCCGAAATCATGGGATGAGGATGAAATGAATGTGATGAAATTCGGGGGATTCTTAAGGGGATGAAATCGGGGGGATTCTTAAGGGGATGAAATGGGGGGTAAACGTTTGTATGGCTGCGATATAAACGAGTTCCACGCGGACGAAGTCGCGGGCAGAAGCTAGTAATTATATATTAAAGGTGTCTCCGCCAATTTATGATTGATTGCAGACCAATGAATCTTTAATATGGCGCTGACAGCTGTCAGTCCATAGAAACTTGTCAAACTTTCCATACATGCAGATTTTAACGAACACCGCTTACGATTACAGAAGGTTTGGTGCGACCCACCCTGTATACGAGTATATACCACAATGATGTGTACCTATCTTTAATTTCATTTATTCTTCTGATTCCATGAATAGGTTATGCGAAGATAAACCCTTACTACTTGCTCCCAGTCATAATTTTGTTCTGTAGGTATCTTGTATGCTCGTCCGAAATGACACTCTTTTAATAAAAGCTTTCAAAACTTTCCACTACCGCAATATCCCACCTCATTCATCAATTTACTTATTGTATCGTATGGAAGAATACTCGTATTTTTATCAATCATCATTTATTGTGCAACGCAGATGAAAACTTGACAACCCTAGCGCGCAAGCATTAGCGAGAAAGCAAGGATCGATATGCATCAACCTATCAAGGTAGATGGACCTAAAACCTAAATAAATATTTAAAATAACTAAAAAATAACATGCATAGGAGTGAATGACTTAGGACCTTCTTTAGAACCAACTTGTTTTTGAAACGAGCGGCCGAAGGTCTTCGTTTCGGCTGGGGCAAAAATTCTTTCAAATGTTCTCTACAGACCGGATTTCCGATTTTTGCTCTCGATTTTCTTAAAATTTTGTGAGCAAGTTTTTCGAAATTAAGAGTCCGCAGTAAGCTCGATTCTCCATATAAACGTAGTTACGCTCTCATTTTAAAACGACGTGTTGGATTGTAACGAAACTTTGCATGTTCAATGAAATGAGGTATATCTATGTCTGAAATAAGTTTACGTAGCTTCGGCAACCATAATAAAAAAAATACAGCGAATTTAAGTTTTTCATACAAAACTAGTTTTTGCTGTATTTACTTTGTTTTATAAATTGGAACCATATTATCTAATTACAGACATAGATATACCTCATGTCATTGTATATGCAAAGTTTCGTCACAATCGAACACGTAGTTTTAAAATGAGAGCGTAACTACGTTTGTATGGGAAGGTGAAATTCGGCCGAGCTTACTGCGGCCTCTTAAATAAATACATTCGTCTTTTTAAAAAGGCAGGTTCGCGAGGTTTATCGCTGGCAGACTAGTTTGTAGTATGGTTCGGAGGTTTCTGAGGTAAAAGGAGACAATTTCAACCCGTTTCAACATCCGTGTGCCAGCTAATCGGTGTCAAGATAAATCATACCCTAAGTCGACGTGGTCAGGTCATAGTTTTCAATGTATCACGCAGGTTCGTAATGTTGTCTGCATTTAGGTCTAGACTCTCTCTGAATGCGCCACTTTAACTAGACTTGACTCTCTTATAGGCTTTTGTCCATTAGAATGTTAGTACGGTTTTACTTGTTTCTACTTTATCCTTTTTTTTCTCCGTAGAGAAAAGAAAACTTTCGGGGGGAACGTCAGGGGTCGCTTTCCATTTTTTGCACCATCCCTTGAGCGCATACAAATGTTAGATTCTTATTTTAAATAGCATTAAATAATGTTGGCTTTTTTGTCGTTCAAAGAAGTATGTGTCTTTGTAAAAAAAATACCATTACTACTTTAATAAAGTGGGGAAAACTCGCAAAGGCAGAACTTCAAGGGAAATCCTGTTATCGCAGCCGCAATATAACAAAGCTATTTACAAGCGGAATGCATTTAATATGCGTATTATTGTCGTCCACAACCGTCTGCCCGAGGGATTAAGGACGTCGGATGGTAACTTGTTCAAAGCAGGCTGTTAGATAAAAGTTTTTACGTCACACCTGGCCATAATGCGAGTTTTACTGCACGCTGCGCATACGGGAAAACTCGCATTGTGGCAAGGAGAAGACGTAAAATTTTGTACTGAACACGGGCGGGAATTCGTAAAGCCCCAGAGCGCATATTTATGGCCCTCACCTTCGGTTCGGGCCACAAACACCTGCGATCTGGGGCATTCATGAATTCACCGCCCTAGTTACGTAATGTACTATTACGTCACATCCGGCCATAATGCGAGTTTTACTGCACGCTGCGCGTACGAGAAAACTCGCATTGTGGCCAGGTGAAGACGTAAAATTTTGTACTCAACACGGGAGGTAATTCGTAAAGCCCCAGAGCGCATATTTATTTATTTATTTACACAAACACCTGCATTCTGGGGCATTCACGAATTCACCCCCCTAGTTACGTAATGTACTATATTAGTGTTAGATGTTTTCTGGAGCAATATAAGATTGTTCAGTTATAGACCTAGAACTTATTGTGATATGATAACGTATATTTTTATTATTTTTCATATTGGTCAAAGCGGGTCCCGGTCTCCTTTAGGGGACAACCGGGAACAATGCCAGGAGGATGATTATTCTTTTTTTATTTTGACATGTAAAACATCAATCTAAACAATATGTAATGTAAATAATTATGTGAATTGAATGTTAGACTTAATAAATATTTGCCTCAGAGCATAAAATACTATAGAGCGGACAAGCCGCCGGCGGCTGTTTCGCACATGTCAGCTCATTGGGCATACTCCGCCATACATTTACCGTCCGTTGTCCACCGAGAAAGTTCCGTTTTTTGCCAAAATGCCGAGTTGTGCTATAATTACTTGCAAACATCGCAGTGATTTGATTCATTCCCACACCAATGGATCACTTTTCAGATGCTAATACTATAAATACTATTTATTTCAAATGAAACTACGAATTCAAGAAGTTGCGACAGGCATATTTAATACAAATCGCGCGGCATGTCCGATCTCCTTATTTCCTATATCTGTGATATTTGCATAGGTATATTCTACACCGGCTAGAATGAAATGAAGAAAATGGGTACATACGAGGTGGTAAATATCTGTTTTGGCCATTTCCCTGCGACATACATTATAATTTAGAGTGCGCCAAATTCGGCTTGGGTAAGCATGCAACAATAAACTAAGTCTAAAAATTAAATTATTTATACAAAGGTAATTTTTTCGTTTAATAGAGTATACACACAGTTCACATAGCCAGGCAAAAAACTTATTTTTAAACATTTTAGTGGGAAGTTCCTTAATGTCCCTGCGAAGTTTGTTGTAGGTATATACCAGCTTAATACACATAAAGTAGGGGCAAGTTGTGTATGTAAGTCGAGCGTAAGGTACCTACAAATAATAAACCCTTTTGTCTAGACATGCGGCTCCTGTAAGCTATCACGTCACAACTTTTTATGAAAATCCCTTTTTAACCGTGCACAAAAGATGCTGTTTCATAGATATCTATAAATAAGGATGGTAGTGACATAAGCTTGTGACGTTTAAAGACGGGTTTACATGATTCGCGCGGCCCCAATGCGAAAATAGGGCATTACGAAAGCTTTTGGCATAGCTGTGGAGGTCCCCCATATGGACAAGCTATGCTGTGAGCGCAGCTTCCAGTGTTACCGTTAGTTTTCTCAATGGGTAAATTGACCTATTTATTTTGGTGCATACATTTTCCACTTGGATTTTAAAATCACAGAATTTAGATTATTAAGCTTCCGGGCAATTGTTTCCAGGTGATTTTAATTGTAAAATAATTTTACAGTTAGTTTACGTGTGTTGTTTACTCTTCTGCGTGACACTAAGTGTTTTATTTTATTTTAAAAACACTAAAGAAGCAACAAAAAAAATAACTATGATGACTCATTACAAGATGCTACCTCAAAATGTGTATTGACAGCTGTGATATATATGATCTAGGAATTCGAACCAACGACCGCCCCTTGATAGCCACATGCCTAAACTGAACCACTAGGCTAACGTAGCTTTTTATCGTCTCCCATCTGTCCATCACTTCCGTGGCCTATCAAAACACAGAGCTACCTAAATTCAATGGCTGGCCGACAAAGCGAGACTTGTCTTCCTAAACGTTTTTGCCATATGTCCCGGCGATCTTCAAGCTGAACTGGCGGGAAATGAAAAATAATGGGTGAAATTACAAGCATTACAGTTTGTTTCGATCTGTTTCAAATGGGCGGCGCAAATTCCGCTATAAGTGCAGTCAGCAGCAGAAGTAGCTACGCAAAATAACACGCTCAAAATTATCTAGACGGCCCTTGATCGCTTAGACAGTCGGATGAAGGTTTTTTTTTATAATTGGACAAACTTACCCAAATCGACCTAGTCCCAAACTAAGCAAAGCTTGTACTATGGATACTAGACGACGGATAAACATACCGACGTAGCTACTTTTGCTGCTAAGTTGTAGGTCTCTCTTCTTCCGTCTACAGTGTTTTTCATTTTTTTTTATGGCGCGACCCTTTAAGTACGGAAAAAAGCCAATCGCTACCCGCCGCTCATCTTAGCTTAACTGTATTTTTTTAAATAAATATTGAATCTGTACGTCACTTTATTTCAACAATATACGTGTGGTCCCCATGGGGTAAACAGGGAGTCAATTGATCTGACTATTAATATTGGTGCACGGCACTGAACTTTGTGATTATGCTGTCATTTATATCACGTCTGGAAGTGCGCAAAACACATTAAAATTAAATTGAACCGCCCCCCAGTTTATAGTATCTGAGCAGTGCAACGACCTTTGATCAAAATGGCGGTGCTTACGAAATTGTTTTGACATTTGCAATGTTACAAAATGGCCGCTGAGATTGACCGCTCCGAGTAAACGGTCTATTCCAAAATTGGTACATTAATAGACCTTCTATGATGCAATGCATAGTACAAATAGTTGTTTTGTTCGCGATTGCGTATTGAGTGTACTTACGAGCAATAAAATGGCTGTGGATGGATGTGGATGGTAAATGTTCTAAGCAAACAAGTTTCCTAAGACATGAAGAAAATTTATTTTTTTAGGAAATTTCTCGTAACGAATCGTATAATATTATGCGAACTGAAGTTACTAATAATCTTAGCAAACAAACAGTTTTTGTTTCACACTACTATGATACCCTATTCGGTATTTATAAGAGTTGAAAAATAGTGTGTTAATCGCAATGCGATTTCAATGAAAACCAATTTGAAACGCAAAAAAAATGCATTTTTATGTTTGAAAAGCACTTTATCGAAATATATGTCAAACTAGTGCAATATTTCTCTTAGATTTACTGGTTAAACGAAGTAACTTACTAATGCGTCATATGTGTATACAGAAACTGTCTCCTAAAAAAACCATTTATTTCAAATTACAATGTACTTAGATCAGCTAATTATACATATCCTGGACCTTAATCTTAATATAATACATCCTCCACAACCAAACATTATTCACAAACGGCAACTATGTCTCATCTGCCTATGGTAATAAGTATTTGGGCAACCCGATTTGAGCTCAATTCGGGTGAAAATACGAAGAAAACAAATTTTCCCGATTGGTTCGAGTTCTCGCCCAAGTAAACCCTATATTCCAAATTTCATCGAAATCGTTGTAGCTGTTTCCGAGAACGTGATTGCAAGGGGGCATAGTTTAGATCAAATAAAATTAATTTCTCCAAGTCAGTACTATCTTAACTCTTACTGTTCAAGATATTCAATATTTTATCTCAGTTTACCAGTAACCAGTGTAAATGGCTCTTAACTGTGACGTCATAACAGCTTTTTTTAATTTTGTGATGTTCCTATACTACAAGAAGGTTTACAAATTGAGTTCGTTCGATATTAGGCACGAACTCGGAGGTGCATATTTTTTATTTAATGTGTTTTAAGACCCTTGTAAGACAATAACCGTGTATAGGTATAAATATATATACAATTATTGCTTGTTTAAAGTATAGGATAGGACATTTGAATATTCATCGACGACCATATTCAAAACAAACAATCGATACATCTCTAACCCTAAAAGCTATAAAATTTAGCATTTCCTTATAAACAGCACTGCGATGCTCTGGGAATTCCCAGGCGGCAAAGAATTTCCACATAACATATAATATAACTGTTCCTATCCCTCCAACTCGGTACATGTCAGAGGCTTTCTTTCTAACTAGTATCCCATAAGACCGGTAAGAAGTCGGGCAGTGTGCCACAGACACATACCTATACGCACACAACCTCCCGCGTAAGTGAAAGCCGCTCGCGCGACGCCGTCTCGATCGAGCGGAGATCGTTCGATATTTTTAATCGAAAGTGAACATTGTTATTGTTATGGTTATGACACTCGGGATTATCATGTTAGCCAGTTAATTGTCGTAGTTTGTGTAATGACGGTATTTACCACTATCTGCTTTCTTGCGCGATTAGTGGCTGTTTTTTTGTCAGCCGTGGGATTTAGCTTTTGCCTATTAAATTCCATGTAACGTTAGAAGAATGTTAATGCACAAATTCGCCTACCTCTTCTTTTATCTAGGACTAGCTGCCCGGCCCGGCTTCGCACGGTTTGTTTTCCATTTTCCCGTAGTAATTAAGCATTTACCCGCGGTAAAAAGTAGCCTATGTTCATCAGGGATAATATCGGCTTCTATTAATGGTAAAATATTTCATTTCATTTCAAATCGGTCCAGTAGTTTAGGAGCCTATATTCAATACAAACAAACAAACGAACAATCAAATTTTTCTCTTTATAATATTAGTGTAGATTAGTGTAGAATATCACTGGGCTTCTGCCCGCGACTCCTTCCGCATGAACTCGTAGCTCCATACAATATTTAGGTACCTACTATTACATCGTATATAATGCACTGTGTTTAGAACATCGTTTGTATACCGATGTCATTCTATTAAATATAACAATCAATACTTATAAGAGACATTGAGTCTAACTTACTGTATATAAGTATAAATAGTGTGTTTTTTTGTTTATTTATCATAGAAGAAAAATCATCTAGAATTTTTAGGTAGTTTACCATGTAAGTATTACAGTTTAAGTAGAGTAGAAGTATTAGTTTTTCCACTTCTAAATATTTCCAATCTCAATGATTTTTTAGTACGTTATTGACACACTAAAAGACTGGGTGTTCCTTTTATCAAAGTTTGCAATAAATTAAAATTTATAGGCACCTACATTTTTTTAAAGCGAAACCTATTAAACTAGATATGATTATGTTGAAGCGATCGATATCAAAATCGAAGTGATTTGTTAAGATTTAGTTAGTGGAAAACGATTTATCCCGAAATGGAAATTTCATATAAAAAGTACCTATTGTCAGTCGCGAGCTGCAAGCTATACTTCCCTATTAACGTCATGCATAAACTGCCATTCGAAGTAGTCAAACGGGTGAAAGCGACAAGATATCAATAAGTGCTCAGCTACTTAATGAGTTCGACTGTACACACAGACTTCTCTTATGAAATTCCAAACTAACCAAACGACTATGCCACTAATTGAGTGTACTAACGACCCCAATTAAGAGTGCCGATTAAAACCGAAATGATTACTATATTAGGGAGCCCTGTTTACGTTTTCTGCTATTATCCGAGAATCGATACTGAACCGATTTTGATAAAGGTGTCATTCGAGTCGAAATATGCTCCGGTAGACATAGACTAGGTACCTTAGGTACCTTGATTTTTTTCTTTTTTTTTCATGTAGGCGGGTTGCAGGTTTTTGAATTGTTATGTAAGCTTATATCACATGCACTATTCGAAAGTTGTCATCAAAAATTGCCATCGATTTTTAAACCACTTCGCACTTTGGTATACTTATCTAAGTTCGGTTTATTTATTTAATTGTATGACATACATTATTTTTGGCCTTTAAAGTTTGTCACTCTTTAGTAGGTACCACCCAAGGGGCACGTGCAAGGTTGTGGTAGGTAGCTCCTGCGGACGCGAGTAACAGTTGTCCCGCCTTTGTCAAATGATGTTCGGTAACAAAACATGAATGTACTTATTTTAATATAGTTTATAAATTCTGAACTGTTAAATGACGTTTAACTAATGTTATTAATAAATAATTGAATTGAATTGAATTTAAATGCAATATTATAGCCGAGCTGAAAAGTGAAGATTGGGACGGATGATAGACGGAGGAACTTCTAAACTTCGCAAGATAAAACCGTTGTGTTGGGGATGCCTGTGGCCGTAGACAAGGTTACAATCGACAAGCGCTAACGCCAATAGAGAACTAATAAAATGTATGGGAATGACAGCTGTCAACGAAAAGTGTTTCGTCGCCTTCTGTCATCCCCATACATTTTATTATTTTCTATTGGCGTTAGCGCTTGTAGATTGTAACCTTGTCTACGGCCCCTGAGCATTTCGAAAGTTAAATCTAGCTTTAGGATTAATATTCACCAAGAGATGTGCGAAGCTCTGCTTTCATATATTTTAATTGTCCTCTGGTTGTCAAATAAACGAGGTGTCCAATATACGAAACCACATTTCCGAATATCTATGATGGACACACTAAATCACACAGATGTTTTTGCAGAGTCTTAAATGTGTTTGATAAGGTAAAACTGGCTTATGATACTAGAATACAAAGATAATATAGAGAGACTAGATAGTTATAATAGACCGTCCAACCTTAGAAATTTACCCAACGAGCCCTATTTTAAAATACCAAAGAACAACCATGAATATGGCAAGCGGGGTATGGACCTCTTACTTACCTTATATACTGAACGGCTTCCCTAGACATGTCATAGACGACATGAAAGGGAAACCTGAAAGTATCAAAAATATCACTAAGAAGGCACTCATTAATATGGCACATTAATATAGCTTAAATATAACTATAATAATAAATAATATAATATAATACAGATATTGAAAATGTTTAGATCTAGACTAACATAACATAGATAAGCACTTAATATTATCGCACTCCTTAGTTAAGCAAAATCTTAAAATGTAAAGATTACTTTAACTAAGATCTGTAAAAAACTATTCTTTTTTCTGAAAATAAACAGTTTAAATTTTTTTTTTTTCAGTTAATAGGTTACTTATAATTGGTATATGCCCAACGTCAAACGCCTTTAATATACTTGTTTTAATTCTAGACGAACTAAAAAATAACTTTACAAAAGAGTTTTATCGCTCAGCGATTATGGCGCTAAATAGGACCAAGAACAGTTCAACTTAACGTCAAATATTGAGATTTATCCACACTAGCTTAAATGACGGCCTCGTGCGACAGCGGAAAAGTCCTGCTATTGAACCCACCAACATCGAACAAGATACTACAGGCCAGATGTCTTAGGGAGAGTTGCACCGATTTCCAATTACAGACCTGTCAACGTTGAATACGGCGCCGGCTTCTGTCAATCCATAGAAACTTGTCAAACTCTCCATATTCAGATTTTAACGAACATCGTTCGGTTACGAGTTGGTTTCGGTTGCCAGTGGTGCCACCCACCCTTAGACTAATGTTCGATACCCGAATTAGCATTGACTAACGTAATTTATTTAAGCTCTATCCTTTTCTTTCGCTTACAAATTAAAGGTGAGCCCGAGTTAACTGTTAATTTTGCAAGCTTGAATTATAGTTTCACCTGTCCCGGTCTGTGGGTAGGTAATCAAATGTTACAAGTTGAATTTCTCATTTCCTGGGGGCGTTGATGTTTGCCGTTTTGTCACTTCTCGCCGTGAATAAGACAAACGTCACTTAAACACTTTGCATAGTTGGGCGTTTAAAAAAAATGTGTATCCAATTAGCGAGAATTGTTAAACAAATATTTACTCAGAGTCAGTTTTGAGAGACACAAATTATGAGATACATAAGAGACATTGAGTCTAACTTACATACAAGAAAAATCGTCTAGTTTTTGTAGATAGTTTACCATGTAAGTATTACAGTTTAATTAGAGTAGAAGTATTACTTTTTCCACTTCTAAATATTTCCAATCTCAATGATTCCCGGTAAGGGCATTTATTTGTGTGATGAGCACGAATATTTTGTTCCTGAGTAATGGATGTTTTCTATGTATTTAAGTATTTATTTACCTATATAAGTATGTTTATCGTCGTCTAGTACCCATAGTACAAGCTTTGCTTAGTTTGGGACTAGGTCGATTTGTGTAGGATTGCCCCCTATATATATATATATATATATATATGTATGGATATTTATTTATTTATTTTATTTAGTTTTTATGTCACCCTCCATCCCTTCAATAATCTACACTTAAAAAATCACGTCAATTCGTCGCTCCGTATTGCCGTGAAAGACGACCAAACAAACAAACACAAAATGTTCTATGACAGAATCTGGATGTTATTTCTCTCTAGTATTCATTAGAGCTTTCTATCGAGACTTACCTGACAAACTTTTATAACAGTTTTGCAGCGAAATGTTATAGATTAATATCTCATTGTTTAGCAATCCATACTAATGTTACAAATGCGAAAGTGGGTGTGTTTGTTTGTTTGGTCGTCTTTCACGGCAATACGGAGCGACGAATTGACGTGATTTTTTAAGTGTAGATTATTGAAGGGATGGAGGGTGACATAAAAACTAAATAAAATAAATAAATAAACATCTATACATGTATATATATATATATATATATATATATATAAGATTTGTGTAGGGCAATCCTACACAAATCGACCTAGTCCCAAACTAAGCAAAGCTTGTACTATGGGTACTAGACGACGATAAACATACTTATATAGATAAATAAATACTTAAATGCATAGAAAACATCCATGACTCAGGAACAAAATATTCGTGCTCATCACACAAATAAATGCCCTTACCGGGATTCGAACCCAGGACCTCTTGCTTCGTAGGCAGGGTCACCACCAACTAGGCTAAAGCGGTCGTCAAATGCATACAATAAATACATACATACATGCATATAATAAGTACATAGAATAGTTTTTATCCCCGAAGTCATCCCCTTAGGGAGTGAAATGGGGGGGGGGGTTACAAGTTCGTATCGCGGGCAGGAGCTAGTAATAAACAAAAAAAAGCGTAACATTAAAAGTAGGTTTTTTTTCTGAAGCCTTGGATCTTATCTACTTAACTACTTTAACTTAGGTACCTGCTGCTAGTTCGATTTATGTAAAAACACCCCCATTTCATGTATTATCGATATTGTTACAGCACATACTGAACTGAATTCGACCGCATTAAAATTTGCCCCTAGTTTTGTAAATTCACTCTCCTTGGACCGTCATGATGAATTGCCGAAATGAAATACGATTACATAAAACCAACACACTCGTATTTTGGTGTCTAAATTCTAACAATCACTTCATAGCGGGGCAAGGTTTAAAGATCAGACGTATATATTTGTGAATATATAATTAAGAGTCCGCAGTAAGCTCGCCCGAATTTCACCTTCCCATACAAACGGAGTTTCGTTCTCATTTTAAATTACGTATTGGTTTGTGACGAAACTTTTCATATAAAATGACATGAGGTGTATAAAATAAAGCAATCACAAGTTTTACAAATAACTTAAATCGGTTGTATTTTTTTACTATGGTATCTGAAGCTACATAAAATGATTTCAGACCTGGATATACCTCTGGGTTGAAGTGTGTTGTGGGCGATGGGCTAGCAACCTATCACTGCGATATCACATTTTGACGATCTTTTATACCCACATTTATGCTGAAAGTGGCACTGGAACACACGTTTCATGTGCTCTGCCTACCCCTTTTAGGGATAAAGGCGTGAATGTTATGTATGTATGTATGTACCTATGTATAAGTATCTCATGTCATTGTACGTGTAAAGTGTCTGTACAATCCAACATGTAAATAGTTTTAAAATGAGAGCGTAACTACGTTTGAATGGAGAATCGAGCTTACTCTTAATGACTCTTAATGACTTCAAATAGATAATGAGGTTCTCAATTCGTCGAAATATTTTATATGTTACCCGAAGCCCAGATCGATTTTTTTTGGGGGCATATTTCCCTGGAGGTCCCATGGTCAGGATTTTATGATGAGATCCAGAAGGAATCGAAGGAACTCTTCATATATTATAGGTACACTTGAACCGAAACTATGTTCTTATAGTAAAATTATTATATCCACTATTTTAGTTTTCTCGTACTCAGGTATCTAACAACAATGAAAATTCGCAATAGCATTAATAATTATACTTTCGCATGTTAGTTCATTTATAATACAAGTTACTACGATTAGCAAATTTTATACTATGTAAACAACTTAAGACTAGTAAGTCAGGCAACCTTTCATCGTATTTGTCACAGAACAAACACTAACTAGACAGTTTTAGTATTCCGTTCAGGAATATATATACAAACCAATCACAACCAGCGTTTGCCTTAGATTATCCACGTAGACCGTTACCATACAAATTTCCATCCCCGCAGTTCACACCCTTTAAGGCATGACGTCAAGATGAATAAGTATCCTATTTCCGGATACAAACTTTGTACCTAAGTACCAAATACAAAATATAAAGTACATAAGAGAACAGACAGATGAAATTACTTTCGCACAATTTGGTAAAAGTTAATAAGTATATACATACATATCTTAGTTGTATTATTAGTCATTTTTAATATACCCAATTTCAATTTCAGTCTCAAGTGAATTTCAACAAGAAACAGTTTTTTATAAGAAGCAAAAAATAACGACATTTATTACTTAACACAATGGCACAATTTCGACCGCGCATTTCCCAGACAAAAGGATTATTTAACTCACCTTGTGCTAAAACTGACACCAGCACGCACCAAACAACGTAAAAACGCACCAGCATTGTTGTAAACTATGCACACATTTCACACACACACAAAACGGTTCGAAATTCAAAAATCACGATCTTTCGCAAGTTGGCGCGTGCGCGTACGTTATACCATGGTCGGGTTCGAACGCGGTCTGAGCTGAGCCCCACCACAGTTCCTTTCACCGTTAACAGAGGGGAGCGAGCGCAAGGCTGGTCGGGTTGACATTAAAACAGACACGGAAATAAGCGATATAGCAGCGACATGACAGTGCTAATGTTATAATTGGAGTGATAAACGAATGAGAAAGGTGGATGCAG
Source organism: Epinotia demarniana (assembly GCA_945867215.1). Taxonomy (NCBI): domain Eukaryota; kingdom Metazoa; phylum Arthropoda; class Insecta; order Lepidoptera; family Tortricidae; genus Epinotia; species Epinotia demarniana. The sequence continues at coordinate 57,902,209 of OX244259.1, forward strand.
AGCACGGCATATAAATCCCGTACTCGTGTTAATGCGAATGTGAGGATAAACTCTCCTCTAAGAATTAATATGGTACAGACAACAAAATATAAGTACCTACACAATTTTAATACAGGTAGGTACAGTTAGCAAAATATAATCCGGTTTAATCCTGTCATACTCGTAAAATATGTACTGAAACCTTAAGAGTCCGCAGTAAGCTCGATTCTCCATACAAACGTAGTTATTACGCTCTCATTTTAAAACTAAACATTTTCATACAGAAAAAAAAACAACCGAATTGAGAACCTCCTCCCTTTTTTTGAAGTCGGTTAAAAACTTGTTTTCACTGTATTTAGTTTGTTTTATGAAATGGAACCATATAAACTAATTACAGACATAAATACCTCATTTCATTGTATTTGCAAAGTTTCTTCACATTCCAGCACGTAGTTTTAAAATGAGAAATGATGAGAACTAACCTCCGTTGGTATACTGTGACATTCGGCCGAGCTTACTGCGGACTCTTAGCTGATCTAAGAGAGATGGGACATATTTATGAGTAAGTTGTATGTAGCCATGTTTTTACACTTGACTGTAGGTACTGGATTGGATTTTGATTTAACTTTCTACTAATATGAGTACAGTTAGATATTTCGACTCTATTATGTGTGTTGTTTTTTTTTAGTGCTACGTCTGTGGCAAACAAGCTTACGGCCCACCGATGATGGTGAGTGGTTACCGTAGCCTATGGACGCTTGCAACTCCAGGGGTGTTACATGAGCGTTGCCGACCCTTTAAGAATTTATACACTTCTTTTTAGGGTTCCGTAGTCGACTAGGAACCCTAGTAGTTTCGCCATGTCTGTCCGTCCGTCCGCGGCTCCGCGGATAATCTCAGTAACCGTTAGCACTAGAAAACTGAAATTTGGTACTAATATGTATATCAATCACGCCGACAAAGTGGTAAAATAAAAAGTGGAAAAAAATGTTTTATTAGGGTACCTCCCCTATACGTAAAGTGGGGAGTGTTTTTTTTTTCATTTCAACCCTAACGTGTGATATATTTTTGGATAGGTATTTAAAAATGATTACATGTTTGTTACAATATATTTTGAACTAAGTTTGTAATTTAACTGTATAAGCAGGTGTTTATTTTACCTGTAATTTCTACAAAATCACAATGAAATGACGTGCTTTCAAGTAAAGTAAAAATGGTGAAAATCGGTTCACGCAATAAAGAATTATCCCATAAAAATCATCTTCCATACTTTAAGCTCGCGCGCAATAGTTTACTTAATTTGCCGATAGATGTCGCTGTACAAGGAACGCTCGTATCGCACATGGCGGTGCGGTGTTACTATTTTTAACGCTTAATTGGGGACACTTACTGTGACGGACGGAAAACTACGGAACCCCACACTGAGCGTGGCCCGACACGCTCTTGGCCGGTTTTTTGAAGAACCCCATACTGTAGTCCTTTGGGAAAACCTCGGCAGGGAGCTCATTCCACAACCGGAGCGTCCGAGGGAGGAAATTTATCTGAAACCGTACTGTAGGTACGCGAGCATTCAGGTTCCAGGGTGTGAGGATGAATGCCTGACGGCGAGCGGTCATCATCGTCCTAGCGTTATTCCCGGTAATGCCCCTAAAGGAGTCCGGGGTCCGCTTTGACACCTAATCCTAAGATATAGCATAGGCACTGTTTTACGAAAGCGACTGCCATCTAACCTTCCAACCCAGAGGGAAAACTAGACCTCATTAGGATTAGACCGGTTTCCTCACGATGTTTTCCTTCACCGAAAAGCTAACGGTAAGTATTCCGTACATAAGTTCCGAAAAACTCATCGGTACGAGCCGGGATTTGAACCCACGACCGCCGCTTGACAGCCGCATGCCTGAACCCCTAGGCTACCGTCGCTGCCTGACGGCGAGCCGTGCGGTGGTAAAAAACAGCCGTAGGTATCATCTTGAATAGTTATTTGGAGCACAACCCACTATTCTAGCGATAGAACATGCACAAGGAGGCGAAGTGTCTCCAGACTCAACGGTTCGATATCGCTTGTAAGAGACGTAGTACTTGCAAACTTTACGAGTGTTCAATATTCTTATGTACCTTCCTCCACTACATGCAATATTGTTTTTAGATGGGGGAAAGTTAGGCGGGAGTGGCGAGTCTGGAGCTCGAGAGGCGAGGGTTTGAGGGATAAATGAAGGGCGAGTTAATGAACGATTTCAGTTTTCAGTTTATTGACTGGATTAATGAATCTCAATTGGGAACAGTAAAGAAACCATGGACAAAAGAACGAGTTTTAGTAGGGCAGTTTCAGGTGATAATGTGGACACGTTGGACAAAAGCACCATTTTTTTAGGGTTCCGTACCTCAAAAGGAAAAAACGGAACCCTTATAGGATCACTTTGTTGTCCGTCTGTCTGTCTGTCTGTCTGTCTGTCTGTCTGTCAAGACCATTTTTCTCAGGAACGCGTAGAGGTATCAAGCTGAAATTTATATCAAATACTCAGGTCTATTGTCCCTTCGACCTGTGAAAAAATCGAACTTAAAAGTCGACCCAATCAAAAGTAACAGTCGTTTATGCTGCAAATTTTAGAGTTTTTCGACACTCGCAAAACCTACGGGGTACTTCCCGTGAACTCAGAAACTTGAAATTTGGCACGAAGCAACGTCATATAGCACAGACAAAGGAAAAATTACGAAAAGTAGACATTTTTAGTAAAATCATACAAAAAAATGTTTTTACATTTTTTCAACTCAATACCTTTTTCCTCGTAAACGTGTGGAGGTATTAAATTGAAATTCATGTCAAATACTCAGGGCTATAGGACCTTTCAGATGTAGCAAAACCAAACTTTTATGTCAACGCAATCAAAAGAAATAGCAATTTAAGTCGCATATTTTGAAATGGAGTACTCGCAAAAAACTCAAAACCTAAAGGGTACTTCCCGTTAACACAGAACCTTGAAACTTGGCACGAAGAAACTTCATATAGCACAGACAAAGGAAAAATTACGAAAAGTAGATGTTTTACGTAAAATCATACAAAAATCATTTTTTTGAAATTTTAAACTTACTACCTTTTTACTTGTAAACGCTTAGAGGTATTAAATTGAAATTCATATCAAATACTCATGTTTATAATACCTTTCAGTTGTAGCAAAATGAAAGTTTTATGTCTACGCAATCATAAGAAATAGCAATATAAGTCGCATAATTTAAAACTGAAAAAGGTGTATGTGAAGTCCCCAACCCGCACTGGGCCAGCGTGGGGACTACTGCCCGTTCCCTCTCATCCATGGTAGAAGGCCTGTGCCTAGCAGTGGGACGTATATAGGCTGATTTATATTATTATATAAGTATTATAGATAATCTCAAGGGTATCAAAACATAAAGGTACTCTCCCGTGAACTCAGTTTTATGTCAACGCAATTTATTTATTTATTGATATAGTACCTAACATTTATACCTTAACAGCAAGGCCAAAGCGGTACAAACTTAATATGTAACAAGAAGAAAAACATAAACAACAACGACTCTTAAGTATGTTGAACTACAGTATTCGCAGGCATCTCGCATTCTGCCACTCTCCTGCATCCAATCATCAGTCGCGCGGCCGAACTCGCAAACAGATCACACTGTGGGTGCGCTTGGAGCACGGACTTGAGGAACGCTAACGCGCGCGCAATGGGATCGTGCGCGTGCGCCCGGCACGGCCAGCAAGGGGTGATTTCGCGCGCGAACGTACCGATCAGGGACAAAGAGACGCACGAATGCATCGAAGAGACCCATACAATCGACCTTTCCTCGCAATCCACTTATTTTGGCGTTCGCAACTACTCGCAAGGAAATCAAAGCCTAAAGGATGATTACTAAATTGATAAAGTGACCCTGTTTAAATTTATGCTCCCCCAGCTTTCCACATTGTAATGTTACGGATTCCATTTTCATTTATCATTTAGTAATAAACATACTACAACTTTTGCTTGTTTGTACGGAACCCTCGGTGCGCGAGTCCGACTCGCACTTGGCCGGTTTTTTTTCAGGTAAGTCCTTGTTAGATCCATAGCTTTAAGTTTTTGATAGGAACCAACTCCGCCGTCGGCCGTCTTTAATTTTATGGCGGTCATTTTGAATAATACGTATATATCATTCATATCTCGAGTTCTGCATAGCGTAGAATCACAAACTTGGTGTCTAAATATACATATTTGTAGGCAAGGAATTCAACTAGATAATATTTAGGGTCGAGTTCTCAAAGGATATCAAACGGAACCCTGTTCCTAAGTTTCCTCTGTCCATCCGGCTCCGGCTGTCTGCGTATCAGCAATAGCTATGGTACGTGTTTGTGAGAGCACTGGATCGATACATATTTTCGCACTTGACTGTACGCCATGTAGTAGCGGCAACACACTCAGCTGACTATTGGTGGACTTTAAAACGGGTTGAGTGTGTTGTCGATGGTACACTGCGTTCAATGTCAATACTCGTAAAGCTGTAAAGTAGATTATTTAGTATTTAGTAAATTAATTACACACATTCGCCGACAAACTTTGGTAACCTCAGTTTGGAGATGAGCAAATGTATACTTACCGATAAGATGTTTTGAAGATATAAATAAATTAAAAAAAACATATTAAAATTTTCACAGAAGTTGTTTTTCTATTGCTGCTTTAACATACAATCATAAAAATAAAAATAAATTTTAAATTAAACTGCTCTCATGAGACGTTATAAGAATCGGTATATCTCTAGAACCGTAATATGTAGACACTTGAAATTTCTGCAGATTATGAATTACTATAGCCTCTATAATAACAAGTATTAAAAATATAATAACGTAAATCATTGTTTTTTAACATAACTTAAACCAACTCTACGAACAAAGATGTTTTACAGGCATGTTGTATGTGCAGTGTTATATCTGTAAAATACTTATCTAGTTGAATTCCCTGACCCCAAATATGTATATTTAGACACCAAGTTTGTGTTTGTAAATTGATGATATTAATAAACCACATTTATGACAATTTGTTCTATAGCACTCTGCCCCAGTTATAATATAATAAATAAATAAAATAATAAATATTTGGGGACCATCTTACACAATTCGATCTATTCCCAAACTAAGCAAAGCTTGTACCTACTATGGGTACTAGACGACGATATATACATACTTAAATAGATAAATAAATACTTAAATATATAAAAAACATCCATGACTCAGGAACAAAATATCCATGCTCATCACACAAATAAATGCCCTTACCGGGATTCGAACCCGGGACCTCCCCAGCTTCGTAGGTAGCGTCACTACCAAGTAGGCTACAGAGGTCGTCAAATAATGCAAATTAAAATGTCAATAATGAGTTTAATGACTAGATTTTGGTGTTCGACTGAACGGAATATTAACAGGATCGTCATTACAATACGTTCTACAATATAGCGCCAACCGGCCGTATTACATTACAGCTAGCTGTATTACAATATAGCCTGTATTATAATACAATATATATTACAGCTAGCTATTTTGTATTTAATTTTGTATTGCGGCTGGTGGATGATTAGCGGGATTGTCAAAGGGCTCTGTTAGGTACGACGGCGAGCGAAGCGAGGAGGAGTGTTAGGCAGAACTGCGACCCTAACCGCTCGGCCACGACTTTGGTCTTAAGCGACCTGCGACCAGCGTTTTATCTGTTCATTGCGCTTGATCCCAACTAACCACAGTGCGTTGCGCATCTCGACCGCGCAATGAACAGATAAAACGCTGGTCGCAGGTCGCTTAAGACCAAAGTCGTGGCCGGGCGGTAAAACATGTTCGCTTCTGGCGCTTCGGCGGCCTTACCGCCGCACGCTCGCTTCGCTCGCTCGGCTAGCGCGCTACAGGGTTTTTTACTTTAAATACGTTTTACTAAATACGACCATCCACACTAGTAAGTTTTAGTTTTATACAGGGGTTAAAGGTATTAAACTGAGAAACATTTATCTTAATATAAACATAATTTTATTTATTTTATCTTTTTGTTTTACGTGACGCTTACAGTACATTTTTGCCGTAAATCGTGACGATAAAACCTATTGTGCTAGGGCCTTTGGAAAGACTCAATATATTGTCTCGACACATAAATATAAATTTAAAGTTAGGTAGGTACTTATAATAACTCAACCAAAGACTAAAATATAAACACTGAAAATGATCTAAAAATTGGGGTCTTCAGGTGTATGTAGTTTCAGTGAGTGGAGCGACAAACATAGATAGTTATGAAATAAAGTATTCCAAGGTTCCATTATTTGAGGGAGGCCAGCAGTACTTGTGTAAATCTTGACGTAAGAGACGCGTCATCGTATGTACGGGCATAGTGAGAATGCATGTCAGGTGAAATTCAACCATGCGTCAATGTACTTAGACTTTGACAGGGAAATGTCTGCATTCTACAACGACGTTAATCTTCAGTGCGGTGAAATTTTGACAGCGCACTCAAACTACGACGTCGAGCCCCGGTACGTTTACAACGTTATAATTTGTGAAATTGGACACATACGTACAAATTACCTCACGTAAACCCTTCGTTGCAGTCACGTTCGCTTTACTAGTGGTGGGTTGACCGTACACGTTATACGGATTTTGGGGCTTGTTGTATTGGTTGCTCGGACTTTTACTACCCTGCTGGCCGTAATAGTCATATTGTGAACCTGGTTTTTGACCTTGACTTGTTACAATTTGTTTAGGTGTTGTTGCTACATATGGTAGCTTTTCTGGTTGCCCTGATGGTGGTCGCTTTCCTGGTTGCCCTGATGGTGGTCGCTTTCCTGGTCGCCGTGGTGGTGGTCGCCGTGGTGGTGGCCGTGGTGGTGGGGGCGGTGGTGGTAGTGGTGGTCTCTGTCCTGGTCTATTTCCTTGTCTATTGGCTGGATAGTCGTAATTATTTCCTTGTCTTCTTGCGCTGTCCTGGTTGTTATCTTCATACATTTCGTCATCGTATATAACTCCATTGACATCAGCACGGGGACCACTGCGTTGTATAGCAATTTGGGAATCATCATCTTGAAGTGCCGTAGCTTCCGTTTTGAATAATAGCTGACCAGTTTTAAAACTGTTTGGAACTTCTTCGATTTTATTCAAATATGAGAAATGCTTAGGTCGTTGATAAACAACTCTTTGGTTATCGAATGTAGTCTGAGTAGGCTGGGAAGCAAATGATTTTCGGCGAATTTGCTCATTTTGTGTGTCTAGTAGTCGTCTTGCGTGTTTTCTTAATTGCGGCGTGATGGGCCCTGACCCTCCGTTCCCTGGCATCATCATTTGGGATTTCCTTTTCCCGATAGAATAGCCGTGTTCTGAAAGTTTTACCAACGGAAGTACATGTTGACGTACCTTTCTAGCATTTTTAGCTATCGCCATGTCTTTTTTATCCGTATTCCTAACTTCTTCACACAACGTATGTATCACTAGAATTAATATAATTGCTGATAATATGTTCATTTTGACACCTGTGCACAGTGTTCGTGTTCGTTCGAGGCAGGTTAGTGTTGCACTCTTGCACTACGGTGTCGACTAAATATTCGTTCATACATGTCGATTTTTATGAACGCGTGTATACAGGGTGTAATATTTTCTTAAGAAAGAAAGAAAGAAAGAAAAATAATTTATTCGTGACAAAACAAAAGGTGTAGGTACACAAAAACTTAAACAAAAAACTACAAACTTAAAAATGCTTGTCACGAATTGGTCTCGCCTCAGCATAATGCTGGCTTACAAGCCAGCGCTGGTCTTCCGGCGAGACCTTTTGTGGGCCACGTTCCCTGCTGTCCGACACGGCCTTAAATTTTAAAAATCACTGAACGCAGCCGTTGCGCTTACGTCGATCAACGATCAGCGATCAGCGATCAGCGCCATCTGGCTGCGAACAAGCGAGTTATAAATACTATGGCGTAGTACTATGCATGACCGTACGTACAACATGGTTGCAATGCAAAACAAGTTTACACTTCATTCACTACTGATAACTTGCACAAAATAAAGATGAAGATTATAAATTAATAGTAAACAATTCATAAGTGTATGGTTAAATCAGGGGTCTTAAGGGGCACCTATACGCCAATGACCTTCGATCTGAATCCCTTAGTTTTCTCATCTTTTCTGTAGCTTATTTTACTAACAACAACGGCATTAGGCAATATATTATCCCATATTTACTTCAAAGTTCATTGTTTTCGAGATATTTGGCATGAAAGTTGAAAAATTTTAGGCCAAAAAAACAGTTTTCTGGCCATAACTTTTGTGTTAATTGGTTTAAAATGAAAACCCTGAACCTGTTTTAGAGACGTCACAGACGAACCCAAATATGTAGATTTCGTATATGTTAGATCTTTCGCGTCAATAGAGATACCAAATAAGTGTTTTTATAGACAATGTTTAAAAAAAATCATACATAATTAAGTATTCATTTGTTTCAAAATCCAGTGGACCAAAATGGAGATACAAAATTGAAGAACCGATAACCGTTTAACTTATACTTCTATCTGTAGTGCAAAAGTAGAAGATACGATTCAAAACTTGTCAAAAATCGTTGAAAACCTCGGGTAGCCCCTTAATAAGTACCATGGAAATATTAATTTTGTTAAGTTAGTTATCCTTGAAGAACGTTACTAATATTATCGAGAACACATTTATTTCATTTAATAAAGTGGCATTTTAAACATCCTTGAGCCGTCCGTCATTTTCAGTTTCTTAGTTTAATTTTCGACAACAGTCGTATAATCCAAACGGAAATCTAAATCAAAAACAATTTACGAATTCGCCTTAACTCACTTGAACCACGGAACCGTTTAAATAAAAAATGTAGATATAACTGGAGTCACAGAATAGTTACCTTTTAGATTTTGTATGGAATGGCACCTACGAGCTATAATTTGCGAAAATGTATGTATTATTTTAGTAGTAATATATCATCTGCTAGGAATTTTTGATTATACTAAGCAAGTATACATTTATAAGGTGGACTGATCACGTTAAAGGTCATGTAGTTCGCTGGATACGGTTGGCGCCAGGACTAGTCATTTTGGCACTCTTTGGGGGAGGTCTATGTCCAGCAGTGGCCGTCTTTCGGCTGGTATGATGATGAAGTATACATTTTACTTTTGTTCCAGTTTTAGATAACTTCAGTCTTACCTAATACAATTATGACTTTATGACCTACTGGGCTTCTGGGAGGGAAAAAGTGTTCTCAATAATATCTATGTGAAGTTATTCAGTCATTTTGTATGAGTCTCACGTAAAGAAATTGCAAACACATCATTAGGCTGGACTTAGACTTGTAAGTTTCTTTCGCAAAAGTTTATGTAAGTAACTTACGGCTGCGTGTACACCTAAAATTAAAATTAGTGTAAATACTTACGTATTTTTTGTAACATTAGCTTACATATATTTTTTTTAAAACCTTTTCATGCCTTACTTATTGAAGTCATAATCAAAAATGCCGTCTGATGGAAGAGTCATAGCAGCAGCTGCATACTGGGTGATTTTGGGTTCATGATCCGGAACGATTAAAAGCGAATAAGATGATAATACTGTACAACTTTTCCCATGGGACGCTTGAGTCGAACAAAAATTTGGGCTTTAAAGCCCAATACCTCGCAAAACAATCTCTAATTTCAAGATAATCGTTGTAAGAAACCTATAACATTTTTGACAAGCTATCCAACGATACCCCACATTATGGCTTTAACGAGAAAACAAATTACATCTCCACTAGGTGTAGGGGAGGGTTCCCCCTGTTTTGGCAGAACTTTTTAGGAAGAATTCTATTTGGCATAATCTATGTAGGCATAATTGACTTTGCGCATAAACTGTTTTGGCAGAATCGAGATTCGAATAGTTCGATTATGCCGAATTTCAATGGTCCGAATATTAAATGTGCATCATTTTGATGCTCCGAGTCATGTTCACGCATAAAATATATGAGCATATTTTTGTCGAACACTAGTAACAGAAATTGCAGAAATATATATTGCCAATTATTTTCACCTAACCGCCAGCGTGTGGACGTCACCCCGCTTCAAGGGGTGCCAATGTCCGCTCTAAGGGATACATTGAATCCTAATCTAACCTAATAATAATACTATTGTTACGATTATTTGTTTTCTTTTACTGCGGGAGGCTTCGCCCCCCGACCCCTTCTATGTCTAGCAGCCCCTACCTAATGTACCATAATACTATCCTTATCGTAATCATATAATAATATTGTTGTTATATCTCGTGAGACGCTCCCCATTTTAATTATGCTCAGTATAGTACTCGTAGCTAAGTATCGGACACTCGATAATATGCCGAATAAAATTATGCTTAACCAAATAATGCGTAAATATAATCGGCCATAACAATAGTATGCAAATTTAAGTCCGGTCAAAGCCATTTTCGGAATTTTAGATATTCTGTTGAGTAAGGTTTTTGCCTATTCGGCGAAAACCGAATATGCCAAGTTTGTTATGCGAAAATCGTTTCGAAATTATGCCAAATAGAGGGAACCCGTAGGGGAGGTAACACAAAAAGATTTTTTCAAGATTTTATTCTTCTCTTTGATCGGCGTGATTGATTTATATACCCATGCCGAATTACAGTTCTCTAGTAGTAATTAATGGTTACTGAGGCAAGCCGAAGACGGACGGATAGACAAATGGACGGATGAACGACCAGCCGGACATGACGAAACTATAAGGGTTCCTTGTTGACTAGGACCCCTAAAAAGTAATACAATGTTGGGGTAAAATCTTGGTTACTAAACAGAGCGGAATAAGATGCATTAGCAAATCTTTCTTTAGAGAGTGAGTACTTCAAAATTTAAAAATAAGGAAAGGATGTTACGTCTCCCATGCCCTATACATGAACAGGCCTTGGACTGGAATCCCCAAGGAAAGCGGATGCGTGGCCGTCCCGAACAAACCTGGCGGCGTACTGTGGTAAACGAGGAGAAGAAAACCGGGTAGTCTTCTTGTGTCAAGACCGATCAGCATGGAGAGTCACTGTTGACAGGGTCTAGGTCAAGTTAGTTATTTCTGGCCCTGATGGTCGGCCGTATCACGCGATAACACTCGCACACATGTACTGGCTCACACATACGCACACACACACAACAAAGCACACACGCTCTTATTTAACTTAATTTTTGTATTTTTTTGAAAGCACAGCGTCCAACTCCGGCGCTTATTAGGTTTCTGCTACCGACCGAGAAGCTAATAAGGCCCAGACTGAAAACCAGCCTTGCTGTTCAGCACATGCTGAGCCTGGGACCTATTGCCCCAAATTTATTGAGCTGTACTTTTTTTTGCACATTATTATCCTGTATTTGTCACTGTTTGTATATGTAACAATAAATTATTATTCTATTCTATTCTTTTCTATTGTCAGTGACAAAATAGAGTGTCAGTCTGGTTCTAACGAACGGTGTCAGCCAATGCGGGGCCTGATGTCGGTTGCTCCTTGCTGAACGAATTTTAAACAGCCTGTACATACTCGACGTATTTTGTGAATCATTCGTTCTGCTTTGAGACTTAACGTTTTCAATATGTTATGATTCCAATTGTTTGTTTTCCCAATTAATTGTGAGACTTGCGCAACGAATACTCACGCAAGAGTAAGTCGTATTTTGTTCCCATGACTCAATAAAATCGAAACTATGTACATACTTACTATTTAACTACACTCAAGAACAATTAAAGTTGATGTCTATTTGACATCCCTATGATTTTTTTTAAGAAACGTATGTAACTAACTTTCATAAATGGGCTTTCCATTTGCGCGAAATTCCCCCATTTCTTGAATAAACTTATATTTAAACTAGAATAATTTGAGATATTAGTTTGTGACGTCGTACTTTGGGAAAACCATTTTTCTCAAATTATTCTAGTTTAAACAAGTTTATTCAAGGAAAGGGGGAGTTTCGTGCAAATGGGAAGCCAATTTATAAAAGGGGATAGCTGCAATCCTATAGTGAAACTGCCCCTGGCTGAATTGTATAGCTTCCTTAGATGCGTTTATTTGTGTTATTATAAGATATCATTTTACCAATTTTCAATAATCACCTTCGTTGGGTAAAAAATAAAAAAAAACGTTCATAACTTTTTTTACCCAATCCCATGGTTCGATTTCTTTGAAATTTAGAGGTTGCATAATATAGGTACCTGATATAATTAACTTTAAAAAAAAACAAGGTTGTGACTTCTTTACAAAGGCTTAAAAATTGATATTTATTTTCGAATGAAGTTGGGTCTCAACGTGGACGAAAAAGTTTTTTTTCATAACTGGTTATGAAACAGTAAAAAAAAATTATTCATAATCACTAACCAGTTATGAAATCTAGAGGTTATGAACGTGGACCGAGGATCAGTTTCTTAATAAATTAAAAACCTTTAGTATTTTACCAAGAACTTTAGGTACCTACTTATATACAATGCAGTACAATATGTATGTAAAATATTTATCGGGGAACGTATTATTTAGGAAAAAGTGGTGATAGTGGAAGCCCCACAAGCCCAATTTCATAAGAAAACCGTAAATCGATGTACAGTTTAGCCGTTTAGCCCACGCATACTAGAGGTCAAAACAATTTTTTTGACCCGCAGTTCCTAAAAAAATTTCCCTTAGGGGGGGAGTGCCGAAACATTTTTCTTTTTGTATGGAAAAAAAAAATTTTTTTTCGGAAACCTAACGTGTGTAGTATCATATGAAAGGGCTTTTCGAGGCGATTCTAAATATATGCCACATCATTACATTTTAGCCATATTTTTATAATTAAAACAAAAATAATTTTCGAAACATACCAAGTTTGGGCTCCTCCAGACACGATATGGCTGATTTTTTTTTGAATTCAATTTGCCACAAATGATACGTGATATCCTCATATCTAACCTCAAAAAAGCAATTTTGAAAATAATTGCATTAAGTATTTTTTTTTAATTTTTCAATATTACCAAGTGAAACAATCAAATAAAAAAATTCAAAAAAAAATAAATATATGATATTATTTCTAAATTGCTTTCTTGGGGTTAGATATAAAGATATAACGGATCATTTGTGATACATTATATCTTGATATCCTTATCCTTATATATTACCTTGATATTTTGTGACAAAAACTAACCAAACTATACCCACTGATGAAAAAGCGCAGTTAAAGGGTTAAAGAGTTATTTCCCGTTGGATATATGGATACTACGTATCATTTTATGATTAATAAGTAACGTATCTGCAGTACAGTTCCATAAGTCACGTAAAATAGGTATTCAAGTAGAACTGTGTCCCTTGGTGATATTAAAAATTAAAAAAAGAACTTAATGCAATCCTTTTCAAAATTGCTTTTTTGAGGTTAGATATGAGGATATCACGTATCATTTGTGGTATATTGAATTTTAAAAAAATCTGCCATATCGTGTCTGGAGGAGCCCAAACTTGGTATGTTTCGAAAATTATTTTTGTTTCAATTAAAAAAATATGGCTAAAATGTAATGATGTGGTGTATATGTAATTTTTTTTCCCATGCAAAAAGAAAAATGTTTCGGCACTCCCCCTCTAAGGGAATTTTTTTTAGGAACTGCGGGTCAAAAAAATTGTTTTGCCCTATAAGTATGTGTGTGCCAAACGGCTAAACTGTACATCGATTTGCGGTTTTTTTAAGCGTAGGGCTACCACTATGACGGAAACGGATGTTTTGGGATCGGGTGTTTTGGGAAACGGATATCTAGACAAACGTATCTTTTGGGAGACTCACATTTCGGAAAACGGATTATTTAGGAAAGGGTAGTGATGGGAACGGTTTTTTCGGGATTAGATCATTTTGGGCAACGGATATCAAGCCAAACCTATCTTTTGGGAGAATCACTTTTTGGGAAATACTTATATCGAGAAACGGATTAATTGGGGAATGGTGGTGACGGGAAACGGACAGATCGTTCCGAAAGATATTGAATGTAGGGTTTTTGTATATTTGCATTAGTAAGACATTTTGTGTCAAGACATCATGTTTGCCTAAGATACAGGACATCTGATCCAAGTTTAGGCGCATGTAATAAATGTTCTATGATATAATAACAATGCACCATGTTAACATTAGAATTAAGATTTATGAAATAATAGTACATTACTGCAGAGGCCGTGAAGTAAGGGATTGCTGGACGAGCTTGCGGTAAACGGCCGAGTTGTAGACGAGGCCGGATACAACGAGTCCAGCAATCCCTGTTCCGGCCGAGGATTGTATAGTGCTTTTCTCAAACGATGTGAGGAAATATTAAAATTAAAATAAATATAAGGCAAGAAATTAAATAATAGTTCGTTGATGTTACAATCGGAACGAAAGTTCAGAAAACGATTGTGTAATTTGCCGCCTTTTTTATTTTTTAAAGCCGTTCGAGCACCTTGTTTAACCGCCCATAAGTATAGTACCATAGATTTTGTTTTTTTTTTATGTGGCAAGTACGCTTACCGAGTCTAGTGGTGGTTGGCAGTATGTAATTTTTCCTTGGTCAGTTTAATATTAGTAAGCAAATTTAAAAAGTTAGAGTAGCGGACAATAATGTTTTTAGTTAGGGTTTTCATACATTACTTCTTGGCGTAAGGCCAAGAAGTAATGTAAGGAGCCATAAACAAGAAACTTCTTGTCTTCATTTTGTGATATTAACGCATACATTTCAGAGCATTTTTGAGAAAAATGTTATTATATAGAGACTCCGCACCGTGCCTCCCACGCGAAAATTGTCTATTGGCAATCATTGAGCTATTATTACTAATTGGCAATTGATTGTAAAACCTTTTAAAGCGCGTATTGCAATTTGACGAATTTCGCGTTTGTAAGGGTGGCCACAGCGGGATGAAATTTCATGGGAAAGGGATGGCATTTGTGCATATCATTGATCACATCATACAAGACTCGAAAAACAAATGCCATCCGATTTCAATGATGTTAAGTGCATTTTTCCCATATTCTCGTCCATCACCATTTTTCCCGGCTTCCAACTCTGACGGCTCGATAACCGCCCGGCCGGGAGGGATGGCATTTTTTTTACAGTGTCTGTGTGTGATGAAGAACGAGCATGCCAATTTTCACCCGGTTTTTTTTATTTTTTCTTCGCTCTCTTACTCGGCTCCGGTCGCACTAGGAGGGACGGCATAAAAAAATCATTATATAAACAGCATACACACTTTCAGGCTACCGCGTTTCAATCAGTTGCCTCGCGTCAATTTTTTTTTACCACCCTTCTATTTCCGAACCAGTCACAGTTGGGTCAGTTCGGGTTGCACAGGGCGGTTCCACAACACTTCGGGAGCTCAAATACCGCGAGCCATCCGGTTGCCTCTCCGACATTGAATTACGCGTCATTGTTTTAACTAAAGTACCTAGAATGCGTTCCGACCCGCTCCGCTCGGTGAGAATAGTGCTTTAGGCGCACCGAGGGCACGGTTTGTAACTTTGTAGGGGTTATTGGACTTGGCCGAATTGCATCTCATCAATTTGTCAATTAAAAAGCAACTCTATCGTTCAATGCAGAAGATTCCACTTACAATGAAAGTTTTTTTTTATGTGATAGGAGGCAAACGAGCAGACGGATCACCTGATGGTAAGCGAGTGTGAGTGCGTTGCCGGCCTTTAAGATGGGTGTACGCTCTTTTCTTGAAGGTTTAAAATGAAATTATAAAATGTTGGCCACATTAAGGCGGTGCATTGGAAATTATCGCGTGGTTGTTACGCTGTTCTGACTAGATGATTCTTGACTATATAATGATTGTTTATCTGATTTGATTGCTTTTTCCTCGATGGAAAAAAAAACCATAGTTGGGTGTGTAGTAGTATAGTGTTTTATCTCATTTAAAATCTCACTTGATGAAATTTAAATAACACTCCACTAAGTTAGGTATTTATCGAAATTTGTCAAAAAAAACCATTCCCGAAGAGTGTTACATCTCTTTGTCTCGTGCTTGGAAGGCATTAAGCGTGCCTCTGTCTAGAGGGCGTGTTCGACTCAAATCAAGGCATCCCCTTAAATTATCTCAACCATACGAAACTGGGCTAATATTTCTGCACACGCGTCAATTTGATTGCACAGGATGGGTTCAGTCGCTCCCCTATTGCCAGACTCTACATCTTACCCTATCTCCTCTGTCGCAGTTGACTATACCCCAGTAAATAAATACCTACCGATATATTTAAATCCATTTAATTGTAATGGTTTGCTTTTTATAGAGGTTTCCGCGTGCAAACTCTATTCCCTTTTAACCCTTATAGTTTCGCTACGTATGTATGACAAAGCCATCCTTTTGAAATACCTACTTATATTAAACCTTGTTCTTAGGTAAATCATTGCTCTTCACAGGTGGCATTCATCTTCAAAAAAAAAAAAGGTGGCATTCATCTTCCGAGTTGCCGGCTATTAAAAAATACTGTTGACGATATACAAAAACATTCCGACACATATGTATAACTAGTAAAGCTTGATATTAAAACTAAAACGGATAAGAACATTTGTCGTTATGTAGGATCATTGAAAAATACTTATCCCTGCGGCCGCCTAATAATATTTGTATGTTTTTAATTAAATTATTTACTGTAATTATCGAGTTTTTAAACATCGTGGAAGGAGTGAAAAGAAGAGACAATATATATATACCTTGGGCGACGTCGTGGCCCGTAAGGCCACTCCCAGTACACCTACGTCTCAGGACACCACTATAAAATGCATGGCAAAACTTCGAGAAAGTTGTGCTGAGCAAGAGGCTGTCTAATAAATATTTTAAATTGGCCGAATGTTTGAAAATCCTTCACTTCCGGTAAAAACACACACACACACACACACACGGTACGAGACATGTGGCATCATTTAGCCCTTTAGTTGTTTAAGTAGTAAACATGCCTATCTCCATGTATGTACCTAAGACCTAAATCAATGGAATTTGCTAACTATGTAAACAAACAATGTATTGAAATTGACATTTAATGTTAATTTCAGTATGACGGTTTGTTTACATAGTTAGCAAATTCCATTGATTTAGATCTTAGTCTGAAATGTACCTTATTAAGGAATAATGATAATTTAATTGAATTATGTATATCGTATATTAACGTATTAAATATGCGTACGTAAAACACCTGGCATGTAACTTTAATGTAATTAATAAAGTATTTGTATGTGTACAGCCTTCATCGTATAGTTATAAGTTATTATAGCTGCTATTAACTAGTTATATGATGCTCACTGTACGAGTATAAGTATAGTCAGCAACTCATCACTGCATCAGTTCTGCGAGATCATCAATCACGAACTGGCGAGGAATAAGGCCGGCCCTAGACCTACAATAACTTTGCACAATATTTATGGCGCAATATAATTGAACTACGCCTTGCGATCAAACGATCAATATTATCACGCAGAAACTGCGTAATACGTCCTCGTGGCGGCTAGACTAAAAAATATTGCTCAATATAAACATAAAAGATGGTGCAACTAAAATTAAACTTACTCAAACTTTTGTTCAATCATTACGCAGTCTTCAAAAGACAATTCGTAATATTGTCCAATTGAATTGATCGTTTAGGGCTAGCATAACACATTACAAGATGGGGACAAATGGCGACAACTCGTGTCGGAGGCTGAGGCTCGCTTTGGGTCGCTGAGACATTACAGTTAGTTTTTAAGACAGAACCGAATGGAAGTTCAAAACCAAGATGATAGCGGAAACCCTCAAGAATAGCTTCAGCAATGAAGAACAACGACTGCGAGTAGATCATCAGAATAAAACTATTGAGTATATAGGAGAGGACGAAGTCGTAACTAAAATAGTTATTTACGATACAAGTGCCGAAAATAGGAAATTCGCAACGAGTGGTGATAAATTAAAACACGACCGAAGGGAGTGTTTTAAATCGACACGAGTTGCGAATTACCTATTCGCACGTGTATCGTACAACGTTTTACTGTACATATGGCTCTTTAAAGTTTTGACATATGCACGAAAAGTGCTCTTTTTCGCACTAGTGCGGGAAAGTAGCACCATATGTACTGTAAAAGATTTTACGTCACACCTGGCCATAATGCGAGTTTTACTGCACGCTGCGCGTACGGGAAAACTCGCATTGTGGCCAGGTGAAGACGTAAAATTTTGTACTTAACACGTGCGGTAATTCGTAAAGCCCCAGAGCGCATATTTATGGCCCTCACCTTCGGTTCGGGCCACAAACACCTGCGATCTGGGGCATTCACGAATTCACCGCCCTAGTTACGTAATGTACTATTTCAATAAACCCAACTGTTTTTTTTAATATTATACCCTTATGTCACTCACAGGATTATGACTAATTTATGAGGAATCCAACGACATACCTCATATGATAAAATCCATCAAGCGGTTTGGACTGTAGCCCGTGAAAATAATTTTCTTGTCCGTATACATAGATACCTACATACGCTCGAAAAACACAAGGAGGGTTAGCCTGAGGCATTCCGGGTAAAAAGGTGACGCCTGATAAAAATACACTCGATTCACTTCATGATTATGTAGTTATTTATTACAGCCAATTTGCAATTTAAAATAATAATTAAATATTCACAAAACTTAACATAACTTTGTTAGCTAAACCGTGTTTCGTCCCTTTCTCAGAAAGACAATTTAAGTCAAAGAGACAGGGTAAAGAGGCAAATAATTTTTAAGGTACCCATTTCTACACTACTCTCTACTAACATTTGTTACAATTTTTCAATAAATACCTTGCAATAGTACACAAAAGACTATATTATTAACCCCGACGACGCTGGTATAAGTTTGACGTGTCTGCATGTCTTTCTGTGGCATCGTGATGCGGTTTTATTTTATCCGAAAGCTGGCGTAATCGATATGGTTCTAAGCTATGGTTTAACAAAATCGGTTCAGCTAATTCTAAGGTATTGAGCTTTGAAATGAAAATGTCGGGGTCTTTCCATTTTTCTAAGTTGTTAATAATTAGGATAGTCTGGTGGTCGTCGGTCGTCTCGATTCCGGTCCCTGTCTTGTGGAGCTTTCGTGGGCTTCAAATCATCAAAGTAATTAACAGCCTGATGAATTTTTAAACAAACCATATCAAAAAACCTTCCCATCTGGCTAGTGTGCTTCCCGCGCGGCGGCCTGACGGTATTGTACTCTGGATACTCAGGAATTGGAGTTGTAGTAAAAGCTGGAACTGTAGGACTGGGTTTAGGGGTGGGTTGAGGACTGGGTTGAGGGGTGGGTTTAGGGGTGGGTTCAAGGGTGAGTTTAGCTTTGGGTTTAGCGCTGGGTTGAGGTTGGGGTTGTCTCAACATATTGTCTAATATATCGGGTTTAGATGTATCTTCAGAATAAAATTCACTTGCAGGCTCTTCGGTTTCAACTGTATTATCTGTCACTGTTGCAACTATCTCAGTACTGTTTACAATGCCACCCTGAGAATTTGTTTCTTGTGCTCCTTTGACTGTTAAATCATCGTTATTATCATTTGTAAGCGGAATTGATTTTTTTTGTCGTTCGTTAAACTCAGTTGACTTGTTGTTAGATCGTTGGCTGTGCACTGACATGTTACTTAATGAAGTTAGTGCTTGTTGGATTGGAACTTCCTTTTTAAACGATCGCTCGGTCGTAGAATTGCCTTCTTGTTGGATTACATGGATGGCAGCTTTCTTTTTTAATAATACCTTGGTCAATGACATAGGCTTTGTTGCTGTAGCAAGAACAGGTTTGTACGAATAAAGCTGCTGTGGTGATTTGTTTTCCTCCTTGGTAGGAAAAGGATGTTTTGTAGTAGACTTCTGCTTGGGGTAGATTAACGGTATACTGGAACCTTGTGGCTTTGGAGATAGCTTTTGCAATTGTTTGTCTGTCCAGACAGATGGATTAAGTTTTGTTGAGGCTGTTGTTTTCTTTAGTATATTCAAGTTCTTACTAGAGACGCCATGTTTTGTTTGAAGCGGCTTTTTTGTAGTTTTCCTGACAGGTAAATCTGGTTTGAAGGAATGTTTTTTTGTTGATTTGTATTTTTTTCCGTGAGGCAAATTCTTTGTTGTTGAGTTTAGTGCTCGTGCTCCGATTTTCATTTTCCGGATAGGTAAATTCTTTGTCCTTGAAACTGAGGCCTGGCCTGGTTTCCCTGGTCTCCGACTAGATAACCTTCGTTTTGGTGAAAGCGATACACGTGCTCGCGCTCTGCTATTTTTCCAGCTAGGCAATTCTGTTTTAGTGTTGGCTGTCGCTGTTGGGGGTTTGGTGACAATCCAAACAGGTAGACCGTGTTTTTTTGAAGGTGCCAGCACAGGTCTGCTTAATTGCCAGCTAGGTATATCACCTATCGATGATACTTCCCTAGGACTGCGTATTTGTGGACCACGTAGATTCTGATAGTTGGGGGTTGGTGTTCGAGTCGGTTTCCAGGCTTTCCAGTTAGGTGATGTTTGTTTTATTGTGAAATAGCATGTCTGTGATTCACTGCTGATCCTCTTGTTATTGGAAGCTGTGGCGGGAGCAATTGGGCTTTGTTCTGTTGTTCTTTGTTTTGCACAAAATACTAAAGTCGCCGGGATAACGGCGGCTGCGATAAATAATAAGTTCATTTTACTACATGAAGATAATATTTTTAGTTGTAAGCTGAGCTGCGTATAGTCAACGCAGACGCACGGATTGCGTGTTTGAGTGTTGAATTTGTATGACCCGCATTTATATTTCACGGTGAACCATATACAGGGTGATTGAGGCACAAAAATAATACTTACTTTTGCATTTGAGGGTTACTGGAAATGATCTGCCAAAGTGCATGTTGCTGTAGATATCGATGGATGAAATAGATTTTAAATATTATTGATGAATTCAGTTGAGTTCGTTAAAATCCTATCAAAAAGACGCGTCTAAGCTCATATTCCTTCCATTCCTTAAACGGAACTAACCCATCGAATCGCTTTATACATATACCTACATAGATTCACGCTTTTATTCCCAAAAAGCTTAGGGTAAGCAGAGTACATGAAAGTTATGTTCCTGTGCCACTTTTAGCATACATGATTAAAAAGATCGACAAAATGGGATACCGCAGTGATAGTTTGCTAGCATATCGCCCACAACACACTTCAACCCACCTCCCCCCTCCACCCTCTTAGTCGACTTTTACGACACCCACGGGAAGAACGGGGAAATTTGTTCCCTACACCGCACGGGGAAATCTTCTTATGTCCCGCCAATATTATACAACTAACCCAGATTTGCATGCGTTCATATGCTATGGTGTTCCCTTACCAGTAAGCCGGAGGTGAACTGGTGGCTAACAAGTTTACAGCCTGTCCGATGGTAACCTGACACCGTCGCCTAAGCATGCTTGCGACACCAGATGAATCAAAAACGCGCTGCCGGTCCTTTATCGATTTGGGGATACCCTGCAGCCGGTCAGCACGGACGCTCTATCTTGTCACTTATCGCGTGATAAGGCCGACCATGATACGGGGCCTGTAATTTTCAACAGCGCATACTCGGGAGCTCTGGCGACTTTACTCGCCACCACAAACACAACACCACATACCAAAGTAATAATAGTGTTATTATGATTGCACTTTCCCAGCTTGGCTATACCAAATATGATGGTTAAACAGTGATTTAGGTTAGCGTCCTTCCTGCGGACATTCCAAAGGCTAATCTTTGATCAGACTCTTATACCGCATAAACGGCGTATCTCCTCTTGGAATAAATTAATTTTATTTACAATGCACTTGCTCTGAAAGTGCGCCTTTACATGGGTCAACATGAACACGGGAAGCCCTCCATGCCGGCACGGCGCGGCGCGCCAGGGGGCGGCCGTGCGGGAATGGATTTCGGGCCAAAATTCCCACACGCGTGCGAGAATGAGATTTCATGACAATTCAAATTTCACCTTTTTTGTATAATTTTTAATTTCCTCGCATGATGCATTGTAAAATTTTGTATGATACACGTGCGGATAGGTAATTCCCAACTCGTGTCGATCAAAAACACTCCCTGACGGTCGTGTTTTTGGTGATCGCCACTCGTTGGGAATTGCCAACTTTCCGCACTTGTATCATAAATAACTATTTCATTACACTTGCCCGTAAATGATGTTATTCCATGCCTTTATACAGAAGGACCAATGGTCTAAATTATTCACACGGGAGTTATGCATTTTCATAACTCTCTAGGGAGTTATTATGAGCTTGTGTGTGATCTGATTAGTTTAAGCAAATCTAGTTGGCCGCGCGCCACTAGCCTTCTGGTCTGTGATTAGTTGAAAAAAATCTAGTTAGTTCGCCACGCGCCGTAAAAATACTACTGTACCAACTGCTCTGTGATTGGTTGAAATATTGAAGCTGCGTGTTCCACACGCACTGATCTGGAAGTGAAGTTGTCAATTTCGTCAATTTTTAATTGGCGCGGTTGTATGAAACATATATTTTTCTGTCTTTTGTAGTTATTATTTCCTCGCAAAAGTAATAAAATTATTGTGTATTACACAGGCGTAAGAATATTGAAAACTCGCGTCATCAAAAGTTCTGATAGACTCTTGTTCGCAATGTTCCAATTAGGTACGCCCCTCGTTAAACAATTACTCTTACCTAAACTCTCAGTAAACTCTTACCTATTTCTGACCCGTGAGTAGGACGAGTTCACTGTAGCACTTTCAGACATGGAAAATCACACAAATATGTAGCCACTCCCCCCCACTGCGCCTTACCTCTCTCATTTGAACGAGCGGGCGAGAAAAATGAAGTTCTCCGTTTCAGCTCAGGTAAAAAATCTTTCGTATGTCCGACCGGCCAGACGTCGGTCGGACATACGAAATAATTTTTTCACACCTTTCATTCGGAAAAGTAAGTTTTGCTCCACGACGAGAGGGACCAAAACGCTACTTTTCTGTTGAAGCTACTTTTTTAATTTATACATTGGCATTGGCACATTTGTATGCAATGTGCCAATTGAACACAGATGTTAATAAAATAATCGATTGTAATTTCAGCGTAGTCGATTCAAAACGAACATATTTTAAGTTTTAACTATAACAATGTTGTATAAAAATTTATAAATTTTCGTAATATTTAAAAATTAGTAATAAAAATTAAGATAATTTAGATATATTTTAACAATAGCTTTTTTTAAATTTCCTCATAGTCGGTGTGAAAAATAGTATGTGTCACTCGGTAGCAAAATTATTTTCGTCTCGGGCGTAAACACTTGTATCCCTCACTACGCTCAGGATTCAATACACCGCCCTCGCCGTAAATATACTATTTTGCTCCCTTGTGACACAAATAACTATTACCCGGCCATTTTCCTCTACAGGTCGCATTTCTCAACCGACTCCCGGAAAGTTTTGTGACCAGTAGAGGTTGTTCACTTAACGCATTGTACATACGCAGCACATAGGGTAGATCTAAATGTTATTTTTTTTATGGAAGAATCACAGTTGGCCTCAATAACGCGAGTTCAAAACGTTGCGTGATTACTCCTCTGGTTCAATAATTACATCTGTTCAGGGGACCGATTTTTGACTTTCGAGCGCTCGAAAATCAAATAAAAGTAAATACGTTTATGGTGTCAAAATGGCTGGCACTTACTTTCTACCAACAGAATTGAATACGAGTGGTCAATACTACTCGTTTTTGAATTTTCTATCGCTACTTCAAAATAGCATTCCATAATATTTATCAGTTTTCGAGTGAAAGAGTCGAGCGCTCGAAAGTCAAAAATCGGTCCCCTGTTCTGTTCATTCAGTTTTTCGAAATAAAATAAAAACTGGAAAAGGACTGGCAGGTCACTAATTTACTGTACGTCAGATATATCGGAGCGGCCAAGGTGCTCACAAATATCTGTACACGTCTCTATTGTCAAGGCATTAGAATAGAATAAAATAACATTTATTCGTGACAACAACACATACATGCACATAAATCAATATACAATATAGAAGACAACAAACATTGCCACGAAACGGTTCCTTCTCAGCGTTGTGCTATTAAAGACGTGATCAGGTATTTTTGAGCACTTTGGCCGCTCCGATATATCTGATGACTGTACCTAGTAATTTTAAGAACGAATATTTAAAACAAGTACGAAAAATGTTTTATTAGGGAATCAAAATATTAGCGAACGCGAACATGGTTGGAATTCCCTAGTATGTGAACGGACACTTGTGACAGAAAAAATCCACTTCTCCATAACAGTTTAGGTACAAATTTTAATATTCTTAGACTTTACATTTTTCAAATCAACCTGTATAGGTGCATACAAATATTCTTTGGAAGCACCTATGTTATGAGTAGCAAGACTTGGTTCACATATATCTAAAACTAACACCATTGAAGCTAGTCTAAACAATTTATCTGTCGTGAAATGATGACCTATTTAACCTAGTGGGTAGTGACCATGACTACGAAGCTGGTGGTCCTAGGTTCGTATCTAGGCATGGACGGATATTTGTGATGAGGATGAATATTTCATTACGAACACCTAGATATACACATAAACTACATATGTTCCCCAAATCGCTTCCACTAGGCAGACTGACCATTAAAACAGGCTGCGTTGCCTCGCTGAATGGCAATACCAATACGCTGTGTGAGGAACGAGCCAGCCTTACGGTCACCAAAGGACTAGCTCAGCTTTTTACCAAGCTTAATTGCATCAGGTCCCCAAGGGCCAAGACTACCAAGAGTCTCTACGGCAAACGCCGCAAATATGTACCTAATTCTCGCCAAGAGTTGCATATATGCGGCGATTTGCTGCCAAAGCCACGGAGGCCACTCCGCCAGCCCTGAGCGAAGTCATGCCCAGGTGGGACGGCGCTAGGGTATCCACACACGTGGCATCTCAGACTAAAGGTCGCCCCTGATGCCAAGGCACGAGAATTATTCCGCCGGGTCTCCTGCCGGCATCACGTGCTGGACCATTAGGCTCTTATGTGGCCGGCACGCTGACACTGACCAGAGCCCGACGGATGACGTCGTCGTGCCGGGATATGCGGCCGGCGCTTTTCGAGCAAGCCAAGGCCGTGTTGACCCGACCTAGTGCCGCAGTGGCTGCGATGTGGTTCCACGATGACTCCGAGACGAAAACCAACAGCAGGAAGGAAACTATTTGGGTCCCCGTAGCTGGCAGGTGAGTAAGAATGAGTAAGAGTGGCTAGACTCCCTCGCCGAAATGGCCTTTTCTGCAGGCGTTACAATCTACTATTTTATATGGCAGTGAGTGGAATAGGGACGTACTGAAGACAAAGTGAGTCTCTTCCGGCAACGTTCCGCGTGGAACTCGTTTATATCGCAGCTCCAAACAAACTTTTACCCCCCATTTCACCCCCTTATGGGATGATTTCCGGAACAAAAACTATCCTAAGTCACTCTCCATCCCCTCAACTATCTCCACTTAAAATATCACGTCAATTCTTCGCTCCGTTTTGCCGTGAAACACGGACAAACAAACAAAATAAAAAGACACATACACTCTCCCATTTATAATATTAGTATCAATTGGATTAATTTAAAAACAGTCTAGTGGAGTCGCGCAATACAAGTTGACAAATAAGGTTGAACTCTATGTTAATACTACCAAATAGAGTTCAATTTTACTTGTATTTTTTTTTGTAGATACCCCCTTATACTCCCCCCCTCCCCTTATACTAGCGAAATGGTTTTGGCAGAAAACTTTACTTTAGTTAGTCTTATAAAAAAATGCCATCCACTTTTGTATAAGCACTTATAAAACTTAAAAAAGGGGTTTTTTATTTGTTAAAAAAACGTAGTATTGAATTAACCAATTTATAGAAAAAGGATCAAAATTCACACACAACACTTTAAACAGAAAATAACCACTTGTTTTATATAATCACTGAAAAAAGCGGTTTTCAATTTGATAAAAAAAAAAACTTATGGTATTGCATTGACCAATTTAAAAATAAAAGAACAGAACCCTTCCTTTTTCGTAATCGTTCCTGTGTTTTTTTTTGGGCCTTGCCTATTTTCGTAATCCTCGCCTCGTTGCCTCCGGAAATTTATTATTTTATTATACGTTTTCAATATTTCCCGCACACTTTTTGGTATCACGCCGTTCGCTTTGTCCACTGCCTTTAGCATTTTTTCTCTCTCTAGTTCTGGTTTTACGCATAGAACGATCACTACAAACGACAGAGACAGCATTATCGTGTACATTTTTCAAGAGCTACGTCTGTACGATTTCTTATTTGCGCGATTATGAAGGAATCGTGTACGCATAACCTCTCGTTTACATCTATAGAGAAGTAAATAATATACAGGTTGATATTTATGGAGGAATAGACTGGAAACATATATTTTTTCCGAACCACGGCAGAGGCGAATGGAAAGTATATGTGTTTTTTGTCGTCGTTACGTGTCCACCGTAGCGTTTAAAATACTGATGACGATTTTGAAAAATAAGGTGCTATTCGATTAGTAATTATAGTTATGCTCGGGTGACATCGGCTACCAAATGTATGTTTTTTGTTTTAGTAATTTTTGTATGCTTGTTTATAACACGCAAAGACTCTTAGGGGGAGCAGTGGATGGCTTTCGGCTGATAAAAAAATTAAACATAGCACAACATAAGTTAGACCATGGTCAAACACTTGGCCTAGCATATGTATCGTGGTGACCGTTTGATAAACATTATCTCGCAGCTATTGTCGCAGACTTATTTTCTGTATAATATTGGTATACATAGACTAAATGAGGGAGGTAATGCTGCCAGCGTAATGGGGTCCATGGTACTTTTTTATAACTTCTCTTTTTATGCTTTATTTTTTATTTACCTACAACCAATTTTTGTATTTTTCACAGGGACTGCATTTAACCAAAAATACCGGTATGTTTTAAAACGGATATGATGTCGATCGGTGTTCAAATCGCGGTTTTGATAGCGGGACCTTTAAATAATTCGCTATCGAAAAATAACGGTATTATTTTTTTCCGGTACCATAACCGCTTTTTAAAGGTTACCAATACTTTAATTTTAGCGTCGTTGCCAAACCGCCGGCGCTGCCGTTTTGTCTTTCAGTTTTTTCGTTCCTATTGGAAGAACTTGTCTGTGTAAGTGTAAGTTAGCTTATTTTTTCGGTAACTGTTGTAATACCGGTTGCAAACCGGTATTACAAAGGTTTCGGTTACCTACCTTTAAATGGATAGCGGTAACCGATATTTCAAAACGGTTACGTACCGTTATTTTGGCGCGGCGCGTGTAGCGTTTACACCATTAGGGTCTCCTTACACCTGTCGACGCGGAACCGGCTTTCGCCGATTGGTTTGTACCACATTCCTCGTGTTTTGTTCGTAATCCCGTGGATGGACGTCGCTTCGCACCGGCCGAGCCGATCGACGTCTTTTTCGTTCTTATTGCGTGGACATAAAGAGTTGCTTGATCGGCTAACGCCAATTCCGAGTTGATAGGTGTGGGACGGTACCGTAATGGAATACCGGTTTCAGTAAAAAAAAAGTTTCGGTAAAACCGTAACCGAAAACAGTACCTGATTGTTCATGATTATCTTGTATTAGGAATAGTATATTATGTAAATAAAACTTTTATTACTTAAATAAATCGAATAAATTAATTATATAAAACTAGCATTTTTTATTATTTTATAGCTAAGCATGTGTAGGTATGTGTAGCTCCGACGACCCGATTTGAGTGTGATTTTTTAAAGAAAGTCTTGTACTCATTTCGCCGGTTAGCGACCGCCTAATTTCATGTGCCGGTTGGCGACCAATTAGCTGAGTTGGTGAACTGAAAGGATATTTTCTCGGTTTTTTAGTAGATTTCTACTCTAAAACAACAAAAAAATGCATGTACAACTATTTGTCTCAATAGAGTCTGTAGAATTGATGTTATCTTCAATAGAAAACACCTCCTTCAGGTGGTCGCTAACCGAAGGTGGTCGCGTAACCAGCGAAATGACCCTGTATCGAAGTGAATCATAGCTATGGTTTGTTGTGACGGCGTTTTTTTTTTGTTCTCACTACAGGTGGTAGAAAATAAAGCCTCGGTCGCATATTTATCAAAGGCGTCAATAAATGCATGAATAATGTAGTTTTAATCTAGCTTTTGTTATAGCTAAATAAACTAGTGCTCCGTTAGCAATAGAACTCGCAATGCTGTCTTTTTGGAAAAAAAAATATATTTCGAAAAAGTGTATACATAATAAATAATACCTACCTATAATTAACAAACCTCTTCAAAAATATCACGAAAAACGGTTAAGAAATGCGACCTGTAGAGTAGAACAGCCGGACAGCGGGACACCCTGTGTAGGTTACACATATTTACGGTAAATCATTATGAAAGGTAAGTAGATAATAGGCTATTATTGTATTGAAGAGCAATAATAATGTCGCGGAAAACTGGGTATTGTTGACAGTAAATTTGCACCGATCCAACGCGTTGAGATGTCCATTCGTATCCAATTATTCAATTTATCATGGACAGAGAGCTAAGCGGATTTGTGGCATTAGTTAATGTATTCTGGTAGCCTAGTGGTTCAGGCATGCAGCTGTCAAGCGGGTTCGAATCCCGGCTTGTATCAATGAGTTTTTCGGAACTTATGAACGGAATACTTACTAGAGATGCAACGGATATCCGGGTGCCGGTATCCGCCCTGTCCGGCCATTATTTTACTATCCGGCCGGATACCTGACGTGATTCTGTTTGGTATTTAACTTTGAAAAATGATTATACAAGAAAACAACAACAAATTATCAATATTCGTTTATTAGTACTACCTTTAACGTACAATAGGCGCACGTGTACCTACTGCATACGAAATAGTTCCGTACACTCCTACCTATAAACTCGTTTCTTGTTCTTGCCTAGAAAACGGTCCGCGCGAACCTACAATATGTAAATGTAACAGGTTGAAACCTGCACGACGCTGCGCCGCCAAACTAAAATGTAGGTATCGTTTGGCCGGCCAATTATTCGGCGGCCGGATACCGAATATTCGGCCGGTGATCAGGCCGAATATCCGGTATCCGGTATCCGGCCAAAAAACTATCCGTTGCATCTCTAATATTTACCGTTAGCTTTTCGTTGAAGGAAAACATCGTGAGGAAACCGGTCTAATCCCAGTAAGGTCTAGTTTTCCCTTTGGGTTGGAAGGTCAGATGGCAGTCGCTTTCGTAAAACTGGTGCCTACGCCAAATCTTGGGATTAGGTGTCAAAGCGGACCCCGACTTCTTTAGGGAAACAACCGGGAATAACGCTAGGAAGATGATGAGTTAATGTATCCTGGCGAGTTTCAGACCTAGCCGAAAGCTTTCGAGGTTTACAAATTCCAAGAGATTGAATTGTTTTTACTGGAAACATGTAAATGCTATGATTTCCATAACTTTTTCTGCCAGGAACCCGCGTAGCGAGCCCCTAGGTCGTAGTCGTTTTCCGCTACGTACTGTGATCGGCTACGAGCGTAGCGATTCTTTGCAAGGCGGGATTCCACTGGTGTGCGGCACTGTGTGGCAGTGTTGGGCGACTTGGGCGTAATGCATTACATTTGTAATCGCATTACAAATTAAAATACATGTAATGCAATTACGAGTAATGAGTTACATTCGTAATCGCATTACATTGCTTTACATGTAATGTGATTACAAATGTAATGCGATTACAAAATGTAATGCATTACGGCATTACATTCGTAATCGCATGCAGGGACATTGCAGCACTTAGTATTTTTTTGCCAAAATGGTGACATTATAACACCTATTTAAAATGACTGTTACGTATAGAACATGTCAAAATAAGCATCTTTTACTTGAAAAACTTTTCTCTAAATTTATAAATGACCGAAGAGTAGCGTTCCAAAGTTTTCTAACTTCAGCACTTAGTAATTTTTACCAAAGAAGTGTCATTTTAATACTTGATTTGAATGATTGTTACGTACAGAACACGTCAAAATAAGCATCTTTTTCCATTCTTTGATATAAAAAATAACACCTATCCGTCCGTCATCCGAGTCGGTTTTGCCACCTTTAAATGACTGACCTTTGAACCCGAATATCTCGGTAAATATCGATCTGAGAGAAAAAGTTAAATGAATAAAAAATGCTTAATTTTACGCATTTGTAACGATAGGAAACAATAAAAAAAAATTGTAACTAAATCCGAGTCAGTTCACGATACCGATTTTTTTTTTAAGTCCCAGAACTGTTTAAATGACTGACCATTGAACCCAAATATTTCGGTAAATATCGATCTGAGAAAAAAGCTTAAAGAATAAAACATGCATTTTTTTAGGATAAGAAAAGAAAATTAAAAAATGAAAAAACTGAAAATTTCTCAAAAGTCCAAAAACCGGCCTCCGCCAAGGTTTATGATGTTTTTTTATAATAAAATTAATTTGTAATTTTAAGAAGTAATGCATTACAAATTAAAATTACAAAATGCAATCTGTAATGCGATTACAAATTACATTTTGTAATGTGTAATGCAATAATTGAATTACAAATTACATTTTGTAATCTGTAATGCGATGCACAGTAGCACTTCGGTGGAATCCAGCCTTAATGATTATCAACACGTGAAATTAAAACAGGATTTAGTGGTTTGTAATAACCGTTTTATATAAAAATTCAAGACGACTATTTATTGAACATTATTTATTTAAGCATCAGATTTTAATATAATTAAATGTATTGCTATTTGCAACAAATAACTCGTACGCAATATGTACGCGACTCAGTCTGGTAAAATATATATTCTATACTTGGTATCGATAGCTAGAGCTTAACACAGCGCGACGCGCGTCAACTAAATGGTTCGGATGCGTCTTGCGTCAGCCGAATTTGAACGAAAATTGATCTTTCCAAGTACACATTAAGTTAGCCGACTATGACTCGATAACTAGTTATGCCTACTTAGCCATGATAGTTTTCTTTTTACATTCATTATATGCACGAAATTGTTCACGTTCCCAATAGTTGTAGGAGGCCTAATGTCTAGCCCCGCTAGTCTGTAACTTGTTTTTAGCGCACCTCAACGCTCACCCACAAATATATCTTGACACCTCAATGTGTAACTAAGCGTAGGTAGAGGTCTAGTTTCGTGACGGGTGACCGGCGATGACGGTGTGAGCCGTATAAGTGCGTGGCCTTAAGCTCGGGTGCATTAAGTAACTCCAGAGTTTTTATTCGATATGACAGGATAGCCGCTATTCGGTAAAAACTTTTTGAAGGTACTAGAAATACATTATAGACAAATAATACCAAAGGGATTATTTTTAAATACAAGCTTAATTTAATATTTAATTCAGAGAAAAAACATAATACAACAACACAAATTACAATCAAACGAGGAAAAGAATATACTCGAAGTTACTAACTTCGAGTAGGTATATTGAATAAGAACAGTTAGTTGTCCCATTTCGGCTTTTCAAAAATTACATTGAGATTTTTGAGAAGGTAAGACTTCACGTTAGGAAACTCCCGTCACACCCCTGTAAATATTTTTTTAATCTTTATTCATATTTTTACCCGACTGTATAAGGTCTAAGGAGGGTTATGTTTTTGGAGATTATGTGGTCAATAATAAATCTATTATGAGTTTTTCGGAACTTATGTACTACGGAATATGATTTCTTATTTACCGTTAGCTTTTCGGTGAAGGAAAAACATCGTGAGGAAACCTGCATACATCTGCGAAGAAATTCAAAGGTGTACGTGAAGTCCCCAATCCGCACTGGGCCAGCGTGGGGACTACTGCCCGTTCCCTCTCATACATGAGAGGAGGCCTGTGCCCAGCAGTGGGACGTATATAGGCTGATGATGTGTGTGTGTGTGTGAATAAATCTATCGGCTGTAAACGGCTTGATGCATTTTCACAAGTTACATGTCGTTAGATTCCTTATAGGAATGGCATATTATGATATCTGAATAAAGCACTGGAGTGCGATTTTTGAATCTCACTGGTGATATCAAAGTCACCGGTGACTAAAATTATCACCGATGACTTTTATGTCACCATTTTCCTAAAGCCGTATTTTTGAAAGTCACACGCTGTTTACCAACATGCAGAAATTTTAGAATGTCAGTCAGAGACAATCTTCCCGTTACGTTCCTTTTTACGCAGATGTTGTCCTTGATACCGGTGTTTATTCTCTCATACTATAACTTAAAACAGATTCAAACGTAAAACGTAGCGTATGTGTCAGTGTCATGTAACCGAAAATTTAAGTTTTGAAAAATTCTTGGCATATGTCACATACGTCAACTGTCAAAAACAATCACATGGTGATTTCCATTACGAGTGGGTAGGGGCACTCGTAAATCGATATCATAGGTATGACAAATGTAAGTCACCGATGAGTT
Source organism: Epinotia demarniana (assembly GCA_945867215.1). Taxonomy (NCBI): domain Eukaryota; kingdom Metazoa; phylum Arthropoda; class Insecta; order Lepidoptera; family Tortricidae; genus Epinotia; species Epinotia demarniana. The sequence continues at coordinate 57,934,543 of OX244259.1, forward strand.
TCAAAAATACGAACTTTCGGAAATCAGTCACATCGGTGAGAATTAGTCACTCGGTGAGATTCAAAAATCGATCCCCTGGGCCTTTTTGAATAATCTTTTGATTTTACTTGTGGAGTGATTGGACGAATGATGGTTTATTCATAATTAATCTATGGTACATAGGTTTTTAATATCTATACATATATTTGTCCCCATATTATGGGAATCACCCATACACTTACGCTCGAAAAACATAACCCTGCTTCTGAAGGCAGCCGACTAAAATAGCCAGGTACACTATTAGTATCTGGGGACCAATCACCTGCGTCCCCACCCACTCCCTCCAGTGCACGACTGTCTCTGTCTCCCAGCGGCGCCTTCTTTTAACTTCGCCAAAAATGTCGTCGAAGCCATCACCTTTTGCATTTTTCCTTCGCCTCCAACCAAACCTGCGCGAGCCAGCGTAGGTAGGTACACAAAAAAAAGAATTTCCGAAAACCGACATCGGCATATACGGAACAAAACGAAAATCATCTTGAATACGGGTGTATACACTAAATAAAATAATCAATAACACTATTTTTTCTCGAAAAAGGATTAAAAATTTAGTCAAATTGAGAAAAAGCAATGCAACAGGTTAAATAATCACAAAGTTGTGTGTCCAAAGTTTTAACAGGGATTTAAGTGCCTTTTCCGCAAAACGCGCCTTCATATGAAACGATTGTCATTTACTATGACCCTCGCAGATTGTGACGTAACTAACTGCGAGCGTTTTCTTTGAGATTTTCGTCACTAGGCTTATTTTTTGCCTTCTTTCTTTTGGAGTAATAATACATTTTGAGTCTACACCCGTTTTAAAATGATTCTATCGAAACCAGAGACATCATTCTTGGTTCAAGATCATCATCAACATCATCAATGACTCAAGATAAAATCGCTTTAATCGGGACTATTTAACATCTAATATAATAATTTCTTGGTTCAAAAATATGTAGCTCGATTTTCTTTCTCTGCCACAGGTAAGTATCTTTTAGTTGTTTTACCTATCACTATATTACTCAAAAATCAATTTGATTATTTGGGTCTAGGACTAGTAAATCCTATATAGTCGTCAAATTTATTCAGTAAATTGTTAATCACTAAGCACAACCCTCTTGCTTTAGGTCTCGGCGTAGTCGGCGTCGATATCGTTGGTTTGGTTGGTTTATTCGCCGGGTAATTTGGATAGTCATACTGTGAGGGGTCCCTCGGGTGTTTCGACGGGTAGTCGTATTGTGACGGGTAGTCGTATTGTGATGGGTTCTCCGGGTGTTGTGACGGGTAGTCGAATTGCGGCGGCGGCTTCTTTTTTTTTGATCCTGATTGTTGACCGGGATTGAATAAATTGCCCCAATCGATGGGATGGCGGCGTTGCACATTATCTATTTCATTATTATTATATCTCCTCTTTTTCCTAAGCCGCTGGGATCGGCGAAGATACGAGTTTTTACTTCCGATTTGCAATGAAGGAACCCGTTTGCGTTCGTCTGGTTTTCGTCTCCTGATCAACCATTTTTCCGTAGTCAAAGCTAGGCGGTAGAAGGACGGTACTGCAGGTCTGCTGTATTTCGAGCTCTTTACGTCAGGTTTGTCTACTACTTCCAGTTTTACACATAAAGCAACCACAATAAATGACAGGAATATAATGATATTGTTCATTTTAATATAATATCAGCTTGATAGCGCTGCTGTTACTGATGATATGTATGAAGCAATGGTATGAACAGTGCTACTTATATAAGGGCTAATGCTCGCTTATATACAGGATGATTATTACAAAACCTGCTATTGGTGCACAAATATTGGACGTGTCTATGGTATCTAGTATGCTTTTTGTTTGGATTATGTACTGTTGGTGAGCCTTTTTCAATAAATAAATAAATGAAACTCAAGACTTTTTGAAAACTATTTTAGTCTCTTGCTGCGTAATTATGATTGCAGTGGTGTAGTTAGAAGTCAGGCTCGCGCACCGCGGGTTCCCTACAAACATTCACACAACACACACTCTCTTTCCCCGTCCTATAATTCTGGAATAATCTCAACACATAGTCGAAGTTACTATCATGGATACAGCGCCATACTATTACATCGGTGTATTTTGTTGGTTCTTCAGCGGTAATTCTTTTTCACGTAAACCGATTAAAATATGTTCACTTGAGAAAATAATGAAATTAAAAACAAAGACGTAGTACCTAAGTAATTCAAGATAAAAAATCGTGGCAATGCAGCGAGTGTGATGGGTAGGTACATTTGCGCCCGGAATGACACGAGCCGGGTTATTTGACTAAGTGTATTTTTATTGACATGTAAACTTCCCTTTATAATATGTTTTTTTAGAAAAATAATCCATCTGGCCAAATAACAAACTTAATCAAGAAATTATTATTGATGATCTAAATAAATAGGTATTTAATGGTCATTTTGCCTTCTTACATGGAAATTTACTCTAAAAAAATAAAAATCAAACCTGTATCAGGCCCGGGACACTCCGCGATCTGCGTTCATCGCTACGAGTGCATGCCGGTGCCCCAACGTTGGGGAACCGGCATGTAGGTACCTACCTGTAGGGATGAACGTCGAACATCGAGGGCCAATAAATGTTAATGTTTTGGCTGAGAGAAAAGCGCATTTCGTAAAGATCAAAGGGAGACTCCCTTCTATACTTGTACTATCATATATTCTGTGCCTGTATTAGAATCTGCAATTCCAGTCCTTCAATTTGAAACCTCAATCGGCCTAATGACTAATAGACTTTGAACTAGCATAAGTATGTAGTCTATGAGATATTTGACGTCGCGACCGAATGACAGGGTTCCTTTTTTACCTTTTTGGTACGGAACCCTAAAATTAGAGTTAAATAAGCTGATTTACTGCACACAAAGGTGCCAACTATTATGAAATTCTAATCTTATACATATACTTATCATTCATCTCCGCATCTTCAGTCATTATTATTAATATATATTAATCAATATTTTGCAAGTGAAATATGAAAGTCTATATTATTTTTTACCGTCGTCGTTATTTGTCAGTATCATCATATAACTAGAAAAACGACCACATCTACGTGTATTTCGTGTCAAATAATATTGAATACTAGTTTCTGCCCGCGACTCTATCTGTTAATCTCGTAGCTCCATACAAACTTTCAAACCCCATTTCACCCTCTTGAGGGATGATTTCCTGGATAAAATCTATCCAATGTTCTTCCCCGGGACTCAAACTATCTCTAAACCAGATTTCATCGAGAAGGTAACACAGACATACTTTCGCATTTAGAATATTAAGTATGGATAATCATAATTACAATCAGCTCACAGCTTCGTGCATATGTTAGGTACATGGGAAAACAGCCGAGTTATCCAAACGCTCGTTCGAAACGTCACGCAAAACGCCTCTGAGCTGCTTTGCAACTAACGACACACCCTGTGTAACCTATTTAGTTGAAGGTATCTGATGTTATGAGAACTAGACGATGGCTATTCTAGTTTTGAATGCTGAGATACGAATGTATCTATTACTGTCTATTCTATCTCTCAAAATTAATATTCACTGAGGTTATCTCGTACCTAGACGAGTATCTTTAATCCTTGAGTACTTAACCCTTTATTTGACAGTGTATAAAGTTATTGGCCCTCTTTTTGCGTCACCGAGGCTTGAACTATGGACCTTCGCAATTTTTTGTCAAATAAAGGAATGAAATAATTGGTTTATAGTTCAATCATTTTGCTATTGTATATACCTACTTAATTCCGCACCACAAATACCCAAAAAGATGATTAATGATTATACTTCTAACAATTTGGTAACGTCATTTGGGGGTGATAATGAGGGGTATAATGTTGTTTATTCTTCAATAGCTACAATCAGCATGGTTTTATAGTTGTTAGTAGCAGTCAAAGGAACCATACTCGTATATATCATAACACATCCTTACTCTTCGAGTGATAATGACGTGTGCGCAAGTATTTGGCTACTCCGGGTGCTACTAAATAGATGATGCTCAATGTACATTTGCCCCTAAGGCTTTGTGGGTAAACGCCTTTTTAATTTACCAATTTTAGGATTATTTACTTTTCAGTATTTACAGAGATATACAAAATATGTAAAATTTAAAAGTCGTTTTATGAAAAGACGAATTTGAGTGACTTATATGAATTTAATATTTGCAACGCCTGTTGTTTGCCTGTGTTTATTTGCTGTGTTCTGAACTGTTTTTGTAAAACTATTACCATATTACAATACCATACAATATTCTTCGCGGCTAGTCCAAGCAACTGGAGACCCCAGAGCTGATGGTTACCTCTCGCAACGAATTTCCATTGCGATTCAGAGAGGTAAGTAATGCCGATGCTGCCAGCGTAACTAATGGGGCACATATACCACAGTCTGATTTCCTAGAGGCGGGGTTCTTTTTATAACTTCCCTTTTTATGCTTTAATTTTTAGTTACTAACCTATCCTGATTTTTATTGATCTTTTTAATTGTTATCTTTCGTTCGCGGTTCGTGTGAACTTCTACATTCAATACGCGAGAAATCGCTAACGTTCGGGGTATAAAATTAAATATCTGTTGAAAACAAAAAGCCAAATTTTGCTTAACATTTCATTAGTACTGCCTTACGGTTACTAGTCACTTCGACGCCAATCCTTTACTTTAAATAATCAGTTACCACGTGAGAGCTATGACATATTCATGTTCGTCTTCCCCTTCGTTTTCAACATCTGCATCTTCATTCTTCTCAGTAACTTCAGTCATACTGTCGAGTAAATCATTAGCTTCATCTTTAATTATCAGTTTATCATCATCATCGTCATCATCTCTTTCATCTCTATCTTCAATTTTGTACAGAAAGGATAGTGTTTTGTAAATATTTGGTAGCAATCTTAATCGTTCTATTTCATTGATTAACTTCATCCTATGTATCTGACTCTCGTAGAAGTGTACCTTTTTAGGCAGAGTTGGTTCTGGGATGTACAAAGTCTCGTTTGCTGAACTAGGTTGGTTCTTCTTCATGTGATCCTTCTTTGATAGAAACAGCAGCAATCGCGATTCTTGCGCCACCCTGAAAGCTTTGTGTAGAAACGAAACTGGTTCACTGGATTTTCGGTGCTCGCTCCTTTTATTCAGTTCTACACAAAATACTAGAACCAGCACAAGCAGAACTATTATTATCACAATTTTGCTCATTCTAATCTGATTATTTGTTGGCTAAGACTTTGTTAGTACTGTGTTCGGATGCACAATGGTTTGAGTGTTCGTTTACATTATTGCTTATATTGATTCGTGGTTGTATACAGGCTGATTGTAATCGTATTCAATAACTGATGCATGTGGAGCACAGAAAACATTTTACTTACATACTTTTATTTAGATTTATGTAAATTTAAATTTGTAAAAAATGTTCCGAGCCGGATTCGCACCGGCGACCACAGACATTCATAGCCCGCTACTAACCAAGTGAGCTATCGGAACCATTAATCTTGGCCACTAAATCCTTCAATCAGTTCCTTTCCAACAACGCCTTAGGCTTCTTAACGGCACCAACGTCTCAAATCATTTTGAGAAATCGTCGAGTAACGATGCGCCACCCCATACTAAATTAATGTTGTATTAAGCAGTAACGCTGCAAACGAATTGGTCTATCACGATAAAGGGGTTCGGGATTACTTATTCTGCGGTTCGGGCGACGTGTGGGAGGCAAAGCCCTGAGGACGGCTACCTATAAGCTCGAAAATCGAATATTAAAATCCCGAAAACGTTTCCTTTTTTTATTAGTTGGCCGAATTTTTTTTTGCCCGAAATTACATTTCCCATATTATTATTTTCCAAATTCTCAGTTCGTTGCAATTTTGATTCGGATAAGTAGACACTTATTAAAATTCCGAAGGATCATTTGTCAACTAGTTTTTGGTGCCCGCTATATCAAACGATCGAAATCGTAGCATGTGACCTAAATTAACCGCCAGCGTATCGACGTCACCCCGCTTCGCGGGGTGCCTATTTCCGCCCTAAGGGACACAAGCTAACCCTAACCTAACCTACAAATAAAATCATTGTTACGATCATTTGTTGTTTTTTACTGCAGGGGGCTTCGCCCGCAGCCTCCCCCCCCTTTTCGGGCTTTTTAAAAACTCGCGCAGCACTCTAGTTGCTTAAATGTTTTGACCTAATTTAAGCCCATTTTGTAAGGTCACCGTTTTAAATCTAACCTTAAAGCAAAAGTTTATTTTCGCATTGCAATTTTAAAGTGCACTTCTTTTAGCATATCTGAACGTTTTTTAATCGTGGCGGTAAAATAATATGATGGAAAATGAGATATAGATTTTGCGTAGCATCGGAATTATGAAAAGGTGGTTAACAAATCGGTTGTCAAATAATAAAGTTGGCAATTTTTCTTCTGGTTATCGAGTTTCGGGAAAACGATAATGTGGGAAAATGAACCAGCGTCATTTCAAAAGTAATGGTAAACAAATGATATGGATTATAAGAATTCGGTCAACCGTTTCCGGGAAAGTGTTTTTCGAAACTTCGATAGGTTACCCTGAGGACTAAGTTAAGCGGTCGACCAATAATTTGGTTCACAATTATTTGAAAATGTCCATGCGTTTCTGTAAGGTGGTATTATTTATTTTCTCACCATTAAATGTATCACCATATATGCACGCATTTTGATAATTGTGTGTTGTGTTATGAAACCTAATGTGGACATTGTTTCTTTGCATGTGCGAATGAATCGTGAGTCACTAATTATAATTACCAATCCATCCGTTAGGTCACCCTTTACTATTTAACTGACGTAATTTTGGCAGTGTACCAAATTGACCCAGAACAAAAACAATAATATTATCCTACTTAATTTGGTAATGTGGTGATGGCGTCAATTTCTAAGGATACCTTGAACTGCAATGCGAACGAACCATCTATTCTGGAAGAGCTGGGCGCCCCAGTCCAAGTTCGCTCAAACTAGGTTGCACAGGGCGGTTCCACAACACTTCGGGAGCTCCAATACTGCGAGCCATGCGGTTGCCTCTCGGCCACACAACCACGCGTCATCGTTCTGAATTTTAGTGGGTCTGTGAGCAGTAGCACAAGTAAAAAAACCGGCCAAGTGCGACTCGGACTCGCGCACGAAGGGTTCCTTATTTTTAGTATTTGTTGTTATTATTTGTTGTTAGTATTTGTTGTTATAGTGGCAAAAGAAATACATAATTTGTGAAAATTTCAACTGTCTATCTATCGCGGTTCTTGAGACAGCCTGGTGACAGACAGACGGACGGACAGACGGACGGACATACAGCGAATTCTTAGTAATAGGGTCCCGTTTTACCCTTTTGGTACGGAACCCTAAGTCTCATATTGAAAAAAAACGACATACTGAATCGACAAATAATACTATCTATTTCATTATTGAACCTGCTAACAAAATTTCACGAGAATCGGTTGAGTAATGCGACCTGTAGAGGGTTACAGTAAGACAGATGGACGTCCGGGTATATGATTTTTTTAGCCCAAACAGAAACGAAGAACTTTGTTGACTTCGCACGCTCGTCGAATACTAGGCCTTTGAGGACCCAATTCTCTCTTTTTCATCATCATTTATTTATTTATTTAAGGACCACCAACGGATAACACATCTGAACAATGCAATTGGCTTAAATACAAAAAAATCTAAGCAACATGCTTAGCTCTTATAGGTGACCATACAGCTCACACATGTGTAAAATCAAGAGTAACAAAAAGATAAAATCATACGAAATTACATGAATGAAGATTCAGATGTTCAGATAATAGTAAAACATTTTAGTAGGTAGGTACATTTAAATTTAAATTTTAAGTAGGAAGGTACCTACATTTAGATGTTCGTCTATAAAAAGCAGAATGTTTGTAAATTGGAGAAGTTAAATGTATTATATATTGATTACGTTATTTATGTTGATTAATCAAGCAGTAAGTTACAAGAAATAAGAGGTATCCAAGCAAACAAATGGCAAACAATCGTCATAATCATATCAGCCGAAAGACGTCCACTGCTGGACATAGGCCTCCCCCTAATATTGCCAAAGAGACCGGTCGGTCCTGCGCCACCCGCATCCAGCGGATTCCCGCAACCTTTACCAGGTCATCAGTCCACCTTGTGGGGGACCTACCGACGCTGCGCCTTCCGGTACGTGGTCGCCACTCGAGAACCTTTCCGCCCCAACGGCCATCGGTTCTACGTGCTATGTGCCCCGCTCACTGCCAGTTAAGTTTAGCGATTCGGAAGGCTATATCGGTTACCTTGGTTCTGCTGCGGATAGCCTCATTTCTGATGCGATCACGCAGAGAAACACCCAACATAGCCCTCTCCATAGCCCTTTGGGTTACTTTGAGCCTTATTATGATGCTCATAGTAAGCGAATACGTTTCAGTGCCATATATATATATATCATTACTGGCAACAAACAGTGGTCAAAGACTCTTGTCTTGAGACACTGCAGAATATTGGACGAAAAGATGTGCCGTAGCTTCCCGAACGCTGCCCCGCCCAGTCGGATTCGACGATTGACCTCTTTCTCGACGTTGGACCTACCTAAATGCGAGTATAAAGCGTAAAGTTTCAGATTGTAATAGGAGTTGGTACTACATGGGCATTTGACATATATGATCTTCGTCTTATCCATGTATCTCTTTTTATTAATTCATAATAGACCGCGGGCCAAAATAGTAAGTGTTGGGTTGTATTTAGATTATTTCAGTACACTTGTACAAAGCAACGCCAGTATTTTATGGTTTTCAGCTCAGTAAGACCGTTAACCTAGTAAGCAGAGCATCCATCCACGGTAGACGGTAACGAAAATAACATAATACATCACCCAATCTATTGTTAGCGTGCTACTGCGTGCGTACTGTACATAAATTGATAGATTCAAAAGGGCCTCAACTCGTTCGCACTACTAGTAGTGCGAACGAGTTGAGGCCCTTTTGAATCTATCAATTTATGTACAGTTAAGTGCAAAAATATGTATCAATTTAATCCTCTCATAAATATGTACCAAAACCTTAAGAGCGATGAGACATATTTATGAATAGGTGAGTAGAATGCACCCATTTTTTTACACTTGGCTGTAATGATAGTGATCATACAGGGCATTATTAAATTAAGTTGCAATTACCAGACAGGATATACCTATAGTTGCAATTACAAGACTCCATCTTACATATTTATGAGAGGATTAAATCTATACATAGAAGGAATGCTGATATTTAGCATTGTTAAAAAAAAGTATAAAGGCGAAGAATTAAGGGCGAGTTGCACCAAACCGTATGTAATCGAATCATAATCGTCCGTTAAATCCAAGATTGCCTTGCCAAGATTCTATGGAATGACAGCTGCCAGTGCCGTATTTAACGTTGATCGGTCTGTCACTTAGAGCATTAAGCCAACCAGAGTGGCGATGAGGCATTTTCTATACATTTAAAGTCTGCCGATTTTTGCGGGGGAGGGGAACGTCAAATGTATGCGTAACGTGAAAATAGCTACGTCAGATAAACGTCAGTCCATACAATGTATGACCACTGGTCATATACTTTTGGCAGAGGAGAACACCTGTCAATGGCCACTCCGGTTGGTCTGTATAATCGTAATTTGGTGCAACCCACCTCAAGATGATAGGTATTTCTTGTAATGTCTAAATCCGATGTATAATCCTACGAAACAAATTGACACTGATAATGGAGAGGATGTATAGAAATTCTGAGAAAAAGTACCTACCCTTTATCACTGTCGGTAACTGTATCCATAGGCATGTACTTACCTATGTGTATATAGCGTCACGGTCGTGTATATAGTTAGTGGCCTGCTTCGTTTTTTATTCACCGTTTTTGCTCACCTCTGAATTTTTACGTATACGCCTATCTCTATCTTCTTTATTGTTTCTGTTTTATTTTTATTATTGTTTAACTGTCTTATTGTTGTATTTCCCGGTCACGGGACAATGATGTTCCGGACCTTTGGGAGGCGTGCGTGGAGCTAGGTATCTACAAAGTACCAACTGAGCTAACACGTAGAGGCCCTTTTGACAATTTAATGAAATGCAAGGAGTACACCGAGCGGATGCTGTCCCTGCCCGTGTCATGGGACGCACGCAGAGGCAGCTCGCGACGGTTGATGGAATCTGAATTTCTTTTGTTTAAAAAAAGTCTTTTGTTTATTACCATGTCTTTTGTGCCCGCCGTGTTTTCACCGATGTTTCCAACGGAAGACCAGCGCTGTTTATCGCCAGCACCATGCTGAGTTGGGGGCATTTAGTAATGTGTTTTTTAAATTCATTTTTTGTCTATATGCTATTCTATATTCTCTTCGGTCCAAGTTTGTAAAGACCAGCTAAGTACCGCTTTGATATATCGTGGCCGGTTTTAATTACGTATTCCTTTTTACGCTTACAAATAAGCTGGCAATTTACATTTCTCTACAGGTTTGTGGTAAAAATATCACTTCCATTTTCAGTCAAATACAGCTACATAATCTGTAGATTTGCACCAAACCGTCTGTAATTCGTTCGTTCGTTAAAATCTGAAGGTACCTATGGAAAGTTTGACAAGTTTCTATGCAGTGACAGCTGAAGGCGCCGTAGGTATTTATCGTTGATCGGTCTGTAACCGTTAGTCAGTGCAACCCGCCCTAAAATGATAGGTCTCGTCTCGTTATGCCTAAATCCGATGTATAATGTAACGAAAATAATTGACACTGCTAATTAAGAGGTTCTGTGTTGAAATTCTGTAAACAAATACCTACCCTTTATCACTGCCCGGTAGAGCTACGGTAGTGTATACTCTCTTCGGTACAAGGTGGTACATACGAGCCCTAGACAAGGTAACAATCGACAAACGCTAACGCCAATAGAAAACTAATAAAATGTATGAGAATGACAGATGTTAACGAAAAGTGTTTCGTTGGCACCTGTCATTCCCATACATTTTATTATTTTCTATTGGCGTTAGCGCTTGTCGATTGTAACCTTGTCTACGGCCCCTGCTCTGCCACCGCTTTGATACATATGTCAGGCCCGATTTTAATTAAGTATTCCCTTTACGCTGTCAATTTATGTTTATAACAACTTTATGGTAATCGAATTGATCGAATTTCAACTTTTGTGAGACATGTTGAAATAATACTAATAATTACACGGTTCAACTCACGTACTAAATGTCACTACGGGCGACATGTTACGAACTCTTCGGGAGTTCTTCTTCAGGATGAGTGTCTTCGCGGCGCGGCGGTGTCGCATGAATCACTGCCCGCGCCTGTTCCGAACGCGCCTGTAGTGACATTGACGTGAGTTGAACCGTTTTACATTTATGGTAAAAATGACATTTCCATTTTAACTTAGGGTGGGTTGCACCATAACGTCTGGAATCGTAATTGGTGTTCGTTAACATCTGATTGTATGGAAAGTTTTACAAGTTTTTACGGAGTGACAGCTGATGACGCTTTGTGAGTTTGTTTGGTTGTACGTAATCTCCGGAAATAGTCCTCAGATTTCAGGCATCTTTCACCTGCGTATAGCGACTTTCTGTAAAGACATAGGCTATATGTTTTACCCCGCGGGTTTGCCTGGTTTCTCTGCAATACACGAAGTGCGCGGGCATATATTACTTAAGTTATAAAGAGGAAGTGTCTATGACATAGTAGCTTTGTAAGTTTGTATGTAATGGGTAATCACTGGAAGCGATCATCTGAAAGTGGACTTTCTGGATGGTTCTAGGCAGGTAAACGCGCTTAGAAATTTTCAAGCCCTTTTAGATTTGATGACAATGAATATGATTCGTGATTCGATTTCTCAATATGTCATCATCATCATATCAGCCGAAAGACGTCCACTGCTGGACATAGGCCTCCACCAAAGAGTGCCAAAGTGACTGGTCCTGCGCCACCCGCATCTAGCGGACTCCAGCAACCTTTACCAGGTCATCAGTCCACTTTGTGGGGGGCCTACCCACCCCGCGTCTTCCGGTACGTGGTCACCACTCGAAACCCTTTCCGTGCCTACGTCTTAATGTCAACGTATTTTTAAATGTATTTAGTATTGTTTGTATGACATGTGACGGGAGAGCGTTTTAAGTATAGATAATGATAAAAACAACTTACAGACAGAAACGTTTATTGATCATAGCCATAGACAAGTAGTACAATATAGCAATTACGAAGCTATGGTTTCCTATAGTGTAGACAGACATAAATTATTGTATATGTATACCTCATTCATGATAACAATAGGAAGTCAACGGACAAAGTCGTCGACGTATCTTCGTTTATCTAAGATATCAAAGGGAAATATTTACCCATTCGTTTTCTAAATGATTTTCCTTGAAATCTCATGACGGTGAACGCATGGTTTTTCTTCACTTATCGGGAATAGGGAATAGTTCAATAAGAAGAAAATAGTATTAGTTGTATACCTAAATTGTTAATTTAATAAATGCTTTCGCTCACTTGTCTCCGAGATTAATGGCGCATATACATCGATTTGGTTTCTTTGAAACGCGACTGCCTCAAGTTGGTCTCTGATGAGGCGATCCACATCGCAAGATTGCTCATGCGCATATTAGGAACGGATTTATGTAATTGGCCCAATTAAAGCTAGAGCTTAGTTTTCTAAGTCAATTAATTTTAACTATGTGTTGTTTTGATTGGTATATTTTTTTAGGTCGCCATTTCGATTTTTTTAAATTAAGGTGTTAGGATAGTTTTGATAAGGTGGCCTTAGAATATATTTTTTTCAAATTCATTACGAAATTCGAGAATCCTCACATTTCAAATAACATCTTATAACTCTTTTTGTGAGCGATCAGTTTACAGGGATATTAAATTCATCAGAAACTTATATTTAACAAGAAGTACCTACATTTAAGTTCATAATAAATTATTAACAGTTAACATTTATTTTCTTATTTAACTTATTTCACATTGCCTTATTTAACATCGAGATCGTAACATGCATAAGTAGTAACATCTTGAGGGACATAATTCGGGCAATAGTAACATTTATTTCTAAAGGACCCTGATAGTAGTATGTACTTAATTTACCGAAGGGCATTATGATCGCAACGAATGAAGCTACAAAACAAACCAAGCGTTTTGATCGTTACGGCACGACTACGAGCGACGGGCGGGAGATTATTCGAGTTGGCCGAATAGCATCAAAGTCGTCCATTCAAAAAACAACTCTATCATCCAAGGTACAAAATTCTAAATCAAATGACCATCCATACACCATCGTTCCTAATCTTAAGCGTTGTCGCTACCCCTGCAGACACCGCTCGAACTTGTAACCATTGTAACCCTTAGTGACCAATAAAACGAAACATGTGTTGATAATATTGGCCAGTAAATGAATAGCATTTTTTTTTCATTTGACAATGACAAATGAAACAAAGGAAAAAAATGTGACCATACATTAACAAAGAGAGGTCCTTAATATAAAAGGTTATTTTTAGGTTATATTACGTCTACTGTTACAAGTGAAGTCTTTTAAAACAATGGTCAAGTTCTGGGTATTTTGGAATGTAATTTGTTTACATAGGTCAGTGTTTATAGGGGGATTTACTTAGATTATTGACTTAGATTGTGTAACTTTTTATTACACAGAAACACCTAGATTGATAACTTAGAGAATTAACTTTTAAAAACTTGATAGTCAGAAAGGTTGTTTATTACTTGTATTTTATGTACTTAATCCAAGCAGGTAGAAAAATACAGTCTCATTTATTAAAATGTTTAAGACGATACAATTCACCAAGAGGTAAACACTAAAAAAATCAGGTTTTATTTTATTTAAGGGCATACGAAGAAAATGCACGAAAGGGTGAAATTGATAACAATGTAGATGCTCGTAATGAGAATCGCCCTGCTATTATAAAACATACTGTGCATTTTTTTATAAATTTCTCCGTAAAAAAACTACGTTTTATGAAGTCTTCGTATTGTTAAGTAAGTATAGGGAATGTTTTAAGTATTTTTCTTGGACGCAACTTTTATGAATCTAATGCAAATTAGCCCTTAATACCACGGAAAAAAAATTTCGTCACTTTTTTCGAAAAATGAAATTTTAATCTCAAAATATAGAGCTCTCAACGAACTACTACCTACACCTTCTGCTATAATTGTAAAAATTAATATAAATCCACTTTTATGCTCTTGAAAAGCATCTAATCGCGAAGATCGTATGGTTAATTGAATCATTCTAAACATAAAAACCGCCTTATCTCGAAATGTTGTCAAAGTGACAAGACATGTTCTTTCCGTGGACCCTTCAAATAGGAATATGTACAATATCTTCGAATTATTTGTTTACTTAATGAACATATTATATGCGATTATGAACTCAGTAATATTCATTACATAATCATACATATCATATATACATTTGCTTTAAAACAAACAAACGCAGTACAATATTAAATGTAAACAAGAATAATGGTAGCGACAGGCTGTAAATATTGTCAATTCATGGCGATTTTACTGTAGAGGATAATTATTGTTCACATGTCGATGCCTTAGAGCACACTTGTACTAACTTTTCGGAAAAAGTCGCTGCAATTAGTACCTAAGTGCATAAAATCTGTGGTTGAAATTTCAACGGCAAAAAATTGTAATTAGTACGAGTGCGAACTAAGGCATCGATGTGAATAAATATTAATAACATACAAGATAACCTATGTATATTGTAGGCTCACCAATCAACACAGCGTCAGAGAACCACCACCACACAACCCAACCAAACCAACCAACCAACCCAATCTTAACTCAAAAAATTTTCTTAGTCCGATAATAATAATAGGTAAATGTTCTTTAACCTAAATAAAACAATTCCAAGAAGTGTAGTAAAAATATCTACTAAAACGTAATAAAAAAAATTAAAACTTCCAACACCTCAATTTATAATACTCTAGGTATACTTCATAGGCTAACACATTCATATCACACGTTATTTTGCAAAATATAGCAAGCTTTGAATCTTTCTTATATTACCAGAGTACCTATATAAATGTAACTAATATAATATGTTTAAAGTACACAAAATAAGTAATCTTAACTTAGCTACGTTTTTTTACTATATTAATATGTATATGACTTATGACTTTCAGGTGCGTCCAGTGGCCCGAGACACGATTTACAAGTCGAAAATGAGAACACTGAAGTGCTTGTCCAATAACGACTTGTCCAATAACGACACCTCCAATCAGGCCATTTGACCTGTGGTGCCTGTTTAGAAGTGTAGAAATTGTAAGTTGTAACTTCGTAAAACGGGTCACTGATAAAAAATACAAGATTTTTTTGTGGATAAGAGTTCAAATTTTATGCGAAGAGTAATTTGGTCAAATGGTACTAGAAAAATGTCTATAGGGAAATTTCTTACTTTTCCTTATTGAAATAGAACACATTTCTTGATAGTGCCCACAGCAGTTTTGTGACTGACAGAAAAAAACAACAACTTAGTAATTTAATATATAGATTTTATAACTCTATATTTTATAATTATAACATAACTCTTACATTACATTTATGTTAACGAAGACACAGATTTTATTTCACATAGCCTTTTT
Organism: Epinotia demarniana; assembly: GCA_945867215.1. Classification (NCBI taxonomy): domain Eukaryota; kingdom Metazoa; phylum Arthropoda; class Insecta; order Lepidoptera; family Tortricidae; genus Epinotia; species Epinotia demarniana. The sequence continues at coordinate 57,950,149 of OX244259.1, forward strand.
TTCGTAAATTACTTAATAAACGATACCTAGTATAGTATACCCGGGCTGTAGGAACCCCCGTCGTAAAAAGATAACCCCGTCGCAAACTAAAACTTCGAATATAAGTGGTGAAAATTAAAGTGCAAGAAGTTAATGTAATTAGGTAGGTACTCCATGCGAGCACACACACAAACACACACAGATAGTTCAATTCATTTGTGTGCGCTTCTAACTATGCAGGTTAGGTGGATGATTTTTAGGGTTCCGTAGCCAAATGGCAAAAATCGGAACCCTTATAGATTCGTCATGTCTGTTTGTCTGTCTGTCCGTCAGTATGTCACAGGCATTTTACTCGAAAACCATAAGGTGTATTTGAATAAAAAATTGAGGATAGGGTGTATTTTGTTAACCGCTACATAGTTTTGCAATGAAAATACTAAAAAAGATTTTTTTTAGGGGTGCACTCCATACATAAAACCGAAAGTCAAAAAATTTTTTTTCATTGCAAGCCCACGTGTGGTACATCAATCGACAGGCCTTTCAAAATAAATATAAGGTTTCTAAGCAATTTTTTGGATTAAGTGAATAGAGTCGGAGATAATCGCCCCGAAAGTCACTAAAATTGTGTCCCCCCCCCTCTAATTTTTGAACCGTGTACTTTAAAATTATGAAAAAAATCATGCTAATAGGGCTTATAAAATTCTTTCAGCGATATTTGTTTTGAACAAGATCGGTTCAAAGGTTTTCGAGATATTTATAAAAAACTGCCTTCATTAAAGAAAAGGACGTAAGTGCCATAAGTTTTCAGTAACGATATGACCTTTTTCATGTCAGACCCACCATACCCCTAGCAATACCGCTGGGGGTAGGGTGGGACTGAACCATACCACCGTAGTGCTGTGCACTATATTATGCTTTATAATATTTATCCCAAATGTCCTGTCACCGTTATCAGTATCACGCAGTGTAGTTGAAAAAGTTAGACTACCGATACCGTTATCTGTAGTAACCATTGTTTTAGTATATAGAACTAGATGCACAATGTCAAGCAAATATGCCAAGAAATGTGCCCCAGAGCCCCAGAATGACAGCTCTAGTACATTTCAGTAGTTGCTAATAGCGTTAATTTAAAACCTGCATCAAGGTATTTCATAAAAAAAGAATTCAGTGTTTTAGACCTTAAGCACCATATTAGCAAACCAACATCAAAAGATTAAATACTTTTTAGTTTATTGAGACATACAATGTGAATTGACTGCTCACGTCAAAACTTTAGTTAGCGTTTAGCGAATGAATGGAGTCGCGTTATAAATTTTATTTATTTCAACAGAAAGCACAAATAAATCTGGTTTCTTTATTTTGCAAGTGGGGAATAAACAGTTTCAAATATTTGTAAAAATATTATATACAAAACAATTGATGAGATTTCCGTAAGTACATATAGTACAGCTGACAGAGTCCATAAAAAGAAGTCATTTTAGTTTCCTTGAAATAAATTCAGTTTGTTAAATAATTGTATTTTCGACCTGCCTTTACTTTTAATACTTTCTTTTTTGCGATATAATGTAAGCGTACAGTCAAGTAGAGATCAGCTGTCGATTTTATTAAAACGATCCTATGGGTTTTGAACGTCACTCTCATGATCATCCGACATCTATAATACGAGTATTACGAGATATAAGGTCAAACATGAATGATGATGAAAATTGGTAACAATTTGCGCATTTCCAAATGATGTGTTGGGTGGGTGTATTATAGAATTTTACTATAGTTCATTAATGCTATTAATTACCTTTTGCCAGAAGGCAGACGATAAAGCTAAGTATATTGGAAGTAATTGAAATTAAAATATGTAATGGAAAGAAATGGGCTTAGGTACGTTCATGAGAGGTGTGGCAGTTTTAGTAAACCTGTTCTTCCATTTTTTGTCGTATAACCTATAATATATCCGAATCATTAAAATGAGCCGAACAAACGACACGCGAGTCGTTTGGTTTAAAAAAAAACACCTCGGCTGTCGCGTGCTATGACTGCAGCCCATTTTGCACGTAGCTGAGGATTTTTGGAAATCTTAAAATGAAAACCATAATTATGTAGGTAACGACATCATAAAAAAAGTATCTAAGTATACCGACTCCTTAGATTTATGTTCCGCGACTTTGTCATTTGAACTAAAAAAAAAAATTATTTAAAACATGTTCAAAACTATTAAATTACAATGAGTTTACACAAATTTCGTTATGTTATGAAAATAAATTATTTAAAGAAATAAATCCCATCTTTTTTCAAAAGTTTTTTTGTTGGTATTTATGCAGTTATTGACTGAACATTTCGACATAACTGACAACCAACAAGTCTCATGGTTGAAACCAGACTAAAACACAAAATAGATAATAGTACATGTACAGAAAGGACACTCCTTTGATCTTTACGAAAGGCGCTTTTTTCTCAGCCAAAACATTAAGATTTATGGCTCTCTGACCGCATGTACTTGTAGCGATGAACGTAAATCGCGGAGTGTCCCGCGCCTGACTAAACGCAAAAGAACCGGCCGATGCGATTAGCGGGTGTTAGGTGTACTACGACCCTACAGCGCGCGAGCCGAGCGAGCGAAGCGAGCGTGCCGCGGCAGCGGCCGGCGAAGCGCCAGAACCGACTACGGATATTTTTTTCGAATAAAGTTAGGTCTGGAGCTTCGCCGGCCGCAGCCGCGGCACGCTCGATTCGCTCGCTCGGCTCGCGCGCTGTAGGGTCGCAGAGTCGCAGTACACCTAACACTCCTCCTCGCTTCACTCGTCGTCGTATCTACACTGGCCTGCCTTATAGTATAGGTTGGTTATGAACGTGGACGTATGGCAGTTACGATACAGGTATGAAGATAAGATAATACCCCGCGTGCCAAGGGAAAACTACTAAGGCCACTGTAGTGTCACAGGAATTTCTTTTTTACCCATGACACTACTGGCAGTGCCAAGCAGTAGTGCCTAAGGTAAAAAATGGCCAGAACGGCTTTCGTTTTTTTCAGTTTAATGAAATTAAAATTTTTGTACCCATTTCTTTTTCTATTTTTCCATCAAATCCCAGCACTACTAACGGTGGTATGGTTCAGTCCACCCTACCCCCAGGGGTATAGCTAGGGGGTATGGTGGATCTGACATGACCTTTTTAATAGGGACGGAACCCTGGTTGTGCGTTGTCCGACACGCACTTGGCCGCTTTTTTTGTTTTAGTTTGCTCTACTCATGAGGTATGTTGACTTTTAACAGCAGTATTTAAATCGCCGGAAACACTCAGTCGCGCTCAACGAGGGGATTACTAATGTATGGGCATAATCCTCTTCCCAAAGTACCACGTATCCCAAGATTATTTTTAATTTACATTTTGGAATCATTAGTCAAAACAACTTACGAGTATAGCAATTTATTAATTATGCAAACTTAAGTATAGGAAAATTTTTGCTTAATGAAAAACTACTTGACAAAATAAAATGATGCAAAATGAATACAATGCGACATTTAAACGTGCTAAAGATTGGCTTGGGAAATGAAACTACTGCACGTCTATCTGGGACGGCCGCGACACAATCTCGATTTTTTTCGCACAGTACCTCTTGTTCTAAGTGTTCTAATAAGAAAGTGACAGATAGTGCAATAAAAATCGAGAGAGCTCGCGCGCCGTCGCGTCATAGCCGTGCAGCAATAAGTTTTTTGGGAAGTACAATTTGGCGAATTTGGCGTGGCAGTACCTACCACCTAAACGGGAATCTTTATTTCAGGTATGCATTTTAAGTAAATTTACGAGTTACCTACATTAAAATGTAGGTATATTAATATAATCATAAAATACACAATCTCATCTTAATCTTATTTAACGGGTAAGATATAAATTATGGTTTTATTTTTATGTAGGTATACCTCTCAAAAGCAGCCTTCCTTTTAATCTGCAAAACCTCCTACACCTTGCACACATTTAATATCGCATCAAAAATACATTAATTTCTTTCAAATTTTGTAAGCTTTCTACCCTAAAGCAAATACTTGAAGTTTTTTTTAATCTACAAGTAGAAAAATATATATTTTTATTTCCTGCTCTTCTGTTTTCAAAGTTACTTGTGTTACCAATGACAATCATTAGATCATTACAAAAATAAGTTTCAAGCTAACTTTCGAAAGCAAATGCAACAATTATCGACGATACATATAACAATATCATGGCATAAATAACATTACACACAATACTTCAACGAGCTTTAATACTCGAATATAAGTATTTGACAGTTAATGTAGGTACTTCGCATAATAGCTTTAGTTCTTGTTATTTTTTTCATAATAAATACAGTTCACTATTACATTATACCTTTTTCATTTCATGCATGCATTTTGGTACTTCCCCGGAGTACTTCATTATTTATAGGTAAGTAAGCAAATATTAAATTATGTATTTTTATTATTTGTTAAGGAATCTTTGTTAAACAATCCTTTCCATCCGCTCTATCTAACACGTCTGTCTTCCTTTCTTTTGGTCTTCCCCTACTTCGTTTACCAACTGGTTATGTCGACGTATAGTTACTTTTTTAGTCAATTTTTCTGTGTTCATACGTGCCACATGGCCCGCCCATTTCCATTTAAGTTTTTTACAGTTTTGTCAGTCAGTTACAGTGTGGTAGAATCTAGGACTTTACAATAAGGAATGTAATATTTTAATCATGTGATTTTAACAATAACATTGTGAGACACTTATAATACAACAACATTGAGAAATTTTCTTCTAACTACGTGCCTTCTCAGCACTATAAATACATCGATTAATTCTTTTTTATGATTTCTATAAAATGCCCTGCATTAAAAAAAATACTATTTGGATAATCGATTAAATTTTCTATTGGTTATAGTAAACTTCAACTGCACACATACTTAGGTTATGCTACATTTACACGCTTGTCAAAGCTAGGTGTAAACGGGGGTGTAGGGTAGTTAACTAGTACGTTTTTCAAAGTAATTTCTCCAAAAATCCTAATGCTACGGGCATTTCAAAGTAAATTTCACTACAAGCAGTTACAGCGCCATCTCTGGGCAATTAATCCAAAGAATTAAGGACGTGTACTGCGATTATTTTGTGCGTTTTTTCCCGTATGCAGATCTCCTATCGACTATTTTATCCCTAAAACATCACGAATAGAAGTTTGAGTTGACACACGAATAGAATTTTAACTGTTACATTAAAGACACGCTATGAAGATTAAAGTGATCTCAGGGTTTTTTTTTCAGATTAAATATTTCAAATATATGTATTTACAATGTATCCGTTCAGCTTTATGGTTCTATCACTATTCTCACTAACTGTCTCAAAATAGCACTGAAAAATTTTGCTTGTAATCATAGTCTTAAAATTGACGAACTGTATTTTTTCCCTGTTCGGACTATTATAGTCGTTACCAATTATCGTCAACCCTAAGAAATAATATTTGAAATTGTCAAGAAAGTAAATATGGTGCTATTTTGAAATAAAGAATACTCGAGGAAAAAAAGTCAATGACAAAATAAAAGAGGTGGCCCAAACGTATTGCAACTTCGCGGCTTTCTTTCTATAATCGGCATCCTTCTATGGTCATATTTAGCCCATCGAGTTAAGATATAGGATTGCCACTGCCCAACAGTTGCAATACCCCTGGGTTAACCTAATACTCCGCGAGGTAGCAACAGATTTTCATGACCAAGTTTCTCCCGGGCGATAACTTGTAAGATGCTAGAGAGAGTTGTATGATGTAGCCTCGTGCTCGTCATACATGGCAACGTTCCTAGTACTTTGTTTTGTTATTTTCTTTCGATTTACTATTCAGTAGAGCCTCGATAACCCGAACGTCTCTGCAATCCGAACTGCCGAGTGATCCTTCACTGATGATGACAGACACCACCTTGGGTGTACAGAAGAAACAATTTCCAATTTCTTAACGATCAGCGAGGAGGAGAATTTCACAGAAAACGATGGTGAGATCATAGCCCAACTTACGCAAGAACTTGACGAATCTGACAAGAACTAACTAGTCTCTTATTTCCTATTTCAGAATGCACTCGCGTTTCATTTCTAAGGTGCGCGGTTGTTTTATGCGTTAAACGCTGCGATTCTATAGATACCTTCTGTGCGGTAATCGCAGGTCTAACACATAATCCGAACGCTTCGTGAGTCCGAACAGGGGTTGTTTTTTTGAAGTTTGATTTATCTAGGTTTTATTGCAGGTACTATCGAAGTACTGTGTTAGCTGTAGAAGTCACGGGCTCGTCTTATTTGTAACAAAAAAATCTTTTAATTTTCAAAAAGTGACTCGGCATATAGAACCTGTGTAATGATGTAATGAACGAACCTACTCATAAAATTTCACGAGAATAGGTTGAGAAATGCGACCGGTAGACGAGAACAGCGGGGCAGACACGGGGCACCAGCCGGGCAGACAAACGATTTTCGGTCGAAGCTCGCTCTTCACTTCGCTCACTCATTCGATATTAGCAACCCAATATCTTAAAGAAAAAACCTGTCCGCCGACTTTAACGTGGTAGGTAAACCGTCAGCTGGTCACCGAGTGCGGTACTTGATGCCTGTTGGAAATCTAATGATATCTAATGATAGTCTAATAGCGTGTTTGCTAATACGGGGGAACTTAGTATACGAGAGATATATCCTTCAAAAAGTTGTTAATTTATATAATTTTATTATCAGGCTGATCAATTTTTTTTAAAACTTACTACAGGAAAAATACGTTTTATAAAAACAATAATTTATAATAGCGTACTTATGTTTATTTCACACGAAGACTTTATTCTAAGATTCTAGAATCCGATAAACATTTTTTCCAACTTTTCACGTAATTACATATTTTTTATGTTTACTATTTTATTTTATTGGACAATAGGCGCAGCTGGTCAGCTGACGATCTCTCCGCAACGTTAAGACGCCGTAGGTTCAGCGAAGTTAAGCGAACAGAGTTTTTGAAACAATATAATGCGTCTGATTATAACAATATGGTTTAAAAAAAATACGAATAGTAACCTTGAGGGTTTTCTGCAGGGAGATCAGTGTTTAGAAACATGATTAAGCAATTTTCGCTCTATAGAAAAAAATCACGAACATAGGTCTAAAATACACTTAAAATATTCTTTACAAATTATGCACAAAAGCTAAAAATATTAAAATGGTTTCTTAAAATCGGCTATATTATGTTTGAGAGAAATCAGTGTTTACTTTTTATTTATTTAGACGGCAAAAATAAATAAATTAAAAAACATGATTTCCGGGCTTCCGAGCACGCACTTCCATCTCCCTCACGCTTATGCTCAGTGAGAGGGAGAGAAGACCATGAACCTACGGCGCCTTAAAGGCAGCGGACGGTTATTTTTCTTCACGGTATTGTTCTTCAAAGTTTATAGTTATGTACATATAATCAATCGGGACAAAATTGTATTAATAAAAAAACGTGCCATACCTGACGAACACGAGGCTACGTGTTACAACTTTCTACAGCAACTGGTGACCACCCGGGAAAAATTTGCCTGGCCTGGGGACTACAAGTTCAAGTGACTAGATGATTTCCTCAACCACTAAGAACTTCCTCTTTGAAATTTTCCTTGGGAACCCTTAGGTATTTACAAGTAAAATAAATATTGCCTACTCTTTGTATTCTTTCTATTTTTTTGTGTTTTTTTTATTTTCATTTATTTATTATAAAATCCCTTGCTCGCGTTAAAAGCGCCAGTCGTGTGACGTGGCATTTCTCACTACTCTCTCGAAAGACCCATTTAATGCCAATAAGTTAGATACAATTTAGAACCAAATAGAACGGTGAGTTCCAGTCATGATGCTTTGCCAGGTCGTTATTTTTGTTGCGGTGGTCCTACAATTTTAAAGCCTTTTTACGCCGAGCTCTGAGTTCGACACTTGTCAAAGCATGTTCAAAATTTTTAGAACCACCCTCAACCGAGGAAATCCAACGTATTAGCTTATTACAATTCTTGCGTCTCCCGAGATGAAGACGCGCCCCGCTGGGGACTATTCGTGTTGACAGCTTGATGCATTATGTGGACTCTCACATCGCCTGTGGCGCATTTGTACTCCAAAGCCCTCCTATGCCGACTGGCGTAGGATCCGGACAGGGTACTTTTGCAACAACAATAGTTAAACAGATGTGCAAAAGCCCGTCGGAAGTTCCTGTCCATTGTACCGTACAGGGAGCTGGTTAACACCGAGCGGCAGATCCCAAGCCAGACGGTGTGGTAGTAGCGAGAGTCTGACGTATTCGGGTACATGTACACGACAATGAGATACGGGAACCAAGCAGCAACGTACAAGTAGTACGCAATAATGTTAAGGTTGTTCATCGTCGCGTCCTGCTCGAACTGCTGCGACCGCCTGTAGTGAATGTGCTTCTTCGCTTTATTCCTTATCCTACAACTGTTCTTCAACAGGCAATATGATGTCACCAAGAAAGGGATACCGTAAAATATCACCGACGTCACTACTCGGAAGTTGAAGTTGCCGGTGTGAAATCGTCGGCAATAGTCGTAATCCAATTCCAGGTACACACCAATGATTGCAGTGAGGAAACTGACCATAAACAGAAGCGTAGAGACGAGTCCAATTTTCATAGATATGAAGCATTCGTAGTCTGAGTTAGCCTTGCAGAGTCGGTAGTATGATTCCAGTGCCGCCATCTGTAAGATTGTGTGTTGATTATATGTCATATGTTGTATTGAGACGTGCCCGCTTCGTAGGCTGTCACAACATGCTGCCATGTCGCGTCGCGCGCAACTCCGATTGCTTTCTCGCTTAGATACTGGACACATTAGAAAGAGGAGAGTAGATTTTCTCGTCTCGCGACGCGTCACCGCGGCAGTTGTGCCAGCCCTACTGATATACTACATAATACACATAAGCTATGTCCACACCAGTGCGCTTTCAATTTCACTTTCATGTTCAACTTGCGTTTCAACTTTCAGTTCGTCTTGCGTCAAGCGCTGCGCCATAAGACGCATGCAGCTGCACGTCCACACCGGTGCGCTTCTCGCATGCAACTCGACTGTTTGGTTAAGGCCTCCACCCACCGAACGCGTGTCGTTCGCGGTGCGTGTGCTGCGCGGCACCCGCGCAAGTTGTATGAGAGAGATATGACGCGCGGGCCCGCGCTGCTACTGCGCCGCAGCCGCGCGGCACATGCGTTGTTATACGCCGCCCGCTTGCGGTGTGAATATACCGATTCAACCGCGCACGACACGCGTTTGGTAGGTGGAGGCCTTTACTCGTAACTTCGCGCTAACTAAGATGGACGCGGCACTTGTAGCTATCAGTGCGGCATACCTATCTTTAGCTCTTTATAGCTCTGTATCTTGTTTTTAACCGTTTTGGCTCAATGTAATCAACGCGTCAGTTCTTTTGTTTTATTTGTGTAATCTTTGTGCTTGTGGTGCCACAATACTTTATAGGTAAGATATGCATCGATAAATTCTAACGTTTTCGCTTTGTCTTCCGCCATTTTGGCGCCACCGGCGTTGGATAGACATGCGCTAGCGCAACTAATTTTGCGGCATGCGCTATTGTATGCGCTATGGGTGCTCGGGCATGCGTCAAAGGAAAACGCAAGGTGAACGTGAAATCGCACTAGTGTGGACATAGCTTACACATAATCACGCCACAAGGTGACAAATAATTAAAAACATATCTCTGGTGGATTTATCAATTGAGCTTTGCTAGTAACATAGCAATCATAGTTCATAGCCAAAGTGTCGTATCCTTCTTCGTCATCTCGTCAGTCAAGCTGGCCCAACTATAGTGCGACCGCTTCACTCAGTCCTCGTCTACGCAGCGTGTGGGTGATATAACGGGGGAGCGGGCATCGTGCGGGAGGCGAAGAGGACTGATTGAAGCGCTCGGACTATAATCGGCATCACGAACCTGTATATAATAACTACGACAAATATATACGAATACAAAATACTCACAGCGAAGAACAGGCTGTAGCTGTACGTAGCGGCTTCGGTGATCCACTGTAGACCATGGCACACTGGATCAATGTCCCATTCGCCAGAGAGAAGTACCACGGTTGACATAGGTAACACCGTCATTGATACTATTAGGTCCGAGAACCCAACGCAGGCCAGGAATACGTAGCCTGTGGAAAAACAGTTTATAAAAACAACTGAAGACCCTGGCTCACTTGACGCTTGTATTCCTATCTCAAATTCACTGCCAGATAAATTTTGTTTTTAAAATGGGTGATAAGATGTGAGAAGGTAGCGAGTCAAATTAGCAACTATTTATGAAAAGTCTAAAATGTATGCGAAACAAAAAAAACCGGCCACGTGCATGTCGGACCACGCACAGTGAGGGTTCCGTGCCTATTAAAAACGTCGTATCTTTACTGAAATCTTATGGCACTTACGTCCTTTTCTTTAAGGAAGGCAGTTTTTTCGGAATATCTCGAAAACCTTTGAACCGATCTTGTTCAAAAGAATTTCACTTAAAGAATGTAATAAGCCCCATTTTTTTCATGTTTTTTTTAAATACACGGATCAAAAATTAGAGGGGGGGGGGGCACAATTTTAGTGACTTTCGGGGCGATTATCTCCGATTCTATTCACTTAATCAAAAAAATTGCTGAGAAATCTTATGAAATGCTTATCGCTTGATGTGCCACACGTAGGCTTGCAACGATTTTTTTTTATTTTACGTTCGATTTATGCATGTTGGTGGTGCGCAACCCTATAAAATTTTTTTAGTATTTTTGTTACAAAACTATGTAGCGGTTAACGAAATACACCTATCCTCAAAATTTTATTCAAATACTTTTTATAGTTTTCTAGTAAAATGCCTGTGACATACGGACGGACAGACAGACATGACGAATCCATAAGGGTTCCGTATTTTGCCATTTGGCTACGGAACCCTAAAAAGCTCGTATTGTTCCTTTAAAATAGGTACCGCATAGTGTCGCTTTCAAAATTTTGGTTTTGGTTGGCAAAAAAATGCATTGAATGGTAGTTTCCATTGCAACTTTAAAGACAGATCTTGAATCTGCCTTTTAAATGATGGATTAAAAGTTATAACACTTATAACAGAAATATTCATTCACTGTTTTCATTTTGGTTATACCTAGGTGTCATAAATAATCGATCACCTAAATTTATCTATTGCCAATGACACATGGGGGATAACGTTAGATCCGGGGTGGATATCTGACACTGAAATTGAAATCGGGGTTTAAACGCCTAGCGCCTAAAGTTAATAATGCTCATTACTCCATTTCGCTGCAAGTGCATTTACGAAGGCGTCAAGCGCCTGTGGTTTTCATAGCAGCAAAGTGTCTGTTTCGATTTGAAGACTTCGAAGTAACAAAACTCTAGGCGCCTGGCAAGGGACGCCAGGCAAACCAGTCCATCAGTAAATTCAAGTTCATAATCGCAAATAAAAATCTAACTACTATAGGTACCGCGAAGGAAAAAACCATTTTGAAGCGCTACATAGATTTGTATGGTTTTTCGTTCGCTGACGTACGGTAATAAAGAAAATAGTGAAATTAGGTACTAATAAAAGTGAATAGTAATAATAATAAATATATTTAGGAATAGCATACCTACACTTGAAGACGTAACAGTACCAGGGTACATGCTACGTCTTTTGTGATTGGCAACGACTGCAAATTAATAAATATTCCGGGTTTGAATTTGTTAGCAACTTTATCACAATTATTTAGCGAGAGCATTCTGACTTAGGTCACACTAGCAGACTGGTGCGATAGGAAAGTTTCATACGGGTTTAACACGTAACGTTTCGAACACACGTAGCTAAAACAATTAAACTGTAATTTTCCCATAGAAAAAGTGACATTTAGCCGCTCAATTCAATATTCTCTTTGCGTTGCTTTGCGTAAGCGTTCAGCCTGCATCACACTGGCGCGACCTGGCCGCGGCGGACAATAGTAAGCTTGTCATTAGCTGTCACTATTGACCGCCACCGCAGGCCGCGCCAGTGTGTTGCAGGCCTTAAGCATCTCACAGACTAGCGCGAGACCCCCAGGGCGATTCAGGCATTCATTTAACTAGGCGCACAGTGAAAAAATTGTGTAATGTCATATTAATGACTGTCTGTACTGACTTGACTGACACTGACAGCTGACAGCTTACTACTACTATTACTATTACTAGCAAATTTACTATTGGTCGCCACCGCAGGCAGCGCCAATGTGATGGTTAACAGCCCAGCAGGTATCTTGACTTCAAATTTTAATAAGCGCCCCGCTGTTATTAACGTCACAATTTGTATGGTCAAACAGCTTTCAAGTTTGAATTTTAAATTCTTTAAATGGCAGGCTGAATGACGCCTGAATATTGTCGCGGGTTTCGTTTATTGGTAATGTGAGGGCGAAACAGAATTAAATTTTCATCTTGACTGACTAACTCACTGAAATCAACTCCCGGCCCAAAACCGTTGAACCTAGAAAGCTGTTTTTTTCACAATAATTAGGTAGTTTATATAACGTTAGGGATTTTTGAAAATTCCATCTTCAAGGTGGTAAAAAGGGTGTTGACAGTTTGTATGGTGATGGAGTAAAATTAAGGGTTAACTAGGGGTGCAAAGTTTGTACGGGTGAAAATTTTTTAGGGGTTTTAAATTCAAATTTTATTTTAGGATTAGATTCCTTATCTCGACGATAACAACCAGTTCCACGCGGACGGAGTCGCGGGCAGAAACTAGTTTTTGTATATTTTGTATTCGTCTGGGTGGACCTTTGACTTCTTCACCAGTAACGCACAATTTGCGTGATGAATGAGAACGTGAATGAGAACGTTCACAAGACGACGGTAGTGTGGGGGGGCCCTAAGACGCACATAATCGAACGTACATAGCTCGGCTCGTATTCACTGCTTGGAACCCTAGCAGGCGAGCTCCTTTACTTAGCGGGGAAACCACGGCATGGTAAGCGCAGCTGTGCAAAGTCGGCAGTGAATGTGAAAAGTAATTGTGCATGTTATGTGTGGAAGCGGCACTTTCGGACGGTCGCCGGAAAGCGGGGCATGTCAAATCAGGGGCGAGACTTTATACATGTGGGAAGTTTGTAAATTTCCGACTGCTCGTCAATTTTGAGGAACATTGACAGCTGGGAACTTCGGTATTCGCGGACTGATGTTATTTTAATCGTGTTTTACGCCATTGGTACATTGGCGAATAATTTCAGAAGTCAATGCCTCATAAATTGAATTAATTAACTGACCAGCGACCTCTCCTCATTATTTAGGTTTCGGTATTTGGGTATAAGTTTTTTTTTTTAAATTTATTTAGGCAACAAACAGTCAAATACAAAAAAATAAGTTTACAATATGTTGAATAAGAGACTGAGTGCCATAACATAAAATGAAGTTATATTTTATATTTTAAGTTATTTTAAGCCTTCAGTATGTATTGCTGAGTTCGCATCCATTTTGGTGCGTTTCTCTAGCTCCTAATATTTAAACATGTGTATAATTTATGTTTCACATCAAATAAATATATATTTACTCAGTTAAAGTCAGAATGTCTCGATCGATATCATATTTAACTGATTATTACCAAAGCTATAACCACGATTAAAAAACGACGTTCAGATATCTCCGTCTCTGTCGCACTACAACAGAGACGCAGATACACGAATTTCGAATTTCGTGGTTAGCGCAGAGTGCAGAGGAGGGTTAAAATAAATGCAGTTTTAAGAAAATCGACAACGTGATATGTCTTTTGCCACATTGCAATAGGGGTGAAAACGGTACTCGTTTTAATTTCCCTAAGTGACTTTGACCGGCAAAGAAGGTCTTGGGTTCAAATCAGGGTTGCGCTAAATATTACAAGCACACACATTTTGTTTTCGAGTCTTGGATGTATTAAGTACAATATGTAGGTATGTATTTAAAAAGTAAATATACCATTTTCCATGTAACCAGGAAAGCCACTTTAAAACACGAAAACGTTGCCTAGTTATTGTAAACTACTACTACCTAGTACTTTCCCTTTGCTATCCTATGAAAAACGAAGCAAAGAAACATTTGACCGTTAAAACTCGAATGTAATATAGAATCAGGTATGAAATTATGCCTTTTAAATAGCTTATTTTACATATAAAATAAGCCTTTTTGGGTATATTTATTTATTTATAATTGCAATGAGTTACGAAAGATCCACACATTATTAAATCCCCTCTCTTGTCATAATTTTGAATAATTTTCTTAAAGGAAATAACCAAAATCTATCTTTAATAGCCAATTATAGTCAAGGTCTAGAATACCCGAGGGCCCGGTAGTCCAATCTTAAGTTACACCACTTTACTATCCATTAAATACTTTAATTTTGAAATATAGCCCTCAGATATTTCGTCCTTTTGGTAACATACTTAAATATCTATATCAGTTAACTACAATATTATAAAATAAGTACAAGGCATCATGATACAATACGAAATGAATAGTAATAGTACATTACGTACCTAGGGCGGTGAATTCGTGAATGGCCAAGATCGCAGATTTTTGTGGCCCGAACCGAAGGTGAGGGCCATAAATATGCCGTCTGGGCACGCTGCGCGTACGGGAAAACTCGCATTGTGGCCAGGTGAGGACGTAAAATTTTGTACTCAACACGGGCGGTAATTCGTAAAGCCCCAGAGCGCATATTTATGGCCCTCACCTTCGGTTCGGGCCACAAACACCTGCGATCTGGGGCATTCACGAATTCACCGCCCTAGTTACGTAATTGTACTATAAAAATGTTATTATATTAAATTAAGTGACCATCCAATTGCTTAGGTATAAGTAAATAAACTCAGTCTGTATTTCTAAAAGAGGGAGGCGAAACACATTCAATTTAATGGAATTTTTCGCTTTTTTCTCTGCCACCAAATATTCCCGAAAACTCCAAGTTTTTTCTTGAATCTAAAGGAAACATTTTAGATGATCATGCTTCTGACCCCATCATCACTTACCCGGGAGATGATGGTGAAAAGATAAACTAGCTTCTTAAGTCTTAAGCATAGAATGAACGCAAGCGCCGCACTTTTATGGACGCTGCTTCTATCAAATTTTATGGAATGCTAAATTGCTAAAATGCTTATTAAAATGAGTGCGTAAAGGGTAGTAGCGTCGTGACAGAGAATGCGTGGCATGGGATGGAAATCTCGAAGGATTCGAAGAGAGGTACTAAATAATGCAAGTATCGCTTTCGAGTGAAGGCCGCCGGACGAAAGGCAAAATCGCGAAAGGGCTTGATGAGGACAGCCAAACTCTATGCCACCACTCCCGAGAACTTTAAGATTAACAAAAAATCTAACGTAAACATTTAAAATTATCATGCTTCATGATCATGACCCTATCATCACTCACCAGGTGACTAAAAACTATATAATAAGCTCGGTCTCCGCGCCCCCCCACGGCGTACCCGTCACACTAAATTATTTCACGTACCATTGCATCGTACCAACTATGGTCAAAACTCAATCTTGACAAGAATAGCAAGTACTTATGACGGCTCATTCCAACAAATTGACCCGTTTATCTCATCCAGATATAAATTTAAAACACTAATTATTAAAGTACTTTCCAAGTAGGTATTTTTATTTTATTTTTTCTTCCTCTCTCTCCGGCTGATTGACTTTCACACACACACACACACACACACACACACCGACACACACATACACACACCATACACATATACACACTATACACAAAATAAGAGTTCTGTTCGTCTCATCATCATCACTTGTTGCCCTCCCTCTTATTAATTGTTAACTAACCAACTAAACAATAAATTATTACCTATCACCCTTATTGACACAGATTGTATAATAACAATACAAACCAAATAATCAAGTAAAGTCCACACTCAGACCTAATACTGTATAATTTTCAAGGGAGTTCTGTCATTGGCTATGCATATAGTATAAAACACTGCTAGTAAAAATGTTTTGTGAATGCTGTTGAACTTCTAAATAAATAAATAAAAATAAATAATAAATACGCTTCTGACGCATAGAATGAACGCACGTGTCTCACTTTTATGGACGCTGCTCTAATCAAATTGTATAGACGCCAAAGGCTAATTATGCTCTAATGCGGACACAAGTGCGTCGTGGTAGTCAATGCATGGCTTGGAGATCTCGATGTTCAAATAGATGGTTAGGCCATACGATCCGAAGAGGGGAACTAAATAATGCAAGTATCGCTTTCAGTGGAAGCCGAATTCGTGGACGTCCTGTGCACTCGCAGCGGCGAACAGTTGAGTGTGAATAGTGTAATAGTAATAAGGGCAACCAAACTCTATGTGACCACTCTCGTAAAATCTAAAAAAAGAACAAAATCTAGTGAAACATTTTAAATGTGCATGCTTGCTCATCATCACTTACCACGTGTGACACTAAAAAACTATACAATTAGCTTCTTAAGCATAGAATAGCTCGAAGAGATCTATACCCTCGTAAGGAGTGCCGTTGATTCCTCTTGTAGTGTTCGAAAGAACTTCGCAATATACAGCTGCATTCCGCCGAATGTAAAGAAAAAGAAATTAAATCCATGAAAACTATGTAAAACTCAGTCTACTCTATACGATAATTAAATCTGATATGTGCTACTACGGTGTTAAAATTATTTAGGCTCCAAGCATACGAGTGACATCGGGTTTTTGGGTTTTTGTCACTTGTCAGCTTTCTTACATTGTCACAAAATAAACAGAAGCGATGTAGAGAGCATTCAACAGAAACGACAGTATGCTGCCGAGCAATTCTGTTATTGTTCCGCCTCCGTTCCTCTCCGCCGACAGCATCTAGAATAATCCTGCAAATGTCCGTAGTGATGTTTGGGTCTATACTATGCTCTTTTCAACCGACTTCAAAAAAAGGAGGAGGTTCACAGTTTCGATTGTATTTTTTTTTTTCAATGTTTGTTGCCTCAGAACTCCGTCATTGATGAGCCGATTTTTTGTTTGTATTATTCTTCCAGGTCATCATCATCATCATATCAGCCGAAAGACGTCCACGCTGGACATAGGCCTCCCCCAAAGAATGCCAAAGTGACCGGTCCTGCGCCACCCGCATCCAGTGGACTCCCGCAACCTTTACCCGGTCATCAGTCCACCTTGTGGGGGGCCTACTTAACTCGAGAACCTTCCCGCCCCAACGGCCATCGGTTCTACATGCTATGTGCCCTGCCCACTGCCACTTAAGTTTAGCGATTCGGAGGGCTATATCAGTTACCTGGTTCTCTGCGGAAAGCCTCATTTCTGATGCGATCACGCAGAGAAACTCCCAACATGGCCCTCTCCATTGCCCTTTGCGTGACTTTGAGCGTTCTTATCAGGCCCATAGTAAGCGACCACGTTTCAGTGCCATATGTCATCACTGGCAACACACACTGGTCAAAGACTCTCGTCTTGAGACACTGCGGAATACTGCCCGAACGCTGCCCAGCCGAGTGGATTCGACGATTGACCTCTTTTCTATTTTATGGATTCGACGATTGACTGTCCTAGGTATACATAATCGTCTACAACTTCGAGCGTAAAGTGTCCGATTGTAATGGGAGTTGGTACGACATGGGCATTTGACATGATCTTCGTCTTATCCATGTTCATTCTTAGACCAACTCGCTCGGAAGCTTTACTGAGTTCATCTTGTTTCATTTCTTCTTGTTCAATGTATCGCGCCGTCGGTTTAACCGCGAGTTTATAGTAGGAATATATTTTAACATTTTCGTGTGACCAGCTGACGGGTTTTTCACCACTGTATAGCCAGTTGACGATTGCTTTAATTCATTATATTGGATTAACTATAATTTGATGATAAAATGAATCGAGGGTAAATGGCAACATTTTCTTCTTTTTTACGTGTTTAGGAGGCTGCTGCTGGTCAAGCCACCGGCGGAGCCCCCGCTGACGTGCACGGGGCTTCATGATACAGCATTCTGAACCTACTCACAATTTATCGCACGGGGGTCGATTGGTCACGAAAATTTGTTGCTAGCTCGCGGGCCATTTCATGTATTACGACGGATGATTAAGACACTTACCGATTTTGTTTAGTCCAGGTTCAACGAAGAAGGAGGCGACGAAGAAGCCGTTCATAGTGACCCCAATTATGCTGCAGAAGAGGGTGAAGAGGAGTCTTCCGAGCTTCGGCCACTCGTGGGACAGCATGATGGGCGAGAACACCCTAGTAACGTTCTCCACCACGCGGTGCACTCTTGCCATGTTTTGGTCTGGTTCAAAAGAACGGTTGGAATGTAGTAAGCAATTGTGTACGATTCTCACCGGGCCGGAGCGCATTCTATTACATGCAAAGGAATTTGAACCGTATAAACCAGTAGTTACTTTTTATATTTGAATGCATCGTGCATCCACTGTGAGGCGGCAGCTACCGACGCGGTCGTTGGGGATTGTACTCAAATATGAATTGCATCTGCTCCCAATGACTTTCGATATGTAAGTGTCGGTTTTTTCGCGTTTCTTATGTCTTATCTTATTAAAAACAACCAGTCCCACTGAAATAGTATCCCATTAGGCCCAGCACAAGTGACACCGCCTCGCGACGAGAGGCGACAAAATCTGCATTCCTTTTTTTCAAAAGCCAAGGATACTTCTGTATCACAGTGCGAGTTAAAAACGCACAGGGATAGGGACAAATGTTTGGAGACTAGTGTAAAGTGAAGTCAGACCCCGAATCATGGTCGGCCTTATCAACACAAGATAGGAGCGTCGTTTCGTTCTATCGAACGGTTTCAGCCAGTGACGGACGCTCTACCTTGTCGCTTATCGCGTGAAAAGGCCGACCATGATACGGGTTCAGAAATCGCGGGCTCTGCTTGACATGCGCAAATGTTCCATAATGGGCAGAGGACCTTAATAATGGCTAACAGCCTTGTTGATATTTTAGATGCATTCAGAGAAAAGCTTTGTATGGAAAATCAAATAAATTGCTGTTTCGGTCGTGAAATACTTTAGGTCCATTGTCATACAATGTGTATCTATAACAGCATAAAGATTCTGACTGAGACTTGATTATAAACTTAACTATCGAATATGCTCACAATATTTAACGAGAATCGGTTGAGAAATGCGACATGTATCTAGAGGAGAACAGCCGTGTAGTCGGACATCCAGACATACGATTTTTTTTGGCCCAAGCGAAACAGAGTGCTTCAATCGTTTATTAAAAAAATAATTTACAGTTGAAGGGATTGCAATCCGGTCCAGCCGACCCGGTAATCCGGCCGGACCCGGTATATTTTAATAGCCACCGGATCCGGTAATATTTCTCCTGATCCGGACCGGATCCGGTAGACTCAAAAAGATTGCTAAAACGCAGCATTTCAATTGGTCTTGCTTTACGAATCTCACTGTTCCTATCCCCAATTTCATAATACTCGTAGTTTCCTTGAATCTCGAATTAGAAGTTAAGTTTGTTTAATCGTTATGTTTACGGTGATTATATTATTTTAGCAACATATAAATCCAAACCATTCCTGATGATTTCAGGAAACAATCTATTTTAGTTAATTATTATAAGAATAATATTATGTGATGTTATCCTTAATTTCGTGATAATCGTAATAATTTCCTAATATCTCGATATTTTCTATCTCGAATAAATGGTTTAGTAGTTATGTTTACGTATTGATAATTGATTGTATAACTTCGTTATGTTTACTTACATACATGGATTTTTGATTACTTATATAATTTTAATAAAATTTTGGCGGTTCAAGTTATCTTTGCGCGTGGCTGATGTATGTGTGCGAGAGCTTGTATCTATGCAGTTTTGATGTGTGCGGCAGTGACACGTCAGTTTTCGTAAGCGGTAGCAGTAATGAGCACATGTACAGCCGCGTACCTACAAGCAGATGAGTTGAACTACAGTTGAATCTATAATTGACTTTGAATAGAGGATCTCAAATCTCAAAGGATGATTTGATCTCATATCTCAAATAGACTTACGAGTTGCTTCACTAAACTTTCAAAAGAATTAAGTAGTTGTTTACATTTTGAATGTTTTTTTTATTAATATTTCTAAAGCAAACCAATATTAACTATTTACACCCCGCCCTCTTTCACCTCTTTGCCATCAAACTTGACAAAATGTTTAAGTTTTAATATACTAACCACAGAACACCTCCACTAGAAGCCTAATGTTTCTCAGTTTGTTCGCGACTCGAGTCACCAAGCGTTGGTGTTGTTGCGCTTATTTAATCCGCGGTCGCCCGCCTTTCCGTTCAGTTGCGTCCATGTTAACGACCTGTGCGGAGTGTGCATGACTCTCACAAAAAAAAACAAAATAATAGGATTTTCGCGGCTAATTATGGGCTTTTGTAGTGTCAGGTGGTGCGGAAAGTCGTCAAAAACTTCTAATTACAAAAAAAGCGGCGAAGTGCGTGTCGGACAACGCAAAACCAGGGTTCCGTCCCTATTAAAAAGGTCATGTCAGATCCACCATACCCCCTAGGCATACCCCTGGGGGTAGGGTGGACTGAACCATGACTGAACCATACCACCGTTAGTAGTGCTGGGATTTGATGGAAAAATAGAAAAAGAAATAGGTACAAAATTTTTAATTTCATTAAACTGAAAAAAACGAAGGCCGTTCTGGCCATTTTTTACCATAGGCACTACTGCTTGGCACTGCCAGTAGTGTCATGGGTAAAAAAGAATTTCCTGTGACACTACAGTGGCCTTAGTAGTTTTCCCTTGGCACGCGGGGTATTATGTTATCTTCATACCTGTATCGTAACTGCCATACGTCCACGTTCATAACCAACCTATACTATAAGGCAGGCCGGTGTAGATACGACGACGAGTGAAGCGAGGAGGAGTGTTAGGTGTACTGCGACTCTGCGACCCTACAGCGCGCGAGCCGAGCGAGCGAATCGAGCGTGCCGCGGCTGCGGCCGGCGAAGCTCCAGACCTAACTTTATTCGAAAAATATATCCGTAGTCGATTCTGGCGCTTCGCCGGCCGCTGCCGCGGCACGCTCGCTACGCTCGCTCGGATCGTGCGCTGTAGGGTCGTAGTACACCTAACACCCGCCAATCGCATCGGCCGGTTCTTTTGCGTTTAGTCAGGCGCGGGACACTCCGCGATTTACGTTCATCGCTACAAGTACATGCCGGTGCCCCAACGTTGGGGACGTCAGAGAGCCATAAATCTTAATGTTTCGACTGAGAAAAAATCGCCTTTCGTAAAGATCAAAGGAGTGTCCTTTCTGTACATGTACTATTATCTATTTTGTGTTTTAGTCTGGTTTCAACCGTGAGACTTGTTGGTTGTCAGTTATGTCGAAATGTTCAGTCAATAACTGCATAAATGCCAACAAAAAAACTTGAAAAAAGATGGGATTTATTTCTTTAAATAATATATTTTCATAACATAACGAAATTTGTGTAAACTCATTGTAATTTAATAGTTTTGAACATATTTAAATAATTATTTTTGTTAGTTCAAATGACAAAGTCGCGGAACATAAATCTAAGGAGTCGGTATACTTAGATACTTTTTTTATGATGTCGTTACCTACATAATTATGGTTTTCATTTTAAGATTTCCAAAAAATCCTCAGCGACGTGCAAAATGGGCTGCAGTCATAGCACGCGACAGTCGAGATGTTTTTTTTTTAAACCAAACGACTCGCGTGTCGTTTGTTCGGCTCATTTTAATGACTCGGATATATTATAGGTTATACGACAAAAAATGGAAGAACAGGTTTACTAAAACTGCCACACCTCTCATGAACGTACCTAAGCCCATTTCTTTCCATTACATATTTTAATTTCAATTACTTCCAATATACTTAGCTTTATCTTCTGCCTTCTGGCAAAAGGTAATTAATAGCATTAATGAACTATAATAAAATTCTATAATACAATCCCAACACATCATTTGGAAATGCGCAAATTGTTGCCAATTTTCATCATCATTCATTTTTGACCTTATATCTCGTAATACTCGTTTTATAGATGTCGGATGATCATGAGAGTGACGTTCAAAACCCATAGGATCGTTTTAGTAAAATCGACAGCTGATCTCTACTTGACTGTACGCTTACATTACATCGCAAAAAAGAAAGTATTCAAAGTAAAGGCAGGTCGAAAATACAATTATTTAACAAACTGAATCTATTTCAAGGAAACTAAAATGACTTCTTTTTATGGACTCTGTCAGCTGTACTATATGTACTTACGGAAATCTCATCAATTGTTTTGTGTATAATATTTGTACAAATATTTGAAACTGTTTATTCCCCACTTGCAAAATAAAGAAACCAGATTTATTTTTGCTTTCTGTTGAATTAAATAAAATTTATAACGCGACTCCATTCATTCGCTAAACGCTAACTAAAGTTTTGACGTGAACAGTCAATTCACATTGTATGTCTCAATAAACTAAAAAGTATTTAATATTTTGATGTTGCTTTGCTAATATGGTGCTTAAGGTCTAAAACACTGAGTTCTTTTTTCATGAAATACCTTGATGCAGGGTATAAATTAACGCTATTAGCAACTACTGAAATGTACTAGAGCTGTCATTCTGGGGCTCTGGGGTACATTTCTTGGCATATTTGCTTGACATTGTGCATCTAGTTCTATATACTAAATCAATGGTTACTACAGATAACGGTAGTCTAACTTTTTCAACTACACTGCGTGATACTGATAACGGTAACAGGACATTTGAGATAAATATTATAAAGCATAACATAGTCCACAGCACTACGGTGGTATGGTTCAGTCCCACCCTACCCCCAGGGGTATTGCTAGGGGTATGGTGGGTCTGACATGAAAAAGGTCATATCGTTACTGAAAACGTAAGGCACTTACGTCCTTTTCTTTAAGGAAGGCAGTTTTTTATAAATATCTCGAAAACCTTTGAACCGATCTTGTTCAAAACAAATATCGCTGAAAGAATTTTATAAGCCCTATTAGCATGATTTTTTTCATAATTTTAAAGTGCACGGTTCAAAAATTAGAGGGGGGGGGGACACAATTTTAGTGACCTGCGGGGCGATTATCTCCGACTCTATTCACTTAATCCAAAAAATTGCTTAGAAACCTTATATTTATTTTGAAAGGCCTGTCGATTGATGTACCACACGTGGGCTTGCAATGAAAAAATAATTTTTGACTTTCGGTTTTATGTACGGAGTGCACCCCTAAAAAAATCTTTTTTAGTAATTTCATTGCAAAACTATGTAGCGGTTAACAAAATACACCCTATCCTCAAGTTTTTATTCAAATACACCTTATGGTTTTCGAGTAAAATGCCTGTGACATACTGACGGACAGACAGACAGACAGACATGACGAATCTATAAGGGTTCCGATTTTTGCCATTTGGCTACGGAACCCTAAAAAGATGGAATTTCATTCCACAGTTGAGGCAAATTCAATATTTCATTGAAAATATTTATAGTCAGCGGAGGCCATTTTATACTAGCCGGTGCGAATACTGAGGTACAGACACACTGTCTGTCACTTTTCATCACTTTGAAAATGCAATATGCTATACCTCTCTTACGAAAACACGTCACGACTAGTGATGTCCCGATGATGCTATGATTGTCAATCGACAAACCACGTGCTTTCGTTCGTACCGATTTGAAGAAATGTAAAAAAAATACAGATTTCTCGTTTATTTTGGTTTGAGTAGTTATTCTGTAGATTAGAACTTAAATTTAGTTTTATTTATTGTTTGTTATTTAAAGTAAATAGTGTAATATATAATAAGTATTAGTAGTAATAGTAGTAGTAGTTACTTTACTGTTTTAGTAACTTTTTAGAATGCTCTTAGTGAACATTTGCGTCTAGGTTAAAGGATGGGCCTGATGATAAACTCTGGGAAAGTGCGAGGGTACTCGTAGTTGGTTTGAGATAGATATAGGTTGTGCGGGCTTTTTAGAATCCTCTCGGGGAGCAGTTGGGTCCAGTGCCACAAGATGGGCCTGATGATGAACTTCGAGAAAGTGCGAGGGAACTCGGAGTTGATTTGAGACAGACATAGGTTGTATGGGCTTTTTAGAATCCTCTCGCTGAGCAGTTAGGTCTAGTGCCACAAGATGGGCCTGATGATGAACTTCGAGAAAGTGTGAGGGAATTAGGAGTTGGTTTGAGATAGATATAGGTTGTGCGGGCTTTTTAGAATCGTCTCGGTGAGCAGTTGGGCCCAGTGCCACAAGATGAGCCTGATGATTTTCGAGAAAGTGCGAGGGAACTCGGAGTTGGTGTGAGATAGATATACGTTGTGCGGGCTTCTTAGAATCCTCTCAGTGAGCAGTTGGGTCCAATGTCACAAGATGAGCCTGATGATGAACTTCGAGAAAGTGCGAGGGAACTCGGAGTTGGTGTGAGATAGATATACGTTGTGCAGGCTTCTAAGAATCCTCTCAGTGAGCAGTTGGGCCCAGTGTCACAAGATGGGCCTGATGATGAACTTCGAGAAAGTGCGAGGGAACTCGGATTTGGTGTGAAATAGATATACGTTGTGCGGGCTTCTTAGAATCCTCTCAGTGAGCAGTTGTGTCCAGTGTCGCAAGATGGGCCTGATGATGAACTTCGAGAAAGTGCGAGGGAACTCGGAGTTGGTGTGAGTTAGATATACGTTGTGCGGGCTTCTAAGAATCCTCTCAGTGAGCAGTTGGGCCCAGTGTCACAAGATGGGCCTGATGATGAATTTCGAGAAAGTGCGAGGGAACTCGGAGTTGGTGTGAGATAGATATACGTTGTGCGGGTTTCTTAGAATCCTCTCAGTGAGCAGTTGGGTCCAGTGCCACAAAATGGGCCTGATGATGAACTCTGAGGGAACTCGGAGTTGGTGTGAGATACGTCACCATCCTAAATAGCTGAATGCCTTTTTCGTGTTTTGTTTGTTTTATTTTAAAATGAAAACAACAAATACAACTGTTAAAGGAATAATGAGACTTTACTTATTATCAAACTGCTCCGAAACTTTCCATAAAAAATACTGAAGTATTTGTAGTTTAA
This sequence comes from Epinotia demarniana, assembly GCA_945867215.1. NCBI lineage: Eukaryota > Metazoa > Arthropoda > Insecta > Lepidoptera > Tortricidae > Epinotia > Epinotia demarniana. The sequence continues at coordinate 57,975,150 of OX244259.1, forward strand.
TCTTTAGAACCAAAAATACTAAATGGTCAGTATTTTTTTAGCACACTTTTAAGTATAGATAGTTAATTACCATTTTAATATGTACAGTAAGTACCTACCATAATTTATCAGCAAAAAATTACGGTACCAGTTAGGATTCCTAACTTACTGTGGTGTGGATTCCTAACTTATTAAAATGGTAACAAAACTATCTATACTTTACTTTAACTTAAAGATAAAAGTATAGTAAGTAGTTACTTACTTTACTTTAAAATGGACCTAAAAAAATAGGATGCTTGTACGTGAACATGTCCCATCACTACGCATTCCGCGCGCGAGCGCATCGACCAATCGCAACGCTGTTAGCACCCGCCCTTCCCCTCACCTCTTCCTCATGCTTTGGTGACTCGCGTCGGGAACAAAATTACAAACATTAGGCTTCTAGTGGAGGTGTTCTGTGATACTAACGCAGTAGCGTAATACCAATCCGGCCGGATTGAAAATCATACCGGATTGCAATCCCTAAGTTGTACTACATTTTAATTAAAAACCCACCTCATCTTTCGCAAAATAGTGTCTTTTGATGATGCATATTATAAATATCCCTAAACCAAGCAATATTTGTATATGTATATAATTATATTTTGTAATTTATACCTACTATATAGCAATATTACCTTATCGATTTTAAATATGGAAAGAACCCTATTGTCAATTTGATTACTTGATCATCCTTACCTTAAAGAGACAACACAGCAGCGGGCAGCACATAGACGTTGTTACGGTCGCGGGAGCGGTTCAGCTAAAACTTGATTTCCTGGAGCAACTGAAACAAAGCAGCAGTACAGATTATACAATTGAAAGAACGTATTTAATTATATTTATTTGTTGCACTAGTACGGTTAACATTTTTTCTCGGACAGGTAACAGAACTCTTTATAAGGCCCATTCATAACATATTAGGGTCGACGTCATCGACGTATCTCTTGGCCAAGATGGGACTATCGGATAGTTTAGACTGTAGAATGTGTGGCGAGGAGGATGAGACTATAGAACACTTACTGTGTGAATGTCATGCCCTTGCCAGACAAAGAATTAATTACTTTGGTACGGCTATCCGCAACCAAAGGAATTCAAGGTACTTCCGCTGAGCTGCATCATCCGCTATGTGGAAATGATGGAGCGAGGTTGGGAGTAGACATAAGGAGAGGGCAAATGCACAAAAGATCCCACTGGGTCGAAGTGCATCCGAAAGGGCCCTCATCTAGATAAGATAAGACAAGATAACACGTCATCGAAATCGATAAGGAAATGGTGAAAACGGCTCTAACGATTTCTGCGCTAAGTACGTAAGTACGTGCGAGAAATGGATCTAGATAGTTCTCATTTCCGTGGAAATCCGTAGTCTGCGGTTTATCGCAAAAATATTTGTTTGTACAATACAAATGTTACAACGATTATGAACACCGTAATCGTCAGTTTATAATCTTACGAACTCGTGATATTATAAACTACCAAAAAATTCAACTCTTGCACCAGTTGCCCTCAATTGCATGAGTCGTCAGGAAGGTAAAATGTCCCCGATTTGTATGAAAATTGTATTTGTCCCCTAGACAACCATGTTTTCTTATAATATACGTTTTGCGGGATGCAACATGTTCAAATTGACTGGTTATCTGGCTATAAGAAATTACAGAATTCACCAAATACTCATGTTGTGGTATTAACTGATCATGAAGAAAAAGCTAAAGGACAAGAAAAGTTGATTGACCGATAAACATACAAGTACCTTCTTACAATAAAATAATAATAAAATGTGGACTCGCACTATAATCACAAGTGTGAGTAGGGTTGTTTGAATAGATGTAAACCTATTGCGTTTAATTTATTCAAGTAGCGTACGAGTATTAGATAGGTAGGTACACTGAATAGGTACGCAGTCTACGCGCGTCCGGTGTGTCATGTCGTATGAGGATTCATACATTACAACACAGCGGTGTACGAGTACGACGTGCTGCACACGCAGTCGGTGTGCCTACGCACTAAACAAGAACAAAGATATACCTCGGTGTAGGAATAACCGGCTGATTGTACAAATTATCATATATGCCAAGTGCATACAAGGCGCCAGTAAGCACAAATATCTATCATATGCAAATGCATATTGAAATGAATTGTACAAATGTGTATACATCATGCCAAGTGCATATAAGGTGCCAGAAGCAAAAGTGGTAAAATTGGCTAAGGCGCATAAAGTGATAAAATGCCTGATTACACGAATAATAACTAAATAACTTTATACAATTTAAGTTGCCCACTACTACAATACCTACACGAAAAGTGTTATTATTTGTTTCGTGTAAAAGGGTTGTATGAAACTTTCAGGGCTATTTTGTTACTTTCAATAGCCTGAGTAATTCGAATTACACTAGATGACAATGGAATTGTGTCTAGAGTTGAGAAGGTGGTGGCATTGTCGTGAAAAACCGACTCGCTTCGTTCGAGCGCCAAAATATCGTCAGAAATGGGTGCCTTCAGTCCTTAAGGCGCTGTAGGTTCAGCGAAGTTAAGCGAATAGAGATTTTGAAACAATATAATGCGTTTGTTTATAATAATATGGTTTAAAAAAATACGAATAGTAATCTTGAGGCTTTTCTGCACGGAAATCAGTGTTTAGAAACATGATAAGGCAATTTTCGCTCGATAGAAAAAAATCACGAACATAGGTCTAAAAGGGTCTAAAATACACTTTAAATATTTCTTACAAATTATGCACAAAAGCTAAAAATATTAAAATGGCTTCTAAAAATCGGCAATATGACGTTGGAGAGAAATCAGTGTTTACTTTTTTATTTATTTAAATGGCAAAAAATATAAAATTAAAAAACATGATTTCCGCGCTTCCGAGCATGTACTTCCATCTCGCTCACGCTTATGCTCAGTGAGAGGGAGAGAAGGCCATGAACCTACGGCGCCTTAACTGGGGAGGCCTAGGCCTGATGTCCAATTGAAAATACTTAGGCATTACATTCCTCAAACTTGGCTGGGACAGTCTGCAGTGCAACTTGCAAGGGTATACTAAATTTACCGCCTAATAACCTCGGAAGTAAAACGCAAAGCACGAAAGCAGAGTTCTATCCCCTGCCTACTACCTATACGTGTAACACGACTATATTTGTGTGTGTGCCTGTGTGAGTTTGTGCTCTGATTTAATTTAAGTAATTTAGGCAACACTAAGGGCGAGATAATTGCGAAATAGGTATTTGTAAAATATATTGCTGTCGCGCCAACCTCAAATCGCGCCAAACTGCAGCTTGGACCGAAAATACCTATTAAAAGTACATAAAATCAACGTTTCGTAGTCTCCTGATTTCTTGACGTGACCTCCAAAACTTGACCTATTTAACTATTTTTTTTAATTAAAAATTAAAGAAAAGCTTTGGCTTTGATCCTATGTTTTCCTATTTTTAAATAATCTAGTTAAAATGAATTGTTTTCTGGATGTTTTAACACAGCGAAAAATCTGGCTTATTTTAGGTTTTTGAAGGTATATAATATCTTTTTTAAGAATAAATTTATGGAAAAAAGGAAAACATAGGAACTATGTCAATAGTAGCCACAGATTTATGGAAAATATTGCTCTACTGCCATTATCCTACATTGAAATTATACTACTGACTATGTTTCTATGGAAAAACGGCCCTTGTTTCCTCTTAAGGGGATTCCTTCATTTCAGTCGACCACGCCCCCTTGACAGAGACACGCTTATGCCTTACGCGCAAGAGAGATGCAACACTCTTCAGGAATGGCTTTCTTGGACTCATTTCGATAAATACCCAACTTATTGAAGTTTTATTTATAAAGATTGCATTCAGTGAAATTTTAGATGAGATAAAATGCCTATTACCTATAGTATTAACTTGATTTAAAATTATGTATTATGTATAAATTTTTGGCAATCATGTATCGTTGAAATTAGGGATGCAACGATATGTCTATTACGATGCCGATACGAATGACGAATGCATCGTAATAGCGAATACGATAACGAATGCGATAACGAATGCGATAACGAATGCATTACGATTTTTTTACCACCTAATGTCATAATAGGACTAAACCAGCTGTGGAAAACAATATTTCTGAATCTACAGTAGCAGCTGGTTTGATGGACAAATACTTATGGCCAATTTTTCAAGTTAGGGAATACAGTATTTTTACTCCAATAATTTGAAATCGAACTAGTTTTAAGAATTGTTATTAATCGTAATACTTTTTACGATACCGATGATGGTCAAAAATAACGATAACCTGCGGTTTACAATTATCAGCATCGGTATCGTTGCATCCCTAGTCGAAATCGATCAGATCAACATTCATATTATAGTCAAATATCGTATATCTGAAAATCAGACCTTATTGTTTCTCGGCGTTTCAAAGCACGCGATAATTTCGAATGCACCCCCTTAACATAGGAGTGAGTTGATATTGAGTATATGCAATTCGTTCGATTTATATCCAATCTCAATATTATCATGTTCTAAAGTCGAGGCTTTTATTTGTGTTATATGTGTCTGGGCAGCGCAGACACCACAAACATGTCGCACACGTGCTTACTCGTACCTATCACCTGAATTCTGAAAGATAACACCGTCTAGAGCTTTTTGTAACCTAAGTTTATGTAATGGTAAAAACTTGTCTACGGATTGTCGATCGTGCAGTCATAAAAAAAATTAAGTATATAATTTAGGTCGAATTTTAGATTTCGCTGTCTAATAATAAATGAATATAATTTACACTTTTGATAATATTTTAGGCTTCGCTTTTCTCAGGAACGCAAAAGGGTATCTACTTAGTTGAAATAAAAATCAAACAACTACTTACTCCAATACTTTGAGCGGTGAACAAAAAAAAACAAACTTCTGAGTTCTGAGAGAAGCGCAATCAAAAGATTTGCACGGAAGACATTGGTTATTTTATTTATGACACGGCTTATTAATTATCATAAATAATATAGTTATGACTATAAACTCGACAGAAAACTTTTCCCGCGCTTGTCTTTGAACTTTACAAAACGAAAAATACAGCCGTCGGCACAGTACCTAATATATTTGTGTTTTTAATAATGTGAAAAATATCGTGACCGACGTACATTATAACGAATAAAAAAATATTTTTATATAAATTATTCCCTGACCATTTCAAAATATCAGAAATGCACAACGTTAATATTCAAGTTTTCACTTCTGCCGGCACTCCCGGAGTGCAACCCAGACTTTTTTTTATTTTTCTGTCTTTTACCTAATTTCTAATATCATGATAAAAAAATTATTAAATCCCGTTTACAATTGTATTATAGTTACTCTTACTTCGATAGACTCCGTAATGCAGTGAACGTTGTAAATCAATAGAAGTAATTGAAGAGAACGAATAAGGATAGGAAAGGAAGTACATTTAGCGCCATCTAGTGACTAATACATACTCGTACATTACATTTGACAACGCTCATTTGACATATCACGCCGATGGTTGGTCTGCATACAAAGTTACATCCCCTTTTTCGTCCCTAAAAGGGATGAAATTTGACATAAATAGCCTATGTACTATGCTGATACATAAGGTACAGGGTGGAAAGTTTAATAACAAATCGTCCAGTAGTTTTTGAGATTAATTGGAACGCACATACATTCATCCATCCATCCATACATCCAAACTTTCGCATTTATAATACTAGTAGGATATGTTTTTTTTAACAGTCTCATGAGTTCTTTTTACTCACAGACCCACTGGTTTTTATCTATGTATTTTAGTATCAGTGCAACCAACACAGTCAGCTGTGCACTTAGTTGACTTTAGCTATAGCAATTAACCACGTTCCCGTATAACAATGCTGCTCGTGACAAACTTGCTTTGCTGACATTAATACATCCAAACTCGAAAATAATTAATAAATTCAGTATTTAATTTAGCACTTCCATACTACATTTTTTTCTATTAATTCATTGTTCAGTAAGAATCAAACAATGGGAGCCAGGTCCACAATTGTATCAAGGGATATCAAAAAATCTGCATCGCTAATGGAAATAATATTTTTGACAGTAAATTTACCACTTTACTCCAGCTATAACATAAATTAATTTAATTTTGATATAACTTATTACTTGGCATAAATAACTATAACTTAGAAAAGTTGAAAAACCCCCGACATATTCATTTCAAAGTTCAATATCTCAAAAACGGCTGAACAGATATTGATGAAACATGGCTAAGAACATTCGGGATAAAATTATCTATGACACAAAAAAACCGCATTTAAATCGGTCCATCCGTTTGGGAGCTACTATAACACAGACAGATACACAGATACACAGACAGACACGTTAAATTTATAACACCCCTCTTTTTTCACCGGGGGTTAAAAATGATATGACGCAGATGGTGGATGGATCCTCACAGCTTCATCTGCCTCCGCCGATGTGAGCCCCGAATTTTTAGTATTAATGGACGTCAAAAAATCTGTATCAATAATTAGAATGATGATTATTTTTAATATAAATTTTTGGTACTATCTCTTATTTAAAAATAAATAACAATATACTCACGGATGTGAAATATAATCTGCGTAGATAATCGAAATGGTCATTTTAATAATTGATATTGAATTTAGCATTAACCCTATTTTAAATAGAAATATTATTGATTTAATTGATAAATACGTATATACGAGATTTAATTATCAGTAGGTATTCACGGATGCCAAATAATCAGCATCAATAGTCGATTTTTTAAAAAAATATATAATTAATCGCGAAGATACTCCGTTTCTAACGAACTAATTTAAATTCCAGGTCGTCAGATATGCGCATCTTCTGCAAGGCCTTGTCTTCTCGGCTGGTCCAAGCGACTGGAGACCCCAAAGCTGGCGCTTACCTCTCGCAACGAGTTTCCATTGCGATTCAGAGAGGTAATGCTGCCAGCGTAATGGGGTCCATGCCCCAGTCTGACCTCCTAGAGGCGGTATTCTTTTTGTAACATCCCGTTTTACAATTTTCATTTTTAGTTATAACCAATTTTGTTTTTTTTATTTATTATGATTATGTTGTATTTATGTTTAAGGTTTAATTAATTAATGGAGTATAAATAATTTTATGACGGGATCCGTGTCGTCATCTGCATCTGCGGATGATACCCTCGAGTTATCCTTATTCATGGATGTCAAATAATCTGCATGTGCAGATTGTGATTATTTTAATGTGAGAGACCAAATACTTAAAATAAACTTTGTACAGATTCCAAAAAAGTTAATAAAAGGTCTACAACGGATTATGTTTACGTGTGTTCCTTTAAACCTATTCTATTTATGTAAAAAAAAATTGTTTTGTTTTTTTTTATTGAAAGGTGATCAAATATTTATGTATTGCTATGCTCTTTACTTCCTGACTTTTTACCAATAAAATCAATTATTGGTAAAAAGTCAGGAAGTAAAGAGCATAGTTTATGGTTAGTCAAAATTTAAAAAATTAAAATCCATGCTGGCTCGATTTTGTTCGACTACAATGTTGCATACAAATTCTCTTAGGTATTTGTCGTGGTACAAACTTTTTAAAAAGTTGAAACGGCCATATAAATAAAAGGCATAGGTCCTAAACAGCCAAAACGGAAAATCAGTAGCTGTGACTTATCGCGACTTTTTAGTGGTCTCAAATAACTTATGGCGTTTTCGGAAGAAAAATACACTCCCAACTTATTATTTAAAAAAAAGGCGGCAATGCAAAAATTATTCTGTTTTAACATACAGTGGCTAGGTAATTGTTTTGACGGAAAATATATAAATTGACGTGTAAATGATTCCAGATTTGCAAGATCAGTTATTGATTATTTGTTGTGTCAGTTGCAAAGCCAAAAGACACGTATCAAAAGGCGTACGACAATTTCTTGAAGCGGCGAGAAGAGAATGCATGCCTTATCATTTTCAGAAAGTACATTTTGATTTTCTTGCACAATTTTTGTGAAAAGCACTATATTTGTCTCAGCCAGAAGAGCAACTGCTGGCTTCGTATTAAATTAAACGGACTCCCAAGGTCGTTCGTTTAAAATTAATACTCTGCGGCCAGCAATTGCCTACTTCCCTTGCTTAGACAATAATGTACTATTATATTGTTAGGAGCATATTATGGACTATTTTTGGATATTATGGATTTCCAATTAAGATGTTGTTAGACTTCAGATAGGCACATACATACAATATGGCTCTATTGTTTTGATTAACGCTGCAAGCAGATTATTTTTTGTTTTAAATATCAGAATGAAAGGTCATTTTTTATTCATAAAGATTTTAAAAATTCAATTTAAGTAAGATCGACATTGGACTCAAATACTGTGTTATCTTTTCATTACTTCGCGAAAAAAATACTGTTAATTTTATTCATTAAATTAAAAAAACAAAGGCGTCGAAAATGCTTCCTGTCCCCATGCTTGCAAGCGGGCTTCGGTGCAGCCATTATAATTCGAGCCCTATATTTGCAACAATTATTCAAAATCGGAGTTCAGAAATATACTGGCTCTTTAACGCAGCTCTGGGGACCGATTTTTGACTTTCGAGCGCTCGACTCTTTCACTCGTAAACTGACAAGAATTATGAAATGCTATTTTGAAATAGCTATAGAAAATTTATAAAAACGAGTGGTATTGACGACTCGTATTCGATTATATTGGTAGGAAGTAAGTACCGGCTATTTTGACACTACAAACGTATATACTTTTATTTGATTTTCGAGCGCTCGATCGTCAAAAATTCGGTCCCCTGCTTCATGACCCGACAAGTATGTGAGTGCGAGAGTGACGGATGTCTTATCCACAACGATAAGATAAGTGGTAAAACGTCAACCATGCTACCCTGCCGCTATAAAACGGAAAAATACGTAGTACACGTAGCGTTGCTTGACTTCAAATGGATTGCTGCCATTTATATCTACCTAAATCAATGTCCTAACCAACTCAAGTGCCCACCAGGTACCCACTCTTGAAGCGACGTCAGTTCGCTTTCGCTAAGATTGCGTTGCCATAAGCCCGCGCCGTCAAAAGCGAGCTCCGTCACCTAGTATGAGTATGAGTATGAGGTAACTAATCCATTCGCAGTATGCAGATGCGTTTTGCATTGTGCTCAGGGTAATTAAGTATACACACTCTATATAAATAGTTTTATTAAGGTAATAAATGGGGGCTTTCAATAAATTTTTACCAAATTCCATACATTTTATTGAACTCTTATACTAATTAATGATAGGTCGCAAATAACGATTTCAAGTGCTCTGCCTACCCCTTTGAGGGATAAAGGCGTGAATGTATGTTTGTATGTATGTATGTACAAATATCAATATCATTTTTTGTTGGCGTTTCTTTCGTATAAGTTGCAGGTTCTTCACATTATTTTATGTATCCAAGAGCTGATAGCGCGCAACCGTCGCTTCAAATTTTTTTTTCTTCGTTTCCTGGCTTCAGAGCAGTGCAGTAATTAATGATTTCTTTACCACAACGTTGTCGGACGAGCAAACAACCAAAGAGTTTAGCGGACGTCGCAGTCTCTGGACGCTTGGGGATAGAGTTGTCACTTGCCACATGAAGTTACTGTTCTCGGAAAATTCCGCTTAAAACCACGTTTCTTTCCTTGCAAAACCGGTGCATTGTTACGCAAACATCCAATAATTGTTTTAAATTTGGAAAAAAGGGAAATTTGGACGTTTGATTTTGCTACTTTTTACATCTTGAGGTTAAATCCCTGTTTGTTACACATTTGCATTTGAAACTGCTAGCCAATTGAAACCTGCGTGTATTTTGAAATCAAACTATGACGCGGTGGTTTTAAAGTGGTAATTTCTGTGACGAATTACATATAATGCGACGTTCTGAAAGCAACTTTTAATTTTATGATGAGACGATGATAGTTAACGTCCAGATGTCGGTAGGTGTTTGACTATTTTATAGTCAAATTTAATAGGCTAATTGTTCCAGGCGTTTAAAAAATGGCTAGTGTAAACATGAGTTTTAAATTAGAAAAAAAGCTATATGCCTAGGTACATAATGCTATGTTTAAGCAGAGGATCGATCTTTTTCTTGGGGCGCAACTGGTATCCCTATTTAATCCGTTAGACGTTTTTTAATTTTCGCTTAATCTTTATCAGACTGCATTTATTTTTGAACCATCGCAAAATAAAATATCAGTTCTAAAAGAAATACACAGGCCGCGCCGTTTCTGAATTTCACGCGTAAAAGTTTCACGGAAATCTCTTCGCTGATGCAAATACATTCGCAACTGCCGAAAGTGAACGCAAGTTTTGGAAAACAAAGGTTAAATTAATAATTTGAAAGTGCATAACAAAAATTGAAAGTCGCTCTAAATTCAAACTGTAGCTTAGAACAAAAATTACCTTAGTGCCTTGCTGCCTGGAAGTCTCTGGAGATAGTTTCGAAGAGTTGCTCCTCCGACCACGACGATCGAACGAATGAGTCGGAGAGGCCGACACGGCGGCGAACGACACCCACGTCCCGGTGCCACCACTGCAATGGGCGGCGATCTCCTACGGACCAACGGGGCTTGCCGCCCTTGACGGCCACCTGAAGGTCTAGGCTGCATCCACTGCCCCAACATATTTCCGGCCCACTTCCACCTTACCAGAATCTATTGCGTGCAACAGGGATGCAGTCAAAATGCATCCGTTAGTAAACAAACGGCGTATGTATCCCGGAATATTAAAGGAAAAACTACTTTTTGTTTGGAAATAGGATCTGCCCATTCGCCAGTGGGAGGGATCTGTGGATCCTGGAAGCCATAGAAAGTTTTAGAGATCCGTATGCGTTGTTGACGTTACAGAGTGATTAATTTTTCATCGGAACGGCGGGTTTGAAATTGACGTCGCAGTTTTTACGTTTTAAATTGCCTTTTTTTCTTAGCTTTTAAATTGCTTCTGGCAGGTTAGATCAGGTGAGCTTGAGTGATTTATTTTTTATTTAATCAGTACTAGACTTTTTTACTACAGAGATTTAAGTAGGTAAACAAGTTGTCTGAGTTTAGATCTAAGTATCGGATCTGCGCTGACAGAACTTACACCAAAACTCAACCTCTACTACAGAAAACTGTCGCCCTCGTATAAAGTAATTACACATATAAATGCGTGTAAACCACATGAAATTGAATATACCCACATAAGCTACATCGGTGACCTTGAGAGCGCATAATAATCAAGGCCACTGCCGAAAAATCGCGGCCTTGCACTGCGCATGACTGAATGTCAAGGTCGTTGCAACTGCGCCGGTACTCCGTGCGCACAGCAACAGGTTTCAAGGTCACCGCATATTTTGTACGTTTGGCGACGAGTTTTTGTTTTTTTTATGATGAAAAATGAAAATGAAAATGAAAAATGGTTTATTTCCCAAATTGCGAGTTTAAATGACAACAAGGTTGGGCCTTCCTAGTAGATAAAAAATACCCTATCATATACATATATATACATACGCTAGCGGGGCCATTTTGCTGCATTTCTATTACAGTATCTGGGCGACCGAGCTCTGCTGAGGTGAAAATAGTAAAGTATTTTTTCACAGATATGAGACTTGGCTAGATGTACATATTATTAAATCGTCAGAGCTATATTCAAGAACGTGATAACCTGATAACAAATATATATACAAATCGAATTTAAACTTTCGTGAGAAATGTTAAAACAATGCTAGTAATTACACGTATTAAATGTCACTACGGGCGACATGTTTCGAACTCTTCGGGAGTTATATGAAATGAGTGTTTTCGCGGCGGTGTCGCTTGAATCACTGCCCGCACCCTGTACGAGCGCCGTGCGGCAGGGCGTGGGGAGGGGGGCAGTCTTGCGCTGGAGTTGTTGAGTGAGGCTGCGGCAGAAGGTCGTCTTCTCCGAGAGACGATACGCACACTGCGCATGTCAAGGTCGTTGCAACTGCGCCGGTACAACATGCGCATAGCAACAGGTTTCAAGGTCACCGCATATTTTGTGCGTCTGGTTTTTAATTTGTTTATCATTTTTAAACGCTAGCGGGGTGATTTTGCTGCATTTCTATTTTACAATATTTGGGCGACCAAACTATCGAAATAAATTTTCTCAGTTATGACACCTGGCTCGATCGATTTTACCCCCATGAGTTGAACCGTGTTATTATTAGCATTATTAGGTATATATACAAACTGCTAGGTTTCGGGTTATTTATTATGTATGCGTCATAAAAATACTTTTTTGCGAGAAATATGTGGTTTTGATTTAAAATGTAGTACAACTGTAGATTATTCATTCGATTATTCCTTACTAGCTTCTGCCCGCGACTCCGTCCGCGTGGAACTCGTTTATCATATCATATCATATGATTTATTTTCATAATTGGATTTTACAATCACTTTATGACGTCAATAATAATAATAAACAAATTAGGTACCTAGATTACATTACATATTCATTAACTGATTACAATCATTAAATCATTAAAACAATACAATTTATTTCCACGGGTTCCGATCTTCATGGTATTCTGATATTCTATAGTAAGCTGTTTGACATAATTTTCCTTTTATCAAATATTTAAAGGACCATGCGTAAAAATGGTCCTGAAACCAACATCACTGAGAGTTATGACATAAAATAGGTCTTTAAATCTACTTTATTTCATTCTACAGGCACAAAGTCAAATTCCATTGCAGAACGAAGATATTCGTGTTTTAGCCACAGTGAGTACCAGCTATGAAAAAACGCATTCGGAGAATATTCATATTTCATATTCTGGAGGGTAGTTATGACAAAATGTACCAATGATGAAGGCACATCGAGCGTGGCATTCATTGGGTTTGGTTCATATTTTATTGATAAAACTATTAATTAGCTACAAAAAGCATGTTTCTTTTACAAACTAACCTTACCCTAATAATTCTGAATATGTACCTACCTTTTCACTGAGACTAAGATCTAAATCAATGGAATTTGCTAACTATGTAAACAAACAATGTATTGAAATTGTCATTTAATGTCAATTTCAGTATGACGGTTTGTTTACATAGCAAATTCCATTGATTTAGATCTTAGATCCTATTCACTTTAACTTATAACTTATAAATATGAATATCTCAGTTCTGCAATGGAATTCAACTCGGTGCCCATAGAACGAATTGAAGTGGGTTTAAATAGGTACCTATTTAATGACCTAAGTTTCAGCTTTGTTGGGTTCAGGACCAGGCTCCATACAAAGTTGTCCATGGTCCTTTATTTACAGGTAACGTTTGGATGTCTATCGGAACCTTATTATAATAATGTACACACTGACCTATTAATGAATTAATTATTTTATGGAGTCTAATTGGCTACAAGTTCATTTTTATTTCGAGTATTTCTATTATGTATGTCGCATTTATAAAAAAATGTTTGTTTCTGTGTACATACATAAGATTTTCAAAAATGTATTGACACGCAACAGTCAGGATACCAAATTTTCCAAATTTGTCTCGTAGAGAAACTGTAACTCCCAGGTTATAAACAGCTCGAACAGCCCGCTTTTGCAAAGTAAAGATGCAATTAACTTCTGAAGCGTGCCCCCATAATAGGATGCCGTAGGACATTAGGCTGTGAAAGTAGCCAAAATAGACCATGTTCGAGCTGTGTTCACGTTCGTTAGGGCTCTGATTTTCTTCACTGCAAATGCTGCAAAACTGAGATGATTTGACAGTTTACTGAAATGGGCGCACTGCAACCTGGCGTCCAATATAATATCCCAGCTGCATACAATCTTTTACCCCCCCCCCCCCCTTCCCATTTCACCCCCTTAGGGAATGATTTCTGGGATAAAAACTATCCTATGTCACTCTCCATCCCTTCAACTATCTCCACTAAAAAAATCACGTCAATTCGTCGCTCCGTTTTGCCGTGAAAGACGGACAAACAAACAAACACACAATTTCGCATTTATAATATTAGTATATGGATATGGATAAAAGATGTACCAACTGACATATCCTTCGTACACAGTCTAAAATCTAGTTAAAAATTAACTATATGTATTACATATTATAAGTTACCTGATTGTTGCTACACCCTTCCAGGGTCCGTGTATCTTAGTTGCAAATAGATCTTATCTTATCTTATCTTATTTTTATTATAGAGCGAAAGATGTCTTCAGCCAAAAAAATCGTTAACCCGAATGTCCCGCTGCTGGATGTCCGGCTATTCGGCTGTTCTCCTTTACATGTAGCATTTCTCAACCGATTCTTGTGAAATTTTGTGAGAATGTTCGATAATTAAATAAAAAATAAAAAAAACACGTGCCACCAGCAAATTCTATACCGTGACTTCTTTGATCTGTGCCATGACTGTTTTAAACACGAAAAATGTACCTAGATATTGACTTGACATCTAAAGAATAACCTAACCTGACATATTACAGTATATTACATAATTAATTTTTCTCACATACCATATTTTATGGGGTTGGAATAAAAACTTGACTTAATTGATCAAGGGTGCGAATCGAAAATCGCAATTCTCAAACGCTCCTTTAAAAAAAATGTGAGGTTTAATAATGATAGAAGTAGTGTTTATTTTTGATTTTTGTACAAGCTTTTTATTAACTGGCAATGTATGTTTGTCTCATACATGAGAGGAGGCCTGTGCCCAGCAGTGGGACGTATATAGGCTGATGATGTGATGTATGTTTGTCCGGATGGAATTTAGCAACTGAACTTTGAAGCACATATCTTCAACCGATTGAGCTTTGGGTAAAGTTATAGTTATGATGGTATCGGTAAGACCCTTTCTATCCGTTGACGTATCCTACAGGGTTGTCTATTGTTTGCCCGACATTCATATACTATAATAATCATTTGCCCGAACTTCGCTTGCCCGAATTTCATTTGCCCGAATGTTTCGTTTACCATAATAGTTAATTGACATACTCTTGTTTATCCGAATATTGGATGTCATAATGATACGAATGCCATACGTATTGTTTTCCAGATTATTGTTTGCAATAATATTATTTAATATAATATTTAAACGCCATACTAAACATGTATTCGGATTAATCTTTGTTAATGTGTTAGTTTTTCCGCTGTTTAATAAAAAAAATAACCTCGAAGACGAAAGCGGGAGCAAAGCTCCCGCTTCCGTCTTCTAACCTATCCGCGATCCGAGTCGGTTTTGTCACTAAGACCCTGTTCCCTACTGCCTACGATACACTATCTTGGCATTGGTTAATCTCAGTCTTAGTAAAAATAAACTTTTCTAGTTTATTTTTACTAAGTGGCAAAACCGACTCGGATCGCGGATAGGTTCGTAGGCAGTGCAATACGTACCCACTATATTACATAATGAATATTATGGATGTTGAGATTGATGGCAAATGTCATTATGGCATGTGATAGTTATGGATTACAATGATTAAGGAAAATGAGATTGATATTATGGAAAACAAAGATTCTGGCATATAATTAACATGGTAAACAACAACATACAACAAACAACGAGTATGGCATACAAAATTATAGAAAGCAACATTATGGCAGTTGAATATTATGGCAGATAAAACTCGGGCAAATGAAATTCTGGCAAGCAAGAGTATACCATCCTACAGACTTCGTAATAGCCATGGTAGGTTTGAAACGCATAGGGATATGTCACTAGAATGCTACGCTACCTATATTTCGATTTCTACGGGCTATTATCTGCAACCCGGTTATTGTTTTGGTGTTCCGGACTTTAGAATCAATAAATTATTTAAGGCGCTGTCGCATTAGGTCGACCTGAGTTGCTGTATAATAAAAATGTGTCATTTTTATTTCTCTTCAGAATTTGATAAAACATGTTTGAAGAGCACGTGATTATGTGCAATACAAATGCATTATCCTAATATGTTCCCTGAGCATGTATTGGTATTACTATTAAACCAAAAAAACCCTATAATGAGATTATTTGAGTCCTAGTTTCATAACAAAGTATAATCAAAAAGGAAGTCTACTATCTTAGGTAGAAGATTACGATTCTAATGAAAGTTTTATAGAAAGCCGTTGGCCACATAAAATCTCAACCATAACTATTCATCCGTACGCCGTGGCACAATCGACTATTTGTTCCAACATACCTAAACGTTTGCAAATACTTTGAATAATTGAAATCAATTCCATATATTCATAATCCCATTGTATCACGCCATGTAGTGGAAAGTTTAAGCTTAAAAGCTGGACCCTTTGTTTGCATATTGCATCGGTTTGATATTTAATTCGGTTAGTTCGAAAACAACTGAAAAGCGGATTAATCTGTTGTGCATGGAAGGGTATAATTTTAAGTGACTTCAAAAAAAAAGGAGGAGGTTCCCAATCCTCAATCGTCGGGATCTTATGTTTTTTATGAATCTTCCCCGACTACTCGTAGACGCCTTTGCGTCCTTTGAAGTTGCTCAAAAAGTGCTATACGCTACTTTACGTACGCTGTTTAGCGTGGGGAAAGTTGTTTTTTTCGAACTAGTGCTTTTCACTTTTCCCACTCAATAATTGTACAAATTGTACCATTAATTATTATGTCGATGAAAATAGATAAGATAAAACTGTAAAAAAATGTTTTTGAACAACTTTATTCTTTTTAAACTGCGATGTTACAGAATTAATAGGTAATATAAAAGTGTCGAATTCCTTACTTGTTGTTTTTCTTATTTTTTCACAACTGTATGAAAAATACGTCCTTCATTACACGTGCGGAAATATTACGGTACTAATTAATATCTCGGTACTGACATAATGACATACTTTCCGCACTAGCATCGAAATGTAGGTACTATTTTTAACCGACTTCAAAAAAAGGAGGAGGTTCACAATTCGGTTATTTTTCTTTTTTTTTTTTCAATGTTTGTTACCTCAGAACTCCGTCATTGATGAACCGATTCGGAAATATTTTTTTTTGTTTGTAAGTATATGCTTCCAGGTGGGTCCCATTTTTTCAAAAATTCAGTTGGATGATGGGATCTATGAGGAGTTTTGAGAACTCCTTAATTTTATTAGGCGCGCGTGTAGTGATTTTAGTATTTTCTATTCTAACTCGTGTATTTACACCCGGAAATCATAAATTTGGTGAAATGGAATTGATGATGAAGACCACAGATGACTTATGGGGTTCCTCAATTATGTACTTAAAAGTACAAAAGTACGTCACAGATCTTGATAAGATTCCATTGAAATAGGAACTAATGAAGTGTCAAAGGTGATGATCTTGGCGAATCGACGGAAGTCCTCAAATATTATCGGCCCACATACAGCGATTCGGTTTTTTGCTTTAATAATCAACGCATTTGCTATCGGAAGTCAGTTCATG
Organism: Epinotia demarniana; assembly: GCA_945867215.1. Lineage (NCBI taxonomy): Eukaryota > Metazoa > Arthropoda > Insecta > Lepidoptera > Tortricidae > Epinotia > Epinotia demarniana. The sequence goes on from OX244259.1 coordinate 57,992,495, forward strand.
TGGTAAATTGTAAAAAAAATAGGACATGTTCTCGTGGCTTGGCGGAGTACTAAATTGAAGTCGGTTAAATAGCCTTCCCAGAGGTGATGGTCCCATGGTCATCAACTCATCAGGTCAGGGTCTGATGATGGGATCGTGGAGAAAACTCTTCAAATAAGGAAAAGTACTCAATTTAAATCATTAATAACTTTTTTTAAAGGTATATTTTCTTAAAACAGATTTATAGTCCCCCGCCGATAAGGAGTCAATCCTGACACACTAGTGCTGTTATTATTATTTTATTTATTTTAAGACAACATACAGGTCCAAAACATTATTAGTATTTACTTAATGTAATGTTAGTTAGTTCCTTAATAACTTATACATAAAATAGATTTAGTCCTCTGACCCATTTGCCACAACAGACACGTTCGAATATTGTGTCGATAAAAGTTGTGATAAGCGTGAATTGAGTGCAGTTCACCCAGGCCCAACTACATTGAAATATTCTTCATTGTTTTATGTCCAATTGTGTAGATAAAAATATTTAATTGAAAAATGACTACTTATGACAAAGTACCCGACGTTAATAAAATGACACAGAGGGAAGTTTATGTTTTTGAAGATTGCTAAAACAAAAATGAATGAGTAGGTACTTAATAAAACAAGAAAAGAAGAAAATATAAACAAATACACTGAAGAACTTACTCAATATGGTGTCTGTGATAGTGATATACATATTGTAGCCTCTCAGTATTCTGTCAACCGCAACAAAATAAGTACTACTGTAGCATTGTTTTCCTATTGCCGTCATTGTCAATACTTAGAAGAAATATCATACATTAAATACATTATTGCAGCTGCCGGGAAGTAGCAATTCGTGGATGAGTTGATTTTGTCGGATGAAGCAAAGCTGAATCCGACAATAGAGACGAATATACGAATTGCCGTTCCCGCCAAGGCATATATAGTGCTTTTCTTAAAATAGCGAGTATGTCAATAATCTATCAAGTTCCCGCCCACCTTATTTTTTAAAGTAAGTATGTACACGGCATGATTCGTAGTGCCAGTTTAAATTGTCATAAGTACCTAGGTACATAAAAAATGTGAACCATTCGAATCGGTCACAATTTTAAATGTTTTATGCAATTAAAGTTACTAAAGATTAAACGGGATTACAATCGAAATGCAATCAGTTCGTTGTTAGTTTCATTTCGATAAATATTTTTATTTCCTCATTGAAAACTATTTGAGACATTTTTAAAAACGTCACTTCGATCACATTCGAAAGTACGCGTTTTGTCTATGACCTTTAAAAAAAAGAAAACTTTAAGCAGGCTCCAAATTGACACAGCAACTTCCAATAGTTGGAAAGAGACAGCCATACAGTACTAACCAGTCTAACTATAGCAAGTTGTTGTGACAAATTGCAAGGTCCTTAAACGTACGAGCACTTGGCTGTTTGTAGTAATTTGTCTTAGTCAAAGCATAGTTAAAAGGTAAAAAAGTATACAGTATAGCCTCTCACAGACTGGCCGCGGTGGACAATAGTAAACTTGTCCGTGGCTGTCAAATTTACTATTGTCCGCCACCGCAGGCCGCGCCAGTGTGTTGCAGGCCTAAAGGAATTTCATACACTTTCCTGGACGCTAAAATTGTACAGTAATGACTTTTAACTTTTTAAATTTGCGTTCTAGCTGTGGTACAGTAACGAGGAACTTCGTGTGCTATTTTTGCTACAAAAACAGCTAGCGTTGACGGGGCAGGGCAGGGCATTCTGTGACGGATAGTCAAGGGAACATCAAGGTAATTTAAGTTTAACGTGTAAAAAGTGAATAGTTGGTTTGCAATAAACTTGTTTAATATACCCAAGTGTTTTACTGCAACTTGGCGTCCCACACTCCTGAGCGTGCCTTTACGTCCATTAAGAGGGGGCGCTCCGCGAAATCGGAGTTCTTAAATTGAATATTTACCTATGACAAACTAAAGCGAATGCCAGGAAAATGAACATACAGAAACTACATCATATTTGCAATCTATTTGTCTGAAAAAAACCATACAAAACCAAAATTGCCTCGATAGAAAACAATCGCTAAAACATGTCTTATTTTTACCTAATTTCAATTGTGTGCCGTTCCCGTGCATATAATTTACGTAAAAATTTAGTGTATAATAGCTCTTGATATTGCCTAGTGATTTGACGAGCGGCGTTTTTTTATGTAGTCCCTTTTCAGACTTATCGAGGTATAACGTATTTGGCGTATAAGTCTTTTTTATTTAGCGCGATACTGTTTCTCCCGTCGCATGTTTCGTTCAGTTTGGTATATCTTCTGTTGCCGTTCGCGGGCGGAGTCAATCGCAATCGCTCCGCTGAGACGAGAGGACTACGTTCTGTGCTCTCACGACAGCACGGTGAACATAATTATTTCAATAATATTGTGACCCAGTATATTCGTCCAGTAAATGAATGTATCATTACATTCCAGTAGATATTTTGGTATATTTTGAAATAATATATTGAAAAGTCGACCTTAACATGTAGACTTGTACATGTAAATTGTTGTTTCATTCGCGCAATATTGCCTTTAAGTACATAATTGTTGTACAATTTTGTTTCTATAAAAGCCTAAGGATTCTATTGGTACCTTTAAATTTACTCTTGTACAATAAAAAAAAAATCTAAACTTTCAAGGTTCATATCTTTTTACGATTTTAATTATATTTTATTATTTATACTTTACTAGCTTTTGCCCGCGGCTTCGCCCGCGTAGTAAAAGTAATTTTCCAATAATTATTGAATTGCTACGCCGCCTACTAACCTACTACTACTAACTTCCCCTACTAATAACCCTTCATCATAACCCATTATGGTAAATTAATTTTTATTTACTATTATATTTATGCCCGTGTGGTGGCGGGTTAGAATTTCACCACCCTCTTTCTTCCCGTGTGCGTCGTAAAAGTCGATTAAGAGAGCAGGGTTGAAGTGTGTCCTGGGTGATGGGCTAACAACCTAAGCAATATCACTTTTTGTCGATCTTTTATACCCACATTTATGCTAAAAGTGGCGTTGGAACATAAAGTTCATGTGCTCTGCCTGCCCCTTTTGGGAATAAAGGCGTCAATGTATGTATGTATGTACGTATTTCTGTTATTAAATTTACAATCATGATTAATGAGAATCTGTCCTCTGGAATAAAAGCTACTTTATGTTCATGAACATTAATGTTGAAATACCAAAATATCTCCACGAATGTTAAGTCAAATTTGTGGCCTGGATAATAGGCTTGTTTCCTAAGATTTTTTTCCATGCTTTTCGAACCAGTATTTAACATAAATACCCAAAAATTTGTTTTAATTTAACGGCGGCCAAAATGCATAACTTAGTAAGCAGATCTTCGTGCAGCACCTTGAATGTACTTATTACGGATGCAGGCACTTTCCCAATGTCTCCTACCCTCCCGTCTCGCCGCGCCGCCCGCACTCGCCTAGGTACCGATTGCTCACGATCGACATGGCACCAAATACAAACTTTGAAACCTATAACCCTATATAACGCGGGTCTCGTTCCATACCTCAAAAGCAAAAATAGAACCCTTATTTATAGGATCACGTGTAGCTGTCTGTAAGTCCGTCTGTTACAACCGATTTGCTACGAAAAAAACTGGACCGAATGAATTGCAATTTGGCACAAATATTTTCATGAATTTTCATGTCCACAACATTACATTTCAAAATCTATGTGATTTTCGTTATTAACGTCCCAAAAAACCGTAATAACAACGCCCATATTGATATTTAGACGCCACGTTGGAATGTAAAATCGTTGTTGTTTTCCTAATCAGCGACCCGATAAACCATAGAAACAATAGATGCCGATGTTGATTTTCAGATTTTGTCACCACATGTCTCCTTTTAGGGGTTGAATTCTCAAAAAACCGGAAACACTTGTTTACTCATTTATCGTTAGGAATTATCCTGTGAATTCTCGAATAAAATTGTCTAACTAATCTTTTTTCTCCATACAAACTTTGGACCTCCTTTTTAACCCCTTTCGGTGTAATTATTTCAAAAACGCTGAAAGCACTTTATTTGTAAATTAATAAGTTTAGTAATCTGTCCACAAAGTTTTAAGTACGTAGTAGCTAAAAATACGTTTCCCTTATACAAAATTTGGACCCTCATTTAACACTCTTAGCGGTGGAATTTTATAAAACGCTAAAATTACTTTTTTTGTATCCTAATAAGTTATCTTCCTACAAAGTCTCAAGTCTCTAGTTCAATAAATATAGTTTCCCCTCCACAAACATTGCATCCCTATTGAACCCCCTTAGGGGAAACATTTTATAAAACGCTGAAATTACTTTTTTGTATCTTAATAATGATATTCCTACAAAGTTTCAAGTCTCTAGTACAAAAAAATATGTTTCTCCCATACAAACTTTGCACCCCTATTTAACCCCCTTAGGGATAGAATTTTCAAAAATCCCGTCTTATCCCTTGCCTACGTCATAAAATGAAGTTCTGGTGTAAATTTCAAGTTTCTAGTCCCAGTAGCTTTGAATACGAACTTTGCACCCCTATTTTACCCCCTTAGGGGTGGAATTTTATAAAAAACTGAAAATCCTTTTTTTTTATCCTAATAAGTAAATACTTACCAAGTTTCAAGTCTCTAGTTCAATAAATAATGTTTCCCTTATACAAACATTGCACCCCTAATAAACCCCCTTAAGGGTAGAATTTTCTAAAACGCTGAAAGAACTTTTTTTGTATCTTTATAAGTAATATCCCTACAAAGTTTCAAGTCTCTAGTACAAAAAATCATATTTCTCCCATACAAACTTTGCACCCCTTTTTAAGCCCCTTTGGGATAGGATTTCCAAAAGTCCCGTCTTATCCCTTGCCTACGTCATAAAAGGAAGTTCTGGTGTAAATTTCAAGTTTGTAGTCCCAGTTGTTTTGAATACAAACTTTGCACCCTTATTTAATCTCCTTAGGGGTGGAATTTTAAAAACGCTTAGGATATTTTAATTTGTATCCTAATAAGTAATTTTCCTACAAAGTTTCAAGTCTCTAGTTCAATAAATAATGTTTACCTCATACAAATATTGCACCCCTATTTGAACTCCTTAGGGGTAGAATTTTCTAAAACGCTGAAAGTACTTTTTTTGTATCCTAATAAGTAATATCCCTACAAAGTTTCAAGTCTCTAATACAAAAAATAATGTTTCTCCCATACAAACTTTGCACCCCTATTTAACACCCTTAGGGACAGAATTTCCAAAAATCCCGTCTTATCCCTTGCCTATGTCATAAAAGGAAAATCTGGTGTAAATTTTAAGTTTCTAGACACAATAGTTTTTAATTCAAACTTTGCAACCCTAGAACTAACTAACGAGAATTTTATAAAACGCCAAAAGTACCTTTTTGGTATCAATAAGTAATCCTCCTACAAAGTTTTAAGTCTCCAGTTCAATAAATAATGTTCCCCCATACAAACTTTGGACCCCCATTTCACCCCCTTAGGAATAGCATTTCCAAAAATCATGTTCTATCCCCTGCCTACGTCATAAAAAGAAGTTCTGGTGTAATTTTCAAGTTCCTAGTTCCAGTAGTTTTGAATACAAAATTTGCACCCCTATTTAATCCCCTTAGGGGTGGAGTTTTCTAAAACGCTGAAAGAACTTTTTTTGTATCTTTATAAGTAATATCCCTACAAAGTTTCATGTCTCTAGTACAAAAAATAATGTTTCTCCCATACAAACTTCGCACCCCTATTTAACACCCTTAGGGATAGAATTTCCAAAAATCCGGTCTTATCCCTTGCCTACGTCAAAAAAAGAAGGTCTGGTGTAAATTTCAAGTTCCTAGTCCCAGTAGTTTTGAATACAAAATTTGCACCCCTATTTAATCCCCTTAGGGGTGGAATTTTCTAAAACGCTGAAAGTGCTTTTTTTGTATCTTAATAAGTAATATCCCTACAAAGTTTCAAGTCTCTAGTACAAAAAATAATGTTTCACCCATACAAACTTTGCACCCCTATTTAACACCCTTAGGGATAGAATTTCCAAAAATCCCGTCCTATCCCTTGCCTACGCAATAAAAGGAAGGTCTGGTGTAAATTTCAAATTTGTAGTCCCAGTAGTTTTGAATACAAACTTTGCACCCCTATTTGACCCCCTTAGGGGTGGAATTTTGTAAAACGCTGAAAGTGCTTTTTTTGTATCTTAATAAGTAATCTTCCTACAAAGTTTTAAGTCTGTAGTTCAAAAAATAATGCTTCCCCCATACAAACTTTGGACCCCCGTTTTACCCCCTTAGGCGGTGAGTTTTGAAAAATCCTTTCTTAGTGCTCCCCTACACCTTATAAGGAACCTACGTGCCAAATTTGGAATCCGTAGACCCAGCGGTTTGGGCTGTGCGTTGATATGTCAGTCAGTCAGTCAGTCAGTCAGTCAGTCAGTCAGTCAGTCAGTCAGCTTCTTCTTTTATATATTTAGATTACGGTAATTTGATGGTTTACTATACATTTAGCATCACTACGTTATCAATTTGAACATGAGTCATCATGCCTATTATTCATAGGTATTCATCATGTTTCATCTGACTGTCGGGGCATGTACTATGCGAGAAGGAGCGGGGCAGCAATAGACGCATCAGCGCGGCAGGTGCGGGGCGCGCGGGTGATTTCTGATTTTTCCCTGGCGGTACGCGCCCTCTTAAGGCCCCAACACAAAAGGTGTGCTGCAGCCTTTGAATATCCAGTCAAATCGCTCGGACATTCCAAAAGTTTTTGACAAATTAATAAAAGTAGGTACATGCAGTGCACGTGTATTGTGCTGTATTCAGTTTATAGTCACATAACTGCTGCTTCCGATTTGGCTGTTTTGTTGTTTGAAATCTGTAAGCGTTGGTGCTTTGCGAGAAACGTAGGTTTTATTTATTGGAATTTTAATTAAGAGAAGCTTCTCATATTACGGTTTATATTAACAGCGAAGTAGGTAGGTTAACGAATGAAAGGTATTTCTAAAGTTCTAAACTAGAGGTGCCATGAATACGTTTAGGGGAGGTACGCCTAAAACGGGTAAGCTAAGAGAGATGTGAATTAAAACATACTTAAAAACGTAAATGTACCAAACATTTTTAATACAAGGAACGTCCATCTAATATAGTTTTAAAAAATAAAAACGAACATAATGATTCTCTTCAATAATCTTAGAAAAACATAATATAGAACACCCTTCCAAATACCCGTTTTGCCCTTATGGGGGGCCTAAATCGGGTAACGCGTCTGGGCAAAACGGGTAAAGGGTAAATAATGAGATCAATCTACAAAAATAACATATTTTTAAAGTTCTACAACTTCTTTGTAACATAATATCACTTATATTTGCTAACTTTAAGCCTCTTGAATGTTTAATCAGTCTCACATTTTTTTTTAATATTTCTTAAAACTATGAATCATCTTTGGAACAAAATACTAATAAAAAAACTGAATTATTCTTGACAGGCGTCACAGTAATAATTGCCTCTGCCAGAATAAGAAGTGCACGCTTCATGAGCCCACATATTACAATCATCACACCTGATCCAATCTTCTACAGGTGGATGAGTATATAACTCAGCACAGACTAAGCAAGCGTATTCAGCTTCATCATTTTGACTGTTTTTTGGACCACGTTTGGATCTTGCCTCTCTCTTGTTAGTGTTACTACAAGAAGTTTTTACTTCCTTCGATTGTTTCTTCTTTTTGCCACATTTATTTTCATTAGTGCTGGGTTCAATTAAATTTTTCTTCACTGCCTTGAGCTTAGTGTTAGTAGGTTTCTTCTTCTTATTTTCTCTTTCTCTTTGTTCCTCTTTTACTGGTGTACTTGTTAGAATTTCAGCCTTTTGGGCTTTACGTTTTCGTATAGATACATTCGGTGTCATTTGAGGGAGTGGCCTGATGTCTAATGGAGTCTTATGCTGTTTTATTGGTGGTGATGGCTGTATACGGTCATTTACTCTGGTAATTTCTGGAGTCAAAGGTCTGTTGACTTCAGTAACTTGCAACCTCAGTTCTGTCTCAGCCACTTGTGGTGAAGAAGTGTCAGATTGCATCTCTGGTGCCGTTTCTTCAGTTTGTCCTATAGCCACTGCTGCTGTACTATCTAGTGCTTTGTTTAAAACAGACGGTGTTTCTGCAGCATTGGCGTTAGGTATTTCAATATCCGATTCATTGGGTTGAATAGTTGTTAACTCCTCATTCCCAGTTACTGGTTCTGGCCTGTCTGTCAAAGAAGATGGCATATAATCACTGTCGTCAAATATATGCCGGTTGGTTGGCCAAATGCCAGTGGAAGAAAACCCTTTGATTGCGTTATGGGCACTAGCCGCTTTCATGTAGGCTTCACCAAACAACCTAGCCACGTCATACTGTGAAATAATGCGCCCGACATGGGTTCGCTGAAACAGCGAAACAGCTTGTTCGAAATAATTTTTAAATGGTCCGTAGACACACGTATCCAAGGGCTGTAAACGGTGCGTTGCGTGGCGGTAGAGACACAAAAATCACATTGTTCTTTGAAGCATACTCCAGGACTTCCAGATATTTATGTGACACGTGATTGTCCATTATTAAAATTATTTTTTTGTCACCAGTTGGCCTAGTCATAGCCACAAAATGTCGAAGCCAGTCTAAGAATGTTGGCCCGTTTATCCAGCCGTTGTCTGTGCAGCTTGCGACTGATCCAGGTGGAGCGCCATCTAGAAGCCTAGGCACCATTCGCTTTCGCCCAAAAATTAAAAATGGGGGTATAAACGCACCTGCTGCGTTGCAACAGCAAACCACTGTTGTGAGTTTACCACGCTCTACACTAGATATCACACCAACCTGTTTTTTTCCTGATCTACTGAGAATTCTAGGCGGCTTGTTGCTATTCGTCTGAACTCCAGTTTCGTCGACGTTGTAAATGCGCGTGGCGTCGATTTTATGTTTATCGATCTCTCCCTCTAGCAAGTCGAAGAATCTTTGTACTTGTGGCTTGTTAAAACCTCTAGCGCGTGCTAAAGAGGTTGGTTCTGGACGACGTAGAGCTAAATCAGGATGTCGTGTTTTAAACCCACTGTACCAATCTTCACCTGCCGTTCCATTTTTGAATGGGTGTGGGACGTTGTTGGTTTCTGCATATTGGCACACGAGCTCTAAGAATTCTTTCTTGGTAAGTCCAAAAAACAAACCATCCATTTGAAACACATATTCGAGAAGTTCAAGTTCCTGACTGTCCGTGAATATAGTTGTGTACCTCCCAAGTTTCTTCTTCGGGCATCCTTTTTTAATGTGTCTCTGCAACGTGGATAAGTTTATACCGTACTTCTTAGCGGCACTATTCACTGAGGTTTTACTAGCTTCTTCTTTCGTTTTTCTTTTATATTTATTAACCATCTAGAATAAAAGAAAAATTAAAACTTCATCTCCACCACTCAAACCACTTACACGAGCATACTAGGGCAAATCGGGTAGATACCCGTTTTACCCCTACCCGTTTTGCCCAGAAGCATATTTTTATTTTCAACCGCCATAACCTCAAAACAAAACGCAAGACCAAGAACGAGTTTTCGAAATTTTGGAGCAGATTCCTTGCAAATACACAACACAAAACTTAAGTAAACATATTCCATACAGTATTTGAGTATTCAGAGTTACCAAACTTCAATTTTTTTTAGTAAAAACAGCAAAAAAAATGTTTTTCGTCTTACCTTGCAAGCGCTTGCGCCACAGCGGGGAGCCGACTGCCTGTGATTGGGCGACAATCACGCCACCGCACCGCACTCGTACATTCTCACTAATAGTCGTTTAGTAATAGCTTACCCGTTTTAGGCGGGCTACCTGTTTTAGGCTTACCTCCCCTACGGCTACGTTTCGGTATTCGGCCTATTCGGCTCCTTTGTTTATTATTCATTCGACCGAATACTGCGAGCAATTTCGCTAAACACCGAAATCGATGTTCATCAAGGAAATCCTTATCATAAAAAAAAAAACCGGCCAAGTGCGAGTCGGACTCGCGCACCGAGGGTTCCGTACACAAAACAAGCAAAAGTTGTAGTATGTTTATTACTAAATGATAAATGAAAATGGAATCCGTAACATTACAATGTGGAAAGCTGGGGGAGCATAAATTTAAACAGGGTCACTTTATCAATTTAGTAATCATCCTTTAGGCTTTGATTTCCTTGCGAGTAGTTGCGAACGCCAAAATAAGTGGATTGCGAGGAAAGGTCGATTGTATGGGTCTCTTCGATGCATTCGTGCGTCTCTTTGTCCCTGATCGGTACGTTCGCGCGCGAAATCACCCCTTGCTGGCCGTGCCGGGCGCACGCGCACGATCCCATTGCGCGCGCGTTAGCGTTCCTCAAGTCCGTGCTCCAAGCGCACCCACAGTGTGATCTGTTTGCGAGTTCGGCCGCGCGACTGATGATTGGATGCAGGAGAGTGGCAGAATGCGAGATGCCTGCGAATACTGTAGTTCAACATACTTAAGAGTCGTTGTTGTTTATGTTTTTCTTCTTGTTACATATTAAGTTTGTACCGCTTTGGCCTTGCTGTTAAGGTATAAATGTTAGGTACTATATAAATAAATAAATAAATTGCGTTGACATAAAACTGAGTTCACGGGAGAGTACCTTTATGTTTTGATACCCTTGAGATTATCTATAATACTTATATAATAATATAAATCAGCCTATATACGTCCCACTGCTAGGCACAGGCCTTCTACCATGGATGAGAGGGAACGGGCAGTAGTCCCCACGCTGGCCCAGTGCGGGTTGGGGACTTCACATACACCTTTTTCAGTTTTAAATTATGCGACTTATATTGCTATTTCTTATGATTGCGTAGACATAAAACTTTCATTTTGCTACAACTGAAAGGTATTATAAACATGAGTATTTGATATGAATTTCAATTTAATACCTCTAAGCGTTTACAAGTAAAAAGGTAGTAAGTTTAAAATTTCAAAAAAATGATTTTTGTATGATTTTACGTAAAACATCTACTTTTCGTAATTTTTCCTTTGTCTGTGCTATATGAAGTTTCTTCGTGCCAAGTTTCAAGGTTCTGTGTTAACGGGAAGTACCCTTTAGGTTTTGAGTTTTTTGCGAGTACTCAATTTCAAAATATGCGACTTAAATTGCTATTTCTTTTGATTGCGCTGACATAAAAGTTTGGTTTTGCTACATCTGAAAGGTCCTATAGCCCTGAGTATTTGACATGAATTTCAATTTAATACCTCCACACGTTTACGAGGAAAAAGGTATTGAGTTGAAAAAATGTAAAAACATTTTTTTGTATGATTTTACTAAAAATGTCTACTTTTCGTAATTTTTCCTTTGTCTGTGCTATATGACGTTGCTTCGTGCCAAATTTCAAGTTTCTGAGTTCACGGGAAGTACCCCGTAGCCCGTAGGTTTTGCGAGTGTCGAAAAACTCTAAAATTTGCAGCATAAACGACTGTTACTTTTGATTGGGTCGACTTTTAAGTTCGATTTTTTCACAGGTCGAAGGGACAATAGACCTGAGTATTTGATATAAATTTCAGCTTGATACCTCTACGCGTTCCTGAGAAAAATGGTCTTGACAGACAGACAGACAGACAGACAGACAGACAGACGGACAACAAAGTGATCCTATAAGGGTTCCGTTTTTTCCTTTTGAGGTACGGAACCCTAAAAAACGCATACAAATGAATAATCTTGCTGTTTCAAAGCCAACTTAATGCCAGATTAGTCTTCACTAAAAAACATAATAACCGAAATAGGTGATTTGTATAAGAATGGTGCCAACATCTAACATACCTATATTACTTGTTTTGACATGAAACAAATATAACTTACTTTAAAAACAAAGTTTTAACCGACTTCAATCTAGTACTCCGCCAAGCCACGAGAATATTTCGTCATTTTTTTACAATTTACCACATGAACTGATTTTCGATAGCAAATGCGTTGATTACTATAGAAAAAAACCGAATCGCTGTATGTGGGTAATGTGGGCCTATAATATTTGAGGACTTCCGTCGATTCCCCAAGATCATCGGCACTTCATTAGTTCCTATTTCAACAGAATCTTATCAGAACCTGTGACGTACTTTTGCACTTTTAAGTACAATTGAGGAATTCGAGAAGTCATCTGTGGCCTTCATCATCAATTCCTCGCCACCAAATTTATGATTTTCGGATGTAAATACACGAGTTATAATAGAAAATACCAAAATTACTACACGCATGCCTAATAAAATTGAGGAGTTCCCTCAATTCCTCATGGAAAATAAAAATACAACCGAATTGAGAACCTCCTCCTTTTGTTTGAAGTCGGTTAAAAACTCTATGTACCTATACTAACACACTAACAACTAGTTATGGACATGCTCTGAAAATAAAAGTATTTCAATTGCATTGAATTAAACCCAGTGACAGCGGTGGCGGAGCGGCGCGGTGCGGCGCGGAGACGGTACCGGTTGTAATGTTCGATTCGAGCTAATATGAAACGATCCGCACAGAGAGGCGCGGCGCGGCGCGGTATTCTGTGCGGACCCTTTCGTATTGGCTCGAACAGAACATTACAACCGGTACCGCTTCCGCGCACCACCGCGCCGCTCCGCCACCGCTGTAAGTGCGTTTCGGCCTAAAAGGCCTTTTACACGATCAGGACCAACCGCCAACCATCGTGTCCTTGGTCGGTTTGATATAAAAATGGATCGTGTAGAAAGCGGTTGACCCGACCGATACTTGGTTGATGTCAACGGCCTTGGTCGCGAGCGCATCCCTCGCGACAGGTTGGTCCCAACCGTCTGGAACGCTGTCGGCCGACGGGAGCGCTTCAGTGTGTGCTTGTCAGTCGTCGCGATACCACCTTGTTCAATGACTTTTGTTCAACAGCAATTGTTATAGGTATCCAATAAAGCAAAGAAATAGAGTTTAATACTTATTCATAATGTTATTTTGATCCTATAAATACATATTTGTATTTTGCATAGAATTTGGCACCCAATTAGATCTCCATTCATTTTGCGGCGAAGCCCACAGCCAAGCATAATTTTTGTATTGAACTTGGGTCTCCTTTTTACATTTATGTTTTTGGTGGGATATCATTACTTTTTGTTAAGAAAACTAGGCAGTGTATAATTAGTGTTGCCGCGCGCCGCCGACGACACACCGTTGGCCGGTCTTGTATGGGGACACCACTTATTTTTTGACTTAACTTTATTTTTAATTTCTGTTATATAGCAAGATAATAATACATATATTGGAATAGTTTCAAATATCTGCTTGTAGCGGTTCCAACGCTACAATAAAATTAAATAAAAATGTATGGGCCCCCCTATTTTTTAACTTTTTTTTTTAGATTTTTTCCTACGCTTACACACAATTACCGGGCTGGATTCCAAATTCCGTCCTTTTAGGTCTTCGGAGTGGCCATGAGTCATTTATATACACAAAAAGTCTGCCGATTTTTGTGGGGGAGGGGAACGTCAAATGTATGCGTAACGTGAAAAATAGCTACGTCAGATAAACGTCAGTCGATACAGTGTGTATGACCACTGGTCATATACTTTTGGCAGAGGGGAACGTCAATGGCCACTCCGGTTGGTTTAATGCTCTAAGTTGTAGGTCATCTGGAAGTAGGTTAGGTTTTAGCTACTATATGTCAGGGTGTACCCTTGTTTTGTCGACAACCTTTTCATCGAATATTATTTCATCGACAACGATTCATCGAAACTTTAGTACTAGTAATATTGTTTGGCGTTATTTTATTTCAACTACTGTTTATTTAAATTTATCTTACTACGTAGAAATACTATTCAACGAATATTACTTGATCGCTGATTTGTTACAAATTATCTTAATTGGCACAAGTACAAAACATTGCAATTCATTTCTTCGACGTATTACTTTAATACAATTTTATATATCCTACTGCACATTTATACATTATTCAAATTATGTAGTTAATTGTGTGACATACATATATGCATAATATGTATGTATAATAAAACTTAGAATCATTGGTGTAAATCGTTAATTACAAAAAAATATCAGGGACAAAAATGGCTTCTTATAAGCGAACTATGTTTTAGGTCGGTTAGGTTAGGGTTCACTTGTGCCCCTCAGACCGGAAATAGACACCCCGCGCAGCGGGGTGGCGTCGACTCGCTGCACGGCAAAAATAGGTTAAAAAACGTTAGGGATTTAGATATATATTCGAAATAATTTTATGCGTAATAAAATATTATTACATTAAAAAAAAATTGAATTAAAAAAACCCGAAATGAAAAAACATGACATGAATTTTATTGAAATAAGTCAGTTCAAATTACCTAGTATCGAGTCCTCGACGCAATGACATGTCGATGAAATAAAAATACTTGAAACGTTGTCTTTGAAATAATATTCGATTAAATGTTTGTCGGCAATTCAATGGTAAACCATATGTCAGTCAGTCAGTCAGTGCTAATATTTACGACTTTTTGACCTTCATATCTTTATAACCGTTTGAGCTAGCTTCATGAAATTTGGGCTAGATGTCCTTATGGAAATAACTAAACACACTTATTTTTATGTGTTTACGTTAAAGAGGTTTTGAGTTATAAAAGGGTCAAAAGTGGCACCAAGTGGTTCGTGTAATATTACACTCGGCGCTGGCTAGCCAGTTCCTTTGCTTGAACTTGGCTTGACACGCTGCAGCGTGTCTAGATACACAAAACGGTTGATCCAACCAAGGACCAAGGACACGATGGTTGGCGGTTGGGCCCGATCGTGTAGAAGGCCTTTGAGTACGTACGCGTACGTCTGTAACTGTAAGTCGATCGGTGCAACCGACCCTTAATGAGAGGCCATCGATTCGCCCCGGAGCGGTTTTATGGGGTGACATCATCCGTCACGATGGCGTACATTAAGTGTTCTATACACCTATCAATTTGTCAACCACCTTCATAGTAAATTGAATGTGGTCTGTCTCTTACCAACTCATAGCTGCGTCTCTAGGTTATTGTACGAAATTGCTAGGTGTATGATCCTTAGGTTATTCGCTGCCCCGGGGAGTAATCAGTGTAGGTACGTTTCACACACCGATTACATATTTAATGCTTAATTCTCAGTCCTAGTCTTTCCAGCTGTCTGTGTCCTTCCGGCACATTTTGCACGTGCTATTCGATCCTTATTTCTATCTTTGACTTCTATTCTTGAATTTTTAACGTTTCGAGCAATAGCAATTTCTGAAAACTTCAATTTAAAAAACGTATAAACCCATTTTTTTTCTTTATTTATATTATTTGATACACTATATACCAGTGATCGTAACTTTTGGTGCAGCATAGTGTTGCTAACGGAATTGGGTTAGTAGTAACAGAGATACTTATATGTTACACACAAATAATTACGAATAGTGCTCATTATGATATAAAATTGTATATGTCAAACAAAAAAAATACGTAAATCCAATAATCGAATTTGCAATTTAAAAGAACTTTGGCGAACCCGCTTTGTACAAAAAAGTACAGCCGGGAATTAAAACAGGGTTCTAACATTTTATTGACATAATCTGTTTATTATTTTTCCATGTTCCCGGTCAGTCGATGTAACCCTCGTAACAAAAGTACGAAGATGTCAAGGAAACGTCAAAAGTTTTCTAGTGTCTATACATTACTAGTTGCTTTCGTGCTGACTATGGCCGGTTTGTTGATTGGTCACGACGCCGAACTCCAGGACACAATTCCTGTAAGACCTTGTTTTTTTCGATACCGCGAGGCAAGCAAAAAAGTTAAGTCCACAATCTGTAGGCTGCGCTTGGGTCATTCGTGTATCTACTCCCGTATTTCTGCACAAAATCCGAGTTAGAGATTCTTCGCTGTGTGAATGTGGATTGGATGAGGATATTAGATCAGATTCTTTTAATGCTTTAGACTATCTTATTCTTCATATGATGTTCTTCCTCACTGTATTCCGCGCCCTGTTAAGTAACTCTTACCTAATTCGTTTAGTTTTCACTCATCTCATTCCATTTTATGTAATAACGCCAACAATAGCATTAGATTGTAGGTACGGGTCAACACACGTAAAAAGAGCCCTGGCGGCCATATAAAATGTATGGCCGCCAGGGTTCTTTTTACATGTGTCGACCTGTAGTTAGTTTTATGTTGGCAATTTAAGGGGGGACCCGAGGTTTCCATCGATTTTTGACAAGTTTTG
Source organism: Epinotia demarniana (assembly GCA_945867215.1). Classification (NCBI taxonomy): domain Eukaryota; kingdom Metazoa; phylum Arthropoda; class Insecta; order Lepidoptera; family Tortricidae; genus Epinotia; species Epinotia demarniana. Next base: position 58,008,704 of record OX244259.1, read on the forward strand.
AATCGTATCTCCTACTTTTGCACTACAGATAGAAGTATAAATCAAACGGTTATCGGTTCTTCAATCTTTTATCTCCATTTTGGTCTACCAGATTTTGAAACAAATGAATACTTAATTTTGTATGATCTTTTTAAACATTGTCTAAAATAACACTTATTTTGTATCTATTGACGTGACAGATCTAGCACATACGAAATCTACATATTTGGGTTCGTCTGTGACGTCCCTAAAATTGTTCCAGGGTTTTCATTTTAAACTAACTAACATTATGGCCAGAAACCAGTTTTTTTGGCCTAAAATTGTTCAACTTTGATGTCAAATATCTCGAAAACAATGAACTTTGAAGTAAATATGGGATACTATATTGCTTAAAGCCGTTGTTGTTAACATAATAAACTACAAAAACCTAAGAAAACTAAGAGATTCAGATTGAAGGTACGATCACATACGCCAATTATGGGAGCCCCTTAACAGTATTAGCATTTTTGTTTTTCTATACCTAACTAACTTGCTACTGGTCAGTGTTCCCGCTTTTTTTGCTTTATTATGTTAAACGTCAAATCAGACGTCAAAACTGGCTATGGCAAAGGCCCACTGCCACTTCACTCTTAGGTAACTAACTAGTTTTTTATTTTCATTAATATGGAAAAAATGGAAATTTGGAAATAATTCATAACAGCAGCTTTTTTGTGAGTAACTGATACATTATCATTTTAGTAATTACGTAGACTCAAAATACACCAAAATATTAGTCATCAAAAAAATCGATATTCAACCAATTCCTGAAAAAAGAGGAAAAATATTCATTGATATTTTAATTTTTGTTTAGGTTAATTTGTATATATTTTGGTTAAGCTCTTCAAGAATAAATAAATCACACAAAAAACATAATGGATGTGTCGTTTATTTTCATATATTTACTTCCCGATGGAAATTTTGTAAGATTCTTGGATAAGGCATCTTAGAATAACATTTGAAAATTGAACAAGATAAAATAACGCTATAAAAATTATTTTTTTCTGAAAAAAAAACGTAATTTTCCTGGGGTAGCTGTGGAATTCATGAGTGTGATTTAAAAGAAAAGTTTTTTTTATCCACTAAATTTAAATTTCGCGTGCCAAAGCACGGTAGCCCGTGCTTTTGGCAAGGGCTTTTGCTTGGGCGAGGGCTGCTGTTCCCACAGCGCCGGAGCTAAAGCGGAGTCCGACTGCATCCTCCCATATGTATTTGGGTATGATTTAGTAGATCATCAAATAAATGCACTTTCAATAAATAAAAAAAAAACATTGGTCACTAAAATTATAAATTGGACCCCCGGAAATCGAAATCTTTGTGAGCTCCGTCGGAATGTCTATCAGACACTGATGCGTTGTAATACAGAGAAAAGTTTATAGTTACGTAATTTTATGCTTATTTTAGCATGTTCTATAGGATACATTAATAAAAATGAGGTATTATAGGTAACTGACATCAATTTCACGATGCCGAAATTTCCCCAGAACCGTTAAAATTACTGTTCTTTGAACCTCAACATCTCGGTAAATATCGATCTGAGAGTATTCTAGACTAGTTAGTTCTATATAGTAGTTAGTTCTATATAGACTAAAATATGCTTATTTTAGCGTAATCAAATTTAATTTAAGCCTAAAAACGGCAAAAATTGGAAAAATATTTTTTTCTAAGTCCCAATCTGGCCCCCCTTTTGGTATAGTCTGACCCCTTATCACCCATCAGAGGAAATAATCCAAAAACTTCGCTGCTGGAAAATACATGAATACGAATTTTTCCCAGTGCAGCGGTGAATCTATTTTTGTCCCTCTGGGCTGTGTTCATCAAGGGCGCTCAGTATTAAACTGCGCGTATTCAATGCATGTCATCTCCGGTGAATTTTATGTGTTAATAAAAATATATTAATATTTTGTTTCGTTTTCATTGTAATCTGTGTAAATTGTCACTACCTATTGAATATTGATTGACTGACGACGATGGTAAAATTATAAAATATTTCTTAAACGGATGTAACAACTGATTTGTGTTTGAAATCGAGCTAAATAAATCCCGTTTGAATAAATGGATAAAAATAATTATTACTATTTGTATCACTTTTACGAAAAAAATACCTACGCTAACGATTTTTATGTTTGCTCGATTGTAAAATATTATTTAAGGCATAAAATTAAGCATTATTCTAGAAAAAAAAAATATTTTGCTGTCATTCAACTTGCGGAAAAGATTATTTCGTGACGTCCAAAAGTTACTTAGTCACCATAACTTTTTTCCAATTCTGTTATAATCAATGGTAAGCCTCGCACTATTTACATTAAAAAGAAGTACCATAAATAAACATCTTAACCTTTAAAACAGCCACGTCCTAACCTAAACAAGACAAAAAATGTTTTAGTTCTCCACTTACTTGCTTCGTGAGTTGGTGTTACCGACGAACACATTTACACACACGCATTTATAAAATATACACTTTTGTATTCACAAAACCACTTAAACTATTATAAACCAGTCCGATAGGACACCACAATAAACCATTTTAATAACAACACTTTGTATAAGAATACCGTCGGTAAATGTTTCGAAAAATTTGTGCGGTAGGCGAACAACCCCTCTTGTTAAATGTAGATATCAAAAAAACATTATAAGGCCATTTTTTTAATGTATAAAATTCTTCGCTTCGGGACGCTTTGGGTGTTGGGTTAGGGATGCGCGAAGGACGAAATCCACATGACTGCGCAAGTAGTGAGCCGTATTCGCTTAAAACGGCGCCATTTTGTATCGATCAACGGGGAAGTTTGGAACTAAAATCCTTCATTTGAACCCGCCCCGCGCCGCATAGACGCCAGCGACGCCGCCAGCCGCAAAAATAGGCTGGTTTACTTAAGACAAAGCAATTTACCACCCGCAAAATAATCCGATCCATTGGTATCGACGTTTTCCTTAAACATAAGACTTATATTGGCCCGCAAAGATAAGAAAGTGCCAGTTTTCATTTGAAGTAAACACAATTTGCGCCTAATGGCTTTTGACGTGCAGTAAGAATGTGTTGTTTCTACGTGGCTACGTTTGACAGCGTGTAGGTACGTGGGATGATAGGATGCCAATCAAAAACATAAATGTGAAATGAGAGCCAAGTTCATTATTATGAATATTATGATATTTCGTTTGGTTGTTGACTTCAGCGACAAAAGAAGTGAGATCTAAATGGGTGCCAAGATCAATGGTCAGTCCTGAAATTTATTTATAACAACATGAAATATATTATAACAACTTTAAATATGTATAATTTCTTGTTATAACTTAGGATAATATATTTAAGCCAAAGGTCTGACTCGGCTAGTTCTCGTATACAAATTATATTACAGCCTTCGCAAGTTTTAAAGTTAGGAATTTTATTTTTCCGAAAATTTGGCTTGCTTGTAAAAACTTGCCATCGAACATAGGCCTCTTCCATGACTGGTACGGTAGGTACTTACTTAATAAAAATTCGTATTAAACTTGAACTAGCCAAGTCAGACCTTAGGCTTAAATATATTATCGTAAGTTATAACAAGAAATTATATTTAAAGTTGTTATAAAATATTTCATGTTGTTATATATAAAAGATCTCACTTCTTTTGTCGCTGAAGTCAACTACTAAGGCATATATCTATAATAATCAACTTGGCTCTCATTTCACATTTTTGTTTTTGATAGCATATTATTACACTTTTGGTACAGAAATTATAAGTCGGTACCTTCTTTTTCATAATAAAATTAATACCAAATGGTTTTTGGTAAAAACTACTGTATTTTCCTACATTAACGAGGTACTTATAATTGTCTTTTTTGTGTTATTTTAAATATTTTCTTCTACCTTTGAAGTGTTCAAGTGAATTGCCCATTCAGTTTCCGTTTTTTTTACGCGGTTTCTGTTAAGTATATTTAATTTTGCTAAGTCTGGGCGGTATAACGTGCGCAGGCGGTGTGCCTTGGTTTCACTTGGATATCTTTTTTGTATGTTAGGTATATAGCACTGTAGGTAACACCGTAGAAAAGTTTGAGTCTATGCGTTAAACTTCTCTGGTACTGTCGCAAATAGTAGCCAGACTATATAAAAACATACATTTATAAAATTATAAAAACATACCGTAAAATGAGGCTAATTAAGACCTGCGAGGCTATTTGGAAAAAAATAATTATAAGTTTTGAGTCTATATACTTTTTGTCATGGCAATGGTAGAAACGTAGATCTTCGCCTGGCAACCCTAAGTCTAATGTGAAGTTGGTTAGTGGTGGCAGTGACGCCGAGGACTGCGCACGCGTGCTTAAAAAAAATCTTGATTGTGTCGGTGGAAAATCAGTGCAATTAAACACCGTCCTACTTCTATTCAAATGTTGGCTGGTTGTGCGGTAAGTTTTTTTTTTTGTATACATACCTTAAAGTACGTATTCTCGGGAGTTTTTAAAGCTATATCACATAATTTTAACCGTTTATTTTGAATTAGATTTTAACGGTTTTTTAAAATGAGGCTATTTGAGACGGCTTTTGGGGTTTTTTGGTTGCTAGTACCAAATATCCCTCTTACTGTAAACCTTTACATCTACCTAGGTTGACCATCTTTTTTTTCAACAGGAAAATGGTGCGAAAGTACAAACGTACGTACCGTAATTTTTTAATTAATTTTTCTATAAACATTTTGTAGGCAAATAAATAACAAAGAAACTAAGTAACTAAAAATAAGTAACTACGGTTCCTAAAAAGTGTGTTACAGGTAAAAAAAGATTTGAATAAAACTTGATTTTGTTAGTACAACTTTGTGATTTTTTTTGTCCCGTTTTATATTCTGTAAATATGGTTACTCTGCTTTTAATACCTTCGGTGGTCGTTCCTAAAGCGTCCCAAATAGCACTGGTTATGTTTTAAATAACACAATCTTCAAATTTCAGCCAAAACCAGTTCGAAACCAGTCGATTTGCATAAAGCCCCAAACACGAGGTTATTGGGAACACCTCTTTAAAAAAAAATTACTCATCCTGTGTTAACAATTAAGAAACGTACAGTATATAGAATAATAAAGCAGTATGCGTTTTATCTATTGAAAATATTATACATTTGATAAACACATAAGCCATGGATTTATTAATGTTTTAGTCAAAAAATTGAGCCAAATAGCCCCATTTTACGGTAATATAATATTATATAAAAAGCAAAAAAAATTACGTCGTCTACCGAGTCTAGAACACGGGACTTTCACGGATAATCTCGCAAAGGCGTTTGGGTAAATGTGTTGTCATATTTAATAAATGAGCGGCCACTCGTTAAAGTATTATATTAAAATAGATCTTTATTATACAAACATATTTTGTTATGAAATGTTATACTCTAAAATGCATCGGAGCCGAGATATTTGCAATATATATTTCCGCAGGTCATATTGTAAAGTTATAAACCAAACTAAAACATCTCGGCTCCGATACTGTTTAACGCGTTTATTTTTTTATATAGGTATATGCGTATTAAGAGGTCATCTAAAAGATTTTCGCACAAACATCCTTGGCCGCTGCAAAAAAAACATTTACATTTTTCTCATACAAGGTTATCCAGCAATGCCCTTTACCAAAGAACTGTGTAACCAATGATCCAACTCAGACACGATCCGCCCTGAACATTTCTTTATCGCGCATTCCAGGACCATGTGGTTGACCGTCTGATCGGGGTTTCCACACACACACCGAGGGCAGTCCCACCAACCCCATTTATGCCAGTGGCGGGAGCAGTTTCCAATGCCTATTCTTATGCGTTTAATTGGCACGACACCCTGCGCGGATGGTCGAAACCAGGTGGACGTGACCTAAGGTTCAACGAATACAGGCTGTCCACCAATAACACTGTTAATTATTGTTCAAATCTTATTAATAATTTAAGAATCAGCTGTAGCTATTATTCAATATTATGTAATTTCAACTTAAAGAAATCTTTATGCAGTTTGAACTCATAGTTGGCCTGTTCATGCGATGTCCAACTAACGCCAGCTTTGAAGCCTAAATACTGACCATCTTTTGCCACATTTCCGAGCAGTGGCGTCAATATAATTAATTATTTGCAGTTTCCTCGCAGTAGGCGTTGAAAAGTACTATGTAATGTCTCTGCCAGTGCACACTGCTGGGGCGCAACGATCCAAAGTGGATGTCCAATAATTGAACGAACAAATTTTAATCACAGCAAAATATAATAAATAAATATATATTGTCGATTTGCGCCATATAGCGATCTTAATTGTAGTCCAATTTCGAGTAGGAGCCATACATGATGGAGCGTTCTTTCCCATTATGGAGCGTTCTAAGTTATTAACTTGGTTAATTAAGCTAAAAAAGGCGTAATATTTTAGTGTTAGGACAAAAACCATCACAGTTACGGTATAACTACCGTAACATCTGGGGTTACGCAATTACCCCGCAAGACGTGGGGATTGGGCGTGTGTCCGCCGGCATTAGTAACGGTACGCTTACCATAAATTTGACAATGACGGCTTACGCTAACGAGTATAGAGTTTTCTATCTGTGCATCTCTATTGCACTTTGACAGTACGAGCGGGATGCACAGATAGAAAACTCGATACTCGTTAGCGTAAGCCGTCATTGTCAAACTCATGGTAAGCGTACGGATCGCAATACTTTTCGATAGTTGTTTATTGGATCAGACCGTGAAGTAGTGAATAGCTGTACGTTTATTTATTTTTCTACTCCTGTACTTTTATCTGTCATTTACATAGTCCCGAACACTAATATAAAGACATACAAAATAAGTCTGCAGAAAAGTCTATACTCTATTCCCCATAACAGTACGGCACAACCGTGCTGTTTTGTCGCCAAAACGATACTTACGCTTAGCAGACATACGCTTCTAAACCTGGGTAGTGCTACATTGTGCCACGGCCTACTAGACACGATCGAGTAGGCCGCGACGCGACTAATCTAGAGGGCCATGCCGGAACATAAAATACATTAGGTACTACCAACTTATCAAACCACTGAATGTATTTACTTCAAATAAATTATTGTACTAACGGCATTGCTGCCAACTTAAGAAAAACCTTGGTCTTAATATGACAGTACTGGCAAGTTGAATTAAGAACAAAACAGACCATAAACAAGAGGTGTTTAGTATAGACAGTTCAGTTTTCATTTATTTCGCCGCGCGAAAGAGAAAGCATTCGGCCAGGTGAAACAGACGTACGCGCGGCCGTCGTGACTGCCCGCGCGCATTCGGATTGCGAAAGTGGGACAGAGCTACGCCGCCAGCGCGAGAGAGGTGCGACCGGCCGCGTAGGACAGAGTTGCCATGGCCGCCGAGCTGTACGGTTGTTCGGGATAATAATTTGTGTATTTACTCGTACGGAGCGCCCATACGGGGGGGCGCCCGAGATTTAGCTTAGTTACCTAGTTTACGGTGTGCGGGATTTGCTTGGACTACAAGGAGCTGCCTGGACGAGTCCTGGTGAACGGGAGGGATCCGCCGCCCGAGCTCAAGCGGCAGCCTCATCGAAGACTACCAGCAAGCACACATACACACACTTACTCATCCACATAAACACATTCTTGCTGGCGGCAATTCTCGAAGCCTGAATAAGGGTGAGTGGGTTTTTTAGACATAAGTTAGGTACTTAGGTAGGGTTAAGATTAGCGGTGCGTATCGCGCCCAATTTGCTCTCGCCAGGAGAAACCGTTGTATGAGGGTCAGCTGATGGGCCCCTGGCTCTCCGGGTAGTCTTGGCGAGAACATATTTTTGGTAGCATAGAGCGTGGTTCATATCCACAAGGTAAATACTTTTGGTAAGCGGGGCGTGGCTTGTATCCATAGTGTAGATATATTTGAGAGCCCAAGCACGTTTAGATATATTTGGTAGACCGCGGGTCATATTTTTGTACATATTTACGGCTAAATAAAGTAGTTTAGTTACGAATTTTAGTCATAATTGTAATTCGGGGGTAGATTTTGCATGAACCGCATTCCTGTGCAGCGGGCAAGCGACGTAATTATTGAAGTTACAAGTACCAAGTACTTACTTACTCTGTAGTTAAGAATTGCATTATATTACGATTCCATGTTTGGTATTTAGGAATAAGAAAATAATAGTAATTGGTTGAGTGAATAAAGTTAATTGTTGCGTTTTAGTTACGGAAATAATATATAGGTAATATTGGTAAATTAGGGTTCCGTCGCGAACTTAAATATTCACTCTTAATAAATTATTGATTGGTTTCGGATAACATTAAGTGTAATTATTATTTTTGTTTACTTGCATGTATTGATGAATACACGGCTATCACGGGGTTTTACTTGTTTTCGGAAGTAATTGTGGAATAACAACTTAATAAGTTTGGAACCCGCGGTAGGAGCTTCGCGTGACGGTTTGGTTCACTTATTATTTGTTATCGGTATATTGATACCTAGTCCTCATTGTGTGTGGCAATTAAGTTAATTGTGTTAAATTCATATTTAATAATACGGAACCAATTCGGGAAAAGGTTCGCGCTTGACTTCGGTTGTTGTTAGGAAAACATTGAAGTTGCGATTTCCGATTGTAAAAATACATTTATGTTATAGTGTTGTTTTCTGCTGTGTATTAGAATACTGTTGTTGGTTTAGGGTAAGATTGCCAGTTTGTGAATTGAAGTTTGGTACCATGGCACCCACAGTAATTAGGACAATCGCTGCGAAAATCGAAGCTGAGTTAAGATGGTTTTCGCTAGTAATTACGATGATCGGTCGAACGGATCGCGAAGACGCATTACTGTCACGCGCGCGACAAGTAGACGACAGACATGACGCGGTGCTCAAATGGCACGCAGAATATTTGGCCCTTGTGGATGACGAGGAATCTGAGGGGGAAAGTGGGCCTCAGATTGCTGTGCAGCGCAGCGTGGACCAATGTGGGGAGATGGTTATGAGCATCATTCAGGCGGCATCGGAAATTGAACGGGCGCGAAAGGGAGAGATTCGGGAACCATGCAGGTCGGCTGGCGCGGGGATTCTGGCACCGCTGCCGCCCGTGACCGTGCCAGAATTTAGCGGCGAGTATGCGGACTGGCCCAGGTTTCGTGATCTTTTTAACAGCGTAGTGCATTCGCGTACGGATCTTTCACCTGCGTACAAAATGACGCAGTTAATGGGAAGGCTTTACGGGGAGCCCCTTGACATGTTAACGCATTTAGAGATTACGGATACCAGTTACGATACGGCATGCGGCCTCTTAACTGACCGATATGACAATCGGCGGTTAATTATTGATGGGCTCATCGACAAATTATTTGATATCCCGAAAGTATCCAATGTGCAGGAGATACGAGTGAAAATCCTAAATCCGGTCATGGTAGCGGTCAACACATTGGACCGCCTTAAGCTGTCGTTAGGAGATAAGTACATAGTAGTTAATAGGGTACTGCGTAAACTACCGAGCGACGTAGTCGCGCGGTTTGAGCAGGCTCATGGCGGTGAGTCTGCGGACTACCTTCCGACGTATGCGAGTTTGAGGGCGTTTTTGGAGGGCGAGTGTCGGCGGGCGGACTGCCAAGGGGCAACCACGTCGCACCCCCCTCTGTCACCCCGACGTCTTAGCGGGCCTAAACCGGCTGAGCCCCGTAGGGGGGGGGGGGGGGGGGGAAGTATAACGCCCTCCATTCGGAAGTGTGCCCCTTCTGCCGGGAGGGGGGACATAATATCACCGCGTGTGTGGACTTTGAGGCACAGCGTGTGCAGAGGCGCCGAGGGGTAGTCAAACAGCGCAACTTGTGCTTCCGCTGCCTTGGTGCACACTATGTACGCGAGTGCGGCAAGACCACCAACTGTCAAACATGCGGAGGGGCCCATCATGAGCTCCTCTGCCTGGCCGCGAGGGGGGAGGCGTACGGGACCTCGCCGGGAGGTCGCACCCCACCTCTCAGGCCAGCTTCGGGTGGACAGTCACCCCCCCCTCGGGGAGGGGGGTCACCGAGGGATCCGGAATACCGACGGAGGCCGCCATCCCCCCCGCGGGGGGGGGGATCGGCACCGAGATACGGGCGGGTGCCAGGAGGCAACGCTTGGCGAGGCGGGTTACGCTACTTACTCGACCGCGCTGGGGGCCACTTTGCCGCCCCCGAGTAATCGCTTCACCCCCCCTCTCGCAGAGCGCCCACGTTTAATTACAAACCCGCCAGTGGCAGGACGAATGCCGGTGGGCTACTTCCGGCCAGCCCGCATGGCACGGATGGGCCGAGGAGTATACTACCCGGGTTGGGACCCATACATGGGGCAGGGGCCCCCATCCCCTCCTGCGGGAGGGGGGGGTGGCGGCCCCCGCTAGGAATTAGCAGCCTGTTCCTCAGTAATGGCCCCCCAGCCAAGGACGGTATTATTACCGACGGCTAGAGTTACGGTCTGGGGTACGGATGGCCATTCAGTGCAAGTCAGGGCACTTTTGGATTCTGGAGCACAAGGTTGTATAGTGTCCAGTCGACTGGTGAACAGGCTAGGTCTTAGGTTAGAGCCATCACAGGATGGCGCAGTAGGTATAGGTGGCAATCGGGTGCCTCACCTCAGGGGTCAGACTACTCTCCTGTTTGAGATGGGTGACTCGGCATCGATCACGCGGGTGAATGCCAGGGCGATTGTTTTAGACGAAGTGGTAGGGGCCCTCCCTCAGATACGGTTACCGGCGGCGGTAAGAGGGTTGACTAAGGGGTTGGAGTTGGCCGATCCCCACTTCGCGATTCCCGGACGGGTGGACGTCTTGCTTGGGGCTGACGTCCTCGGGAAGCTGCTACGGAGCGGCAAGAGGAAGCTGCAACCGAACGGATTAGTGGCCGTACACACCGCGGGGGGGTACGCATTATTGGGCCCAGTGCGGGAACCACAGGATGCAACGGATTACAGCCCCATATATTATGGCAGTGTGTTATCAGAGGTCCTGCAAAGGTTCTGGGCAACGGAAGAGCCACCCACAGCTCCTAGGACTAGCCCGTTAGACGAGGAGTGCGAGACGTTTTATCAATGTAACACGATGCGCCTCCCGTCGGGCAGATTTATGACACGGTTGCCATTTCTATCGAACCGACCTCCACTGGGGAGCTCTCGCAGTACAGCGGAGAAACGGATGGTATCGATGGAGAGGCGCATGAAACGGGACTCCAGCTTCCGTCGGAAGTATGTTGAGTTCATGCGTGAGTATTTGGCTTTGGGTCACATGTCGGTGTCCACGGTGGACTGGCGTCGTGAGGAGCATTACCATCTCGCTCACCACGCGGTCCTGAAGACACCAGACTCCAAAATTCGCATTGTATTTGACGGCTCAGTGGCGACCTCTAGCGGGGTGTCTCTGAATCAATGTCTGCACGCGGGTCCTAAGATGACTAGGGACATTGCAGACATTTTAACGGACTTCAGGAGACACCAGGTTGTCTTCGTTGCGGATGTTAGGATGATGTTCCGTCAAACAGAGATCCACCCGGACGACCGTCGGTTCCAGCTGATATTGTGGCGAGAGAGCCCCGAAGAACCGATGGTCACATATGAGCTCAACACGAATACATACGGATTAAAGCCCAGTCCTTATGTAGCAATGCGTACGCTACGAAAACTGGCTGAACAGGAACGGCTGCGCTTTCCTCGCGCGGCTGCAGTCATTGATAGGGACGTCTATGTAGACGACATTTGTACGGGCACGGATAGTGTTGAGCAGGCACTCGTCTTAAGGGATGAATTGGTGGCGCTCATGGCCTCCGGTGGCTATGAACTCAGGAAGTGGTTGTCGAACTGCCCAGAGGTGCTGGCAGGACTGCCAGCTGAGTACCAACAAGACCCGCATCTGTTTGAGGACCCGGATAATCCTCATGTGTTGGCAATTTTGGGGGTCCAGTATCGACCGAGTCAGGATGTATTTACATACAATTGTGAGGCCGAGTTGTTGTCGAGGACTTGGACCAAGCGATCGGTCCTTTCGAACATAGCACGAACGTTCGATCCAACAGGTTGGATCGCACCGGTGACGTTCATGGAAAAGTGCTTCATGCAGAAGCTTTGGTTGGCCCAACTAGGTTGGGATGATCAGCTCACGGAGGAGCTGTTACGGGAGTGGACGGCATTCGTGACTACATTGCCGCATATTACGGACATTGAGATCCCACGCAAGCTGCTCCCGCAGGCGGGAGCCAAGGCGACCCTGCACGGGTTTTGTGATGCATCGGAGAAGGGGTATGCTGCCGCAGTCTACCTGAGAACCGGTGAGACTGCAGGTGCAGGCCTTGTACGATTGGTCATGGCCAAAAGCAAGGTTGCTCCTGTTCGGACTCGCTGGACGATTCCGAAGATGGAATTGGCGGGTGCAGCTCTTCTGACGCGGCTCTTGAACCATGTAGTGCAGAACTTACGTGGTACAGTTGATCTTAGTGAAACGATTTATGCATGGACCGACAGCCGGATCGTGTTATGCTGGCTGCAGACTTCGGTTCATACGCTTGAGGTATTTGTGGCCAACCGAGTGTCACAAATAAATAACTCGGAGACTCCTCTGATCTGGAGACATGTTCCTGGCGAGTTTAACCCAGCAGACTGCGCCTCTCGCGGCTGTCCGGCGCCTGCTCTGGTTGAGCATTCTCTTTGGTGGGGGCCTCAATGGTTGGAACGGCCACATTCGGAGTGGCCATTTAATGAGTGCGGACGGCACTTATTGCCCCCGGACCAGAGTTTGAGGGTCAATGTGACCACGGTGGAGTCTACTACAGCAGACAACACTCTTTTGGAACGTTATAGCTCACTGGGTAAGCTACTTAGAGTCACGGGATGGATAAAGCGGTTTATCCATAATTGTCGCAACCCTGTCGCGCAGCGAAACGTGTCGCCTGTACTGGGACCTGAAGAGCAACAGAGGGCTCTTTCGCACTGGGTGAAGGTCGTCCAGGCGAATGAGTTTGAGGACGAAATTAGGATCTTGCGGACGGCCGCAGGTAGATTGAAGGGAGGCATTGTCCGCCTCAACCCGTTCGTGGATGAGCATGGAATGCTCCGGGTGGGAGGCCGACTACGGAATGCTGCGTTACCTTACTCGGCGCGACATCCTTTAATTCTTCCCAAGAAGGGAGTTTTGGTGGAGTTATTGGTTTGGGATCGCCACACCAGGAATTCACATGCCGGCTGCAACGCCCTTCTGGCCATTTTGCAGCGTGAATTCTGGATTTTGTCGGCACGGAGAGTGATAAGGAGCGTTGTGTTTCGTTGCTTGCCTTGTTACCGACTCAAGGCAGCCACAATGCAACCACAAATGGGGGATCTCCCGCCCGACCGAGTTACGGAAGCTCGGCCGTTTGCGGGCGTAGGTACGGATTTCGCGGGGCCTTTTATGGTCAAGACATCACGCCTTCGAAATGCGAAGTCGTTTAAGGCATATTTGTGCGTCTTCGTGTGTCTGGCGACCAAGGCAGTTCATTTGGAACTAGTAGCTGATCTCTCTACGGAGGCCTTTTTGGCAGCTTTGGATCGATTCGTTTCTCGAAGGGGACTGCCGTCATTGATACGGTCGGACTGTGGTACCAACTTCAAGGGCGCCGACCGTTGTTTAAGGGAAATTGTTTCGTTTTTGGGCCAAAATGAGCGAGATATCGGCACGGGCCTCGCCAGTCGGGGCATTTCTTGGTATTTCAGCCCCCCTGGATGCCCCCACTGGGGTGGAATATTTGAGGCAGTAGTTAAGTCTTCTAAGACTCATTTGTACCGGGTCATCGGCTCAACGATCCTCACGTTTGAGGAGTTGTCAACGGTCTTTTGTAAAATTGAGGCGGTCTTAAACTCGCGACCCTTGTGCCCGTTGAGCGCTGACCCGAATGATTTGGAGGCCATTACCCCAGGCCATTTCTTAATTTGCCAACCACTTAACGCCTTGCCGGAGTATCCATATACGGAAGTTAAGTTGAATCGGTTGTCACGGTATCAGATGTTGCAGCAAATGACTCAAAATTTTTGGAAGCGATGGTCGCTTGAGTATTTGCACATTCTGCAGCAACGCGTTAAGTGGACGGACAGGGCGACCCCACCCTGCGTTGGAGACCTCGTACTAGTTAAGGATGCTAACCTATCACCGTTGTGTTGGCGACGGGGGCGCATCGTTAACTTGATTACGGGCAAGGATGGGTCTCCACGGATCGCAGACGTACAGGTGAAGGACTCAATCCTTAGACGCGCTGTCTCGTCACTATCCCGACTACCGGGAGTTTGAGCGGACCGACATCGGGTCGGTCCGGGGCGGGTGATTGTTTAGTATAGACAGTTCAGTTTTCATTTATTTCGCCGCGCGAAAGAGAAAGCATTCGGCCAGGTGAAACAGACGTACGCGCGGCCGTCATGACTGCCCGCGCGCATTCGGATTGCGAAAGTGGGACAGAGCTACGCCGCCAGCGCGAGAGAGGTGCGACCGGCCGCGTAGGACAGAGTTGCCATGGCCGCCGAGCTGTACGGTTGTTCGGGATAATAATTTGTGTATTTACTCGTACGGAGCGCCCATACGGGGCGGCGCCCGAGATTTAGCTTAGTTACCTAGTTTACGGTGTGCGGGATTTGCTTGGACTACAAGGAGCTGCCTGGACGAGTCCTGGTGAACGGGAGGGATCCGCCGCCCGAGCTCAAGCGGCAGCCTCATCGAAGACTACCAGCAAGCACACATACACACACTTACTCGTCCACATAAACACATTCTTGCTGGCGGCAATTCTCGAAGCCTGAATAAGGGTGAGTGGGTTTTTTAGACATAAGTTAGGTACTTAGGTAGGGTTAAGATTAGCGGTGCGTATCGCGCCCAATTTGCTCTCGCCAGGAGAAACCGTTGTATGAGGGTCAGCTGATGGGCCCCTGGCTCTCCGGGTAGTCTTGGCGAGAACAAGAGGTGTCAATGTGTCATGTTTCCAATTTCCCACCAAAGTTCCAGTTCAAAATTAAAAGACGAAATATGTCAAATATGATAACTATTCGTTATTAATAACTTGTTAAGATTTGATTCGTGTTTGTGAAGTGAAGAAAAATGTGTACGTTCCTTTTAAAATGGACGAAGAAGAAAATAACTGCACCGCTGATGAAATTGCGTGAGTAGTAATAGAAGTAACGGAAAACTTACTGCCTGAAAAGTCAAATTATGCTATTTATTTAAAATAGTCGTAGAAAAAATATTGTATGCAACGGTGTATAACTTGGTCTTAAAACGCTCGTGGCGTCTTTAATTGCGATGCTCGCCAAGGCTCGCATCGCAACTCACGACACTCGCGTTTTAAGACCCTACTTATACAACAGTTGCATAAAATACTATTATGTTCTCGTGCACCTCATTCCTTGTTTAAACAAGAACTCCAGAAGTTTCTTCCTTTCCACCGCGGAGAAGCAGGACTAAAACTAACATAAACTCTGAACAAACTGGTTTGTTATTCGATGATAAATACAATACGAGTAAGAAAAGCTCCGACCGATATTTATTAAATTGTTCTAACAATGAATTCATGTAAATTTCCAGAAATTGAAAACTTTAACTTACTATACTAGCTTCTGCCAGCAACTTTGTACGCGTATAAATTATGGACATTATGGTTTAAATGATATTCTTATGTTTAACCATTCTATTGAGAAATTTGAAAATAAAGATTTAATTTCCATGGACTGTGCGTGTAAGTTCGAATTCTCTTCGAATCTAAATTAACACCCTTATAAACTTGGTCGTCAATAATATTATAATGGAAGTAAAGAGACAATTTTCAAAGTATTGAATATTTAGTCTATACATATAATCAGACACCGTAAACTGCGATCGAAATCCATTGAATTGACGTATGACAACCTGTTAGGGATGGCGATGGTTCTAAATTAATGAACTAAAATATTATGTACTAAAATAATACAAATAATAATTACTGAACAGAATCTGAATCTCAGTTTAATGTTATTATTACAGTTAAAGGGTTAATTTTTGTATTGTATTTACAATTTTTATCCAAAACTCTCCAAATTTTTCACTTGGGATAGTGAGTAATAATTTTCGCATATTCGATGGCGAAACAACGCAAACAATACAATCAGCATCGCTATTTTCTGAAAAAAAACTTACATTATTGATTGTACCTAAACCCGCAAACCGAAGATTTTTATCGAGATCGAAAAATATTACTTCGTTTCTGACAAACAAAATAATTAAAAGAAATATATATGTCGGGTGCCAAATGAATGAAATAATACAGTACCTAGACATTGATAAGTGTAATTTAATACTATAATAATATTAATGATAAATAAACACATTCCGATATATAAATGTATAAGTAGCATAACTGACGATTCGAAAGTGCTTGTTGCTAAGCCTACTCAATAAATAATTTTTGACTTTGACTTGACTGAGTAACAACCCTAGTATAGTTAAAATTATTTAAACTAAGCTCATGAATGGCCATTGTCCTGAGCTCATGAATAGCCTTTGTTTGCGGCAGAAGACCACTGACTTCTTATATTCAGAACAAGTCTAACAATACGACTGTGGTCGGACGCGTGCCATTTTTTGCAAGAAAAAGGTTAGCGCCACATAAAATGTGCATTGTATTTGCAAGTGTCGACCGCAAACAAAGGCTATTCATGAGCTCAGGACAATGGCCATTCATGAGCTTAGTTTAAATAATTTTAACTATACTTCAATGGATTTCGATCGCAGTTTACGATGTCTGCATATAATAAAGCTGAAGATGGTCGAAAGTCTGTACATGGAAGATATTCGAAAAAAAGTTTGCGGGGTATACTTAGAATCGATAACAGAACACGATTCAAAAGTTTTTAGAATTTTTGTCTGTTTGTCTGTTTATTTGTGCGCGCATCACGACACGGCCAGAGCGTACGAAAATAGTACTTATTCATTATAATTTACTTTAAAAATAAAATTTTAACCGACTTCAATTTAGTAGGTACTCCGCCAAGCCACGAGAACATTTCCTATTTTTTTTTACAATTAACCACTTGAACTGATTTCCGATAGCAAATGCGTTGCTGATTACTATAGAAAAAAACCGAATCGCTGTATGTGGGCTGATAATATTTGAGGACTTCCATCGATTTCCCAAGATCATCACCAATGGCACTTCATTAGTTCCTATTTCAACGGAATCTTATCAGAACCTGTAACGTACTTTTGCTCTTTTAAGTACATAATTGAGGAATTCGATCAGTCATCTGTGGTCTTCATCATCAATTCCTCGCCACCAAATTTATGATTCCGGATGTAAATACACGAGTTAGGTATAACAGAAAATACCAAAATCATTACACGCGTGCCTGATAAAATTGGGGAGTCCCCTAGCTCAATTCCTCATGGATCCCATCATCTAACTGAATTTTGAAAAAAATGGGACCCACCTGGAAATATAATATATATACGAACAAAAAAAAATTTTCGAATCGGCTCATCAATAACGGAGTTCTGCGGTAAAAAACATTGAAATAAAAAATACAGCCGAATTGAGAACCTCCTCCTTTTTTTTGAAGTCGGTTAAAAAGCGTGTGACGTTGTCATTCGTCTAAATAAGAAGCCATTTGTCACATCGAGAAAACACCTTAATCATCTGAGTTGGTTGAAATAAATCAATGTACCTATAAATAAATACAAACGAAACATCAATTAATTGTATACTAAAACCACCACCGTGAAATTCTCTACTATTTGGTGAAAACTGCGTACAAATCAGTTCACCCAAACGCGAGTATATCGCGGACAAAGATACAAACAGCTCAAACTGAGAACCTCCTTTTTTAACTTTTTGAATTCGGTTAAATACAAGTAACGCGCAAGGCTTTTGGCGGTCGGAGCCAGAGAGGCTGGTCACTGGCTGCATGCCCATCCTTCACCAAATACCGGTACCTTTCTGGATCCGTCCTCCCTTCGTCTGGCGACTGGTCTACGGCTTGGGGTCACAGTATGCACTCCACACATATGCCCTTGTGGCACAGACGTGGACTGACTGGGTCACCACGGACTATGTTGTCAAAAAAGTGCAGGCCGCTTTGCAAGACATGCGACTCTTAATGACATAATCCGCCGGTCTCTTGCCACCATCAATGTGCCTGCTCTTCTTGAGCCGCCTGGCATTGTCAGAGATGATGGCAAAAGACCTGATGGAGTGTCTCTGGTTCCGTGGAGTTTGGGACGGATGCTTGTGTGGGACGCTACCTGTGTAGACACACTGGCACCGTCCCACCTCCAACGGACTACTACTAAAGCGGGTGCAGCGGCGGAAAATGCCGAAAATCTGAAACTCATTAAATATAGAGGCCTCGGCAGAGAGTACAACTTTGTACCTTTTGGCGTCGAGACCCTCGGTCCATGGGGTCCCAGTGCGCAAAAGCTATTTGCGGAAATCGCGAAACGTTTGGTTGACGTAACTGGTGACCGAAGAGCTGGCGGCTTTCTCGCGCAACGCATCAGCATTGCAATTCAGAGAGGAAATGCCGCCAGCATCCTCGGTACAATGCCTCGAGGGCCTTTTTTAGATTTAACTTAGCTTTAATTTAATTTAGTTAATGTTATAGTTATCATCTTGTATATACCTACTTTTAAATAATATTAATAAAAAAACTTATTTGTTCCTAATAGAAACAATTAATTGAAAAATGAGTATAAAATGATAACAATTTACTAGTTTCTGATTTAATACTTTGTATTCACCCGACTACCTATCTGGATGCCAAATTTTTACTTTCTAGGTCGTCTAGAACTGGGTTATAGTTTTATCTACCAGAGTTTTGATCTATAGGTAGGTCAGTGATAAAAATGATGATTTTTGGACGTTAATACCTAAAAAATAACCGTTTGAGGTGTGTTCATGAAATTTGGAGCACATATGTATCTCGCAAGTCTTAATATATGGGCCCACTACGGGCCAAATTTGACTTGTTTATGTGAAACAGTTTTTGATTTACGCGAAGGTCAAAAGTGGTAATTATTACACACGGTGCTGCTCGCCAGTTCTGTTAGCTTGAACTTGGCTTGACACGCTACCGCGTGTCTAGACTACACACGGTGCTGCTCGCCAGTTATGTTAGCTTGAACTTGGCTTGAGACGCTACCCCGTGTCTATATTACACACGGTGCTGCTCGCCAGTTCTGTTAGCTTGAACTTGGCTTGACACGCTACCGCGTGTCTAGACTACACACGGTGCTGCTCGCCAGTTATGTTAGCTTGAACTTGGCTTGAGACGCTACCCCGTGTCTATATTACACACGGTGCTGCTCGCCAGTTCTGTTAGCTTAAACTTGGCTTGACACGCTACCGCGTGTCTAGATTACACACGGTGCTGCTCGCGAGTTCTGTTAGCTTGAACTTGGCTTGACACGCTAAAGTCTAGATTACACACGGTGCTGCTCGCCAGTTCTGTTAGCTTGAACTTGGCTTGACACGCTACCGCTTGTCTAGATTACACACGTTGCTGCTCGCCAGTTCTGTTAGCTTGAACTTGGCTTGACACGCTGCCGCGTGTCTAGATTACACACGGTGCTGCTCGCCAGTTCTGTTAGCTTGAACTTGGCTTGACACGCTACCGCGTGTCTAGATTACACACGGTGCTGCTCGCCAGTTCTGTTAGCTTGAACTTGGCTTGACACGCTACCCCGTGTCTGGATTACACACGGTGCTGCTCGCCAGTTCTGTTAGCTTCAACTTGGCTTGACACGCTACCGCTTGTCTAGATTACACACGGTGCTGCTCGCTAGTTCTGTTAGCTTGAACTTAGCTTGACACGCTACCGCGTGTCTAGATGAATTTATAAGGGAAACTATCAAGGACAAGTAGGCATAAGTAGTTACCGAGTAATAGTCGAACAACTTAATGTGTACTTGGAAAGGCCAATTTTCGTACAAATTCGGTCGACGCAACCGAACCTCACGTCGATGTAACTAAGACAGACAGGCAACTACGGAACCCTACACTGCGCGTGGCCCGACACGCACTTGGCCGCTTTTTATATTAGATTATCACAAATTATATTAAGTAAATAATACATAATTAATTTTAACACTAATATTAAAACGTAATTTAATGTTGATGTTCATATTTAATTTGGCATACAGCCGTTAAGCAGTAGTTGGAATAGTTTACGTAGTTAGATCACCCCAAAGTGAACTATGAAAGATGCGAGTGATTTTTCCTTTCAAACTACAGAATTTTGTCATAAAATAGTACATTTTACAACTAGTGTGAAAAGAATGTCTTTTTACCACTAGTACCGAGGTATCTTGCCACGAGCTGAAAGCGAGTGGCAAGACTCGGTACGAGTGGTAAAAGACATTTCACACGTGTTGTAAACGACGTTTTTTAATACAATTGCGAAAATAATAAATTAATATATCATTGCGATAAAATATGCTTGCTTCGAAGTTATTTTTGAACGAACCCATACTTTACAAATGACACTGACAGTGACAACATACTATTGGAATCAGCGCCATCGGGTAAAAAATCTAATGCTGCGTTTATACGCTTGCGGTGGCTTGGCGCGTGAGCAGGACGCAGCTATGTAAACGAATGAGATCGAATTATAGCCCTCTCCCTCTAACGCATAGCGTCCTGCACACGCGCCAAGCCACCGCAAGCGTATGAACGCAGCATAATATAAAATTACTGCGTTTCGAAAGTATAGTTTGGAACTAAAAAGTAAAAACCACTAGTTCGAGAAATTGAGCTTCTCGTACGCTACGCAGCCACAAAAAGTACCAATTTTTTGAGCAACTGTATTAAAAACATCAATTTTTGGCTATCTATTTTGTACTTAAAAATTAAGCTAGTGGCGACATCTATGCGTCGAGCGTAGGAACGTGGAATCAACCGCGACCGCGCAGGCGTGCCAGAGGGGCTACCGCGAAACGAAAACAAACTTCGTTTGTGTATCTCCGTCTCTGTCGCACTTGTTAGTTCGAGCGACAGAGAGGGAGATATTCGAACGAAGTTCGTTTTCACTTCGCGGTAGCCCCTCAGGCGTATTTTTCTTACTGAGGAGTCAGGGGATGGTTCAGAAATTACAATTCCGTTTTTTTCGCTTTACTAACAACCGCACGTCTATCATGGGACGGCCGCGTCATACTCTCGATTTTTCTCGCACTATACCTCTCGTTCTAAGTAAGTGTTCTAATAAGAGAGAGACGGATAGTGCGAGAAAAATTGAGAGAGCTCGCGCGCCGTTGCGTGATAGGATTGTGCAGTTTAGGGTCATTTTCTATAGTCCGTG
The DNA here is from genome assembly GCA_945867215.1 of Epinotia demarniana. Lineage (NCBI taxonomy): Eukaryota > Metazoa > Arthropoda > Insecta > Lepidoptera > Tortricidae > Epinotia > Epinotia demarniana. The sequence goes on from OX244259.1 coordinate 58,029,960, forward strand.
CAAGAAGAATTTCGTCTTTGAAGTCGGACATTCCAATGATAATTAATGAATGAATGATACTGTGCCTGTGTGTCGACAAGCGTATTACCTAAAGTGGCCGTCAATAGTATTTGCTAACTATGTAAACAAACCACCATATTGAAATTGTATTTCACTATGGCGGTTTGTTTACATAGTTAGCAAATTCTATTGACGGCGACTTTACAAGTTCGTGCAGGATCAGGCAACATAACTTTAATTCCCTTCACCCTTCTTTGTCCTTCTGTCCGTTCTGTCCTTAGGTTCTGTCCAAATCCCTGATGGGCTTTACAAACCATACAATTATCACTTCTGATTTGTCGCATCCAATTTCTGACAAATTGCGGCAATTTTAGGATACCATTAAGTAAAAGTATTTTTGCCATACCAAAGCATTGTCTCATGATTGTGATATTATCTGGGGGCACGGAAGTGCCCCGGCCAAGATGGTTTGTCGTCTTTATGAACCCTGGACGTGCCGCCGAGGAAATGAGGCACCAGCACGTCTATCATGGGACGGCCGCGCGCGACAAATACTTTTGATTTTTCTCGTACTATATCTCTTGTTCTAAGTGTTCTAATAAGAGAGAGACGGATAGTGCGAGATAAATCGAGAGAGCTCGCACGCCGTCACGTGATAGCCGTGCAGGAGGAGCTCCTAGCCTTGAAGGAGACCAATGCGCAACTCAAGGTGAGTGTGGTCTGCGTGAGACACGCGGTGAATCACCTCGTGAAGCAAATAAGCAGCTGGGAGGTCAGTGCTCCAAAGGACCTGTGCGGAACTGAAAGGTGACGAGGATTGTGAGGCTCTAGTATCAGTTTTACCGAAACAAAACTTGGGATTTGATTACTCCAAATAATCAAAATTCTCGGGATATAATTATTAAACATATAGGTACCTGTACCTTTGAACCTCATTTTTCTGTATTCAAACACAATGCACATCCTTACCTACTCTTCTGCTAAGTGTCCTTTTATTCCACTAGTTCTGGAATATTCATCGGAGTTTAATTTTATGGCTGAAAGTAGTAGCCATCGTCTACGGTCTAGCGCTAACCTCACCCTCTATACATAGGAGCCACCGCAAGGTGAAAACGAACTTCGTTCTAGCATATCCCTCTCTGTCACTCGAACTACCAATTGCAACAGAAGAGAGGGTGATACACGGACGAAATTCGTTTTTGTTTAGCGGTAGGGCCTCAGCCCACAATTCTTGCGCTTACGACAAGCCTTTTGCAGTGCGTTCCGTAAAAGTTATGGAATGTGTTGCCCCTTTCCCTTAAGACAGTCGCAGTCAGTTGCATCGTTCAAGCGAAAATTAAATAAAACTTTGGCGGTTTGACGCTAGGTAATATTTTGTTAGAAATGTACTTATTCTTGTTTTAAAATATCTAGCATTTCCTGTCGATACGGTTTCGCATCTCCTTTCTTGTGTGATAGTTATGGGGTATATACATTACATGACTTGTCAGCCCCAATTCATCAAAAGCTGACTAATTGCTATCGTCTGGTCTGATGATCCAACTGTCAAACGAGTTGTCCTGATTAATTGCATGAAAATCACAATTTGGACCATGGAATTTGCGTGATCTGCCAATTGTTTTTTTTCTTACAAATTTCATTCAAATAAATTTAAATGAAAATTAAGAGAAGAATACTGTTTTAATATTTTAATTTTAATTTATTTATTTTTAATGTTTTACACTGTAATTCTCATATTTCGACACAAATTTTAAACCGGTTGTAGATGTAGAATAACTACGGAGAGTCGTGCTAGTTGATATAATATTAATCATATAAAATCAGAATCACTATAAAAATCCTCTAAGATCACATAGGAATACATGCGCTAGAGCAAACACTGTTTTCTGTTTTTATTCCAAAGTGAAGTCAATTTTGACAGCGTGTAAAGAGCACCAAACGGTCCTGGCGTTGTGGACTGCACGTGCTATATGAACCTGTAAGATAGAGTTTGATGGGGATGTGAAATCCATTTCCAGTCTCGTCCTATCTCCTAGGTTAGTAACAGTCTTGCAGTCCGCTTCGCAGGACCGTTTGAATGCGGCAATTTTCGCTTACTTACTGACCTTACTGTTAACTAGCCACACTGAATGAAATTGTAGTTGCAGTTGTTACATCTGTACGACAGACCCGGTTCTGACTTCGACATGTTGTCCTGACAAATTGGAGTAAAATCACTTAATATGTATACCCTATTATGTTTTCCATTATATTCGTATGAGTATGTATATTTATAGCCTTTCTTGTACTTTGTTGTAAATGTGGCATTTGCCTACCTCTTCTCGTTACTACTCTCATCTACTCAAGGGCTAACTGGAAGAAATCACTCAAAGGTATAAGTTCGCCTTTGTACAACACTTATCTTAATATTAATTTTATTGTGTACTGTGTATATTTTGTTCGTTAGGCTTTATACTATTAGAACAATGCCGTTTTGGAACGTTCCCTTAAAATCATTTGACAGTCGCTTAAAATCATTTGATAGGAAAAACACAGTTGCTGTCAACTGTCACAGTTGCTGTGCTGTAAACTTGTTTAACTTGTCAATACCATTTCATTTTCAATCAGTCCCGGAGTCGGAACAGTATAGCTGTTGTACTCAAAAAAAATATTGTTTTCAAATATTTCTGTATAATAATGTCGGTAAAAACTAGTGCGGTACATTCGGGCGGGTGTGCGGTAAACTAGGTGCATCTTTATCGTCAAATATATGCTAAATTGCTGTTGCTAAACAACCAGGTACGTCGTCCTGCTGGTTGTAATTTAGTTATTGAAAAAAATTGCCTCGACCTTGGTTGTGGACATGTAGTACAGCCGAGGGGATCAATTGGTTGAGTATTATGCATGTCCCTGCCAGTTTTGACTCAAGAATAGACTAGCCTAGCGCTCCCTGAGCACGGCCGACGGCTCATGGACAGGCAATTTTTTTATTGCTTTTCTTAACGCCGAATGTAGTTCGCACCGGTAAGAATTCAAATTTCGTGTACGTTTAAAGCTTTTGTAGGCGCACTATGCAATGCAGATCAAAATTTCAACTATTGAGCAATTCGTTATATATCGTCGACGCACCTTCAATTTAGGTAAGCGACAAAATGCGATTTTTCACGAGAGCCTGACAATTTTTTTGTTTCCGTTTAATTAAATCATTATCATTACTTTAATTTATTTTTAACCTTTTTTTGGTCTGTTTTTCTTATATATAACATAATTTACTAATGTATAACAGTAACAAAAAAACACCTCACGAAATTCACTCTCCCTTCTATCCAGTTTCAGAGGCGTAAATCAGGATGGCGTTCGCGTCGCAGATGGCGGACCTGATGAGCGCCCTCACGATCATCTCGTGCTCGTTCATGAAGGTGCCTCAGATCCAGCAAGTGAGGCTGACCAAGAAGGCAGATGGGCTGTACTGGCAGGCCATGCTCACGGAGATATCAAGGTGAGTGTCCGTACCCTCTGGGACGTAATGAGGCTGATATGCCTCACGATTATCACATGTTCATTCCTGAAGGTGCCTCAGATCCTCAGTGCAAGTCAGGAAAACCAAGAAGGCGGAAGGGCTGTACTGGCAGCCTCGCGGAGATATCTAGGTGAGTGTTCTGCCTCTGCCGTAAAGAGGCTGAGGAGCCTATCTCGTGTTCATTTGTGAAGGTGCCTCAGATTTAGCGTGTAATACGCGCTATTAAGGCGAATGGGCTGTACGTAATGACGCTGATGAACCACACGATTACCTCGTGTTAATTTGTGAAGGTGCCTCAGATCCACCAAGTGACGCAAACGAAGAAGGCGGATAGGCTGTGAATGATCTGAGAATGCACGCTATGACCACATGATAATCATGAGGCTGATCAAATTATTAGCCTGACAATTATCGCGTTTTCATTTTATGAAGGTGCCTCACATTAAGCGCGTGAGGTGCGCTAATAATGCGGACCAAAACTCTAGTAATCTCGTGGCATCTGCACCTGTATTAAAATGGTTAATAGTAACATTTGTCCACAGCTTCAGCACAATGACCCTATACAACTACACCAACGGCTATTCCATCATGACGTATATGGAGTACCCCCTGATTCTCATCCAAGCCTACGTACTGCTGTACTACACGCTCCTGTACAAGAAGAAACTTTGCAACCCGCTGGTGACGTTCGCCGCTATGGCGTACGCGCTGACAGTCGCGGGTTTCGCTGTGGGGTTATTACCTAAGTATATACTGTCGTGTATGGTGGTGAGTTGTTTTGTACGAACGTTTCTTAATCAACCATTTGTTTAGCATATTTTCTGATGCCACCGATTTACTAAAAGCGTTTATTTTCTGATAAAAATATCGATTCTTTTATTAATCAAATCGGATTGTAGTGTAGTACACATTATGAGCAATATGTTACTAGCTTCTGCCCGCGCCTCCATCCGGGTGGAACTCGTTTATATCACAGCTCCATACAAACTTTCACCCTCGTAGGGTATGCTTTCCGGGATAAAAAGCTATACTGGCCTTCGCCGGGACTCAAACTATCTCAATACCAAATTATATCTAAATCAGATCAGCGGTTAAATCGAGAATAGGTAACAGACAGACAGGAAGCCAAACTATCTCATATATAACATTAGTATGGATATGAATGCACACAATTGTTATTCATGATTAAAGGGCGGACAACGGATGCAATCGGGTGACAAAAGCATAAGATGGATAAGACTTTGATTAAAAATATATCCGAAATTACAAAATATCTCTATTCTCCATAGAACAAAATGTGATTACTAAGAAATTACTGGCCACTTGTAAATTATATGTGTGTATGTATGTAAATACTTTATTGTACACAAGACACAGGTAAAAATACAGACAAAAAAGTTTAATCGGTACAAAGGCGAACTTATCCCTGTAAGGGATCTCTTCCAGTTAACCTTTGAGCAATTGAGTAGAGATCAGGAACAGAAAGATAGACAAACTAACACGTGTACAGACATATGTAATACATATTATATAATATAAGTACAAATAAAAATAAATGACAAACTCGAAAGAAATAAGCATCAAAATAGAGAATACACAACTAGAATATGTACACGAATACATCTACCTCGGTAAACAAATATCCTTCACTGACTGCACAAATAAAGAAATAGAAAGAAGAATTGGACAAACATGGAAGAAATACTGGGCGATGAAGAATATCTTTAAAGTGAAGATTCCAATGAAACTTAAAAAACTTGCTTTTGATACATGCATTCTACCATGCCTCACATATGGCTGTCAAACATGGACACTCACAAAAGACACCATCAAAAAGATCCAAGTGTGTCAAAGGTCCATAGAAAGAAGTGTCCTTAACATAAGACTGTCAGACAGAATAAGAATTACGGAAATAAAAAGAACAACTAAATTTATAGACACAGCACAACATATACTGAAACAAAAGTTCAAGTGGGCAGGCCACATGGTTCGAATGCCAAACAATAGATGGGCAAAAACAATAACCAATTGGAGACCAAAAATCGGCAAACGAAAAGTGGGCAAACCAATTACAAGATGGGAAAAAGACCTATTAGAAACAGTAGGCAATGATTGGAAAAAAGTAGCAATGGACAGGCAAACATGGAAGAACATGCTAGACAAATACCTAGCAAGAATAAAAATCGGCGTTTCGGAAGAGGCCTAGGTTTAAGAAACCATGCAAACATGATACCTAGGTACCATATATTTTAATTTGAACTGTGTAACGACTATAATCAGTTTGTATAATAAAGGCTTAAATAAATAAATAATACACATACTTTAACTATACCGTCAAACCTTAGGACTTTGCCGTTCGGATATAGCTTTGCCCACCCCGTCACATTTCACAAAAACCGTAATATCCCAACACTAGCTGAAGATGTACACTTTTTTATAATCTGTGATTGAAAGCCAACTATGAAGCGGACAACACTAGCCGGCTGACCGGTCCGTACCTGTCGTCAGTTGCGCGTGAGCAAGCTTTGAGTACAGACGTGTTTTTTTGCGGGCCAAATAGTACTCGAAAACTTTAGTTGTATCTCGGTAACGGAAACTCGTACAGGTATGGGTTTTTGACTGTGATTATTATATAGTTAAATAACGTCATGGGTGGGAGCTTATCTCTGAATGTTTATTAGTTTTGTAATTATGGCGATGGGCAATGTCATAAGCAGATTTTCGGCTACTGAATATGACTTTGCCCGGCCAAATTGGACCCTTAGGGTTGTCACCCAAAAGTTATTTTAAACAAGTTGGTTTTTACATATGTTCGTATGACAGGTTGATCGTACGGACCGCTTCGACCCGAGTAGGGTCTATCTTAACTGCACGAGTAATTATTAGGTGCTTACCTATGAAATTGTCGTTTGTTATTAATTTTTTAATGATAACTGCGAAAAAAGTGATTCTAAAGCTAATTGACATTTTTTTACGTTTATCTTCTTAATGACAATAATTGTTAAAGTACAAGAATTTAAATTGTTTACAGTAACGAGAAAAAACTGTGCTAAACTCATAACTCTACCTATTAACTTTGCGTAGTCGGGTAAAATCAAAACTGACAACCCTAGCACTATGAGATTTTAGTATGGAGAGTGCAGGATTTCTGTTTGTGACTTTGCCCAGTTCAATGTTGTGAGAGCTATTGTGCTTTAGGGAAATATTATCAGATGAAACTAAAATATAACTCTTCTGCATTATAGTCCTTAACTACACTAAGCATAAGTTTGAAAATGCCAGAGCAAGAAACACTTCCACAAAATGGGCAATGACGTAATTTTTTAATTTTTTTGGCCCGGCACTTAGATTGCGATTTTCCCTAATAAAGACGCTTGTTTTTGAACTAGAGTCCGGACGTATGTAAAAAAGGGCCCACAAAATTGTATATGTTACTAATAAGTTTTATAAAATGACACAATAAACTAGTGAAAAATACAAAAATTTCCAAAAAGCGGGCAAAGTTATACGGTTTTACGGTATATATAATTATATACAAATAAACATGTTTACACAATATACTTAAACAGTATCCTATTAAATCACAAGTTGTTGGAGAGCCACAACTTTTTCAACTTTTCTTTGAGTGATGCCACAGACTGGGACTGTCTAAAGGACAACACACAACAGCAAGCCATTAAAAATGCAATGTCACCATAGTCTAAAAGAGGAAGTAAAAGAGATTGGGCAAGTGTCACCTTAGTGTGGAAAGAGAGAAAAATCTGCAAACGCCTTAAGGAGTGGACGGAGGAAAATATCTTTTGACTTACCTCAGCAACATGGGGAGACCAAGAGAGTGTCTGATCTATGGTGATACCCAGATTCCCGACAGTAGAGGTAAAAGGAATGACAGTCCCATCAAAAAGCACGTCTGGAATCACCATTTCCGGGAGTATACTTATATAGTAAGGACTACCAATAACAATTGCTTGCGATTTCTTCGCATTAACTTTTAAACCGTAGTTGCACGCCCAACACCGTATAAATTCCAGGTCACTATTAATTTTATGAATTAGGGATGGGAACTCCTCAATACTAGCCGCTGCATAGATCTGTAAGTCATCTGCATACAGATGATAAGACGATCTAAGGGACTCGGTAATACAAATTATATTTAAAGATTGAAAAAAGAAGCGGCGAAAGCACAGGGGTGCTTTCGCCGCTTCTTTTTTCAATCTTTAAACTTGAACTGCGAACTTTCCGCTGGTGTCCCGCAGGGAGGGCCCTGCGGGACACCAGCGGAAAGTTCGCACCATTCGGATATCTTGTCATCGATCCTAACGCGCTGGCGCCTGCCAAATAGGTACTCACGAAACCATAACAAAGAACTTTGAGAAACATTGAGTTTGTGGAGTATGCCAAGAAGTATATCAAAGTCTACTGTTTTGAAGGCACTACTAAAGTCAAGGAGGACTAGGACAGTGAGCTTCTTGCACTCAATATTATAGCGAATGTCATCGGTGACCTTAACCAAAGCGGTGACGGTGCTATGCCCGGGACGGAATCCGGATTGGAGAGGATTGAGCAAGGAATGCCTATTGAGGTGGGAAAAGAGGAAGGAGGAATTATCTCCTCTTGAGACTATTGAATGTTTATCCTCCTGAATCCCCCGGTCCTAATTTAAGGACATAACATTTAAAAAATTCTGCAGTCGTCAGAACGTTTCCAAACGAAACTGTCAACATGAAAAATAAACACCCGAGTCACAAATCGCCAATCAGCGATCAGTTTGGCGAGGGGAAATTGCCATGTTTTTTTTTTTACTAATTTTCCGACATTTGCACTTTGATTTTGCACTGATTTGTTTTGGCACAATCGATATCTCCAGGATCCAGGAGGCATTACGTCTTAGACTTGTCAATTACATTGACGTTTTCACTTGCGGGTGTATAAGTTTCCTGTAATATTTATATTAAAAATAATTATGGCAAATGAATACACAATTCGTAAATGGATAGATAATAAACTGGATCTAATTTATGATAATTCAAATGGCTCGATCTTTTGCACAAAGTGTCAAGTGAATTTATTACCATTTACTACAACAAACAATAACATTATTTAACTACTTTGCAACCCTGTTCTCTTCTTTAAACCAATTGTAGTCATATCCATATTAAGTATATCGTTTGACATGACTTTGACGTATATTGCATCCACTGTCCGCCCTTTATTCATGATATTGTAACGTATTGCATCAACTTAATTCTGACATAACATGGTAATGTTAACGTCGCGAAACTGTTGCTATAAAAAGCATACAATATTAAACGATTTTACCCCGGTCACGGCATATAAGTTTCGGTATGTCGTTTTAATAGTCGCGGCTTCACACACATAAGATAAGAGTTTGCGTGTGCAAACATATACACGTGATACGTGTACGTGTTTGTGATACGTTGACGACGGTAAAAATAAATGACTCTTAAATAACCTCACGAAAATACTAGGAGAATATCACGCTTTTACTTATTTTTCATGTTATAAGATTTTTTAATAAGTGCAATAATATTTATCGATTTAATCCTCCAATAAATTTGTACCGAAAACGTAATCAGCTGACATTTAACCGATGGGGCACATTTTATGAGTAAGTTGTATGCACCCATATTTTTACATTTGATAAAGATAAAAAAAACCATATACTTGAGGGATTAGCTAGTGGAAATCCGTGATCTCTGCCTACACCTCCGGGATATAGGCGTGATTATACGTATGTATTTATGTTAAAATCTAAGTTCAATGACAAATTGACAGTGCAATTTTATGGCGTACGTACATGTACGCGTGAGTTAGATCTAAATGTCACTTTTTATATGGGACTGGGGTTAGACTGTCCTAACCTAACGCGCATTGGAAACGGTACGTGTTTGCCTCTCTGATGGAGACAGGCGGTGACGATTGACTCGGCCATAGAAACCAGGTTAACCCGTTGTTTCTATGGTCGGTTGGGCTCATTCTAACCATCTCAATTAGTATTTCCGATTGTGCCAAACAAGTACAGTCCGGGGCGGCTCACATCGGTACAAGCCTGCCGGCCCCGGCCGATATGTCTGCTACGGCACGCACGCATTCTATCGCAGCCATAGATACATATATTACTTCGTAAAGATAGGCCCAACGCCCACGAGTAATTTGTCAATGCGGTGGCCCGCCACGGGCAATCGCGGGCCACCGTGCCTTAGTCTTCAGCTGTCACAGTGTGTCACAGTATGTCAAGCGAATATTGTTCGGACAGGCGTATCTTTACTTTCGATATCATTGATCGCAGCGCTTTGCATGTGATATAACGGGATGGCCGCGTTTAGGCTCGTCCCGCGTACCTAAACAGGGGATTTGTTATCATAGAACCTTCTGTACGTATTACTATTATTTATTCTGTGCTAAAAGCGTGCAGAAACAATTTTTTTGAAAAATACATTTTATTAATTTTGTAGTAAGCAGTATCATCGCTGCTAACGAAATCATAATTTTTAAATTGAAGGAAATATTGAAAAATGTAATGCTTTGAGCCGGGTTCAAACCGGCGACCACAGGCATTTATGGCCCGTCGCTACTTCAATCAGTTCCTTCCTACAACGCCTTAGAGAGGCGTGTAGCGACCTCTACCAGAGGACTTACGGCCCGGCCACGACTTGGAGCGTCGGCGGTAGCGGCAGCGGTTTTTCGGCATTGCGTGTGATCCCAGCTAACCACAGTGCGTTGCACGTCACGACCGCGCAATGCACAGATAAAACGCTTGCCGCGCCGCAATTCGCGCAATGCCGTGGCCGGGCCGTAAGGCTTCTTAACGGCACCAATTAAAAACTATATTTCCTAAATTTAAAATTTATAATACATTTTATTGTTTAGGTTTGAACTATTTATTTATCTTAGGTAGGTATAGCTTTTTAGACGCCGGTTTTAGAATATAGTTGTTTGTGTATTCCAGCCATTTTGCACCCCGTTGAGCGGGTTTGCTAAAGTGATGTACATCTACGGGATCATAGTCGACTGCAACGCTGACGCCATCTCTCTCACCACATGGGTCATCTCTATCAGCACCAACTTGGGTAAGTACTACCGTTACGCTACGATAATACATTACTGCAGAGGGCGGGACGGAAGGGGTTGCCGGCCAAGTACATATAGACGTATAGAGTACGCATAGTTATGAGGCTGGCGACCCCTTTTCATGCCGAGGTATGTGTATTGCTTTTCTTAAATATGCAGTGAAATAAATAAATAAAAAACTAAGAAATCAAACTTTAATTTTCTGACTGAACGCCGTGATCCTGTAACTAATTCCACAAATTGTGGAATGGAAATTAAAAAAGACCACCTTGCAGGCCTACGATTTTGTATGAAATGCGTACGTATCTCTCGTCTCGCTGCGCCAGAAACGAGTCAGTCCGAAGCCCATTATGAAGAAGGCAATGTCAATATTTCATTGCATGTTTGAGAAAATATAAGTCATATATGTGTGTTATGTGTCTACAATTTGTTGTGATGTTTCTTCTTAACAAATAAATATTTTCTTTCTTGCTTTCTTTGCGAGCGAACATCGTTCTCCCTTTCAGCTTGGCCGAAAATACTTTCGTATGCCCCGACGTCCGGCTGTTGTCGTCTAGAGGTTGCAATTTCCAACCGATTTTCGTGAAATTTTATGAGCAGGTTCATCATATAGAATTTTATTGACAATTCAACTTTATGAAATGACGAAGATTTTTTTTGCAAATATGATGCTTGCGATTTCTACAGGTCATTAAGACAATTGTAGAGTTGATCAGTTCTATTAGTTCCTGAGTCATGGATGTTTTCTATGTATTCAAGTATTTATTTATCTATATGTATAGGTATGTTTACCGTCGTCTAGTACCTATGGGTACTATGTTTCTGCACATAGTATCTTCTTAGTAGTCTCTGGCCTGATGGTGTTGTTGTTATGACGTCACGATAACGGCGACCTTTTTATATAACGTTCAAATTTCAACCAGTATTTATTTGCTTAAAGCGATATTATTTTGAGGGCATAAAAATACCAGTCGACTATCGAATTTATACTAACATTATTAAATATATTTAAAACAAAACGCAGAATAGGCTATTTATATGGAAGCTCCACGCCACGTGCTCAGGCCGTACTAAAGTCACAATGGCTCAATGGCGCTTCTAATCATAATTCATTGTTACACATGAATGCAGTGTAATGGTAGTAAACACCGGTTATCAGCTGAACAAGCGAAAGCAATGTTTGCCTGGTGCTTGCTTGCCAAGCTCATAAAACAATGACTCAGTCTGTCACAGATGACCTTGATTAAACTTGACATTTAATCAATCTGTATTGTACAGTCGAGGAAATTGAATCTTTAGCACTTTTCGTCTAAAGTGTACAGCAGGCGTGTAGCGCGATTATTTGACGTGGCCGCCTTTTTATAAAACTGTCATTGTGATTGGAGTCTTCTTCCCGTGCAATAGAGTTGCTTTTCGAATGAAATTCGATGAGATTTGATGAAATTCGGCTAACTCTAATAATCTTAAGTGCCTGTAATTTTATAACGTATCGCTGTGGATAAGACATCCGTCACTCTCGCACCCGGTACTCGCGTACTCAAAAGAAAGTGACGGCGTTGTCTCAGCCACAGCGAGAACGATAAGTGTCTTTAATGGCAACCATCTGTTTCCACGGGGCTCCTATTCAAATTAATAAATTAAAATAAATAAATAAATATTAGGTAACTGTATTGTTCTTCAATAAAACAATGTCTGAGGTCTTTAATGGAGGTTTTATTTATACCTGTTATATCACATTTATATTTATTTTACATTTTAGTAACGGTGGTCGATGTTCACCGTGTAGCTGTCTGTAGAGTTCTAGGCAGGGTGAGATGTCATAGTTGACAGCTAGTCTCTTAAGGCAGCGTTATACATATCAAGTTACTTAAGGTACCTGTACACTCTACTACAGTAACAATCTCACACAAGTTGATCTAGTCCCAAACTAAGCAAAGCTAGTATGGGTACTAGACGACGATATACATACTTATATAGATGAATACATAGAAAACATCCATGAGTCAGGAATAAAATATATTCGTGCTCATCACACCAATTAATGCCCTTACTGGGATTCGAACCCGGGACCTCTAGCTTCGTAGGCAGGGTCACTACGTCGTTCCTTTGAATTGCTACAAAAGCGATACAGTATCGATACTGGTGATTTTGAGAGGTGATCTATAGCTGGTGTCGCCTCTCTATAATCCACATAAAGGACTTATATCTCTAAAGTCCACATAAAGGACTTATATTCTGTTAAAATAATTTAATAGTACATTACTGCAGAGGCCGGGAAAATTGGGATTGCCAGCCCACTCGATATAAATAGATTGGGGTACGAGGCTCGCAATCCATTTTCACGCCGAAGGTATGTACAGTGCTTTTCTCGAACATAGAATGAGGTAAAATAAGAAAACCAACCTTTTGTTAATGGCTGAACGCCATGACGTCTCGATATTGAAACAAAAGACCGTCTCGCCGTGCCCGAAACGTGATACTTTGTAGCTTATTACTGTATATTTGTTCCATTAGAACGGAGTTGCATTTTGTTTTATAACGGTCGCTTGTAATAAATCCAACCCAAAATAACTACATACAACTTAAAAAAGTTGAATAACCCCCGACATTTTCATTTCAAAGTCCAATATCTCAAAAACGGCTGAACAGATTTTCATGAGACATGGCTAAGAACAATCGGAATAAAATTATCTATGTTAAAAAAAACCGCATTCAAATCGGTCCATCCGTTTGGGAGCTACGATACCACATACAGATACACAGACACACAGATACACAGGCAGACACGTCAAACTTGTAACAACCCTCTCTTTGCGTCGGGGGTTAAAAAATATTTCAATGCTACGTAAAATATTTTACGATTAATTTCGTACCATGATGTCTTGTACCTATTGTATAATATTGTAGTTAACTGGGGTAGGGGTCGGGTCGCATAAAGTTTAAAGTCATATTTTTGATCGGCATACGTGGATTCGTCATATTCGCATAACTGCAAATAGTCATACATTTATGCGCATAACGTTTTTAATCATAATGTTTAAGAACATATGATGTAAAGCGCATAAATTTGATGCGCATAAAATGATTTATGCATACTTTATAATGGACATAAAGTGGTTGCTCATAAAACAATTTAACCATACTGTATAAACTCATAAACTACAAAAAGCATAAGCATAATATGTTTTTCTTAGTAGTAAATGAAGATCTCGAACCAGACGCAATTAAGTTACAAACAAAGCAAGGTACAAGCAAAGGGTGGTCAGTATAAAAGTTTACAATTTAATAACAAGTTTTTCCGCTCTTTTATAAAAAAAAATACCTCGAAAACGAAAGCGGGAGCAACGCTCCCGCTTTCTTCTTCTACCCTATCAGCAATCCAAGTCGGTTGTGCCACCAAGTCCCTGCCTACGCGAAAACTTGAACTTTGTACACCACTATCTTGGCGTTGGTTGATCTCAGAGAAAAGTTTATTTGATGCCTACCCTTTGTATTGTTTTTTGAACAAATCTCAAATTTAATTATCATTAATATTATGGCTTGATAAATGTGTGACATTTACAATTATTACTAAAAATTATTATAATTATCAATATTATGACTAAATAAATGTATGACATTCTACATTATGCTTAAACCAATTATGACTCCGCATAATATTATGACAGGGAACAATTATGCCATAGTATAATTTATGCCACAAAAAATAATATGAGCATCAACTTTATGCGTAATGTTGTATGACAATCGATATTATGACAACAGTTGTTATGCAACTAGACGGCCACCCAGTTAACTGATATCTATATATTTAAGTATGTCACCAAAAGGACGAAATATCTGAAGGCTATTTCAAAATTAAAGTAAATCATGGATAGTAAAGAGGTGTAACTACCACACGGTGTAACGCTACAAACACCTGCGATCTGGGCCATTCACGAATTGACCGCCCTAGGTACGTAATGTACTATTAAAACATAGGTACACTAGTTTCTGCCCGCGACTCCGTCCGCGTGGAACTCGTTTATATCGCAGCTCCATACAAACTTTTACCCCCGCCCCCCATTTCACCCCCTTAGGGAATGATTTCGGGGATAAAACCTAACCTATGTCTCCATCTCTTCAACTATCTCCACTTAAGAAAACACGTCAATTCGTCGCTCCGTTTTGCCGTGAAAGACGGACAAACAAACAAACACACACACACAAACACACGCTTTCCCATTTATATAATATGGATTTCTTAATTCCAGCTCGAGTATTCACCGTATACATGGACTCTGAGGACGTACAGCTTATGATCAATTTCACGTTATCCGCGATCCTCAGCACAGCTGTTCTTGTCACGGCGATTATCTACAAGTGCAAGCCAGACCCGCCGCGGCCATGCTCGCCCCCTGACCTGCCTCGCAGCCGACGCAAGAGCACCCATTACCAATAAGGTGCGTGTCTTCAAACGTAGCTTCAGTATAGTCGAAGCTATTTGCTCATGAATGGCCATTGTGTTGAGCTCGTGAATGGCCATTGTGTGGCCGTTTGCGGACAGCGCGTGCCAATTTTGCAAAATGTTACCGCCACGTAAAATGTTCATTGGACAGTTAACTCTTATCTCTCACGATAGTCACGAATCGCCATTGTATTGAGCTCATGAATGGCCATTGTACTGATATCGTTTGCGGACAGCGCGTGCCAATTTTGCAAAAAAAAGGCGTAAAATGTTCAACGGAACTTTGTTCACTTCTTCAGTTTGTACTGGCCAAGAATTTGGTACTTACCCATTCATAAATCTTGAAGTTATTGCGCTGTAGGTGTTATTACATTACGTTTTATTGTATATCGTTATAATGAGAATAGTAACAGGTTCTCAGTAATAAAAGAACTCGAGTTGTGTCAAAACAAATGGCACATTTTTTTTATTTTTTTTATTCCATAGACACCGCCGCACATGCCATTCCGAAAACCTTCCATTACTTAAACTGTGTGTTAAAATGTAAGACACACTTCGTAAGACCGTGCTAGTGCGAAGGTGACAGCAATATGACTTCATTCGCCAGTTTAGTTTGCGGGTACTGTAATATAATCCCCGGCACGCAAGTAGAACTTGCGCATTACTCGATTTTCGGGTGTAGTCAACGAGACGCAGGGCGCATGCTATCTGAGCATACGCACTAGTGAATCGCCGCCATCTTGGTTATACTTACGTGCTGGGGATTGTCGATATGTTGTACATTCATTATTTTGTATATAAGAAAACATGCACATAATATATATTATTAATTTATTATATTGTGATTGTGACGAATCTTTTGGTAAGAATACTCAATAAATTATAAGTTTATAGGCAGTACTTGCTCAAAACTAGCATTTAAACTTTCCAACCCGAGAATATAGAGACAATTTGCAAGCAATGTCTGTCTTCTGTTAATTAAAACATTAATTATGTTTCTCAAACGAAGAGTCAGCAGCGGAAATTGCGAAGTGGAAGAGGTTCTCGAAATTATATAATTCAAACGATATGATACAGAGAGAAATAATATAGTGGACAAATAAACCATCTGCGTCTGTAGCCCCCGACAGAACTCGAACCTGCGACCTCTCTATTAACGCTAGTGCTTTGACCACTAAGCTACAAAGACAGTGACTGAAGTCGCTTATCTCCATTATATTATTTCTCTCTGTATCATATCGTTTGAAATATGATCTGGGTAACATCCTCGTTAAAAAAACACGAAACAAAAAAATATTTAATATTATATGATAATAATTACGTATAATGAAGATGTGTGTAGGTCATTTTGACGTCTCCGAAGTACTGCTGCTTAAAACAATGTTAGTAACGACATTTGCCATTTAACATTTTCTTTGTCTATTACTACGACCGGGAAAATCTGTATTTATTCGAAATTGTTCCTATTTGACAGTCATTGTTTGTTTTGAGGAAAGAAAATTCGTAGTTTTAAAGAATAAACGTTTTGCATAATTTTCATGTCCGTACGGTTTGATTTTGCGGTACATATATACCATAATCAAACTATGGTTTAACATTATTAGTGATTAGTGACTTATGTAAGATTTTATTTATAAAAATAGTCAAAAATTGTACAAAACAGTTGTAATATTAGGGATACCTAAGTTAAAAACTAGTCAAAAATTAGGACAAAAACGTATTATTTCACACAAACATTGGGAAATACTCGAATAAATGATGTACATAGATTGTTTTACCGAAAGCGGTTAACGAGAGAAACTACGCGAAGTTTCAGAATAAATTAGGTATTAAGTTATTAACTCTAAATTATTAACTTTAAGTCCGTAAACCTAGTCGAAGTTCTTATGCGATTCAGATAAAATTAAGATTGAATTGCAGACAATGTCACTCGCTATCTGTCGTTTTGGAACTGTCAGCTACTGAAGATTAATTATAATTGTTTTTTCATTAGCTACAGCTAAACATTACGAAAATACTTAGAAAGTATCTTTCATATAAATATATCCGCTATTTTAATATTTTTAGATTCATAAAAACAAATTCCATACTAAGGGAGCGTTGTTGACGTTTAATAAAAATAATCTGATATGTTTAAAAAAAACGACGTAATATTTGGCTCATTCTAAGATGTTTTTTGTACACATTAATGTAATATTTTCACGCATTTATAAGGTATTTAAAAACAGTGATCTTAACGGTATATACATATATATTTTGTTTGCTAAAAAACAATAAAAAAAACAGTACAGATTGTATATAATGATTATAATGAATACATTCATGTATCGTGTAGAATTAAAAACATATATGGATTTATATTTTTCCGATAATACGTTATAGTTTTACTGTGCAATATTTAATCGAATTGGTTGTAAGTTTTTTGTACATTGTGTTTGTTTAATCGGTTTTAACGGCATTTTCACATTTGTGGCGAGTTGTTAAAAAATAACTCAAGTGTCGCTTTTCGGGCGAAAATTAAGCTTGCAAATTATTTGAAACAGAACTATTTTCATATACAAATATCGTATTTAGGCATTTATATAATTACTTAACCTTCAGGTCCCTATTTCACCAACTTGACAATAGGCATGATGACACATTTTGAAAAACTGTTCTATAATGTTTCGAAACATTTATTATGTACAGTCACCGGCATCAATATCTGCCGAAACAAAGCCGGCAAAAATATCTGACACGTCCTTATGGCATTAGACATAGAGTCGTGTCAGATATTTATGCGTGCTATGTTGTGGCAGATCTTATTGCTGGTGAGTGTACAACGAATAAGATTTTTCTAGAGAAAATATCAGTTTAGTAGGAAAAAAATGCATTTTAGTTTTTAAATTTAAAATTGGCGCTAAAACGCTTGTCAGTGTCATGGCGTCCCGAGTGACGTCACGTTTGTATAAACATAATGCAAACCTTTGACGTTTGCTACCTAGATGCTCGATTGCTCTTTGAATAAACATGAATTAAACAGTTTACAAGTCTGAAATCGATGAATGACCAAATGACGTATGAGAAATGAATGAAATGACGCTTTCAGATAACATGGTTCTATCCCTGTCTTACTAGTCGTTCAGTACGTAAGTGAAAAGAGATCGGATGTATAGAAAACGTTTAATTTATTAGGGCCTATTTGCCTTTCTCTGTAATCTGTGGTAATGGCCGTTAAGGGTATTTGTTTATACAAGTGTGACGTCATGCGCTCAAATTAATTTAATTTTATCAAACTAAATAACAATCTCATACTTAACAAAAAATATAAGCATTTTTCGAATTCTATGATTAAAATTTCACTAAGAAAATACCATATTTTAGTGATTTTCAATTACTGTCATCATACCTATTGTCACCTGACACTTACAAGTCGCCATATATTGCTTGTTCTAGAAGTCAAGGTGGTTGCTAGGTTACTTCTAGAACCAGCAATGCTCGGAGAATTGTCGTTGTCAGATGACAATTGTCAAGTTGGTGAAATAGGGGCCTGGTCACAAAACTGACACGGAATTGTTTGTTGAAACTCACGCTAAATGGGTGCCTACATAAATTTAAAAAAATGCCCTTAACATACCAAACCTATTAGGTCGTATGTCGTTTAGATAACAATATCTGTTTCCCTGTGTGTAGTATTCTTTTCGCTGATGTATTCGTAATTGCTACCTTAAACTACTCCTTTCTTACCCACGTTTGAGATTATTTCATGTGGCTCACAAATAATCGCAAGTAATCTAACCTTTTATATTTCTGCCTCTCGCCCTTTCAATATTCGTCTCTAGAAAGGTCTATTCCCAAGCCGTACGTTACTTCTAGTTAATGAATTTAGTGTTCGTAGTTTCGGTGGTAAATTTCACAGAGGTAAATGGAGTCGCCTAACAATTTTTTTGATTAAACGAATAACGATTAAGTGATTAATTTTGCATAATACTCCTTATAAATTATCTTGCGAGCATTACCTACTTATACCACGATAATACAGGACTACTAAATAACACAAGTATGTAGGTAAACATTGTTTAATAAAATAATTTTTACTTATTACATACGTACAAACATGTCACCTAAACAGTCAGGACGAGTACCTACCTAATTAATGTCATACTAAGTACTTCAGGTAAATGAATAATTTATTTATTCAAATCTTAAAAAGTGAATCATAAAAACGACTCCATTATCCACTGTGTGAAATTTGCCACCGAAACTCCGAACACTATATTATGTTATACATCTGTGCATATATTTTTGTTACTATCGATTTTTAAATGATTACATGAAATTATATAATGTTATTACAACTATACCTATCGTGCATCACTGTTGGCTTTGTACTGACTATATTCCGCACTTTCGGGAAGTTTCCAACCCGTATAGAAGGCAAGTTGATTGGGATACCGTTTAGTCTTTTGATTTAAAAATTGGGCTATTTTGTGGATGGGAACCATCTATAATACTCAGGACTACGTATTGCCAGTGAGGGACGCAATGGCTCCTATGCAGCTAAATTAAGAACTGGTCTTAAAATGGCTGATGGCTTGCCATAAACAAACTGCTTAATTTGGGCGGGTAATTGCTTATTTGCCGCAACCTCATAGTAAATCAGTTGCGGCATTAAAAAAAAGAAGTGACGTGTGTAGATGACAAGGACAACGAATGTTATTTCCCTTTCTGTCACACTTATTGGGATTAGTATGCTATCATCTCGCTCCGACGTGGTATTATTATTACTATAGCTTGTCCTGTCCTGAGTATTATAAGTCCATGATGAAAACACTACTATATATTGCCCTTTATCCACTTTTAAGGAGTTTCAATCATCCTAATTGGTTGCTTTTGTTTTGTTTCCTTCGATTTAAAAACAAAACAAATTCTATTCTATTTCCTATTTACAGTTAATTATTTCCTTGTCAATTATATGTACTATATCTTACCTACTAAAAAGAGGAGGCAGAACGCATGCATTTTAATTTTAATGATATCATGGAATCTCGTACAAGATAATTTTAAGACATATAAATACATTTACGTCACATCTGGCCATAATGCGAGTTTTACTGCACGCTGCGCGTACGGGAAAACTTGCATTGTGGCCAGGTGAAGACGTAAAATTTTGTACGCAACACGGGCGGTAATTCGTAAAACCCCAGAGCGCATATTTATGGCCCTCACCTTCGGTTCGGGCCACAAACACCTGCGATCTGGGGCATTTACGAATTCACCGCCCTAGTTCCGTAATGTACTATTGAGAGTTATTTTTATTATGAAATATATTCAAATTTTATAGCCTATTTTTAAAGTATGAACTTCTTTTATACGGCTCAATTGAGGAGCGGGATGGTCATAAACAAAATCCATAAATTATTGATTTTTGGAATAAGAACTCATTCCATTTTCGATAAACCTAATACGCGGTTTATCGGGTTAGACCGCTCAGCCCTTGAAGTTTTGTTATAATTTGACCTCGAAAGCAAAAACTCCTTTAGCGTTTCACCCCAGTTTTTTTTTTCTGAAGCATTTTTTCACGTAATTGTTTATTATAGTATATTTAATTTGTAGCGTCTTATTGTAGTATTCTACTCAGGTACAGATGCCGTCAAACTTCTTGAACACTTGACCTTGCCTGCGCAAAGGCGAATTGTACCTGCGAGCTGCCCCCCCACTTCGTCCCGCATGTTCAAGAAGTTTGACGGCATCTGTACAATACTACACGCGGCGATCGAACTATGTTTGGAACGCTAGGCTAGTTCTAGTTACGGTTAAAACGGTTACCTGTGATACCGGTATTTATTAAAATCGAACTTAATTTTCGTAATTTTTAGCCCAAGAAAATTACGGTTTTTTTGGAAATAATTCAATAACAGGCTGATTTTTTTTTTACGGTTTTTATAGGTGATTTTAAGAACCTATATTTTATAAATTTCTGTTTTTGCGGACCGGAAGTAAGAAAAAAAAATGTGTGTCAGAAAAGTAGTGATTTTTGTCCGCAAATATGGTACCAGTATTCTTATAATGAAAACTACTTTGTAAATGCTAGTTCTGAAATGTATGACCAGAATCCAAAAATATATGCAACGGGAAATATGAGCATTTAAATGTAAACGGTGGTTTTAGTTCTTGTCAAATTTACTTAAAGAAAATAATAATATAAGTTTTTTTCAAGTTCACATGAATAACTAATATTATTTCCAAAAATTATCATTTGAAATCAAACAACATATGTATTTGGAAAATGTTTTTTTTGTTATTCCGTAATAACATAAGTAGCAAAAATATAGCAGTTGCATTTTTTTCAAAGACTTCTAATGTAAGCCCTCAGAACATCAATGGAATAGTAATAAACCAATATTATTTATTTTCGTTAATATACTCACTTACAAGTTACACCTCCAATCTGATTTCGACCTAATAGCACTACAATTAAGGATTATTTTAGAACGCACGGCAAAATAAGAATGTAGGCATTCAGTAGGCACGTGCGCCTTTGCTGCCGCCGCCGCCACCTCCAAAGCCAAATTTTTACTGTCGCTTGAGATCGGATAGTCTACAGTTACCTGTTGTTCAATTTTAGGTCCATATGTAGGGATTATTATGCAATAGTACGTGATTTCTGAATTGATAGGTACCTACATTACATACCTATACTCAATTAAATTTTATTTTAACAATTTCAAGTTACAGGTATTGTAGCCTAAGATGGTTTAAATGTTTCCTGTTAATTGTAATACGTAAGTAGTTTGTTATTGACAGTGAGATGGTGACTATTGGATAATAGTTACCTTACGCTAATTAAGAAGACGCTACACGGGCCAATATCGGCGGACGGCCAAGCAAGGTCACTGAAAATGTAGTCTGGACTTAGGGCTCCCGCTACACATGTTACAGGCCCGCCTGAATACCCGCGGTGCTAAGCGTCCATTCTACCCGAATACGCCCGAAGCAGCCCGGTGCGCGGGCGTGTCCGGGTACTCGTGTACCCGTTCGGGCGGGTTCTAATTACACGCGGGTTCGGACCGTCCGTGACCGTTTGAGTAGAAGCAACAAACGCTGGTTTAAAATTATTGTTCTCTTGTACTTACCTACTGGTTTTCTTTATCCGTCGTATGTATAAGTGGCTATTAATAACAGTTAAACAGTTGGCGTGCCCTTTGTCGGGCAGTCATGAAATAAAATACTAGGTTTATACAATATTATGACGCAACTATATATAATGATATAGAGCAAACATATGCTTCCTGCGATGTTTCCTTTTGCCTTATACCTACCTAATATAAACTAATGAATTCGCTTACCAGATAAGGATTAAGTGTTGTTTACATCATCGGCTTATGCACAGAAAGGGTTTATTTTAATTTTGAGCCCATGTGTAAATTCTAAGAACTAATAAATGCACTTCCCAGATAAGTATAAAGTGTTGTTTATGTCGGCTTTTGCACAGTTAGAGAGAAAAATTGCAGTAAGAACTAGAGGCTCTGAACGAGTGATTTAAAATGTTCTAGTTGTATTAGTTACTTCCAGGGTCCATGAGATACTTTGAAACGCTTGATTGATTGATTAGTTCTAAATTGGTAAGGGTCTAGTTGTCCACGCAGTTGGTCAGTTGGATACATTATTACTTTTGGCAGCTTTTTTAGTAACTGTTATAGTTTGATTTTATTAGAGTTTAGTGTTTTGCTATTTTTTGTTGTTCATTGTTAAACATGAAAAGAAATTGTATGTGGAGTTACGCCACTAGAGTTGATGACAAAGCCTGTTGCATTTTGTGCGGTGACCGGATTAATAATGAATTTTCGTGTCTTGGTGGTTCTACTGGAGCTCAAAAGTGGAAAAATCACCAACCCTGACATTGCCTTCTGAGTAAGTACTTGTGTCCAACCAATATTTTACATTACTGTAGGTAAAATGTGTTATTTTATTCAAAGAAGTTATTATTGCAACATTATTGTACCTAGTTTAATTAGATAGCTTACTTATTTTAGTAAATTATAATATTAAAATAAATGTAAGTATCATGCTAACCTGTCCATTACCACCCCCCCCCCGTGAAAAATGACACCTCTGTTGGCCAGGCATGTCGGTCTGAAATGATTGAAACAGTGTCTAGTCTGCTAAACGAAACGCATCAATTAGATCAGGGGTTCCCAAACTTTTTTAGGCACGCCCCCCTGCTGCCTAAAATGAAGTTTCCACGCCCCCCTTCGCTTCGATGCAAGGAAACGGAAGTGAATGGGTTAGCTAGCCAAATCATCATCATCTTCCTAGCGTTGCCGTTAGCGCCACGGCTCTTAGGAGTGTAGGGTCAGCTGAGTACCTAATCCCAAGGATCGGCGAGGCACTAGTTTTTGCGAAAAGATTTCCCGAGGCCCTGCGCCCCCCTTAAAATGTGGCCCACTTTGAAAACCCCTGAACTAGATCTCCCAATAAAAAGCTTTTCTAAACAAGAAGTTAAAAAAGCGATTAGAGAACTTGACCAAAACAATGCCCCGGGATGTGACTTGATAACCGCGAGAATCTTGAATGAATTGCTTGAAGAAGGTGTACTCTTTCTAACATACATATACATATACAATGCCATTCTGCATTGATCAACGGTCCCAGGACAATGGAAAGTGGCGCAAATCCTAATGGTCCTTAAATCCGGTAAAAGCCCAGATGTTGTCAAGTCCTACAGACCTATCAGCTTACTCGCGATTCCATCAAAAATAATAAGGAGTCACTATTTTTAACCAGATGGAAGCCTATCATTAATGAAAGAAACCCAATTCCTGACCACCAGTTCGGATTTAGGCAACGTCATGGTACAATTGAACAAGTCCATAGGCTCGTTAACACTGTTCATAACGCCTTCGAGCACAAGCATTATTGTACGGTCGCATTTTTGGACATACCCTAAGCATTCGACCGTGTGTAGCACAAAGGTCTTCTGTATAAAAGTAAAAATTCAGTGACAATACAATTTTATCAGTTTATCATGATCATATCTGGAAAACAGACACTTCTTTGTGAAGCAAGGGGAAGAAGTAACGCCATTATACGAAATCCATCCTGGTGTGCCACAATGTGGCAGATTCAGATTTATTTATTGGTAAAAATGTTTTTACAGGTCAATATATATACACAATTTCAAATATACATTTGATACATAGAAGCTCTGTTGCTTAGCGTTATGGGCCCAACCCTGTATCTCCTTTATACTGCTGACCTACCTACCTCAGAAGCAACCTTAACAGGCACTTTTGCTGACGATACAGCTGTTCTATCAATAGATGAAATCCCGGAAAATGCTGCCCAAAAGCTCCAAAACAGCCTTGATGACATCGCAAAATGGCCCAGAGATTGGCGTATCATGAATCGAAGTCAGTCCAAATAACATTTACTCTTCGACGTCACACGTGTCCTCCAGTGTCATTAAATGGTACCTGGACAGGAAACTCACATGGAGAAAGCATATCTTTACTAAACGCCTGGCAATGGGCCAACAAGTCCGCAAAATGTATTGGATGTTAAACAAAAAATCAAAACTATCACTATCTAACAAACTATTACTCTATAAAGCCATAATTAAGCCGATCTGGTGTTATGGGCTCCAACTATGGGCTACATCTGCAAACTCAAATGTTGAGATCTTGCAAAGATTTCAGTCCAAAATGCGAAGAATGATAACAGATGCACCATGGTTTATAACCAATGACAGACTGCACCACGACCTCAATATGAAAACTGTTAAACAAGAGATTCAGGCCGGAATGGAAACTTACAAATCAAGAATTGATCAACACCCCAACACACTTGCAAAGGACCTCTTGAATATACCCACCAAGCCACGAAGCCTCAAACGAAAAAACCCACAGGATCTCTTACTGTGATTGAGAAGAAACGAACTCATCAGCGGACAAGTATCGTACAGGCCTGATATAAATGTCGAACTATTGCTGAATATCGCTAGATAGATTGCAATACATAATGAAAAAATTATAATAATAAATAAATTACAAAAAACGATGTTATAATTGCAAAGCTAACTTGGATGTACATACTTAGAACAACGGGATAGTCCCTAGTTTCACACCTCAAGGACGGGTAGTAAATAAATAGATTTGTTTTTTTTTTTTATAACCGCGCCGCGTGTAATTAGGACGCGGGTACTCATTAACCGTGTCCACGGGTACACCGTACGCTAATTACATGGATCCGTTCGGACCGGTCGCTTAAAACCACGTGCGTGTAATACGGACACGGGTACCCGACACGATTACACAAAATCCGGACACAAACGCAAGCCCTACACGGAGCCCTACATGGAGTGACCTTGATTTCATTGGTCGCAGTGCTTTCGACACGTATCCACACGTGCCGAATCACGTGTCGACTGGCGCATGCAATCCGGCCGATATCGACCCGTGTAGCGTCTAACAGAGCATTTCAGTTATTTGGCCACTGACCAGGCCTTCGCTTGCGGTCGAATGCTAACCTTACCCTTGCGGTGCCGTCTCATAACACGCGCAACGCGCACATATTCATAATCTTTTTACTGTCTCTCGGTCGGACGTTAAGGCGGATGTCACACTGCGCCGCCTCTCCGCACGGAGGTGCGGAGCTGCATACAAATTTCGCCCGACGGAGGGGCAGTGCAGTGTGTCGTATCATACGGAATTTATATACAAACTGTGGTACTTGCATACAACGAGCTCCGCACCTCCGTCCGGAGATTTGGCGCAGTGTGACATCCGCCTATGGCTTGGCAAATTCAAGAAACAAGGGACGAAGGACAGCCGGGGTGGCATGAAGTAAATTATAAGCATAAGCGTAAATTTAAAAACTCATTAAAAAAGTACTTCCTTCAAACACTTCTTAGGGACAAATGCCAACAAGCAAATTCCACGTAAATGTCTTAGCGCGACACTCTATGAGCGTACATTATGCAATTATATTAGGGTGAATTGCAAAAAAATTGTACATTCCAAAATTGGAAAATGTCCTCATACTTCAAAATTCTATAAAAAAATAAGTATTCAAGTAACATGTATTCCACATATGATTTCACGTGGTCTTGTTCATAGTTTAATATGATTTGCACAGTTTTATATTATAACTATGATAAAAATATTTTTAAATGCATTAAGAGAAAAAAAATGATTTCTGCTCCCATACAAAATATACCTGTCTTTTGTGTAACACAGTAAACAAAAAATCATAACTTTGCTTTAAACAGCTCTGGCCAAGAAATTTGCTTGTGGTCTGTTTAATACCACGTAAAACATCAAGCGAGTTGTTTTTCAGGTCTCTAGAACAAATATTTTATATCAATATCTTAAATCAAAGTTCGGGGAAGGATTTCGTTCTTTTGTGTGACGTCAGATGTGTAACGCGATATTTCGCATTTTGACGTAGCAATGAACGCATCCGCAACGTTTTTAAGACTGGCAACTCAAAGCGAACTGCCAAAGAAATCGCACGCGCCGGTAGCCATATTAGTTTTTGTGCAGTGACACTAAACAGTGCTTCGGAGGATTTTTTCGCAAATTTCAAGATATATTGTGTTATGCTTAAAACAGGTAATTTAATTGTCTTCTACTTAAATGTTTACTTAGTTGAATGACGAAAATAGTGGGTAAACAGTTAAGCATTTGGGAGTACTTGAATTCCATTAGTTATTTCTTCTACACGTGTTAGAACAGTGTACGGCATTGATTTTGGCTTCGTTTGTGTAACATTGTGTAACGTTTCACACAAAAACCAACATTAGGGTTCGTTCATCTTGGTAGATTAGTACAATATTTTATAATTTGAAAACATTAAAATTAACCTTTTTTTGAATTAATTTATTATAGTATTATATAATAAAGTACTGTCTAAGCCACACAAAAGAAACCCAATCGTCCCAACTTTAGTATCTAACTCAGAATAGTGTTTTGTTTTCTGTAATAACTAAATTATAAATATTTTTGAATGTTTGTCGGTAGCGGAATACGCACAGCAGTGTAGATTATGTTTCAATTTACGGCCGCGCACGATAATGACGGGCGACTCGTGCAGCGAGTGTTCATGGCGCGAAATACAGATGCAAATGCACACATAAATTTGCACAATACAAATGTAGCAATTTAGCGTAAAAAAAAAGATAGACATATTTTTACACTTATTGCTTCGTGATAAGGCGAAATATTTTGCTATACATATCTTTGACGTCGGCTGTAAATGTCGTACCTCATCAATAGGCCTCCCCTCCCCATTCTTACTCATCCTTACCTGCTAACTAAACAAATTTTTGTGATTTCGCAATCACACAATGCTACGTGTAGTTTTAGGTATGCAAAAAAAACATAAATGCAGTAAACTTGTG
The DNA here is from genome assembly GCA_945867215.1 of Epinotia demarniana. NCBI lineage: Eukaryota > Metazoa > Arthropoda > Insecta > Lepidoptera > Tortricidae > Epinotia > Epinotia demarniana. The sequence goes on from OX244259.1 coordinate 58,057,377, forward strand.
TGATTGTCAAGTTGCAGTAAGCCAGCAAACAAAGGTTAATAAGAATGCCTGAGACTTGGTACCACGAAATATCTCACAACCTTTTACGACGAAAGAGTTTCGAGACATGGCCTCTTTTTTACGTGGGATACTATACATGATAATTTCTTGAAATGAATAAAAAAAACCGGTCAAGTGCGAGTCTGACTCGCGCACCGAGGGTTCCGTGCAAACTAACAATTAACTCAAGGTAAAGTAAAAGTCCCAATATATTTGTTAAATTACTTATTTTAACCCAACACAATAGAATTCAATTTCAAACAACGAGTAACTTTTACAGCAAGACAATTGAATCGCTATCTTTTTTTGACCTGCTATTGAAAATAAATATACGCGTCCCAATCCCAACCCCATTAATTCTAGAAAAATCTTAACAGCGCGAATGGATTCAGCGCCATCTATCGGCCCTATTTGGTACTAACGTGCAAGGACAATCGGCTTAGTATGTTTGTTGGTCTTTTAGCGATTATTGTTTATCATGTGAACTGATCTCGATTATTATTGTTTTATTTGATAGAGAGTACTTCTATTTATAGTTTTATAGGAATTTCAAAACAAAAAAACTTATAAAGTTGATTAAAATGCAAAATAACTAGGAAATGATTTTTGAAAATAAAACAAAAAATATGCTAGATACAGAAGAAAAAAACTTTTCCCGTAATATATATGTTTATCTTAATCGCAAGTAATTATTTCAAATTTTTCGCTCCAATAACTTCGGAGATAAGGGGGGGGGGGTTAACATTTACCTTCATAGATCAAAATTTTCCGAGTGTAGAAAAAAAAAACTGCTTCAAAAAGTGAAACTCAAGCCCTTTCGAATGATACCCCACTTGAACCTATTGTTGAATTTTTTTTTTGCCCCCTCATATTCGTAAGTTTTTATAGAAAAAGTAAATGTATATTTAAATTTTTCATTTTCCATGCACGCGGATAACTCTCATTTATAACCATTACAAGTTTCAAGTTGATAGCTTGAGTAGTTCGTGAGATATTTCACTTTGTGACAGACAGACAGACGGACGGAGTCGCACCATAAGGGTTCCTTTGTTACCATTTTTGGTACGGAACTAGAGATGGGTAGTGGGTAAAAACCCATGGGTAAATACCGGGTATTTACCCGGTATTTACCCAATCTACCCGTATTTACCCGTTTCTTCCCAAAAAGGTGGGTATAAACTCTTTTGATGCGTTTTTTAAGTCAAATATTATAATGAAAATGTTTTCAAGTTATGCAGGAATGTATAAACGTTGTTCTCATGGACATTATGCATGCTGTTAATAAAATAAATAAAAATTAAATTAAATGTTTGTGTCTACAATCATCCGAGCTCAGAGAGAAGTGTATTAATTACTTAGTGAGTTTATATATAACTTTAGGATGGAAAAATGAAAGTTGTAGGTAAGTATATTATATTATTTTTGTACCGCCAATCCAAACAAAATTTAATAACGTGAGCTTTTACCTCAAACAAAACAAAATCGATATTTAAAGCATGGATAATATCCACACGTGGCACTTAACGTACAATAGCCGTCTCAACCAGGCAACTGATAAACATTAATTGGCCAGGTCGGACGCGGTTTAATATTCGCGCGTCGCAGTTAGCACGATCGCGATGTCGCTACCGGCAGGTTTCCAGTTAGGGCTGATCTTATTGTTTGTTGAATTGCCCAAACCTGTTCAGTGCAGCAACAAGCAGATACCTAAAATTAAGTTAAAATCCCTGAAAACCGCCGCGGGATCAAGACTCGTTCAAAACATAGAAACGTACTTTGGCACAAAAGACACTTCAAAGGTAGAAACCGAAAACGATATGTGGAACGATTTAGAAACATTCTGTAGAAAATCCGCAGAAACACATTTAGGGAGAACCAGGAGTAAGAGAGCCCCCTTCACGCTGTTTGCTGCTTTTGTGACAAGCAGTGTTCGTCCTATTTTTTGTATTTCTCTGTTGTTATATGTGTTTGTCATAAATAAATGTTTTTCTTTCTTTCTTTCTTTCTTTCTTTCTTTCTTTAAAGAGACTAAATGGTGGCAACAATCCGTCAAGGATGTTGTGCAGGCTAAGTGCATTTAAGAAAACACAAAGAAACCGGTAATGATGCGGATAAAGCAGACTACAACAGAGAGAAATCCAACGCAAAACGTGAAGTGGCAAGCGCACGAGCCAAAGCCGATGCCAACTTTTACAAAGAATTAGAATCTTCCACTACAGAAATCAATATACATCAAGTCGCAAAAGCTCGAAATAATAACAGCAAAGATATAACTTCAGCCAAATATATCACAAATAAAAACAATAAACTATTAACAGAAGACAATGATATAAGAAAAAGATGGGCACAGTACTACCGCCATTTGCTTAATGTTACGAATCCCCGAAAGTTAAACCAAGCAATAACAGCAGTTACAACGGAGGAAATCATCAAAGAGATCAGAAAGATGAAAAACAACAAAGCCCAAGGTCCAGGCGAGATTCCAATAGATCTGGAAACATAATAGAGCACTCTGGCATCGGCTGGCTAAGCGAGTTGTTTAACAGACTTATGGCAGACAAAAAAAATAATCTAATCTAATCCTTATATGGGAGGCTCTTCGCGCCCAGCTTATCCCAGAGTCGTATATAGATCTTATTATGGTCATCTACACAGACGTCTCTACACAGGTGATTTGCTCAGCAGGTGCGAGTGACAGCTTCAAGGTCGGTATACATCAGGGTTCCACACTTAGTCCACTTCTATTTAATGTCACGATGGATTACCTCACACGAAAATGCCAACGGGCTGTACCCTGGCACCTTCTATACGCCGATAATGTGGCCTTAATAGCAGAGACTGAGACTGACCTTCAACGCGCTTTGAATAGCTGGATGGAAGCGCTAGAAAAACGGCCTAAAAATCAGTCGGAAGAAGACCGAACACATGTCCTTTCTGTTCGACAAAACGGCTAATAACCTATAAAATGACAAATTCTATATAGGTAATGATCGCCTGCCAACTGTTACAAAGTTTAAGCTCCGTACTCAGCAACGACGGAAAGATTGACAGCGATGTAGTCCATAGAACTCAGACAGACTGGATGAAATGGCAAGAACTCACAGGCATCCTATGCGATAGAAAAATGCCTCTAAAGGTGAAGGGTCATGTATATACATATATAAGACAGTAGTAAGTACGGATCCGAGTACTGGGCTACAAATAAACCCCACCTGAACAAGCTCCACACCACTGAGATGCGCATGTTACGCTGGTCAACGGGTGTCACCATGATGGACAAGATAAGAAACATATACATGTACATACATCCGGGGTAGTTTTAAAGCAGCGCCAATAACAGAAAAGCTGACGGAAAAACGTCTGAGGTGGTACGGTCATGTACAGGGGCGCCCAGTAAACTACATGGTTAAGGTAGCGCTCGATATTCCAACGACGAAGCTAGGACGCGGAAGACCACCTGCCACCTGGCTGACGACGGTTCAGCGAGACCTGAAAGATCTTAATATAGACGCCGACCTTGCACTCAATCGTGCAGAATGGAGAAAAAGAACAGGGAAGGCCGACCCCAAGTAAATGAGAAAAAGGCCTAGCAAGATGATGATTTCTTGTCCAATAAGTAGAAGGCAATACTATTTCAATATTTTTGTTACATTTTGTTAAGGTTTATAGTTACTATTCTGGTAGTGGCTCCCGTTTTAACTTGATCTTATTTCGGAAAATAATACGTGTTATTTTTAATAACAAACATTTTTTTTCTCATAAACTATGCATCGTAATGGATATTTTGCAATAACAAAAGTTGTTCAGAAGGCTTTAAACATTTCATTAAAAAAAACTCGGGCCTAAAATCTCACTTTTTGAAAAAATCCATTCGAAATAGTTTATACCCACCAATTTGGGTAGATACGGGTATTTACCGGGTGCATTGGGTAAATACCGGGTATTTACCCGGTATTTACCCACCCCTACCCATCTCTATACGGAACCCTAAAAATATGAAAGCGAAGCGAACCTTTGATTTCAAAACTGTGGTAGGTATTCATTTATTATTTCTTGAAATAAGGACTTTTTTCTTCTAATATGAAAACGGCTTTATAAATTCCTTTGTGTAACTTTCTTGGTTTTTGTGTAACATTTTTGTGAATATTCCATTGTGTTACGTACAATTTTTTTGCAATTCACTCATTAGACACAGTCATGGTTAAAATTACAGTGTAAAAAAAATAATATGTGATATATAGTTAATATAGAGACTCGTACCTGCAGACAAACTGTTAAAACAATTTTACAGGAAAATGTATTGGATTAAGTTTTGTATCCCATTATTTAGTAATAATAAATAAATAAAAAATAAATAAAAGTGTGCGGGCGGCGGGGCAGTCAGTCAGGGTCAGATACATAGGTGCATAAATACGTAGAAAACATCCATGTCAAATGATCAAATATTCGTGCTCAACACACAAATAACTTACCAGAATTCGAACCCGGGACGTCCAGCTTCGTAGGCAGTGTAGTGCTACCCATTAGGCTAAACGGCCGTCAAAAATATAAATTACTTACATAAATCAACTAATCATTTATTCATTATGGTTACTCGGTATCACAACTACACAATATTCTTATAAACAAATTAGAATATTGTTAGGGATATCCGCAGATATATTCGTTACCTAAACTATATTGTGTGTAGCGACGAGTAACACGTCAACGTTCCCTGCCCCCCACGCGGACCATGGGAGTGTCACGAACGAAATTGCCAAGCTTTAACTAGGCGACCTTGTCATTGTCCCCCGCCCGCGTGCCTCGTGCCGCCGCGCCGTACCCCTCCGCTCACCGCGCATTCCCCTCTCGCGCCTATTGTATGTGTTGATGTATTAAACACCACTTAATAGGTAATTTTAAGGTGGATTATCATCTCACCTATTTCAATTTGACCTTTAGGATAGGTCTTCGTAGTGCGTTTGACTGATATATTTATTTCACCAGACTTTTTCAAAGTTAATATACCTTTGGGTATTTTCGATTGATTCAGTAAAAAAATTGTCCAGACACATAAAAGAGACATATAAACCATAACTATAATGTTACCTAATATGCCATTAACGGTATCAATTTTTATTGTTTACTTTAGTAAAAATACAAAACTTAGTGGATTTTATATACATCACATAGGACATAAATAGAAGTAGTATATCATAAAGCAAATCATTCTTATAGCATTTTCGCCAGATTTTTACGTAATTTATAAAGATAAGTTTTTATTATTTAGTACCGACGCCGTATTAAATGTAGGTGGATTATTAACTCATATTTAGTCAAATTACCCGATCTATTTTTTGGTGTAAAAATCAGGCTGTTATCTATATATTGTTGTTTTTCCATAGAGTGAAACCGTACCGCTCTTAGGCTACATGGTAAAAATACTGATTAGGACACCTAAAATGCTAATCGTTATAATTTAGATGTTCAAGTTCGTATTTTAAGTGTGTTTTAAGCATTTTTTCGGCAAGCGGTTAAAATGTTCCCCTTAATTTAGGTAATGTCGCTTAAAATATTAGATTAGTATTAATTGGGTAAAACTCATAAACACAATGTTCATGTACAGTCGAGTTCTCCATCTACACAGGCAACCTTTCAAAAATATCTGTACAGTGACATTATTGTTACTGACATAAGACACATGTGTAGATATTTTTGAAAGGTTGTCTGTATAGTTATTGGAGAACTCGTCTGTACCCGAGAAAAAGACATGTTATAATGTATTTTGATTTCCATACTGTAAGGAAAATTCGAGAGTAATTCGCTGTGCATAGTGGCATTATCAAATATAATGTCATCGAATCGACTACAGAGAGATCGATACAGCCAAAATTCCAAAAATATGTATACACGACCTTAGGGTGAGTTGCACCAAACCGTCTGTAATCGTAAGCGGCGTTCGTTAAAATCTGAATGTATGGAACGTTTGACAAGTTTCTATGGACTGACAGCTGTCAGCGTCATATTTAACGTTGATCGGTCTGTAATCGTAAGTCGGTGCAACCCGCCCTTAGTGTTAAGGCAATAAAGTCGTGTATTTTGGTACATTTGGCCGTACCTTTCTCTATAGTCTACTTTATATCATAACCATATTTAATCACGTTGAGTCTAAAAATATAAATATGTATACTAAAACCTGATTGTTGCAGAAATAAGGTCTGCCTACATATTTTTGAGTCTGTGGTGTATACATATTGGTATTGGTGCCCTTGACGGCACATCATTTTATTCACATATACAGTTTTTTTTCTCTGTACCAAGCTAATTGTGAAAAAATCTTACGTCTATAAAAAATAGGATTCACACACAAACAATTACGTAAAAAGTAAAAAAAAACTTCTCGACCATTGGGGTTCCCCTGTTAGTTTGTAACTGTATTTTTATTGAAGCCGCCACAGTGATACGCACTCTGTGGAAATGTAAATTGTGTGTTGTGTGTTACGGTTTAAAAGATACAGCTCTGTGACACATGAACGTACCATACATACAAAACAGCGGATCTCTAATAAGAATGGCCCCGGCAGGCAAAAGGCTTTCGAAATGCAAATATAATATTCAATCGTTATACGACCACTGAACTTAGTTCTTATTTTGTAAAGAAGATCCCAAATGTAATATTTTGTAAAAATAGAGTAAATGTGTGGTATTTCTAGGCCTCTGTGAAAGGTATGTATATATTTTGGCGATTGATCATATCTAGAATATAATAATTTAAGACCCTCTGAAATAACCATAATACAAAACAACGATAAATAAACTCATAAAGTATTCCTCATTGTAACAAGATTCTGAAAAAATAATCATTTTTGGTACAAGCTTTTATTGTACTGTACTTTTCTGTATAACATCACAAATTACTCATTGAGACAATTCTAACGAGCCCAAACTCAACGGGGTTACATCGGTTAATTACTATTAATACTACTATGATGGAGACAGAAGGTGGCCATGAGAATTCTCTCATGGCCACCTTCTGTCTCCATCATCAGATCAGCTCCATGGTATCATAATATTGAATTGTCACCCAAACTATACTTATACGCAATATTTCAACTCAGTCGGTCAGCGGGAAGTAGGTCAAATTTAACTTGCAAGATTTGATTACAGACAGACGAAACAGGTGAAACTAAATAAAAGCTTGTAAAAAGTAAATGACGCATAATCTTTTCGTGTAATAGGGAACATTATTGCAATGTTTTACCGCCACAGGGCAGGACTAGCGCAAACCGTGAACACTAGAGCATGGACCTATATAATACTCAGGACACGCTATACGTGTTGCCACAGTGAGGGACGGAAATGCTCCTATGCAGCTAAATTAAGAATTGGTCTTATAATGGCTGATGACTTGCCATAAACAACCTACTTAATTTGGAAGGGTAATGGTTTATGTGCCAGAACTTGATACTAAATCAGTTGTGGCAAATCAAAAAAAGGGGAACTATGACAAGGACAATGAATGATATTTCCCTTTCTGTCACACTTATCGAAATTTGTGCGACCAGGCCCCTATTTCACCAACTTGATAATTGTCACCTCACACTTATAATTCGCTATACATTGCTTGTTCTAGAAGTTGAGGTGGTTGCTTGGTTACTTGTGGAACCAGCAATGAACAGAGAATTGTCGTTGTCAGGTGACAATTGTCAAGTTGGTGAAAAAGGGGCCAGGTCGCTCGCACGTGGTATTATTATTATATTACCATAGCTTGTCCTAAGCATTATAGGTTCATGCAGTAGAGGAAGATACGGACTCACACATGCATGCACAATTGATTGTTAAATGAGTGAAAATGATGCATGCATTGCATAGACAATACCGCAAGTGGGAACGAGATACCATGCCAACTCTGCTAGTGTCGCCCCGTACGCGTAATGTTCCCCATTGTATAGTGATAATAATTTACTTTAAAACAAAGTTTTAAGCTGTTTTAGTACGATATCTTGACAGGTGACATCAAAAAAAGCCTATACGCGCTGAGGGACCTGTCCAATATCAAAACTCCTAAGTTTTGATATTGTATCTCGTTCCCAATTGTGGTATTGTCTATGCTTTCTCTATGAATGGACCAATTCAAAATAAGAACGCGCCAGTTTTTTTAATGCCCTGATTCAAGTCCTTTAAGCCGATTCTTTATTCGCCTACATTTTCAACACCAGTGTTGCCGCGTGTTTGAAATGAGTTCAACTTGTGTTCGCCAGACTACATAATGCGTATTTGTGCTTACCGAGTTTGTGTTAGGTTATGTATTCGTTATAATATACATCCATGTGTAAAAGGTTCGGGTAAAAGCTTTATTTTTCGACTATTATATTATGCTATTCATGCTATATCGTTATTGGAACGTATTTTAGCTAAAATCTAATAATTTATTTCAAATAAATTGTTTTTATCTGTCTCTGTGACACAAGATGGTCGTATTTTTTCATTTATCGTTGTGGACAAGACATCCGACACTCTCGCACTCGCGTACTTGTCATGCCGGCGGTACACACTCGTCGAGGCGCCCCGAGACAGACCGAGAACGAGTGTGTACATGACGCTCACACCTTGTCTCGCCTCTCAGAACGTGACGGGTGTCTTATCGACACCGATAAAATGGCAACCATGCTAGCAGGGTTACACCCGCTGTTTTCTTAGGAAGGGTTCAAAACACATTTTAGTTAACAAAGGTTATAATAAGAAATAAGAGGGCTGTTATTTAACATACTGCCACTACCTATAGCGCTAATTACTCTCAGCAAAAATGATTAAATAGTCTAAATTAAATAATAATATTCAAAATATTATACTCTCATTTTAATATAATATATTAATTATCTAAGATATTTTATACTCTGCACGACTATAAAAAAAGGAAAACATGATAGAATGGTTACGTAGAAATTTCCTGTCTATTAACCGTCTGCATTTTACATTCAATCACGTTTTTGCATTTATTTAAACAATGATTTCATATAATCCAGTTATTTTCCAATGTTTGTACAGTCAGCATTATAAAGTTAGTAGCAGCCCAATACAAATATATACACGCCTTTATTACTTAAGAGTAAGGAATGTGTTACGGTATTATACTGACTGGCTGACTGTGCCTATTTTGGGTTCCTTTGTAATATACTTTTACCATCTAATCTAGGATTCTCACTGTAAAAAAGACAAATGCTGTGGCTGTCAAATAACTTTGGTTATTGTTTAACACTTTCAAGGCTGAAACGCATTTTGTTAATCCGTAACAAGAGTAATATAAATCGTACACAAGAAGCGCATGTGCGTCGTGCGCAGTGAGAGGGTTAAAATGAAAATGTCACTGCAATAGCTCGGTCGACTGAGTCAATCAGATCAGTATATTATATTAATCATTTATTTTTTTACTTCCTTCACCAAGTGAAACTTGAAATTTCAATCACTTAATGGGTAAATCAACTTTTTACCGTCACTAGTTGTCATAGTCACGTCTCCTGGGTTACTGTTTAAAACTGCGATGAACTTTTCGAAATGTGGGTTTTCTTATCGTTTTCGACCCTTCCTTTAAGAGCCATCTTCTTAGCAGTTTAGATGTCCAAGGTGTAACGTTTTTTTATAAAAAAACAAAAACATAGTGTCTCCTGGCTAACGGGACAGAATAACAAGAAATAAGCCCCAAATAATAGGAAAATTTCGTAGAAGATATTTTCTTAGAAATAATATCACGTCTGCAGTTTAGACTTACCATTAGTATGTTATGTATAAATGTTGATGAATGTTTTAATGTGTTTCTTATTAGGTACATTTGATGTTTATTTTTAGGCAATTTAATCATTGTATCAAAGTAAAAGTATGTAACATACGATTTACATGAATATCTCAATAAATGTTATTTTAACAAATATCATTGTTTTTTTACAAACAGAATTAGCTATAGTAAGGGAGGTTACACACAGCGAAATTTTGCAGCGATTCAGCAGCGACGCAGTCGCAAAAAGGCCGCGATACAGTCGTGATGCTGTCGCTGGTCATATACCCTCGCAAACGTAAACACAATTCTGGATCGCTTCTATCGCGATACAGCATCGATACAGCCGCGATACAACATTGATACAGACGCGATGCAGACTCCGTTTTTTTCGCGTCATCAACAGAGATGAACATCAACTTAGTCTGCACTCTCAGTCGCGCGTTTTCACTTTTGTTGCCGAAACAATAATCCCAGAATGAAATATACTACTGGGTTAGGCCTGCTGTCAATATTTTGCTTACAAACGAAGACAAATAGTAAAATAATGGCAAGTGTATAATAATACGCATAAACTAAAGATGGCTTTCACGGATCATCACTCTTTAGTCTCTTGAATCTTTCAAGAATCCTGCGCGCGGGCGACTGTTCGACAAACGTTGAAGACTTGATTGTAAGCAGCTTTGAGCTCTGCATAGCAGAACCTAAAACTCGTTTCCTATGCCTCTTCGACCTGAGACCTCTAGATATCAACAACCTCGAGCATAATACTCTTGGACTTATAGTGTCAGTGGAGGAGGATGTTAAATATGGTCTTGGGGTGATGCCAGATCCATGTCTCGGAGAGCTGACGTAACAAGGTTCACATCTGTACAGATTCGGTGTTTGATCTTCAGAACTTTTGATCGCTGGCATATCGTGGTCGCTATTACCATTGGATTCCAATTCCTCCATCATTCCTTGAGGTTCTTGGGCAGCGACGCTTTCTTTGCTCCTAGCTTGCTGCTTCTTTCTCCCCTTTCGTCTTGCTCTGGCCTTGGCTATCTCTGCTGCGCTCTGAGATCCAATCAAGTGCATGTTTTGATCTATATAAGCGCATACAGCTTCAGCTTCCTCTTCAGGAGTCAGATGCCTGTCGCGAAAATAGCCGTACCCATTCCGTATGTCATGCAGGGCTTCCACGAACATCCAAGACAAAGTGCCTATGATAAGGGTTAAAGTTGTCACTAAAGCAATGGCTGTGACCGTATCTGGCGACGATAGTCTCTCAGGAATCTTGCCAATCACGCCATATGTAACTATGTTGTGGGTCTGCCGCTTGCTGTGTGAGCGGCAAGTGTAGAAACCTCTCAACAACCGCAAATCTTTATCGGCTGAAGCGACAAGTCTCAGTACTCTACCGTCGTCAATAGAACGCGCTGTTTTAGTACTGATTATATTATTTATCACGGTGTCTAAGAACAGCCATTGTGCTGTGTTTAGCGGCAAACCCATTCTTGCGTGGAGACAAGTCAAGTTTAGGCGGTTGGAGAAACCCCAAGCAGCTTCATGGTAAAAACCGGATACGCTAGCTGTTCTTGAGGAAAGCTGTGCCCCATCTTTCCTGCCTCTTTCCAGACTGAGCTTGTGAAGATTCTGCATCAGCCCATTTATGACAAGCAGGCCTATGATTCCTGAAAACGATATACCATCTTCAACAACGCTTCTATACTCATAAGGTATGCTCCCCACGAAGAATTCATCGTCGCAAAGGGGCAACATTACATCATTTTGCTTGTATGAAATGTCCTCAGTATAATTTGGTGTGGGAACCGGGCTTGTGTTTCTTTTTCTAAAAAAGCTCCCTATATTGCAGTTATTGACCTTTCTTTGAGATCTGATGTTTTCTTCTAGCACGGCGTATATGCGTTCGCCTGCATTTACTGACGTCTCTACTGAAGCACTGTGTCTTGGTTTCAACATGATTATATCCAGCCACTCGTCAGGATAGTAATCCGTGGACCCGAAGCTTTCCGTTCGAAAGCCATCGAAACTTACCTGCAATTTCAACCTCATGTTCTGGAGAGACAAATGTAACCAACTGTCTTGATTTCCATCTCGCAGGAAAAAAAGGGTACCTGAATCTTTTTTAGGCTTTATTGTTATCTCTAATCGCCACTCGACTGGGTTATCAAAGCAAGGAAGTCTCAAATAATGATCGGCGTCGATGATTAGGAATCCCTCTTCTATGTCGCCTTCTTCAAAAACTATATTGCACACTGAGGTGGGAAAGAAATCCGACCTGGATCGCTCGGATCTAATCATGCCTAACGGGATGAAGTTCAAAATGACTTCTTGAATTTCTCCATGGAATTTTTCGCCGATGAAAATATTCATATTGTCGTTGGCTAACTCCGGGTTGCAAGGGAAAGTGCTTCTGATATTGCTGTGCGCATCATCCAGCCTCAACGATACTTCGTTGTTAGTTACCGTAACCAGGGCGTTGTGCCAAATAGCTGGTTCTATGACCGTCGGGGAGCAAAGCCTATACAAATTGCATGACTTCGTTAGACCACTCGCATCTAAACAAACTCTCCACCTTTGTAGACTTAATCTGACTAAGGGATCCCGGAGCTCGCCGCGTCGTACTAGGTTCCCATAAGGCGAGAGCGGCATGAACCGTATGAATAAATGAAAGAACGTTGAACGTTTCTTCTTAAAGTTGTAGTTTAGGAACGAGTCTCCGTTGAAGACGGCGATCACGTGTGAGTATGTTTCGCAGGGGTTGAGGTGACAGCTGTCTACGTCGGTTTTGGGTCCTACGCATGGCTCTCCGCCGCCCGTGGGCACCGGTCGCGTGCACGTACGATAGCGGACCCGTCTGCCTGCGCCGCATGTCCGGGAACACGGCCCCCAGACGCCCCAACCTGTCCATCCGCCGTCCAGCACACATTCTTGGTTAATACACGCCTTTACTTCATCGTGGTGACCAGGGCACTGTGTTCCCCATGTGCCTGCAATCTGTCGCCTGCTTTTCTCTTCGCAGATTCTTCTTCGTCTCTTCGCGCCAGGACCACAGGTTTCTGAGCAGAGTGACCATGCTTGCCATTCCCCCCACGCTCCGCCAACGTTGTACATCACGTGTTTTTCTATAGCGCACTGATCGCCCTCGCAACTCTCAGTTTCTAAAGGGTTCCCCGAGCATTGGTATCTCGCTCCAGACGGCGGAGGAGAGTCGCATCGTCGGAGTCTGTAACGTTCGCCTTTGCCGCAACGTGCACTGCACGAAGACCATTCTCCCCAAGCGCCCCATTCACCAGTCACTTGACAGCCCATATTCTGTTTGACACATTGGAGAGAGTTCCATACAGATTCAGGGTTCAGTCCCCAAGTGTTGTCGTCTGCTAAAGCAGCTTCGATAGCTTCATAAGGGCAATCTGTTTGGAGACATCGTTCCATCAAGGCCGGAACGATTTCTAGCTGGTGCATGGCTTCCATTCGAGGCCAGTTGTTGGAAGCTAACCGTCTGTAGTCTTCAACTGTGCAGTCTGTTAGGTAGCAGGACAGTGTTTCTTCGTCGATGCCTAAACAGGGCGTGCCGTCTTTGGAAGGCGGAGGGTTATCGCATTGCCTGGTCCTGGATTTGAAACCCATGCCATCGCATGGTCCCCTGCAGGCAGACCATGGGGACCAAGCGGACCAGCCCCCGTCTACTGGGCAGTCTGGGTCATTAATAATCCCTAGTTGACACTCGATGTACCATATTTCTTGCGGACGCTTGGTATATGGCTTTGAGCCTTTGCACTTTGAACAAGTTGTAACGAGCAAAAAAAGTAAGTATTTGAGCATTTTCATTTTATCGTAATGGTATTTAGCAACGGTTTTCGTCAAGGATTTAACGTAGTGCTTAGCCACATTCTCCTTGAAGGATTTGATACCTTTGTTGACGACTCTTGACAACCAACGAGAATATTTGACAATTTGCTTGACAATATTGCCAGAAATAGAACAACTTACGTACATACATACTTTTATACTTACATACAAGTCAAGTTAATATAAAGCTTGTAAAAAGGTCGCTTTTTATGTTGGAGCAACAGAGGTTGTGTTTGCAGCCCTTTGAATGCCGATGTCATTTTAAATCGCCACGAATAGTCAAATTAATTGTACAGTTTGTGTTGTGTAAGGGCCTCCCCACACCTATCGACGCGGAATCGGCGTTAGCCGATCAACTCTGTCCACGCAATAAGAGCGAAAAAGACGTCGATCGGCTCGGCCGACGCGAAGCGACGTCCATCGACGGGATAACGAACAAGACACGGGGAATGTGGTACAAACCACTCGGCGAAAAACGATTCCGCGTCGATAGGTGTGGGGAGACCCTAACATGGAAAGAACGATCGCACCTATAGTAAATTGCCCTATTTTTATTCGATGAATTGTGATATAGTGGGTTTACGGGGAGGAAAATCTTATCCTCTATTCTCACCAGAGCAGAATCTGCTTATGTAGTAAATCAACAAATCGCAACTGACATTATCTCAGTAGGTAAGTAAGCACTATTTCGCAATTTTATGTACTTAATTAAATAACACATTTTATTTTTGTTTTAAAAAAAATGTATGGAACTGAAAATCGCTACTTGCAAAGTGGGCACATAATTAATATTAGCACCCCGCATAGTTATAACACATGTTCAGTATTCGCAATAAGAAACTTGTTTGCCAAAAATGCATTCGCTTGCAAAATAAATGATTAATAATAGGTACTTATACGTTTTAACTACTAGTGTATCCAAGTAAAAAACAAATTAATTAAATATATTTATTTTCATAACAACAACTCTTAGAGAGGTCAGTGGTTTTGAACCAATAAATAAATAATGTAGTTAATATGACAAATCACAAGGTAAATACTATCGAACTGCGCTTGCGCGCAAATACCTAAGCAATTTTACAAACAATGAAATGCAGAGAATGAACATTCAGAATCATAAATGAGAGCGTTTGAAAGTTTTATTTTCGCTTGTCATACAGGGTGGCTCTTATCCGAGTCATTGAAGTTGAATGGGTTAGGTTAGGTCTAGTATGCTAACACGGATGCGCGTCAAACTTAACCTATAGTTTTGCATCAGTCATCATTTGTTTGGACTATTTTGACATCCACGTACGAAGGGTTAAAACGAAATCTATTTACTATGTTTATGTGGTTTCTAAGTTCCGTCACGATGCTGATGTACATCTACTATGCATTTCAATTAGGAACATCTTTGAGATATTCCGGAACCAAAATATCTTTTTACATCGGTTCAACCACCGAATACGTTTAACGATATGGTAGTAAGTACTGGAAGTGGTATGGGTCTGTCAGTGTGTACAAACCACAACAGCTGTTTCACAAATTAAAATTTGGAAATTTAATTAGTACTTCTATAAACAGTAAGTATAGTCTAAATATTTTTAACGCCTTCGGCAGCGAATGAAACCGCAGCTACACAGCACACATCAGGAAGAAATATTCCACAATCGCAATAATTGCTGCATATTTCTTCCTTTTACGGAATTTGTTGGGATCTTGAACACTAGGCAGCTTAGGTTCGTAAGGATTTAATGGATGGTTGTAACAAGTGGGAATAACCCTTTGTTACGTAGCTTCCGAAGCTGCCTAGAAATAAGACACCCACGGACCCAGATTCGGGAGGAAATAAAAAGGAGCGCAGCAAGTTATATAAAAGCAGAATAAAATGATCAGTAAAAAACATTCCATTTGGGAGTTGCTTTTGTTAAAGATTATTAATTAAGATTGAATTCATATTTTTATATTTTTTGTAGAATTTTTACCAGCTTTTCATGAAAGAGTCACGTTTCTTCAAATTGTCTCATATGATTGAGTAATAATATTCAATTTTTATTTAGTTTACATTATTCGGATGCTTTTCGTTATCGTGCGTTTATACACATATTATGTGTCAATTACTTGCAGTGTGTTGCGGTAGAAACTATGCGATCCTTTCAGCACTGATTCACAAAACAGCTAGCAGCTGATTCAGTAAAGCTGGGTTCACACAGTATGGCACCACTCAAGAACAAAGAAAAAGAACACCCTTCCGTAGAAATTATGTACAGTATACCGTTTCATTTGCCATTGAGTGATGCAGATTATGATTCAGTGACTGAATTACTCAGTCTACCTTAATAGATCAGCATCCAATTCTGCGGATGATTATAGGCCAACAATATAGGGCAATGCAGCAGCAACGAATATGTGCTTTTATCTACATGTCCCGATATAAACAGCCACTTGTCCAACCATTTTCTCATATCGGTGTTCGTCAAATGACTCCCGTTCAGCCCTCGTAGGTGGCAGGCGTATCTCAAGGAATCTGTTGACAGCTTCGTCACCCCGCCTTCGCGGAGAATAGCTTTGTCTAATTGGAGGAGCATGAAGGCTTTGTGCCTTAGCTTGGACACCCTCAGTACGCCGCGTCTTTTCCCGTACATTTTCAAGAGATGACCCTGAAAAGAGAAGTCTTTTTTTAACCTTTTCACCGCCAAAGATGGCTGTTCACTTCATCGGAAAATCATGCCATTCGTGCACCTGACGCCGGAGCCATGAACATACCAAACATTTAAAGAGTTCTAGAAGTGGTTTTTATCGGTTTTTGGACGGTCGTCATTTGACGTCGGTGTCCCTAAAATAAAGATAATTATAACGAACATTATAAGCGAGTTCTAGAAGTGGTTTTTATAGGTTTTTGTACGGTTATCTGACGTCGCTGGCGACCGTGGCACGGCGAGATGGCATATTTCGTAACTCACCCTTATTCACACAGTAATAAAGACGGTTACCCTGACTGCTACTAACTATATGACGCTGACTGTACGTGAGCTTGTGTAGAGTCTGTTATGTGAGCTTTTCTAGAATAGTTTTTTTGGTTTGATAGCCCTTTACTTTGGCAATGCCCACTGGAAAAACAAAAACGTAAAAGTATGTATTACCTATACCATACATAATAATATCCTGATCTCAACAGGTTGTTTATACAACAGTTACAGTTATACATACATGCATACACCTTTGACTACTCTGATGCGATTCGGCCAAGTCAAATAATCTCAAGTAATTACGTATTACGCTGCCATGTGATAGACATTTCGGTTTGCCCGTATATGGGCGGACCGAAATTACGTGACTCACACATTACGCTCGTCTGGCCTCACCCTTATTTACTTCTTCACTCATTTTTATGATATTATATGTATACATTACATGTATGTATGTAATGATGATAAACGATGATGGATGTAGTGTTAAAGGTCGGGAAATTAAAATTTAAATGAAACGCAGGTGCAGTAATTGCCACTGTATCGGTAGGTGTGACGTAAAGTGAAATTAAATCGTAATGAAACCTAAGCAAGAGTTTTCTACTTAATCCGTATGAATGAGATTTAGTTAAAATTCTTGCATACTTACTGCGTGAGAATAGGTCAACATATTCAGACTATAAGGTCCCTTCGCGAACAGCTCCTGACACCCCAGAATCTCCAACGTCGTCGGATGGTCTCCAGACCCTAACAGCGCGATGACTCTCGTCCACCTGTCCTTTAAATCACTCTCGGGTATACAGTCCATTTTCGCCTGCAACGCTCTGAAGACTGGCTTGTTGTTCATGAGCCGATCTGTCAAGTCTTGGGTGGTGAACTCTGCGCGTTGCTGGATAGACCAGAAGTGAGAGCAGAGGAGTATTCGAGGCTTGAGGAAGCTGGAAGGTAGCAATGTAAGAGAAGTACTATTTATTGTGAATATTGAGGGATGTTCTTACACAAATCAAACTACTCATAATCCCATAGTAAGGTCAATAAGGCTTGTGCAATGGGTACTAGACGACGATATATTTAATCATCATCATCATCAGCCTATAATATATATTTAATAGATATACTTAAATATATTGAAAATATCCAAGACTCAGAAACAAAAATATATGAATATATGTCATCACACAAATATTTGCCCTAACTGGGATTCGAGCCCATATTCAGTTGCTCTGGGAGCATCACCCACTAACAATAAGCCAACCCAACATCCCAATTATTCAAATGTTCATCGATTATTTAACTTTATTAGAGTTATTCTTAAATGAGCATTATTTTAAACTTAGCCAATGCCGGATTGCCCCAGTGGATGTTTTTTAGTACAAGAATCCCAAATTGAAGATATTGTACATTTTTATCTTTCATAATTATTCTTACTCATAATTTATACTAAACGGTATTTAATCGCGTAAATAGATAATTATTCACGATTAAGCCCCTAAAAATATCAGTAATGAGCTGAGCACATTTACAACTCTCAATATTTAAAAAGAACAGGATATTATAATTTGATAAAGGGTTCCATTTTGGCAATAATACAATACAGTCAGCATTCGAGGTATGAGTAAAATGTCCACTTACGCTAAAGGAAATATAACATAGTTCCCAAATGGTATAGCCGACAGAATGAGCACCGGTGCTATCCTCAACATATCCGATGGCATCTTCTGATACAATTCAATATCCTGCCGGCTCATATTACTGAAACCCTGCTCTCTAGCCACTTTTATCCGTAAACTGATATAAGTTTTTAAATCTTTCAAAAAATCTTTAATTCCAACGCTGAATACTCTGTACATCTGCATAGCTCGCGGGAACCTGTTCTCCAGCACTTTGGTGTAACCTTTGACATATTGTATGTATCTTTCGACAATGTAAGTGCGCATTTTCTCATTTTTAAATTGGTTGCCATGTTTCGGGTTTTCGATGGATATAAATCTGTAAACAAATAAATTTGTTTAGTTTATTACAATTGGTTCAGTATTTTAATCACTACTGTGTACATTATTATTCTCTTTAATTAAACTTGTTCTTAGGCTAGGTTTTTACTATAATTATATACATAGTAAAATATAAAACTATACATATATACAGAACATAAGATCATGATAAAAACGTAACCCAGGGCGCCGCCAGCAAGGTGGGGCCTAAGCTACCAGCGGTCAGGGTGGCAGAGAGAGGAACCTCCCGACTATCTGCGCAGTGTCCAGGCGTACTGCCTTCTGTATCTGACCTTTGATCCAGCCATCTAGCAAGAGTTTCTTTAGGCGTTGGTTGCAACTCTTCGCTATAAGACCCTTCGCAGAAACAACTATCGGGACAATGATCGTCAAAACAACATCCCACATGGCGGTTACCTCGTGAGCCAGGTCAAGGTACTTGCTGGATTTGTCCTTCTCAGCCTTCACGAGGTTCTCACCATGGGGAATGGTGACGTTGACAAGCACTGCATGGCGTTTCGGTCAATCTGTCAACACAATATCAGGCCTATTGGCTAGAATGGTCCTGTCCGTGATGACAGATCGATCCCAATAGAGCGTGGCTCAACCATTTTCGAGAACTGATGCAGGTCTGTGTTTATAGTAAGGAACTTCATCATCAGCCTATATACGTCCCACTGCTGGGCACAGGCCTCCTCTCATGTATAAGAGGGAAACTTAAGCATCAATTAATAAGTAAGGAACTTAACCATCAATTAATTATTGTGTAAAATTTGTAAGGAGGAAAAAAGCCATTGAATAACTGTTGGAGGATACAGCCATTTGTTTTAGTGGTCTTTTAGTACTTAACATCTTGCAATGCTTGGCAATATGTTTGGAAAGATAAATTAAAGCTGTTAAAGCCCCCTACAAACCACAATTCTGCATCCGCCACTGCTGGCACTCTGTGTGAGAGAAGATTTTTGCAACGATTTCGGAAAAGCATGTAATACTAAAGTGATACAATAAATTTCGGATGTGTTGAAACATTTCAATGAATGGAGTTCTACAAAGTTTCCAAGTAACGCACATATTTTTACTTCAACTAAGTTTAGTTGAAGTAAAGATGATATATTATATTAGGGTGTGAAGTTTCATACTCTAACATAGTGACCTTGTACTGGCCTTAGTACAGTTTAGAGCTGTTGTTCAAATTATATTACGACATGGTGAAAAACAGATTATTTTCGAGTCCTGACTGATCGTTCTATTTCAGTCATATACGTAACATGTTTACCTCAAACAAAGCACTTGGCGCCACAAGTTGTTTACCATTATTAACAAAAACTAACCTGCAACTGAAGGACTGCTGAGATTTGCTCAACAATATCGAACTGGACCGATTGCACTGAGTAACCAGTCGCGATAACGTCACAACCTTAAGTAAAGGCATCTAAAAAGCACGAATTATTTTCAAAGAAACTACCAAAAATAACAAAGTAACGTGTTTAATAAAAAATATTATTTTTATATTTTTTTTACAGACTGTTCAGTCTTTGAAGGACGTCAAAACCAAATTTTCACAGATGTCATTAGATTTGAAGTAGTCATGAAGTAGTTGAAACCAGAGACAAAGACGAGATTTTTTTAAGGCTGCTATACACAATGGGCCATCATGGTCTATCTCACAGTACGGTTAGCATAGCACAACACGGCGCGCATCAGCACGGCTATCACAAGACGGCGCGCGACCTCTCCCGATTTTTATTCCACTATACGTCTCTTTCTAAGTTTTCCAATAATAGAGAGAGACGGATAGTGCGAGAAAAATCAAGAGAGGTCGTGCGCTGTCCAACATTTAAACTTTAGTACACAGTGAAACTTAGTAGGAAACTTAGAAAGAGATAGCGCGAGATACCTCGAGAGACCTAGCGCGCCGTCTTGTGCTAACCGTGCTATGTATAGCATAAAGAAACTACCTGAGAAAACCCTCGTAGCTATACGCTCTTTTTGTGCCATTTTTCATTGGTATAATAAAAAAAAAAAGCGGCCAAGTGCGTGTCGGACAACGCACAACCAGGGTTCCGTCCCTATTAAAAAGGTCATGTCAGATCCACCATACCCCCTAGCCATACGCTTGGGGGTAGGGTGGACTGAACCATGACTGAACCATACCACCGTTAGTAGTGCTGGGATTTGATGGAAAAATAGAAAAAGAAATAGGTACAAAATTTTTAAATTCATTAAACTGAAAAAAACGAAGGCCGTTCTGGCCATTTTTTACCATAGGCACTACTGCTTGGCACTGCCAGTAAAGTCATGGGTAAAAAAGAATTTCCTGTGACACTACAGTGGCCTTAGTAGTTTTCCCTTGGCACGCGGGGTATTATCTTATCTTCATACCTGTATCGTAACTGCCATACGTCCACGTTCATAACCAACCTATACTATAAGGCAGGCCGGTGTAGATACGACGACGAGTGAAGCGAGGAGGAGTGTTAGGTGTACTGCGACTCTGCGACCCTACAGCGCGCGAGCCGAGCGAGCGAATCGAGCGTGCCGCGGCTGCGGCCGGCGAAGCTCCAGACCTAACTTTATTCGAAAAAAATATCCGTAGTCGGTTCTGGCGCTTCGCCGGCCGCTGCCGCGGCACGCTCGCTACGCTCGCTCGGATCGTGCGCTGTAGGGTCGTAGTACACCTAACACCCGCCAATCGCATCGGCCGGTTCTTTTGCGTTTAGTCAGGCGCGGGACACCCCGCGATTTCCGTTCATCGCTACAAGTACATGCCGGTGCCCCAACGTTGGGGACGTCAGAGAGCCATAAATCTTAATGTTTCGACTGAGAAAAAATCGCCTTTCGTAAAGATCAAAGGAGTGTCCTTTCTGTACATGTACTATTATCTATTTTGTGTTTTAGTCTGGTTTCAACCGTGAGACTTGTTGGTTGTCAGTTATGTCGAAATGTTCAGTCAATAACTGCATAAATACCAACAAAAAAACTTGAAAAAAGATGGGATTTATTTCTTTAAATAATTTATTTTCATAACATAACGAAATTTGTGTAAACTCATTGTAATTTAATAGTTTTGAACATGTTTTAAATAATTATTTTTGTTAGTTCAAATGACAAAGTCGCGGAACATAAATCTAAGGAGTCGGTATACTTAGATACTTATACTCGAGCGTGCCGCAGCCGCGGCACGCTCGATTCGCTCGCTCGGCTCGCGCGCTGTAGGGTCGCAGAGTCGCAGTACACCTAACACTCCTCCTCGCTTCACTCGTCGTCGTATCTACACCGGCCTGCCTTATAGTTGATATGTATAATGTCATGCCTACCGCCAGTCTCGTAATAAACCGCTTAATGAACAGACGCGTGCCTTTCATTTGTCGCATATATCACAGTGGCGATCGAGGATAAATATATTTTATCAAGAGCGTGCAGTTAAAACTAGTGTATAAACAGTCGGTTTTAAGTGCCTAAGGGGGTACCAGGACGTTTATTGTTATTGCAGTATCGATCTTTGTGCGAATAAAAGATGGCGGTTGGGAAACTCGGAGCATTCGAAGTGGCATCTGGAAGCTGGAGTATGTACACGGAGCGCTTGGAAATGTTTTTTAAGGCAAACGTCATTAAGCCAGATGTGCAGTTACCTACGCTAATTGCAGTTATGGGCGAGGAGGCGTACGAGTTATTGAGTAATTTAACTAGCCCTCGGAAACCCGCCGATTTAACATATGCGGATGTAATCAAAATAATGTGTGATCATGTGGAGCCTAAGCCTTCGTTTATGGCTGAGAGGTATCGTTTCCGGCTGCGGCGTCAAGGTGCGGAAGAAACGGTGGCACAATATCTGGCAGACCTAAAAAAGTTGTCAAAACATTGTGAATTTGAGGCGTCATTACAAGATAATCTCCGAGACCAGTTCACGTGTGGGTTAAAGAGTGACACTATCAAACAACGTCTTTTTGCTGAGAAAATCCTAACCTATTCAAAGGCGGTAAGCCTCGCGCTCTCATTGGAAGCGGCAGAGCGAGATGCAGCGATGGTGGAACGGCCGAGTGCGAGCGAGAGCAGAGGCAACGTTATCGGAGGTGACTTGGCGCCGGTAAATTCACTCTCTTCGCAACCACGTGGCGGAAATACAATTTATAATCCAAATAACCGACAAAACAACAGTACCAGCAGTACCAACATGCAGGGCGATGCGACAAGGTGTGCAGTTTGTGGGCGGCAAGGACACCGGGAATCAGGATGCCGGTATAAGAAGTTCACGTGCAGGAGGTGTGGGGCTGTCGGCCATCTGAAGCGGGTGTGCCCGGCGTGGCAGCCAGCCAGCAACCATGACACGGCCAAGGGGCGCAGCGCGGGCGCGGGCGGGCGCCGCGCGGGAGCCGGCGGGCGCGGCCCGCGGCGCGCCCTGCACCACGTCCATGCGGCAGAGGAAGAGACTCCAGGGCCCATAGAAGAGATTTCGTCGGCGAGCGATATAGAAGAAGATTTGTATCATCTGTGCTTGAACGGATACAGACCGGTGAGCATGTCTTTGTGCGTAGATAATAAAGTGATAAGCATGGAAGTGGACACGGGCTCTGCCGTGTCTTGTATTAGTAAAGATACTTATCTAAAATATTTTGGGCATAGGCCAGTTGAACCTTTTGATTTAACTTTAAAGTTTTACGACGGAAGTAAAGTTAGACCGTTAGGTGTTATAAGGCTAGATGTTCAATACGAAGGCAAGCTAAAAACATTAGAGCTATTTGTCATAGAAGGGGGTACGACATCCTTGATGGGGAGGCAATGGTTGACGGAACTGGGTATCCAGATTCCTGTATTCAGTTGTCAATCTGTGAGTAATGACGAAATGTGTAAATTACTGGACAGGTATAAGGAGCTATTCAGCGGCGGTTTGGGGCGGTTCACGGGCGGCAAGGCGACGCTCCGCGTGAGGGAGGACGCCACGCCGGTGTACTGTCGCGCGCGCCCCCTGCCGTACGCGCTGCGCGACCGGGTGGACCAGGAGCTGGACGAAATGAGGCGCAACGGGGTCATCGAACCCGTCGACACTTCGGAGTGGGCCACGCCTCTCGTGCCGGTACGTAAGGCTGATGGTGGATTAAGAATTTGTGCCGATTATAAAATAACCCTGAACCCGAATTTGCTGATCGATAGGTACCCTCTCCCCAAAATAGACGATTTGTTAGTAAGGTTAAACGGGGCTCGAGTATTCTCAAAGATAGATTTAACTCAAGCGTATAATCAGGTGGAACTAGATGATTCAAAACAATTTACCGTTATTAACACGCACCGGGGCTTATTTAGGTATAATAGGCTCGTCTATGGCCTGTCTTCAAGCCCTGGAATTTTTCAGAGAATTATGTCTAATTTACTGAAGGACATCCCACACGTGGAAGTGTTTTTAGATGATATTTTAATTGGTACGACAGACGTGGCGTCGCATTTAGTAATATTAGACAAAGTTCTACAGAGACTACATAGTCATGGCATGAAGTTAAAAAAAAGCAAGTGTGTTTTTTTTACTGAGGAGGTGCAGTATTTGGGATTTGTAATCTCTAAGGACGGTATTAAAACCGATGCGGCAAAGGTTGAGGCCATTGTTAAAATTCCACGACCCCAGAATATAACGGAATTAAAATCATTTTTAGGAATTGTCAATTTTTATGCGCGATTCGTGGCGAGGTTAAGCACCGTCTTGGCGCCTTTATATGATTTACTTAAAAAGGGGGTCGCGTGGGAATGGAGTAAACAATGTGAAAATTCATTTAAAACTATTAAACAGATATTAGTAAGCGCTGAAGTACTGATGCATTATGATCAAAACAAACCATTGATATTAACGACCGATGCCAGTTCGCGCGGGATTAGTGGAGTGCTGACGCAGCCGGGCGGCGGCGCCGGCGCCGGCGCCGGCGAGGCGCGCGAGCGGCCCGTGGCCTATGTGTCGCGGTCGCTTAATGACGCGGAGCGCAATTATTCGCAAATTGATAAGGAGGCTCTAGCTATTGTGTTTAGTGTTGAGAAATTGCACCAATTCCTTTATGGCAGACGTTTCCTGTTAAGAACGGATCATAAACCCCTTGTCAGCATATTCGGCCCCAAACAGGGCATTCCAGCTATGGTAGCCAGTAGGCTGCAGCGGTGGGCGATCAAGCTGTCAGCTTATACCTACGATATAGAGTACGTGCGGACAGATGCCAACGGTGCTGACGGTTTATCGCGCTTGCCGGTGCCAGTTAGTAATGCAGCGGCGCTGGAGGGCCCACCGCCGGAGCAAACTTATTTGCATCTGGTGCATAATGAAATGCTGTTAGACTACCACGAGATCAAAAGACAAACTCATCGCGACCCAATTTTGGGGCGGGTTCTAAGTTATTTAAGGACAAGTTGGCCAGCCGAGATAGATATAATTAACTTACGACCGTATCATAACAGGAAGTGTGAACTTTATGAGGAACTCGGATGTGTTATGTGGGGGCACCGGGTGGTGATACCGGAGGGATGCCGTAAAAAGGTATTGGTTTTATTGCATGAAAGCCATATGGGTATAGTTAAAACCAAAGCCTTTGCTCGGAGTTACGTGTGGTGGCCCGGCGTGGATGAGGCCGTGGAGGGGATGTGTCGCGAGTGCGCTGTGTGCGCGGCCGAGGCGGACGCGCCGCCCCGCCACGGGCCCGCCGCGTGGCCATTCCCGGCTAAAGCATGGTCCCGGGTGCATGCGGATTTCCTAGGTCCAATAGGGGGGGAAACTTACCTCATTTTGGTGGATGCGCGATCAAAATGGCTGGAAGTGTTTCCACGGGCTAGCACGTCGGCCAATAGCACCATCGAGAAGCTAAGTGAGGCGTTTGCACGATGGGGTCTCCCCAGACAATTGGTATCGGATACCGGACCACCTTTTACTAGTAAGGAGTTTTCAGCATATTTAATAAGTAACGGTATTGAACATTTATTTTCTGCTCCATATCACCCGGCTTCGAACGGAGCAGCAGAAAATGCCGTTCGCATTATTAAAAAGGTAATAAAAAAAGCTATAAGACAAAAGCAGAACATAAATGTTGCCATCAATACATTTTTATTACACTATCGTAATACCGCGCACTGTACAACGGGAGAAAGCCCAGCGGCATTAATGTTAGGTAGACAAATACGTACAAAACTAGATGCGATTAGGCCGGACTGTGAAAGAAAGGTGCGCGAGTCCCAGAAAGAACAAATGTCTAGGACGGCAGGAATAAGACGTTCGTTTCAAACGGGTCAACCAGTTTGGGTTCGCCAATACCAGGGGGACGCCAAATGGATACCGGGGCAAATCGTTCGGCGAGAGGGAACAACAGATTACACAGTATCCGATAGCTTGGGCAGGGGGTCTCATAGACATGTCGATCAGTTAAAACGGCGTTCAGGTGTTTTAATCTGTCCACCAGATCCATCAGCTTTACCCCCATCACAGGACATTCCATCAGAACACCAGAACACGACGGAAGAGGCAGCGCCCACTCCAGCGACGCCAGGGTGTAACCGACCGCGGGCACGGCCATTAATACCTCCGCATACACCCACGCGCAAGGTCATTCAACCCGGGAGCGCGCGCCATGGGACACCGCCGGCACCCCCCTCAGGCTCCAGCGAGAATCACCAACCGTCGCTCTTGTCGCCACCTGAACCGCCTCAACCCCGCCATATTAGAGAGTGCAGGGTCAAAAACCCACCACAGTACAAATTTTAGCCTAATACTTAACCTAAACGTATCGCTTTAGTCTTAGGTAATGTTCCTTTGTTATTTTTTTAGTTATAAGACAAATATTTTTTGTTTTTGTTATAGGCCTGCAATTGTATTTAAGTTAATTCGACTAATAGAACTCAACTTAACCCTGCAATTTTCCCACCTAACTATAAATGTAATAATTATCTGTAATTAACATGTGTATAGGTATAAGTAATAAGTAGGTAACATCGATTAACTAAAGTAACCACTACCCTTTGCACAATTAGAATAGTAGTTGTGATAACTAAATAAAACATTGTATAAGTATTTAAAAAAATTAATAACTTAGGGATCCAAATTACAATTGTTAATTAGTAACTAAGTTTACAAAAGTTAACAAATGTAATTCCATATATTAGTATAGTACCTATGGGTAGGTAGGCACTGGCGCATCGGCATCTGTTTTCCTTGATTGAGCGCTGGGAGTTACATAATTGGAGATAACGATGCGCTAGGCACGGAATCTATATATAATTAGATGTAAGTAAGTATAGATGCGTTTCTTTAAATGAGACGTGGATTTAAGAAGAGAGTAAAGAGTAGCTGTGTAAACATAGTGTTAGTAACGTAATGTAATAATCTAATAATGTTTGACTTTGAAATAGATTTTGCCGACTGAGACTAATAAATAGGCTCGTAGTAATTTTTGGATTAGTTCGAGTAAATGTGTTAGTTTTTAAGAAGAGAGTAGTGATATGTATAATGTCATGCCTACCGCCAGTCTCGTAATAAACCGCTTAATGAACAGACGCGTGCCTTTCATTTGTCGCATATATCACAATAGTATAGGTTGGTTATGAACGTGGACGTATGGCAGTTACGATACAGGTATGAAGATAAGATAATACCCCGCGTGCCAAGGGAAAACTACTAAGGCCACTGTAGTGTCACAGGAAATTCTTTTTTACCCATGACACTACTGGCAGTGCCAAGCAGTAGTGCCTATGGTAAAAAATGGCCAGAACGGCCTTCGTTTTTTTCAGTTTAATGAAATTAAAAAATTTGTACATATTTCTTTTTCTATTTTTCCATCAAATCCCAGCACTACTAACGGTGGTATGGTTCAGTCATGGTTCAGTCCACCCTACCTCCAGGGGTATGGCTAGGGGGTATGGTGGATCTGACATGACCTTTTTAATTGGGACGGAACCCTGGTTGTGCGTTGTCCGACACGCACTTGGCCGCTTTTTTTATGATGTCGTTACCTACATAATTATGGTTTTCATTTTAAGATTTCCAAAAAAATCCTCAGCGACGTGCAAAATGGGCTGCAGTCATAGCACGCGACAGTCGAGATGTTTTTTTTAAAACCAAACGACTCGCGTGTCGTTTGTTCGGCTCATTTTAATGATTCGGATATATTATAGGTTATACGACAAAAAATGGAAGAACAGGTTTACTAAAACTGCCACACCTCTCATGAACGTACCTAAGCCCATTTCTTTCCATTACATATTTTAATTTCAATTACTTCCAATATACTTAGCTTTATCTTCTGCCTTCTGGCAAAAGGTAATTAATAGCATTAATGAACTATAATAAAATTCTATAATACAATCCCAACACATCATTTGGAAATGCGCAAATTGTTGCCAATTTTCATCATCATTCATTTTTGACCAGGTCGAAAATACAATTATTTAACAAACTGAACCTATTTCAAGGAAACTAAAATGACTTCTTTTTATGGACTCTGTCAGCTGTACTATATGTACTTACGGAAATCTCATCAATTGTTTTGTGTATAATATTTGTACAAATATTTGAAACTGTTTATTCCCCACTTGCAAAATAAAGAAAGCAGATTTATTTGTGCTTTCTGTTGAATTACATAAAATTTATAACGCGACTCCATTCATTCGCTAAACGCTAACTAAAGTTTTGACGTGAGCAGTCAATTCACATTGTATGTCTCAATAAACTAAAAAGTATTTAATATTTTGATGTTGCTTTGCTAATATGGTGCTTAAGGTCTAAAACACTGAGTTCTTTTTTCATGAAATACCTTGATGCAGGGTATAAATTAACGCTATTAGCAACTACTGAAACGTACTAGAGCTGTCATTCTGGGGCTCTGAGGTACATTTCTTGGCATATTTGCTTGACATTGTGCATCTAGTTCTATATACTAAATCAATGGTTACTACAGATAACGGTAGTCTAACTTTTTCAACTACACTGCGTGATACTGATAACGGTAACAGGACATTTGAGATAAATATTATAAAGCATAACATAGTCCACAGCACTACGGTGGTATGGTTCAGTCCCACCCTACCCCCAGGGGTATTGCTAGGGGTATGGTGGGTCTGACATGAAAAAGGTCATATCGTTACTGAAAACTTATGGCACTTACGTCCTTTTCTTTAAGGGAGGCAGTTTTTTATAAATATCTCGAAAACCTTTGAACCGATCTTGTTCAAAACAAATATCACTGAAAGAATTTTATAAGCCCTATTAGCATGATTTTTTTCATAATTTTAAAGTGCACGGTTCATAAATTAGAGGGGGGGGGACACAATTTTAGTGACTTTCGGGGCGATTATCTCCGACTCTATTCACTTAATCCAAAAAATTGCTTAGAAACCTTATATTTATTTTGAAAGGCCTGTCGATTGATGTACCACACGTGGGCTTGCAATGAAAAAATAATTTTTGACTTTCGGTTTTATGTACGGAGTGCACCCCTAAAAAAATCTTTTTTAGTAATTTCATTGCAAAACTATGTAGCGGTTAACAAAATACACCCTATCCTCAAGTTTTTATTCAAATACACCTTATGGTTTTCGAGTAAAATGCCTGTGACATACTGACGGACAGACAGACAGACAGACATGACGAATCTATAAGGGTTCCGATTTTTGCCATTTGGCTACGGAACCCTAAAAAGGGCTTTCCGAGCCAGTGAGTTGAAAATATTTTTGATGAGTTAAATCACCAACCAGAATTTGAATTTATATTAATAACACTGATGATAGTGTGATTTATATCGTAATAAGACTATAGGTTAAAAACACACAATACATATAACGACAGTAGGCAAAAAAATTATGTGCTATTGTGCTAAATAATATCAGCTTACAATGAAATTATGTATTACATGAGTTCAATAACAGTGGGATAGGCTATCCAGCATGATACTCAGTTGAGTTTCTTGCTGGATTCTTCTCCTATCTAATTAGATCCAACCTGAGTGCGGCGCGATTCTCGGTCACGATCACGCGGTTTTTCCCTGGAATACTATACTAATATGCGTTCCAGCTGATTGTGAAGGCGACTGGACTGCTGCCTTGGCACGTAATCTTGAGACTGCCGCGGCGTCATTTCATTTCATTTATTTATTCAGTCACAATATTTCACTCCTATTCGAAAACAAGTTTTGTCTAGCCCGTTTATAGGGAGCAAAACTTGTTTTTGGTCCCTGTGCATTTTTTTTCAATCTGTATTTTCCCCGAGAGAGCAAAATTGAGTTTTGCCCTGCACGCTTGTCATAGACCACATACAGAAGAAATATTTAAAACATTATTCTAAAAACATACATACTCAAGCGTAACTTTTAGTATAAAAATAAAGCTAAATCCTATTACTAACAATCTCAATCTGTTTACTAATTACATCATAATACACGTGCTCAGCTCTCTATAGTGTTATTATCATCCAATTATTAAACATTACAAAGATAAACTTGACTGTTTTGGGCTTTTTCTTAAGCCACACCCTATTACGCTGCACTAGAGCATGTCCACGACATTGCCCTTATTACCCAAATAGTTTTTATTTTATAATTTTACAATATTTATACGACTCGTTGACAGATCATGTATCCACTGAACGTAAATATAGGCCAGCCATATTGGCCCAGAAAAATGGTTTTTACCAAAAGAAGTGCGTAAAGTTCGTGATTTTTCGAGTGCTTCAAAGTTAGCGCAGGTCTTTCGCAGCTGCAAACTTGGTTAAACTGGTGGTGGTCCTAACAACATATTAAAAAATCGCAACTAGCCGCTAGCTTGCGTTTTAACGTTCGATATGACTGACCTGTGGAATATGGCAATTTTCGGTCACGCTCGACATTTCATGATCCTATTTCGTTTCCGAGTGTTACACTGCAATTAGTACCTACATGGTTAAAATGAGACAGTGCTGTTTTTCTACGTCGATACACATGTCATTTGAAAAATCAACATTTTGGTGAGATTTTTCAATACACATGATTTCAATAGAGAGCATCACCATTATAAAGGCACGATCTGGAACGGCGCGATAATTGGCTTCTTTCCGCCGCCGCATTTGCCAATAAGCTCTCTGACTATGTCGCGCGGTCCACGGATCCGATAATCCGATGCTAATATTGCTGCGTCAAAGGTGCTGCGTTTATTTGATGATATCGGCGTCATTTCATTTCATTTATTTACTCAGTCACAATATTTCACTCCTATTCGAAAACAAGTTTTGTCTAGCCCGTTTATAGGGAGCAAAACTTGTTTTTGGTCCCTGTGCATTTTTTTAGACCACATACAGAAGAAATATTTAAAACATTATTCGAAAAACATAAGTACGTAGAACAATAAAGATTGGCAATCGTCGGAGATAAAAGAGTCAAATATTGGCACACTTCACTACGATTTAGGTACATACTTTGAAAAAAATAAATTAATGTAGACAAAAAGTTATTTGCGGAAATCGCGAAACGTCTGGTTGACGTAACTGGTGACCGAAGAGCTGGCGGTTTTCTCGCGCAACGCATCAGCATTGCAATTCAGCGAGGAAATGCCGCCAGCATCCTCGGTACAATGCCTCAAGGGCCTTTTTTAGATTTAACTTAGCTTTAATTTAATTTAGTTAATGTTATAGTTATCATCTTGTATATACTTTAGAAAATAAATGTTTCAAGTTCCTTTGTATATAATGTAGACAAATACTTAATCAAATAATATTCATTGGTACCTACCACGGGTACCTACTTATTTACACACACCCCTGTAATAAACTGAAAAATAAATGATATATCCACTTACAACGTAATAAATGGTTGTACTAAAACTAGTTCGATCAACTGAGTTTGTAGTTTAAGTGAGAAAGTAAATATTTAATGGCACTCCAAAACATCTATTTGAGATATCAGTTATTCAAACAGTTTATTAGTTTACAGTTGTTTCAAAATTATTAATTTTCATATCATATACTAGTTGGCTTTGTCAGCTGTTGTACTCAAATACTTAAAATTTACTTACTTAAGGGCCTGTTTCACAATCTCCAGTTAAAACATATCCGTCAGATAAATGTTGGCTGTCACTTTTCTTTTATATGACGAGAGAAAAGGATAGCAATAATTTTAACTGGCAGATTACTTTATCCGGCGATTGTGAAACGGGCCCTTAAAAAGTATGCTTACTTTTTTTCATGTTTCGAAGACCTGAATCAACAAAAATAAATAAAAGAAATTTTATGAGAATCGATTCTGAAATGCAACCAGCACGTCTATCATGGGACGGCCGCGACATACGCTCGATTTTTCTCGCACTATACCTCTTGTTCTAAGTGTTCTAATAAGAAAGAGACGGTTAGTGCGAGAAAAATCGAGAGAGCTCGCGCGCCGTCGCGTGATAGCCGTGCAGTATGGAAGAGCCGGACATACTCTAGACAAACGCAATATTTTTGGTCGAAGCTGAAGGAGAGAACTACGCTCGCTTCGCTCGCTTGTTGATGCGGATGAAGTAAAAATCGCACCAAGAGAGGGGCCAACGCGGCGCTTGCTGTGCGACAAAATGAAGATTCTAATCATTATTTTGTCTCTGTAATCCTACGATTCGCTGCACGTATGAGTTTGCAGTAAGTCGCGTTTACTTTAGTCGTTAGCGACTGCGTAAATTATTAGTATTTTTCTTTAGTCGCAATCGTTAACTCGATAGTTCGTATAGTTTAAAAGATAGACGTATGCGCATTCGAGTCAGAACGTGACGGATGTTTTAGCCACACCGATACTATGTTCCAAATGTGTGCGTGTTCTAGACAAAGCAAGTAATGCAATTAGTATCTTTTTTTCAGTATTCCGCCTTATCTCACAAGCATTTACGTCGGTTATGATATTACAGAATACGCGAGTCGCGTAGGTGTAAAAATGTAAAGGTATTTTACATTAAGCTTAAGGACATGAATTATAACATAGTATGCGCTGATTTTTCTACTGATTCTAACTCGATATGGCGGAATGTGTGCCATTCATTTGCATTTTTATATGCAAAATACAATACAAACAACTACGTGACAATTCGAATTTGCGGAAATAATATATGTTGTCAATTCAAACCCCTTATTTTTATACGTTCTTCAATTTGAGATAGATAGGTCTCGATCGGATCAACGGTACCATCTCTTGTCAGAATAATAAGTTATCTATCACGCGCTAATTTGGAAGTGAAAAAGTTTACTACACTCGAAACGGTATTTCTCGATATCGTCTTTCTAATTTGTGACACATGGTACCGATGCCGTAGTACGAGACCAACGTTAAATTACGTATCGAAACGCCAGTGACTAACGTTTCGTTGTTGTTGCCAGAGAACATCGGTACCATTCGATACAAAGCCGACTCGAATTTGTGACAATCGAAATATATGCGAAGCGCGTTTATTCGCTGTAGAGAATAGTATCGTAATGTGTGTTTTCCATAGACATTCGTGGTAGCCCTACAGATCGCTGTTCTGTAACTTGTTTTAAGCTCACCTCAGCACATCTACGCCGCGTAGTAACTAAGCATTTAAGTAGAGGTCTTTCGTTATGCGTGACGGGTGGGGTGAGGCGCATGAAAAGCTCTCTGAGTAGCATTTTCTCGTTTTGTATGTACGATTTTCGCCCCTAATGCATCTATCCTAATCCCATTGGACTGGATCACGCCGTTGATTTTTATAAAAGAAAGCATGGGTTGCACTCCGGGAGTGCTGGCAGAAATGAAAACTTGAATAATTTTAATTTTGCAAAAAAAATCCTTTCCTCCCACCCCTGCGTGCCAATATATCTAATAACAACCTTATTAGTAGTACGCTATAGTTCAACTTAACTCAGCGAAATTGATGAAGGAAACGATGAAATAAATACCAGTCTGTTTTTGCCATTGCAAAATATTTTTCAAAGCTTTATCTCTTTAGGAATAACGTCCAAATTTGAACTATTCGAATTTACTTAACACAGCAAAATTGATGAAGGAGACGATGAAATAAATAACAGTTTGTTTTTGCTATTGCCAAATATTTTTCAAAGCTAAAGCTTGATAAATCTCTTTAGGAATAACGTCCAAATTCGAACTATTCGAATTTGCTCAATAGCAAAACGGTAAAGGACGCGTGGACAAAATTACAAATTTATTTGCAGAAAATGCAATTGCAAAATGTTTTTAACGGCTTTATACTCTTACGAATTGTGTTCAGTTTTGAATGAAGTCGAATCAGCTAACAGCAAGATATAAAAGTTTCATACAACAAAATGGAATTTGCATTTACGGAAAATGTGTTACGACCTAATTATTACTGTTAACAATAAATTACAAATTAGAACTGTGTGCCCCTAGTCAAACCCCCGTTTTCCCTCCCGCCCCCAAGCCTCGTCCCGAATATCTCACACAAAATCTGTCGCGAGTTTAACAATTTTTGCCCATCCCAAAAAGTGCTCAGCGCCGCTAAAGAAGTTTTCACTTCAAAAAACGAAAGCTGAAAGCTAAGCGTAAGCTTTTGCTTTTATACAGTTCGTCCGTGACATGATCTAGTTTCAGATTGTCCCTTATTCCCCTGATTACATAGACCTGTAGAGTAAGTGAGAGGCGCGTTACCGTGAATAAAGAAGCTAGTAACTATAAGCTATAACTAAGCTAGTTCAGACACGTGGCTGTCAAGCGGAGGTTTTCGGAACTTATGTACGGAATATTTACCGTTAAGCCTTTCGGTGAAAGAAAAAATCGCTAGGAAACCGGTCTAATGCCAATAAGGTCTGGTTTTCAGTTTGTGTTGGAAGGTCAGATGGCAGTCGCTTTCGTAAAAACTAGTGCCTATGCCGAATCTTGGGTTCTTTAGTGCACAATCGGGAATACCGCTAGAAGGATCGTTAAGAGTGACATACTTTTATGTGTGTGACCAGACTACACATGTAGTAGAATATTCAATGGCGGTTAATGGCGGTACGATCAGGCATCAAAAAGGTCATTTACACATAACTATGTCACGGACAAATGGAACCAATGACATGACAAACGACTTTATCGATCGAAACAGTACCGGTCAACTTTAATTGGCATTATTTGATGTCAGTAATTATGTCTTACCAAAAGTAGGCTCATGCCTGCTGTAGTATATACTTCCAGGTGGGTCCCATTTTTTTCAAAATTCAGTTAGATGATGGGATCCATGAGGAATTGAGGGGACTCTTCTATTTTATAAGGCACGCGTGTAGTGAATATGGTATTTTCTGTTATAACTCGTGTATTTACATCCGGAATCATAAATTTGGTGGCGAGGAGTTGATGATGAAGACCACAGATGACTTATCGAATTCCTCAATTATGTACTTAAAAGTGCAAAAGTACGTCACAGGTTCTGATAAGATTCCGTTGAAATAGGAACTAATGAAGTGCCATTGGTGATGATCTTGGGGAATCGATGGAAGTCCTCAAATATTTTCGGCCCACATACCTACAGCGATTCAGCGATATTTTCTATAGTAATCAACGCATTTGCTATCGGAATCAGTTCATGTAAAAAAATAGTAAAAAAATATATAGGAAATGTTCTCGTGGCTCGGCGGAGTTCTAAATTGAAGCCGGTTAAAACTTTGTTTTTAAAGTAAATTATTATTTATTGTAGTGTAAGGATGGTGTTGGCAGTATTAAATTTACTTCTGGACGAAAAACCAAAAACATGTTACTTTTATAATACCTACTTTCAAGTTCCATACCTTTTTAGTGTTCCGTACCAAAATTGGTCCAACGGAAAACTTATGCGCTCACTGGGAGGCTGTCCGTCTGTTACAGCCAGTTTTTATATTTTGTAATGCTCACTTTATTGAAAAAATTGTGAGCCGCACTAGTGCGTAGCGAATAACAGCCTTAGCACTCGTCAGACAAATTTGTAGTGGATGCCCGCAAGTGGTCGAGACTTTAACTCCTGGCGTCTTCGTTCTTCAAAGGCTTGCCAACCGGGGTTAGAAAAACTAGCACCCGTTGATATCAAACTCATATTTTATGTCTTGTATCAAAGTTCTTGGAAAGATTTCCTTCCTTTGTGTTACGCAGCTGTGTAACGCTTTATTTTGCGTTTTATTGCAGATTAGCATCCGTCCGTAACATTTTAATTGCGGGCTTACGTCCCAGTTAGCAATGTACAAGTTGTAGAACATTCTCAAAATGGTAGGAATAGTCTGAACATTTTCGGACAAC
Source organism: Epinotia demarniana (assembly GCA_945867215.1). Classification (NCBI taxonomy): domain Eukaryota; kingdom Metazoa; phylum Arthropoda; class Insecta; order Lepidoptera; family Tortricidae; genus Epinotia; species Epinotia demarniana. The sequence continues at coordinate 58,093,147 of OX244259.1, forward strand.
TTTCAAGCGAACTTAATGCGAGTTTCGGTATAGAGAGTTGTTTGAGGAAGATATAGCGCACGGGAATGACATCCTGCATCGTGCTCTAAGAATCTGTGTGAATCAAGTTTAAAGGTACTTAGGTTCTCCTTCCTCGTATAGGGAGTTTGAGAAACAGAGCACAGCGGAATGTAATCTTACTCATGTATGGGTGAACCAACTTTTAAACTTTAACCGGGTTTGCTGTCTTTTGCGTTACGTAGATATAAATTACTTATAAATATTTAAATCAAATCAAGCTATTTCATTTGTTTGTTACATCTAAGTGGTACATTTTTGTCGGTCCACACACCGACAACACTGTTTCGTTTAACTCGCGACACACGGCACATTTATTTGTTTTCACGCACCTGTCTTAGCGGCTAGCCCAGCCTAACCGGCACCTGCGTGTGATGACCGCTGATCGACCCGAAAGTACTTGTCGGAACATTAACAGGCGTTAACTTTAAAGTTAATCCGTTACTCAAAATGTTACCTTCGTTAATAACCGATTAACGGATTCAAGAGTGAATGCCCGCTGTAAGCCTATATTGTATGCTAAAGTACCAACTCCCATGGACAGCATTCGGGAAGATACGGCACATCTTTTCGTTCAATATTCCGCAGTGTCTCAAGACGAGAGTCTTTAACCAGTGTGTGTTGCCAGTGATGACGTATGGCACGGAAACGTGGTCGCTTACTATGAGCCTCATAAGAAGGCTCAAAGTCACCCAAAGGGCAATGGAGAGGGCTATGCTGGGAGTTACTCTGCGCAATCGCATCAGAAGTGAGGCTATCCGCCGCAGAACCAAGGTAACCGATATAGCCCTCCGAATCGCTAAACTTAAGTGGCGGTGGGCGGGGAACATTGCACGTAGAACCGCTTGCCATTGGGGCGGAAAGGTTAGTGGCGACCAGCAGCGTGGGTACCCCCCCACAAGGTGGACTGATGACCTAATAAAGGTCGCGGTAGTCCGCTGGATGCGGGTGGCGCAGGATCAATCATTGCGGCACTCTTTGGGAGATCAGTGGACGTCTTTCGGCTGATATAATGACGATGAAGATTTACAAAAAGTTAACTATTGAATCAGGCGTAACTTTTCCAAGTGTTGTGCAATGTTTCTAAAAACTTATATGTAACTAGGTTCTTACGGTGCCACGTTGCATAGTTGGCACAGTTGCATGACGACTATATGAAATGAAATGACCCAATCGATATACCGACCTCGACGTTTTATTCACAGCAAACTTTTGACGACTAGTTTGTGATACAGCTGTTCTTATTATTCCGTCATCATTAGCTTTAATACGTTATCTACTTAAAAACAAAGTTTTAACCAACTTCATATCAATACCTAACCAAAGGGCTTTGTGTGCATATAAAATTTGAAGAGTTCTCTCGTTTTCTCCAGGAGCTATCATCAGATCCTTAAAAAAAAAAATGGTTTTTAAAAACTTTTCAAGAAAAAAAGTAAACCGCCGAAAAAACTGAAACGCAAAAAATAATAAACCTTTCTTATTTTGTTTAATAACTAAGTTCTTAAATGAATCTAAGTGTACCTAAGTAATTTTGAGTCGGCGCCAAACAATCATATAAATATTAAACCTTTTTTATTAACCTTAATAACTAAGTTCTAAAATTAATCTAAGTGTACCTAAGTAATGTTGAGTTGGAACTAAAATACTAGTTACTTACATGCAATATTTGTGATTACTCTCTGCATATGTGGTCATACATTTCAATCAGTAAGTGAACAATCAATCATCCCCTGTTTTCCTACCCTTAGGGTTGGAATTTTTATTAAAAATTTACGTGGGACCGACTTCGATGCCATATTAGGTTGGATTTAGATCGGATTGTTCGCCTGCTATACTGACCGCGTTATATCTATTCATGTGGTAATTTTTAATGAGTTCCAGCATAGGGCCTTGTATACCGTTTTGTTTTAGTTTTTCATATAGCGTATTATAATTTAGTGTATCAAGAGCTTTGATGAAGTCTATCATTACGGCGAGTACATGATGTTTCTTATCAAAGGTGACTATTTATTTCGTCAGTAAATAAAAATAAAAGTTGCGACGTGCTTTTGTTTCTTTGAAACCCGAACTGTTTTTAGGGTTCCGTAGCCAAATGGCAAAAATCGGAACCCTTATAGATTCGTCATGTCTGTCTGTCTGTCTGTCCGTCAGTATGTCACAGGCATTTTACTCGAAAACCATAAGGTTTATTTGAATAAAAACTTGAGGATAGGGTGTATTTTGTTAACCGCTACATAGTTTTGCAATGAAATTACTAAAAAAGATTTTTTTAGGGGTGCACTCCGTACATAAAACCGAAAGTCAAAAATTATTTTTTCATTGCAAGCCCACGTGTGGTACATCAATCGACAGGCCTTTCAAAATAAATATAAGGTTTCTAATCAATTTTTTGGATTAAGTGAATAGAGTCGGAGATAATCGCCCCGAAAGTCACTAAAATTGTGTCCCCCCCCTCTAATTTTTGAACCGTGCACTTTAAAATTATGAAAAAAATCATGCTTATAAAATTCTTTCAGCGATATTTGTTTTGAACAAGATCGGTTCAAAGGTTTTCGAGATATTTATAAAAAACTGCCTTCCTTAAAGAAAAGGACGTAAGTGCCTTAAGTTTTCAGTAACGATATGACCTTTTTCATGTCAGACCCACCATACCCCTAGCAATACCCCTGGGGGTAGGGTGGGACTGAACCATACCACCGTAGTGCTGTGGACTATGTTATGCTTTATAATATTTATCTCAAATGTCCTGTTACCGTTATCAGTATCACGCAGTGTAGTTTTAAAAGTTAGACTACCGTTATCTGTAGTAACCATTGATTTAGTATACTATAGAACTAGATGCACAATGTCAAGCAAATATGCCAAGAAATGTACCCCAGAGCCCCAGAATGACAGCTCTAGTACATTTCAGTAGTTGCTAATAGCGTTAATTTATACCCTGCATCAAGGTATTTCATGAAAAAAGAACTCAGTGTTTTAGACCTTAAGCACCATATTAGCAAAGCAACATCAAAATATTAAATACTTTTTAGTTTATTGAGACATACAATGTGAATTGACTGCTCACGTCAAAACTTTAGTTAGCGTTTAGCGAATGAATGGAGTCGCGTTATAAATTTTATTTAATTCAACAGAAAGCACAAATAAATCTGGTTTCTTTATTTTGCAAGTGGGGAATAAACAGTTTCAAATATTTGTACAAATATTATACACAAAACAATTGATGAGATTTCCGTAAGTACATATAGTACAGCTGACAGAGTCCATAAAAAGAAGTCATTTTAGTTTCCTTGAAATAGATTCAGTTTGTTAAATAATTGTATTTTCGACCTGCCTTTACTTTTAATACTTTCTTTTTTGCGATGTAATGTAAGCGTACAGTCAAGTAGAGATCAGCTGTCGATTTTACTAAAACGATCCTATGGGTTTTCAACGTCACTCTCATGATCATCCGACATCTATAAAACGAGTATTACGAGATATAAGGTCAAAAATGAATGATGATGAAAATTGGCAACAATTTGCGCATTTCCAAATGATGTGTTGGGATTGTATTATAGAATTTTATTATAGTTCATTAATGCTATTAATTACCTTTTGCCAGAAGGCAGAAGATAAAGCTAAGTATATTGGAAGTAATTGAAATTAAAATATGTAATGGAAAGAAATGGGCTTAGGTACGTTCATGAGAGGTGTGGCAGTTTTAGTAAACCTGTTCTTCCATTTTTTGTCGTATAACCTATAATATATCCGAATCATTAACAAACGACACGCGAGTCGTTTGGTTTTAAAAAAAACATCTCGACTGTCGCGTGCTATGACTGCAGCCCATTTTGCACGTCGCTGAGGATTTTTTGGAAATCTTAAAATGAAAACCATAATTATGTAGGTAACGACATCATAAAAAAAGTATCTAAGTATACCGACTCCTTAGATTTATGTTCCGCGACTTTGTCATTTGAACTAACAAAAATAATTATTTAAAACATGTTCAAAACCATTAAATTACAATGAGTTTACACAAATTTCGTTATGTTATGTAAATAAATTATTTAAAGAAATAAATCCCATCTTTTTTCAAGTTTTTTTGTTGGTATTTATGCAGTTATTGACTGAACATTTCGACATAACTGACAACCAACAAGTCTCACGGTTGAAACCAGACTAAAACACAAAATAGATAATAGTACATGTACAGAAAGGACACTCCTTTGATCTTTACGAAAGGCGATTTTTTCTCAGTCAAAACATTAAGATTTATGGCTCTCTGACGTCCCCAACGTTGGGGCACCGGCATGTACTTGTAGCGATGAACGTAAATCGCGGAGTGTCCCGCGCCTGACTAAACGCAAAAGAACCGGCCGATGCGATTGGCGGGTGTTAGGTGTACTACGACCCTACAGCGCACGATCCGAGCGAGCGTAGCGAGCGTGCCGCGGCAGCGGCCGGCGAAGCGCCAGAACCGACTACGGATATTTTTTTCGAATAAAGTTAGGTCTGGAGCTTCGCCGGCCGCAGCCGCGGCACGCTCGATTCGCTCGCTCGGCTCGCGCGCTGTAGGGTCGCAGAGTCGCAGTACACCTAACACTCCTCCTCGCTTCACTCGTCGTCGTATCTACACCGGCCTGCCTTATAGTATAGGTTGGTTATGAACGTGGACGTATGGCAGTTACGATACAGGTATGAAGATAAGATAATACCCCGCGTGCCAAGGGAAAACTACTAAGGCCACTGTAGTGTCACAGGAAATTCTTTTTTACCCATGACACTACTGGCAGTGCCAAGCAGTAGTGCCTATGGTAAAAAATGGCCAGAACGGCCTTCGTTTTTTTTAGTTTAATGAAATTAAAAATTTTGCACATATTTCTTTTTCTATTTTTCCATCAAATCCCAGCACTACTAACGGTGGTATGGTTCAGTCATGGTTCAGTCCACCCTACCTCCAGGGGTATGGCTAGGGGGTATGGTGGATCTGACATGACCTTTTTAATAGGGACGGAACCCTGGTTGTGCGTTGTCCGACACGCACTTGGCCGCTTTTTTATGTATAATGCCATTACTAGATAGGAAAATGTTTATTAAATTGCCAAGATATTTTTCTACGATCTTATCTATGCACGAGAGAATTATTATCGCTCTATAGTTAGTTTAGTTAGTTTTTTGTGTATGGGTATACACAAAAAAAGGGACCTATACAGATACAAATAACTATAGAGCGATAATAATTCTCACAAGCCCTATTTTAAGTTTATCTGGATATATACGTCTCGAGATGCAAAGATTAATAAGGTGTGTTAAGACAGGTGTCATTTGATCGGCAATGTATTTTATGTCTTTTGCCCTAATCCCGTCGTATCCTGGGCTTTTCTTGTCATCTATTTGTAATATAATTTTATGTAGAAGTTGTTCATTGATATTTTAAGGCGCAATGACAAAGTAGGCGTATTCATATAACATGCAATGTTTATGTTAACATCACCTACTACACCGTGGCCCAATAAAACGTTGACAAAATTAAACGGTAAAAAAAATTCAAATGGAACGCGGTTCAAATTCATTTGTTTTTATATTGCGATTTGACACGTTTTTGCCGCCATTTAAAATAGACAGCGTGATTAAAACTATTGGTTATTAAATATTTTTGCCATGTCTTCGCAACGTGGAGCAATAATTTCCCTACACGAGGCTGGAAAACGACAGTGTGAGATAGTTAGATCACTCGGTGTCAGTCGTCAACTTGTGTCTAAGACTATTAAGCGATTTAATGAGCTCGGCCATATTGGAGACCACCCAGGAAGAGGAAAAAAGAGGACTGTGAGGACTCCCAGGCTCCGAAATGTTATCAAAAAACGACTTGATCGTAATCCACGGACCAAAGTCCGAAAAATGGCTCGAGACCTGGGTATAAGCCGTTCGACGGTGCAACGTATTGTCGCACATGACCTCAATTTGAAGGCGTACAAACTGCGTAAGGCACAACTTCTTGAAGATAAAGATAAAAAAGTTCGCCTCGAGAGATGTCGTCTAATTAAGAGGCGTGCCGCGGCTGAGAAATGGAATCACATCTTTTTTTCAAATGAAAAACTGTTTTCTATTGAACAGGCTCATAATGACCAAAATGATAGAATGTATTATCCTAGTCGTCCTGGAGCAATTGCAGTGATTCCTCACCGACAAAAGCCGGAATCCGTTATGGTTTGGGGTGGGATTTGCTCTACAGGCAAAACACCCCTTATTTTTATAGAAAAAGGTGTCAAAATAAATCAAGAAATATATAAAAGAGATATTCTTGAAGCCGTAGTTCTTCCTTGGAGTCAACAACATTTTGGTAACCAACCGTGGATATTCCAGCAAGACTCTGCCCCATCCCATAGGGCTCGTAGTGTGCAGCAGTGGTGTAGGGACTATTTTCCCGGATTTATAAGCTCCAAAGAATGGCCACCCTACTCGCCTGACCTAAACCCAATGGATTATAGTTTATGGTCAATCCTAGAGTCAAGAGCCTGTGCGTCCAAGCACAAAAATATAGATGCTCTAAAAGCAACACTTACGAAGGAGTGGGAAAAAATTACCTCGGAAGAGCTGCGGCATATCGTCGATAATTTTACCAAACGTTTGCGTCTGTGTATCAGTGCAAAAGGAGGATATTTTGAAGACAGTAATTTTTTATTTTATTTCAAGATATTGAATTTTACTATTTAATGTTATTTTATGAATTTGGTGTAAGTAATAAAATAATATTCTTATAATTCTATGTCAACGTTTTTCTGGGCCACCCTGTAATGTACAGCGTTGGTTTGTGGAACATTTAAATAACAACTGAGACAGCTCATTGATAAAATTCGACTTATCTAAACTAGGCGGTATGTACACCATTCCATTATTTGCACGTGTATAGTACAGCGTTTTAATGTACATAATATGGCTCTTTAAAATTTTGACATATGCACGGAAAGTGCTCTTTTCCGTACTAGTACCGGAAAGTAGCACCATATGTACCTACGGTAAAATATGTTGTATTTACTTACGATTTTGTGAATGAAATACTATTGTGAGCGTAGATAACAATACCAGCTCCTTTTCTTTGGTGTCGTAGCTCTGTGTACATAGTATAAATCCTTTATATCAAACAATCTCGATGTTGATGATCTGTGATGATAATTAGATGACTTGACTTCTGACCTCTGAGATCGTTGACCATGGGACCACCTTGGAAGGATACCCTTCTTACCCCGATAGTCGACTTGAGTTGACTGGGCTAGGGATTTTTAATTGCCCATTTTTATTATGGTGGGTGGGTAAGGGTGAATATCAGATTTCGCTTGAAATTTTCTAATTTTTATGGCGCAATTATTTTTTTAGATTTTCCGAAAATGGTTTAACATACCCTGTTAAGGATCTAAATCCGTATACAAATTTTATATTCTTAAATTAAATAAGTTTAATATTCTTAAAGTTTTAGCAATTTGAAAATTCAGCGGATTCAACAGCGGATAACTTGGCGCTGGATTTTTCATATTCTATTGGTAACGATGGCATATCAATTTAATATAAGCTGTTCTATTAACCCGTTGCCTTCATACAAAAAAAGACGTTACGCTGCAGTCGCTAATGAATACTTTAGTAGCTGCTCTTATAAATTCTCATTTTTATATTTACTTCGCTTGGCAAACTCAGTTACCGCAATCAGTTTAGGGGTGTGCGAAGTTGGTAATTCTGTGGTTGCCGCAAGCTAGCGAGTAGTTAGTAACTTCTGTCAAAACTCCATCATTTCTTGGATTGCTCGCCCACTTACTTTATGTTACAAGTTTCTAAAATGTTTCCTTCATTTTGACCTTTTCCTACGTAGGTATTGAATCAGTTCTAAGCGAAATACTTACATTTACCGCTTATTTTGCGCAATTTTTATCTATAATCCATACTCCATACTAATATTATAAATGCGAAAGTAAGTCGTCTGTCTGTTAAATCTCCACGCTTAAACCGTTGAATCCATTGAGATTAAATTTAGTTTAGGGATAGTTTATTGAGCTACGATTTAAACGAGTTCCACGCGGACGGAGTCGCGGGCTAAAGCTAGTAAAGAGTCGGTAAAATTGTACATTCTTAAATTTGTATCTTTTGAGTAATCTACGCAACGGCTTATCCGATCTCAATTTTTTCCTCCTGCATTTGCATAGGACAGTCGCTAGTAACATTACAACATACGTAATGTTATGGTTCATTCTTGAGTATTGGATTATTACTCTCATTCCCCTGGCGTTTGACCAAATTAGGACCTAGTTACAATAAAACATGAAATGTTATTTACTCGTAATTATAATAATGTTTTGTCTTTCTAATCAGTAACTTATAATAATAACCAGTGATCGTAACTTTTGTAGCATTTTTGGTGCAGCGTAGTGTTGTTATTGAAGTTGGTTTAAAGAATTTCAATCCTAATGCTTAATTAGCGTTAAAAACGTTAGTATTAACCTTAATTAACAATTTTGATTGATAATGTCTATACCAATTCCGTTAGCAACACTACGCTGCACCAAAAATGCTACAAAAGTTACGATCACTGATTATAACACTACAATGGCCGCTCCAGGAGAATGATATTTTGAGTGTTTGATATTTTTTCGGGTATATTTATCTACCTCATAGAAAAATTAAATCGTGCCCCAGTTACATTAAGTGGAAATGTAATAGGAAAAAATAGTAACGTCTATGGAAGGTGAAAATTGACCCTGTCAAGAATCACCCTTAAACTGAATCAAGCATTTCCACAAAAACATCTTACAACTAGCAAAATAATTATATTTTGTTGATTATGAACTTATGAAACAATAGTCAGAAAATGACTCGCTTGGTAGCTGGGTGAAGACCAAATTCTTGGCCAGTAGTTAGCGTGGTTGATTGGTAGTAGTTAAAAAGTTCCGTTGTGACGCGAAAATTAACCACAGAATTGTATAGCTAATTTTCGTGTCACAACGGAACTTTTTAACTACTACCAATTAACTGGGCTAACTACTGGCCAAGAATTTGGTCCTCAATCCTCATCCAGCTAAGGCTATACTAAAATTCACCTGGTGTCATGAGAAGTGGTCTACAAACTAAACCCTAATTCCTCATAGTATCATAACACTAAAATTTTAACGGGTCTAATTCGTCTACATTTCTTCGATTATCTAAGATATCAAAGGGAAATATTGAACTGGTTTTACTAATTTCCATCATTAACTTTTCAAAAATAGCAATACAAGTTTTATTGCATTTCAGATTTCAGATTAGTTTTGTATTCGCATGACAATTAAAGCACGACCTTTGCTAATTAAGATTAGAATAATATAGTAATATGGAATGGGCTATTAGTGTAGCATTACATCAAAATAAGAAAGCCACAAAAACAAACAATTTATTTTTTAAAGCCAAATAAAGAATACAAACAAAAATTTTAGTTATTAACAAATCAACACACGATACAACTATACACGCAACTAAACACATATGTTGAAAAATAACGGAAATAACCAGTAAGTATTATAGAAAAAGGTCCCGGTAATTAAGTGTTAAAACGGTCACGGACATTAGGTGTTACATTACAGTAAACACCGTAGTGTGGGTTGCTAATGTTGCTATCATGGCCGCTCGCAGGCGATCGCGACTAGGTCGAGTTGTAACGAAATGTTTGTACGCTCTTAAATGCGCTATGGGACGACACAAAATTAAAGAAAAACGTTTAAGCAAATTTGTTGATATACCGTCACAGCCGTAAGACTTGCTATTTTTCAACGACTTTATCAGTTTGAGCACTTCCTTATCTTCAACGGCCCTTAAAAATATAGAATGAGCTTGATTGGATCGGGGATTAGAATTGCTTTGAGAACCAAGAAATGATGCATTATTGACAATGTCGATGAAAAAGTCATTAAGAAAATTACAAATGTCCTGGGCATTATAATAAGTTACATTGTCATAGGTCAGAGAATTAATATTTTGATCATTACTAGGGTTATTACGGTTAATTAAATTCAAAGTTGCTTTGCACTTATTTTCACTTGATTGCATGTATTGATTGTTACGCAGCTGCTGTGATTTATAAACACATTTTCTTAATATGCTATTACTCCTTGAGAGAAGCTTTGTTTAACCTTTTGAGCCTGCATGTGTAAGGTATGCAGCTAATTGTAATATGTCGGGTAGACGAATAAAGTCAGTTAGTGTCCAGTCTGCGTTTTATTGTGTACTCTCCATTGGCGCAGCCGAGTTAAATAATTATATTAACGAGTATACTCGTTAATATAATTATTAAAAAAAAATATAATCATGCGGCCCTATTTATAAAAGAAATAGACCATTATAATAATGATATAACTTAATTTAATACTGCCCAATAAATACTATTATGTTAATAATGCAAAATTCGTTCTATAACAGGAATAAAAATTTGTTTTGTTTATTTCTCACATATTTTTATAGAATATTTTATATCAAAACCACAAAATATAGAAGGCGCGTGAAAATATTGAATGAAACATATATAGACATTTACAGTAAACTACATTGCGCAGTAATATTTGAAGGCATAAAATAACTAAAGAGTTAAACACTTTACCATCTATCATAAATTTTGCAAACACTCGTCACTGCTGTCAGTTTTGAACACTCACGCATCCATATATTATATATTATTGCGAGACAATTAACATTTGTACTAGCGATGTATTCGATCGATGAAATTTTTATACTGATGTAGGCCTACATGTGAACATTTATAATTCTTTTAGTACATTCTAATTCTAGTCTAATGCTTTTGTAATGCAATTAACATGTTCATTATCAATAATATTGCCGGCTTAATGCTTCTGTAATGTCATTGGCAACTTCATTGACCATAATAATGCTGCTTTAATGCGATTGACACTTTCTTTGACCACAATAATGTTTGTATAATGCGCCTGTCATGCAATTAAACAACTATTGTGAACCTTTTTAGGATCTAAAGCAGTAAAATTTGTGCCCAAATAAGCACTACAATAGCCGTATAAACGTTTATAATGCTACTTTAGAACTAACTCAAAATGCCAAAACGATACACAAATGCTGTAACTCGGCTGTTATACTGCTTTGATGTGTTACTTGGGAGTGACGTGTCGCTGTGGATTAAGTGTCTAATTACGAATGTTTTGTGTCACGAGTAATACGGTTTAGGTGGATTACCAATATGCCGATTGGTAAAATCGAAGCATTCGATCTTAATTCTAAACAATGGCCGGCGTACGTACGACGGGTGAATCAGTTTATTTTGTTAAACGGAATTAAAGACGATTTAAAAGTGCCGACTTTGATTACCGTAGTAGGCGAAGCGACTTATTCGTTAATGTGTGACCTATGCGCTCCAGAGCATCCGGAATCAAAAAAATTTGACGCCCTAGTCAAATTAGTGTCGGATCATTTAGAACCGCAGCGGTCAGAAATCGCCGAACGCCATATTTATCGCCAACGAAGGCAACAACCCGGTGAATCATTGACCGAATTTTTACAGAGTTTGAAACATCTCGCAGCGACATGCAATTTCACCGGGAGATTAGAGGAAGAGTTGCGAGATCAGTTCGTCTCCGGCTTGGCAAGCGAGGCGCTGAGATCGCGGATATTTGCGGAAAAAAATATTAAGTACAACAAGGCAGTGGACCTAGCTCTGGCCCTGGAAGCCGCTGAGAAGCACGCGGTCTTGAGCGCGACCGGCGGGAACTCGGCGGTGACGAGTGCAATCGGCGGCGGCGCCGGCGTGGCGGACGAGGGCCTGCACGCCGTGAGCGCGCGCCGCGGCGGAGCCAGGCCGCGCGCGCCGGCCGGGGGGGCGGAGGGCGGGCGCGGCGGCGGCGGCGGCGCGAGGGCATCCGGCGGCGGCGGCGGCGGCGGCGCCGAGGGCTCGGCGGGCGACGGCACGGCGTGTTGGCGGTGCGGCAAATGGCATCGAGCGAATAAGTGTCGGTTTGCGAATTATAATTGCGATCAATGCAATCAACGCGGCCATTTGAAGGCGATGTGCCCTAAAAGTGACCGGCGTAACAGTGAAAAGTGGCAGCATTACTTGAGTGGTAATTCGGAGGACGAGTTCTACAATATTGAGGTGCCATCTAGAGGTAACGAACCATATTTTGTTAATATTGAAGTGAGTGGCATCAATTTAGAATGTGAAACTGACACTGGCAGCAGAATATCGGCCATAAATGAACAATGTTATGAGCAATTGTTTAAAGATAAGAAGTTGCAGACAGATAACTTAATCCTTCGCAGTTATTCTGGCTCACGAATTGAACCTCTGGGTTTCCTCTCGGTTGAAATTAATTTTAAAGGTACGAGAGTAAACAATCAATGTCTTTATGTAATTAAAGGTGGTGGCAGACCGTTGTTAGGCCGAGATTGGCTAAGGGCGCTACACATCAAAGAGATTAAAGTACCTAAACCAGATAGTAGAGGATCAGTTCGTGAGACAATTGTGTAAGGAATACCCGGAAGTGTTTACAGACAAATTAGGTACGTGTAAAAAAACACTTAACTTAGAAGTAATAGACTGCGAAGGTGTGTATATGCGGGCGCGGCCGGTGCCGCTGGCGCTGCGCGAGCTCGCGCGGCTCGAGCGCGACGGCACCATCTACAAGGTCAATAATTCAGATTTTGGAACTCCCATTGTGCCTGTTGTTAAAACGAATTGCGAGCTTAGGTTGTGCGGCGACTATAAAATAACGATTAATCCAAAACTGAAACGTGATTATTATCCTTTACCGCTTATTGAGGAATTATTTGCCAATTTGAGTAATGGCCAGGAATTTACGAAAATCGACCTAAGGCATGCATACGAACAGGTGATTTTAACGGAAAATTCGCAACGTTTTACGACGATAACCGCGCATATGGGTACATTTTCATATCGGCGCACCCCTTATGGTTTGTCATGCGTGCCAGAGAAATTTCAGAAGTTAATGGAAGAGACTCTGCGTGGGGTGCCGGGGACGGTGGTGTTTCTAGACGACATTTGCGTCACGGGGCCTGACCGGCACGCACACCTTCGTAATCTTAGATTGGTACTCGAGAGACTTAGGCAAATGGGGTTAACGGTGAAACTGGATAAATGTAAATTTCTTCAGGAAAGAGTACATTACCTAGGGTTTATTATAGACAAGAACGGTTTACACCCCGACCCGGCTAAACTTGAAGCTCTGACCTGTCTGCCGAGCCCCACGGATGTCACTCAGTTAAAAAGTTTTTTAGGATTATTGAACTATTATGGCAAATTTATACCTTAGTACACTGTTACACCCATTACACGCCCTTTTAAAAAAGAATGCCAAGTGGAATTGGGATAGCACTTGTGAAATCGCTTTTGGAAACGCAAAGACAGCTCTGGTCAGAGACTGCGTTCTGGCGCATTATTAGGAGGGGCGGGCGCTGGTGCTGTCAGCAGCGCGTATGGCGTGGGCGCCGTCCTGGCGCACCGGTACGCCGACGGCAGCGCGCGGCCCGTCATCTGCGCCTCGCGCACGCTGAATGACGCGGAAAAAAAATACAGCCAACTCGATAAAGAGGCTTTAGCCATCTTTTATGGGGTAACTAAGCACCACCAATATTTGTTTGGTAGGCCGTTCATACTCCGCACAGATCACAAACCTCTCATGTACATATTTGGGGAAAAAAAAGGTATTCCTCAGACGGCGGCTAGTCGGCTGCAGCGATGGGCTGCGCGGCTGGCGGGCTACGACTACAAAATCGAATTTGTCAGGTCCGTGGACAACGGTCCGGCGGATAGTCTTTCAAGGCTTCCATTGTCACACGAGCATCGCCCCACCTCAAACACGCCATGTTATAACTTGTTAGAAACTATGTCGATTAATTTTAGGAATGTAGCAAAAGAAACAAAAAATGATCCTTTGTTATGTAGGATACTAGGCTACATTATGTTTGGCTGGCCATTGTCTCCTAGCAGTGAGGAGGAAAAAGCATTCTTTAGTCGCAAGGAGGAACTTTACACGGAGTTGGGTTGTATTTTGTTTAAATATCGAATCGTTATCCCCACTACCCTCCGGGAGAAGGTATTGGAAGAAATACACGTCGGACATATAGGTATGAATAAAATGAAAAATCTAGCGCGAAACTATGTATACTGGCCTAACTTAGATGCCGATATCGAGGCGACAGGGCGCGCGTGTGCGGCGTGCCGCCCCAAGTAACACATCAAAGCAGTATAACAGCCGACTTACAGCATTTCTGTATCGTTTTCGCATTTTGAGATAGTTCTATAGTAGCATTATAAACGTTTATACGGCTATTGTAATGCTTATTTGGGCACAAATTTTACTGCTTTAGATCCTAAAAAGGTTCACAATAGTTGTTTAATTGCATTACAGGCGCATTATATAAGCATTATTGTGGTCAAAAAAGTATCAATCGCATTAAAGAAGCATTATTATGATCTATAAAGTTGCCAATCGCATTACAGAAGCATTAAACGGGCAATATTATTGATAATGAAAATGTTAATTGCATTACAAAAGCATTAGACTAGCATAAAAATGTACTAAAAGAATTATAAACATTCACAGTTAGAACTAAAACATAACAAAAAACATCGCTCTAATACTTTGCCGGTACAAATGCTAATTATCTCGCATTATAATGTATGGATGCGTAAGTGTTTCAAACTGAGTGAAGTGTTTGCAAATTTTTTAATTTAGTAGGTACCTAAGTGTTTGACTTTTTTGTTATTTCATGCCTTCAAATATTACTGCGCAATGTAGTTTACTGTAAATGTCTATATATGTTTCATTCAATATTTTCACGCGCCTTCTATATTTTGTGGTTTTGATATAAAATATTCTATAAAAATATGTGAGAAATAAACAAAACAAATTTTTATTCCTGTTATGGAACGAATTTTGCATTATTAACATAATAGTATTTATTGGGCAGTATTAAATTAAGTTATATCATTATTATAAAGGTCTATTTCTTTTATAAATAGGGCCGCATGATTATATTTTTTGGTTATAAAATTTTAACAAAATGGTGTCGGGCTATAGCAGCCCGGTGAGCCTTCAAAAACGCTAATTAATGCCACCAGCAGTAGAAATACTCACACGAAAACACTTATTAAGCCAGAGGCCAGAGAGAAGACTTTTTATGAACCACTGTAGTGCCATTGACTATAAAGTAGTTATATATGGATTCATTATATGGATGCATTATAATGGAAAGAAAATATGCTATTAAGCAGCTTTAGGCATTATCTTATTACTTAAAAATGCTATAGTAGGCCCTAAGGCATAAAAAACAGCTGAAAGCTGTATATCGGATTTACGTGGCATTATAATGGTTCACGTTTATGCTATTAAACAGCATTAGGCATTTATTTACTACTTAAAAATGCTATTGTAGATCCAATGGCACTAAAAACAGCTGAAAGCTGTACAATTGCGTTGTGGTTTGCTGCACTAAAACTAAAGGCTTTATAAAAGCATTTTGATATGCCATTATCTAACCGTTATACAGTGTAAAGCATCATAATGGTTTTCAAATGCCAATATAAAGATAAAGATAAAAGATAAAATCATTTATTTGTCCAACATAGGTTACAGGATGTTACAGAATGTGGTCAGTCGTTTCACTATGTGGCGCCTTACGGCTTACAAATTGTTGAGCATGCATGTCACTATCATTTATATATTCATTTATGGTATAATAACTTCTATGAGCTAGAACATTTTTTAAGGCTTTTTTAAATATATGTAGTTGGTCTATTGAAATTAAACACTTTGGTAATTTATTAAATATCTTCGGAGCCATTGCAACTAAATTTTTTTGGAATAACTTTGTTTTGGGTATCATTGGGTATTTTATTTTATGTTTTAAACGAGTGCTCTTAAGGTTTAGGTACAGATGGGAGTTACATTTCACGAAAACACACATTTCATATATATATAAACTAGGAAGAGTGACTTTGAAAGTGGGGCTTACAAGATTCCAAAGAGTTGATACCACATAAAGATCTTAGACACCTTTTCTGCGCTCGAAATGCAATTTCTCGATCTGTCGAGTTCCCCCAGAATATTATACCGTATCTTAAAGTTGATGTCACAAATGCATGGTATGCAGTAAGCACTGCAGCTAGATTAACTTTTTTTCTTAAATTATATAATGCATAGGAGAATTGATTTAATTTCTTACATATAGAGTCAATTTGATATTTCCATGTCAACTTATCATCTACATTTAATCCTAAAAACTTTGTTATGTCAGTGTCTTCAATTTTTTGTCCTTTATAAGCTATTGTAAGATTAGGCACGTAATTCGTTCTCTGCTGAAATGTCATGAGTTTTGTTTTACTTAAGTTAATGTTCAAATTATTTTTTGTTAACCATTCTATAATAGTATTTAATGTCTTGTTGATATCAGCTTCATAAGATTTCAAATTTTTCCCAGAGAAGATTACAGTACTATCGTCGGCAAAGAGAACCATTGGATATTACCACGTATTCCGTAGCGATACAGCTTATCTAAAAGTATTCTATGGTCAACATAGTCAAACGCCTTTGACATGTCCATATACAACGCAGATACTGGGATCCTTTTATCCATATTCTTTAGAACAGTTTCTACTAAGTCAAAGATAGCCATGTTGATCGTCATGTTTTTACGGAAACCTTTTTGCTCATTTACAAACAAATTATTGTGTTCAAAGTAGCCAGATACACTATTATAAATATACTTTTCTATAATTTTTGAGAAAATAGGAATAAGCGCTATGGGTCTGTAATTATTCATGTCTTCTTTGCTATGTTTTTTGTGTAGAGGTTTTATAATTGTTAGTTTCAATTTTTCTGGAAAACGTCCACAAATAATGCACAAATTTACGATATGACTAAGTAGAGGTGAAATTATATGAGATACTTTTTTTACTATATATGTACTTACGCCATCGAACCCAGTGCTGTTTGTATTCCTCAAGCCATTTATTATTTTTAGAATGTCATCAGAAGTAGTAGGTTGCATGAAAATAGAATTAAGAGAATTAAATGTCAAATTGTTATTTAGATAGATTTGTTAGAATTTGAATTATTATTTAGTATATTAATTGGTTGAATTTGGTCAATAAAATGATTGTTGAATTCTTGCGCAATATTTTTTGGATTAGAAGTTTGTATATTATTATGTGTACATATTTCTGAAATATAATGTCTTGGTTGATTTGACTTAGAACTGTTAATTATTTTCCATGTCGCTTTAGACTTATTTTGCGCATTTTTAATGAGATAATTGTTTTGAGATTTTTGAGTTAGATTAATAATTTTTTTGAGGCGTTTCGAGTATTTTCTGAAGTATTCTTTATCCCCTTGTTCAGAAGATAAACGACACTTCCATAGTAAATATCTCTTTCGCCTGCAGCACTGTTTAATACCTTTTGAGATCCATGCAGGTTTTTTAATGGAGGATATTTTACATCTTTGGTATGGGAAGCATAGATTATAAAATAATTCGAAAAGGTCCGAGAATTTGTCGTAAGCTTCATTAGAATCAACAGATAAGTACACTTCATTAAAATTTAGATTTTGGAGGCACTCAATGAACTTATCAATATTTTCTTGGCTGAGATCTCTTTTTATTACGTACCAGTGAGTCAGAACATTTGTCATCTTCACTGGACATGTTAAAACTTGTGCTGTGTGATAAAGCGTCAAGATGCTCGGTGAACTTATATAAGACTTTATACGAACCTTAAGTTCTACATAAGTTTACTAATCGTGTGATAAAATGCTTTCTGTGTTACTTGGCGCGCCCACGCGCGCCCCTACACCCGTGGGAGTTCCCCTTGCACCCGTGGAGGCGTATACATGCCGATTTTTTTGATTGTGCCAATAAGCGTTTTTTAATCATGATAGACGCTCATTCAAAATGGGTGGAAGTTTTGTTAATGTCAGGAACTACGGCGAAATTAACAATTAAAGCATTCCGCTCCGTATTTGCAAGGTTCGGGTTGCCCTCGCAGCTGATGACAGACAATGGCCCAGCTTTTTCTTCCGAAGAATTTAAGTTATACTGTGAAAACAATTCAATAAGGCACACCACATCGGCGCCGTACAGACCGCAGGGTAATGGAGAAGCCGAAAACGCAGTAAAGACGGTAAAAAAGGCCGTCAAACGGGCAATAATTGAAGGGGAGGACATTTTTGACGCGCTGAACAGGTTATTATTTCAATATAGAAACTGCGAGCATGCAACCACGGGTGTGGCACCAGCCGTGGCGCTGCTCGGCAGGCGGCTGCGCGGGCGCCTGGACGCGCTGCGCCCCGATCCCGCGGCCGCGGCGCACGAGGCGCAGCGCTGCCAGCAAGAGGCTGCCGGCGGCCGGTATAGGCAATTTTGCGTAGGGCAGTCAGTTTTAGCGCGAGACTACACACAAAAAGGTAACAGATGGTCGGAAGGTCAAATAGCGGCAACCACGGGTCCCGTATCGTACAAGGTCGACGTGGGTAATGGTTCCGTTTGGCGCCGGCATCAAGATCAAATTATACCTCTAGGAAAGTCGCATCGGTATTCTTTATCGCGGGCAAATATGTTGCCTACGGATTTAGACCCGGACGAGCCTGGCGGCGCTGGTGTGCGGTCCACGGCGGAGGTGGCTGACGCTCCCGCGGCAATCAGTAAGAAGGGGATGGTCGCTGACTCCGCTAAGTCGGACACCGAGTCAGATCACGAGTACGGGGACGCGGTTGACGGCTCGGAACAGGGGGAGAACGTCGATTCCGCGGTACCGTCAGCAGCCTCCGCTCGCGATATCCGGGCCCACGAGAGGGCCATTAAAAAAACAAGCTACTAAATAAGTGGTACGTAAAAGTACAAGTAAACAGAGTTATTTTTTTTATTTATTTTTCCTTTCTTTCCCGATAAGACGGGAATCACGTCTTATATTTTTATATTATATTCTTCTGACTATTTGATAGCAAAGCTATGTTACGAATGTGGATAGGAGGAAATTACTAAATATTCTGTTGTTATAGAAAATACATAGGCCGTATTGATTACAAGTTTTGCTAACGACGGAAAGATGCCTATCCAGGCATAATAATCGGAACACACGTGCGTGGCATAAAAAATATATTTTGATTAGTTACCTATAATTACTATCCTTTAATCACGTCATCGTTAAATGAAGACTTGTAATAACTACGCGCCTACATGAATTAAACTTGGTGATGCGTCCCATTTGTGGAGAGGATGAGTCGGAGGTGAATGTACGCTAAGTTTAATTCATACAAATAATGAAGGCTAGGAACATATTACAACTTAAATGAAAGTTGCCTGGTTAAACTGTTGATGTACTATGTCATAATTTGGTGGTGGGATGTGTAAGGTATGCAGCTAATTGTAATGTCGGGTAGACGAATAAAGTCAGTTAGTGTCCAGTCTGCGTTTTATTGTGTACTCTCCAATATACAACTTCCGTTTTACATGACTTGATTTTTAGGGTTCCGTAGCCAAATGGCAAAAATCGGAACCCTTATAGATTCGTCATGTCTGTCTGTCTGTCTGTCTGTCTGTCCGTCAGTATGTCACAGGCATTTTACTCGAAAACCATAAGGTGTATTTGAATAAAAAATTGAGGACAGGGTGTATTTTGTTAACCGCTACATAGTTTTGCAATGAAATTACTAAAAAAGTTTTTTTTTAGGGGTGCACTCCATACATAAAACCGAAAGTCAAAAAATATTTTTTCATTGCAAGCCCACGTGTGGTACATCAATCGACAGACCTTTCAAAATAAATATAAGGTTTCTAAGCAATTTTTTGGATTATGTGAATAGAGTCGGAGATAATCGCCCCGAAAGTCACTAAAATTGTGTCCCCCCCCTCTAATTTTTGAACCGTGTACTTTAAAATTATGAAAAAAATCATGCTAATAGGGCTTATAAAAATTTTTCAGCGATATTTGTTTTGAACAAGGTCGGTTCAAAGGTTTTCGAGATATTTATAAAAAACTGCCTTCCTTAAAGAAAAGGACGTAAGTGCCAGAAGTTTTCAGTAACGATATGACCTTTTTCATGTCAGACCCACCATACCCCTAGCAATACCCCTGGGGGTAGGGTGGGACTGAACCATACCACCGTAGTGCTGTGCACTATATTATGCTTTATAATATTTATCCCAAATGTCCTGTTACCGTTATCAGTATCACGCAGTGTAGTTGAAAAAGTTAGACTACCGTTATCTGTAGTAACCATGGATTTAGTATATAGAACTAGATGCACAATGTCAAGCAAATATGCCAAGAAATGTGCCCCAGAGCCCCAGAATGACAGCTCTAGTACATTTCAGTAGTTGCTAATAGCGTTAATTTATAACCTGCATCAAGGTATTTCATAAAAAAAGAACTCAGTGTTTTAGACCTTAAGCACCATATTAGCAAACCAACATCAAAAGATTAAATACTTTTTAGTTTTTAGTTTATTGAGACATACAATGTGAATTGACTGCTCACAGAAACAATTCTGAAGACTTGTGCGACTAGTTGACTTGAGGACTTGAAGAATGAATTCGCTTGTGATATGATAATTATGATTTTTATGAGATTGGATACATCATGAAAAATCGACCTAATGCCATGGTGACTGACCCTGCCCGACGTGTACTTAAATATGTCGTAGTGAAGATTAAGATTGCTGTCAAGTAGGTATGCATATTCATGTTCTGAATTATCAGTGTACAATAAATGGTTGAATACTACCAAACTTGAGTTATACAAGTTAGAATAATTATCTAGCCATATGTCGGATAACAGACAATAACATTTGTATGCTTGATATTTACCAGAGAATTTCTAACAAAATTTTCTGACACCAAATCATCCCCACCCATGAAAATAATACAATAATCTTTCTTTGTAAACTTCGTCAGTTTACATTTTAAGTTATTGAACAAGTACCGATTCCCGACACCCGGGTAAAGGTAGTGACAGATGTCATACCCAGAACCGAACATGCTGTCAGCGAAGTGAGTAATACGATTGTAGGTATGCATTCGAGCTCAACACGCATATTTTTTCTTTTTTGGAGCTAAGGAGAAATCTAAATTTTGTTCTACTTATATTGGTATTGACCTTATTTTTTTGTTCTTGTTCCGCTTAGTGGAGGTGCTTTTACAAATATTTGAGTCAGTTGTTCTATCCTAAGCTCATTCTCGGCTAGTTTTTTTTAGAAAGGATGCTGTTTTCAGCTAGTAACTTCTCTATTTCCCGGTCCGCTGATTCGAGTTTTTAACCGACGAAAAAAACGGAGGAGGTTCTCAAGTCAACGCGTATATATATGTATGATCTGATATGATGATATGATTTTTTTATGTATGATCACGCATAACTTTATACAGAGTAGTCCGATTTTGATAATTCTTTTTGTATTAGAAAGGGTATACCTCGAAGTTGGTCCCACATAAATTTTAAATAAAAGTTCCAACCCTAAGGGTAGGAAAACAGGGGATGATTGTTTGTTCACTTACTGATTGATATGTATGACCACGCATGTGTGTGTGTGTGTGTGTGTGTGTGTGTGTGTGTGTGTGTGTGTGTGTGTGTGTGTGTGTGTGTGTGTGTGTGTGTGTGTGTGTGTGTGTGTGTGTGTGTGTGTGTGTGTGTGTGTGTGTGTGTGTGTGTGTGTGTGTGTGTGTGTGTGTGTGTGTGTGTGTGTGTGTGTGTGTGTGTGTGTGTGTGTGTGTGTGTGTGTGTGTGTGTGTGTGTGTGTGTATGTGTGTGTTGAATGAGCTTTACACCTGTCAGTCTCTTGTGTGTAGACCTCTAAGTCTCTGCATTTCTGCTAAAGCTCGTTTATCGTGAGGTTTGTGTAATACCTTATTCGGCTCTAGGTCAGATAAAGCAATACCATCAAGTGTATTTCCTCTACTCTGCGCCACATATGCCTGCCGCGGCTTCTGGCAACAATCACTGGATATTTTTGCACCAATTTTAGTCGTTCAGGGAATGGTATGCTGTCTCTATCATTTACATTGCGGCCATCCGCAATGAGTAAAGCTTTTATCATATCCGGCCAATTTAGATCATTGCACGAAAAGGTCATAAACCAGGTAGGAGGCCCTAGACTTCTTACCATAGCAATCAACTCCGAACAGCATCGTCTTCAGTAAGAAGCAAACCCTCGCACATTTCTCATAGTCGAAAATCGGTTGAAATTTGAGGTCTGGTTGTGGCATGCCAAGCCGAAAGCAGGACCAGTGTTTAATGAAATGCGAGAAAGCAAAAAGATCTTTAGATCTCGTTTAAAGTGGTGTCAGAAGAACGAAGAACAAATTAAATTAGATATTATCGCGAAGCATCACTCTAAACGAGATTTTAAGGGTTTGTAGAAGGCATTAATGATAACAAATGTATTGCCGACATGTTTCAACACCATTTCCAAGTCGAATCACCACTGGGGCTACCACAGTCAACGGAGGTGTCAGATGCTGGGTCTCGTGGTCAGGGGATGATCACCAGGTCTACGGCAAAAGATGTTATCAAAGCTATTAAAGGTAGGACACGGGGTAAGTCTCCTGGGCACGATGGTCTTAGCATTGAGCACCTCCAGCATGCTGGCCCGCATCTGCCAAGAGTTCTGGCTATGTTGTACACATTCTGTGTAGGGCACTCGTACCTGCCGTCGGACGCGATGAAGACTGTGGTGGTGCCCATCGTGAAAAACAAAACAGGTGACAGTAGCGACAAAACCAACTACAGACCTATTTCAATAGCTACCATTATAGCCAAGGTGTTTGATAGTGTGCTTAACTCCCACATTGATAAATCTCTGAAATTACACGATAATCAATTTGGATTTAAGCCGGGACTATCCACAGAAACTGCAATTGTGGGTCTTAAAATACTGTCAAGTACTACAAGTACTACGGACAAATGTAGGTATACGCATGCTACCTTGACCTATCTAAGGCGTTCGATATGGTTAATTACGACATCCTCTGGCAGAAATTGAATGACTCTGGCGTGCCAGCTGACCTGACTAGCACTCTCAAATTCTGGTACCTTAACTAATCCAATGTCGTAAGATGGGCGGGGGCGTTTTCGGATGCATACAGGCTGAAGTGTGGAGTAAGACAAGGAGGACTAACCTCGCCTAAGCTCTTCTACCTGTATGTAAACGAACTTATAGAGGAGCTCAGCAGCGCCCGCATCGGTTGCCATATTGACGGAGTGTGCGTAAATAATATCAGTTACGCAGATGATATGGTGCTGCTGAGTGCCTCTCCATGCGGACTTACGAAACTGATAGGCATCTGTGAACGGTACGCAATGAGTCACGGTCTGCATTACAATGTGTTGAAAAGCGAATGTATGGTCTTTAGGGTTAGGAATAAAAGTCCACAGGATGTTCCACCGATAAAACTAAATCGGAAGGTACTGACTGTGGTATCACAGTTTAAGTATCTGGGGCATATTATGACGTCTGACCTTAAAGACGGTACTGACATTGAGCGGGAACGAAGAGCATTGTCTGTGAGAGCTAACATGATCGCTCGCAGGTTTGCTGGATGCTCGAGAAGGGTCAAGTTAACCCTATTCAGGGCCTACTGCACGTCCTTATATACCAGCGGCCTGTGGGCGAACTATACTCAGGCACAATACAGTGCTCTTCGTGTCCAATTTAATAACGCATTCAGGATGCTGATGGGGCTGCCCCGATATTGCAGCGCGTCAGGGATGTTCGCAGAAGCGAGGGTGGACTGTTTCCACACTACTATGCGCAAGCGATGTACATCCCTGGTGCGTAGGGTACGGGCCAGTGCCAACAGCATCCTGAAAATGGTCGCTGAACGTAAATATGGACTGTGTGTAGGTATATAAACCACTGATGTATGATGCACGCAAACACACATGTTAATTATGAGGTCGCATGACATTTGACATTTTGAGATTTAAATGAATTATTAATGTAACTTGACATCCAGTGAATAATTATTATTTTTAAATTAGATAACTTCAGAAATATTCACAAAATTTTATTATTAGTTGACTGTAATGTGAATTTCAAACCGGCCTAAATCGTATTATTATTTATTACTATGTATTATCTCTTTAAATTAACTTTATGTGTGCTAACTATGAACTTTGTAATTACTAATATTAAGCTAAGATTTACTAACAATAGTGATCCATGTTGGTCTTTGAATAAATGAATTGAATTGATAGTCAGATGCATAATGTCAATCAGTCCTTGGGGTGTGAGTTCTTACATGTATTTTTCTCATTCGAGCAGCATTTCTTGTAGGCCTACCCATGTTGGTATATAAAGCCTCTTCTTTTAAAGAATTTATATTATACAACAAGCAATATAATTACATTAGGATTATAAAGCAATTAACAGTTTCAGTAAGGTAGGAAGCTATTTTAAAAGTAATCAAAAATATTGCATGTAACTAGAAATTAAGTTAGTAATTAACTAAAGTAAGCCACAGAAAATTGAAAAATAAAAACTTTATAACTAAAAAATAAACCGCCGAAAAGGAACTGAAAAGCAAAAAATAATAAAACTTTTTTATTTAGTTTAATAACTAAATTCTTAAACTATTGTAAGTACTTATACCTAAGTAAGTATATAATTTTGTATTTATTTTGACTTTTTAATTACCTTACCTTAATAACTAAGTTCTTAAATTAATCTAAGTGTACCGAAGTAATTTTGAGTCGGCGCCAAACAATCAATGAACAAAGATTACTCCAAACAAGTACAAGTTAGACCAAATCAAATGAATAATGCAATGTGAAATCTCCAGACATTTATAAACATTAACATTCCAAAAAATGCGCTCTCCGCACGACCACTCGCAACGACGTGTGCCCTCACGTGTGGCCCGTTCGGGTTGGTGTCTAGCTGACATTAACCATAACTTCGTGAACGCTCGGCATTCAAAATTCAAAATTCATATATTTATTCTGTAAGCAGGCCTCAAGGGCTCTTTCACATATCCGATCAAATCAAATAGGTATCAAATCAAATGGGTAATATATCATTGTACTTTACATAATTAATTAATATGCTTGTTTGGCGCCGACTCAAAATTACTTCGGTACACTTAGATTAATTTAAGAACTTAGTTATTAAGGTAAGGTAATTAAAAAGTCAAAATAAATACAAAATTATATACTTACTTAGGTATAAGTACTTACAATAGTTTAAGAATTTAGTTATTAAACTAAATAAAAAAGTTATATTATTTTTTGCTTTTCAGTTCCTTTTCGGCGGTTTATTTTTTTGTTTAAAAGTTTTTATTCTTTAAGTGCTGTAATATTTTGTTTCATTTCACCCAATGCGTAGCTGTTGTTCTTACGCAAATTGGGAAACTTCTATTCAGGTTGTATGGTGTCTTTGCGATACGCGACGAACTTTGCATGTCTGAGGGAAACTCACATGAGTTTTCGGTTGGTATGTTGGTGCTATAGTTTCGATCGGTATTAATCTCATCTGTTGATAGTATGGGGCTCAGGGGAAAGACAGCTTCCATTGTTTTATTCGGATTAGGCTTATGACTTGTCTCCACATTCTGTGAGTGATATTTGTCAAGACTGAGTTTGCCATGGAGTCAACTGGTTTCTTGGACGATACTTTATCATCGATATTTTTCCGAATTGTTATATTGGTGGTAAAGGAGGTGGGAGTAGAAGCTGAAGAAGTTGAGGTTGATGAACCAGGTACAAGTATTTCACTCTTGGTATTCTTTGTTAATGACTTGACAGGTTCCTCCTCAGAGTGTTTAGCTGGTTTCGATTTATTTGTAGTTTTTTTTGTAGATGTAGATGTTTTCTGGATCATGACGGCGAAATCACCCAGAATATATTTACATGTATATATATTTGCAATCACGTTCTTGGGAACGGCTTTACGGGGGCAAGAAATTGATCTAGCTTGGTCTCAGGTCTGGGAAAATTGGTTTTCTCCGTATTTTCACCCGGGCTGAACTCGGTCGCCCAGGGACTACTAATAATATAAAGAGAAAAGTCTGTGAGATTGTAGCTTTGTAAGTTAAGCACGTTTTAGATAATCTACGGAATCACTTATCTGATTTCAAAAAACCTTTTTCCGGCATCCAAAATGGACTTATGCCTTTATGAAACGACAGCACTCAACCTCATCAATTTTGTGCTAGCAGACACATAAAATGTGTAAGTATTACATAGGTACTTAGTAGGAATTTCAGAATAAAACACAAATTGATCTAACTAATTTAATAATTGAATTGATTATATGTTTTCTAAATACAACAACTACCAAATTTGAATTATTTTAAGATTATACGGTTTCATACTCAATATGCGATACAATATTTGATTATAATCTAATTTTAGCTTAACATGTCTTTACTTCCTTAGGATTAAACAGTAAATATAGATTAAGTATATTTGTTTTTATTATACATTAATACATTTGATATTCTGGGGCATACATATTATTATGTATTACAATTATCTAAGAAGAATTTATGTACTTATTCATAAGATTAAGATTATACACATATAACTCTATCTTACAGATTATTGTAAGTTTACAACATTCATATCGATTATCGTGTTATTTTAAAGTTTTAAATTGTATATGTATAATGATTTCGTGAATATGTGGTGAAGGTTAAGACATAAATAAAGCAAAACTTGCACAATGTTTAGGGTGAAAAGCCCCTTTTCTATGTAGCCTCCCCCCCCCCCACAAGGAGACTGATGACCTGGTAAAGGTCGCGGCAGTCCGCTGGATGCTGGTGGCGCAGGACCGTTCACTTTGTCAGTCTTTGGGGTGGCCCACTTCCAGCAGTGGGCGTCTTTCGGCTGACATGATGATGACGAAGGATTTATAAACATACGAGTACCTAAGTAAAGCCCATCTAACATATTGTTTGAATAGACTTACATATATAATTTTAATAACACGTACAAAACAATTGCCTATTCGAACAGTTCAAAACTACAATACAAAAGAGGCTTTACTTAAGTTTTTCACACACATAACCATGTCCTGACTGATAAACGGCTGATCAACTAGTGGGGCTGGGACTACTGTCATCGCAGCGCAACCAGAGACGAGAAAATCTACCCCTCTTTCTAATGGGCCAAGTACGACTGACACATGATCTTGCGCGACACGATAAAGCACCAAGTTGTGTCAGACCTCCAGAAAGGCCGCGAAACGCCACTTGCGTTCGTACATCTCTATCTCACCTGTATATTTGAGTGGCAGAGAACGGCCATTCACATATTGCCAGACTGCGGTCGTGTCTAATTACCACGACCCTTTACAGACATTTAATATGGAGTCGTGGCAATTATGTACGCAGGCACACATCTGGAGAATGATCGAGAAAGAAGAGACACACGAACACATTCTGTCGTGGATCCAAGATTTTAGTTTTGGTGGGGAAGTTTATTTGATTGGGGAATTTGGGGTGGGAGGTTGAGCCCTATGCCCCTCCCCCTGGATCCACTAGTAAAATACTGGCGTATCGCGGTACCTAACCGTCCAATTATTATTTACTTAACTAGTAATAGTAGGTGTGCATGACCGGCGGTCATTGTGGCACTCTTTGGGGGAGGCCTATGTGAAGCAGTAGACGTCTCCCGGCTGATATGAGGATGATGATGAAATGTGAATACAAGTGTTTAATAAGTTTGTGACTAGGTATTTTAAGCGTATCTCTGGTAACATGTTCTCGTTATTAAAACGTTATACTAATTTTAATTTTAATAATTGCAATGATGTTAAAAAACAAACTATACTAGCTACTTTTGCACAGCCATTGGAACCGATGTATTCTTTTTACTCTGTACAGTATACTACTATGATTATTTTCAAAGGACCTACACTTTTGGTACCGGATCAGGCTTCCTGACACTGCTTGGGGGCTCATGGCGCTCCTAAGCGTTTAATGCGTACTCGAACGCTCATTATCAAAACGTCTGACAGAGCTCGAATATGACGATACCATGGGCGCGACGATCCAAAAACTGCATCATAGAACCTGATCCGGAAACCTGACGTGCGCTATGGGCCTACAAAATGAAGAGGTATGTGTTGTATTTGTGTTTTACTCTAACACATTGGTATTGAAAAGAAATCTTGCAATAGGTTTAACATTATTAAGGGTTGCTATACACTCACGCAATGTGTATCTTGTATAGCTGTTGTACGGCACCGTATCGATATTCAGGCAAGCATCGGAACGACATAATTCATCTGTATGATTCTATCGGAATTGGAAGGTCCGACTTGCACCCACACTTGACCGACACTTGGTATATAAAGTAATGGCCCAATTACATAGGTTTGTTGTTTTGTTATTGACCAAGCTTATGACGCCATACGTCAATCGTTTATCTACGTGAGTTAGGCATTGTTCTAATTACCGTCGCTCAAACGAAAAATGTGATCACTGCGATCGTGCGACGGCCACCCGGGTGAGGCGACGGTAATATAGACATTAAGAAGACGGAACTTGGTTACGGTCGTCGTTTTTGTTGACACGATGTTATTGTGCCATGTTGCTACGAGATATCAAAGATAACGTTGTCATATACGATTGACTGAAGTATAAATAAGTTTGTACGCCATTTAGCATTTAACAGTCAGGGAATTAGGGGATGCACATTCTCAACGATTATTGGTCCGACTGGAGTAGAAAGTAGTCGTGGCTATTTATGCCCTTCTTCAGAAAGGAGCTAGAAAGCTTTCAAAATAAACTTCTAGATAGTGTTCGCCTTCAGTTTAATGTTTGGCTGCTTTTTGCATTGTATCTGTAAAACAAAACGTACGTTCTTTCCCCTAAAACGAAAGCATTTAAGATCTTTATTTTCATGCCACTTGGCATTGAATTCGCTTAGCTACTCTAGATGTCCTGTTCTACAACACTGCTGATCTAAAGCCGTGTCTGCTGCGCCATATTTCCGTTATTTCTAAACGTCAAAATGTTTTGCCAATCAAAAAATACCCTAGAATAGCAAAACTGACGGATAACATGTTAGATTAGATGTTTAAGTACGTTTGATGTATGCTAAATCTACTTTTATTTAGAATTCTACACTCATTCCGTTTCGCTATAAGCTAGGCACACGGAAACTGTGCAGTTTCGATGTGTGTAACAGAAGTTATCACGGTTAAAACGAATTTAAAATACTGATGTCGTACGACTGTTTGCTTTGCCTATTGATTCATTATGACACTACGAAAAAACCACGTCACTTATATAATTACCATGAGTTCAGTTTTGCAATAATCATTTACTTTTATATCTTCACTACAAATCAAAATTGAGACACTAGGTTAGCTGGTTAGGTTAGGTACGTAGTAGGTGTAGGTACATATATGTTTTCCTAAATTAAGTGAGATCGGTATGCTTAGACTCGGTAGTCTAAGCTACGGAAGTGAGTGGATAGAAACAGTCTGCCACGGAAATAGGGACTTATAATATTTGTAGGTTATATTTTGATACTATTCTGTGTACACACACACCCATTTAGACGCAAAATAAACAAATAAATATTTGGGGACAATCTTACACAAATCGACCTAGTCCCAAACTGAGCGAAGGGGTGCTAGGCGACGATATATATTCTTATATACATAATATATATAAATAGGTACTTAAGGTACGTGTAAGATGGTTCCGTAATATTTATTATCATTATTTTTATTATTATTTACATAGAAAACATCCATGACTCAGGAACAAATATTTCTGCTTATCAACTCACAAATAAATGCCCTTACCGGTATTCGAACCCAGGACCTCCAGCTTCGTAGGCAGTGTCACTACCAACTAGGCCAAAGCGGTCGTCAGCTAATTACAATGTTCTATTTCTAATTCAAGTTTCCTATTATGTAACGTTCCTGTCACTATTCCTAAGTCAGCGTTTTATTATGCCATTGCCCCCGATTGCCACCCATTGTTAGCCACTGTCGGTGTCAGAAATAGTTACCTGTCGTTAAAGATATACGAAGTACCATATACGAGTATACTACCTACTTTAGCCTTAATATTACGGTGACGGTTCGCACTGGGCTCGAGTGTTTCGCCGTCGCATGTTGAACGATATTCAGTTTTCGCAGAAGGCCTTCGTTTAATCACTTTCAACAATGTTGAAAAACATCCTGTGCTTTAGGCCCTTTACACACTGCGACTTTTAGCAGCGATGCAGTCGCGATGCTGTCGCGTTGCTGTCGCGATGCTGTCGCGATGCTGTCGCGATGCTGTCGCGATACAGTCGCAAATGGCCCAACTTTATATTGCTGGTGTCGCGATGCAGTCGCGCGTTTCAAAAACGCGCGACTGCATCGCTGCTAAAAGTCGCAGTGTGTAAAGGGCCTTCGAACAACAATCTGGTTACGGTAATAAGGTATGTTGACCTTTCCAACGGGCAAGCAGACTCAATTTATCTTTACTGTTGTATCATATGTCAATTAAACCCGATATGAAAATTGGAAAGTCCAATTAAAGTTATGTTTTTTTGGCATGGTTCGCTTTTTTCGCTTAGCAAGAAGGCCTCATTGATATAGTGAATATAGAGCAACATGAACAAAATTATGTAAAAAATTAATATATTTAATATAAAATTAATATATGTAATACGAAATTAATATAATAAACAAATGGGTAGGAGTGATAATTAAACCTATAAAATAATAAATAAATTATAATACAGTATTTGTAAGGTAAGCTCACGTATTAAATATATAATATTATCTACTTCTTATTAGATTATAAAGTCTATTTTCTTTCACTACGAATATATAAATATAATTATTTAGTTTTTTTTATAATAACTTTAACATTGATTATATATTCTCTTAAACATTCGAAAAAATTGTATCTCCAGGTTTTCTTTTATTTCTACCGTGCTTTGAATATTCCTCTGGATTATTTGGGTTCTTCTTTAGCCTTCATGAAATACGTTATGATGTCGATTGGTAATGGGAACACAATAGTGGAATTCTTCTCCGCAGAGATGGTGTTTAACGTCTGTAACAAAGGTTTTATTTTGGTGTGAAGTATTCTAACTAGTTTTCTGCTACAGAAGTTCCTCTATCGAATTAAACTGATGTCTAACCGAAACACAAACTCAAACTATGCCATCCCGCTCCACGCATTCTCACTAAAGGTAACACCAACCTGCAGATACCGGAGCTGCAGTGCGGCCGGACTGTCTCCGATGACTTCTGAGGCTTCCCGCAGAGCCCTTGAGGCCTTCTGCTCGCCTTCAGCTGCTATGACCTTGGCACGAGCCTCGCGAGCGGCTTCGGCCTCGGCAGCCATAGCTCGCTGCAACTGCACTGGGAGGCGGACGTCCTTGCTGCAAGTTGATTTAGGTTATGGACCAATCAAATTAGACAAACGAAATGTATAGCTTTTATTAGGGGCCGGTTGTCGAGTTTGCTTGGGCGGGTTTTAGCCTATTGTCGGCCTGGATAAAACTGTCAAACTTCCCATTAATTAATTACTACTCATTGGCTCTGGGCAGCGCTGGACCCTCATATGTACCAAATGGACCGGTCCTTATGGAAAACGAAACGTGGGACCACCTCAGCAGCGTTGGGATGACGAAATAAAAACAGTAGCAGGAAACAATTGGCTTAAAGTGGCACACAACAGAGACAAGTGTAAGAAATTGGAGGAGACCTATACCCTGCCAAAGGGATCCCAATAAAAATTGAACCAAAAGAGAGGATATAGCTCAAAAATTTATGAATATTTAGTCTCTAAGAAAAAACGACGTGTAATTTACTATTTTTTTTACGGGAAATAAAAGGTTTTAATAATAATAAAATCAAATCTCGCCAGCCTCTGTTCTTAAAAAACATAATCTGTTTTTCCAAAAATGTCCGGCGAAGTTGATTTTAATAGTTAAAAATCATAATTTAAAAATAAAAAGGCTTGCCGTCTCGATTTTGCTCGACAACAATGTTGCACGCGAATTCCATTAAACCTCTCACAGACAGGCGCGCAATATTAAACTTGTCATTAGCTGCTTAAGACGGCCATATAAAAAAAGACACAGATCCTGAACAGCCAAAACGTAAGATCAGTCAGCTACGACTTATCGCGACTTTTTAGTTTTCTCAAGTACCTTATTTGTGGCGTATTAGGAAGAAGAAAAAATACACTTCTTACGTATTGCCTACTTCCATTGCTTTGCTTAGACAATAATGTACTATTTTATCGACAAAACATTCCATAGTAAACATGCGAAAGGGTGTTTGCTTGTCTATCTGTTACATCTTCAAACCGATTTGGATGAAATTGATTATAGAGATAGTTGGAGTCCCGGGGATAGTTTTGGAAGTCATGTCCTAAGGGGATGAAACAGGGGTGAATGTATGTGGACGTACGATATAAACGCTTCCCACGCGGACGGAGTCGCGGGCAGAAGTGAGTTATAATATAATATAATGATTGAACCTGCCTACAAAACTTCTCGAGAATCGGTTGAGAAATGCTACCCGTAGCCCAGCATCTGGGGATTGGGCCATACGAATGAATTTTGGCCATAGCTAATAACCGTCGTAAAGACAATTTCAAAAACATCTGCCTTTATGATGACACTTTTCCATGAAAAAGTACAAGTTTAGTAAATATAACATAGTGTCTTTCAAGTTGTCCGACTACCGTGACACCTGTCAAGTAGCTGTCAAGAGGTACCTACACCACACGTGAATTTAATAAGCAATATAACTGCCATTTTATAACCGCTTTTTAAAAACTCCATAACGCGTTTAAGTGTTACGTGCCTAGTTGTAAACTGGACCTGTTTCTAACGGATCATTTATGGCCGGCGGGCATTATATTTCGCCGTTTTGTGCCGAGAAAACATAAAAGTGACGCTGGCGATGTTGGTGTTCGCGTGCCGACCTGCGCGGACGCTACGATGATGGCCACGAGTGCCACGAATACGCTCAAAACAAAAACAAATAAATGAACAAACAAGACAATAATAATGTGAACATAACCTTGTGTTCGTTTAACTGTCGGAGCATAAAACGATCCATTGATGACATCAGGCGAATTTGTACTTTCGCTGACGTGGTAGCCCTCCAAGAAACGTGGTTGCTGCCACACGACTTATCTTTTCTAAATAGTATAAGTGACGAGTTCGCTAGTACCGGGACTTCGGCTGTGGATACGTCGGTCGGAATGTTACGAGGCAGGCCCTATGGAGGGACTGCTCTATTGTGGAAAAAGAAAGCTTTTCCGTGTACGTCAGTTATTTCATGTGACAACGCTAGAATCAGTGCAATAAAGTTATCGTCCGGTGGTGTAGATATATTAGTGTTTTGTGTATATATGCCGAATAACTGTATTGATAATTTAACTGAATTTGTGCAATGTGTCAGTGCGATAAGTGCTATAGTCGACGAAAACAGTATCGAAACTGTTTACATACTGGGTGATTATAATGCGCATCCCGGTGAGTTATTCAGTAATGAATTACAAAGTTTTTGTACTGATCAAGGTTGGGTTTACGCAGATTTAATAAAATTGGGCGCTGATTCCGATACTTTTACGTATGTGAGCGATTCACATTTTTGCAGTCGCTGGCTAGACCATTGTTTGTGTTCTACAGCGGGATGGAATTCGATAGATGATGTTTTCGTTGACTATGGCGTTTATTGCTCTGACCATTATCCGCTTGTTGTTAAGTGCAATTTAAATTTAGTTGTGCCCAAGCTGTATAGTTTAGACTTGCCATCAAAATGTAAACAAATAGTCTGGGGCAATAGGACACCTCTCGAGATTGAAAAATATACTGATAAATGTAACGAATTATTAAAAGCTATTGATTTCCCTGACGAACTTAGAGGCTGCTGTGACGGATGCTGTACAAATAATTCAGGGCACCATATTGTTTTGGATGATTTGTATTTCAATATTATTAATGCATTATGTGAGGCATCTATGTACAGTAAAGTTACTACGGCTAATACTGGGAACAAGAAAATAATAGGTTGGAATAAGCATGTTGGCGAAGCCCACAGAGAGGCTAGGGTTTGTTTCCAAAACTGGGTTCTTTTTGGTAAACCTACTACAGGTCATATTTTTAATTTGATGTGTCACAGCAGAAAAGTTTTTAAATCCAGATTGCGATGGGTACAAAATCATCAAGACCAAGTCAAAATGGACATACTCGCTTCACATCATAGGAAAAATGATTTTCGAAATTTTTGGAAATGTACAAAGAAAATGGAATCAAAAACTAGTCTCTCAGTTAATATCAACGGCACTTTTGATGCCAAGGGCATTGCTAATTTGTTTAAGGACCATTTTAATTGCAAGTCATCGGTAGGAGGTTCGGACGGGCTGCCGGTGTTCGACGGTGGGGTAAGGAATGACCCTCACTTACGTTTTAGCTCGAAGGATATCAACAAGATAATACGGGATTTGAAAAGGGGCAAATCCCCTGGTCATGATTATTTGAGCATCGAACACCTGCAGTTCGCTGGTCCTCATTTGCCCAGACTCTTATCTATGTTTTTTAATCTATGTATTGGACACTCATACCTGCCCAGCCATATGACGAAAACGGTAGTTGTTCCTATAATTAAAAATAAAACAGGAGATATATCTGACATAACGAATTACAGACCAATCTCTTTGGCAACAATCGTGGCCAGGGTTCTGGATAGTCTCCTTAGTAAGCAGTTGGACAAATGCTTGCAGCTGCATGATGGCCAGTTCGGCTTCCGAGCCGGCCTGTCCACCGAGAGTGCGATCATTTGCCTAAAAAACACTGTCGAGTACTATACCAGGCGTAGACCACCTATTTATGCGTGTTTTTTGGACCTTTCAAAGGCATTTGACCTTGTAAATTATAACTTACTATGGAAAAAGCTTGATGATGCCAAATTTCCCAGGGAACTAACACGCATATTTAGGTACTGGTACGCGAGCCAAAGAAATAGCGTCCGATGGGGGAACATCTTATCAGACGAGTACGAGTTGGATTGTGGTGTAAGGCAGGGGGGGCTTACATCCCCCAAATTGTTCAATCTTTATGTAAACGAACTCATCGGTGGGCTCAGCAGTACACATGTCGGATGCCACATTAACAGAGTATGTCACAATAATATAAGTTATGCGGATGACATGGTGCTGTTGAGCCCATCAGTGGGGGGGCTGAGAATCCTTATTGATAAATGTGAATCCTATGCTCTAAGCCATAACTTAAAATACAATGTGCGGAAGAGCGAATACATGGTTTTTAAGGCTGGTAATAAGTGCCCTTCACACGTACCACCCATTCGTTTAAACGGCGAAGAGCTAAATAGGGTTCACATTTTCAAATATCTTGGTCACATTGTAACTGACGACCTACGGGACGACGCCGATATAGAGAGGGAGCGAAGGGCGTTGGCCGTTAGAGCCAACATGATAGCTCGCAGGTTCGGTCGATGTACAGCGCAAGTCAAAATAACCCTGTTTCGTGCGTACTGTACATCGCTGTACACCGGCAGTTTGTGGTCGAAGTACACGCAACGTGCCATGAGTGCCTTGCGTGTACAATATAATGACGCGTTCAGGGTGCTGTTGCGACTGCCGCGGTACTGCAGCGCGTCGGGCATGTTTGCGGACGCGCATGTAGACGGGTTTCATGCGACGCTGCGCAAGCGCTGCGCCGCGACGCTCTGTAGGGTTCGCGGCAGCCGCCACAGTCTCCTGACAGTCGTAGCCGATAGATGGGACAGCAATTTAGTAAAGCACTGGTCCTCTCATCATTTAAGTTGTAGGCATAGAACTAATATATTTATTTAAGTACCAAATTGTTACTAACAAGATATGGATTTTTAATTGTCCGAAATAAATGCATTTTATTTTTATTTTTTTTATTTTTTTTTTATTTATTTGTGACCAGTCAGATTTAGTTATACAGGGGTGCTTCTAAGGGACATCAAACATCTCACCACATGTTTTTCTTTTCATATATACGCTCCATGTCGACACATAGTTACATGGAACAACAAAGTGTAAACAGTTACAAAGTGTAAACTTTACATATTGTTATTAATTTTTTTATTACTCACCTATCACACAGATCTATTTTATTTATTCCATATTATTTGCAAGTTTTATTTATTTATTATTATTATTCCTTCTAATATTTCACCAGCATCGTGACCCGAGGTGCTGGCAGAATATCAGTGCTTGCTCACACGAGCAAAGCATATCTGAGTCAGTAGCTTTTTGGCATTATTGCAACGCACAAGTACCTACTATGTCTTAGTTTTAATTTATAATTCTTTTTCCGTTCCACAGTTGTTGTACTTGTTCTTTTATCGTTGTTTTTTCTGCTTCTTTTTTTTCTGTATTTATTTTATTTTGTTGCAAAATGCCAAATAACGAACTTATCTATTTATCTATCTAGTCTATAAAATCAAAACGAGCAAAAAGGGAACAAAACCGTTATTTTGGTTATCGATTCCGTAATTCTCAGTCATATAGAATTTCCTCATTTCTTTTAATTAATTAGTAACTGTACCTTTAAAGTTTGTAAATTCAAAACCTTGCTAGTTTGGTCCAAGAATTTCAATACATGAGAATAATACGCCGAGGATCAATCGATATTGACCAACACCCCTAGGAAAGCTGGATGTCAGGTAGTGTGTTTCAATGCCAATCATGGCATACATCTAGATTTAATTATAGATATGCACCGGAATATCCTTTTGTACCTAACCTAATATACATTATAACATTAACTAAATTAAATTAAAGCTAAGTTAAATCTAAAAAAGGCCCTCGAGGCATGGTACCGAGGATGCTGGCGGCATTTCCTCGCTGAATTGCAATGCTGATGCTTGTATATACCTACTTTAGAAAATAAATAATTATATTTATACTTAAATCCATGTCTAAAGAATAGAACATTATACCTTGTTTTATTAATCAAAATATACATTAAATGTGTCTAAGATTGATATACATTTATCCAGCTACTCGGTCCTGTTAGAATATCAGCGATGTGGCTTGCAATATCATTATGATGCTGAGCCAACGACAGACGGTTATTGATCTCTTACTTTCAGTGTAATTTTAATTAAGTACCTACTGTCTCAAATCGCATGTGTGGAAAAAAACACTTAACAACTTTTACTGTATCATGTTAATGTCATCTATGTGGATATGTATAAAGTGTTTATCTATCTAATCTATCACGTACTTAATGTACGTTAGGTAGATCTAAATGATAATATTTATCTGAAAAAATGACAGTTAAACTGTCTTAAAGTACGTTCGAAACCTTACGTGATTACCCCTCATTCCTACTAGGTATCGCCCCAAAAGTTGGGACGGATTCGTAATAATAAACTGGCTGGACTCATCTCATTCACTGAATTAGCTGCGCTACGCTCGTAGCTGGTCCCGTGGTTTCCCGCTAAGTAGCGAAAAGGCTAGACGGGTTACTGTCACTGTATATTTGGTATTATATTTTTAGTAGTAAATTTTACAGTAACCAGCATTACTATACTTGTACTTTTCCATTTAGATGGAGCACTCTACTCATAAGACGCGTGAAAGCCGAAACACGTCAAAAAGTTATGTTAAAATACAGTAACTTTTGTTCTACGAGTTTACAAAATTTCCTACTGATTACCTAGCTACAAACCTAACTAGTCAACAGACGTCACGCTCACGACTGTCGTGCCTTGCCCATAGATCGATATTAGTCCCGTAAGACTGGTAGTTAATTAACTATTGAGCAGGTTAAGTAATTTGTGACGGCTCGAAAATTGCAGGGTGGAATAATTAATGTGGGAATGCGTGGTGTTGTCCCTAGGCCATTTTATTCTGATTGTTTATAATGGGTTTTTAACTAGTGGTATCCATATCTAAAAGGTAGACCAGAGGCTTATGGTATCACTAGCTAATTAGATTACTAACATTTCATGGAATTCTCGATCGAAAAGTACGTTACATAAACTCCAAGTGGTTTCACTTCAGTTCTTAGAGAATACTAGTTACGAACATATTGATATTACTACTAAAAGTAGTGTTTTGAGGGAGTAGTCAATTGGCTTGCATTGAAAGTAACGTACATTACTTTCAATGCAATACCTACGTTTACATTACTTATACTTTAGTACTTAGATCGGGCCATTCGAATGTCAGAGTATGCCTTTTGGTGTTAACAAAGCTCTTGTTCCCACTAAGTGACATACTAAAATAACTTGACGTCTATCTAGGGGGGTGATACAAATGTCCTGCGTATCCAATATAATAACGGGTTCAGGATGCTGTTGGGGTTGCCCCGCTTCTGTAGCGCATCGAGTATGTTTGCGGAGGCACGTACTGATTGCTTCAGTGCGATAATACGCAACAGAACTGCCTCCCTGATGCGCCGCGTGTGTGTCAGCTCCAATAGCCTCGTGCGCCTGGTGCTGGAGTCTCCTGCCTGCGCTTTGTGGAAGCACTGGGACTCGGTGCATATGGAGGCGAGAGGCTCTTTATATAAAATTGTTTAATATTTAGATATAAATAACTTAGGATAAGTAAATGTATAAGTACTAACACTATGGACATGGTCTGAAATAAATAATTTGAATTGAATTGAATTGAATTGAATTGAAATGTTCAGAATGTTCTGTGGCTCGCCTTCTTTTAACATGCCTATTGTAAATTAAACTATGTACCGAGTACAATCAGCATCAAAACTGGTCAAACGAAGATGTCAAAAGTCTTTATTAAAAGGGAATAAGAGCTTTTGAAGACGTCAACTGCACAGTTACTTTTGATGCTGACTGTACATCCGTGGCAGCTTTGGAGTTCGTGACAAGAATGTCGCTTTCGTTAGTTCGGTCACATCTGTTGCAGGCCACGGGATCCGACTACGGAGGAAATTTATTCCCTAGGCCTTTGGCCAGGGCATGGCATCCGTGCCTTGGCCTCGTCCTCGACGTCCCTCGAGCCCGCGGCAGACCTAAGAAGTCATGGCTGGATGTCGTGAAGGCCGACATGAGCAAAACCTGGCTCTCAAAGGAAGACGCCCAGGATCGCGCGAAGTGCAATGTGCGAAATAACCAGAGCTGGGCACCGTTAATCCAATGGAAACTCCGGTAACCGCTAATCCGTTACATAAAACCTCATTAATCGTTAAAGCGTTAGATTTTAGAAAATTTTACGGCAGTTGAAGTTAACGTTAACTCGTGATAAAAGTTGCGTTAGTCAGTCTCACTAGCTAGACCATATTATTGTATTGTCATCCGCCTTACATAGTTTACTAAAGGGTCTAGCAGGCTACGCTAAGGAGAGTGGCCCCCGACGAGGGATTTGGTGATCCTTTCTGGTGGTGTACTGGCAGGTCCTAAGAACACTCCATGCTTAATATCAGTCCTCGATCTTCTTTTGTTTTCGAGTAATTTAGGATAATATAAAAAATACAGGGTGCCATTTAAAGTGTCATATTAGGTAAATTGTTCAAGATAGAGTAACCAAACAAAATCATCATTAATAAAAATAGAATTGGCTACCAAATGCATTTATTCAACCAACATCATGTCCTTAAACTTCCTTAAAAAAAACTCCTTTTATTTTTGTTTTCATTTTTTATTACACTTTTCGCGGAGGTACACCTACAAAAAAATATCGTAACAAGCCACCCAATGCCTACTACATACACATATAAAAATATCTTCAAAAATCTTCGTGCGTCATGTCAAAAAAAAAACAATCGTCGAACAAGTAGATACCACCATATATTTAAAGTACCAGTGCAGTGTGTAGATAAGTCAGTATGTAGGTATACTGGTATACGGTGTCTTTTAATGAACCTTTTTTCCTAAAAAATATTTATGAAAATAAAAGAATTTAATACTCTTTTCTAATCTTTTACTATTTCAAACAGTGGGCCTGTGCATATGCGGCAGTATAAGTCGGCTAAATCAGTTTCAGTTGAATTGCATATGAAGCAGTATTTATGCGTAGAAATAACTCGAGGCATTCTAACATCAAATCGGTCCTCTGAATTACTCACAAAATCATCATCATCGGATACATTATCATCGGAAGCATCAGAGCTTGCAGACCAAAACTCAGCTTCGCCATGTGCTGAGCTGCTAGAAGTAGTTGGTACTACTTAATGTTTATACACCAAAAGTCGACACTTACCACACAAGACATCATTGATGTTAACTAATTTATTAGTGCATTTGCTGTATAACTCAGCTTCATGCCCAGTTTTTATGTGTTTTATCTTCCCACCGATATTTTTTAATGCTTTTTCACAGGACTTACACTTCATGACTTGCATTTTCCTGTTTTTCCAATCATCACCACAAAATGCAAAAAACAAAGGCAGAACACGTGTCATATGTTATCAAGATTGACATGTCATCGTAGATGTATTCTAAATAGGTTCATTAAAAGAGATTGTATACCTACATACTGACTTATCTACACACTGCACTGGTACTTTTATTATATGGTAGTATCTACTTGTTCGACGGTTGTTTTTTTTGACATGACGCACGAAGATTTTTGAAGATATTTTTATACGTGTATGTAGTGGGCATTGGGTGGCTTGTTACGATATTTTTTTTTGTAGGTGTACCTCCGCGAAAAGTGTCATAAAAAATTAAAACAAAAATAAAAGAAGTTTTTTTTTAAGGAAGTTTAAGGACATGATGTTGATTGAATAAATGCATTTGGTAGCCAATTCTATTTTTATTAATGATGATTTTGTTTGGTTACTCTATCTTGAACAGTTTACCTAATATGACACTTTAAATGGCACCGTGTATTTTTTATATTATCCTAAATTACTCGAAAACAAAAGAAGATCGAGGACTGATATTAAGCATGGAGTGTTCTTAGGACCTGCCAGTACACCACCAGAAAGAATCACCAAATCCCTCGTCGGGGGCCACTCTCCTTAGCTTAGCCTGCTAGACCCTTTCAATTGGATTGGACTTCACCCACACTCATTCACAAGATTTGGCCCACACTGCAAGTTATTAAGTTTTTATAAAGCTTGTAAAAAGAACTTCGTATTTAAATCACAATAATCAAATCCCTCAAAACTATATTACTACTTCACCGGCCGTAGTCACGGATGAATCATAGGGGGATAGCGAACAAATTTATTCGCAGTTTTATCTGTCACACACGCGCCGACACCAAAGTTTCGTTTAACTCGCGACACTCGACTCTTTGTTTGTTTTCTGCATCTGTCGTTAGCGGCTAGACTAGCCGTGTGATGTGAAAGACCGAACGACCCGAAAGTTCTCGCCAGAACGTGTCTTAACGCCGCTGCACTATCGGCTTAGTCTTGATTAGCGATTGACGGACTCATAGATAGTTAACGAAAGTTAATGAGACCATTAACCATTTTTAAAGTTAACTTGAAATGTTACTAATAATGTTAACTTCATTAATTTACGATTAACGAGTTAACGCCCACCTACAGCAATAACAGCTGGGCTGCAGACAGTAAGCTAAACAGAAAAATGTACTCACATTTCGACTCGCTCCACCTTGATTCCCCAGGCTTCCGTTGCCTCGTCTAACGAGATCTGCATGTTGCCAGATAACGTCTCCCGCTCGCTGAGGATCTCGTGCAATGGCCGGGTTCCCATTGTATTCCTCAGAGTGGTTTGTGCCAAGAGCCTATATATGTACGGATAGTATTAAACCTTCTTCATTATACCATCGTAAATGAATAAAACCTATTTTAAACATGGAATTACTTAGTATGTCATCTTCTATAAAATTGTATAGATTCGTATTTCAAAAACTGATTGTTTGACTTTTTTGTTAATTTTACGTGAAATATGCATTTTTTGCAGTGATCTGAATAGTAGAGGTAGTGGCAATTCAGGGTAAATGAACTCAAACAATGCTTGACATGCCTTGGAATTTCGGGGTTTGTGTATTTTTCAATTAAAATTTTCTGTTAATTGCAAGTTTTTCATTGAAATAAAACAATCCCGCAAAAAAAATTTTTTGCATATCTGCTATCAGTGTATATTTATTTTTGATGTGTTGAGTCAGAAGCAGGAAAAATTATCTAGAGAAGCTATAATAACCTTGAATTGCAATGGTGTCGATTATTTTAAAGCAAAAAAACTGGCGCAGTTGGTAGGATCACTTACCGTGTGGAGTGGTGGGCGTTTTCTACGTTGGCAATGGAAATAGTGGCATTTTGCACTCTGTAGTAGACTACTGCGTCTACCGAAACCGTCACTGAATCCTTAGTTAGTACCTGATTGGAAGAACATTCTTAGTGTATAGAGGTGAAACATTTATAAAAAAAGAATTATTCCATGTTTCCGTATTGTTGATTAAAATTGGCAAAACGTGATACATAGGTAGGATGTCCTGGTGTCTTGGCCATCAATCTGTGCATCTATATATTATATTGATGGCGTGTCCTTCATGTCTGGCGTTATTTTCGTCAAAGCTGACACCTATCAGGTTACAAGGGGATACTGGGGCAAATAAACTGCCCTCTATTTCATCACCTTGATCAAAAGGCGATTACTGAACAGTATCGTTTATTAACGATTACCGAGTTGATTATTATCAACTATTATCAACCCAGCTGTGTAGTGTTAAATAATTGGCTGATCTCATCCATACTAATATTAATATATTAATGTATATTAATAAGTAGATCGTGTCTCAAGGGAGCAAAATTATACTATGGCGAGGGCTGTATATAGGTGTTGAATCCTGAATGAAATGAAAGATTCTACTATATAATCTTGAGCGTAGAGAGGGAATGTTGAGCGCAACAAAGGATTCAAATGTTTGCGCCCAAGACGTAAATAAATTTGCTTCCGATTGACACATACTGCTTTTCACACCTTCTATGAGGAAAATACAAAAATGTAGGCCAAACATGATTCTGAATAGCAGGATAAGGGAAAAAAGTACAAGTTTGATCCCTCGTTTCAGGGCAACAATGACTCTTTCCTGTATAGCTGGTATGAAATAAACATAGGTACAATTAGTCATGTTATAGAGTTCTTACCTCTTGCGGTGGAATGTCGTATGTGCGTGTTCTAAGATCCACTCTCGCATAAGTGTCGATGCACGGTAGTATGAAGAATATACCTGGAGATAACTTTTACTCAGTCAACGTTGCTTTCAACTACTATAACATCTCCTAGTACTAGTCACTACTAGTAACATCTACGTTCACTACTAAAGCTTTCAATCACACTCAAGCGCCATCGGCCCTGATTTGGCACCCTGCTTTCCGTCCGGGTTTGTTTTCTATTCAAAACTTGCAGCGATTTGACGTATTTTCTTTGAATGTCGTTAACCTCTTCGTCGCCCACGACGCATATATCCGCACCGCAGGTTCCACGCAAACAAGGTTAAGTATAATCATGCTCGCTACGCCCAGTTCTTGCGATTCACTTAAGTCATGACCGGTTCCATTTGTAACATATTTAACGTTTCTTGGGGAATTAACAACATTAAAAATTTGCTTTTTTTGTATAAACTTAGTACGTACGTATCCAAATCCAAAAGAGGCGTCTGTTCTCATTTTTTTTGTAAAATTATGCATTAAATTGTAATAAAATCGTGCCAATTAAAAAGGATAAATATTTTTTATACCTTCGTAAAGTAAAGCATTATCGCCTGCCTGATGGTAAAAAGACACCGTAATCTATCGTCGCTTGCAACTCTAAAGCTACATGCCCATTACCGACCCTCTTCATTCGAGAATTCACTGTGTCGACAGCTGGAGGTAAATCACCTCTCAACACAGCACGTCCTCGGGAGCTCTGGATACCTCACTCACCAACAGTACCTCCTCACATACCCGCTTTGCAAGTAGTGGTGCTAAAAAGGCTGTGATATTCTGTAAGGCGGAGGTACTTCCCCAGTTGGGCTGCTCCAAATATATATTTGCGATCTGATATTTCGCTGTGCCCTACCTCTCCGAAATCCGGATACTCGTATCCAGATAATCGATGCAAAATAAGCATCATAAGTTATTGTTTTTAAACGAGGACACTAGAAACAGGCATTTAAC
Organism: Epinotia demarniana; assembly: GCA_945867215.1. Taxonomy (NCBI): domain Eukaryota; kingdom Metazoa; phylum Arthropoda; class Insecta; order Lepidoptera; family Tortricidae; genus Epinotia; species Epinotia demarniana. Next base: position 58,137,254 of record OX244259.1, read on the forward strand.
TTATCGAGTCGATCTAGATACATATCTTACTTAGAACATGTTGCTCAATACTGAAATGTACTATTCAATTCAATTTTGTTACTTGTTTACCGCTGTGAGCAAATTTTTTAAGTTGTCAATTATCGACTAGCTTTTTCTTTAGAACTAATATTAATCACAACCTTAATTATAATTACATTATACAACTTACCGGTTTTGACAAAAAAGTGCGAAACTCATTACGTGCCGATAACCTTGAAAAACTGATTAAAAAAATAAGTGTACTCACATGTCATCCGAAGCTATGTTTTTTTACACTGTGCTACCTTACTATTTATATACATAAACATATTATACTTATGCTTAGCTCATTTTCATATAGAAACTTTTAAAATAAAGTAACTAATTTATGTACATTCGTATTAAGCATACATATATCATATGTCACAAAATGTTACTGAGTTCGGCCAACCCAAATTCACTTCGAATTCCTAAGAATGACAACAGAGTGATGATGATACTATTTAATATCACCAATACATTACATAATACAAATAGTGGTTTGTGTTAAAACTAACTGTGTCAGCAGGTACTATGTAGGCTCAAAAGTGTTCCTACTTGAGTTTCTACAAACTGCTCTAAATATTACTCTAACTTGTGCTGATTGACAGTAAATCGTAAACCTTCATCCTACACTAAACAAGTAAGAAAGTGCGAGAGGGAACCACATACACACGATTAATCTAGCTAGACCGCTACTTACATGTAGAGCTATCAAGTACATGTATAAGGGCCAATAAACTTCTTTCTGTCTAGTTGGCAAAGTTACGTCTGTAGATCACTTTTTAAAACGGGGGCTTAAATTCACAAATTGTATGGTTATCCTGAGATTTTTAACTCCATACTCTGAGCATTGTTGTAGTTGAGGTGCCCAAATATGTTGCCGCCATCTATGATTGACGAAAGGAGTTATTTATTTCTGTACACATCTAATAAAAAATGCTGTGCTCCGCTACACAAAAAAACTTACTCTGTAATCTAAGAAAGTGATTGAGCTTCATTACAAAGTCTGGAACTTCTAGAAATACAGCATTTACATATAATGGAAACAAATGGGTGTATTTTCCCGGGGAACTAAAATTATCGCAAATACCTTATACTTAGCTTATATGTATATTAGGTATTTCATTCAATTCATGACACAGTTTATTACATACTTTAAAGTAATAAAATAAAATAATATATTTAATACATTATACACAGGTAACAGGCGGGAAAACCCCTTTTTTATAAATATGTAACCTAAAACAATTACATATATTATCAAAAAGGGGTTTTCCCGCCTGTTACCTCCAACTTCTTAACACTGGTAACAACGGGGAACCGAAATGCCCGAGGAGAGAATATAAAATATACAATACAAATAATGTGACATATAATATTTTTTAATGTAATTAATAATTGCGTATTAAACAAAGAACCAGGCGGGCTTGATTCCAAAACTCTAGTGCTAATCGAACCTTACTTACCCCAATCAACGAGGATCTGGTTTGTGTAAAAACAAGTTACTTACATAACACCTACAATTGACGGAGTCTCAACATAGAATGACAACTGGGTTCCACATAGGTTCGACAATTTTTTGGTTTGAGTCTTTATCCGCATAAGTAACAGCGTCTCCTCTTCTAGGGGGTTATTTTTGAGTCTCAGGTATCTGAGATCCAAAAATAACCTCCTCATATTTAATATTGTTAAATATGTACCTAAGCTCGTGATTTCCCACAGGAAAGCGACTTTTGTTTTTCCGACTGTGTATGAACCATTTAATTCTGAGGTACCGCCAATTGTTTTAGGACTAAAGAATTGTGGTCGAATACAAACTCTTCGTTAATTGGTGTAATATGGCAACACATGTCCGAAGCGAATTTGATTAAGCGGTGCAATGTGTCTACCGCATATCGCCAACTTCGTCTGTTCGTGTATTCCCCTTTCTGTCACTCGACTATGCTTGTTCTGTTTTTAAAATATCTATATTAATAACAATAAGTATAACAGTTTCTTACTTATCCTACACACACATTACATTTAGATTCTAGACTACACAGCAAATACATAAAATCGCATTATAATACACAAACAGTTAAGTGAGCTAATGCGCTCATTTTAAACTATTTCATATTTGTACTCATCCAGGTGTATTATCTATTTTTTATTAGTAGTAGTACTGTACAACAACAAATTACATATATATTTCTGCTTAGAAAAGCTCCCATATGTTGCATACAATATTCAAGTGCAATAGAGATACACGAACGACGCGGTGCAACAATACTAGGTAGTTATGGTAGAGATTATTTAAAATGGCCGATATTTTATGAAACTGTAATTTTAATTGGAATCTTCTACCATAGTTCGTAGAGTAGCTTTTTGGATGGACTACACTGATGTCATTCAGCTAACTCAAATAATCTCAAGTACACATATTTTTCAGCTGGTGATAAGTTGCTTGTACCATAAAAGAGTGCTTGTGTTTGCTTTTGTGCAATTTTGAATTCGATTTTTCACTTTAACAGTGACAAGTTCACCACCGCACATTTTTTTGTAAAAAAAATTTAATGTTTGACCTATATTCAAAATATATTTACACGTTTGCTAGGGAGAGTCACTCATTTAATTAATAGTTTAACGGATATTTTATTTTTTATTTCTTGAATACATTTCCATAAATAGAGACATTTACAAAAACTTTGCATAAAGTTTCAAAGTGTATAAATTTCGATTCATTCTCATTGGTTTTCAACCTGGAGTGTGATCTTGAATTGAGATTTTATTATTTTATTTTCCTATTATTACGACGTATCTCTGTGTTTTCTATTACTCTAATTTAATTTAAACCTGATATGTTTTCCTCTTTAAATCACGTGTTTCACTTTATAATCACACACATTGTTGATTCATGTGTATATACAGTCTAAACCTTATACACGGTAATAGGGAACAATTCAATTTGTTTGAGAACAAGTTGATTATATCATCACATTCATTTCAATAAATCATTTTCACCAGTTCGTTTAAGCCTATAACTATCAAAATCTATCTGACATAGATATAATCTATAAGAATATTTGTCTAAATTTAATAAACGGTACTTCAACATACAATTTTTTATTATATACTTGCATTTGTTCAAAAATATCCATCATATCAATCTATCATATTTGTTATCACATTCATTTCATTTATCACATATTTACATTACATTTAAGAGCCTTAATATCGTTTCGAAAATGATCATGCGGAGCTTTCCAGAAGTATATATCCGGTCCAAATTTACACGTGCCTTTTTTTCCTTTGTGTTGTGTAACGGCGGTGAACCAGTCGGTCGTATGGTGACAAATGGTGCTGATTTACGACTGGAAAGGTCATGTTGACCGGTCTAAAAGCCAGGACTAGCGGAGGTCGCATGTCTAACGTACCGGGGCCTTTCGCGCCGCCTGATAGTAGACGGCCGAGGCGGAATATGACAGCTCTCTCGTATTCTTGTACGACCTATAAAAAAATAAAATATTAAAAGGTCTGAATACTAAGGCCTAAGAGGGAGCTGATTGAAAGATTCGACCGAGCAAATGGTTCCGATAACTCAATTGGTAGCGACTGGCCGCGTGTGCCAGAAGGTCGCAGGTTCGTAAGCATCATTTTTTAGGGTTCCGTACCCAAAGGGTAAAAACGGGAGCCTATTACTAAGACTTCACTGTCTGTCCGTCCGTCTGTCTGTCACCAGGCTGTATCTCAAGAACCGCGATAGCTAGACATTGGAAATTTTCACAGATGATGTATTTCTGTTGCAGTTATAACGACAAATACTAAAAACAAGATACAATTAATATTTAAGGGGGGCTCCCATACAACAAACAGTGTTTATTTTTTGCCGTTTTTATAGACAACGGTACGGAACCCTCGGTGCGCGAGCCTGACTCGCACTAGGTCGGTTTTTTTAGATTTTTGCATTAACTTTAAAGGACCATGGGCAATAGGGACCAAACACCAACAGAACTGAGAGTTAAGTCATTTAAAAGGACTGCGCATATTCTTTATTTCCTTCTTGGGCATGGTGGAATTGAAGAACTGACATATTCATATTTGATTCAGTGGTCTAATTGGTCTATGAGAAGACGGGTGTCATTTGGAGAATACACCTTATTCTCTATTTAATCATCCCGCGGCTCATCTAAGCGACATAATTACTGGCATTCTGCTTCAAATATAAACTCAAAAAGGGAAAATAAAACAAACAAAAAAAGTTATAAGATAACAACTTGCTGTGTTGGTTTCTGGTCCATATTGAAAATGCTGTACTAAAACGCGTATAATTTTTTCACTTCTTTGAGATAACTCGATGTGTCACAGCATCTTTGGTCGCACGCTTTACGCACGGTTTACGCTTGGTGACTACAAATCGCGGCGTCTAGATCTGTTTGTGGGTGAGGTGACGATAAACCAAATTACAGAATAACTAGCGGCGCTGCAAGCATACATCCAAAACACGAAGTGAATTTTAGGTCTATCTTACTCGTAAAACAGAGGAGGTAAATTTTCGCTCCAAAAGCTGCCGTTCTGTCTTTTTTATAACTTGAAACTACTTATTATAATTTGTAATCTTCCGGACGGGTAAACTATACGGCCTTCTATCGACTTTCATTTCAAGGCTATTGAGTTCCTTTACTAGGTATATTCTTGAAGCCAATTAGCAGCGGCTTGTGTACTTCTTTTTTACCTTTGAACGAACACCACCTCATTTCATATACCATTACAATTTTAACGGACGAATTTGTCTCCATAATATTTTTCTTTTATCCAGGATATCAAAGGGATAATTGGAATAATTTTTTCATCTCTCCTGTTCTGAAAGTTGAGTTTTCATGGGTATATAGCCGGTTGGAAAATTGCGTGTTCTCCGCTAGGGTGGAAAGTATTTTTTTTTTAATTGGTAAGATCAGCCACGGAGTCGAATACAGTATTAAAATAAAAGCTTTTCACAAATCGACAGTCAGCTATAGGTACCTACATTAGTCTAGATTAATCGCGTCGCGGCCTACTCGATCACAATTTAAGTCGTGTAGTCTAGTAGGCCGTGGCATAATGTAGCCAGTGCGAAGAAGTTGGATATTGGATAGTACAATTATTTTAATTATTTTCCTCCCAGTCGAAATGAAAAGTAGTGTTTAACTCGGGTGAAATTACCCATTTGACCCTCGAACTATTGGCGCTCTCACTTCGTTCGAGCGCCAGAAATATCTCGGATGCAATGGGTCACTTTCAACCCTTGGTTAACAATCTACTATACACAGTTCGATCATTAAGTGCTTTCCAAATACTACGATGTAAAAGTTTGTGTTTGAAAATGTATTTCCTTGAAACTGCATCACGATTAACGAATGTTTTTCTTATGTTATATTACGAATTAGGTACTGACAGTTCATATGTAGAAATATTCACTATCTACCCAGGCACCCCAGGCAGGTAAGTACCTATATTAAATGAAAGTTGTTAACTTTATGCAGCGAAAATTTATTAAATAAGTATTATGACTTATGAGAATGCACTTAATTCAGTTGCCACCAATATATTGAAAAAAAATTGGTGCTTTTACTTAGTTTCCTGTTATGGTTTTACTTTACGTTTGTCTTTTTCAGTGGTGTTAAAAAGGGAAATTCTGTCGATGTGAAAGTATTTATTTTAATTTTAAATACACGTAAATACGTACACCTATTATGTTACAACGATATTTATTCACACATTCTTAAGATTGGCGCAGTGGCTGTGTTTGTGTGTGATTTGATAGTCTATAAAAAACTATTTATGAAACGTTCGTAATGTCTAGGGTACATATTAGCATTTATTAAATTATAATTAATGATTGGACCCCAACTGGAGACCTCAGAGCTGGCGCTTACCTCTCGCAACGATTTTCCATTGCGATTCAGAGAGGTAATGCTGCCAGCGTAATGGGGTCCATGCCCCAGTCTGATTTCCTAGAGGCGGTATTCTTTTTAAGACTTCCCGTTTTATAATTTTCATTTTTAGTTAGAGCCAATTGTGTTTTTTATTATTATTACGAGTATTATCTTGTATTTATGCTTAAGCTAGCTTTAATTTTTATTAATGATTAATAAAATAAAATAAAATTTTCATAAAATACATACAAACTTTTGTAAAAAAAAAATTGTAGCACAGTTCCCGTGTGTAGATATTTATTTATATTTCTTTTTCAACCGGATATTTACCGCAACTGTTTTTTGCTGCAAAATTGTGTCATGAAACGGGGACCTATAACTTTTTTTTTTCAAAATAGTTGTATGGTAGTAGTAGGTTGAGGTAGTTTTAATAAATATTTTCGGTGTAAAGTCTATGCTTTGTCCAATATAATTTACACAGATTCCTCGAACAACGTATAGGGCAAAGCGGTGCATATTTATAGTATTCCGAATCAGAATTTAAAATGTAGATGATAGTTACTAGTTACAAATGTTGATTAAAAAAAAAATATTAACCTATTACTGTTTTTATGCATTATATTTCAAAGTGTGATAGTATCATAACCTGTCATTTATTTATTGCTTGGCGAGGTTTAAAATATTTTTATTATTTTGTGCACTTTACAATATTAACAGCGTTTGGAGATAATGTTATTATCCTCAAACGTTATTAATATTGTCAAATAAAGCACCTTTGTCTTTGTCTTGAATTCGCAAATAGCACCTTGCAAAATTCGCTGTCGCAGCAATCCTCAATTCGATATACTTAGGAAAACTAACAACTTTATTATGTTAATTTGTTTTTTTTTTTTAATCTGTCTATTTTAAATTTTACGTTGACACATTGGACTAAGAAAATTTAATACGTACCTTGAAACAGACGAAGAGTGAAAAGGGCATCGTCAATACGACGAGCACCCATGCTAGTCCGATAAGTATCTTGCCGCACGTTTTAGATTCGGCGTCGTTGTCGTCGTTAGCTATAACAATAAGAGTCATGTCAAAAAACCTTTTGAAAAATATCAGTTAAATGGTTAAGTAGCTGCGCAGTTGAAAAGCACAAGTTGCTAAGTCACTCTGTCCAAAATGACATGCATGTGCATTCAGTTATTAGATACATGCATTTAAAAAATGCCAAGTCACTTCTTATTATTAATTCTGACACTCGACTGTACGAAATCATAATATTTTTTTGGTACCGGCCTTTATTTGTTCTTTTACGTTCAAAATTTCCAATTTTTAACAACCTTTAATCTATGTATCCGTCGCTTCGTTATCTAAAAACGAATCTCTAAACTGTTACACTTTGCTATTAACGGCAACTCTTTAAAAATCAAACGCGCACTCGAAACTTACTTGACGTGATTGTCGGATACAAATTTTGTCTGCTGGACATTTCTATCATAATGCCATTCGTTTTTATCCGTAATTGGTGCGTATCCTGCCACCAGTGGCCATTTACTGACCGGCGTGCTCGCTGCCGTCGATTTATAATTCACGAGAGAACTACCAATGTGTTTTACGTACAGTGACATTATTAATAAAATAAACGGCCGTTTACACGTTCTAATTTTAGAATTCGCCTATATAATAATGATCCACGGAGTTTAAATTTTAATAAAAACGCCAACGAAATTAAAATTTGAACATTCGTTTTTTCAATTAGGAAAGCTCTTTTTAATACTCACCGTCGCTAACAACGACCGTGGTAGACTCAGAGTACCGCGCCAGTGTTACGACGAACGCCGAACGAAGGACTGTTGGGTGTCCATGGTCCTCCTGGGTTTTATACCTACGCCATCGCCAGCCTAAGATGCGCAGATGCATGCCTCTCTCGGAACTGCATTTAATGTGCGTGGTAATCGAATGCACTTACTACCTTATTGCACCGGTAGTCAGCGCTAAGCATAGACAGTTCTAGAAATTTCCGTTGAGAAAATCGATAGGCGTTTTGAATTCAGGAGTAACGGTGGGGGTGGGGACATATGGGCTTTTCTACAGGTGTGTAGTGAGGCGTTTTGATTTTCATGCTATTAAAGTCATGGCGTCATCAATTCGGATAAAATATCTAACCACACGTCCATAAACTACATACTGCATTTTGCATGTGCATTTTATATACTTTTTTACAATTGCTCGAAAAGGGTTTCATGCACGCGCAACCATACAGAGTAACAATAGCCTACATTTATTATATGTGTCACTTATGCGCTTGTCATACAGCAAGGAGGTTTTAACTTATTAAAGACGATAACCTAAACCAAACATATGTGTGTAAAAATATGTATGGTGAATTTAAATCGTGGTATTAGCCTTACGCGCCTTTTTTTGTTGCCATAAGAATTTAACATAATCTCGTTAGTGTTTATTTCATTCCACCTACCAACATTCGATATAATTTTCATTAGCTCTATTATTCGGATAACTAATCGTGTTTAGCATAATTATTTGCTGGGCCTAATTTTATACCTTCTAATGTTTCCTAATACTAAACCTGAAGTGTAAAATATGATGGTGTTTCCATTTGTGACTAAGTCTAATGTGCCTAATGATTACTACGTTTAATGAACACTACACCAAATTTCATCGGTATACTCTTGCTTGCCAGAATTTCATTTGCCCGAATTTTATCTGCCATAATATTCAACTGCCATAATGTTGTTTTCTATAATTTTGTATGCCATACTAATTGTTTACCATATTAATTATATGCCAGAATAGGTTTTCCATAATATCATATCAATAATCTCATTTTCCATAATCATTGTAATCCATAACTATCACAAGCCATAATGTCATTTGCCATCCATCTCAACATCCATAATATTCATATGTAATAAAGTACACGTATTGCAGTGTCACAAATAAATAAAAAATACCTCGAACCTATCCGCGATCCGAGTCGGTTTTGCCACGAAGTAAAAATAAACTTTTCTCTGAGATTACCCAATGCCAAGATAGTGGTGTATCGTAGGCAGTAGGCAACAGGGGCTTAGTGGCAAAACCGACTCGGATCGCGGTTAAGTTAGAAGACGAAAGCGGGAGCTTTGCTCCCGCTTACGTCTTCGAGGTTATTTTTTTTATTAAAAAGCGGAAAAACTAACAAATTAACAAAGATGAATCTGAATGCATGTTTAGTATGGCGTTTAAATATTCTATGAAATAATATTATTGCAAACAATAATCTGGAATACAATACGAATGGCATTCGTATCATTATGGCATCCAATATTCGGGTAAACAAGAGTATGTCAATGAACTATTACGGTAAACGGAACATTCGGGCAAATGAAATTTGGGCAAGCGAAATTCAGGCAAATGATTATTATAAGTCGGGCAAACAATAGACAACCAATTTCATCACAACTATCCAACACACTTGACCTTTGCTCGAATGTATCACTAGACCACCTAATGCATTTTTCTTCGAAACAGTGAACTTTTCGGGTTTTCTTAAAAATCGTATTCATTATTTATTCTACGTCCGATTCGTTATTTTCTTCACTTACACTTTAATAAAATAACATTCCAATTGCAAAAATCTTCTTAAAAAATAATCAAACGGTTGTGATTATATTTATGACTTGGTATAAATCCGCTGCCTTGGTATAAACGACGGATTGGTATAACAGAAAATGACTCTAAAATGAGCGATACTTATGCGAAAAACTTTTTTCTGGAATTAAAAACTCCTCTGGACATCGGATTATTTAGGTACGACGACGAGCGAAGCGAGGAGGGGTGTTAGGAAGAACTGCGACCCTGCCGAATCCTAACGAATCAACTTAACACGAAAAAAAAGTATTACTGAGAATTCGGTCATGAGAAATTAGACATTATGAAAATCTGGGATAATGACATTAGGGCTAAAATAGTTAGAAAATGAAGATTCGGGTTTGTGATTTTAGAGACTTAATAATAAGGTAAAGTCATTATTAGGCATTGGAATATCAGGCCTAGGAAATAATCTGTTAAATAAAATTAATTTTATTGAAAATTCGGTCATGAGAAATTAGACATCATGATAATTCGGGATACTGTCATTAGGGCTATGACAGTATCCCTATATAGTGAAATTAGGGCTATATAGTATCATGCAGATGGTCGCCGATAGGCTAGACTCTGGCATCCTCGCGCGTTTCATAGACCTGCACGTCGATAGAGATAGATGAGGCGCGGGAGGAGCCCTGTTACTTCTATTATTATCTACCTAACACTACTTCTATCTAACATAGTTTTAAGGCAATTGTTACTAACAAAATTATGGAACAAGTTTTCTGAAATAAATGATTTTTATTTATTTTTTATTTTATAGTGAAATTAGGTATACAATTCTTAGGGCTAACGGAGAGGAACCATCGTTACATTACATATTTGGTAGGTAACTGTATAATTATTAAATTGAACAAGTCTTCTAACTTAACCGCGATCCGAGTCGGTTTTGCCACTAAGCCCCTGTTGCCTACTGCCTACGATACACCACTATCTTGGCATTGGGTAATCTCAGAGAAAAGTGCGAGTTTTATACTTGCAGTTTTTTAGACACCAACTCTCTCGCAGAAATAGAGTCACTTTTACCTGGCATTAGACAAATACACGAACATTCTTTCAATTTACTGGGTGCTCCAATTTTCACCGAGGGTGTTAGTTCGGCCCTTCAAGCCAAAAGACAAGCACTTTCGGCGGCACAGGAACATTTGACACAATTGTCGGGACATGTTTCCCTTATCTTGCTGCGAAACTGCTTTGCTCTGCCTCGCATGGTGTATATGTTACGGACGTCTCCAACTTGGCTTTATGACACGGATTTGAAATCGTTCGATGACACTATTAAATCTTGTTTAGAGTCAATACTCAATGTGAGTTTAGACGACAAACAATGGTGTCAGGCGGCTCTGCCAGTTCGTTACGGTGGCTTGGGCGTGCGTCGGGTCCAGGACATAGGTCTGGTAGCCTTTTTAGCGTCGGCACATGGTTCGTCGGATCTTGTTGCTCGAATATTATCATTTGATGGCAGCAGCATTCGAGTTCCATTCGTAACCGAGGCCCTGGCTAAGTGGGCGACACTATGTCCGTCCAATGATCATCCGGATAGCTTAACGGTCCAAAGAGGATGGGACGATATTCTATGTCAGCAAACGTTTTCTCATTTGTTGAGTGATGCCTCGGGGACTGACCTAGCACGTCTCAAGGCTCTCACAAAGCCCGAATCCGGTGCGTGGCTGCATGCCTTGCCTTCCCCTCAACTCGGCACTTTGCTCGACAACGACTCCCTGAGGATAGCAGTTGCTTTAAGGCTTGGGAGCAAGGTATGCGAAGCGCACCGATGCGTTTGTGGGACAATGGTGGAGGAGAATGGCCACCACGGGCTAAGCTGCAAAAGATGTGCGGGTCGGTTCCCTAGACACCATTCTATCAATGAGATCGTGCGTCGGGCTATGGTGTCCGCCAACGTACCGTGCATCCTGGAGCCCCCGGGTCTGTCTCGGACTGACGGAAAAAGACCAGACGGGTTGACGTTGGTTCCCTGGCAGAGAGGGCGGTGCCTCCTATGGGATGCAACTTGTGTTAGCACTTTTGCAGCGTCCCATCTAAAGCACACAATTAAGTCAGCTGGTTCGGCGGCCGAAAATGCCGCCAAGCTCAAACACGCAAAGTACTCTGCCTTGGAACCGACTTATGATTTCGTTCCGGTTGCTGTGGAGACAGCTGGGCCCTGGGGCAGTGAGGCTCTCGGGCTGTGCAAGGAGTTAGGCAGACGATTAAGGGACAGGGGCCTTGACCCCCGCTCTGGGTCATGGCTCGTCCAACAGGTCTCCATTGCTGTTCAGCGAGGCAATGCCGCTAGCATTTTGGGGACCTTTGGTTCGGGCTTGACGCAGAGCGGGATGTACTCGTAGTATTACTTTTATTTATTTTTACGTATTTTAATTTTATCATTCTTTACACCATTGTATTCCGACTTGATTTGTAATTCATAATATGATAATGTCCATATTGTTATTTTAAACTAAATAAAATCATTACATTTATTTGTAAAAAAAAAAAAAAAAAAAAAAAAAAAAAAAAAAAAAAAAAAAAAAAAAAAAAAAAAAAAAAAAAAAAAAAAAAAAAAAAAAAAAAAAAAAAAAAAATTATGCATATATACCTAGTAATTGTGATATAACATAGTACTTAAGATAGAACCACGTTGCTACGCCCTATCTGGGTTCTTTGTAACTTAGAAATAAGTACTTAGTTACATTACTTAGTTAGGTGGCAAATAAATTATAATTATTATTTGAATGTATTTGCGGCCGGCCGGCCCTTCGCGGACGTAGACGGCTGCGCTCGGCTGCCGACGCATCTGTCCGGCGCTGTGCGGCGTTTGCCTACTGCACTCTATTTAAACGCGGTGCCACATGACCCGACCCGGTCCCGCAGTCGGTGGGATTCGTTCATTACTTTGTTGTATGTGGTGTTGCGAACCGCTCCCGCGGAACTACTTTGTTGAGACTTGAGAGTGAGGGACCGTCATTTGTCTTTAGCTGTCAATACAACGAATCCTTCAATCAATTAAGGGGCAATGCGCATATGATTTTTCTGAAGTCGCAAGCACCCATAGAATACTTTATAAGGTTCAAAATTGTAAGCTTTTTTAATGTACTTCGAAGAAAGAGCATCTGGACACCTTGACCTATTTTGAAAATTCTTTTTTAGGTTGAAGATCCTTCCGTAGTCTCATGGTCATCAAGTTAGGATCTGATGATGGAATTGTACAGAACCCGAGGGAAAGCGGAGTAACGAATTGAATTCGGTTAAAACTTTGTTTTTGAAGTGAAGTATGATGTTACTAGGTACTTATACTTTTGACGTGAAACATGCGTTCACACTTATACACCTTATAGGTTTGTAGTAAGGCAAAAACGTATAGCTTTAATTGACGACAACTATATTATATATACATATAGTGTAAATGCGTGACCCGCCCGGACCCGTAACATACGTCTTAAGACAGTTTTTCAAAGTAACGTAAGTTCTTAATCTAAAGAAAATTCTATTTTAAATTAAAAGCCGTCTTTAACTCTACGCCTATTGAAATATTTTTTCTCAAAGATGTGATTAAATATTGACGTTGTGTTATTATTATGTCTTCGAAGTACGTTTCAGGCGCGGCAAGACGAGAGATACAAAATTGTAGGCTAGGCTTGTAAACCGACCTTTTTTCAATGCCAATCCGTGAGACTGCGACGACGTTCAGTCGTTAAAAAAATCTTGGGTTCTTTTTTAGTACAGTTCATTTTTGAGAAATACACTGTACATACCTTGGCATGAAAAGGGATTGCCGGCCTCGTATCCCTTTCTGGTCTAGCTACGCTCGGCCATGTATAATCTACCTGGCCTACAATGTCTATTGTCCCGGCCTCTGCATACAGTATGTACTATTAATGACATGACACATGCCGTTAAGTAGCCTATTTGAATCGATAGGATTATTTCCTATCATTACTTTATTTTAGATTAGTCCTATCAAATAGTCTTGCAGCTGAAAGTTGAAGACCATAGCTAGCCATACAAAAGGACGAAGAGAAAAATAAGCCGAACAATTATTTAACTACACAGAGGAAAATTTCCAAGAAATAGAGTGCTCGTAAGATATACTTTTTGGTCTTCACCTACGCTGGGATCCAATTAACAATTTCCAAAGTTTTCTAACAAGATCGAATCCTTATTGCAAGTAAAAACCTCGGTAAAACAATAGCTCAATAGGTAAGTCGCTGTTCTCGCCTTACTGCTCCCAGAAGCCCTGGTTCGTGTAAGAAATGTTGTTCTACCGTTTTCGCCGCCCTGGCGCAACACTGCTGGGCATAGGCATCCCCCCAAGACTAGGGGCCCATAGTTCTAATTTGTACTTTATTGTTAACTTTGCTGTAACTTATTTTCCGTAAATGCAAATTCCATTTTGTTTTATCAAACTTTTATATTTTGCTGTTAGCCGATTCGACTTCATTCAAAACTGAACACTATTCGTAAGAGAATAAAGCCGTTAAACACTTTTTAAATAAATTTGTAATTTTGTCCACGCGTCCTTTACCGTTTTGCCATTGAGCAAATTCGAATAGTTCGAATAGTTCGAATTTGGACGTTATTCCTAAATAGATAAAGCTTTGAAAAATATTTGGCAATGCCAAAAAGAAAATTGGTATTTTATTTCATCGTCTCCTTCATCAATTTTGCTGAGTTAAGTTGAACTATAGCGTACTACTAATAAGGTTGTTATTAGTTATATTGGCACGCAGGGGGAGGGTGGGGGGAGGAAGGGATTTTTTTTTGCACAGTTAAAATTATTCAAGTTTTCACTTCTGCCGGCACTCCCGGAGTGCAACCAGGTCTTTTTATTCAGATACTTCGATGTGGAGAATTGCCAAAACATAAAAACTTACACAGCTACAATCTCGCAGAATTTTTCTCTTCACAATATTTACCTATATTAAAAAGAGAAAGTACCTGAGTCTTTTCTATAACAAAGCGATTGGATGAGAAGTGGAAATTACAATATAAAAACTTATAAAGCCCCCCTTTGACTCTTAATGTACTAGATGCCAAGGTGTCTTCGCTTCTGTCTCACAAAATACGCAAACCGAGCCACGGGGTATAATACCGCCCTTGTGAACCCATAAATTCCCTTCTATACACTGGCGAAGGATTATCTTTAATCGACTCAGCCCTGCTGTTTTTTAACTCACCTCACTGTTCACCCACAAATGTATCTTGACGCTTTGATTCGAAGTAACTAAACTTGATCAGAGGTTTACTCGTAGTTTCATTTAGCGTAACGGGTGGGCTGAGGCGCCGTATATAATTACAAACTTTTCCTCTTTGGAATATCAGATAAGAATTATGGATCACGTTATTAAAGGTCATTAGTACGTGTGCGCTGAGAAAAATGGATTAAAAACGACGTAATGAAACATTATGCAAACAGTAGAAAATACGCTGCTTGCCACTAATAAAACAGTGCGCAACCCTTTAAATAGTGACACGAATCTAAATCTATTCTGCTGGATAATGAACTTATTGTGCAAGAAACCTCACCAAAACATAAGGTTCAAATTCATTATCTTTTATCGTGCAAGTAGCATACAATATTATGCACACAGCACCAAAAATACATAACGTCGAGTAATATTCAGTGATCAATGCACGATAAATTAGTGACGTCACAATAAAATATCGTTATTTGCGTAGAAAGTTATGGTTCAAAGAATTGCACTATGGTGTTTTGTGCAATGCATGTATATATTTCAGACTATGCAGCAAGTTTGAAAGTGCAAAGCCGTAATTAAATCGTGCGTATACACATAAAAGTTTCGCAAGCAGAGGCCTTGGAGGGTGGATTGGATGGACAGTGTGCAGTTCGAATCTTGACCTTGCGTGATGTGCGTGTTTATTCGAGTCGAAGTAAGGATTTAATGGGATGGGAGACCTCGGGAAAATGGGATTTGATGTAGAAGTCGTCGAACACTTTGCTTGTAAGTACCTAGTTATCTATTATTTAAAATGGTTAGTCGTAAAATGTAGGTAGATTGGAGAACCTAAGTTTATAATTGTGTAATTTACATAAATTTTATTTGGTATTTTGGTACCAGCTATACCGATCTTTCGTCGCTATCGCGGTTTGCTCTAGGCAGGGAGGAGCAGGACTTCCTTGACTTAGATAATCAAGGAGTGACACCCGCTGACTGAGCCCCAGAGTCACAACTAACTACAAGTGCGGGACAGCCCGCTAGCTGCCACTGCTGGAGGAATCGTTCAACACACCAGCCGATTGCAGCACTCCTAAACCCAAAAACGCCGGGAGAATCAGGTATGGTTTACTTCTCTGTCCCATAGAATGTGTGGTTTGATGCAACTAAATTAATAAATTTAATATATTTCAGGTCGTAACACTCTGTAAGGCGACGCCTTAGGAGGGCTATACTAAAAGCCTGCCAGAGGGAAAGCCAGACCGGGCCTAACGCGCACGGCAAACGCCGACTGACAAATATGTTAAGCTGCCTGAAAACCATGATCTCCTGCAGATGAGCCAGGATATAGCGCAGCCAAATTGGCTGACCTGATGATGTACTTCGGGTTCGGAGACCATCCCACGGAACGTCAGCCGCAAGTATGTGTTATCCTACTATTTGACGGAAATCGAAGCGTTTCATACGTATAACCGTCCTTAAGTATGAGAATTTATTCAGTTAACTGAATTATAATTAAATGGTTTTTTTCAGATGATGACGATTCTAGATGGCAGGTGCGATAGCATTGCTGAGTTGCATGTACAAGATTTTGCCGACTGCAAGCAAGAAGGGGTTTCTGGAAGCCGACCCGAAGTGCTGTTTTTTTATTAGCCTGTTATAGTGTCTGTTTTTAGTTATGTTTACAAAAAATAAATGTTAGTATAATTTAAAAAAATGTTTTTAATTAGAAATAGAAATGAGTAAAAGGATGATGCCAAGGTAGAAAAGCACTAAAACATTCAGTGCACTCGCATGTACAAACATGGTTCTATCATAGGCAGGCACGAAATATTACGGGGCACGACTTGATAGGCACCAATTAGTAAAATGCAAACGCACATAATAGCATAATACGGAACTATAAGTTATCGCAATGAATTATACTATAAAGTGCCTCCAACATAAGTATTTTAAGCTGTGCACTATAAGTTTTCTTGCTTAAGGCAATACGTTATGATTCCTTGAACTATCTTTTATAATGCGAGCTGCGAATGAGCTTGTGACGTCATTGAATTGATGACGTCACGGTGGAATCATATTTTTTTGTGCACAGCCGGCAGCGTAACTTTATGTGCGTGCACGATTGGTCAAAAATGTCTGCATTCACATAAGTTTATAGTGCCCCATTTTTCTCAGTGTGAGGTTTGGGACCAATTACTTTTAATTAATGTTGTCAATGCATTAGTTAATTAATCGAAATTGAAACGCAGTGCATGTCCAACCAGTAAGTTATTGAAATAGGTCAGAGGTAGAGACTTCACTTCAATCTGTTTGAAAACTAGCTTCCACGCGCGGCATCGTCTGTGTGGACCCGGGATATAAACTGTCCTATATTTAAGGCTTTCTTATTCGAGTAAAGCTACATACGCGACACAATATATCCGCTAGTCGGCGCAACGTTATCGTAATTCTCCCCAGTGACGCACACCATTACATTTCACGCACACTATCTCACTGACCTAGGATTGATTATTTTTTTGGTGAGATTAAGAATTTAAACCAGTCACCAACCTCCTTAGAGAAACTGAAATTGTCAAAACATCTTACTGGAAAATGACAGAGACATGTTGACATTTCGTATTTTATTCCAAGCAAGATTCCAAGTATGTTTCTTAGATACATTTCGGTAAGTGATATACAATTAAAAAGACAATAGTACCTACGTTAGATTGACAACGTTATAGTAACTCTATGTGTTTTCCTCTAAGGTGCAAAATCGCATGAATATAAGCAGGAGAACATTGATGAAATTTTCCTAAAAAATTTGCGAAAATCACGGTTGTCAAAATGAAAAAATCGCTACAGACGTCCGTCCAGCCCGAGGCCGCGCGGCCATCTGCCTACTAAAACGAGACGCGCAGGTCACTTTCCCAGATAAATTGTGTATAGAAAAATTTAAAGCCATTTTTAAAGAAAGTGTCCGTAAAAAGATCTTCTTTACATCATTGCCTATTTTTTGGCATTATTCACTTTAGTCAATTTTGCGCCCACTTTATGTATGACTCGAAATATGATCAGAATATTACCTTTTTTCTTGGCATGATATGATCGAGCGAAGTTTAAAATTTCGTATTTTGGTCCGTAAAAGTAACAAGGGCGATTATTAAACTATAACATATCTCAATATCCCATCATTAAACTAAAGATTTCATTGTTTATTATTGAATGTAAAATAGCTCGATTTCGGATAACGTGCCCTTAAGTCCAAGACTATACAAACTATCTTCGTACAAAATTTCATCTGAATCGATTGAGCCGTTTAGACGTGATTGAGTGACAAACATCCACACTTTCACATTTATAATATTTTTAGGTTTAATCATGTTTTTTGAACCAGGACGTTGTAAGTTTAATAGGTGAACCGATTTCAGTGTGGTCTGGAATACATATAATTTCGAACGAACCGAGAATTTATATCCCATCGCTGTGCAAGTCTGTCTGTCGGATGGGCTGGAGAAAGACCCTCATTTCAGGATCGGATCAGTAAAACAGCCTCATTTTAGGAAGTGCTATCAAAATAAAAATGCATCTGCATGGAATAGTTTTAATAGAATAACGTTGTCAAACTTGGCATTCATGTTTCTCTGTTTTTTTTGTTGAATATTATATACTTACACAGCCATTTAATCGAACAAAACGAAGAAAGTGCTACGTTATTAATTGTTGTTAGAATTGATTGGAATTTATAATAATAGTAGGATTAGCATAGCAATTCAGCGCGGCAATGCGGCTAATGTGGGCACCTTTGCACCTGGAGTGACGCGGGGCAGGTTATTAGGGTTGGTAGGTATTTTAATTTTTGTTTAAGATATTGTTTTGTATTCTTCATTAAAGGTTAATTTAGGATATCAATAATAGTAGGAATTCGAATAAATATAGGTTGAAGGGGCACCTGAGGTTTTCATAGATTTTTGACAAGTTTTGAACCGTATGTCCTCTACTTTTACACTACAGATAGAATTATGTATAAGTCGAACGGCTATCGGTTCTTCAATCTTTTATCTCCATTTTTGTCTACCGGATTTTGAAAGAAATGAATACTTAATTATGTATGGTTTTTTTTAAATATTATATCAAAACATTTATTACCTACGTATCTCTATTGACGTGCAAGATCTAACATATACGAAATCTACATATTCGGGTTCGTCTATGACGTCTCTAAAAACGTGTCTAGGGTTTTCATTTTAAACAATTTAACTAACACAAAAGTTATGGCCAGAAAACTAGTTTTTTGGCCTAGTATTGTTCAAATTTGATGCCAAATATCTTGAAAACTATGAACTTTGAATTACCAATGACTTCGTTAAATGTGAGTTAAATAAATAACTTTGAAGTAAATATGGGATACTATATTGCTTAAAGCCGTTGTTGTTAATATAATAAACTACAAAATATCTATTAGAGAACTATGGGAATCAGATCGAAGGTCATTGGTGTAAGGGAGCCCCTTAATGTACTTTAATACCAAGTTTTAACCGACTTCAATCCAGAACTTCGCTTATTCGAAGTTGTCAATCAGTCAGTTGTCAATTCACCTTATTTGAAGAGTGCCCTCGCTTTCTCCAAGATCCCATCATCAGATCCGAATGACCATGGAACCACCAGGAAAGGATACGTTTTCAAACAGAGAAATATTTTTCCAAGTAGGTCCAGGCGTAAAAGATTATAATTTCAACGCATCGAGAACCTCCTATTCTTTTGAATCAGTCAAGAAATCAATGAAGATATCCAAATAGAAAAATCCAACTATGTAAATCACAAACTCGTTGTTACAAGCACTATCGCATGTCACGTACCACTGACCTGATTTCCGGACAATGGTATCAATTGCAGTCAACTTCAAAACAAACATGGCTCGCTAGTTTTAACAAACATTTATGAGCCTGACGTGGATGATATTGCGTTATTCGAAACGTCGTTCTCACTGTATCAAGGAGGATGATTTTTGACTATATGATAGTTTATTTGATATAATCAATTCATGATTGTTGAAAATTTCCTCGTCGTAAAAGGTTGGGTCTTTATTGTCCTTTTTTAACACTTTCACTGCCAGGAATCCGCCTAGTGGGCGCCTACGACGTAGGACTCGCTTTCCGCTACATACGAGGAAAACCACGGGATCGGCTACGAGTGTAGAGCGTAGCGATTCTTGGTTGTAAATGTGTCTCAGCCAATATTATTAAGTATTTTACTATACAATCAAGTTTACATCAAGATATAGCACCTCATCTAAAATCTCACGCAATGGAATATTAATAAAACCTCAGTAAGTTAGATATTTACGTAAATTTGTCCATAAAGCTATTCCCGAAGGGATTCAACTCTCTTATTCTCGTGCACGCACGGAAAGCATAAGCGTGTCTCTCGTAAGAAGGCCAAGATTTTCGCGAACTTGTGTTCAACTGTAAACTCAAAAATGCTGGGAGCACATTGCGGAATATAGGATTAGGTGGCAAAATGCTCCAATAGAAGGACGCAAAAAACATAGTAAGAAATGCAGACAAACCCGCGGAAAGAAATTAGATAGTAAATACGTCAATTCAGAAAGTTCATTCTAAAGACAGGAGAAGATATCCGGAAATTAGGTGCATACAAACTTTACAGACGTTTACTCTTTATCAAGCGAAGCGTGCCATTGAAGTTAACGAAGTTTTGTAAGCAGGTTCTAAACTAATAACCAGATTTCTTTTCTCAAGTCACTCTTTCTTAAGTATACTATGTAGTAATATTTGTATAGATTATAGTGTAGATTTACAAGTTTGTTTGTGGAATGGAATCTTCGGAACGGTCCATCCGATTAAAAATATCCGTCTCCGCCGGATGATGGATGAATGGACATTAAGAATGGCCAGAGGCTACATATTATCCCCTTGCGTTCTGTGTAATACGAGGACAAAGCCGCGAGGACAGCTAGTATAGTCAGGGGTATTAATAAATTAAATGTACATACGTGCTTATACATAAATATCTGTACAGGACTCTATTGTCAATGTCATAAAGGCGTGTTAAGATATTTACGTCCTTATTTATATACGTTTATCATATACCCCTTGACTGTACATATTTACTAATACATATAAAGAGGAAAAGTCAAGTTGGTCAGTTTGTACGTTTTGCGTGATCGCTTTAGCTAGGCAGAGAACCTTCCATACGGAGTTACTGTCATTTATTCCTTGCCTCGCCTGGGATCGATATTCTCACACTAGTGTCACCACTTTCATGTGCGACCTTTCCGATGTCATAGCCGACAAAATCGATATAATCTACGAATCGCCATTAAGTTACCGTCAAATTGCAGCTCGATTGTTTATTCAGCGAGGTTGTTGGTCTTTAGATGCTTCTGTGGACTTTTGGGAATGTCCCGTGCGCTTGTTAACAACCGTCGTAGTATTGAGAACCCAAAAGCAGGCGATATATGCGCTTTGTACACGTAAGTAAGTAGGTGGTATAGTTTCAACAAATCAGGTCAGAATTTCAAGAATTTTAAATTTCAAATTGGCGCTAAAACGCTTGTCAATGTCATGGCGTCCCGAGAGACGTCACGTTTGTATAAACAGAACGCAGACCTTTGACGTTTGCTCCCTAGATGCTCGATTGCTCATAGAATGAACATGAATTTAAAAGTTTACAAGTCTTGTGCGGTCGTGCGAGCGAGAAAGCGGAGACAATGACGTATTAAGACCTGTCAGATAACATAGTTCTATCCCTGTCTTACTATTCGTTCAATACGTAAATGAAAAGTAATCTGTGGTAATGGCCGTTATGGGTATTTGTTTATACAAGTGTGACGTCATGCGCTCTGATTGGTGTTTAACATATCATGGCGGTTGTCCGTATTTTTTCAGTTTAATTTTATCAGAATAAATACTAATCTCTTACTTAATTAAAAAATATGAGCATTTTTCGAATTCTATGATTAAAATTTCACTAAGAAAATACCATAATTTAGTGATTTTCAATTACTGGCATCATGCGTGGTATACGGCCTCACAGACCATTCCTTTTTATAAAATCAAGTATATTTTGTAACATGAATCCATGAAATGTCTGGGGACAATCGTACACAAATCGATCTAGTCGCAAACTAATGAAAACTTATATGGGTACTACATAGATGACGATACATAAAATAAACATTTCCTATAACACGCATCTGAATTCACTTGCTCTCAATATGCGCAGCAGGAAATATGATCGCAAACTTTCAGAAGAGGAAATACAAGAAAAATATGCGATACATCACAGCAAAAATTGACCTTTTTAAATCGATGTAAAACCTGAATGAAACCTAATGAAGACGACGCTACGACATTAAAGATCTTGTACAGACAAGTAGTGGGATATGTAAATGGTAGAAAGGAGCTGACTTTCAGAATAGCTCTTTGGGCCCGCTCTAATTTTAACATATATTTATGGGATTTGTGTGCTCCACCCAAAGAACCAATACAGTAGGATAGGACTGATTGGACTAAAGCAAAATAAACTGTTTTTAGGGTTCCGTACCCAAAGGGTAAAAACGGGACCCTATTAGTAAAACTTCGCTGTCCATCTGTTTGTCTGTCACCAGGCTGTAACTCAAGAACCGTGATACCTAGACAGTTGAAGTTTTCACAGATTATACATTTCTGTTGAATATTTAGGGGGGGCTCCCATACAACAAACTTTTTTTAACTGTTTTTATAGATAATAGTTCGGAACCCTTCGTGCGCGAGTCCGACTCGCACTTGGCTGTTTTTTTAAATATTCATATCCGCAACATGTCAGGGATTTCGAAAGATATATGAGTTTTCTTGTTCTACGTAGATGTCAGTACATTAATGTGTGGTTGAAAGTTAAGTTTTTCATCTATCATGACGCCCAAATATTTAATCATGTCTGTTTTGTCAAGGCTTGGGAGCAGTTAGAATTATTGCAGTTAGGTCGGGAGTGGGCAGTTATAATGTTTTGAGCAGCGTTAATTCTTATGACACATTTAAGGGACAAAGTAACATATTTCGTTTTTTTCGACGTTGATCGGGGGAAAATATTGTATTAGCCACTCCGATACTATATTAAAGCCGTTTTGTGCGTACGGAAAAGCTTCTCCTCACGTTGATCCATGAAACAACAGAGCAGTATCATCTGCATAAGTAATGATTTTCTTTGTGGGCAACTGGATTTGGCATAGATCATTTATGTATATTAGAAAGAGCTTTGGTCCGAGGATGCTGCCCTGAGAGACACCATAGTTAACTTGAATTTCCTCACTAATATAACCGCCCACTTTGACACACTGAGTTCTATCCGACAGGTAATTCTCAAAAAGTTTTAGCTGGAGTCCTCAGATGCCAATTTTTCTAGTTTCGTGATCAGGATGGGGGCAAAGACTGTGTCAAAAGCCTTGGCTAGATCTAAGAAGATTGCAACAGTTTTTTTCTTGTCATCAAGTGAGTTTTCTTGTAAGTTACTAGGTGGTCTGTCAGTTCATGTACAGCGTCGGAGGTGGACTTACCTGCTCTAAAACCAAATTGTGTAGGGGAAAGGATATTGTTATTTTCTAGATATTGGACGTCTCAAATTTATGATGCGCTCTAATATTTTTGTTAGCGTAGGGAGGATAGATATAGGCATATAGTTTTTAATACAGTCTCTGTCTCCACTTTTATGAGCAGGGGTTATCTGAGATTTCTTAAAAATCTGTGGAACGATACCGGAGGCAAGTGCTAAGTTCCATACACGCATCAGAGGCTTTGCTAACAGATCATTTGGCATTTGACATGATCTTCGTCTTATCCATGTTCATTCTTAGACCAACTCGCTCGGATGCTTTACTGAGGTCATCGAGCATAGTACATGGTCTCAGCCAAGATTACTATATCGTCAGCAAACCGAAGGTGAGTGATTTACTCGCCGTTGATGCTGATGCCTAGCCTTCTCCAGGCCAGAGTCTTGAAAACGTCCTCCAGTGCAGCGGTGAACAGTTTTGGAGAAATAACATCTCCTTGCCTGACTCCTCGCTGCAGCGGAATAGGTTTCGAGTTCTGGTCCTGGAGTCGGACTGACATAATGGCGTTCTCGTACAAACACTTCAGCACTTCGATATAGCGATAGTCAACTTGGCGCCGTTGGAGAGACTTTAGTACAGCCCAGGTTTCAATCGAATCGAAGGCTTTTTTGTAGTCCACGAACGCTAAGCAGAGAGGCAGGTTATACTTTTCGGTCTTCTGTATAACCTGACGAAGCGTGTGGATATGGTCTACGGCACTAAAGCCTCTTCGGAAACCGGCTTGTTCGGGAGGCTGGAAGTCGTCTAGCCTGCGTGCGAGACGATTTGTAATGACCCTCGAAAACAGCTTATAGACATGGCTCAGAAGTGAGATGAGTCTGTAGTTCTTCAGCAGAGTGTTATCACCCTTTTTGAACAACAGCACCACCACCCCTCTGTTCCATGTCTTTGGAGTTCTCCCTTCCAGTAAGACGGAATCGAACAACTTCTGAAGGGCCGTAAGATTAGATTAGATTAGATTAGATTATTTATTTCATGATAAAAAATTACATTACAGATTTGCATACATGTCAAAAAAATAAGAATTTTTATCACCGACCACCGAAACCGGTAAGGACCGGTTTTCCACCCGCCTTCATAAGTTCGGCTGTTATTCCGTCTTCACCGGGTGATTTGTTGTTCTTGAGCTGTTTAAGAGCCATTACAATCTCGTACAGGCCGATGTCCGGGATGTCGTCGGTATAGTGTCGGGTTAGTCTAGCTCTAGGGTCTTCCGCCTGACTAACTTCGGGTCTGCGCGTTGATGTGTATAGCTGTCCATAAAAGCGCTCTATCTCACCCAGAATCTCAGGTTTAGAGGAAACGATTCAACCATCTTGAGTTTTTAACTTCGCGAGCTGGCTCTGCCCTATAGACAGATCTCTCGAGAATACTTTAGAGCCCTTATGTTATATTACAGGCTCTCAAAATAAACAGGAGTGTAAATATGTGCTTGTTTTATATATATACCTGACTGCCTCAGAATCCTGTTTATTTTTTATGATATTAGTCAGGCACTGACGGTATGTACATGAACGGTCATAGGCAACGCGAATGTGTGGGTGAACTCCGACGCGGGCTCCGCGCTGTCGATCGCCGTCTTGCCTTCAAAGCCGGCCTAAGTATTAGATTGCTGGTAGTGTGTGTAATAGCGCCGACTATAGATAGGAATACGGAGGGGTTTATGAAAGATCCTTTAATGCTATGTGGTTATAGGAATTTTAGGTAATCCGGTCGCAGTTACTCTATGGAAGACTCGGCGATATAAATTGTCGTGCGTTGGCGGAAAACGGTAGTTTGCATTCGACGCCGATATAATGTTGTGGGATTATGCAAAAAAATTTTTCGTTTTTCATTTGTAAAGATCCTCTGTAGATTTTGTATACCAAAGAGAATATAACCACTACTAGAAAACATTGTCGGGAATGTCATGCACCACTTATGCCCAGAGTACTTTTATATATGTCATGTCTGGTCTTGTCCTTGTCATCTCTTTGTGTTTATTTATGTATGTACGAAATTAAGTGATTGTTAGGCCTCTGAGGCATGCTTGCCACTTCACTAGTAAGTAACTAAGTGATTGTTGTTTACGAGGAATTCTGTACTGTGTAAACTAAGTA
This sequence comes from Epinotia demarniana, assembly GCA_945867215.1. Classification (NCBI taxonomy): domain Eukaryota; kingdom Metazoa; phylum Arthropoda; class Insecta; order Lepidoptera; family Tortricidae; genus Epinotia; species Epinotia demarniana. The sequence goes on from OX244259.1 coordinate 58,162,683, forward strand.
ATTCGTAGTAGGAATGAGTACACGAGGCAAATGGCTGGAAAATTGTTTGCACAAAACCAAGACTCCATCAAAGTCGGAAGAGGACCCAGATCATGATGCCATATCTCGTTATTTCCAAGTAAGTGGATTTAATTACAATTACGGCTCCATTCGGTACATTAAAATGTTTGTCCTTCGCGCTGGTAGATTATTTGCTGGGCTATGCGCTCGACTGCTATGGCCTGACATTTACTTAAAACTTACTTACTCTCGAAACTGGAATTCAAGACCAAAAAAACTACGACAGATACGTCACTGTCAAATCTGTCAAAGTCACTTATGTCATTGTCAAATAAAGTTTTCAGGTTTCGCCAACCTTTTTGTTATATGCTTATTTGTATTGGCTGGCACAATTAATTCATTAGGATTTTCTCAAAAAAGGAACTTAATTACAAACTTTATTTTCAACTCAACTAACATTCACAAAATTTTATTGTAAAGAAATTAAACAAGTTGAATTACCAATGAACACACACGACAGTGTGCTATATTATTAAGACAGTATGGAAAACTTAAATAAAACCATTTTTTGATAAAAAAAAATTATTGGACTTCGCCTTCACCATCACTAATGTCAGAATCACTAACTTCGGAATCTGAGTAGGTCACTTGTATAATAAATTTTTCCACCACTCCAGTAATTAATCCGTCCAGTTTGCACATCTCGTCCTCTACTCTCATGACATGACTTACACACGACTGCCACTTCTGTGGTGTCACCTCCCGGAGGCCTTCATGAAAAAGGTCTTTGACCTCTGCCATTTTAAATGTTTTATTATTCCTGGCTAAATGCACTTTTACCTGAGCCCATACCAACTCAATTGGGTTCAATTCGCAGTGGTAAAAGGGGGCAATCTTTATATTTTGACATTGTGTGCCGCTGCCATCTCATCCACTGCAGATTTATTGTGAGCAGGCTTCTCCTTTGCGACAATTGTCAGCACGCTACACACACTCTGCAATTGGCTAAATGTATGCAAAAATAGGTTATGTATAGTTTACATGTAAAATGTTTAAATAAATAGTTTACATGTAGTTAAAATGTTGCACCAAAGGTTATTAACACCTGAAGTGATACAAGCGCAATACCAGCTTTGCAACCAAAAATTACGGATGATTAAGTTTTTATTAAAGCGTCCTGTATTTATGTAAAAATAAGTGAATAAAATTATTTCTTTATATTATAGAATTAAAATTACCAATAAATAAATTATGTCAGCGTGCGTTTTTAGATAAAAGGGATATTACTATTGTACGATCGTTTTATTGCAGTGGCAACATTGTCGTAGTTTTTTTGGTCTTGAATTCCAGTTTCGAGTATAGACAAACCCCTTCATTTAAGATTTTTAAAACTACTTGTACCCAAAAAAGTAACAAACTCTTGTTAACACGACTATAGAAACATAAATCCCTTTTGGCCACTAACAACCATAGCATTCGGGAGCAAACCCTGCAAAGGACTACATGAGTAGTCTTCATAGCACTAGGTCGGTGTCCACTGGCAAATTTTATGTGCCAAGAGTTTATAACTACTATGGAGATAGAACATTAAAATAACGTTTACCATATATCTATAACAACTTGCCTGAAGACATCAGCCTTGAACAAAATGCACGCGTATTTAAAAGAAAATTAATAAAAACATTTTCTAGAATCCTTACCTTAAATATTTATTCATTCCTACATAAATATACCATTAGACATATATTACCAAAGCATTTACATATTACTCTGTAGAATTATGTTTAAGTCGAACTGATAACTAGTTTTGTAAAATTAGATAAGTTATTATAATAAGTCTTCCTGCAGTCAAACTGTTAAAACAGTTTTGCAGGACTTTAAGTAGTTAGTGTTTTTGTAGAATTTTTAGTAACAAATAAATAAAAAATAAAATAATTGCATTACAGCTATGGAGTACTTAGGTATACGGTTAGTGTCTAGAAAAATATTTTTAAAGTGCGTACACGGAATTAAAAAAAATCTTCGGTGAGACATCATTATACATATAATCATATTTTGTATGATTCTATCTTTTAGTATACCTACGCCAAAAGAAGCGACTGTTACTCGAAACGCTTGTCTCTAAAATCAGTTTTCTCATCAATCTTCTCTTGTCGAGATATTGGACCCATCGCGTACTCGAAACCGAAACACGAGGTAGATTTGGTTCTTTTGGTTCTTTAGGTTTAGGTAGCTCATAAGGGCGAGTCCTACATACCCCCTGCCTTTCCCGGGTACGTTCCCTATGCGTCAACAAAAAAAAGTTCGTTAGCTTAAGATGCCTGAAAGGCAACATAGAAATATTCGTCGAAGCTCTTGAGGTTTTTCTTAGTTTTTTGCACTTTTGATTTAAAAAGAACCGGCCAAGTACGAGAGGGACTCGCGCACGAAGGGTTCTGTACCATTATCCAAAAAACGGGAAATCTATCATGTTTTTTGTATGCGAGCTCCCTTAAATATTTATTTTATTCTGATTTTTAGTATTTGATGTTATAACAGCAACAGAAATACATCATCTGTCAATATTTCAACTGTCTGAGTATCACGGTTCATGAGATTCAGCCTGGTGACAGACGACCCTAAAAACTAATTTCTTTCGTTATTTTTTTGCTTAGCCTTTATTGCGTATCATAAGTGGAAACCGCTTTAAATCCAACTCCTTTCAATATAATTATATAAGTACTTCCGCTTCCACATATTATTAGTTGCTAATTGTTATGCTGTGGGCCTCAGAGGTTTATTCATGTTTGAAGATCATTCATGCATCCGACAAATCGAGCACAATCATCCGAATAACCATATTGACACTCGATCACGCCAATTTTAACTCGAACAGTCTAGTGAGATTGGTAATTGGTTGAGGTGGTCAACCAAACCTGGGTTGTCGGTGTGGAATCGAGCTACTTGCAGTTTTAGTGTCGGTTCAGTAAACCTAGCCTAGATCAGAGGATTCCAGTAAACAACTCATCTAGACCCGATCTTACCGACTTTATCCGGTACGCGGCGGTGCCCGGACGAAAGAGTACTTATGAGGGATCGTCCTTATTCAACGCGACTACGCGATGATCGCAAGTTCGCGCGAATTTAACTCGCGTTGAATTAGGACGATCCCTGTATGTAACGGTGCTTTCGGGATCTCGCGGTCCCGGTACCGCCGCATACCGGATAGAGTCAGTCCGACGCAAGTCGGGCCTAGCTGAGTTTCTTGCTGGACTCTTCTCAGCTAGGCTAAGGTTTCAGCTAACCAGCGATAAAACTCCCAGTAGTTTGACACCACTTACACCCCAGATTCGGTTGATAACGCTCAACCAATCTCACTGGAGCGCAAACTCTTAGAGTATTCCAGTGTACAAACTTCCCCGCGTGGTCGTGCTGGAGGTTCAAAAAAAAAAGAAGGATCTCGCGATGGACATTCAATCCTTGCTAGAAAACTCCAGAGTGTACGCGTTTTCGAAATCAGAGTGTTCGTGATCGTCATCTCGGCTTAGTGGCAAAAGCCACCTTCCTTGTGCACTAATGTGGGATACGTCTATAGTGGCCTTGGTCAGTTCTTCTCATACTCCATCTGCAGCGGACGTTTTTGCCCTCAATCCTGCCCTGACTCTCTCTCTTAAATCGTATCTCAAAATCTAAATTTAATTCTTACAAACTCTCAGACTCAACCGCTAATTAATATATTGAATAACGTATATTTTTTTAGGTATGTGTGAATATCCTGGAAGGCAAGAAATTTGCTTGGACAAATCACAGCCAGTCAACTTCCTACGTCATGGTAGCATTGGACAAAGTGAAATATCGCAGTAGTGTTCGGCAGAATATGCCGGCGCCGTATTATAGAGAGGTAACCTTGCAAGATTTTAATAAACTTCAAAGTAACAAGTTGCTATACCAATGTAAGTATGTCAATAAGGATCCCATCAAAAACATAAATGTGAAAGGCTGCCAAGTTCGATACTATGGGAATGCTTTGCCTATAAAAGAAGTGAGATCTGAATAAGTACCAAGTTCCATAAAAATACCTCAAATCATAAATAGTTATAGGAATGCACACTTGATTTCCAGCAGTTTTTAAGGTACATTTTGAATAAGTATCACGTTACATAGAAATACCTAAAATTATGAATTTATTACCTACTAGCTTCTGCCCGCGACTTCGTCCGCGTGGAACTCTTTTTAACCCCCGACGCAAAAAGAGGGGTTTTATAAGTTTACGTGTGTGTGTGTCTGTGGTAGCGTAGCTCCCTAACGGATGGACTGATTTGAATGCGGTTTCTTATGTGTTATAGATAATATTATCCCGAGTGTTCTTAGCCATGTTTCATGAAAATCTGTTTAGCCGTTTTTGAGATATTGGACTTTGAAATGAAAATGTCGGAGGTTTTTCAACTTTTCTAAGTTGTACCTATATCGTAGCTCCTTACAAACTTTTTTTAAACTTTCCTTACAGCCACCTTAGACGATGATTCCCGCAATAAAAAGTATTTTAAACTCGTATGTTAATCCAGGTTATACACTATTATATACACATATTATATGTATACCAAAATCAATTTTAATCCGTTAAGCCGTTTTTGCGTGAATGAGGGATACGACGCGCCTGACAAACTCTAAGTGTAAGCCCTGAGTGAACGCTCCGCTCACAGCCGGCGCCTGCGAGTCGGAAACGATAACGCAGGTTAAGCAAAGATGGCAGCGATCAGTATTTGGATGGGTGACCGCCTGATGATGTTTGAGTGGTTGATATAAATGAGCGCTTCCGTGCTTTGGAAGGCATGCTAAGCAATTGAACCCGGCTGCTGTCTATGACAGTAATCGTTCAGCCGAATTAGAGGCTTTCGGGCGGCTTAAGAACTTCTAACAGTCGAGTTGCCAACTCACTTGACAAAGGGGGGACAACTGTTACTCGCGTCCGCAGGAGCTACCTACCACAACCCTGCACGTGTCCCCTGGGTGGTACCTACTAAAGAGTGACAAACTTTAAAGGCCAAAAATAATGTATGCCGTACGATTAAATAGTTTAAAGAATGAGGTTTATTCTCGATTTTCGCTACGGTGATAGAATTGAGCTGAAGTTTACCAAAAACAGTGAAAATTTAATTGATAAATTATAAATTAAAGGATAATCCTACTAACATTATAAGTGCGAAAGTTTGGATGGTTGGATATTTAGATGGTTGTTACTCAATGACGCTTAAACGGCTCAACCGATATGAAAGAAATTTTATACGAAGATAGTTTATAGCCTGGATTAAAATATAGGATAGCTTTATCCTGGATCCACACAGACGAATTTGCAGGCGAACGCTAGTATTCTATAGGTGTACAATTTTCAATATGAATCTGCTTATTTATTATAGCTACTGCCCGCGACTCCGTCCGCGTGGAACTCGTTTACATCGCAGCTCCATATAAACTTCCCCCCCCATTTCACCCCCAAAGAGGATGATTTCAGGGATAAAACTATGCTATGTCACTCTCCATCCCTTCAACTATCTCCACTTAAAAAATCACGTCAATTCGTCGCTCCGTGAAAGACGGACAAACAAACAAACACATACACTTTCCCATTTATAATATTAGTATGGATTACCGAGAAATAAACATGCGCGAATTGGCCCATAAAAACATTTATAATAATAAGAGATTTAGAAAAAGATACATAGGGTGACTGAGGTGCGACTTCTCTGAGAGGTGAAGCGGTCTTCTTGTTGTGTACTCGTAAATGTTTCAGAAGCCCGGGAATTCGCTGTTAATCTTGTTTCACGTTCCGTAATAGTCTTCGGAAGCTCGCGACAACGAATGGCGTTCACGATCGTGGCCGAGACGTGCTTCCATGTCTTCACTGTTTTCAAGGAATCTAGAAGCCCGGGAAGCTTCTTCGGACTCCTGAGATCTTGCCACTCGTTTTCTGGCGGCCTCTCTAGAAATTCGTGTCAGGTTCGATCTCTTTCTGGAGGGCATTTTGAGTAATAACGTTTTTGGGGACTTTTGACACATAATTTTGTGATTTGACAGAAGATTTGACAAAATAAAATAAACTTGTGAGTATTTACTCTGCATTAAAAAAAACGATTTATATACAAAAACATACTTACTGAATTCAACCCCATTTTTTAACCCTTTTCCACCCTTATCTTTATAATTTTTATAGCCTATTACCTGGCCGAAGATCCATTGAACGTTTTAGTGAAAGTTGCATATTAATCCATTCGACAGTTTTCCCGTGATACCCGGATCAACAGAAAACATAACACTCCTTTCCATGGGCTGTCGTATTAATAAACAGATAGATGGCGCTGGTGCGCAAAGTAAAGATTACTTTATCCAAATATTCTCAAATTTGGCCTGTGGGTCACCGTAACTCCATCAAACTTTTTTATACGTCTAATATGGTTTGTTGGAGTTGAGACGCCGACAAAAATCTGGAGAATGACCTGTTAAATGCGTGGAAATTGGTGAAGTTCTGCATCGCGCTATTGAAGTTTTTAATGTATGTTGTATAAATACAACTTACTTCAAGCTCTACTTATTATGTCTCACTGACAACCTCAACGAACTTTCACAATTATTATATGTAGAGAAGAATATGGACTGTGCCATTGTAGTCTATTTCGGTTTAATATTGAGCGTTTTCGGTTTGTGTTTCGGTACGGAGTTTTTAATGGTACAGTTAATATTCCTCTGGATTATCTATGCATATAACCTATGTACACGTCCGCAGTAAGCTCGGCCGAATTTAACCTTCCCATACAAACGGAGTTTCGTTCTCATTTTAAAACCACGAATTGGATTGAGACGAAACTTTGCATACCTATACAATGACATGAGGTATATCTATGTCTATAATTTGTTCATATGGTCCAGTTTATAAAACAAACGAAATACAGCAAAATCGAGTTTTGTGTGAAAAACTTAAATTCGCTGTATTTTTGAAGTGAAAACTTCTTTAGCGGCTGCTTTGTTGATAAAGAGCTGCGCGCATTACGTGAGCGACGTACTTTCTCATGATCAGTGACATAGGTACACCTAAACAGTGAGCTTAGAAAGTGGTTAAATCTTCTGAACCTTACCACAAATAGTCGAGTAGTAATAGTCCACTGTCCTGGCTGATCGCACAATATCCTCCACAGAACTTTGTGTTCGAGCTGTTCACGAGCGCCGGTGAGCTGAAACGCAAGTGTGTATGGCTGGCGGTGATGGAGCCGGGGAGCTATACCGGGCGGCTGCTGGGCAAAGCAAGCGTCGACCTAGCTCACGTGTGGACACAGCCCCGTACGTACAATGAGAACTAGTTAGATGCGCTTGTGCAACCTTATTTATACGTTGCCGGTCAGGGGGGAACAGGATGCCCAGACTACCTTTTAAACCCCCAACGATTGTCCAACCATGTCGCTGCTCGCTTGACGCATTCTACTTTTAACTTCGCGACTGTCCCGTTTCTGCGGGCACTGTCAGGGAGAGCGCCTTGGGATAATTTCGGGGCGCTATCCTGACCCTGGCCTCTTCAGAGAGGGGAGTAAATGCGCATAGTGACGGCGTGCGAGCCCCACTCTTCATCTGCGGATATTTAGGAGCGAAAGGGTCGTTCTCCCGCTCTCTCTCCGCAGTTCCTGTGCCATTGCGGACTTGCAGAAGGAGGTCATAGCTTTCCAGGACCTATCCGCTACGAGCGGGCAGTGCAGCGCCCTTATGAAACAAAAGCAATTTATATGGACGCTCCACGCCCCGCTTGAGCGGAGCGTGCACTCGGACCATACTCTTTTAAAGAGGTAACACACGGATTCTTTTTGCAGCGCTACAAACGCGCGTTTCAAGATCGCGCGACTGTATCGTGACACTATATAGCTACTGATCTTCTGTAAATTTCACCTGTAATGATACTGTATCGCTTTTCTAGCGGTGCAAAAAGAGGCATTGTGATTTAATTATTTATTTATTTGCGTCAGGGAACTTGTTCGCCGGTCTATATTGACAAATAGGTACGAGTACCTTACAGACTAACATACGTACAGCATAATAACACTTTATGACACCGACGCGCGGCGCATTTTCTGGGTGTCAAATAACCGGACCAGGAATCGCCGACGTAATACACTTTTCGGTCATATCTAATCATTCATGAAAGTCGACAGTTTGATTAGCGCTCGGCAGGTTTTTGAAGACTTGACCATTAAAGCGATATGAGAGGATTAGCGTTATGCTGTTGTGAAAACCCCACAAGCCTCCACCAGGTGGACTGATGACCTGGTGAAGGTCGCCGGAGTCCTCTGGATGTGGGTGGCGCAGGACTGGTCACTTTGGTCATTCTCAGCTTCAGTCTCATTGGGGAAGGCTTTTGTCCAGCAGTGAAGGTGATGATGATGATGAGTAGTAAAAGCACTCGAGCCTTTAAGGTTTGACCGACTTACTCGCAACACTACGGCCCGAGAGTTGAGGTTTTGTTTTTTGACCACAACACGCTTCAACTCGTAGTCCACTCGGACTGCAGGGAGAAAACGGTGCCATTCTAACGCGAGACTTCACAGGTAATAAATACGGTTCGATTTCGCTTGCAGATCGAAGGATCACCCACAAATGGGTACAACTGGCACTTCCCAGTGATGCAAAGACTGACCCCGTTGGCTATCTGAAGGTAGATGTTTCCATCTCTGATCGTGGCGAAGTATTGGGTACGCCTGAAACACAAGACTGTGTGGATAAGTGAGTCGCTTGTTAAGTAAATCTACATGCCAACTATACAATCAGATTCAGATTTATTTATTTCATATCATACAAACTGCATTCGAAATTAGGTACACAAAGTAAATTTTTAGGAAACTATGTTGTGATCGTCGGTTTTTAAAGAAAATCAAAAAGTAACATTTAATATTTACAGGTTTTGTATGGCAACTAGTTACTAAATAAACATGTCAATAAATTTAAAAAATAATGTCGAGCTAGCAACCTTGGTACAATGCCTCGAGGGCTTTTTATAGATATAACTTAGTTTTAATTAAATTAATGTGAGTTATCATCTTGTATATACTTTAGAAAAAAAGTATTTTTATCTTATAAAAGATTACATCGTAGGTCGCCTTTATATGAATCGTCAATAATCTGAGAATTACATAATCCAAAAAATTTTAAAAATATTTATTTCAATACAGACGTGAATAGAAAATAACATAACAAGTAATAAAAAAGCTTTTAATATTCCTCAAAACCTAAAATGAGTACAGTAAAATTTCATGCACAACACTTTTTTAATCAAAATTATGATTCATTTGAGTTTGTATTCCCATTCTGATAAAATTATTTAAAAAATAATAAATAATATCTAGGGACGTGCACATACGCACGTCCCGGGATTTCCCGGGGAATGTGAGCCTCACATAGTCCCGTAACTGACTTTTTAATTTCCGTTACTTTCGGGACTCACGGAATTTAATTATAACTCATCATCATCATTATCATATCAGCCGAAAGACGTCCGCTACTGAACATAGGCCTCCCCCATAGCACCAAAGTGACCGATCCCGACTCCCGCGACCTTTATCAGGTCAGGACCTTGTCGGTCTACCCACGCTGTGTCTTCCGGTACGTGGTCGCCACTCGAGAACCCTTCTTCCCCTACGGCCGTCGGTTATACGTCAATGTGCCCCCGCTCACTGCCACTTAACTTTAGCAATTCGGAAGGCTATATCGGTTACCTTGGTTCTGGCGTGGATAGCCTCATTTCTGATGCGATCACGCAGAGAAACTCCCAGCATAGCTCTACCCATTGCCCTTTAGTTTAGCTAAATTTGAGCCTTCTTATTCCCAATGTAAGCGACTACGTCAATCAATCAAACAATCAATCAAGTATTTATTTGCAAGAATATGGTCATATAAGATCTTAAAGCTAAAATAAGTGGAAGTACATATTCTACCTGGTTCTCTAAATCATCTCCGAAAATTTTATGTACGAATATCACATCGCAACCAATTTTTCGCATAATATGATTTCGCCGAATGATTAAGTGTCAATTTATCAAAAGGTTTAGTTTTATTTCCCTACCTCACGGTTACCAACTGTATGCTTGGACTTTTTTTCATAAAGTCACTTTTCAAAATGCCACCTTTCGAGTATCAGAATGGGTCAGCTTTACTTATATACATTTCGTGGTATAACACTTACCAGATGTTTTATTTAGTAACTAAGCTATGTAACGTATCAACAAAGTGAGTAAGCGCAACCGCGTCACTTGTTTTTTGACAATGACGGTACCTGAATTATCGCATAATTGGAGATAAGTGTTTGCATCATTACTTTTGGACTGTTGCTTGGTGGAATGTATGTATGTAGGTGTACATGTGTGTTTTTTTTAAACAAACACCTGCCAATTATTTTAACCTCACCTAAACCTTACCTTACCGCTAGCGTGTCGACGTCACCCCGCTTCGCGGGGTGCCTTTTTCCGCTCAAAGGGACACAAGCTAACCCTAACCTAACCTACAAATAATATCACTGTTACGATTGTGCGTTGTTTTTAATACGGGGGCTTCGCCCCCGAACCCCCTTTGTGGCCGACTTCGTCTCCCCATCCCCCCTTCCCTCCTTGTAACTTATATAAGAACACGTTGAATAAAAGTCTGACTATGTTATGCTGTCTTGTTCTTTGTAATAAAAAGTGGGCTTATGTAAGAAAAGGGAACTGTTGCACTGAAGAAACGTTATTCGGTTAGTAGTTGTTTGTCCAACTGAAAGATTTGCCAAATGATAGGTATGCAATTTTTTTTAATTCATTATAATAATCGACTTGACAATAATTCTACCAAATGAACCTGTTGTCATACAAAAATTTGCCATTAGTTAGTTGTCAAGGTAACTCATCGGCGAAAAGTTGGTTGGCAAGTGAAATTCGGACATAATAAATTCGGAGAAAAGGCAGAACCCCATTCTACCTGCATGCAGGTGTGCAAATTTTAAATAGTCAGTATAGGATATGAATGTCGTTTCCGTGCCATACTTAGAGCATTAAACCAACAGGAGTGGTCACATGTGTCATTTTCTATACATAAAAAGTCTGCCGATTTTTGCGGGGGAGGGGAACGTCAAATGTATGCGGAACGTGAAAATAGCTACGTCAGATAAACGTCAGTCCATACAATACGTATGACCACTGGTCATACGTATTTGGCAGAGGGGAACGCCTGTCAATTGCCACTCCGGTTGGTTTAATGCTCTAAGGTGCCATATGTCACCACTGACAAATTCACAACACACTGGTCGGTTCGCGAAACGAGATGGAAGGACTTCGAATCCGTCAGCGGAACGTCAAGAACGGTTTTTTCCAAATTGTTTCTAATTATCGGTTTATTTGCTTGGAATTTCGTGGATTTGACCAGAATTGGCCTAAGTTTTCGTTATATTATTGATTTATAGGTTTAGGTCTGGGTGACTTGTTTATAGGAGTCACCCATTAGGTTTATTTATGGGGGATCACTCCCCTGGGGACCCGGGGGGGTCAAATTGGACTTCTCCGGTTCCTCCATCTCCCGGCTCTTATATAACTCTCAAGCAGTCTGGAGACCGCGATCTCGTTGCTCGACGTTGCAGAACGGACAAGATGGAACGCAAGGGTTCGGATTTAAATATTACTTAATTCTCGGTCCCAGTCGAGCTCCCGCTCGCGCTCGTTACGGTCTTGCTCTTCCTCAACGGACACTACGGACAAGTCAATGGTGGTTGCCAGCGATATCAGGCTAAGTAATTCTTTTTCAATTTTACCTGACTCGAAACCAGACTCTCAGGACTCTGTGTTGGAGTTGGGCCAGGCGTCAGCCCCAGGAGTCCATTCATCTCAGGCTGCCTCTCTTACACATACGGATCAGAATACTCCTCCGGCTCATTTACAGGCTTCGATGCCTTCTCTGCCAGCTTCTACTCCTCGGCTATCATCATCACTGCAGTCGACGGAACGAACCAGTTATGAACGCGGTGATCCCGGCCCTTACATAGTCCATGTTCAATACGACAGTCAGGCTCTAGGTGCCACTTTGCATCCGGTCTCCTTTGGGCAATTCCTCCACCTCCATCACCGAGAATTTCCTAACGTGATTGACGGTTCGGTTAAAGGCTTAGGCCGGAACAGAGTATCGGTAAGCTTCCACTCTTTCACGGACGCTAATGAGTTCCTACTTTCTCCAACCGTGGTTAATAAGAAGCTAAAGGCTTCTATTCCCTCCTTTAACGTTACCAGGATGGGTCTGGTCAGGGGCATCCCAGCCAGCTGGACCCTGGAGGATATTATATCTTATGTGAAAGTTCCAGAAGGGTGTGGCCGGGTAACCAAGGCCAGACGGCTGAATTTCAAAAAAAACAACTTGACAGATGGCTCGTACAAGTGGATTCCTTCCGAGACTGTTGTGTTAACTTTCGATGGGCAAGTGCTCCCTCCGAGAGTGTTTGCCTGCTATAATGCCCTAAAAGTTGAAGTGTACACTTTCCCCACTGTGCAATGTTTCCAGTGCTGCAGGTTCGGACACACCAAGGACAAATGCCGTTCGACTCCCCGCTGCTTCCGTTGTGCTGGAGAGCATTTTGGTGACACGTGTAATGTGGAAATTCTCAAGTGTATAATCTGCAAAGGCGAGGAGGGTCACTCGGCTAAAAGCAAGTCCTGTCCGGAATTTATCCGCCAATGTAACATTAAAAAGGCGATGGCGGAAAACAATATCTCATATGCGGAAGTTGATAAGCTCCAACCAATCTTTGGGAAGTCATTCGCGAATGTAGTAGCTTCTGCGTCTCCGGGAAGTAAAGGCAGTTCCTTCAGAAAGACAGTTTTCTCTAAAGTCCGTTCTCCTCCCCCTCCACGTGCTGGCTACGACAGAAGGGCTCATATGGGCCTTACCAATGAGCCTTCTCCTCAGTTTGCCAACGGAACCGCGCTGAATAATCCGCATGCATCTGCTGCATCCGAAGATGTGATGGCGATTCTTATCAGACTTTTCTCAGTACTGTCTAAAGTGTTCTCTGGCCCCAATAATGATCTGTTGTCCCTCGTTGCCCCTCTTCTTTCCTCTCTTTTCAATTCCCTTAATAATGGCGCAGTCAATTCTGCAATGGAACTGTAGGAGCATCCTAAATAAAAAATCTGATTTAATTTACTTAACTAACAAATTCAGCCCTTTTATCATTGCCCTCTCAGAAATCTGGCTTAAACCAGATTATAACCTCCGTTTTCCAGGTTTTACCTGTTTACAGGATGTCAGAGTAGATGTGTATGCTGGTTGTGCGTTGCTTGTTAAAGAAGGTCTCTCTTTTAGTAAAATTATGGTTCCATCCTCTGAGAACTTTGACATCGTAGCTGCCCGTGTGAATAACTACACCTTTGTCTCCCTTTATATTGCTTATGCAACTAAACCCATTCTTTTTCAGCTCTCCTCTATTTTGGAATCTCTGCCCCTCCCTATTTTCATCCTGGGCGATTTTAATTGCCATCACCGTGTATGGGGCTCTGGGAAAACGGATCCTTTAGGTGAAGTGTGGCTGGAGCTAATGCATCCCCTTAACCTTTGCATACTCAACACGGGCTCCCCTACTAGGCGCTCGAGGCCTAACGAGGTGTCTAGTGTGGTTGACCTCTCGCTATGCTCCCCTTGCCTGGCATCTCAGGTCACCTGGAGTACACTTGACTCTTCTTTTGGCAGCGATCACTTCCCTATATTGATTGAATTCCCTCTCCTCTCCCAAGTAAAATCCACTCCTAATCCCCCTCTCCTAAAATTTAATTTACTTAATGCCGACTGGGCGGAGTTCAGGAAGATAATGAGCGAGTCGGTCTCTCTGTTACCTCCTTTAACACCAAGTGATATTGATAATTGTGCGAAGGAGTTCTCAAGAGCAGTAATTCTTTGTGCTGAGAAGGTGTTCCCTGTTAAAAATGCCGTTTCCGGGAAAATTCCTTCCCCTCCCTGGTGGGACTCACAATGTACTCTGGCCGTTAAAAATAGGAAGTGGGCAGAAAACGAGTACCGCTTTGACATTTGCCAAGCAAAATTTATTAATTTAAGTAAATCAATAGCGGAAACCAAACGCCTTCTCCTATCAAAGAAACGGGGTGGCTGGAAGTCCTTTTGCTCTACTTTATCTACTTCTACTCCTGCTCGTTTTCTCTGGAGGAATATAAGGAGATTTAGAGGTAGCAAACAGGGTTTTGCTAGGTCTCATCCTTTGGGTGGAGACTGGGCCGATTCGTTCATGGATTCTCTCGCTCCGCAGTATGCCCCTAGTAGGTTAGAAGTTGATACTGGTTATTGTTCTTCTTCTTCTGATCCCCTCGATTCTCCGTTCATGATGGTGGAACTAAAACTGGTCCTTGGCTCTGTCACGGACTCTGCCCCGGGCATTGACGGTATCCCCTATTCTTTCATCTCTAACGCTAATGATTCCTTTCTTTCTTACTTCTTGGCTCTCCTGTCTCTGTCTGGAAAGTCTGGAAAGCTCAATTAATTATCCCAATCCTTAAGCCTAATAAAAACCCTTCTGATCCTTGTTCTTACCGTCCGATCGCCCTCTCTTCCACTCTCCTAAAAATTTTAGAACATCTTTTAAAAAACAGGATTGAATGGTTTGTTGAAAGCCGCAATTTATTGTCTGACTCTCAATTTGGCTTCCGGAAAGGGAAAAGTACGATGGACAGTCTTGGAATATTTACCTCGGATATCCGCATAGCCTTCTCCCTGAAGAAATCTGTTGTTGCTGCTTTCCTGGACGTTAAAGCTGCCTACGACAATGTCCAGCTTCCAATTCTCTGGGAAAAGCTTTGTCGACTTAAGATACCTTCCAGACTGTCGTGCCTCACACTTAAGTTACTTTCTGAACGACACATCACATTCCGGGGTAATGATAAGACAATATCTCCGTCTAGGCGAATTTGGAAAGGGCTGCCGCAAGGGTCCGTTGTGTCTTAGTCCCCTGCTCTTCAATATCTATTCTGCTGATTTAGAGTCTGCTAAAGGTCACTCAAGCATCCTCCAGTATGCTGATGATATTTTGTTGTACTCTTCCGATACTAATATTTTGAAGGCGGCGGACCAAGTTTCCCGATCTTTGATCTCATTAGAGGGCTGGCTAGGGCATCATGGTTTTGAGCTGTCTCCCTCTAAAAGTAACATTGTAATCTTTTCTAGGAAACAATCTATCCCAAATGTCTCTGTTACGTTAAAAGACCAAGTAATCCCCTTAAAGCAGCATTTTAAATTCCTAGGCTTAGTGTTGGATTCTAAACTATCTGGTCTCGCGCACTGCGAATACGTTAGAGATAAGTGTGAAAAGAACCTTAACATCCTCAGGTGTTTGGCTGGAGTGTGGTGGGGTGCTCACCCTTTTGCCCTAAAAATTGTCTACAATGCCATCGTTAGAAGCGTCCTGGATTACGAACCTTTTTGTTGGAGCCTGCCTCTGCTGAAGGTTTGCAGCGTCTTGATCGAGTACAATCTAAAGCGTTGCGTATTATTGCTGGAGCAATGAAAACTAGCCCTATTAACGCCCTTCAGGTGGAATGTATGGATCCTCCGCTTGACCTTCGCCGTCAGTATCTGTCTGACCGCTATCTGTTTCGTACTTTCCAATATTCTACCCATCCCATCTCCCCTAAAATCGTGCTCTTGGATGATTATTTTAACAAGTCTCCTTATTGGACTAATAAGTCTCCTCCCTGTCTAGTAACTAGTTTCTGCAGGTTCAAAGGTATTAAAGACCCAACTTTTCACTCCCCGAATCTTCCTATGTTTGAATTCCCCTACTTTGTAACTATTCTCCAACCCCGTGTTATTCTAGATTTTGATGTTATGAAAGGCGATATCTCTGCAAGGGAATATTCTCGCGGTCTTCTGGCAAAGGACTGGGCTGGGTGGCACACTCTTTACTCTGATGCCTCGAAGTTATCTCCCATGGGCTGTGTAGGGGTAGGTACCTTTCACTCGCAGTATCGGATCGTCCAAAAAGCAAAATGCCCTCCGGAATCTTCGGTTTTCTCTGGAGAGTGCCTTGGTATCCTAAAAAGCTTGGAATACATTATTTTGGCCGGTTTACGTCGTTCCATTGTCTTTTCTGACTCTCGCAGTGCTCTAGAAGCTATTTTAGCTAACCCGTTTACTTCTAAACTCCATAATCCCTTAACCCTGAAGATTAAAGAAGCGGTTAATCAATGCAGTTCCAGAGGCTCTGAGGTCGTCTTGGCCTGGATACCGAGCCACTCGGGTATTGATGGAAACGAAAAGGCGGACTTCATTGCCAAACAAGCAGTCGCTTGCGGTGATAAAGTCCCTTTTAGAATCTGCTGCCATGACCTTCTTTCCCTCCCTCAGCAGTTTTTAAGGAAAAAGTGGAACGCCCGGTGGCGGTCTAGCAGCAGACGGACGGGCGCAACCTATGCTAAAGTTCAACCTGTTTTACCCCTGAATGTCTGGTTTTCAAAAATTCTTCTTAGTAAACAAGCAACTTCGACAATTATTTGCATGAGGCTGAACCATTGCTGTACCCATGTTCATTTGAGGTGGCTCCGTATTCGGGACTCTTCCCTTTGTGAGTGTGGTCTAGACGAGGGCAGCTTAAATCACTTGATTTTGAGTTGCCCCCGTCTGGACCATTCTGGCCTATACGCTGGCCTCATTTATCAGAAAATCCCCTTGCCTACCCACGTAGTGTCCCTTCTGTTTCCGAATCTTGCTGTTTTTCGGCTGATTTCAAATTTCCTATCTCTCAATAAATTGAAACTCTAACTCTCCCTACCAGGCTATAAAATTATTTATCTTAGTATGTACTATGTACCTATTCGTATCCATCAACAAAATCTGGTCAAATCGTTTTCTTGTCTCCCCTTCCTCTAGTTCATTTTTCTGACGTGATGCTGGCAGAAATGTCATATGACGGTTGCCATAATAAAAAAAAAAAAAAAAAAACACACACTGGTCAATCTCGTATTAGAGAGCTGCGGAATATTTGGTGATAAGATGAGCCGTAACTTCCCGAACGCTGCCCAGCCGAGTCCGACTCGACCATTGCTTGACCTCTTTCTCGAAGTTGGACCTACGTAACTGGTTAGTCTGTTCTAGGTATACAACTTCGAGTGCAAAGTGTCCGATTGTAATGGGAGTTGGTACTAGAGATAGGTAGGGGTAGGGTAGGCATTTGACATGACCTTCGTCTAAGTCTTCCACTTTTAAAACTGGCTTATTCGGCAAGCTGAAAGCCATTTAGCCTGCGCACGAGATGATTTGTAATGTAATGACTCTCGAAAATAGCTTATATAAGTACATGGTTCAGGCTCCGTATTATGGTCGGCCTTATAACGCGATAAGTCACACGATAGAGCGTTTGTCACTGGCTGAAACCGATCGATAATAGAACGAGACTTGACGCTCTAACTTGTCACTTATCGCGTGATAAGGCCGACCATGATACGAGGCCAGAAGTGATATGGGTCGGCAGCTCTTCAACAGAGTGTTGTCACCTTTTTTTTAAAACAGCACTACCACACCTCTGTTCCATGTCTTTGACTTCCTCCTTTCCAGTGAGATGGAATCGAACTTTTAAAGGGCCGTAAGGACCGAATTTCCACCCGCCTTCAGGAGACTTCACCAGGTGCCTTGTTGTTCTTGAGCTGTTCAATAGCTATTACAATCTCGTACAGGCTGATGTCCAGTATGTCGTCGGTATAGTGTCGGGCTAGTCTGCCAAAGTGGAGGGCCCTTAAGGTAGACTAACCGACCGCGAGTGGATGCTGGATGTGTATAGCTAGAATCACTCTATGTCACCTAAAAGCTCAGGTTTAAAAGAAACGATTCTACCATCTTCATATTAAATTGTTTTCTTTTTAATTGCAATAACTGAGTTGCTCTATTTATATTTAATCAGGTATAAAACTGTACCTTGACATGTTATATTGGATGGTAATACTTAACTGAATTGTTCTATTTATTTACAACATATTTAGTTTAAAATTGCTATTGACATGTTATATTGAATTATTTTAAATTGTATTAACTGAACTGCTCTATTTATTATGAATTTTGTACTAATAGAATCCATTTTATATTGTAAGGTGGTTTTTGTAAGCCGGAAGGCAAAACGTAGTGGAACTAACATTTTTATCTTAACACCACTGTAACCAGATGTACCTATGTTTAACAAATAAACACTGTTGAGTTTGAGTTCAGTTTTCAACTTCGCGAGCTGGCTCTGCCCTATAGACATATCTCTTGAAAACTTTTTAGAGTACTTATTGCGATGCATGACCTCTTTAATACAACTTTTATTGAATCGGCACAGGTCGCGGGTTAGGAACTCTGAGATCTGTTTGCCGGTATAAATTCGCATCATCGGCTGAAGTCTGTAGGATCCTTTCAGTACTTTGAGCTTCTGAATGAAGCTAGATAGAAGTACACACATCCCATGCACTTGGCTGATTAGATTAATTGAATCGTTACTGTTTTTTTAAATCATACTCCATAAAAAAAACAAATTCCGAAAGTACCCGGGATTTCCCGTGACTCACCCAGGGTCCCGAAATCTTCATGACTTCAATAAGTATCCGGACTGCAAACCCTAATAATTTCCTATTGAATAAGTTACAATTAAATAAATCATGTGTGAGATTTAGTATACCAATTCGACGATTTGCTTTATGGTCATTATGCTATTTGGGCTAATGCTTTTGATATAATTTGGCATTCGTGCTATTTTGGGTATTAGCTTTTTTGACATCTCGTAGTTTGGACTCGTTGTTATATTGGTACAACGCTAATAGTACGCCTGATATTTCGCTTCTTGGTAAAGTGTACCTACAGTCAGCATTAAAAGTAACTGAGCAATCGAAGACTTGGACAGAAGCACTTGTGGGACTGGTCTTTGGACAGTTCCAATACGATGTAAAGAGTGATGTGGCTAGAGTAAATCGATTGTCATAATATCCGATTACGATTGATGATGGCTAATAAAAGGAATCGATTGATTACTGTGTAATAATTATTTTTAGGAAATCAAATAGGGAGCCTATACACTATCGTCTGCTAACACAAGTGTCCTGTAAGTAAAGAGAGAGACTGATAGTGCGAGAAAAATTGAGAGAGCTCGCGCGCCGTGCAGAAATCAATGCCATATTTTCAAAGGCAACATTTTGCATAATCAAATACCTATGTCGGTTTCGATCGATGTGATTTTATTTCCTATTATCGTAACAGTAATTAAATAATACATTGTTATTTTCCTATTCACAATTATTTGATTCATATCGATTTATTTCTAAATTGACAGACTCCAAACGATTAAAGCTTTATTATTAAATTCAAAAATAAAAAGTCGTGGTACGTAATGGTTTGCATACCGAGTTTTCAATGCTAATTTCTATACAAATAAGCCGTAAAAAAATATGTCAATAATTTTATAAGTGCTAAAAAGAGCGTGCATGGAGATTGAACTTTGTTTTGTAACTCGGAAGCGATTGAAACTTTTTTTATTATTTCGATGAGCAGTGCCAATTTACGTTATATGGGTGTCGCGATGTGTCAAAAGACCAGTTCCAAATCTCACTGTAGCTACATAGACGATTTGGTACTGAGCGGCGAAGTCTTCTGTGGAGTTCTCCAGGCAAACAGTACAATTTGTTATTTCTTTTTATTGATACAAGGGAATTCAATATGATACTTTTGATTTACTCTGGAGGGTATTCCACATTTGTAAGTTTTTTTACAATATGCATTGCATCTCACTCACTCTTTACGCACAGTGTGAGACGCAAATACACATTGGACAAGGTCTTTGAAAAATAATCTTCGATGTCATACATGTTTAGGAATAAGGTAATGAAAATCATATTATTTTCAATTTATTGTGATGATTTGTATATTTCCAGCAACCTCCTCCTCCCATACGGCTCGGAGCAGCAGCCAGCGTGCTACCAAATCACCGTGTACCGCGCATACAACGTGCCCTGCAGCGCGCATGCTCGGCCAGACATGCTCGGCAGACCCCCGAGCACTTATTTGAGAGTCACCTTCTGCGACCTGGTGGTATTCGAAACGTTACTTATATCTATTGGCCTGTAGAATCCGCGGGTCCTATTCAAATATACAAATATATCTATACCTTGGTGATAAATTAACGAGCCTGCTTACAAAATTTCACGAGAATCGGTAGAGAAAGCGACCTGACGCCGTATCGTGGTCTGCCTTATTACACGATAATTGGCAGGATATAGCGTCCGTCACTGGCTGACACCTTTTGATAGAACGAGACGACGCTCCTATCTTATCACTTATCGTGTGATAAGGTCTGTAGAGGAGATCAGTGGGACAGACACCGGACACTGGACGCCGGACAGACGATTTTGAGCCCAAGCTAAAGCAAAGAACTTCGTTCGCATCGCTCGCTCTTTCGATTATGCACTCGAAATTATTTGAGTTGAGTTGGCTAAAATGCATAAAACTGGTCCATTCAAAAGGCAATTAATTCTACCTTCCTTCTTAGAAGATTCCAACTCGAATGAAAGGTCGGTCACAATAAATAATCATAACCCCACAAACAATGTCGCCCCGACAGAACCGTTTCATTTTACGTATTTGAATACATTGATATTGAATTGTGTCAAACGCATGACATAATTTGAACCAAGTCTTTGTGGCTACCGGAAATATTATTCTCTCGCAGTTTGCTCTTTGCAAGCACCGGAAATAGCTCAGCGGAAATAGTATGATTGTACTCATGTAGCGTTTTCAATTTGACTGCCAATCAGAAACAGAGAGTTGTTCTTTAAATCATATTTACTAATAATTTATGTTCAGTACAAGCTGTCAGAGTGCGTAACCATAATGGTCAATCCATGTGCATTCGCGGTTTATTCAAATTGTTACTGTTAGAGCTGTCTTTTCAAAGTATAGAGCGGTGCGCCATGCGTGCGAACGAGATATGAGCACGCGGTATCTCTCTCCCACCTCTGGTGCAACGCTGGGGCTTCCGCCAGTCAGTCGTGGCCAAGTCCTTCTGGGAGGCACATGACACGTACATAAATTGTGATAACAGTATGCGTGTAGACAACAAAGACTAGCCCTAAGCATGACATCAAATATCTTTATTTAAGAGGCCCCACCACGGTCGACTCAAGTCCAATCTCGATACAAACGTGATTTGGTTTTAATTTTAAAATAATGTCCCTTTTTACATAATGGACCATATCTAGGTGAAACAGTTGTCTTAGTGCCATAATCATAAATTAGAATAGAAAAACAAATTAACGATACGCTTGTTTTAAAATACGAACCAAACTACTTTTGTATGAGGAAGCGTCCTCGCGGCCCTTCACGAAACAAAGCTAATGTTCAAAATACATCGCGTACCAACAGGGCGAGACTAGCGTGCAGCAACGCAACAACAACCCGTTGTACATTCAGCGAGTGTCGATGGTCGAGATGTTCCCCAACGTTTGTCAGCAGATTCGGCTGGAAGTGTGCTCTACTGGGGCTTCAGCTAAAGTACTCGCCAGCACGAAGTTAAGTCTATCGGAGATATCACACGGCGGAGAAAATGGTGATCAACTTTAATCAATAAGGTTGCATTAAAAGAGCGAAATAAACTCGTATAGTTTAATCGGGTTCGAGCCTTAACGCCTCTTCGAAAATGTTCTTGCGTAGTCTGTTCCTCTCACTATTTTTAGTATAAAATTGCCAAATCTAACTTTGGAACTTCACAGGATTCCTACCCACCTTCGGCCCGTCTCTCATTCACATGTACGGGCCATGGCGCGAATCTTCAGAAGACGGTCCCTTCCACCGAGGCGCATTGCTGGTGACCATGAAGACAATAGTACCCTATTACAAGCAATGCATTAGGACGGTCAATGTGGAACCAGCTAATGCCTCTGTGCTGGATACGGTAAGGTCAAACCAGCATCAACTGTTAAAGAGATACAACGGGTCCAATATTACATGTTTCGCTTTTTTATAAAGCTGTTTCTCAAACATTTCTTCAGCGAAAAATTTTAAAAAACGAAAACATTGATGATGATCGTACTCGGCTTAAGTTTTAATCCAAAGAAGCCAAGAGAAGAATAATGAGGAAAGTAATTCATAACAGGGTAATGTGATCACAATAGATCAGCGATGGTCGTAGTGATATAAAATAAAGGCTCTCACAGCCCGGAAGCCACTACCAGAATAACAACAAATAAGTCTCATAACGAGTCAAGTCAAGTCTCTTCAGAATTTCTCCAGTTACCGTAGTCTGAAGCCGCCAGAATGGAAATAATGATGAGGATTGTAATAAAAACCAACACAAAAGTAATAGTTAAAAAAGAATAAACTCTCTAAGTTGCGTCGCATAACCCTAATAATTGGATAAATGAAAAGGATTTAGCTTTTTGTATGATACTGATGTCTCTCGGACGAATCCGTCAAATGGAGATATTTCGACAAAAGATTTTAGAATCTTAACTTACTGTTCGAAGACCAAGGTCTTGTTTATTGTATATCGCGTGCACAATGGTCCTAATTTACAGGAATGGATCATCGAAGACTTTGTCCTGTTTTGTCCCGTTTTTGAAGTGTCGATGCTGGACAGTAGTGTGTCAGGAACTACATGTGGAGTGGCCATTACTTTGGGCGAGATACCGATCAGCGGTTCGATCGACCAAGGCAAATATGATTTTACTCATACGTTCTGATTTGAGCACATCAAGGCGGGCAAATACTGCTGTTTCGACTCCCGTAGCATTTGTTGCAGAAGGCGTCGGGTGGGTTTGACTGGATCGCGAGAGATCTAGAAATGAAATAATTGTCAATTTATAAACACTCCGACGTATATAGTAAAACTGTCACCTCCAACCCCCTTATCATCGTGGTTAGGCAATAAGGATGTGCGGGAGTTTCACTCATTTATCAGTATTTTTATTCACAGTTTTATGCCAAAACTGATCGGTTGATGATGATAATTATATTTTTACAGACGCAGATGAATTTGTGCAGCTGATCACCGAAATAAGCAAGTATAATTTAAATAATTGGGGCCATCTACTTTTTCATGTATTTATTATATCTGGGTAAGCGTGGAGACATACATTAACAACACAGCTTCTTAAACTTCTAGTATGCTTGGGGTTGGGAATCGGAAGTTCCTGATTAAAATATGCTTAGAATTTTCACAATAACTTATTAGTTATGTCAAAACGATTGGAATCCAATAAAGTCATGATTTTAAAAAGACAGTGCTTTGAGCAACAAGCAACAAAATGTGTTCCGTTTGGTCAAGTGTGTATGTGGTTGTCCAGAAGCAACATGTCACAGACTAACAAAATCAAACCTTCCAGAACAAAAGAAGCAACACTACACTGGCAGTATGGGAGTAGTCTGGAACAGCGCTGTCACTGGCCACCTGCAGCTTGACACGTACCCAGTCTTGCAGCTGGCAGCTCGCCTGCCAGACTTCAGGTTCAGGATGTACAGGAACAACGTGATACATGGAATAGTGAACGATTTGGTAGGGATTGGGAATTGTTGGAGGTTTCACATCTTATCTTAGGGACATACAATATTAGTATCTCCATCAATAGTGCAAACTAGTTTGTCCAATTTCTACAGATGGAGGGTTATGATATGATTTTGGATTTGGGTATGTTTGTATGGATGTCTATTTTTTGGCACGTTCTGCAACTTAAAGGACTTGATCAATTTTAATAATTGAGGCATCGTTCCATTTTTCTTAGTCTTTGTGGTTTAACTTCTTGTTCGGTTTTAAACCAGAAGGTGGCGACACGCGCCCGGTCGTATGAGTGACCTGGGCTATCATATTAATTAAAACCGGTTGAGTTAATAACCCTACCTTACTCTACTAAACATATAAATAATAATAAAGACTTTAATTTAAAATTGATTGTCATGTTAATTTTGTAACTTGTTGACATTTACCTGGACGTATTTCCTTAGTCATATGATAATTTAAAAGATACTTATTTGAGTATGATTAAAAACAGATTATTACAACACAGACACCTAAAAATGGACTATGTGTAATAGGGTGGTCCACTTATGTATGAAAAAAAAATTGTATCGATTTTTAGCCTCTCCACAAGGCTCATTTTATTTGTATGACTGTGAATAACATATGTACCAAAAATCAGACAATTCCAAGCATGTTTAGAGGTCGCGACAAATTGCACGATTGAAATAAATAACAAAAATACCAATTAGTCCTCAAAAAGCTGGTCACTCAAGTGTTATTATAATAATGGTACAAGATTTTCAGTTTATTGTAAGGTTAGAAACATTCAATCAAGATGTAGGTATGAGTATTACGATCCGTGACTGAATTAAGTATGTTTGTAAGTCTCGTTTATGGACGATTTTGGAGCGAGGCCCCAGTGGCAGAAAGAGCTCCTTTTAATGACGCGAAACTTCTTGCACTAATCAAATATTACCCAAATCGAAAGATTAGTAATACTGCATCGCAAGCGTTTCGTCGCCATCTGTGGTATTTTTCAGAACATCTAATAGGACTCTCTTAATTTGATCCCAGAGTTAGTATTGAGTCTAAAAGAGAAATGGTTCAAAACTTGCAAAAACCACTTAAACGAAAGGCTTTGAAACGACTAGATGGTAAAACTTTTGACCCAGAACAGCCGTTACAGTCTTTCTTTACACATCGGACAGCGACCCTGTTTGACTTATTAATTCGTAACGGACGCGAGAAATCAATGAGTTTTTTGAAAAAAGATCCTTCACAATGGCCCACTGATGAAATTTACATCCAAATGGAGGAAAAAGCTCGCCAAATAAAGGTCGTAAATGACTGTGCAGAGCGTGGGATAGCATTGATCAGAAAATTCAATACTACTATCACAAAAGATGAACAACAGAAACAATATCTCTTGCGTGTGGTCGATCTTCACAGAAAAAAGTTTCCTGTGGCTTCAAAATCGAATATAATGTCAATGTCTTGTGAAGATAATGATTGAAGATATAGATTGATTATAATTTCGTTACATTCTAATACATTTTATGATACTTAGTTACTTCAATAAAAAAAAGCAGCCAAGTCAAATTTATTTCATAATATTGTCCCATTTAAAAAAGTTTCAAATCGTCGCGATCCCTAAATATTATTCGTTTTGGCTGAAAATTGGTAAAAGCGTTCCTGAAGCGATATGCAATAAAAAGAGGCTTGTGGAAAACCAACATTTGCAAATATTTTTTTTTGGACCACCCTAATGTGTAATTTACTTACATAATATTGTGAAATAAATGAATCTACCAAAACGGGTCATTCGCAAAGCGTTTCAACCGCCGCTGCCCTCCTTGACAGAATTTTTCCTAAAGTCTCTATAGCTTCTCGGTTCATTTTTGGTTATTTGGTAGTGTCAAATAACCACTACATTTGCCAAAAACTCTGACGAGGAAGGGAGCGGCGGATGAAACGCTTTGAGAATAACCATCTGTACCCTTTAATTGTAGGAAAACGAGCTCTCTGATATCTCGGACCGACTCGCAAGGAATTATTACTCGAATCCAAACGATCTTCTAGAGCTGCTCCAACGCTCAAACGACGACGCTGCAGCCAAGATCCAGAAGTATCTTGACATAGTCCAATACTCCAGCTCTAACGAGGATTTACAGAAGTACACCACAGAGCTGGATCAAAAGCTTGTTCAATTGCAAAAGGAGAAAATCGTTAAGTGTCCCTCCTCCGTTGTTTTCTCGTCGATATCATTCACTCTAACCACAGCTTGTAACTAACTAAAACTACACAGGCGTCACGGCAACGAAAATGTAACTAAATTACCTAAATAAACCTAAAGAAATTAAATCTTAAAAATAACTTGATTTGGCCAATGAGATCGTCTAGTGTCTACGTTGTGTTCCTAGTAACCCAAATTCTTTTATGTGTAGCAAGTTAGACTTTGACTCATCCCTACCTACTTAACCCTACGTTCTCCTACTACATCCTAGTTCAAAATAATAATCAAGTAATAAATAAAATTTGTTTTTGGTTACTAAACCCCAACCAGATCCTACCGTGGCCGGTTAACGTAATGGTAGCTAGCTATATCATTATTTTCTCAACATGTAATACTTTCTCAAATCAAAACCTTGGTTTCTTTATATACAAATTGCCTCAATTTATATTCATATCATCAAAGTATAAAACAGACCAACCTAGCTAGCTAATTGTTTATTATTATTATTGTATGGAAGATTCTCTTTCATCCATACTATGCTACCATTTCCGTCTGGATGTGGGTTTGGCCAACTAGCTAATTAAATACCTATTTTATTATATTTTGTTTCTAATAGGTATTCCTAACTTATTGAATTTACCTGTGCTTCGTACCTATTTTCTGATGAGAAGAAGCACTGAACAAACTCATCAGACCTAACAATTGAATATTATTTCATTCAAGGAAAATTATGTATTAAGGCATTATTTCACCCTTTACATATAAACTAATGTATCCATTAGATACCTGTAAACCCTGTTATAGTGAAGATATTTATAATACTGAGGTAAACCGTCCATTAAATATGAAATATTGAACCTGAAGTTTACCCTAAGTAATGAGTATATTCCACTCATGATAATTTGATACCTTAAAATTAGACATAATGGACTGCTCCGCTTGCCATTAGCCTAGAATCATTTCATCTTTTTGAAACAATTCTGATATCCTAATCATAACTGGAATCTTTATGACGATAATCAATATATAATAGTTACACCTTTAATATTTCATATATAATAATATACGGAACCCAATACTACTGATCCTCACACAATGACTAATTCCTATTCACACAGTTACTCATAATTGCTATTAAACCTTCAAATAAACGCTATTTGATTTGTAAACCTTCTAACTTTCCATCCCTAAGAATAGTATTCCTACTACCCTATTACTGTGTTTGACTCTATACCTAAGCCTACCTACCACTAAACTCTAAACTACTGTAGGCAAAACTCCCATCATTACTTTATTAACGTTATGTGTTGTGTAGTGTATGTTCTAGCTAGGGACCTAAGCTGTACAACGTTCGGAAGGCTAGTCCGAGAATGCAACCTAGAGCCTGTGTAATGTACATTTCACAACATGTCCGTGGACTAAAGGGTTCTGTGAAATGCACGCCCTATTTTTATAACATATAAATATATATTCAATAAAAGACCAAGCCTTAAGTACACACGAGACATCAACGAGTGGATAACAATCCTAGCGATCGACTTATGGGAAATGGCGATCTTCTCGCTTCAGTCTGTGGCCAACCTTAAGACCAGTAAGAGGCCCATCAAAGATAGGCTACACCATCTGTGTAGGTAAAAAGATGGTGCCAGGCTTCTCTTAAACCTGGACCTACTACTAACAGGATCCCGAAGTGTACTTCCTTGACACCGTTAGGTGAAATGCACTTCGTTAAGTTGACCATGCAACTAGGACATTGATCTGGTTCGAAATGATAATAAAATAATCTAAAATAAACCCGAAATGTAATAGAAAACTAAGCGAAATAGTTCACTACTATGCAACATATTTGCACAATACTGAACCTTAGAAAACTCAGAATCTAATAAGTGGTGGAATAGTTCAATACTACGCAAAGCAATCGCACAATATTGAACCTTCCCGCCACAACAATAGTGTATCTACGATTGTTTACGTTACGAATTTAAGCTCGACCCAGAGTCAATGACAATCCGACAGCTCGCTAGAGAAAGAATGAATACGTCTACCCGGTGCGCCGTTTTTATATACACTAAAAGGTATGAATCGCTCGAAACGCTCGATCTGCTCGAATCGCATTATTCGCTTGACGTAAACGAAATAATACCTTACCACCATTAACTTAAGATTGGTTTTTAATCGTGCACGTACGTGCTTACTCCCTATTGGAACCAATTTTACTCATTGCGTAGTGTGCGCGACAGCGTCGTAGCGACAACACGTACCTTTACTCAGAAATATGAAAATATTAAGTTTTGTTACGCACAAAACGTTGGTTCAAGTATGCACCACTATATTCTAATCAGATGTACATATCAGTTCGATTCTTATCCAATGATGATGACGATTAATGTATTAATCCCTATTATATTGTATTATTCCTTCATTCAGCATTCATTAAAGACCATAATAGAGCTATAGGCATAGTTCTAGTTACAAGCTACTGTAGCCTAGCGTGTACAAACAGCTGTCAAACGGCGGTTGTGGTTTCGTACCAATGAGTTTTTCGGAATTTATATACGGAATATCATTTGATATTTGCCATTAACTATTCAGTGAAGGAAATCCTCTTGAGGAAACGTCGGCTAAATTATGCTTGAAAGATGTGTCAGCGTGAATACTACTTAGCGTTCGTACTATTTAATATGAATGTCTCATCTGTTATGGAATTAAACCTGGTGCCCATAGAAAGAAATAAAGTAGACAAAATACCTTTTTGCTTACTTTCAGTTTGGTAGATTTGAAAACATTTTGATGCTTGGTCCTTTACAGGAAAAAATCTACTGTCACATAATATCAAGAAAGTCGAGGTCTGCACACAGTGCACCGTACCCACACAAGGTCAGGTTTTCCGACAACAAAGACACCAAAAAGACAGTCAAGATAATGCTGGCTGAATGCAGAACTATAGTACAAGAGCTCAAAGACCTCATATTTAAGGTTTGATCGTATTGTATAGTAACAAAAACTAGAAAAAAAAGACCGGTTGCACTGAGTGACGGGAGTGCCGGCAAAAGTGAAAACTTGAATATTAACGCTGTGCAATAAAACCCCCTCAACTACTTATACTAAATAATAGTAAAGATACGATAAGTGCAACGTAATTTTGTAGCTCTGTAAATATGTATATGTAACAGATAAAGTCTGTAACTTCTCATCCAATGTATCTCTCTTAAAAATATTCCACTGTAATTCTATGTATACAGGGTGACATTTTAATCAGTGTCCAAATTTTCAAGTATAAGATTCTTCAGCAAAATTATAAAATACATTTTTTTTGTTTCATATCATTCAGTACAATAAATTTTAGTAATTGGTGCTTAAAGTTATCCCAAAAAAACCTTACCGCGCGGGCACCTCAGCGGGTAGTAAGGTTTGCGCACGGCACGCCTCCCCTCCCTCGCCCCCGCCCCGCTCCGCGCGATACTGAATGCCCAGTAACCACACAGTACGGATAATTCTTATGGGATAGACAAATTAAAATTTTAAAAATGCCTAACAGTTTTTTTTCAAAAATGGAGTATATTAGTGATACCAAATTCCTACAAAAAATTTGGACACCGATTAAAATGTCACCCTGTATAAGCAAGCTGAGCCGCACGGGCAGTTACTCGATCATAAACTGTGCAAGTAGGCTTGTATTTCTGGCTTTCCCACAATTACCTATATCCATACTACCCATACTCTATACTAATATTATAAATGTGAAAGCGTGTCTGTCTGTCTGTATGTTACCTCTTCACGCTTAAACCGCTGAACTGCTTGAGATGAAATTTGGTATGGAGATAGCTTGAATCCCGGGGAAGGACATTGGATAGTTTTTATGCCGGAAATCATCCCCTAAGAGGGTGAAATGGAGGTGAAAGTTTGTATGGAGCTACGATATAATGTTACAACGACCGCGACCGGCATTCAGCACACAGCGGAACGAAGACCCTAAATACTTAAATTAATTATTTTTCTCCAATATGCTCGGAAATGTGCGCCTTACTGTAGCAAAAGTAAGTACGTGAAGTTATTCGTTACTCACGAGCGCAAATTTAAAAAGTTAAAAGTCAAATCATTACTGTACAGTTTTAGCGGCCAGGAAAATGTACGAAATTCCTTTACTGTATACTTTTTTGCCTTTTAACTATATGCTTTGACTAAGACAAATAACTGCAAACAGCCAAGTGCTCGTACGTTTAAAGACCTTGCAATTTGTCATTACAACTTGCTATAGTTAGACTGGTTAGTAGTGTATGGCTGTCTCTTTCCAACTTTGCAAGTTGCTGTGACAAATTACGCCCGTTTGTAGCCTGCTTAAACTTTTCATAGACAAAACGCGTACTTTTCAAAGTGATCGATGTGACGCTTTTAAAATGTCTCAAATAGTTTTAAATGAAGAAATAAAAACACTTATTGATATAAAACCCACAACGAACTGAAATGCATTTCGACTGCAATCCCGTATAAACTTTAATAGTTTTAATTGCATAAAACATTTAAAATTGTGACCGATTCTACTGGTTATATTTTTTTATGTATGCCAATTGAAACTGGCACTAAATACCAGTCATACCGTGTTCATTCTTTAAAAAAATAAGTTGGGCGGGAACTTTATAGGTTATTGACTCGCTATTTTACGATTCTTGAAAATATTATTTGATTTCTTTACATTTTTGGAGAAAAGCACTATATCTGCCTTGGCGGGAACGGTAATTCGTGGATTCATCTCTATAGTCGGATTCAGCTTTGCTTCATCCGACAAAATCAACTCATCCACGAATTGCTACTTCCCGGCCGCTGCAATAATGTAGGTACTATTATTCTATTTTAATATTTCTTTACCTAATTTTTAGCATCATTACTCAGTCCTCATTTTAAAAGTAGATTAATACACAGATTTTGGTTTCATATAATTATTATCCAGACGTGTTGTTTTGTGTCAGTCAAACAGGATTAAGTTTGAAGTTAAGTGAAGAAGTGTCAAACTGTTAGCAATGATTATTAATTAATTGAATAATATTTAAAACTTGGTTTATTTACTAAATTACACCGTCTGAACGGAATGTTAAATAACTAAGTAATTTAGTCGGCCGGGTGGGTAGCGACGATTAGCGCCGCGTGGTGGTTCTAGGAACTTTCTGGGAGAATGGAAGAGATTTTGTAAATGCAAGCAATGCTTTCTGCAACTTTGTTTTTTATTGATAAACTATCAAGACAACGCTTGTGACTTTAATTTCTAAAGGTGCTAAGGGTCTCCGCACGTCATAACAATAAATGAGGTTCCATGCGGACGGAGTCGCGGGCAGAAGCCAGTAATATTATAAATGCCAAAATTACTCTGTCTGTGT
Source organism: Epinotia demarniana (assembly GCA_945867215.1). NCBI lineage: Eukaryota > Metazoa > Arthropoda > Insecta > Lepidoptera > Tortricidae > Epinotia > Epinotia demarniana. The sequence continues at coordinate 58,193,782 of OX244259.1, forward strand.
GTCTGTCTGTCCCTGATGGGGGTGAAAAGGGGAGTTTCTATGGGAGTGCGATAGTTTTTAATGCTTCCGTGGGAAGTCCAATAGCTTAATTTGCTATTACATTTTATACAGGCGTAGAATTCGCCGTTAGTATCTGACGTCACGAAAAAAAAATCTATTTATATTTCAGACACCGAACGGCTGGCCGGACATATCTATATGGCTATTGAGCAATGGCTCTCGAATCGCGCACACAAAGATGGCGGCGAGTGACGTCATCCATTCTGTGATATCGGAGCAAAATGGCCGCCGCTGCGGGAAGATACAGACGGTTTATCTTGAGGTAATAATAATCTTGAAGTGGGGAATATTTACCAGAACCATGTTCTAATATGCTATATGATCTCGTGGTCTTCGAAGGACAGTACCATCGCCAACACAGTTAACTGACCATCCTTAGACATTGTAATAATGGTCACGTGTTGGCATTTGTACTACGTATGTACGTGTGGAGCAAGTACCCTTTGACATCTCCCCTCGCGTCCCTGTTGCCTACAGACACTGTCCTTCCTTGAAGTAACAAGATATAGATATATAATATAGACAAACGACTTTACATCCTAAACCAACTAATCTAAAAAACCATTTATTAAAAATTGATCCACAGACCGATTTTAAGATAAACAACTTTTCTATTAAAACTGTTTGAAAATATTACTGTTAGGGATACATTATTAAATATTTATTATTAATACTAAACGGGACTTACTACACTGATGTGTCCCGACGTTTCGGATGTGTTGCAACGTCGGGAGACCTCAGTGAGGTAAATAAATAAGTTAATTATACGCGATTAAGTCCTCTAGTATGAATAATGTGTGGTATCCCTAAGCCAGTAATTTTTGAGAGACCGGTTAATCCTAAACAGCCTATGAAACTACGCCACATACCGGTGTACTGTCTTTTCCAAGATCTCACGGTTCTAAATACTGATTTGCGATACGATAAAAATAAATAACCGGTTAAACGCCTTTGGTATCGACGCCGAAATTAGCTATGCTACTCATAGGTTAACACAGTACCTACCTTTCAGCCAATAAAGTGCCCGAAGCATCGTCCAGGGGACTGCTGCTGTATCTCCGCTAAAGTCGAGCTGGTGGTGTGGATGGGGGCCTTTAGACAGCGGTCTGCCTTCCAATACTGCCTGCCTACTGGTTACCGCAGCACGGACTCTGGCATCGGCATTACGTGTGAACCGCTGGTATGTAACTGCCGTAAACTCACTATTTTCCCTAAAGGGATAGACAGCATATTCAATTTTATTGCCACTTCTAGTACTTTGATGGTGCAAGCATGTCTGCGCCGTGCCTGATGATAAGCAGACAACATAGGCTATAAAAACTTAGTAGTCAGACGACACAAGCCTGTTCTCGAACCTTTATTTATTTGAGGTTTGTTTTTTGTTGAGTTAAAATGCTGAGGATTGTGAGACCTGTCGTCATGTATGGATCGAAATATTGGGTCGTAAAGGTGACGGATAAAAATATTGCATGTTACGGAGATAAGGATGTGGAGATAGACGTGGGGTGTGAAGAGGATGGACTGGATAAGAAATGTGTACCTAAGGGGAAGCCTGAATGTAGCACCTATCGCGTATTAATTGAGGACCAATCGCCTTACGTGGTATGGGCACGGAATGCGTAGGGATGAAAGTTGTGCGACCAAAAGAGTACTAGGTATAACTGTGGATGCATGTAAGAGGTGAGGTAGGCCAAGGAAAATGTGGATGGACTGTGTAAGAGACGATATAAACAGAAAAGAAATGAGTGATTAGATGGTGGCTGAGGATTATGGACAAAAAAACAAGAACATGATACGCCAAACTCAAGTAAATGGGATAAGGGCAACAAAATGATGATGAGCTAGAGACAGACGCAAGTATACGTGTATCACCCTGAAAACAGCGAATCCCGTCGAACTTTATCAGACCTTATTGACACTCACCACCAGGAAGTCCAGGAACACAACACCGAGTAGTGAGAAGTAAACCCACCTGTCACAAAACATTAAAGTTTAATGATAACCTACATTATGTATGGAAAGGAATATTCTGGGACAATTAACTATTTATTGGTATTTTCTGACCCGTTAGCGAGGAGACAACGTGATAGAGTTTCTTGAAAAAAATGTTACAACTTGGACGTACTCGTAAAATATGCTTAGACGATGGTCCATCAAAAAGTGTTGAAAATGACAAAGATACCCCACGTTTGGTGGATTTCTTCTCATAAATACCTACGCAGTTGAAAATGTAACCTAGAATACCTTACCTTACAGTTTGTAAATGATTAACCCACCTAATATCAAAACACGACTTCATAATTGGGTAAGTATTTGTTATTTTTTTACGGTGGCCTAACTATAATAGGCATGGTGCCTCATGTTCAAATTGATAACGTAGAGATGCTAAATGGATAGTAAACCATCAAACTATCGTATTAAAGTATAATTTATAAAATATAATTATTATCGTACAGTTACCAATAGAATCCTTACGCTTTTATAGAAACAAAATTGTATTACAATGATGTACCTAAATGCAGTATTTCGCTACCAAAACAACAATTTACCTGATTTTCCATACAACGATAGGTACATGTACTTTGTACTAACAAATGTAGTTGTGACGTCATACTTATATATCTGTCTATCAGTATGAAGCGTTTTGCGCTGCCGCCAGCGACGTCAATGTTTGAATTTTTTTTTGGGTATTTATGTTCGTTAATTGTAGTTGCTCCCTTAAAAACATTTGTTCCTTTCCAAAAACTGGTTCGAATAAATCATTAAAAAAAATTTAGTCACCATCCCCATTATTATAGCACGTAAAAAGACAAAAAAAGAGGGGGGCCCCGCACCCCGGGCTATAGCCGAATCGCTCACACAAATTGACATACTATTATTATGACGTCACAGCATTATAACATATTGCAAATAAATTGCCGTTGTTGTCGTGAAAGGTAAATATTATCGTATCTGTAAAAGGTGCCTGTGACTGGTAAGAAATACACATTTTTTTAAACTTTCAATTATTGCTTTTACCTACATATTTTTTAAGTTAGTTACATTTTATTTCAAATCCGTTTAAATTATAATACCATAATCACTTTATTTTATCCTATAGCAATACTACGTTATAAAAACATGAGGAAGTCCTCAATGTCATAGTTTTTACGTTACAAACTTGTTTGAACTTGTCTACTGAAGTGGGCATTGGCATGCACGGAAGGCCCTTAAGAGTCCGTGTCGGCCCGGCAAAAGTTCGATTGTAGGTATATTACCCGTCTACCGAGCGCGCCAGCGCAGGTGTCGTGGTGGGGGTCGAGCGAGGCTGCTAGGTCGGCGTAGAAAAGTTTTGATACTTTAACCGTTTTATCTGACTTTTCGTTTCTTAATATTTTTATGTATATGTATTTAAATAAAATATCAGGTAACTTAGAACAGTATCGTTCATTATAAATGTATGTATGTAATTAGTACCAATACAGAATTTATTTAAGTACTTGTTTGACGACCGCTTTAGCCTAGTTGGTAGTGACCCTGCCTACGAAGCTGGAGGTTCTGGGTTCGAGTCTCGGTATGCGCATTTATTTCTCCCTGAGTCATGGATATTGGTTTTTTATCTATTTGAGTATTTATTATCTATATAAGTATGTATATAGTCGTTTAGTACCCATAGTAAAAGCTTTAGGTACTCAGTTTGGGATTAGGTCGATTTGTGTAAGATTGTCCCCAATATTTATTATTATTTATCTGTATTCATCTTAAAACTTAGGTTACAATAAAACATAAGCAAGCAAGCAATAGCAAGCAAGCAAATAATAAGTTACAATAAAGCTTAAATATACAATAAGCTTCCACAGCACATCCTTGCAAACAGTGGAAATGATGTAGATTTTAACAGGAGTTTGAAGTTATTTCTTACGGAAAAAGCATATTATACGGTAACAGAATTTTTGACTGATGTATCTGATAAATATTGACATATCCTACACTCTTTACTTAATCTTAATGTTATATCTGTATTGACCTATTCAATTTAATTTCATTAATCAATTTATTAACAAATATGATGACATGTATTAAAATTACTACTATTATACTTGCGATATCAACACAATATATGTTGTGACCAATATATTTGTATGCCAACAGGCATCACATAGTGATACGAAATCCAATGTAACACCTTGTACATACCTATGTTGAACAAATAAAATCTTTGAATCTTTTGAATCTTTGTTATTTATATTATTTACTAGTGGCTCTGTGAGTTGTAGACTGTATTACAGTAATGTTAGAGTTTTCTTTTCAGTTTCCAGGTTATCAAATTCTAGGTGAATAGTTTTTACCTGACTTATTCGTTTCTTGGTTTTAGTGTAGGTGTTCAAATAAAATACTAGGTAATTAAGAAATGTTTACACAGTTTATTTTTACTTGAGTAAGGTTAATAGCTATTCGTTCAACCCTGCATATTATGTCGGTGGTTTGTAAGTACTTGTGAATGTTACAAATGAAAAAGTGATGGCCGTTGGACCTTGGACCCCCCACAAAGTGGACTGATGTAACTAATAACAATACTAATTAACAAATAATAAAAGCTTGTTTTATAACAAGTTTTTCTCCTTTAATTAAATTTTTACTTTTTAGATTTTTTAATTTTTCCTATATTTGTTGGAGTTGCATATTCACGCCATATCATATAGATATTTCAAACGATCCCAAAGTCGATGGGGCTGCGTCTTTTAATTACGGAGTTCCATGGCTACCTTCCAGCTCAATTATCAGACCCTGGTTACCATATAGAACCAAAGTACTCGTCAAGACGAATTACACGACCCCAAACTTGATGGGGTTGCGTCGTTTAATTACGGAGTTCCCATGACCACCTTCCAGCTCCATCGTCAGACCCTGGTTACCAAAGTACCCGTCAAGACGAATTAATCAAGCCTAAACTCGATGGGGCATGGGGTTGCGTCGTTTAATTACGGAGTTCCTATGGCTACCTTCCAGGTCCATCATCAGACCCTGGTTACCATATAATACCAAAGTACTCGTCAAGACGAATTAAACGAGCCCAAACTTGATAGGGTTGCGTCGTTTAATTACGGAGTTCCAGGACCACCTTCCAGCTTCATCATCAGATCAGCTTTATGTCATAATAATATTACATTGGCATCCAATTTATACACGCATGCAAAATTTCAGCTCAATCGGAAACCGGGAAGTGGATCAAATTTAACTTGCAAGATTTAATTACAGACAACGGATAGGTGAACTAAATAAAAGTTTATAAAAATTCAGCAAGTATCACGATCACTCGTAAAATAATTGACATGGGAGCTATACAATTCGTAAGTTGTCTCGATTAGCCTCACGAATGTCTCACTAGTATAGTTTGACCCCGACGTTGGTAACAACTATGTCTAGCCGGAGATCAAAATAATATTTTAGTCGAGGGGTAGCCTTCGTGAATAGCCACAATTACACGACGTACAGGTCCGACCCGGACAACGGCTAAGCCGGTACTGCCGAATCGAGCGCCGTGCACGGTGTTTTATTACGAAATTTAGTGTGATTTCAAATATTTTTTATGCTTAAATTTACTTCTACACATAAATATATTTTTGTTTGTACGAATAGCGCTTAAACTAGAGTTTCTTATTATGGCTTCATATTTTTGAAATAATGAGCTAAATGGCCAAAAATACTGGCGATTCTTCGTGTGTTTTTACTCAAAAGTTGTTGGATGGAAATACGGTTTTACTAAACTATTTAATATGTAACTTATAAAATGTTTTCCGCTTATTCCTAAGAAGACTATCATTCCAATATGGCTTTATTTGTTTCATTTCGGTTAGAAATCAAATAGTTCTTCAAATCCACGTCGTTTTACACGTCTCCGAGCGAAAATTGAGAAAACAGCGGTTGGACTGAGCCAAAATATGGTAAATTGAGAGCTAAATGTAAACAATTTTTCCGCTTATTCAACTTGAATTGAAATGATCTTTCATATTACACAATAAAATCTTTAGGAAAACGAATATTTAATGAGATATGACCTCAAAAAGTTTAGCGAATTCAGCAAACGGCTATATACGGACTCTTAACCTTTTCACCGCCAAACACGTGAAATCACGTCATCGACGATTCGTGACACCGACGCCAAGGACGGCATTTGCCGACATTTTTTTATTTTTTTTTATATATGAAAACCTACTCTGAAATAGCCCAATTTCATGTTGGCATTATTTATTTATCCATTATTTTTTTTACCCTTGTGGCGTGAGGTGGCACGGCAAGTGGCTTTACCATCTAGCGGTGAAAAGGTTAAGTCAAGCACCGCATTGTTACAATCCGATTGCCAACTCGTCAGACCACATTCATAATCTACAACTTTGCAGCCGTTCTAATGTCCTTAACTGGACAGTTGAGATGGATAAATTTAATTCATATGACCCATTGCCAATCTCGAACTACTTAATGCATTCTAATATGGTTGACGTATTTTATGTGGCGTCGTCGTAAAATTAGTATTTCAAACTTGTATTTCTTTCCGTGGGTGTCGTAAAGTGCTGTCGATCAGTCATTGAACATTCACTTCTAATGAGCATTCTAGAGAATGTTACGTGAACATTACATGTAAAAAAAGCTCACAAAATGTAACACATTTGTTCCTCTCCAAAAAGTGGTTCGGCATCGTAAACAAATCGTATTAGGTATCTCTTAGTGCAATGTTTAAGGAATATTAACATTTTTGTGTTTTTATTATCCACAGTGTAGACGACGAGCTCACCAATCACCGTGATGCGCGTGTTTTGTTTTAGTACTGATTTTTCACTTCGTCAAGTGTGACAGTTGTTGATAACCATCCTCCTAGTTAAGTTTGCCATTTAATCAACTTTATAAGTATTTTTTTGTTTTGGAATTCCTATAAGACTATAATAGTAGTACTCTCTTTCAAATAAAAAAATGATAATCGAGATCGATTCACGTGATAAACAATAATCGCTAAAAGACCAACATACATACTAAGCTGATTGCCCTTGCACGTTAGTACCAAATGGGGCCGATAGATGGCGCTGACCCCATTCGCGCTGGTAAGATTTTTCTAGAATGAATAGGGTTGGGACGGGTATATTTCAATAGCAGGTCAAAAAAAGATCGCGATTCGATTGTCTTGGTGTAAAAGTTATTCGTTGTTTGAAATTGAATTCTGTTGTGTTGGGTTAAAATAAGTAATTTAACAAATATTGGTACATTTACTTTACCTTGAGTTATTTGTTACTTTGTACGGAACCCTCGGTGCGCGAGTCAGACTCGCACTTGACCGGTTTTTTAATAATTATTTGCGCCCTTTATGTTATGGATATGCGTAAATAGTTGCTTGTGTATGTATTCTGTGTTTTAAATAACATTGCTTTAAATACTCTAACGTGTGTGTACACGTTTGGATATTTAGAGTATTTCAACCACACGCTTTTCACCGTAGGCGACCCGCTGCACATGGTCTGGCCACTTTTCATATATTAAACAGAGGGTCGTGCTATTGGTATCTTAGGCTAATATTCAAATCGCTTGATAATGTAGTCAATTCCAGGTCAAGGTGTTACACAATAACTCATTGTTACAGACTCTCGAATGCTGTATCAACATCTATCGAGCTAAGCTTGACTGCGTGGGTGACCTGATCAGCCTGTCCCCCTTTGTGAGGATCAATTTCCTGAACAATGTCAGAGATACGCAGGTAATCTAGTGTAGACTATAACCAAGGGGCCAAGGCCGACCATACAGGAAATTTGAATCAACTAGAGACGTATCGGAGACTAGACATCGTTCGCCAGATACGTGCCCAGTAATGCCGTGTATTCATGTCACTTAATATGAGAACATTGTATTGTAATTCTATTTATAAGCTCTGACATGTAAAAGGAGCTTGAGTTGCAGAATAAATAAATAAATTTTGCATATTGAGCTTCGGGCTGCGACCGAGTTCTTTCATACGTGGCGGCCACTGTGGTTCTTTAAAGTTTTGTTAGGCGTGGACCATCACTTTAAGAATTTCAAAAATACCGCGGATCACTGCTGAAAACAAAAGTAAACGAACTGACCGTGGATCCCTAACAATCATGTCACGGACCCCTAAGGGGACCATGGACCACATTTTAAGAAACCCTGCACCCTGTGGTTCAATGTGTGGTGGAGTGGTTGCGTTTTTTTTTAATTTCACACTAAATACGGAATAAATTACCTTTTCTCTTTCAACTTTTGAACACATGAAAATTCAAAACAATTAACCAAACCGCTTGGTGTAAATATAAAAGTATCCTCTGTATGTTTCAGAAGGTAAATGATAGAAATCAGTAAAGTGTATATCCCTATGATGCAGCTTTATCGTGATGTTTATGTGTTGCTAATTCATAAAACTATATATTATTTTCACTGTTGTCCAATACTCTATTGCTGTGCAGGTCTGTCAAAATAATGCAAGTCCGGTGTGGTGTGAAGTTCTCCGTGTGTCCAGTAGCGTCAGCACTTCGGTGCATCGCTTGGAGACTAATGCACCTGAAATCCTGGTCGAAGTGTACCATTGGGACGCTTCTCAGACGGTAAAGTCACAAAATATTGGACCATAGATGGTACAATAATATCTTATATATATAAGATACAAGAGCTGCTCACTTGCAGCCTTCCCGGCATCATCGTGATACCATTTCTTTTGATGTGCAGATCTCTTGCTGTGTTCACTTCTATAGGTAGAAAAACCATGATATACATTTGGAAAATATAATGTTTGTGATCTCATTCACTCCGTCCGTCGTCACAAAACGTCCATCAAGTTTATGTACCCTAAACTTGGCTAAATAATAAAAAAAATCAAGCGTTGAAGCCTCGGTTGAGCTGGACAGAGCACAAAAAAACATCCTTGAAAAAGTGCGAAAATGAGATCATAAATTATGCATTTAAAGATACATTGTCAAGTTTAGGGCTAAGTCGAAATCCCTTTAAAATTAGCTTTCATTTCGTTCGTTAATTTGTTTTATATTTGAGCTCCGTGTGGTGTCGGGTTAGAATTTCACCACCCCTATCTTCCCTTGGCTATCATAAAAGTCGGTTAAGGGAGAAGCGTTTAAGTCGGTTGTGGGCGATGGGCTAGCAACCTATGCGGTAACACACACACATTTATGCTAAAAGTGGCACTGGAACATAAGTTTCAGATTCAGGCTCTCCCTGCCCCATTTGGGAATTTAGGCATGACTCTATGTATGTATGTAGGTATGTACGTTCTCCATTTTATTAGAATAAAGTAACAGAGTCTGGTTAAGTTTTATGAATAAAGGAGTTAGCTAGTCCTTTTATCGTTTCGTTTACCCTTAGGGTAATGCAGATCTGCTGGGCCGTGTCGCGGTGGAGCCCATTTTTCTGACCGACCAAGACACGGAGCTGCCTTGCATGGAGTGGTTTGATTTGTATATGGGGACTGAGCACGTTGGCAGAATACAGATGTCCGCTCATCTCATGCAAGTAAATAAATTATCTATCACTAAAGCCTGCCATACATGGAAAGGTCGTTCGGATCAGGCAAAACTGCTTCAGTTTGGACTGACCGGATCGAGCGGCCATACATGACGAAATCCGCTCAGTTCTACTGTAACGTTTGCACAGTTAAGACGTGTGTGGCGAGTGCGTTTGGCGGACGTCTAAAGTTACGGTTTAAGCAGAATTATTGTGTTTAGCTGCCATAGCGTTACTAGCTAAAAAAAAAGAAAAATGAGGTAAATGTGGACTAATGAATGGCTTCAGAAGAAGAACCACTATTCTCATACATTCGATTTTATGAACCAACGTGCTTTAAAAAGTTCTATAAACTCTACAAGAAACTTTTTCGACCATGAAACCATTCTGTTTATCTTAAAATTAAATCAACACACAAAAGTATACGACCTACACGTGCACGCAGTGTGGCGCTCGAGCGCTAACTGAAGCGATAGGCCGGATTGCGCCTACACACGGTCAGATCAGTCCATCCGGTCAGGCAAATATTTCAAAATTCGTTCAGTCGCTCCGGCGGCCTGATGCGACAATACCTTAAGGCCAAATTGCACATACACGGTGCGGATTTGTATACGGTCAGTTAGAACTGAAGGCAAAACTGATCATGTATGGCAGGCTTAAAAATTGCTTGTGCTGTGAGACACATTTTAGTGGCCACTTTACTTTTCTATGCGCACCCTAAGCGGGTTCTAACAAGTTCAGAAATTCGTATGCCAAAAAAATACAGAATACGCAACAACAAATACCAACTGAATTGAAACATCAAAGTTTTACAATTGCACATCAGAACCAAAGTTAAGCTGTGAAAATCAGTATTTTGACTTACTAGCCTTTTTAAATTACGGAGTTCGTTTTGTTCAGATGTTTGTTGTTACTCAATCGCGCAAAAGTGGCTTAACGGACCTGGATGAACTCTAGTGTATAGCTAATTTAAAAACTGGATTAAAATATTATTACTTTTATCCTGATCTTCATATCCCAAAATAATGAAATTGGGGATGGAATTTAACAGGGGAGTTGAAGTTCCGGTCAACTAAGTACAATTTGCATCCAACAAAATCATAGATAATTAATTAATTATTTGACATGTTATAAATTGACGACTCGGAGAATGTATGGCTACTGTTAGCAGTAAAGATCTTGTTTGAAACAGGTCGAAGGAGATAAGAAGGTTGATTGGCCCTCGTAGTGTTTGTTGAGTCAGTATACCCGTATGAACCAAGACCAAACCTAAAAAGTACCCAATAATTTCAGATTACGTCGAGCATCCTAAAAAAGTGCTGGAACACACAAAAGGCCTTTCCCCAGAGACCCAGCGACCAGATTGCTCAAATGGTCTTGAGCACCGATGGTCGGGAACCTCTGCCAGTCAACCTAATGCCGGCGAATGTCACCTACAAGTTAGTCATTTCAGAACCAAGGTATCAGATATTGCCCTCCGAATCGCTAAACTTAAGTGGCAGTGGGCGCCACATTGCACGTAGATTCGATGACCGTTGGGGCAGCAAGGTTTACAAATGGTGGCCACGTACCAGTAGGCGTAGCGTTGGTATAGATAAAAGTGAACTGGTGACCTGGTAAAGGTCGCAAGAGTCCACCAGATGCGGGTGCAGTAGACATCATTCGACTGATGTGATGATGATGATTTTTTTTATACAATTTACAGGATTGATGTATACTTCTGGGGCCTTAGAGAGGTCAGCATCACAAGTAAACCTCGTGTGACCTTGGAGTTGGAAGACATTACGATCAAGTCGGCCATTATATCCGAGGGCAGATCCAATTGTAACTTTCCAAATGCGAGAGTATCACAGGTGACTACTGGGGGCCATTGCATCACTTATCGTAGCTGCTTCACACTTTCGCAACCAAGAATCGCTACGCACTACGCTCGGAGCCGATCCTGTGGTTTTCCTCGCATGTAGCGGAAAGCGACTACGGCATAGGCGCCCGCTAGGCAGGTTCTTGGTTGCGAAAGTGTTCAAGATGCCGATGCAACACTATACTACGTATACGAATAAGTGGATGGCTTTGTGTACATGGGCTCGTTGGCACCAAATGACGGCAATTGCTCAAGAGAGATCAGCCGTAGAGGCTAAAACGCAATGTTATTTAATTATTTTATTTTATTATTGATATTATGTTATTTGATTTTTAAACGATATATATGATACAGAGAGAAAAATACAATGGAAAAATAAACCATCTTCGTCTCTTGCCCCCGACAGGACTCGAATCTGTCTCAGGTGTGTGCCAGGTCTCTCGTTAATCTGAAACTACTTACCTGATGTGGTTCGATTGGGATGGCGCGACCGCATAGCTAGAGCGTAGCGTAGAATGGTCCTAGAAGGCTGTGAGCCTTTCAAGAGAATACAGAGATGTCGCTATTCCTAGCGGGAATATAGATGAAAGATACGCGACCTCCGTCATTGTCCTCGTAGCTCAATGGTCAAAGCACTTTAGCGTTAATAGAGATATCGAAGGTTCGAGTCCTGTCGGGGGCTACAGACCAAGATGGTTTATTTTTCCATTATATTTTTTCTCTGTATCATATCGTTGAATAATTAAATAACACTATCAATCACACATGTCAAATACTTTCTCCTTTCTGTCGATTGAATAAGCAAATGTAACAGATTAAAAAAAACAATTTTTATTCGCCGCTCTGAGCCAGATAATAGCCCAAGCACTTTATTTTCATTAGTCTGGAAAAAAATGGAAATTTGGAAATAATTCATAACAGCAGCATTTTTGTGTGTAACTGATATATTATCATTTTAGTAATTACGTAGACTCAAAATCCACCAAAATATTATACCCCAGGAAAATTACGTTTTTTTCAAACATTAATTTATAACAGCGTTTTTTTTGTTTGTTTAATTTTCAAATGTTATTCTAAGATGCCTTATCCAAGAATCCACCAAAATTTCCATCAGGAAGTAAATATATAAAAATAAATGACACATCCATTATGTTTTTTGTGTGATTTATTTATTATTCTTGAAGAGCTCCTGTAAATTAACCAAAACAAAAATTAAAATATCTATTAATATTTTTCCTCTTTTTTCAGGAATTGGTTAAATATCGATTTTTTTGATGACTAATATTTTGGTGGATTTTGAGTCTACGTAATTACTAAAGTGATAATATATCAGTTACACGCAAAAAAGCTGCTGTTATGAATTATTGCCAAATTTGCATTTTTTCCATACTAATGAAAATAAAGTGCTTTGGGAAAATAAAGTCATCAAAAAAATCGATATTTAACCAATTCCTGAAAAAAGAGGAAAAATAATATATATATATATATATATATATATATTTTAATTTTAGGTTTGGTAAATTTACAGGAGCTCGTCAAGAATAATAAATAAATCACACAAAAAACATAATGGATGTCTCCCTGTGTAATGTGTGTCTTTCGCATCGCTCCCTCGTTCAATAAAAAGCTTTCAATCGAAACGAAGCGAAACTTGCGCGGGCAACTTACTTGTCAGTTACAGATGTAGTGAATACCTAATCCTTTCCTATCTTGAAAACTCGGCACATACGACTACTTCCGAATGGTGCCGATGTGTCCATGAATTATTGTATTATTAAGTGACGTGTTTGTATCAAATAAATTGAGGACTTTATTCATCAATGTCAAATGTCTAACCATCAGTTTGAAGTATATCACACTGAAATGTTAAAACCCACCACGATCCAATCATATAAAAAATTCGTTGGGTAAACAAAAATAAAACTAGTTACCGAGGATATTTTATTACACTAAGGGCACTGATAAAAACCCCAGTTTCCGGTTTGGAAGATGTTCTGACGACCAAACCGGAAGGTGGATGGAGGTGGCGGATTTGTGTTTGGGCTGTTTCTAATGATTCTCTATAAGGATATATTATGTTGCTAACATGACTATTAAAAAGGACTTAATACTAACTTAAATAAATCCTGTGCTATTAACCACTCTAAATCGATACTTCGTCTCGCAATGCGACAGTCCCCTACGTTGTCTTGGTGGGTACTGAGTATCAATGAAGTAGTAAGACGAATACGAACATTTCCGAGAATTATTCACTATATCTGTACCAAATATTATATACAAGCTTCTGCCCGCGACTCCGTCCGCGTGGAACTCGTTTATATCACAGCTCCATACAAACTTTTACCCCCCCTATTACACCCATTTAGGGGATAATTTCGGGGATATGGACTATCCTATGTCACTCTCCGTCCTTTCAACTATCTCCACTTAAAATATCACGTCAATTCGTCACTCCGTTTTTCCGTTAAACACGGACAAACAAACACACACATACACTTTTCCATTTATAATATTAAGTATGGACATTTCAGAAGTTCCAAGGCAACATAACAGATGGATCGTCGCCTTTAAACATCAAGCTATACGACACGACCACTTTCGGGAGGACGCTGTTCGCGGGCCTTAACGTCGTAAAGAGACCGCAAAAATATCTGGTCACCTGGGTGCCCAAGCAGGAGAGAAAGGAAACGCTGTTTATGAAGTCTATAGTGTCCAATATGTTCATGCAAGGTAGGTAATTAACTATGCTAATAATATTAATTTAATGATTTGAAATAAAATCTAACATTGAAAATTAATTGTTAAAAAAAAACGTTAAAACACGCTTTTACAAATGCATGTGCATGGAACAGGAAACAGGAAGTTAGTATTAGTATTTGTTTACAAGAAATGAAATGAAATGAAATTCTTTATTGCTGAACATGGGTGAAAAAAAAAAGTCTTACTTACTTGGAACAGGAAACAGGTTAGTATTAGAATTTGTTAACAAGAAAGACGTTCCTGTTCCAGCGCCCCACGCTTTTACAATCAAATATTGTAATTAAAAGCACATAGTTTACCTACACTTCAGCCCAGAAATAGAGACAACTTGAACGATCCCTAATTTGTTTTTGGTTTTTACGTGCATTTGTAAAAGCGTGATTTTCTAGTATTTTTTAAACTAGTAATTTATTTTATACTTTTTATTCTTGGGTGGGATCTCAACCTACTACCCTATTTACACGTCAATATACATCTTATACAGATATGTCAATATTATTCTTAAAATTATCCAAGTTTTCACTTCTGCCGGCACTCCTGGAGTGCAACCAGGTCTTTTTTTACTATTTTTGAGTCTATATGTACTGTTCACAGTAAATCAGAAGACGTTTGTCAAAAGAAGCTTCACTTATCCCGTTGAAATCGCCGACAAGACCGTGCATTTTAAAGCGAGGGAGACATCGAAAGTGAAATCATTCTTGGAGGAGATCTTCCACAGTAAAAATGCCCAAGAGGAAGAAATAATGTTGCTCCCTATATACGCTAAGGAGAAAAGTAATGCGGTGAAGGTTACGGAGGAAGATTGGTGGACGAGATATTATGCGTCCCTAAATGTATGCTTTGAGTTATTTATTTTATATCGTTATTTTATAAGGACGCTTGGAAGTACAGCCAGTCTCATAATAGTTAATAGCCAGCTAATAAATACACGGTGTTTTTTGAACCGTCGTAGAGCCGAAGCCCAGTTAATAAAGGTTCATTTTTAGTTTTTTTTTAATAAGGAACTTAAAAAAGGTTCTTTTTTTAGTTTTTTTTAATTGTATAAATATTTTTTGTATTAGTATTAACTTTAATCATCTAGCCGAGTGACCGCTAGCCGCCATCTTATGTAGATAGGTACGAACTATAACCGGGTGAATGAACTTCGCACCGAACGCCATAGAGGATTTTTCAAACTTAAGGGGGCGTTTCGGAGCAGCGCCGCGCGAAGTTTAGGTTTTTAGCGCTACTCACACAACGATAGAGGCTCGCGCACCGCACACGCACATATGCACGTATACACAGTTGGGCGTCGGAATTTGACTCGCCAACAAAATTGTAACTTTGGATTTTGTTACCAAATATAAAAATTGTTATGTCAAATATAGGTATTTCATCTTGATACCTACCAACGTTCGCCCGAACCGAGCGCGCAGCCTATCTAACTATGTGGACAGTTGTTTTGTTCGACCGAACGGCTTATAGTTAAAGCAATGACGCGTAATTCAATGTTGGAGTGGCAACCAGATGGCTAGCGGTATTTGAGCTCCCAAAGTGTTGTGGAACCACCCTGTGCAACCCGAATTGAGCCAACTGTGACTGGTTCGGAAATAGGAGAAGGGTTGTAAAAAAAAAAATGTTGCGTGGCAATCGATTGAAACGCGGTAGCCTGAAAGTGTGTACGCTGTCTATATAGTGGAATTTTTATGCCATCCCTCCTAGTGTGACCGGAGCCGAGTAAACGAGCGAAGAAAAAAAAATAAAAAAATGGCAGGCAACCGCTTGAATACAAACGCGAAATTCGACAAAATGGGAATACGCCAAGAATACGCGCAATAAAAGGTTTTGCAATCAATCGCCATGGACAATTTTTGCTTGGGAGGGACGGTTGCCTCTCCGACATTGAATTACGCGTCATTGCTCTGAATATTAGGCGAGGGCGTTTTTGCCATATGTATGTAGGAGGGTCGGGCGGAACTGGTGGAAATTCATTATTTTCCCCACTCTAACCACCACAACCATGATATTTCAACCATGATATTTCACGAAATTAAAGTCGATCTACACTCTTTAGGTTTAATCAGTTTGATTAGAATTACAAATAGCACGAAATAATCATAAACCACTCGGATGAAAACAGATTACTAATTCTGTAACACGGAACGTGAGGAGATTCATTATTTTCCCCACTCTCGTTAACCATGATATTTCACGAAATAGAAGTCGATCTACACTCTTTAGGTTTAATCAGATTGATAAGAATTACAAATAGCGCGAAATAATCATAAACCACTCGGATGAAAACAGATTACTAATTCTTTAACACGGAACGTGAGGAGATTCATTATTTCCCCCACTCTCGTTAACCGTGATATTTCACGAAATAGAAGTCGATCTACACTCCTTAGGTTTAATCAGATTGATTAGAATTACAAATAGCGCGAAATAATCATAAACCACTCGGATGAAAACAGATTACTAATTCTGTAACACGGAACGTGATAAAGTCGGCGGAAGGTTGGGAGCACAACCGCACTACAGCTCGCGTCTCATTCCAAAGTGAGTTGCTTGTCAACGCGTTTCCCACTCCACCTCCATGTGACAGCTGTCAGATGACATGATTATAATGTAAGTATGAGGAAAAAATTGTTCGTTTCCGGAACATCGCCGGCCGCTGCCGCTGCACGCTCGCTACGATCGCTCGGCTCACACCCTGTAGGTTCGCGGTTCTTCCTAACACTCCTCCTCGCTTCGCTCGTCGTTGTACCTACACTGACCTGCCTCAGAATCGAACAAAAAATATTATGCTAACTATACGTTACTAATAATAGTAATTATCATAATTCCAAAGCAAAGTTTATATTTTCCCAAATGACATTTGACGGTTGGTTTTTTGCCTAAGCAAATCATTTACTTCATAATTATTTGCCACATAAAAGTTTGTTGTAGTATTGCATTATAAAAATGTTGCCAAATAAGCATAGTGCGAAGTAAAGTTATGCCAACGATTGATTTACCAAATGAAAATTCTGCGAAAATTTGGTTGCGAAGTGAAATTTAAAGAAACATATTTCGTCGAAAAGGCAGTAAACCATTTTGGCCCTATAGTTAAATGTCGAACTCACTAACAAAATTTCACGAGAATCTGTTGAGAGATGCGACCTATAGAGGTGACAGCCGGACAGCCGGACATACGAAATCATTTTTGGACTTTAGTTAAATATCGGACTCGCTCACAATATTTCACGAGAATCTGTTGAGAGATGCGACCTATAGTGTATAATTAGATGTCAATTACATCTAATTATACTCTATAGGTGCTAATTACTACCCAATCCTTTTTTATGATCAAACCGAGGAAGCATGTTGTTAAGTTCTACGTGATTTAAATATGTTAATCAATGAACATTAGAATAATTTTCGTTTGAACCACTGTGTACTCATTTTGTGTAGTACACGGTTCGATCGCAATCTGTCAATGCGGCGCCAAGCGACGTGGTCTCGCTCCGGAGGCTCGCGGCCGACGAACTTGTAGTGAGCCGGCCGCTCCATACTAATTCGTATGAAGAATTAGAGCGTAAAAATTGGGCATCTTTGTGATACTTTTACACGAAATAAGTACATATTTGTTAAGAAATTAAGATTGCAAGGATTTAACTATAGTTTTAACTTTAGTATTTGATACAATTCATTTAACAATTCTTGATACTTACGACTCAGTTGTTACAATACGGGAGTGCGTTTTACACGTTTTTAGTGTTTTTCTTAATTTTTTTTACACTTACCTATAAGCATTATCTTAAATTCGAGTGATTCACAAGGAAGTAACATTCATTGGCTAGCTGTGTAATATTTTTCAAGGTTGTGGAACATCGTTTACTATATAATTCTCTTACATTCCCGACCCTCGATTGCCCCCTGCCGGCCCTTAATTGCCTTTTATTACTAAAAACTGCACCAATCGCCAGTACAGTCGTCGGTTTCAAATCTGGGAGAAAATCTATATTAATATCATAAATGCAAAAGTATTAGGCAGTTGTGGAAGTTTCTATGGGAGTGTGATAAATGATAATACTGGTAATAGGGTTGTGGACTAATAATGTATTATTGCTTTAAAAGAAAGAAGGCAAAAAAATATGCCCAGTGACGAAATTCTCATTCAGAAAAAACACGAAGCTACAACGGTTTTAATACTGCTTGTTAGAGAGACAAAACGCTAGAGGATCGTGAGTATCGTGACGTCACGGATGTTGAGCGTGATAGTAAATGACGATCGGCGTTTTGCAGAAAAGGGACAAAATATGCCCCCTCTTGAAACGATAATGGTCGCTTATAACTTTATGATTATTGAATCCCCTGCTTTACATTCTGCTCCATTTGACAATATGTTTAATCATAGAAAGTTCAACATTATTGGTTATTATACTTGGTGTCAACGCCCCCATTGATACTGCTCGGTGTGGGAAGTGTGATTGCATATTGCTATCAGTCTTTATACAAGCGAATATGCCTGGACAAAATTGCGGGCAATGTCTAGAATACAATAGTATTTTATTTGTTCGTTAATGATATTGCAACACACATACTTCCTCTTTCTTAAGCCTGGCATCCCCGAATAGATCCTAACACTTCTCCCAAAATTACTTATTTCGCATAAACAAGTTCTAAGACATCGTTTTATAGTATTAAAGCACTCTTAATAGGATTTTTACCGTTATGATTTTCCAGTATCAGACGTAACCGCTTCACATTGTAAATTATTTTAAATCCTATTCGCTTACCTACATCGTTTAAGACCACGGAATTTTTTCCTGTATTGTACGTTGCATCATCTATTTTTCTTTGGACAGCAACAATATGCTTTCTACTTAGTATATTTTTGAGAAGAACACTTACGTGTTTTTTGGTCATTTATTCATGATAATGAATAAATGATAATCAAATAAAAATAAATCAGCCTATATACGTCGCACTGCTGGGCACAGGCCTTCTCTCATGGTGGAAACTGGCAGTAGTCCCCACGCTGGCCCAGTGCGGCGGATTGGGGACTTCAATTGCACCTTTGAATTTCATCGAAGATGATGATGACTTCGAACTCATTAGTATGAGCCGGGATTCGAAGCCACAACCGCTGTTTGACAGCCACACGCCTGAACCGGGCTACCGTAGCTTGATTATAAACCAACCGTAATTATAATAAATTAAATAAAAGTTTTATTTTCTGCAAGTAGGCCGCAGTGGCACTTTTACAGGTCAAAATCCCACTAGCGTTTCTGAAAACCAAGACCACTGTTAAGAAGAAACACCGAAACAAACTCGACAGTCAGTAATTTTTTGCCAAAAAAAGCTTCTTACAATGATAGTACTTAACATACTTAAATAAATATGTATATCTGAACAAGAATACCCAGAAAAAATAAAACATAATGCGTTTTTCTACAAAAAATCATATCCGAAACTGTGTTACAGAATACAACGCCGGAAGATTAAAAAAAACTAAGTTAATGGATATGGCACGCTTCACCAAATCGTTTCGTTGGGTATGCTTTCTTGTAGGAACTGTGTCATCTAGTTCCCAAGTCGTGATTAGAGATGCAACGGATAGTTGTTTGGCCGGATACCGGATACCGGATATTCGGCCTGGTCACCGGCCGAATATCCGGTATCCGGCCGCCGAATATTCGGCCGGCCAAACGATACCTACATTTTAGTTTGGCGGCGGGCGCGTCGTGCAGGTTTCAACCTGTTACGTATTGTAGTTTCGCTCGGACCGTTTTCTAGGCAAGAAACGAGTTTTATTAGGTCAGTGTACGAAACTATTTCGTATGCAGTACATTTACTACTGTACTTACTATTTCTGTATACAGTACAGCGCCTATTTTGCTGAATAGATGAGTTTTTTTTGTGTTTAATGTGTAAAACCACTTTTCAAAGTTAAATACCAAACAGAATCACTATTCGGTATCCGGCCGGATAGTGCGCAACTATCCGGTATTCGGCCGGATAGTAAAATAATGGCCGGATAGGCCGGATACCGAATAGCAACCGGATATCCGTTGCATCTCTAGTCGTGATACAAATATTGATAAACAGTGTTACAGTAAAATATTATTTTCTTAGCGTGTTTTTCTCGTACCTAACTATTTCCCAATACGCTCCACTAGTGTGCGCGTTTCAAGTTTCTTTGAGCTTTTTATTTTCATCTTTTTTTTTTTTTTTTTCAATATCGAGTAGTAAGTAGTAGTAATGCCACGAACAGTCACGTCATATGAAAGTGAGACATAGGTAACCAATTTTTCTCAAAAATGCAATAAAGTATAGACGTTATGTTCTTTAGAATAAATAGGTTTCGGGTATGGCGAGATGAGAGGTAGGTACAGGGAAATTCATATAAAGTGTCCTTATAAGTTTCAGTATGGATTCGTGACCCAACATATCAAGGCGTTCAGACATTTAAATTAAATTTATTTTATTTTCTGTGTTTGAGAAAAGCACTAGGCATACCTCGACGTGAAAAGGTATTGTAAAGGTATTGTCCCTCACTACGGACTCACTATCCGGCCGGCAATCCCTACGTTCCTGGCCTCGGCAGTAATGTACTTATTATTCGTACAGGATAGATCATCGGGCGACAAAGAACTATCTGGCAACCGAATAATGGTGAGTTTGAGACCTTTTTAAAACGTTACCTACTTGTCTGATCAGATCAGCATTGTTTATATGAAACGTTAAAACCCTGTTAGTCCTGCTCCTTTAGTGTAAAGTTTGTAGTGGCAGTAGGCGGAGCACATTGCATGCAGAACCGATTACCGTGGGGGTGGAAATAGGTTCTCGATTGGCGACGTACCGGAAGACGCAGCGCAGTGTGAGATCCCCCTCAAGTTAGACTGATGATCTGGTAAATGTCGTGGAGTCCGCTAGATGCGGGTGGCACAGGACAGATCACTCTTTGGGGGATGCTGCAGTGCTTATTGCCTATGGGCATCTTTCGGCTGACAGGATGGCGACGAGGATGATGATGAGGGAAATGTAGCCAACCAGCGACAGCGTGCCATTACGTTTTTCAATACTCAAACCGCGTAAATTTGCACTTTGCAGATCTTCGTGTGATATTTTTAAGTAGGTAGCTTATTCCGGGTATTTTGGAAGGTTCGTTCGATAAACTATAATATATATATATATATATATATATATATATATATATATATATATATGTTGGAGAAAGGTTGACCGGAGCGGGTAATTGGGCTTCTTCTGGGATATCGGGCATGGCGACGGACTTCCTATCACGTTTGCAAATAAAAATCAGACGAAATATACCACTTATGCTTTATTCGCATTCACATAGTTGAAAGATAGTTAATAGTAACACTAAACTAAATATCGAATCGGATTCACACAACTATTAACGGTAAGCTATTTATTTGCCATAGACCTTAACATTATACTAGGGTACCTAGGTATGCACTACATCGGAAACCGACAAGTCTCTTGGCGAGAACGTCTAATTCGTACAAGCGCTCAATACAGAATGTCCCGCAATGGCGGTTTATTCCCGCCAGCTAGATACCGATTCCCGCCAAGAGCCATGTCCAAGCGAGGGACAAAGTTGTTTAACCAATCCGCGTCAAGATGTTAGCCCAACGCTTGGGTTTCCAATGTACCAACATAAAATAACAATCGACAGCCAATCCGAATAAAGAACCACCGGACATTAGTGTAGACTAATGTCCGGTGGTTCTTTATTCTGATACCTGTAGAGGTTGGCCAACTTAACTCTAAACATAACATTGCCAGTTAAATCACAATTTAATTGAAACAAGTAGGGTGTTACCAGCAAATAAAATCGAATGAATTACGTTAACTGTCAAATGGAGTCGCTACCACTTGACAGCGATCAAACATTAACCGATTGTTTACATAAATTACCCACTATAAAATTATAAACATCGTTGCTAACTGTTGGCGCCGCTATCACAATTCGACACGGCCATCATGACCATCACCCGTCCTCGGGTGCGCTATCTGTGAACAATAAAATAATCTGAGAGTATATCGCTCGGCTAACCTGACACAAAACTTAAGCTTAGACAACATACATTCACACACACAGTGTGAATTACATTCTAAAGTCATTACATTGAAAAATCAGACCATACAGTCAATCTAAATCACACTACACAGACTCACACCAGTCCTTCGGCGCTCGCTAGAACTAATAACTCTTCAGAAGTTAACCATCTCAGCCGCGTAAGTGCTACTCCTCGCAAAGAGCATACCGCATAATAAAAAGCAGTCAACGCGCACCTCTTACATGCTCCGGCACTTCTGACGCAGTTACTAGATCGTGCCCAGTCCGTCGGGCGTGCTCTCAGTCCATCGAAAGCACAACATCAGACATGTAATGCCCAGTCCATCGGGCGTGCCTTCAGTCCATCGAAAGCACAAACTCAAAACAAATAATGCCCAGTCCATCGGGCGTGCCTTCAGTCCATCGAAAGCACCAAAAGACTCAAGTGTGAATCTGAACTTAGTCTGAAACAGAGGGGCTTTCAAAGTCATTGTCGGCCAAATCAAGTTCAGGAGGAACCTGCTGCTCAGGCATTTTCCTGACTCTATCATTAAATGATTACTCCAAACCCATATAATTTCGACAAAAAAAGATTTTATAGCACGTGAGAACTGCATAAAAACTCCGCTGAAATGTGAACTGCTCACCGGATTAACTGTAGGCCATGGTGCGTTGCCACGACGCACACGGTAAGGAAAGAGGGTCTTCTGTTATTTCGTCACTGCCAATGCCGCCCGCCTGCTCGCCGAGTTCACCACGAAAAGCACGAAATCTCCACTGCGACGAAGTACCGCATTTCATTCTGTAAATGGCAATTTGTGTGGTATCAGTTTTATCATACCTACAGACCATGACGACGTTTACATCAAGCTATTCTTCAAGTAAACTAATTTGTCTTGAATTCAATTTGAAATTAAAGTTGATGTATTATTCAGAAAATTACACCAATGCCGTGGTCTACAACATGAAAAAAGGCAATACAAATCTCATCAATAATGATTGAAACACTAATTATCGTTTGTTGGCTCTAATTTTGCATGAAATCAATTGGAACGAATACCGTTCTTTTATTTCTGTTGCTTCAATACAGTCGTTGTCAGTAGTGTCCTAGCTAGCTTCAGCACAGCACGTGTCCTCTGATAGTCAGACGTGCGAGAACCGCCGATGCTGCACGGTCTCGAAACTTCAATGATCCACGCTACTGGACGAGACGTTTGCAGTCAGTAGTACTGCTTATAGATGTACGCCATGTCACACTGAAACATTAATTTCAAACGCGTAGCAAATATTTTCAACCCCGATACGGTATCAAGGTACTTTAACCAATTGCCACAAAGTTGTTAAGCAAAACAATGAAATTAATGAAATTTGAACACTGTTCTAAAAGTTAATACGAAAGTAGGTAGTTAGATTTTCACAAAGCTATCAAAATGAAATGACTACCTTCACTTATGTACCACAATTTTGTAAACACGACAACTTTTAAGGAGAACGTAGGAAAAACACTATTGTTAACGGAAAATACGTCAAATCTTGTATCAACATAGCAAAAACAATAAAAAATGGTTTGACCTCACCGGATTTATGAGCACGTCGTTTAAATTGGGCAACGTAGTTGTTCAGTAGACCGCCCAGATCATCTCGACATAAGCGAAGTCATCATCCTTGCTGTGGCCTGTACGCAATTCATTTTCTTACGGTCGTACCAGAAATCAATCCACGTCACTCAGGTAATGGTGTGATTGCCTCCAATAAAGCCATTTTTTTTTTGCTGCTCCATGAGCATTTCACACATGTGCACGTTCTTATTCACATCCTGTGGGCACTGATTACATCCCGCTTCTGATGTTGGAGAAAGGTTGACCGGAGCGGGTAATTGGGCTTCTTCTGGGATATCGGGCATGGCGACGGACTTCCTATCACGTTTGCAAATAAAAATCAGACGAAATATACCACTTATGCTTTATTCGCATTCACATAGTTGAAAGATAGTTAATAGTAACACTAAACTAAATATCGAATCGGATTCACACAACTATTAACGGTAAGCTATTTATTTGCCATAGACCTTAACATTATACTAGGGTACCTAGGTATGCACTACATCGGAAACCGACAAGTCTCTTGGCGAGAACGTCTAATTCGTACAAGCGCTCAATACAGAATGTCCCGCAATGGCGGTTTATTCCCGCCAGCTAGATACCGATTCCCGCCAAGAGCCATGTCCAAGCGAGGGACAAAGTTGTTTAACCAATCCGCGTCAAGATGTTAGCCCAACGCTTGGGTTTCCAATGTACCAACATAAAATAACAATCGACATCCAATCAGAATAAAGAACCACCGGACATTAGTCTACAGGTTGGCCAACTTAACTCTAAACATAACATTGCCAGTTAAATCACAATTTAATTGAAACAAGTAGGGTGTTACCAGCAAATAAAATCGAATGAATTACGTTAACTGTCAAATGGAGTCGCTACCACTTGACAGTGATCAAACAACAACCGATTGTTTACATAAATTACCCACTTTAAAATTATAAACATCGTTGCTAACTGTTGGCGCCGCTATCACAATTCGACATATATATAAATATAAGTATACACTTTACTAACTTTTCACTAGAGGAAGTTGATATAAATGGCATTGGCATTTTTCTCATATGGTGGGCTAATTTAGCCCTAGGACTCATGATGCCCTATGACTTAAGAAAACAATATTCCTACGCTATTCCGCTAAAAACGCGCAGGTCTATTGGCAATGACTACTTGATGAGATGCACCCATTGGTGCAATAACCGCATGCTTAAATACGCCAATGGGCGTCTCAATATCGCTCAAAGACCTGCTCGTCTCTTAGTGGAATAGCATAGGAATATTGTTCTCGTAACTTGCCTGATACAATACAATCAATTATTTTCTTTGAACCTGATGATTGGTCCATAGATATACGACTCCGAATTAGAGGTACAGCCCGAGTTCTGCCGGTTCAAGGACTGGTGCAAAACAATCAAGATCTACAATGGTGATAAGACAGGGATTCCTGAGAACGACAAGAAACTCTGCTGTGGCTATTTGAAGGTAATATACATACAACAACACTTACCCCTTTTGGGAATAAAAGTACCTATGTACTTTATTCCCAAAAGGGGTAGGTGTTCTGCACATGAAACTTATTTTCCAGTGCGACTTTTAGCATAAATGAGAGGGTATTCAAGCTTGACAAAATATGATATTGCAGTGATAGGTCGCTAGCCTATCGCCCACAACACACTTCAACCATGCTCGCTAAGTCGACTTATAAGACACCCACGGGAAGAAAGGGGGTGGTGAAATTCTAACCCGTCACGTAATTTTATCCTTTGGACGCCATTATTCACGTACGCAAGTGGCACCTATGTAAACGCCAAATTTTTGAATAAGAATTGCGAAAGGTGACTTCGACAGCACATGCGATAATACCTAAATCTGTTTTTGACGCCGTGGCCACGATAACACGCAACGATTACTTCCATTTTTTGAATAATAAAATTATAACATAGACTTAAAATAGTTCTAATATGCTTAGAAAATGGCCCGCAAGAAAAGGTTAAAATCACAATATAATCCCACATTTGTTGGCTTATTATCGATTAAATTGCCGTTTTAAAAAGTGACCTAGACCGTTTTAAACCGTGCCGTTTTAAACCCCACTTTTTGTAGTCGGTCTTATACATACAATTTATCCCCTCTAAAACTGGTTCGAATGGCACTTCAATAAAAAGGAAACTAAGTTTATAATCCTGATAGTAAATAATCAAAAAGCTTACCCGCGACTATTATGTTCTAGAGTGTATTCAATGATCTCGTAATTCTATTATAATATTTCTGAATGTGGGTGGCGCAGGGGACCGATTTTTGACTTTCGAGCGCTCGACTCTTTCACTCGCAAACTGACAAAAATTATGAAATGCTATTTTGAAATATCGATAGAAATTTCTAAAACGAGTGGTATTGACCACTCGTATTCAATTCTATTGGTAGAAAGTAAGTGCCGGCCATTTTGACACTGATACAACCAATCTGTGTAGGCGTGTATAGCGATATACCAATGGCCACCACCGGCTGACGCAGAAGCAGTTACCAGCAGCGGAGTCGATTTAGGACGAGGGTATGTACGTACATACATACACGCCTGAGTTCCCAGAAGAGGTAAAGAGAGCAGGTGACATTAATTTTCAGTGCCATTTCAAGCGATAGGTATGTATGGGTCTCTTACATTCACAAACATTTCCCATTTTGACTCATGGAAACAACGGCTTCGATTGTTGAAACTTCACTAATCCAGGCCGAAATTTCGTAAATTAATAGTTGATTCAAGGGTCAGACAAATGACTGTCATTTTCGAAACATTAACCCTGTTCCGTACAGCAGGTAGCTTCGCACCACCGGCCGCTCGGCTGAGTGCATGAACCTGTATTACCATTAATCCATTATCACAACGACATTCCATGCAATAGGGTAAAATTAAACTGTCTCAATAAGTCTACACCGAGCTCAGTAGCGCTATACAATTTCTGGCATTTGGCAAGCACTGGCAGAATTGGCACTGAACTTAAGCAATAAACTTTCAGGTACTTCGACAGTTCCCCCACCAACGACCCAACGCGCTATCTAGTCCGCGTGTATGCCGTTAAGTGCACAGGGCTGGCGTCTAAGGGGTTCACCACCGTATCGAAGTGCTACGTTGCCGTTCAGTGCAGTAAGAGGAGATTGGGTGACAGGCAGTCTGGGGTGCCGAGGAGCTCTGATCCTGTGTTTGGGAAGTGAGTGTTCACAACTTCCATCGGCGGCAGCAGCGGCAGTATGCTAGAAATTGGATAGCGGCCTTTCGCTCTAACGTATAGTGCACCTGTTGCTGGTGTTGGAAATCTGCTGAGCTCTTCAATTAGACTTATTCGTGGGGAAACTCGCATAACAGCTAGATTCTGTGCGACGAAGCATTGTATTATATTATAGTGCTAATGTACGGTTTTGGTTATTTTGACAGCACCCTCACGTCTAAAGAGAACGTACAAAAAGTTTTGCACTCGACGGTGATTTTGTCGATGACAAAAACGTTGCACTCGCTAATGCATGGTTTTACCCTGTTTCGATAATTCTAAATAGACAAAAGAACGTATGCTATACGCTAGAGTAGGATGCCATGATTTCAGTTTCTTACCTGTCAAACGTTGGTTTGTTAGATGGTGTAGGTACCTTCTGTAAGTAAGCACTATTCATCATCATCATCATCATCATCATATAAGCTGAAAGAGGTCCACTACTTGACATAAGCCTCCCCCAAAGAGGGCCAAAGTGACCGGTCCTGCGCCACTCGTATCCAGCTGTTGCGTATCCAACCTTTATCAGGTCATCAGTGCACCTTGTCAGCCTACCCACGCCGCGCCTTCCGGTACGTGGTCGCAACTCAAGAACCTTTCCGCGCCAACGGCCTTCGGTTCTACGTGCTATGTACTATTATATAAATCTAAGTAACAATACGTTCCAGAATGTTTGAACTTCAATGCACCATCCCAGAAGACTATCTCCTGGAGATATCTGTAATGGACTGCGCACCTAACCAGCCCGACGAGTTGATTGGAAGCAGTGCCATTGATCTTGAGGACAGGGTGTATACGAAATACAGGGCGACTGTTGGATTGGCCGCAGAGTATAACATGTAAGTAAACATGTGTCTTTGTGTTTCGAGTCGACTGACGCGCTGATGGGGTACTGAGATAACACAGCAAAGACTGTTCGACAAAGATGATCTTCACTTGTTTAATGCCAAATTGCGTGCGGCTAGCCATGCCATATGCCATAACTTGAGCAACACGTGGTATTCAGTAGTCTTGCCACTTTTATATTGCGCTCACAATCAACGGATAAATTGACAAGAAGCATGGCTGTAAAGCGTTCCAAACGTAGGTATGGTTTATAAGATTCTTATATTTAAGTTGCAAATAACGCAAGCAAATCTAAGGAATAATGACAGTGTAGACTCAAAATTTAATGTTAGGAAATCCCGATTCAAATACATCAAAAAATTACGAAGCTACAAGCGTTTTAATATTGCTTGTTAGAATGAGAAATAGCTTGAAGCTCATGACGTCACGACCCTCAAGCTTCATAGTAAATCAAAATCGTTTCATATGACGGTGGGTTTTACGGAATAGGGACAAAATAGAACAAAGGTACTCTCTCGTAGAACTTTGGACACTTATAACTTTGTGATATTTTTTTATTTTTGCCAATTGTCAATTTTATTAAATCCTTTTTCGAGAAAACACAACATTTATTTAGTGTCTACACCCCTATTATACATAATTGAATTACCATAATGTAAGGTCATACGACTTTTACATGTCAAACGGTGATTTACGAAAATAAAATAATAATAATCTCACACGATAATAATTTAAAATTTGTAGCTTAAGGACCGATATAAAATAAACGGTTAACACACTAAATGTCACAAAGTTAATGAAAACAAAACAAAATTGCAAAATATGACCATTAAATTCGATATAAGGTATGTGCATTAACAAGAAGTTAATGATATCAATTCAGTATTCCAGAGATATATAATGTCTCTGAGCGTCCAAATACAATTAATAATTATTCTAATGTTCGTAGGGATGTTTACGGTCTCTAAGCGTCAAAACAAAACAATTGAAAAGGAACATTAATGTAATCTTGTCAGTAATGTACAGGGTCAATAACAATAAAACGTGTCAAGATCGGAATGATGTCTCTCGTCAATACGATATTAATAGAAAAACACTAGTATTTAAAGAGATAGGTACTATGCCCTTGCAAGCATGAACAGTCCGGACTCCACAAACAGCACCCGATCACGAGTATGACGCATATCTCAGCCATCGCCTCCCTCAACCATATTATGTTAGGGAAGGTGGCGATCATCATATCAGCCAGACATAGGCCTCCAACGAAGACTGCCACAACGACCGGTCCTGTATGATATTGATAAACGCATTCACCCCGTTGGCGACTGACCTTAATCATTCACAGTTGAAACACAGAGATGGTATTTGATCGGATATCTGATGTAATAACAGCCAAACTGGTTTCTTTTAAATAGGAAAATCCTCAAAAAAAACAAAGGGTGCTGCCCTTTGTTTTTTTTGAGGATTTTCCTAGCGCTTATGATTCTTTTGCTGTCGTGTCGTGTCGTGCAGGCCGTATGCTTGTTTGCCAACGTCGTACAGTGTTCGAGATTAGGAACTGGTCTTTTGACACATCGCGACACCCATATAACGTAAATTGGCACTGCTCATCGAAATAATAAAAAAAGTTGCAATCGCTTCCGAGTTACAAAATAAAGTTCAATCTCCATGCACGCTCTTTTTAGCACTTATAAAATTATTGTCATATTTTTTTACGGCTTATTTGTATAGAAATTAGCATTGAAAACTCGGTATGCAAACCATTACGTCCTACGACTTTTTATTTTTAAATTTAGTGATATACTGCTTTAATCGTTTGGAGTCTGTCAATTTAGAAATAAATCGATATGAATCAAATAATTGTGAATAGGAAAATACCAATGTATTATTTAATTGCTGTTACGATAATACGAAATAAAATCACATCCATTGAAACCGACATATTTGATTGTGCAAAATGTTGCCTCTGAAAATATGGCATTGATTTCTGCACGGCGCGCGACCTCTCTCAATTTTTCTCGCACTATCAGTCTCTCTCTTTACTTACAGGACACTTGTGTTAGCAGACGATAGTGTATAGGCTCTCTATTTGATTTCCTAGAAATAATTATTACACAGTAATCAATCGTTACCTTTTATTAGCCATCATCAATCGTAATCGGATATTATGACAATCGATTTACTCTAGCCACATCACTCTTTACATCATATTGGAACTGTCCAAAGACCAGTCCCAAATCTCGTACACTGTAGTATTAAAACATTCAAAGACACTATGTTCCGAATAACCTTTCTGTCTTCTCCGGTATTCAGAATTAGAAAACAACTCGCTTTTAAATTTCTCTCTCACTTTTCAAAACTCACATTTACTAGCTTCTGCCTGCGACTCCGCCCGCGTGGAACTCGTTCATATCGGAGCTCCATACAAATTTCCCCCTTCATCTATCTCCACTTAAAAAGTTACGTCAATTAGTCGCTCCGTTTTGCCGTGAAAGACGGACAAACAAACACACACACTTTCCCATTTATAATTCAACTCACATTTTCTTCTGTTTGCGTTTCTGATGTTTTTTGTGAAAATTTCAAAATTTCATATGCACAATCTTTAGAACCTAACGCTCTTATTCCAACAGCAACGGCCCCAACAAGTGGCGGGACAACCAGCGGCCGTCGGCTATACTCGGACAGCTATGTGAGCGGAACCACCTGCCACCTCCGGAGTTTCCGGACCCCTCAACCGTTGTGTTTAACGGTTTGGAGTATAAGGATCTTGATTCTGGTGCGGATTATTCATGCACAAGTTATGCTTTTCTCTGTTGACTGTTTGATCTTCATCATAATATCAGCCGAAAGACGTTCACTGCTGTATATACGAGGGTTGTTTGATAACTGATCTGAGGGATGAAGTGTGTTGTGGGCGATGGGCTAGCAACCTATCACTGCAATATCACATTTAGTCGATCTTTTATACCCACATTTATGCTAAAAGTGGCGCTGGGACATACGTTTCATGTGCTCTGCCTACCCCTTTTGGGAATAAAGGCGTGAATGTATGTATGTATGTATGTTTGATAACTACCCGTTTATGAAAAAAACAATCAGTCGTTTTTGTAAATATGCATTTATTTTTCTACGTAGTCTCCTTTTAACTCTTTACATTTATTCCATCTATACTCAAGCTTCAATAAACCATCAAAAAGTATGATTTCGGAAAGTCATTAAAATAGGCCTCTGTGGCGGCAATGACTTCGTCATTTGATCTTAATCGCTTACCATCGAGCCATTTTTTCAGGTTGGGAAACAAAAAGAAATCGCATGGGGCCAAATCTGGAGAATACGGGGGGTGAGGCAATAGATCGTATCGTAATTGTTTAATTTTGGCCATCGCGACTCTGGACGAATGAGCAGGGGCGTTATCGTGATGAAACAGTACTTTTTTCTTCTTTAAATGGGGTAGTTTTTCCTTCAACACAGCTTCAAATTCATCCAATAAATTAGCATAGTACTGCCCTGTTATCGTTCTCGAAACTCGCGCGTCCTGGGGACTCTTAAGTTGCAAAATATGTAGGTACAAGGTTTTTAGCGAGCATTCTAGCGAGCGTACTTGCGAAACGTTAGGTAGGGCACAGCGAAATGTCATCCCGCTCGAATTTGGAGCAGCCCAACTGGGGAAGCAGCATCTTCAGTAGTTTCATTACAACTTTTAATTTTTGCCTAATACTCTAAAACTTCTAGAACTCAAAATAACTAAGTGTCAAAATGCCAAAACCAATTTCTAACCCTTTCTCGTCATAACTCTGGATTATTTTGACCGAGTGGTGTTATGAAATTAAAATGTTGTTTAGCCAGCCAGTTTTGATAAAAAGCAAGACACTCTTGACACATTGAGATCATGAAATATTGGAGTACTAGGCAAAATATAGTTATTTGTGTCACAAGGGAGCAAAATAGCATATTTACGGCGAGGGCGGTGTATTGAATCCTGAACGTAGCGAGGGATCCTACAATAGAATCCTGAGCGTAGCGAGGGATTCCAACGTAGGATCCTGAGCGTAGTGAGGGATACAAGTGTTTACGCCCGAGACGAAAATAATTTTGCTACCGAGTGACACATACTATTTTTCACACCGACTATGAGGAAATTAAAAAAGTTATTGTTAAAATATATCTAAATTATCTTAATTTTTGTTACTAATTTTTAAATATTACGAAATATTTATAAATTTTTATACAACGTTGTTAGAGTTAAAACTTGAAATATGTTCGTTTTGAATCGACTACGATGAAATTACAATCGATTATTTTATTAACATCTGTGTTCAATTGGCACATTGCGTACAAATGCTCCAATGCCAATGTATAAATTAAAAAAGTAGCTTGAACAGAAAAGTAGCGTTTTGGTCCCTCTCGTCGTGGAGCAAAACTTACTTTTCCGAATGAAAGGTGTGAAAATTAAATTACGTGTTTATGAAATCAAAACGTTTTCGGAAGCTCACAGGACATTCGACGACCACTGTCGCCCAGTTGGTAGTGACCTTGCCTTCGAAGGTGAACGTTCCAGGTTCGAATCCCGGTAAGGGCAAATATTGGTTTGATGAGCACGAATATTTATTCCTGAGTCATGTATGTTTTCTAATAAAGTCTTCATTTATCTATATACACGGTGTTCCCGGGAATTTCCGTTAACTTCGGCATATTGCAGAATACATTCACAGAAATCAATTAACATAATAATTTCGTAAATATTTTTTTTTTTCTTTTTTTTGTAAAAAATAATTTAATGTAGCATTAACAGTTATTGTCTTATTGCGCAAGGGTTCAAGACCAGAAGGTCCAAGAAAACAAATTAAGTAAAAAAAAAAAACCTCCAACGCAGTTTTTGCCTAATATCGAACGAACTCACTTGGTAAACCTACTTGTAGTGTATAGGAACCTTATACAACATTTAAAAAACTGTGATGACACTACAGTTAAGAGCCTTTACACTGATTAAATTTGCAAATCTGATTAAATTAAAATATTCAATATCTTGATAACAGTAAGAGTTAAGATACTACTGTCTTGGAGAAATTAACTTTATTTGATCTAACCTATTACGCAATTAACGGAAATTGCCAAAAACACCTTGTATATATAAGTATGTATATCGTCGTTTAGTATTCGTAGAACAAGCTTTGCTTAGTTTGAAACTAGGTCGTTTTGTGTAAGGTTAGATTAGACCCCGTGTGATGTCGGGTTAGAATTTCACCACCCCCTTTCTTCCCGTGGGTGTCGTAAAAGTCGACTAAGGGACCAGGGTTGAAGTGTGTTGTGGGCGATGGGCTAGCAACCTATCACTGCAATATCACATTTTATCGATATTTTATACCCACATTTATGCTAAAAGTGGCGCTGGAACATACGTTTCATGTGCTCTGCCTACCCCTTTTGGGAATAAAGGCGTGAATGTATGTATGTATGTATGTTAGATTAGATTATTTATTTCATGTTAAAAAATTACATTACAGATTTGCATACATGTCAAAAAATAAGAATTTTTATCACGATCGTCAAAAACAGAGAAAAATAAAATATAATATTAAGACAATGTCAACAAATGTCAGACCACAATAACAAGGAAATAGAAAAACAAATCAAAAGCAAAATCGTCATTCTTTACAATATTTACTGCACCAGAAAATACGTGACACAATACATTTAATGTCAAGTCATATTCGTACAAATTTAAAAAGGTGATAATAATAATAATAATAATTTAATATGTCAAGTCAAGACTCATATATTATTTGACTGAGTATAATGGATTTTCCAATAAAAGGTATTTAAGGTATTTTGGGTAGGTCGTACCCATCTTTTTTAATTATTATACATTTTAGTTTCAGCGATCAATTACACAAGCCCGTTAGCCTGCAAAGAGAACCTCTGTCTTAGCATACTTCAAAAATGGCACACCTTGCCTATGTGTGGGCACACCCTGGTACCAGAACACGTCGAAACAAGAGCCCTGTATGATCCTGAGAAACCTGGTGTCGAGCAGGTCAGTTGTTTAGGAATTACAAAATAAGAACGAGACTAACCTCCTAATTCATTCAACTTAAAATGTTAGTTAATAATGAAGCAGCCTCAGGGGCCTTTGCCAAAGACAGTTTTGATTTGACGTCTGATTTGACGTTCAACATATTACAGAATAAATAAAAAACGGGCAAACTGCACAGAAGCAAGTTAGTTTTATATAGATAAATACCGGACAAAAATGCAAATTTTACTGTTAAGTTCATCCTATACAACTAAAAATATCACATAAAATGGCAATTAAGGGGGTGAAAACTAAACGAAGTAAAGATTTAGAGTTAACAGGGCGAGGGATATAGGGAGGAAGAATACCATATAAAGAGGAAGATAATCTACAGCATTCGAAAAGAATATGGTCTAAAGTACCCTCATCCAAACCACATTCACGCAGCGAGGAATCTCTAACTCGTATTTTGTGCACAACCACCTTAGGCCCGCGGATGGGTTCTATGATTCTATAGTAATCATTTACCTCATCATCGTTCTAGTCATGCCTCTACACGCGCTACGGCGTAGCACACGTATCGTTACGAATGGACGCGCTACGCTCGTAGACGATCTTGGTTTTCCTCGTATGTAGCGGAAAGCGACTACGGCGTAGGCACCCGCTAGGCGGGTTCTTGGTTGCGAAGGTGTTAAAGGTACTGGTACACAATATGTTGTTTAGTAAGAGTAGCATGCTTGTTTGAGCATGTTCAATTCACCATCATATATTTAAGAGCTTGGCTCTTGTCGATGGATTACTTTCCATTCTGTTCTATTCTCTGCTTTTTCCTTCAACCCTCTATAAGATTCAGCTTCAATGTTTTCCTTTAGCTGCTCCATGTAAGCTCTTCGTGGTCTTCCTCTTTTTCTTCTTCCTTCTATCTTTCCCTCTATTATAACTTCGTGACTATGATGTCCTATCATTTTTCCTCTTCGGTTTTCAATAACTTTTAATAAAGTTCTTTTTTCACTGACTATACGCAAAACCTCTTCATTAGTCTTTTTCTCCGTCCAACTGATCTTTTCTAATCTCCGCCAACACCACATCTCAAAGGCTTCCAACCTTTCCCTGACCCGTTGAGTCATGGTCCACGTTTCGCAGCCGTAGAGAGCAATGCTCCAGATGTACACCTTAACCAGTTTCTTTCGAGTTGAGCGTGATATTTTAGCTGTGAGCAAAGGTCTTTTTGAATTGAAAGCTTGCTTGGCCATGGCTATCCTGGCAACAATATCAGGTGTACATCTAGAATCATCTGTAATAATGCTGCCCAGATATTTGCTTGCATTAATTTTGAGTCCAGATTCCGAAAAAGTTGTGTCCATAGAAGTCAGCAGCGCTTGGAGATCTTTTCTATTTTCAGCAACTGCTGCTATGTCGTCTGCAAAGCGTATAAATTTTACATTTTTCCCATTAATTTTGACCCCTCCTGTACTAGACTGCTCAATTATTGTATGTATATGCAAAAGCATGCTATTTGCTAGCAACTTTACATTTACACATGCTATTTGCTCGAAACTAGCATGCTTTCGTTCCACTAAAGGGCATGTGTAATAAGTGTCACAACTTGCTCATAAATATGTCCCATCGCTCGTAGTGAGTGGATTTAGGTTTCGGAGTGTCAGATATGTTTGCACTTTATCGCGGTAGATAACACATTCAGTCCCAGGAATCCGCGTAGAGCCGTAGGGGCTTTCCGGTCCTTAGGGGAAAACCTATATGAGAGGATACGGCAAAAGTAACAGGAATTAGAATAATACGATTTTAGAGTCCCATCATTACACATTAACACATTTACTGCCAAGGATCAATGCACTACGCTACGCTCGTAGACGATTCCGTTGTTTCAAACGGAAAGCGACTACCGGCGTAGGTGCCCGCGAGGCGATTTTCTACGCCGTTGTCCTGATTTCGTAGCACTACGCTCGTAGCTAACTGTTAAGGGGGTGCATTGAAAATTATCGCGTGCTTTGAAACGACGTTTTGACTGGATTAAGAAACAATAAGATCTGATTTTCAGATAGATTATTTAACTGATTTAATGGTTACGATGATTGCCTTAAATTTCCTCGCAGAAAAAATATTTCAAAGTTGGGTCTTACTAGTTTCCTTTTTTTACTCAGTCTACTCAAAATTCACATTGTTTCATGACACAATCAAATTAATACGATAGTATTTTATCTCATCTAAAATCTCACATATTGAAATATAAATAAATATATTTATCGAAATTTGTCCAAAACGCCATTCCCGAAGAGTGTTGCATCTCTTATTCTCGTGCGCGAAAGGCATAAGCGTGTCTCTATCAAAAGAGGCATGGTCGACCCGAATCAAGGAATCCCCTTAACTGGATATCAACTCTCACTTCCACAGGGCAAGATCCATCTATGGTTGGACATATTTTCATTAGAAACGCGACGGTTGATACCCGCCCCCGTTTCAATTCGCCCCCGGCCTGATGAGTACTATGAACTGCGAGTTATCGTGTGGGACGTGGAGGGTGTCCGGATGGCCGCCAAGACCAGCATATTTGTTAGAGCGTGAGTGTTGAACATTTATCACTAAAAATACAGAGTGTACCCAAAACTGGTGTGAACCGATCTAAGGCATAACAGGTATCGTGTTTTTGAGCAGAAATAACTAAAAAAATTTTTTGAGCCTTTTTTATATTTTTTCACATTTGTATGGAGCAGGTCGAAATGTAAAAAAAAATCGCGTCAATTTTTTTTATCTCAGTTGTTTCTTATCACAACACGGTGCCTGTTATGCCGGTTCACACCCTATTTATGGTACACCCTGTATATTCAATTTTAATCTTACCAGGTGAATGAGAAGTTGGTGATGATGATGTCACTACATAACTATGATGACTAACAGTCATTTTTCCGACAGCATTTTTCGGCGCGTTTTTCCGAATTTCATTTCCGCTAAAATAATTGTTTTTTCGTGATTTCATCCTCCTAGCGTTATTCCCGGTTGTGCCTAGGAACCTCGAGGTCCGCTTTGGCACCTAATCCCAAGATTTGGCATGAGCACTAGTTTTATGAAAGCTACTGCAACCTGACCTTTCAACCCAGAATACTATACCGTATTGGGATTAGATTCCTCACGATGTTTTCCTTCACCGAAAAGCTAACGTTAAATATTTCGTACATAAGTTCCGAAAAAACTCATTGGTACGAGCCGGGGTTGAACCCAGGACTGTCGCTCGACAGCCGCATGCTATTTAGATATTCTTTACAATCATCTACTGCGTCCAGTTTTTCTTTTAGCGGAAAATGGTGGTTGGATTTTGGCAATTTCGGAATAATGGTTTCACACAAATGACTCGACGGTGTTAGCGAAACGGCAGTAAATTAGCTTCGACCTTTTTCCCGCCAAGCAATTTTGTTATTTTTGCGCCGCCGTGCCTCTCCATCCGCACCTGCCGCGCAGCATTTATACAGTACGATTACTGTTAGTTAACCACTGACAGATAGTTTGCCTTCATTTAATATTCAACTTTAACGTCATACTAATAAAGCAATTTTCAGAATACTGTTACCCACGTCTACCGATTCAGAAATAACTACTCAATTTGTATGCTATGTGCCCCGCCCACACACACATCGGGCGGGGAACATAGCACGTAGAACCGATGGCCGTTGGGGCGGAAAGGTTCTCGAGTGGCGACCACGTACCGGAAGGGCACAGCGTGGGTAGGCCCCGACAAGGTGGACTGATGACCTGGTAAAGGTTGCGGGAGTCCGCTGGACGCGGGATCGGTCGCTTTGGCACTCTTTGGGGGAGGCCTATGTCCAGCAGTGGACGTCTTTCGGCTGATATGATGATGATGACTTAATTTGTATGAGGTAAAGTTGAAAATTAAATGAAGGCAAACTATCTGTCAGTGGTAAACCCCAAAGAATTCTAGTACCGCGTTCGCTAGAATGATCGTCTAAATGTTCGTGGCGATGTATGGTTCTATTTGTTCTGTTGACTATCTGTTCCGTGTGAATGCCCAAGTCTAAATATCTTCATATTCAGAGCAATGACGAGTAGATGTCAGTGTCCAGGGAGCAACCGGGTGGCTCGCGGTATTTGAGCTCACGAAGTGTCGTGGCACTGCCCTGTGCAATCTGAACTGAACCAACTTGAACTGGGGAAAAAAATAGGAAAAAAAAATGCGTTTTTTTGTCGCGAGACAGCCGATTGACAATAGTGGTTGCCTGAAAGTGCCCTCCAATTTAATCATGCGACGGCGCGCGAGCTCTTCTTCAGTATTTTTGTATTAGAATACCTATAACAAGCCATACAGTGAAAACATCAGAAAACATACAAGGGAAAAATCGACAGTATGTCCCGGCCGTCGTATGATAGACGTGCAGGCCAAGTTGGCTCAGTTTGGGTTGCCCAGGGCGGTTCCACAGGAATTGACAACATTTCATATTTTCATGTAGGCCATTTTATGATTTAGTTCGCTAGAAAATGTTTTTTTAATACAGTTGCTCAAAAAGTGGTACTTTTTGTGGCTGCGTAGCGTACGAGAAGCTCAATTTCTCGAACTAGTGCTTTTTACTTTTTAGTTCCAAACTATACTTTCGAAACGCAGTAAGTGGCGGTCGCGTGGCGCGACCGTCGCGGGTGCGCGGCCTGTGCGCGGCGGGTTGCTGGCGGGGCGCGACCTGTTTGACCGCGCTAGCGGTTTGTAGGCAAGCATATTTTATCGCAATGATATATTAATTTATTATTTTTCGCAATTGTATTAAAAAACGTCGTTTACAACACGTGTGAAATGTCTTTTACCACTCGTACCGAGTCTTCTCGGTACTAGTGGTAAAAAGACATTCTTTTCACACTAGTTGTAAAATGTACTATTTTAAGCGACACGTGATTTTTATTTCTCCCTTAATTGTAATTTTCATTCAAAACTATCAAATTGAAAAGTAGCGAATTCCAGAAGGTTGTAAGTAAATTATGACGTCAATACTACGAATCTGTATGGCAGTTTGGACACCTTTCATATGGCAGCGATA
Source organism: Epinotia demarniana (assembly GCA_945867215.1). NCBI lineage: Eukaryota > Metazoa > Arthropoda > Insecta > Lepidoptera > Tortricidae > Epinotia > Epinotia demarniana. The sequence continues at coordinate 58,232,782 of OX244259.1, forward strand.
ATACTGACGTCACACACGGTGAAAACCACTTTTATACGTTTTCGCCATTTTCTTAAAAGCGAGCAGGATAAAAACACTGAAAACTACTTTATTACGTTCAGATAACATAATTACCGAAATGCTTTTCGATTTAGGCGTCATTACATATTTTGAAATATTGTCAATTCGGGAGTTCAAATACTGCAACTCATTCGGTGGCCTCTCGTCATTACTTTAACTATTACACAGTTAACCTTTTAGGTGGATAGGGCCCAGTGATGAAGCCCAAGATACAGACATTTACAGAAGCACCAATGGCGAGGGCCATTTCAATTGGAGAATGGTCTTTCAGTTCCAATACAAGCAAACTGAAAGGAAGGTTAGTTTCAATATTGATCTTATTTGCCACATTAGAAAAGTACAAACTCTACTTATAAAACAATTGGGGTATCATATGAAAGGGTTGGTTTGAGCTGCACATTCTAAAAAACGTTTCCAATATTGGTTATAAAGGAAGTGTATAAAAAAATACCACTCCCTTTTATCATCCTGGTGATTCATATTAATAAATAATAAGAGTAACACAGGAAACGTATAATTTCCGTTTTCCTTCATTTATCCATTTTTTTTATTGAAAAGTAGTTATTTTTATTAGCGTATGTATCTATATATGTGCACAAGAACATTCTATTTCACGGATTGTCCAATCGGATTGTTGGATTTTGACATAGGTGTCGTTGGATTATTCGTAATCGTGTGAATTAGATCGGTTAAAATATTTTCAAAAAGCGGCCAAGAGCGTGTCGGGCCACGCGCAGTGTAGGGTTCCGTAGTTGCCTGTCTGTCTTAGTTACATCGACGTGCGGTGCGGTTGCGTCGGCCGAAGTTGTACGAAAATTGACCTTTCCAAGTACACTTTAAGTTGGTCGACTATTATTTACTCGGTAACTAATTATGCCTACTTGTTCGTGATAGTTTTCCTTTTAAATTCATTATATGTACTACTGCCATGAATTTTTTCACGTCCTCAGTAGTAGCCATTTAGCCGGCAGGGAGGGGGGGACACATGACTCGAACAAAAATTAGGGCTTTAAATCCCATTATCTCGCAAACGCATAAGTGAGTTGAAAAATAGTTTCATAATACACATAATATTTTAATAAGCTATCCAACGATATCCCACACTATAGGTTTAACGAGAAAAAAATATATTTCAAAAATTTACATGTAGGGGAGGTACCCTAAAAAAAATGTTTTTCAGGATTTTATTCTACTATTTTGTAGGCTTAATTGGTTTATATACCCACACCGAATTTCAGTATTCTAGTTGTAAGGGTTACTGAGCTAAGCCGAAGACGGACAGACAGACAGACAGACAGACGGACGGACATGGCGAAACTATAAGGGTTTCTTGTTGACTACGGAACCCTAATAAAGCTGTTGGGTATTTTTAAATCTTTTGATTTCACTTGTTTTCGATTGCAGTTGGTGTTACACGATAAGGGTCCGTTTACGGAGGTCACAGAGCTGTTTCCTCCGATTCTTGTGGTCCAGGTTTTGGATGTAGACGCTCCTAGTCTCCAGGACTATCTAGGTATTTAAATACTCATTGTACAATTTCATGAAATCACTTAATATGTATGATATGAGGTATCAGGTACAATTCGTTTTTATATTTTTTATTCCATCTTAAAAACAATTTGTCACCATTGTTGGTTGATAAAAAAAATGTCGTAGATAAACAAAGAAAGGCTAGTTTTTTGTCTGGGAATAGAAGTAGGTACTCGTATAGTTAGTGGCGCTGTAAAAGTTATATTCAAAGCAATGACGCGTAGTCGCAGTGTCCAAGAGACAACCGGATGGCTCGCGGTATGTGAGCTCCCGAAGTGTTGCGGAACCGCCCTGTGCAACTCGAACTGAGCCAACTTGGCCTGGGGCGGAAATAGAAAAAACGTATAAAAAAACTCGTGAGGCCTATTGAAACAGTGGTTGCCTGAAAGTGTGTTCGCTGCACTTTTTTTTTCACTTCCCTTCCAATTTCGGCCCCAGTCCAAGTTGGCTCAGTTCGGGTTGCACAGGGAGGTTCCATAACGCTTCAGGAGCTGGGCGAGGCTGGCGAGCCATGCGGTTGCATCTCGGAAACTGAAACTACGCGTCATTGCTTTAACTATTATATATTTTATACAATAGGTAGGTATCTGTAGTAGGTAAATATAACGCCTGTGACGCCTTTTACTTTTAGTAAAACTATTTCTTTGATATCTGTCTCTGTGTTTGGCCACATGCCCAAAACATATTCTTTATTATTATCAACATCAGCAGTCCAGTCCACCCAGCATATCGCTCAACGTGTACCCGTTCCCAAACCGCTCACACACTGGTTATCCTCAACACTTGCTTCCGTAAGTGGCCGCGAAGCCTAATGGACTTGGATTGGAATCATACTATAGTTTTACTAGAAAAAAACAAATGAAACCAAGATTTTACTGCATAGGTACACTGACGCTGGACCTCTCAGCGATGTCATTAGGCGCGCGGCAAACAGCGGGCGGGTTGCGCGCGCGCAGCGTCAACTTGTTCGCAACGAGAACCGTGCGCGGCTGGTGGCCACTGAGGACCATAGACCGGGAGTCGGGGAACTATCATCCAGTTGTAAGTTCAGCCATGTAAACCTGATGTTATTTGAGTTATAACATCAAAGCAGTTCATTAAAAAAGCAACTCTACCGTGCATCTAGAAGGTCGGACACATTAAATAATCTCAAACAGATATAAGTTATTAAGACATACATTAAGCAAATAATTAAATACGTTTTACAGGGGTGCCCTTCGCTTGGTCTAAAATTTATCGGCAAAACAATTTTAGAATATAATATTTAATGGTATACTTATTCTTTACCATAAATATTTTTTAGCATACATATTTTTGTCCTAAAACATGTTTGGCCTAAAATTGTTTAGTATATTTTTTTTATAACTAATAGGCTACAAGTATAATATTGTTAGGTAAAATTATTCTTTAACAACATAAAACAATGGCTACAATCAAAACACGTGAACTATTTTAAAACTAGGTAAGGTAGGTCGGTAGGCAAGGGCGTTAAATTAGGTTATGGCAGCCAAAAAAGGGCCCGTCCCGGGCGGGGTGAAGGCTCCCACAAGGGGGGCTCGGGAGGCAAAGCCCCCCGCAGTAAAAAAACAAACAATCGTACCAATTGTATTATTTGGTAGGTTAGGTTAGGGTTAGCTTGTGTCCTTTAGAGCGGAAATAGGCATCCCGCGAAGCGGGGTGACGTCGACACGCTGGCGGTTAGGGCAGAATTGCGACCTCTACACAAAACGCAAAAACTTCTTTTTGCGTTTTTTTGCTTTGGTTAAAACATATTATGCCAACTAACATATTTGACTGAATGAAATTTGGTCAAAGTACCAGTCGGTAAACGAGATATTGCTTGGCAAATGACATTCTACGAAACAAATTTTGGAACGCGATAATTTGTCCAACATTTTTTGGTAGAAGATAGGCAGGATTTACCAATTTTATGACTAAAATACATTCGGCCAAACAATGCTATTCCATACAAATGTTAGACTTACAATTTACGGCAAAAAAAATATATGCAAAACAATTTCGGTCAAACAATTTTCGACATAAAAGCAATCGACCAAAGATTATTAGACCAAAAAATATGTGCCGAAAACAATATTGGGCAAAAAATTATACACTCGTAGACCCGTTTTACAGCTATGCGACCTGTAAAAATCACGGGCCTTCCTTTTTTAATTTTGTACAAGTGATTAGACAAAAAAACCTCAATATAATTAATGAACCTCACAAACTTTCACGAGAATCGGTCGAGAAATGCGACCGCCTCTACAGGTCGCATTTATTAAAAGCAAATCATACAAAAAAACATTAATCTACGGTCTTATATCCTTGGAGATAAAAGTCGACAACGTTTGTATGGAAAAATGCCCATCCATCGTTCCTCTTAGATAAGATTAGATTATACTCAAAATGTATTATTACTTAAAAAGATAGAAGACTACAAAATATGCCGAAAGACGAAAATCCCATTCAAATATTAAAAAAAAAAATGCGAAGCAACCGTTTTAAGGGGATGCCTTAATTTGAGTCGACCACGCCCTCTAGACAGAGAGACGCCTATGCCTTCCACGCAACAGAAAAAGAGATGCAACACTCTTCGGGAATGGCTTGGACAAATTTCGATAAATACCTAACTTAGTGAAGCTTTATTTATATTTCATTAAGGGAGATTTTAGAAGAGATAACATACGAGTACTATTATATCAACTTCATTGTGTCGTAAAATAACGTATTGTTTGAGTAGGTAGAGTAAAAAAGGGAAAATAAAGACCCAACTTTGGATTTTTTTCTTTCGAGGTAATCATGTATTAGAGGTCCTGGGTTCGAATCCCGGTAAGGGCAAACATTTGTGTGATGAGCATGAATATTTGTTTCTGAGTCATGGATATATATATATTTTTTTATTATGTGTCGATTAAATCAGATAAACAATCAGTCAAGAGTCATATATCTGAAAATCAGACCTTATTGTATCTTAATCTAGTCAGAACGGCGTTTCAAAGCACGCGATAATTTCCAATGCACCCCCCTTAATATTGCTTGTTAGAGAGAAAACGCTCGGAGGGCTTGACGTCATGATCATCGAGCGTCATAGTTTAGTGACAATCGTTTTAGATGAAAGTGCGTTTTGCGGAAAAGGGACAGCACACCCCCCCCCCCCCAAAGCCCAGTACATTTTTATATATTTTTTATAAAAACCAACATTCATTGATTATTATTAAGTGTCTACACCTTTACGGTTAAACTAGCTGCCCGGGCCATCACTAACCGGACTACCCGTTTTCCCGTAAAAATGAATCATTTTCCCGCGGTAAAAAGTACCCTATGTTCACTAAGGGATAATGTCGGCTTCTAAAATATATTTTTTTCAAATCGGTCCAGTAGTTTCCTACTAGTGAGTAGTAGTTTCCTAGCCTAATTCAATACAATCAAATCTTTCCTCTTTCTAATATTCGCCTCCCAAGACCCCGCATACAATATTTTGTATAAATTCCAAATTTGACTTTGAACCTTGAATGTCAAAAAGTTCCAAATTCAATAGCACAAAAGCATACCCTGGGTCTTAGAAGGTTGTAGATCTATTACAAAAAAATAAGTAAAGTCATAAAGAGGGAACTTCAAACAAATATAATATATATCCATATTATGGGGTGACCAGTGACTTCAGTGACTTTCTCCAGGGTATGATAGACCTGGAGCTTTCCCTGCTGCCGAGGGAGAAGGCTCTGCTGATGCCTGTTGGAATTGGCAGGGATCCGCCGGCGCCTTTAATTTATCCTGTGTAAGTACTACTACAGAATATTAAAGAATATATTCTAATGTCTTTGTCATCAGTGTCAGACAGGTCAGACTGCATTTGACGCGCCGTTGACAAGCGTTCCTTTACTACCTACCGGATGCTAGTAGAACCCGCGTCAATGGCGCGTGAAAAAGTTTGCCTTCCATTTTAAAACAATATTTTAATTTTATTTCAAATTAAGTTAAAAATGCTTAAGATTAAAAACGTGTTTAAATAAAACCTATTGATTGGAAGTGTAAAGTTTTCTCCAAACTTGTTTTTTGTCACTTATGGCAATACTCCTTGAGGCAGCAGAGCACGAGTATAATGTATCTGTACTGTCTGTGTAATCTTAAATGAGGGATAAAAGTTGTAGTTTTCACCTCGTATGTATTGTTCAGAAAATAGACATTTTTCCTCGCAAATGAGTGATCGAAGTTGTAGTTTTCTCCCCGCATCCTGTTATTCTGAAAATAGTTATTGTTGATCTCAAATGCGGGATCAAAGTTGTAGTTATCTCTCCTTATCTTGGTATTCAGAAAATAGTCATTGGACCTCTCAAATGAGGGATCACAGTTGTAGTTTACTCCCCGTATCCTGTTATTTACCCTCAAATGAGGGATCAAAGTTGTAGTTTCCTCCCTTTATCCTGTTTATCAGAAAATAGTCACCGTTCCTCTCAAATGAGGGTTCAAAGTTGTAGTTTTCTCCCCTTATCCTGTTATTCAGGTAATAACTTTAGAATGCCTAGCTAGGGGTTCTATTGTACTACAATCTTTCGCTTCACTCAAAATGCAATATATCGCCCTCGCCGTAAATATATTTACGTCACACGTGGCCATAATGCGAGTTAAACTGCACGCTGCGCGCACGGGAACACTCGCATTGTGGCCAGGTGAAGACGTAAAATTTTGTACTCAACACGGGCGGTAATTCGTAACGCCCCAGAGCGCATATTTATGGCCCTCACCTTCGGTTCGGGCCACAAACACCTGCGATCTGGGACATTCACGAATTCACCGCCCTAGTTACGTAATGTACTATTATCTACACACATGTCATTAATGCTCTAAAATTCAGAAATCGTAGGAAATGACCAGCGTTACTACAACCGATTTTACTATGAGAACTTTCTTGTCTGTGGTAGTAGGTAAAATCTGTACTGTAATGTTGTTACAGTACAGATTTTTGTATCGTTATCAGTTTAAATTTGGAACAGCTGTCAAAATTCAAGTGGGTCTCTATTCTAGTATCCATAGATATTGAAACAGTTATCGATACGAAACGTCAATTCAATACGTTTTTTAATACAAACCACACGACATTTGATCTCGAGTGTTATGAGTATAGGGACTTCATTCGTTTGTCTATGATTTAAAAACATTTGCAAAACATCGGCAATTCGACCATCCGTCATAGGATGGTCGAATTGCCGCCATTGCTGTTGTCATTTTATTGTTGGTTTTTTGCTGTTACTTACTACTATTTATGATATATGAGAAGTAGTGTATGCAACTGTACATAATTAGGCCTTAAAACACTCGTGTGATCCTATTATGAAACTCGCTGGCGCTCGTTTCATAAAACCACACCCGTGTTTTAAGACCTCTCATTATGGATCAGTCGCATAAACTACTATATTATGCTGTTGACACTATCTACTATTTCTTTGGGCCCAAGCGACGAACTTGCTATACTGTACCTATTTTTTTATTACAGACGTCAACCACAGACTTTGGCCAGTACCAAATCAAACTGCTCAATCAGCATGTGTCTTCAAGGTGTATATATCCTGTTAATTTTCGGCGTGCTCGTCGTCGCTGGTAGTATGTACTTGGACGTGCCTCTGATAATATTCAGCGTTATACCTTCTAGAAGTTTGTGAACGTTCTTGGACGTTCTTGTATTCTGAAGAAGGGGATTCTTCAATATTCTTGGAGTTGGAAGAAGCGCGTATAGGTAAACAACTTCGTAAAAGCCTCTCTTGCATGTGGGGGTGACCTGTGTGGGTTTGTATTAGACTATTTAAATCTGAAATGCTTATTTGAATACGTCACCACTACGAAGGGCTTTGCTTCAGTTGTTTTACCTATAATTTATGATAGTCAACGCTTTTGGACGCTCTAGAACGGGCACATTTTGAATGTAGTTTTTTTTAAGTGTGTGATATTTTTGTATTATTAAAATATTTAGTAGTAGCGGTCTTGGTAATTGTAACGTTATTAAATAAAGATTTTTATATAACTGAATTTATTTTGAGCCTATTATTATTATTATTATTTTTGGCTAGCCTGTTGGAGTGTCCCACTGCTGGGCAAAACCCTCCCCCCTGGAATTCAACTCGTCCCTGTCCGCGGCAATCTTTATATCTTAAATAAAATATTTGGAAGATACACATAGTAAATGAGAAATAACAACTGTTCTGAAGAAAATGTTTCCAAACCAAATATTTATTTCCGTGACTATGAGTTATGTTATGTACTTACATTATCAAAACATTTTAGTGTTTAATAGGTACTTACTTTAAACACGATTAAGCTACTTCGCATAGATTAAAACGCTATATTAAACATCCAATTTACCAGATTGTATCTTAAGTAGCAAAGGTTAAGGCCTATAGTCGTCTGAAACGGTAGTTTGACTTATTGTCGTTACTTCTCTAATTTTATTATTGCACAATTGTAATTCGAAATCAACCTAAAGGACCGCGCAACATGGCTGTATTTAGAGTGCATTTGTAAGATAAGAGATAAAGTAAGTAAGTATAGTTAGGTCTTGTATAAGACAGGTGGCGCTAGTGTGAGGTAATCGTTACTTTTAATATCAAAATGCAGAGAATTCAAGGTAGATTCAACACATGAAAATAGATGGCGCTGCTACCGTTTATCACCTTTTGAGGATAGGATTCTTTGAATTATGTCGCTCTTTTTCTTTTATTTGTATTATGATATGGAGTGCTTCCCATTTTGCAGCTATTGTAAACATTAAAGTTGTAAATAATAGTAAGCTTAACCGTTAACCGTAACGACATCTCGTTACATTTATAAGCACTTCGAAGTATGTGTCGCTCATATTAAGTTCTTAGTTTGTTGTGACGTCTACCAAATTGTATCTTAAAAAGTAAACGTCGAGGTCTATAGTCGTCCGGAATTTTTGGACAATTGTAATTCGAAATCAAACCTAATTAAAAGACCGCGCAACCTGCGTTTGTAACATAAGGAAAGTAAGTAAGTATAGTTAGTCCTTGAATAAGACAGGTGGCGCTAGTGTGAGGTAATCATCACTTTTAATATCAAAATGCAGATTATGCAGAGACAATAACACATGGTAGTTTCAACACATGAAAGTAGATGGCGCTGCTATTACCGTTTATCACCTTTTGATTGCCTTTTGAGTATTGGATTTTTTGAATTATGTCGCTCATTCTTTTATTTGCGTTATGATATGGAGTGCTTCCTATTTTGACGCGACTGTAAACATCAAAGTTGTAATAGTAAGCTTATCAGTTAACCGTAACGACATATAAAGTGACGTTTATAAGCACTTCGAACTATGTGGCGCTCATGTTATGTTCAAAATTTGTTGTGTTTTCGATAGATGGCGTTAAACTGAGTTAAGAGACTTGATGCCAAGAGATTCAGAATTCAGAAAGTTCACAGTTTTACTGCTCGATGGCGTTACTGGTAAGGCAGTTACACTAAAATACAAGTAGATGACATGACGTTGACCCACTACATTTACTATAATTATAATGTACCTATGCGTTACGGCTCCACTACAAAATTAGCCACGAGTACCAAATAGGCACCTACTCTTACAATGTATGGAAGTTAAATTCCTTTGTGAGTGTCCATCTCTTTATTTTTAGTTCATTTGGGTAAACAAGCAGCCACTACAATGTTTACCAACTTAAAATAAGTTTTAAACAAAATGTTTACAGTATGTGTGGCCCACACCGTTTACCACTGGTTAATAATACAATATTTATCATTTAGAGAGCGGGCACCGTCAGCTTTAAGAACTGGTGGTACCCATTAACAACAACAGATAAAGTGAAGGTATACTTATACGATATAAAGCACAGGTATGTTACCAGCACAGGAAAATAGTACCTAAATACATTACACTAAGGTGTTAGCGAACGCTGAAAGGTATATAGTGCTATAATACGTTATTTAATCACACACACACATCACACATCATCAGCCTATATACGTCCCACTGCTGGGCACAGGCCTCCTCTCATGTATGAGAGGGAACGGGCAGTAGTCTCCACGCTGGCCCAGTGCGGATTGGGGACTTCACATACACCTTTGAATTTCTTCGCAGATATAGGTACGCAGGTTTTCTCACGATGTCTTTCCTTCACCGAAAAGCTAACGGTAAATATGAAATCATATTCCGTACATAAGTTCCGAGAAACTCATTGGTACGAGCCGGGATTCGAACCCACGACCGCCGTTTGACAGCCGCATGCCTGAACCACTGGGCTACCGTAGCTTCCGTCCATTATTTAATAGTTATACCTAATATAAGTTACTAGCTTCTGCACGCGACTCCGTCCGCGTGGAACTCGTTTATATCGCAGCTCCATACAAACTTTTACCCCCCCCTCCCATTGCAACCCCTTAGGGGATGATTTCGGGAATAAAAACTATCCTATGTCACTCTCCATCCCTTCAACTATCTACACTTAAAAAATCACGTCAATTCGTCGCTCCGTTTTGCCGTGAAAGACGGACAAACAAACAAACACACACTTTCGCATTTATAATATTAGTATGGATGGATTACCAGCTTTCGTTAGCACATCCATAGGAACAATTTAGCGGAAATAAAGTAATAATCTGAATTCGTTGGCGGTGCATCTAATGATTGAGATTTAGATTTATTTATATTGAGCTATCTAATCTGTCTTACCTATCTAATCACAATATACCTACATGGTACCGATGACACAGTGGGAAATGCAACATAATTAAGTATCATATTATTTAGCTGCCAACAAACTCAGACCAAGAAAATATACAGACGGAGCGTTACGAACAGTCTAGTGAAGCCAACCGGTATTCAACCAAGCCCCATAAGTTTAGCAAACGCTAAACAAATTAAATCGCACAAAACTCGAAATAAACGATCTTGACAGTATTGCGACACGTGCTGAAGAGTTTTGTGCAATTTTGTTTGTGTATGTGTGCGTGTGCTGAACTTGAAGTAGCTTGGTTTGGTTTGTATGTGGTTTGGGTTCACTTGACTGTTCGTAACGCTCCGTCTGTCTTTTTTTCTTGGTCTGAGCCAACAAACTGTCCTGCAGTTGGGCAGGAGAAAACGTTGTGAATTACGTATCTCCGATTTAAATTCGCGGGGTGAACCCCGGTCATTTGGAAGGCGTGCGTGGAGGCCCTTTGGAGACGAAGTTGAATGTAATCTGATACACCTGATAGAACCCATTCACGGGTACATCGGTAGACACCCGTGAACCGGAACCAACACTGACTGGTGACTGGCCGGTCATTATTATTATTATAATTTTACCTGGGGGTACCTTTCTTCATGAGGAGGTGTCACAACATTGATCACTATAAATAACTCCTTTTTAGGGTTCCTCGCCCAAAGGGTAAAAACGGGACCCTATTACTAAGACTTCGCTGTCTGTCTGTCTGTCTGTCACCAGGCTGTAACTCAAGAACCGTGACAACTAGACAGTTGAAATTTTCACAGATTATGTATTTCTATTGCCGCTATAACAACAAATAATAAAAATAAAATTAATATTTAAGGAGGGCTCCCATACAACAAACTTTTTTTATAGATTTTACTGTTTTATTGACAATGGGATACGGAACCCTTCGTGCACGAGTCCGACTCGCACTTGGCCGGTTTTTTCCCGAGTGCGGCAGAGCCAGAAGCAAAGGATTTGTTTATGGCTGTCTTTGTATTTGGGTCAATCAACTATTTCTTGTTTTTATTATATCCTGATGTTAGCCAGTAGACACAATAACAGTTTCTTACAAAAATTGTTAGGTACGGACTTCTAACGTGCCTAGAATATGCTCCATACAAAAAGGGGTTGAACTTGCCAAAAAAAGCAAACCCGCCTTGCGATCTTAACACATTACATAAATCGCAGTTTTAAATAAGTGTTCCGTTGGACCAATTTTGGTACGGAACACTAAAAGTGACTATGACACGTAACCAACCATGGCCAGTGACAGACAAATGTTGAATGCTCATTCAAGTGTGTTCCACCGTAGTGTTATAGATACACTTGACAGATTTTGATGAATGAGTATGAGGTATCAATCGTTTCGAAATTACGCTCCAGACAACGATCGGGTAAGTAACTTTTCTACGAAAAATCAACAATTGTTGAGTAAATTTTCCGTTGTCTATAGGTACATTTATTTTAATTTTTATCCTTGTCACGCGTCAGATTTTAATGCGCGTTAGTTGTGGCAGATATATACAGATGACTGTACCAACTGAGCAAGAAATAACAGCAGCAGTAATCACTTTCTCACAATGACGTCTATCTTCAAAATTGGTTGATTGGATTGATGGAATCAGACGCCACCGTCTGACTCCTACGACCTTCCGACGTCTGATTCAGGGGAGAGTGGGTAACAGTGGATCACTTTTTTTTTGAAGCTCCACAAATCCCAAGTTTATGCCTAAATAATTAATCTATGATAATTAACCACAAGATACGTCCCTAATCTACAAAAAAAAGTGCAATTATTGGCAAAAACGGCATAAACTTACAAGTTATATCAAGTTTTTTAAAAAATGGGAAATTATCCACTGTGACCCGTGGATGGGTCACTTTGGATCTTTTCATGGGTGACAGGGAATCACTTGGGGTACACTGGATCTATTAAACAAAAGTTCAATGAAATACTACTTTTCTACATAATAATTTATTTATTTATATTCTAAGACAGTCTTGTATCACAGTCTTATAAAAAATTAACAAAAGTCTTATAAATTATGCAGGTATAAAGAGACCTAAACTAATCAACATTTTGTTTAAATAAACAACAGTTTTTCTCCTTTAATTTCCCTAAAGCTCCTTCTTTATTCAAATAAACATATCCCTTGAGCTGTGGTGGAAAAACATGGCCGCTTACCCACGTCTGTGGCACCCTCTGAGGGGCGCTCCACCGACAAGGTTTGTGGGGCGAAGTGATTTGGTAAAATAAAAAATCCTTTAGTTTTTTTACATAATCACAGCCAGGATTTTGGATGAAACTCAATCTATATTAAATTATCTAACTGCAACGAGATATCATCGTTACATCAAAGTCGTATTAAGGCTATCTAGCTGACCTCGTCGCCAGGTCACCGAAGTTAACGACATATTTTGGTTATTTTAAATATAATAAATTGGGTTTTTGGGGTGTTTATTGGGCTAAATTTGAAGAAATTAGCGTTATACTTATTCTAAAAACATAAAATGGCAGGCTCATGAGTAATATTTTTACACTAGACCATTTCAAATATTCTACCAAAATAATGCGTACACTCAGAAGTTGCTCGTATGGGCTTCGATTTACATGTTTATATCTGAAGTGTTTTATACTGTTTGTAATCAAATTCATTGCAAACAATAAATTTGGGTCATCAAATAGGTGCAACCGAAGCTTTTTTATCATAAGTGCAGTAGGTTTTATGTGAGAGTAAAATGAAAAAAGTATGTCTACTTTTATAAAAAATGACCTCCTCCAAACGACTGCAATTATCACAGCAACTATATGTTTTGAACCAGACAAATAAAGTTTTTTAATATTCCCATTAAGTATACTTTTAGTTTAAATTATAAAATAACCATCAGTTAAACAAAAATCGCATCAAAACATGATCTAAAAACAATATAAATCAAGGTCATGATAAGTATAGAGCGCGGATCGTAGTGACGTCACGAGGTATCATGTGAGCATCCCTCGTAGGGAAATTCCCGGACTGTTAGGCCCCCCTCTGAGGGGTTTGTTATGATCGTTACCAATTTCAATCGATTTATTTACTTTCGGGCCATTGTCAATCCGTTTAAGTTTATATTAAACAAATATATGATAACTAACGGTAATTTTAATAGCTAATAGTGATATTAAATTTTTAAAAAGCGCTGTAAAACGTGTTGCCAAATTTTGACCATGAGTAGGTATGTTGTGTTAGTCACGGGTTTATCACAGTTGACCCGTTTAAATAACACTTGTTTTTATGTAATTCTAAAGAATACTTACATGTCTACAAAAACCATCCTTCTGGCACTAAAATTCAGCACTAAACCCACTAATTTTCACTCGCGAACACCGACCGTGTCAAACGCGCCACTGACTGTTTTAGACTAACGACCAAATGTATTTTTTCCTCCATTGGCCACTGAAGTTTTCGCTTGCTAGCTGTCTCGCCTCATTGGCTATATATTTCAATGGATTAAAGCGAGATCGATACACGAATGACGGTTTTATTTCTAAGAAAGTAAACAAAGCCCTGCGCCCCTCCGAGGGGTGCTCCACCGACCTGCAGGAAAAAATATGAAGCCCACAGAGGGATGACCACAGCTGAAGGGATATTTATTTATTCAGTAATCATTAACAAACATTTTAATAAAAACATTTTTGATGCTAACTCAACTATTAAACATAAATATATTTACTCCTCGAGATACCTCAGTCCACTGTGACCCAAATGAAAATTATTCACTGTGACCCATAGACCGTTACGACAGAACAAAAAAATCAAAAAATAACTACTTATACCCAAGCCAAAATTACATTACCCACAACGGTTTTAACAAATACCAAGTTCAAAACATACAACTATCATTTATATTTATTAAAGGGTTGGGAAAACGACAAATTTCTAAATTACGTAAAAAAATAGTTTCGTACTTACCTACTGGCCTGCGTGTGACAGCACGTGATTCCGCTCGGCGAGCGCGGCGGCGACTGGCGCGTGAGAGAGGGGTATCGACGAGCAGTAGCCACGCGTTTGCTTGTGTGCGTAAAGCATCACACGTAAGAATTATAGCGAATAATCCGCTGTGACCCGTGATCCACTGTTACCCACTCTCCCTATAGTCTATTTTTTATTCCGTAGACTAAAATGACAACCACAAATGTCAAACGTAGAAATAATGTGGCCAGCTATATACAAATAGTGCTGATCTTTAATATCGGTTTATGAACAACCGATAAAAATCTTGATTTAATATTAGATTCAAAATAAACAATAAATAAAATTTACTCACTACTAATGTACTCAAACATTCAAAATGACATTGACGTATCGCCGACCTGACGCGACGCCATTTTGGTTTACGTACCTATTTGGCATTCGTTATTTTACTCGTATAGTGATCGGATGTTTTCAGTGCGTCTTCTCTCGTTTTTAGCACGTCACGGATTATCCATTCATTGTGTTACAGACGCTCCATCATCAAATATAAGTACCTCCCAATCGTTTATTTTCGGTTAGTACCGGTTGTAGCACATCACTATTTATAAGACGTAAAAAACTAGCAATACATGAAATGTCATTTTAATCTACGGAATAAAAAAATAGACTATAACTACTCCTACTAATCCATACTAATATTATTAATGCCAAAGTGTGTCTGTCTGTCTGTGTGTCGTTCGGTCTATCCGTGACCTGTTCATGCTTCAATCACTAAACCTATTTAGATAAAATTTGGTATAGAGACAGTTTGAGTTCCAGGGAAAGATAGTCAGTTTAAATTTTAAGATAGGTAGTTTTTAACCTTTCGTAAAAACTAGTGCCTATGCCAAATCTTGGGATTAGGTGTCAAAGCGGACCCCTGACTCCTTTAGGGGCATTACCGGGAATAACGCTAGGAGGATGATCATTGCTTCGCTACTTTCCATTAAGGGGCTACCCGTGGTTTCCATCGATTTTTGACAAGTTTTGAATCGTATCTCCTACTTTTGCACTACAGATAGAAGTATAAATCGAACGGTTCTCGGTTCTTCAATCTTTTATCTCCATTCTGGTTTACCGGATTTTGAAACAAATGAATTCTTAATTTTGTATGATCTTTTTCAACATTGTCTAAAATAACACTTATTTTGTATCTTTATTGACGTGAAAGATCTAACACATACGAAATCTACATATTTGGGTTCGTCTGTGAGGACCCTAAAAACTGGTCCAGGGTTTTCATTTTAAACCAATTAACACAAAAGTTATGGCCAGAAACCGGGTTTTTGGCCTAAAACTGTTCAACTTTGATGCCAAATATCTCGAAAACAATGAATTTTGAAGTAAATATGGGATACTATATTGCTTAAAGCCGTTGTTGTTAACATAATAAGCTACAAAAAACCTAAGAAAACTAAGAGATTCAGATCGAAGGTACGATCCCATATGCCAATTACGGGAGCCCCTTAACGATTACGATTGTGTACACAGAAACGCTCCGTGACGATGTAAAAAAACTGTACACACCTTTTTATAGTCAATTGCACGTAGTTTAGTTTAGGGTCGGCAACGCGCATGTAATACCCCTGGAGTTGCAAGCGTCCATAGGCTACGGTAACCACTTACCATCAGGTGGGCCGTAAGCTTGTTTGCCACCGAAGTGGTATAAAAAAAACATGATCGCTGTATGACCTCAAGGCTTCGTTTAAATTATTATTTTCTTAAGAAAGTTAAGCAAGTATTTACTTACCAATATAGCCCGAAGCAGCGGATTCTGTTTCGTAACAACATTTTTCCTGTTAATGTAAGTCACGTTTCGTTTGCGGAAATTTTCATTTGTTTTTCTACTGTTGTTTTTTCTGAAGTATTATTATTACGTATAATGGAAAAAAATGTTGTCCAAATAAGGTTATTAAATTACAGCATCAATTTCTAACCGAATTGAATAATATAAATGCGAATGTTTTTTATACTAGGATGGTGACAAACAAGCACCTGCCTGGAGGTAAACAGACAGTCGCCTATGCTGGAGACTGGGTAATAATACTCAATCACTCATAGATGGCTGATCAGACCCCGTATCAGGCCCAGTTACTCGCCCAGCGGTGAGCTATAAATATCGCCGTGTCTCTTTTATTTACACGGGAGTGCTTATCTTTTGTTCGTGTTTATAGCCGATAGCTCATAGCTTACTAGCTCGCGGTGGGACCAGTGCCTCATGGCGTCCGTCACTGGCTGTCACAGTTAGATAGAACGAGACGGACGCTCTATCTTGTCACTAATTGCGTGATACGGCCGACCATGATACGGGGTCTGATTACGATGGTTTTAACTTTCACAATTCTGACGCATTGTTAAGTACCTACGAGTACCTATAGTCTATTTTTTTATTCCGTAGACTGAAATGACAACCACAAATGTCAAACGTAGAAATAATGTGACCAGCTATATACAAACAGTGCTGATCTTTGATATCGGTTTGTGAATAACCAATAAAATCTTGAACTAATTTTAGATTCAAAATAAACAATAAATAAAATCTACTCACAAAATGATACGAAATAAACAATAAATAAAATTCTCACTACTAATGTACTCAAACATTTAAAATGACATTGACGTATCGCCGACTTGACGCGACGCCATTTTGGTTTACGTATTTGGCATTCGTTATTTTACTCGTATAGTGATCGGATGTTTTCAGTGCGTGTTCTCTCGTTTTTAGCACGTCACGGATTATCCATTCATTTTGTTACAGACGCTTCATCATCAAATATAAATACCTCCCAATCGTTTATTTTCGGTTAGTACCGGTTGTAGCACATCACTATTTATAAGACGTAAAAAACTAGCAATACATGAAATGTCATTTTAGTCTACGGAATAAAAAATAGACTATATAATATATATACATATTATATTAGACCTATAAAATATATGGGCGCGCGCTAATACAAATATTTGCCCATACCAGTTTCAGAACTCAGGACCGCCGGCTACCAAAGTCACTCCGGTTGTAGCATCAATAAAATTATAGTTTACATACATACATACATATAATCACGCCTTTTTCCCAGAGGGGTAGGCGGAGATCACGGATCTCCATTTGCTACGATCCTGGCAAACCACTTTCGCTTCACTCAATTTCATAGTTTCCGTTATCAATAATATGTTATAACTTAATTACCGTGACCTTATATTATTGAATAATCTATGATATTGATGTTGCACCCATTGTTATAATAATAACCACATTTGCCTGTCTCTGTCTGCGATGGTGCACATTGTTTTCCATTTTGTACAGTTGAGCTCTCTAATGTCTACACAGACAACGTTACAGAAATATCTATACGGAGACTGTATTGCTACTGACATAAGCCACTTATTAGCATTCTATATTTATAGGGATTTATTGCCTACTATAGGTATTGAGAAACCCGCGTGGGTCGACGAGGTGTATACTCCTCCTAATACTCCAGGCAAAATACGGTTTTGAAAAACATTAATTTATAATAGCGTTTTTTTTTGTTGATTTCATTTAAAATGTTACTCTAAGATGCTTTATACAAGAATCCGGCAAACTTTCCACCCGGAAGTAATTAAGTAGATTTAAATAAAGCATGTGTTGTCTTTTTCTATATGATTTATCTTGAATATTATAGAGCAAATGTAAATGAACCAAAATAAAGACATAAATATTTATTAATGTTTTTTCTGACTTTTCTGTAAGTAGTTAATTTATCATTTTTTTTTGTCTGAAATTTTGTCGGATTCTGTCGCTGGGTAACTATTTAATTGATAATATATCCGTTACACAGAAAAAAAAGCTATTATAAATTATTTCCAAAATTGTCATTTTTTCCATAAAAGTTGTCAGTTCATTGCCTGGACTATAAGTACACCAAGTATTGTTTCGTGCCAAGTTGTAACAATGACTCTTTGAAGAAACCGGACAAACATTTCTTCCATGTACCAAATAGTCAATGTTTTTTATCTTCCCGATCGTCCGCCGTATCCGTGTGAATGGAAGGTGTCGTATTTATATACGTAATGCAGTATCGGTACCCCTTATCGCAGCCAAATTTGTCGATAAAATCATTTGTTTTTAACAAATAGTACAATTTTAACATACAAGACACCACAGACCTACTCCAGTGACAATGCCACAATGGCAAAGTCAGATGTCATTGTAAATGTCAGATCACTTTTTTTTTCGATCGTGGTAAGACTAAGGTAAAGGCTATTCCTGCGTAGAATTGGAGTTACGCCCTTTTAGAATAAGTAAATATTGAAAGAATAATAACAAATTAAATACGAACCCTAGAGAAATAAACTATGGGCGTATTAGTCTTTTTAAACCATAACCCATTAAATTTAGGGCTCAAAAATATGAAAGGTTGACAATTGCTCAAAGGTTAGCTGGAAGAGATCCCTTATAGGGATAAGTTCGCCTTTGTACTTTGATCTATTGTGTGACGTGTATATTCTTTAACCTGTAATTGTGTACATTAAAGTGCTTACACACATACATAGACACATGTGTAGATATTTTTGAAAGGTTGTCTGTATATATTAGAGAACTCGACTGTACCCATGCTCTTGTAGTGAAAAGCAATGAATAAATGAATAAATGAGTACTGCTTTCAACATGTACTTATGTGCACTAACGGAGAATTTAACTGGAAAAAGCCTAGGTCATACAGTTGCGCAACAGTTTCACAGCAACAGTTCAACAGTAGAGCCAGCCCATCACTCATAAAATTTCACCCGTGAGTATCCGGCCCACGATGTAGGGTAGATAACTCGATTAAAGAACAATTTCAATAATAAAAAATACATTTTATTGCATTAATCCCGCTTTATTTTGTGCAATAAGAATTATTCTATTAAGAAAAAAATATAGATTGGAAAAGGAACAAACGAATTTTAGTACAACGTCATATTTTTAAATGGTGATATTTTTTTCTGAAACAAACGAGTGCATGCAGTTTTCAACTTTTTATATGTAGGTACAGTCAGCATCAAAAGTGACTTGTCAAACGAAGACGTCAAAAGTCTCTATTAAAGGGGAATAAGAGCTTTTGAAGGCGTCAATTGCGCAGTTAGTTTTGATGCTGATTGTACGAGTACTTACTTATATTCCACCAATGGCATTATCTAAATTAACATAAAAACGTTAACGTATTTGAGTCGTTATTTAAGAGGAATGCCTACCTGCGATTTTCCCATACAAACGCTCTCGACTGTTTCCTCTCTGGTTCTTCAACATAGAGCAATGAATTTTTCAAATACGATCAATATCATCAATATCTATGCCGTTATGTTTTGCTTTTTTGGATATTTTTATTTTAAAGAAACTTACAGCGCCTTGAAAGTCGCAAAAACGGCTTAATTGAATTGGCTGCCAAAAAAGGCGCAGTATACAAATATGACAAGAAATATCAAAAAAATCAAAACATAGCGGCGTAGATTATTTTTTCTTCTTGCAGTTCCCAGAATTTTATAATGATTGGTTGCGTTTTGGAGAATGAAACAGTCGAGAGCGAAACCTCGATATTACGGTCATTCTCCAGACAGGCATTTTTGTATGTCCTCGCACTTAAAAAATATAAATGTATTGAATTTAGCAGATTTTATATTTTTGGATCGTAGAAGGTACTTGTATTGAAGTGTACATGAATTTTCAAGTACATATTCAATAACCTTCTTGGACAAAAAAAATGCCAATACCCCCTTCTTCTCATTAACACGTGGTGTCCCACTTCCGAAATCACTTACATACTTATTTTCCCTGATGATATACCATAGGAAAGTTGAACGAAAGTATTTTTATTAAATAATAGATAAGATATCCTCTTTATAAAAAAAAGTATTACATATATTTAATAATATATAATTAAGATATGAAAATCTAGAACTGTGTCCCGAGACCCGTCCTCATGCGCGCGGCGCGTTAATTCTTGTTCATACGAGTCCATTGAAGTAAGATACCTACGTCGCTAACACATTTCGCGTAAAGGCCTGGTTTCACTTTGATTAGTGGGAGTGTAGGTGTGTAGTGCGAGTAGTGTCCAATTCACTGCGAGTGCAGTGCAGGTGTTTAGTGGCAGGCACGCTACGAGTGAGGGGGAAGGGAGGGCGCGCGGGACGTGGCTACTCGCAGTCCACTCGCAAAAAAATAGAACACGCTTCTATTCACTTTACTGCACAGCCAACTAATCACTTGCACTAATCAGTCGCTGTCCACACATCGTCACTAAGCACCTGCACTAATCACTCGCACTCGCACTAATCAAAGTGAATACAGGCCTTAAGCCGTCAGTCGTGCCCAGACCCCCGTGGTGGAGAGACGGGTGAGTGTTGTGCGGACCACAGACAACGAACGTAAGTATCTCATTCACGCATTTTGGTATTCGAGAATTCTCATTAACACGTTCAAGTCTTAAAAATCAACCAATAACTCTAAAGCTCTGTGAATTATTGTATACATTAAGAATCTCAGTATTTACCAGCTACTAGATCTTCCAGTTTATTACATCTACTTACAATGAGTTATATTTTTTTTACCACTATATCCTCATTCACACGTCTCATTCACGCGTAAAAAGTGAACGCGTTAATGAGAATATCTAGAAAATATTCAGTTTAAAAAGGTTTTTGATATATAATAGTTGCTTTTATGAAATGACCAATAATGCGGCGATAGGAAGGAGGCGTTTAAGACGCTCAAATATTCACCCTAGAAAGCCAGAAATTCTCATTAACGCGGCTGAAATTCTCATTAACGCGTCGACTTTCTCATTAACGCGGCATACAAATTTTAAAACCTTTATAGTTAATTATCCGCTAATAATAATTAAGTGCCACATGAACATTTAAGTTTGAATGGTTGATTTATCACTACATTTCATATAAATTTTATCAAAAAGCAAGTGGAAAAAAAGCGACGCGTTAATGAGACTGAGAACACCAATCTGGAGAATGACCGATTAGAGTTATTTGCGTGAGATTTTTAGTCCGAGCTGCAGTTGTCCTTATCGCATGAATTGGAGCTCCCGTCCACAGCAGCGCAACAGAAACATTATGTCAAAAATTCGAGATTTAAAAATTTTCTCAGCTAGGCATTGCTCTTAACAGTATTGTCTTAAATTACACCTAATGTGGTCACCAAATAAAATGATCAGGAATGTTAAATTTTCCGATAAAAGATTAAAAATATAGTCAGATGGAGAAAAAATTAACACAAGACAATAATTAATAATCACAAAGTTACAAGTGTCCAAAAGTTTTAAGAGGGTATAGTGGGTATACTCTGTCCCTTATAGCCGCAAAACGCACCTTCATATCAAACGATTGTTATTTACTTATGACTCTTGGGACCCGTGACATCATACTCACTACGGTATTTTTGCGATAAGTACTTGAATGGGATATTCGTTATGAGGCATATTTTTTACCTGTATAATTTTGGAGTACATATAAAATTTGAGTTCACATACCTATTTTCCTAAATGGGTTAATAAACTATTTCTGGTTGTTATTCTGTCGCGTTAGCCAGCAGACAAAAATATATAGTTACTGGGAAAAAAGGTAACACTATCGACTTCTAACTAACATACCAAGAAGATGGTCTATGTATACATACAAAAGGGATCGAAAATGTCGAACAAATCCCACATTTGGTGAATTAAAAAACCCATAAAATCGCAGTTTTAAAAAGCTACCCAGCAGACGTGACCAACTATAGTAAGTTGAAAAGATTTGTGTTACAATCGGGAGCAGTTAATTATTTTACGTCTTGTGTGTTGCAACACTCGCTACGCTCAGGATTCTATTTTTGAACCACTCGTTTCGCTCAGGATTCTATTTGCGAACGAGGAGCTAGTGTAATATAATTTTGCTAATATCATCAATCAACAACCCCAACGTGGGTGTTTTGCACAAACCACTATAAAGCGAGCTCTAACACATTACCAACATGCAACTAAATAAGGCCCCAAGTACACCGGTCTAACGTTCAGAAACTGTCCGATTGAATAGCACGTACGCATGTCCAGCCAGTGGTTAATGCCTCGTCACGTTCCGCGCTCGTGTGTGCTTCCCTTAGCTACTGTTTTCGAACGAATTTTGAATTTTGTTTTTACGCGCCAAACTGATGACACGATTTGAGGTGAGTATTAAGTAGTTGAATTCCTTATCGGCTCACTAAGCCTGCCACACTGCGTTTTTCTTTGATGTGCTGAATTAAATAGGTAAATGCTATACAAGTCAGCATGAATGCAATTGTAATAAAATCACAATGAAATGTAAGTACATAATTAATTTGGAATTTTATAAATTCTAAGTATTTTTTTTATGTTACGGCCATTTTATTTGGAAAATTAAACTTGAACCATTTTGTTTCACTTTTTAAAATGTGGGATGCTGATAGCATTTATCGCACGTCTTTTTAATATTATGAAAAATGTGTATAATAATGTTTACTTTGTAGTTGGTTTTATGATATTTTCCAGTTTTTATTACAACATATGAGATAAGTTTTATGACTTTGGTTATCGGGCTGTGTTTATATAGGGCTTAGTAGGTACTTTTATAAATTTAAACTAAAATATGTACAGGCAGCAACATAACTAGCTAAGAACACACTTCTATGCAGACAATATTTATTATTTCACTGAGCAGAGAAAAGATTTCCATCAGGTCATTATATCAGTTTTACAGTCCATTATGATTGATTGGACTTTTGACTCGTTGCCCGTTAGGTTTTTTAACGCGTTTCATAATATTTCGCATTGCGAAATTTCTTAACCTTTCGTATGCCTTGATCCGGATCCGTCCAGAACGGTTCCAACTTGCAACTTAAACTTCAAGGTCATGATTTGTTCGTTTTTTTGACATCGGAATACGAGAGGTTAAGGCTGTATATCCACCACTGATGAGCTGTTATTTTTATTATAACATACAGTGGAACTTAGTTTAGAGAGGTAGAGGTTTAATTAAGGTTTAGGCAGGCAGTGGACCCAATTTTACGTGCACATGGCTTAATTAGCCTAAAAAAAAAATTGACTAATTTTTTGACATAATTTAGGCGACAGATTAAAAACGACATATTTAGAATAGCATTTAGGCACCTAAGTTAGTTGAATAGACCGCTTAAAATAAGAAACGTCAGATTCAAATTAGCGCTGTCATTTGATTATGACAGCTCATAGAATAGCAAAGTGTTTGAGCGACACCTAAATAAAATTAGGAAGTTAGGCCACCGTAAAATCGGGTCCTTTGTTGCTCATGTTTAAAGCAGCCCAATTGGGAACTACCTCCACCTAATTGAAGACTGTAGCCGAAATAACACCACTACTTGTTTACCACTGTCGTAGTATTAAATAAATAGTTTAGAGGCATAGTTTAGGTGATTCTTAAGATTGTGAAAGAATCCAAGCAGCAAAACGATTCCATCTCAGAGATCGCTTCTAAAAACTGGTGAAAGAAATTCCTGTATCGGGTTAGTATTTTAGGAGATCCTCTCACATTAAATAAACTCACAATGCTACATTGTTAAACTTCTCAGTCATCACTTATTTATTAATTATTTATTAGTATAGTTTTTTTTTACTTGTAATTTATTTTATTTGCTACAGCAAAGAATAGTGTGCTAGGTGAGCTGGAACGTAATGGAACTAATTCAGATGACGCTTAAGGTGGAAAAGTTTGAGATTGTTACATCTTTCTAACATAAAATCCTATATTTCAAGCAAAGATAAGATATATATCGTTTTAGTGCCTATAACACAAGCTTTATTGAACTTAATATAGGCCTGGTTCGTCGGGCTAGTTTTTACAACCACTCACTTGCTTGTGACAACTACAGTTGCCAATTTCGCATACCCCTAAACTGATGGTGGCAACTGTGTTTGCAAATCAAAGTACGGGCTGCTTTGATAATGAATAATTAGAAGCAGTTGAGGATACCTTTTTTAAAATCCGAAATCAAATGAGTGGATAAGATTGTCAAAAAAAGCAGCATTAAAATATAAATCTCGCAATTTCCGTTTTACATCATCGTATAAATAGTACTCTCGTCAGTGTAGCTGATAAGCGGATAACAATGCACTGAGCGGCATTACTTGATCATAGCACGCGATAAAATTTCTCCTGTTCAAAGCCGCGATGCGGTCATCATGAGTTTGCTCCTATGCCATTTGGGGTCGACGCAGCACCTAGAGTGGTTTACCTATCGCAATCACTAAATGTGATGTTTTAATTTACCTAGTTTACTCTTTTTTTGGGGCTAGTCCGAAAACCAGCTTTGGGCGGCTCTACCTAGCACACGCTGAGACTCTGATTGTCGCCTGATTATTTTTAATTGTGTTTTTTTCCTTTAGTATGTCATTTTTGTTTTTTTTTATTATTTAATTTCGCGTTTATATGGCAATAAACTATTTCTTTGTAAAAAAAATCATGTCGGTAAAATGCAGGTATTTTCAGGATTATTATAAAACTAACCTAACCTAACCTGGGCTACACACACAGTATTTAAAAATAATCAAAATCAAAACGATCTTCGTGAAACCAGGCTTTTGGCAATTCGGACAAACCTTACAGTTGGAAAATGTTTTTTTTTTATTGCTATAGGATAACACTAGGATGGGTTATACCTAACCGTCTGTTAACGTGAGCGGTGTTCGTTAAAATCGGAATGTATGTAATGTTTGAAAAGTTTCTGTGGAATGAAGGCCGGCACTATATATTTAACTTTGACCGGGCTGTGATGGTAAGTCTGTGTATCCTATAGAAAGAAACTCATTGCGAAGCCATGTCGTGCCATAGGGGACGGAGAAGATTCCATGCAGCTATTTTGAGAACTTATTTGGAAATGACTAACGGCTAACCGAGAAAATTCTATTTGATTTGGGCGAGTAATTGCTTGTTTGCAAAGTCATATCAAATATTTGAAACAAACGAAAAATAAGTGAAAGCATGACAAAGGCAACAAGTCTCTCTCTAACACTTATTGAGGTTTGTATATGACTGTTGGTAGCGGTATTGGTTATTATTACAGAGACTCTGGTTAATCTGAGACAGCATGTCCTTTTCTACTTTACCTCTCTATCGCTCGTTAGGGACCGCGTCGCATACTTCCTGTTCATATTCGCACGCAGTTCATCCACGGTAATATTGTTCTTCATTCTAAGCCACGATTCCATTTGTTTGTATTGATAGTGGATGTCCCGAAGATATCACTTGTGTTTCCTCGCCCTGTCATTCACATTTTGAAAAACAGAGACATGACAGTGAGGAAATCCATCATTGCTGAAGACGTTCATTTTGAGTCCTGAGCGACTAAAGTACATTATCACTGGAATGCAGGCACGACACAAACGTAGTATTCCGAAAACGAGACAAAACCATTGCTTTTGTATTTTGTTATCAACTTCAACACATTGGATTTAGAGTTTATTATAGAATGCAATTGATTTAAGAGCAAAATAATTGTGTTTACCTAATCTTATCTAGGTAGTCGTTAATAGCATGGTTATGCTCTAATACAAATATTATGAAATAACCACATGTCTATGCAGAGATTTACTGCCTTTTTCATAAATTTATCAAAACTCTGTTAGATAAAACGTGTTATGTACCTTTCTCACATCCAAGTGACATTGAAACTAAAAGGCCGTTTATGCTGCAATAAAAAAATAAAGTAGCATGAAGGTGGTTCTATTTCCATACACAACGTTATTTGACATTCGCAGGCTAAAGGCGTGATTTTTTGAGAAATTAACGTATATCTAACTATCATTAATTGGCTTTCCATTTGCGCGAAATTCCCCATTTGCGAATGTCAAATAGCGTTTTGTATAGAAATCAAACCACCTTAAGAAAATTTAAATGAATTGTGTAATTACTCACAGCACTCCAAACAAAAAACAGACAATTTAGACTTTAGTGAGTAGTTACATTCAAATGGTTTATCATCAAATTGTCGACACTCACTTCGTCGAATTTCACTTCAAAGTCAACGTTTCATGTATTTTCATTTCGTCGACAATTCAGTTCGTGGAATGGTCAGTACGAGTAATTTTAAATAATGTATTTTTACTTGTCGGATTAATTAAATAGATGAATTATGTCATGGAAAACGTTTCGTGATTTATTACTTCAAGTATTTTTAATTAACATACAAATTATTACAATTGAAATAGTTGGAATACATATTTTTTTATATAAGTTATCTATGGCAATTATTTTAACCCAACCTAAACCTTACTAAACCGCCAGCGTGTCGACGTCACCCCGCTTGGCGGGGTGCCTATTTCCGCTCTGAGGGACACAAGTGAACCCTAACCTAATCTACTTATAATACAATTGTTACGGTTGTTTGTTTTTATACTGCGGGGGGCTTCGCTCACGTGTGATTCTCTGCTCACAATAAAATTCGTTGTATTGTTATTCTGCCATTTAAAATTTATACAAAATGAATCATATGCCAAATAATATTCCCTGAACAGTTATTCTATGAAATAATAAAAGTTGGAATGATCTGGTCATGAAATAAAATTACACCAAACAATAATTCGTGAACTAAATGTTACTTGAAACGTTTTCGATGAAATAAAATTCGATGAAAAGTTTGTCGACAAAACAAGGGACTCAAACACAACTGTAAGATTGTTCAAGAATTAATAAAATAAAATGAAACGAAAATGTATTTTACATTTATTTATGCATTTTTAAGAGACTTAATTGGACTGAAGACTCAATAAATGGTATAAATATGTATATTAAATAAATTCCACTAATAAGGCCCACTGTAAATACCTATAAATAAAACTACGGCCACTCAAACCACTTCTTCGGTTTTTTCCCTTGTTTCATTACTAAGCTTTCCTGCGTCACTTAGTTTTGGAAACAAGTTGATTCCTTCCCCAAAATCTATCTTCAAGTTTGGTTTTATGTAGTAAACAAAGTGTTTAACAATAACAACATGATAAACACGACTTTTTTGACATGAAGATATTCTAATGATAGGCTTATTTCAAAGGAGTTGTTTAAATAGAATAAGTATTTATTTCAAAGATACAATAACCCAGTTACAATATTTAAACTTTTGACGTCGGGGTCTGGGTACAGTGTGAAGCGCACTCATAACGTATATCGAGGGGCATCGCAATTTGGGGAGGTGCAAATATTAGGTAATTGTAACCTGATAGTATGGCCATGATTTCGATGATCTATGTTTGTACAAATTTGGCAATTCGCTTTGAATTTTAAGTATATGATTTAAGTCATCACATCGACATGGTTTAGGTGGGCTGCGTAGAGGAAAACAGGGGATTCCGCCCAACAGTGGGACACCCAAATAGGGTATAATGGCGACACACTTGTCATTGTGGAACAGTACATCCTCTGCTGACTTTCTTTCCTAAAACCATTAAACGAAAAGAAAAAAGCATGTAAAAGTTAACTCGATATAGAGGTCTAAAAAATACATGTTACTTAGTTACCAGTATTATTATAAAAATATAGTCAAATGGAGAAAAGATCAACGCATGCGGTTAAATTTAAATAATCACAAACTTATATTATATCAAAAGTTTTAAGAGGGGGTTATTTTGTCCCTTTTCTGCTTAACGCTTTGCGCGTTCGCGATTGTCGTTTACTAAGACGCTCGCAGATCGTGTAGTCGCGATCGGCTAGCGTTTTGTCGCTCTCTAACAAGAAAATTTAAAGCGGGTGCAGCTTCGTAATTTTGTTGAGTTATTTGAATGGGATTTTCGTCATTAGGGTTTTTATTCCTTTATTCCCTTGTTATATTAATACATTTTGAGTCTACACCCGTATTAGGTTTATTTAGGTACGTAATGTAATATTACAAAGTCGAGTCATCAAAACCCTCCGCCTTCGGCGCCGGGCTTCTAATAAACTCTTTTATAAAACATCTCTTAGCGTACTTGTAGCACAATGTGCCTACTATTTTGTTAAATTGTTTTCAGTATAACTGTATATTTTCGGTGCTGGGCCTATTTACATCTAATATCATAAGTCTAAAAAGGTAAAAGTCGAATAATACATATCAGTTATATGAAGCTCAATCAAAGTAAGTACCATACATAACTCTTTTTATGGCTAAAGTTTCATCAGACATGTCCATTAAAAAAAAGTATTATTAGTGTTAGTTAGTTAGTGGGTGGGGGTAAGAGTTTTTATTAGTTAAGAAAAGTTATTAAATTGTTTTGAATTAGACTATTTCTTTCTTATAAAGAGTACGAACAGTAAGTATCAAAAGTAACAGCGCAATTGACGTCTTCAAAAGCTCTCATTCCCTTTTAATAAAGACTTTTGACGTCTTTGTTTGACCAGTTACTTATAATGCCGACTGTACATAAATACTAATAATTTATTAAACATTTTACTAACAATTTTGAAGATTGAATTTGATCAATATATAATTTTATTGGATGCAGGTGGCGCCGGACCGGTCCCTTTGGCACTCTTTGGGGGAGGCCTATCATGATGATGATAATTTAATGTCGATAATCTCTTAATTATGTTTGGCTTAACGCATATTTTGTACGTACCTTTTGCGATACAACATAGCAGCTATTTGCACATGCGCAGTAGCACATACGTTGACGGCGCATGTAGGTATTTAAAATAAACACTTACTATACTTTGGGGTTGTTTTGTGTTGTCACTAATTTTGAGTGAAAGTGATTAATCCATTATAGTCTATTATTACAGCGTTCCGTTCCAGTCGTTTCAGTTTGTTAACCGACGAAAAAAACGGAGGAGGTTCTCAAGTCAACGCGTATGTTTTTTATTTTTTCTTAGATCTACTACTGCATAGTTTCTATTTACTGGAAAATAATGAGTTACTCATAATAAGTTGCGTTCTAAAATTACAAAAAAATGTTTAATATGGCTTTAGAGCAAAATTTAATAAATACCTGGCAACCTAGGTAAATTAAATTTTAACCTATGTATTTAAAAACGGTCATTTCATTATTTGCTTTATTTATCGCACAAAGTATAATAAAACGTTGTATGATATACGCGTGTAAATATGATTCCGACTCGTGTCGAAGTATACATTCGCTCGCTTCACACACTCAGGTATAAAAATTACACTCGTCGGAAATCACCTACTTTCCGCACTTGTAGCATAAATAACAAATATTCACATAGGTTTAAAATTTTAATAATGCTCACTACCATTTCACATTTCGTTAACTATCAATTTCGCAACCTTCACGGTCTTCTCTCATTTGTTCTCAAACACGCCACATCAAAGAATTTGGATTCCGTCACCAGCGTTTCTGCGTCCTCAAATGTATGGGGCAGCACTTTCCCCGCAGTCTCTGGTAGCGCTAAAACCATAACAGCCCCCAGATCAGCTATACATCCTATAACTAGAGGAAGCGAAGCATAATACACCTCCAATTACACTATGAACGGCGATATGACAGTAGCGACGTAGCTGCATATGTGAACGATGGACATTTCAGAACCTCTGATTGAGGTAGGCAGCATCTCAGCAGCCCATTGCATGGTGGTGTTGAAGGTTATGTTGACGGCAAACCTGGCCACCATGGCGGTAAGGACAGACGGCAAACCACCTCCCAGCAACGCGGTCAATATACTAAACACACTGAACGTTGACACTGCCATCCATTTTCGGCCAGTCCAATCCAAAATGAAAGATACTAAGCACAACGATGGGAATTCTGTGAAAGATATTACTGTGAATGATAGAAAGAAATCCTAGTTCAGCTGGCCAACGCTTCTAGCTAAAGCATCAAACACTATCGTACAACATATGTATCCTAAACACGTGCACATTTTTCTTAGAACTGGCCTCTTCATAAGCTCCACGGCGCCTGTACTTGACTCTTTTTGCAGCGAGTGGCAAATCTTGAACTGTTCTGTAATTTTTGAGGGCACCTCTTTCTTTTTAACTGTGCCGATTCTTTTGATTCTTTTCATCACATCGTCTACCCGTCCGACGGATAACAGCCATCTTGGACTTTCAGACATTAGAAAAGGCGCCAAAACCTGAATATCATCGGGGTGCAGGTCACTAATGACAGTTTATTTATTTATTTATTTATAGCCTATTTTCAGAAAATTACAATTAAAATACTTATAACTACAGTAACCGAAAGAAAATTACATTTCTGTGTGCCTACTGGCAAAGGCCTCCCCCAGTCTTCTCCATTTCTCCCTGTCTGTGACCACTCTCTGGTCCATGTCTTTCCAGCCATTTCTATAATTTCGTCCTCCCATCTTTTAAATTGTCTGCCTCTTTTACGTTTACACCCTCTTGGGTACCATGTAGTTAAAATTTTACTCCATTTCTCAGGTCCTCTTATTGTATGTCCTGCCCACTTCCATTTAAGGTGTTTAACTTTATATGCTACATCCTCAAGTTTTGTCTTGTCTCTCAGTTCTGAATTCTTTATTTTATCTTATCTTCTCTTCTTGAGTATGCTTCTTTCCATGGCTCTCTGACTTACTTTCAATTTCTTACACTGTGCCTTGGTCAGTGCCCAAGTTTCGCAGCCATATGTGAATATTGGCAATATACATGTGTTGAATAGCTTCCTCTTTATACTAGTACTAAATTGGGTGTTTTTCATAATCTCCTTCATTGACCAGTATCTTTTCCATGCATTTCCGATTCTTCTGTCAATTTATTTTGCGGTCGACTCATGTGGCGAGATTATTTGGCCTAAGTATAAATATTCTGGGACATATTCAATTATATTGTTGTTAAGCCTAATTATTGTTTTGTTATTGGCATTGGACATAGCTTTAGTTTTTTGTACATTCATAGAAAGTCCCACCTCTTTGCTAGCTCTGTCAATGTCTTCTAACATTTCTTGCAGGTCTTCTGCGCTTGTAGCGAATACCACTATGTCATCCGCAAATCTCAGATGGGTAAGTTGACTTAACTTACCAACTAATGACAGTATTTTCCAATTATTGCAAGCGAGAGCTATCCATGGCAGCGAGCAAACTCCTATAGCATAGAAAACAGAAAACGGAAGATTCCCTATAAGAGACCTGTATTTTGGTGCAACGTATTCCAAAACTAGGAGATACACCATCAGAATGCAAGTATCCCAAGACATTCCCATGAAGAATCTACAGATGGTGAATTGCAGGAAATTCTGAGCAAATATACTAATTACGCCAGCGATGCCTCCAATTACAGTGCCAGCAGCAGTGGCTGGTAGTCTTCCGAAGTGGTCTGCAATCTATCCCGTGATGAAGCCGCCGACTATGGAGCCGACGAAGAAGATAGACTGGGCTACGGCTTGATAGCTGTCTTTGTCGTACACTCATCCGAGTTGTTCTTGTTGAACTCCCAGCCGTGTCTGCAGTGCTCCGTGGCCCAAGAAGGGTCCGGGGTAGTTCTCCCGGAGAAGAGGACCCTTCCAGTTGGCGACGTACGCCAAGCACTGCGAGTACCCGAACCTGGCGCTGTCAGCGGGGATCGCCAGCCTTCTCCGCTGCAGCTCACTCAACTC
This sequence comes from Epinotia demarniana, assembly GCA_945867215.1. Lineage (NCBI taxonomy): Eukaryota > Metazoa > Arthropoda > Insecta > Lepidoptera > Tortricidae > Epinotia > Epinotia demarniana. Next base: position 58,264,615 of record OX244259.1, read on the forward strand.
TGGGATGTTACACCAATGGTTGGGCGACACTTCTGTGATGAACAGATGCTTGAAATATGAGATGACGCCAAACACGTAGAAAGGGAATGTGGATAGGAATAAGATCGTTTGGTAGAGACTGAACTCTCCAGCTGACGATAAGAGGTCATCGTAGGTCACGTCCGGTTTTGTATCCTCTTCAAATGGAGCGCACACCGATGTCTCGTGTTCCACCGTCCCTTTTTGCGTCCATGGTTTTTTGTTTTCCTTTACTTAATTTTTGTTTATTGCTTTCTTGGCGTCTTAAGATCTACTGTTGTATGCACCTATTTGAAAATGGTTTTTTATGGTAGTCTTGTGTTTTATTTAAACAACTAAACCTTTGATACTTATATTTCAATAAACAAGTTATTATGCTTGTTGAGGCTTGACGTTATCTCGTCTTCATGTAACGTTATCTTGTTTCTCGTCAGCTGTTGCGAAATTGGCAGTGTTTCTTGACATATTAAAACTTGTAGCGTAATAGAAACGTACTAGCGTAACTTTGTAGTTGGTTCAACTGTCAAGATGATGTCAAGTAAGAAACCGCTGTACCTCACAATTTAGTGGGAATTTTGTAACTTGACATTGAGAGAAGGGTGTTCTTAGACTTCATCTATATATTCACAGCTCATGATGTTGTCAAAATATTTCCGACTAGTTTCTTCTTGGCCCCAGCGACGTTGCGGATTTTTTACCGAACTAATTTGTTTTACTGGTAAGGAGTACCTACACTTAGACGTCCATGATAAAACAGCACGCCGAAACGCCTTACAACACTGATCATGCCAGTAAAAGGCATTTATAAGATTTTATTTCTCCTGAGGTAGTCAAATATCGGCAATTGTGATTATCGGATCGTGGTTCTGGGGCGCGTGGCTGGCACACCGATTTTACACATAAACTGGTCAATTAGCCATTTGTATGTCAAAAATGTTCAATAGATGTGTAGACTCAAAATTTGCAAATCACTCAAAAAGAAAGAAGTCAAAAAAATATCCCTAATGCCGAAAATCTCAATCAAATATGTCAAAACAATACGAAGCTACAATTTCATGCGACTTGTTCTACCAAGAGAGGGACACTAGTTTCATACGGAGGTGCGTTTTGCGGGAAGAGGGACAAAAAATTCCCCCTTTGTGATTATTTAACCGTTGCGTTGCTTTTTTCTCCATTTAAAAATATATCATTATTGATTATTTTATTCAGTGTCTACACACAACATAATAATTACATATATCGTGCAAGGTTTAGACGAGTATAAATAAATAAATATAAGGGGACAATCTTAGACAAATCGAACAGGTTCCATAGAAAGCTCAATAAGGCTTGTGTTATGAGTAAGATCACGATACATTTTATGGATATAATTACTTAAATACAAAGAAAACATCCAAGACTCTGAAACAAATATATATGGATTCGGAGCGCCGAACCGGGAGTATATACCTACTTATACCAATTTTGAATGAGTTTTTCAAAGCCGTATCTGAATCGTTTTAGCGCATGCTATCCGATCTTTAATTAGCATATAGCTTATGTGTGAACGAGACGCACTGACATTGAGATGGAGTTGGATGGAATTTAAATGGAATATTTTGTTGGGACAGGCTCTGAAGTTATTTCGCCATGCAAAGCAGACATGTAACGAATGAGCAGCAATCTGCTTTGGCAGTCAAGGTATACGAAAATATACGAATAAACTTGTCTATTTTTTATATACTCACTAGCTTTTGCCCGCGACTCCGTCCGCGTGGAACTCGTTTATATTGTAGCTGCATACACAAATGTCCACCACCCACTTCATCCCATGAGCGGATGATTTCCGGGACAAAATTTAACCTATGCCCATGCCCGGAACTCAAACTATGTCTACACCATAATGTCATTTAAATCGGTTCAGTGGTTAAAGCGTGAAGTGGTCAGGAGATCGTTTGGGAGGATATAGATTTTATGCCGGACAAGGTGAATAGGGGAGTGTTATATCGGAGCGCAATAAACCCGTAAGGTGATTAACGAGTAGGTATACGTACACAGAACAGAATATTAATATTCCGTGTATACGTAGACGACGTCGCGGGTAGAAACTAGCAATCCTACAGGTTGTATCAAAAATAGGTTCTGAACCGATCGAGGGCCTGTTCGTTAGCGTATTGCGATTCTAAAAATGCATGTCAGGCATGCGGCTGTGAAGCGGCGGTCGTGGGTTCGAATACCGGGTCGTACCAATGAGTTTTTCGGAACTTATGTACGGAATAATTACCGTTAGCTTTTCGGTGAACGAAAACATTTTGAGGAAACCGGTCTAATCCCAATAAGGTATATTTTTCTCTTTGTTGGAAGGTCAGATGGCAGTCGCTTTTGTAAAACTAGTTCCTATGCAAGGTGATAATTTTCAATTTGATGAATGACCAGGTCTCAACTACGTACAAGAGGGGCCTTTATTCAGTTTTTGACAAATATTAAGTTCTCGTACCAGGTTACACATACAATCCTTTCAACTATTTTACTCTTGTGATTTTTCGACCTCATTGTATAGTGAAATAATAATACAGTTCCAAACATAGATAGAATAGAAGCCACCATATCACAATTCCTTAAGTAAGATAACCGTCAATAAACTGAAATCTGATAAATAACTATATCAGATGTTGTTTATATTACACGTACAGGTTGATTCACAAGAGCTGGGCGTAATGTCTATGACATTAATGACAGTTTCATATATTTTCCGCGCCAGCTCTCGTGAATCGACCTGTACAATTAAACACAAACACAGTTATCTTTACCACGGGGAGGCATTTAATTTAAACGCTTATATATGTTACTGGCAGTCTGGCAGCTTTACTCAGTAAGACTTGTTCGAAATTCAAAATGTTAGAAACTGAAAGACCGCACAGGAATCGACGAAATGGTCTTCAAGATATTGAAGAAACAATGGAACGCGAAGTGACCTACGATGACCTCTTATCGTCAGCTGGCGAGTTCGGTCTCTACCAAACGATCTTATTCCTATCCACGTTTCCTTTCTACATATTTGGAGTGGTGTCATATTTCAATCAACTGTTTATAACAGAAGTGTCGCCTAACCATTGGTGTAACATCCCGGAGTTGGGCAACTTGAGTGAGCTGCAGCGGAGGACGCTGGCGATCCCGGCTGACGACAGCGCCAGGTTCGGGTACTCACAGTGCTCGGCGTATGTCGCCAACTGGACTGATGTCATCGTCTCCGGGAGAACCGCCTCGGACCCCACGTGGACCACGGAGCCCTGCAGACACGGCTGGGAGTTCAACAAGACAGAAATACCCTACGCGACCATTTCAAGTGAACTCGGATGGGTGTGCGATAAAGACAGCTATCAAGCCACAGCCCAGTCTATTTTCTTCGTTGGATCTATAGTCGGCGGTTTCGTCATCGGCTGGATCTCAGACCGTTTCGGAAGACTGCCAGCCGCTGCCGCTTGCAACGTCATTGGAGGTGTTGCTGGTATCATCAGCATATTCGCACAGGATTTCATTCAGTTCGCCATCTGCAGATTCTTCATGGGCATGTCCTGGGACAACGCCATGCTCATGGTATACCTTTTAGTGCTGGAGTACGTCGCACCAAAATACAGAACGATTATAGCGAATCTTCCATTTGCTATTTTCTACACTATCGGAGTTTGCTCGCTGCCATGGATTGCCCTCGCATTAAGTGATTGGAGACTGTTTTCTGTAGTGACGTGCATACCGATGATATTCGCTATTTTTGCGCCCTTTTTGATGCCTGAAAGTCCAAGATGGCTGCTGTCCGTCGGACGTGTGGAAGACGCAATTAAAAAAGTTCAGAGGATCGGTGAAGTTAATAAGAAAGAAGTCTCTTTGAAAACTATTGAACAGTTCAAAACTAGTCTATCCAAGCAAAATGTAGAAACCAAGCATAGCGCGGTTGATCTTCTGAAACGATCAATACTTAGGAATATGTTTGTTTGTGTGTGTATTGGTTACATGTGTTGCACAATCACGTTTGACGCTTTAATCAGAAGCATTGGCCAGCTGGAATTCGACTTTTTCTTGTCCTTCTCGGTCATGTCATTCACGGAGTTCCCTTCACTGTGCCTAGTTTCATTTATCTTAGATTTGACTGGTCGGAAATGGTTGTCAGTGTTAACCTTCTGCGTAGCTTGTATATTTAGCGTGCTGACGGCGTTTTCAGGTGGTTTACCGTCGGTTTTATGCGCTGTAGTTGCTAGGTTCGCCATCAATATCACTTGTAATACGGTTATGCAATGGGCAACTGAGATGCTGCCTACGTCTGTAAGAGGCACTGGTATGTCAGTTGTTCACATTTGTGGCTACCTCGCAACTGTTATTTCACCCTTTATAGTTTATCTTGAAATATATTACTACTGGCTACCTCTGGTGATAGTTGGCTGCGTGGCAGGATCTGGTGCCCTTATAGTCCTGGGTCTTCCAGAAACGGCTTCGAAGGAACTTCCTCAAACTTTCCTTGACGCTGAGACTTTGATTAGAGATGCTAAATTCTTTGAAGTACCGTGTTTGATGAAGAAAAAGAGGGACCCAGAGGGTCAACAGAATGAATCTTTCGATATGTAACACCAACGCTAACAATGGAAAGTGTGTCAGTTTGCTAAGCAAAGTGTATGTACTAAATTTTTTGTAAATAAGTATTTATTTTAAGTACCAGATAACTGAAACTGGCACTAACAGTCCAGTTAGCAAATATTTGCACGAAAAAAAGTGATCAAAAATATGTGGATACGGCTCCATTTTCATTGGCATAAGGTTAGTAGGATAAAAGGAAACCTTTAGTGACGTACATAATATTTATGAACTCGACTGTATACATCGAGGGCTGCGCGGTCAGTATTGATAAACAGAATGAAAGATTTTCTTTAAGGGGCTCCCATAATTGGCGTATGGGATCGTACCTTCGATCTGAATCTCTTAGTTTTCTTAGGTTTTTTGTAGCTTATTATGTTAACAACAACGGCTTTAAGCAATATAGTATCAAATTCAATTCAAAATTCAAATTATTTATTCTGCAAATAGGCCACAAGGGCACTTTTACATGTCAAACGGTAATTTACAATAAAAATAATAATCTTACAATAAAAGAATAATAATCTTACACAATAATAATTTAAAATTTGCACATTAAGGACTGATATAACAACACACTAAATGTCACAAAGTTAATGAAAACAAAACAAAATATGACCATTACATTCGATTAGGATAAGGTCTGTGCATTAACAGAAAGTTAATGATATTAATTCAGTATTCCAGAGATGTATAAGGTCTCTGAGCGTCCAAGTACAATTAATAATTATTCAATGTTCGTAGAGATGTATACGGTCTCTAAGCGTCCAAACAAAACAATAAAAAAAGGAATATTAATGTGTGATATTTACTTCAAAATTCATTGGTTTCGAGATATTTGGCATCAAAGTTGAACAGTTTTAGGCCAAAAAACCGGTTTCTGGCCATAACTTTTGTGTTAATTGGTTTAAAATGAAAACCCTAGACCAGTTTTTAGGGTCGTCACAGACGAACCCAAACATGTAGATTTCGTATGTGTTAGATCTTTCACGTCAATAAAGATACAAAATAAGTGTTATTTTAGACAATGTTTAAAAAGATCATACAAAATAAAGTACTTATTCATTTGTTTCAAAATCCGGTAGGCCAAAATGGAGATAAAAGATTGAAGAACTGATAACCGTTTGATTTATACTTCTATCTGTAGTGCAAAAGTAGGAGATACGATTCAAAACTTGTCAAAAATCGGTGGAAACCTGGGGTAGCCCCTTAAATTGAACGGATTACAGCTCTATGTAATTTATAATACCGTCTGCGGTACACAATAAAAACATATCACTTATTTTCTAAGGTACAACATGATATTTAATATAGTTAATGTTAATATATTGACGTGGTTCGCTTTCCATACAAAACGTCATATTACATTCGCAGGGAAACGGCGTGTTATTTTAAGAAACTTGTGTAACAAAGTTTCAAAAAGTGGTTTTCCGTTTGCGTTGTATAAACTAGAATAATTTGTATAATAATAAATGTATAATAATTTGTATACACTAGAATAGTTTGGGACGCGATACTTTGGGAAAACTATTATTATTTTAATGTTTTTTTTTGTTTTGGAAAGCGAACCGCCTTAACAAAGTTAAATTAAAACTAGGTTAAATCTAGAAAAGACCCTTTTGAGGCATTATGCTGAGGATGCTGGCGGCATTTCCTCGCTGAGTTGCAATGCTTTGCGCGAGAAAGCCGCCAGTTTGCTCACCAGTTACATCAACCAATAAACAGTTCCCCCTTCCTTACTATTCTTCTTAGTGAAAATTGTTTCCCAATAATATTAAATTACTTCTCAATTGATAGATTAGATTAGATTAGATTCATTTATTTCATTTTGAAAATTTACATGTCACTTGTTTTGAAAATTAAATAGCATGAATTCACAAAAAGATCGTCAGAGTGTATAAACAATAATATAAATGAAAGTTATAATCAAAATAATAATAAGAAACAATTGAAATAATATTAAAATGGTACAAATGTCAAATTACGAATAAAAGCTGGGGCATCCTAGACATAAATAGTCAAAAATAATAATTGATAAAGATTATAAACAATATTCATAATAAAATAATAATGTCATTTTGTAAACTAAAACATGTCAGATACACATAAAAATTACAATGTTGGTTCGTTGTATTCCTTTACGGAATAGTTACGGATAAGTTGAATAGCGACCATTTTATATTACGCTGGAAGTGGATTTATTGTAGTGAATATTTAATGTACAGAGGCCCTACCGCGAAACGAAAACGATTTTTTTTCATTCGTGTATCTCCGTCTCTGTTACACTTGCTAGTTCGAGCGACAGAGAGGGAGATATTCGAACGAAGTTCGTTTTCACTTCGCGGTAGCCCCTCAGGCCTTAGCTTATGTACGTATGTGTGTGTGTGCGAGTACTATTGTGAAATGCTCAAGCGATTGCTATTATATGGATTATGTATAGTTGTATTTACATTTGCAATACCTAACTTGACGCCTTACAGTAATTCGTTTTATTTATAAGTATATGAAAACTCACGCGGTTATTTTATTTGTATACGCCCAGCATACACTAAGAATCGCCGCGCTGCGCTGTTTGCTTCTGCGACAAATGGATGGATGCACGTAATATTTGAGGAAAGAAGCATACTTTATGTTCTTGGTTTTAACCCGTTAAGGTATAAGTTGGAACCAAACCGCACACAACAGCAGCTTGCAACGTGTCGCGGCACTTACGGTTTCTATGACGCGCGCAGATAAAGAATGGATATGAAAATGGCCGTCCGGTAATGTGAGCGAGATAGCATGCGAGCGGACGGCCATTTTCAGATCCATTCTTTAACTGCGCGCGTTTAGCCTGCATCACACTGGCACGGCCTGGCCGCGGCGGATAATAGTAAACTTGTCGGCCGCTGTCAAATTTTCTATTGTCCTCCACCGCAGGCCGCGCCAGCATGTTGCAGGCCTTATATGTATTTCTATGACAGCGACCGATGGGTCGCTAGCTATGAAAGGTATTTAATAGAAATAAATACACACGCCGTCTGCAGCTGCTGTCGGCAATCGGGTTCAACTTGTACCTTCACTCGTTTCAATGGGGCCTTGGTGACAATCCTGCAATTTGCGTGTCAACGTATTCCAGGGAAGTGTCATATTGCTTTAGCTAATAGATATATTTACTGCTATACCCAAGACTAATCGACTAACAGATAACATCAAATCAAGACCGCATGTTAACTTCACTGATATACAATTACTTTTAATCACGTCAAATGTTACAAGAGCTCATTGAACGTGGCAAGTTAATCGTTACACTAATCATACGCTCGCTGCCTGTGGGGCGATAATGTGTGGCAACGGGACACCGATGTTAGATTTACTCGAACGTGAAGATAGACTTGGGCATGTACATCGAAGATTCGCCATCTTTAAAATCGAACTGGACAACAAACAGAGCCAAGCATAAAACCACACATCGCTAAATCAAGTAAACTACGCCTTGCAGAAGACCACAGTCATAATAACACTACTACTTGCTCTGTAGAAGTGTTGTGTTTCTGGAGGTGAGCAAGGTCGCCAGAGCTCTCGAGGATGCGTAGTGTTGAGAGCGAGGGCATTTGTTCCTTCAGCTGTCAACACGGCGAATCCTCAAACACATCAAGGGTCGGCAACGCCCATGTTACATGCGTCTATAGGCTGCGGAGTCCGCTTAACATCAGGCGGGTCGTACGCTTGTTTGTCACCGTCGTTGTGTAAATAAAAAACTACGCATTTTCACGATCATTCTTGCGAAGGGGTGGGCGGAGAGAGACGGCGGCAGCAATAACGAAATAAGGATTCAAACACCAAATGAAATAACCAATAATGTTGAATTTTCCCGAAAAAGGATTAAACTTATTGTCAAATGGAGGACAAGGTAAAGCAGGGGATTAAATATTGACAACGTGCCCAAAGATTCAAGTACCCCCTTTTTATACAGGGTGTGGCCTACAACAGGGGCAAAAAATTAAACGGTAGACTATTGAGCGTATGAGCACTTATTTCCAGGTAATTTTAATTGAAAATAATTAACCCTTAGTTTTCTTTTTTTCTTCAAAGTAAGTTCAAGTAAGTAGTTTTATTTTATTTAAAAAACTCTAAAAAGAAAAAAGCATTAAAAATCACAAAAATATCTTTTAAAAACAAAAATGCAAAAACTATTATGACATGATGTTACCTCAAAATCCGCATTGACTGCTGTGCTATGATCTTGTGGTGCCAAGATACATTACTTGAAGGTCATAACTTTAGTTCAAGATTACTCCGTTTTAAAAAAGAAATGCGTGCGAAGAAATCCGTTTTTAAAAACTTTATTTCTATAAATTAGTAAAATGACGCGTAGTTTCAGTGGCAACCGAAAGGCTCCTTCTCTCTATCACACACACACATCGAAAGTTAATTTAATATACCTGTATTGTAAAACATAATAAAGCATTTTCATTTCATTTCAATTAAAGCAATGACGCGTAGTTTCAGTGCCCGAGAGGCAAGCGGATGGCTCGCGGTATTTGAGAACAGAAACGCCCTGTGCAACTCGAACTGCACTGCGGCACTATCCACTCATCTGCCTCCTGGACACTGCAATACTAGTCATTGCTCTGAATACTACACTTTAAAAACAGGTTACTATAAGCTTTTACTTTCAGCAATACCTAAACACTTCAAAGTATCAAATTGGTTTTCAAGCGCATGGCATTCCACGTGACGTCAATTATAACCTCGAAGTAAATTAGTTTAATTAGCTCACGTTGTTGGAAATTCGACCTCATTGTGAGAGTAGTAAGCCTCGTGTAGGAGCTGTTGGAACGATAAGATGAAATAGGCACGGGGATACCAGAGATCGTAAATGGAGTAGTAAAACAATTTGATGTGATAAGTCATTGCAATATTATAGAACAGTGTTTTCATCCGTGGGTGACACTTTGGGAGTTGCGGGGCTATTTAACACGTTCGCAACCAATAACCCGCCTGGCGGGCACTCGTAATGTTTGCTCAGATGCTGGCTGGACCCGCTAGGCGGGCAGTAGTATGAACATACACACCTAGCGTATTCTGTCGGTTTCTGGTGAATGTTTTCATTTTTAGTCCAGTTGCGAAAGTGTGAAAGGGTCTTTACTCCCCTCCTTGCCCGTGGTCCACCTAATCTGTTCACCTGGGTGGACCACGGGAAGTTTTTTCTACCCGTGGTCCACCTAGGTGGACTAAGGTGAACCACGGGCATTTTTTTTTACCCGCGGTACACCTATGTAAACTTTGCTAAAAGACCTTCTTTAATATGAGGAAGTGAAATATCACATTTTCGGTTCTGGCGCTTCGCCGGCCGCTGCCGCGGCACGCTCGCTTCGCTCGCTCGGCTCGCGCTATAAGGTCGCAGTACACCTAACACTCCTCCTCGCTTCGCTCGTCGTCGTACCTACACTGCCCTGACTCAGGTAGTAATTTTGGTATTACGCGTAAAAACATTTTGGTAAATCACGTATTTGGTTATTTGTCACGTGTTGAAAAGTTTACCGAGGTGAACCACCACCAATAAGTTTTAACCTTAGTCCTTCTAGGTGGACCACGGGTAGAAAAAACTTCCCGTGGTCCACCCAGGTGAACAGATTAGGTGGACCACGGGCAAGGAGCTCTTTACTCCCATTTTCAAAGTAGGTAATTGAGGTAAAATGTATTATTCGCACCGAGAGGGCCGGGCCGGGTCTCGTGGCACTCGTGGCGGATGCTGGAGCACCCAGCGGCAGCCGACCACGCTTTAAATAAGTAAGTATAAGTAGGAATTCCAGAAAGCAGTGAGGGCAAACATGGATCGAAGTTGTTGGAGATAAATCATCAGGGCTGCAACATCCAACAGTGATCATGATCCACAGGAATGAGGGAACGACTTAGGAACGAAAAGAGGTTAGGTTTTAGTAGGGACTCGGATGGTTTTGGAGGTGAAGGCGCCGTAGGTTAATGGTCTTCTCTCCCTCTCACTGAGCATAAGCGTGAGCGAGATGGAAGTGCGTGCTCGGAAGCGCAGAAATTATGATTTTTAATCTTAATTTTTTGGCCGTTTAAATAAATAAAAAAGTAAACACTGAGTTCTCTCAAACATGATATTGCCGATTTTCAGAATAGCCCAAGCACTTTATTTTCATTAGTATGGAAAAAAATGCAAATTTGGAAATAATTCATAACAGCAGCTTTTTTGCGTGTAACTGATATATTATCACTTTAGTAATTACGTAGACTCAAAATCCACCAAAATATTAGTCATCAAAAAAATCGATATTTAACCAATTCCTGAAAAAAGAGGAAAAATATTAATAGATATTTTAATTTTTGCTTTGGTTAATTTACAGGAGCTCTTCAAGAATAATAAATAAATCACACAAAAAACATAATGGATGTGTCATTTATTTTTATATATTTACTTCCCGATGGAAATTTTGGTGGATTCTTGGATAAGGCATCTTAGAATAACATTTTAAAATTAAAGAAACAAAAAAAACGCTGTTATAAATTAATGTTTGAAAAAAACGTAATTTTCCTGGGGTAGAAGCCATTTTAATATTTTTAGCTTTTGTGCATAATTTGTTACAAATGTTTTAAGTGTATTTTAGACCCTTTTAGACCTATGTTCGTGATTTTTATCTATCGAGCGAAAATTGCTTAATCATGTTTCTAAACACTGATCTCCCTGCAGAAAAGCCTCAAGATTACTATTCGTATTTTTTTAAAACCATATTATTAAAAACAGACGCATTATATTGTTTCAAAAACTGTGTTCGAATAACTTCGCTGGACCTACGGCGCCTGAAGGTTTGGGCCTTGGAAGGTGATGGTCTCTAAAGCGGCAATTATACTGCGTCGTTCGCCGCATGCTACAAGCGGCGACCACAAAAGTGTAAAGCACTCGTTAGTCGGCCGCATTCGGCGATCGACAGCTGCCAACGCTTAGTAGTAGGCGGACAGACTAGTGTGAAGACGACGTTTGTTGGCCTGAGTAGTTTAAAAAGAATTCGGCGACCGCATTAGGTGAACGACGCAGTGTAGTTGTCGCTTTAGTGCATAATGCATTTCCCCAACATTAAATAAAAACCGGCCAAGTGCGTGTCGGGCCACGCGCAGTGTAGGGTTCCGTAGTTGCCTGTTTGTCTTTGCTACATCGACTGACACGCGCACGTGCTTTTTCTTTGCAAAATTACAATTATTCAAGTTTTCACTTCTCCCGGAGTGCAACCAGGTCTTTTGAAGTGGATACTTCTTTGCTCGCGTTCTTGTGTAGGGGTACAGTTCAAAATGTATCACGTGACTTCCGGAATAACTTTTTGTAGAGAAGCCTAATCTGATTTCAAATAATTGTTTTTTACATGTTTTAATCCTTCTTTATTTGCCATTAGTTATTAATCACAAAATGTTATTTAGTTTATGTGGCGAACATGAAAATAATGCTGAAATGACCACCATTTTCAAAGTATCAAAAGAGCCGGTCAATGTTGCCATATAAGTATGTATACCGATTCATCTGTACTTATACAGATTTTAGTGAATTAATTCAGATATATATTTTACGGGTACACCATTATTATGGTGTACCCGTGAAATATATCTCTCTGCTATTGCAGATTTCTATAATCAAAACACTTTGAATTTAACAATAGCACACAGCACACAGGGTTCCATACCCAACAAAGAAGTATCCACTTAAACTTAATTAACGGTTCTATCTCCGACACAACACGCTTCTTTTTTTCTAGTATTTTGTCGGCATGATTGATTTACATATGATGAAACACCATGATGCTGAATTACAGATTTTTAGCAGTAATGTTTACTGAGCTAAGCCGCTGACGGACAGACGGGCAGACGGACAAGCGGACATGGCGAAACTATAAGGGTTCCTTGTTGACTACGCAACCCTGAAAAGGAAAATTTCCATCGGACAAAAGTGCCGCATTTACAGTTTCGTCGTTCATCGGAGCCCGACTTAATCATCGATGAAGCCCCTTCCTTACCAGTCTAAGTAATTTGGTACTCGCTTTTATAACCACGACACTATATTTGTAACAAACACGACATCTTCAATGACACCTGGGTTACAATTTCGCCATGTCAGTGTTCGTCCGTCTTTGGCTTAACTCAGTAACCCTTCCAACTAGAAACTGTAGTTTGTCCGATAATTATACTAAAATCTATCAAGCTAGCGAAACAGAGCCTTGAAGAAACTTAAAATGCAGACACTCACCGTTGCAAGGAGTTGCTGAGATGCTCCTTCGTCAGGTGTAGGACCCTGGGACCTGGCTCGTACTGCACTTACCCGATTCCAAGAATACCTGACACCTGAGTATACGCAGCTGATCAGATGTCCTCCTGCTTCCTCAAGGCCCTTAATGTATTTTAAATGGGTCTAAAAGATAACTCCCAATAAATAGCGCGACTATTCGCGCGGAGCTCAATTAGGTATTATCAACCGAATTTCAAAACAACAACGATACCTACAAGTGACACGACAGTTACTTTCGAACTGTCAAACGCGGGCATAGAATGTTGCCAGATTAAAAATACTAACTCAAAACTTAACACTTGCCGACAAAACAGTAGAAACCTTGAAAAGAATCTTGTGGGGTATCATTGGATAGCTTGATCCAAAATATTATGGGATTTAAAAAACAAAGTCGATCAACTTATAATGTATTTGAAAAGGCCAACTTTCGTACAAATTCCGCCGACGCAATCGCACCATTTAATGGGGTTGGCAACTGTCAAAGTTTGACTAGATGGCGCCATCATAGGTTTTACCTATGATATCAATAGCCTTTTTCTATGAGATTTGGCTTAAACGGCTTGATTCTAAACAATGAAATTCCGAAAAAAAAACAAGAATTTGACAGTTTTGGTAGGACTGACAGGTATAACCTATGCTGGCGCCATCTGCAAATACCTTCGCCCGGCCAACCCCATTGGCGCGAGCGGATCGATGTAACAAAGACAGACACTACGGAACCGTACACTGCGCGTGGCCCGACACGCACTTGGCCGATATTCCTTATTTTTATTTAGGCAACAAACAGTCACATTAATAGTAGTTTATGCGACTGATCCATAATGAGAGGCCTTAAAATACGAGCGTGCTCATATTCATGATAGGATCACACGAGTGTTTTAAGGCCTAATTATGCATAGTTGCATACACTACTTTATTTACACACATATCATAAGTAGGTAAGTAACAGCAAAAAACCAACAAAAAAATGACAACAGCAATGGCGGCAATTATAGTCATGACGCATGGTTTCTTTTAATCATAGACAAACGAATGAAGTTCCTATTCTCATATCACTCGAGATCAAATGTCGTGCGGTTTATATTTAAAAAAACATACTGAATTGACGTTTCGTATCGATACATGTTTTAATATCTATGGATACTAGAATAGAGACCCGCTTGAGTTTTGACAGCTGTTCCCAATTTAAACTCATAACGATACAAAAATCTGTACTGTAATAACATTACAGTACAGATTTTACCTTCTATCACACACAAGAAAATTCTCATAGTAAATAATGCTGGTCATTTCCAACGGTTTCTGAACGCATTTTAGAGCACTAATGATATGTGCGTCGATAAAGCGGCTTAAAGCTACTAGCTCAGAAGGCCCTGACTGCTTTCCAGTGGAGCAGTTGAAAGTCCCAATACATCACCTGAGGCTCTAGTATAAGTTTTACCGAAACAAAACTTAACGATCGCGTTTGCGTTTTACCCTCAATTTGTATGGAATTTGACAGCTAAACGCGAACGCTATCGTAACGTTTTGTTTTGGTAAAACTTATACTAGAGCTTCTGTTCAATCTGGCCCTCTCGAGTGGAACATATCCAAATCTGTGAAAGATAAGTAGGGTAAGACCTAGTAGTCCTATAGTCCCAAATATTGGGATAAGAACGGTTTCCCCAAGATGTTTTCCTTCACCGACCAGTTTACGGTAAATAGGTATTCCGTACTGTTCCGAAAAACTCATTGGTACGAGTCGGGATTCGGAGCGACCATCGCCGCTTGACAAACTATTAGGCTCCCGCAGCTTATGGGGACTAGTTGCTGAATATGTAAGTATGTTTTTTCAAATTGATAGTTCTACGCGTTTTCAACGGACGTACAGATTATGTGGGTTCCTGTTTTCCTTTTGAAGTAAGGAAATGTACTTTTAAAAAGTTCTTAAATACAGTAATAGGCATCGGAGTTATATGTATAAACTTTGATACCTTGTGGATACTGTTATATAAAATTTACTTCAATAGCTATCGTGTCGTAGCACTCGCAGCAAAGAAAACTTATCCGGTAAAAACAATAGAACCAATTACTGCAAAAGGTAACGTTTCCCGTGGTTTTTTTTATTATAATCACCTACCATCTACGACTTCACAACTCTGCCTTGATTCTACTTGCCCTACGCTTCCTAGCCACTAAGAGTAATCGGGAGTCCAAGTAGTATTGGTTAATCTGTTGCGAGTTATCGGTGTATTATGAATCTTTAGAACGCGTGGAATCCATGCAATACTCGAGTTTCCCAATAAAAACAGATCGTGAAAATTATTCCTTGGTGAAAACTTTGGTATGTATATTTTAACTGAATTGAACAATTGAAATCAAGAGATTTTATTAAAAACCCATTTGCTATTTTGCAAATTTTTAGCCTCTGACTATAAGTGTCGTTGCACCTCATATATATATATATATATGTCAAAATCCATCAAGCCGTTTGGACAGTAGCCAGTGAAATATAATTTACTTGTACACATACATGCATACCTACACATACAATTAAAGAATATACAACCTACTCAAAAGAAAATAGGGCCCAAGTATGGTGATTGTTACGCGAAAATTTATATTATACAGTTATACTGTGTGTTACGCCGGTAACACCCAGTATGCCGATGCGGGCTTTTTTTAAGAAGGGCAAATTAACGGAGTACTTAACTTAATCATGACCTTAATACAGATACATACACATACATACATACAATCACGCCTTTATCCCTAAAAGGGGTAGGCAGAGCACATGAAACTTATGTTCCAGCGCCACTTTTAGCATAAATGTGGGTATAAAAGATCGACAAAATGTGATATCGCAGTGACAGGTTGCTAGCCCATCGCCCGCAACACACTTCGACCCTGTTCCCTTAGTCGGCTCTACTAATGTAGATAATTAACTATAATTCCGACTTCATAAATTTTCTAACAAAATTTAAATTACCAGCAATGTACAGCAAAGTAATTTGAAAAGTAAGTGTTAATGACAGCTTTCATACTTTGTTTAGTACGGCGTCATGCACCTAGTCCATTGAAGGTTTGTATTTTGGAAAATTAATTGCGCAGTTGCAAATAGAACATATTATTATCAGTTTTAATAAATGCCCGCATGCCGGTAACACACTGTACTCGTATATATTTTCCAGCGATTACACTTCAACACCAGCATGAAAGAGGTTTCAGTCTGAAGGATGCGGGACATCCTTAATTAGCCACTTATCAATAAATTTATGTCCAATAATTAACAATAAAATAGAAAAAAGTAAGTGGCCCTTAAGTTGTTTTGAGCAGTGTCAGACATTACATCTCAAAAAATTACGAATCTACTGCCGTTTCATTTTGTTTGTCCGAGAGAGAAAACGCTCAGATCGTGATTTACGATGTTCGAGCGTCATAGTAAACGACAGTCGTTTCATATGAAGGTTCGTTTAGCGGGAAAGGGACAGAACATACCCCATACGCGACTACATTCTTAAGGCGGTGCATTGGAAATTTTTGCGTGCTTTGAAACACCGTTCTGACTAGATTAAGAAACAATAAGTTTTGATTTTCAGATATGTGATTCTTGACTATATGATTGTTCATTTGAATTTTTCTGCTTAAAATTTTCTGTATAGAAAAAAATTACAAAGTTGGATCTGTATTTTCCTTTTTTTACTCAGCCTACTCAAACGATACATTATTTTACGACACAATCAAGTTAAAACTATAGTATATTACCTCATCTAAAATCTCACTTTATGAAATTTTAATAAAACTTCACTAAGTTAGGTATAATTATCGAAATTTGTCCAAAACAGCGATTTCCGAAAAGTCTTACATCTCTTTTTCTCGTGGGCGGAAGGCATCAGCGTGTCTCTGTCTAGGGGGCGTGTACGACTCAAATCAAGGCATCCCCTTAATCATTTTTCAAGAAAATAAGGTAAACACCCGAGTGCTCGACGCTGTACTTGTAAATGGCATGGGCACTCTATGTCAAAGTGACATGGCTTAAATTCAAATTAAGAAAAATCCTCTTAGTTCGAATTTAACCCGTATTGCTGTGACATAGAGTGCCCATGCCATATACAAGTACAGCGTCGACTTCGACGTTGACCGTATATCTTGATTTAATATTTTATTTAGTACCTCTAATATGAGCAAGATGACTTTCCTCGTTTCCCTGCCTCTGTCGTTTCCACTTGCGCTATTCCATGTCATAATTGCAATTTGTCGCGTCAGATTGGAAAAGTTCATGGTCTTACCTAGTTGTTGTAAAACGTTCGCTCAACGTAATCAAATTAATGTGACGTCAGCTGTATCATTCATCGGGTAATGGGGCCACACCTTAGACTGATAGCGCGTTTTTAAACGTCCCATGTTTTATTAGAGTTAATGAGTAGGTGTACTCGTAGGTACATACATATATTTTAGAGGCCCACAGAGGCAATTAAATAGTTATTATAAATTAATGACCTTATTATTGACTGCAAGCACCAGCTATCGGATTTAACCACACAACTTTGAATCTGGTTGACAGGGGTTCGTAAAACGGGTTAGTCGGTATCGGTAGCTATTCGGTGAAAGAAAACATCGTTAGGAAACCCGTCCATCCCGACGAGGTCTAGTCCCAACAGATAACATACGCTTTTCGCAATAATCGTATTAAAGTGCCTACGCCAAATGTTGGGATTAGGTGTCAAATCGCTATACGGCTCCTTTAGGATACAATTGTGTAACGTTAGGATGATCTCTTTAAGATCGGAATGAAAGAATCACGAAGCATGAAGGAATGGCATTATTACTTATGTCATTATTAGTGATAGTGTGTGGAACGCAATTATTGATGAGTCGTATGCAGAAACGAAAGACAAAGCACTCTTTCTAAAAATGTCTCCTAAAGCTCCGTGTGTTATTTTCTTTTTCTCGTATCACACTCAAATTTAACATTATACACAACAATTATATACACTCCTCATTTATTTCGAGTACTTGTTTGGCTGTTATAACTTAGCAAGTCGACATACATACGTGAACATGATTTTTTTATTTTCTCATTGTATTCCTAAGCACTGCAGAGCTCAAGGATTCAGGAGTCGCGAGTACCCATAGGCTATGGTGTTCGCTTACCTTCAGGCAGAATGTACCTACACTTGTTTACCGCCGTTGTAGTATAAAATAAAAAGATTGCTAATCTTTCGTCCAGCTGACGTGGTCAAGATGGTTCTTAGAGCATTCAAGAAAATGACGGGGGTTTTGCAACTTTTCAATACAGTTGATTAGTTGTGATCTATCAGTGCGCACATGTCGCGGCCTGCGTTACAAAGTTGCTCCGTATCGTCATAGAAACAGAATATATAATATAATAAAATAATAAGTGATTATTACTCAAAGTGCGTCCAGTCCACGTTAACTTGGCAACAAATATTATCAAGCATTCATTTTCTAAAGTATGCAAGATTATAAAACTAAGTTAAGAGTCCGCAGTAAGCTCGATTCTCCTTACAAACGGCGTTACGCTTTCATTTTAAAACTACGTGTTGGATTGTAATGAAACTTCGCATATACACAACGACATGAGGTACATATCCAAGTCTGTAATTAGTTTGTGTAGCTTCAGATACAACAGTAAAAAAATACAGTGAAATATTTTTTTAATACAAAATTGTTTTTGCTGTATTTCGTTTCTTTTATAAAGTGGAACCATATATACTAATTCAAGACATAGATATACGTCATGTCATTGTATATGCAAAGTGTCACACTCCAACGACTAGTTTTAAAATGAGAGCGTAACTACGTTTGTATGGGAAGGTGAAATTCGGGCGAGCTTACTGCGGACTCTTAAATCTAAAACAGGCGAAAACGAGGCATTGTACCAAGGATGCTGGCGGCATTTCTTTGCTGAATTGCAATGCTGTGGACGCTTAGTAAACCTACTCATCTTTTGTTTTTAATGACTTCCATCTAAGTTAAGATGACTTTGCCAACGTCAAGTTTGCTTATAAAAGCGACGTTATTCGGTAGTTTGGTCAGTCTTCAGAAATGCAATCAGCGTCAGAAGCTCCGCTTAAGAAGTAAGGCGTTCACCTAGCCTACCTATTTTAGGTAAAATGCCGGTCTTTATCTGTCACATTGACATTTGAGTTCGTTAGAGAGGGACAAAACCCGTTTTGCTTCAGTTATAAGAATAAAACCCACAGTTAGTGTGTACTCTACGTTCTTGTCATCCCTCGTTTTCGTCAGAGTTAAAAATGTATCAGCGATACAAGCATATATACCTTTTACAGTAATATATTTTCGTGCTTACAGAGTACTTCTAAAAACATATATTGTGTATGTTTCAGAGCCTGTGCTGATTATGTGGCCGTGTGCAGCCCGGTTGCAGTCTCTCTCCGCCCCCGCCCATGCGCCCGCGCTGGCCGCTCCAGCAGCGCCATCTAGGAAGAGTCGGCTTGCGGTAATCAATCTACTAATGTTATGTAAAAGTAACTCACCCTGTTATTTACCTTCACACCCTTACCGCTGAACCGATTAAATTTAGTATCGGGATCGTTCGAGAATCTTGGAAGGACGGTATAGGATAGTTTTTTTTCTGGAAATGTAGGGGTAATCTAAGGGGAAGAAATGGGGGCGCAGACGTAGTTGCGGGCAGAAGAAAGTATAGGTACTATAGACAGATCTACTTGCCTGTTCAGCTAAACTTGACTAGCGCGCACCTCCGAATAGACTATTCGGATACGGGATCACCAGAAGCCGGGAGGAGATTTTACAAACAAACACACAGGGCCTTTAATTTTATTATAGTGACGTATATTCGTTTTAGAATAAATAAATGCGAATCATCCTACCAATCAATATGGACAGCAACAAGCTTGCAAATTCTCTGGGGCTGCAGGCTTCGTAGACAAAGCAGGCTACAGTGTCTTTTTACCACCAAGGCCGTATGCTTGTTTATCACCGTCCTGGAACAAGAAAAAAGAACATGGCGTACGTTCGTCGTAATTTAATTTGAACTCATGTAAAGCGATGACGAATTTCATCATCCTCCTAGCGTTATTCCCGGTTCTGCCTTCCGCTGTCCGTTTTGTCACCTAATCTCAAAAATTGGCATAGGAACTAGTTTTACCAAAGCGGCTGCCATCTGACCTTGTCCAGAGGGAAGACCGGCTTCCCCACGATGTTTCCTTCACCAAACAGCCAACGGTAAATATTCCGTACATAAGTTCCGAAAAACTCATTAGTACGAGCCGGGATTCGAACCCGCGACCGCCGCTTGATGCCTGAACCACTTAGGCTATCGGAGGTGGGCACAGCAAACCTAACGGTGAATAATTATCTTCCGGAGAAGGCTTAAGGCTTTTTATATATTTTATATCTCACACCCTTGCCCGCTACGTTTCAAATATATATAAGCGATGCTTTGCATATCTCTAGTGAATATTCACCCGATGGCCACCCTAGCGCCTAATGTGTCGAAACGTGTAACAAAAGTGAATTTGATCTCAAACCACCATCTACACTGACCCCTGCATTGTGTACATGGCATGCCACGTAAATATGCACGTTCACATTTACAGAGACCTAACATTAGCGCCCCTGTCACGTACTAAGCGAGTAAAACGTTGGAGAGTAATAACTCAACGGAGTTACTTTACTTTTCTTACATAGCGGACCGGACTAGCATGGACTCGTGTCATATGACATTCAGACGACCTGCGGACTTAAGATGGTTCCATCACTTTCTGACCAGTATAAGAGTGCGAGTGGGAGAGTGCTTATCCACAGTGATAAGTGAGATAATACCAACCATTTTAGGCCCACTGCATTGAGCTAGCTTTGTTTTGTGCACTGTGACAACCGTGGATATCACAACCATGACACACACATAAAAAGAAGGAAATAAATATATAACTAGAATCAAGAAGTAAATTAGACATGCCGCTATTGTCATTCTGGTTATTTTTCCCCTATTGGCGTTGGCACTAGTTTTAGGAAAGCGACTACCATCGACCTATTAATCCAGAAGAAAAGTAAACCTTCTTGGGATTGGACCGGTTTCCACACTATGTTTTCCTTTATTATAAGTCACAGACAGTACGCTTTACTGAAACAGACAGATATAAACGGACAACAAAGTGATCCTATCAGGAGTATAAGTCAAAATGCTGATATTAGATATCCAACTGGATTGGCCAAGCAAAACCCAGTCCCAGAAGCAAACCCTAGTTTCATCCCAGATGATTTAACTTCTTCATAAGTACTCCTCTTGACATATTAAATTATTTTATTTAATAATTTTGTTTCGTGTCAATTTAACGTGGAAGTTACAACGATCAAATTTAAAATTCTTAATGCAGAGAAAAAACTGCAACTGCGCAACTTCGTGTCTTGTCCTGTCAGACGACGATAATTTAATTTTCCAGTATATTTGTCGTCTGTATCATATGGTTTCTTCCTAATTAATTTCTTCGTTTCGCATTTACATCGAACAAAGTCGAAATCATGCTAGCCTCGTCATATCGAGTCACGTGCGTCACTTGTTGCGAGGAGTGAGGACCGCTCGAGAAATTACCCACTTCCTAACTTATGAAGCCTTCTAGGGCTTTCCCTCATTTAGTCGCTAGCGGAGAGGTCACTGACACGTTTCATATAGCTACTATAGCAATGCCTGTCTCTCGTGATGTTTCGGCTAAACTCGTCTCCAGCACAACTGCGAGCTGGCAAATGGCAAAAACGGAACGCTTATAGTTTCGCCGTGTCCGTCTGCCCGCCTGCGGCTTAACTCAGTTACCCTTACTCCTAGGAAGCTGTAATTCGACATGGGTATATAAATCAATCACGCCAACAAAATAGTCGAATACAATTTTGAAAAAGATTTTTCTTTAACGTCGCTTTTCGCGAAGATCCGCATCCACCACATCAACCCACCGATATCTGGGGCGACCAACCGGACGTCTTCCTATAGACCTACCTTCTTAGCCCCTACCCTGCTAGCCCTAGCCCTGTACCCTGTATACCCTATTACACATAAGATTTTATAAAACGCGCGTTAATCATCAAGCGAAAAAAATAGGTAGCTGCATGCTTGAAAAATGGATATGGAATGAGTAAAACTGGTTCCACATTTCCCTTTGATATAAATAAACAAAAAAAGTAGACCGTTTTCCGTTGGTTTCGCCCTCGTTTTATAGGAAACGCAGAAAAACCTGAAAAACATCGCCAATGACCATCCAGAAAATCCATTCTGCACGCACGTGAAAGAATTTTGGAATTCGGATAAGTGGTTCCAGAGATTACCCAGTACAAACAGACTTACATATTACAGAGCTTCGAACTCACAGATTTTTCTTCTTCATAAAATTAGTGTAGATTAATAGTCGAACAAGCGAAGCGAACGAAGTTATATGCTTCAGCTTGGGCCGAAAATCGTTCGAAGGTCCGGTTACAGGTCGCATTTCTATAATTCTTGTTGTTGTCGAGTCATTTTGTAGAAAATCTTTTTTTTTTATAGGCTGCTTACAGAGGCACTGGACTTTGGACCAAACTAGTTGTTTCAGTTTGTTACATGCTTGTAAGATATCGTTAGCTACATAATATTTGTAATTCATATAATTTGATGGTAGGTGCACTTGCCCCGCCTGGGTTTTTACACCGACAGAGTAAATTTAACACGTTCACTGCCAAGAATCGCTTAGGCGACGCTAGCCAATCTCGTGGGTTTCCCCATTAAGTATCCAAAAGCGCCTACGGACTACGGGCCCGCTAGGCGGGTTCCTGGCAATGAATGTAATGAAAATATAGCAAGTAAAGGAAACGTGTCAGGAAACCTGATCCGATTCCTGACGTATGCATTATCAAAGGATTTGTATTCTGTTTTCAAGTATCCCTCATAAAATCATACTACTTACGATGTTGTCATTCCATTAAATTATAACACACTTTACTGTCAGAGTTCGTCAAAGCGTTTAAGATGCCTCGCCTCGCCTTATTCAATAAGGTACTTCATAATACACAAAAAACAAGAAAGACCTGGTAAAGGCAGGCTTTTACTGTAAAGTATTTAACGAGGTTAGTATAAATAGTTTATGAGATTTAGTATACTTGTACATACTCAATTATGTTGGAGTATGCTATTAAAATAAGTAGAGATTTAAAAAACATTGAGAGACAAATTAACCTATTAATTTTGTTTTTAGATATGTATGTAAGTAGTGTACAGAGAGGTATTTGCCCCACCCACGGCCACTGTGTTAAATAAAACAATTGTATGGACATAAGTTTAGACATTCCGAGGGGTACATTGATTACCTTGGTCCTGCTGCCGGTAGCATTAATTCTGATGCGATCACGCAGAGAATCTCCGTGCATAGCCCTCTCCTATGCGGACTTCTTTGGCAAGAGCAGGACGATTTACAAATTTGGTTTGATCGGAATTAGGAAGTTCATTAGCGGACGTGTCTGCCTAGTACACATAGTTTGGTGTTGAAAACCATAATTCGTAGGATGGGACATAACATATATGTGCCGTGCGCCATCGGGACACAATGATGACGTCGCTGGCGTCGCATCTCTTGCCAAAAGTTCGGTAACTAATCGTCGCCAAGTAAGTCAACCTCCATTCATTTCTTTATGATGTATTTGGATACGGTAGCCAGCGACGCATGGCCTCCCGGTGAGGCACTATGGTAGACCGCTGAGCCATCAAACCGTAGATAGGCGAACACTTATTTCTCTCTATGCATCTAGTAGGCTGTTTTTCTGACTTGACTAACACTGACTTCAACAACAGGAATGGGTGCTGGTCATAACGGGCCGCGACCGACCGACGAAGGTCGTTGATCCCGGCGGCGAGCTGCAGATCATGCTGCCTTTGGACCGGAGCGCCTCGGGCGACGTCTGCCTGCTGGCTGAAAGCCCCTTCAGAATATTACGGGTAAGTAGAGTAGTCTGAAACAAGCCGAGAGTCATCATGTCACGGCTGATATGATGATGGTGATGATGACTCTCAGCTTATTTAGCAGTCTTTCGGCAAAGACGTCCACTGCCTCCCCCAAAGAGTGCCAAAATGACCAGACCTGTTGTCGCCGAGAGTAGCGCCGGCCATTCTCACAATCTCCGGTTAAAAATAGCCGAGGCCTAAAGGAATTAGGGTAGGTATACCTAACATTTTTATTATTCCTTCCTGATCTCTAATGAATTGCTCAAAGGTGGAAGAGATCCATTACAGGGATAAATTCCTCTTTCTTCGCTTGAATTCAACCTATTACCTGCCGTATTTTACCGTTGTCTTGTGTACACTAAAATGTTTAAACCTTCATAACATTTTTTTTTGAACCTAACCTCAACCAAACATTTTTATATTGTGGAATTTTTGATCAAATGATATTGTCAAGAATCATAAATCTGAAAATCAGGCCTCAAGTATATTGTCTAATCTAGTCAGAACGGCATTTCAAAGAATGCGATAATTTTCAATCACCCCCTTAACCTGCGCGGTACGGCCGTTTCCCGGCCACCGGTCGATTAAAGGGACGTGTAAATTAATGACGTGATTCCTGCAAAGGTCAAAGTCATGGTTACGATGAAAAAGACGAAAATATTTCGTCATCACTTTGCATGGAAATCATGTTGAACATGTACATGTATTAGTTAATGGCTCGGAGCACTTGAGATAACATTAATCGCGTTACACTTAGTCCGGCGATAAAAGCTCTGTATAGACAAAGTAGAAAATAAGGTTGTGTTAAAAACACATTTTGTACTTACCGCAATGGAATAATAAACTTAGAGTTACTCAAATTGGATTTATATGTTTGTAAGAATATTAATGTAAAAAATAATGTATGTATGTAATGTGCATAAGCCATTAATGGCTTTAGCAATAAGAGCATGAATCTCTGCGATAGATAAAACAAAATTTTTGGAACTTAAAAAAAATGCAGGATAAAGGCTTTATTTATCCATTCCATTTATCACTGTACTAACTTTTGCACTACTATTTATAATTAAAATCAATGATTGACAAATATAAATGATTAATATGTTTTTGCAGCTGGCTATATTCCATACAAATGGCACTGGGAGGTCATGTTAACTATGTAGCCTAAAGAACAATTTGTTTATTATGTATTTAATACATTAATAATAAAAATAAAAATAAACAGAAAGGTGTCGTATATCGACACCGCATTCTTAAACAGTTATAAAATTCAATACATTAACAGAGTATACGTACCATAGAAGGTAAGGTTAACTAATTATTATTTTTAACTCCCGACGCAAAAAGACGGGTGACAAGTTTAACGTCTCTGTCTGGGTATCTGTCTGTGGTATCGTAGCTCCCTAACGGATGGACCGATCTGAATGTAGTTTTTTTGTGTCAGATAATTTTATCCCGAGTGTTTTTAGCCATGTTACGTGAAAATCTGTTCAGCCGTTTTTTGAGGACTTTGAAATGAAAATGTCGGTGGTATTTTAACTTTTCTAAGTTGTAGTTGTATGGAGGTAGCACTTCATATGATAATAATTCCTACACGGGTGCAAAAACCGTTCGTCATGCTAATATGTAACGGTAGGTATGCGATTCGCAATCTATAAGGGATTATTTCTCAATTTAGTTCACTCAGTCCAGTATAACTTATCGTGAAACTTACAACAACTGCATGTGATTGGAGGTCACGCTTACACCGGTTAAGACTGAATGAGAACAAATGAACGGAGTAGTTACCAAGAGAAAAGAAAAGGAAAACGGGAGACCAAACTAAAGGTGGAGATACATTTTCACTTTGAGATGTGGTTTTGATTGGATGCAAAAGGCACGGGATAGACAAGTGTGGAAAGATTTTAGGTTAGCCATAATATGCCGTAGCGGGGCGGCTGACTACAAATAAAATTAATATATATAAGTAAAAAAAATACTAGTTCAGATGGGTAACCACATAACGTTTTGAACGCGCGTTGGGACAGTCCAACTGTCGGAGTTCCATACTGTAAGAATTACAGGAACGGAACCTGCAGTAGATGAAATTTGTTATTTTAGTCACAATCATGTCACAGTATGTACATACTGTAGTAGATAAAGTAGTAGTAGTCTCGAATATCGCGTTAAACTGGGGGACGGATACAAATATATAAATTAGAACGATTTTCTTCTGCGTTAAGCTGTATACATACTTGCCTATGTGGTATTTTAACAATTACACAAAATGTTTTAGGCTGTTTGATGGAGAATAAGTTATAATATATGTTTCAGAGATCCAAAGATAGTTTGCTAGCCCGGTAAGCGGTTAAGCTACAGACACACGTGCACAAAAAAAGCATGCTTACAAGCTTGCTTATAATTAGCATCCTCTGCAACTGTCCACATTTGCCAGCAAAAAGCATGCTTATTTTAAGCATACTCATAAATGACCATGCTCTCTACGGACTGTATATCGCACACTTGGAGCACGCCCCCTTCCACCCGCGCCTCAGGTAGCATGCTCGAAATAAGCATGCTCGTTACTAGCAATGTTGTTACACAAGTGCTACTAATGAGCAATTGGTCAATAGTGGCATACTTTCGTGCTAGTAATGAGCACGCCTGTCTGTACATTTACCGGTTAGACGACCGGTTAGCCTAGTGGGTAGTGACGCCGCTTACAAAGCTGATGGCAATGGGTTCGAATCCCCGTAAGAGCGTATATTTGTGTGATGAGCATGAATGTTTGTTTCTCAGCCTGTGATGTTTTCTATGTAATTAAGTACTAATATCTATTAAATATATCGTCGTCTAGTACCCTTAACACAAGCCTTATTGAGTTTACTATGGGGCTCGTTCCATTTGTGAAAGATAGTCTCCTAATATTTGTGAATAATATTTATTATCGCGCACAACACACTTTAACCCTACGCATGCAGGTAAAGAGAGGAAAGTTTTTCTATTAATATGCTATAATTTGGGCTACTTATGACACACAACAGTTAAGTTAAAACAAGTATGACCACTTATGTCGTTGACCGAACGAGCAAAGTGAACGAAGTTGTGTGCTCCAGCTTGGGTCGAAAATCGTTCGTCTGTCCGATGTCTGTCCCCTGTCCGATTTTTTTTCACAGGTCGCATTTTATTTCTTTACCGAATTTCGTGAATTTTTTTGAGCAAATTCGTGTTTATTTTTATCGGGTAATCTTTATGATATTAAAAAAGATTTAATTTTTGAAGACTGCGTGCTACATGGACAGCTCTGCCGTGTCATGACAAAACACTGTAACTTAAGTTTAAGTGTTTTGTGCTAACATCAATAATTGAACTTTTCGGAAAATCTATAAAAAACCTCAAATCATTTTACACTGTAACTTTTAAAAGCCAAAACAGATCTGACGTTTTTTGTCCACCAATATCCTAAGATAAAGTGTTTTGTCCTAACAATCCCGCAACACCGGCCTTGAAGTGAATGTATAGGTTGTGTGGTACAGCGAGTGTTGATAAATATTACTTAGTAGATCACAGCAACTCATCGTTAGTTCATGTGTTTTTAGCTTGTCCGCGATGAAAGTATTACAAAATGAGCAAAGAACGGAATTTAACTCTTTCTAAAGGTGGGAAGAAAGAGTGTCGCTTATATATGTCGCTGGATTTTTCCAAAGTGAACAGTCATTTAGATACCAAAACAAGTTTACCTTCTCCTGGTGGTTACCTGTGCTTAGTGTTGTATCGGATTTTCCTGGCACAATCAGCTCGACTGATTAAGCAAGTATGGATGTCGATTACACAAATTTTAACCTTACCTTCGCCTGATCACGCCCAACTGCTATATTCCATATAATTATGTTATAAACGTTTAACCATCGTAGATAAAATAAACGATCGACTTTTGCCAAACAACAGTTAAAACTAGGAAGCCAATTCCACGTGCAATCTTTAGATGATAAAAAAGTTTGTTAGACAAAATTAAAAAACAAGAAAACCCCGAGAGGAATTTGCAAAGAAAATAAAACAGAATTTCTGAAAATATGTCAGTTGAGAAGACAATTTTGTAAAGAATTAGAGTTGTATCTGATGATGATAATTTGGCAACGGAACGAGATATTGCTTTTAATTACTACGGATTTGAAAAATGTATTCCTTTCTGCCCTTTCTAATACTAAGACCGGATTGACCAAACTACTTTTTCTAAGGTAAAACGTCAAAATACTCTTGGCATAAAAAATATTCTTGTTTGGTGAAATCTGGTCTAAGAAGAACTTGTGATGGATTAATATTGCAACTAAAATTTTAAGTAAAGTTTTCGTACTTATGAGTATCCGAAAAACACTGTAACATGATAGTTACAGTGTTTTGTCACGACGATTAGTATAGATATTACCAACTTTATGTCACGACGAAACACGTTTTATTCTTTAAATAAATGAAATATTTTAAAATTTAGATTTTTTGTGACTTGTATACTATAATAGCAATATTATCAATATATTGTCCAAATTTCATCATAGTCCGATAAATATTCACAGTTTTATGGACAAATAACGAAGAATTTTTTTTTCGCGATTTCTGAAAAAAAACCTTTTTTAAGTTACAGTGTTTTGTCATGACACGGCAGAGCTCACAGAGCCACGTAAATATAAAAGTAACTCTGTCTGTCAGTCTCTTACCTTTTCACTCTTAAACCGCTAGCTGAGAAAGTTTAAAATTTGCATGGAAATAACTTGAGACACTGGACAAGACCGGATAAATTTTACCCAGAACTCAGCTCTTAATTAATTCATGAACAATTTGACTTCCGCTTCTACGTGCCATTTTCGCTAAAGAGCAAAAACCGCTGCTACGCACTACGGCGTAACACACGTAGCGTTGCGTGGCCTCGAATCGGTTAAAGGGATACAAAAAGGGAGTGGAAGCTTATGGAAGTGTGACAATTGATTCTGAGTCTGTGGGATTTCTAATACAGA
Organism: Epinotia demarniana; assembly: GCA_945867215.1. Lineage (NCBI taxonomy): Eukaryota > Metazoa > Arthropoda > Insecta > Lepidoptera > Tortricidae > Epinotia > Epinotia demarniana. The sequence continues at coordinate 58,293,452 of OX244259.1, forward strand.
AAAACCGGTTAAGGGGCTACCCGCGGTTTCCATCGATTTTTGACGAGTTTTGAATCGTATCTTCTACTTTTGCACTACAGATAGAAGTATAAATCAAAAGGTTATCGGTTCTTCAATCTTTTATCTCCATTTTGGTCTACCGGATTTTGAAACAAATGAATATTTAATTTTGTATGATTTTTTTAAACATTGTCTAAAATAACACTTATTTTGTATCTCTATTGACGTGAAAGATCTAACACATACGAAATCTACATATTTGGGTTCGTCTGTGACGTCCCTAAAAATTGGTCTAGGGTTTTCATTTTAAACCAATTAACACAAAATTTATGGCCAGAAACCGGTTTTTTGACCTAAAATTGTTCAACTTTGATGCCAAATATCTCGAAAACAATGAACTTTGAAGTAAATATGGGATACTATATTTGCTTAAAGCCGTTGTTGTTAACATAATAAGCTACAAAAAACCTAAGATAACTAAGAGATTCAGATCGAAGGTACGATCCCAGACGCCAATTCTGGGAGCCCCTTAAGTGCGAGTCTGACTCACGCGCCGAGCGTACCGTACCTACATTTTCATACACCATATCCGGCATGACCCCATTCATTTCAAACGATGTAAATAGTACGTAGTAGAAGATACTATTGTACACCGCCAGTTCTATTTTGGAGCGATAATTATTTTTCATATGTAGGGATTTCGACATTGAACGACATATTGATGACAATGGCATGACTTAAATATATTGCCAGTTTTGCTTCGATTTAGATTAGGTTGAATTGTGTAAGATTGCTTCCAATAATTGTTTTATTTTATTTTATTATTTACTGTATGCAAGAGCAATACCACTGGACTAGATAATAAAAAAAATCTTCGTAAATTTAATGGCTGATATATTTACCCAATGTAAAAAAGACCTATTTTGGGCCCTTATATTTCCTTTTTTGCGTAAGCAAACAAAAACAATACATTACTGAACGTGAAACCTAAGTTACGGTATGTTACCTAAACCAAAGAAACAAAGAAGCGAATATGATGAAAGTTCAGCCATTAATATTACATTACTGCACATGCTGGGAAAATAGGGGTTTCCGGCCAAGTACATATATGTAGACGGGCAAGCGAGGCCGGATATTGATAGGAGACCGGCAATCCCTTTTCACGCAGAGGTACCTATAATAAATAAATAAATAAATTAATAAATAAAACATTTATTTCAGGCAACTAAGGCCCATAGTTACAAATACCTTACAGACTAACATACATACAATATAACATTAAACACTAATTATTATTTAGGTGACGAAACAGTGTGGCTCCGTTGCGTCGTCAAGTCCGGTGTAGAGTTCGGTAGATTGCCCCGGAACCGCCGAAACACGACACCCTTCGGCCAGAAGCCAGCACACGCGATGGTCTCCTGCAGCGGCCGCGGCACGCGCACCACAAATGAGCTGAAGTGCACGTAGTGGCGCGAACGCAGCTGGAAAACCCTCAGCGAGTAGCCCGTCTTCTGGTGAATATACTGCACTACGTCATCAGCCGTGGCGGAGTAATGCAGGCGCGACACGTACAGCGCTTTACTCGGTGTGGCAACCCGCAGGCCCGAACCAACTGGCTCTGCTGTACCACACTGACTCTTTCGCGGCTTGCGCTTCCTAGACACCAATGTGAATCCCTCCTTATCCACATCGGTGCGAGGGGGCTTCTCTTTTGGAGGAACCCCGGCTTCACGCACTCTTGAAGGTGCGCTTTTCCGGTTGGCTGCGACAGGCTGATCGGCAACGACGTCAGCATAGCGATGTCGTGACTTCGAGGAGGCGGGGGGAGGCCGCGCGCGCGGGGGGCACGCGGGCGGCGGAGCGGCGGCTGCGACACGAGCTGTGTCAGCAACACGCAAACTAACCGACTCGACACTTGACGCCGATACATTGACGCTAGTACCGAGACAGTCATTGCACTTGAAATTTGATGCCTGTGACCGACTTACTGGTTATAATGGTGGTTAGGTTAGGTTAGGTTTGTAGGGTTCCGTAGTCAACAAGAAACCTTATAGTTTCGCCATGTCCGTCTGTCCGTCTATGTAGACGGACAGACGGACATGGCGAAACTATAACAGAAGAATAAAATGTAGTAAAAAAATGAAGTGAACAGTCAGCATCATAAAAGACATAGGTACGGTTTTAAAACTATCACGACTAAGTAGGCTAGCTTCGTACAAATTCGGTCAACGCAACCGCACCATTTAGTTGGTGGCAACTACAGAACCCTACACTGTGCTTGGCCCGACACGCACTTGGCTGATTTTATTAATCTACGGTGCCGATGTTGGGTCACGAATTTATACAGAAATAAAAGGAGATCACTTTGCAGCCCTAGCAATTTTGTATGAAATTCCATTACGCATCTCTCATCTCACCGCACCCGAAACATGATACTGATAAGCTATTATAAAGAACACAAAATCAATATTTCATTGAATGTTTGAGAAAAAAATGTGTCTGGTGTGTGCAGAACAGAACGACATAAACATAAACGTGACTCTTTCACGGGTTAACACTAATTTTGAAATTGACTTTTACCACTTTCGCTGATCGCTATTATTTCTAATGTGTTTCAGTAACCAATGCACTCTATTACATCTACTATTTGTTCCCATTACATTATCGTCAATGTTATGATAATAGGAAACTGGTGTTGTAGATAATATTCATTGTCAAAGGCAGTGTCATAATGACCTAACTAGTGGACGCACGCGGCGACATTGTGACCATGTGGATATTCCGAAGGGCTCAGACGTTGCCAGTGTTGCCGGTGCCGCAGTGTCGGTGGACCGAGGTCAGAACATTTCCTTAGCCCTTGTACACACTCAGCGGCCAGCCGCGTGCGGCTGCGGCTAACCGCATACTGCGTAGAGGTTTTGGGTTTGCGGTTTCATATGTTTCGTCCAACCGCACGGCAAGCCGCACGCGGCAATCTACTTAGCGCCTACAAGCAGAACGTAAAGACTTGTTGAATTGCTATTTAATTCATTCGGTATACCCGTTTTTTTTAACTTATAGTGTTCGTATGTTGTCTGTGCCGCAGTGACGATGAACGGATGTGAGACGAAGAACATTTCCTTAGTTAACAAAAATCACGTTTTAACCGATTCTTAGAATGTTAGTATCGTGTGAGTGAGAACATTTCTAGAAGCGTTTATTTAAGTTAGACTGTACATATGTACGTATGATGGTGTTGTCTGTGCCAGTGTCAATGGGCAGAGGTGAGAACATTTCCATAGTGTGCAAAATGTAACTGCGTTTTGTGAGCGATTTTCTATGAATTGTATAGGTAGGTTAAGAGTCCGCAGTAAGCTCGATTCTCCATACAAACGTAGTTACGCTCTCATTTTAAAACTACGTGTTGGATTGTCACGAAACTTTGCATGTTCAATGAAATGAGGTATATCTATGTCTGTAATTAGTTTATGTAGCTTCAGATACCATAATAAGAAAAATACAGCGAATTTAAGTTTTTCATACAAAACAAGTTTTAGCTGTATTTCGTTAGTTTTATAAATTGGAACCATACAAACTAATTACAGATATAGACATGCCTCATGTTATTGTATATACAAAGTTTCGTCACTATCCAACAAGTATTTTTAAAATGAGAGCGTAACTACGTTTGTATGGGAAGGTGAAATTCGGCCGAGCTTACTGCGGGCTCTTAAGGTTTGAACATTTTCTTGTTTGCAAACACGAGCGGCGTTTCTGTTAGTTTAAACATACTTTCATTTTGTTTTGTTATATAAAATACATATTCAATACATGTATTACAATTCGACTGCTATTCAACAGTTCCAAAAATACTCATCGTTCATTTGTTGATTATTCTAAAGTTCAAGCTCAGCTCAGCACACATAGTTATATTTACAAGCAGTCATTATGGTGATTTTCACTTGTTTTACTTATAGTTGTTTAACGAAAGTATGTCTCACAGTTTGCATTTCATCGAAAACAATTTTTCAGTAACAGTACTAAAACAGTTCTATTTTTGTATGGACGAGTAAGCAGTAATGCAAAGTTTATTGCAAATGGGTTTAAATAATATTATTGATTTTCGTTACCCAAAATAATAACTGTACGGAAGTATTGATGTGTTGTATTGTTTCACTGAATTCTCATAATATCTGGCGTCCATTTTCTGATTCAATAAATTCTGTTTCTCACGATGATCGCATGGACTGAAAGGAAATTGAATCATATGTTTGCTGTATGTGGTGAGTTAAGAATACAATTCAATGTGTTCAATGTCATTTCAATGTCTTTGACTGAAAATACAGGACGTGTACCAGTAACGCATAAAAACAACGTATTCCAAAGAACGGAGGCAAAACCGCGAAATAAAATAGAGCCTGAACCATCCAGAAACTCCATTATAATATACGCAGGTGAAATAACAACGCTTGAAAATATCATAAATACTTAAGTCCAAGAAGGTTGCCAAGTATTTCTGTGAGTTTTCTTTAATATGCAGTGTTAAACGTATTTATTTTCAATGTTGTCCAATACCGTATATTAATTGCACGGGCGAGCGAAGCGAACGAAGTTCTATGTTCCAGGTTGGGCCGAAATTCGTTCGTACCTAAGTCCAGTTTCTGTCCCTCTGTCCCGCTGTCCTCTACGGGTCGCATTTGTCAACCGATTCTCGTGAAATTTTGTGAGCAGCTTCGTTAATTATATAGATTTTTTGTTGACTATTTCGATTTAAAAAAAAATGCATTTATTTCAGCTTATGCTGTCCATATTTTGTTTAAAATAAAAACAATTAATAAGGTTACCTTAAATAATATTGATTGCGGAAAAAAATACAGGCTTGTGATTACTTTATTTGTTTATTATGAAACAAACAGTCATACAAAGATATTTATTATATTAAAACAGTACTCAAAACTGATAAAAATTATGTAAATGTGGTGTGGTTCTGTATATTATCTTATGCTTGAAGGCTGAATACAGTATTTGTTAACTACTTACAGATTAATTATAATTATTTTCCTGCTTTAATTATAAACTTGATAGCTCACAGAGCCACAATCTATTTTCTAAGTTTTCCAATAGCTACGTCATATGAGACATTTATCGGATACCAGTTAAGTACACCATCTAGTGATAGCGCACTGAAACCATTTACGGCCTCGCTGCCCGACTGACCACAAGTTAAATGGAGAATTAAAGTAGATGGCACCACTTACGGCGTGGCTTGTCCATTAGGTTGTTAGTATAACATCGTATGTTCGTCAATTAGGCGAAGTTAAGTCCCTATGTCACTTGGCGATAGTTGTTTTAACAAACTTTTACGTTACACCTGGCCATAATGCGAGTTTTACTGCACGCTGCGCACACAGAAAACTCACCTTGTGGCCAGGTGAAGACGTAAAATTTTGTACTCAACACGGGCGGTAATTCGTAAAGCCCCAGAGCGCATATTTATGGCCCTCACCTTCGGTTCGGGCCACAAACACCTGCGATCTGGGGCACGAATTCAGCGCCCTAGTTACGTAATGTACTATTATTTAACTGCCAGGCACCCTAGGCGCTGGTTGGCAACGAAAGTGATAAAGCCGGATCTACACGTGCGTTTTTAAATGCTCACCGGTTGTCTTTACTGTCCTTGTAATATTTTGATTTCTATTCATCATTTATTAAAGAGCTTGGCTCTTGTCGGTGGAGTAATTTCCATTCTGTTCTATTCTCTGCTTTTTCCTTCAACTCTCTATAAGATTCAACTTCAATGTTTTCCTTTAGCTGCTCCATGTAGGCTCTTCGTGGTCTTCCTCTGTTTCTTCTTCCTTCTATCTTTCCCTCTATTATAACTTTAATGAAGTCATCGTGACGAAGAAGATGTCCTATCATTTTTCCTCTTCGGTTTTCAATAACTTCTTCTTTTCTATTATTAATTAAAATTAAAATCACTTAAATTTATATGTTGGTAGGTATCGAGGATAGATTCTGAAGGATATTTTGTAAGATTAAACGCCATTTTGCGGCGATACTGAACCCCACAGTTAATATGGAAGGTAGTAAGGACAGCGTTTGAAACGCGCGTAATTTTTTTGTCATCTGGTTTCTTTATAATACGTAAACGAGCGGAAAACTTATAAGTTTGGATGAGGGGGGTAAATTCTAAATTATAAGATTTATAACCCCTTATCAGATCTCTAAAATTATTTTTCCTACGTAAAGAATGGACTTACTAGATAGACAAACTCTATAATACACGGTCAGAGCCGCGACGGGAGCTTAGTATTTCATTCTAATCGCTGTCACTATGGCCCCACACCGCAATCAGATTCTGCGTAACTCTATAATCGTATTTGAAAGGATTATGAACTTCACAGTTAAGACGGCAGAGCGCTGACTTTTAATTAGTTTTCGCCTGTACACAGTTTATGTTGGTTAGTTTCTGATAGTTTTTTCAATTATAAATTAAGATTTGTAAGGGCCTTCGGTACTTTGGTTTACTGGAAGTGACAGTAATTAAATTACTTTTCAATGGCCGCAGAATTGTTAAAAGTTGAAAAATCTTATTTAAGTCGTTGAGATTTTTAATTAACTCATGCAGATTTCAGTTTGTAGTTAATCACTAATTTCTAAGAGTTATATAAGAACTAGGTACAGGAAAACCACATACCAATATGCATTTGTGGTGATTGCAATGATAGATAAGAAAAGAAACTGTTCGAGGCAGCGGACGTAATAGTTATTTGTGTCACAAGGGAGCAAAATAGTATATTTACGGCGTCCTGAGCGTAGTGAGGGATACAAGTGTTTACGCCCGAGACGAAAATAATTTTGCGACCGAGTGACACATACTATTTTTCACACCGACGATGAGGAAATTTAAAAAAAGCTATTGTTAAAATATATCTAAATTATCTTAATTTTTATTACTAATTTTTAAATATTACGAAATATTTATAAATTTTTATACAACATTGTTATAGTTAAAACTTGAAATATGTTCGTTTTGAATCGACTACAATTATGAAATTACAATCGATTATCTTATTAACATCTGTGTTCAATTGGCACATTGCGTACAAATGTTCCAATGCCTATGTATACATTAAAAAAGTAGCTTGAACAGAAAAGTAGCGTTTTGGTCCCTCTCGTCGTGGAGCAAAACATACTTTTCCGAATGAAAGGTGTGAAAAAACATTTGTACCCAAACACGCGCCTATAACCCGGCGTGCGCATGTTCAAACTATACGGCTGCCTGGCATCGGTGTGATACCCCGCCTCCATCCCCGCATAATGGCAATGGCACCCATTCTGTGGGCCCATTTTACGGCGCTACTTCAATTTTTAATTCGTTCGAATTTTTTGTTAGACTCTTAATCCCCATAAACGGCATCCCCTCTTTATCGAACGAGGGAGCAAAGTAAGTGCTCGAACGAAGTTCTGCGCTTCAGTTTGGGACGAAAATCGTTTATACGTTGCCTGTCTCCCTCACAGGTTGCATTTCTCAACCGATTCTCTTGAATTATTGTGAGTAGATTCGTTTTTTTTGTCAAGTCACTGTTTTAAATTTAATTTGTTTTTCTTTAAGACAAGCTCGCGCATCCTACAGCTCATTGGGCGACTAGTCTTCATTGCCGTGGCTTATAAAACGATTCAAAACCATACCAAAATCTTGGAAATAAAGAACAGTATATTTATCGAAAGAATGAGCGAGTGAAGCGAACAAAGCTCTATGCCTGTTAAAGTGTTAAAATCGTTTGTCCGGTGTCTGTAGTCCGGTGTCCGTGCCCCGTAGTCCTCCTATAGGTACAGGTCCCTTTTCTCGAGAAATTTTGGGAGCATCAGGTTCATCATCATTGTCTATGGGGGCTCACCCACGGGCCTTCAGCCCCCGAGCTCGCATAGCGACCGCTCTCTAAGAGCATGCTAAGGGCCTGTCATTCCTAAGAAAAGCTCAGCCAACGGCTTCGCTGGCCTCCCCGTTTACATTCAGGACTTCGGCCGTCAGGTTTTGCTTGCATGTTACTCGGAGATAACGAGTATCCGTGGGGACTCGGCCTCGGGCCTTAGGCCTTCGGGCTCGCATTGAGACGGCTCTCTGAAGGATTGCTTTAAGCCGATAATTCCAATGAATAGCTCGGCCTTCGGCTAAAAACTACTGATTGTTTTATTGAGTTTTATTGTCGATTCTGTCTATCGAAATAAAATAAAAACGGTTTGTTGCTGGCGAGTTCCACGATATAGTTTTATTTATTTACATAAGCGTGATACATGTATATATAGAACGCTCCTTACGCGTAATTCAAACTTGAATGAACAGCTTTGGTTGGGCAGTATAAAATATGGGCTAAATACTTTGTAACTCAAGTTTTAAAGGTGAGACAAATTCCAACTTCCAACAAGCAATGCGGGTACAGTCAGCACAATAAACTTGAGGTCAACAAACTTCGGAACACACGTAAATCTAAGTCGTTTTGTTCGTTAGGAAAAGCTGACACCGCGGATTAACGATAACTTTAGCCACCTCATTTTCTGTTTTTTGCATTACTGTAAAACCAACTTTAACCGGATATAATTAGGGTTAAATTTTCGAAATAAATGCGTGTAAAGATACGAGGTTTAGATAGGAATTGCTTTCCAACGTTGATTTAACTGCTTGTTTTTAAGATGAAGTGAATAAATAAGTTTTGAAGTGGTTTTCATTTCAAATGGATTGTTACTGGATATTGTTTAGTATATTCCGGATTCAATTATTTGTTAAAATATTGTAGCTAATCCACATTTTATGACAAGCACCAAAGTTAGTATAAGTAAAGGAAAAAAAAATAGTGCTCCGTCGTTTTCCATACACACAAACCTGCAAATCACAAACACACCATCTGTACCTGCACAGTAAAGACTATTAAACAGATACGTAGCATTTTTATCAATACGGCCGTCTATTTAACCAACTTCAAAAAAGAAGGATGTTCTCAAATTCGACAGAATCTTTTATAATTTATGTACACAGTGTTCCTTGATTACTTCAAGACTGCACCGATTTAGAAGTTTTTTTTTTGTTTGCTTTTCAGGTTTCCCGGGTCAGGTCAGGTCTGATGATGGAATTCTGTAGAAACAAAAAAACTCTTCAAATAAGACGAAATACTGAATTAAAGACTGTTAAAACTTTGTCTTTTAACTCTCTGTAACATAGAGTAGACTATAGGCAACATACCGTTCGATCGTCTTTCAAATTCATAGAATCGATTTTTAGGGTTCCGTAGCCAAATGGCAAAAATCGGAACCCTTATAGATTCGTCATGTCTGTCTGTCTGTCTGTCTGTCTGTCCGTCAGTATGTCACAGGCATTTTACTCTAAAACCATAGGGTGTATTTGAATAAAAAATTGAAGATAGGGTGTATTTTGTTAACCGCTACATAGTTTTGTAATGAAATTACTAAAAAAGATTTTTAAGGGGTGCACCCCATACATAAAACTGAAAGTCAACATTTATTTTTTCATTGCAAGCCCACTTGTGGTACATCAATCGACAGGCCTTTCAAAACAAATATAAGGTTTCTAAGCAATTTTTTGGATTAAGTGAATAGAGTCGGAGATAATCGCCCCGAAAGTCACTAAAATTGTGTCCCCCCCGCTCTAATTTTCGAACCGTGTATTTTAAAAATATGAAAAAAATCATGCTCATAGGACTTATAAAATTCTTTCAGCGCAATTTGGTTTGAACAAGATCGGTTCAAAGGTTTTCGAGATATTTATAAAAAACTGCCTTCCTTAAAGAAAATGACGTAAGTGCCATAAGATTTTAATAACGATACGACCTTTTTAATAGACACGGAACCCTTGTTGTGCGTGGTCCGACACGCACTTGGCCGCTTTTTTCCACGTAATCTAATCATGCACCGTAACTTGTTATCTACACTCTAGCCGAGAGAAACTAGTACAGCTGAACACAACTAGATGGCGCAGGAAATTATAGAAATTTAGCGGTAATTATTTACCGAGACATAAAGATTTTAACAACTCCAATATTTACTAGCGCATTTTAAAATCTCCAAACAATGAAGACGAGAAAATAATACCTGTTAGAAATACCAATAAAAGTACCATTTATATAGCTCGAAGTAAATATTAATTTCGCGCCCTGTAAAATATTCATATATACTCCTCGTAAACAAGAGATTTATCCGGACTCGAACCCGGATACAGGTACCCACAAAATTATTTTTCAAACAACTATTTCTTGAGGTTCTGACCCGTTAGTCCCGACTAATGACAACTTGATAAAGTTTCTTAGAAAAAATGACAACGTGAGCGTTTAGTTTTCGGTTTTCGGCAAGGTGATGTGACTATGAAAAAGCGGCCAAGTGCGTGTCGGGCCACACGCAGTCTAGGGTTCCGTAGTTGCCTGTCTGTCTTTAGTTACATCGATCCGCGCGAACCAATTGGTGCGGTTGCGGCTGAATTTGTACGAAAGTTATTCGTAAGTATATTTAAAATTGGTCGACTATATTTAGCCGGCTGCAGGAGGAGGAGGGGGGGGTTACACATGAATTTAATTACAGTTTATTTACAGTTTTCTAGTAGTAAGAGTTACAGAGCTAAGTGAAACTATAATTTTGGCTACGGAACCCTAAAAAGTGGATATGGACCTGCACCCGCGCGCCGCGTGGGAAAGGACTGAGTTTTGGGGCTATCTATAGTAGACTGTTTAAAACTACCTGCTGTTATTTATTCTGCTGCCAAACTTATAGTGGTCTTTAAAACAATGTGGTTAGTTTTTATGACAGCCTTCAATTAAACCCTTTACTTGATAAGAACAGTTACAACGAAATGATTTAAATTACTTACATCGTTCATCGCGCTAGTTACCTACCTGCAATTTGAATTTTTATTCCGAACAACGTATTATACTTCGCTACATTGCAATTTAAATCTTAAATCTACGTCAGTAAAGTCGGTTTTGGAACGGATTTCTGTTTAGAAATCGAGTTTTACAAATAATTGGTATTTTCTCTAAAATGATTGCATCCAACATTTTAAAGCCGCGTGTAATATTGACTCTTAAGAGTGTGAGGTTACGGATGATTTTCTTTAGTTTTTCTTTGGTCACTTTGTTTAAAACCCGAAAAGTAATTGTCCTATCTTTTAATTACCAGACCGCTAGTAGGACTGGGCGTGGTGGTCACGCGTGGCGTTGCGTTGCACGTAGCGCGTTGAACGGTCGCGTAGTTTTTTTATTTATTCATATGGCATGGTACAGTTCGTTACATATATCTGTGAAAATGTAGCCTACTATGTACATACTCTCAGAAATGATATGACGTTTTATCCAGTCATATAATATATCATATAATATAATAGTCATATATTACGTCGTTTTTATCGTATTCAAATCGCACGCAGATGAAATACAAAATCAGGCAAGTAAATTTAATAGCGTATTTAAATTGATTATTTTAAATAGTTTTAATATAAAAACGCTAGTTTCGATGTCGTATAGAAGTTACTTACTTGTAACAGTAAGGTGTGCCGATAAATAAAAAATATGATTTTAGCGATTATAAAATTAATGTAACTTCCATTTTTCAACACTGACAATACGACTATGATTTATAATGAAGCTTACAACATATTCAAAAATACACCTTATTTCAGAAACTACTAGGTAGAATTTCCCCGACAGGTGCGCTTCATTTTTCGACTTTGAGTTACGAGGATAAAGTTGATATTCCAAATAGCTCACTCGAAAGTTCTACTGAAGCGTAGCACCCAGTCTCGTAGCATATTTCGTAGCACTTAGTATACGTCATGTAGCCGAGCGAGCTACGCGTACCAACTGCGCGCGTAGTCATACTAACTTTATGCGATAAAAATACAGTTGGTGATACCTTTGCTTTACAATGGGTTCCTTTAATCAGTCGAAAAGATTGAGGAATTTGCATAATTTAAAAAGTGGCGCAATAAAGTTGCCTCGCCACTGGTCGAAAATGTTAGGGCTGTGCAACTTAGACCGTGTGTCGGCTGAAGAAATTTTGGAAGTAAGTAAACAAGGATATTCTAATTCGTAATAATTAAGTTACGTTGATCAACATAAAATTTGACAGTGTCAATGTTTTTATTTTTATTTTTAACGGGTTTTATAACAGTAGAAGGAGTTTTTTTTATAAATATGTGAATCACATAAATGAATTGTTTGTAGAACTACAATGACCGCTCAGTAATCACTTTTGAACTGGTCAGTGTCCATATTATTTTAATTTTTATGCATATTATGGGAAAGTATGACGCGGGCAAAATAATAATAATTCGTGCGTTCAAGCCTCAGTTGCAAGTACAGAGCACAAAAAATCGTTTAAAAAAACGTGACCAACAATATATAGTATTATACATATTTACGGTGGGTTATTTTATTATACAATTTTTTGTGAAATAATTGAGTGCTTGTAGAACTCAAGTAAAGCGAATTTAGAAATTTTAAAGCAAAAAAAAACATGAACACAAACATTAGGGATGGTGGCTAAGTTTTTTTATGACGTCATTCGAACCAGTTTTTGTAGAGGAACAAATGTTTGTATGGGAGTAACTACAATAAAATAACATAAATTGAGACAAACATTAACATCGCTTGCGGCAGCGCAAAACGCTTCGTAGTGATAGACAGATAGATATGGCGTCACAACGACATTTGTTAGTACAAAGTACATGTATCGTTGTATGGAAAATCAGTATAAGGGCGTAAGGATTCTATTGGTAACTTCAAATTTACTCTTGGATTAAAAAATGCATCTTTTTTCTAAACTTTCAAGGGTAATTTCTTTTTACGATTTTCATTATAATTTATACTTAATTACGATGTTTTGATGTTTTAATATCCATTTAGCATCACTACCTTACCAATTTGAACATAAGGCACCATGCCTATTCACAAAAGCGATGAAAGTAAACATATAATCCTGGCTGTCTGTGTATTGAAACGGTTTAAGACTCAGCGAGTTTTCAGTCTCTAACCACAACGTTAAAGCTAAGTCTTAATTAATTAAGTAGATGTTTAACCGTTTTCCTAATCATTTCTAGACGCTTGAAATCCGTTAATACCGTATTTAATCCATCCTCCCTTCACTCTGTTCCCGACCGCGGTATGCGTGCGACGTCAGGTTTTAAAAACAAAATAGCTTGTTGCGCAATAATTAATCGTTCAAACACTTCCAATGAATTTGGAGCTGTTAATCGAGGTATTTCCTTTCATCGGTAAGTACAATTTTTCCTTTAGTCATCATCATCATCATCATATCAGTCGACAGACGTCCACTGCTGGACATAGGCCTCCCCCAAAGACCGCCAAAGTGACCGATCCCGCGCCACCCGCATCCAGCGGACTCCCGCAACCTATACCAGGTCATCAGTCCACCTTGTAGGGGGCCTACCCACGCTGCGCCTTCCGGTACGTGGTCGCCATTCGTGATTGTCCTTTAGTATCTGTAATTCATTAAAAAACGAATTATTTCATTATTTTCACCAAACCAGTAGCGGGCGATTGTGTGCCAACGCAAGTTTTCCATTGCGGCTTTAATTTGACGAGCCAGACTTGGCGTGCGTTCAAAACCAGCGATGTAAAAATAAGCTATTCAAACTGTCGAGTCACGTTTAAGGTCAATATATCATTTTTTCTGTCAAAAGAAAGAATAGTGCTGTACACTGCGATTTTCTACTCTATTATTAATATCGACATTGGAAACAGAAGAAATGATAATACGTTCTTATATTATTATGCAGCTGCATAATGTACGTAGTGCAAAGCAAATATTATAAACATACCTTCTGGCCATTGCCTACGGTATCTGGTCGCATATAAATAGAGGACTTCTGGTGGGCTAGTACGCTAAGTTTTATACATTCGTCCCACTCTGGCAAATATGCGAGTGCCAGAGGGACAAATGCTTTAAGTCGGACATAAAACCTAGCGTGCTAGGGGGGATGATATAGCTAGGCCAGTGATTAAAGTGTTACGTCCGTTAGCAGGAACGTAAGCAATCCATTCAGAAATTTGTTTGGATGCTTAGGGACTGAACATACTAAAAGTCTCGACCAGTTATTTCCTTTTATAGTGTAAAAAAAACTAAGACCTTTTTATTAATACTATTTTTCATTTCCTCTGTTGAATCTTATTATCATTTCCTCAGTCGGTTCTTATCGATATTTTGAATCGATACAAAATATACCTGCCTAAATGCCAGGCTCGGTCGCTAATGACGCCCAAACCGCCAAGTGCCGTAAATACGCTTTCTTAAGGGATAATTACGTTTTTGCGGCACTTCAAGGACCCTCGGCCCATGGTCTTCCGACACCAAGGATTTTGTCAAAAAAGTGTCCCAAAAATTGATCGGGGTCACAGGCGACCTCAGGGCGGGCTCATACTTCGCCCAAAGGCTGAGCCTGGCCATCCAACTGGGAAACGCGGCGAGCGTCTTGGGCACGATGCCCCGGGCAATATTGAGGTGTGTCGAGGGCGGGCAATTTTATTTCTAGATTTTAAGTTTTGTTATGTTTGTTTTTAATTATTACTTGTTTCTTGTATCAAATAAGTAGGTATGTTGGTGTTTTAGCGATTATTAAATAAATAAACCTACAAGTTATTGCAACTGCCGCGTGCTAATCGATGTAGCACAGCTTCTATGTTTCCCGTCACTAAATTACGCTTGTGACGTCAAAGTACCCACGCAAAATGTTATACGCTCGGTTCCCATACAAATCGACGAGCTCTTTCCTAATATCTTGATATAGTTCTGTGGCTGAGAGCGTTATCATACTTACGTGAGACTTCGCTAACATTAGCTCTTTGAGCGCATGAAAGAATCTCGACAACCCAGAGGCAACCCCCAGGACAGTTAGGTATGTAACCTCACTTAAATGAAGTCGCAATTTCGTAATCATTTTTTTTCAAATTAACGCCTTTTTAGACCTAAGAACTGAAGTTAAGACCTTTTACTAAGACGCATTTTTTCATTTGAATTTCGATCTTATTTTACTAAAGTTGCGGTTCATTGTTGTGACTTGGAATTGACTTGCTGCATTCTGGGTCCGAAGGGGTGTAAAAGAAGAAAATCTCACTAACCTAGTGCAAAACGCCTGTAGAATATTAACACGAAGCCTTGACTCCGCTAAGAATATCATATTTTATGCTATGATATTCATGACAAGCCTTTCATTTTCCATTCGCCATAGACTACGCTGTTCCCGCAGACACAACTGCGAAAAAAATATTACAGGATTATTTTATACAAATGGAACTACTCGGATTAAGCTCCATAAGGCTTGTTTTGTGTGTACTAGACGACGATATGTATGAAATAGAATAGATATAATGTGTATTTATGTATATTACGTTTAAAACATCCAAGGTTCAGAAAAAAATAATTACACGCTCATCACCCAAAAATATTTGCCCTTACTGGGAATCAAACCTAGGACCTTTCGTAGATTATCACTCCACTAGGCTAGCCGGTCGTAGTCACTAGGCTGAGTAAAAACACAATAGTTACACAAACATTCAACCCCAGTTAAGAGTCCGCAGTAAGCTCGATTCTCCATACAAACGTAGTTACGCTCTCATTTTAAAACTACGTGTTGGATTGTAACGAAACTTTGCATGGACAATGATATGAGGTATATCTATTTCTGTAATTAGTTTATCTAGCTTCACATACTATAGTAAAAAAAATACAGCGCATTTAAGTTTTTCATACAAAACTTGTTTTTGCGGTATTTCATTTGTTTTATAAACTGGAACCATAGAAACTAATTACAGACATAGATATACCTCATGTCATTCTATATGAAAAGTTTCGTCACAATCCAACGAGTCTTTTTAAAATGAGAGCGTAACTACGTTTGTATGGGAAGGTGAAATTCGGCCGAGCTTACTGCGGCCTCTTAAACGCCTAATGTGATGATTTGGGGATGAAAAGAGTTTTTGCCCTTTCTCGAACTACAAACTATCTCCATTCCAAATCTGATCATGAATCTGTTGATGGGTTAAAGCGTAAACAGACAGAAAGACTGATAATCCCCAATCACGCCACACATGCGTCCAACACTAAAATGTTATCAAACGGGATCAAGCTAAAATTAATACAGACTGAGAAATGCAGATTTTTATCCTAGGATAATAAACTTAGATATTTGTGTGGATAGGAGTGTTGATTTTAGTTAATATGAGCGCTGGTCGAAACGTACATATTAGTCTATGATTTTTCGTTTATCTATGACAAGCTGACCCTACAAACTTCGTACCGCCATACACAACAAATGCACAATAAAAAATAAAGTTTGTACAATTTTCCATTTAATTCGATGCATCAATGTCTCGCGGAAGCAAACGTCGTGCCATATATCGAAACAACACACGACCACGCAAGTGACTGACAAGGCGCGCCTGTGAATGTCGAAACAACACACGACCACGCCAGTGCCTAACGTGGCGCGTCTGTGAATGTCGAAATAACACACAACTACGCAAGTGACGTGAATGGCGCGCCTGTGAATGTACATAGTCAAAGTAATCACGTCCATCCATTTGTCACGTTGAGACAAATGAGTAGCTAATTGTTTAAAGATATTCGGGTATTCTAATTGAAATATCCGGCAGGGGCAGGGGTGAACGAAACTAGCTGTAGCCTTGTTATTGTCTAATTATTTTGCGTTACTGTGCTTTTCACAGACAGTAAGATTTTTAGTAGCGTTCAGCTAAAGAATAACAAATATTATCCTATACTATAACTAAGTATTAAAATTTGAATTGGATGGATTTGGGATATTTGACAGTGATATAACGCTTTTGTGTAAAAATGCGGCCAGCAAAGGACAACGAATGTCGCGAATAGCTGTCGTGAAGAATCCAATTTGTGAATTCTTCTCAAGAACTAAGCATACAGCTATGCCAGTCTGGTCGCGAGGCAGTGGGAAGGGGGAGGGGACCCGGTCAAGTGCGAGTCTGACTCGCGCACCGAGGGTGCCGTACAAACATTCATACTCCAAAAGATTGTATAATTAATGAAAAAAAATCAACGCAGTAGTATTCATTTGCAAACTTAACTAACAAATTATTAATGTAGAATATAAAAAGAATTGGGTCTTAATATACTGTTCCGGTAATATTAATCATATATATATATATATATATATATATATATTTTAATGCTAGGTTAATTTCGGAGATAAAGGGGGGAGTGGTATTTTTTAAACATATTTTTATACAACAGACTTTATCACGGTAGAAAAAAATGTTTTAGTATGTACAATTCAAGCCCTTTCATATCCGCCCACACTCGGCCTACTAATTTTCGACTTTGATTTTTTTCTTCCCCTCAGAAATATAAATATAGAAAAATGTTGATGTTAGGTCGTATCGAGATGTTAAAGAGGTTGCCTGGGATAGGAGTTAATACAGAGCCTACTTTGAGCTACACCGAAAGGGCTTAGCTCTTAAATAAGCAGAAGAATAGCATCAGTAGTTCCTTAGATATTCAACTTTGTGACAGACAGATGGAGTCGCACCATAGGGGTTCCATTTTTACCTCTTTGGTTCGGAACCCTAAAAACACCAGTAACATTACCGGGCGCGCTCGGGCATTGCTTCCATTTGGTGCGTCATTTCCTCGGTCACCGCCTCGCAAACTCGCACAGCAATGGTGGATACTCAACCTAATCCTTAAGGTCCTCTAGAATTAACTAAGGGTATTTTTCGATCCCGCGCTGTCCTGTCTATTGATAGTTGATTGTATAACAACTTGATTATTAAAATTGATTAAATTTTATTAAAACTATTTTAAATCTGAAGAAGGCCCTCTAGGTATTGTACTGAGAATGCTGCCGGCATTTCCTCGCAGAATTTCAATGCTGATGCGTCGCGCGAGAAAGCCGCCAGCTCTTCGGACATCAACCAGACGGTTCGGGATTTCCTCAAATAACTTGATAAAAAAATATTGTATTAAATGGTGCATCTACAAGTTACTGCTAACCACTTAAGCGTCGCAGATCTTAAGCAGTAAAAATCCATAGACCGATATGTTACCAGCTCTGTAAACCTATATCTTACTGGCAACACTCCAATTGTTAGCTCGTAAAGTTATTTTTAATACAGTTGCTCAAAAAGTGGTACTTTTTGTGGCTGCGTAGCGTACGAGAAGCTCAATTTCTCGAACTAGTGCTTTTTACTTTTTAGTTCCAAACTATACTTTCGAAACGCAGTAATTTTATATTAGATTTTTTACCCGATGGCGCTGATTCCAATAGTATGTTGTCACTGTCAGTGTCATTTGTAAAGTATGGGTTCGTTCAAAAATAACTTCGAAGCAAGCATATTTTATCGCAATGATATATTAATTCATTATTTTTCGCAAATGTATTAAAAAACGTAGTTTACAACACGTGTGAAATGTCTTTTAACACTCGTACCGAGTCTTGCCACTCGCTTTCAGCTCGTGGCAAGATACCTCGGTACTAGTGGTAAAAAGACATTCTTTTCACACTAGTTGTAAAATGTACTATTCCAGCTAATATTGTCAACTAAGCTAAGTCTAAATGTTTCTTCTGTAAAATATTTTAAACTTTAATCTGTAACACTGCGGTCACAGCCCTGGCTACTCACGAAACTTTTTACACCCCGCAACCAGATCCCCAATATATTTGACTCTAGCTATCTTAACAACTATGTGTAGGTAGAGGTCAGGCTTATATTGGTTGGTAACGACGCGAGGAGTAAGTTTGTGAATAGTAAAAGTAATAAATTTTAACTAGACTCCCTCTGCGGCGCACAAAGGTGTTGTTTCTTAACGAAGCGCCATTCTAAGCATTTTTCCTTTTTCATGTTAATGCGATGGAAAAGCCACTTTGGTAATTGAAAGAAATGCATTAAGAGCTTAAGATAATCCTTGAACGTAATGCTAGAAATATTGACAGTACTAAGGTTAACGTCCCAGGTGCTTGACACTGACTTGAATTCTTTATTCATAAGAAATTGTGGTATTTAAAGGTGTTGATAGACTTAATCATGACGATTTCACTTGCAATGACGCAGAAACGGTCAATTAGGCATATTTTTTGGGAGGCTTATGTCCAGCAGTGGAAGTCTTTGAAATAAATGTATAACAAGTCCAAACACCACGGAATTCTAGAACGATGGCCGACAAGCTGTTTTTAAAGTGAACACATATTGAAAAGCATTTACAAGGCGTAAGACATTTAGCTGTACTCGTCAAATTGTAGATATACCGGGTGGAAAGGCACGACGATCCTTTCCGCAAAGGGGGGTTAGTTTAAGTGATGGAGAATCGATTCGTAATGTTTAGATTTTTGTTACGAACAATTAAAAATATTAAAATTCATTAATGTTATTTTTAGTGACAGCCCTACTATAACTACGTACTAATAATTGTATATACGTATTGATAAAGGTCACGGACCTTTGTGTTATTGTTAAAATGTTACTGAAACTAATGAGGGTTGTCACTTGCAGTATTTTGCAATAAAAGTAAACTGCCTATAACTTCAAAGCGCTTACGAATATGAGCCTAGTTTCTTTAGAAGAAATACAGGACTAAATCTAAAGAATTCGCCTTTTGCGACAAGGATCGTCGTGCCTTTCCACCCGGTATAAGATGAAAGTCTCAATGCTCGACACCTTTTGGAAACGAAGAGGTACCCTTTCTTTTACTTAAAGTTGAAAGTGACATGTACTGACTCAGTGCCGAATATGAGGACGTTTATCTTAGTGAACGCGTACAAGATTGAATGCCCTTGACGGAAAACTTAAGATTCTCGTTAAGACACATATTTAAAACCGCTCCAATGGGTTTAAAAGTAATTACCGCTCAATTACCAAATGCGATGCAATATGACGATCATATGAGCTGATGCGCTGGCCGATAGTGCGAGCGATGACCGTGACACGGGGCACGTTGTTAAATACGTAAATACAGAAGACCGCAGCCGTTAAAACGCCACCATTTGCTCTGTAGGGACGTGATGTGTTCCTGGTGGCGAGCAACGCCACCCGAGTTCATACATATATCGTAATACAATGTATTTTTCAAGCAATAAAAGTTCGACATTACGCTTCTTGTGATCTTAGGGAGTCTCAAGACTACGGTGTATAATTTTGTGCCAGCGCAGCGTAGTATAAACTACTTTAAAAACAAAGTTTTAAACGTCTTCAATTCAGTACCCCTTAAAGTATCATGAACATTTTCACATTTCTTTTCTACTTCACCACAAGAACATTGATTATTACAGAAAAAATCCAAATTGCTGTAGGTATGTGGGCCGATAATATTTGAGGAGTTCCCACGTATTAAGAAAGGTGATTCTGAGACCATTTTGGCACTTCATTAGTTGCTATTCCAACGGAATCATATCAAAATCTGCGACGTACTTCCATAGTTTAAAATACATCATTGAGGAGTTGCAGGAGACATGTGGTCTTCATTATCAGATCCACTTTACCATATTTGGGATTTCCGGGTAAACACACGAGTTATTATATAAAATACCAAAATTACTACATGCGTGCCTAATATATTTGAGGAGCTCCCTCAATTCCTAATAGATCCCATTATTCAACTGGATTTTTGAATAGTATGGGACTAATCTGGAACTATATACTTACAAACAAAACAAAATTGTACGAATCGGTTCATAAATGACGGAGTTCTGAGGTAACAAACATAAAAAAACATAATGATGAAACAAAAATATACGTATATAGTTATACAACCGAAATGGGAATCACCTCCCTTTTTGAAGTTAGTTTAAAAGGAAATAAGTGTCAACCGGTGACGAAACCATTAAGAACAATCTGTTTTTATGAAGTTTGTAGGGAAATACTTGCAAATGGTGTTACGATTTAATATGGTCAAAAGGGGTACCACCCTACATACCTATATCGTACATTTTTATGATTATTTTCTCTCTTTTAAAAATAAGATGAGAGAAGTTATTGGCAATTTCACAACATATTTTTAGACTGTGGTCAAATACCATTTCAATATTAAGCTCTCGGGCTATCAAGGTAGTAATCGGTTAAACTGTGTATTTCGTGTTCACATCAAATTAAGGGCAGTTTCCACGTCCTGATAACTGTCTGTTGACATCATCCAATTTAGCGATCAATTTGACCGAGTTTCTGTTGATTGGGTGCACTTTTCTTTATTTTGTTGAGCGTTTACTCCATGTCACTTGTTTCATTATCTTTTTTGAACCGACTTCAAAAAAAGGAGGAGGTTCTCAATTCGGCTGTATTTTTTTGTTTTCAATGTTTGTTACGTCAGAACTCCGTCATTGATGAGCCGATTCGAATGTTTTTTTTGTTCGTATGTATATACTTCCAGGTAGGTCCCATTTTTTTAGAAAATTCCATTAGGTTAGATGATGGGATCCATGACGAATTGAGGGGACTCCTCAATTTTATTAAGCACGCGTTTAGTGATTTTGGTATTTTCTGTTACAACTCGTGTATCTACATCCGGAATCATAAATTTGGTGGCGAGGAATTGATGATGAAGACCACAGATGACTTATCGAATTCCTCAATTATGTAAGTACATAAAGTGCAAAAGTACGACACAGGTTCTGATAAGATTCCGTTGAAATAGGAACTAATGAAGTGCCATTGGTGATGATCTTGGGGAATCGATGGAAGTTCTCAAATATCATCGGCCCACATACAGCGATTCGGTTTTTTTCTATAGCAATCAACGCATTTGCTATCGGAAATCAGTTCATGTGGTAAATTGTAAAAAAAATGGGAAATGTTCTCGTGGCTTGGTGGAGCACTAAATTGAAGTCGGTTAAAACTTTGTTTTTAAAGTAAATTATTCGAGACCGCTTTCTATATGTATGCTGCATTATACCCTTTATTCACAAAATTTAAAATGCCACTGTGAAATGTTATGTGTTTTGTCGCGTAAATTGTAACGTAGATAAATGAAACGTTGGCAAATGCCCAATTCAAAGATTTTTTTTTTCGGGGTTGCCTTGTTCCCTATTCGCTTACAATCACGCAGGCTATACAGCCACACGCTTACGCTTGTTTACCACCATTTACAAGCACACGCTTATTTGCCACCATTTAGACTTCCCGGCACGGTCGACTCTCCATACAAAGCTAGTTTGGTTCTCGTTTTAAAAAGGTTCACTGAAATAACAAACTTTTTATACACAATGGGATCCGGTCTGTGTAGGTCGGAAAATAATTTCTGTTGCTATAAATTATAAATATTATAATTTCTTTGCTATAAACTCCTGGCGACTACTAACTAATTATTTCAGTTTGTTGGTTACATAGCGCTTGGCCTATTTATTTAGATACTGTTCAAATCTACGCAGTTTATAAACCCAGTTTTCTGTGTGCTGCATTGGGCAAAGTTCCAGCCTGAAACGAGAACAATCGCTTGCTCACTGCCTAGTCTCTGGACATTTAGGGCTATCTTTGTCATTCATTTGATGTATTGGGCTCGCTTTATTCCGGCTGAATTGACAACATTTCATTTTTTTAAGTGGTCCATTATATGATTTAGTTCGATAGAAAATGAAATTTTAAGGTATACGTGTTTTTATCTCTCTAGATGTATATTTTCATTCAAAAATATCAATATTAAAAGTAGTGAATTCCATTAGGTCGTAAGTAAAATATGACGTCATTATTATGTCTCTCTATGGCACCTGTCCACATCTTTCACTAAGGCGTAAACCACACAGAGACGGCATACGGCGAGGGCGAGGCGCAGGCGCGGTGCAGGCATGACGCCGCTTCAAACCGTTGTAGACCTTAATACAATGGAATATTATGCATTTTACTTGTAAATCAAAAATCAAAAAGGCAGAAATCATGATTCAAACATAAACAATAACATGGTTTTTAAGGTTAAGGTAGCAGCAAAATGGCGACATTCAGAAGGAAACTATGTGAACCGTTTTAATCCAGAATTAATTCCCATGGCTGTACAAGTGTTGAGCCCAGTTCCTCTATTACGATTATTACAGTAAAGAATACTTCAAGTGAACCAATATACAGTCTGTCGTTAAAGTGCGCACCACTCTAAAATTGTAGGCTGTACAGTAGTTCACAGTGACTCTTTTAAGCAGCGGCATTAGAGTGGTATACATATATAAGTCTACTCCTTTATACAGCAATTACCATATTTGACTACCACTAAAATGCTCTTAAGGAACCATGCTTAAAAAGGCATTTTTGACATCTGCACTTACTCCTATCGCGTAACAGTAGTATCCGTTCCTGCTTTTATGATGCTATTATACAGGCAAAAGCGTAATAGCGCAGCTATAAGTTCACGGTTGAACCATATTAAATGTCTATTAATTCTTAAGGTGCCGTGTTACACCAAAAGTGGTATTTTGTAATGCTATTTGTGTTTCTTGGGCTACGACAAGGAAAAATGCACGATTCGGTTTATTTTCGTGTGTAGCAGCGGATTCAATATCATCCTCGAGACTTAACCCGACGCTTGTACAGAATTTAATATTATTTATTCTGTGAAAGTAAAAAGGTCACATACCTTATTTGTAATCGTAGAGGATTATCTCGAAACAAATGCGACAGCGCTACGTGCGATTTTCGCTACATATGGAGTAGTAACGCACTGCCTACGGCGTACCGCTACGACCGTAGCGAAGCTGCAAATGTGTTCACATTTCACGACGGAATTAAGCGAACACAGTTTTAGAAACAATATAATGCGTCTGTTTATAATAATATGTTTTCAAAAAAATACGAATAGTAATCTTGAGGCTTTTCTGCAGGGAGATCAGTGATTCGAAAAATGATTAAGCAATTTTCGCTAGATAGAAAAAAATCACGAACATTGGTTTTAAGGGTCTAAAATACACATAAAACATTCGTATCAAATTATGCACAAAAGCTGAAAATATTAAAATGGCTTCTAAAAATCGGCAAGAGAGAGAAATCAGTGATTACATTTTTATTTATTTGAAGGGCAAGAAAATTAAAATTAAAAAACATGATATCCACGCTTCCGAGCACGCACTTCCTTCTCGCTCACGCTTATGCTCAATGAGAGGGAGAGAAGACCATGAACCTACGGCGCCTTAACACATACAATGCCGGGAGCGACTAGCGGGCACCTACGCCGTAGACGTTTCGCTACTTGCGAGGTAATCCACGAACGTAGCGCGTAGAGATGCTACGCTCGTAGCCGATGGATTTCCTCGTATGTAGCGAAACCCGCTAGGCGGGTTCCTTGTGAAAGTGTTAATAGGCCACTATGTGTCCTACGCCTTAGTAGCATTTCCAGCTATATTGTTAATTTCTAATTCTAACTGACTTCAAAAAAAGAAGTTTTCGATTCTATTATTTTTTTTTCTTGATACAACATATTTTTGACTGTCAATTTTTATAGAGTCTAGATTTTAAATAACACGGAATATTATCAAACTCGGGTTAGCATGTCTTGATTTACAATATGATATTACTATGATTAGTACATAAATTCTTTTATCGTCGGATGATTTTCAATAAACAATACTTACAAAAATGCTTCGATACCAAATAGGTTAAAAAAAAATAACACAGTCATTTGGATCAAAAAAATAACGTTTCATGACCGCATAAAATATATATATATTCAGTCTGTCAATTATCTAAAAATATCGGGCACGTATTTTTCATTTTGACATCAAACTTAAAATTATGAAGATTATAGCCCGGTAAAGTTCCGCGTGACGTCACAATATAGTACACTTTCTAGCATAAATCCCTAAGCGACCGAGCTCTGCTCAGGTGAAAATAGACAAAATACGGAGAAAACGAATTTTCCCAGACCCAGCTAAACCCTACACCCCAAAATTAATTGAAATCGTTCGTCTAATAGTATAGGATGTGACGTCATCCGGAACTTATATAGTCTATATCTTCATAATTTTTTGTATGATTTACAAAATAATAAAAAAATATTTTTTTTGATAATCAACTAATTCTTTTACCCAGAGCAGTACGCAGTAAAAAAATGTTAGTTAAATATAAGTATAACGCATTAATCCACAAACCTATAAAGGGTCGGCAACGTTAGCTGATGGTAAGTAGACACCAGAAAACTGGCACGTGCCAGTGAGTTTTCTGGTGTCTGGTTACCGTCAGGCAGTACGCTTGCACGCCAAAGAGTCATTACAAGACCGGACAAGTGCGAGTCGCACTCACCCACCGCGGGTTTTCAGATTGATCCCTGCACTTGTAGTGATATTCGTACTTGCCAAATTTCAGAGTTCGAGATTTGCGTCTCTGTTGAGCAAAGTGCGCGGCCTTTCTAACACCATCCTGAGTAGGAGGTACGTTTGTTGAGCGGCTGGACTACCCGATGGGTAAATACCACCACGGGCCAAACCAAGTAATGATCGTTACCAGTGTCGCAAATGTGTAATGTTAATTATATATAATTTATAGTTAGGTATCACTGAAAAAAAAAGAAAAAAAAAGGTATCACTTATCATCACTCAATGTTTTTATTAATGTAAAAATAACAATAACATTATTTTAATCCAGTTGCTCAAAAAGTGCTACTGTAGCTGTTAAGCGTCCGGAAAGTTGATTTTTGCGAACTAGTGCTTTTCACTTTTCCCACTCAATAATTGTACAAATTGTACCATTATTTACGATATCAATATAGAACTAACTGTATTATAAAAATAGATTTTAGAACAATTTCATTATTTTTCAACTGTATTACAATGATCGTGCGGGAACGTAATTCTTCACTTGTCCCGATATCTCGGTACTCGGGTCGTAATGACATAGTTTCCGCACTAGCATCGAAATGTACTATTGTTATCGTCTCGTCAAGAAACTCTTTAGATATTTTTTTAGCGGAAAGTTATCTATAAATTTTTATTACGTTAAGAGTGTCAAAATATAAGTTTTGCGGCGTAAACGGCCGTATCTGTTTATAGAGTTCCGTACAAAAATTGGTCCAACGGAACACTTAATTGAGGTAACTCAGAAGATTTTTTTTACAGCTTGAAGGGACTGTAGACCTGAGTATATGGTTTTAAATTCAACTCGATACTTTCACGCGCTCCCGAGAAAAGAGTCAGGGAGACAGACGGATAACAAAGTGATCCAGTATGGGTTACCTTTTATCCTTTTGAGGTATTGAACCATAAAAACACTGGCGCGTGACTATATATAAACTACGCAAGAATTTCCCCAGCAAACACGTGGAGAAGATACTAGAATATTGCATTTCCTCAGTCACGCGATCTACCGACAATCTTACACGTTCCTAGGAATAATAACGTCTTTGATACCCGACACCTTGTTTTATTAACTTTAAAAGGGCACTGTTCCGTATCGACCTGACAAGAGTTAAGACGTTTTACTCTTGAGTGGAATACTGCGGGGACCTCGGTTTCAACGAGTTTCATAGACTTCAGAAAAACTGCATTAATTTACTTCGATTGATTTGAATATTGTGACTAGTAATTCAATTTACTAATTGAAATATATATATTTGTTAATACATATGTAGGGGCGTACGTAGAATGTTCACCATTATCTAGATTGGGGTTACCCATCTTCAACGAAATAACAAGAGTTTCGTAGCAATGATCCGATTTTAATTTCACACACACAATATCACTATTCACTTATATCAACTTTGACTTAGCGTAAAAGTAGACCGACAGTTTTGTCGGGTGCAGGTGTCAATAAGAGTCCGATTGCCAAAATTGCCTCCACATTCCTTGCAGCCTGTATTTATCAGCCCGTCCAAACAACCCCGTGTTTTCAAACCCCACTCTGCACTCACACCACGACAACTCTGTCCAATGGCGTTAAAGCATACACCAAGCGTTTAATTTTTATTAAACCAAACCTCGCTGGCTTTAGTGTCGCTTGCATTACAAGTAATCAAATATCTCGATACTAATTATCAATGACAAAAGAATCAATTGTAAACGTGTCTCAATTAAACAAAGGAAATCGATCGTGTTTTGAACGAAACCTGTAGGTAAACACGCTTGTGGAATAGTTGTCAAACTTAAAGACAAAGTATGATTTTAGTGAAGCAAAGTGAGTAAGAAATTAAAATCCGCTTCCTACATATTATGTGTTTCGATATGACAACTACCTCCGACACATATATATTAGATATTTCAATTAGTAAATTGAACTAATAGTCACAATATCAGTGAAACTTGTGGCATCTAGTTACCAGGCCTCTTCGGCTACCAACTTAATAAGTAATGATATAAAAAAACACCATTTTCTTCATGCCAACCTATAACCTACATTATATTATTATACATATATATGTTAATAATGACTGTTATGTATTGAGTACCCGAATACGCTTTAGTGCGTTTGAATAAGGAACTTTTTAATAAATACTGACTTGGCATACGATAAATAAAATAAACTTTAAGTAAAAGTTCAAAGTCATTAATTACCCTTGATGATAATAGCTGTGGTATTCGTTCTTAAAGATTGACATGAATGTTGTTCTTAATGCAATGTGGTCTTCAATGAAGATCATATACATAATTTAACTAAATGCGTTTTGAGTATTCATTTTATATAAGGAAACCTAATTTAACTCGGCTACCAACTTAACTTACAAAACATTCATTAATTTTAAGGCGATACGAAGTAGTGTGTTTTATACAAGACGTACCTACAAAATATGCTGTCAGATCCAAGTATGGGTAAATCTTTCAATTGGCATTTTGCAACAATAAACAAAAAGGTACGAAATAAAAAGGTAGCTGCACAAGAAAAAAAGACAACTAGTATAAATAAATATAACGAAATAAACGAAAAATCTTCATCTTCGTCTTATCAGCCGAAAGACGTCCACTACTCGACATAGGCCTCCCTGGAGTGCGTCAATGACCGGTGCTGCGCCACCCGCATCCAGCGGACTCCAGCGAAACAAGTAATAACTTAAAAAAAAGAATTTATACTGCGCATTGCAACAATGCCAAAAAGGTACCAGCTCAGTTTTGCCTAAAGATTCCGCAGTTTCATTTTACCAATACATGTGGTCAATATGTGTCAAATAACGTTGTGCCTCGCATTCCCCGCTTCGATATTCTCGTACCTCGCACGCAAATGTTTGATTAAAACTTCGCTTCACCCGTTTACATATTGGATTCGCCCGAACTTTAAATCTCCATAGATTTGTAGTAGATCGTAGTTTCCCGGGATAACCTTATTTAAATACGTTGATTCACACGGATTCAGTGTATTTTAAGTAACGTTCAATTCAACGAAAGCTAGTTAGTCTTGGACTCTATTGCGAGTGGATTAAGGTGAATGCCATTTCAGTGTTGTATTTATATCTCGCTAACTCGCTTATGTTGGCTCGTTAGGTATGCTGTGCTCCTCGTCCGGACACGTAAACTTCCGAAAGTCGTTATGACTTATGTCAAAACGGATACTTATTAAAACGAGCATGAAATTGAAAATAACACTGTTTAACACATATCCCCTCCTTTCGCCTCTGCAGTAATCAGGAAAAAACTGGTCTATGATATAATAGTAATAACGGTGGGTGTTCGGGAGTCAGGTCAGGTCAGGGCCTCCGTCGCCGGCATGTCTTCGTCGGTCGGAGTGGAACCTCAAAGGGGCCCTCAGGACTCGTCAGCTCTGGCTTGCCTTCATTGGCCGTCCAGAGAGGAGTCGTCAGAATTATATGCCGTGAATGGGTTGTAGAAGGTGTATTTATTACATCACATTAAACTTCGTCTCCAAAGGGCTTCTACGTGTTGGATCTATATCCCCACGCACGCTTTCCAAATAACCGGGGCTCGCGCCGTGAATTTCAATCGCAGATACATAATCATTTATTTCATTAGTTTCATAGTTAAAAATACCTTACAGATGAACATACATACAGTACAATTATAAAATAAAAACACTATTAGGTATAATTTAGGCGACGAACAATGTGGCTCCGTGGCGTCGTCAAGTCCGAACCGGATATATTTTGATAATTTTTACCAAAATAACTGTCCAATTATCACTTGCAGTTTGAATTCAACGTTCAAAACAGTGAACCGAAAGAAATAATTTATTGAATACCAATGGTTACCAATTATTTTTCTATACCTACCTTAGTTTTAGAACAATTGGAACCCTCGAAATCTAACATTTAGCTCCACTCTAATCGAGCCATGTGATTCGAAAATGCTTGACTGATTTCGAAATTTCTACTGTATTTTCAGTAAAGTTTTAATGAATAATATTGGCTTTGAATGTGAGCGCCCGTAACACAAAAAGTTATTTAGTTCTTTTTGTGTTGTACCTCGAAATTTTCCTTATATTTTAGCCTTGATATGGCTCGTATCATTTTTAACAATGAGTTTTTTTGTGACTAGGCGACTTTGTTAACTACAATGTGTTTTATGTTGCTTTTGAATATTTAATAACCAGTAAGTATGATGATATTGATGCAGGTTATCTTTTTGTATTTTAGGCTTTGAGCCAGGTAAACCCTAGTTTATGTTTACCTATGGCCAACGAATAAAGTATTTGTATTAGTGTTACGTTACCTACAGTACTTTACCTACGAACGTATAGTCTTTTAGGTACGAAATTCTGTATAGGGAATTAGGTTATTTTTGTACCATGGCTAAATCATATCTTAGTTTCCATATAATGTCCATCTAAGCGAAGATTCTGCCTGGCCGCGTCACTTGGCGCCGCATCGCAACGGATTCGCGAGCATACGGTGGTAGCCGACCGCGTTTTGATTTTAATAGAGTGTTGTGGGCGTAGCACGGTTGCCATTTTATGACTTATCGGTTTAGATAAGACGTTCGTCACGTTCTGACAAGTATGCAAGTGCTAGAGTGTATAATAATAACGATAAAGGCCCCCAAACACCGGTCGTGGTTGCGGGTCAGGCGCAAGTTGTAAAACATTGAAATTACACTTCAAACACACATCGAACTCACTCGGTGACAACTCGGGCAGCGCGGCCTCGGGTCGGGCGAGGCGAGGGTCGCGGTCGGGCGCAGCGCGGGTCGGGTGCGGCGCGGGTCTGCCGCGGAACTAGTGCGTTACTAAAATAAATCAGATTTCAATCCCAGCACCGATTCCCCAGTCCATCTCAAGCGCGAGCGACGAGGTGGACTGGCTTCAAATCCTGATTGACGGAGCTAAAGAGTCATCAAAACAAACAATATCAATGCAGATCCCAAAAATAAATAAAAAAAAACAGGGCAAAAAAAAACGATGAGCCCAGCCCAAGACTAATTCGGCGGTCGGATAGCACCATAGTGTCGCCTATCCACCAGCCAGCCATGACTCGACGATACAGCCTTCGGGATTCGGCTAGACCCAGGTAAAAAAAAAAAAAATGATTTCAATGCCACACCTTTACAGCGATGGTCCCATTAAATTTTGTGGGACGTATCCCAAAGGCCGTCTAGGCCAAATAATTGAAGTCCTACTACTATGTCCTTGGTCCTATAGAGTGGAAATTTCATTTGCGATATTCTTGAGACGGTTTACGCGAGAACTATGACAAAGGGGGTCATTAAAATGGATACCGAAGTAGAATACAGACTAAAATCTGAGACTAATGCTTTCAATACGCAGTTATGACAGGAACCGAGGCAGTTAATG
Source organism: Epinotia demarniana (assembly GCA_945867215.1). Classification (NCBI taxonomy): domain Eukaryota; kingdom Metazoa; phylum Arthropoda; class Insecta; order Lepidoptera; family Tortricidae; genus Epinotia; species Epinotia demarniana. The sequence continues at coordinate 58,324,111 of OX244259.1, forward strand.
GGGTAGCCAGATGACCGTTGTGAGACGCAAATAACAATAATAATAAACAATGGCAAGGTCTTTGAAATGTGCTGGCTGCCCAACTGAAACTGGGGAGGATGAATCCTACATAACATGTTATTTATGCAAAGCGAACTACGGTTTAGTTTGCGCAAACATCAAAGACACTTATTATGATTTATTTATGAGCGAATATTTAGATAACTGGATGTGTTTCGAATATCGCGGAGACAACATGTTCACACCGATCCGTCAGACGGACCGTAGCTACTGCGTTTGCTTGAATGACACATCCATTCTAACACTAAAAACTAATTTACCTGGGACCAGTGTACCCGCATTCTAGCAAATAAATGTATTACCTACTTAGTGCCCAAAAGAAAATAAGGGCTACTTACATTTTTATATTTCTTTGTTAATTATTGTCTAGTTAATGTCCCGCCTCCTTCAGAATTCAACCTCTTTATTGATGGTGTTTAATTCTCATATCACAACAACCCAAATAGATCCTGGGTGATAAATGCAATGTATGTATATGTTACACAGTCCGCTTAATATAATTTTCACTTAACGATCACCATACTTGTCTGCTGAAAGCTTGCTGAATGAAAAATATTGTAACAAAATAATAATAGTAACAGCTAACTTAATTGCTGTGTTAAAAAACTTTTCTAGAAATGCTTCGGATATTCGCGTAAAGTCAAATTGCTGTCCAAAACTACCGCTCTGGAACATTCCCCGAAATTTGATGGATATCTGAATATCTTCAGACAATCGCAATTTCGTGTCCAGCAAGCTTCAATTAACTTGTTAAAACGGTTTTAACGGATTAACAGCTTAAGAACACATATCTTATATACATCCTTAGTATCTTTTCTTAACAGAGGGTATCGCTGATACCATTAAGAGTCGTTATATCGCGAAAATTGCGTTTAAGTGTCGGTTATTATATTTAGACTGAAGGCATTAGAATAAAGGGAACACTTGACCTTTTTGAACACTGAAAATTAGCTGAAAATTATGTTACGAAATTCTGTTTATATTTAAACTTGTACAGAGGCAAACAAAACTTCGGGCTGTAGGATGAAGTGGCGCATGTACATGTTTACGCCTTTATAGCACTTACTTATTTAGCAATTAGCAGTATTATCGCATGAATATAGAATGGAGTTGTGTTATTATGGAAGTAAGAGTAAGAGCTTACAACTTTACGTCATCGATTATGGGCTAAATGGAATTGTTTATTACTCAATTAGCAACCATTATGTAGTCTACTAGTACTAGTACTCAGAATAAAGACTCTTCGTTAAATAAAAATGCCACTACCGAACGAGATGGTCGTGTCGTATAGAAAGGGGTTTAGGTAAAAACGTGGTAGTTTTTAGGGTTCCGTACCTCAAAAGGAAAAAACGGAACCCTTATAGGATCACTTTGTTGTCCGTCTGTCTGTCTGTCTGTCTGTCTGTCTGTCTGTCTGTCAAGACCATTTTTCTCAGGTATCAAGCTGAAATTTATATCGAATACTCAGGTCTATTGTCTCTTGGAGCTGTGAAATCAAACTTAAAAGCCAACGCAATCAAAAGATACAGTCGTTTATGCTGCAAAAATTAGAGTTTTTCGACCCTCGCAAAACCTACGGGGTACTTCCCGTGAACTCAGAAACTTGAAATTTGGCACGAAGCAACTTTATATAGCACAGACGAAGGAAAAATTAAGAAAAGTAGACATTTTTAGTAAAATCATACAAAAAAATGATTTTTAAAATTTTAAATATATTCCTTTTTCCTCGTAAACGTGTGGAGATTTTAAATTGAAATTCATGTCAAATAGGTCATGTCTATAGGACCTTTCAGATGTAGCAAACCCAAACTTTTATGTCAACGCAACCAAAAGAAATGGCAAATTAAATCGCATATTTTGAAATTGGGTACTCGCAAGAAACTCAAAACCTAAAGGGTACTTCCCGTTAACACAGAAACTTGAAACTTGGCACGAAGAAACTTCATATAGCACAGACAATGGATAAATTACGAAAAGTAGACATTTTAGGTAAAATCATACAAAAAATATTTTTTAAAATTTTTAACTTACGACCTTTTCCTCGTAAACGCGTAGAGGTATTAAATTTAAATTCATGTCAAATACTCAGAGTAGGACCTTTCAGATGTAGCAAAACCAAACTTTTATGTCAACGCAATCAAAAGAAATAGCAAATTAAGTCGCATATTTTGAAACTGAGTACTCGCAAGAACCTCAAAACCTAAAGGGTACTTCCCGTTAACACAGAAACTTGAAACTTGGCACGAAGAAACTTCATATAGCACAGACAATGGAAAAATTACGAAAAGTAGACATTTATAGTAAAATCATACAAAATATATTTTTATAAATTTTAAACTTACTACCTTTTTCCTCGTAAACGCGTAGAGGTATTTAATTGAAATTCATATCAAATACTCAGGTCTATAATACCTTTCAGCTGTCGCAAAACGAAACTTTTATGTCCACGCAATCATAAGAAATAGCAATATAAGTCGCATAATTTAAAACTGGGATGTAGTAAAGACACTTTTAAACTTGATGGTTTTTATGAGGTGTGCAGAGTAGAAAGTCCAGCTATATCTAATGCAAATCCAGGTTGGGGATCTATCGCTTATGGATCTATCGCAATCTAAAGGATGCCATCCCAGATGCATCATGTACAAGATATGTTTTAAATAACCCAGGTACTCCAAACGGCCATTGTGAATGCTTGCATTTTGAAATGTTTGATGTCAGGCAGAGTGATAACTGTATCTATATATATAATATAGGTCACCACAATGTCAAATTAATGTTGCAATTGAATGCATAAATACAACAATATACGGCAGCAACCCTAAAGGGGCTATACCCCGTGTTCCCGTTTGATTGTTGTGGCAGACTTCAATATCGATTTTAGACTGAATCCCCAAAATGGAATTTCCACATATTTTTCATCCATAAACCTGTTTCCGTTAATAAGCACTAGCACTACACGAAGTAGTACAACTATAGATAACGTTTTTTCGAACTTCAATTTTCAATGTGGTACTATTCATACCTTTTTCAGTCAACATTTTACAGGTCTGGTTCAATTTTTTCAAATTCAACAGTTAATTAGTATTTTAAAAGATAGTGACTAAAAACTTTGTAAATAAACCACTTTGATAAAAGAAGTTTTGCCAGGCTGCTAATCTAGTGTAGGTATTTCAGGTATTTCAGTTTTATTATAAAATAAATGATGTGGCTCTTAATTTTTTTTTCTTTAGGATTACTAAATTGATAAAGAGACCTTGTTTAAATTTATGCTCCCCCAGCTTCGCACATTGTAATGTTACGGATTCCATTTTCGTTTATCATTTAGTAATAAACATACTACAACTTTTGCTTGTTATGGTTTGTACGGAACCCTCGGTGCGCGAGTCCGACTCGCACTTGGCCGGTTTTTTTTTAGACGAGCGGCCATTCATAAAAGTAGTAGATTGTGATAGATCAACTCAAAACAAACATATTTTGTTATGAAATATTACACACTAAAATGAATCGGAGCCGAGATATATTTCCACAGGTCATATAGAAAAGTTAAAAACAAAACTTCAAACATAAATTTAATATCTCGGCTCCCATATTGTTTTACGCGTTTAATTTTATATATCTATGCGTATTAAGAGGTCCTCTACACGATTATTACGAAAACATCAAATTTCAAATGTCAGTCGCGAGCTGCTAGTATTCTTCCTTCTTAATTGACGTACTTATTGATACGGTGCTGGTTGTTTTGGAATGCTCAAGTATGACTGGAAAGTCGTGTTATGGTACTGTAAACCGGTGGGAGAGGGAAAATTGCGTTACTACTACTTATCATAAGCGCATTTATCCGATGTAAAAAGGTATTTGAGTTCAGATGGGAAGCAAAAACGGGGAAGGACGCAAGATAGATTTTATCCCGAAATCATCCCCTGAGGGGGTGAAATGGGGGGCGAAAGTTTGTATGGAGCAACGATATAAACGAGTTCCACGCGGACGAAGTCGTGGGCAGAAGTTTGTACTTTATACCCGTAATCACATCATCCTATTCGCTCTGTGAATTTACTATGCACATTCGATGGAAAATAACCGTAACCAACGTGCCTCTGCAACCAGCGTTGACTTTAATTCTGCTTTGAGAAACGAGATCGCCCGAGAGCCCCATTTGGACTTAGGGGACGTCTGTCTATTTACTATGTTATCTAGTTTCGTTTTCTTTGTGCATATTGCATGCGGGGGAAATTGGTACTTTACTACCTCCACTGAGAACTCGGCATCAAGCGGCGTCTATCATCCCTAGCGCAGTCTCGTACCTTACGTTTTTCGGGGTCGTATGTAATCGAGGAGACGTAGCTATCGAGTTTGTGGCCAGGGTAAGGTTGAGGGCGCGAGACCGCGAGGCAGGCCAATAAGATGGACAGACCAGATTAAAGCTGCAGGAGATGCATCACTACACGCAAGCATCGAGGCCTCCACACATCGAACGCGGGTCGTGTGCGGCGCGGGGCGGGCGCCGCGCGGGTCTGGCGCGGTTGAAGCGGTATATTCGGGATTCTTCGAAGGCATATTTTTTTTAGACTATTGTCGCTACGCATAATTGATTTGGCATAATAGGAAATCCAGGGGGGAGGCCTTTGCCCAGCAGTGGGACACTCCAACAGGCTAGCAAAAAATAATAATAATAGGACTCTCGCATTTGTTTGGCACATTACGCTTTTAGAATAATTTTAGTTGGACTTATTTGTATTCGACTAATACACATTATGCATATTATTTTTTGGGCTAATAATCATTTGTTATATTGGTCACTAACCATAATTTCAGTTTTCTTTTATTTTGTTACGGGCGCATTGAATCTGCAAAATGAACAACAAAATATTAGGTTACGTTAGAATGGGTTAGGTTATATGTTAGTATGATATCCAGGCGCAAAGCGCCTAAACAACGCAGAATAGGACCTTCGTCGACCTCGCCTTTGTTCCTAAATACATATAAACACAAAACTAACCTTTTCACGTAGTGCATCAGGCTTTTGACTGTGGTTTTTTATACGTTTGGAATTGATTTCATGATTGTGTTCATCATTTACTCTGGTTATAATTCGAGGGTAGCACTTGTAATTTTAGTCGCAATGATATTTCTTTAGGACAGTACTTTTATGCCTATTGTAATGATGCCAAGTGATTATTATGACTCTTTGTATTTATGCTATCTGATGGTAGTTTTTGTGATGATTATGCTTTCTATGTTTAAGCTTTTTTGATTTTATGCCTAAAATGTTATGCTATAAGATGATTATGCGTAACACAAATTCGGCTAAAAAAAATATGCGTAACACTATTATGAATTATGACAAATAATTTAATGCGCTCCAACAGAGAAGCGTATACATGTTCACACCGCAGGCGGGCGGCGTCTCTATCATACAGTAGCGCGGGCCCGCGTTTCTGCCGCGCTGGACACGCGTTGCTGCCGCGGCGCGGCAGGCCCGCGCTATACTGTATGATAGAGATAGTGATTGTTGTTGGTAGTGAGAGAGATATCAATCGCCCGACTTTCGCCGCGCCCGACCCGCGCTACTTCCGACCCGCGGCCGCGCTGCCCGAGTTGTAACTTAGCGCCGTGGGCCCACGTTCGGACCGCGTTCGATGTGTGTTTGAAGTGTAGTTTCAATGTTTTACAACTTGCGCGGACCCGCGCCCGACCCGCGTTCGCGCTGCAACCGCGACCGGTGTGTGGAGGGCTTCAGGGAGGCGACTGTCCGAGAGGAATGGCGGCGTGTTGTGAAACAAGCTACCGACACCTGGAATGATGACCAAGACTACTCTGTCACGAGTGAAACGACGACGAAGAAGAAACCTTCCCTGGCAGGTTTCAAAGTCAAAGATTGCTCATCTCAAAACCTATTTATGACTAAGGGTTGATTGTTACAACCGTTGGTAATCGTAAGTTGCTCGCCCTAATGGCCTGTATTCACATTGATTATGATCAGTGCGAGTATACTAACCCACTTCTACTACTAGGTAGTTATTTTAGTGGTGACCTTTTTTATAGTTTCACTATGTTGGCCGATCGGCGTACAAAAAATCTTGCGATGACGTCAAGCCGAAGACATCGAGTGTATTTTTATTTTACTTGTCTTGTAATATAACATCAGTTATAAGAGAAAAGAAAAAAATAATAAAGCCTCCCTAACGCGTTAGAAAAGGGAACTGATTGAAAAATCGTCAAATCGAGTTAAGCTGCGGGACCTCAATTAGTAAAAGCGATTGGTCCGGCCAACTGCGAACGCTTTTATTTTTATTTCCCCGTTCAATTAACTAATATGAACAAGATTTCGAATTTGTCTTTCCCCGATGGAAGTGTACATCATGAAGTCAGATTACAAATCAATAAGTGTTGGATGATTTACTTTATTCGTCTCAATAATTAATTGCCATTCGAATGGAAGGTATTCAAGAGTGCAAAAACAACAAACCTTTTTTTTAATGATATTTCGCAAATACATAACATACTCACAACCTCTTTGATAGCGTAGTAATGGTTACTGTAAGTACCTCAGTCTTCCCATTATCACACATTAGATATACTCACTAGTATTTAATGTGTGATAATGGGAAAACTGAGGTACTCACGCAATCCGCTAAGATAATTGCAAGCTTAAAATAATTATAATGACAGAAATGTATGGTAAACAGGCAGCGGAAAGCGGGAATGCTGAAGACTTTATGCGTCTTTACCTGAGCGAGCCTTCCCGGCTAGCAGTGAGAGACGTTCGCGGGCGCACGGTGGCGCACCAAGCGGCCGCCCGCAACAATAACAACATACTGCACATCATCAACAACTATGGAGGAGGTAAGTGTTGTACTGTACTCTTCCCAGTTGGTGGTGAAGGAAGATCGCGGGCGCACGGTGGCGCACCAAGCGGCCGCCCGCAACAATAACAACATACTGCATATCATCAACAACTATGGAGGAGGTAAGTGTTGTACTGTACTCTTCCCACCTGTTGGTGAAGGAAGATCGCGGGCGCCTGGTGGCGCACTAAACGGCCGCCCGCAACAATAACAACATACTGCACATCATCAACAACTATGGAGGAGGTAAGTGTTGTACTGTACTCTTCCCACCTGTTGGTGAAGGAAGATCGCGGGCGCCTGGTGGCGCACTAAACGGCCGCCCGCAACAATAACAACATACTGCACATCATCAACAACTATGGAGAAGGTAAGTGTTGTACTGTACTCTCCCCAGCTGGTGGTGAAGGGAGATCGCGGGCGCACGGTGGCGCACCAAGCGGCCGCCCGCAACAATAACAACATACTGCACATCATCAACAACTATGGGCGAGGTTAGTGTTGTGAGGCGCCATGCTTGTGAGAGAGATCAGAACGCAGCATCTTGCTCCCACCTAAGGTGCATCGGTGCCACTGCCACTTTTAGTCTTAGGGTAGGTTGCACCAAACCATCTGTAATCGTAAGCGGTGTTTGTTAAAATTTGAATGCAATGAAAGTTTGACAAGTTTCAGTTTCAGTTTCAGTTTTTGGAATGACAGCTGCCGACGTCAAATGTAATCGTTGGTTAGTGCACCCCGCCCCTATCCATCGGTCATGTCGCGGTCATTGAGCAAAGCACATATCAATGCCTTGGTCTATCAAAGCTTTGATAAAATGACCTCGCAATCTGAACCCATTACAATACAATTGATTCTCTGCGACGGCGAGGATTTCACCCTCACGTAAATGAGAAGAGAGAGAGACAATGAGATGTTGATGAAGTCAATCTGTTCCAGACTTGAACGCGCTGGACAACAATGGGAACACGCCATTGCACGTGGCCGTTGAGAACGAGGCATTAGACGCCATCGACTTCTTACTTCAGCAGTAAGTAATATACCAATTCACACTCGAGTATTTCTTTTAAAAAAATGCAACTTTTATGTCATTTCTACTCAGAATTACGATCTCTTTCCATCCCAATAAGAGAAAAAAAGTATCAAAAAGTTCCATACATTTATGAACTTTCCTATTGTGTTATGTATGGTACAAAGTATAGTATCGACATGCACGCGGCAACCGCAACCAAATGGTGCGGTTGCGTCGGTCTAAATTGTACGAAAGCTGACCTTTCTAAATACATTTTAAGTTGGTCGACTATTACTCGGTAAGTAGTTCTGCCTACTTAGCCTAGATAGTTTTCCTTTTAAATTCATCATAATATACTTATTTATACTACTGCCACGTTTTTTTTTTCACATCCCCAGTAGTAGCCATTTAGCCGGCAGACGGGGGGACACTTGAGTCGAACAAAAATTTGGGCTTCAAAACAAACGCAAACGGATCACCGAGTTGAAAAAAAGCTTAAAAAACCCATACTATTTTTGAACAAGCTATCCAACGATACCCACTGGGCATCGTTGGATAGCTTGTTCGAAAGTTCCGCGTGGGTTTATCGACAAAAAAATACACCACCTCTTTAGGTATAAGAGAGGTAGGTCATCATCGTAAATTTAAGAGGTGTCATGTCGGTGGAGTGTTTTCCATTTATCCCTGTCGTACACCAGCCCATTGATTTGCTGATACAACACGACACCAACGTTTTCCATTATTTGGTCCATATAACTGCGCCCTGGTCTTCCCCTGCCAATGATTGGTCATTAGATACGGCATGACAACTTATTTAAAACCATCATGGAAGAAAAGATAGAAGGAAGATAGGTGGGCACCCTAAATTTTTTTTTCCGGTTTATTCTCTATAGTTTTCTCGGCGTGATTGATTGATATATCTATGCCAAATTAGTTTCCTAGTAGTAGGTAGTAGGTAAGGGTTACTGAGCTAAGCCGCAGAAGGACAGACGGACAGATGGACATGGCGAAACTATTAGGGTTCCTTGTTGACTACGGAACCGTAAAAATGAAACAGACCTACAGATTTTTACAGTTTTAGCCGTATTATTCAGGCATCTAACAAGTTTTACATGACAGATTTCACGGGTTAAATTAATATACACCTCTCTGACGTCAACCACCTATCATTGTTTATCTGAATATTACTTTACTAATTAATCCAATTATTGTCAGTCCCGTTCGCAATGTTATCCATGGTTTTAATTATATTCTGTTAGTTATAAGTACTGGAAATTTTCTTTTGCTTTATTAATATTTTACTTTTTCTACCTTCACTTTACCAACTTACTAGTTACCTGTCATTTTCGAACAACTATGTAAATAATTTCAATAGGAAAGTTCGTATTTTTCGTGAATTACTTTACTAATTTATACATTTTATATCCTTCATTACCTGTGGGTCAGATCGATAAATGGTATCGGCTAAAATGGCTCGTTTTACGCACTTGTACAATCTAGGTACCTTATTGCGTCGTATTACCCCTAATTGTGTCCTAATTGTCACCAGGCAGGTGCAAACGGACATCAGAAACGTCAAATGTCAGGCCCCAATACACCTGGCTACCGAGCTGAATAAGGTAAGTATATAGTGGACGAAGGAACCAATTCCATTCATGTTCAAACGCGCTTAATCCCTTTTAGTCCAAAGCGTGTAAGGACCACGGAACTGAAAGGGTGGAAGTAAAAGATTTTCGTATAGGGATACAACGTTTTTGTGGTGAAGTGGAGGCCAGGATTATAATATGGGATGCTCAAGGTCAAGGCGTATTAGGCTTTGCTCACACTTTATTTGGCTTGTAGCTAATAATTAGACCAGACAGTTTGATTAAGAAACGTGAGTTTGTCTGCTTGGTATAATAGTGGTACGATTTTGGCTAGCAAACGCTTGCACGCTCGCCAAGCATTTCGGAATGAAGGTCGGCAATCATTAGGTAATTACATGAATAATCACCAGAAGGCGTAGCACGGTTGCCATTTTATCACTTATCGTTGTGGATAAGAGATCCGTCACTCTCGCACACGCATACTTGTCAGAACGTGACGGACGTCTCATCCACAGCGATAAGTGATAAAATGGCAACCATGTTACGCCTTCAGAATACAATTTTAAACATTATAGCATGAAAACAAAATTGGTATAGAGACGTCAAAATCTCTACAAAAATTTGTATCTATTTATTGGAAATCGCCCAAACGTAGATTCGAGGCTAGCGATAGATTTCTTATGTTTCAAACGTCGTCACGTCACTGTGACGCACTGTGTACGCCAATGTTACACTACGTTTTTTTAATTATCTAATTTTGTCAAACATATTTTTATAATAGTTTTACACAGAATTAATTCTTCTCTATCATCAACCGAAGCAGCCAGACTGCTTTTTACTGTCTCATCTTTTTTGTACGTTCGTGTGAATGGAGCCTATGCTTCCCTTATTAAAAATGTAACAGAAAAGTCTCCGTTTAGAGAGCGAGGGGTGGGGATATTGTAAGGACTACAATACCCCCAATATTGTAGTCCTTCATATGATAAAGCGGAATTGCACAGAGCACACGCATGAGGTGCGATATTTTAAGAATCACGGATTCAAGAATATAAGGGACCTGTTCATGTAAGTTTGTCTTTATTATGTAGAGGATTACTAAATGGGTTTTTTGGTTAAATTATTCGAGCGTTTCAAACGCCTCACTTTCGTAGACATATTTTTGAAGAATCGGGCGTAGATTTTGATGCCGTTTTCGGATATTTGTGATATTTGTTGTAAACTTAGATACCTAACCAGAAGCGAAATCGAAATCTGCAGCCACTTGTACAAAAATGTGACCACGAAAGTGATTCGGAACAAACGCTCGAATAATGACCCAAATATACCTTAGGATTTAGTTAAGGTAGTATTAGGTAGGCCAGTATTAATGAAACTATCACACGCGGTTCTGTTGTGCGTAGAGTTGTTATTGCTGTAAAATGTGGTAGTCAAACTGACGTTTTCTGTCATCAAGTCATCATGAGCGCGTATAAATCACTGTGCGACCACGATCAGCGAGTACCGCCACTAGCGAACTAAATTCAGACGGAGACCTATTAATAAACTATTATTAATTTTATTGATAAACGTCTGTTCAGATTGCCTCGTCTATTTGCGATTTCCTTTCATTATCCCCAGTAAAGTTGAAATCGGGGAGATTGGCAAAGCAAGTGTAGAGAGAACACTAATCGTTTCAGTAACGAACAACTAAAACTGACACGACTCTATATTCCATTAGTGCCAGTGTTAAAAAGAGATTCATTTGCTAATAGTGACAATGTTCGTTGACCTGAATATTGTTATATTTAAGAGATGAATTTATACACAAAAATTTTGTGTGTCAATAAAGTGCTTAAAACAAAATTCGTCCTCCCTGTGATCAATAGTTTAGACCTTACATACATATAAATAGTGCTTTATCGCATAGAAATATATAAGACTAGTGAGGCTACAAACCTTAATATTTGGTTGAAGACTTCGAGCCCTTCCCTTTAACGTGAACCTATGGGTCGCGCGGGAGCAGGGTTTGGACAATTACGGATCGCCGGCGTCGCGCAGGAGGCAAAGCCCGCGCCTGCACGTTGCCCGCGTCCGGTCTACCTATAAATTCGTGTATCTATCCTGTTCCCGGCAGTACAAGAAACTATAAGTAACAAGCTATGCAAGTTTTTTACTCGTACGGTTGTCCATTTTCGTGCAGGTTACGGTGCTCCAGACGTTCGCAAAATACAAGAGCCAGTTTAACGTGGATCTAGGCGGGGAACACGGACGTACGGCGCTCCACTTCGCCGCCATACACGACCATGACCTGTGCGCAAGAGTTCTGGTAACTTACTTCTTTTACTTTATATTTCATTATCATCGTCATCGCATCAGCGGAAAGACGTGCACTGCTGGACATAAGCTACGTTATATTTTAGTTTTAATTTATTCGACAAATTTGTATATTTATAGTAAAACCGCAATATCAACTCAATTCGGGTCTTACGAATTCAGACACACCTCCTACGGATTTAATAAATCCCCCTAATAATCCTACTCAATATTATTAAAAGTGAAAGTTTGGATATTTACATTTTCGATACTAAATCATACAAAACTGCTGAACATTTTTTTACGAAACTTTCCAGTGATGTAGCTTAGATATTAAAATATAGCGTACAATACTATTATAATCTCCACAGATCACCGATCTTGGTGCGATCTGCAAACGACCCTGCAACAACGGATACTACCCTATCCACGAAGCTGCCAAGAACGCTTCCTCGCGAACTATGGAGGTGTTCCTCCAATGGGGCGAGTCCCTAGGCTGTACCCGGGAACAGATGATCTCCTTGTACGACAATGAGGGCAATGTCCCTCTGCACTCAGCGGTTCACGGGGGAGACATTAAGGCGGTGGAGCTGTGCTTGCGCTCGGGGGCGAAGATCTCTACGCAGCAGCATGATCTATCGACGCCGGTGCATTTGGCTTGTGCGCAGGTTTGTGAATGTTTCTTGTCTTAGCAAAATGCGCTTGCGAATTTTCTTCTCTGAGTTCTCGCATAGAATGGTAGTCTTTTATAATTGTCGCACTACGGATCCTCCATAAACGCGTCCTGGCAATCATACGGTATTTCCCACGTCGAGCAACTTTAGCCAGAGTCATCTTTAACCGTTCAGGGTGACCTTAATTTTAATTTTATTTATGATGAATGTATTGACATTAACTGCAAAGGGCATTGGGTAACCTTGTATGAGAAAAAATGTCATTTAATTTTTGCAGCGGCCACGGATGTTTGTTTAAAAATCTTTTAGAGGACCTCTTAATACGCATACATATATAAAGATAAACGCGTTAAACAATATCGGAGCCGAGATGTTTTAGTTTGGTTTATAACTTTACGTCACACCTCGCCACAATGCTAGTTTTACTGCACGCTGCGCGTACGGGAAAACTCGCATTGTGGCCAGATGAAGACGTTAAATTTTTTACGCAACACGGGCGGTAATTCGTAAAGCCCCAGAGCGCATATTTATGGCCCTCACCTCCAGTTCGGGCCACAAACACCTGCGATCTGGGGCATTCACGAATTCACCGCCCTAGTTACGTAATGTACTATTTCAATATGATCTGCGGAAATATGTATTGCAAATATCTCGGCTCCGATGCATTTTAGAGTATTACATTTCGTAACAAAATATGTTTGTTTAAAAAAGATCTATCATAATATACCAATTTAACGAGTGGCCACTCATTTAAAAAATATGACAACACATTTACCCAAACCCCTTTAACAAATCATTTAACATACTGACAGATTTTATACATATTCATTTTCCCATGAAACAACTACGGTTAAATAATAAATTGAACATTCCATGGGCAACTGACGAACTCTTTGTATATAATATGCAAAAGCACACAGATCTACACGAAATAAGACAATATCCACACGACCGTCTTATGTCGGATCTGATAAAGTCCGGGACGCTAAGAGCTCAACAGTCGTACAATGAGAATAGGCCGCAAGGAAAGTAAAAATCCTTCCAAGGAAATATGGCGTGTGATAACACCCGCCGTGTGATCCTATCTCGTCATTGATAAATGACGGGATCAAGTATCTCGATGTTGATCTTTAAGTGACAGTAACTTAGTCATTTATATACTTTTGCCTAGACATTAAATTAATTGAAACTATATTTGGATCTAACTTGACATTTTATTACAATTCATATTCTTTTTCACGATCATAATATAAATTGAGCTAGCTTTAATTTATATTGTAATTGTTTTTTGTGCAATAAAGAAATCTAAATCTAACGCAACTCCAGTGGCCTTGAAAAATTATAACTTGTAGCTTTGTGAAATTATGCATTACTAGTAATTTAGTATGGTAATGTGTGTAGACAGGAGGTTCCATTGTGTGTGATGCTAGTGATGGGACCCAGATACATACTTGACCACCGACAAGGTAAGATGTGAAATGCAAGTGGACAATTAACCTATTTTAAGACAACTTAGCTGTGTACCCTATACAGACCCTAAACGAAAATAAAAATCATCACGGATATGTTAATCTCTACGTCACTGATCGAGACTTCCGTATAAATAAATGAGATACGTACTAAGAATCATCCTTAGCTTGAATAAAAAAATAATGCAAATAAGCCAAAAGGGTACTTTTACATCTTAATCTCCGATTCATGATTAAATAGAGTAATCATACATTTATAGATTCTAGAATACAGATTAATAAAACTAAACGGAAAGTAATTAAGTAAATGAAACTAAAATTTAGAAACTATAAAAATAAATGTTCATGTAAAGAAAACTTAGACATTTATAAGGTTTGTCAGAAATAAAGAAAAGCATATGACATTATTTTAATATTCGCAGAGAAATGTAAGGTCACCGAGCGCCCAGTACTTCCAATTGTATTCTAGTGTTCTCTGACATGTAGGTATATGTATATACTCGTAGTTTCATGTTTGAGACCATAAATGATCTCTAATATTCTTCAAAGTCTAATATTCTAAGATATATACGGTCTCAAAGCTCTCATAACAACAATAGTGCAGCAGATCAAAATAAATGTGACCGGGATTTTTATATCAGATCTTTTCCCAGGGTGCTCTAGAAATAGTCAAGCTGATGTTCACGATGCAGCCGAAAGAAAAACTGGCCTGTCTCACCTCCTGCGACGTTCAACGGATGACTCCCCTCCACTGCGCGGCCATGTTTGACCATCCTGACATCGTGGACTATCTCGTGCATGAGGGCTCTGATATAAATCCCCTGGATAAGGAGAGAAGGTCGCCATTGCTGCTGGCTGCGTCGAGGGCTGGGTGGAGGACGGTGCATACGTTGGTAAGTGTCTATGTTCTGGCATTAACATTTGAGTTCAAGAAGTTTTCAGCCTTGTGAGTGCATACCAAATTACCAAAGAATAAGGGTGTAGACACCAAATAAAATAACCGAAACTTAATGCTGAATTTGGATCCACCAACAATTTGCAAGATCATTCCGATTATAACGATTCAAGCAAGCATTGCAAGATTCCACCCGAAAAAACATAGTTACAAAGTTAATTAGTTACATTATATATGTACGTACATTGCAAGTTTATAGAAAGCTTATAAATATATGCCTATTAATTCGTTATCGAACGAATATATCTCCATTGTACGAATATATCTCAATATATCTCGAATTTATCGAACATTGGTACAAATTATTCCATAACAATAAATATCTCTGTGAAATTGAATTTGTTCTGGCAGATTCGACTCGGAGCCGATATTCGTCTGAAAGACATCAACTCCCGCAACGTACTCCATCTAGTAGTCATGAACGGGGGAAGACTGGAGGACTTTGCTGCCAACTGCAAGGTTAGTCTATGGTCCTTAGGTCCTCATTTCTGGGGGCTGCGGAAGTACCCTGTGACTGGGAGCATACTTTTTTTATACCACGTCGGTGGCAAACACGCTTACGGCCCATCTGATGGTAAGTTACCACCGTAGCCATGGTACCGTAGCTTGCAACTCCAGGGGTGTTACAGGCGCGTTGAACACCCTTTAGGTATTTACACACTCCTTACGGGAATGCTTGTTTGTTTACTTATTTTTTTTTGTATTTGGTAGCGGCGAAAGCTACTTCAATAGTCCAGCAAAACATACTATACAATGTGTACATTGGAAGGATGCCAAAGCGTGCAAGTTTCCTCGATTTTCATTTGTTTGATAACTTCAGGCGAAGCAGATAATATATGCACTTCTAATGGCCGAATTTTATCTATAAGATTTTTAAGAAATATTCTTATCTATTCAGACTGAAGAAATATTACGTCAAAATATTTTAATTTCGAAGATCTCCACTATTTGGAACACATACTAAACTTTACTGAACTATACTGGAACGCCCTGAACCGAAACTACAGATATATAAAAATTAACCATACTACCGAGCAATAAAAATGTATAATAAAATTCCCAACCAGATAAAATATGTACCAACTGACATATCCTTCGTACACAGTCTAAAATCTGAACTGATACAAAAATGTTACTATTCCACAGCTGATTTTTTGGAAAATTCATGTTTATAATGTGTTTGCCGCCATATATTTTTTTATAAATATCAATAGGTGCCTACCTATAGGTATTAGTTCAAAATCAAATATTTGTACTCGTACATAGTATAAGTTACCTGATTGTTGCTACACCATTCCAGGGTCCATGCACTCCACGTATCTTAGGTGTACTTGGTTGCAAATAAATCTAATCTTATCTCATATTGATTACTTAAATATTTTTTGCAAGGACCGTTGTGAGAAGAGTCTAGCGGAACTCCTGAATGAAAAAGACATGACGGGTTGCTCACCTCTTCATTACGCGAGTCGTGAAGGGCACATCAGGTCTCTAGAGAACTTGATCCGACTTGGAGCCTGTATCAACTTGAAGAACAACAACAATGAGAGCCCGTTGCATTTTGCTGCCAGGTAAGATCACTCCGTGACGTAACTGTTCTCTCATGGAAATATTTCCCTAGATTTCCTACAATCAGTTTCAGCTATCCAATTCCAATTATTGATGTAGGCACTTATTAACACTTTAAACTCTATAAAAGCCACTGTCAGGAAAAGTCCTCCAAAGTCCCAGAAGCGTGGCGTCCATGGAACTCAGTCCCCACCGGCTCCCCCATTTTAAGATAATTGAGTACAATAACGTTACAACTCCTGAAGAAAACTCTCCCAAAGATCCGGCTTGTCTACTCGTTAGACAGGTTACTTTACTAAACAAATTCACAAGTCACTCAAAGACCATCTTGGCAAAAGCTATACGAGGGATGAAAAAAAAAACAAACCAAGCATTGCTTACCTCTTATCTCACATGGGAAAAATATTTAGCGCCCCAAAGCAAAGGATACTTCCAAAACAATCTCAGTACTAGCCACAACATCGTAGCCAGTATAGTCTTCTGTCTCAACAAACCAACCAACGACGCCTTTAAAACAACTGGCTATACGCAGCATCCTGTCTAAAATGTCTACCATCCTCTCCAGATACGGTCGCTATCACACTGCCTGCCAACTCCTGGACTCTGACAAAGGCACATTCATTATCAACGAGAGTGACGGAGAAGGTCTGACCCCACTCCACATTGCGTCTAGAGAAGGCCATACAAGAGTTGTTCAACTGCTGTTGAACCGAGGCGCGCTTTTGCACAGGTATGTGTAACCCATATATTGAAGTTACCCAGTCTCTGGGGCTTTATAACCAATATGTAAGACGCTGAATATGTCATAATGTAGGCAAGTACTTCAAAACAGCGATGTTCTCAAAAAGTGTTCTTGGGATGGCATCAGGAATCTTCAATAAGTTGCCAAGAAAATTTTAATGCTGAAGATCTGATGTTGTTCAAAAAGATACTGTTAGCCCTGCTAGCGGAAAATGCATATTGTTACATTGACGAATTTAGAAAAGACGAGTTTTAAACTCGCATTAATTATGTTATTTATTATGTACGATGCTTAAAATTGTGATATAACATTAATTAAAGCCTACTCGTACACCTTCGGGTAAGACATATTGATACCAAGCTGCATTTTATAACATCTGTATAGGTACTCTATGTTCAGCAAATAAATACTTTGACTGTGACTTTCAAACTTACAATGTAGGTCTAAGATATTTTGATCGCGTTAGGACATCACAACTATCACGACATCGAAACGATATGTACCAAATGGAGCGACCACACTGCTGTTCAAAATACGCTGACATACCGCAAACACAGCATAATGTAGGAAAAGGAAGCAGACGTACCAACTACTCTTCAACACGTTTACGCAGCGTTACGCACCGCCGCAGCGTGGTCGCTCCCTTACACGCACAAAACATTATAACGTAATCAACTTCAGGCCCAAGACGGCTGCCATTTTATCACTTAGGGCATTGGCCCTAAGTGAGTGCATTGGCACACAGCGTTTTTTAAACGCACCGTCGACGCGCATTTGTATCGAATAACGTGTAAGTCACGGTGTAAATCAACACAAATACGCGTGGCGGGCGTGCATATAGGCCCTTATCGTTGCGGATCACTCTTGCACTCGCATACTTGTCACAACGTGACGGATATCTTATCCACAGCGATAAATGATAAAATGCAGACATGCTACGCCTTCCGAACATATTACCTTACTTTTACCACAGGGATCACAACGGGAGGAATCCACTTCACCTGGCGGCCATGAGTGGTTACACGCAGACCATCGAGCTGTTACACTCCGTGCATTCTCATTTGCTGGACCAAGTCGATAAGGATGGGGTAAGACCGCGACCTTGGCGAAAAAAGGCAGGATTTGATCTATTATTTATGTTCGTTAATATAAAGGCCGGGAAATAAGGGATTGCCTGCCATGTGTTATCTTGACGGATAATATGTAGTTCAAGGCATGCAAACTCTAGTTCCGGCCGAGATATATGTGGTTCTTGAATCAAACATGCAATTAAATTAACAAAAATCTTGGCCCCATATCATGGTCGGCCGTATGACGCCATAAGTGACAAGATAGAGCGCTCGTCTCGTTCTATCGAGCGGTGACAGCCAGTGACGGACGCTCTATCATGTCACTTATCGTGTGATAAGGCTGACCATGATACGGGATCTGCAGTCCTCTCGTTGCACCTTTAACGTGATCCTTTGCATAAGGAACGTTACGTCAATATTCCATTGCATGTTTGATAAACATTATCTTACAAGTAGATGTACAACTATTTCGATCATATAACCAGATTGTGGTAACCTTAGCTAAATCTTCACGAAATAACTTTCAGAACACGCCCCTCCACCTAGCGACTATGGAAAACAAGCCCAACTCCATCGCCCTCCTGTTATCTATGGGCTGCCGCCTCTGCTACAACAACATGGACATGAGTGCTATAGACTACGCGATTTACTACAAGTTCCCGGAGGCGGCGTTGGCTATGGTCACACACGAACAGAGGTATAGCGTCATTATGGGTAGACCGCTTCGTAACCTGTGCGGCGCGCGGGTGCGGGGGTAGAACGCTAAAGGGGCGCGGGGGACGTGTGGTAGGCAAATCCCGGCGCCCGCACGCGGTCTACATATAACCACAATGATCAGAATATGTATAGTCAAGGAAATTTAATGTTTAGCACTTTTGTACGTAAACGCCTTTCAAATAGAGTTGACATGTGCCAACCCTTCATTTTCCTCGTCCACGGTGTCAGAAATAGCTGAGTAACGAGCTATTTTTATACCTTTATTATTAACAGCCTCATGTGTCCTGCTGGGCAATGGGCTCCCTCGTATTCTTTCACAAATCCCTGTCCTGAGCAGCCTACCACGGGTCTTGGTCAAAGCCGTCAAGCTTGTCTCGCCATCTCCTACGAGGTCTACCGCGACGCTGTATTCGGTTCTGTGGGAGCCATTTGGTGGTAATTGTAGCCCAACGCTTCTGGCATGCGGCAGACGTGCCCAGCTCAGTCCCATTTAAGTTTGGGGGCTGTGTGAGCTACGTCAGCTATCTGAGTTTTGGAACGGAGTATTGTATTTTTAATGAGATCCCTACTCTGGCAAACCTTGAGAGCAGATTTCTGAACTTTTGTCAAAGACCAAGATTTTTCTCCATCCACGTTACTCATCTAGGGCGGTAAAACAAGGAATGTCTCAAATCGCAGGTATTTGACTGAGCCCTTTGCAAGGGCGATTAATATGCGATCTGAGGTTTTCTTTGCTACTTGTTGTGGTAAGTAGGTACAAAGTTTTACGTCTCACCCTAGCCATGATGTTATATTTTCCGCACGTGTTTGTAATTGTCACTTTATGGCCAGGTTGAATATTCACATGTCACAGAACACTGAGTAGTCTGGAGAGCGAAATTAGCCAATCATGGAGCTAAATATCGCTACGAACATTATTACGATCAGCCTAGCGAACGCTCCAATAAATGTTGTGTGGGATTGGGCTGAAAGGGAAGGCGCTGGAACAATAAGAATTATTTTTTGTAAATTTGTTTTTTTTTGTTTAAGTGTTATTGTTTTTTTTTGCTTTTTTTGTGTATTTTTTTTTGTTTTTGTGTATTTTATTTTAGTTTACAATAACAATTGCTTGGATTGGCCAAAAGTTGCCCAACTTTCCTTAGAATGCTTGCTAGAATGCTTGCTAGAATGCTCGCTAGAATGCAAAAAACACTCCTGTTTATTTTCTAGAAGTAGCAAGAATGTTCATTACAAGTGAATGCTCATGTAATTATATCGGCATCTTAAAGAAAACTGATTGAGTTCTTGAATTGAAAAAGGACACAAAAGAAATACAATATGCTTATCACGACCCTGTGTCCTGTGAGCTAGGAAACTCTGTGTTACTGGACCCAGTTTCTTATCAAAGTTTTTACACAAGTATATTATAAGTTGTACAGAGCATCCGTATCTTAAATTAAATCTACTTTACTTATTTTAATATCCTTTACAATTTTAGATTAGCATTTTGTTACTTCAACTTCAGTGTGGAGTAGTCTATAATACGTAATTCTGAACAGAGCCCCCGAAGTGATGTCGCTGAGGTCCGACCGTCACCCATGTGTCACCCTCGCCCTGATAGCCTACATGCCTCGCGTCTTCGAAGCGGTGCAGGACAAGTGCATCACCAAGGCCAACTGTAAGAAAGACTCTAAGAGCTTCTACGTAAGTCTCATTTTACATTGCTCTAAATTATGTTTAAGCCTTTTTTAATTTTACTAGCTTGCTAGCGCCACTGGCTCATTCATGCTATGGAGGGTTTTTTGAAAATGTTGTAAGACCTTGTGAACTGTATCGGAGCAAATAAATAATTCTGATTCTGATTAAAGCCTCTTAACATGTAACCTTTATTTCTTTGACATAAAGCGCCACGTCGAGGACTAGGACGTTTACCTTAAGTGGTGTATTGTAGGTTTATATATCATTTTTTAAATGGTTTGCAGCATTATTACTCAAACAGATATGTAATTTATTAAGCCCGTCGTGAGTAGATTCAAAGTAAAAAATTCAATACAATTATGTTAAATCCAGATTGTTTAGTGAATGCACGCTTCACCATAATTTCCAAGCGAATTAAGGGTATTTTCCACTGTAGATCAAGTACAACTTCGAGGCCCTATGCCCAGTTCTAACAGACGACGAGACCAAGAAACAGGAGGCCGTGCAAAAGTCCCAGACAGTACCCCTACCAGCGTTGAACGTAAGTCATTAATATTACTACACAATAATACTACTATCTTTCTCACAGATTAAGTATTCCTTTCGAAACTACCAACACTCCAAGGAAGAGGTACAGGCGCTGAAAGTCGCGCTGAATGATCCGAAGTATAGACCTGAACCGTTATCTGTGGTTAACGTGAGTCAAATTCGAGGCTTTGGACGCGAGGATTTTGGAACACTAATGTACATACTTAAACCACTGACTTATCCTCTAGCCGGTTTTATTCATCTCTGTAATACGAATAATAGTTAAAGTAATCCTAGAGGTAACCGGTATTTGACCTCCAGCCTGGCTCAGTTTGGGTTGCACAGGGCGATTCCACAACACTTTGGGAGCTCACATATCGTGAGCCATACGGTTGCCTCTTCGATACTGTAACTACGCGTTATTTGCTCTGAATGAGTTTGTTGAACTCTAAAATCTAACGAAACAAAACACAAACGAAATAAATAGGTCTGGGAATCGGATAGCTCTCTGTTCATTCACACATCGTAATGGCAATACTATGTACTATCGGCAACACAGCTAACTGACCATCCGTGCACTTTATGTGCATTTTAATAAGGTTCTTTAAAAATACACTAACTGTGTTGGCGTTTGTACTCTAAATACAAACTTGTCGCGGTCGTGTTATAGTGAATTCGGCGGAATGCTTTACTTACGCGATGATTAGTTAGGTTACAATAAACGAAGCTCGAGGCCGAGCAGAGGGGTAAACATGTAAATTTTCTGTCGTTTTCTTGTGGTCCCACTGATTAGTCCCATCAACAAAACCACTAGGGAGGTAAGGAAATTATATTTCCTGTGTAGAATTTTAGTACCTCTTATTCGGGGAAAAAATCCTCGTAAAGCGTGCATCGGAGTTCCATTTGGTCACCCGAGAGTTTCGACGGAGCCCCGCTCAGCGGTGCTCATATTTTTAGGCCTTTTGGAGATCTGAAGCTGCCTAACAAATCTCATCTACCAAGTGTTTCGAACGTAATAATAATACATACTTATTCAAATAAATAACAGATCAACCATTTAAAAAAAGTTATAGAGGGAGTAGAGAAATTGCAGGGGAACATCAAGAAACCATTCCCCTCGTGGTTCCACTGGTGGGACAAATCAGTGGGAGTGTGACAAAACTAAGCTAGCGAGCGCTAGGACAATTCAAGTGTCACTTTGCTGTAAGAAAAATGACATTTGGATCTACCCAACGCATGTGCAATGCGTTACTTAATCCACCAGCGGACCCCATTTTACCGACTCGACGTTGTCACGAGACGATGACAATAATATATCGTGTTGTGTGACAAGTCAAAACGATAGTCTCTGCACGGTTAGCACAAGACGGTGCGCGAGCTCTCCCGAGCGCTCTCGCACTTTCCGTCTCGTTTTCTAATAAGAGAGAGACGGATAGTGCGAGAGAGCCCGAATGAGCTCGCGCGCCTCTTGAGCTAACTGTGCTGGTTAGAAATATTACTTATCGACCCTGAAATGTAGGGTGGTTTATCAATTGTCATCTTCCTAAGTCGCATGACGTACATTAGTGTTACTAATTCTTATGCTTGTGTGTATTTTATTAATGCCATGAACTGGGGACATTAGTTTTAACAATTTAAGCACTGGTCATTACTTAAATTATGATTATATTTCAATATTTTTTTAAACTGCTTTTTACTTGTTTTTTTTTATATTTATTTGGTTTTTGTTTATTATTTTCTTGTAAATATTTATACCTAAGCACGGTACTTTTTTAGCATGCCACCTACTCATCTATTGGACTCGGGACCAGTCTGAAAACCAGCGGTGGGCCTCGCCCAGTACATACTGAGACTAGGACTCATTGTCCACTAATTATTATATTTTTGCTTTTGTTTGTATTAAGTTCGTATGTTTCTATTTTCTTTTACTTGTAATTGTTTTGTATTTTTTTTTCTTTGTGGGGCAATAATTACTTTTCTGATTCTAATTCTATGGTTATTTCGTTCACTTTATTAAAGTGCATATTTTGATGTACTCAGTTCATGGCACTACACAAGTCAACGCTTCCTGGCACGCGATTTGGTTATGTGTAAGTTGTTCACAAACTTACGTGTTTTACTATAAGTAACCGTTCACAAAGTGCGTGTAAATTGTAAATACAATTGTCACAGTGTTGATATAGATATTTGTTGTGTAATATATGTACGGTAAAGGAGAAACACATATCTTTTAACCCTTATTGTCGAACTGTAAAAGCAATAAGTATCTGTCAAGAAATTTCATTTTTGGTAAAAGCTTTTATTACCGACTGTACTTTTCTGTATCCATCATCATCATTGAGACTATTCCAATGAGCCCAAACTCGGGGTTACGTCAGTTAAGTACTGAATTCCCATGGCCACCTTCTGTCTCCATCATCAGATCAGCTCGATGGTACCATGATATTGAATTGTCATCCAAACTATACTTATACCCAAAAATTCAGCTCAATCGGTCACCGGGAAGTGGGTCAAATTGATCTCGCAAGATTTGTCCCATACTAACATACATAGGTACTAACAGGGCAAGTTAAATAAAAGCTTGTAAAAAATATATATGGTTCAGTCATCATTGTGCGTGCTCTCACTGGCATAGCTACCGAACGGCTAGGCGGGGCAGTGCCCCCGGCCCCAAAGCAATTTCACCGCCCCCTTTTTTCCCGTGGATGTCGTAAAAGTCGTCTAAGGGAGCAAGGTTAGTGTGTTGTGGGCGATGGGCTAGCAAACTGTCACTGCGATATCACATTTTATCAATCTTTTATATCCACGTAAAAATGGCATTGAACCATAAGTTTCATATGCTCAGCCCACCCCTTTTGCGAAAGGCTTGAATCTATGTATGTATTATTATGTTATTTAATTTAATTGGCAAACTCTATAACCAGTTTAGCCCCAGATTTTGTTTGCCCCAGGGCGGTTGGTAACCTACGTCAATGGCGGCTGTATGTGTGTGTGCGCCTGTAACTGCCGCTGTGTGCGTGCGCGTGTAAAAATGGCAGGGGCACACAAATCAAACATGCAAAGTGCACGAAGACATAGGTCTGATGTCTGATCCGATCAGCATCAGGAGTAGCTAGGCAAAATATTACGCTAAATGACCTACACAGATCCCTATTCCCTTCATTCCCATTTAGAGTTCGTGTATAGATAATTTTGAGCACTGGAACTGCTTACCCACTTTGGCTGCTGACTGTACTTGAGATTATTTTAGGTGGCCGAATTGCGTTAAAGTAGTGTCCATCCATTCAAACATTAAGTCTACCGACCAAGTTGGAATATTCCAATTTTATGACAATTTGATAAAAAGTCGGCCACTTTAAATAATCTCTACCATCGCACAGTCGCACGAAAGGATGAGTTGAACATTTCTTTACGTGATTCGTTTTTCGTGGTGATTATACTAGTCACATGCGCACTCTTTGTTAATCAGCAGACATGCGCACTCTTTATTCTGTTAAGCCGATTTTTTTTTGCTATTTATACCCATTAAAAGTGGCACTGGAAAAGTTTCATGTGCTCAGCCCACCCCTTTTGGGAAAAGCGTGAATGTAATGGATGTATTACCAATGCTTCACAGTTTATGAGTTTTGACTCATACCTATACCGCCACGCCGCGTACCTATACCGCGACGAACACAACAAAATCAATTTATTTATATCGAAACCGATATTTTTTCAGGCAATGGTGGCCCACGGTCGAGTCGAGCTACTCGCCCATCCGCTAAGCCAGAAATACCTTCAAATGAAATGGCATTCCTACGGGAAGTACTTCCACCTAGCGAACTTACTTTTCTACAGCATATTTCTGGCGTTCGTGACAGTTTATTCCTACCTGCTGATGCTGAACACGGACTCGAGTTTCGATTCGGAAAAATGCTCGGCGAAGAATTCATCCAGTAATAATACGAAGAAAGACAGCCAAGTGGTTACTTGTGAGAATCGGGGCGACTTCCACGCAAGTAAGTGTAACGATTAGAAGAAGTAACTACTTACTAGAAGTGGAAGTACTTTTTATTGTAAGGAACATTAGTGAGGAAGAAAATACTATTGTTGCATTGCTTTTATTACCAGAAGATTACCAGGGACGTCACTGATGCGATTTTTGTAGCACACATCCGCTGATGCGGATTATGGAGCCAAACATGAAAAACTATAAAATAAACAACGTCCATTTTATGATATCACGCAATCATCAAACAATACAATACTTGCGAACAAAATTAAAACGCGTCTGCCCTTGGTCACAGAAACGAAATAAAGTTTTTCTGACTAATGGCGAAAATATCGAAAACGGGCGCGGCTGTAAGCGCCGCGTGGGCTCCTTCTTCTCGGGAATTGCACTCCGTCCGCATCAACTCCGCATCGATTTTTGAGGGTGCGATTGCTGATGATGAAATCTACCCGTTGCAACATCCCTCCATCCAAGTAGTTTTAACAAGAGTCTGAAGTATTCAATATCTAGAGATACCTATCGAGCTCACAATGTTTGTATCACAATGTTGAGTATGAAGCGTTTCGGCTGCCACCATAGCAAGGTCCGTCTTTAACATTTCTTTGGGTATTTATGCTCTTTAATTGTAGTTGCTGCCATTCAAACATTTCATCCTCTCCAAAAACTGGTTCAAATGGCATCGGAAATAAATCTTAGGTCACAAGCCTATTAGGCCTAAAAGTCTTTAACACTTTGGATTTGGCACGGGAAAAACTGAACTAACTCATATCAAACATTATTTCGACCCCCGCTGGGGGTCTACGAGTATTAAACCTTTCCTAATTTTTCACCAGATTTCGAGGTTCTTGTAGCCATGTACACCAGCACCGTCGCCATTTTGATCCACAACGCGCTGTGCCTGGTACTAGGAGCGTATAAGATGAAAGAGCAAAAATGGCACTACATGGTGGATCCGTCGAATCTGGTGTCCTGGGTTCTGTACGTGTGTTCTACGATCATGGTATTGCCGACGGTGATGGGACTTTACAATGAGATGCAGGTTTGGAAGCAACTTCTATATATAAATATATCTTTTTTGTTTCACTTCACTCAAGACTAACCATATGTGCCTACTTAAATCACATTAATATTTTTGCGGCTAAAATGAGATAACACTATTTTGTAAAATATAGTTAGCACATTGAAAATTGTAGTCATACACTTTGTTTCGATATCACAAATTGTTCATATACAGAGAGAAAACTATGTTAATAGGGAATTTTCCTGTGATCGATACAAAAAAATGTTCCTTACATCCAAAACTATTACGATGCGCAAAAAAACGAAATCCGATTTTTAGACGGATTTGACCAGGTTCGATTCCCAGCCGTGTATGATGGTTTTGTGCAAATCTTTGAATGTAGTTAATTTATTTATTCTTAAATCAGTATCTGAACTCCTAAGAGCTAATTTCCTTACCTCTTGTAGTTTTAGATCTTCCCTCACTGCCCCGTTCGAATAGTACAGCCTGTATTTGCACAATTTATAATGGATTGTGTGTGATTGTATTTGTTACATTTCGCAAACTATCCCAAATCCATGATCCGTTATAAGGACTAGGCCGAAAACCAGTGCTGCAGCCGCCATGCTGTAGCACTATGGCATAGCATGCTGTATATTTATTGCAATTTTAATATCGAAATGAATAAATCTAGAATCCTAAATCACTATACTTACCATGATGATGATGACCTTGCTGGCACACGACTTAATAATTATTCTAATCATCGTTAAATTTTTGAATACCGGAGAATCTCTTATTTTACCGAGAAACGTTTCACCGAGTGCAATGTTTCGCCGTATTGTCACTTCGTCTATTTATTTTTTATCTGTAACCGTATTTTTTTTCGATATCTTAGCTAAAATGTACTTTTGTGAAACCCATTACGTCTGTTTTATAAGAATCCTGGCAAGTTTACTGTTTCTGGAATAAAAAGTTTTCGATGAAGTGAAATTCGGTGAAAGGTTTTTCGATAAAAAAAGACCGGGCTGCAATGCGGGAGTGCCG
Source organism: Epinotia demarniana (assembly GCA_945867215.1). Lineage (NCBI taxonomy): Eukaryota > Metazoa > Arthropoda > Insecta > Lepidoptera > Tortricidae > Epinotia > Epinotia demarniana. Next base: position 58,351,339 of record OX244259.1, read on the forward strand.
GCAGAAGTGAAAACTTGAATATTTACAGTAAAAAAAAACAAACCCACAAGCCTCGTCTCGAATCTCTCACCTTACGAATCTTACGGTTGCGTGACCTATCGAAATCTGTGGGAGTTTAACAATTAGGGTAACCCTTGTATTGTGTGCTTATGCACATAACCAATTATCTATTATATCCATTCTATTCCATCACTAGTTGTGCAAGTTATACATTGTACTTTATTTCTTTCAGTTTTCTGCGGCCGCCATAACAGTCTTCTTGTCCTGGTTCGAATTGCTCCTTCTTCTCCAGAGGTTCGATACGGTCGGCATCTACGTGGTCATGTTCCTCGAGATTCTCCAGACCCTCCTCAAGGTCCTGATGGTATTCTCCATCCTGATCATCGCTTTTGGACTCGCCTTCTTCATTTTGCTGTCCAAAGTAAGATATGTTATGTATGCCAGTTAATATGGAACATAAGGCTGGTTTTAGTGTCACGCTGATCGTCGGCGCCGAGCGGTTGGCGCGCTGATGATGTATGATATGCTGACGATCGTCAGCACTCACCGATCAGCATTATTCTAAAACGCTCCCTCAACATTATACATACTAGCCTGTCAGCGCCGATGTTCAGCGTGACACTAAAACCAGCCTTATGTGCCATATTAACTGGTATTTTTATACAAAGGCTGCAAATGGCAATGCAAATGTAGTCGAAGGAAACGTTACACGATATTTTTCTCGTTCGGGACGCCTTGATCAGCAATGGTCGCAACGTGGTTCCCGTCGAGCTGTAGAATTGTGCATATTAAATTGAATTGTGTATAAAAAGCACTGTATATATTTAAGCTCAAGAATGAACGGTGGATATGGAAATGGCCACCATGACCGATTTACATGTCTTTAGGCGTGACACAATTCTACAGACTTATTCACCATGTAAAATCTTGCATTCATGACGTCATGAAAAAATGTGCTTTAAAACTCCAGTTCCATGAGCTCATTCATAAACGGTTTTTTTCACTAGAATGCCGTTATGCTTATTTTATCTAATCTGTCATTTTCACATTGTAATTTGTAAGATGATTAAGTTTCATGATTAGCAGCACTATGGTCCTAAGTAAAGAACATTCTGCTTTTTCTCCAGCTAGGATATGATCTTGTTTACTTGTAAAGTGTATCATACCTGTGCAATATGGATCGTTCTTATCAATTTTAATTGTTTTCACCCCAGTTGTCTTAGAATGCTTAAAGGGGTATTTTTTTGTTTATTCTTAAGGTGGTTCACTTTCTATACAAAACGTTATTTGACATTCGCAGGCTAACGCCAAATCTCAAACAATGATGCGGGGCAATTGCGTAACCTTTCGAACGAGTGGTAGGACAGTTCAACTGTCATTTTCCCATATAAAAGAACATTTGCCCGTTTTGCTGACAGTACTTCCACAGTCGGGCCAATCCGTAAGAGGCTTAACAACGCTTAATTGACTGTGCTCTTAGCGAAACTGTTAAGCTACCAGCGCTTACAGTAAAAAGATTACGCAATCGACCAACGACTTGAGCTATAGAAACATGAACTTAAAAACAATTGACGATCCGGTATTCATAATACAAACTGTCCGCCGAGCGAATATGTTTTCTGCAATGCGACTTTCCATCCTATGCTACGTTGTCTGATCATTTCAGGGCCACCACTTGTCTTTCAACAGCATACCCATGTCTCTAATGAGGACCTTCGCGATGATGCTTGGTGAAATAGATTTCGTTGGGACGTACGTTCAGCCATATTACGAATCGGAGACGGACCGGATTCTGCCGTTTCCGATGCCGACCTTCGTGATCCTGGGGACGTTCATGGTACTGATGCCGATTCTGCTGATGAATTTGCTTATCGGTTTGGCTGTTGGGGACATTGAGAGTGTGAGGAGGAACGCTCAGCTGAAACGGTTGGCTATGCAGGTATGTAAAACGGTTGGTTTCATAAATGTGGGTATATGACTGCCCCTGGGTAACGACCCGGCCCCGCATCGTAGCGGGTGCTCGCGCATCCGCTACGATGCGGTGCCTGGACTTACAATTACAGACCGATCAACAATAAATGAGATATGGCGCCGGCAGCTGCCCTTCCATAGAAAATTTCAATATATACAAATTAAAACGAACACCGCTTACGATTATAGACCGTTTGGTGCCACCTACCGTTAGAGCTTGGCCACTACTTAAGAGGGGAAAACAGAAAATAAGAAATGTCTTTAGTTCAAGTCTAGGTATACTCATACTCATATATATTTATTGCAAAACCATGGTTACATAAGGTGGTAGAAATCTTAAATGTTAAGTACATGGGAACCCTGTAAGGGCGTGGCAATTTCTTATAGCTAAAGTTAAACTATACATGCATCCTTTCCTTAGAGTAAGTACCTTATTTTATAAGCCTTTCATTATTTACATTATTTCGTTTTGTTAATATTGTTTTATTTTATTTTTCTTGGGTATCCTCAAAGAATTCTTGAAGGCTGTAGTAGCTCTTTTTTACTAAAAATTCTCTGAGTATATGCGTGATTTTTTTTTCCGGAGGTTTCCTTCTTCAAAGTATCTGCAAGCTTGTTATATATTTAACAGACATTGTGTTTGGGCTTTTTGGTACAATTTTAATTAAGGGTTAGTTGTCATTGCCAATCATGGTTAGGAAAAAACGAAAGACGGTCAAGGAGCACGTCCAGCCGGGTGGACGTTGTCTATTTAAGGGTAAAAGAGCCACATACAGGCTGATATGGCCCGCAGCTACTCCACACACAATCATTCGCACTATCACAGACAGGTGGATATTCTCTGACATGCTTATTACACGCTATTATAATGTTTTATCTTGTAAATCCCTTTTGACTAGATTTGGTTGACGGTAATCACTTATGTTTGGTTTTTCTCAATTTCGCCAAATAAACTACACATTCGCTACACTCGTAGCCGATCCTGAGGTCTTTCCTCGTCTGTAGTGGAACGCGCCTATTGCGAACTCACCAGCTAAGTTCCTCGCAGTGAAAGTGTTAGAGTTCTTGCAATTCCCACAAATCCACTTCACCAATTAACTTCATTGAAAATTAACATACTCTTTTGTTCTTACTTCCACGTCTTCCAGGTGGTATTACACACTGAGCTGGAACGTAAACTACCCACGGTACTTCTAGAGAAAGTAGACAAGAATGAACTGATCGAGTATCCGAACAACAAGAAGTGCAGTGTGGGCTTCCTGGACCTTTTACTTCGGAAATGGTTCTGCAATCCTTTCACCGATGACGGTTTGTATAAGTTCAGTCTACACTTTTTAAGGGCTTGTTGTAGAGTTTGCCTGGCTGTTGACGTGAAGCTTGAAGTCTGGACTGGGCTTTACTCTTTAACATACTCTATATCTCCTCTATTCTCGGACGCAGTTGGAGCTGATTCCGTTGGATATCCGGATAACAATTACGTTCATTGAATGACTGTTAACTATGTTTCCACGCTTTTTCTTAACTAACTGCAACGGCTTACCGACCCGAAGCGAGTCTTGGCTCCGACACGAGTTGCCACCATTTCGCCCGATCTTGCGTCATTTACCGCTGGGTTGACGGACAACCCAGGCATCGTTGGAAAGACGTCGTCTATAATCCGACCTGCGCAATCTTCGTCTTAATTTTAACTTTTTTTTATTTATTACAGCCAGCCTAGATCTTGTTCTTGAGAGCAGTGAGGATTACATCAGCGCTGAACTGGAGAAGCAGAAACGAAGGCTTAGGGAAATGTCACAACTTCTGGAACAGCAGCACACACTCATCAGGCTGGTGGTGCAGGTGAAACAACTCTCTTTTTATACATTTTATAGTAAGTTATAGAAATAAAAACTTCTTCACCATATCAAGCGGTGGCGGTATTCCCGAAATACCAATCTCACCACGTCTAATTCTTCAGTACCTACTACTACCACGTACCCACTACGTACCTATACTTCCATACTAATATTTTAAATAAGAAAGTGTATGTGTGTGTCTGTTTGTCCGTCTTTCACGGCAAAATGGAGCTACGAATTAACGTGATTTTCGAAGTGGAGATAGTTGAAGGGATGGAGAGTTATTCCCAAAATCATCCCCTAAGGGGGTGAAATGGGAGGAAGTCTGTAAGGAGCTGCGATATAAACGAGTTCCACGCGGATGGAGTCGCGGGCAGAAGCTAGTAATATATATGTATTTATATTTCTTATTGTAACATGTATCATGTTTTGGATATGTATTATTAAATTATACTTATTGAAGTGAAGTCAGAAGTAAATCTCTAGTATCGTCTTTTTTCCCCATGACTCCCAAATGAGGAAATAAAGGATCCATTCCTGGTAGTGCACACGAGACATAGGTACAATCAAGTTTAAAAATATGGGTGCATACAACTTGCTTGCAAATATGTTCCATCGCTCTTATGTAAGCGGATTAAGGTTTCGGTGCATATTTTATGAGAGTATTAAGGCGATATATATATTTGCACATGACTGCATATATCATTGTTATTTTCAGAAAATGGAGATAAAAACGGAGGCAGACGACGTAGATGAGGGCGTGTCCCCAGGAGACACCCGCGTGGTCCCCCGATGGAGTTCCCCTCGCATCCGGAAGAAGCTGAGAACAGCGTCATCTTTTAACAAGAGCTAGAGCAACAGCGACATCGAAATTACACCGCCATCTGTAGACAAGAGTTTGTAACAAGAGACATGAAATAGCGGCTACTATTTCACACATTTAGGCCCGGTTTTATAAAGATTCGTTTGACCAATGCCACATCAAATTTCAATGACTCAGTTTATTTTTTGACATTACTAAAATAAAGATTAGTGAATCTTTATAAAACCAAAGGGCCTATAGGTTGACCACAAACCGCTGTGCCGCTCTGCCGGTACGCGCGCGTACCGGCAGAGCGGCACAGCGGTTGTGGTCAAGCTATACCGCAAAGCGAAACTCCATCTCTGTCGCACTTGCCAGTTCGAGTGACAGAGAGGGAGATACACGAACGAAGTTCGTTTTCGTTTCATGGTAGCCTCTTAGCACGGCTATCACAGGCCCGTGAGCTGCGTCGCAGCGAGAGAGACTGCGTCTCTTTGTAGTTAGTACGCTTAGAAAGAGACGGATAGTCTATGTGGCCGCGTGTTTAGTGTTGTTAGAGTAAAAAACTTATAGTACAGGAGTTACATGAAAAATAATAGGTGATACTAATTCCCTTCCCACACAGACAGGGTAATTGTTTAGTTCTTTGTTTGTTCAATACCGACATGACATAAGTACCTACTGAAAGTCTAGAAAAAAACTAAGTGTACAAGACGCGTTTTTCTTACCACCGTCTTGAATAATAAAGAATACCTAAAATACTATTTCATTATCGGTCATTGACTTGGAATGAAAAAAATAATGAAGATAGTGATACTGAACAATTTTTTTGTTTTTTTTTTGGTATCTAGTTACATGTAAGTACAGTAAGTAATGTACAGTAAGGCGTAGCTTTTGAGTGTTCGATAAGCATTTGTTTTTTTTTGGGTTGTCACTTTTAAACATGCAATGTCTATCCGATAGGCCATAATTACATATATACAATAGTACTTAGTGGTGTCAATGGCCGATTTTTTATAAAACTGTTACTGGATTTAAAATATTCTACGTTAGACAGCAGAGTTGCTTTTTGAATGGACTATTTTAATGCACAGCAGATAAATAAATAATTACAAGTAAGTAGGTACCTATTTATTTTTTAAAGTGGACTCCGATCACATAAATAATGTATGGGCAGGGAGAGATAAATAATTATAAAAAATAAAAATTAGACTGAAAACTAAATCACTTGATAACTTACGAAGTTACTTAATCGATTACGCTGCCGGTTAAAACTACAGAAAAGTATTGCTATACTTTATTTTGTTTTTATAGGGAAATAGTGAGTTATTTTGAAGTGTTATTTTAGATGTTCGTAACTTAACTTATACCTACCTGTATAGGATGAAATCATCAACATCATCATTCATCATCATTTTCAGCCCGTAATCGCCCACTGCTGAGCATAGGCCTCTCTACGTGTACGCCACCCGTTCCTATCCTGAGCTAATCTTATCCAGAAGCGACCCGCTATCTTCCTAATATCGTCCACCCATCGGGCTGGTGGACGGCCGACGCTCCTTTTACCTATAACTGGCCACCAATCTAACACCTTTTTGGTCCACCTACCATCATTCTGCCTGGCAAGGTGTCCTGCCCAGTTCCACTTGAGTTTGGTAATGGTATCTCCAACGTCGCGCACTTTAGTGCGACGTCGGATCTCAACATTCCTCACTCGGTCTTGCAGCTTAATACCGAGCATGGCGCGCTCCATGGCTCTCTGTGCTACTCGTATTTTGTGCACAGCCTCACTTGTTAGCGTCCATGTTTCGGCACCGTAAGTCATGGTGGGCAGGACACATTGATTAAAGAGGCGAGTCTTCAGGCATTGTGGAACCTCGGTGGACTTGAGGATGTCGTCCAGTTTATTAAATGCCGCCCAACCCAGCTGTATTCTCCTGGAGATCTCTTTATGTTGATGCTCTTTGTCAAAGGATAGAATATGTCCAAGATATACATATTGGTCGACCGACTCCAGCTTATCGTTTCCTACCGCTATGGTTGAATTCGAGCTACTGGAGACGTTCGCCATAACTTTAGTCTTGGACATATTTATCCTGAGACCTACTCGTAATGAAGCATGGTAAAGATCATGGATCATGTTTTGGAGATCAGCCAGGGTTTCAGCAAACAAAACAATATCGTCAGCGAACCTCAAGTGCGACAAGAAGACACCATTGATGTTAATACCAGCTCTGTCCCATGCAAGCGTTTTCATGACGTCTTCTAAAACGGCCGTAAAAAGCTTGGGTGAAATGGTATCACCTTGCCGCACGCCCCTCTGGACAGATATTGGGCCACTCAGTTTGTGAAGCCTAACTTGCATGGTTGCCGAGCTGTACAGCTCCCGAAGCACATCTACGTAGCGAGCATCGATTGAGCAGCGATGAAGAGAGTCAAACACGGCCCAGTGCTCGACACTGTCAAAGGCCTTCTCGTAATCAACGAAGGCCATACACAGGGGTCGGTTATACTCGTGACTTTTTTCCATCAACTGCTTTACCGCTTGTATGTGGTCTATGGTCGAAAATCCGCTTCGGAAACCGGCCTGCTCGGGAGGCTGGCATTCATCAAGGGTACGGGTGAGACGGTTGCATAGGATTTTCGCAAAAAGTTTATATGTATGCGAAAGAAGGCTTATGGGGCGGTAATTACTGAGCTTTGCAATGTCTCCTTTCTTGTGTAGAATGGTGACAATGGCGGTTTTCCAGGACTCTGGAGTGCGAGCACCCAGCAAAACTTGGTTAAAAAGCTTTACGAGGATTTTGATGACTGGGTCTCCACCCGCGCGAAGTAAGTCGGTTGTGACACCATCCTCGCCAGGAGATTTATCAGATTTCATGTTGTACAATGCCTTTCTAACTTCTACTGCAATTATTGGCGGTATGTTATAGTTATCTTTGAACGGAGTAGGCTGTGCTCTATGGTCACTAACAGACTGGCTCTCTCCATGACTTGACTGTGATGAATATAATTTGCTGTAAAAGGTTTCAACTATTTTAACCATATGGTCACGATCTGTTACCACATTATCGTTATCGTCTTTCAATTTTACTATTTCATTTACTCCGTTTCGTAGTTTCCTCTTAAAAACTTTTGGACCTGTATATTCTTTGATTGTGTTGATTATTATATTGGTCTTATATTTCCTTAAATCTTTTCTAATTGCTTTGCTAATTATTTTACCGATACTTTCTAACTGTCTTTGATCTGCAACTGTGTGGTGCCTCATTTGCCTTCTTTCTTCCACCAAGGCTAGCGTCTGATGTGCGTAGGATGAAATCACTGTTGATTTATTTCAGTCATTTATTCATGCGCATACGGTATACGTAAATTTAACATATTGTTATTGGATTATAGTCTATCACAACACATTCCAACTTACGATTACCAGATAAACATTGAATATGGTGCTGGCAGCTGTCAATCCGTATAAACATGTCAAACTTTCCGTACATTCAGATGAACAAACATCGCTTACGATTACAGACGATTTGGTGAAACCCTTAGGTACCTAAATGTAGAACTAGGTACCTACCAAATTTTAAAAACAATATTTTTACAATTTTTTACTATTTTGATTATACCATGAACCACATTAAATGTAGTGTTTTTTATTTGTTAACCAAGTTGTTTTTATTTGAGTGTATACCTACTTGTTCCAGTATTATTTACATTAAAATATTGATTTCTGTGTACTTAATGTATTTGCTTTTTCTACGTAAGTGCGATAGATTTATTGATGTTTAGGTATTTCTTTGTATGCTGAGCACGAATTTGTTCCTAAGTCATGGATGTTTTTCTATGTATTTAAGTATTTATTTGAGTATGTTTATAGTCGTCTAGTATCCAAAGTAGAAGCTTTGCTTAGTTTGGAAATAGGGACTTGTTAGGGACTTACTATTATATTATAGTATATTATAATATTAAATTTGCTGCCGGTTATCTAATGTATGACAAATATTAATGTTTTATAGGTATCGAAATATATGCGATCGTGTCTATAATAAGTCTGTTACTTAAGGCGCCGTAGGTTCATGGTCTTCTCTCCCTCTCACTGAGTATAAGCGTGCGCGAGATGGAAGTGCGTGCTCGGAAGCGCGGATATCATGTTTTTTTAATTTTAATTTTTTGGCCGTTTAAATAAATAAAAAGTAATCACCGAGTTCTCTCATACATGATATTGCCGATTTTTAGAAGCCAACCTGGCAACCGTACTGTCTTTTCCAAGATCTCACGGTTCTAAATACTGATTTGCCATACGATAAATAAATAAAAATCATTTATTTTTTTGTTTTTGTGCATAATTTGTTAGGAATATTTTAAGTGTATTTTAGACTCTTTTAGACGAAACTCGACTCTTATCGAGCGAAAATTGCTTAGTCATGTTTAAAAAACCACTGATCTCGCTGCCCAAAAGCCTCAAGATTACTATTCGTATTTTTTTAAAACCATATTATTATAAACAGACGCGTTATATTGTTTCAAAAACTCTGTTAGCTTAACTTCGCTGAACCTACGGCGCCTTTCACGTCACAAGTAGACATTTTTTATGTAAGTTTTATATACATATATTAATCATCATTAAATTCATTAATTATCTGAGATAGTTGATCTAATAAATTAAAACACCGATTTTTAATTCAGTTCGGTTCAGTTTGATTGCACACAAACTTTTTGTGATACGAGTTTATCGACAATCAGGGGGATGGTTTTTGATATTCGATCGCTCGAAACTTTCACTCACAACTGTTAAAGACGATGAAATGCTATTTCGAAATAGCGATAGATGGGTTAATTTTTGAAGAAGACGCTTTTTCAACATTTGTATGTTTTTTTATTTTTGTGAATATTAGATTCGTACCGACAGCGTGAGGTAGGGTTTTTAATAAGAAAAAATATGGTGCATGAGGCACCACTCTGCTTCTAATGGTTAGCTAGATATTGATGCTTTAAAAACACCGTGCCATACCAATGTCGCCAGCGCCATACAAATGTTGACAACGCCATACAAAAGTCGATATAATGCCATACAAATGTCGATTCTGCCATATAAATGTTGAAAAAACTTAAAATATTTGTACAATAAAAAAACTCACTATTTCGATATAGTATCTCCGGTTTAGGGTTTATGAGGGTCGTTATATTGTACTATTACTTATTCTGTGATTATATTCCGAAATATTAAAAATAACTTAGATTTTGTTTTGCATCGACATTTGTATGCCACGTTCGACATTTGTATGACCAAAAAAGCCGTACAAGTGTCGCCATACAAATGTCAACATGAATGTTTTTGGGCGGTCCTTCGTACACTATTAATTGAATTCACTAATTAGTTAAACACAGAACTCTTCCCCCTTTTGCTAACCTTTGTTATGAAAGACACATTTTTATTTCAATCGTATATTAATAAATTTACGCCCATACAAATGTCGTGATAGCCGTACCAAAATACATCGTATCAAGAAAACCTGTTTCCTCTTTCCAAAATACCGGCACTGCGTCCACTCCCGTTTGTGGTTTAACCCATTCAGGGCCCGTGACTCAGCGTATAGGTCATGTTAAAACAGTCGCGCAGGTCCCGTGACTCACATGTGAGTCGTGAATAAATTCTGATTTAAACATAAACAAAAAGTAATATGACGAAATAATATAAGTATAATTTGAGCTAACAACCATCTTTATAAGGCATGTTGAAAAACATAATTTTATTGTAAACATGTTTTTTTTAGTGAAACAGGGTCTAGAATATTCAAGTTTGGCTTACTGGAAGTGTAATATAGTAAATATTCTGAAATTCGAGATACATACGTGTCCCAACCAAATAGATAAATCTACATTTCAAAAATATCAAAAATATATGTATGCCTGAAGTTATTGACATGATTCAAGGTATGGGTCACCGTGGCCTGGCGCTAATTGTAAAAACTACACATATCTACATAGCACGCAAAAATAAACTTTATAACTTGGTTTTAAAGCTTATTTCATGACGAAACTCGTTGCAAATTGTACCTTTTTACAATGGATTACTGTTTGGATGGTAGCAAGCAACATTTCTAAGGACCAAACTTATTACTATGCCAATTTTTTTTGTTTCATTATAAAAACAGGGCGGCTTAAACTGTCACCAACTAAATGGTATATTGTATTATCACAACAGTGTGTGAGAAATATTTATAAAAAAAGATTTTTTCTGAACCCTATAATTATATGAAAATAACAGCGCCCTCTTGACAATGATCATCTATTTCTGATCAGGCTTTAAAATGTTCATTCTTAGTTTCTTACAAATATCAACTAATTAGTAAATATATATATTTTAATATGAACAGTAAACAGGTGGTTACTAAAAATGTTGCATAATATTGTCCAACGGACCGGATTCATAAGCGGTAATTTCTTTGACGTTCGCGCCAGGCCACGAGACCCATAAGCTGAGTCACACGTTTTAGCTGAAAACGGTTTGTATGGTGGCCCGGCGTGTTGTGTACGCTTCGTGGTTCGTGGCCATGAATGGGTTAAGCCCAACTAACCTGTGTATCGTATCGTAAAGTAAATGTAACGGTGGGACAATAAAAAACCAGATTTTAAGGGTTTTGAGTTTGAGTCCTAATAAATGGGTCGCGCGTGGGACAACTACAAAAATACTTCACTGGTTTTAATTATTCACGCATTAAATTAGCAAGATATATTAATAAATACGCTAATAAATCTTCTTTATAACAGTATAAGTTGTTTATTTATACGTTGCCGTAGTCTATAGTTATGAATTTTTGTTTGAGCAAAAACGCAAGTGGGAAGCGGTAGATTTTGCTGTTTCACGATTTCAAATTCTTTTTTTTTCGGAATCAATTAATATTTAAGGTATTGTTATATATATTTTAAGTACTTTATCATACACGGAATACAAATAAAATATATGAATCAATACTCTTGAAATTATGGCCGTGGGACAGCAAAAACAGCTCGTTTGAAAATTGACCCAGATAATTTAGAAAGTACGAGTAGTGTTCATTACCACTCGTATTCAATTTTATCGATAGGTGCCACCAATTAAATATTGACGCTATAATTGTATTTAATTTTCGAGTGCTCGAAAACCAAAAACCGACCCCCTGCTCGCAAATAGTTAATAACAATTGCCATTATTTGTTACATATAAAAGTTAGGGAATATATTGTTACGGATTTAGGTAAGTAAATCATTAAAAGAAACAGGAGAGGTAGGTAATGCTATCCTAGGGACTACTTAAAGAAGTTTCAATTTTTTTACAAAAAAATAAAATAAAGTCCTCTAGGTTGGTAGAGCCTTCATGAGATGTATTTTTGGAGTGCAGTTTTAAGGTAGTTTAGGTATTGAATTTCATATTATTATAATAATATTTAATGCATGATAACTGTCTATATATTAAAAAGTTGATTTTGCAAAAACTTTGCATTTATTAGGTGCATCAGTTACATTATTTGTTTCCTTTTTAATTTTTATACAAAATATAATACAAAAAAACTTAATATTACCTACTTAGTCTTACAAAGTGACTAACTTACAAAATTTACCGCTTTATAATTGTATCCTAAATATTGTTAATTACGAAAGAACTTCTTCCTTCTTTCTAATACTTGTTGCATTAAAAAAACCTGTTGCTTAATATCTGCAAGGGTTTACTTTAATCAACTGACTCTCATAATTATTAACTATGATAAAGGGTACTGAGTGTGGCTGAAAAGTCAACTTTATATTATAAATCTTTATTTAATACATAATTCCCAATGGTTAAATGAAACATACCTAAATCTCTGTTACTCTTTTAAGTTATTTCACTCTAGTTATACCTGTAATTTATACAGGGTGTACCGAAACTGGAGTGTGAACCAACCAAGGGCATACTTTGAAGCACGTTGTGATTCCAATTATGCACTTGTTTATTTGTATAACGTGTAATGTAATGTAATGTAATGGAATGCAAATTTTTCGAGTTAGATAATAATATGTACATTAGGGGTGTAGACTCAAAATTTATTATAACTTTGAAACAAAGTAGGCCAAATATATGCTAATGACGAAAACCTCATTCACATATCCCAAAAAAATAAGAAGCTACAACCGTTTTAATGTTGTTTGTTAGAGAGAGATTGCTAGGGGATCCTGACGTCACGATCCTCGAGCGTCATAGTTAATGACAATCGTTTCATATATGAATGTGTGTTTTTTCAGAACTTTCCCTTCGAACTGTGGATACTTATAACTTTGTGATTATTTGACCTCTTGCGTTACTTTTTTCTCCATTTGATTACATTTTAAATCCTTAGAAGAAAAAAAAATATTAGAAAAATTCCAACATTATTGATTATTTTATTGAGTGCCGACACCCCTATTTACAATTTTAACCTTAGATTTACAAGTGTGACTCCTTAAAAAAACCGCACTTACCCACTGGTTCTCAATAAGGAGTCACCTTATTGAAGTCCTCATTTAGATGCTACATCCTGTAAAACAAAAAAGTATGTATTTAAAAATATATATAAAAAATGTGAACTAGAGCTTATTACAAGGTACTCGTTATGTTTTAAAATACGCAATTAATAAAATCGTAAATTGAGCACGTTATCCACGTTAATCACCTGACCCCGATCACCCAGGGGAACCTAGCGGCAATTATTTTATATTCAACTAAAATGATAATGTTCGGTTATGGCGCTTCGCCGGACGCTACTTCGCTCGCTCGGCTCGCGCGCTGTAGGGACGCAGTTCACCTTAAAAGCTAAACGTTTTTTTCCCCTGGGGGATCAGGCTAGGGGGTTCTAGTGGACAACAGCAAATTGAGGGTACTTACCCTTTTCCAAGTAAATCGGGCCGATGATGTATTCTGAGGACTATGATCTATGCGAATTCGCGAAGCCCGATTCATGGGAGCTTATATAATTATCATTATACTAACTTAAAATAGTGCTCTTTTTGGTAAGGGTCTATTCATTTCTTACTTAAGACGATTTGGGGGGTAGGGGGTCCGAACGTGTCTTACTTTACAAAGAAAATGTTCGTCAATTTTTTCTTACGCTACGAGTGAGTGAGAAGGTGTTTAAATTTGTCTTACGTAATAAATGAATAATACGTAATAATTACGCGTATCATCCATTTATAATCATCATCATCATCATCCCATTCACGTCCTTAGGATGATATGTCATGTCACTGCTGGACATAGGCCTCCCCCAAAGAGTCCCAAAGTGACCGGTCCCGCGCCATCCGCATCCAGCGGACTCCCGTGACCTTGTCAGCAGGTCGATCACATAAAGATATTTATGTCACTCTTTGTATGGGAAAGTTAGAGTTGAGTTATCATAACGTGCGTTGGGAAAGTTACGTAATCACCCCACTGGTCGTCATAATGACTATTTAGGTATATTTATTTAACATACTGTAGGTATGCAAGGTGTACCCTGTGACGGGAGCAAACAATTTAAAATATGACTCCATAGAATATCCGCAGTTATTCAATATCCTTGGAACTGATTGCAGATTGGTTGAATTAGGCCCCACCCTGTATAACCATTCGAAACACAAGTTTTGCCCGTTTCCCCTTCGTGTGTCATAAAATGATCAGAATGTGACAGTCACTTATTATATATACATTTTATTCCGGGCATTTTATTTTAATGTATAGTTTGACTATAACAGTACATTACAGAGGCACGCCAAGGTATGTAAAGTGTTTTTCTCAAACATGCAAAGAAATAAATTAAAAAAAAAACTGAATAGTTTTCATGGCTGAACGCCGTGATCCTGTGCCACAAAATAGTGGAATGGAAATTAAAAAAGACCATCTTGCAGGCCTAGCCTCCAATTTTGTACTTAATGCCACTACGGGTCTCTCGTCTCGCTGCGCCCGAAACGTGACACTTCGAAGCCCATTAGGTGTGAAGAACATTACATTAATATTTCATTGCATGTTTTAGAAAAAATATTTAAGGTAATGATTAAAACGATTTGCGTAAACTTTTTTATGTACTTACATGTAAACAATTGCTGTTAGTTCTGTGTGGTTACCATGTGATTTAATTTGTCAATCCGTTATAATACTGCACACTAAGACCAAATAATATATATGACTGTTTTTAGGGTTCCGTAATCAACAAGGAACTCTTTTAGTTTCGCCAAGTCCGTCTGTCCGTCTGCCCGTCCGTCCGTCTGTGGCTTAGCTTAGTGACCCTCTTGCTATTTAGAAAGCTGTTATTCGGCACGGGTATATAAATCAATCAGGCGGACAAAATATTAGGAAAAAACTTGAAAGATATATTTTTTGTGTAGACCCCTCAAGACCCAAGGCTTGGGGTGGGGTATCGTTGGATAGCTTTTTAAAAATATTATGGGTCGCTACAAAAAATCATCATTTTTTTAATTCAGAGATTATTGATATTGGGATTGGAAGCCCTAATTTTTGTTCGACTCAAGTACCCTTCCGATTTGGTGTATAAAAAATCGTGACTTTAGTACATTATAATGAATTTAAAAGGACAACTATCACTGCATAACTAGTTAACGAGTAACAGAACTTAAAAAATGTACTTAGAAATGCAAAATTCCTATAAATTCGAGCGTCGCAAAACGCTAACTAAACGGTGTGGCGTTTAGTTGCGCGCGCGCGTATCGATGTAACAAAGACGGAACTACGGAACCCTACACTGCGCGTGACCGAGACGCACTAGACTGGTTTTTTAATATTCGTACCAAAGAAAATACTATAGTTAACCTGAATTAAAAAATGATTGTATTGTATTGTAAGTGTCAAAGATTTAAACTAGTCATTTAATTCTATAGTTTTATATGAATATATCATTACAACTTTTGACAGGAATATCAATAGTTACAAGGAAAATTTTGTGTATAAACATAATAAAAATGGCTACAAATTATTGTTTTGCTAACCCATCCTTTCCATCATCATGCAGATCCGGTAAATTAAAAAATACACATCAGGTACATTCAGGTTTCCTTAGGGTGACCATCCACCAAGTGCGAGATAGTGCGAGGAATAATCCAGCAATATTTAGCGTTTTTAGGTACCCTCGTAATCGCATAACTTTCTTATCGGGCTGATGGGCTCACATACCTATGTATGACGGATTACTCTGGAGTAATCCGTCATACGTGTGTGAACCCGTTTTTCAAAAATACGGTTTTGAAAAACTTTAATTTATAATAGCGTTTTTTGATGATTACATTTTAAAATATTATTCTAAGATGCTTTATTCAAGAATCCGACAAACTTTAAGTAATTAATGTAGATTTAATTGAAATCTAGAATATTACGACCCAAATGAAGACAAAAATATTCATTCATATTTCTTCTGACTTTTCAGAAGCTAGTTAATTAATCATTTTTTGGATGTCTGAATTTTTGTCAGATTCTGTTGCTGTAAGTATTCAATTGATAATATAGGTATCCGGTAGGTATACAGAAAAAAATTTTCATACAAAACTTGTTTTTGCTGTATTTCGTTTGTTTTATTTAAACCGGAACCAGTACCTCATGTCATTTTATATGCAAAGTTTCGCCACAATCCAACGTGTAGTTTCAAAATGAGAGCGTATTAACTACGATTATATGGGAAGGTGAAATTCGGCCGAGCTTACTGCGGACTCTTAGGGTGTTACCACACCAATCGATCGATGCCATCGATCGATTATGTATACGTCGATCGACAGTTTCTACTATCAGCTAAACCTACCAGACCAAACGGCCAATATCGATCGGTGGCATCGATCGTTTGCTGTGGTAACACCCTTAAGCGGAGCTCACGTGAGCTCCGACGCGTTTACACCTGTCGCGAGTTTTAAAAAAAAATCCCCGTCCGAAAAAGTGCACAGCGCCGCTAAAGAAGTTTTCACTTAAAAATATCGTATTAAAATCTTTCCTTCACTGAAAATAGAAATTGGTTAACTTTAACCAATATTTACGTAATCTAGGGATTTGCGAACTACTGGCTATCAGTAACAAAATCAGTTTGTTATTTATATACTTATTTGATGTTGTTTATATTTAATTAAAGTTTACTTCCCTACAACGAAACTTTCAACTAACAAAACTAGTTAGGTTGATCCTTTTTTTCAGTGTTTGTTTTCGTCAGAGGTTAATGCTTTCTTTCCCAACCTAAGTAGTTAAGGGGCTCCCATAATTGGCGTATGGGATCGTACCGACGATCTGAATCTCTTACTTTTCTTAGGTTTTTTGTAGCTTATTATGTTAACAACAACGGTTTTAAGCAATATAGTATCCCATATTTACTTCAAAGTTCATTGTTTTCGAGATATTTGGCATCAACGTTGAACAATTTTAGGCCAAAAAACCGGTTTCTGGCCATAACTTTTGTATTAATTGGTTTAAAATGAAAACCCTAGACCAGTTTTTATGGACGTCACAGTCGAACCCAAATATGTAGATTTCGTATGTGTTAGATCTTTCACGTCACGTAAAATAAGTGTTATTTTAGACAATGTTTAAAAAGATCATACAAAATTAAGTATTAATTTGTTCAAAAATCCGGTAGACCAAAATGGAGACAAAAGATTGAAGAACCGATAACCGTTTGATTTATACTTGTATCTGTAGTGCAAAAGTAGGAGATACGATTCAAAACTGGTCAAAAATCGATGGAAACCTCGGGTAGCCCCTTAAAGGACCATTATTATATTTTTCGCCTCCCACTTGGCACTATGCTAAGCGGAAATGTTGAGAGTATGTCAATCACATAATGGCTATTTCATGCGTGTTTATTTGGCTGGGTGTCATTATGCGTGGGTTAACAATATTGGATCGTTGCACAAATAAACTATTAACAATGAGTAAATATGGTTGGTATGTACAGTTGAGTTTAATATATTTATTTTAGTCTAGGAAAGATTAAATGCCACGTGAATTGGGAATCTGTAAGTATTACATTAAACATTTAAATAACCACTGATTTATGAAACATAGGTAAAGGCCATCTCTACAAACAAGACTCGATGAAATAAACCGCACTCAAACCGGTTCATCCGTTTTGAAGCCACGATGCGACAGACACACGGATGCAAATATAGATACAGAAAATATTAATCCTATATAAAAGTCTTCTATATAATGTAGACATAAAATGCAATAAACTGTTTCTTTGACACAGCCTCTTCGTTGTTGTAGGTTAAAATCAACGTAACAGTTGTAGGGTGAGTAAAAAGTATATAAATAGGTACTGAAAAGTTCTGAAAAGGCACTTCCTATTGCCAATATTGTTACTGTATGAACTGTCTTCTGTTTTGGAATGTCTTCCATTTTAACTGCCATTATTTTCAGAAATTATCGACCTGGAGGTGCTATAGAGGTCCCCAATCCGCACTACAAGCACAATACTAAAACAATACTTAAGAGTACTTTGACAACACACACAGTCAGAAGAAACAAGGAACTCACAGACCATAGCTGATTGTACATCAACAACTTACCCCGCTAACCACCGTTTACACTGCGTGACAAAATTAACACCGACCAGTGTGTGGCGACAAATTACCCTTTGTCACCACACACAATAGAGAAAACGTATTGTTCCCCTCCCATACAGACGTCATAAATGCCCTATTCTAACTCTCACCCGTCCATTTACTCGGCGGCTTCAAAATCGAATGTTGCCCACGATGTTCGTTCTATTAGTGCTCATTGTCGTTTTCGGATATAGTGACACAAATGATCGATTCGGAAAACAGTTGAACGGATTTCCAAAATGGCGTCTTTCGAATTTGAAGAGCCGTGAGGAGAATCAGAAAGCGGGGTTTTGGCCGCAGAGGGAGAATAGATGTAAGTATGGGCATAGCTTTTCTGCAATGTATAGTTTATTCAAATCTATGAAGAAGCTACCTACTTGTATAAGTTAAACCGTGATAGGAAATATGTGTGTCAGTTATGAATTCACAGCTATTCCATTCCGAAATATGTTGAATACCTACTTTTTTAAGGAGTAAGACCGCTTCTTGGTGAATAAAACGGTATTTATGAAATTAGTTAAATGGGAAATTGTTTGCACGATATAGTATTTCTAATTGTACATCCTAGAAGGGTCAATTGATCTATAGACGAAATGAGTAAGTAATACTTCTTTATCTACGCACATACCATTATTGCTCTAAAATGCGTTCAGAAACCGTAGGAAATGACCAGCATTACTACAACCGATTTTACTATGAGAACTTTCTTGTCTGTGGTAGTAGGTAAAATCTGTACTGTAATGTCATTACAGTGCAGATTTTTGATAAATTTGTATCGTTATGAGTTTAAATTTGGAACAGCTGTCAAAACTCAAGTGGGTCTCTATTCTAGTATCCATAGATATTAAAACAGTTATCGATACGAAACGTCAATTCAGTACGTTTTTTAATACAAACCGCACGACATTTGATCTCGAGTGATATGAGTATAGGGACTTCATTCGTTTGTCTATGATTTAAAAAAAACCATTCGTTATGACGGATGATCGAATTGCCGCCATTGCTGTTGTCATTTTATTGTTGATTTTTTTGCTGTTACTTACTACTAATTATGATATGTGTGCAGATAAAGTAGTGTATGCAACTGTACATAATTAGGCCTTAAAACACTCGTGTGATCCTATTATGAAACTCGCTGACGCTCGTTTCATAAAACCACACTCGTATTTTAAGGCCTCTCATTATGGATCAGTCGCATAAACTACTATTACATGATACCTGGCCATAAAGTGACAATTTTCCGTTCGCTATGCGTGCCCGTGCGATAAATGTCACTTCATGACGTTAACAGAGGAAGCTGCAAATCGCATATTTACCGCCTAAACCTTCTGGTTGGGCGTCAAATACCTGCAATCAGAGACATTCCCTGTTTTGCCGCCGTAGGCACAGAATAGATAAAAGTACAAGTACAGAAGGGACACTCCTTTGGACTTTACAAAAGGCGCTTTTTTCTCAGCCAAAACATTAAGATTTATGCATATTTTTACAATTTTTTGCAAACAGTAATGTGGTCAAGCTAAAAAGGCACGGCGAAAGCAGTATATGTCGAGGTATATTATTATAATAATTATATTACAATGTCATTTCGCATCACTTGATGCCACCATTTATAATTTATTTTACTTTGACTGGCACTTTCAATCTTAAATCGTTACAATAAAGGTGAAACTGATAATTTTAGGATGTTTATTTGTTGACACAACGACCTGATAACTGGTCCACAGTTCTGTCCGTGTTCACGGTGGTGACGTTCCCTAACGGTGGCTGCGCGGGCGCATCGGGCGACAACGGGACGTGTCTCGCGGCGCGCGAGTGCAGCGCGCGCGGCGGCTCCGCCAACGGGTACTGCGCTAACGGATTCGGACTTTGTTGCATTTGTGAGTTTGATTGCATACCAATAAATGATTCTGTCGATCCTAAGGATAGACGGCGTATCGACTTTAGTGGGTCTTGGTATGTGTTTCAAAGTTCAAGCGTCATCAAAGCGTCGATGGCGGAATTATTTGCGCTCATATTTCGTGCCGTTGGAGTATATTTCAGTGTACACTCACATTGCTGCTGAAATATACTCCAAAAGTTGTGAACTTCTACATTTTACCATTATTTCTGCTTGCTTGCGACGCTATCCCGGGTTCCTCTATTTCACTAAGTACAACTGAAAAGTTCAAACAAAGTTGAACTAATTGGCCAAAAATATTCCAACTATTTCAACTTTGTTTTACTTCAATAGTGGAATTTTATGTACTGAATTATCCTATTAGTTATACTTTCTAATTATTTGAATAACAAGCAAGCTAACCAGAACCTCCTATTAATATAGTGTTTTGCGATCACTAGGTAGGTGGGCCATTTTATGAAAAATGGTACACTCGCCTTTTTTTTAATTTTCATATACATTCGGGTTTTTTGTATTCAGA
This sequence comes from Epinotia demarniana, assembly GCA_945867215.1. Lineage (NCBI taxonomy): Eukaryota > Metazoa > Arthropoda > Insecta > Lepidoptera > Tortricidae > Epinotia > Epinotia demarniana. The sequence goes on from OX244259.1 coordinate 58,371,924, forward strand.
ATCGTGAGTACTTTCGAACATAATAGGAGAAAAAACTGTCCTAAATGTTACATATAATTTTCGGTTTTCTGTTCCGTTACCACCATACAAGCTTGGTATGGAAACGGTAACGGAATGGAATAAAAAATGTTGGGACACTTTTTTTCTCGAGTAACATTCAAAAGTGCTTTCGATTCTGAGTAGAAAAAACCCGATTAAGTGTATAAAAAAACCGAGTGTACAACTTTCCGTAAAATTACCCAAGTAAGATTCGTTAGGTAAATATCTTCAGAGAAGTTTGGAGATAGAGTTTTGTTATTCTGTGGATTCTTTGAATTGACTCCTTGAGATTAGACTATTTCTTGAGAGAGATCTTACTATTCATATGCATCTTAAGTCCCTACTTGGGAGAAAATGACGGAAGATTATTTTTTCTAGTATTTTGCCACACAATACGTATTCTTAATAATTAATTTCTCTAGTCATGACTTCTTGCGGGAGCAGTACGTCAGAGAACGGGACGTATTTCGTGAACAACGGGTACCCCTCGTCGTACGACGGGACTGGATCGTGTGAGCTGACCGTCATCAAGTCGCATCCCGACGTGTGCCAGATAAGGTAGGAAAAAGGAATACGATAGAGATATCATCACATTCATGCTGTTCTTGTCACTCAATCAAGAGGAAGTGAGTGCAGTAGGTATCAGACAATGAGACGAACTTCGTGAACAACGGGTACCCCTCGCCATTCGACGGGACTGGATCGTGTGAGCTGACCGTCATTAAGTCACATCCCGACGTGTGCCAGATAAGGATAGGAAAACATGTTGTCCTTGTTACTCCTTTCAGGAGGAAGTGAAAGCAGTAGGTATCAAACAATAGGACCAATTTCGTGTCATCCCGACGTGTACCCGATAAGGTAAGGTAGACGTCAGCAAAATCACACTGCATACACACAATTCTTACCCTGTATATATACGTCCTCGCATTATATATCTTACATTTCATTCCCTCATGAAAAGAAGAGGAAGGAAACTTGTGACCACCATAAAACGTGTAAAAACGGATGATGTCATTTCTTTATACCAATGCGTTGCTGAACCATTAAAAACATGTACACTGCTTAGCAGCACAATTTATCCGTTATTTATGCGTGCCTCTGCCCTCTACTGACAAGTACTTTATACTTCAACCAGTTTGAATCATCGTTAACCACATGACTGGTTACAGATTGGATTTCAACCGCTTCACTATAGCCGGCCCCGAACAGATGAACAACGTGTGCAACCAAGACCAGTTCATAGTGTCGGGCGGCAACCCGGTACCGGCTATATGCGGCGTCAACCAGGGCAGTCACAGTTGAGTATAGTCCATCTCGGCAACCAGAATAAACTAAAACCAAACTTGAAATGTTTTAAATAGCAACATTAATTTATGATATTTACGTGTCACTAATATTGTTAGCAATTATTTTCTTCTCCGCAAATACAAGATCTACTACTTTCACGGGTTTAGGGAACGAGAAGATCTTTTGAAATTATTTTTCAAGCCTTGTGAGACTCCTGAAATCAAGTGCATGATTACAGTCGATCAAGCAGGATACAGGAACAAAAATATCTATACTTATACATATTATATATGTCGTTCTTGTAGTATATATAAGTAGGTATTTTTGTTTCCATTATGATTGAATAATGATTACATGTCTGTGTCTATGGTCAACCCTTTCCAGCTGCAAAAGAAACCTGCTTTTCTTCTTCATGATCATCCTATTTATGAGTAACTACCTACGTTCACCAGTTATTACCCTCTGCAGAGGTGTACATATCAACTCCCTTCTTTTGCTCCGGTGTCGGACAGTTTGGGTTACTGCCCAAGCAAAAATATGTATACTGGCAAATAACACCTTTTATTGTTGTTTGCATTCACCACTGTAATCTTACTTTCAGTGTACATTGACGCTGGGATCGGCACCACAAATCCTGTAAAATTAACTTTCGTCACCAGCGGCACTGCCTTCGCCAGGATGTGGAAGGTCAAAGTTACTCAGATACCCTGTAGCACCATTTATAGAGGTACCTATCAGAAATGTGTGAGGGTCATAGGTGTATTGTATATAAAGGGAGAACCGGGTTGTCCATGACCTACCCAGGATGTTTGAGCCAACTACTAGCTGGCTACTTGATCTATCATCAAGAAGTTCCGAAATCGAAGTTATGGTATCTCGACCTGTATAGCGTTCGTCGTTTACATACGAGTATTAATCTAGTGGTGGAGTGTGAAAAATTTGATCCAGGTATCTCCAGGTCCGCTGGATACGTGTGGCGCGGGACCGGTCACTTTGGAACTCTTTGGGGAGGCCTATGTCCAGCAGTGGACGTCTTTCGGCTGATATGATGATGATGATGATCTGCAGGTCGAAAACTTAACGCATTGTACGTACTTTAAGTATATCTATAGCATTGTTTATATGGAAAAAAATACAGTTAAATTGTCCGACGCGCGTCCAAAACTTTACGTAAATACTCCTCTCCCCCGGTTATTATGCTTATATTTTTGAAAATGAAAACCTAACCTGTCGGGGTAGTGAATAACTAGTGTAGTAAAGTTGAAAAAGGTATAAAAAACAAATCAACACTAAAACCTTGTAATTTGGTTATAGATTATGCATTCTTTGCTACATAATGCCCTGTAAATGAACCAAGAAAGTCCATAACTACAACTAAAAAAAGCAACAACGTTCTATTTTTGAAGTGAAAACTTATTTAGCAGCGCTGTGCACTTTTGTGGTGGGGAAAAAATTATAAAATGGCAACAGGTCACGTGAGCGCACGATTCGGCAGATTAAAAATTCGTAAGACGGAGACGTGACCTGATCGAAAAACTGTTACAATGTCATTGAGTATTCACTTCTGCCGGCACTCCCGGAGTGCAACCCGGTCTTTATTTTTACACGGCAAACTTTCAAAGGTAACTCTCATGTAACTAGAAATAGGACCCGAATAATCTATCCCTATCAATTGAAATGCTTCAAAATATCCTTCCAGCCGACGAAGGTTGCCTGCAATACTACACAGGCGTGTCAGGGCAACTGAAGTCGTTCAACTACGACCCGGCATCGGGCCTGCAGCTCAGCAACCAAGACTACGGCATCTGCGTCAGGATGGAGAGGAACTTCTGCGGGATCCAGTACTCGGCTTGTCCTGACACAGGTGGAACGGAACTTACATATTGATTGTCACTTGCTCGATTTTCCACGTATTGACTAAATCGATGAAGACCTTCAGGGAATGTAATTATAGGTGATTCTCGTCTTACGTCAAGATGCTCTGTAAACAACCCCTTCACATTTTGTATAATGCCTATACACGCAACTACGGAACTCTACACTGTGCGTGGCTCGACACTTTTTTTTTACATGTTACGACTTTTTTTTTTACTTGTTACACTAATAAATAGTACATGAAAACCGATCGATAAATAACCGAATTTAGAGAAAAAAAGGAAGATAAAAGAAAGAAAAGCATTTTTTTATTTGGTCTTAATAAGAAGTTATACACGTGTCGTGTGTTAAAATAACTAATTACGATAAGTAGGAAAGCACCAACACATGACAGGTACTCAGTACATAACAGCAATATGCTACAAGCGCTATTTAGGAACGGTTACACTAGACTATAGCACTATTTTAACATCATTAAGCAAACGGTCCACTAAACACACTAGCTCTGCACTTGTATCAAATGTATGTATTCGCACTAATCACTAATCAACGTGTAAACAGACTAACTACTACACAATCAAGTCTTTGATATATAATTAACGGTTCGCTAAATGGTAGTTGTGGACTAGATATCGCCACCACCTACGTCATCCATGATGGCCGAGCATTTGAGTAGAGATGTTCTACAGATTAACCACTACCAATAACCCTAAGATGTTTCTCCAGTGAACAACCGCTCCCGCGCCTTCACTATCAGCGGCAACAGCAATGGCCCAGTGAACGCCATGGTAGGCTCCGGCGCAGGCCCCAACGCATGCGCAAACGACTGGCTGCTCGTGCCGTGCGCTTCCAACGTTGGTCGGGTGCAGGTAACAGGGTAGTTACGGGGGGGGGGGGGGGGGGGGTAGGGGCTGAAATGTCCCCCACCACACTCCTTTCTTCGAAAAGGAGAGTGTGTGAAGTCACGCTAGTAGTCATAGGCAAGGTAACAACAAATGACGCGCAACAAAAGGTTGTTCCACCAGATTGACTGTAATCATCAAGTTTTTTACCTGATCACCGCAAGCCGCGCCAATGTGATGCAGGCTTACAGTCAATGTAACAAATCAGGTTATCTTGCTCTCAAATATCATGAGCAAAACTAAATAACGTCAACAGACCATTAGACACCGGCACATATTGGTTGAGAGGACGATATTCTATTACATGCTTATCATACGCTATGAAGTCCGTAAGCCCACTCCCAATACACTTTGTAGTTACGCCATGTCGGATATGTCGCCATGAAGTACTTAACAACAACTATGTCGACCTGCTGCCATGCATTTTATCATGTTGTATCCCATGAGAAGTAGGTGTATTGGCAGTGGACTTTCCGACTATCAGGGGATAGAATGGGCATACCAGGTATTCTTTCAAATACAGATACCTGGTGAATTTGTTTTGTATCTTTTCGATCATCTGATGGGACTTCGCCTCGTGTGGATTCCATATGATCGCGTCATAACAAAGGCATGACTAGAGAGTCTTATAACGATGTTGTTTTGTTTGCTCTCAGCCCGCGCAAGCGCTTTGCATTGATCGCATCTGCGGGGGGACCTTCTCCGCTGAGCTCTCCATGCAAGCTTCCACGGTTATGAGTAAGAAGAATTTAGTATTATTTAGTTCCACCTCTGTTTGCCCTTAATTCCCGATTTGCGTAGTACCACAGAATAGATAATAGTAAAAGTACAGAAGGAACACTCCTTTCATTTTTACAAAAGGCGCTTTTTTCTCAGCCAAAACAAAGATTTATGGCCGTCCATCCGTCCGTCCGTCCGGCACGTCGACGTCCATCGCTACAAGTACATGCCGGTTCCCCAACTTTGGGGCACCGGCATGTACTTGTAGCGATGAACGTAAATCGCGGAGTGGCCCGCGCCTGTAACTCGCACTCACTTACTGGCCATCCATTTTAGGTATTTAGGTACTTTTATGGACCTATAATACTTAACACAAGCAATGGTAATAATAATACCACGTCCAGGCGAGATGGTAGCATAGGTACACATCTCAATAAGTACAACATATACCTATGGAGATAGAAAGTAATCCTACGTCGTGGATCTTTCCACAAGTATGTGCCAAATTTCATCACAATCGGTTTACTACATAGTTTAAACGTGAATAATCTTGAGTTAATATAATTCTTTCAATCCAAAAGAAATTAATCTCGCTTCCTGCGCGATAGATAACATCTGCCTAAGTTATCTTGGTTCAAGATTAAATAATATGGATATGTAATACCCCAGGAAAATTTCGTTTTTTTTAAACATTAATTTATAACAGCGTTTTTTTTCTTTGTTTAATTTTCAAATATTATTCTAAGATGCCTTATCCAAGAATCCACCAAAATTTTCATCGGGAAGTATATATATAAAAATAAATGACACATCCATTATGTTTTTGTGTGATTTATTTATTATTCTTGAAGAGCTCCTGTGAATTAAGTAAAACAAAAATTAAAATATCTATTAATATTTTTCCTCTTTATTCAGGAATTGGTTACTTAAATATCGATTTTTTTGATGACTAATATTTTGGTGGATTTTGAGTCTACGTAATTACTAAAATGATAATATATCAGTTACACACAAAAAAGCTGCTGATATGAATTATTTCCAATTTTACATTTTTTTCCATACTAATGAAAATAAAGTGCTTGGGCTAGTTATAAGTACATTGGCAATAATAAGGTCCAAAAACTTCATATACTTAATACCCACAGATAGTTGAAGACATTAAGTAATTCAATTTTCTAAGTACGAGTTAATCTTATTTTCAGGCACAGTAAAACCATTCCGGCTATGGTTTCACACGGACAACGTGGAAGCGCCCCTGGACATCGCAAACAGAGGTTTCTGTCTAAACTATATACAACAACCCTGTACTAACAATGTCGCATAGATGTTAAAATTAATCCAATTTATTTTTACTTTTATATTCGTAAGATTTTAATAAAAACTTTACTCAGTATTGTGGTTTGTTTTAGCGCCATCTAGTGTAATGATGAATTATTATTACGTCGACGAGTAAACGAAAATAAACCCTGAATATTCAAAAAACACATTCGATCACCTTAAAATTAGAAGTATAAATACTTTGATAATAAATATAACAAAATGATCTTAATGTATAGTGTGTTTAATGAAACTAATGATAACGTAGACGACAATGTTATGAAATGACGCCGCCATCTGGGTCAAAAGTGCGAAACTATCACATGCAACGAGAGAGAGCAGACGGAAACGATGCTTGAAGTCGTAGTGCTACGAGCATTGTTGACTAGATGGCGCTTTAATCAATTCACGACGACCATGAATTAATTATTTTGTCTACCTATTTCATTTCTACTCAGTAAGTTATAAAATAAATAAATAACTAAATATTAGGGGACAATCTTACACAAATCGAACTAGCCCCATAGTAAGCTCAATAAGGCTTGTGTTACGGGTACTAGACGATGATATATTTAATAGATATTTTAAATACTTAAATAGGTACATAGAAAACATCCAAGACTCGGAAACAAATATTCATGCTCATCACACAAATATTTGTCCTTACCGGGATTCGAACCCAGGACCTTCAGCTTCGTAGGCAGCGTCACTACCCACTAGGCTAACCGGTCGTCAACTTATCAGTTATGTTATGTAGCCTATTAAATAAATCCGTTAGATATGTTAGAATAGCCGATAATCATCGCGTAGCACCGGATTAGGTACCTAAAAATGCGAGGTATTGATAGGCCAATTTTTGAGCGAGTATATATACCTAACTATAATTAATGGGGTCAATTGATCTATTAAACCCTACAATTTAATAAAGACGGTAAGTCGAATAAATAGATAGACCACTGTTAATTCTCCCAACGTTCCAAACCTAACCCATCATAAATTGTAAAGTCCCTAATCAAAATTCTTATATGCGTCATCTATCACAGCATAAATGATGAGCTCTAGTTTTCGCTAATTAGCCTTCCTAGAACCTTCGCCCTTTGTTGTTGCGAACATGACGATATTCCATGCATTAACTCATTTACTAGGAAGCTGGGCTGTTATTATTTACTCGCTCATGCGTCTCACCTCACTCGCGGAACGGAACGGAACTAGACCTCTACGCTTAATTAGGTAATAGGTACTTCGAATCGCGGCGCCAGGATATGGGTGCGTCCCACGAGATATAACAACAGTATATATAATTTCATATTAATAATGTTCACAAGATATAATGAACGTTAGCTATAACAACAATACCAATACTTTTATAAGGAATAACGGTCAATAGCCATAATAATCATATTATATAACGTCTTTTTCTATAACACTCAAATTGAATAATTTCATTTCGTATAACGATCATAACATATAAAATATTTTCGTATTACATACATAACGTATAACGATCATAACGCATAGTATATTTTCGTATGAGGATTACAATACAGAAAATTAGGTTAGGGCTGTAGGTAAAAGGGAGGCTCGGGGGGCGAAGCCCCCCGCAGTAAAAAAGAACAAGTACTCTTACCAATGGTATTACTTGTAGGTTAGGTTAGGGTTGCCTTGTGTCCCTCAGAGCGGAAATAGACACCCCGCGAAGCGGGGTGGCGTCGACACGCTGGTGTTTAGGTAAGGTTAGGTTAAAATAATTGGCGTGTTTGATATAAAAATAAATTTAATTTCAATCTTAAAAACGTTTAATGTTTTTTTATTCAAATTCATATATATTCCTTCATACGGCATTGCTATTAAAATAACTGAAGACGATTATAATATACGAGCAATATACTTTTTGATGTTAGATAAATTGAATAATATATGTTATAAACCTTAGGTGTTATGAATATTATACGCTTTAATCGATATATCAATTGATATTATGTCTAAAGTACGTTATACTTTACGAAACTATATATTTTGTCATTATACCTTTCGTTCGTTATGTGCAATGAACGTTATACTAAACAAACTTATACACAGTGAGCGTATTTATTATGACCGTTATATGATTAGTTGTTATACCTCGTATTACTTACCCCCAGGATATATTGGTGGGTGAGCGTTGAGGTAAGCTTAAAAGAAGTTACATAGTAGCGGGGAAATTGCAGAATAGGGGGGCTGTGTTGTTATCCTTTACGCACTCATTCGTCTCACCTTTTTTATTATTTATTATTATTTGAAGCCGAACGGTGGTGGTGAAGAGAAGCCAGAACTAGTTACACGTGCAAATTTGTCATGTTGAGTGAGAGCATTGCAACTTTAACTAAGAAAGTGCCAGACAACTTTTGACTCTATTAACAGTTCAAAAGTGTAATTTTTTGCTCAATAAGGCTTGTGTTATGGGTAAGTATTTGAAATGCAAATTCATAGAAAGATGACGTTGTGATAATATCAGTTATTAATTGTGTCTTTGGTGCGTATTTAACGAATTAGACGAATGGTACAGGTGATAGCAAAAAATAGCTTTATCTATTATTTGGGAACCAAAAATTAAAACAGTTACAGTTCTCTTATATATAAACATCTATTACAAGTAGTCAAGAATTAGTATAGAAGAATTTAACAAATTTATTCTATTACTGGAGATTCTATTATATTTGATAATTAAACCACATATTTATAAAAATATGACACAGAGTTTATTCAGCACATAGGATAGAATATAAGACATTGACATGAGTGACCATCACCGTTACATAATAACAATACGGAGTTGGCCGGGATTAAAACAAGGTTTATATCGGCTACAAAAAGAAACCTCCAACAGATTCGCATAAAACACAAACAGTAAGATTATTTCAATTGACGTCTAGACATTATTATCTTTTTACCACAAATTAAGGCAAGAAACTGCCCAGAAACATAAACATCTTTTACCTTTTGACTGTCGCAGTCGGCTACAAAACTAAAAGTCGTGCCATGATGCCACGACGGCCACGGACGACAATTAATTTTCACTCGCTCGTAACTGTTCTTATAATTTATCACTGGAGTCAGGTAGGCAGCGTTTTGTTTTGCACCCTGGATGTCGAAAGGTAAGCTTTTTGTACCCTTTTCTCAAGAATCGGGTACCTATCCTCCAAATACCAGACCTCATTCATCGGTCTAAGATCGTCTTTCCGAATTGACTGGTATATCCGAATAGAACCGTCACGAGCCTCGTTAAAATACCGGAGTAGATTTATTTATCCCCGTCGATATTTTAATAAGGTACTGCTACCGTTAAATTCCGTGTGTTTAGCTGGAAACCTGGTTTAGCAAAAGGTAAAGTGAAAAATGACAATATGGCTGACCGGGGATCGATTTTTGTATCTCACCAAGTGACTAATTCTCACCGATGTGAGTGATTTCCGAAAGTTCGTATTTTTGAAACTCATCGGTGACTTACATTTGTCATACCTATGATATCGATTTACGAGTGCCCCTGCCAATCGTAATTGAAATCACCATGCGATTGTTTTTGACAGTTGACGTATGTGACATCTGCCAAGAATGTTTCAAAACGTTAATTTTCGTTTACATGACACTGACAGATACGCTACGTTTTACGTTTGAATCTGTTTTAAGTTATAGCATGAGAAAATAAAAACCGGTGTCAAGGACAACATCTGCGTAAAAAGGAACGTAACGGGAAGATTGTCTCTGACTGACATTGTAAAATTTCTGCATGTTGGTAAACAGCGTGTGACTTTCAAAAATACGGTTTTTGGAAAATGGTGACATTAAAGTCATCGGTGATAATTTTAGTCACCGGTGACTGATATCACCAGTGAGATTCAAAAATCGCTCTCCTGACTCATTTGTCCTACCCTATACATACTAATACATACTTAATATTATAAACGCGAAAGTCTGCCTGTTACTTCTTCACGCTGAAACCACTGAACATATAGATAAAATTTGGTATGGTGATAGTTATGGAATAGACTTTTTCCGGAATTCATCTCCTAAGGGGGTTAAATAGGGGGGCGGGGGGTTCGTATGGAGCTACGATATAACGAGTTCCACGCGGACGAAGTCGCGGGCAGAAGCTAGTTCTATATAAGATTAGAAAAATCGTGCGGTAATCATCATGCGATATCCAGGATATCCATTTTGGAATTAGTAAGTTATTGTCATGTTTGGAAAGCATTTACAAACAGAGGAAAAAATAACTGCAGCAGCTTAGCTCGCGACTGACAATAGTAACTTTTTTGGTGAAATTTCCATTTCGGGTGGGAACGGTTCCCGCTAACTGAATCTTAACAAAACATTTTGATTTTTATGCCGATCTTTGCATAATAATATATTCTAGGTTTCACTTAAAACAATATCTTTTTGAGGTGCCTATAACTAAGTTTGAATTAATTGCAAAAAAGGATAACTTATATACCTTGTCTTTCCTTGTGTCTATAGCGTACTAAAAATACTTAGATGTGGAAAAACTTTTACGTCACACCTGGCCATAATGCGAGTTTTATCGCACGCTGCGCGTACGGTAAAACTCGCATTGTGGCCAGGTGAAGACGTAAAATTACTAGTTCTATATAAGATTAGAAAAATCGTGCGGTAATCATCATGCGATATCCAGGATATCCAATTTGGAATTAGTAAGTTATTGTCATGTTTGGAAAGCATTTACAAACAGAGGAAAAAATAACTGCAGCAGCTTAGCTCGCGACTGACAATAGTAACTTTTTTGGTGAAATTTCCATTTCGGGTGGGAACGGTTTCCGCTAACTGAATCTTAACAAAACATTTTGATTTTTATGCCGTTCTTTGCATAATAATATATTCTAGGTTTCACTTAAAACAATATCTTTTTGAGGTGCCTATAACTAAGTTTGAATTAATTGCAAAAAAGGATAACTTATATACCTTGTCTTTCCTTGTGTCTATAGCGTACTAAAAATACTTAGATGTGGAAAAACTTTTACGTCACACCTGGCCATAATGCGAGTTTTATCGCACGCTGCGCGTACGGTAAAACTCGCATTGTGGCCAGGTGAAGACGTAAAATTACTAGTTCTATATAAGATTAGAAAAATCGTGCGGTAATCATCATGCGATATCCAGGATATCCATTTTGGAATTAGTAAGTTATTGTCATGTTTGGAAAGCATTTACAAACAGAGGAAAAAATAACTGCAGCAGCTTAGCTCGCGACTGACAATAGTAACTTTTTTGGTGAAATTTCCATTTCGGGTGGGAACGGTTCCCGCTAACTGAATCTTAACAAAACATTTTGATTTTTATGCCGTTCTTTGCATAATAATATATTCTAGGTTTCACTTAAAACCATATCTTTTTGAGGTGCCTATAACTAAGTTTGAATTAATTGCAAAAAAGGATAACTTATATACCTTGTCTTTCCTTGTGTCTATAGCGTACTAAAAATAATTAGATGTGGAAAAACTTTTACGTCACACCTGGCCATAATGCGAGTTTTATCGCACGCTGCGCGTACGGTAAAACTCGCATTGTGGCCAGGTGAAGACGTAAAATTGTGTACTTACCACGGGCGGTAATTCGTAAAGCCCCAGAGCGCATATTTATGGCCCTCACCTTCGGTTCGGGCCACAAACACCTGCGATCTGAGCCATTTACGAATTCACCGCCCTAGGTACGTAATGTACTATTATCTCTCTGCATGGACGAGTAGATACGTAGTATCGTATACTTCCCACTTTAATTTAATAAAACTCGGTGCACCAAGAAATAATAGACGACGTACCTAGTTCGTTCAAAATTTAATGTTATCTATATGGGATGGGGATTAGAAGAAACACCAGAGTAAAGTTGCCATACAAACGTTCTTCGAGCTACTTAAAAAACTGAGTAACTAAAAAAAACATAAAATTCATAAAATTTTCAGGAACACTACTTTATTTCTTTAGAACATTGATATAAAAATAGATAGCTATCAGAATCCATAATAAATTGCAAATTGGTTTTATTTGACCTGACTATTATTGTTTTAATGGTCGTATTTCACAGGTATTAAAACAAAATAAATTGTTGCATCAATATATTAAACTTTCATGTATAAATACTTAAATAGGTTTCCTAAATTTTAACACTACAATCTAGAATTTTGTCCGCACAATGAATATGAATGCGTTAAATGTGGAGTTATCCACAAATAATTCAGTTGAAATCTTCGAACGTATGCCAACTTTGCCAAACCAACTTAATTTTGGCAATTAGAACTTGGAACTTGAGATGAACATTAATATCTGCGTGGTAGCTTAAGTTGTGGACCCCGAGCTATAACAGTATTTTTGTGCCAGGTGTTGTTTTTTAACCAACAGCCACTGTATCAAAACGTAGGTATTCAATGAGCCAGTTAATTTCTTACGACGTTTGACTTGTTTTCTCAAATTTATTGGTGGGCAAAGATGACACAAGTTTAATATAATGATATATCAAATTGCATCAGAGATACTATTAATTTACTAACCATTACTTGCAAAATGCAATGCATCAAATGATACAAAACCAACTCACAGAAGTCATTAAAATGAGTGGGTACATAAACATAAGTATCGACTAGAAAATATTTTTTTGTTAGTGAGAATTTAATAAATTTTATGTTATCACATCCATATCATTGCCTGGACAAAGTACAGTCAACCACATATAAGCTAAGTACTACTGACTGGTTTTACGTTGTACAGTTGATACAAATATATTTACACGTTACTTTAAGCTACTCGTATGTGGTACAACTATAAATTTCGTTTTGACGTTATACATAATTACCTAAGTTTGTTAATTAAATCAGTTTGTAGTAATCGATGCTGTTCTTTATTAACTTATAGACCTACGCTTTTTAGGGTTCCGTACCAAAAGGGTAAAAACGGGACCCTATTACTAAGACTTCAGTGTCCGTCTGTCTGTCTGTTTGCACCAGGCTGTAACTCAAGAACTGTGATAGCTAGACAGTTGAAATTTTCACAGATTATGTATTTCTGTTGCCGCTATAACAACAAATATATATGCTATAAAAACATAATAAAATAAATATTTAAAGGGGGCTCCCATACAACAAACTTTTTTTTACTGTTTTAACTTCGTGCGCGAGTCCGACTCGCACTTGGCCGGTTTTTTCCCCTGTTTTCTTACTATTATTACCTGTTGCGAAATACAACGGTCAAGGAGAAATAAAATTAAATATAGGCACGTTACACAAACTTGTTTATAAAATGCGGCTTATTGCATTTTGTCTATAAGTTATAATTGTATAGCTTTAAGACGAAGCTAATTGGTATTCGAACGTGATCTTTAATTCGTAGGTAAACATCTGTTTCTGAAGAAGCCGCAAATACGGTGAAAAACGGGCATTTTGCATTATTAAGGCGCCGTAGGTTCATGGTCTTCTCTCCCTCTCACTGAGCATAAGCGTGAGCGAGATGGAAGTGCGTGCTCGGAAGCGCGGAAATCATGTTTTTTAATTTTAATTTTTTGGCCGTTTAAATAAATAAAAAAGTAAACACTGATTTCCCTCTAACATGATATTGCCGATTTTTGGAAGCCATTTTAATATTTTTAGCTTTTGTTCGTAATTTGTAACAAATATTTTAAGTGTATTTTAGACCCTTTTAGACCTATGTTCGTGATTTTTTTCTATCGAGCGAAAAATGCTTAATCATGTATCTAAACAATGATTTCCCTGCAGAAAAGCCTCAAAATTATTATAAACAGACGCATTATATTGTTTCAAAAACACTGTTCGCTTAACTTCACTGAACCTACGGCGCCTTAATAATAAGCTTAGTGCGTACATCCAAGCATACATTTGACCCATTTGGTAAACAATGATTGTTGTTATTATTGTGTATGTCTGTTAATTAACGGGTACATTTAAAATATGTTAATAAAACATCGATTGTACATAACTGGCGGTACGAGTTACCTACCTTATACACGCTTAAATTACACGCTTCCTTAAAACTATCTAAACTAATTTGCCCCTTCTCGGCGGAGCTGATTTTGTATTACGGTATATATCTGTTTTATTATTTCAACTAACAAATGCATCTTAACGCACTAAAACAATTTTAACTATCGTATAAATAGAGTAAATGGTTGGAGTAATGCTTAATTAAGATTTTAGTACCAATTTAAATAAACACACGAGAGCTAACAGTTTTGCTACAGCTTCTTATGTCTGTTTATTTGACATTCTAAAATTTGGTTACGGTTACACTACTATAATGAAAAAAGTTGGGTAGCTTACAAAAGTATATGGCAAATAAAAAAAATGCACGGAAATATATTGCCATATTCGGCAAATTATAAAATGTGTTGACAAACATATAATTGAAATAATCCCGCATGCAATACTGTACTTTTTGCAAAAGATTAATATGTTCTAAAAGTTTTTTTTACCAACTTCGTTTTGTGTATTTGTGTAAGGATAGCGGCTAAAGCATATTAATCAATACCAGAGATCATTATGAAGCTTCATACAAAAAAAACATTGGATAGGCCAGTATGTTTGCTCTTTGCAAAACTCAATGTTTTACTGGTAGGTACGTTTGATGTTTACTTACCGAACAAATAAGTGTTGGCAATCGCATACCTCATATAATTTATTAAAAAGGAGATTTGTATTTTCTAAATATATATCTAACCTGGGTTCTATAGCTGGAATGTGGTTTACCATGACTAGTATCACTTATTTACAGAATAATCGAAAGTGAACATAAAATAATAGTAATAATAAATATGGTTGATAACAGTCATATGGTGCTGTACTTTATAGTAAATGAGATTTTATGAACCTTGATTCAATTATATCAAGTTTCTACTCAATATACAATTCATTCTGTAACCCTAAGCGATCAAAGGTTACAAAAGTGGTTACGAGATCGCACTGAGTCGGCTGTAATTTGCAGAATATAGTAGATACACTAAGTACTATTAAAGTATGTCACATTTTTTTAATAATATTTATTATAATTCCACGAATAAAAGTGTCTTCAACAAATATTAAATATTGTCGAAATGATTCGTTCTGACAGCGCTGTCTTTTTCGATGGCAGTTACAGTTGTACAGGTACACTAGCTACAAGCTACTGTTGTACAGGTAAACTAGTTACATAACTAGATAAATGTATATAGGTAGTAAAAACTGTAACCGGTTCAAATAAATACGACTCCGTTGGTCTCTGTCGTCATCATACTTAAATCCCACTACTGGGCACAGAGGCCTCCTCTTATGGGTAAAAGCCAATGGAATGGTCAGTAAGTCCTACGCTGGCCCAGTAGTAGGCTTTCGTATTTACTTGACACCGTATTAAGATTTTTTAAAAAATCCTTTAAAATTGCCATTAAAATGAAAAAAAAACCGACACTGTCAAACTAACACTCTTCTAAATGATGGACGTAACTAGTTTTTAGCTAGTCCATATACAGCGTCAAGTATAATTATATTATTACCACTCGGCCAACATTGCCCGCGTATTTTTAGGCCCATGAGATTTTCAATCCTTTAAAGAATACACGGTACAAGCTATACACAGACACTTCTCACCTTTGACATGACTTTGGGTACCCAAGTGTCCAGAATTCTCTCGCAACTTCGCCCAACTTATTTTGCCAAGTCAAAAACAAATCAAAAACTCTATTGTTCTGCTCAATACATATCGTTGAAGCTCATAGGATGATGTGGTGTGTGGACCCTCAGCTCCTCCAGGTTCTGAAGCGACTCCGTCATCATCAGGGAGGTGCCCTGGATACCAGAGTGACCAGGGTTGCTCCCGTTCGTCTCTTGGCGCATAATGTTGCGACGCCATTTGGCGCGGGCGTTTTGGAACCAGACCTGGAAAGTGAGATTGTGGTAAGTGCGAAACGAACCATGTAAACACGTCAACTATGATGGTTTTTAGGGTTGCCCAAATGGTAAAACGGGACCCTGTTACTAAGACTCCGCTGTCCGTCTGTATGTCTGTCAGTCCGTCTGTCAACAGGCTGTATCTCATGAACCGTGATAGTTATACGGTTGAAATTTTTACAGACGATGTATTTCTGTTGCCGCTATAACAACAAATACTAAAAGACTGAAAAAAAAATTATGGGGACTCCCATACAACCGTTGGGGTGGAAAGGTTCTCGAGTGGCGACAAGGTGGACTGATAACCTGGTAAAGGTCGCGTAAGTCCGCTGGATGCGGGCGGCGCAGGGTTTATTACTTTGGCACTCTTTGGGGTCTATTTGCCAGAAGTAGGCGTCTTTCAACCGATATGATTATGATGAACACAAATATAGCAAATGCCTATCATACAACTTCAATGCAGAGTACTCTTTCGTAAGTTTTTCACCTTTAACAGTTGGGTACGATTTGACAAGGTTATCACTATTTTATGCGTAACTACGCCAGCGCCGAGAGGCAGGGATACGTTTTTATTAGCAGTCAGAGGCTCTAGTATAAGTTTTACGGAAACAAAACTTTACGATCGCGTTTGCGTTTTACCCTCAATTTGTATGGGATTTGACAGCTAAACGCGAACGCGGTCGTAACGTTTTGATTCGGTAAAACTTATACTAGAGCCTCTGTTCGTATTTACGTGTTCGACCGTGCGTAGTGTTGAAGATACTGAACCAATGTTGATGAAAGAGGCGTCATACGATTCGAAATTATGGTCCGGGTGACATACGCTATCTTTTGTATGGTTTTTTTTTCGTAATACAATTGTTTTACTTGTTCTTTTATCGTTGTTATCTCAGCAAAAGGCCAAATAAATAATTTATCGGTCGATCTACATAACCAAAACACGTTTTTACAATCTATCTCAAAATTCATCATAAGTATAATACGTATGCAAGTAATAATACGTATGTGAAATTTTCGTCCATCGCGTTACGTCCCGTATGGTCTAGTGGCTAGGATACCTGGCTTTCACCCAGGAGGCTCGGGTTCGATTCCCGGTACGGGAAGCTTTTTTGATTTACCTTTTTTGTTATCTTACCTATCGCTTCACAACGACAAAAATAAACTATTAATTCAGAAGTTTTATGAGTTTATTTGTACAATTTTAGTTTTTTATTGAATTATTAAACTGACTGTTAAGTACGGTTACTTAGATGTATACAATTTTTGCATGGTATAATTTTTTTATGATGCTAAATAAAGATCTGAATCTGAATGGCATCGTAAATAAATCTTAGGTCACAAGCCTATTGGAGGCAACTGATTGACATATTCAAAAAGGCTCATAATCCTCAGCAGTGAGGGAATGATTGAGAGGAGAGACTGTGCGTCCGTATTTTGAACCGATGTTTAGGTAAAGGATTACCTACAGAACTCTCTTTTCTCCCTCTCTTATATATGACCGATTGTAGTCACACCTATCTGCGCATCAGCGTTATATCTGGTTTTTGTATCAGGCGTCAGAACAAATCAGTGCATCCTCAGCTAACGGCGTAATAGAGCGACTCCACCGGAGCTTAACGCTGCTTATACACGTTGGCATGTAGTAAGCGTCACCTCTTCTTCATACATTTTGCTGCGTTTACGGTTTGGCCGATGCTTAAGAAAGGGTTACCTGGTGAGCCCTATAGCCCAGTCTGCACCAGCTGCTTCAAGTCCTTAGCGTCGGGGTTGACGGCGAAGTAGGACTTCATGGTGCGTAGCTGGTGGTGCTTGAAGCTGGTGCGCACGCGCTTCGTGTTCCGTGTGGCTGGCTCATACCTGTCTGACGTGCCGTGTCGAGACGCGGCGCTGCGTATACGCGTCCACCTGTAGTATGCGTCTTCTCCGTATAATATGCTACGTATACATAAGCAGCAGACTCCGTCACTTGTGACATGAGAAGAACGCACGCTGACTATTCATTGACTCGAGGATGCGTTGTGTTAACAGCTAGATATTATGTAGGTCCTACCTCTCACCACAGCGCATCATGGCGAGCTCTGGCGAGCCTACTTCACCACCAGAAACACAACAATAATTAGCCATAAAGCAAGCAGTGGTGTTATTATGCCTGCAGTCTTCTGTTAGGTGGAGGTTTCCCAGTTGCGCTCCGAATAATGAGCGACGTGACATTACGCTATGCCTGGAATTACCTGGAGCACCCTCTTGGAGAGCCCAGTCTTCTGCGCCAGCTGCTTCAAGTCCTTAGCATCCGGGTTCTGGTTGACCGCGAAGTAGGACTTCATCGTGCGTAGCTGGTGGTGCTTGAAGCTAGTCCGCATGCGCTTCGTGCGCTGATTGTGGCTGGACACGGAGCCGGGGGAGGCGGCTGACGAGTCGTACGCGAGCGACTCCATTGAGGAGGAGAGGTCGCCACGGTGGAGGATTTCTGGAAAGAAATTAGTGTTGAGGGGATTGAACAACATAGGGGCTGTTCAGAAATTACGTCATCGGGTTTTTACGATTTTTGACCCCCCTCTATCATTATCCTATTACCCTCCCCGCCTAATAAAAGGACTATCTTTTGAAATGACGTAATTTATGAATAGCACGTGGGCGACGGGCTAGCAACCTATCACTGCTGCTAAAAGTGGTGGTACCTCTTGTGGGAACAAAGGCGGGCATCTATGTATGTAATTTAGTGTAGAGCATGATCTGAAAAAAAAATTACATCACCGCCTTCATTTTTAATACTTACAACTCACACAGATAGAGCGGTTACAAAAGAAAACACAGAGATAAACGAGACAGTAGAGGTAAAACAACAGGCGGTCTTATCGCTAAAGAGCGAACTCATCGAGACAACCTTTGAATAGTGGAAAAAAAGTACGCAGTAGGTGGTGCAGGAAGCTAGTGCCTTGATGAAAGATCACGTCTTATCAATCAATATACAACATTTACCTACTGGGATCGGGTGCTTTGGCCGATTTTTTTTCTCGACCGATTTCTATTGTCAGAATTGGGTCCGCTCAATTTCCCACAGTAGCCAACTTTATTAGTTGCATTATGTGACTCTGAGGAATATTAGAACCTATCTCGAAAAATTTAGGGTAGGTATGAGGTATTGTATTTATTTTGCAACCAGACCCCGTATCATGGTCGCCCTTATCACACGATAAGTGACAGGATAGAGCGTCCGTCACTGGCTGACACCGTTCGATAGAACGAGACGGATGCTCTATCTTGTCACTTACCGCGTGATAAGGCCGACCATGATACGGGGCCTGCTCTTCCAACCAACCCATATAATATCCAACACAGAAATTATACTAACCAAGTTAGGTAATTTTATTATTTTCGAAACAAGATGTACCAAGGAAACGAAATTATTTAATTATCAATTGTACCGTTACACTGTATAATTCTTGTTGGTTAGTTGCCGATTTGCGATTTAAAAAAACATCAGAAGCAATAAATACAGTCTAATTGGGTATCGATTTTCCTTTTTTGCCCCAGCTAACGCAAACAATACATTATTAAATGGCATACTCAAAGTGAAAATTACAATTATTATGTAACCTCATCTAAAAACTCATAGAAACCAAAAGGAATAAAATGCATTTCAACACCTTATGGGATCGCACCAGAACGGTTTTATTTTTACGTGTAACTTGATGCACATTACATAAAATTCATATAATATATATAAATATTATTTACATTAAATTCATATATTCGCAATGCGTGTAGTTATAATATTTTTATGAAACGAACAGGGCAAGTTAAATAAAAGCTGGCTACCCCGTCTTTACAGCAGTCGTGAACTTTCTACGCCAATGCACCTAGCTTCCGACGGAACTCAGGATTACAGCAAAAAGCAATGGCCGACCGCATTCCGCGACTTCCTTCTGACAGTGGATGTGGTTGCATGGTTCCACAATCCGATGGGTTTTGTAATAGCAAATGATTCACGGCAGCCAATTCCCATCGGGAGGAAAGGAAAGGCAATTTACGAACTCTCATGAGTGAGAATGCACAAGCAACAAATAAAAAATAGGTGTTATAATGACACAACATACATAGAAACTTTCCTAAATCATAGAATCCCAAGTTTGAGGTCAATTATCTCAGCCATTTTTTTGATTTTAAAACATGTTTATTTTAGCATATTCTCTACAATAACAATCAATCAACAAACAAGGTGCAAGGTACAATCAAGGTAAGTCGTCGCGTAAGTCCCGGTTATGCCCCTAAAGGAGCCCGGGGTCCGCTTTGACACCTAATCCTTTTTTTTTTATGTTTTCCTTTCATAACTTCCTAAGTTGGGCCCCGAAGGGGCCCTCAACTAATTGCCGGACACCTAATCCTAAGATTTGGCATATGCACTAGTTTTACGAAAGCGACTCTCATCCGACCTTCCAACCCATAGGGAAAACTAGACCTTATTGGGATAAGACCGGTTTCCTCACGATGTTTTCCTTCACCGAAAAGCTAACGGTAAATATTCCGTACATAAGTTCCGAAAAACTCATTGGTACGAGCCGGGGTTCGAACCCGCGACCGCCGCTTGACAGCCGCATGCCTGAACCACTAGGCTACCGTAGCTTAATACAGGGTGGCCCAGAAAAACGTTGACATAGAATTATAAGAATATTATTTTATTACTTACACCAAATTCATAAAATAATATTAAATAGTAAAATTCAATATCTTGAAATAAAAAAAAAATTACTGTCTTCAAAATATCCTCCTTTTGCACTGATACACAGACGCAAACGTTTGGTAAAATTATCGACGATATGCCGCAGCTCTTCCAAGGTAATTTTTTCCCACTCCTTCGTAAGTGTTGCTTTTAGAGCATCTATATTTTTGTGCTTGGACGCACAGGCTCTTGACTCTAGGATTGACCATAAACTATAATCCATTGGGTTTAGGTCAGGCAAGTAGGGTGGCCATTCTTTGGAGCTTATAAATCCGGGAAAATAGTCCCTACACCACTGCTGCACACTACGAGCCCTATGGGATGGGGCAGAGTCTTGCTGGAATATCCACGGTTGGTTACCAAAATGTTGTTGACTCCAAGGAAGAACTACGGCTTCAAGAATATGTCTTTTATATATTTCTTGATTTATTTTGACACCTTTTTCTATAAAAATAAGGGGTGTTTTGCCTGTAGAGCAAATCCCACCCCAAACCATAACGGATTCCGGCTTTTGTCGGTGAGGAATCACTGCAATTGCTCCAGGACGACTAGGATAATACATTCTATCATTTTGGTGATTATGAGCCTGTTCAATAGAAAACAGTTTTTCATTTGAAAAAAAGATGTGATTCCATTTCTCAGCCGCGCCACGCTTCTTAATTAGACGACATCTCTCGAGACGAACTTTTTTATCTTTATCTTCAAGAAGTTGTGCCTTACGCAGTTTGTACGCCTTCAAATTGAGATCATGTGCGACAATACGTTGCACCGTCGAACGGCTTATACCCAGGTCTCGAGCCATTTTTCGGACTTTGGTCCGTGGATTACGATCAAGTCGTTTTTTGATAACGTTTCGGAGCCTGGAAGTCCTCACAGTCCTCTTTTTTCCTCTTCCTGGGTGGTCTCCAATATGGCCGAGCTCATTAAATCGCTTAATATTCTTAGACACAAGTTGAC
Source organism: Epinotia demarniana (assembly GCA_945867215.1). Lineage (NCBI taxonomy): Eukaryota > Metazoa > Arthropoda > Insecta > Lepidoptera > Tortricidae > Epinotia > Epinotia demarniana. Next base: position 58,393,657 of record OX244259.1, read on the forward strand.
GACTGACACCGAGTGATCTAACTATCTCACACTGTCGTTTTCCAGCCTCGTGTAGGGAAATTATTGCTCCACGTTGCGAAGACATGGCAAAAATATTTAATAACCAATAGTTTTAATCACGCTGTCTATTTTAAATGGCGGCAAAAACGTGTCAAATCGCAATATAAAAACAAATGAATTCGAACCGCGTTCCATTTTTTTTTTACTTTTTAATTTTGTCAACGTTTTATTGGGCCACGGTGTATTTACATCACTCTAATGAAATTTATTGCCCACTTTGCTAAAGTCGACCTGGGTTCAATAGAGAGGCTTAGTATCTCTCTATCTCTCTCTATATCTCTCTATATCTCTCTCTCTCTATCTCTCTCTATATCTATCTCTCTCTATATCTATCTCTCTATATCTCTCTATATCTCTCTATATCTCTCTATATCTCTCTATATCTCTCTATATCTCTCTATATCTCTCTATATCTCTCTATATCTCTCTATATCTCTCTATATCTCTCTATATCTCTCTATATCTCTCTATATCTCTCTATATCTCTCTATATCTCTCTATATCTCTCTATATCTCTCTATATCTCTCTATATCTCTCTATATCTCTCTATATCTCTATATCTCTACATCTATATATCTCTATATATCTATATCTCTATATCTCTATCTCTACATATAATAATTGTGAAAGTTCGTTGAGGTTGTCAGTGAGACAAGTAGAGCTCGAAGGAAGTTGTATTTATACAACATACATTAAAAACTTCAATAGCGCGATGCAGAACTTCACCAATTTCCACGCATTAAGAAGGTCATTCTCCAGATTTTTGTCGGCGTCTGAACTCCAACAAACCATATTAGACGTATAAAAAAGTTTGATGGAGTTACGGTGACCCACAGGCCAAATTTGATAATATTTGGATAAAGTAATCTTTACTTTGCGCACCAGCGCCATCTATCTGTTTATTAACACGACAGCCCATGGAAAGGAGTGTTATGTGTTCTGTTGGTCCGGGTATCATGGGAAAACTGTCGAATGGATTAATATGCAACTTTCATTAAAACGTTCAATGGATCTTCGGCCAGGTAATAGGCTATAAAAATTATAAAGATAAGGGTGGAAAAGGGTTAAAAAATGGGGTTGAATCAGTAAGTATGTTTTTGTATATAAATAGTTTTTTTTTAATGCAGAGTAAATACTCACAAGTTTATTTTATTCTGTCAAATCTTCTGTCAAATCATAAAATTATGTGTCAAAAGTCCCCAAAAACGTTATTACTCAAAATGCCCTCCAGAAAGAGATCGAACCTGACACAAATTTCTAGAGAGGCCGCCAGAAAACGAGTGGCAAGATCTCAGGAGTCCGAAGAAGCTTCCCGGGCTTCTAGATTCCTTGAAAACAGTGAAGACATGGAAGCACGTCTCGGCCACGATCGTGAACGCCATTCGTTGTCGCGAGCTTCCGAAGACTATTACGGAACGTGAAACAAGATTAACAGCGAATTCCCGGGCTTCTGAAACATTTACGAGTACACAACAAGAAGACCGCTTCACCTCTCAGAGAAGTCGCACCTCAGTCACCCTATGTATCTTTTTCTAAATCTCTAATTATTATAAATGTTTTTATGGACCAATTCGCGCATGTTCATTTCTCGGTAATCCATAATAATATTATAAATGGGAAAGTGTATGTGTTTGTTTGTTTGTCCGTCTTTCACGGAGCGACGAATTGACGTGATTTTTTAAGTGGAGATAGTTGAAGGGATGGAGAGTGACATAGGATAGTTTTATCCCTGAAATCATCCCCTTTGGGGGTGAAATGGGGGGGGGGAGTTTATATGGAGCTGCGATATAAACGAGTTCCACGCGGACGGAGTCGCGGGCAGAAGCTATAATAAATAAGCAGATTCATATTGAAAATTGTACACTTATAGAATACTAGCGTTCGCTTGCAAATTCGTCTGCGTGGATCCAGGATAAAGCTATCCTATATTTTAATCCAGGCTATAAACTATCTTCGTGTTAAATATCTTTCATATCGGTTGACCCGTTTAAGCGTCATTGAGTAACAACCATCTAAATGTCCAACCATCCAAACTTTCGCACTTATAATGTTAGTAGGATTATCCTTTACTTTATAACTTATCAATTAAATTTTCACTGTTTTTGGTAAACTTCAGCACAATTATATCACCTTAGCGAAAATCGAGAATAAACCTCATTATTTAAACTATTTAATCGTACGGCATACATTATTTTTGGCCTTTAAAGTTTGTCACTCTTTAGTAGGTACCACCCAGGGGACACGTGCAGGGTTGTGGTAGGTAGCTCCTGCGGACGCGAGTAACAGTTGTCCCCTCTTTGTCAAGTGAGTGGGCAACTCGACTGTTAGAAGTTCTTAAGCCGCCCGAAAGCCTCTAATTCGGCTTAACGATTACTGACAGCAGCCGGGATCAATTGCTTAGCATGCCTTCCAAAGCACGGAAGCGCTCATTTATATCAACAACTCAAACATCATCAGGCGGTCACCCATCCAAATACTGACCGCTGCCATCTTTGCTTAACCTGCGTTATCGTTTCCGACTCGCAGGCGCCGGCTGTGAGCGGAGCGTTCACTCAGGGCTTACACTTAGAGTCTGTCAGGCGAGTCGTATCCCTCATTCACGCAAAAATGGCTTAACGGCTTAAAATTGATTTTGGTATACATATATATATATATATATGTGTATATAATAGTCTATAACCTGGATTAACATACGAGTATATAATACTTTTTATTCCGGGAATCATCGTCTAAGGTGGCAAAAGTTTGTAAGGAGCTACGATATAGGTACAACTTAGAAAAGTTGAAAAACCCCCGACATTTTCATTTCAAAGTCCAATATCTCAAAAACGGCTAAACAGATTTTCATGAAACATGGCTAAGAACACTCGGGATAATATTATCTATGACACATAAGAAACCGCATTCAAATCGGTCCATCCGTTAGGGAGCTACGCTACCACAGACACACACACACACACGTAAACTTATAAAACCCCTCTTTTTGACTCGGGGGTAAAAAAAAAGAGTTCCACGCGGATGAAGTCGCGGGCAGAAGCTAGTGTTAAATATAGAGAAAAGAGAACCTACACAAACTAAAAATATAATTAATAAAACGTTCATTGACGCCCGCCCCCTGTAAACTATTAGCTAATAAATAGCTTCCGCCCGCAACTTCGTCTGGGTGCACCCGGGATAAAAACTATCCTTTATTTTGCGGGTGGCGCCAGGACCGGTCAATGCCAGCTTTAGACACTCTTTGGGGGAGGACTATGTCCAGCAGTGGACGTCTTTCGCGCAGTGATGATGATTATGACTTCCCCAGTGCTCTGAATGACAAGATGTTATTCTTTTGTGTCTTAGGCCGGAGATTATATCATACATACGAGCGACTTCACGTATAAGCACCGGGACCGCCCCGCTCACCGCTGGCGTCTAGACTGCGGCCTTAGCAGTCTCAATAACTATTGTTGGACATTCTTAATATACTTGTATACAGTGTGTATGTCTAATACGGGCGAATCTCTTAAGGCGCCGTAGGTTCAGCGAAGTTAAGCGAACAGTGTTTTTGAAACAATATAATGCGTCTGTTTATAATAATATGGTTTAAAAAAAATACGAATAGTAATCTTGAGGCTTTTCTGCAGGGAAATCAGTGATTAGAAACATGATTAAGCATTTTTCGCTCTATAGAAAAAAAATCACGAACATAGGTCTAAAAGGGTCTAAAATACACTTAAAATATTTGTTACAAATTACGAACAAAAGCTAAAAATATTAAAATGTCTTCTAAAAATCGGCAATATCATGTTTGAGGGAAATCAGTGTTTACTTTTTTACTTATTTAAACGGCCAAAAAATTAAAATTAAAAAACATGATTTCCGCGCTTCCGAGCACGCACTTCCATCTCGCTCACGCTTATGCTCAGTGAGAGGGAGAGAAGACCATGAACCTACGGCGCCTTAACGGTGGTTAGTATAGGACTAAGTATAGGTAATTAGATAACATTTACTTAAAGTTGCAACGATAATTTTGTCCATACAAAATAGTTCAGCCAGCAATGTATTGCAAACACACTCACGTTAAACGCTCGTTGACAGTTGCTAATGAACATTTGACATTTCGGTACCGCAACCATGTTTACAGTACATTGCTGTTGAGAAATTTAAAAAATAATTATTATGGGGTCGTAATGACCTGCAACTTAAAAACTTACACACTGTATAAGGAATGTTAGATACAACTATTTTGATTAAATAAATAAATTCTGTTATTTAATAATACGACGGTGCGTGCGTATCGGTCTGCATGATGGTAAGCATACACCTATCAATCCACCTATGGAAGTTAACGATACCAGAAGAATCACAAGCGGGTTGCCAAACTTTTATATATTTGAGGATTCGTCGTGTTGATAGCTAGACACAATCGCCCATCACTCTCACTCGACACAACACAAAAAAAATTAAGTAAAGTTTACCTCCTGTTGCTAATTTTAGCTAGCCAAAGCTACAATTAAAAAGCCATCAAAGTCCACCACAAAAAAACTTATTTAAAATTAACGTCATTCATCATTATTTGTATTAATAATAAACTTAATTGAAAAACAAATGTTCCTAATAGCCGCAAAACACCGTTTGTCATAAAAAATAACATTCAGCCCACCCCTGGCTTACCCATTAAGGTAAAACTTGTCTGTCTTTTACAATCACTTAAACACACTTTAGTAATAAAACGTCTTATACTCAACTTTAAACTATGGTAACTAACGCGATAATAGAAATGAGGGTAACAGATAAAATCTAACCTCAAATCAGCTGTCTTCTTTTTTAAACTAATTAGTCGGCAAACGCCTTGGCTGAGAAATTGAAAAATACGGAAACGTATATCTTGATATGATTTGAATATGGGGTTGTTTATACATGGTGTAAGGAATTAATATAAATAATATGCAATTGAGTGTAGTGCCAGGTGGAGTGGGTAAGACCTCAATTGTAGGGGCACAGGAAATTACGGTATTCCTGATCTTTAAACGTAACTTTTTAAGATGTTGTATTTTTTGTTAAGCTTTTCAAGAAACTTAAGTAATAATTTTATTGAATAGGCATGAATGATAGATATAGTTCTTTTTAGCATTAAGTACCTACTTATTTTTGTACGAGAATTTCAAAATGTATATTATTTTGACGACCGCTTTAGCCTAGTTGGTAGTGACGACCCTGCCTACGAAGCAAGAGGTCCTGGGTTCGAATCCCGGTAAGGGCATTCATTTGTGTGATGAGCACGAATATTTGTACCTGAGTCATGGATATTTTCTATGTATTTAAGTATTTATTTTATCTATATAAGTATGTGTTAATCGTCGTCTAGTACCCATAGTACAAGCTTTGCTTAGTTTGGGACTAGGTCGATTTGTGTAAGATTGTCCCGTAATATTTATTTATTTATTAATTATTTACATTATTCATTTATGAATTTTGATAAACGTGTAGGAATCAGGGAAAATGACCAAGTGAAACAATACAATAAGAAGGCATTTAAAAAATATTTTCAATTAAAAAAACATGCTTTTATTCTTCCAGGGATCAAAATATAATAAAAACTTTCTATTGCTGAATATCATTACACAGAGAACCATTGCTATATAAATTAAATTAATGAAATTCTCAGCACACTCCTACATCTACAGATTGACTAGACACAGTCCAGTAAAAATCGGGTACAATCTATTATTCATAAATGCCATAAGTAAGAAAGAACGGTATCATTATTTTATACAAACATTTGTTCATTAACACATAAGGGGACGCTCATTAATTACGTCAGCAGCTTCGGAAGGGGGTCAAATAATACCATGTACTTTTCCCCGCATCTTTTAAGAATTGGTAAAAGTATTTTATTCTAAAATAGTCATTGCAACTAGTCATCGTCATCATCCCCCTAGCGTTATTCTTGGTTTTGCGCTAGAGGAGCCCGAGGTCCGCTTTGGCATCTAATCCAAGATTTGGCATTTAAGGCACTAGTTTTACGAAAGTGTCTGCCAGCTGACCTTTTAACCCAGAGGAAAAACTAGACTTTATTGAGATTAGACCGGCTTCACAATGATTTCCTTCACAGAAAAACCACTGTTCAATATCAAAGAATCTTTCATACCAAACATAAAAAACTAGTGCTGCTAGTTTTGAAAAAACGTTGATCACTCGTAAGATTAAATTTATTTAATGGTTCATCAACAGTTAATCACATCGATACTTAAGTTAAGTTTATAGTTAAGTGTCTTATGCGTAATTTATAACTACTTACAGGTAAACAGAGCAGCATGCCAAAATGAGAAGGGAGGCGGTCGACCTCATCTCACAGCCGGGACGGGTGTTGTCGAAAAATCGCCAAAAGCACCTCACGTAATAACTGGACGCCCCTAACCTCCCATGTAGCATCAAACTTATATACGTTACTATTACTATTGTAAGTAAAAGCGCACAATAAAAAATAATTACCCAACACCCTACTTAAATCACTCTAAGCTGTCCAATATATTTAATTATAAACTTAATAATTAGGTCAATTCACATCGTCGGTCAAAAAACTCGACGGTACCTACGCAAGACCAAACATTTTATCACACTACCTTTTCCACGCTATTACAGATCTAATTCCTACGTAGTTACGGCATAAAAAAGCGTGTAGATATATTCTCTTTATGTATATTTAATATGACGCTAGTGTATATAATTGTATAAATTCGGTTATTTTTATGACAGTGGGGCCGTCAGTTAAAAGGTATCTCTTGATCAAGGAATGTTCTTTTATCAGTACATTTATCATAGTGTTATTTGTTGACTTGGAAGTGTCGCTGCCTGTTGAGTTTGGAATTAAAATGATTTGTTTACTGAAAGTACTTAAAAATAAATGTTTTAGGAATGTTGTACAACGGCTAATAAAGTAGAGTGCCGTATTATTTATTTTTGCAATGTTTATGTGATTTGCATTTACAATAGAGCATTTTGAGAATTTCAAGTAAACTTTTTACATTAACCACGTACATACGTATGGCTTTCGTTATTCCCTTTTTATTGCCATTTTATTTATAATTTTCAATTCAACGGTTTGGGAGGGTTTACTAAAGAAGGTATAGTGGGTAAGAATGGCAGAACCTTAATTACCAAAAATAGCAACAAGTTCATATAAAATGTTTCGTAAATATGGTAACAAAACGGGAACAATGAAAGCTAACTGAATTGACTTGGTAACTATGTCATCCTCCTAGCGTTACTGCCGGTCGTGCCGCAAAGGAGCGCAAGGTCCTCTTTAAAACCTAGGTATCCCAAGATTTAGCATACCTAGGCACTAGTTTTACGAAAACGACTGGCATCTGACCTTTAAACCCAGAGGGAAAACTAGACCTTATTGGGATTAGACCGGTTTCCTCACGATGTTTTCCTTCACTGAAAAGCTAACGGTCAATATTCCGTACATGAGTTCCGAAAAACTCATTGGTACGAGCCGGGATTCGAACCCGCGACCGCCGCTTGACAGCCGCATGCCTGAACCACTAGGCTACCGTAGCTTCTATGTGGTAACCAAGCATGTGTACCTAACATAAAAAAATAAGTTCTTTAGAAATGTTCACATAATGACATAAATAAAGAGACTTCCTTTTAAATAAATACTCCCTGTATCGGAAATTAACCGCTCCTCCATTACAAAATATACTTATAAGTTAAGTTTAATAAATATAGTGTAAATAAAAGTACAGACACAAGCAAAAGTATGTAATCCTCTCATAAATACGTAGGTACCTACCGAAAACTTAATCCGCTGACAGACGAGTGATGCCATAATTATTTACTAGCAAGTTGTATGCACCCTTATTTTTATACTTGACTGTGTCAATTAAGTAGGTTTGTTTGGTTCGATTCCCAGACGAAGCAAGTAATTTTTCGAAAAACTTTGAATGCAGAATTACTAACTTTCAAAAATAACATAAAGTCTTCTTTCAGCAAAATACCCTATCTACGATATTTAAGGTAGTTCCCCTGTCACATATTTTTGGGACGCCCTGTATAATCGCAACACGTCTTTATTAGAAGTGGAATGTGTCACTATTTATTTGACTACTTTGGCTGTTAACTTCTGCTAACTATAGGGAGTGAACGGTACAGGGTTGCTTTTTAAACGTTTTTTTGAACTGGACTGTACCCACAGACCACTCAACCTAAGTGGTCTGTGACTGGACCATATAGATCCGAAGCGTAGTCAAAAACATGTCAAATCACATTTTCCATTATTTAAAACAACGTCCATATCGTGTCTCGAGCACAAAAACAACAAACTCAAGAGCCCTTGTCTGCACAACAGCGCCACTCGGCAGCTAGCTGAACTAAACAGATTCCATAACATTACAAATCCATGTGTCGTCCAATCAAATATAAACCTTAATGCGAAACGACTTGTACTGAGTCGCAGTTCATTTGGCCGTAAGCTTTATGTCCCTTTTCCAACGACACACACATCAATGGTAGTTAGGATTTGCCGTGCCGTATCTCCATCGGATATCGACTGAAGTAGCAATATTGCTAATTCGCGGCCCGGAGCAGAATGCGGTAAGTCTTTTGGGTTCACTAAGGATTTTAACCTTTTGGATAGAAAAGAGCATAGAACTCTTCAATATCGTAAAGGTACCTACTTAGCTTATGAATGAGAGTTTGCGTGGAAACACAATTTGAACACATCTTAAAATTGTCGACAAAAAAATATTTAAGTAAGTATAATGAATGAAATTGCCCACAACATTTTACGACTTGGTTGAGAAATGTGCCCTGTAGAGAACAGCGGTACAGCCGGACATACGAAAGGATGGTGAGGCAGGGCACAGGGAAATGTCATCCCGCTCGAATTTGGAGCAGCCCAACTGGGGAAGTACCTCCACCTTGCAGAAGACCACAGCCATAATAACACTACTATGTACTTGCTCTGTAGTAGCATTACGTTCCTGGAAGTTAGCAAGGTCGCCAGAGCTCCCGAGGATGCGTTGTGTTGAGAGCGAAGGAACTTGTTCCTTCAGCTGTCAACACGGCGAATCCTCAAATTTTAGTGCTTTGGATTAGCCGCTTGCCACCGTCGTCGTATAAAAAAAAGTGTTGCATTAGGGGTACGTATACACATACTAGAAAAAAAAAAACAAAAGAGTCCGGAAATACGTCGTCAACACGAGCCTTTGCTCACAACCGCTCGCAGCCACGTGGTTTTGGTCCCAGGGGACGGGCGGGATGCTGTTATTCGCTACGCGCTAATGCGGCTCACCCCGCCGGTCACCCGTCACGAAACTAGACCTCTATCTACGCTTAGTTACTACGCATCGCGGTGTCAAGATATATCGTACAAAGCCTGCAGAAAAACGTGCGGGATACTCTAGTTATAATTACAGCATATATGTCTTTCCAGACAGTATATTCTATACACTAACGAAAACAAACAAACTTACAAAAGCTAGCATAAACTTATCCTCTTTGTATCTAATAGAAGTTAACATTAATATAATGCGGGGGGATTCAGACTGCCCTCAGCTGGTCTCGCAGTTGTTGCGCCTCCGTGTCCCTTCTCTGTCTCAGGCAAAGTTTAATTTCAGAGCTCGTCATTGCGACTTACTTGCAGCACCTAAAGCGCGCACTGTGGCGTACAGGCAATCACCAAGGGTCCGCGCTTTGCACTACATCAACGCACTTCTCAAGTCGGATTCTGACTGTGATGTTTTTGCCAGTAGTTGGAGGCTAATTTGTGAGAAATGCAAAAACCTTTGTGAAGCGATGGATGACCGTCCGTCCTCAGTTAGTTATTAAGATTGTTGTTATGTGTACTTTCTGTCCTAAATTTCGCAGTGCATTAGTATTTACTGTAATGCTGTGTAATTTCTTTTGTACCAATAAATAAATAAATAAATAAATAAATAATATATTACCTCCTATACTATTAATTAATCGAGCTATAAGTTGTATAAATACTAAGTTTCTTATTTCAATGGCAATTTCATTGCATTAACTCTAGAAGCAAACAATTAAACTTTATTGATAACTAGCTGTTGCCCGCGACTTCGTCCGCGTAGAACTTGTATCTTAGAAAAATGATTGGTATTAAATTATTGTAGGTGGAACCTTAATTATCGCCGACCCAAACAAAGTTCTACCATCTTATGGGATTATTTCAGAGATAAAAACTATCCTATATCCTACCAAGGGTGTCAAATTCAGCGTACGGAAAATGTCATCTAAATCCGTTCAGGGATTAAGCGTAAAAGGTAACAGTGAAATGAGTTCATTAGTTTAAATTGCTTGTTTGGGGGGGGAAGTCAGGGTCTGGTCTTGGTGGGAATCGCTGCATGTGAGAGCAACGTTACCTACAAAATGCCAAGAAACCATCTGCTGTGTTAGTGGCGGAACACCGAGCAAAAAGCAGAGCCCTGGCCAGTCCGAGTCACCCACGTCCCCGCCGTCCCTCCTGGGTACTGCTGCAACCGCGCCGCCGCGCGGCCGCCAACCCGAGTTGCAGCTGAGCTGAGGGTGCAGGGCGAAAGGCGAATCTTCTGCGCCTCAAAACAGAATCTACTCACCAGGGAGGACACCCGAGACAAAACCGAGCATGCTCACAGGCTCTGAGGTGGCAGCCCCACCAGTGGGCTAGGGTATAGTGGGCCAATCCCTCGCTTACCCGAACCTTACATAGATTAAAGAAACCGAAATAGTGCAAAACCGGACCGATCAAAATACGACGACCTTTGGCATGAAAATACGGACACGAATTGCTTGCTGGAATGTGCGAACACTGAGCGAGGATAGCCGACTAGCCCAAGCAGAAGCAGAAATGCAAAGATATAAACTGCAAATACTCGGTCTCAGTGAAGTTCGCAGAAACGGATTCGGGGAACTGAGAACGTCGAGAGGCCTTACATTTCTTTACTCCGGGAAGGAAGATGAAGAGGACGTCCATGAAAACGGCGTGGGTTTCCTCCTTTCTGATGCTGCAAAGAAGAGCCTCCTGGACTGGAAACCGATCTCAGAGCGAATCATCACAGCCCGGTTCAACAGCAAAGCTCGCAAGATAACCGTCGTTCAGTGTTACGCGCCCACAAATTTGGCATCGGAGGAAGACAAGGACGATTTCTATAGTGCACTCAACCTGACACTAAAGAACACCCGCAAACAGGACATAGTTATCGTCATGGGCGACTTGAATGCCAAGGTTGGCACGGATAACGACGGCTGTCAAAGACACATGGGCAGACACGGGCTGGGAGTCCAGAACGAGAACGGGGAGAGATTCTTGGAGTTCTGTCAGGACAACGATCTCACCATCGGAGGTACTTTATTTATCCACGGAGAACACCACAAGTACACCTGGAACTCACCCGATGGAGTAACCAAGAACCAAATTGACCACGTTGCCATCAGCTCCAAGTGGCGCTCATCGCTGCTCGATGTTCGCAACCGCCGTGGCGCGGACATCGACAGTGATCACCACTTAGTCGTAGCCGAAATGCGGCTGAAAGTAGCCGTAGCTCGGACGGCTAACGCGACTACCAAGATAGGCAAACGGTTTGAGGTTAACAGACTAAGGGATCCAAATACAGGCGATGCCTTCAGACTAGAGCTGCGAAATCGCTTCTCCGCCCTTGAGACGGACTCTGCTATTTCTGTCAACGCGGAGTGGAACCACATCAAAATGGCCTACGTAGAAACCAGCTCCGTCGTTCTTGGACATAAAACACATACACGCGAAGACTGGATGTCACAGAGAACCTGGAACCTCATTGAAGAAAGGCGCGTACTCCATCTTCAGCTCCTGGCTACCAACGATGCGGTGGTGCGTGAAGACCTGAGGCTGCAGTATAGACAGATACGCAGGAACATCTACCGCAGTACCCGCCACGATAGGCGAGTATGGTCGGATAGTGTGGCGGAATGCGCCCAACGTGCTGCTGACTCCGGTAATCTCAGAGAGATGTATAAGGTGACTAAGACCTTAGCCGGAAACCGGAACCAGAGAAAGAAGAAGCCTTTAAAAGACAAAGCAGGCCAACTAATCGTGACATCGGAGGGGCAGCTTCAACGCTGGTGGGAGCATTTCGAGGAGATCTTCCGAGTCCCAAGCGACCCCATTGTGGCGACACCTGCTGTCAGCCTGCCCGCACAAAGCCTCGACATTGACGTGTCTCCCCCCACTGGAGAGGAAGTAGTGAAAGCCATCCGATCACTCAAGAACGGCAAAGCGCCAGGAGTCGACCTCATCACGGCGGAAATGCTGAGAGCTGACGTGCCTACCGCCGCGAACGCGCTGACACCCCTCTTGCGGAACATCTGGTCAGCCGAAGAGCTACCCGACGACTGGAACAAAGGCCTTCTCATCACCGTACCTAAGAAAGGAGACCTCAGTGAATGTGGCAATTGGAGAGGCATCACTTTGCTCTCGATCCCGTCTAAGGTGCTCTGCAAGATTATCTTAGACAGATTATCGAGGGCCGTTGAACCGCTTCTTCGCAAAGAGCAGGCTGGTTTCCGACCCTACCGATCGTGCACGGACCAGATTAATACCTTGCGCATCATTCTCGAGCAGGCATCAGAATGGCAAAGGGGAATGTATTTGACCTTCGTCGACTTCGAAAAAGCCTTCGATACGCTGAGGTGGAGTTGCATCTGGAACCGATTGCGTGAAATTGGGGTCCCCGAGAAAATAACCAACATGATCAAGGCCATCTACGGGAAGTATTCCTGTAGAGTGACTCACGACGGCCTCGTCTCGGAGGACATACCGGTGCGTGCCGGTGTACGACAGGGTTGCCTTCTCTCACCTCTCCTATTCCTTGTTGTTCTCGATGGCACCATGAGCTCTACAATCTGCAATAAGCGCCGCGGTATAGAGTGGGGACTATCCAGCGTCTTGGAAGACCTGGATTATGCCGATGACCTATGCCTGCTGAGCCACACACACGCCGACATGCAAGCCAAGCTGGACGACCTACAACGAGAAGCAAAGGAGACGGGATTGAAATTCAACACCCGGAAGACCCAGGAAATGAGGTGCGGGGCAACAAGCGCTTTGCCGTTGCTCATTGGCACAGAGGCTGTGGAAAGGGTCCACAAATTTACTTACCTCGGTAGTGTAGTGTCGGAAACTGGAGGGACCGAAGAGGACATCGATTCGAGAATCGCCAAGGCCAGAGCAACCTTCGCACAGCTCCGCCCTGTATGGCAATCGCGGAAACTGACTAGGAGAGTTAAGCTCAAAATATTCCGGTCCAACGTAAAACCCGTGTTGCTGTACGGTTGTGAGACGTGGAAGGTTACAAAGACCATCTCGCACCGCCTCCAGGTCGTCATCAACCGCTGTCTTCGCCGTATTCTCGGTGTTTACTGGCCCGAGAAAATCTCCAACATAGAACTGTGGGAACGCTGCGGTGAGACTCCGATCGACCAGCAGATCAAACGCCGCAAGTGGAACTGGATCGGCCACACGCTCCGAAGGGACCCTGATCACATACCGAGGCAAGCCCTGGACTGGAATCCCCAAGGAAAGCGTAAACGTGGCCGCCCTAAACAGACCTGGCGGCGGACGATCATCGCAGAGGCGAAGACCATAGGGAAGACTTGGAGCGAATTGAAGCGCGAAGCTCAAGACCGAACGGGATGGCGGCGCACTGTGGACGCCCTCTGCCCCATCTAGGGGACACAGGAAAATAAGTCAAGTAAGTCAAGTTTAAATTGCTAAATTTAAATTGAAAACTCCGTTTTTAGAAATATAAATATCTTAAGAATCATCAACAGACATTTCTGCTAAAATTGTATATTTTTTTACATTACTGGAAATGTTCGCCTAAATCCGTTCAGTAGTTCACGTTAGTCCGAGCTACCTGTATAGTTATGAAAACCTATCTAATGCTAAAAGACGTAGAACTTTCCATCTCCATCTGCTGTCCCCATTTAACGGTGTTGTTAGAGCATACATGATTTTGATTATCTAAAATAAACTTTATAAATTAACAAAATAATCCGCAGTTTAAATGAAACATTACCTTCTTTTCGGTTATGGGAACTGGAAGCTGTTCGGTTCTGTAAGGGTCGTGGTTCTAATTTATCCTTGCCTACTTCTCTGCTACAAGTCGGATTATTTATTTTGGCTTACCATATAATTAGTATAAAAGACCTATGAATTCCCTTACTTCAAAAAATACTTATTCCTCATACATACTTCCAACCCTTTTTAACCTCCTTACAGGATGAATTTCAAGAAATGTTGTAATTAGTTACCTAGTCATTTAGCGAAGTTCCAGATCCCTTAATTAAAAATTGTCTTGTTCCCTGTACAAACATCCAACTCCTTTTAGCTCATTTTGGGGATGAGTGTTTTTAACCCCCTTATGGAATACATTTCAAGCAGTCTAAATTATGTTGCCCCCATAGGGGATGAATTTCAAAATAATCAGTTTTGTGGTCTTTTAAGATAAAGGCTATAAGACCGAAGTTACAAATCTCTTACTATAATATTTTCTTGGTCTCCATCCCTTGAATGCCGTTTACACCCTTTAGTGGAGGATTTTTTCCAACACGCTGAAAGATCTTTTTTATTTTGATAGTAATTGTTTATACAACGTTTTAAGTCTCCAGCTCAATAAAGAGTTTTGCTAATCCAAACCTTGCACCCCTTTTAACCCCCTTAGGGATAGAATATTCTTAAACGCTGGAAGTACTTTTTTATTTGATAAGTAATCTTTCTACAACGTTTCAAGTATCTTACAAAAAAAAGCGTTTCCCATGCAACCCTTGCCTTTTAACCCCCTTCGGGGTGGAATAGTCTAAAACGCAAAAAGTCCTTTTTTTGTAATCTAATAAGTAATATTTCTACAAAGTTTTAAGTCTCTAGCTCAAAAACTAAGTTTCCGCCATATTCACTCTAAACCCCAATATCACTTCCTTAGGGGTGGAGTTTTCTAAGTCACTGATACCACTTTTTCTATATTTGAATAAGTAATTTTTCTACAAAATTTTTACTCTACCTAAAAAACAAAGTTTCCCCCATACAAACATGTCACCCTTTTTAAAACCCCTTAGGGGTGGATTTTTCCAAAACGCTTAAATCCTTTTTTTGTATACAAATAAGTAATCTGTCTACAAAGTTTCAAGTTTCTAGCTCAAAAGGAAAAGTTTCCATCATACAAACTTTGCACCCCTATTTAACCCCATTTAGGGTGCAATGTACTAAAACGCTGGAAGTTCTTTTTTTGTATCTTAATAAGTAATCTTTCTAGAAAGTTTCAAGTCTCTAGTTCAAAAAATAATGTTTCCCCCATACAAACTTCGCACCCCTATTTAACCCCCTTAGGGGTAGAATTTTCAAAAAAGCCGAAAGGACTTTTTTTGTTTTATAATAAGTAATCTGTCTACAAAGTTTCAAGTTTCTCTTTCAAAAGGGAAAGTTTCCCTCATACAAACTTTGCACCCTTATTTAACCCCCTTAGGGGTGAAATTTTCTTAAACGCAGAAATTACTTTTACTGTATTTTAATGAGTAATCTTTTTGGAAAGTTTTAAGTCTCTATTTCATAGTATAAAGTTTCCCCCATACAAACTTTGCACCCCCATTTAACCCCCTTAGGGATTGAATTTCCAAAAATCCCGTCTTATCGGTTGCCTACGTCATAAAAGGAAGTCCTGGTGTAAATTTCAAGTTTCTAGTCCCAGTAGTTTCGGCTGTCCGTTGATGAGTGAGTCAGTCAGGACAAAGGCATTTATATATATAGATAAGTGATGTGATATGTATAATATTTTGCGGACAATCTTACCCAAATTAAGCAAGATTGTACTAGGTATGGGTACTAGACGATGATAAACATGCTTGTAGATATACAATATAAACAAAGTAGTTTCGTATTTAGCATAGACGTCATACCTCGGTATGCTCAACAGCAAACAGCATTGAGTATGTTACGTAAAGAGCCAATTATTTTCACTTTTCATTTTCACTGCGAAAAATTCAATACGACTCAAATACAAACGCTTTAACGGTAAATAACGAACTGTCTCCACGCTTAATCAGGTCGCAAACATATACCATCACACCCATAAATATCTATACACTCCCGATTTTATGCCAATCGAATACGGCTCAAAATCGCATACATATTTCTAAAGTTGACCCTATACCTCAATGAACGCTCCGCAATTCGCTATGAAAAATAACCCGGACGGACCCCTGGCTCAAACCCAAGGCTGCAAAACAGAGCTCCTCTCGTCCTGCCAACAGAGTAGGTTACAGCGGGAAAGAGATGTCGCTATGTTTCGCAGCCCGTCGTCTATTCATTAGTAGATTACACTGGGATGAATTGACATTTGGAACGTGGGGTTGCCGTGATTTTCCTTTTTTGAGGTTTTCTAAATTTTAAGCGGTAGCTGTGTAGAGCGTCTTTAATGGTTGGGCCGTTGTGATGCGAGCGTTGTGCTTCTAATGGATAATTGTAAGGCTTGGATAACTGTTAACTTGAATAGCCCACGCTGCCGTACCCACTCGTATTTCAACCGATTATGACTACTAATTACGATTACTTTGGACAGTATGTTCAACGAATTTCGTGTGGTTTCCAACATAGGTAGGATAGTAATAAGTAATAGTCCCTCCGGACAGCCAGAAATCATGATAGTAGCCTAGTGATAACTACGGTAGCCGAGTGGTTCAGGCATGCGGCGGTCGTCGGTTCGAATCCCGGCTCGTACCAAATCAGTTTTTCGGACTTATGTATGGAATTATTACCGTTAGCTTTTCCGTGAAGGAAAGCATCGTGAGGAAACCGGTCTAATCCCAATAAGGTCTAGTTTTCCCTCCGGGTTGGAAGGTCAGATATGGCAGTCGCTTTCGTTAAACTAGTGCCTATGCCAAATATTTGGATTAGGTTTAGGGGCTTTAGGGGCACTACTGGGAATAACGCTAATAGGAGGATGATGAACAGCCAAAAATCAAACATTGATCGAACGCATTTGACTGTGTTATCCGAAGTGAGACTTTAGGGATATTTAAACTTATTGAATATGTAGACCTTCACGCAAATATTAATTTGGAATTACGTTTTGGGTAGTGTATATGTGCTCGAATACACTTGGAAAACATGGTCAAAGCAGTGTGTGCCAGTTAATTTAATGGCAAAAAATAATTGTAAACAAATATTGGAATGCATTATCTCATATTTAGCCAACTGGGGAATGGAACTTTCAGAAGACAACAGTACTTATGACATCACCATGTGAGCAAGTAGTGTGTAGGTATGTAGTGTTGTGTTTCTAGCGAGGGAGGTTGTCGTAGCTCCCGAGGTTGAACTGCGTTAGGGAGTTCTCTTTAGCTATCGACTCTCAACCTCAAACATTCCCTGCCAAGAATCGCTACGCGCTACGCTCGTAGTAGATCCCGTGGTTCCTGCTTAGTAGTGGAAAATGCCTACGCCGTAGGCGCCGGTAGGCAGGTTCCTGGCAGTGAACGAACAATGCGTTATGTGACGGATCTGCGGGTATACATAGAATCTATAATGCTTTAGCTAATGTATATGTAGTAGTATTTACATAATACGAAAGTTCCGTTACATATTTTTCCGTATCCACAGAACAGCTCCTTACAAAGTATTAAGCTTTACAAAGTTAAGTAACATTCTCTTTGTGAGTCGCCTTTGATGCGATATAAAAATAAATGCTTATTCACGACTATTACAGCACGAAAATTCTACGTTTTCTATCTGAATATACAATTTTGACATACATACAATACTGAGGATATTTTGAATCGCGGAAATCCTCCGAAGATACAGAAGGTTGAAAAATAGTGTCAATGTCATAAGGCGTAACAAGTATTAGGTGTACCTTCGCGGAAGACGAGCAAAGGTACTGTTGTATAACTGTGAAATCCCAAAAGTTCCGCACGACACCTTAAAATAAATAAAATAATAACAAATATTACGACTGCCAAAGCTATCCCATTGCCTATTAGGCGTCTTTTATTTGGGAAACCTCGAAACGAAGAAGAAGACTATTAGTGGACTATCTTTTATACCGTGTAGGCTCACTCAAGAATAGGTCTACGCTCTCCCCCACCTGTCGTAGAAAGCGACTATCGGGGGTCATCGGGGTCGCAGTGCTCTGGCGGGGGCTGGGGCACTCGCTTAAGAACCCCAGGGCGACACCTCTTTGCCCTAGGACAAGCCAAATGTGACAAGGCGCGAGAAGGCTCCAGTGCGCTCAGCATGAGATCCTGGCCTCCCCGCATGAGAGCGCAGATGCAGGGCATCGTGGAGTTTTTAGTTAATAGAAATATCACATAATCCAGTCATCCCCCGGTGGTTGGGTACCTGCATGGTTAGCAGGTTTTCTCCATCCATGTCTTTTATGTGACAGATTAGCGATAGGGCCTCAATCTCTTATTTTCTAGACTTTTTGCCAGACTATATATACGAGTAATCTGGCACATTATCCTCCTAGCGTTATTCCCGGTTGCGCCCTTAACGAGCCCGGGATCCGCTTTGACACCTCATCCCAAAATTTGACGCGGGCTCTAGTTTTACGATATCAATTGCCACCTGACCTTCCCATCCAGAGGGAAAACTAGTCCTTATTGGAATTAGACCGGTTTCCTCACGATCTTTTCCTCCACCGCTAACAGTAAATATTCCGTACACAAGATCCGAAAAACTCATTAGGGATTCGGAACCCACAACCACCGCTTGACAGCCGCACGCCTGAACCACTAAGCTGCCTTAGCTTAATCCGTGACCGTAGAGTCGGGGGTCATATTAAAAATAAAAGATTCCGACCGAATGGAACACCTCCTTTCTTAAGTCTGTTATAAAGGTCTTACCTAAAGCAGTGCTCGCCATTCTCATAGTTTGCACTTGCATGTCGTCCGACGCCTGCGCACCTTTCCGCTTCCTTGGCCGTCCCTTCTGACTCGGCCCCCCGTAGTACTGGGAGGGGGAGTTGCCTTCGCTGTCCATTTCTTGACACCTGTGACATCATCATCATCATATCAGCCGACAGAGGTCCACTGCTGGACTAAGGCCTCCCCCATAGAGTGACACTATGATCGGTCACTACCCGCATCTAGCGGACTCTCTCGAGGTTTACCAGAGGGGCTAGCACAAGCATATCAGCAAGTTGTGCTAGACGTACAGGTTATCTGTCCACCTTGTGACAATACTTGACATCAGTTATTTGTGAAGTGCAAAATATATATTATATCTACAAAGGAATTATACGGTTGACATTGTAACCGTAAGAGATATTATTTATTAATAATAATAACTACGACTTAATTGAGGTACTATCGACAAAATTGAATCCTGACCCACCATGGAACCTTGTTACAATTAACTGACATATTAACGTCATATGATCGTACGTATGTTCGTTAATTGTAACAAGGTTCTATGGTGGGTCATGATTCAGTTGGTTCGATAGTACTCGTACCTCACGCTGGTCTTAAGAGCGTAGTCGGTCTGCGACAAAATTGAGAAATAGGTATTTGTACAAACTATTGCCGTCGCGTTGCGCCCAAGTGATTCCCCGTAATGTGCGATAGGGACAACTGCAGCTCAGACCGATTTTCACTACAAAATCTTGACCAGATCGATGCTTTGTATTCCCCTGTTTTCTCCGCCAAACCTGCGCCGATTCAATTATGTTTGGTGTCGAAATTTAGAGGAAGAGCAGATCTATGTTTCTATTATTTTATTTTAACGTAAAATCTTTTCATATTTGTCTGGTAGTCATCTAAATATGACAGTAAAAATGGGGTATTTTTTAGGTTTTCGAAAATTCGTATCTGTTTTGGTAATTATTTTTTCGGAAAAAGTAAATGACAGGGGCATACATACAGTAGACCTAGATTTTATAAAAAAAACGAGTTCTCTAGAGGGATAAACCAGGAAGGAAATAGGGGAATACGTTTGTATGGAAAAATGCTGCTAGGATACCCTCTTAATATGGCGGAGAACTTACCATAAACCACTTGATTAATTTTGGCGGGCAGTTTATTTGCCGCAACCTCATACTGACTCAGTTGCGGCGAATAAAAAAAAGTGGAACTATAACAAGGACAACGAATGATATATATCCCTTTCTATCACACTAATTGAGTTGTGTATATACTACCATCTCGCTCGATCGTGGTATTATTAGCTCCTTTGTAGAAGTATACTCTAAATTTATGAGTAAAGAAGGGGTATATTCCTAATTTTTTCATCCAGTTGTGCCATTAAGGAGCCCGGTGTCCACTTTGGCACCTAACCCCTAATCTCGAAATTTGGCATAGGCACAAGTTGTAAATGCGCTAGGTGTAATGCCGAAATTTGCCACCTGACCTTCCAACCCTGAGGGAAAAACTGAACCTTTTTGGAATTAGACCGGTTTCCTCACGACGTTTTCTATTTTACGTAACACTAACCCGCCCCGCATGCGGAACATATCCCCTTTAGACATGAAGCTCCCACACTAAGTAAGTATAATAATAAATAATAATAAATCAGCCTATATACGTCCCACTGCTGGGCACAGGCCTCCTCTCATGGATGACTATCATGTGAGGCCGGCAGAACACTAGCCCACCCCGCATGCCGGCTTGACAGCAAGCTCCCATGCTATGAGAAACCTAAACTCACCTCAAATTTATCAATATTATCATCATCATATCAGCTGAAAGACATGAGTGCCAAAGTGACCGGACGGACATAAGCTATCCACATCCAGCGGACTCCCGCGACCTTTACCAGGTCATAAGTCCAACTAGTCGGAGGTTTACCCGTGGGTAGAGAGCGTGCTTCGTCTTCCGGCAATCTCACCTATAGACACTAATTTCTTCGTTTTCGAAGTCGTCCAGACACGCGCTGTCATAGTGAGGCCGGCAGAACACCAGCCCGCCCCGCATGCCGAACACGTCCCCTTTAGACAGCAGTGTGCCACACGCGGCGCAGGTGAAACACGTTAGATGGTAGACCAGTTCACGTGCTCGCATCACGAGTTCGTTGGCGGTGATGCCGTTCCCGCAGCGAGCGCAGCGCTTCACGCAGAACAGTCTGAAACAAACAGTTTGCCTACTGGGTGGTACTATGGTTAATGTTCTAGGAATTGGCTGTATGCTTTCTGCATCAATTTGATAGTGGCAACCTTCTGGGTGGCTCTTTGGTAGGTTTGTAAGATTTGGCTTTTAAGGATAATTTTATCGAGGTTTTTGTGATGTGTTTGTGTTTCTTTAAGGTATGGCTTTAGCTCCGCGTGGTGTCGCTCACGCTTTGCTCAGTTTCTGTGCAGGTTCGTGTAAGATGGTAAACAATTATTTATTTATTCACTGTACCGAGGAGACCTTTATTTAGGGATACGATTGAAGTGTTGTGGGCGATGGGCTGCCTAATATCACTGCAAATCACATTTACCAAAATGGTATTCTAGACACACACTTCCAGGCTGTTTCAATCGGCTGCCTCGTGTATTTGTTTTCTTCTTCGCCCCTTTCGACTAATATTGAATCTTATAACAAAAGACAATGGCAATCATCTGTTGCTCGCGTCTGCAGGATTTACCTACCACAACCCTGCATTGTACCCTGGGTGTCTAAATGAGCGACAACACTTCCTTTCGTATTCTACAAATCGCCATACGATTAAATAAATAACAATAGACAAGTGAAACAAAAGATGTACGGCCTAGTAGCCGGCATAAGCCAAGCATTTGGTAAAAGTGTATTTTAGGGAAAAAGTCACCGCGGAGTTTCATCACAATTAACTGACCATGCATGTACCTTTATCACAACGGGATAAAGTCTATTATAGGCTAAACTTATACAAACCAATTTGCTTTAACATCACACATGGTGTAATTGCGACATTGTTATCATTGGACATAAGCGTCAGAATGTCAGACTTGACAGCTGACAGGTACGGCCGATGACAGGGTCCCGTGGTAATGGGGGAACTTTGACAGGTGACATTTAGAATTTGCTATTATGACTAAATATGATAGGGCAGCTTCACTTTAATACGATTACGATGTGTTTTGTTCTTTAAGGTATTTATGTGAAAGTAGTCCTTGTTTACTGATGCCAATAAATTATAAATGAATTAACTGTCATATATGTACAGTTGACATTAAATAATGCATCCGTTTTCGCCATACCACGAGATAATAAGATCGAAAAGTGTTAATGTATCTTTGACGAAGATAGTTTATAGCCGGGATTAAAATAAAGGATAGTTTTTAACCCGGGTCTACGCAGACGAAGTCGCGGGCGCAACCTAGTGAACAAATATTTTTAAAGCTGACCGGGCTGCTTTTGCGCGTTTGACTGCCTTATTTAATCTAATATATGATACCATACAGTCAGCAAAAAATATCTCTCTACAAACGCTAACAAAAATATCTATGCGCCTAAATCGAATATTGCATACCTACGTCAATTAGAACTGCGTCAAGATATTGTTGAATGCGACACGGACGACTATATTTATGCAGCTGACTGTACAATAATCAAACAAACAGGTGTAGTAGCGTTCGAGAATCTCAAACTACCCCTTAATTGGTACTAAAATAATCAAATTCAACCTTAACATTGCGCCGTAAGGTCCAAAACCCTTTCCCATTGCGCTCTTTTGGTATTCAGTTACGATCTTTTGAAAGGAATGCTTGAGGTACAGGGGAAGGGCACTGCGAAATGTCCTCTCGCTCATATTCGGGGCAGCCTAGTAGCTGAAGTTCCCGGGTCAATGGACAAACTACTATTTTCATACGAATTGGGGGACATTTTAACCACTGGGCAACCGGTGAAATTGAAGGCAGGCTTTTTTGGGGTCGGCAACCTTTTCCGAATCACGGGCCTTCACTATAGGTATTTAATTTATAACGAGTTTTTTATTAGTTATAAATTGGCAACATTAATTAACAACAGCAGACGTCGTATTTACTTGTAATCTCATTCAACAGTTGATTAACCTCCACCTTACAGAAGACTGCGGTAATAGTAACACTACTACGCTCATATGTTTGTCGTGTTGTCCCTCGTGGTGAGTAAGGCGAGGGAATGACGTCATATTCATTCTATGTTTGATGGCGACTAAACTTGTCGAGCACCTACTACAATGTGTACAAAAAACAATACATAAATACATGAAATTTATCCAAGTCTATGTCAAAAATAAACAGCTAGGTGCAATTCGCGCTGCCTTATTAAAATTCGCAATCGTCGTTAAAGCTACAATATCGCATTGCTGATGGTAATTCAATGACTAGTGACTTATTTATTTTCTAATGTACATACAAGATGATAACCAGCATTAACTTAATTAAATTAAAACTAAGCTTAATCTAAAAGAGGCCCTCTAGGCATTGCATCGAGGATGCTGGCGGCATTTCCTCGCTGAATTGCAATGCTGATGCGTTGCGCGAGAAAGCCGTCAGCTCTTCGGTCACCAGTTACGACAACCAGACGTTTCGAAGTTGACAAGTAACATGTATGAAGTTAGTTATTTTATTAATATCTTTATTAATAAAGAAAGCATAATATGTCTATACAGTCCTACATTTAATATGTAAGTATTAGTAACATACTCCCAATTATGAAACACTACTCTTCATACATAATAGTCATGTTTAAATGAGTTTTGTGTCGGGACTTTCCAAGAAATTCAACAATAAGTAGTGTAACTTTATCATGATGTCACATTGATATAAGAAACCAGTTGCAGAAGATATTAGCTTGTCATGAAGTCACTGTCACATCAAGTTAAGGCAACCATATGTGTCCCAATGCGATGACGTCGTAACAGGACTATTGATCGTTCAACCCGCGGGGACTCTACTATTAATTGCGTAATGCACCAGAACTCAGCAATAGCTTTCATTGTTGCGACATTCACCCAGACTTCGAAATTCGGTAACGATACTCTTTGAAGAGACAAGGCATATAAAGGATAAAGGAAAGATAAAGTGATTTTCAGATGTCAAATATAAATAATGAAAGTCGAATAGTGTTGACTCGCTAAATTGAAGCTCGCTAAATTTTGTTTTAATATTAAGAACATTGTTAATTTTTGTTAACTTTGCATATGATATGGAAGAGCGGGATCTCCTGTCACAGGTATATACGTATATTTACTAGGAGATCCCAACATTTGTGTATTTTACCCATTTAGTTTTACAAAGATAATCATTTCTTTTATTATTATAGTCCGATGACATAATTTGTTTGTTTAACAAGAGTACGAGCATTTTTATTTAATTTTATTATATGAACAAAATATTAATTTCCTTCAACAACGTTCACATAATGACAAAAAGGTTGAGACTTCCTATTATCATTAATACCTGTATCAGGAAGTGAAAAAAATTAACAACAAGGTTCAAGTGTAAATCGCGGCTCTAATCTATACGAGTAGATTATAGCAACATTCATCCAGATAGATAGTGACTATCTATCTGGATGAATGTTGCTATAATCTATAGATTAGAGCCGCGATTTTCACTTGAACTGGAAAAATGATATTGCCAGTTATTCCATGCCCTAATGAAGGGTCAATTATGACTAGGTCCACCGCTTAACTGAGGTCGGAAGCGGAGCGACGTGTGGTTGCCCATACATTGAAGTCGCTCGAATGTATGAACTGGCGTCGAGTCCGCGGCCTGAAACATGGGAGGGAAGAGGATGCCAGGCGCCTGCCGCCCTCTTCCCACATGGTAACATTTGTTGTCCCGCCATAGGGGTTGTCTCAGCTAAACGGTAAACCTATAGGTAACCAAGAATCGTACGCACGTAGTTGGTGTTGGAAAGGTAGGGTGGAGCTCTGCGGGTTGAAAGATCGTCATATCAATGTTGAATGTCTCAAAGTGTCACCGACCCAGGATCCATCATATATTGGTCAAGGTTCTAGACCATAACCTTCTAGCATTAACAACTACAACCGCGTGAATATACGTCGTTAACACGAGGCAATATTTACGCCATTCTAGACCACAAGTAATACCTGCTGCAATCGCATGCACTCGTCCGGTTCCAGTGCTCACCTATAATAGTCCTCTTTGCAGTAGATATTGCCGTCCCGCGAAAAGCAGGTGAGGTCTGAGTCGAGAGGCAGTCGGCACTCGCAACAACGGAGGCAGGAACCGTGCCATTGCCGGTCCACGGCCAGGAGGTAGTACCTAGGAAAAGATAAGGTCAATCAAGACAATTTGGTTGAAAAGACAGTGAGCTGGCCTCAGCTGTCACAGAACAACGTCGGTGGAGCAAACAGGTTCTCGAATTCCACCGCCTGTGGCTAACGTATTGTTGGACGCCCTCCATCAGCCAGATGAACCGATGCCTTGAGGACTTGAGTTAGAGGAGGGTAGCTGGTAGTGACTGGTTGGCGAAAACAGGATAGCGGTTGTGGCGTGCCGTGGGGGAGGCCTACGTTCAGCAGTGGACTGCAATAGGCTGATAATAATAATAATAAATGAGCTAGCGAGCGAAGCGAACGAAATTCTCCGTATCAGTTTGGGCCATAATTCGGATATCCAGCTGTCCTGCAATTCTCGTGCAATTTTGTGAGCAGGTTCTATAATTATACAGACATTTTTTTGGCAATTCTGTTTTTTTAAGTGCGACTAGTTTAAGTTATTAAGTACATCTAGTAATCGTGGCAGACACGCCAAGATATTTCTGGAGAACGAGGTAATTTACTATTTTATTGGCTTGAAAAGAAAATTGTGCAAAACATATATTTAATTTTAACTTCACTTCAATTAGGAAAACTAGAACGCATGGTACTTACTTATTATTTAAGTAGCAATTTACATGTAATTTCTTTAGTTATGCATTTAAATTGCTTCATTAGTCTAATTAGTATGCCTTCTTGGACACTGAGTGCGCCTTCACACACTTAGAATGCCTTTCCTGCACCGTCTATCATAAGACGACCGCGACTTACCCTCGACTTATCTCGCACTATCCGTCTCTCTCTTATAGAGCACTTAGAACAAGAGTAAAGTTATAGTGCGAGAAAAATCGAGAGTAGGTGTGTAGCGTGATAGCACGGGTGCTGGTCGACCGAGCCGGGCTCGGCGTTTATCCTGTTTTTCAGAGAAAACGATTTTTCCCCGTTATAAAACAAAACCTGGTTAGATGGAATTTTAGACCCCGTTAACTCCTATATTGCAAGTCTTACCGAAATCGTTACAGCAGTTTTCGAGAACATCATGACAAATATATATATCCACAAATACCTATTACTCGTTTTATAGTACGGGGTGTAGAAACTATTGAAGCGACTAATACTTTTATCATTATACAGGCTTCTTTGTATTTCTACAGATTCCCGTAAAGGGGTTAGTCATTTGGGATCGTTTTGGATCCCATAGTGTGTTATGCAAAAGTGAACATTTTTCGACATGTCATATGTATAAGTAACACACATTATCAACTCAGCAACAACTTACTTTGAACTCAGCCGCTTATGTATAGGTACAAATAAAACAGCAAAAAGACGGCGGGTAAGGTAGGCCTAGGTAGATATACATACTAGGTGTATATATGTATATCTATAAAGTCACGTGGCATGACATTATTGCGCTTAAATGACTGCAAAACGGCTACATAACAAAATTAAGACACATTTGAGAAGTGGCTCTATTGCAGACCCCAATACGGTCTCATTTGAGATGTGGCCATATTGCCGTCGCTATTTGGTCCCCTATAATGTAACGATTGCAAATTCGCCTTTAAGCACTATGGCATCAATAAAAGCCTACCTCAATTCCGTTCGCATCACCACTACCCAGCGGGCCTAAAATTGTTGCCATTTTATAAAGTATGCCTTTGTTACAGATGCGAGTACGAGTGCGACATCCTTATCCACAACGATAAGTGATAAAATGGCAACTACTAATGATAGCTCCGCTGAGCTCCTGATGTTACATTAACCCATTGACTGTCTCTACGAAGAGATTCGCACAAAAACCAACCTGTCTTGTATCCTCCCCCCGCACCCCGCACACTCGTCCGGGACCCCCGGAGAACCCTCCGAGTCTCGTTCCTTTAGCATAGCTTCCTGCTTCGGCTGCACCTCGAATTTGGACTCTGCGTCTCAAATAACAAGGTTCAAGCCTTGCGGTGGTTCGCTCGAGTCGGCCATCTTGAAGTCGGATTCCTGGCCCCTGAATCAATGAGAATAGGATTCGCTATAGTCGGTGTTATTAGTATAGGGTGGTTAGGGAAAAAGTCATATTTCCATAATATCGCAGTCTTGGTTGGACAAGGACTATATTTCGCTGGAATAATATGTACACGCACTAAATAAAAAACCGGCCAAGTGCGAGTCGGACTCGCGCACCGAGGGTTCCGTACAAACCATAACAAGCAAAAGTTGTAGTATGTTTATTACTAAATGATAAATGAAAATGGAATCCGTAACATTACAATGTGCGAAGCTGGGGGAGCATAAATTAAAACAAGGTCTCTTTATCAATTTAGTAATCCTAAAAAAAAATAAAAAATTAAGAACCACATCATTTATCTCTCACTTATAATAAATCTCTAAATTAAAAAAAGAATCAGCCAGTATCAAACTAACCATTTTTGTGTCCCGAATGATCTCGGCTTCCCGTGAACGGAAATACTTTAAACTTTTTTTACAAGTACATTACTATTCTAGCTAGGACTTAGGATAGTTTTTATCCGAATGCGATGGTTAATACATTTTCGGAAACATTTGAATCTCATTAAATTATTCATTTCTTCTGCTTGAAATCGTAGCCGCCATATCTGTCAACTGTCAGTGGCGTCAAAATGGCGGCCTTGCCTTAACTATCCAACAGTACCTAATAATTTCGATCCGGTGTTGTGATAGACCTTCACAATACGCATATTAAATTCTAAAGCATAAAAAAATAATCGATTCCGATATGGAAACTTATATGCGCTAAATTCGTATTGAGGCGTAATTTCAACAAATGGTTCAACAAATTTCAACAAAATAACGTCAAACGTCAAAAGTCTGACCGACTTCCTTTTTTTTATGGCATGGAATATTTAGCACTGTCATCGGCTCATCGCGTTCAGCCATGAAGTTTATTTGAGTTTCTGCAAGATTACACGCGGAGTATTTTGTCACGATACGATACTGCACGGCTATCACAAGACGGCGCGCGAGCTCTCTCGATTTTTCTCGCACTATACGTCTCTTTCTAAGTTGTCTAATAAGAGAGTGACGGATAGTTCGAGAAAAATCGAGCGAGCTTGCGCGCCGTCTTGTGATAGCCATGCTGATTTGTCAGTATTTATATTTATCAGCAATAAACGTATGTATTCAATCAGTACAGAACGGGCCTTTTATAAACATTAATTATCAACCGCGTTTGTATTAAGGCGGTATTATAACTTCGTACTACGCGCCTTCAAGTTGACATGCAGCCAATATAGAGACACAGAAATTGGCCAACATACAGGAAAATACTTTTATAATGAAGCACAACACACATTTAATTAAGTTGGCAATAGCGGGAACATACATAAGATTTGGCAGAATGTGATCTGAAACATTGCAATAAGTATGAAAAATAATAATATCGGAGTGACTCAAGATCATTTCGGCCATCACGTTTTTATTTATTTAATATTAAGTGTTAAAAATATGTACAGAAGAAGATCAATAAACATTTAATGCTGCAGCCTGTGTCCTACCTGTTGGATCTATTGTCACAAACATCTACTAAACTTTTCCCGCGGTATTCATAAAATTTAAAATACCTATGTTAAATAAAACGAGTTTTGTCCTTTTCCTACTAATTTAAAAATCAGAGTGACAGTTAAAGACGAACGAATCTTAAAGGCATATCAACTAAAATGGGTTTATTCCACGTTTTACTTGATAGGCTAAATGAGAACTGCATGTGTCCTATGTCCAATTGAAGAAATGCGTTAACTCCCACCACATTACCATGCAAACGAAGTCACAGGTACAGCTAGTTTTATAATAAAACTGAAATACCTGAAATACCTACACTAGATTTGCAGCAGCCTGGCAAAACTTCTTTTATCAAAGTGGTTTATTTACAAAGTTTTTAGTCACTATCTTTTTATAAATCCGGTTCAAAATACTAATTAACTGTTAAATTTGAAAAAAATTAACCAGACCTGTAAAATGTTGACTGAAAAAGGTATGAATAGTACCACATTGAAAATTGAAGTTTGAAAAAACGTTATCCATAGTTGTACTATTTCGTGTAGTGCTAGTGCTTTTTAACGGAAACATGTTTAGGGATGAAAAATATGTGGAAATTCCATTTTGGGGATTCATTCTAAAATCGATATTGAAGTCTCCCACAACAATCAAACGGGAACACGGGGTATAGCCCCTTTGGGGTTGCTGCCGTATATTGTTGTATTTATGCATTCAATTGCAACATTAATTTGACATTGTGGTGACCTATATTATATATATAGACACAGTTATCACTCTGCCTGACATCAAACATTTCAAAATGCAAGCATTCACAATGGCCGTTTGCAGCACCTGGGTTATTAAAAAAAAAAATATCTTGTACATGATGCATCTGGGATGGCATCCTTTAGATTGCGACGTACATAAGGACCTGGATTTGCTTTAGATATAGCTGGACTTTCTACTCTGCACACCTCATAAAAACCATCAAGTTTAAAAGTGTCTCTACTACATCCCAGTTTTAAATTATGCGACTTATATTGCTATTTCTTATGATTGCGTGGACATAAAAGTTTCGTTTTGCTACAGCTGAAAGGTATTATAGACCTGAGTATTTGATATGAATTTCAATTAAATACCTCTACGCGTTTACGAGGAAAAAGGTAGTAAGTTTAAAATTTATAAAAATATATTTGTATGATTTTACTATAAATGTCTACTTTTCGTAATTTTTCCATTGTCTGTGCTATATGAAGTTTCTTCGTGCCAAGTTTCAAGTTTCTGTGTTAACGGGAAGTACCGTTTAGGTTTTGAGTTTCTTGCGAGTACCCAATTTCAAAATATGCTACTTAATTTGCTATTTCTTTTGATTCCGTTGACATAAAAGTTTGGGTTTGCTACATCTGAAAGGTCCTATACACATGACTTATTTGACATGAATTTCAATTTAAAATCTCAACACGTTTACGAGGAAAAAGGAATAAGTTAAAAAAATTTAAAACCATTTTATTGTATGATTTTACTAAAAATGTCTACTTTTCTTAATTTTTCCATTGTCTGTGCTATATGAAGTTTCTTCGTGCCAAGTTTCAAGTTTCTGTGTTAACGGGAAGTACCCTTTAGGTTTTGAGTTTCTTGCGAGTACCCAATTTCAAAATATGCGACTTAATTTGCTATTTCTTTTAATTGCGTTGACATAAAAGTTTGGGTTTGCTACATCTGAAAGGTCCTATAGACATGACTTATTTGACATGAATTTCAATTTAAAATCTCAACACGTTTACGTGGAAAAAGGAATAAGTTTAAAATTTTTAAAATCATTTTTTTGTATGATTTTACTAAAAATGTCTACTTTTCTTAATTTTTCCTTTGTCTGTGCTATATGAAGTTGCTTCGTGCCAAATTTCAAGTTTCTGAGTTCACGGGAAGTACCCCGTAGGTTTTGCGAGTGTCGAAAAACTCAATTTTTGCAGCATAAACGACTGTATCTTTTGATTGCGTTGGCTTTTAAGTTTGATTTCTTCACAGCTCCAAGGGACAATAGACCTGAGTATTCGATATAAATTTCAGCTTGATACCTCCACGAGTTCCTGAGAAAAATGGTCTTGACAGACAGACAGACAGACAGACAGACAGACGGACAACAAAGTGATCCTATAAGGGTTCCGTTTTTTCCTTTTGAGGTACGGAACCCTAAAAATGAACTGTCGTAGCGACTCCGAATAAGTAAGATAAGATAAGATAAGATAAGATAATTTCGAATCGATTTATACATCATTCATCAAAATCAGTTCAGTATCTTAAACGCTACGATGGATCACACGAAAGTACAAACTTTTTCGATTGCTAACATCATACGAGTAACCTTTTCTTTCGGTTCTGTCGTAGTACGACCAAAATAGGTTTTTTTATTTAAAAAAAATTGCAACTATATCTACATTTACCCATCGACCAATTCCATGGCCTGGCATCCACCACCAGAATAAAAAATTAAGAATCAGAATCAGATTAAGAAGCCTAAGTCTTCTGGTAGATGTCGGTACACGCCTCCCTAAGGCGTTGTATGAAGGAACTGATTGAAGGATTTGATGCCCGAACCGGATTGTTCCGATAGCTCAGTTGGTTAGTAGCGACAGGCCATGAATGCCTGTGGTCGCCGGTTCGAATCCGGCTCGGAGCATTAAATTATTCAATTTTTCCTTTCATTTAAAATTTATAATATCATAATACTATTAAAATTATTGCATTGTCATCTAAATTAGACTTACTTGCAAAGTTTCAATTGATTCGACACGACAACAGTTGCAATTCGAATTGCAGGGTTTAATTACATTATTGTATAAACTCAAACTCAAAACTTATTACATCTGGTTACAGTGGTGTTAAGATAAAAATATTACTTTAATAAAATCAAACATTTATTATTATGAAAAACAAATCGTATTTATTATTAAATATACATATAGTTGATAATGATGGTTAAGATTACATCTGTATTATACTTAGTTACGTACAGGTTAAATCAATAAGGTTTGACAGGTTACAAACCAGACGGTTAAATGTATAACTAAAACCCTAAGTTACTACTTGTTATATGACAATATTACCGAGTTATAGATCCCTGGTAACTATTTACTCTATTCTTCTATTTGGTCTTTCATTTCTTATTCACTCATTGTATAGGATAGGTATATGAATGCAGATTTATTTTACATTGAATAAAAAGAATTTCATCTGAATCCATACAATCCAGACTTTAACTTCACATAAATGCTCCCAACATTAACATAGGGCCGCTTCCAAGACGCAAAACGAAAAAAAACCTTCCCATTGTCTTTTAAACTCGGGAGATACAACATAACATTAGAAAGGTCGTAAGTGCCGCCGTTGTTGTATGCCACTTACAATCTTTTCATACTGAGTAGATATGCTGCGGCTAAGTTATATTTCCCCCATTGTATACAGAACGAAGGAATAATAAATGATATGCTAAAGATATTATATATGGCAAAAGGAATATCGGATTGTATAACCGGCCATTTATGAACGCCGCTTAGGCACAGGATAAATAATAAGTACTTTGCCTTGCGAATCAAGTTTTAAAAGTGACCCAGGAGAATCATGGCAACTAGCGGCATAATATGCCGAATGTTGATTGGCATATTAAGTTTTCATAACTAGTAACAGGTATAAAAAGTTCGTACAACGGTAACCTCACTACAGAAAACTAACAGAAAAATACTTTATTTTTCATACATTATGCATATATGTCACCAGCACAGATATATTTTGAGAGAGATAGGGCACAATCTGGAGCAGCCCGACTGGGGGAGTACCTCCGCCTTACAGAAGACCACAGCCATAATAGCACTGCTGCCTATTCCGTAGGTATTGTAGTGTTGTGTTCCTGATGGTGAGTAAGGTTCCCAGAGGTCCATCCTCAAAGGCCGGCAACGCACTCACAACACCTCTGGTGTTGCAGGTGTCCATGGGCGGCGGTAATCGCTTACCATCAGGTGATCCGTCTGCTCGTTTGCCTCCTATAACATAAAAAAAACGCGACGACGCGCGAGCTCTCGATTTTTCTCGCATTATCCGTCTCTCTCTTATATCTAATAACACTTAGAACAAGGGGTATAGTGCGATAATAGTCGCGGCCGTCCCATGATGATAGACGTGCTGGGTGCTGGAGCGTAATTTCGAATCGATTGACTGAGGTGTCAATCATCAAAATCGGTAATAGTACATTACGTAACTAGGGCGGTGAATTCGTGAATGCCCCAGACCGCAGGTGTTTGTGGCCCGAACCGAAGGTGAGGGCCATAAATATGCGCTCTGGGGCTTTACGAATTACCGCCCGTGTTGAGTACAAAATTTTAAGTCTTCACCTGGACACAGTGCGAGTTTTCCCGTACGCGCAGCGCACGTCAAACACAAACATAAAGTGTATATTTCGAAAATATGTTTTTCACTTAAGTACCTACATATTTCTTAACTACATCGACTATTCGTTCAACGTGAGAATAACATTGAATAGTAATTAATAATTAACTGTTATTAAGCATTGCCTGAAAATCAAGTAACGAAATGTGGTTATGCTACAAATGTAAGTTTAATGAAATAACATTTTCCATCCCCTCGACGACTATCGTTCAATTATGAACTTAAATACGTCTAGATAAAGCGCTAATTTGAAGGCAACTATCTAATTTGATTGCAGACATTTGTGCAGTGATGCCAGAATCCAACAAGCGTGAGTGACATTAATAGCGTATGGAGATAGGACTTTTTGTATGCGAACGAAGGAACGTCTGAAAATGTTTCTTTCAAAATATTAAATTAACCATTAAATCAGCCGCAATACGCTTAAACTACAATGTTGTAATGAATATTATACTAGGCACTGCCAGCTTCGTTGGAACACTTCTCTTCAAAGTAGGCTAAACAGATAGGCAAATGAATCGCAATTTAAATACAACAGCTTAAGTATGTTAATTAGTACGACATTCATTTAGCAATACACAAAAAAGCTCAATAATTCGCTTATGAACATTTTAATCAACAATAACCGCCAACAATTTGCCTCAAACGGGATGATTAAAGTGTTGAAAACCTTTATTACAACACAGTTAATGAGTTATTTACTCGCGGCTGTGTAAGGGTTCATCAAAAGATTTTTGATTGACAGCACTTGGCATCGTGAATTTATCAATACCTATTACGAAACTTGCTATATAATTATGCCCATTTCAATTGACAATGTACTTTCAATTGCAAAAGGACGCCGGTAGTGATATGTCCATTCACACCACACAAATACCCTTCTATTACAATGTGCTCAATATGTATATGTATATGTATAATATGTATAATGTGCGCCCGATTAAAAACACCGTTAGTTATAATCTCTCTCGCGATATTATAATTAAACTGTCGAAATATTGTGAACTGTCGAAACCGTTGACAATTTAACGCATTATTTTTCGTTAGTCGATATACAAACAATATCAATTGTGAATTGAGATCAAATTGGTGTGCTACGGAACGCATACACAAATTACTAGGTACGCCTGTATTGCAAAAAGGGGCAGACAGAGAGAGCACATAAATTAGATTAGTCAATATCATTTACAAACAACTAAGTTAATTGTATAAAAATAAATTTATCAACAAAACATCACGTACATAATGTCATTGTTCACCGGACTTTAAAACCCCTAATTATAAATTATCTGTTCTAAACCGACCCCACGCAATCGCTCGTCCATTTCCCAAGCTAAAATGCCCTAACTCTCAAAGAACTTTACCGCACACGAGGCCTTTTTTCCGCACTGAGCAAAGCTTAAAAACACTCATAGGAAAATAATTAATTATATCACAAGTCTGTTGGACACGCTTCTTGGCTCTGTTAAAAATTCCGACCAAAAAAAGTCAGCCTCCACTATAATTGGACAACTGACACGAAATTTAATTTACCATTGTTATTAAGAACGGGCGTGAGGTAATGATATTTACTGTAAGGGCAGGGATCTTGGCATTCCTTGGATATTTAAGCTTTACGAATAGTAAATTACTCACCTAGGGCGGTAAAGCAAGGAATGTCACAGATCGCAGGTATTTGAGGACGATGAATATGCGTTCTAAGGCTGACTTTATTCCCGCCCGTGATGAGTATACAATTTAACTTCTCTCCCTGACCAGAAAGTGGGGTGTCCCGCACGCATAGCGTCGGCCAGTATAAGATTCACCTATCCTTTCAATCCTTCTTTTCTCATACAAATGTAATTCTGACTCACAGACAAATAAACGGTTTTAACGGCGTTTAAGTTTTAGCTAAAATTGGTTTGAGGAACATTTATGATGAAGTTCTAAACAGTTTATGCACATTTTTTAAATCAGAATTTTAATTAACGGTGAAATATTTTATTTGGTAAACTTTTTTAACAAAAATGTAAGATTCAGAAACAATATGAAAGACAGTATAACAAAAGCTTATTATTTAGTGATTTAATTTATATACCTATTATGTTTGTTTGGTAACTGATTATATTATATTCATGCACATGACTCGAACAAAAGCTAGGACTTCCATCCATCCAACGATACCCCACACTATTAAGGCTTTAACGAGAACAAAAAAATACATCCCCACTTTAGGTGTAGGGGGAGTACCCTAAAAACATTCTTTTTGAAGATCTTATGTCTTGTCGGCGTGATTGATTTATATACCAATGCCAAATTACAGTATCCTAGTGGTTACTGAGCTAAGCCGAAGACGGGCAGACAGACGGACATGGCGAAGGCGAAACTATAAGGTTCCTTGTCGCCTACGTAACACTAAAAGTATGAACTGAAAGTCATTTATGACCATATAAACTCACCAGATCCCCTTTGCAAGACAACCCAGCGCTCACAGAAGTTACTGGAAAAAGCGGACGTCGATAATGAAACTGCGTTCAATAAAAATTAAAAATAAAATGATACGTATAATATTTAGTTACCTGAACGGGGTGCAGAATGAATTTCGGTGACATTAAAAACAAACTACGAACGTATCTGGTGCGTAATCAAGAAATTTTCATAAACAAATGAGCGTGAATTGAACGATCTGCCAATTCAATTTCTACACAGCTACATAATCCAGGATTTAAAAACACACATATATCGTCAATAATTTCACAACACCAACTGCCAATCAACAAATCCAAACTTGGCCGTTAAAAAACTTTTAACTAAACCGCTATCAAAATTTAATTGTACAATATTCGATAAGGGTTTACGATGTTTTAGCGCAATCAATAGTTTTACGAGCTGACTGTACCAGTTAACATTAACACAACCAAAGGACCGGCCAAATTAGTTGACACTGGTTTTTTAGTGTTCCGTATTTTCACTACGGCTTCATCTGAATTTGTTCACTAAGGGCGGGTTGCACCGACTTACGATTACAGACCGATGAACGTTAAATATGGCGCTGACAGCTGTCAGTCCATAGAAACTTGTCAAACGTTCCATACATTCGAAATTTTAACGAACACCGCTTACTATTACAGACGGTTAGTTACCTAATATTTAAAAGGATAAATAAAAGAATTCTTTAACCATTCTTGGAATACGATATGATACAGTGAGAACGAATATAATGGATAAATAAACCACCATCGGCTGTAGGACTCGAACCTGTGACCCCTCTATTTCCGGTAGAGTGCTCTCACCACTGAGCTACCAGGACAGTGACCGAAGATGCGTATCTTTCAATCATAATCTTGGAATAATTATTATTATTCTTTCAATTGGCACTAAGAGGAAACACGTTTTAAGATGAATGTTTGTTCCAGTATTTAGTGTTTTTAATCATACTCAAGAATCCGTCGCTATATTGTTCTGATTAAGAAAAAAACTCCAGTGCGATATTTTTATTTACAAACTGATACTTATCACCAATATCGATATAATTACCTTTAAACGTAGTAAATATTCCGTAAAATAGAAGTTTTCAAAAATCGTGCGTTTGAATTACAAAATCATTCGTTTTGTTAGGTTTCAAAATCACTTAATGACCGAAATATCTATAACTATTTTATCCCTTTGATATGAATAGATAAACATCAGAAAATAGACAGATTTTTTTGTTAAAATTCTAATCTCATGTGGAAGTATGGGGTACTTACACATGAAACAATAATACCCACACTTAACAGTTTTGCTAACTTTAAACGATA
The DNA here is from genome assembly GCA_945867215.1 of Epinotia demarniana. NCBI lineage: Eukaryota > Metazoa > Arthropoda > Insecta > Lepidoptera > Tortricidae > Epinotia > Epinotia demarniana. The sequence goes on from OX244259.1 coordinate 58,430,618, forward strand.
TAACACTAAAATAAAGGAGAGTAATCTCAAAGCGTTTTTTTACTACTAACACCAAAGTCTCAATAGTACGTACTAGGAAACTGTGGTAATTAAATTAAAATTCCGTCTGATAAGCTTTATTATTGAATCGCAACAAGCCAAAAAGGCGTATCTCTAAATAAAATTTATAATTACTTACGGCCTTTTGCAAATAGCGGCCATTTATTATTGTTCCCCTTATCGGCTTACGCAGAAAAAGCTTTTAAAAATGAGTCTTTTTATGTTTGTTTTGTATTATTCGTAGAGTAATGTGAAACCCGCGGAGAGCAGAGGTTTTATAAACGTCTTGCAATTGCAAAATGTAAGATTTCAATCGCTTGAATGAGACTGAAAAGAAATGCTTTTGTTTTGATCCCTGACTGTTACAGTAGCCTACCGAATAGGCTATAATAATGCTATAATAGGACGAGTCCAATACATCGGTCAACTTGCGTGTCTAGAGGGTAGTCTGGGGAAAATCCAGAGAAAACCTCCGGCACGACCCCGCGGGGGCAGTGTAAACATTGGAATACTTTACGAGTTTGCGCTCAAGCAAGATTGGTTGAAAGGTGGAAGGAATATATTCATTCATGTCAGTCATTTAGGGCGGGTTGCATCGACTTATCAACGTATCAAACCGATCAACGTTAAATATGGCGCTGACAGCTGTCAGTCCATAGAAACTTGTCAAACGTTCCATACATTCCGATTTTAACAAACGCCGCTTACGATTACAGACGGTTTGGTGCAGCTCACCCTTAGACGCCGCCTTAAATACCTTTTATTGAAAAATCCATTATACTCTGTTAAAGAGTATATGAATCTTGACATGTTAAATAATTATTATTACCTATTTAAATTTGTATAAATATGATTTGACATTAAATGTATTGTGTTCCGCTACACTAAATATTGTAAAAAAAAATGACGATACCTAGAGGTTGATATATTTATTGTGTTCTTTTGCCTTGGATTTATTTTTTCTGTTTTTTTGTTACTGTGTTATGTTGTGTTCTTATATTTGTTGACATTATCCTAATATTATATCTTAATTTTTCTCTGTTTTTGACGATCGTGGTAAATTTCTTATTTTTTTGACATTTGTATGCAAATCTGTAATGTAATTTTTTATCATGAAATAAATCTAATCTAATCTATACTCATATGTATTTGTTACAGTAGGTAGCTAACATTTCAATGAAAAGAGAATCACGAAAAGTTAACTTTATTTAAAACTATAGCTTCTGCCCGCGACTCTGTCCGCGTGGAACTCGATTATATCGTATCTCCATACAATTTTTCACCCCGTTAGGGGAGGATTTCCGGGATAAAAACTATAATATGCCCTTCCGCGGGATTCATACTATCTCTACACCGGATTTCATCTAAATCGGTTTAGCGGCTTAAGCGTGAAGATGTAACATACAAACAAATAGACACACTTAAAATATTAGTATGAATAGTGTGGATGGTACGTAATATCTATTTTTTTTAGTGAGAATTAATTATCATTTAGTTATTTTTCTGACCATAAAGGGCGAAAATATAATGAGACTCTAAATCATTAGTAAGTTTTTGATTAATGTTCAATCTATTTCGGTGGGTCGGTATTCTAGTGGGTAAGTATAATTCAATAAGCATTTTGTTTATTTTTAATATTTTTCTCAATCCAAATCTTAAATAATATTACTTCCGTTTAAGAGTAAATCACAAAAACCTACAGTTTTCGCAAGGAAACAAGGTAAAAAGGTTCTTTCTACAGATTTCGGGAATTAATCAAAATACAACATTACCAGCAACACTACCATGGTACTCCGATTTATTTGTTAGTTAACACACTTGGTACACACTTACGTTCATTAGTTAACTGGTACACACTTCACTAATTAACGTCATAAAAAACGGGTTCCGTCCACTCGCAAAACTACTGTTGGGTACAACACGTTCAAAGACAAATTACTGTGATGTCGAACACTTATCTAATACTACAAAATAACCGTTAAAACTGAGTTATAAGACGAAATCAACCTAACCTGTTAAATGTAATAGGAACAATCAAAAACCGATTTAGCACTTTTTCTATAGTAACGTTCGGCACACGTTTCGCCATAGGACACCTTGTCCGAAAAGTCGGCACTTGTGAAATGCAACTAAGCCCCCCCCGGAGGGGCGGGCCCTCTGGCCCCCAGATTTCGTTGCTAAGGACAGCCGACCCTTAAAATAACGCGTCATTCGACGAATGTATAAGTACGTATCTTAGTAGGTTTAAAAATTCACCACATGATTTTTTTACGAATTTAACCCTCTATTTACTAATATCTTAGTGTACTGAAGTAATTTAAAACAAGTAGGTTAATTTCTAGTGTAGTATAGTATAACAAGTAGGTTAAATTAGCATAGTATAACTTACCTAAAACTTGAATTATTTACCCGACTGCCGAAGGAGAGGATGTTTATGTTTTTCGAGCGTATGTATGCATGTGTGTCTTATTCTTTGGCACGCCCTGGAGCTTAAATTCGTTTGACAGATTTCGACATATGAGGCGAGGTTTTCATCGATTTTTGACAAGTATTGAATCGTATCACCTACTTATGCATTACAGATAGAATTCTAAGTCAAACGGCCATCGGTTCTTCAATCTTTTATCTCCATTTTTGTCTACCGGATTTTGAAACAAATGAATACTTAATTTTGTATGCTTTTTTAGACATCGTTTAAAAACCACTTATTTCGTAGGTATCTCTATTGACGTGAAAGATCTATCATATCCTAGGGCAGTTCTCCCACCGCCGGCGAGTAGCGAGTAATCTCATAGTAGTTCTTACACGCGCGAGTAAAAGCGAGTAAGAATTACTACGAGAGTACTCGCTAATACTCGCCGGCGGTCGGCCGTGGGACAAGTGCCTAGAGGCGGTATTCTTTTTATAACTTCCCGTTTTATATTTTTCATTTTTAGTTAAAGTCTATTTTGATTTTTATTTATTATGATCATCTTGCATTTATGTTTAAGCTAGCTTTAATTTATAATGTACTTAAGTATATAGTATTTTGTTGTTTTAATTTTTTTAATGATTGATTGATAGTTACTTATGCGAAATCTACATATTAGGGTTCGTCTATGACGTCTCTAAACACGTGTCTAGGGGTTTTCATTTTAAACTAATTAACACAAAAATTATCTCCCGAAAACCAGTTTTTTGCCTAAAAATGTTCCACTTTGATGCCAAATATCTCGAAAACAATGAACTTTGAAGTAAATATGGGATACTATATTGCTTAAAGCCGTTGTTGTTAATGTCATAAGCTACAAAAAACATAAGAAAACTAAGAAAATATTTTGTTTTATCAAAGAACACTACTTGCTATGTGGCGATGTGTTCCTGGTGTGCGCAAGGTCGCCAGAGCTGCTTTGCTTTGAGAATGAAGAACCTGTATTTGTGTCTAGCCGCCGACACAACGAATCCTCTAATCAACAAAGGGTCCGCAACGCGCATTTAACTTTTCCGAAGTAGTATGAGTCCGTACGCTAAACTGACGGCGTACGGTCAGGTCGTTGTTTTAAACCAAAAATGTAGAATTTTCTTGGAAATGATTAAAACTGTTGTGTATTGGAGAAAAAAGTAAAGCAGGGGATTAAATAATCACTACGTTACCAAAGTTTTTAGAGGGGGTATATATGCTTTTCCGCAAAATGCACCTTCATTTGAAACGGCTGTTATTTACTATGATATATTATATGAGGAGTAGAGCGTGCCGGGAAGCTTAAGTCCCCACTTATATCGATACAGAAACACGCGCCCGCGCATATAGGCATCCTAATTAAACGCGTGTCGACTAATTAGTTTGTTTCTTTCTCATTACGCAACGTAATTATAATGTGCGGATGAATGGAATCGTTTCGCTTCTTTTGATTTTAACCGTTTTTATAACCGCTTTTAAAAATTACGTGCGGCGATTTTATAAGTGGCAGTGGGAGGGTTATTGTTTATATGCAATTATGTACTGTGATGAAATTGGAAGTAATATGGGCACATTTCTGAACCATCACCTAAACGGACTTAGCACAATTAGCAATTGTCTGCCATATAGTAGCCTAGATAACATGTTAAATCAAATTCTTAACGACAAGAATATTCATTCAGAAACAACACTGCTAGTTCTTATGGGAAACAGGGGTAATGTGAACAAAACTGATTTAATTGAATTCTTGGAAAAGTTAAACACTCTTATAGTGAAAAAGGTTATTTTGTTCACATTCCCATATAGTAGTCAAATGTCAAAAGTGGAGAATGACACTAGATATAAATTAAATATATCTCTATATAACTGTTGTACATATAGTAGTAAGTTTAGTATAATTGACATGAACAAATATGTTAGTAAAAAACATTTGCCTATGTTTTTTTTGACTGAAGGTAAGTTTTACCTTTCCAATTATTGTAAGAGACAAATAGCTCTGTCGCTATCCTATTTACTTGACATTTATGCCAAGAATTTGGCACATAACTCAGCTCCTATTGAGCAGCCCAATGTTAACTTGGAATTGGTTCCAATCTTAACTAATAATTTAAATTAAACCTTTAAGACAAAAGAGTACTCTGTCTCTGGCAATTTAGTTTTAAATAAGTATAAAAATTATATCCACCTGGTACATCAAAACATTCAGTGTATTAGAGGGAAAGATTTACAAATTGAACTTTTTTTGAATGATTGCAATATTGATATTCTATGTATAACTGAACATTGGTTAACCAGTAATGAATTAATGCCTCAATTTAATAATCACCAGGTGGGTAGTTCGTTCACCAGACTTCATTCCATACATGGTGGGTCGTTAATTATATTAAATAATAAATTAAAATTTAAGGAACGCAAGGACATTGTATCCTTGTCTGTTGAACGGACCATAGAACTGAGTGCAGTATTAGAATTTGAGCAATTTATCGTTGTTTGTGTATATAGGCCGCCAGTAAGTAATTTTGAACTCTTTGAAAACATAATGGAATCTGTGCTTCTTAAAATATCGCGTTCTAGAAAGAAATTACTTATATGCGGCGACTACAATGTAAATATTTTGGAAAATTCAACAATAAGTGTCAGATTGTTGAGTCTTTTCAAATCTGGTAATCTCAACCACGTATTTATGGAGCCTACTAGAGTGACTGCTACTAGCTCAACATGTATAGATAACATTTTCACTAATATTTTTCCTAGTAACAAAAGTATAATCAGCAAATTAGAATCAGATCACTTAGGCCAACTCATGGTATTTGAGACATTAAGGAAAAATATCGTGAAAAAACAAATAACTTTTGTACCAGTAACCACAGATCGTGTGGAAAGAATGAAACAGTCTAGCTCAGGCGCTACCCTTTCTGTCTTCCGATATGAGCCCTAATAACATGTACAATTCATTCTTCCATACTTTTATGGCACTTTATAATGCGGTATTTACTCGCAAATCGGCCGTGGTTACTAGTGCACCAGTTTTTAGTGAGTGGGCTACTGCGGACTTACATAAACGTAGACAAGTACTGTATGCCTTATATGAGGAACGGCGGTTTAATACGAGTGATGAATTTAAAGAACATGTCAAGCAATATTCGAAGCAATTTAAAATAGATTGTCATGTTGCCAAGCGTAATTATTTATCTCAGAAAATAAAAAATAGCTCTGACATTATTAAAACAACCTGGAAAGTAATAGACATGGAGACTGGCAGATCGAAAAACACACCGACTGATCTTAAAATAAAAATTGATGACAGAATTGTAGATTCTAGTTTGGAAGTAGCTACTGAATTTGAATATTTCTTTACTGAGATACCAGTCTCCACAACTAAGTATTTAAATTCATCACCTTCCTCTGCCGTTACATTGTTGAAAGAAAACGCCCCAGAATGTAATACAAACCTCCATTTTGAACACGTTAGTTTCTCAGATGTAGTAAAGGCGTTTAAATCGATTAATGTCAAAAAAACTAGTGACCTCTGGGGAGTTTCTGTTCATGCACTCAAATGCATTATAGAAATCATAGCGCCTGATTTGGCAGTTATATTTAACAACAGTGTCGATTGCGGCGAGTTTCCTGATCTAATGAAACATAGTAAAATCACTCCGTTATTCAAATCGGGTAGCACTACTGACCCCACTAACTTCAGACCAATATCTGTGCTCCCAACATTTAGCAAAATTTTTGAAAAATTAGTTTTGTCGCAATTAATAAAGCATTTTAATATAAACAATTTGATGCATAACATGCAATTTGGATTTACCCGGGGTCGCTCGACAACCGACGCTGGTGTCGAGCTGATTAAACACATTTTCGATGCCTGGGAGGAATCACAAGATGCTTTAGGTATCTTCTGTGATTTATCCAAGGCCTTCGACTGCGTTTGTCATGAAACATTGATCAGGAAACTCGACTACTATGGAGTCAGAGGATCAGCACTGAATTTACTAAAGTCATACTTACATGGTAGAATACAAAGGGTCGAAGTGAATGGACAGCGATCACCGGGGTCATTGGTCTCGATGGGTGTACCGCAGGGATCAATATTGGGACCTTTCCTGTTCCTTATCTACATAAATGACTTGCCATATCTCGTAAAGACCCACCATGATATAGTATTATTTGCTGATGACACCTCACTTATTTTCAAACTTATAAGAAAGCAAAAAGCTTGCAATGACGTAAACAATGCTATTTCTAAAGTAGTAAATTGGTTTAATATTAATAATTTATTGTTAAATGAGAAGAAGACTAAATGTATTAAATTTGTCACGAATCACGTTGAACACGAGCAAGGGAGTGTCTTTGTGAAAGATGAGGAATTGGAACTAGTTGATAGCACAGTTTTTCTTGGTTTAACGTTAGATTCTAAGCTTCAATGGGGTCCCCATATTGCTAATCTCTCGAATAGACTGAGTTCTGCAGCATTTGCAGTGAGTAAGATCCGTCAATTAACAGACGTGAAATCAGCTCGATTAGTATATTTTAGCTACTTCCATAGCATTATGTCATATGGTATTTTATTGTGGGGCAGTGCCTCGGACATTCATTCGATTTTTGTTCTGCAGAAACGGGCTATTCGGGCGATATATAGATTGAAACAGAGAGACTCACTTAGGGATAAGTTTAAAAATATTAATATCATGACATTGCATTGTCAATATATCTATGAAAATATTGTGTATGTACATAAAAACATTGTCAATATTAGGAGAAACTGTGACATACATAATATTAATACTAGAAATAAGCATAAGCTCGCGGTGCCCACCACTCGGCTCCAAAAAATAAAAAAATCATTCATGGGTAATTGTGTAAGGTTTTATAACAAACTTCCTGGAAACGTAACTGAGTTATCTATTAATAAATTCAAAAACTATGTGAAACGTAAACTTATTTCTAGAGCTTATTATAGCGCACAAGACTACATGAATGATAAAACTTCTTGGGACTAATTTTGACTGGATTTATAATTTATTTATTCCGTTTGGAAAAATTTGACATTGTGTTTTTAATTAATTATTCTCGTTTTATTTATTTTTTGACATTAGATTGTCTTTCTAGAAACATTCTAGACTAGTATTTTTTTATATAAAATTTTAAATATTTCATTTAAATGTTACTTTTTATGTTTAATAAATTACTCGAAGTAATTAGCTTAAGATTATGTTTCTACCTGACGATTTGAAAGTGCTTGTTACTGGGCCTACTTGAATAAATATAATTTTGAGTTTGAGTTTGAGTTTGAGTTTATATTGTTTAGTCGTACAAATATTTTATAGAGGATAAGTTTGTGAGATTGTAGATTAATGCAATTAAAAAAAAAAAGTGTGTAGGTTGGACTTTCTGGATGGCTATACTTTATCCTGCTGGTTTGGTTTTGGTTTGCCGCGCAGGCATCTAGTATTTATACAATTACTTACAATTATTATTAGCTTGCAAACAGCGATAGTAGGATTGTAGACTCAAAATGTATTATTACTCCAAAATAAAGAAGACAAAAAAATACCTATGCCTAGTGACGATAATCCCATTTAGATATCTGGAAGAATTGCGAATCTAGAACCTTTTTACTGTTGCTCGTTAGTGAGAGAAAACGCTCGCAGATCGTGACGTCGCGATCTTCATAGTAAATGAACACTTAAAATTTCTACATTTGACAATATTTGTAATCCAACGGAAAATTCAACATTATTGGTTATTTTATTTATTTATCCCTATTCTTTGCAATAAAAACTTAACTGGCAGTGGGCGGGGCACATAGCACGTAGAACCGATGGCCGTTGGGGCGGAAAGGTTCTCGAGTGGCGACCATGTACCGTAAGGCGCAGCGTGGGTAGGCCCCCGACAAGGTGGACTGATGACCTGGTAAAGGTTGCGGGAGTCCGCTGGATGCGGGTGGCGCGGGATCGGTCACTTTGGCACTCTTTGGGGGAGGCCTATGTCCAGCAGTGGACGTCTTTCGGCTGATATGATGATGATGATGATGATTCTTTGCAATAAAAACAGATTAAACGTAAACGTAAACCCTAAACACCAGACAGACTTTAGTTTTTCTGACCGAGTATGAGCCGAACGAAGGCGTTTACACTCTATAATAACTAGGAATTTGCATTAAAGCCCTTCTAACGATCGTAGGTTTGAAGACAGGGTATTACAGCAATAAGCTGATGTTATTCTAATCGGGCATTACACCGGGATAATTATCTCGGGGCACGGGAGTTCAAAGTTCATTACCTACCTCGCTTTTCGCGAAACGTTTCGTCGGATTTTCAAACCCTCCCAGAATCGGTCTGGTTCATACTGATAAGCTCAGATTCACTGAATATGCTGGTAACCTAAGAAGTTTAATTTGTCTAGATTTTATACTTTAGATTTTATTGATTTTTTGAGCGAGATTCAGTCCACTTTTTCTCTGTGCCTATATTTAATAGAACTATTTCATTTAAATATAGGTATATGTACGGCTCAAAAAATCAATCCTAATCAACCTATAGAGGTTTAATCGCATATCTCATAAGCTGACGTAATCCTGTAAACAACCGCTTGTTTCGTAAATAAATAATTAAATAATTTATTAATTGTTAAGCCGGGGCTGATAGTCAGGGGTGGCTTTACCTATAGTGCAGGGGGTGCGTTGCACCCGGGCGCACGGTCCTAGGGGGCGCCGAGCGCCACTCACAGAGCGCCACTCGCCTGGACTCGGGCGCTAGCGCGCGCTACGGGGGGTGCTAGAGGGCCCTACGGTAATGATTGCGCCCGGGCGCGATGTGGGTTAGAGACGCCTCTGGGTAGAGTTAGCAAGAGCGCGCTTCATGTGATGAGGGACCGTAACTGGTATTCTGACTACCGGTTACAAATTAGTTATCAGCGGTTATAGTTGCATTTGACTATTTATACTACCCCATCCATGAGCGGAGGCCTGTACCAACGTGGCATCAATCGACTCGTGGTTACGAATCGATTGATGCCTCATTCATCGAAATCGATTCAGTATCTTAAACGCCACGGCGGAAAACACGTGAATACATACAAATACCGCTAAATATCTCTCCTTGCGAAGAGATGACGTTTGTTTGCTAAGAATCGTGAAATATTTTTTTTGTGTGTCCCACTGCTGGGCAAAGGCCTCCCCTCCTTTCCGCCACTCGTCTCAGTCCTGTGCCAGTGTTCGCCAATCTGCACAAAACGTATCAAGGTCGTCCCGCCATCTCCTTTTCGGTCTGCCTCTACCTCGGAAGCCATCTTTTGGAAGCCATTCGGTGGCTAATTTGGCCCATCGCTCCGCGTGCATCCGGCAGACATGTCCAGCCCAGTCCCACTTTAGCTTCGCGGTCTTAGCACCCAAGAATCGTGAAATATAAATATAAAAAAAAACCAGTTGTGTTTATTGAAAAATCATTTCATTTAACTTGTTATCGTCTTAGATCCTCAAAAAAATGTTTACTTATTTAACGAGATCTAATTTTGTGAATTCCGTCTAGGAACTTATCCCAAATAAATTGGAGATTTATCGGATTAACCCCTCATTTTGGTCAGCCGCAGTTCGATGAAATACTGTCATACCTAAGTTACTTTACGTACTACCTCTTAAAATAATTCCTATTGAATTTCAAACTGTCCCACGCTTCCCATTCAGAGAATCTCCCCTGCGGGGACATTAAAATATATTTATAATTATTGGGGTTACAATCGGACACAAATCGAACTAGCCCCTAAGTTCATAAGGCTTGTGTTATGGGTAATAGACGACGATATATTCAGTAAATATTATTATTAGAAAACATCCAAGACTAAAAAACAAATATTCATGCTCACACTTTAATGTTTGCCCTTACCGGGATTCGAACCCAGCTTCGTAGGCAGGGACTATTAGTCTAACCAGTTGACGCCGAGGGAAAATCTAGCATGTCGATGCGATTTTCTCCATGAAGGCATGTTTTCCTGTCAATAGGCATGATGACACATTTTGAAAAACTGTTCTATAATGTTTAGAAACATTAATTATGTACAACGAATAAGATTTTTCAAGAGAATATAACAGTTAAGTAGGAAAAAAATGCATTTTAGTTTTTAAATTTCAAATTGGCGCTAAAACGCTTGTCAGTGTCATGGCGTCCCGAGTGACGTCACGTATGTATAAAAAGAACGCAGACCTTTGACGTTTGCTAACTAGATCGCTCAATTGCTTAAATTAAAAAGTTTACAAGTCTTGCGCGGCCGTGCGAGCGAGAAAGCGGGACAACGACGTATGAAGATCTGACAGATAACATAGTTCTATCCCTGTCTTACTATTCGTTCAGTACGTAAGTTTTCTCTGTAATCTGTGGTAATGGCCGCTATGGGTATTTGTTTATACACACGTGACGTCATGCGCTCTGATTGGTGTTTAACATATCATGGCGGGCGTCCGTATTTTTCAGTTTAATTTTATCAAAATAAATAATAATCCCTTACTTAATAAAAAAATATGAGCAATTTTCGAATTCTATGATTAAAAATGCACTAAGAAAATACCATATTTTAGTGATTTTCAATTACTGTCATCATGCCTATTGTGTAGAATTTATTAAGATTGAATATCGTCGCCCTGGGCCATATTTTAACCGACTTCAAAAAAGGAGGAGGTTATCTATTCGTCGTTTTTTTATTTTTTATGTGTGCTTCACGATTAGGTACTCGCAGCCGTCTGGCTAGACCAATTTGGAAAATATTTTCTTTGTTTGACAGGGCATCCTTCCCAGGTGGTCCCATGGTCATCAAATCAGGGTCTGATGATGGGATCCCGGAGGAGTCGAGGGAATTATCATAAATTACCTATTTTTCCACGAATCGATTACAATTGGAGTACATTTTCCAAGATGGCGGATGGATGAAGAGGTCAGGACCTTGTGTGCAGGTGAAATCCTAAACGTTCGTACCGAATATCAAACTCCCCGATATTTTACACCTACGAGATTTATCGTTATACTGTCAATAATAATGCCATTACTAGTAATTAATGCCAGATTCTGACATCTGACTTGAAGTGACGTGACGCGCCAGAACGGTTTGTTCCAGACTCGTCTGACGTGACGGCTATTTTTAACCTCTGACACAAAAAGAGGAGTTGTCTGTGGCACCGTAGCTCCTAAATGAATTGATTGATTTTAATACGGTTTTTTATGTCCGAAAGTTGACGTGATCAAGATGGTTCTTAGCTACGTTTCAAACCAATCGGTATAGCTGGTTCTTGATATTCAACTTTGAAATTAAAATGTCGGGGGTTTTATTATACTTTCTAAGTTGTTAACATGTGTCAGGCGTCAGGCGCATCAGGTATCATCACGTCAGATAAGTCAGAATCAGGACTCACTAATAGACTGTTTTCTCTCTTTATCGTAAGTTGATTGAACTATGCATATTCTCAACTTGAAGGCGTTGTTTATTTTCCGTCTAGCAAGTTTGTAAATAATGAATCCAGATGGGGCTTAGCGGGGCAAGATCGATAAATAGTGAAACGGGCTTTGACCTGGACTTAGGGTTGGTTGCTTCGAACGTTGTTTATTTTAAAAATGCCTCTGGCAGCGTCTAATAGAGAACTGTCAATCTTTTCACAGTTAAACGGATCGTACTTATGTAGAATTCGTTATCTTCAGTTTAATATCGTGATGTCTGTTACATGGTGGTTTCAATTGGAATGGCGAATGAGTTGACGGATAACGCAGTCGAAGTGGAGCTGAACAAAGACAGGCGGTGTTGTAAATAAAGCAAAGGATTTAACAAGAAATGTTAAATTCTTTATCAGGAAGGGGTCCACATTTTAAACGCAGGCATAGTCAAGGAATAAATATAGCTTGTGTTTATTATGAAAGTAATTTTAAAATCGGATGAGTAGATCCGGTAATTACCATACCAACAATCTAAGAAAGCATCATCATCAGAGCTTTCCTCTATATATAAACAACATTAATATTTTTATTTTTTATTTTATCAAGCTCTACTTTTTACTTATATTATAAGTAGTAAATTTTTAAGTACCCCAAAGATAATAATTTATAAATATCCCCAAATCTGTGTGACATTTGGATAAAAATAAAATAACGCACTGAAAATTGAATTTCACGTGCACTGCCTACCCATTTTAGTAAAACTGTTGTTTATGAAGTGACATTGACATTTCAAACACATGCATAAAAAAGTATGTTATGTAGATGTACAGTCAGCATTACTATGAGTACTATGACACTGACTAAACTAAGACATGAATACTTCATACATGTTTATGATTCTGACTGTACATACTTATTGTTTTCACTATATTGAGATTAGTTATAATAATGTTTTAGTACAGTCTTCTTAGTATTATCCAATAGTTGAACAGTCTATAGCAGATAAACTTGACGTGCCAAATTACTGAATTTATATCTACATTAGAAAACCTATTGGTACTAGCAAAGTTAGAAATCGATACGTCTAATGTAGGTAAGCAGGTCAAATCGACCCAAAGATTTGACTACATTGTTATTATACATACTTATCTAGGTGGAGATTTATACTTGTAAATACATCGTGTCAAATAAGATTCTAATAAGAAACAGTTATAAGACCTTGCCGTACTGACACTTACCTATTTTCATTCGTCATACTCTCAGAATGCCACCCAAAATTTGCCAACTTCACAAATTCATAAATTTAAATTTTACCTCCTAAACGATGAACGGCGCGCGACGCTACAATACGCATTCAGCTGTTAGAAACACGGGACTGTTCGAATTTCAAACTGAAGGGGCCAAGACCGTCAGCGACATTGCCCCCGCCCACTTTCCGAGTCGACCAATCAGACCGCACGACTGCGAGCTTCCAAATCGAACGCAGAACAGAGCATGCACACCCGTCTCTTTCGATACCAAAAAAATTGTTGCGCAAAGCGAGATGAAACCGGTATTCGGATTCGACTGCGATCGAAATTCAAACGGAAGCGATTGAGGAATAACGGCGTAAGTAATGAGCATCGCTTTTTTATTTTTACCCTTAGCGGTGTCTGTTATGGTTTTCTTTTGTACGTGAATTTGTAGGATTTATTTAAATATTGTTCAAAGAGACTTTCAATGAGAACTTAACTGAATACATTGCAATTTCGATAGCCAAATCGATGTTCTGAAGCAAATTGGGTGCGTTCCACGTTAACATTGTTTATTTTAATTGAAGTGTCTCCATTGTGCTATTGTTGACAAAACTTATTTTAGGCATTCGTCGTTCGATTGGTTTTAGAAGCAGTTGATTCAAGGCTTGGAGTAGAAGACTACCTACAGTACAGTTTTTAGTATTTGTTGTTATAGCGGCAACAGAAATCCATCGCCTGTGAAAATTTCAACTGTCTAGTTATCGCGGTTCTTGAGATACAGCCTGGTGACAGACAGATAGACGGCGAAGTTTTTTTAATAGGGTCCCGGTACGGAACCCTAAAAATTACAGTTGCATCTACCTAACGCACGTTCAAATTTTACGAGATTAAATTACCCCTCCGCTTTACAGTTACCTACCTACATAACTCACTAAGGGCGGTTAAACAAAGAATGCCTCAAATCACAAGCAATTTAATTGCTATTTTGTGATACAGACATTTTTTGTTAACCTTGCGTCTTATATTTTATTATACTTCATTCCAAAATAAATTAAAACAATGTTTAATAAAAAAATCGTAAACAAAAATTACTGCCACCCTTCTCGCCCAGCACTACTGCTAGGCCTGGGAAAGCCAACCCGAACTCGCGAGATCTCGAGCTCACGAGTAGTCGAGACAGTTTGCGGGATTCAATCTCGGTGGCCAGAAATCTCGAGGTCTCGACCGATATAGTTCCTATTAAGAGGCCGCAGTAAGCTCGGCCGAATTTCACCTTCCCATACAAACGTAGTTACGCTCTCATTTTAAAACTGCAGTACCTAGCAGCTCGCGGCTAACAATAGGTATTTTTTTGATGAAATTGCCACGGTTGAACACGGTTTCCACTACTAAATCTCAACAAATCACTAGGATTTTTATGTCGATCGCTTCAGGATATTATATTCTAGGTAGTATCATTATCATCAGCCTATATACGTCCCACTGCTGGGCACAGGCTTCTCTCATGTATGAGAGGGAATGGGCAGTAGTCCCCACGCTGGCCCAGTGAGGATTGGGGACTTCACATACACCTTTGAATTTCTTCGCAGATGTATGCAGGTTTCCTCACGATGTTTTCCTTCACCGAAAAGCTAACGGTAAATATGAAATCATATTCCGTAGGTACATAAGTTCCGAAAAACTTATTGATACGAGCCAGGATTCGAACCCACGACCGACGTTTGACAGCCGCATGCCTGAACCACTGGGCTACCGTAGCTTGTTATTATTATTTGTTTATTATTTATTATATTCTAGGTATATAAGTTTCGCTATATAAATAAAAAAATATTGGTTATGAGCTTTATGAGGTGCCCATAAGTTAAACATTTTCGCAAATTTTGATAAAAGGAAAACCTTTAAACCTATTCTTTCATTATGTCAATAAGGTACTAAAAAAATATCGAGATTGGTGAATATTTAGAAGCTGAAATTTTTTTTCTCTTTTTGTACGGACGAAAACGTAGTACCTATTCCAAACCTTTTAACCATTCGAGTTGATCAGAGCTTGGTTGTTCAATCCATTTCGTCTTATATATATACGAGTATGTTCCATAACTTCCAGATGCACGGTTAGTTAATGACTAAATAATTCTATAACTTATTTTCAAATAAACTTGAAGTATTGCATAATTGAAAGAACGAGCGAAGCGAACGTTCTCCGATCAGCTCGTGCCGAAATTCTTTACTATGTCCGGCAGTCCGACGTTCTACAGGTTGCATACAGGATTTTAAATAAATAAATATTCTTACACAAATCGACCTAGTCCCAAACTAAGCAAAGCTTGTATTATGGGTACTAGACGACGATAAACATACTTATATAGATAAATAAATACTTAAATACATAGAAAACATTCATGACTCAGGTACAAATATTCGTGCTCATCACACAAATAAATGCCCTTACCGGGATTCGAACACAGGACCTCTTGCTTCGTAGGCAGGGTCACTACCAACTAGGCTAAAGCGGTCGTCGGTTATTTTATTTATTTCGTCATATTTAATTGTACATAAAATGTTTACACTATTATTACTATTGAAATAGGTTTCCTGAAACCTATATTGAAATAAAGCGATAGCTGAAATAAAGAAGAATTCATTAATTGATAATAAGTAAGTCTGACCGATATTGATCCTTTTCACAAATCCTTGTCTAGTACTAGTATCAAAATGTTAGTAAAATATAAGGTGAATAAATGTAACTTTCAGATCTCCTTTTATTAAAAAAAAAACGTTCACCTCAACTCTCCTGCCGATACCTACCAAGTGCAGTTCTTATCAATAAATGCCGATACACTATTTTAATACAATTATTAATACCGGTTGTTTCCAGATCACAGATAAGCTTAATTAAGAACATTGTTAATAAAAACATTTTGTTTGAATGTAACGGTAACATACCAGTATAGAGCAGGTGGACCCCCCGTGGAGTTAAAAGAAATGAACAAAGTTATTGTTGAAATTGTGAATGTGGCCGACTTTTTATAAAACAGATATTGGAATTTTGAATCTTCTACCTTTGAAAGTAGAGTTGCTCTTTGAATGGACCACTTTGATGCAAATCGGCCAACTCAAATTATTCTCTACTTGCGTGTGGTGTTAATAAATTTTGCTTATGGTAATTTTTAATTGTGTGTAGTGTTAGGCTTTTCTGCTGTAATATTGTAAAGAAGAAAAGTCTGTAACATTGTAAGTTTATAAGTTTGTAGGTATGTATGAAATGGGTATTCTCCGGAACCAGTTATTTGATTTCAAAAACTCTTTCACCTGCGTGTAGAATGGACTCTTGGGATGGTTATAGGCTGCATTTTACCCCGCGGGAAAAAGCGGCCACGTTCGTTGTTCGGTGTGTCGAGCAGTTATCGTGGCTATAAGCTCTGCTCTTCGGGAAGGCTTGCTGCATCCCCCCCCCCCTCCCCTCCTCCCAAGCGGAATTGCACCACCATGTATTCGCAGAGATGTAGCAGCTACCGTGGAACGCAACAAACTTTGCACGACCCCAGACATTCAATGTATGCACGCGTTCCTGCAACAAGCAGACTAAAGTCCCCTAGGAGTTTCGCCACTAACGCAGCCCTCCTGCTCCAAACGCCCCAGGAAGCTCGCCTAAAAGCATGGAAGTCGCGACTCAACGAAGCTTCACCATATACTTGCAGAATGCCTGCCCCCTGTAGTAGCAAATGAAAATTGGAGCACGTGGAAGGCTCTAAACATATTGAGGACGGGAGTTGATCGCTCCTCCTGAAATCCCCATTTCTGGAGGTTATCTTCCCTTCTGATTCCCTCCTTCTTCTGATTCCCCAATCAGACCAGGAAATAGCAACGTACTCTGCGAATGTGGCATCGTTCAAACGACTCGGCGCATGACGCAGTGCTCCCTGTGTTCGGTTTCGTGCACTGAGGAAGACCTTATGAAAGCTACAGCCCGAGCGATAGAGGTGGCAAAATATTGGCAAAACAAAAAAAGTCAAAGTTTTTTTTGTTCCCTTCACACGAGAAAGATTGAAGACCCGAACATAAAATTGTGCAATCCTCTAGAAAGGCTTCAAGGAAAAAACGATCTATCCAGGTCTTACTTATCTTATACCCTAAGTGATTATTTTGAAGATAATTCGAATGATTGATGTTAGAGTAAGGCATAGTATAAGATATAAAATCGCAATGTCATGTGTGCAATATTACATGTAATGCACTAAATTGTCATAGCTTAAAAATTAGCCTTCTCTAATTGATGTGCCCTTGCAGGGCGTCACATGTACCATACTTACCTTTTGTTCAATCTCATGTAAAATGTGATACGCAATAAATATTTGACTTTGACATTATTTCCGGTAAAAAAAACTCTGGCACAACACTATAATGCTAAGCAAAGCTCAGTCTTTTATCTCCAAAAATAGCCAAATAACATTATTGTGCCGCAACCAAGCTTTAAGCATGTACTTATCAAAATAAGTATAGTGCAAATTAAAAATGTGCCAGTGACTCGCCTGGATGCGCATGTAGATATCTATGGGCTACGGTGTTTACTTACCCATAGACGTTTAATTTAAAATATACCAATGAATGTTCAAAGGTTTAGTAATTTTGTTAAACAAATGTTTTTTTAACGCCGGTGAGGTATTAACCGCTCTATAGAGTCCTAACTTCCAGAACTCGATATCCTAATAAATATCTATATTAACTGTTGGCTTCAAACACAGGGAACACCTTTTTGGTTTTTATACTTGACGCCGTATATAAGTAGATTCCAAAAAAAATCCTTTAAATTGCCATTAAAATTTAAAAATAAGTAATTGGGAAACTTACGCTCTCCCAAATGATGGACGTAGCGTAGCTAGTGTTTGGCTACGGCCATTATTGGAAAACAGTTTGTTTAGAACTGACAGTTGAATGAAAAAAAAAATATTTTTTTTAGTTTTTATCTTTACCTTTGTATGGAGCGTGGGCCGACTAGGCGACCAAAAATCCTATTTTTTTCACATTCTACTCTCGATTCTAAAAAACAGTTTTCAAGTTTTGCGTTATTTTATTAACACGTATAGTAGACACCGACGCTCATAGTGGCATATACAGTGTGTTACCGACAAGCGGGCATTTTTTTAAGTAGGGTAAATTAACGGAGTTCTTTAACTTAATCATGACCTTAATACAGATAATTGACTATAATTATGACTTCATTGGCTTAGCTCAGTAACGATTTTCACGAATTTCATTATACCGATTTTCATAATTCCGAATGTTTTAAAACTCCTAATATGAGTATTCCGATTCTTCATAAATCCGATTTTCATAAATCCAAAATTTCAAAAGGTCTAACGGTTATAACTCCGATTAACAAAATTCCGAATTTCACTACCCCGAATAATAAGAAGTCCGACGGAATAATAATCCGATATATCAAAAATCCGAATTCCGATTATTAAAATACCAATTTTCAAAAATCCGAATATCATTGCACCGACCAATTATAAATCCGAATAAGCAAAAATCCGAAAAATCAAAATTACGAATTCCTATTACTAATAACTGTTAAATAATCATTAAAACAACTCCCAACGTCTAAGATCACTACCGCAGCTAACACACACGAATTAAATACCTAAGATCCGCATTTTAAACGCCTGGAGTGAAGAAACTGAATAGCAAATCACATGAATACACAATTAATCGACTTTATTATTCATAAGGGACCAGTAAACTATTTATAGGAAGATGGGTAGATGGAAAATGAATTACAAGCAATTCCTATACAGAATATTGTGAGCAAATTGTGTACAACACTTTATCCTCGTAAATATATAACTAAAAGAAAATATAATTTTGGGCGTATACAGACAGACAATGCAATAATGCAACCTAACCGCCAGCGGGTCGACGTCACCCCGCTTCGCGGGGTGCCTATTTCCGCTCTAAGGGACACAAGCTAACCCTAACCTAACCTACTAAATTCCATTGTAACGACAATTTGTTGTTTTTTTTTACTGCGGGGGGTTTCGGAGAAAAGGCAGAACCCTATTCTCTACGGGAAATAAGTATCGTAATTATCAGATTTTTTATTCCCCGTGTAGTTTCAAAAATCCGAATTTCATAATTCCTAAGAAATGAAATTCCGATTATTGAAAACACGAAGTTCATTATCCCGAATATCAGATTTCCGAATTAGTAATGAAATTTCGGAAATTTGATAATCGGAGTATACTGTTTTTCGGGCCAATGACACTTCGCGCTTTTGATTGTTCGGAGTTATAAAAATCGGAAAAACAAACTATCGACATTATGAAATTCGGTAAAATGAAATTCGTGTTTTTTAGTAATCGTAATTATAAGTCTTAGGAATTATGAAATTCGGAGTTTTGAAAATCGGAATTAGCAAATTCGGAATTAAATATTTCGGAGTATTTGGGTGTTCCCACGATTACTACTAGAAAACTGTAATTCGGCATGAGTATATAAATCAATCACGTCAACAAAATAGTACAATTAATTGAAAAAAAAAAAAATTTTTTGGATATTTTTCTCGTTATTTGGTCGGCGTGATTGATTAATTACAGATTTCTAGTAGTAATGGTTACTGAGCTAAGCCGAGGACGGACAGACGGACATGGCGAAACTATAAGGGTTCCTTGTTGTCTACGGAACCCGAAACAATATGAAATTGAGGTTTGAAGGTCGGACTAAGTGGAAAATAAGAATTCCTTGTAGTCCGAGTATCGAACTAAGTGGAATATAAAATTCCTTGTAGTACGAGTGTCGGACAACGCTGTCGAACCACGCGGCCGAAGGGCATTTGAGACGAAATTACCTCGCGATTCTGAGCAGAAATAACATAAAAAATACCAAAAACATAAATAAATTGCAAATTTTCAAGAAAATACTCAAGTACGGATCTATTCTTATTTAATTTATTCGTATTGAAATCAACTCAAGCCCATAGTTAGGTGAGAGGGTGCAACTTATCATATCATCATATTACACCCAAGTGTAAGAGAGACATGGGCAGATTTGGAGAGAGGATTTGAATCGCAATAGGTAGGTACCTTAATGCCATTATAATACTCATTTCGAAACCATTTCAATATAGTAACCCCTGATAACGAATTACCGGTAAGAGGAAAAACCGTAAATATATATAAAATTAAGTCTTATCGTCCTGTTTCAGTAATCCATTTCCGTTGATAAGGTATGACCTGTTTAAATATTGTAAATAATGCTTTGTTATTAATGTTGTTTTGTTCTATGTTCGATTTTAATATTGGTAGGTTGGATCCCTGTGTGGAATCGGGTTAGAATATCACCGCCCCCTTTCTTACCGTGGGTGTTGTAAAAGTCGACTAAGAGGGTTGCGTGACGTGCGCAATGGGCTAGCAACTTATCACTGCAATATCACATTTTGACGACCTTTTATACGCACATTTAGCTTAGCCACATTCGGCTTCGTATGTAGGGCCACTAACTAGGCTGCAGAGGTCGTCAGAGCGCAATATGCCGTATTATTAGGGCCCACGGTGTACGAGCATAGAAGATGTACTCCCTTTGTTCTCTAACCAAACCAAGCGTATTAAACGCAGTCAATAGTTCCGGGCGATACCCCTACCAATATAGTAATAGTTAGAAATATCAACGCACGCTGATCTAACGCCCTAACTTTACGGGGGTGCGGTTAGGGTTGCCGATTCCGTTCAAAGAGAATTAATTAAAAAAAAATCTTAGTCCTAAGTTTCAAATATGTATTAGTACCTTCCACCCGTGAGTTCGTCCGCGTGGACCCCGGATAAAAACTGCCCTTAATTTTAATTTAGGCTCTAAACTATGTTCGTGTAAAATTTCATCCAAATCGGTAAAGCGGTTTTAATTTGATTGAGGTTTGATCCTAACTTTTTATAATATTAGTAGAATATTAGAAGTATGTAAACAAAACGTACCTATGTATATTAGATTATTATTAACAGCTTTAAAGTCATTATATCGTTATTATAGTTATTATATTAGTTATATTATATATTTTTTGAAATATTGTATATCTATTTATAATTAAAAACCACCTTGACATATGTAACTCGACACTGGCAAACAAGCGTACGGCCCGCCTGATGGTAAGAGGACACCGCAGCCTGTAGACGCGTGCAACTCCAAAGGAGTCACATGGGTGTTGCCAACCCTTGTTATGTTTGAGGATTCGCCGTCTTGACAGCTGAAGGAACAAATTCTTCGATTAACCTAAGGCAAATTGAAAAATAAAACAATGCGAGGGATCCCTAATACGAAACTAAGTGATGTAGATGGAGGTCTGACCTACTTTTGAATGAAGCGGTAGGTAATTTTTACAAGTCATCGTAAACATCATATGGGCCGAAAGACGTCCACTGCGGGACATAGGCCTCCAAAGAGTGCCACAGCGACCGGTCCTGCGCCACCCGCATCCAGCGGACTCCCGCGACCGTTACCAGGTCACAGTCTTCACGTTAATTTACTTATTATCTGTAGTTGATCGAGTGACAACCCTACCAGCATCCTGGTAACTGGAAATATCAAAGCCCTTGTACTGTCCCGGCTGGAGGGTAAAGACCGTTCAAACGTCAGTTAGCACGGACAGTTCGTCGATAGTTAATAAATTATATTCGTCTGCAGTCGATATGGAAGAAATGCCGCGCTGCTATAAGACAGTACAGCGACCAACGTGGGTGCGGTAATCCATAGGCTCCTAAGCGCTGCAACAATCATCTGTCATCGATGCTGTGGGCAATGATGATGATGAGTACCTTACTGGCTTTGCCCGCGACTTCGTCCGAAAATACTCGTTAGTTGCCTAAAGGATAGAGTTGAGCATTAACTTGTAATGGGCGGTAGCCTAGGCATGCGGCTGTCAAACGGCGGTTGTGAATTCGAATCCCGGCGTTTTTCTGAACTTATGTACGGAATAGGTATTTACCGTTAGCTTTTCGGTGAAGGGAAACATCGTGAGGAAACTTGTCTGATCCCAATAAGGTCTAGTTTTTCCTTTGGGTTGGAAGGTCAGATGGCATTCGCTTTCGTAGACCTAGTGCATATGCCCAATATTGGGATTAGGTGGCAAAGCGGATAAAAAGTAATAAGCCTATTAAGATACATGCAACTTGCTTACAAGATAGCCTAACGGTATCGTTTGGTGAGGACCAACCAGTAAGACACAAGTGTACAGCGATAACGCATATAGGTACCAGGAAAATTACGTTTTTTTCAAACATTAATTTATAACAGCGTTTTGTTTTGCTTTTTTATTTTTCAAATGTTATTCTAAGATAAGGCATCCACGAATCCACTAAAATTTTCATCGGGAAGTAAATATATAAAAATAAATGACACTTCCATTATGTTTTTTGTGTGATTTATTTATTATTCTTGAAGAGCTCCTGTAAATTAACCGGAACAAAAATTAAAATATCTATTAAAATTTTTCCTCTTTTTTCAGGAATTGGTTAAATATCGATTTTTTTGATGACTAATATTTTGGTGGATTTTGAGTCAACACGTAATTACTAAAATGATAATATATAATACACACAAAAAAAGCTGCTGTTATGAATTATTTCCAAATTTCCATTTTTTCCATACTAATTTAAATAAAGTGCTTGGGCTAATACTATAAGTCCATCGACTGTTTTAATCGTAGGCATGCTGATATCAACGTTTTGCCTATTAGATTATTTAATTAATGCCACGCTAGGTTAGGTTTGTTTTATAATTATACAAGAAATTACATGGCTTCAGAGAATACCTACAACTTGGAATAGTTGAAAAACCCCCGACAATTTCATTTCAAAGTCCAATATCTCAAAAACGGCTAAACAGATTTGGATGAAACATGGCTAAGAACACTCGGAATAAAATTATGTATGACACCCAAAAACCGCATTTAATTCGGTTCATCCGTTTGGGAACTACGATACCACAGGGAGATACACAGATACGCAGACAGACACGTTAAACTTACAACACCCCTCTTTTTTCGTCGGGGGTTAAAATCGGCTATTATTATAATGAAAATCCGGACAAACGATACAATTCGGAAACAATATTCACAGCTAGCCGAGAGTGACAGGCGTGAATCTTGTCAATGGTGACCCTAAGGTGTGTCCACGTCATAATCCTGATTACACACGATACACGTGCCCATAGATTTACAGCGGCCCAGCGTGCGCCGGCGCCGACAGATTTACAATAATTAGACCGAGACACACGAGCGGCACGAATGAACGACTAAACTAAACGCTAAAACTGGGTAAGAGGCACGGCGGTAACCAGAGGCGGGGTTCATAATAATACATTTATACTTGAAAGGTTGAGGTAATAAATTAAATGTAAACAAAACCAACCACGTGACTTGGTCATTCAACCAATCATAGCAACCTTTTGTATCTATGGTATTATCTTATTGGCTGAATGACCCAGACGTGTGGTTTTTTTTTTACATTTAGTTTATTACCTAAACCTTTCAAGATTTTTTTTCCAGTTTTTTTCTTATCAGACACGATACCTGTTAAGCCCTTGATCTGTTCACATCCCATTTTTGTTAAACCCTGTATACTAACGTAGGCTAAGAAAAACTAACCCCGATTGGACCGGACCACCTTCGTTGTCTTTTAAAAAATATAAAATAAATAAATTAAATAATTATCTCATGCATGACATTCCATAAGACTGACATGTAAAATACTTGTATTTCATCCATACAATGATTGTAACACAAGCTCAAAGTACAAAGGCAAACTTATCCCTATAAGGGATCTCTATCTAAGGTCAGATGTGCTCTCCGATCTCGCCATCCGTGTGTATCCCGATCCAAAAATACTCCCAGCTTTCATCTCATTATCCCTCCACAATTATATCTTTGCTGATTGACAGCGTCACCTATATCCTTTAACACAACCACTTAAGGTGCAGAATCGCGTGGCGAACTATAAATAACGATCAAAGGAAATCGTAGCCAAGATTTTGTCAGGAAAATGTGATATAGAATTACAATAATCATTCCTTATGTAAATATTGCTTCCGTTGCGCGAACGCTCATTAAACTTAATGATGAATATTGCGTTCTATGGTATCTCTATTATGTTTTTATTCTGTCAACAAAGCTTTTTACAAACTGGAAGGACAGTACAACTATATGCCCTTATGAAGCCGCTACACAAAGGTTATCTGGAAGAGATGGCTCTTCAGCGATAATACCGCCTGTTGTCTAACTCTACCTACCTACATTGCTTGCTTTGTTGCTCTTCGTAATTGTTTCGCTAACGTGAGGTGCGCAATAATTGTATAGGTGTACATTACTGGAGACGGGAAAGGCACGTTATACCTCCTATTTATATATGAACTCGACTGTACATGCTTAAAAAAATGTTGGAAGATGTCCATAAAAAGAACTTAAAATGTCAACTATTCCCTTTATTGATATATATAAATCCATAAAATGGCATAGCAACTACAGACAGAAAAACTTGATTCATCCAACTTAGTCTGTAATTATAATTAAGTATACTTACTGTACAACTATAAATAATTGCTGAACGGCTATATCACTATCGCGCGAGCTCTTTCCATTTTTCTCGCATTATACCTCTCTTTCTGAGTTACTAATAACAGAGTGACGAATAGTGCGAGAAAAATCGAGAGAGCTCGCGCGCCGTCTTGTGATAGCCATGCTGGTATGTAAAAAAGCTACGGTACAGACATGCGGCTGTCAAGCGGCGGTCGTGGGTTCGAATCTCGGCTCGTACCAATTTGGTTTTTGGAACTAATGTACGGCATATTTTTCGTAAGCTTTTCGGTAATGGAAAACATCGTAAGGAAACTCGTCTAATCCCAATAAAATCTAGTTTTCCCTCTAGGTTGGTAGGTCAGATGGCAGTCGCTTTTGTAAAACTAGTGCCTACCTATTACATACCAGACATACATCATCCGCCTAGCGTTATTCCTGGTTGAGCCCTAAAGGAGCCTGGGATCCGCTTTGACACCTAATCCCAAAATTTGGCATAGACACTGTTTTACGAATGTCATTACAATCTGACCTTCTTAATACCTAGAGGGAAATCGAGCTCCTTGGCTTCAAACCTCATTGGGAATAGACGGGTTCCCTCACAATGTTTTCCTTCACCGAAAAGCTAACGGTAAACATACCGCACACAAGTTCCGAAAAAGTCATTGGTACGAGCCGGGATTCGAACCCACGACCGCCGCTTGACAGCGGCATGCATGAACCACTGGGCTACCGTTGCTTGCTATTAGTATATTTTATAGTTATTGTAGTTCTACATACCCTGGTACGTACAGTCACCAGCAATAAGATCTGCCACAACATAGTACGCATAAATATCTGACACGACTCTATGTCTAATGCCATAAGGACGTGTCAGATATTTTTGCCGGCTTTGTTTTGGCAGATATTGATGCCGTTGACTGTACCAGGGATTATGTGGAATAAACGTAAGACTTTTTTTTAATGCCTAATAGTTTGTAGTAAAATGAACACTAACTTGTTGTTCTTGTAAAAAAAATCTCAACAATACACCGGGATGGATCCCGTCTTCTGATAGCTAGATCGATTCCTTTCTGCTCCAATATTTTTATCAATGATTCAATATATTGCCAACTTCGTATGCTATAATACAGCCCCCTTTACACCCCCCCTCCCCCCTTAGAGACCCTTAGCTCAGCCGGCTCAAGTTTCATCCAGTTATTTTATCTTCCGCATACATTTATTCGGCCTTTGTGTCAGAGAGCGCAACAGGTTCAAATTTAAATAAACGCTCGGTTAAGAGGGGGCGCTCCGCGAAATCGGAGTTCTTAAATTGAATATTTACCTATGACAAACTAAAGCGAATGCCAGGAAAATAAACATACAGAAACTACATCATATTTGCAATCTATTTGTCTGAAAAAAACCATACAAAACCAAAATTGCCTCGATAGAAAACAATCGCCAAAACATGTCTTATTTTTACCTAATTTCAATTGTGTGCCGTTCCCGTGCATATAATTTACGTAAAAATTTAGTGTATAATAGCTCTTGATATTGCCTAGTGATTTGACGAGCGGCGTTTTTTTATGTAGTCCCTTTTCAGACTTATTGAGGTATAACGTATTTGGCGTATAGGTCTTTTTTATTTAGCGCGATACTGTTTCTCCCGTCGCGTGTTTCGTGCAGTTTGGTATATCTTCTGTTGCCGTTCGCGGGCGGAGTCAATCGCAATCGCTCCGCTGAGACGAGAGGACTACGTTCTGTGCTCTCACGACAGCACGGTGAACATAATTATTTCAATAATATTGTGACCCAGTATATTCGTCCAGTGAATGAATGTATCATTACATTCCAGTAGATATTTTGGTATATTTTGAAATAATATATTTAAAAGTCGACCTTAACATGTAGACCTTAAAGTTCAAAATACAACCATAAGATTACGCAGCGATCGGCCGGCGACCGGCTTCTTAGAATAATTTGTGCAGTACATGCAAAACTACACGAACATTTTTTCTGTCGAGCGTGTATTTACTTTATGAAAGATTATCACTATCACTACAACATAGTACTCGTATAAAACAAAGTCGCTTCCCGCTGTCTGCCCCTATGAATGCGTAGATCTTTAAAACTACGCAACGGATTTAGATGCGGTTTTTTTTAACAGGTAGAGTGATTCAAGAGGAAGGTTTATATGTATAATATAATTTAATATAGTATCCGAGCGAAGCCAGGGCGGATCGCTAGTTGAGAATAAATCCGGTTAATTTCAAAATCGATGTCCTCTCGATCGAATCGATGTCGCATTATTTTCATTTTTGAAATATTTGTTGTAAATTACGATGCGCGTTTTTTTTTAAAGAACAATATACGTTTTCAGGCTTTTCGAGAAATTATGTCCATTTTGAATTCCAAGATGGCGGACATTGTTTTTCGAATTTAAACTTTCGTGAGACATGTTGAAATAATACTAATACAAGGTTCAACTCTCGTATTAAATGTCACTACGGGCGACATGTTTCGAACTCTGCGGGGGTTCATCAGGATGAGTGTTTTCGCGGCGGTTTCCCTTGAATCTTGTCGTGATTCAAGCGACACCGCCGCGAAAGCATTCATCCTGAAAAAGAACTCCCGAAGATTTCGAAACATGTCGCCCGTAGTGACATTATTGACATTTTTTTTCTTTAAAGTCATCACGGGTGTCGCTTTTAGGGTTATCGAGGGTGCAGATTCCAACAATTATTGCCTGCGAACTTGGTCATTTTTATATTTAAAAAAGTGAACACAATTAAGCAGTTTTTCTTTAGTACCTACCAGTATGTTCAAAATTGATAACTAAAGGGCCAGAGCGTCTCCATTGTCTCCAAGCAGGAATCCGAGATCAGAATTGAAAAATTTGGCCGCAACACTGTGGCCTGAAAATCTGACTTTCATAGACATGATCGAAGGTTTCATAATATATAGCAGTTTTTTTAATGCTACTTATAAATTCACAATTAAATTCACGTATTCAATGACATTACAGGCGACATGTTTCGAACTCTTCGGGAGTTCTTCTTCAGGATGAGTGTTTTCGATGATTGTTTTGAAGAAGAACTCCCGAAGAGTTCGAAACATGTCGCCTGTCGTGACATTTAATACGTGAAATTAACCGTGGTTTTATTAGTAGTATTTTAGACATGTCTCACAAAAGTTTTAATTCGATTATGGCTTTTTTTTGCTTTAGGTTTTTACTAGCCATTGTAACCCTTACGTGATTTAGTAAATAAAAAACCGGCCAAGTAGAGTCAGACTCGCGCACGAAGGGTTCCGTACCATTATCTATAAAACAGTAAAAAAAAGTTTATTGTATGGGAGCCCCCCTTAAATATTTATTTTATTTTGTTTTTTAGTATTTGTTGTTATAGCGGCAACAGAAATACATCATCTGTGAAAATTTCAACTATCTAGCTATCACGGTTCTTGAGTTACAGCCTGATGACAGACAGACAGACGGGACAGAGAAGTCTTAGTAATAGGGTCCCGTTTTTACCTTTTGGGTACGGAACCCTAAAAAACGGAAGGTCATATTTCAGTTATAGCTCTCGAAACTCTGACTTAATAGCGAAAATAATATCTTCAAGTATAGGTACAGATTTTGTCTTGCTTCCCACTTTTTATAATAGAGATGATGACTAAATTTTTTTATGATGTCATTTGAACCAGTTTTTGGACAGAAACAAATGTTTGTATTGGAGGAACTACAATTAAAGAACATAAATACCCAAAAATTTGAGACAAAGATTGACCTCGCTGGCGGCAGCGCAAAACGCTTAATACTGAAAGACAGACAGGCGTGACGTCACAGCCGACATTTGTTAATACAAATTACCTACATGTATCGTCGTATGGAAAATCAGGTTCTTAAATTGTTGTTTCATTCGCGGAATACTGCGTTTAAGTACATAATTGTTGTACAATTTTGTTTCTATAAAAGCCTAAGGATTCTATTGGTACCTTTAAATTTACACTTGTACAATAAAAAAAAAAAAAATCTATACTTTCAAGGTTCATATCTTTTTACGATTTTAATTATATTTTATTATTTATACTTTATAACGGTAATTTGATGGTTTACTATACATTTCGCATCACTACGTTATTAATTTGAACATGAGTCATCATGCCTATTATTCATAGGTATTCATCATGTTTCATCTGACTGTCGGGGCATATACTATGCGAGAAGGAGCGGGGCAGCAATAGACGCAACAGCGCGGCAGGTGCGGGGCGCGCGGGTGATTTCTGATTTTTCCCTTAAATATTTAATTATACGCTTCTGATGTACCTAATAAATGGCTCAAATTCTCGATGTTTTTCTGTCCCGGTAAGCCAGAAATCAACAGTGATAGAGTTTTTAGTAAAAATACTATAAATTGGACTCGCCAAATTTTTTGGACATGGCAGTTGTTATACCGACACCACAAAATAGATAGGTACAGAAATCAATCTACATACTAAGTGCGCTCGAGTAACGCACACATAGACACTGCTCACCTACACGATATCTCAGACCAGTTCGGACCAGTGCGAGCGCGAGTGCCATCCGCTTGGGACGCGTCTGTTGTGCAATAATGGAGCAACAAAATAAAGTTATTACTTATAACTGTTCAGTGGACGGTTGTTTAAATTCAACATTAAATGGTGAATTGTCGTTTTTTAAGTTACCTGTGGTTTCAGAGAGGTAATTACGTATCTGCTTGTATTTCGATGGTTCGTTTTACACAGAACAGCACTTTTAGTCTATCATGCGACGGCCGCACTTTCACTTTTATCGCACTATATGTCTTGTTCTAAGTATTCTTATAAGAAAGAGATGGACAGTGCGAGAAAAATCGAGAAAGTTCGCGCGCCGTCGCATGATAGCCGCGCAGAACAGTTAGGTAGGAGGTAAGCGCGCCGCCCCGGCCCCCGAAGAATTTATCGAAGATCGATTTATTTAATACTTAGTTTCCTATTTTGAATCAGTATTAAACGAAGTAACTAAATTTTTGTAAGGTAATTTCCTTACGTAAGTTGAAAATATGTTTTTTTGTTTGTGTAGATATTGTGTTGTTTTTAGTGTCATTTAATAAGTTTAGGTCTAAAACATTATAGGCCAATGGAAATTGTGTAACTAGGGTAAGCGGATTCGCTTAGAAGTTATTAGGGATTTTTGATAGTGAAAATTGACAAACGTAAAATGTTGTATCCCAGTAGCAATCGCGAATGAGGTTAAATCTAAAAGTTCTGTAATCTGCCTTTATACTTACGTGTCTAGAACAGAAAATACTTTTTTAGTCTACTTTCAGTTCAATTCAAAACAGTATCATAATAAACGTATTAAGTACTTTAGATAAGTATGCATTTCTAAAACCGAATTAAGAAATGCCAAATCAAATTCGGGTAAAGTATGACTTTAAAAAATGCCTATAAGGTCTGATTTTACTATAAGTACTTAGTTTTTTATATATTGTATTATAGTTTATTTTAATTATTTGACATTAGAAATAAAATATTTCAGTCAGTATTAGGTAATTTATATTTCCATTCTTCCCGTTTCATTCTCAACAATAAATCAAACAACTAGATACGAGCGAGTGCCATACCACGATAGTTGTTTGTGCATAAGTTATAGTTGACAACCCTAGAGCGAACGCCGAGAGTAGGCATGAAAAGTGAGGTACATACATGTGATTGCCTTCTGTTCCTATCTATTTTGTGCCGACACCTTCATCTACGAAATTCTATAATAACTCCTTCACCTTCCGGGGGTGCTGCTACGGCTGTGGAATGTGTTGACGTTGCATATATGTAAGATGCGCTTAATCTGTTCCCATCTTTAAAAATCTGTTGAAGCAATATTAGTTGCCGCTCCGTTAAGTTGCCTTTTAAACCTGTAATTTATGTTCTAACGTTGAAAACCTTGATGACGGTCCTTATCTTGCTAAGAATTATGTTTAGGTACCAATATACCAAAAGCACGCGTGTAGTGGATTTAAACCCTTTAAAATCACAGTTTAATTATGACCCAATAGACGTAACCATGTCGACGAGCAACAAAAACGGTTGATTGGCCCAAATTACGTTTTTCCATCGGGAAAACTTGGAGATGCGACTAGACGCGAAATGTCATTCAATTACCATTTTAAATATTCGACACTATGATGGCAATTTATCGTCATCATCCTCCTACCTCCCGGTAGTGACAAACAAGTCCCTGGGGAAGCTTTGGCACCTAATCCCAAGATTCAGCGTAGGCACTAAATGCCTTTTATATGAAACTTTATTATTCAATATCGAATGTCAAATAAACAGAGCGAATGGAACGGTCTCTAATCGCTTTTATTTTTTCTGTTCTTATTTGTAGTATCAGAAACTTGTTTATATCCTAGATATGGCGGATCCCTTTGTGGATAAAGAGTTTCATGTTTTTCCGTTGAGTCGACAGTGCTTGGGTCTCTTAAAGACGCTGCGTTTTTCTTCGCCTACCATGCTATGATATCCGTTTATCTCTTAACCCAAGCCAACCACGTCCGCCATATGTGTTCAGAATAATTTATATGAAACAGGATTGTGGCAAAAAGCGAGCTATCTTGTCCATCGCATATAAGGCGGTGGTTCGTTTTTCCCGCATTACCACATCATGAAATTAATATCAATTGCGGGCACGCCTTCTACGGGCGGGGAAAAAGTGATGTGTCATCAAATATGCATCGGCTGCGCATATCTGGCGAATTTTAATGAATTCGGTTTTTATGTCACACTTATCGGTGTGTGTTCTTTGCATTTGTAAGACTGTGATTATCTTTACTAAAGTATACTTTGTTCAAACTGTAAGCTTTATTGTAAAGATGTATTTAACCACCTTTATTAGTAGACTAGGTGGACTGATGACATGGTAAGGTCCGCTGGATGCGGGTGGCGCAGAACCAGTCACTTTAGCACTCTTTGGGGGAGGCCTATGTCCAACAGTAGACGTCTTTCGGGTGATATGATGATGACGATTAGTAGACTCGCTGCCCGCGCTGCCGGCACGACAACTTCTGTAAAACCATCATAAATGGAAAGATAGAAGTAAGGAGAGGCAGTAGAAGACCACGGCGTAGTTGTTAGTCATAAAATGGTTATGGTCCATATAAAGAATAAGGTGTCGTGTCGTATCAGCAAATCAAAAGGCAGGCTTACGACAGAGAGAAATGGAAAATACTCCAGCGACAAGAGGATGACTCTTAAGATGAGCGCGGGTTCGTCCGCGTTCTGCAAGGCCCGCAGGCAAACCCGCGGGATAAAATATAGCCTATAACCATCCAGGAAATCTATTCTATACGCTGGTGAAAGAATTTTAGAAATCGGATTATCGGTTCCGGATATTACACAAAACATACAAACTTACAAAGCTACTACCTCACAAACTCTTCCTCTTCCTCTACACTAATAATATAAAGAGGAAAGATTTGAATGTTTGTTTCTCTGTATTGAATAGGCTCCGAAACTACATGATCGATTTGAAAAATTCTTTTACTATTAATTGCCGGCATTATCCTCGATGAACATACGAGTAGGCTACTTTTTACCGCGGGAAAATGCTTCATTCCTACGGGAAAACGGGTACCTAATCCGTGCGAAGCCGGGCCGGGCAGCTAGTAAAAAATATGAAGTAATAGATTCATTTATTTGTTCATTCATTCGACAAACGAGCGTGTCTGGACTTACCTACATTCGAAATCTCGCATTGTGGCCAGGTGAAGACGTAAAATTTTGTACTCAACACGGGCGGTAATTCGTAAAGCCCCAGAGTGCATATTTATGGCCCTCACCTTCGGTTCGGGCCACAAACACCTGCGATCTGGAGC
Organism: Epinotia demarniana; assembly: GCA_945867215.1. Taxonomy (NCBI): domain Eukaryota; kingdom Metazoa; phylum Arthropoda; class Insecta; order Lepidoptera; family Tortricidae; genus Epinotia; species Epinotia demarniana. Next base: position 58,463,164 of record OX244259.1, read on the forward strand.
ATTCACGAATTCACCGCCCTAGTTACGTAATGTACTATTATAGCATCCAAAAGCACCAATTACATCGTCACACATCGTTATTTTTTATTTAATCGTATGGCATGCATTATTTTGGGGTTGCAGTAGTACTCGTATGTACCACCCAGGGGCACTTGCAGGGTTGTGGTAGGTAGACGATGTGCGCCACACACTGGAGGTATGTCTAGCGTGGGGTCCACAGCGGCACAATTTGGTCGCTATTGTGGGTAACGACCTCTCGCTGCCGCCCATTGTATCAAAAATGCTTGACAGCGTGAGGTCCTGGGAAGCTATGACCTCCTGCTGCATGTCCGTAATGGCACAGAAGGAGGCTGCGGAGAGAGAGCGGGAGAACGACACTGCCGCTCCAAATATCCGCAGACGGAGAGCGGGGCGCGCACGCCGTCGCTATGCGCATTTGCTCCCCCCGCCGTAGTGGTCTGGATGGCAGGGTCGGGGGACCCTGTCTGTCCAATAAGCCCACGGGATTGTAGCGCCCCGAAATTCTCCCGGGGCACTGGCCATAGCAAACGAGCCAGTCGCGAGGTTCAGAGTAGAATGCGTCAAGCGGACCTTTGGCCCTCCTTGGCAGCGACATGGACAATCGTTGGGGGTTTAGTGGGTAGTCTGGACCTTTTGTCCGGGAGTCCCATACACCCGTCTGGTCCCCCCTGACTGGGCGGACGCTGCGTCAAAGCATCCCCCCAACGTAAAAAAAAGGTAGCTCTTGCGGACTTCTTTGTCAAGTGAGTGCACAACTCGACTGTTAGAAGTTCTTAAGCCGCCCGAAGGCTTCTAACTCGGCTTAATGACTACTGTCATAGACAGCAGCCGGGATCAACTGCTTAGCGAGCCTTCCAAAGCACGGAAGCGCTCATTTAGATTTAGGTACCACTCTAACATCAGGCGGTCACCCATCCAAAGACTGACCAGTGCCATCTTTGCTTAACCTGCGTTATCGTTCCCGACTCGCAGGCGCCGCTAGGCTATGAGCGCTTCGTTATTCCCATAGACATAAAGATGTGTTACGAACTATTTAGCGCTTTCGATGTTGCAGACTACATGACGCTGACGGTACGCGTGTCAGCTAGATCTATAGTTGTATAGTTTGTCAATTTCTGGATGGGAAAATGACATTTGAATTTTCCTAACGATCGTTCGAAACGTTACGTGTTTTTACCCCTCTGATATCGTGTGGCTGTGGAGCAAGTTTGAAATTGTATGTAAATATTAGTATTAAAAGTAAAAAAAAGTCTAAAGTCAAAAGTGTTTTATTTGTGAAACATAGGTGATGGCTGCAGGAATACAGAGATGTTACAATTCCTTGTGTTACACTGTTATGCAAATTGGCGTATAAAAACATTGGTTCTATTAATTGATAAATTATGATAATTATGTATGATGTCAGAAAAAGATACTTAATTTAACAATGAAATAATAATTAGTTAGAAATAATTACAAACAATTTAAGGTCATCATTTTGACAATCAAGCACAATTTACGTCTCAGAAGTGGTATTGGTAACAGTTTAAATTCTATTGGTAATTAATTATGAATCCTGTTCAGAAACGTTTAAAAACTATTATTTTTTTAATCCTCTTTCTCAAGAACAAAACTATATAAATTTTAATACATGTTTAACTCAATTCTATGTAATGAAAATCACTAATATTAATTCCAATATAATTGCATATTTTTTAAATAAAATATTCAATGTATAATATAAATTTCACAAGTAGTCGAATTATGTATAATTTTCATATGGCAATGTTTAGCATTCAAAAACGACTGACGTTACAACTTACCGTTATTCAGCGATTCCCAGCGACTGTATTACACATTCACTTTCCTGTATTTTACTATTTTGGATTATACCAGCCCTAATTCAACAGTCCACTATTTTATTTAACACCTACAGACCTGCGAAGATTTTACAATCCCTATCGCAAGAGAACATACGAGTCATACGACACTTATGTGCATCAAAGCGGGTTTTCCAAGAGCTGAGCATAAATCCTCCCTAAATCTTTGCCTCAAACGTTCGCACTAGTGTAATTGACTTTAAAACAACTCTGGATTATTTTTATGAATATTAGCAATTCTAAAATGTAAAGAGAAGGCACAAGTACAAGCAATATTATATTGAATAATTATATAAGCATTCGTTTACCGCCCCGTAACTTGTTCTTATAATGTTGGAGCTGCGGGAAGATAAATCTCAGACTTTGCACAACTTGAAGTATGCTATGTTCATAAAGCCTTCACGTAGTTTATAAAGTATCCCATTACATACTTACTCTAGTTTAATGCAGTAATGAAACTTTAGGTTATTCGAGAGTTCCGAGACCATACGTTGGCTATCGTAATTACATTGAAATTTAGTAAATTATTGTAGTGTTGTGTCCCTAAGGAGCAAAATGGTATATTTTTCGCTAGGTGTATTGATTCCTGTGTGTCGTGAAGTGGTAGCGTAGCGAGGGAGTTTAAAGTAGAATCTTATAGGCAGAGATACAATGAAGATGCATACATACACCACAAACGAGCTGAAGTGCACGTAAACCCTTAGTGAACCAGTCTTCTGGTGAATGTACTCCACCATGTCATCAGCCGTGGCGGAGTAATACAGACGCAACAAGAACAGCGCTTAATGTACGATTCTCCGGGGCATTTTACACGTTTATATTTATGTGCCTGTGGTGTCCCACTGCTGGGCAATGGCCGCCCCCCTCTTTTTCCAACCTTTCGATTTTGAGAAGTCTCTGGCCCTTCATTTAAAAAGGAGTCTAACTCATCACGCCATCGCCGACGGGGTCTGCCGCGTCTCCGTTTGGAGTTGTCGGGCTACCACTCAGTGGTGATCTTGGCCCACAGCTCATTCAGCATACGGCAGACACGACTAACAAGTCCCACTTCAACTTGGCTGCCTTCCGAACAACGTCGATTATTTGGGTTTTGGAGCGCAGCCGGATGCGATCTAACAATTTTACTCCTAATATGCTGAGCTCCATGGCTCGCTGGCAAACCCCGAGTTCGGCTTTTGAGATGACGTCAAAGACCAAGTCTGTGCACCGTAGGACTGTAGTCGCAGTTTGGAAGCTGTTGAGGAAAATATGACATTGTCCGTTTTGCCGACGGCAAGCATAATTAAAGATGGTAAAGGAATTTGGAGCCACATTAAATTTCATTTGAATGGATTTGCGGTCGGTCGGCTCCTCTCGCACGTGGACGGCTGCGCTCGGCTGTCGTCGGATCTAACCGGCTCCGTCCGGCTTTTGCCTACTGTACTCTATTAAGGCGCCGTAGGTTCATGGTGCTTTCTCCCTCTCACTGAGCATAAGCGTGAGCGAGATGGAAGTGCGTGCTCGGAAGCGCGGAAATCATGTTTTTTAATTTTAATTTTCTGGCCGTTTAAATAAATAAAAAAGTAAACACTGATTTCCCTCAAACATGATATTGCCGTTTTTTAGAAGCCATTTTAATATTTTTATCTTTTGTTCGTAATTTGTAACAGATATGTTAAGTGTATTTTAGACCCTTTTAGACCTATGTTCCTGTTTTTTTTCTATCGAGCGAAAAATGCTTAATCATGTTTCTAAACACTGATTTCCCTGCAGAAAAGCCTCAAGATTACTATTCGTATTTTTTTTATACAATATTAATATAAACAGACGCATTATATTGTTTCAAAAACACTGTTCGCTTAACTTCGCTGAACCTACGGCGCCTTAAAACGCGCACCCGGCCCGTTCAGTGGGAATCGTGCATTTCTCGGTGTGGCAACCCTCATACCAGCACCAACCGGCTCTGCTGTACCACACTGACTCTTTCGCGGCGATGACTTCACACTTCCTTTCCTACACGTATTAAATGGACTTTGAATTGACCATCTTTTATCCCTTGACACCACTCGTGTTTTGTATCAAACGCGGGCAGCTAGGTTATGTTATGTTGATGTGTTTCAATGTATAAATTCATGCCTACATTCTCATAATCTGATTTCGGTTACTTTTAATGTACAAACTATAGGATAGATACTAAAACGTCGAGTTTAAATACATGTACCTAAAACCAAATAACTCAATTCGATGTTGCTACACTCAATTATATTCCCTATTGCAAATAACTCGTGGCTTATAATTGAGTGAAATAAAAAGCGAGTCCTTAAACAGAATTGTGTGTAGGAAAATCGTAATTGAATGTATCACTCACCACATGAGCAGAAAGTAACTGTAAGTATGTTTAATAATAAGTTGTAAGTTACCAAATTCGCGGTTTCTCCACTGCGAGAGTAGTTTTTGTTGGTTTATAGCTTAAAATTTAACTAGGCTAGTCAAGATTAGATTTAGCGATATGTAATGTACCAACAATACAACAATTTCGACGACCGGTTAGCCTAGTGGGTAGTGACGCTGCCTACGAAGCTGAAGGTCCTGGGTTCGAATCCCGGTAAGGGCAAATATTTGTGTGATGAGCATGAATATTTGTTTCTGAGTCATGGATGTTTTCTACGTATTTAAGTATTTCTATCTATTATATATATCGTCGTCTAGTACCCATAACACAAGCCTTATTGAGCTTACTATGGGACTAGCTCGATTTGTGTAAGATTTTCCCCTTATATTTATTAACAATAGCCGACTATCTATCCAGTATCCAGTGGTTTAGTATCACGCGATTCTTAGACTCGAATCGAAATGAAAAGAAATCGCATGTGACGATTTCGTAAGAAATAGAAAAACATTATTGCAACACACACGACACGACACATGCTAAACTACAAAAGTAAAAAGACCCACGAAATGGTGAAAAAAACGAAGCAGGTAAATAAATCGTACGTGTGTCACTACGCCGGCTCCTCGCTTCCTACAACCAATACTTTACCTGCATAGACATATTTCACTTGCCCGCCGCTAAATACAGAAAAGCCTTATTGGAGCGTTTAAAATCATAGTGATCTATGATTTTAAACGCTCATAGTATGGTAACACAATTTGTAACTGAATGTACATTTTTTACTCTTTTTTTATTGATTTGAATTAGGTATATTTAAGCAAAAAAAAAGAACGTCCTATCTTCATCAACCTTATAAAAGTATCTCGTGGATAACGTTGTTGACTGTGCATGAAATAATACTTATATATAACACTAATTGTAACATGTTTTGCATAGTTGTTTGTATCCCTAAAACAAATAAATAAATAAATATGCAACCAGTGTCTGTATAGTATTCTTCAGTGAGCTGGTGCTCAAATATATGTTGAGTTTAATTCTAAAGCTATGTACATTTTGCAGGTTCCTTATCGGGGGTGGAATGTTGTATAACGGAAACCACCGCGGAAAGCAGCCGAAGCATGTCGAGGTGTCAACAGCTGCATTACATACTACCGCGATATAGAAACAAACAACAAAAGAGGTAACGATATTGTTGAATACCTAATGACAACTAACCTGGACATTCTAAACACAGGATCAAAGCCTACATTTGTCACTCGCAGATGTAATACTATAATTGACATTACTTTAAGCACAGGGCTAGCAGCTCAATACGTATCCAACTGGCATGTGTCGGACGAGCTATCATGCTCCGACCACAGGTGGATCCGTTACGACCTCACAGCCGACACAACCAAACCAACACCTAGAAGAAATCCAAGACGCACGGACGTGGGGGCGTACAAGGAGCTTCTGGTAGGTAAACTAGATAATAAGACAAACACACACAGGCCTCACAACACCACAGAACTGGAGGAACAGGTAAACATATTCACGCAACATATAACAGAGAGCTATGAGAACACATGCCCATTATCGGTACCACCGGTCAGTGGGAAGAACGCGAACTCTGACTGGTGGGGCTCGGAAATGGAACGCATGAGAACCAAAATGAGAAGACTACTGAACAGAGCAGTGAATACAAAACCTGAAGACGACTGGGACAAATATAAAACGGTCAAAGCAGAGTACAAAAAAAGAATAAGATACAGAAGATCTGCCTCATGGCGGAACTTTTGTGATAACATATCCAGCAGCACACAAGCCAACAGAACAAGGAAAATACTAGCCAGCCAACCCAGCCAACTACTGGGTACACTGAAAAGACCAGACAATACCACCACCAGCAATCCATATGAGACTGAGAGTCTATTGGTGGAAACCCACTTCCCGGGGTGCAACGTGGTTGACGTACAATCCTGGGCAGAACAGGAGGAGAACTATCACCCAACAGAAAACGAGTGGAAGATAGCAGAACGAATAACAGAGAAAAACAGAACAACCTGGGCGATTAACAGTTTTGACAACTACAAATCCCCAGGTCTAGACGGTATCTACCCTGCCTTACTAAAGTGGGGAGGACATAAGCTGACCGAGCATCTATCGAACCTCCTATGCAGTTGTATTGCATATAGATACATACCAATAAAATGGAGAGAAATAAAAGTAATATTCTTACCGAAACCGGGAAAGAGTGACTACTCAGACCCAAAATCCTTCAGACCTATAAGCCTAACCTCTTTCATGTTAAAGACCTTGGAAAGACTCTGCGACAGGGAGTTAAAGGACACGGCCCTTAAAAACATAAAGATACACCCAAACCAACATGCCTACAGCCAGGGCAAATCGACAGACTCAGCCCTCCATGCTGTAGTAACCAACATAGAAGACGCTCTCGCTAGAAAGAACTCCTGCCTAGGCACCTTCATTGATATAGAAGGTGCGTTCGACAGGACCAACTTTAGCAGCATAAGACAAGCACTAGAGAGACATAAAACCGAACAGCTGCTCATAGAATGGATTATGAACATGCTAAAGAAAAGAATTATAAGACTATCCGAAAACAAAAGCCATCAGGCACTAGTCATGAGAGGATGCCCTCAAGGAGGCGTCCTCTCGCCACTGCTGTGGAACCTGGTAGTTAATGACCTAATAACAAAACTAAACAATAACCGCTTTCTAACTATAGGATATGCGGACGACCTTGTCATACTGGTCAGCGGTCTGATCACAAGCACACTATGTGAACTCACACAAACAGCACTGAAAATAATAGAGAAATGGTGCAAGGAGAATGACCTATCGGTAAACCCAAAGAAAACCGACACAATTCTCTTCACAAATAAACGAAAACTGGGTACTTACGTAATGCCAACACTCTTTGGCACTAAACTAACACTCTCGAAGGAGGTGAAATACCTAGGTATAATACTAGATGACAAACTTAATTGGAGCAAACACCTAGACAATAGACTAAACAAAGCAACAGTAGCCTTCTGGCAATGCAGAAGGATGGTGGGAAAGAGATGGGGCCTGGCCCCCCACATCATACTGTGGCTATACAAAACGGTGATAGTACCAATGATAAGCTATGGTGCCATAGTATGGTGGCCCCGCACCCAAACCACGAGCGCAATTACCAAAATCCAGAAAGCACAAAGACTAGCATGTGTAGCGGCCACAGGATGTATGAGAACCACCCCAACGGCAGCACTAGAAATAATGCTAGGACTCCTACCTTTACACATGCACATACAAAAGGAAGCGGCTGCGACGGCAATACGCCTAAAAAGCCTCAACCTATGGACAAAACTGAACACACTACACACGAAGATTCATAACATACTGATCACCAGCCTCCCTATTCTGGAGGCTACGATCGACAAAATACCAAGAACTGCAGTCTTCAAGAAAGACTACGGCATATCACTAACAGAAGACTCGAGAGAGGGGCTAAACCAAACAGACCTTAGAATTTTCACAGATGGTTCGAAAACAAATACGGGAACGGGATGTAGAGTGTTCTCAGAGGACTTAAACATACACATATCCAAACCATTGGGCGAACAAAACACGGTATTCTAGGCTGAATGCGTAGGGATAATCGAAGCCTGCAATGCCATAAAGAGACGAAAAGTTAAAAACACCAACATACGAATACTCTCAGACAGTAAATCGGTACTACAAGCACTGAGCAGTGATAACTTCACATCTAGCTTGATATACGAATGCCACCAAAATCTAACGGAGGTGTGCGCAGACAAAAACACCGTCACTGTACAATGGATCAAGGGGCACAGTGGCTCCAGAGGCAACGATGCAGCGGACGAACTGGCCAGGAATGGCTCAGAAACAATGGCATACGGACGTGAACCAATCTTGCCCCTGCCACAAAGCTACATATACAACCAACTTGACCTATACACCAAAAACCTACACCAAAGACACTGGGAGGAGATAGACACATGCAGACAGACCAAAGAGATTCTGGCAAAACGCGACAGCAAACTCACAACCACACTACTGAGGACACATAGAAACCAACTACGCAAGATTGTTGGAATTATAACAGGACATAACACTCTGAACAAACACCTCTACAACATAGGTATCACGGACAGCCCCATGTGCAGAGCGTGCATGGAGGCGGAGGAAACGACCAAACATATTCTACTGGATTGCAAGCAGGTAGGGTCCCCGGAAACACTCCGGGACGCAGTCAAAAACACAACTCACGCAATCACGAACTTCCTGGAGGAGCTGGGGTGGTTAGAGTAGCGCTACCCCATTTCACGCAAAATAGGCACGCTGGATGTCGATTTGCGGAAAAGGCCCAGTATACTAACTACTAACTAACTAACTACCGCGATCGCGAGACGAATTTATTAGTAAGTGAACTGTGGCCCTTGGTTGCTAAAAGGTTGCCGAGCGCTGCTGTAGGGTACAGGCCGGGAAACGGAAGAATGATGACGTCAGTTCTTTTAAGAATCCTCGTACCCCAAACTATAATAGTGATGTTAACTGACAGCCAAAGTCATAACAACAATTTATTAGTGTATAATCTATATGTAACGGAAACGGAACAGTTAAAACATACATACATACATACATTCACGTCTTTATCCCTAAAATGGGTAGGCAGAGCACATGAAACTTATGTTCCAGCGCCACTTTTAGCATAAATGTGGGTATAAAAGATCGACAAAATGTGATATTGCAGTGACAGGTTGCTAGCCCATCGCCCACAACACACTTCAACCCTGGTCCCTTAGTCGACTTTTACGACACCCACGGGAAGAAAGGGGGTGGTGAAATTCTAACCCGACACCACACGGGGCAGTTAAAACAATGATGCGTAATTTCGATGTCTGAGTGGCAACCGGATGGCTCGCGGTATTTGAGCTCTCGAAGTGTTGTGGAAACGCCCTGTGCAACCCAAACTGGTACCTACTGCAGTGGAAATTGGAGGGAGAGTGTAAAAAAAGTTCATCAGGTATTCGATTTAGACCAACATTTCATTATACAAACAGCGTACACACTTTTAGGCAACCGTTGTTTCAATCGGCAACCACACCTCATATTTTTTTTATATTTACGCCCCGTCCAAGTTGGCTCAGTTTGGGTTGCACAGGGGGTGCCACGACACTTAGGAAGCTTTGATACCGCGAGCCATCCGGTTGCCTCTTGGACACTGCAACTACGCGTCATTGCTCTGAATAGAACATCGAGCGTTCTACGTTTTTAAATTTGTCGATCTGAACACCGAAGATAGCCAAGGTTCCAGCCAAACATAGCTACGACCATTTGCAGGATCATTCTAGCGAACGCTTTTACTAGCGAACGCTCTTACTAGCGAACGCTCTTTTTAGCGAACGCTCTTTTTAGCTAACGCCATTTCTAACCAACGCCATGTCTAGCCAACGCTCTTTCTAGGTAATGCTCTTTCTAGCTAACGCTCTTTCTAGCGAACGCTCTTTCAAGCAACCTCTCTTTCTAGCAAACGCTCTTTCTAGCGAACGCTCTTTCTAAGGAACGCTCTTTGACGACCTCTGTAGCTTAGTTGGTAGTGACCCTGCCTACGAAGCCGGAGGTCCCTGGTTCGAATCCTGGCACGGGCATTTATTTGTGCGATTAGCACGAATGTTTGTTCCCGAGTCATGGATGTTTTCTATGTATCTAAGTATTTATTTACCTATATAAGTATATATATCGTCGTCTAGTACCCATAGTACAAGCTTTGCTTAGTTTGGGACTAGGTCGATGTGTGTAAGATTGTTCCCGAATATTTATTTTATTTTATTTAGTTATTTCTAGCGAACTCTCTTTTAGCGAACGCTCTTTGTAGCGAACGCTCTTTTTAGCGAACGTTCTATGATTCGTAAATCTGAATACCAAATTGTGAATCCATGATTCTGAGCAACATTAATTATGGGACCAACTTTGTGTTATGCAAAAAAAACCAATTCATACAATTGGCTCATTTTAGACACAGATCAAGAAAAAAGATAGAAAACGAACCACCTAGTGAAGCCGTTCTTGCTCGCTACTCGCTCACGCACACGTACACAAACAAAATTGCACAAAACTCTTGAGCACGTGTCGCATATGATACACAGCGCCATTTCGTCTGTAACACGTGTCGCAATGCTGTCAAGATCACCTACTTTGAGTTTTGCGTAATTTAATATGTTTATGTGTGCGTGAGCGTATGCTAGACTTATTTGGCTTGGTAGAAAACCAGCTTCACTAGGTTGATCGTCATGATCCGTCTATCTTTATCTGAGATTTTGACTCACAATAAAAAAAATGTATGAACCACATTGGACCATTGGTCCACATTTCTCAGATTTTATTATTTTGATTCGCGAATTTAATTTCACTCAGCATATTTATTAAAAATGTTAAATATAAATAAAGGACGATTCAGGAATTTTACTATTTTCGGGAGTTTCGTTCATGTAACTTAAGAATCATTTATTTGTAATATTGTCAACAATCGTATTATACTTAAGTACCGAAATGCAAGACGGTTTTTCACAGCATAGTAAAAAAACCGGTCAAGTGCGAGTCTTACTCGCGTACCGAGGGTTCCGACCTCATTAATTTTTGAAAAATCTTAACAGCGCATAATATTATGAAGTCACCGTGGCAGCGCCTACATTTTTACTTTAAAAACAAAGTTTTAACCGACTTCAATTTAGGACTCCGCCAAGCCACGAGAACATTTCCTACATTTTTATTACAATTTACCGCATGAACTGATTTCCGATAGCAAATGCGTTGATTACTACAGAAAAAAACCGAATCGCTGTATTTGGGCCGATAATATTTGAGGACCTCCATCGATTCCTCAAGATCATCACCAATGGCACTTCATTAGTTCCTATTTCAACGGAATCTTATCAGAACCTGTGACGTACTTTTGCACTTTTAAGTACATAATTGAGGAGTTCGATAAGTCATCTGTGGTCTTCGTCATCAATTCCTCGCCACCAAATTTATGATTCCGGATGTAAATACACGAGTTATAACAGAAAATACCAAAATCACTACACGCGTGCCTAATAAAATTGAGAATCCCCCTCAATTCCTCATGGATCCCATCATCTAACAGAAATTTGAAAAAAATGGGACCCACCTGGAAGTACGAACAAAAAATTTTTTTTCGAATCGGCTCATCAATGATGAAGTTCTGAGGTAACAAACATTGAAAATAATAATAATATTAATAAAAAATACAGCCGAATTGAGAACCTCCTCCTTTTTTTTGAAGTCGGTTAAAAACGTGCAACGTATTTTTTAGCTCTAGTTATTTTTATTTTAAAGAAGGAACTGTAAACTGCAGAGAAAGCAGGAGGTTTTTTTTATTTAATCCTAGTCAGAACCACTGAAGAAAAAAAATGGTTTCAGAATGAACAACTCAAGCCCTTTCATATGATGCCCTACTTGATCTAACTACACTTTGTATTTATAGCTTGTTCATACACGTCATAATCATAAAAAAAAAATCATTTTTGTTTCCTCATCTTCTTCATATTTAACGCTGTGACAGACGGCAGGTGGACAAAGTCGGCATCAGGGTTCCTTTATTTTTACCTCTTTGATACAGAACCCTAAAAACATGTATCCACCCCGCTCTCAGATTACAAAGGGCGGCGGATCAAACGGCTCGGGTAGCGGGTTCGAATCCCGACGAGACACATTTGGTGTCCTATTTTAGGAAAAGGGAGTTTGCTAATAATGGGGAGATGGGCACTATTGATATAAACCATTAATATCAAGGGTTATGTGCGACGAAACTATGTTAAAAAGACCTATGGAATAGGAAATAGGATTTTTTATTACTTTTCAAACATTATTACAAGCATTAAGCCTTTGCAATATTTGTATTTAAGTTAGTAGTTAGTAGAAAACAAATGAGTCAAAATTAAACCATTTTTTTACAGACTTGAATTATGGACTGATTTTCAAAATATTTTTTTTATTTGAAAGAGGTTACTCCGTTGGTGTCTCATTGTGACCAAGTTGTGGATCTGATGATGGGATTCCAGAGAAATCCAGGGCAACCCTCAAATTGTATAGCCAAGTATTTCATATATTTACTAAAACTTTTCAAGCATTTGCGTCTGGTAACCCTCAACTCCTTAACGATAAGGAGTAGGGGGGTGCCGATTCTGATATGATTCCGTTGAAGTAGCAATGAACTAATGAACTGCCAAAGATGATTCTTGATTCCTTGTGGAATCGACGGAACTCTTTCAACATTATCGGCCATTAGCGGCGATTATGGTTTTTCGCTGTAGGTAATAATCAAAGCCACAAGTGAGTGGCTTACCACAGGTGTCAATTTCGCGGACCACTGATGACCACTGATGGTGGTTGCCAACTGAAGTATGGGCTTCTTTGGTAAAGAAAAAATTAACGTAATAAGGGCTACTTTTTTAAAAATCCGAATTCAAGCTATCGGGACAGGTACTTAGTTCATGTTGTAAAGTAGAATGGAAATGTGAACAGTGGCTTGGGAAGTGCTTAGTTTTTTTTTTTCGTAATATGTATGCTTACTACTCTGCCAGTAATACTTATAATGATTGATTAATTCATCATCGTCCTCCTATCGTTATGTCCAGGTTTTGCCCTAAAGAAACTCGGGGTCCGCTTTAACACCTAAACCCGAGATTTTGGGATAGGCACGTAAGTTTCATTGACATGCAGAAATATATAATTAAATGCGTTGGTTAGTTACTAAAGTGTAGCACCACATACACTAAGTAATTTCTTCGCAATGCTGTTCTAGTGTATGAATCCATTTCGAATGCACACGCTAAACATCGTTTTAAAGTCCTGAACAGGCTCAAGATAAATCCCGGCACGTGAACAAACGCCTAAAAAAGGTGTGAATATGTTTTTATATAAGCCCCCTGTTCTCATACAAATTTAACGGACCTAGCGGCAAACTTCTGAACTAAGAAAGCCAAGTCTAACCTTGTCTAAAATGCAATATACGTCGTTGTCATCGGCGGCGCTTATGACCTCTTAAATAAACAAAAGAGGATCAGTTTTAGGGGTATCTATTTTGAATCGTAAAGCTGTCGGATTCAATTTGAAATTCGAATGTAGGTATTTTTATTGAAGAGAGGCATTGTTTTTGTTAAAACGTCATCTTCACCTGTAAACATAAGTTTGTGTAACGTACACCTGCGTAACGTAATACAATGGAGGTTTTGTTCTATAATTGTCTATGGTTGGCGTTAACCCTCACGCTGCCCTGCTAACCGGTTGATAATTGGTAGGTGTGGATCCCTAAATTGCGTTTTACAAGTTTTTTGGTATGGCGGGTAGTTTGTAATTGGTTGAAGGTTATGGTGAGGTCATTTGTATTGGCGGGATATCCGATAAACATCATCCTGATCATAGTAGGTACTTTTTTTTAAATGGTTTTAAGTAGGTATGTCTGATGACATAAGCAATATTTTCATAGATGTATTGGAACGATACTGTTAGAATGCTATTATCTTTGAAAAGTTCCCTCACGGATTCTTTTGCTCTCAGGTTATATATAGAACGAATGGCTCTTTTTTTAATACAAAAATTGTCTGTATGTCAGGTGCTTTACCCCAAACCAGAATACCGTACGTTGTGTTCAGTTGTCTAATTATTCTAATACTTAGTTTCCGTGCCAACACGTCTATATGCGCATTGTAGATTTGTTATACCCCTGAGGATTATTTGATCTACTATTTCTAAACACTCATCAATTAAAAATATACAAGTGTCCACCGGTCTAACATTAGGCAAAGAAAATCTAACACATTTTGTTTTCTTGGCTTCTAATAGCAGATTGCTAACGGTAAACCAATAGAGTACTTTGACCAGTGTGTAATTATCTTTGCTATAGTATTTGCTATAGTTGCATGAAAAGTACTACTAAACATCATAAATGACATCCTCACTCCATATAGATACTATCCTACACTATTAAACGAGCAATATTTGTATATTTCACGTTCCCGGAAACGGCTCTAACGATTTCGATGGAATTTGGAATATAACGGTTTACGAGAGAGAAAAATCGACTTAGCTAGAGTGTCATGTCTGGGGAAAATCGTTTTCTCAATATTTTCTCTGTTTTCACTGGAACAGAGCTCGGTGGCCCAGGGACTACGTAAGTAAACCTTAGATTTAAAACTATCAAAGTCTACGTTTCTTCTTTTACCTGGGCTATCAAGGAGATTGCCCCAGTCCTAGTTGGCTCAGTTGCTCAAATACCGGGAGCCATCCGGTTGCCCCTCGTACAGTGAAACTACGCGTCATTTCTTTAACTAAAAGAAGTCGCAATAACGTGTAACATGGAGAAATATTTTGCGCCATAGGCCTCTCATGAATGAGGGTTAATTACACAGAGTGTGGCCTGAAACAGGGGCAAATTAAACGGTAGACTATTGAGCTTGTGAGCACTTCTTTCCAGGTACTTAATTTTAATTGAAAAAAAAACTGTAAAGTAAGTCCACGTGTATTTTTTACCCTTCTGGGCTGACACAAGTAGTTTTTTTATGTTAAAAACACTAAAATAATAAAAAAAATATTTAAAAATCACAAAAACTATTATGACTCTGTAGGTACATGATGTTACCTCAAAATCTACATTGACTGCTGTGCTATGATCTCGTGGTGCCAAGATACATTACTTGAAGCTCATAACTTTAGATCAACATTACTAGGAATTAAAAAAAAATGGACACAAGGTGTTACTACAGATGCTCTAAGAAAGCGTCCTTTTAAATATTTGCTCCTGTTACAGGCCACACACTGTGTAGATCATTGGTGCGTGTCGATTATAGGAGTCATCAGGTCGATTGAAACTGATCTGGGACCCTGAGGTACGAGTACGACGTTGAAAAATTGAGGTTTGTTTTTATTTGTTCTTACCGTATTTGTTCCCGTAAATGGCGTTTCCAAATTGATACCCAAGAAATCAAAATCAAAATCAATTATTTATTCTGCAAATATGCCACAAGGGCACTTTGACATGTACATACAATAATAATAATCTTACACAATAATAATTTAAATTTTGAAGATAATGGACCGATATAAATGGTTCACAAACTAAATGACACTGAGTAAATGAAAACAAAACCAAATTGCAAAATATGACCACTACATTCGATATAAGGTCTGTATCAGCATTAACAAGGAGTTAGTAATATTAATTCAGTATCGAGAGATGTATTAGGTCTCTGAGAGGCCAATTACAATTAATAATTATTCTAATGTTCTTAGAGATGTATACGGTCTCTAAGCTTCAAAACGAAACAAAAATTGGAACATTAATGTAATATTAGCTAATGTAAGAAAGTTTATATGCCTATCCCAAATTAGACCGTTGATTTCTTTTATGTTACTGAAAATTACTGACCGAGGAACCAGATTATAGCATTTAAAACTAGTGTTAAATTAATTCTAGACTGTAAACGTCGCATTTATTGGACCTGGCTGGGCCTTTATTAAAATTTAAATTACTTTAGGGCACTAACATGCTTCATATGATTTGCATTCGAAATTAAACCTTAAAAGTTAGAACATAAAGTTGGAAACTAAAGTGAATCGAATAAAGAATATCTAAGACTTCCTTTTTAGTGCGTATTATTAAAATGTTCTCAGTAATGCAGATTTTGCTATCATAAAAACTACCTTAATCTCATCGTAATAGAATATACAAAAGATCGGAACGTTTTTTACTAAGTTAGCGAAGCAATTAATATCCGACCATTCTTTAACATACAACGAAAAATGAAAATTGATGTTTAATATTTAAACTAGAAACAAGTCCTTATCTCGAAGTAAAAGGGCTCATATTCAATTGACGTAAATCCAATGAAATTGTCAATGAAGAGAGAATAGAAACAGTACAAAGCAATCACGCTATAAAAATCTCTATCCCGGGTACTGAAAAATAACTGAAAAAAAAATCTTTTTTCATAGAAAAAATTGCCTTTGTCACCTAGAGCATTGACGCCTTTTTTATCAAAATCTATTCAGCAACTTACACACTACGGTGGAATACATGTTAATACAAACATTGTCTGTTAAAAATTGGCCGACTGCTCCATACAATTGTAATAAAATCGCGTCAAAAAAAAACTTATATTTTTTTTCTTATCAGAACACGATACCTGTTATACGCTTGATCGATTCACATCTCATTCTTGGTACACCCTGTATGAAGGCTTATTAAGAAAAAGGCCTCACATTTACAAAATAAGTCTCTGTCGGTAGGTGTTCACAGCATGCAAGCTCTATGTCGATCAAGTGTCAGTTAAAATTGATGCATGACTGGTCTTTTCAAGGGCCTCTCAAACAGCTCGGCTTTGAAATCCCCTCCCCGTCTTTAACCATTAAAACGTATCTGAACAAATCCATTCCCCGTAAAGTAGTAATAGTAAGGAAAGAAATATCTCACTACAATCAATATAGTATTTACAGGCATCAAACCCCTGTCACGCCTGAGGCTGCGTGTTAACACGATCTGCACACAAAATGATTGCTTATATTAATAACTGTCTTGTTCAATAAAACTGTCTTGGTAAAATAAGCAGTTTTTGGGCAATATAAAAATAAAAGGGCAAATAACAAGTCCGATCTACAAGAATATAACAGAATTTTGGTCCAGGTGGTAGAAACCTACAAAGCTACAATCTTACACCAATCGAACCAGCCTGAAAACTCAATAAAGCCTGTGTTACGGTACATAATACGAGTAGCTATAGTACATTGTTTAACGAGGGGCGTAAGTGGAATATTTCGAACAAGAGTCTATCAGAAGCCCGACGCCGCAGGCGGAAGGCTTTTGATGACTCGAGTTTACAATATTCTTACGCCGGTGTTATACACAATGTTTTTCATCACATTTGCGAGGACACAAACACCTACATTTTAGATGAAATTAATACGAATCGTAATAAAAAGTGCAACATGTCCGTCGTCCATTTTGTTCAATTTGACGTTAGGCGCTTATGGCAAAGACCCTTCGGTATACAGCCACGATTTAAAAACATTCAAAAATATTGTACAGAGAGGCTAAATAACTACACGACATATTAAATCCGTAAATAATTCTTTTAAACATGTTTTAGTAGTGTTTATAAGTTTAAATTTATTTATGAATACGTTTTCAGAGATCGTATTTGATAAAACCTCTTTGCTTTGTAACTGCCGCATGAGTGACGGATACAATTTAAGAAAAAACCATTACGCCCGTGGGCGTAGCATAGGCTATTGTAGCTCTGTATGTCTGCGTATTATAAAGCCCTTTTCGAGCAAGTGTGATTAAAGGTCTTCGCACATCGCACATAAAAACAACTCAACGGCGACTCGATTCTATGCCAAATATTGAAATTTAAGCCCTATGTCATATTTTCTAGATTTCATTTTAAATGATCTTAAAGTAGTGCACGACGTATCGTCAACGCGTCGTCCACGTGTCGTACAACAATTGAAAATTGTGCTATAGGAAATACAACATAAGGCTTAAATTTCAATATTTAGCTTTGAATCGAGCTGCTGTTGAGTTGTAGTGTGCTAAGACCTTAAAAAGAATAATACTAGGTACAGATGGTTCTGTTTAGGTATGCCGAACGAGCCTGAACGTGGCCATCCCTTTTTATCGCATGCAACGCGCTGCGATAGAACGCGAGCGTGCCATTGCAGCGCAACATACCCTCTGGGTTCGGCAGGTACTCGTAGTGTCGTGACGAAATCACGGAGTGAACCAACCCCGGCTATGGTTGGTTATCGGTACAAGGCGACGATATATTTAATAGGCAGTATGTTTATGTTCTTATAACAATGCCAGCAAGTTTATAACCTGACAAGTTGATTTAGCTACCACAAGATATTTTCTCACAAAACAAAGGAGAATATGATTTGCAAAATCGAACGGGCTATATTTTAACCTGCATTGTGTCGTTTCGTTTTAGACCTTACAACTTCGGGATAGAATTGAGTATAGCAAGCTAAATGGAGTAATGCCGAACAAAAGGTACTGCGAATTTTAAATCGGGCCTAAAATAACAGTCGCTACAAAAGTCAAAGGCGGCCTTTGAGATACAAGCCGAAAGAGAAACAAACATGCAAGCAGGAGCTCCAAGTAAGTTGTGGGTTCCATAGCCCAAATTAAAGAAGCTTGTATAAGAAAAAAAGTTTGGCACAAGCTTTTGTTGCCGTCTGTACTCTATTTTGCACAGTTATAAGATAACTCAAACTTTCCATACATTAAGATTACCTATAACGAACCGCTTGCGACTACGCTGAGGCTGAGCTAGTATTTATTTGGCATCATTTTGTCATCTCATATGTGATTTAATTTTGAGATGTGGCCGTATTGCCAGCACTAGTAAACGGCTTTGTCAATGAAGTTACATAACTAGGTTTAAGCTCAATCGAACAAGGCAGGTTAAATAAAAGCTTGTAATTATAATAAGATTTCTCGGCATTGCCCCTGTTATTTCGGAGACAGCCTATTTTCCCGGAAACGAAACGGATAAGTCGAATGCCAAATACAGAAAGAAAGAGCTAGGTTTCCCATACAGTCTGTGCCAGACGAGCTGTGTCCGAGCGCAGGCCTGCAAACCCTCTGTTTGCGACCGCTGGTCCGCAAACCCGTTTTTTTCCGTTAGAGGAATGAATTGGTGCACCGTCTGCCCGATCGGAGTAGACCAGGCCAGACCAGGGTATGTAGGACACCTGGGCAGAAGGTTCAACGTTCGCTTACATTCTACTTTGCCCATAGTGACTAGCGCCTTTCAGGTCTGACCAAGCAGAGCGCCCCAGTACAATTTATAGGCTCTTGAATCCCGCGGACTTATTGGGTAGGATCCGACAAACCATGACCTGACATCCGTCAAAATCACGTCGAAAACATCAATAGGCTACAATAACTGTTTGAGTCGTGGTGTTGGAAGCGAATGGATAAAAAATTTGCTAGAGAGACAGAGTTACCAATGAAGAAATGCTGAGTAGAGTGACCTGATAAATAGAAGAGGGGAAACGGAACCGCGAACGACATGACAACTTCATACGGAACATAATTGATGGAGTCGCACAGGGAAGTGAGGAGAGGAAGACCTAGAAAAAACTTAATAGAGCAACTCATACAGAGGATTACTTAATGTTAGGTTGTACCAAGATGTGCGTGGGATTGGAGTAGATGGAGGGCCTAGTTGGAGCATGACAAGAGCTAGCTCTTAAATAAGAGAAGTAGGCCGGTAAAACTAAGACAGTCTCAGATCGCTTATTTTCCGACTCAAAGACAGGGGGCAATACATTTGCGATATTCCGTGTTACCCCGTGGTGAATACAACATTTTACGTCTATCTCAGGCCTGGAGGTGGGATTTTACGCTAGCTGTAATCGCCGCTTTATAGCCTGGTGTCACGTTAACACTTTATTAATTCAGGTTTCAACGTTACGGCGTAGTGTAGGTACTTTGAGTTATCCTTTACACTGGTATTTAGTGTATTTACTAGCACACGAGACTTGCTACTTTATGTATTCATTGAGTAGCAAGTAGTAGCCCTTACGTCTTTATCAGACGATTCAAGCAGCACTTTGTGAGACGGTAGTACAGCATTTTTTAAAATTTTATTCTTGCGGGGACAGCATTGTCTTCCGCTGAGGAAGAGGATTGTGCGTTAGGTATTGGCGAGGTGTTACATTTTCTTCTCCACTTCTACCTTCGAGAAGCTCGTACCAGGCCCCACCGTGTTTTGCGCATGCCGCCATTGCGGTGCAGACGTCACCGCGTTCAATATATGAACAGCACCACTGAAACACGAGATACAGGGCTAACATTACAAATTCACTATATAGAGGTAGGTATACTTTGTGTTACCGGCATGCTGGCTTTTTTTTAACTAGGATAAATTAACGGAGTTCTTTAACTTAATCATGACCTTAATACAGATAATTAGCTATAATTAGGTATATACAAGATGATAACAATAACATTAACTAAAATAAATTAAAGCTAAGTTAAATCTAAAAAAGGCCCTCGAGGCATTGTACCGAGGATTCTGGCGGCATTTCCTCGCTGAATTGCAATGCTGATGCGTTGCGCGAGAAAAAAAGTCGCCAGCTCTTCGGTCACCAGTTACGTCAACCAGACGTTTCGTGATTTCCGCAAATAGCTTTTGCGCACTGGGACCCCATGGACCAAGGGTCTCGACGCCAAAAGGTACAAAGTTGTACTCTCTGCCGAGGCCTCTATATTTAATGCGTTTCAGATTTTCGGCATTTTCCGCCGCTGCACACGCTTTAGTAGTAGTCGGTTGGAGGTGGGACGGTGCCAGTGTGTCTACACAAGTAGCGTCCCACACAAGCATCCGTCCCAAACTCCACGGAACCAGAGACACTCCATCAGGTCTTTTGCCATAATCTCTGACAATGCCAGGCGGCTCAAGAAGAGCAGGCACATTGATGGTACCAAGAGACCGGCGGATTATGTCATTAAGAGTCGCATGTCTTGCAAAGCGGCCTGTACTTTTTTGACAACATAGTCCGTGGTGACCCAGTCGGTCCACGTCTGTGCCACAAGGGCATAATATGTGTGGAGTGCATACTATAATTCCGACTTCATAAATATTCTAACAAAATTTATATTGCCAGCAATGTACAGCAAAGTAAATTGTCAAGTAAGTGTAAATGACAGCTCTTCATACTTTGTTTAGTACGGCGTCATACACCTAGTCCATTGAAGGTTTGTATTTTGGAAAATTAGTTGCGCAGTTAATTTACATAATTATGATTTTCAAATACATGCAAACAATTGCTAATGGAACATATTATTATCAGTTTTAATAAATGCCCGCATCCCGGTAACACACTGTATGTAGATATAAAGCGAATGTGTGCCTTTGATTAACGTTTTAGTTTTCAGAATATATCAGCGATCTCGTGTTACGGCGGTAGGGTAGCAATTATACGTTCTAGGGACAGTGGTGTTTCAGAAACGTGGCACGATTAAGGTAAACGTCCTAGTCCTCGACGTTAGACTAGTATATGACATGACATGTTATGCAAGAAGGGTTAGCTCCGTACTGAGAGGATTTTTCTTCATTCGAATTTAAGCTGATGTCACTTTGACATTAAGTGCCCAGTCATACACAAGCACTAGGACGCTTGCCTTAAAACTGGACCAAAACTAGGCTTTCCTAAAGACAATACAATGGAGATGTAGAAAGCAAATAAAAGAGTCAATAATTTAGAATGTTTTAAAAAGAATAAAGAAAGCAAAATTCAGAAAAAAATAGTTACCACAAGAGAATAAATGGACACTTAGTTATAAGTGTCCGTAGTTTTAATATTCTGTTCGTTATCCGCAAAACGAACGCAGTAAAATACACTCGAATCAAGATTGACATTAGGAAGATCACCAATATGTTGAGTGGAAAAACCATCATCTTGAAGAAAAGATTCTACGGCCGTAAGCTACCACCGTCCACCGTCTGGTCACATTGAAAATATCCCTAATTAAATTCTTGGTCTGGAATATTTACCTCGAATCTCGTATTAGGTATATATATTATTTACCGTACCTTCATATGGAACGAATGTCAGTCGCAAACACTGAACCTGTATACTTAACTATCTAACTAAACTTAAAAAACAACGCATTTTGCAACAACAGCGCTGTCTACGGAACTCCAAGGACAGCGGTACCCAAAAAGGTACTCCAGACTCAATAGTCCAATAAAATTCGAATCTGCGTTCCCAGAATACTTCTCACGGGCAAGTTTCATTTCGATAGAGTAACATCTAATGTCCCACAATACGTCATAATTACATTATGGAGTCTAAACACATACGACGTTTTTATTCTAAGCATTTGAGTTATAAAGTTCCAACGCAGGTGATTGAAATGGTGTAAGTGCATTATCAGCTTCGCAGGTAGATAATGCGTTCTTTCCCCGAACGGTGTTGTAAATGCTTGATTGCGGGCGAGTATTGTAAAATCATATAATATGTTTTACAATGGTATAAACTATGTTTTTTTGGAGTCCGTTTGGGGGCGATTGGTTTAGAATTGTGTTATGTTTAGTTTATATTATGTGGTTAATGTTTATGATGAAGAAAGTAACTTAAAAATAGAGTATTCACGTGATGGGATAGAAAATGATGATGTTTGAGAAAGTCATGCTAAGTAGTAATGATCTCATTGAAAATTGCAACGGTGGCAAACAAGAGTACCGAGTGACCGCGGTATGGAGACATCGTAGCCAACCGGCGCTTGCTCCAGAGGAGGCACCAACACTCGCGAGCTCGTGGAGTGTCTACCAAAAACGGGACCCTTATTATGAATCCATCTTTTGAATACCTAAAAAAAGTAAATGGTCACAAGCGCCAATTGAAATGAAACCAGTTTCTAATATTTGCATATACTCGTAGCCTCAAAAGTGTTTTTATTACATCAAGTATTAATAAAATAACGTACTTAGTTTTTTTTTACTAATAGTGCACATGATCGTGTGATTAATAGTAATAATAATGTGGGTTTGCTCGCTTTAGATTATTTTTGATTTAAAGGGCCTCTGCGATGTTGGCTTCGGCCCCACGCATGCCTTCCAAAAGTCCGGGACCCTATAGCCACGAGATATGGAAGATCATACAAATAATAATAATAATAAAATCATTTATTGAAACCCAAGTACTTAACATGTAAAGATGTGCTTAAAATATACCGGGTGGAAAGGCACGACGATCCTTCCCGCAAAGGGGGGTTAGTTTAAGTGATGGAAAATCGATTCGTAATGTTTAGATTTTTTTTTACGATCAATTATTAAAAATAATAAAATTAATTAATGTTCTTCTGTGACAACCCTACTATTACTATACGTACTAATTACCGTTTATACGTATTGATAAAGGTCACTGACTCTTGTGTAATTGTTAAAATGTTACTGACCCTAATGAGGGTGGTCACTTGCAGTATTTTGCATTAAAAGTTAACTGCCTATAACTTCAAAACGGTTATGAATATGAGCCTAGTTTCTTTAGAGGAAATACTGTACTCCGTCTAAACAATCCCCCTTTTGCGGAAGGGATCGTCGTGCCTTTCCACCCGGTATACACAAATTGTTGCACTTTTTATTTAATATATACAGGTCGATTCACGAGAGCTGGCGCGGAAAATATATGAAACTGTCAGCCGGACCTGTAGGTACCTACTAGTTAAAAACTATATTGCAGGTACCGATGCCTTCAGAACTTGCTTACAATTATAAATAACAACCTAGTGTACTATAGTCTGAAATATTCGTGCGAGTGATTGTAGGCAAATGGGTATGCGTATGTGAGCGCGCGTGTGTGATACAAGTAATTGTATTGCAACAACTCGCAAGTTGAATTGCATTGCAGGGTTTGGTTGAATTCATCGTATTTCGCTTCGCAGCCCATGCAATTTAATGAAAATCGCACGAGCTGTTTGCACCATGTCGATGGCTCTTTATGAACTTACTAATAAACAATCGAGAGTGAGATCACGAAAGAGAGATGTCACTCTCGATTGTTTATGGCGTTAAGTGGGAAAGTGGAAAAATTTAAATATTCAACCGAAGATGAGGGGCGGGAGCGTGCTTGAATCATAAGTCATCATCATATCAGCAGAAAGACATCCACTGCTGGACATACCCTCCCCCAAAGAGTGCCACAGTAAGCAGTCCTGCGCCACCCGCATCCAGCGGACTCCCGCAACCTTTACCCTCATCTATGGTCATCAGCCCACCTAGTGGGGGGCCTACCCACGCTGCGCCTTCCGGTACGTGGTCGCCACTCGAGAACCTTTCAGCCCCAACGGCCATCGGTCCTTCACCATGTTAGCCAAATAAAGTAAAATTGAAATTCGTATAATGCTGTGCTGTCAATAAATGTATGTTGTTACTACGTACAACCGAACGTATATGTATATGAAACGTCATTTTGTACGCTACACTACGAGTAGGAGGTTATCACGGATAACCGTTGTTTCGCGCCAAAATGACACTGGCAAAGGCCTGGTTCAACTGACGTTGAAATGCACCACGGAAACCGCTGACAGAGCGTCCGTCGCGAATGTGACGTCACACGCCTAAACACACAGCTCGGATCCAATAGATATGCAAATGCGCGCGCGCAGTAATGAAGCCGGCCGTTAGTCAGCGCGGGCCGTAACTCAAGCGCTGGTTTGAAATTGAACTGGGGACAGGGGAGGTGTGGAGCCGAAAAGGGCCAGTCACGAGGGTAAAGTGGAATGCGTCAAGCGAACCTTTGGGTCTCCTAAGCGACATGGTTGGACAACCGTTGGGGGTTTAGTGGGTAGTCTGGGCCTTCTTCCAGGAGTCCCACACTCCTATCCCCCTTGTTCGGGCGGACGGTGCGTGAAAGCATTTCTATGTTGGGGTGGAAAAAAAAGGGTTGGAGTTGGAGACGATTTGGGTGTTTTTTTGGCAGTTGCGGTGGAGTGCGATAAGTCACTGTAGCCCAGCGAAAAAGAACTTTGAACTCCAATGGACAGTGCTAAATTGAATGGCCATAAAACCGATTAGTGTTGGACTCTTTATGCACATTAATAATTTATATGCGAAATACTACTCATTGGCGAGAGGAAAAACAACTTTTATTACCCAAATATCATATTTAAATAGCAGTAGATTTATGGTGAAGGAAAACATCGCAAAGAATCCCAAGCCCGGCCTAATAATCTCAAGAAGGTCTAGTTCTTTGTCTAGTATGGAAGGTCAGATGGCAGTTACTTTCGTAAAACTAGTGTCCTGCCTTATCTTGAGATTCGGTGTCAACGCGATCTCCAGTCTTACGTATTTAGGATTATTCTAATTCAAATTATTAATTTCGAACAGCATAATCTCATAACATTATATACTATTTTAAAAATCCAAAGAAATCCAAAAAAACAAAAAAAAAGATTCAAAGAAGAATAAAAAAAAAGTGTTATAAATAAATACAGGAATAATACGAGGATGGCAAAAAAATGGCGGCTCCAGTAAACACATGACACCGACGATGCAATTTATTTCAACGTTCAACGCATCGTCCATCAAATACAAAAATACAAAATATTTTATTGATTTAAAACACAGTGATTTATAGACAGGGCAAGGTTGAGGCCTCTCATTAGGTATATATGTATATTTATTTTGCAGGAGACAAGATAATTTTGTGTGTGTGTGTGTGTGTGTGTGTGTGTGTGTGTGTGTGTGTGTGTGTGTGTGTGTGTGTGTGTGTGTGTGTGTGTGTGTGTGTGTTTTTGTGTGTGTGTGTGTGTGTGTGTGTGTTTGTGTGTGTGTGTGTGTGTGTGTGTTTGTTTGTATGTGTAGGTGTGCGTGTGTAAGTGAGTGAGTGCTATATTATTATCTCTATGTGCCTAAAACAATAGTCCTTCAGTTTCAATATAATCGAGTTTACTTATCCATTCATAATAGTAGTTAATGCGACTGATTCATAATAAGAGGCATTAAAACACGAGTGTGCTTTTATTAAACGAGCGCCAGCGAGTTTCATAATAGGATCACACGAGTGTTTTAAGGCCTAATTATGTACAGTTGCATACACTACTACACACATATCATAAATAGTAGTAAGTAACAGCAAAAAACCAACAATAAAATGACAACAGCAATGGCGGCAATTCGACCATCCGTCATAACGAATGTTTTTTTTTTTATCATAGACAAACGAATGAATGAAGTCCCTATACTCATATCACTCGAGATCAAATGTCGTGTGGTTTGTATTAAAAACGTACTGAATTGACGTTTCGTATCGATAACAGTTTTAATATCTACGGATACTAGAATAGAGACCCACTTGAGTTTTGACAGCTGTTCCAAATTGAAACTCATAACGATACAAAAATCTGTACTGTAACAACATTACAGTGCAGATTTTACCTACTACCACAGACAAGAAAGTTCTCATAGTAAAATCGGTTGTAGTAATGCTGGTCATTTCCTACGGTTTCTGAACGCATTTTAGAGCATTAATGACATGTGCGTAGATAAAGTACCTACTTAAAAATCAAATGATAGGAGTTACCATAGGTATAAGTTCCTTATCTATGCTCTAACGACTATATAATACTTGTTTCATCACACTCGAAAAGGGCTTCATAATGCACTTCACAATCAATACCTATGTTACGCCCACGGGCGTAATGGCTTTTTCTTAAATTGTATTTGTCACTCATGCGGCGGTTACAAGGCAAAGAGGTTTTATACCAAATACGATATCCGATAAATAAATTTAAACTTAAAAACTCTACTAAAACTTGTTTAACAGAATTATTTATAGATTTATTAGTAGGTAGTTATGTGTCTATGTAAAATGTTGAAAAATGAGATAATAAACATTGTGTAGGTATAACACGGGCGTAAGAATATTGCAAACTCTAGTCATCAAAAGCTGAAGTTCTGATAGACTCTTGTTCGCAATATTCCACTTACGACCCTCGTTAAACAATGTACTATTATTCTGGGAATCATCGTCTAAGGCTACGATATAAAAAAGTTCCACGCGGATGAAGTCGCGGGCAGAAGCTAGTACTCTAATAATATAATGAGGAAATAGTGGAATATTAAATACTAACTAGTAGGGTTTTAGTAGTACATATCATCATTCACTTTTCCATATCCCTCATATTAGTAGTTACATATAATAAATTTACAAGTAAAAATATCAGGGATATGAAGGCGTTACTAGTTGAAGAGTCGACCACGGCCAACGAAAGGCCTAGGTACTTTCATACGTCTCCTGAAATGGTGTTAGCAGGTTTGATAATTACTAATAAAGATTTTTTTTACGAAAGTATATAAGAAAAGCCGTTCTACAGCTCACAGAACTTATTATTCTGTGCTGCATTTTTTTCTCAAGAAACGTCTCCATACCTTCCTCTGCGAGCTAATCTCACACCTCCGCCAACCACAAAATTAATAACATGTTGATTTTTAATTTTTGTTCTTCATACACTTATTATTATTTAAACTGAATCCCAGGCATTATTTATTACTATTTATATAACATATGTTGATCATTTTTCAATGTTTCGAAGCAATTAACACTTCATTTCGGTGTTTAATACGTTCAGTTGTTTTGTTCGATACGTGTCGGCGATAAATTGTTTGGCGCGATGCAGAATAGCTGCGTTAGAAATTACGATTCGAATTTCGAAATTTGTTTGCAAGCGGTCGGTTTGCATATTGTGGTCTGCAGGGGGCCTAAATATCGTTAATTCGAATGATCGAAATGTTAAGCGTGGTTTTGAGAGTTTGAGTGAGTTTTGTAGAAGCATTATTGGTTAATAACATGAGTCTTTGATATAAGTACATAGACAAATATATACATCGAAAACATCCTGGTTGTGTTTGTAACACGTATGTGACACTCTTGAAGTTGAAAGCGTCCATAGGCTGCGATGACCGATTACCATCAGGCAGGCCGCACGCATGATTGACGCCGAAGTAGAATTTAAAAAACTGTGTTAATGATGTGTAAAAAAAATCACCAAACATTTTACCTAGTTAGTAACCACTAAACTTACTAAAACTAAGCTCAAAAGAATACCAATGTGCACCATTAACTACCAGGTTAAGTTGGTGAGAAGGTATATTTATTCGTAATTTAAATATGTCCAGTTTGAATGAGGTTCCTGAGTTACATTCGTAAATAAAAGAAAAATAAACATTGTTTTAATATCTTTTTTTCAGAAAACATATCCACGTTGCACACACGCGCCCTTAAGGTGGTTCAATTTCCATACAAAATGTCTTTCGACAGTCGCAACCTAACGGCGTGATATTTTAAGAAACTTATGTAACAAACTCTCATGACCATTTCACGCCAATGCTCTCCATGGGCGTGAAATTCGTTTCCTAGAATACAATTGTATGAAACTAGAATAATTTGAGAAAACTGGTGTTCGCAAATTATCACGTCTCAAACCACATTGGACTACTAATAACAATGACGGTGACATAAATCACTGCCATTGTCAACATAAAGGCGTGTCCGTTGTGATGAAAACTAACATAACATGTTACAAAACATGTTTAGGTACAAATGCCCGTTCATTGCGACTTTGGATTAAATGTCTTGTGTGACAAAACATTTTTCAACACAATTGCTCGTAACGTACCTCTTATTGTGTCGCTTTTAGGCTCATAATCCTGGATATTAAAAACGCGTGTTTAATAACATTACAACACTTGTGTGTTATGGTTATATCCCGATTAAGTCGCGTTGGCACCTTGCAGCAAGATATATGCATGAACACGGTGCATTCTTAAATTAACCGGGTTGTACAGAATGTACAGCATTTTTTTAATTTTCGGCAAATGGATTCTTACTCGACTAAACTAATTAAAACCTTTTTGTTAATTACTTGACTATTTCTTTTTGTATATGATATGCAAACGTTTAATTTAGTAAAACTATTCACATTTCATAACATTTTGCAAGAATTAAATACAGATAACATTTTAAAACGAAAATATAAGTTTATTATGTATTGGCTGTTTAGAGATTTCTGTGCCCACACTGCGCAAACTTCACGAAAAAAAAAACTGTTGGGCGCCCTTATAGGTTATTTATTTCACAAATATTTGTAAAATTTGTTTATGCGTGCTTGGTTATTATAAAAAATGTTGACTCGTGGTGACTAGAAAAGTGATAAATAGAATGGACGCCACTGGAAATTCTTGGCGATGTGCAATTGTGAGTAAAAACCTGCTGTCATCTTAATGATTTGCTTAATGTAAAGTAAATAATTTGGCAGGCCTATAACCTTTTCATCTTATGTAAATGATTTTTTCCTCGCAAAATGTGTTGAAAATCGTCGTATGATACACGTGAGCTTTGATAATTACATCCTCGGCTTCCTTGTAACGCTCACCTGCGGTTCGCGTGAACGATTTCGCCTCTGATGTAATTATCAACCTACCTCACTTGTATCACAATGTACTATTATTTTTCTTTTGACAGCTGTCATCCCAGTACAATTTGTCATCATTGATCATTTAATAAAATACATCGTCTTTTCATTCTTAACCCACTCCATTGCAAATAATTATAAATTAAATAATGCCCTATTTGACAGTTCTTCACTCAAACTCAAAATTTTCAAAAGACAAAACATGAAATAATATACCCCCTCCCCCGCAGACGATCGCGGGGAATTTTTTCCATCTGTGACGGAAAACATGTTTCTGTGTTTTTAAACAAAAAACATTTTGCCCCTCCCCCCCCCAATTATTTTCGAAAAACATGTTGGATATTTAAAAACATCGAAGACACGGCGAAATGGAAATTTCATATAAAAGGTGCCTTATAGGGACAGTCGCGAGCTGCTAGCTATTCTTCCCTCTTAAGGCTCTTAGAGACTGGCGCGGCCGATAGTAGGTAGTAGGCGGTGAACATTAATGTTGTCAAAGTCAAGTTGTGGTCAACGTTAACGGTCAGGTTTACTACTCGTATTGACCGCTACCGCAGGCGCCTTAGTGTGATCAGAGGGATCATGAAACTTTTAGACCGCACGTTAAGTCATTCAACCGTCATTTTCTCAAGACTTTCATATCTACCTGACGCACGTAGCTGCACGGCTATCACGCGACGGCGCGCGAGACCTCTCGTTTTTTCTCGCACTATCCGTCTCTTTCTTATTAGAACACTTAAAAGACGACGTGTAGTGCGAGAAAAATCGAGAGTATGTCGCGGCCGTCCCGTGATAAACGTGCTGAAAGACGTCCATTGCTGGACATAAGCCTCCCCCAAAGAGTGCCACAATGTCCGGTCTTGCGCTTTGGGTGACAATGAGGCCCACAGTAAGCGATCACGTTTCAGTGCCATATCACTGGCAACACACACTGGTCTAAGACTACAAAAAATTATGGTTAATACCTACTCCAAAGTAATTAACTATCCACAGAAATGACAAATAGAAGCTATTGTGAATGACCTGCCACCCAAGTTTGATAGACCGCACATACCGTCAACTAAACAAGCAAAACTAGCTCTTACTCCGTTTGCTTTAGAGTAACACTGAAAACGAAGGTTGTAGGTTGTTCACTGGATTGTTGATTTTACTCCACCGCCCGCGGGTGACCCCGGGATAAATGGTACAGATTTATCAATACAAAATAGCGCTGTCACCCCATAATGGTGACTGTTCGCCGACACAAATCAATGAGTTTTGGTGATTGTAGCTAGACAGCCTGGGGCTGGCTCGGCAACTTGCTTCAGCAAGTGATGACGTCACGAAACCATCGCATCGGAGGCGACCGTGTTTTGTTTCACGCTTGACAGCAGTGTTGCTGTGAGATTTGTGTGTGTTGATTCTGTTCTGTTCCGATATGTGGTCAGATATGTGATCGCTAATGTAATGGGGGTGACTTCATTTATTCATGTTACATTACAGGATTTTACCGACCACACCTCCCGCATTGCATTGACTAGAGCATTCTCTAGAATGGTCGTGAACATGTTCGTAGCGATGTTTGGCTCTTTGCTTGGCTCGGTTCGTTGTGTTCTTATTGAATTTAAAAACGGCCAACGGACCATGTTCTGTTACAAGTGAATGCTCGGGTTTATCAGCAATTTCATCTCTATATGGTTAGCTCTTATCTAATTTGCATTTATACCCTCATCGGTTTTTCATACTGACCAATATTACTCGTTAGATAATTGAAGGTTGATAATTCGCACAGGGGTTGCCTAGCAACATCCTGGACTGACGCTGTTAAATAAAATAAATAACTAAGTAATTATTCATAAAAATCAAGCATTTACTGGTTAAATATGACATGACACAAGGAACAGGAAAAATATGGGTTGCCTACTCTCGGCCTGGACTGCTATGAGGTTGCCCGGTTTGAAGAGGTCGCCGAGTGAAGTAAATATACCCTCATCTGTTATTTTATAAATAGTTATATTAAAATGAGAGATTTTTTATAACCTGTCAAAACGGTGTTAGGTTGCCTAGGCAAAACCTGAACACAGGAAAGGTTGCCTCACTTAAAGGTAGGGTTTTCTAAGGCAATCCCGACAATGGAAATAAATCATTATTAATGTCATCTTTTTACGAGTATGGTCTTATTGTGGAGATCGTATAAAGTTGAGCACGTTTGCACGTTGAACCACTTTTTTCGCATTATAGAACTTTTCGGACTTAGATTATTTTCCGAGTGAAAACGCATCATCATTAATTAGGTATGTGTTGTATGGACAACTTTTCTAAGAACTCAAAAACTGCCGTATCAAAGGGCCCAGAACATCATGCTTTGCGGGACTTTGATTGTTATTCGACAAACAACGCGTCATTTTAACACCCTTTATTATGAGCTTGTCGTTTAGAACTTATTGAAATAAGCATGTTTTATATGGATTTTTTTTACGGAAAATCAAAAACCTTATTTCAGTACGCTATACGACAAGCTTATAAAAAAAGGTGTTAAATAATGATGCGTTGTTGGTCTCTCACATTCTCACACTTATTAAATTGTAAAACTAAGTCAGTATTTTTTTTTATTACGAAATTTTTATAAGTAAGTCTCGTTTAGATGTCGTTTATTAAAATACTTGTTTTTTTTTATTCTACTACTACTGACTGTACTTACTATCGCTCTACTGATTATTTTTTATCGGCACCGTCACGCAATACAAATACAATTTATAACCTAAATATGACTTATAGCTCACATAAAATGTATATAAATGACAGCTGATAACATAATGTATTACTAATCTACCAGGAATAATATATTACTGACATCTAGACACGTGGCAGCGTGCCAAGCCAAGGTCAAACCTAGAACTGAGGGGTAATTACGTTAGGTAGATCCGACTGTAATTTTTCCGTATAAAACCACTCACTCACTTCACTCGTTAGGTAGATCTAAATGTCGTTATTTATATGGGAAAATTAGAGTAGGACTGTCCCAACGCGCGTTGGAAACGTTACGTGATTATTTGATTACCCAAGTGTCATTTTACACGAGCCATTTGGAGTCACATTTGACCCCTTAGTAACACAATAGTACATTACGTAACTAGGGCGGTGAATTCGTGAATGCCCCAGATTGCAGGTGTTTGTGGCCCGAACTGAAGGTGAGGGTCATAAATATGCGCTCTGGGGCTTTACGAATTACCGCCCGTGTTGAGTACAAAATTTTACAGGTGTGACGTAAAATTTTGTACTCAACACGGGCGGTAATTCGTAAAGCCCCAGAGCGCATATTTATGGCCCTCACCTTCGGTTCGGGCCACAAACACCTGCGATCTAGGGCATTCACGAATTCACCGCCCTAGTTACGTAATGTACTATTAACATGCTTAACACATGAGGTTCATTTATTGAAAGAACCCCACTGACAACTGAAACATTATCGTCTAAAAATCGGCATTTTTATATGCCTACATAATCCCATCCACTAATACATTTCTGTTCTGTTTTGTATTGTTCTATATATGTAGGTACCTACATTGATTTTTCTGTTCAATAGTGAGGTTTTTTGCGATTATCTTAAAAAAATATAGATTATATTTTATTATAAGAAAGCTTATAATGTACGCAATGTCTCAATTGT
Organism: Epinotia demarniana; assembly: GCA_945867215.1. NCBI lineage: Eukaryota > Metazoa > Arthropoda > Insecta > Lepidoptera > Tortricidae > Epinotia > Epinotia demarniana. The sequence goes on from OX244259.1 coordinate 58,496,076, forward strand.
GAAAAATATTCAAATATCTGTTTGTATATGGATGTTTTTATGCCTTGTTTAATACTTACCTTGGGTCACCTGTATTTGTTTAGTTCCAAAAAAATCCCCCAATAAATGGCTTCGTCGTTAAAAATATGTTAAACCTTCCTTTGCTTTAAAACTAAAATACTATAATTAACCTAACCGAAGTTTTATGGGGTGTAAAAGTTTTAATTTGACACGATTGGAAAGAAGCATTTATACTCGTATCTACGTCAATAATTTGCATTTTGCATATGCTTAAGAATATAAGTACTAAAGTAATAAAGAGACTACAGGCATCCATTGCAAGCAGAAAAAAATGGGAGATGATCTCATCAAATCTAATCTAACTATGACACGGGAACAAATATTCGTGATCATCACATAAAATAGGTAAATGTAGGTACCTATTCTCTTACCGGCATTGAACCTGATGGGACCTCTGGCTTCGTCAGCAGGGTAACCAACTGGACCAAACTGGTATTTTCATCGTTACTACGAATAATATAAGTGACAGTTTAGTTTACATGAATGTTAAAAATAGTTATTTGTTATGCAAGGCTGCAAAGTTGTTGTTTGGCGCAAGTGCTTAGTATTGAAAGCCGAGCTAGCGAAGGATTGTATAATTGAACCATGAGCGAAGCGAATGGTTCAAAAGTACAATCCTGAGCATAGCGAGGCTTTGAAGGCACGAGACGCCAAACAATTTTGCTGCCGAGCGAAACACACAATTTTTCACCTCACCACCGCGAGGAAAATTGTAGGTAAGTAAATGTAATGGAAGTAATTTGGACCTTATACTCATTTTCAATAAAGGTTTGTTTACATCTCATCAAGATCTAGCATTTTATAATTATCAAATGTAACATAAATATTTTTGCATCTTTAAATAACCTCACGCTTACCTACAATTCAAAAAAGTCAAAGTATTGTTGGGTACTCACGGTTTAAACTAAGACTCAAATACGCGTAATTAACTTTTTCCGCTAACTTAGCAGGCATCAAAATTCATATACGTATATATTCTGCACTAAAATCTATAAATAACCACCATTATTTTAGTTTTACTGTCTGTGGCTTTAGAACAAAACAAAATTAAATGTATATGAGCTTTTTCTTAAATTAACTTTTCAAACGGTGCGTTCCAAATTTGGAAAAAGCGAAATTTTTTGAAGAAAACGACATTTTAAAATTATTTATTAGTATTTTATCCTTATAAGTCAGTCTAAATGTTAATATTTCGTATGTACCTACTTAATTAAGAGAGAATAAGTATTATTAATTTTATTTTATCAAAATAATAACAATTTATTATTGGCTTAACACCATCAGTTTCTGAACGCACCTTTCATTTTGTATAGAAAAAAGTTGGGTCTCGCGATCGACCGTCACGTTCCAAATTCAAAAACTCTTTCCACGCTAGCGGATAAAATGGACTTTTGGGCGCAGATTTTGAGCGATAAAGCAAGCCTTTTCGAGCCGGTGAGGTGAAAACGTATTTTCCTATTCGGTCCAGGTGTTTTCGACTATTCGGGACGAAATACATAAAAAACAAAAGACTCCGACGAATTAATAACCTCCTGTTTGGAAATCGATTAGAAATAAATGAACTGCTAAATAAGTGAACTTGGTAAAAGGGTAAAAGTATAATATTCGAGCTTTGGTATTTGGTGAGCTTTGCAACTTCAGTAGTATATCCTGGATACTGTTAACCCCAATAATCGTCCTCGGAAAGGTTGATATTGGGCGAGAAAGTTGGTACGGGGGATCCCTCAGACTAAATCGAGGACAAATGCTAGTATTGTATTATGATAGGATACGATTTTAAAGCTTGAAGATGTCTAAATCGTGTCGTTCATGAGTAATAAGCCCAGTAGGGTTTAAAAAAACTCAACTAAAACTTATTTACGACGTATTATTATATATATTGACCTCTCTGCGGTCTCCCGAGGGTTTCGGATGTGTCCCAACATCCATGTTCACGAGAAAACTGGCTTGAGCGGGCATTAACATCTGGCTATAGAAATGACGTTCCGTAGACAGGATTTTCGGTTTATGGAGCTCAATCCAGTGCTATACTCGGCTATCGCAGACTTGTTCAAGTGCCTATGACGAGTGCTTGTTCGAGTGGCGTGTGGGAATGGTGAAAGTTGTAGTCGATATGACATATTATCATATCATATTATCATTTCATATTTCATCATCATATGTCCCGCATCCAGCGGACTCACGCGCCCTTTATTCAGTCCACCTTGCTTACCCACGCTGCGCCTTCCGGTACGTGGTCGCCATTTTCGTCGTCGTCGTTTCGTGGTTTGCCCGACTACACTTTTACGACTACGATTTTAACAGTCTATGTTTGTGTGTTCGTTTTTATTTACGTTTAAGATACTGAACCAATTTTGATAAACGAGGTGTCAATCAATTTGTATTGAGAAACCCAGTCTTTTTCAGTTAGTTTTCCGTAGTCGGGTTTCAAGTTCTTTTTTTTATACTCTTGTCGATGAACGAAAACATCGTAGGAAACATAAGGCAAGTTTCCGTTTGAGAATTTCCCTGAAAGGAAAATTAAACTTTTATAATTACTAAATTACCGAGATTTTTTCACATAGTCTTCCACATTAGTTGTTCATAAGCAATTATAGTTATATTTACGATATCCCGTTCATGCCTTGCTACGCTGAAGATGCATAGAATGCAATGAAATAAAGAAGAACATCACACAATATCACGCCACGCTCTGCCATGCCATTACAATATTTTTACCATTTTCATTTGCATTAGCGCTCTAAACCAAAAGGTCATAAAGGCCCTATGTGTCTCGCTATTATACTTCGTTTAGTTGAAACGGGCAACGGGTGCATGATGAAACAATCACAGGTTTACAGTGGGGCTGTCTCGTAAAGCAAAGTGTTATTGTCTTATGGGATCATTTTAAATGGCCGTGGGTTACACCGTTGTAGATTACCGTTCCGTTTGAAGAGAGTTATGAACGATTCACAGCGAACAGGCGGACCACGGATGCCCACGACGTGGTAGCCGATCGCGTTTTAATGTACGATTCCCACCGAACGCGCCGGCCGGCCCGGGTCGCGTGACGCCACATCGTAGCGGATGCGCGAGCACCCGCTGGCATCGACCGCGTGCAGTAGGCAAAAGCAGGACGGAGCCGGTCAGACGCGAAGACAGCCGAGCGCAGCCGTCCACGTCCGCGAGTAGCCGACCTGCGGCAAGTCCATTCAAATATCAAATGTAACGTCGGTATTAGAGCATCAAATCAAAATTTTACTTCAAAGTGACATGGCTTAAATTTAAATCAAGAAAAGTCCTCTTAGTTCCAATTTAACCCGTATTGCTTTCACATAAGAGCCCATATCATACACGTGTTCAATGTCTAGGACTAAGATGTTATAGAAAGAGAATTACAGCAGTGCCACATCAAAATACATCAATATTAAAGTACAGTATATTACACACATCGAACCAGCCGCATAGTAAGCTCAATAATTCTTGTGTTTGGGTGCTAGACGGATATTTAATACACGGTTAAAACTATTGTGTATTTTAATCCAGGCTATAAACTATCTTTGTGCAAAAATTCCTCAAAATCGGTTAAGCCGTTTAAGCGTGATTGAGTAACAAACATCTAAACATCCGAACATCAAAACATCCATACATCCAAAAACAAAAACTTTCTCATTTATAATATTAGTAGTACTCTTACGGTGTGACAGCAGGCCACGTTAATACACTTAATTATAGCCGTCCGTTTCACAAAGAATTCCTAATTTCCTACCCTCGGTAGTTAAAGTTATTGCCGATTTAACTGTCCGGTCCGTGCAAACATAAGCCTCGTAGGCTGTTAATATTCGATATTGTTTTAAATTAGTTTTTAATCTTGTTTGTGTAGCGGTTTTGGGGATTGTGGTAGGTACTAAAATTCTACTCGCCAGGTGAATTCTGACGACCAATGATCTCTCTTCACTTTCAGGGAGCTGCTGTTTAAAACGGCTACTTAGCGATATTTAGTTCTCCTTTCACCCATTTCGTTACTTCCGCTCAAGGACAAGTTGGCTCAGTTCGGGTTGCACAGGGCGGTATCATATGGCTGCGCTGCGGGAGCACAGATACTGATTGCCTCTTAGATACTGCAACCACGCTGCATTGCTCTGAATGTACCTTTAAATATCAAATTTATTTAATTATTACACACATAATTCGCCACCTTAACAGCTATATCCAAAACGGTACAAATTGTAGAATTCCTTGATGACATAAAAATACATTCAGATAATAATAACAATTAGCAAATTATTCTATAGTAGTTAACAGGCATCTCACTTTCTATCACTTTCTTACAGTATATCATGCTTTCCACAGTAACTCACAAGCAAATGATATTTTCACCCAGCTATCAGTCATGAGTCATTATCTCTTCACTTTTTCCTCAAACAGGGGATGAAAGTTGTACTTATCGTCCCCGATATTGCTTTTCAGAGAAGAATCATTATGAGGCATTTCAAATTTCCTCATAGAAGTTGTGGAAGTTAGTATGGGAGTCAGAGGGCACTTTTATTTACGGTAGGATATTTCTCTTATAATCACACATTGTATTGTACATCATTGTTCTTTGAAAAACCCTGTGGTACGCGGAGTTCAACTAACAACCTGTGCTCTGCAAAAGTGGTAAATTAATCAACAGGTAATAGGTAAAATAATTCGTGGTCTGATGAAGTCCGAGTCACAGAGATTGAGTGAAACAAAAGTCGCCTTTCGTGTGGTCTGCATAGTTAAGGCGGTCCGTCCATATAAAAAATGATTTGAATGCATGAAATCTTATGAGAGGAGAGGCTGTTTATGCGGGTTAAGCGTCTTACTAAGAGAGCCTTTAGAGCCCTTAACTTAGGCAATGTCTTCAGGAGAGACTCGTACCTAAATCTCTGTAAGTATGACCCGACTAGATGTTGTATAGGTACAGGGTGAAGCATAAGTCGTAAACAGAATTTTTTGTCTCTATCGCAGAATTTTAAGGCAAATTCATTGCAATAAGCCTAGAAGCAAACAGTTTGACCTATTTGACAAGACTTGGTCTGTAGCTTAACGTGACAGTTTAACGTAGCAATTAGGGTGACCATGAGACTTAGTAAATTAAAACAGTTTTTTTAAAGGAATTTACAAGCAACGTTTTCATATTTTTGCCTGTTGTCACGACCACATGTTTAAACTAAAGTTAAACAGTAAGAAACACATATTTCTGTTCAAGACTCAGGATTCACCCTGTATACTTACGTTAATATACAATTTAAGAATTATCCTTTTGTCGGGGGAGTATTTTCCATACGGCTGCCTTTTGATTTCCTGATGCGTCGCGACATCAGCCTTTTCCTTAATCTGGTCCATATAATTACGCCGTGGTCTTCTTCTGCCTCTCTTCTCTCCTATTTTTCTTTCCTTGATGGTTTTAAAGAAGTCGTGATATACCTAACTACCAATCATTTTCCCCCAAATAACCTACAAAAGTTTTTTTTACAAAAGTCGGTGGCAAACAATCATACGGTTCCTGATGGTAAGCGGACACCGCAGCCTATAGACGCATGCAACCCCAAAGGACTAACATGGGCGTTGCCGACCCTTGATATGTTTGAGGATTCACCGTGTTGACAGCTGAAGGAACAAGTTCCCTCGCTCTCAACACAACGCATCCTCGGGAGCTCCGGCGACCTTGCTCACCTCCAGGAACACAACACTATTACAGAGCAAGTAGTAGTGTTATTCTGGCTGTAATCTTCTGCAAACTTCCCCAGTTGGGCTGTTCCAAATTCGAGCGGGATGACACGTAAAGTGCTAGAAAATTAACCCAGTTACTAATGTTTTACAGCATTCTGTAATATTCAAATGTCAATTCCATCAAGTTGATGATCATGACGGCATGACTACTATAGGAGCGGTTGATATACGACCCAAGTTATTCACCTCAAATTCTTTCGTCTCAATCAAATGTAATAAACAATAAACAAAACCGAATTTTACACATGTTAAGGGCCAGCCATTTACAATAAACCTTGAGATAGTGTGTAGGGTTCTGTAGGCAGGACCGTGAACACATGCATTCGAAGAGGCATTGGTTGTTAGTTTGTTAGAACGCGAGCAAAGTGGACGAAGTTCTCCGTTTCGGTTTCAAAATTATTTCGTATGTACGGCTGTCAGCTGTTTTCCTCTGTAGGTCGCATTTCTCAACCGATTCTCTTGGAATTTTATGAGCAGGATCGATAATTTGCGTCTTATTTTTCTCACGACCACAACTATTCTAGCTCAAAGTCTGGTAACCAGCTGAATCTTGGAATAGGCACTTTGACTCTGAACCACTACCTAAAACTCTCCATTCCCTTAAATTTAACTGCTTACTACGTTTTTGAAATTGGGCCGCCATTTTGGAAAACCGCTATATCAGAGATGCAAGAGCAGCCGTGAGGAGTTTTAGGATATTGATCAGGGTAATTGGACTGTGTTTGGGTTGGTGCCGGTTGATGTACAGTCAGCATCGAAGGTAACTACGCTATCGAAGACGTCAAAAGTTCTTATTCCCTTTTGATAAAGACTTTTGACGTCTTCGTTTGCGTAGCAACTTCTGATGCTGACAGTACCAAGGTCCAATAAACGTCATCCACTATATCTCTGTTCGTGCTGTGAAAGATATTATCGGGCCGTATACCGGCACCAATTCCATGACCATTTAAATAGGCATCTACGAAAACGCTACGAAACGTCCGATGTGTGAACGGTTGACGTCCAAGTGAACTGTTTAGGGTTGCACTGCACCAACTTGGGGCCTACCGACGCGTTTTTTTCACGCATCATCAACGTACGTTCCCATCCTACCTAGCGGATGGTAGTAGGGCAACGCGCGTCCACAGCCCTAAAGGCCTCCACATATCGAACCGGTAGTTCGGACCGCTTTCAATGCGTGTTTGAAGTATGTACAGTTCCAATGTTGTACAACTTGCGCGTTCCCGCCCCCGACCCGCAACCGCGGGCCTGTGCACTACGCGTTATTAGAACGTGCCGTCGACGCGCGTCAGTGTCGATTTACACGTGATTCGAATACAGACCGATCAACGTTAAATATGCCGCCGGCAGCTGTCATCCAATACTTGTCAAGTTTTCCATGCTATCAGATTTTAACGAACACCGTGTAGGTACTTAATATGCCGATGGTAGAGAGGACGAGTGCCGAGGAGTAAAAGACCCCGAATATTGCAAAGGTGATTTATTCTAGCTAGTCATTCTTACACTCACTTATATAGTTTTCTGCAACGATGCGCGTGCACTTTGTGCTATTCCAAATGTTCAACCTCGCACACGCAGCGCTGTATCCGAGTGTGATTATAAATACAGGATGTATCAAAAATGGGCTGTGAACCGATCAAGGTTCGGTAGCGTATTGCGATTCCAAAAACGCATTTGTTTTTTTTTTAATTTGAGGTTGGTTTTTCTTTACCTTGAAATGCTTGTATTTGCTTACATTACAGACTTTGTTTTTGTTAAAAAACATACTCAACACTTGTTTTTATAATACAGCTGTGCGCGCAGCGGTTGAATATGAAATAAACCCTCCCACCCTTCAGCCTCACGGTGGGACATTGACATACACACGCAATGTCAACAATAACAAAAATATCAATGTAAAGAAATATTGTAATAAAAAGAAACATAGACAAATGCGTATTTGGAATCGCGATGCGCTACCGAACATGCCCTTGTTCGGTTCACAGCCCATCTTTGATACACCCTATATTTATAATCACACATCGGATACAGCGCTGCGTGTGCGAGGTTGATAATTTGCACTAGCACAGAGTGCACGTGCATCTTTGCAGAAAACAATGTACATAAGTAGGTACAGTAGTGCATCTTTGTACACACGGCTTACGAATAGTGATGGTTTGGTGCAACCCACCCTTACACTTTTGCGCCTTGTTCTATCGCAATAGTTTGAAAAATGTAAACATACCTTTGATGGTCTGAAAAGGAAGGGTCCGACGACCAACTGCTGTATAAGAGGGTTGTAGCAGGCAACACGAGTCAACGAACGCTTTCGATGACAGTAGGTTTTCTATCAAGTTATCTGCCACAGGTCAAAGAGAGGTTTATGTTCACGTTCTGTGGACATTGCAAAAAGTTAAATCCTGTAAAGTAAAATTTTTGGTTGGACAATCCGCATAAACGGCGTCTTCAAACTATTGACTATAGGACAGGTGATTTTTATGACAAGATTACAGGTGAAACATTCTTCAATCTGTAGGACCCATATAAAACGGAAAATCTTAGCCAATGGGGGTAAGAGACGTGGAACGCGTAACCCCTCGGGTCGCCTCGTCGCCCAAATTGAAACTTTGTTCACAACAATTATTTGCGTTCTGGGGGTTCAAACTTCTCCACCCATGTACATACGTTCCTGCCCATATAAGAAAATACGTCCTATAATTGACAATATTTCAAAATGTGTAATGACGCCTAAATCGAAAAGCATTCCGGTAATTATGTTATCTGAACGTAATAAAGTAGTTTTCTGTGTTTTTTTCCTGCTCGCTTTTAAGAAAATCGCGAAAACGTATAAAAGTGGTTTTCACCGTGTGTGACGTCAGTATTATGGCTGCCATATGAAAGGTGTCCAAACTGCCATACAGAGTCGTAGTATTGACGTCATAATTTACTTACAACCTTCTGGAATACGCTACTTTTCAATTTGATAGTTTTGAATGAAAATTACAATTAAGGGAGAAATAAAAAAACACGTGTCGCTTAAAAAAACATTTATTAGCGAACTAAATCATAAAATGGCCTACATGAAAATATGAAATGTTGTCAATTGCGGAACCCGTAGGCCACTCACTCTTGACCACTTCAATTTTATTCTCAGATCAAAACTCTCGAAGCAATCAAAGTAAACAATCGAAGTTTTACAGCGCAACAAAATTCTATCGCAACCACTACCGTCCATAAAGGTTGAAAGGCTGTATAATTGTATACCAATAAACTCGAGGGTTAGACGCTCAAAAGATTCCGTTCAGGGAACCAGGTTGGGACAAAAAAGGTGGTGTGAACGAGGTTTACCTATATAAATTAAGTTTTAAGACACCCCGGCACCCAAACATAGCTAATAACTGATATATGACAGGACCATCGATATAAAAAAATCGCACTCTTTGTATACTGAAGTCCATATAATATAAGAAACAGACGAAGTCTACGTTTCTCCGTTTATCTAGGATTATCATCATCATCATCATATCGGCCGAAAGACGTCCACTGCTGGACATAGGCCTCCCCCAAAGAGTGCCAAATTGACCAATCCCGCGCCACCCGCATCCAGCGGACTCCCTCAACCACTCCAGTCCACCTTGGCGGGGGCCTACCCACGCTGCGCCTTCCGGTGCGTGGTCGCCACTCGAGAACCTTTCCGCCCCAACGGCCATCGGTTCTACGCGCACGCACAGCACGCACGCATACATAACATAGCACGTAGAATACAAACATAGACTGTTAAAATCCTACCCGTTACTTTTGTGTATGCTAAGTTTTTCGTTGTTCTAAGCACGTCGTTTTAAAATGAGAACCAAACTACGTTTTTATGGAGAGCCGAGCGTCGTGGCGGCCCTTAACTAGTGAAAACAAGCGACGCATATTTAAATCTAATTAATACGATTTGGAATGTCTCATGAGTAGGTAATGTATTGACCTTAGAAACTATTCATTTTTGGTCGCATCGGTTCTTAGTACGCAAAAAACGGGTATGTACACTTTATGTACAGATTTAAAACAATATTTTTGCTCTTGAGTATGTGTTGCCGACTGTACGTAACACACGCGACTGACAAGCTGACATACAGCTTACAAGCATTGTTTTATTACTAATTTTATGTAAACTGCGCAATCGTTGAAACCAAACGTTATTTTTATTGCTAAGGTTTAATGCCGATGCTTTTTAGAAGAGGTCTTAATTTATTACATCACGGTAGGGACTGCAAGAAAGGTCTACAAATACATGTTGATGTGTATAATATATATGTTTAAACGGCCCTGTCACTGCCACTAAAACGACTTAATTACTTTTAATAAAAAAAAAAAAAACTATTTCACCATAAAGTATAATATGTGCATTACATGGCATGTCAATAACAATTCGTTAGAAAGAAAAAAATATATACAAAAAAAACAAAACACATACTTAGTGCTATATGGCTGAAAAAGTATTTCAAAACTTTGTAAGTTAATGTTGCTTGTTAAATATTCTGATACTGAGTAAAAGGCATGTTTCCTGAAATAATTTGATATTTTCTTTTTAAAACCTTGTATTGGCAATGATGTTATTTCTAAAGGTAATTTGTTGTACATTTTTATCTTTAGGAAAGCACCCTGTTTTTGACATTTCCTAAGCCGCAACATTGCCAGTACTTGTTTGTGTTTAGATCGCGTATTATAGTTACGTATATCAGACAATTTAGGGAGACAATCCGCTTGTCTGTGTATTTCTAAAAGGGAGTTGTAGATAAATAGTGAGATCACCGTCATTATGCCTAACCTTTCGAAGTGTGTGTTTTAGCTGTCTCGTCGGTTGATCCCGCACATGATCCTGATGGAACGCTTAAGAAGCACTAGTATTTTTTGGATCTCTGATGCGTTCCCCCAGACAGTAATAGCGTAATTTAGTAATGACTGGATGTATGCGTAATATACAGTTTTTAATGTTTCTATATTAATTAAAGATTTTAACTTTAGTAATGCAAAATTTGCCGAAGATAATTTATTGATAAGTTTTTCCAAATGTTCTTTATGTGTTAATCTACTATACACTATATTATGACATATTGATCGTCGTACACGTCGTCCATAGTCCAAAAACTACCAAACTGATATAATATGGCGCATTATATTATTTATATTACATTTTTTACCCAGGGTGGGTCGGAATTTCCCGGGAAAGGGGAAAGTAAGCTTTGCACTAGCCGGAAAAAAATGAATTATTGGGTACCTATCCAGTTAATATACAACTTTACATTAAAATGTTACTATTTTTCCATCAGTTGGTTTACGCTCATACGGTTTGAATAAGCCCCTGCATTATACCGGTAAATCAACACATTTTTATAAGAAATATCGTTGTGTCGAACATATTTTGATCATGTAAGTCAGTCAAGATCAGTTGATAACATGTAATCAACCAATTTTAACAACGCTGACAAATCATTGTCAACATAGAAACAAGGAGCGACATGTCGCTTAATTCAGTGCAATTAATTTAAGACTATAGATTATATTGTATTCTGTGGCTCTGCGTAGATTCTTTGTAATACGCAGCACAATAGCCGCACGGCCAACTATTCACAAAACGATATAGTCATACAGGGTGTACCAAAAATGAGGTGTGAATCGATTAAGGGCATAACAGGTACCGTGTTTTGAAAAGACAAAACAAAAAAAATCTTTTACAATGCACTTGCTCTGAAAGTGCGCCTTTTCATGGGTCAACATGAACACAGAAAACCCTCCATGCTGGCACGGCGCCGCGCGGGGGTCGGCGGCCGTGCAGGAATGGATTTCGGGCCAATATTCCAACACGCGTGCGAGAATGAGATTTCGTGACAATTCAAATTTCACCTTTTATGTATATTTTTTAATTTCCTCGCATGATGCATTGTAAAATTTTGTATGATACACGTGCGGATAGGTAATTCCCAACTCGTGTCGATCAAAAACACTCCCTGACGGTCGTGTTTTTGGTGATCATCACTCGTTGGGAATTACCAACTTTCCGCACTTGTATCATAAATAACTATTACAGTACATATGGTGCTACTTTCCCGCACTAGTGCGGAAAAGAGCACTTTCCGTGCATATGTCGAAACTTTAAAGAGCCATATGTACAGTAAAACGTTGTACGATACACGTGCGAATAGGTAATTCGCAACTCGTGTCGATTTAAAACACTCCCTTCGGTCGTGTTTTAATTTATCACCACTCGTTGCGAATTTCCTATTTTCGGCACTTGTATCGTAAATAACTATTATCGTATTGGTGTCGTGTTCTGATAAGAAAAACCTGAAAAATGTCTTTCAGTTTTTTCTTACCAGAACACGATACATGTTATGCGCTTGATAGGTTCACACCCAATTTTTGGTACACTCTGTATAAGTATATTAAATTCCATTTAATGTAGAGTTCATGATAATCAAGTCCCATTCTAGGGTATGCTGTGTTAAGAGTGAGGAATCTGTATTTGTCACTAGATAGCCATCAACACAACGAATCCTCAAATCAATTAAGGGTCAGCAACGCTCTTTTAGTACCACGCAAGCATCCACACGTTACAAATAATAATGCAAAACGAATCCTTTGTTTTAATTTTTTCGTTAACCCTACCATGCCAAAGTTTATGACAACCCTAAATAACGAACCCAAGGTTTTAGATCAAAGCTTGAATCCTAGGGACGGAGACGTAAATCCAATAATTTATGTTAGCAGTTCAGTTTGCCCGGCTGTGATTAGCCCATTATAAGACCCGGTTTCGTATAAAGGACGATTTGCACCTGTACTATATAAAGGACGATCATGACAGCCAGCTTTCTGCGTTATACAAGCCCGTTTTTGAATGGAGAATTATGTTGCTATTGTATTTTAAAACTGTAATATGCGGTAAGGCTTGTGAAAGATCGCTAGTTTTGGATACAAATATATAGTTTAACAGGTGACATAGTAGGAATATATGTTAAGTCAACGAATGTATTAAGAGTTATGCGGTGTAAGTTCCGTGTAGTTGAAGAGTGACCTAAGGAATTAAAAGAAGAAGACCTTCGTTGTATTACGATAAAGTGCTGTTATATATATACTATACACGAACAATATTCATATACAAAATGTAGATACTGACCCGCATGTGAAAAAGAACCTGCAATTTTACTGGGCCGACCGAACGGCTCAATTATATTATAAGCATAATTGGGCCTTCCGATATGGGAAAAAATGTTTTTTTCGTATGTCGCTCGGGGACCAAACATATAGCAAAGCAAAAATGTTATGCATATTAAAAGTTTCTTTGAAATCAGAAAGTACTTTTACCTACCTACAAATTATAAAAAATCTCTACAAAATACCTACCTAAATACTTTGTTCAATAATTTGCAAACGAAAGACCTTCTACATTTTAATGTAGGTCACAGATCTGGTGAAATGTTGTAATAATTTAAGTTTTAAGTATTCTTTGTAATATAGTTTAAGAAAAATGGAAATAATAATGAATTTTATAGAACCTGAATGTATCTATTGTACCTAGCTGGAGACGATGCAAAAGTAGTTCAATGAATCCTACTTCACTAAATGAATTATTTCTTAGTTTATTTCAATAAATTGGATTATTAATATTAATTCTTGTTTATTTCTCGCATTGATAATATACCTAACAGGCCAAGATATTTTTTATTTTAATAGAGGTGTTGACACTAAATCATTCTGATCAATAAGGTTTTATAGAAAGACATATTAAATAGAAAACATCAAGACTCAGAAACAAAATACCCATGCCCATCACACAAATATTTGCCCTTACCGGGATTCGAACCCAGGACCTCAGCTTCGTAGGCAGCGTCACTGTTCACTAGGCTAACCGGCCGTCCGGCCGTAATCTATTTCAAGGATCCATACACAAATGTTCATACGTATAGAAATGTTGCATGGAGTAGGTATGGTCTAATATAGTTAGCCGCCAAGTAAAGGGTATAACTTAAACTAGGAAGATGAGACTGCAGTTTACACACATACCGGCTACAGGGTGCAAGCATGTAAAAAACTGACACATCCATAAGTCGAGAGAATGGCGCAGTAACATAACAAACAGTACACGGATTTAATAAAACGCTTCTAATACGTCACCTTGACGCACCCCCTTGGTTTCTGCCATGGCCCATGGGATGGACAGAAATAAAAAATAAAAAAGCAATTCACTACACAATATACTGATTTGCGTGAGAAATTCATTACACATTTAAAACACCCCCGAGGCAATAAATGTGCCTTAGAACCATCTCAAGTGACAGAACTTTTATTTGAAGAACAGCATAGACAGACAGCAACAGAAGGAAGACACACGGATACAAAGGCTAATCGACAACGACATGCTACATAAATGAATATGAATATGTTTTCAGTACGATCTTACATACGGAGACATAGTTTTTGAAGAAATTTTGATAATTGTCTTTTGTATCGTAAGGAACTTAATTACGTTAACGTACAAATTAGTACTCTCATCGCCAGATGTTAGGGAATTTTTGTTAAGGAGCTCCTTCGATCTGAATCTCTTAGTTTTCTTAGGTTTTTTGTAGCTTATTATGTTATCAACAACGGCTTTAAGCAATATAGTATCCCATATTTACTTCAAAGTTCATTGTTTTCGAGATATTTCGCATCAAAGTTGAACAATTTTGTTGTGTATGTTAATTGGTTTAAAATGAAAACCCTTCACCAGTTTTTAGGGACGACACAGACGAACCCAAATATATTATGTAGATTTCGTGTGTGTTAGATATTTCACGTCAATAGAGAGACAATGTTTAAAAAGATCATACAAAATTAAGTATTCATTTGTTTCAAAATCCGGTAGACAAAAATGGAGATAAAAGATTGAAGAACCGATAACCGTTTGATTTATACTTCTATCTGTAGTGCAAAAGTAGGAGATACGATTTAAAACTTGTCAAAAATCGATGGAAACCTCGGGTAGCCCCTTAAATCAAAAATAATTTGAATTCTCCTTTGCGACTTGAACAGAAAAATCCAATGTGTGCGAAAAAAGAAGAGCGTCTAAGATTGTATAGCCATAATTATTATATAGGTACTCTCAGATTGTGTATTCGTATATACTCTTTACATTGCGAATTAACAGGTTAACCGCGCTTATTTATTGTATCTCGTGGAAACTTAAGCGGTTACAATGAAGCCAGTGTGCTGCGTGTAAAACTTTCACCGTGCCAAACTCGGTTTTTATTCTAACACAGGTTAAATAAAAATCAAATTTCACAAATTTAACGAACGGTGACGAATGGTGGTCGGAACAGGAGACTGCCTCTTTCCTAACCAAAAACGTCATATATGTCTGAAAACGTACTTTACAAAGGACATTTTGCTTTACGCTCCGGCAACGGTCGGAACGTTTGAGATGCAGCATTCCTGGCGATTTTTATGGTTACTAAGTTTCGACTGTGCTTTTAAAAGTCACAGTACTTTTTTATTTAACGTAGTTTAGTTTAGTTTTTATCGACAGTGACGGAGTTAAAGAGCTTTTTGTAATTCTATCCGACAAAGTTCAGAAAAATCAAATTTTTGAAATGTTTCATGATTTTTGCTTCATTGTTTGACTACATATGTTTAATAAATTGTGGGTTATTTTTAAACATTTTCTATGAAAATGATCACAGAAAACATGAACAGTAAGTACCTACTAACTTTCAAACCATAATAGCTCTCAAACTAGCAAGTATCTACCTAATCCCTGAAAATAACATAACCATTTTATTTTATATCGTTTTGTAGAATCGGAGATTTATTTTTAACGGATAATATATATTAATGAACAATGCCGGTTACATAGTTTTGAAAAATAGTTTTAAAAAACTCATAATATTTTTGAACAAGCTATTCAAAGATACCACAAACTACGGGTTTAACGAGAAAAAAATAAGTTTAAGAGTTTAGTTAGAGAGAGAGAAGTTTAAAAAAAGAGAGTAATTAATTAAATTACTTTAAAAAATACTTTTTTTTAAATTACTCTAACATTTTATCGGCGTGATTGATTTATACATATACGCACATGCTGAGTTACAGCTTTCTAGTAGTAAGGTTCACTGAGCTAAGCCGCATACGGACAGACAAACAGACGGACATGGCGAAAATAAAGGTTTCCGTTTTCGGCATTTTTGCTCCGGTACCATAAAAACACTAAATTTACATTCGCTATTCAGCTATAACAATAGTTTGACAAATTATGCCAATTGACTTCCCCATAACGACGAGTGACGGCATAGCTATTTGTCCTTCAAAACGGCCCTAGCTACCGTTTTGACACGTTGCTAATAATAAACGGTTCGACCTGCAAATAGAACACTGTATACATATTTCGTTATGAAACTGTGGGTTCACAATTGTGTATCAAGCTGTATCAAGAGTTTTATTGATCTAGTCAAGCGTGAGATCGGATTTAGCTGGTAGTGTTCCGTAATGTAAAGGAGGTATTATAAGGCATATTCATTCATTTACGTCACAGTTATGGATATTAACAAGCCGACAGTCAATGTCAATTGCATACGTTTCGTAACAAAACCGACAGGTTAGACGGGACTTGGACAGTGGGGATTTTTTTTTAACTTTCCATAAACTCCTCGGTCGGCTCCGCTTCATAAAATATAGCCCATGATTTTCTGTTATTAGTTCCGGAGATCAGCTCCTTCTTACAAACTTACTAAGCTAACGTTACATCTCTCATACTTTCCTTCTTTAAAATATTGATATAGGTAGTGAATAAATGAATACATTATTAATTAACATCGTACATATTTAGCCCTGGACATTCATATAAATAAGTTACGTAAAATACTTGTTTCGTGCTTGTATCTACATATTTTGCTTTATTACAGCGAAATATGTGTTAATAGGTAAATTTTTTGGACGTAAACTATATGAAAGTGTGTTTTCCAAGAACAGTGATTAAGTATTTTTCTCATAAGAGGGAAGAATAACTTTGAAATACCTAAGTACCTAAGTAAGGTAGGTACTAAATACTCGTCCATACAAAAAGAGAAAATGTTTTTCCACTTCTAGATAATTTCCAATCTCAATGGTTTTTAGGGTTCCGTACCCAGAGGGTAAAAACGGGACCCTAACAAAATTGGTCGTCTCTGCAAAAAACTGAAGCATATTACTCTACTCCATTAATGTCTTTTTGATAGAATGCTCGCTGAAACGCTTCTGTTTTCTGTAACCTTTTTCTAACCGTAATGTAACATTAGCTAAAGTACTCATTGTTCAAGTGTACACAGGTACTATTATTTTTTATTAAAACGTCTTTTTAAAAAGTTAAATTTTAACCTTAAACTTTATCATTTCCATAGCGAGAAGAGCATGAAAACTGTTAAGAAAGGGAAAACAGGTAAAAAAGTATGTCACTAAGTCACTATCATAGAAAATAAAAATCCTAGATTCGGACATTATGCAATACAAAATCCTCAACAATTCAGCGAGTCCTATAAAAAGGAAAAAACCCTCATTACGGAACCATAAAAGCGATATTTCATGCGACAAAAAAACGTCCTCTCACTAGGCCACGGTACCTTTGAAACACGAGATGGCGCCGAACGTGCGAGTACAAAAAATAACATCCTCGCTGCAATCGTTGTTTTTCTTTTGTTTTTTTTTAAACCCGGACTATGAATGATGGTTTGGCAAGCAGGGTTGACAGCGTTTTTTGGTTATTTTGGTGCTTGTTGGTAGTGTTAACACTCACCGATGTTAAATACACTTGTAGAGATTGCCTGTTGCTATGCGAGGTTCTTTTAAAATCTTTAGTCGTTATACATACATTTTAAACTAAAATAAAAAATTCTAAAATTCAATGATCCGTGCCGGATTCGAACCGGCGACCACAGGCAGTCTTTATAGTCGTCTTGCAAGAAAGTTGTTTATTTCCATTAATCTCGATTGACCATACCCTCCTCATTTTATTCCTGTGTTTTGATGATTTCTTGTAAATTACAGTTAGTTTAGATAATTTGATAGTTTCCTATCCCTCAGTAGCGCATCCTCGTCATCAGTCCGCGTGTTTGTGCCGTGCGCGGGACCCGTATTATAGGTGAAGTCGGAGGTCCTGGCAGCATAGTCAACCAGGGGTCGGGATAGTCACTGCTGGGAGACAACACTCTTCTTCGGCTCTGGATTCACTTCACACGGGCGGTCATGGTCTAGCCAGTCATGATATTGATCATTGAGCGCATTGGGGCTGTCGCGAACAATCTGATGGCCACGGGCGAGTGTCCTTATGGTGGTCTGTCGGTGGCGCACGGGTTACGAGGAGATGACGATAACTCGGCACCGTGCGGACTCACAGACGACATACTATCCGGGCGCTATGTCAGATTGGTAGCCTTGATGCGTTAACGCATCCCCAGTGTGTGGGCTCCGTGATTGGTGGGAGCCAATGTGATGAAACAAAGTCAAAAGCATAGATACCATAGAACCCAAGATGAAGGAGGGAAGCCGTACCCGCAAGGGATAAGCCAAAGGCGCGTAGCGCATATGCTGTACAGGCGGTACGCTATTCTGTTCCAGTCCCAGACAGTGGAGCGAGAGCGGGTATTAGTCTAGCAAGTCTTTGCGGACCAGGAGGAGGCAGCAAGCTACAACCTACATATGGGGGTCGACCTGAGCTCCTTCAAGCTCCTAGAGGATGCGGAGGAGAGGGCACTTGAAGGGGCTGAGGACGGCACTTGTGCGGCGTCGGTCGCGGGGGGTCCGACGCCGGGGGAGGGCGCGGGGTTGCCTGGGGAGACCGAGCAGGGCACCGCTCCGGAAGGCAAGGTGCCAACTGCCATTGGCAAGGAGGCTGAGGTAGCCAAAGAGGAGGGGCAGTTGGAAGAGGAGGCCGCGGACAGGGCAGGCTCCGGTGGCAGAATCGCTGAATCCCGCAGGGCTCGAGAGTCATCAGAAGACTTGCAAGGAATGGAAGAGCTGTAGCTTTCGAATGGTGACTCATTCTGAACTCTTTGCAGCATACAAAACGTAAACATTAATAAGCGGACACATTTTACAATCAAACACAAAGGCTTAGTTTTATTTTTATGCCTAGTACAAAGACATGAATTCGATCTATAAATTAGATTTCTACCATCCATCCGCTTCCAAAAATCAATTTAGGTAGACGGAATGGTTCTTAAGGATGGATTAAGGATATATATTTTATCTCTCGTGTCCGCCTAGGTTCTTTGTAATACACGTGCAGAGCCACGTGGATACATATATTAAATAATAAAAAAAACATACAACCCTTGGTTTTCAATTAGTTTCTTCCACCAAACTGCAGGACAGTTTATTGGTTCTGTATACACATTGATGTAACAGGACGACAATCTCACAAAGATATGCAACTTGATGCAACCTAGTTACTACTAAAGTACTTTAATCTGCTAGTATTAGGTACTAAGCATTTATTGTATGCCGAAATACGTCTGATTGTGACACACTCTACTGTAACGGCTAAATTATTTTCCTACTAATATGCACAATCTGACAGTAAATAATTTCTGGTTCTGATCGTTTTTCGCCAAATTCGATTAACATAACATGAAAACTCGCTTAGAACGCACTTACAAATGCCATCGAAAATCATTAGTAACCCCCACTAATATCACACTAGAGGGTGTTATACGTCATAATTTATTATTATACACGGTTTCATAAAAAAAGAACATTAGTAACCTAAACGGTAAACTGAAGATTTACTCTCCCTCTTTGCCGATTACCAAACGCGGCTCGTGAATACAAAGTCATTCGAAATTGCTCCGTTTGCAGTAGGAAATTAGAATAAGAGGTTAATTTTTAAGAGTTTATTTAGGTTGGTTTAGTTGCAATTCATTAGACACGCGTTTTTTTGATAAATGGGTAAAGGAAGCTGTTGCTCATATTGGGTTTTATGCAGATTTTGGTTTTTCATGCAGATATATATTTAGGTTTCTAGCGTGTTTTTTTTTATCAGCTCAGTAGCTAATCAGGTCAGTAGGAGTTTTAGGAAAATAGTTTTACCTGTCTGCCAAATGACCCTCCTCGGTTATGTTTTTTGTCTTAATCTCGTTGTCTATACTATTCCAAACTAATATTATAAATGAGAAAGTGTGTCTGTCTGTTACCTTTTCACGCTTAAACCGCTGAACCGATTGAGATCAAATTTGGTATGAAGATAGGTTGAATCCCGGGGAAGGACATCGAATAGTTTATTTCCCCCCTAAGGAGCTGAAATGGTGGTGAAAGTTTATATGGAACTACGATATAAACGAGTTCCATACGGACAATGTCGAGGGCAGAACCTAGTTAAGAAATATGTTTTTGTAGTCTTAATTTCATTGTCTATACTATAAATAAATAATTAAGAGTCCGCAGTAAGCTCGGCCGAATTTCACCTTCCCATACAAACGTAGTTACGCTCTCATTTTAGAGCTACATGTTGGAATGTGACGAAACTTTGCATGTAAGTACAATGACATGAGGTATGTCTGTAATTAGTTTACATGGTTCTTAATATACCAAAAATACACCAAAACACAATTTTGTATGAAAAACTTAAATTTGCTGTATTTTTTTTTACTATGGTATCTAAACATAAACATAAACATAATTTATTGATAAAACATAACATCTGAACCTGCATAAAATTACAGACATAGATATACACCTCATCTTATTGTACATGCAAAGTTTCGTTACAATCCAACACGTAGTTTTAAAATGAGAGCGTAACTACGTCTGTACGGAGAATCGAGCTTACTGCGGACTCTCTGTGAGAAAGAGGTTTTATGTAATGGGTAATCTCTGAAACTAACCACTGTTCCAATTACTTCACCAGTATGTAGAACAGAGGGTTAACGTTTCGAATTTACGCTTGAACAACTCAACTGTTTTTCCATACATAACGTGACATGTACAAGTAGATCTAACTGACGCGCGTACGTTATCGACCGGGCCTGCAGTACGCTTACCATGAGTTTGACAATGACAGCTTACGCTAACGAGTATCGAGTTTTCTATCTGTGCATCTCTATTGCACTTTGACAGTACGAGCGGGATGCACAGATAGAAAACTCGATACTCGTTAGCGTAAGCCGTCATTGTCAAACTCATGGTAAGCGTACAGGTATTGGTGATGCGCAAAGGTTTACACAGTCATGATTCGTTGATACCGTCCAGGTACAGTCAGCGTCATATAGGTACTTAGTAGCAGTCAAGGTAGCCAAATATTTCGGTACACGCCGTCTTTATTACTGTGAGAATAAGAGTGTGTTATGAAGTATTTGGCTATTCTGTCTAGAGTAGCAACTCTATAGTGCATTCATCCTTACTTGTCTTATTTGGTAAACAACATTCTAACCTCAAAATGCATCTTTTTAGGATAGAATAGCAATTTTGTGAGTATTAGATCATGCCGAGACGACTTTTCGGAAATCACTTCACGATTTTTTTGTCTAGCAACGCTTTTTTTACGATAAAATAGCTAGTCTAATAGTCTAAAAAGACTAACTAACTAATAGTCTAAAAAGATACATTTTGAGGTTAGAATGTTGTTTACCAAATAAGACAAGTAAGGATGAAAGCACTATAGATAGTATTATAATATCAAATGCTCACACCTAACTGGATATGATTTTTAATTCGCAAGTTACTGGTACCATTTATTTTGAAGATAGTAGTAACCCTTAATTTGTCAGTGGCCTACCGGCTCTGCTATACAAACTCTTTGACCGTCTTTAGTATTTTTTGCCTGACCAGAATCGTTGGGGCTGTCCTGCGTCACCGAGGATTGAACACTGGGCTCCCACACAGCGGCCAGGACACTGGACTCTCCATACAAAAGTAGTTTGGTTCTTTTAAAAGGACAAGCTAGAATAACATGAAACTCTTTAATACAACGCACAAGTATGTCTTAAATTTAAATTATAATTCTTTTTCCGTACCACAATTGTTTTACTTGTTCTTTTATCGTTGTTTTTTCTGTGTTTTCTATTTTATTGCAAAATGCCAAGTAAACAATTTATCTATTTATCTAATACACAATGTGATCGCCCGGAAACGAGGCATTGTTACAATAATTCTTCTCAATATATCATGTAGTTATCATCCTTGTTATCATCAGTACTACGGTAGCCTAGTGGTTCAGTTCAGGCATGCGGCTGCCAAGCGGTGGTCGTGGGTTCGAACCCCCGCTCGTACCAACGAGTTTTTCGGTGAAGCAAACATCGTGAGAAAACCGGTCTAATCCCAATAAGGTCTAGTTTTCCTTCTGGGTTGAAGGTCAGATGGCAGTCGCTTTCGTAAAACTATAGCTTATGCGAAATATTGGGATTAATCTAAAGCGAACCCCGGGGTCCTTTAGCCACAAACGGGAATAACGTTAGGAGAATGACATCGTTGCAACCATTACTCATAGATTAGGTAGGTTTATCTGAATGTCTATCAATGTACTCGTATTAAAGCAGCTGACAGGATTGGCGACACATAACCAACAAGGCAGCTTGACCCCCTTGAAACCACAAGCATGCCGGAATACTAAATAACATAAAATGATTCCCATTTGTTCGTTGTATCGCAATCTCGCTAATGTATTCTCAATTCAATAAATATTATCAATTACTTAACCGTTGATGCATATCAAACGGCCGTTTAGCGGTGTCCCGTAGAGAGGCGTTTTTCAATGTTGAATAAATATTGAGTTTTTACAAAACAGGTGAATAAAATGCTTAGTATGCGTATTTATCGAGTTGTTTAAGTTATTATACATTTTGTATCTCTCTTGGGAGTCCCCAGCCTTTTGGAGTTGAGTGGACTTTCAATTCTCGTTTTAAAAAGACATGCTAGAACAACATGTAACTTTGTACACATTATGGGATCCACCCTGATCCACCATATCTAGGTAGGGTGCTAGTTTCTGTTACTAGAAATTAAAATAGAAAAAGAATTGAGCGAGTCATACAAAGGCTAAAACTTCTTTTTTTCCGTTATTATTCTTGTATTATTTATAGCAAAACAAACTAGTTTACGACCTAAGCGGATCCCATGTTTAAAAAGTTTCGTGTTATTTCATTATGCCGTACAATGGAAGTTAAGCTTTTGTACGGTTAGTCGACTTGAGTCGACTGTGCTCAACTCTTAGCGACCTTTCTGAATCAGAAAGTTGATAATTATGTTGACCTATAACTTAGTATGGGTTGCAGCAATTACATTTTTTGTATCCCTGATTGTTACTTTATTTAGACGAGCCCAATAAAGCGGTAAAACTGCGTCTTTGGAGAGTAACCTGGGGAAAATTAGAGCGCTTAGAGAAGCGATTATCAGGCTGTACATTATTGGGCCGTACATTATCACCTTGAGCAAACTTGGTCCGGGGCAATAATTGGAAGCCACTTTTGTCCGGGCTGATAATGCACGACCCAATAATCCGAGTCCACAAAAAGTGGACGCGGATTATCAGGCTGTACATTATTGGGCCGTGCATTATTGGCTCCCCGTACGACCACACGTAAGATGGAAATTAATAATTTTACTGTTCGCACCCAGACGGCGCTGCTGTTTGACGCAAGCGCAGCGGCTGCGTTCAGTTTTAATTTTAGGGCCGTATCGCACGTACAGCAGACATAGCCGTAAATCTACTCAAAATGGTCTCGCCGGAAGACCAGCGCTGGCTCCTGAGCCAGCATTATGCTGAGGCTGGACCATTTCGTAACAAATAAATTGTTAAATAATTAAATAGGATTATACCTATGTTTGTATTTGTATTTGTTTGTTACGAATAAATAATTTTCATTCATTCATTCATTCATTTCATTTCATTCATTCATTCATTCATTTCATTTCATTCATTCATTCAAAATCCAGGGAAACCTCTTGAGGTCGGTTTAAACACTGGAAATCTCTACGAGTTTGCACTATACTGAGATTGGTTAAACGGTTTCAACTTCAACCGAATCCTACACCCCACAAAAACGTCGCATGTCAGTAGCAATCCAACAAAATCGATTTTTCTCACATAATGCTAAATTCCCTTCGAGAACTCTTTCAGTTTGACTTTCAGCTGCCGGAACTGTCTAGTTCTAGGATAAATATACCTGTTGCCACCCAGAACGCCTGAGATGCTGGGCCTAGAAGCCAATAAAAACATAGTATGTCAGTGGTATTCGTACAAAAACGATTTTTCTCACATTATGCTAAGTTTCTTCTAGAAATCTTTCAGTTTGTCATCCAGCTGGTCGACCTGTCTAGTTCTATGATAGCTTTACGTGTTTCCACCCAGAACTCTTGAGATGCTGGGCTTGGAAGCCCACAAAAACATCGCATATCAGTAGTACTCCAACAAAATCGATTTCTCTCACATACTGCTAAGTTTCTCTCTAAGGGAGTGGTGTCGAACTACTGGGAGTTTTGTCGCTGGTTCGCTTAACCTAGCCTAGCTGAGAAGAGTCCACCAAAAAATTCAGGTAGGCCTGAATTGAGTCGGCTTGTCTCTAACCGGTATACGGCGGTACCGGGGCGAATAAGGACTAAATGTGTCTGTGCCGCCGGAATGTTGCGGTGGACGTGATGAGCTCAGACCAAGAAAATATACAGACGGAGCGTTACGAAGTCTAGTGAAGCCAACCGGTTTTCAACCAAGCCCCATAAGTTTAGCACACGCTAAACAAATGAAATCGCACAAAACTCGAAATAAATGATCTTGACAGCATTGCGACACGTGTTGAAGAGTTTTGTGCAATTTTGTTTGTATATGTGTGCGTGAGCGAGTGCTAAACTTGATGTAGCTTGGTTTTGTTTGTATGTGGTTTGGCTTCATTTGATTGTTCCTAACGCTCCGTCTGAGGTGATGAGTTGGCCACAGAAAGCGCAGCGTTCGATCTTTAGATGGCCACTGTGATTTCGTCGTCCGGGTCCGTGAGTGTGTGCCACGTGTGTGCCTAGGACGCCGGACCGTGCGGCCCCTGATCAATGAACACCGAGTAACGACAGAGGGGGGAGGAATGGGAGCAGTAATCAACAGCCTTCCCAAATAACTATGATGAGGAGCGCTGGCAAAATAATCCCTAAGTCAAGGTGCAAGCTGTAATTACATTTTGCATTCAAACCGACGTTAAATAATTGTGCCAGCAGCTCTTCAGGAGATTTTGCATGAATTTCCAAAGGGAATAAATAAGCAGAGGTAATCATGCAGGAACAGGAATACATTTATAGAAGCACTCGTGCAGTAAGGCGCTTAGTGCATTAGTTTCGTTTTCAGAGTACCTATTGAATTTATTCAAATTGAATACTGTAAGATGTCTTTCAATATTGAGTCTAGGTATACTCACGATTGGTTCCAAGAAGTTATCTCAGTATTCTCGAGACGCTCTCGGTAACGAACTTTTAATATTATTAAGGAGTCTTGAAGAAGCTGAAATGGGAATATTTTGTCTGGAGAGTTTGTTATTCAAAAGATTATTGGCATTATTAGAACGTCGTAAAGTAAGGACGAGGCGCCCTATTCAGACCGAGTGGTACCGTAAAACGGGGTGAGTAAGGTCAAAACTGACATTCAAACCTTGGTAACATCTTATTTTTACATATGCAACCTGAATGTTGTATATAGGTAATGAGTGTTCCGGACGTTTGTATTTTAGTTTTTCTATTATCTTGGGTAGTTCAATTTCATAATTTAACGATAAAGACGAAACCCCACCTCACCCCCTAGTCCCTCGTAGTTGGGGTGAGATGGGATTTCATACAAAGGTAATTTAATTTTAGAAAATTGTTGGATCGTTTTTTTTAATTATGAATATTACTAAGCTCCGTTTCATATTGGAATACATTATTCAGGTAGCAGTCGCCTTAAAATCCCTTCTCTACCCATTTGTATCCCATCTCTCCCCGCGATCCCTACTCACGCCATTTTAAGGTACCTAATAAATAACATCAAACTGTTACATAAAACTTCTTCGCGTTCCTGTTTTCAATCTGGTGGATCGACTTGCGGTCTGAGGCTTTAATTTTTATAAGAAGAAGCAAAGTCTTGAGGATGGAGGTCCGATGGCGCGCGGGTTCTTACCTGATGCAAAGATTGTCCATCGCCATCCAACCCGGTAACGCGGCAAGTGTTGCACCCCATACAACTCGCTAGGGCTTATTTGACTAAGCGTATGCTGTGTCCTAAGTTTTTTATAAATGTTTTGCTTATTTTGTGTTTATTTTTTTTTTAGACAAAAACAAATGAAGATCGATAGTAGAAGCCTCTTAACGGGTCTGGCCAGGAGAAAAATACAAACAGACTACCAACGAGTTTGTATAGCCGGTTGGACACTACCAAATGTTATTTTTACATTGCCCAGTGCCTTGCCATGGATGATTGTTACGAAGGATCCAAAGAAATATTTTTAAATTGATGAAACATCTACGCCATTCAAGACGAAATCGCAAATGAAAGAAACTAATGTAAGACTGACTGTGAGACTAAGACACAGTCTTATGTCTTTTACTGTCCAAATTATACACCATTCCACATTGGCAACAAGGTGCATGATCACAAGAAACAATACGTAATGATACGGCAGAAAATCTAAAGAAATTAATCCGTACCTAACTGACATTTCGGCCGTATGGTGCAACTCACAATGACCCGACGCTATAAACTCCCTTTCAAAGTATCACAATTCAACCAAACTTAACAAACAAAAAAGGACTCTAACACCACCACTACATAATATTCAAAATCTTAGTTCCACGCAGATCATGATGCGAGCTTTCCAAAGTCACCGTCGGATCTATTCGAATTTTGAACAATTATCGCTGCCAACTTAAAAGCGTTCGTGGTGAAACTGGCAACTAACGATTTCTATACAACATTGGCTTGCTTATAGAGACAGTGGCGCCATTTGGGCCGGTTTTCTTAATTTTGCAATGTTATAAACATCAGACAATGGGTGTTAAGTCAAACATTGGTGGAGATTGTTCCCGCGCGGATCCGGGCCGACTACTAGTATTACAGTGGGGTAAGAACGGTGATTGCTTATTGTAAGGTATTAAGATATGATTTTTTGTGGGTTTTGGTGGACCAAGTAGTAGCGATGGGCGATGGAAAAATGGATTACTCAAATTCCATTTTTGTGAACGAATCTCAAGGATTTTAGTATTTTTAGCACATGTGCTTCGGAGTTAGTACCTAATCGAACCACGGAGAAAGATTTAGGACAACCGCTTAAGGGGATGCCTTGATTCGAGTCGACCACGCCCCTTGACAGTGACACGCCTTCAGCGCACGAGAAAAAGAGATGCAACACTCTTCGGTAATGGTTTTTTTGGACAACTTTCGATAAATACCTAACTTAGTGAAGCTTTATTTATATTTCATTAAGTGAGATTTTAGATGTCGATTGTGTCGTAAGACAACGTATTGTTTGATTATGCTAAGTAAAAGAAGGAAAATAAAGTCCCAACTTTGTTTTTTTATCGAGAAAATTTTAGGCAATCATGATCGATTAAATCAGATAAACAATCATATCAGTTAAATGTAAGGACGGACCGCCTTACAGTTAAGTGTTATATTAATTAATACTTACTTATATATGTTTAAGGAAAAATATTTTTAAGGAGTATAAAGCTACTATACTATATGTTGTCATTAATAGATGTTTATTCTGTCCTATTCTAATATCGTATGCCTTTCTTTCGGCTCTGGCGTAGACGGGAAAAAGTAGACTGACATTGCACAAACCCACGCGCCCATAACTTGGACCGCAGCCCAAACATTTGAGATCTAAATACGATTGAATATCACAAATGGAGACGCGGAGCGGTAAGTAGCCGTCGGGTCATTTATCAGAGTGACAGGCCGTGGATATACTTACCATGGAACAGCCATGAAACCGACACAAACAGGAGTCAAGCAAAACAGCGTCATGGTTACCTATCACGAAAAATTGTGTCCCAACTCTATCGTTTTCCGGATATTCATTTGTCCTAAATACCCCAGGAAAATTACGTTTTTTCAAACATTAATTTATAACAGCGTTTTTTTTTGTTTAATTTTCAAATGTTATTCTAAGATGCCTTATCCAAGAATGCTAAAAAAATTCCATCGGGAAGTAAATATATAAAAATAAATGACACATCCATTATGTTTTTTGTGTGATTTATTTATTATTCTTGAAGAGCTCCTGCAAATTAACCAAAACAAAAATTAAAATATCTATCAAAATATTAGTATATTTTGGTGGATTTTGAGTCTACGTAATTACTAAAATGATAATATATCAGTAAAAAAGCTGCTGTTATGAATTATTTCTACATTCCCATTATTTTCCATACTAATGAAAATAAAATGCTAGGGCTAAAAAGCCGTTTTTCTCTGTTGCCATGACTTGTCCGGGATTATACAACCCAACTTGTTCGCACTAGCAGACGGTCTAGTTCACTCGCTCATTCATTCATTCACCGTTGGAGGAATGCTTTGACGCACCGTCTGCCCGGTCAGGAGGGACCAGACGGGTGTGTGGGACCTGGCGAGAAGGCCCAGACTACCCCAACGATTGTCCAACCATGACACTGCCAAGGAGGACCAAAGCTTAAAAAAAATAACATCACCTAACCTAACGTAATGGTGCTACACGATAAGTATGTAAGAAAAATCAAAAGCTTTGGAATCGTCCAGAATATTGACTTTAAGTTGAAATGAATATTCGGACTGCACGAAAAAAATGTAGTAAGTACTTACGCTTTTCAGAATAGTGGCCAGGTTTCAATAAAATCGCCTACGATCTTCGTAGAGATATTGTAGGCTCGGAGGCTAAAAATTATTTTTGAGTTTATAAAAAATATTTTAATAAATGCGATGCTTTTTTGGTGTGGTGTTTTAAATAAAATTAAAGACTCGAGTTGTATATCTCATTTATTATTTCATTAAGACCATTTTATTTTTGAAACCGGCAAAAAAATGCCAAGAAAATAAGGTTTTCGTAAGGGAGGCCCTTAATTTTTTTAAGTTTTGTATTTGGTGTATATACCTTCATCTGAAATACGCAAAAGATTTTATGAATATGTTACATATAATGCACAGTAATTTAATTATAATTCCCAACATTCGCGGTATAAGATTTTATTATCAGCATAGCATATAAACCACTTGTATAAGTCTTGAATTACTTTATTCGGAAGTTCCAACTTAGAACAAAAACTCTTTCTGCAAAAATCTTGAGTCCCTGTGGACATTGTGTTTCCTTAACGGGATCAAGAGTATTCATGATTCTCAACAGAAAAACCAAAAAAAAGACATAACTCAGAGAAAAAAGTAAAAGTCGCACATTTGAGTGAAAACGCCCTCAGCTTAGGTTTTTAAAAAGGCTACAATATTAAAAACAGGGTAAACCCTTTAAAAAAGTTGCCTTATAGCTCTTCAGAACCCATTTAATTAAGCCAGATCTAAAATGAGCTCCGACAAAGCTTTAAGGGCTAAAAAGGCTTGAGTCCTATGGGAGCAGATTCAGCTTGTGGTTCAGTACCACAGACTAAGTGCAAAAAATCAGAGATATTTGGCAACTTGTTTTAGAAATCCT
The DNA here is from genome assembly GCA_945867215.1 of Epinotia demarniana. NCBI lineage: Eukaryota > Metazoa > Arthropoda > Insecta > Lepidoptera > Tortricidae > Epinotia > Epinotia demarniana. Next base: position 58,525,466 of record OX244259.1, read on the forward strand.
GAGCTAGGATTTTGAAGATAAAATATGAAGTCAACGGTATTATAACATGAGAGCTTTCAGAGCCATAGCACGGTCGACTCAAGTCGACACTCTATAAAAAAGTATCTAGAAACCAATTCGCAAGCAGCGAGAGCGAGCATTCTAGCAAAACGAAAGTGATTTCATCTACTCCAAGGTAAAATGACAGAGATCCTTCGGAGGGATAGGTTCGCCTTTGTACATTATCTTGTTTCCAATTGTCTACTATGTTAATTTGGACACCAAAAAGTTATACTACTAATTACTAATTTTGCTTCCAGCTTTAAGCCGCGCCGAGCAATATTGTTATTGATCCGCCATCGTCCCTCTCCACACCTCTTAATTACCGTGAACATGGGCGAGGCGATGTTCGGTTCTATGCTCGGCTCGGTTCGTTGTTCAGTTCGACAAATTTTAAAACGGCGATTGGAACGTTCTCTCACATGTGAATGCACATCACTCAAGTCTATCAGCCCCTTTACAAGTGAGTGTATAAGGGATGAATTTTATGTCCGACACCACTTACAACAAAAAGTATATAGTCATCTTGTCTTCGCTAGTTTTGCGGTGCCCAACAGGGTTAGAACTTTACCTAAAACCCTCTAAACTATTTAACATAGTGGATTGCAATAAATGATTGAGTATTGAGTATTACTCATGGCAGCCAGATTGAACATGTAACGTTTCGGCACCAGCCTTCGGTTCCGTCAGTGAGACGTCACCTGTCCGCGCACAATGCGGACGACGATGATTGAATCATCGCTTGTGCCGAATCATGGTTGCGCGTGCGCAGACGTAGAGCGCTGGATGCGGCAAGGCTTCTATTTTTAACCCCCGACGCAAAGAGTGTCTGTATCTGTGTATCTGTCTGTGGTATCGTAGCTCCAAAACGGATGGACCGATTTGAATACGGTTTTTTTATGTCATAGATAATCTTATCCCGAATCTTTTAGCCATGTTTTATGAAAATCTGTTTAGCCGTTTTTGAGATATTGGACTTTGAAATGAAAATGTCGGGGGTTTTTCGACTTTTCTACGTTGTATTTATACAAGCTCACATCCTTTGCCAGCCTTGGGCTGCGCCTGTGTTCCGAGCTTGAGGGTTTTATTAATTTGTAAATACATTTTATTTTGTATTTTTTGAAGTTCCTTAGTTTAGTATAGCTGTTTGTTCTTTGTTTGTATTTCTGTGAATAGTTTGTATTTCTTAGGTTTATATTAATTTGCGTTAAAACCAAGCGAGCAAGGCACGCGGCTTTTAATCTAGAGGTGTAGGTTCGAATTGAAAAGAGAATTCAAAATGCTGTAACTCGGAAGTACGGAAAGATACTGATAATAAAAAGGTTTTTTGATACAACAGGTAAGTAGTCTATGTCACCCAGAGCATAGATTCGAATCGATTGACACCTCATTTATCAAAATTAGTTCAGCATCTTAAACGCTACGGTAGAACAAACGTAAATAGACACACAGATTACTAAAATCACCCTTTCTTCCGGCCGCAGTCGGGCAAAAACACCAGTGGGATTTTTTCAAGAAACTTTCACACGAATTTTCATTTTATATTTAACAGTGGCATTTCGGTGAACGGAAACGTTGGAAAGTCTGCTCTGAAAATCTGGCAGTCATTGTCGTTAAACTAATGCCTACGCCAAATTTTGGGATTAGGTGCCAAACGGTAACCCCGGGTTCAGTTCTTAATGTTTTCTATCACCATACGTTCCGTGGTTTAGATACTGCTTTAGCTAATATTTACTGTGATTCCATGTACGCTGTATTTCGCAAATGCTTCCTACAAACCCGGGGTTTATTCTAAGTCATGCGACAATTCCTATTCTATCAGCGACGCGCGCACGCACGTAGCAATACGTGGCTACGCCGCGATAATGTCGAGGGGTCATTCCGGTAGCTGACGCCGACTCCAGAGGGTATCACGTAATTTTTCAAACGAGCTTAAGGACTAGTCAGCTCACATTTTCCGTTCTCGAAGTGTATCCGAAAGGGCCTTCTAGATAGGTTAAAATTGCTAACGTAACGTACGTAATTTTAAGCAATCAACCAGCTGGAAAGCCAATGAGGTTGGGAAAGGAAACTAGAATTAAATGGTTCTTTTTATACCAAATCGGTGACAGACACCTACCCTGTCTACCAGACACCGTAGCTCATAAGCGGTTGTGACTCCAGTGCGTTTTCGACCATTGTTGTGCAGTAGATATTACTTTTACTTCTTTTTTGAGGACATATATACAAAGTTTGAGGAACTTTTAAGGTGGCTGAAGCCCCAAAATGTTGTCGCGTTGTCTTGCTAATGTTTAATTATATACCCGTTTCTTGTTGTATTACCTACTAGCTTCTGCCCGCGATTCCGTCTCGCGACTCTCTCGTGGAACTCGTTTATATCGCAGCTCCATACTAACTTTTACCCCCCCCTAATATCTACCCCCAACTATCCTACGTCACTCTCCACCCTGTCAACTATCTCCACTTAAAAAATCAAGTCAATTCGTCGCTCCGTTTTGACGGACGGACAAACAAACACACACATACACTTTCCCATTTATAATATTAGTATGGACTGTAACTGCGGTCTTTTCTATAAGGTATATTGAATTAAACTTATCTAGGTACTATCGCCAACACAGTTACCTGACAATACGTGCACTTTATGTGCATTGCAATAATGTTTAACATAATAGAGGATGTTCAGTTAATGGTGGCGTTTGTTCTCAGTTAAACTTCCTGGTCTGCACCGGAACGCACCGGCGCCCGCGCAGCACCCTCACGCAGATCTTGATCCTTCCCGGAGCGCTGTATGGACAATGCTCTAACTTCTAATCAAATATCTACTACGTCACCGTACATGAATAGCTACTATATTTTTTTAAATATAAAGTGCTGCTTTAAGTTGATAGTATGACACGCTCATTTGTTTCTTACATCACTTGTATGGATATTCTTTATAGTTTACGGCCGTATTGGTAATACGGCCCATTCGAGCCCATTTCAACTGAAATGGCTTTTAAATTCGTTTGTCTTTATGTCACTTTGACATTTGTGTTCGTCAGAAAGTGACAAAACATTTTATTTAGCAGAGGCGTTTTAAGTGGATTAAACTTTTTAAATATAATGTGAAAACAATATAGAGTATGTACCTATATAGAAGAACATTTTACTCAAAAAAATATAAAGTACCTTTTGTACTTGCTTGATTTGTATAATTTACATGAAAGTTAATGTATGCCAACATCAGACACGAAAAACAGTAGTGAAACAAATCGACCATTTTTTGGTAAAAGTCCGAACAGTTTTAGGGATAGGGACGCCGTAGTTTAATTTGTCGCCAAAAGACCTTCCGTACATAAATATTAGTTAAAAGATCGAGCAAAAGGAACGAAGTTCTCTGCTTAAATAAATAAATATATAAGGGGGACAATCTTACACAAATCAACCTAGTCCCATAGTAAGCTCAGTAAGGCTTGTGATATGGGTACTAGACGACGATATATATAATAGATATAAATACTTAAATACATAGGTATCCATGACTCAGAAAGAAATATTCATGCTCATCACACAAATTTTTGCCCTTACCGGGATTCGAACCCAGGACCTCTTGCTTCGTAGGCAGGGTCACTACCAACTAGGCTAAAGCGGTCGTAAAGGTGGCGGTCTGCTTGGCCCGAAATTATTTTATATGTCCTGCTGTCCTCTGTTGCTGTTTCCTCGCATACCCCTGTATCATGGTCGGCCTTATCACACGATAAGTGACAAGATAGAACGGTGTCACCCAGTGACGGATGTTCTATATAGTCACTTATTGTGATAAGGCCGACCATGATACGGGGTCAGGTCGCATTTCTCATGAAATTATGTGAACAATTTCATTGAATATTAAAACTTTTTGTCGAATCAGTTTTTTTCGAGCATTCTAGGGAGCCTTCGTTTCGCTTCCAACTTGCCGAGCCTGATAAGTATGAACCCCGCTTTGTGTGAGTGTACAGAGGCCCGTACAGTAACACACACAACATATCAATACGAATTCCAAATATTGTGCCATAGTGAATTCAGCGTTACCCCGAAGAATGACCGGCTAACAAACATAAAAACATTTTTTAACACAATGATATTTAATTTTCAAACCGCTACAGAAGTCCCTATTGAACTGCCCATTTCACACTTAAAGAAAACACATAATTATATTATTCGACGTTGGTTTTTTGTCCGGGAATTACTACGAAGGAATTACTGTGGGCCATGATTGTAGGCTGCCTAGTGACTTGGCATTTTTGCGTAGAACGGCGGGTATCTTGAAAGCGGAAGACAATCTGAAGCTTGGCGGTCGGTAGACAAAATGTCGAACGTTTTATGGCGTTTTCTTTTTCTATTTAACTTGGTCTAAAATAATTTTGATGTTGATTTGCAAGTCGGTTATAACATAAATGTCTTAATAACTAGTGGCTTTGTAATATGTAGACTAGGCGATACCGTATTTTGTACAAAAAATCATTTTTCATGTCCTAAAACTGGATATACAGAATAACTACATAATTACGAACCTGCTTACAAAATGTCACGAGAATCTGTTGAGAAATGCGACCTGCCTGCCTGTCGGATATCCGGACAGACATACGAAATTATTTTAGGCCAAACTAAAACAGAGAAATTCAGTCACTCGTTCGTAAATATCAAAACCGTTGACCAACGAACCGGGCCACTACAGATGCGACAGTCGATTTGGGAGTGTATGCAGCACTCGTTACCAAAATGACAAAAAAGGGTTCCTAAAATGTGTGAGCGGAGCAATCCATTAACTGATAAACTATGGGAAAACCTATAGCGGTTGAAAGTAATTCTATAAAACGAGGAGGCAAATTAAAGTAATTTATTTAAAAAAAACAATCAAAATTAAAATTACGACATTACGATTACCTTTTAGTATTTAAACTTGTATTTAAGACGTATTTTATACCATCGAGATCCTGTTTTTACAGCAACAAATCTGTTTACTCCTCAATTGTCCTTATTTTATCAATTTGTTTATTCATTCTACTTCCGCGTGTTCGGCCCCGAGTGGAATAGCTGAATTGAAAAGACCTACAATATTCAATTACCTTAATACTTACATGTTTCACAATTATTTATAATTTGTGGTCATGGTAACTAAATAAAATAACTTCCTTGAGGATAAACGGATGTACAATATTCAACAAATAAGCGACATTTTTTCCTAAATGTTATATTGTATTATTTATTAGGTGATGTTTTCCTACACGCACATCATATCAGCTGAAAGACGTGCACTGCTGGCATATAGGCGTTCCCCAAAGAGTGTCACAATGATAGGTCCTGCGCTCGCCAATATTTTCGGTAAAACATCGTTCCATATAATATACTCTGTTCCATATAATATACCTTATTCCATTAAATATACCTTATTCCATATAATATCCCTATTCCATATCAGGAAAACCGTGTGTTGATTCGCCATGCGATTTCAAGAGAAAACATATGTAAACTCAAAAAAAAATATTGTTATGTTGAGACAGCACTTAATGATGGAAATAAGTAACCGTGTACAATATTTCCGATAGATAAACAAAAATGTGTACACGAATTTGTCCGTTAAAATTCGAATGTTATAATATATATTATACATAGAATGAAGTAGCAACTTTTGAGCTTTAGCTGATGAGTAAATCTGAATGGAATACTTTCAAGCTACCCGGCATTCAAGTTACCGGTAATTTATAATTTCTAGTGACGTTTGATTAGAGTCGGTATACATTTATTAAAACTACCCATAAATAAACTAGGTTGTCGTTATCATCGAGTACAGTATTGACATTATTTTAACTTCCTATATTAACTACAAAAATACTAGAATACGAGCTTACAAATAAAAAATATGTCTTATGCAGCAAAGTGCATTATTGAAGTTAAATGATCAAGTAATAAGGTGATTGACCTCTGCACTAAAGTATTCTGTACAAATACCCATATTTCTTGGAAACATGCTGATTATACAACTCTCAATAAAATCGACTCAATGGAATATGGGAATCCATATTTTACTAAAATTAGTATAATATGGATACTTATACGCTAATACTAGTATAATATGGATTCCCATATTCCATTGAGTAGATTATATTGAGGTATTAAATATACTTATGTATATGTGCCATCTTTCCACTTTGGCTAACCTCGACTCCTGCGCACTTCCAACGAAAGTACCAATTCAGCCGAACACATGTCAGACATCGACGCGCCGCCGTTGTCACTGTCAGTGTCACACGAAACGCGATAACCTCAACTGCTATGCTATTTTGTTACTTGTTTTTACCTCACCTCACCCTTCACCCCTAGTATATCTTGATGAATCGCGATTCATAGTAACTAAGAGTAATCAATGTCAATTTCTGTATATAACTACAAGAATATAAAATACCTCAAACTGAAATGAAATACCACCTAAGTCAAATTCAAAACTAAGTATCGAATAACCCGCCCCGCGTCACTCCAGGTGCAAAGGTGCCCATAACGCTGACCGCGTTGCCGGGCTGAATAGCTATGGCTAACCTTTGCGCCAGAAGTGAGTGACCCAGATCGAGAATCGCGACCTCTCTCTTGTAAGCGACGCCCCACTTTCCTGAAAAATGTTTTGGCCTCCGAGCACCAACACCCAGTTAACTCCACCACAATAAATACATGTCTGTATTGGGAAATAACAGTTGAACTGTCTTAATGCTAGTTCTAAATGTCACGTGTTTACCCCTAAAAAAACGACTTTTCAGGAGCTAAGTTATTAAAATATATTGTTTTTAATGTCTGATGTTTTGTTGGTTGTTTTTAGGTAATTATTTAAATTATAAATATATCCGTGACGCAATAAATAATAAATTAATTCCAAAGTATTTTTTTCCATACTTATACTACTAATACTAATGATTAGATGTTTGTTACTCAATCACGCTTAAACGGCTCTACCGATTTGGATGAAATTTTGCATGAAGATAGTTAAGACCTGGATGAATATATAGGATAGTTTTTATCTCGGGTGCACGCCGCCGAAGTCGCGGACCGAAACTAGTTTTCAATAAAATGACTGGGCTTAGACCAACAACACACTAGAATAGCCCCCCAAGTCGGTGGCTTGAAAGTCCGTCGGAAGAACGTGAAAAACAAAATGTCCGACATTAAATTATTTAGGGGCCTGCACCTCTTAACGGTCGAGTGACAGGTTTTGTTTCGTTTCAGCATGATTGATATAGATTTTTTGAATTGACATTCCTACAGTTAGAAATTAAAGAACTTGTCTATGTGAAACCTCCATATAGGTACCTACGTCCTGCGGCCAAATTTATGACTTTCGATGGCTCCATTTTTTTTATTGTCAACATTGTAGGCGCTTACTCTTTGCCATTGTAATTGAATACGAGTGGTCAATTCAACACGAATGCCACGCTGGGCAAAAGCACCATTTTTTTATGCAGCTTTAATTTTTGATAGGAACCAACTCCTCCGCCGCCATATTAAATTATAATGCGGCCATTTTTAATTCAAATTAATTATTAATACCTCGAGTTCTAAGTCACTGATTCTATCACAAACTTGGTGTCTAAATATACATATTGTTTATGCTAAGTATCCGCTGAACCGGATACTTATATAACACTGCATATACATGTAATACATCTTCGTTCTTAGAGTTGGTTTAAGTTATGTTAAAAAACAATTATTAACATTATTATGTTTTTATTAATTGTTTTTAATGAGGCTATAGTAATACTAAATCTGCGGAAATATCAAGTATCTACGTATTACGGTTGTAGGGATATACCGCTTGTTATGGGCGGGCCAAAATACGCCATAAAATTATGTTTCGTGTAGGAGAGCACTGTTTAATGACAATTTATTTTTTATGAATGTATGTTAAAACAACTCATGTGAAAATTTGAATTGTCTAGCTATTGATGATACGTTGACAGCCGGATGGACAACGGAAGCTTAGGAACAGGGTTCCGTTTGATGTCCTTTGGGAACTCTACTCTAAAAGATAAGTATCTAGTTGAATTCCTTGACCCGAACTATGTATATTTAGACACTAAGTTTGTGATTCTATGTTATTTAGAACTTGAGATATTCCAGTGTATAAACGAAATTTGTCTCTCGTGTGGTCAATAATTAAGAGTTCACGTGCATATAAATAAGGTTTTTATCGAATAGTAATATAGAAGAGGAGACGCTGTTTATGCGAATTAAGAGTCCAAACAAAAAATAGGCTTCGTAGCCCTTAACTTTTATAATGTCCACAGGAAAGACGCGAACCTAAATCTGCGTATGACCCATTAATGATGTATAATTCAAAACTGCCGCCATAAAATTGAGGAGTTGGTTCCTATCAAAAACTTAAAGCTTTGGACCTGACAAGCCAAACAAAAAATGAAAAACAAAACGAAGGTCACGTAAGCTGTATGTCTATGTGCCGAAAGACTTCCACTGCTGGACAAATGCCTCCCCCAAAGAGTGACAAAGTGACCGGTGCTGCGCCACCCGCATCCAACGACAAATAATTTGCAGGATTGTCAATGCATGTGTGTATAGTGCAAAAGTGGCGTGTCGAATATCGCGTGTCAAACACATTTTTTGGCACATAATCATGGGTATTGTCAAAATTGTGGTTTACCAGGAATTCAGATTGTCTACCGAGAAGACAATAATGTGTCGTGAATTCGTGATCTGTACGGGGATCAGATAAAAATACATCCTTGACCCGTCGAATCCTAAGATAAGATTAATGAGTGTTACCATGACGTATTTGGAGTCGTGGCTTACTTAAATCGATTGATGCAATAATACGATAGTGATTGATGTTGGCTAACTCCCTTAGTCCTAAAACTTGCCTCCAATAAAAATATGCTCTGTCCCTTTCTGACTAACGCAAATGTCAACTTGACAGATAAAGACAAATGAATTTGAAAGCCGTCAAAACGTCTTTTGACATTCGCAGGCTAATGGCGTGATCAGTAGGTACCTATTTGTACCATTAAGTCGGGTTAAAATTTCACGGCCATCTTCTCGCCGGTGTCGTAAAAGTCGACTAAGGTTTGAAGTGTAATGTGGGCGATGGGCTAGCAACCTGTCACTGCGATATAACATTTTGTCGACCTTTTATATCCACATTTATGTTAAAAGTGGTACCTACTGAAACATACATTTCATATGATCCGCCTAGCCCTTTCAGGAATAAAGGCGTGAATCTATACTGTATGTATGTATGTTGTATGTATGTTGGCAAAACAAACACAAAAACACACATTATACCGTACAGCGCAATAAGGTCCATCTTGCCTTAACACCGTTTTAACCCTCTAAATGATACAAAGATTACGACCCACCTGTGCTGTCAGTGCATTTTTCCGTCGAGATAGTGACGATTGCGCGGCATATGCCGCGGTAGCGACGTTTGAAGGGTTAAAAAGGTTGATGTTTATTTTTTAACCCTTTGACAGCCGGCGGACCTTTGAGTGCACGTGAACAGTTAATACTCAGCTGATTTTAATGATACTGTGCTGGTACTAAACTGGGGTATTCATTAAACGATACGAAACCCGTATTTTTACGCATCGGGGACAAACAAGCTTATGCGGTCCCCGCAACCTACGGACGCATGCAACTCCAGGAGTGTCACATGCGCGTTGCCGACCCTATTAAAATTAACACACTCCTTTCTTGCAGAAGCCCCTTACTGTAGCCCCTCGGGAAACGATCGGCATTCCGAAGCTCATTCGATAAATGTAGCGTTTGCGTGAGGAAATTTCTCTGAAACCATTCTCTGCGCGACCATTTGTGGCGTTCCATGGCAATGGCCATAAGGACCCTTTGGGCATGGAACGCCACATATAGTACTATTGGTTATTTCATTTAGTGTCTACACCCCTATTGACGGATGTCATGACATGTCACAGATTTATCATTAAGGTAATCGTCTTAATCCTCCACCTAGGTACTAGTGTATGACATGGCATAGTTCGAATGAAGGAAAATCCTCTTAGTTTGAATCTTAGCCTTATTGCTTTGATACAGTGCTCATGTCTTACACTAGTGCAGCGAGACCTTAAGAACTATTATTTTAATATTGCTAAGATGTGCTGTATTAGAAACATGAGATCCTCAAAAAAAAAAAACATTCGGCTTTGGACCAAGCTCAGCATGTTGCCAGCTTAACAGCCTGCGCTGGTCTTCCGCAGGGTCCATTCGGCGACAGATGGACGACAGAAAAAAAAAAACATAAATGACCATGTAATTATCAGCATTATTACATTTTGAACATGTCTCACGAAAGTATAAACTAATGTACAAGTAATAAAAATTTAGACCACTCCCAAAAAAACAGACTTTGTAATCAACGAGTAACTAAGTAGGTATTATTTTTGTAAATAAAAACGGAGCGATAAGAGTATTGATTACATATTAACAAGTTCATTACTGAAGCAAAGTGACATTAAAAAAACCGGCCAAGTACGAGTCAGACTCGCGCACCGAGGGTTCCGTACTACAAACCTATAACAAGCAAAAGTTGTTGTATGTTTATTACTAAATGATAAATGAAAATGGAATCCGTAACATTACAATGTGGAAAGCTGTGGGAGCATAAATTTAAACAGGGTCACGTTATCAATTTAGTAATCATCCTTTAGGCCTTGATTTATTCCTTGCGAGTAGTTGCGAACGCCAAAATAAGCGGATTACTTATATTGCTGTTTCTTTTTATTGCGTTGATATAAAACTGAGTTCACGGGAAAGTACCTTTAGGTTTTGATACCCTTACGTATACCTACGCTGGCACAGTGCGGGTTGGAGACTTCACATACACCTTTTTCAGTTTTAAATTATGCGACTTATATTGCTATTTCTTATGATTGCGTGGACTTGTAAAACTTTCGTTTTGCTACAGCTGAAAGGTATTATAGACATGAGTATTTGATATGAATTTCAATTTAATACCTCTAGACGTGTTTACGAGGAAAAACGTAGTAAGTTTAAAATTTCAGAAACTTGAGAAGTACCCTTTAGGTTTTGAGTTTGTTGTGAGTACTCAGTTTCAAAATATGCGACTTAAATTGCAATTTCTTTTGATTGCGTTGACATAAAAGTTTGGTTTTGCTACATCTAAAAGGTCCTATAGCCCTGAGTATTTGACATGAATTTCAATTTAATACCTCTACGCATTTACGAGGAAAAAGGTAGTAAGTTTAACATTTCAAAAAATGATATTTGTATGATTTTAATACAAATGTCTTCTTTTCGTAATTTTTCCTTTGTCTGTGCTATATGAAGTTTCTTCGTGCCAAGTTTCAAGTTTCTGAGTTAACGGGAAGTACCCTTTAGGTTTTGAGTTTGTTGTGAGTACTCAGTTTCAAAATATGCGACTTAAATTGCAATTTCTTTTGATTGCGTTGACATAAAAGTTTGGTTTTGCTACATCTGAAAGGTCCTATAGCTCTGAGTATTTGACATGAATTTCAATTCAACACCTCCACACGTTTACGAGGAAATAGGTGTTAAGTTTTAAATTTAGAAAAGCATTTTTTTGTATGATTTTACTAAAAATGTCTAAAGTCACAGCTTCAATTGACAATAGTCTTGAGTATTTTATATAAATTTCAGCTTGATACCTCCACTCGTTCCTGAGAAAAAGGGTCTTGACAGACAGACAGACAGACAGACGGACAACAAAGTGATCCTATAAGGGTTCCGTTTTTTCCTTTTGAGATACGGAACCGTAAAAGCAAATGGGATCGAATAAAATTTTATAAAAAAATGCTATTTGTTTCAATAATTTAATTAGTACAATTTTTTTGTAATAGTTACTTAGGACAATCTCAAATATTTCGATCGAAGAAATTTTAGTCACGTACTTAAATTGAGTAAAATATATTCAATGCAATCAAACTATGTCGATATATCTAAACGACAACCTCCCCAAACCCAAAACATACGTCAAGCTCGTAACTAACGTAACACATTTTCGTTCAGTTATTTGCAAGCATACATAATCCCTCTTTACAAGCGTCCCCATCCCCTAATGCAAGTCAAGCGTCACTCGAGACGGAATCATGCCCGCGCCACGCCACCCCTCGCTCGACCACCTGATCCGCGAAATGACCAAATAATTGATAGCGGGGGGCTGTTTCAGTTGGGGAGTATTGTCTCGATTTTAAGGTGGGTAAAATACTTCAAGAGAATAGTCTCAATACAAATCGACGACCTCAGTAGACTCGTTGGAGGTCCTGCCTTCGAAGCTGGAGGTCCAGGGTTAGAATCCCGGTAAGGGCATTTCTGTGTGATGAGCACGAATACTTGTGCCTGAGTCATGGATGTTTTCTTTGTATTTAAGTATCTGTTTATCTATATAAGTATGTATATCGTCGTCTAGTACCCATAGTACAAGCATTGTTTAGTTTGGCACTAGGTCGATTTGTGGAAGATTGTCGCCGAGATATTTGATTTATTTACTATTGCCTTATTATTAGTATTTTTGTTTTCTCGTGTTTGTTTTAATTTAAAATTGGATTTTTATTGACTATTATTTATTATTGTTCTTTATTCTGACGATCTTTTTGTGAATCCATGCTATTTTAATTTTATGAAATGACATGTAAATTCTCAAAATGAACTAAGTAAGTAAAATAATCGAATCTACTCTATTTATTTAAATCCTATATTTGCTCAATACAGTACAATATTTTCCAGTTCGTTGTATGCAGGCGTGGAAATTATTTAGTAAAAATAGTTTTATCGTAAAATTACAAATTAGGTTTATTGAATAAGCTTATACTTAATTGTATACGCAATTGTACGCATTAAATATAGAGGCCTCGGCAGAGAGTACAACTTTGTACCTTTTGGCGTCGAGACCCTCGGTCCATGGGGTCCCAGTGCGCAAAAGCTATTTGCGGAAATCGCGAAACGTCTGGTTGACATAACTGGTGACCGTAGAGCTGGCTGGCGGCTTTGCAATTCAGCGAGGAAATGCCGCCAGCATCCTCGGTACAATGCCTCGAGGGCCTTTTTAGATTTAACTTAGCTTTAATTTAATTTAGTTAATGTTATAGTTATCATCTTGTATATACCTACTTTAGAAAATAAATATTGTATGTATGAAAAGAAAATAGATACATTGTATTTAGGTAACCTTGTTATTCTTAATAATTGAAATCCTCGGTACATGCCTCATGGGCCGTTTGAATAATATAGTTAGACTAATTGGTAATACCTAAAACTAATCAACATAATTATTTAAATGATTTGCACGCCTGCTGGCAGGCTAGATAAACTCCTACAGTACTTCCAATATGTATGCAGACAACTTTTCAAAAATATCTACGCATGTGTCTTATCAGTAGCAATAAAGTCTCTGTATAGATATTTTTGAAAGGTTGTCTGTGTAGATATTGGAGAACTCGACTGTACCAGTGGCGGCGCATGAAAATTTTCAATGGGTAACCCGGAGCAAACAAATAAGCTTAGCTTAGTCTGATAGTGTTAATTAAAATAATAATAGGTATTCCACTGATACGGCAAACTTCGGGAACTGTTCGATGCCTGTATTGGATTTTGAGCAACTAATTAAAAAAGATAAAACTGCAAAGGAAGTAAATTTTATTCATTTCTTTCCTGCTCGCTGGCGCCCATTTTATGTCTTAACACCCTTTACAAAAAAAGCTACGATAGCCTAGTGGTTCAGGCATGCGGCTGTCAAGCGGCGGTCCTGGGTTCCAATCCCGGCTCGTACCAATGAGTTTTTCGGAACTTATGTACGGAATATATACCGTCAGCTTTTCGGTGAAGGAAAACATCGCGAGGAAACCGATCTAATCCCAATAAGGTCTAGTTTTCCCTCTGGGTTGGAAGGTCAGATGGCAGTCGCTTTCGCAAAACTAGTGCCAATGCCGAATCATGGGATTAGGTGTCAAAGCGGACCCCGGGCACGCTAGGAGGATGATGATCCTGTGCAAAAAAAGATCAGCTGTCCTATAATAAGTTTGTTTCTGCAACCCGCTGTACACAAAATCAATGCAGTTAAGGATTACGTCTCGATATCACTATGTCATCTAACAGCAGAATTTCCTAGTAATTGCCGTACTACGTTGCCTTACCACGTTATAACTACTAAATAAGCTTATCTGTATCTCTATCGAGTATCAACATCAACATACATATCTCATCTCGGATCTCATGGCAACGTCTGGGGTAAGGGTTGCCTGTCTCATTCCAGAAAGTCATATAAACCTTGTTTATACTGCAGTCGTACAACGCTTACGATTCTTGACACTAGTTACCATATGCCAACGATTTTACGCTAACAAATTTAGTAAATCAAGTGTATAATAGAGGGTTCTATTAATAATTGTGTGACATATGCGCCCGACCAGGTTTGCGATGTGGTTGGTGTGTCAGTTGAATTTATTTGGGGTCAACGTCTGACAATAATCGACCTTATGGCTGTTGAGGAGGGTACGAATTGTAACAGCAGCCTGGAAATTTTAAGCTGTCCAGCAGGTCAATTACGTAACGCATGTACGCGCGTCAGTTATATATCAAATAAATAATAAATCAGATTATATACGACCAACTATTGGGCACAGGCCTCCTCTCCTGGATGAGAGGGAACGGGCAGTAGTCCCCACGCTGGCCCAGTGCGGGTTGGGGACTTCACATACACCTTTGAATTTCTTCGTGGATGTATGCAGGTTTCCTCACGATGTTTTTCCTTCACCGAAAAGCTAACGGTAAATATCAAATGATATTCCGTACATAAGTTCCGAAAAACTCATTGGTACGAGCCGGGATTCGAACCCACGACCGCCGTTTGACAGCCGCATGCCTAAACCGCTAGGCTACCGTAGCTTCAGTTATATCTAAATGTCAGTTTTTGTATGGAAGGCGGTTCGATCGCCTTACAAAACGTCATTTGACATTCGCAGGCTAACGGTGTGATATTTTAGGAAACTTATCTTACAATCTTTCATAAATTGGCTTCCCATTTGCGCGAAATTCCCCACTTGTTAGAATAAACTTGTATAAAACAGAATAATTTGAGAATAATCGTTTTCGCAAAGTATCACGTGACAAACTAATTTCTCAAATTATTCTAATTTATACAAGTTTATTCTATGAAAGGGGGAATTTCGCGCAAATGGGAAGCCAATTTATGAAAGATTGTTACTTAAGTTTCTTAAAATATCTCGCCGTTAGCCTGCGAATGTCAAAAGACGTTTTGTATGGCGATCGAACCACCTTAAGTGATGGCCCCTCTTGATCAATTTATTGAGTTTTTTGACAATTACCGTCAAGTTTACTATTGACCACCATCGCCACCGCAGGCAGCGCCAGACTGTGAGAGTCTGCCTCAAAAGTGGCAAATGTGGGTAAAAATAGAATTAAATATGTAAATAATTGCAAGTCGATTTACACCCAATTACATCAGTTGTACTTAATTATTTGAGGCCTTGCAAATATGCACCTGACAAGACTGCAAGACCGCCTGTTGTCTACCTCTACCTACATGTTATTGTATTATTTCTCTTTATAACTGCTTTGTTAGTGTGGGTGTGCAATAAAGGGTATTTGTATTGTATTGTATGCACTAATTTGGTGGCATCAAGTTGATCTAGTGACAGACCCAGGTGCCATTAATTGAATGACCGACTGAGGTCCAGCTACCACCAAACCACCAACCATTCAGTCTGAAAACCAGCGCCGGGCCGCGTTGCTCAGCACGTGCTGACACTAAGTAGGACCCATTGCCCACTAGTTCCTTAAGTTATTTTTGTTTAGTTTTAGTATTTGTATTATTTTAGTTTTTTCCTTTGTATTTTTTTCTTTACATTTATTATTACTTCACGTGTACTTGTATATTTAAGGTTCTATCTGTAGCAATAAATATTATTCTGTTTCTACTGTTTCTAAATATATGCTAACTATTAAGTTTGATGGCCAGTTGACTGATGTTACGGAGTTAAAGGATCCAAGAAAAAGCCGGCGTTTTCATTTGTCTCTCGCACCCCGTGACAACCACAGGAACCGACTCAGTTAATCGCTGTGCATATAGTTACTGTGGAACACTGACCAAAGTAATGAAGGAATAAACTCAGTTAATCGTTGTGCCTATAGTTACTGTGGAACACTGACACAAGTAATGAAGGAACCGTCTCAGTTAATCGTTATGCCTATAGTTACTGTGGACCACTGACACGAGTAATGAAGGAACCGTCTCAGTTAATCGTTATGCCTATAGTTACTGTGGACCACTGACCAAAGTAATGAAGGAACAGACTCAGTTAATTGTTAGGAACGCCTATAGTTACTGTGGAACACCGCCAAAGGTAATAAAGGAACCGACTCAGTTAATCGTTATGCTTTTAGTTACTGTGGAACACTGACTAAAGTACTGAAGGAATCGACTCAGTTAATCGTTATCCCTATAGTTACTGTGGAACACTGACTAAAGTACTGAAGGAATCGACTCAGTTAATCGTTATCCCTATAGTTACTGTGGAACACTGACTAAAGTACTGAAGGAATCGACTCAGTTAATCGTTATCCCTATAGTTACTGTGGAACACTGACTAAAGTACTGAAGGAATCGACTCAGTTAATCGTTATCCCTATAGTTACTGTGGAATACTGACGAAAGTAATAAAGGAACCGACTCAGTTAATAGTTACGAGTATGCCTTGAGTTACTGACGGAACACTGACGAAAGTAATAACGGAATGGATAGTATGACTCAGTTAATCGCTGTGCATATAGTTACTGTGGAACACTGACCAAAGTAATGAAGGAATAAACTCAGTTAATCGTTGTGCCTATAGTTACTGTGGAACACTGACACAAGTAATGAAGGAACCGTCTCAGTTAATCGTTATGCCTATAGTTACTGTGGACCACTGACACGAGTAATGAAGGAACCGTCTCAGTTAATCGTTATGCCTATAGTTACTGTGGACCACTGACCAAAGTAATGAAGGAACAGACTCAGTTAATTGTTAGGAACGCCTATAGTTACTGTGGAACACCGCCAAAGGTAATAAAGGAACCGACTCAGTTAATCGTTATGCTTTTAGTTACTGTGGAACACTGACTAAAGTACTGAAGGAATCGACTCAGTTAATCGTTATCTCTATAGTTACTGTGGAACACTGACTAAAGTACTGAAGGAATCGACTCAGTTAATCGTTATCCCTATAGTTACTGTGGAACACTGACTAAAGTACTGAAGGAATCGACTCAGTTAATCGTTATCCCTATAGTTACTGTGGAACACTGACTAAAGTACTGAAGGAATCGACTCAGTTAATCGTTATCCCTATAGTTACTGTGGAATACTGACGAAAGTAATAAAGGAACCGACTCAGTTAATAGTTACGAGTATGCCTTGAGTTACTGACGGAACACTGACGAAAGTAATAACGGAATGGATAGTATGACTTGTAATCTATACTAATATTATAAAAGGGGAAAAGTGCAAAGGGGCAAATGCACAAAAGATCCCACTGGGTCGAAGTGCATCCGAAAGGGCCCTCATCTAGATAAGATAAGATAAGATAAGGGGAAAAGTCTGTGAGATTGTAGCTTTGTGTGTTTGTATGTTTTGGGTAATCTCTGGAACCGCTTATCCGATTTCAAAAATTATTAGTGTAGAATGGACGTTCTACATGGACATAGGTTATGTTTTGTCCCGCGGGTCTGCTTGCAATGTTTCCAATACGCGGACGAAGCCGCGCGGGCGTAGAACAAAATGTCAAAAGTGTCGAAACCCGCAAACGTTGTATGAGCTTAATAAAGTAACTAATAATAAAATGATATAATCAACTGAAAGCTCAGATCAACGGAGCGCGACAACTTAACTAAGCGAAACGTGGGCAAACAGACAACTTTACCACCTACAGTCTAACAGTCGTGAATGACAAAGATTCACTTAATGAGCTGTAGGTAGGTACCTACTTAGAAAGAGCCGTCGAGTTACATCGATTCGGTAAAATGATATATATTTAGTTGCAAAATAATATACTGTAGGTAATATATTTTTTTCCGCTTTTCTGTTAATGATATTTTATCCTACTTACTAATTTTATAGATGCGAAAGTTTTGATAGTTAGTTCTTTGTTACTCAATCACGCAAAAATGCATTAAAGGGTTAAAATGGATTTTGGTATATATAGTGAATAGCCTGGATCGACATATATAATACTTCGTAACCCGGGAATAAGCCCCAAAAGGAGCGAAATGAGGGCGAAAGTTTGTATGGAGCTACGAATTAAACGAGTTAGACGCGGACGTACTCGCGGGCAGAAGCTATAATTTTCAATATTTATTTGTAGATTATCCATACCACGTTTGATACATACATTTTTGAATTATTTTGACAGACGCATTAATTTAATAAGCAAAAACCATATGATTTCGACCCCACAACGAGGATACAATCAGCAAGTTAGGGTTGTAACCACTGAACGGAACAATTGCCTCGCAATGACTTCATTAGCCGAAGTGACACCCCTGTGACATATCATCTACCCTGCCACGTTACTATTTACCTACACACACGCTCTTACCGCATTAGCATAAGGTTCAATTCAGCACAATCTGCCGATAGTTTAAATCTATTAGTACGTAGTTGTAGCCACACCATCGTTTGCTCTCTTACGGCTCTTATTCCATTGAGATACAGTTTATAATAGGTTGTCTCGGCGATCACGGTTCGTGGTCTGGTGATATGATTTGTTGTTTTTTATGGTTGGCAATTTGTGGAACGTATTATTTGTGAAGTCAACAGAGCAGCTAGCGGATATAAGGAAATTGAGTACCGGTACTAGTACTGATATCATTAAATGACACCTCGTTAATATAGAAATACGGGACTGCCAAAGTAAGCATTCTTTTCACGAACCTTATAATTTTTTCAATCATTACTGCTTCAGTCGTAACGTATTTGAGCTTAGAGCATTAAACCAACCGGAGTGGTCATGAGTCATTTTCTATACATAAAAAGTCTGCCGATTTTTGCGGGGGTGGGGAACGTCAAATGTATGCGTAACGTGAAAATAGCTACGTCAGATAAACGTCAGTCCATACAATGTGTATGACCGCTGGTCATATACAGAGGCAGAGGGGAACGCCTGTCAATGGCCACTCCGGTTGGTTTAATGCTCTAAGTATTTGAGAGGTAAACTAGTACTTCTATGGAGTACTTATTAATGTCCTTGATCGCATTATCACTTACCATTAGGTGAGATAATATAAATATATACATATATATATATATATATATATATATATATATATATATATATGACGAGTATTCCATAGGATATCGCTGGCTTAAAACATATATATGGAATATATTTTATTTTAACAGTAGAACCCTGCATATATCTAATTAGCGCCACTAATAGGTATGTAATTTTCACAGGTAACAACATTATTAATTGAGGCCATTTTCTATTCTCAACTGATGTATGTCAAACAAGCGAATGTAATATAAACTAATGCTTAGTAACTTATAACTCTGCTTTTTTAAATAAATAAATACTTCGTTGCCAAAGCGGAATCATTTCACTCCCTCATAATTTTATTCCCCCCCCCCCCCCCCCCCCCCCGCTGGCTAAATAGCTGGGGATGTGAAAAACTCGTGGCAGCTACCACAAGACGGCGCGCGAGCTCTCTCGATTTTTCTCGCACTATCCGTCTCTCTCGTATTGTTTCACGTTGATATCTCCCTAGCGTCTACAAAAAAAACAACAAGTCATCATTGGAAACACAAGTACGTCATTATAACAATAAAATTGACACGTCCGAATAAAATTAACAAGCAAAATTGAGCGCTTCGCTTGATTGCGGATAATGATGGGCTGGGGAGGGGGCACAGTGCTCACCCCTCCAATTATGGGGATGTCGGGTTTATAAGTGACAATACGAAAAAACTTACCCAAGGGTGAACGTACCGGTGAACTTTTCACACAAACGTTTTTCGGATAACACTTCTTTTTATATACAAAATAACTGACGTTATTATTTTATAGTGGACTTGAAGACAATTTTTGTGAGTTTAATATTCAATGCAGGTTCGTCGCTGGCTGGTCTGACTTGGCCGAAATACAGTAGGATACATTTAATCATATGATGTCGTAGTTGAAAGAACTTTTCATGGAATCAACCCTATTCCATCTCGGTCGACACGACACTAGTGTTGCATATTGTATACTGTGCAGTTGATTGCATATGCGCTAACTTGCTGATCGTGCCTTGGATGTCATGCTAGTCGTCATAAAGAGCTTGAAATGAACAGAAGCTGAACACGTCTGTATTTTCAAGGCATCAGAAACGTGTTCAGATATTTGTGAGCATTTTGGCCGCTCCGCTATATCTGATGGCGAGTGTACGTAAATAGGTACTTGAGATACGACACCAAGCTAACCCAATGACCCTAACTTGTCTTTTTTATAGTCAAAGCTCTCTCGATTTTAAGAGATGTATTTGAAATAAAATAATTGTAGCGTATTAATATTAAATTTATGACTAGTGAATTCTCTTTAACCGAAGTTATTAAATTCATTTAAGTATTAAGTAACTTCTTGAACAAGACATAGCGTGTCCGTTAAAGGTGCGATAAACGTTTAACGGTCGCCATATATAAATAAGAATACATATTAGGTACAAAAAGTTGTTGCAAGTAATAAAACTGATTATTTAAAATAATGAGAAGGGCTTGAAGTTATGAAATAATTGCTTCACGCGAAGAAGGGCTTCTCAGGAGAAATACATATTAACGAAAACATAATTTTTGAACGCTTAGCTTATAGTGGTTCAGGCAGGCGGCTGTCAAGCGGCGGTCAAGACTTCGAATCCCGGCTCGTACCACTGAGTTTTCCGGAACGTGATATTTACCGTTAGCTTTTCGGTGAAGGAAACATCGTGAGGAAACCGGTCTAATCCCAATAAGGTATAGTTTTGCCTCTGGCTTGGAAGGTCAGACAGTCGTTATAGGAAAATACTAGTGTGTATGCCAAATCTTTGGATTAGGTGTTTATGCGGACTCCGGGCTCCTTTAAGGCACGACCGCGAATAAGGGAAGATGATAATTATTATTATTTTTAAACGCTCTTTCAAAAAGACTAGCCAGTTTACAGATAGTATGTTTCATATCACGTGAGCGCCCTCTAACGGATAATTGGTACATCATACGGAACTTTTTTAATCTGAAAAATCAGTGCTACATTGTTTGGAAAACGAACAATCTTGACTATAACAATGGGTGGCTCTCGCGGCGATATTTCACCGTCACCTTTTAAAGGGTGCATGAGTAAATAGTGGGGCTCGATTCATATGCTGTGGCGTCTTATTGAAATGTCACAAGTAGCATCGCTAATAAAAGTGATAAATAATAGAAATTATAGTTTCTTTTACATCGTTGCAGAATTCAAAGCCCCGAGGTCAAAGGCACATTGTATACCGCGTGACTGCATAAGTGAAGCAGTAAACATTCAGTTACAGCTTTTCTTTTTTTTAGTTTTGTTGGCTGTCTCTCATGGTTTTTTGTAATTGAGCAAAATATTTCTTAAGCTTCTCACAGTCTGGCATGGCCTGGCCGCGGCGGTCAATATTAACCTTGTCATTAGCTGTCAAATTTACTATGGTCCGTTACCACAGGCCGCGCCAGTGTGTTGCAGGCCTTGGTTCAAAATACTATTGACACGGGTAGTATTGGTATATCGGTATATAATTATAATTGCTAACAAAGTCTTTTTAAGTAAAATACTAATATATTATTTATCTTGTTATCTGATTATTCATGGGAAAAATTTAAAATTGCCAATATTGTTACAATCTGGGAAATACCTTTAGCTTTACAGAAGTGGGGATCAGTGATAAGAAATTGATCATAATTTACTCCAATTGTCTTGCTGCAGATACAATAAATGTGAATGGATACATAACGATACGATAATATTTAATGTACATAAAGCACCATTTTTCCACTTGAGACCAGACAATGCTGGAATTTTCGATCTATTGGCTATGAAAAGCCGTTGAACAGCCACTATAATAATCTCCAAGTCTGCTAAGCTGTTCGTATTTGTGAAAGCGTGGTCCACACCTATAAACATTCAAAGTAACTTCATTTTTAGTAACCTGTCAAATGCAAAAGAATCTTTCTCCAATTACATCCGATTTTTTAAATCTAAGGGACCCCGAAAGTCCCAAAAATGACGAGGAATCCCGGATCCGTTCAGAACTGGTACCGAAAATCCCGGTTCATGAAAATAGTACCGGTTCTGCAATTCCTAGTTGGTACGAGGATTTAGCATAATGGGAGCAAGAATGAAGGACTCTCAATGCTAATGTATAGCGTCTCGTCGTCTGCTCAGGCGACATTAATCATACAATTAGTATATAAAAGACACTATTTGCCGTTCACGTTACAATAGTAAGTAATATAATATAGCTCCGCCTTACACGGAGTCATGCGCCTTAATGCGACTTTTTCCGGTATCGGTTTCGAGTTGTGGTCGGTTTGCGGTTTCAACCCATTACATAGTGTCACAGCCGTAATGTTGGCATTTAACCACCCGTATTCTGTGTAGGAAGTCTAATTTCTGCCCGCCAAAATAAAATGCCAGATTAAAACAAGTGAGGGTGGCCATCTTGATAGTGATTCCGCTCCAGCACGTGTATCATGCGGCGGCCGCGATATACTCTCGATTTTTCTCGCACTATACCTCTTGTTCTAATTGTTCTAATAAGAGAGAGACGGATAATGCGAGAAAAACCGAGAGTATGTCACGGCCGTCTCATGACAGACGTGCAAAAAGACAACAGTATATCTACAGTCCCTGCAGATCATGCACCTAATTCAGTTATTGTTTTATGCGTGTAAACAGTACCTAGCCGAATATTTAAACGTAAGCTATTTTTCACGCCACTGCTCGGAAATGTGGCAGAAGATGGTCAGAATTCAGGCTTCAAAGCTGGGGTTAGTTGGACATCGCACGAAGACGCCAACTATGAGTTCAAACGGTTCAAACTGTCCAACAATGTTATTGTTGGACAGTGACGTGCCGGGCCGCCCCGCGCGGTGCCCCCTGTCACTCGAACGGCCGCGCTAAAGTGTTTCATATCTTTAATTAGGTACTTAATTTTGACTTAAAATTATAATTATTTGCAATTTCCTCGCAGAAGAAATGAAAAGCACTATGTGTCTCCTCCGACCTGCGGCTTGGACCTCGAACCCGCTCATCCATCTTTTGCCTACTTTCTAGCAGTTACAACAATGTACTATAGTTACCTGGCTTCTATTTATAAAACTAATTAGTTCTCTAAAAAAAAAACAAAGTCTTGATGCCCCCGAATCGGATTGAATGAAAAAGCTACTTATGTCGTAGTGTTGCTACGCTTACGCCTGTAACTTATACCATCATCCCAAGTAAATAAATACCAGATACTCTCTAGAAAAAAAGTAAACATTCAGCACAAGCAGGGGTGCTCAGCAAATATTATAATTGTTACCAATTATACGCCACTGGTGCCGTATTGTCGACTTTTGATTTTATAGGCGTATAATTTTTATTTGTTATAGTTTTGAGATATGTTGCCGACCCCTATGTAGTCGCGATTCGCGCCGGTCGTCAACAGTAGGTTCATAATTATTAGTGATGAGTCTATTATAAAAGGTTTGCTCATGATTTCATAGCAATTAGGAATATATGATTTCACACACCAACTGTTTTAGTGAAGTCAGTAAGGGAAGATGAGAAAAAAATGCCGGACAAGCACGAGTTGGACTCACCCACCGAGAGTTACAAAAGTGTAATTTCAAATGTATCCCTGTTTAAAATGATATTACTTGTCAAATTTCATAGTTCTAGGTCAACGGGACCCCATTCATTATGATTTCCTTGAGAGTGTTGAAATATACGTTTTTTGCGAGAAAGTTGATTTTTTTCACAGCTTGAAGGAATGTGATCACCTAATGTATTATACGCGCGTCAGGTACCTAGACCTAAATGTCACTTTTCGTATAGGAAAATGACAGTTGAGTTTCTCTAACGTGCGTTCGAACCGTTGACCGTGACCACCCCTCTGTATCTTGGGAACGCGTGGAGGTTTCGAGTTTGTCTGTCTGTCTGTCAAGACTCTGTGTTATTGACAGACAGACAAACAGACGGACAACAAAGTGATCCTATGAGAGTGGCGGTTGTTTTTCTTTTGAGGTACGGAACCCCAAAAAACATGAATAAAAAACTATTTGACAGCAATTCAATATTCATTGAGATATTTCTTTAGATTTTGAACTGAAACCTGGAGTTATTCAGAGCAATGACGCGTAGTTACAGTGCCCAAGAGGCAACCGGATGGCATTTGAGCTCCCGAAGTGTGGTGGAACCGCCCTGTGCAACCCGAACTGAGCCAACTTGCCCTGAGACGGTAAAAAAATTGAAAAAACAAAATTTTGTCGCAAGACAGCTTATTCAATCAGCGGTTTAATATGACATGCTGGCAAGCCCTCCATGGCATGCTTGGCTCAGTTCGGGTTGCACAGGGAGTTTCCACGACGCTTCGTAAGCTGAAATACCGCGAGCCATCCGGTTGCCGCTCAGACACATTGCTTTAATTTTTTAATATTGACGTAAGAGAAAACTTAAGAGTCGCATAGCGAGTGATAAAAAACAAAACGAACATCGTACCGACGGTATGATTGAGTTTTAATCCTAAAATTATCGGTAGCAGGAAACACGTTCGTCGTCGAAACTATATCGGGTTGAAACAGCCCGTTTACATGGATTAACCCCCGACGCAATAAGAGGGGTGTTATAAGTTTAACGTGTCTGTCTGTGTATCTGTCTGTGGTAGCGTTTCTATGGCAAGTCCTGGGATTAATTGTCGAAGCGGAGTACGCTCCTTTAAGGCACATTCAGGAAAAACAATAGTACATGCTAATGTTTTTTTTTTCAATAACGGGCACTCACATCTAGCTGTTATCACCCTTATCAGTCGCCGCGTGTGAATGGGCTGGCTGTCACCATCACTTATAATTTGAGCGGCAAAAAAGGGTTACTCCCGATGTCCGTACCGATAGCCCGGGACAAAATGTCTGTTTGTTGAAAAAAGTCAAGGTGTCGTCGAGCGGGGCCAGGGAGTCGGCGGTTTGTGTTAGGAAGAGTAAATAAAGAAAACCGGGTTGCACTCCGGGAGTGCCGGCAGAAGTATAAGTTCAGACACACCTTAAAAGCCCAATTTGTTGTTGTTTGCAATTGTGGCTGAGTAAATGAATTAACAATCTAATAACACGCGGCAATTGACACACACACACTAGTTGTTACAATCGAAAACTAGTGGGTCTATGAGCTGTAGAATTAGAACTCGCTAGATTATCTATTTTTCAAAAAACTTTTCATTTCAATTCGAAAAAGTGAATCGACAAAATAACCTTTATTATTATTGGATTGTCCGATCACGCATTGTATGTACGTTAGGTAGATCTTAATGTAAAATTTTACATGGAAAAATGTTAATTAAACTCTGCTGTCCAAACGAGCGTTCGAAACTTTACGTGATTACCAGACTGGTCACAACATTTCACGAGATTCGGTTGAGAAAACCCCGTATCATGGTCGGCCTTATCACGACAATAGAGCGTCCGTCACTGGCTAACACCGATTGATACAACGAGACGACGCTCTTATCCGGCCGGGCCGACCATGATACGGGGTAGAGGAGATGAGCCAGACAGGGTGTTCTAGACACCGGACATACGATCGATTTTCGGCCCCACCTGTAGCAGTGATCTTGCTTGTTCAACTAGAGAACGCTCGCATATCTCATAGCCCCACCTATCGAAACCCGAAAACAAAAATAAAATAACAATAATGTACCCTATCCCTACGACATAGAGGCTCTGTCAGCAACTGTCAATGGCCAGCTCGCGTTAATGTATAGTGACCGAATTTGATTTATTATGTTAGCATCGATATATCGGAGCATTCGATTAAAAAAATGTCTATGGTAATGAAAGCGTCTAGTTTTAGAGGTGTTGGGATCTGTACAAACGCCATCACAGTTAGCTGACCATCCTGCATTTATATAGAACCTTATTACTATGCATATAAAGTGCACGGAAGGTCAGTTAGCTGTGTTGTCGATAGTACCTACCTCCTCGGACCCAGAGCACGCTATCAAATCAGCTTCTTTTTATGAAACGTCAAGAACGCTCCGTTAGTATGGAATTTTAGGTATCACACAAACAACGACCTTAATGATAGTTTTTTTATGAAAGAAACAGTAAAATAGCAATATTGATATTTATCGAGTAATTTCGTAATGTGTATATGTTGCTAATGAATGAAATATTTATGTCCACAGTTGCCAAATTATACCCTAAGGGACTTTTTGACATTCTGTAACAAATCAAAATTAATTTGACCGCGGGGATTTAGGTTAAGCAGTTACTATAATTTAGCTTAGCATTTGTGAAAAAATTGTACACTTTTAGGACGACAATTAAGGTATTTTAAGTCATTGGATGCGGGTGGCGCGGGATCGGTCACTTTGGCACTCTTTGGGGGAGGCCTATGTCCAGCAGTGGACGTCTTTCGGCTGATATGATGATGATGATGAAGTCATTAAACATTGTGCTAAATTGCTGTTACACCTTTTTTTAACCCTCGACGCAAAGAGAGGGGTGTTAAAAGTTTAACGTGTCTGTGTACCTGTATCTGTCTGTGGTATCGTAGCTCCCAAACGGATGGACCAAATTGAATGCAGTTTTTTTATGTAATAGATAATTTTATCGTGAGTGTCTTCAGCCAATGTTTCATCAAAATCTGTATAGCCGTTTTTGAGATATTGGACTTTGAAATGAAAATGTCGGGCGTTTTTCAACTTTTTTAAGTTGTAGTTGTATGCCTGACTTACATAATCGTAGCTAGGAGAAAATAATAGAATTTACATTAATCGTGAAATAACAACTAGAACAATAAATACCCAGGCATCTCGTAGGGTTTAGTTCTAGAAAAATAATCTAGTTTTGCCACAAAAAACGACCTGTGCAGCCTAGTTAGTAGTGACCCTGCCCACGAACCGGAGGTCCCGGGTTCGAATCCCGGTAAGGGCATTTATTTGTGTGATGAACATGAATATTTGTCCCTGAGTCATGGATGTAACCTATGTACTTAAGTATTTATTTATCTATATAAGTATGTATATCGTCGTCTAGTGCCCATAGTAAAAGCTTTGCTTAGTTTGGGACTTAGATCGATTTTTGTAAGATTGTCCGCAAACATTTATTTAAGTATGATATTTTAAAACTCACACACAATGACGTTTGTTTCATTGGATCCGATAAACGAACTTAGTACCTACTTCTTAAGTGGGCGCAACGGCCGAGGCGGTAAATGCCGAAAATCTGAAACGTAATAAAAATAGAAGCCTCGACCGAGAGTAACTTTGTAGCTTCTAGCGTCGAGACCCTCTGTCCATAGCATTCAGCATTGCAATTCAGCGAGGTAATGCCGCCAGCAAGCCCGGTACAATGCCTCGAAACGCTTATACTAGATTTTACTTCGGTTTAATTTAATTTAGTGTTATATCAATGTGTATTTAAACTAAGATAACCTTATAAACCTAAATATGTCCTACATAACAAATTAAGATAACTAGTTCGGAGATCTTTTTTCACGACTGTGCATACAATATTTTTCCGTCTTTATTGTGGAGTCAGTAACGAAATCGTGTATAAAAAGCAGCTAACAGACTAAAGTGTAAAGTGTAATTTTACAAGGATTGGTATCAACTGAGCTATCGGAAACAATTGCTCAAGCAACGAACTTTCAATCAGTGTTAGGGATGCGTTATCCCTTTGGTATCAGCTACAGGCAACCAAATATGATCCAAAACACTACGTTAGCCTGATATCCGATTACCAAAAAACCCACCGCGCGCGCCGCTAAATAAACTCCGTAAGAGTCCATTAATGAAGATCGGCGCGTGGCAGGCGCGTGCGCCGGTCGGGGAAAATGGATTTAATTATGTAGGTTTTATTTGGGGGTTTTCTATGTAGCCACTCGAGCGAGACGAATCTGGGATTGGGCGTAGATCGTGTTTTTAGCGTAATTTGGTCTATCAGAACACTTTGTGTACCTAGTTGGATTTGATTAAAAATGCGTGGACGGGTGAAGTGATCAAAATATGTAAACACAAATTTTTGGTAGGTATGAGGTTGCTCAAATATTTCTGAAGCTTTAGGAATTTAATTATATTTATGAACTTGACTTTAGGTATCACAATGGTATATATACTGCCCAATAAGCTGGGAATGGATGCTTGCCTAGCTCGTTGCGTAGCCTCTTTCGATTACAGGATTCTTTGTTTGTAGAAATCAGCTCGCTTGAACTCCATCTAGGTACTTACTTTGGAGACCAAAATTAAACAGCCGTGTCCTTAAAGAAAGTGCTGAGACATTCTTGGTCGAAATCATTATTTTTGTCGCACTGACGAAGGTAGGAACGCGCGTGATCGCCATATAGACAACAGCTTCGACTAGAAATCTTACGTAAAAGTTGAGGTTTCGTTCTCGACTGTTTTCTCGCAGGAAGGAAGAAACAGGAAGGATTTCTAGTGTAATAAAGAAAGGAGTGTATACACTTACACACGCATGTGATGAACGGGTATGTGACACAGTCTACGGTGACCGCTTACATGCGAGCCGTACGCTAGTGTCCCACCGACGTGGTATATCGTCATAATCATCATCATATCAGCCGAAAGACGTCCACTGCTGGACATAGGCCTCCCCCACAGAGTGCCACAATGACCGGTCCTGCGCCACCAGCATCCAGCGGACTCCCGCGACCTTTAGATCATCAGTACATGTGTGCTACGTATACGTGATACGTGTGTGCTATAAAACCCCTGTGGCTACACAGCATGAACTTAACAACATCGTTAAAAAAACTCCCATTTCAAGACTCCTATTGTCCTTGAGCCTATTTGCACGGCACTTAGCGATAGCACAAACGGACACAAAGACTGGTACGCGTGCTCATTAGCAACCGTGGCTGACACGTGCCGGGGCAGCGCTGGGCGCGTGCCTAGTCTTATTGAAAAAACTGGGTCCGAAAATGGCGGAAAACTAAAATAGTTGGTGATCTAAATTGCAGTTTAACGGGGTTGGTTTAAGGTGTTTTTCGGAGTGGAGAGTGGTGGAGTTTAAGGGTTGTCACATAGGCTGGGTTATTTGTTTTTATTATAATTTAACATGTTTATTCGAGAGTGTGTAATGTCGGTATTAGTGACGTGTTTAATGCGTCGTTTGCTCTGAGGAGCGATTGATTACGTAAAATTGCGTATTTTTGCTAAATGACCCTTTGATTTTCTCACGAATTGCGTATAAGGGCGGCTTTCAGTCATTCTAGTTAATTGAAAATGATGTATTCTTTACCCATGGATGATAATAATATGTTACAGACTTATGGAAGGAAAAGTACCTATTATGACGAGAATTATTAACCTGTGACTAAGAGTGTAATTAATGCTGTTAATTAGTCACGGGGGCCATGAAGGCGTTTTTCAGTGCGACCTGTAGAGGAGAACAGCTAACAGCCGGACATACGAAAGAATTTTGACCCACCCTGAACCAGAGAACTTTCGCATTTCTCCCTCGTTCAACAATGATTATGGCCGAAATAGCCCTTTCAAAGCGTACTAACTATCCTGGCTACCCCCTAATTAAATCAAGTTAATCTCAGCCACCTGCAAATTCGTTAAACATGAACCCCTGATCAGCAGTGTGAGGATAATCCCATTTTGATGCGATGCTTGACTGGTTTGACGGTGAGGCAGGTGGCGATGTTATATGATTTTGTAATTAGGTAACCCCATGTCGAAGTTTATAAAGTTGTGTTGCTATATTGACAGTAAACCATCAGGAGGATGCCTAGCGTTATTACCGGTAATGCCCCTAAAGAAGCCCGGCGTCCGCTTTGACACCTTATCCCAAGATTTGACATAGGCACTAGTTTTACGAAAGCGACAGTTGGAATCAGACCGGTTTCCTCACGATGTTTTCCTTCACCGAAAAGCTAACGGTAAATATCCGTTCCGAAAAACTCATAAGAGCCGGGATTCAAACCCACGACCGCCGCTTGACAGCCGCATGCCTGAACCACTAGGCTACCGAAGCTCCCCATTGACAGTAAACCATCAAGTGCAAATTACAAAATATAATTGAATAAGTCTTTATTTTTTAAAGTATAATATTTACTTACAAGATGAATGACCAACATTAACGAAATTAAATTAAAACTAAGTATGTTAAATCATTTCCTCCCTGAATTGCAATGCTGATGCATTACGGGAGAAAGCCGCCAGCTCTTCGGTCACCAGTTACGTCAACCAGACGTTTCGCGATTACCGCAAATATACCTACTCGTAATTGAATAGATAAAAAAGCGGCCAAGTGCGTGTCGGACAACGTACAACCAGGGTTCCGTCCCTATTAAAAAGGTCATGTCAGATCCACCATACCCCTTAGTCATACCTCTGGGGGTAGGGTGGACTGAACCATGACTGAACCATACCACCGTTAGTAGTGCTGGGATTTGATGGAAAAATAGAAAAAGAAATAGGTACAAAATTTTTAATTTCATTAAACTGAAAAAAACGAAGGCCGTTCTGGCCATTTTTTACCATAGGCACTACTGCTTGGCACTGCCAGTAGTGTCATGGGTAAAAAAGAATTTCCTGTGACACTACAGTGGCCTTAGTAGTTTTCCCTTGGCACGCGGGGTATTATGTTATCTTCATACCTGTATCGTAACTGCCATACGTCCACGTTCATAACCAACCTATACTATAAGGCAGGCCGGTGTAGATACGACGACGAGTGAAGCGAGGAGGAGTGTTAGGTGTACTGCGACTCTGCGACCCTACAGCGCGCGAGCCGAGCGAGCGAATCGAGCGTGCCGCGGCTGCGGCCGGCGAAGCTCCAGACCTAACTTTATTCGAAAAAAATATCCGTAGTCGATTCTGGCGCTTCGCCGGCCGCTGCCGCGGCACGCTCGCTACGCTCGCTCGGATCGTGCGCTGTAGGGTCGTAGTACACCTAACACCCGCCAATCGCATCGGCCGGTTCTTTTGCGTTTAGTCAGGCGCGGGACACTCCGCGATTTACGTTCATCGCTACAAGTACATGCCGGTGCCCCAACGTTGGGGACGTCAGAGAGCCATAAATCTTAATGTTTTGACTGAGAAAAAATCGCCTTTCGTAAAGATCAAAGGAGTGTCCTTTCTGTACATGTACTATTATCTATTTTGTGTTTTAGTCTGGTTTCAACCGTGAGACTTGTTGGTTGTCAGTTATGTCGAAATGTTCAGTCAATAACTGCATAAATACCAACAAAAAAACTTGAAAAAAGATGGGATGTATTTCTTTAAATAATATATTTTCATAACATAACGAAATTTGTGTAAACTCATTGTAATTTAATAGTTTTGAACATATTTAAATAATTATTTTTGTTAGTTCAAATGACAAAGTCGCGGAACATAAATCTAAGGAGTCGGTATACTTAGATACTTTTTTTATGATGTCGTTACCTACATAATTATGGTTTTCATTTTAAGATTTCCAAAAAATCCTCAGCGACGTGCAAAATGGGCTGCAGTCATAGCACGCGACAGTCGAGATGTTTTTTTTTAAACCAAACGACTCGCGTGTCGTTTGTTCGGCTCATTTTAATGATTCGGATATATTATAGGTTATACGACAAAAAATGGAAGAACTGGTTTACTAAAACTGCCACACCTCTCATGAACGTACCTAAGCCCATTTCTTTCCATTACATATTTTAATTTCAATTACTTCCAATATACTTAGCTTTATCTTCTGCCTTCTGGCAAAAGGTAATTAATAGCATTAATGAACTATAATAAAATTCTATAATACAATCCCAACACATCATTTGGAAATGCGCAAATTGTTGCCAATTTTCATCATCATTCATTTTTGACCTTATATCTCGTAATACTCGTTTTATAGATGTCGGATGATCATGAGAGTGACGTTCAAAACCCATAGGATCGTTTTAGTAAAATCGACAGCTGATCTCTACTTGACTGTACGCTTACATTACATCGCAAAAAAAAAAGTAATAAAAGTAAAGGCAGGTCGAAAATACAATTATTTAACAAACTGAATCTATTTCAAGGAAACTAAAATGACTTCTTTTTATGGACTCTGTCAGCTGTACTATATGTACTTACGGAAATCTCATCAATTGTTTTGTGTATAATATTTGTACAAATATTTGAAACTGTTTATTCCCCACTTGCAAAATAAAGAAACCAGATTTATTTGTGCTTTCTGTTGAATTAAATAAAATTTATAACGCGAATCCATTCATTCGCTAAACGCTAACTAAAGTTTTGACGTGAGCAGTCAATTCACATTGTATGTCTCAATAAACTAAAAAGTATTTAATATTTTGATGTTGCTTTGCTAATATGGTGCTTAAGGTCTAAAACACTGAGTTCTTTTTTCATGAAATACCTTGATGCAGGGTATAAATTAACGCTATTAGCAACTACTGAAATGTACTAGAGCTGTCATTCTGGGGCTCTGGGGTACATTTCTTGGCATATTTGCTTGACATTGTGCATCTAGTTCTATATACTAAATCAATGGTTACTACAGATAACGGTAGTCTAACTTTTTCAACTACACTGCGTGATACTGATAACGGTAACAGGACATTTGAGATAAATATTATAAAGCATAACATAGTCCACAGCACTACGGTGGTATGGTTCAGTCCCACCCTACCCCCAGGGGTATTGCTAGGGGTATGGTGGGTCTGACATGAAAAAGGTCATATCGTTACTGAAAACGTATGGCACTTACGTCCTTTTCTTTAAGGAAGGCAGTTTTTTATAAATATCTCGAAAACCTTTGAACCGATCTTGTTCAAAACAAATATCGCTGAAAGAATTTTATAAGCCCTATTAGCATGATTTTTTTCATAATTTTAAAGTGCACGGTTCAAAAATTAGAGGGGGGGGGACACAATTTTAGTGACTTTCGGGGCGATTATCTCCGACTCTATTCACTTAATCCAAAAAATTGCTTAGAAACCTTATATTTATTTTGAAAGGCCTGTCGATTGATGTACCACACGTGGGCTTGCAATGAAAAAATAATTTTTGACTTTCAGTTTTATGTACGGAGTGCACCCCTAAAAAAATCTTTTTTAGTAATTTCATTGCAAAACTATGTAGCGGTTAACAAAATACACCCTATCCTCAAGTTTTTATTCAAATACACCTTATGGTTTTCGAGTAAAATGCCTGTGACATACTGACGGACAGACAGACAGACAGACATGACGAATCTATAAGGGTTCCGATTTTTGCCATTTGGCTACGGAACCCTAAAAAACACAGCACAGATTCAGGTTGTAGTTTCGTAATTCTTTGAGATATCTGAATGGGGTTTTCGTCGCTAGGCATTTTTTTTCTTTAGGTGAAACAATAATTTTCGAGTCTTCACCCGTTAAGCCTTTATTTGGATGTGGGGGCACGGGCATGGCGTAAGCCCCATGCATATAAAACTATACTATCCGTAAAACAAAGTGGCGAGTCAGGTAATAAACGTCAGTACTGTTGTTGCACGGCCGGCTCCGTAAGGCAGAGCAGGTGCGAAAGATCCAATAATTAATGACCTGACTCGCCACTTAGTTTTGCGGATACTATAGTGACTCTATGACCTATAGAAATTGCGTGCTTGTTTTTTTTCTATACCGCCGCAAACAGAAGGGTGTCAAGGCCGTGGCATCGCAGCTCCTAAAAGTCCTAAACAAATATACCTATTTTAATGCGGTATCTTTCGTCCGAAAGCTGACGTGAATAAGATGGTTCTTAACTACATTTCATCAAAATCAGTTGAGCCGGTTATAAGATATGCTATGTATTTAAAGGAAATGCGACATAGAGGCACACCATCATCCGGACATACGAATTATTTTTGCCTAAGTTAGAAACGGAGATTCGTACGTTTAGCTCACTTGTTCCATAAAGAGGTAAACTCGTTACGTTTGCGCGAAATTTTAATAAAACAAAACACCAACGCGTATTCCTTTTAAGACCAAAGGTCACACGAATAATATAGAAACCGCACAAACTTTCCCAATGCCCTCAAGCATTCTCACCCACGATCAACGGGAACTGTACAACAATGAGTTTTTTTTTAATAATGGCATAGAAATCTTTCACCGGTATTGTTTACAATGAAAAGCGTACAAGGATTTTTTGGCGTGTATTTTGACCTAACAATACGGCTTGGAGAACCACTGGGGGCCGACACGTGGCATTCAAACACATTCAAAATCAAACCTTGTGAGTAAATAATAAGATTGAAATTTCTTTGTTAATGTTCTATCACGTTTCACTCGCCTTTTGTTTTTAGCGGCGTTCTAAATTGAGCTTCATTAGAATGACTTAGAGTTGAATTCTTATTGTGGTTGGATAATAAGGGTTGCCACTGGTCTAATTTGGTTGTTATTATTAGTTATATGATTACGGTATCCGTGGTAAATCAAAACTCGCTTTATTACATCTTTTTTTATTAGCGCGGCATTTTTTAAATATAGGTAAGTACTTAGTTGAAATTATCTCCTTTTTTAACCGACGAAAAATTTCGCTGTGTTGACATCTGACGCGTTAAGACTTGAAAATAGGAAGAAACGCAGTTTTAAAAGCCTAGCATAATACTTGGGAAAATACACACATGACAAGACTCGAACAAAAATTAGGCCTTTAAAGCCCAATATCTCGCAAACGAATCAATGAGTTGAAACATGGTTTTAAGAAACCTACTATATTATGAACCAGCTTATATCCAACACTGTGGGTTTATCGAGAAAAAGTTTTCATCCCCAGTTTATGTGTAGGGGAGCTACGCAAAAAAAATTTTTTGTACAATTTATGCTACTGTTTTGTCGGCGTGATTGATTTATAAATACGAGTATATACCCATGCCAAATAACAGTTTTCTAGTTGTAAGAGTTACTGAGCAATGCTGAAGACGGGAGGTTGGACAGACGGACGGACATGGCGAAACTATAAGGGTTCCTTGTTATCTATGGAACCCTAAAAAGAAGTAGATACGTTACCTATACTAAATTCCGTGTTTAAAAATGGCCACCAAATTGGCAGCTGGCTAACTGACAGTTTGAGGCATACGTTTCTATTGACAACTTGACTTGAAATTGACTTGGTGCAATTGACTCAGTTTTAGTGTGCCACTTTCTCTATCTACCTCTTTTTTAAATTACATCATTGTCCCAAACATTTAAAACTCCCACGTACTCATTCGAATTTCGAACAAACAAAACTTCCATTCATGAATGACATCCATCAATGTGAGCGGTCAAATATGAGAACATCTTCCGAAAACAGTTCAAGTCTTTTACTGCTGCAATCCAAATTTATACTTTATCTGCAAACACGTACAGTCCACTTTTATAAAGCTATCAAAATCTAAAAAATCACTCGAAAAATAACTCAAATAAAACCGTCCACACGATGTCACTATGCTATAATACAAATACATTTTACACTTCGGTGTCGCAAAAATGGACTTTATTCCAATCGACTAGCGACTTTAGAGAGTCACTATTGTATTTGGTACTGTCGTCGGCATAGCACGATCAATTATTTTTGATCCGTTGACTACACATGACAAAAGAGATCGGTGTCTGCCGCACCAAATATTATGATACTGATATTATCGCCACGCATTAAAAAGCTGAGGATAGGTCGTTAACTTGTTCATCATATATTTCCAACTTCTACAATATTCAATTATCAGTAATCATTTATAGTGTAAAGAATTGAGGTACAAACAGGTGGTCGAAGGTAAAAAATACAATCATAGTATCACTAAATTTCAGTCACGAGCCAAATTAACGAGATGATTTTTACATGAAAATTTAAAATGATTTCAATTAACAATTGTACATATGATCTTATTAATGTCCTAAAATTAAGTACATTTCAAAAATAATGAATTAAATCATTCGGTAACCAGCAATTTATTTTATGCAGAATAAAATTTGTTGCCAGGCAATCAATTTTTGGTGGACAACGACCAGTGCGAGCATGGTGCGAGCTCAATGAGATTGGCAACTGTCAAATGTTTGACTAGATGGCGCCATCATAGGTTTTACCTAATCTCTAGCCTTTTTCTATGGGATTTGGCTTAAAAACGGCTTGATTCTAAACAAGGAAATTCCGAAAAAAAAACAAGAATTTGACAGTTTTGGTAGGACTGACAGGTAAAACCTATGCTGGCGCCATCTGCAAATACCTTCGCCCGGCCAACCCCATTCTCGCTACGCGTCTTCTCGTCTCGCCCCTCCGGTGGAAAACCAGTGAATATGTATGTAGGTACTCGTCCAAACAAAAAGGGAAAATGGTTTTCCACTTCTATATATTTTCCAATATCTAATTTTAGTTAGTGACACAATGAAGGACTAGGTTTATAAGATTTCCTTTTTTTTCAAAATTTGCAATAAATTCATACTTATAGGCACCTCAAAAACTTTTTTTAAAAGCGATATCTATAAACCAATCCAAGTGATATGTTTTTGAAATTACATAAAAAAGTAGGTACCTATTCTACCCTCTTAATGATCGACTAAAACAATTGCAACCCTTTGATATCACAGACAAACGACACATCATAGACGAACATATCCGTTAAAATTCGAATGTTATCTGGAACGTGGGTATTCGCAGTTCGACTTCGTATTTTCTTATCGTCGTTTTTGAAGTGAAAACTTCTTTAGCGGCGCTGTGCACTTTTTGGGATGGGGAAAAATTGTTAGACTCGCCACAGATTTCGTAAGGTGAGATTCTAGAGAAGTCACGTGAGCGTAAGATGCGTTGGGTGAGATTGGGGGGAGAGGCAGGGGCGGGGGGGGACAGGACGGAAGATTCGTGAGATTCTCGATGTCTCGATAGTCGTTGCTCGAGACGCATAAGTGCATCTCCAGCAATCTGCATGGTGCTTAGGACGTTTATCTCACGGCCATTTTATTAATCCACGCCTTGCATATTATAACATATTATACATATTAGATTCGGACATTTCTTCTTGTAGAACAACGCATTATGATATTTTTTGTTTCTGTGTTATTCAGTTTTATTTAATTTAAGTAGGTTAAGTTCGTTTGACTTTCACTGTTGAGTTTCGGCGTTACTTCTTTTTCAGAAATGCTGGTGGAATTTTGACTAGTAAAAGTGGCAGTGCGGCCTACTTGCAGAAAAAAAACATTTATTTCATTTATCTGCCTCAATTTCGCGAGATGGGTTATTGGCAATTTGACACTATCTTCAATAGCTATAAGAAATGATCACAAACCTATTAATGTCTATATTATCCAAAAAAACGTCAACACTCGACCCGCCGCCCCTCGGAATGCAAGTGACAGGTCGTACGCGATTCATTGAGCATTATTTTTTTTTCTGACAGCCGATGGACCATAGATAAACAGGCAGGCGCCGAAAAAAAAGCTGATCGATCAGAAGTTTATGGTTGATTTCCGATAAAGATGAAGCCGTTTAGGTTTTTTCAGAAAGGAAATGGAGTTTTTTGGCATAAACGGAGATACTCGAGTCCCGTTGTAAATTGGATTGTCTTTGGGTTGTTATCTGTGGATCGGTTTGATTGGGATCGTTTAGACTGCCCAATATATCAGAGAACTCAGACCAGGAAAAAGAGAGCTCTCTCGATCTCACAATATCCGTCTCTTTCTTATTAGGGGTATAGTGCGAGAAAAATCGATAGTAACTATGTCGCGGCCGTCCCATGATAGACGTGCAGGGGTGTTACGGGCGCGTTGCCGACCCTTCATGAATTTATACACTCCTTTTATAAAGAACCCCATACCGTAGTAACACCTCAGCATGTGAGCTAAATCGACAACTGCACGGCTATCACGCGAAAGCGCGCGAGCTGGCTCGATTTTTCTCGCACTACCCGTCTCTCTCTTATTAGAACACTTATTACAAGAGGTGTAGTGCGAAAAAAAACGAGAATATGTCTCGGGCGTCTCATGGAAGATGTGCTAGAGCGGAATCACTCTTGGGAATCACTTTCAAGATGGCCACCCTCACTTGTTCTAATTTGGCATTTTATTTTGGCGGGCAGAACACGGGTCGCTAAATGCTAACATTACGGCTGTGACACTATGTAATGGGTTGAAACCGCAAACCGACCACAACTCGAAACCGATACCGGAAAAAGTCGTATTAAGGCGCATGACTTCGTGTAAGGCGGAGTTAGGTATATTATATTACTTAATATTGTAACGTGAACGGCAAATAGGGTCTATTATATAATAATTGTATCCATTCTGACATTATAAATGCGAAAGTATGTCTGTATGTCTCTTACCTCTTCACGCTTTAACCGCTGAACCGATTTAAATTTGTTTTTGGTTTGTAATAAAACCGTTTAATAGTAAACTAAATATATTATATTACTTAGCTTCCGCCCGCGACTTCGTCTGCGTGGACCCGGGATAAAAACTGTAATATATTTGAATCCAGGCTTTCAAATGTCTTCGTGCAAAATTTCATTCAAATCGGTTCAGCCGATTAAGTGAGACTGAGTAACAAACATCGAAACATTATACATCCAAACATCCTAAAACTCCAAACTTTCGCATTTATAAAATTAGTAGCATTATGTTTTGGTGGGAACATTTGTTATCTAGGTGGTATGTAACTACTATTAAGTACATTTATCTGTTTCTCTAAATGAAAATAAATAAATAAAAATGGGTAAAGAGATAGTTTTTATCCCGGAGAAAGACATACGACAGTTTTTATTCCGGAAATAATCCCCTGCGGGGGGAAATCCGGGGTGGAAGTGTGTATGGAACTACGATATAAACAAGTTCCACGCGGACGGAGTCGCGGGGAGAAGCTAGTAGGTATTATAAAGATAGGAAAAATCTGTGGGATATTGCAGTTTTGTAAGTTTGTATGTAATCACCACAACTACTAATACTCGTACTAAGTATTTCAAAAAATATTTCACCCAGGTACCTACCTATAAAATGGTCTCCTGATGGGCAATATGGGCATTGGCGTGTTTTATAAATGCGAAAGTGTGCCTGTCTGTCTGTCTGTTACCTGTTAACGTCAATTATTTGGACGTATCGACTACAATTTAAAATAGAAATCACTGATTTTTTGTCAAATGTATCATATTAATTTATATCAGTTAAATTATTAATCTGATTGTAATATTGAAAGCCCTATTAGCAGTATAGATTCCTGCTAAGGTATAAACACACACCCTAAACTTTTACCAAAACTCGGTTAAAAGTAACCATTACTTACCCTTAAAATTGTAAACACTTAAAAACATAATCTAATCCCTTCGCAATAAGATACATTTCAGATTGTTCAGGCGCTGAAAAGAATCGCTTTTGCACATTTGGCGGCGGAGCATCTACGCCAAAACAATAGAGGATCGTGATGCTAAACACACGTCATTCGAATGTGAACTGTAAGTGTTGGGATTAAGGTGTAAAGTTTCTACGTTCATTGGTTTTAGTCATTAACTTGAATGAATAAATCATTCAGCTGTTGTAATGTAGCGTTAAGTCTTAATAACCAGGGCGTCAAAGTTTGTGCTGAAAAAGTGTCCTCGTGTTACAAATTTGGACGATTATTTAGATATGATATTTAAATCTGTGTTACAACTTATACATGTATTGTTGTCGTTTGTTGTTGTCGCTTCCTCAAATGTAAAAACTTTCAAAAGGAAAAGCTTATCGACCGAGCGAGCGAAGCGTCTGCTTCAGCTTGGACGAAAAATCGATTTTCCTCATTGTCCGGATGTTTGGATTTCCCCACCCCATTTTCACATTTTTCAACCGATTCTCATTAAATTTTGTGAGAAGGCTCGGTAAGTATACAGATTTTTTTGTCGAGTGTGTTTTTCGAAATTTTGTGAGAAGAAATGGCGGATGTATTACAAGAAAGGGGTCAGC
Organism: Epinotia demarniana; assembly: GCA_945867215.1. Taxonomy (NCBI): domain Eukaryota; kingdom Metazoa; phylum Arthropoda; class Insecta; order Lepidoptera; family Tortricidae; genus Epinotia; species Epinotia demarniana. Next base: position 58,565,608 of record OX244259.1, read on the forward strand.
GGTGACTACTGACTTGGTACACATTTTATGTTCCGTCCACTGTATCTTGAACTCCGATTTATAATAATGATGATTTTCTATGTTCGAAGTTCAAATAAATAATCTCTAAAACAACAAATAAATTTTTGGGTCCCTTTTTTAAATTTCAAATATCTCAAAACCGGTTGGAGTATTTAAAATATTCAGGGAACAGAGATAATACGTAATTTGGTTAATTATCTGCTTACCAAAATGAATTTCATAGCAAAACGGGGCAAACTTAGTCAATTTTCTAGCGTTTTCCGCCAACCCCAGCAGCAATGTTTCGGGATGTTGCAGCGGTAATTTACGGTACGTCTCGTGGCATTGATTTTGATAATTTTGATGTGGCTGGTTTACTTACATCCGGCGACACACCTATGTCTACTAAGATGCAGGGTACGAATGGACATGAACAGCTATGTTCCGACAATTTATTATCACTCATTGATATCTTAGGCAAGGTATTCAATGTAGAAAAATGTGATTTAGCGGATAAAATTACCAAATCCTATGGAGGAATCGTAAGGCCATCAAAGCCTCAAGGCTCTCAAGGCTTTGATGGCCTTACGAGAGGCCTTTACCGACGAAGATGGAGGTTTACTTTTACCACTCAAGGGATGACGGTGGGCGTCTGGAAACGGGACGGGGAGTATTTTCTCTTCTATTCCCATTCTGTGGATGCAAATCACCGGCTGATGGATTACCAGTCAGGGGCCGCATATTTACGAAACCGGTTTTTCAGCATGCTAGTGGATCGGGGACAGCTATTTTACAGGGAAATTACCTCATTTTGTCGAGTTCTTACCGGCAATCAGACCAAGCACATTTTAGGGACATTCTGGATCACTTGAGCGTTGGAAACTCAACTAAACGTGATTGGGAAGCCTTTATGTCACGAGAAAAGAGTAGAGTATGTAACATGGAACAACGGCTTTATTCCGATGCAATGAGGCTGTACCCGGAAAATAGGAATAATCACATGTTCTAGAACTCAGTTTCCGCTTATATTAGCATGGTCAGTCACCATTCATAAGTCGCAGAGCTTGACGTTACCAAGGGTAGTGGTTGACCTTGGGTCTAGAGAAATTGCTGTGGGTTCAAAGACTGACAGACTTAATTCTGGAACGTTTTAATTTTGATCGTTTAACCAGAATCAAGGTCATGAAACTTCTTTTTCTACGAATTGAAGAGGAAAAGAGACTAAGCAGATTGGCGGTACAAAACAATCGGGACCATTGACCAAAGCCTGTCCGTTCCAGCTTGACCCAAAATCTATCTTTCGTTTGTCTGGATGTCCGAATGTCCCGCAGTTCTCGCCTACAGGCTGCAGTTCTCCACCGATTTTCGTGAAATTTTGTAAGCAGGTTCAATAATTTATAGGTACAATTATTTCTTTTTGTCAGATTAATTTTCGTTATTTATTCAAATGGCCACGATTTTCACACATTATTATAACAAAATCAGACTTAATCGCGTTCAAAAAGGTGTTTATTCAATTACCTCGGCATTTCGACGTTTTTTCGATAATGGTCACGATTTTAAATTCAACCCCGATGGGTTAGAAAGGTATAAAATTACTAAATTCAACCGTTTTGAAACAAACCCGCGAGGTCTACAGCTTACAGCGCCACCAGTTTTATTACATTGCCATACCTTAACAAAAACAAAGTTACGATTACAGACCGATCAACGTTAAATATGGCGCTGACAGCTCTGCCGTCCTCAAACTAAAAGGCGGTTAAATGTAAGAAGGTCATTTTGAGTTATGGCCGAAAAACAAAAAACACGCGAAACCATGTCTCTAAAGAATCTTGTGCGGTATCCATGTACTTTCTTTTTAATACTAATATTCGAGGCTTGCTCTATTTTTTTCATACTAATCTGATATGTTTTTACTTGTTTTACTAGCTGAAATCTTCAATTTTCCTTTTTAGCTATGCATCCGTAAAATTTTATGTAATAAAGTACATAGCTTAAAGGCGGATAAAGTATGTTTAGCGGCCTTATAACTGAGTAATTTAGGTTATCCGTGATAGATTGTACAAATACAAAAAAGTTAAATATAAAACATAACTATAAGGCAGTTACATGATATAGCCGCTTATTAGTTATGTATGTTAGTCAATCCCGTGCAAACAAACATGACTAGAAAACGGCCATACTACTTTAATGGCCTTCTAGTTTAAAATAGATGAATGTGTTGGAATATAAAGTACATTTTGAATTATCAATGCTAGACAAAAAGGCAGTTAATTGCAGAACAAATAAAAGTAACTGCTTTTTTGTTATGGATTGCAATCGATATGTTACCAATACTTACCAATGACTTGGGGAGTAACTAAAAACACTGAGAAATTAAATTTAATAAAAAACCACTTAGGTATGATAAAATCAGCTTAATCAACTTTAAATATACAAAATAAAAACAAAAAAAGAACTCAGGACCAAAACCGAATTTTTCTGCGGTTAAAACATTAAAAAAAAACGAATCACATTTTTACAGAATTATATAATGAATGAACTACCTAAGTATTTTTTTTTATCGTTGCAAATAAATGTTGCGTAGTGAAGGCCATGCATAGCTCCAAAACCTACTTCACTGTTGTCATGAGGGACTTCAACGTTGAACTGGGCAAGAGTGGATGGTGAGGAGTTAATAGTGTAGTGTGTGTAGTGAGTTGGAAGTCGGAACCACCGGGGCCAACTACTGGCTGGTTTCTTGGAGAAGAAGGGACTCTATATGATGAATTCCTTCTTCAAGAAACGCGAGCACAGAAAGTGGCCCTGGATGAGTCTCAACGGTGCAACTAAAAACGAGATTGACTTCATCAAGTCAGCATATATTCAATGATGGCTCTGTGACCAATACGGTCAAAACCGGGAGCGATCATCGTCTGGTAAGAGGCACATTGAATATATGCGTCAAGCAAGAGCGCTCTCGATTGATGAAGTCTACGCTCCGTCCAGCATCATTCCAAATCCAAAACCCCGAGAGCTTCCAGCTGGAACTCCAAAACCGTTTTGATTGCCTAGGCGGCGATGTGGACGAATTGAACGACGGGTTTGTGGAAGCTGTCCGTGTCACTATGTCTAAGTTTTTCAAGGCCCAAGGCACCAACAGAACTAAAAGGTTCTCTAGCTCCAGTTAGAAGCTCATAAAGGAAAGGAGTGAAATGATTCTACAGTCTTCACCCGATGCGACCTTATACCGGCAGCTCAACGAACAGATCTCCAAGTCCCTTACCCGCGATATGCGCCAATTCAATACAAATTTACAAATCGTATTAAAGAGGTCATCCAGCGTAATAAGGGCTCTAAAGTATTCTCGAGAGATCTGTCTATAGGGCAGAGCCAGCTCGCGAAATTAAAAACTGAAGATGGTAGAATCGTTTCCTCTAAACCTGAGATTCTGGGTGAGATAGAGCGATTTTACGGACAGCTATAAACGTCAACGCGCAGACCCGAAGTTAGTCAGGCAGAAGGCGCTAGAGCTAGACTAACCCGACACTATAACGACGACATCCCGGACATCAGCCTGTACGAGATTGTAATGGCTCTTAAACAGCTCAAGAACAACAAAGCACCCGGTGAAGACGGAATAACAGCCGAACTTCTGAAGGCGGGTGGAAAACCGGTCCTTACGGCCCTTCAGAAGTTGTTCAATTCCGTCTTACTGGAAGGGAGAACTCCAAAGGCATGGAACAGAGGGGTGGTGGTGCTGTTCTTCAAAAAGGGTGACAACACTCTGCTGAAGAACTACAGACCCATCTCACTTCTGAGCCTATAAGCTGTTTTCGAGGGTCATTACAAATCGTCTCGTACGTAGGCTAGATGACTTCCAGCCTCCCGAACAAGCCGGTTTCCGAAGAGGCTTTAGCACCGTAGACCACATCCACACGCTTCGTCAGGTTATACAGAAGACCGAGGAGTATAACCTCGCTCTCTGCTTAGCGTTCGTGGACTTCGAGAAAGCCTTCGATTCGATTGAAACCTGGGCTGTACTACAGTCTCTCCAGCGGTGCCAAGTTGACTATCGATATATCGAAGTGCTGAAGTGTTTGTACGAGATCGCCACTATGTCAGTCTGACTCCAGGACCAGAACTCGAAACCTATTCCGCTGCAGCGGGGAGTAAGGCAAGGAGATGTTATTTCTCCAAAACTGTTCACCGCTGCACTGGAGGACGTTTTCAAGACTCTGGACTGGAGAAGGCTAGGCATCAACATCAACGGCGAGCACATCACTCACCTTCGGTTTGCTGACGATATAAGAGTCTTGGCTGAGACCATGGAGGACTTAAGTACGATGCTCGATGACCTCAGTAAAGCTTCCGAGCAAGTTGGTCTAAGAAAGAACATGGATAAGACGAAGATCATGTCAAATGCCCATGTAGTACCAACTCCCATTACAGTCGGACACTTTACGCTCGAAGTTGTAGACGATTATGTATACCTAAGATAGACAATCCAGTTAGGTAGGTCCAACTTCGAGAAAGAGGTCAATCGTCGAATCGGACTCGGCTGGGCAGCGTTCGGGAAGCTACGGCACTAATATTCCGCAGTCTCAAGACGAGAGTCTTTGAGCAGTGTGTTGCCAGTGATGACATATGGCACTGAAACGTGGTCGCTTAGTATGGGCCTCATAAGAATGCTCAAAGTCACCCAAAGGGCAATGGAGAGGGCCATGTTGGGAGTTTCTCTGGGTGATCGCATCAGAAATGAGGCTATCCGCAGCAGAACCAAGGTAACCAATATAGCCCTCCGGATCACTTTTGGTAAACTTACCCTTATGATAACATAAAACCTATGCTATCAATGAATTTATTTTGAAGGAAGTAAAATAAGGCACACTTTGGCGTGTATCTAAAATCTGGTTTATTTTATAAACTACACGTATAGCGGGCAACAAGCTACTATAATGAAAGTTTACTTAATAGATACTACACCTAGCCGCCTAATGAGAAAATCTAACTTTACTGACCTAGTAGACGTTTTTCTTAGTGGCAGCGACATGGTGGAATTGGCAGGAATCGTCGCCCGTACCGCGTGCAAAACGACCACACTCTAGGGAAACGTTCCGGCGACTGACAGTGCCGAGGGGCTCCCCTGCGCGGGAGTCGACTTGCCGCCTTTTAGTTAGACAATATCATGTAGCCGCGATTAAATTAAAGAAGGATATATTATTATTACTATTATTGCTAGCTTATAAAGCCATGACGGCATTGAAGGTATGTATTTTGGTATTATTAAATAATACTTACAAATAATAAGCCGGCTTTTGGATTTTAACCGCTTATTTCTCTAGTAAACATAGAAAGACCGCCTTTTTATCTATAACCCCTATGCAGGTGAATATTATGTTTATAAGCTTTAAGGTGACAAAACTCCAATAGTCGCTTTTAAGTTGTTGAAAGTAAAATAGCCGCTTTTAAGTCTAGTACAATCATACGTTTTACGTTTAAAAATTGGCAGCTATAGACGCTTAATCGCCTTCAAGTTAAGTAAGTGTTAAATAGCCGCCTAGTTGATAGTAATAGCCCAAAAATTCTGCATTTAACCGCTAGCGTCAAGTCTGTATCTCGGCCGTTTTTGAAGATATTGAAACCAAACCTAGATAGATCGATCGCTAACAAGCAGCTGAGTCACGCTGTATAGATAACTCAAAAAGGTCGTATGATCCTTTAGCCGCCTTTTAGTTTGAGGACGGCAGACTGCTGTCAGTCCATAGAAACTTGTCAAACTTTCGATTTTAGATTTAGATTTTAACGAACACCGCTTACGATTACAGACGGTTTGGTGTGACCCATCCTTAGACTACTGATTCAATAAAAAAAGGACACCACACAAAATAAAAGGTCGGTGAATTGTCCTGGAAAAAAACTATTTTGTGTATTTCAGTGTATATTCTTATAAAGTGAAGGGCCAACAATTTTCTATGTTTATAGTTCTTGAGAAAATAAATAATTTGTTAAACAATATTTAGAACTGAGCTCTATACCTACTAAATAATAAATTACCACCAAATCTAAAAACATTATCGGACATAGAATTTAAGAATAAATTGTATAAAATGCTTTGTGATGCATGTTTCTATAGTGTTAACGACTTTTTTGCACATAAATTTTAATTTTTCTATAACATAATAAATGTACTTATCTATGTAATAATCTGAACGTCAATTATCAAATGTTATAATCAATTTTATTATCAATTGTTTCATCGACCTTTATTATTATTTATGACGTAGTATGTAAGACTTTATTTTCACATGCCAGTATTGGTAGGACATATCGAGGGAAGCAAACTGTGCCCTAATCCACCTTTAACTGTACCATGTGTTCTTGTGAATAAACTTTCATTATTAAAAAGTATGGGGAAAAAAATTATATAGGTAGTCAGAACCGAATGAAAAAAAAACGATGAATCAATCAACCTTTTTAAAGATACTTACCAAAAAAAGTTTATGCTTCCCAAGTAATGCCTCTTTGAAAAATATGTTGGACCTGACTTCAGGAAAATACAATTTTACGTCACTACAGCTCACGGTTGCGCCAAAGTTCATATAAAATTGCAACTGCGATTGTTGGATTTCCGAAAAAAAATCTCACATAATTTTATCTCACAATGATCGCTATTCGTAATTATTTGTGCTAATAAGTATCGTAACTCTGAATTGCCTATATTCATAATTTTATTCAATTTAAGTGTCTCTGTTACTACTATATATGTTTTTATACCTTCACTTTATATCATGACAATTTTTAGCAATATAGTTTAATATCATATTAATTTCTATACATACTAGTAGTTATTGCTAAATTTTAAGTATTAATAAAGACTTACTCTGAGATCAACTAATGCCAAGTTAGTGGTGTATAAGTTCAAGTAGGCAGTAGGGAACAGGGACTTACTGGCAAAACGACTTGGATCGTGGATAAGTCAGAAGGCGGAAGCGGGAGCTTAGCTCCCGCGTTCGTCATCGAGGTTATTTTTTTAACAATAGAGCGGAAAACAAAATATCAAAATAAACAAAACAATCAACAACAGTAATAACAAAAAGGACTAACAAAATTATTATATATGTCTATTATAAACGAAACTGTTATGAACAACCATATTATGAGTTCAAGTCTGTTCTTAGTCATTATGAAGAAACATTTTATGAAAACTGTTCGTTATGAGTTCCGATGAAAGTTACAGAAATTTAGGAACATAAAAGGTATTAGGATGAAAAAAATATGAAGAGTGATGATTATGATTACAAAGCGGTATTACTAGAAATAAGGGTTCCGTTTTTTCCTTTTGAGGTACGGAACCCTAAAAATCGACACATCAAGTTTATATGACCCAATATGTACCCACAACTCACAGACGCAAATTTTTCTCATTTTTTAAATCATAATCGCACCAAATAAAACTGACTTGAACAATCTTAATAAAAAATCATCCAACATAATACATTCATACCATACACGATTAAGTAATAAAGGGAATTGAACCCGGGACGCTCCAGTGGCTAACCACCCACGGCACCACAAAAACATTACCTCACTTTTACTTCCTTGAGCAAAAAAGTCGTATATCTATACTACTAATACAAAGATACGACTATTTAGAATAACGCTACAGGTAACCAAAAGATGTATTGTTTCATTGTAATGTATGAACTTGCGTCGTTCTGGACTAGAGCGCGAAGCTAGTTTTTGCGCCCCGTTCCGCCCCATTTACGCCAGGAAGTAGGGGGCGCGACCTATTCTTGGCCTAGTTATTTTTTGTCTCGCATTTTATCGAGCATTGCGGACGGGACAAAGGTGATAGATTATGTCGGTAGCGTAATGTGTACACATATTTATGTTGCGGCAGCTGCGGGTCCTGTGGTGGTTAAGTTTGTAACGAGAAAAAGACAAAATGTCTATTTCTTAGATACCATCGATAGATAATAAGTTTCTGTCGAAATAGTAGATTGTACAACAAGTGCACAAAATGAGCCAATTTACCTACGACGTACATTGCTTTTCACGTCCATTGCGAGAAAAATAACAATTATTCGCAAAATTTCATTAAATAATTAGCTCGTCCCCGCCACTCTTTTTAAAGTCTTTGTGTAAAATTTTCGACACGTGAAGTTTAATTCAGAGCAATGACAGCCTTAGCCTTTTTGAAACAGCGGTTGCCTGAAACCGCTGTTTCTAATCTGAAAAATGCAAGCTAACACGAAATGAATAGTGGCGAGGTAGGTTCAATTAAGGCTCGGTTGCACCACGTATGAAAAGTTTGACAAGTTTCTATGGAATGACAACTGCCGGCACCATTTTCAACTTTGATCGGTCTGTAATCGTTAGTTACAGCCTGCCCTAAGTGCAAAAATATGGCTCTATAATATAACTTCCTCAAATATATGTCCAGTAAAATTAATGCCATTTAAGGAATCAAAAATAAAACATATTTGCTTGTCACTTTCCAGATGAATTAATCCGCCAATGGCTTGTACTTCTTCCAGTTGCACCATTTGCACCGGTGAAAATATCTGTCATTGTCCTGCCAAAATTTGCCGAGGTGTATATTCCGTTAAAAAAAAACGCAAGTTTTTACAAATAAAGTAATATAAGCAGTTCACTGACCGTTCAAACTTACAATTGTCACCAATTACGGTCCTGTAACGGACAATCACTGCTATAGTTTTTACTTCACATGGTCTCACATATAATTCAAAAACAACCTTAAGCTTTAGTCAATAAAGACGATTTCCCAACCGGCCAGTGATCGCCAACATTCGAAATTCAAAAATTAAAAGAAAAACATTCTCAACTCGATTCCCAGAATCGCCGTTTATATCAAAACAAAAGGCAAAAGCCGACCCGTTAGTTCTGCCGTCCTTGTTCCTCTCGTTTGGAACATAAATGTTCTACTCTTTCGGCCTTCAATGGGGCTACCGGATTGGTACCAGTTTTTGCCGACTGTCAGAGAATTTAAGTCAAGTCACATATTGAATTCGATAATAATTAGCTACGTATAAATAAATATATGATATATTGTATATTGGGTCGATGATAAAAACGGATATATGAATACTTATGATAACACAACTACTTTTGAAGTTTTATAGTAATATGTACTGCATTTCGTTTAACTGGGTGGTGGCCTGGAATGGGGGGGTGACATGGTAATCTGTGCTGACTAGGCACACACTAAGTTAGGGATAATATACCTATTCTTAAGTATGTTTATAAGACTACCTAGCTAGATTATCTACGAGCGAGACAAGTGAGTGAATGTATAAGTAATAATAATAATAAAGCCATTTATTTACCCAAAAAAGTAAAAGTTAAAAGTTCAAATGTTCAGAAAAGTTACACGTAAAAGTAGAATTCAGTACGATTCGAAGATAAGTAATAAGAATAATATAAACTATTAAGTACTGTTTTTTTTGGGTTCGTCCACTTTTGGACGGTAGGCCTCCATTTCACACCATATGTCTCTATCGGCTGCCAGTCTGGTCCAAGCTCTGCCTGCTTGTTCGACGATGTCGTCTCGCCAGCGTCGGCGTGGGTGCCCTGGTCCTCGCCAGCCGTCATGCGGCTCCCAGTGAAGCATTTTTTCGGTCCACCTGTCGTCTTTTGTTCTCGCTATGTGTCCGGCCCAACGCCACTTGAGGCGGCACACCATATCCGCCGCGTCCACTAAGTTCGTAATGTTACGAATATCTGTGTTTCTGACTCTATGTTTTATTTTTATTCCCAGTAGGCTACTTTCTACGGCTCGTTGGAATTCATAAGAAGAATGTATAAGTAGCTACTAGTATATAAGGCGCTTGCGTTTATGAATAAATAACAGAGCTTCAAGCTGTTACGGTAGCATATTTCAGGCATGCGGCAATGAGTTTTTCGGACTCTTTTATGGAATAATTACCGTTAGCTTTTCGGTGACCGGAAACATCGTGAGGAATCTGTTCAAATCCCAATTAGGTCTAGTTTTTCCCTCTGGGTTGGAAGGTCAGATATGGCTGTCGCTTTCGCAACACTAGTGCGTATGCGAAATCTTGTGATTAGGCGTCAAAGCGGACCCCGCTCCGCTCCTTTAACCGGGAATGTGTCTCGTGTGTCTCAGAATAGACAGCCCCGCTATTCTGTAACTTGTTTTAAGCTCAGCTCAACGCTCACTTACAAATATATATTGACACCGCGCTTTGTAAGTAATCAAGCGTAGGTAGAGGTCTAGTTGCGTTAGGTGCGACGAGTGGAGTGAGGCGCGTGAGCGGGTAAAGAATAACAGCCCAGGGGAACGATGTCGGACTTTCGAGCCCTCGAAATCAAAAGCGAGCGGTAGAAAATTTAATCTTGGTTTTCAAAAAGGTTTTAGATAGTGACTACGAGTGGTCAATACCATTCGTTTTTCAATTTTCTATCGCTCGTATTTCAAAAATAGCATTTCGTCGTTTTTGACCGTTTTCGAGTGAAAGAGTCGATCGTTCGAAAGTCTAAAATCGGTCTCCAGGACTTTAGAGTCTCACACTGAGTGTGGACTCCCACAAGCCCCTCTGGGGTGTAGTCTACACTCCCGCCCTCTGCCCCTATAAATCCTACAAATATTATAAGTGCGAAAGTTTGGATGTTCAGATGTTTGGATGTTTGTTACTCAATCACGCTTAAGCGGCTCAACCGATTTGAATAAAATTTTGCACGTAGATAGTCTGGTAGATAGTTAGCCTGGATTCGAATATAGGATAGTTTATATTCCGGGTCCACGCAGACGAAGTCGCGGGCGGAAGCTAGTATCAAATAATTGCCAGCCAAATGGACCATCGACCAATAACCACTGTCTGGCAAAGTTTCTACATTGTGAAACTGACTTTAATTTCACGAACGTTTGGAAGTAAACCTATTTCAACATAAATAAGTACGTGTACACTTATTGTTAAAGAGTGCGTGCATCATACTTACCTAATCAATAAAAAATCTGACGGCGTTCGCCGGCCGGAAAACACGCGTCAAGTCAGGTTTTTCTGTGAAAATTAAAGCACGTATGTAATTTTATTTTATTTTATTTATTAGGAGAACAGAGTTAAATGTACAGAATACATAAGATTAAAGAACCACATAACAAACATGCACTAGGTCCTCAACAGTCCTCACTCAGATGTACTGTTTAGTTAGCGTTCTCGTAGTCCCGTGGATGGGTGGTCGATAAAATTTGAGTAGTATTGTTTAGTTTACTTATTCTAGTTAGATATAAGAATGTTACATACCTTAAATGTTTCTATGACTGTACTACTGTCATTATCTCATTACTTGTCCAACAAAATATTACCAAGATAACAGCTTGAATATACAATCCATACCTTTATATGAGTAAAATGATGACTTGCTTTTACATTAATTACTTACTTACTATTCTAACCACTAACTTTTCTCCTATGTTGCACAAAAGGATATACTTTATATAAATTGCTTCATTTAGTAATTTAATACTTGAGCCTTATTCAGTTATCTAAAATTGTTTGAAGAATTTGCTTTTTGTATTGACTTTTGGACGTATTAAAAATATCGACCGAGACGAGGGACTTATATTCATATTCATATTAATTTATTCGTAATTGTCAATATTACATGTCAGAATGCTGATGAGAGCTTATTGAACGCTTCGCACATGCGAAGCAGCGGAGCTCGCACCCCGGCGTCGGTGTCGCACTTGGGCACGGCACGGCGAACAAGGCAACGGAGCGTGACCCGTGGCTCGGCACTCGAAACCCTATGAGTTGCAGCAGCTCGCTGCTATTATACTGACCTCTGCATATATTGTAAAGCACCATTGCATCAGATATTTTACTATATATATCAGATTGGAAAACTAAGACTCATCAGGCCCGTTCACAGCGGCAGTTATTGGTTTGGTTTATTGGGACATAGGCCTCCCGCAAAGTGCCACAATGTCAGGTCCTGCGCCACCCGCATCCAGCGGACTCCCGCGACCTTTACCAGGTCATCAGTCCACGTTGTGAGTAAAATACCTGGTAGCTGCGAACACTGTACACAAAATTATATGCAGGGTTGTGTGTAACAAATATATAAAGTGGATTTATTTAATTAGTACCCGCTAGTGTACAAGCTTATCAGCTAGAATGCTTACCCACTGTGGCCGCCAACACGAGCTGAAAAAGAATCACTTTGTCAATGTCTGTCTCTTTTTAATACAGGAATCTATTATACATTGTAACTTATCTATGATTAACTCAACAACGGTCAAGATATTCGCCGTGACTGATCTCATCTCAAATGTATTTTAATTTAGTATGTGGCCATATTGCGGTGTGCAACAGAGCCACATCTCAAATGTGTTTTCGTTTTGAGATGAAACCGTACTGCAGACACTAGGCGTATATCAGCCTCCTTTGAGACCTATTTCCAATATTTGTCATAGGCACTAGACGTGTAGATACGAAACGTATAATATATGGAACTTCATTGTATGTGTTGCTTTACTACGATCTTGAATAACTGAGATATCAGTCTAGCCCTTCCTTTACTTCACTTTACCTCAAGCGCTCTACTTTTACCTCCAAAGTGTTTAGAAAAGAAGCTGTTTACAAAAATAATGCTGTTTAATAGGCGACGGCTTTGGCAGATATCTGGGCAGATTAGTGATTACTGACCACGTTGAGTTTGAGCTCGTTACAATCGTCTCAGTGAGCTGATGATGATGACGGTATACAGAAAAGTAAAGTCGGCAATAAAAGCTGGCACCAATATTATATTTCGACAGGAACTTATTCCAAATAAAAATTGATATTTAACGTGGATTGAGCTGAGGGGAGAGGAGCATTTCTCGATATAAAATTTGACAATTAATTCTACTTGACGCGTGTAAATTGCGTAACGTGATCGCCTAGCAGGAATAGCAACACATTGAATTACCAATAAGAGTGTAGGTAATACCTATGTAAACACGTATTAATTTAATCGTTACATGGTCATTATAATAATGAATGTTAATAGCATTATAAATATTATAATTAGACAATAGTGTTTTCCGCATCTATGCAAATGTATGTGTAAATCTACTTTCAACTTAACGAATAATTTTGCAAAAATTTCATAATTATATTTAGAACCTGCCCGCGCAGCTGCGCCCGCGCAAAGCAAAGAACGCAGACAAATGGTGAAAGAATTATTGAAATCGGATAAGCGGTTCCTATATAAGAATAGTCAAATCATATAAACTTACAAAGATATCTCACAGACCGTTACTCTTTTTAATATTAGTATAGACAAACCAGAAGTATTTGGGATTATTGGAACTCTCTTAACGATTAGTTATTGCTGTATTAAAGAAAAGCTGTCAGCGAAAATAATTTCGATTTTTAGGGTTCCGTACCTCAAAAGGAAAAAACGGAACCCTTATAGGATCACTTTGTTGTCCGTCTGTCTGTCTGTCAAGACCATTTTTCTCAGGAACTCGTGGAGGTATCAAGCTGAAATTTATATCGAATACTCAGGTCTATTGTCCCTTGGAGCTGTGAAAAAATCAAACTTAAAAGCCAACGCAATCAAAAGATACAGTCGTTTATGCTGCAAAAATTAGAGTTTTTCGACACTCGCAAAACCTACGGGGTACTTCCCGTGAACTCAGAAACTTGAAATTTGCACAGACGAAGGAAAAATTAAGAAAAGTGGACATTTTTAGTAAAATCATACAAAAAAATGATTTTTAAAATTTTAAATATATTCCTTTTTCATCGTAAACGTGTGGAGATTTTAAATTGAAATTCATGTCAAATAGGTCATGTCTATAGGACCTTTCAGATGTAGCATACCCAAACTTTTATGTCAACGCAATCAAAAGAAATGGCAAATTAAGTCGCATATTTTGAAATTGGGTACTCGCAAGAAACTCAAAACCTAAAGGGTACTTCCCGTTAACACAGAAATTTGAAACTTGGCACGAAGAAACTTTATATAGCACAGACAATGGAAAAATTACGAAAAGTAGACCTTTTAGGTAAAATCATACAAAAAATATTTTTTTTTATTTTAAACTTACTACCTTTTTCCTCGTAAACGCGTAGAGGTATTAAATTGAAATTCATGTCAAATACTCAGAGCTATAGGACCTTTCAGATGTAGCAAAACCAAACTTTTATGTCAACGCAATCAAAAGAAATAGCAAATTAAGTCGCATATTTTGAAACTGAGTACTCGCAAGAAACTCAAAACCTAAAGGGTACTTCCCGTTAACACAGAAACTTAAAACTTGGCACGAAGAAACTTCATATAGCACAGACAATGGAAAAATTACGAAAAGTAGACATTTATAGTAAAATCATACAAAATATATTTTTTCAAATTTTAAACTTACTACCTTTTTCCTCGTAAACGCGTAGAGGTATTTAATTGAAATTCATATCAAATACTCAGGTCTATAATACGTTTCAGCTGTAGCAAAACGAAACTTTTATGTCCACGCAATCATAAGAAATAGCAGTATAAGTCGCATAATTTAAAACTGGGATGTAGTAAAGACACTTTTAAATTTGATGGTTTTTATGAGGTGTGCAGAGTAGAAAGTCCAGCTATATCTAATGCAAATCCAGGTTGGGGATCTATCGCTTATGTACGTCGCAATCTAAAGGATGCCATTCCAGATGCATCATGTACAAGATATTTTTTAAATAACCCAGGTACTGCAAACGGCCATTGTGAATGCTTGCATTTTGAAATGTTTGTGTCAGGCAGAGTGATAACTGTATCTATATATATAATATAGGTCACCACAATGTCAAATTAATGTTGCAATTGAATGCATAAATACAACAATATACGGCAGCAACCCTAAAGGGGCTATACCCCGTGTTCCTGTTTGATTGTTGTGGCAGACTTCAATATCGATTTTAGAATGAATCCCCAAAATGGAATTTCCACATGTTTTTCATCCATAAACCTGTTTCCGTTAATAAGCACTAGCACTACACGAAGTAGTACAACTATAGATAACGTTTTTTCGAACTTCAATTTTCAATGTGGTACTATTCATACCTTTTTCAGTCAACATTTTACAGGTCTGGTTCAAATTTTTCAAATTCAACAGTTAATTTAGTATTTTAAAAGATAGTGACTAAAAACTTTGCAAATAAACCACTTTGATAAAAGAAGTTTTGCCAGGCTGCTAATCTAGTGTAGGTATTTCAGTTTTATTATAAAATAAATGATGTGGCTCTTAATTTTTTTTTCTTGAGGATTACTAAATTGATAAAGAGACCTTGTTTAAATTTATGCTCCCCCAGCTTCGCACATTGTAATGTTACGGATTCCATTTTCATTTATCATTTAGTAATAAACATACTACAACTTTTGCTTGTTATGGTTTGTACGGAACCCTCGGTGCGCGAGTCCGACTCGCACTTGGCCGGTTTTTTGATTATAAATTGTGTTTTCGTAAAATAGGCCACAGAATATCCACTGCCATAGTGATGGCGTTCGCTGCAAATGTCGCAACAATCTTTTAAATATAATGACGTAAGACAGAGTTGTCGACGCCCGACGGACCACATGAACATTCATTTATATTGTGTTTGTTTTTACGTTATGTGAAAAATACCTTACTATATTTCCATCTTAATTTCGAAGTGCAATAATTAAAGCGTTACATGTTTTACTGAACTGAAATTTACTAGTATTATTACATTACTGTAAAATTTAATTGATATTATTGATAGGTCTGTGAAATTTAAATACTTATTGCGGCGAACGATATTTGATGCTGATAACGACTGATTAAACTTAGGAGTATCGTTTGTTATAGTTAAAATGAGGAAAATGCACTTAACGTGGCATTTTGCAACTTCTATTGCTGCTAAATATCAACGGGAAAATAACAAAGAGACGTTATAATAAATGAAACACGTTCCCTGTGCATGGGACATATGTGTTACACTTCAAGGTATCAACGATACGTGAGTGCCTCATATGTGCCGCACGACCCGTATAAACTTAAGGCTTGATCAAAATGTGCACGTATGAGACCAATACTATTTGCTTACGTACTAATACCTAATAGATATGAAAAAAAAATTGCACGTAGGAGTAAATTTTGAATTCCCACTGCACCGGGAACGTGATAACAATGAAGCAATGGATACTTCTAATAAATATGTGGTCAAACTCACATATTAAATGTAAAGACAGGCGACCGTGGGTTTTCAGTAGTATTTTAGACATGTCTCACGAAAGTTTAAATTCGAGGAGCAATGTCGGTAATGGTTTTTTTTTTTTTTTTAAGGGGACAATCTTACACAAATCGAGCTAGTCCCATAGTAAGCTCAATAAGGCTTGTGTTATGGGTACTAGACGACGATATATATAATAGATACAAATACTTAAATACGTAGAAAACATCCATGACTCAGAAACAAATATTCATGCTCATCACACAAACATTTGCCCTTACCGGGATTCGAACCCAGGACCTTCAGCTTCGTAGGCAGCGTCACTACCCACTAGGCTAACCGGTCGTCAAACCGGTTTGTTTTAAGTACCTACTTTGCAGAATTATAACTGGAAAACATTACACCAAATGGTTCTAATTAACTCTGATATGTGAATACTTAAAATATACTTGCACAAAACAAACACCTATGTCAACACCCTAACTGAATAAATAAAGATCTAACACGTAATTTTTTAAACAAACTCCCCTTATTTGTACTTCGGCTTGCGACTTGACTCTGTAATCCGAGCCTTTATGATTTATTCAACCCCTTTTCACTAATTAAAAAGGGCACAAACACACGAGACAGCGCGTGCACTTGTGACCTTTACGAGAATTATTTAGGGTGAAAAGGTTTGTTTACACGAATAAAGAAAGTATTAGAGTAGCTTGTTTGTCGGTACTTACGTAATTCGGTGGCAAACTGCATTCCTCGCACGTTAGTATTAATATGTATAATTAATATGTACCTGTAATTATTGTTCGTTTCTGTATGGACGAGGACCCGTTTGCCCGTACTAACGAGGATAACCAGAAAGTTTTTAAAGCATCTTATTATCTCACCTCCATCTCTAACGTTGCTCGAAAACGACCAGTATTTAAGAAATGTCATCCATACAGAATAGACCCTCGTTCTTAATTCGAATACTTTTATTTATAAACCAGTAGCGAAACTTTAGAATAACGATCTGTCACACAGGCGTTCGGGGCAGAGCCTTCCAGTTATGTTGTATTAATTAAAACAATAAATTACCCAGTACCAACAGCTGGGTGGTCCCTTGGATTTTTCGAAAATTCCAATCTTTATCAATTCTTGGAACGCACGGTTTCCGAACAAGATTTGGCGGGAGATTGTCGCCATTTTGGGAAAACTTTTTTTTTTACTGAAGCCCTGTTCGTCATTGGCGAATGCCAATTTAAAATAAGTCGAAAAGGACGCGCACTATGTTGCAAATAGGTAACTTATTTCAAAATGTACCTTGAGCTACATTCGGTTCATCACTTGGCATTTGTTTCCAATTTCAATGTTTTGCGCGCTTATAAAAACAGTTTGATGCGCGTGGAACAAATGCGAAGCGATTAACAAAAAGAGACCTCTATTTTTGTTTACTTACTTTGATGTAAAGGAGTCCTACCGTCGAGAAAAAATGCATCGTCCTTTGTAAAACGAAGACCACGATCGGAAGGGATATTGAAATGATGAAGGCTATTTTGTAATTGGAATATTTTTATTAACAGGTCGTTATATTTTTTACAGTCGTGAATAAATTACTGTCCATGAAAATGTATACATTTCATTTATTACACCGGGTTATGTATGTTACAATTTTAATACCGGAGACTTATACTTATCGATTACTGAATATTTCGTGTTCTCTACTCTCTACCATAAATATCATAGCGTATTATTAAAACGAGGACGTAACTCTCAAATGGCGTAACAGACAAAACATAACAGGTATATATTAACATTTCCGTTATGTCCGAATAGCTAGCATGATCGATTTTACGTCGGACATAAAGGATTCGTCCTGATTCAGTTACATATACTTGCTAAGTAAGGGACGACTACTTTAAGTCTGACAAAAACGTGATCATTCCAGCCTATTGTTATCGTAATGGAAAGAAACTCTCTATATTAATGCAATTACAAAACGACCTTTCTAAATAAAAGCCTTACTTTTATGTTACATTTGCGTGACCGTATCACAAAAGTTACAGAATTAATTATATTTTATAAATGATAATTTTCACGACCCTACCCTACATTTTTCTACTTTCTAATGTTTTCTCGTTTACGCCATTTCAGTTTCACGTCCTCATATTGTAGACTAATTAAAAAAACTATACAAAAAAGGAACTAATAGTTCGTGTACTTACACGCCGGTCAAAACTTGGCTTAACCTAACCTACAAAAAGATCCATCGATTGAGATATTTCCTGAATATCAGATGTTACTTGAAACCCTGTTACGTATAAGTACAGTGATAAGACAGCGCGAGTTAACAAACAGAACCAATGATGTAATATAAAAAAGAGGTAGATATGACTATAGGAAATTCCGCGTTTAAAAATGGCACACACAAAATGGGTGACACGTTTCGACGGTTACATTGACGACGCAACACTGAGGCAAGTTGGTGCAATAGGCATGATGACAGTAATGGAAAATCACTAAAATATGGTATTCTCTTATTGAAATTTTAATCAAAGAATTCGAAAAATGCTCATTTTTTTCATTAAGCATGAGATTATTATTTATTTTTATAAAATTAAACCGAAAAATACGAACGCCCGCCATGATATGTTAAACTCCAATCAGAGCGCATGACGTCACGTTTGTATAAACAAATACCCATAACAGCCATTACCACAGGTTACAGAGAAAACTTACGTACTGAACGAATAGGAAGACAAGGATAGAACCATGTTATCTGTCAGATCTTCATACGTCATTGTCCCGCTTTCTCGCTCGCACGGCCGCGCAAGACTTGTAAACTTTTTAATTTATGTTCATTCAATGAGCAATTGAGCGATCTAGGTAGCAAACGTCAAAGGTCTGCGTCCTATTCATACAAACGTGACGTCACTCGGGACGCCATGATAATGACAAGCGTTTTAGCGCCAATTTGAAATTTAAAAACTAAAATTCATTTTTTTCCTACTTAACTGTTATATTCTCTTGAAAAATCTTATTCGTTGAACATAACAAATGTTTCTAAACATTATAGAACAGTTTTTCAAAATGTGTCATCATGCTTTTTGACTAAGTAGTAGTGCGCCACTTTCGGAGCGCTTATATCCTAACAACTTTTTTTATTTTAGAACATCAAAGAACAATAATCCAATGGAATAAAAATAAAGGCTGGTTTACACTGAACGAGTATTCAGGTGAGTACTGTCTTAGCGCTGTACTCAAAGCATCACGGACTCTAGCACTGTTCTATCGCTTACACAAATAAGCCGGGTGACCTCGAACGCTTGTCCAAATTGAGCTCTCAAAAGTACACCTTTTATTCCACACAAGGTTTTAATTTCAGTAACAAGCAGTTCTATTCAAGTTTAAATTGTACAACTGGCGTCTTTGTCTCGTCAGCGTAACGCGTGAGATAGGAGATACTTCTATTTCTAAGTAGAACAGAGAAATTACTGGCATGCAGCGAACGAAAAAACAGAAGTCTAAGTAGCGACACATGGCTCCTCAGAGTCCACAGAATTGGTGCCATTGGCCATTGCCATTATGCGGGGATAGGGGCGGGGTGTCAAAACGATGCCAGGCAGCCGTTTAGTTCGAACATGCTCATACCGGTTTTTGGGAACGTGTTTGCGTAGAAAAATGTAAGGAGTTCGGATTCTATGGTTCTTTTTCGTTCGCTGCTGGCATGCAGATATACATAGTTGTTCATCTATTATCTCGCACGCGGTCTTTCCCCAGCCCTATACCATATTCCATATTAGATTAGAAAAATCGTCCTTATTGGTCATGTTGCTCGTAGTGTTACATTTAATACGTGAGATGAACCGTGTAATTTTTAGCATTATTTCAAAATATCCCACGAAAGTTTAATCCAGCATTTTTGGAAAGCACTGATCGAAATAAGGAAAACCAGTACAATATTTACGAGTATCTTTGATATCCTTGATCAACGGAGAAACGTAGACGAATTTGTTAATTAAAAATCGTGTATTGTATGTAGGTAATTATTGTGTATATAACATTTCAGGAAGGCTGTGGTTACAATTTATAAGTGAGTTTACGTTTTATTAGACAGATCGATAAAATATTTACTTGGCATTTCGCAACAAAATTTATCAAAAATTAAAAAAAAACAGAAAAAGGACAAGTAAAATAATTGTGTTACAAATATATATGTATATATATTTAAAAAAGACATACTGGTAGTTGTAATAATGCCAAAAAGGACTATACTTAGCTTAGTTTTCTTTTGCTCGTGTGAGCATGCACTTATATTCTGCTAGTACCGCGGGTCACGATGCAGGTGAAATATTAAAAGATAAAGTAAAACTAAATTCCAATTCTTTTGTTTAATACTAAAACTTTGATCCCACCCCTAATATTAAGACACGGGTCACGCCGGCTGTTAAAAATTATTTAACGCTATGGAAATTCACATTGAACTACCTTTTAGCCTATCTTAAGATAAATATTATTTTTTAATAAATAAATAGTATATATTAAAAACATTTCGTTCAGTTCACTGACAGGTTATTTTGAGAATAATACATCGTTTCAAATATTGCTTCGAATGCATGACTTTGTCTTTCATCTTTACCATGAAATCAACATGTTTGTATTGAAAAAAGCTCGCAGTTTTTTCTCGTATTTGCCGAAAAAACTTGGGGAACCGTTGTAGACATATTGATTCCAGATTATCAGACTTCACAGCAATTTATCGATACAACTTGCCACTTGATAAACGATAACAGTAAACGTATATAAAGTAGTGGTGCCAATCCGATTTTAAATTCCATGAGTGACCGCCAGGGGCGATGCAGATCCTCCATACAAATATTTTACGTAGTCGCTAGCGAATACGCGAGTCACGTAAGAGTATGACACAGGGTATGGTATTGTAGCGATCTCTTTCAAAAATGTCATTGTATCACTGTTTCTATGCCTGCACGCAGCATTGCAACTAGAGTTAACTGCATATAAAATTCGATTTTATAATAAGATTCCAAAAATCACAATATGATTACTGATCGATACAATACAATATAGTTGTCACTTCTCATGTCCATAAAGTTGGCTTTATGTCGAGGCTGCATATTATATAACGGCTTTGACGGCTTTATATGCTAGTGCATAAAGAAAACTTTTAATAATGTCTTAATGCACCACAGACAACCAGGGGAAATCGGCTATCCATCACGTTCTTTTACACGGGGTATGAGAGAGATGCGATGGTGCGCTATAAATGGACCTACAAAGGCTGGACGGACATTGAAAGAAAAAAATACCGAAATGCCACTTAGCCGAATTTAGCAATGGCTATTCTAAGTGATTTTGGATTTTATTGTCCTCTTTTTTGAGCACATTTTGCTGTAATTCGATTGTGGCAGTCTGGCAGGCTTTCATGATTCGACTGCGTCAACTGCACATAGCAAACAATTATCGCTTAGGATTACATTTTCTTGCAATTTTTGCCGTAGGTATTTCGAATATACATGGACATAATTCCCCGGACCAGCATGACTATCGCAGGACGGCCCACGAGCTATGTCGCGGCGACGTATACTACCTGTCTCTTTCTAATTGTTCTAACTAGCAATAGATGGATAGTCTACCTCGTGCTGAGTCGCCAGTCTTTAAACTCAGCAGGTATTACGGTCGCCCCCGTAAAGAGCCGTCTCTATCTTATACCACGAGATAAAAAGCGCGCAATGTTGTGTTAGCCGTGCTGACTGATATAAATGTACTACGACTAAACAGTATCTAGAGACATGACGGCACGCGAGCTTTCTCGTGGCGAGATAGACTATCCGTCTCTTTCAAATTGGAAGGCTTAGAAAGATGCGGATACCATTTGTCGCCGCAGGCTTTATGCTTGTTTATAAAAGAAAAACCTTTAGTATGTTATTCGTCTAAATTTAATAAATAATTTTGTAGGATTCGTTTATACATATATCCGCGTTACGTATAGTGCTAAACATTATTGATATAATCTGTCAATAAGTAGACTCTGGGATATGCAAGTTGGAATCACTAGCTCACACACGATAGGTTTTACGTTTATTACGGCCAAATGTACCAAACGGTCACATAAAATATGTCTATAAAACTTTTCATGCTAGCTACGTAGATTCAATTACGTAGCTGGCCTCTTCATACGCATACATTTAGACCAGCAAGGTTATCAAAGGACAGTGTTGCCGCGTATAGTGAATCTAGTAAACAACCCGTTTGCCAGACTCTACAACTGTTTTCCTGCATGCTTTAGCCCATATAAATCACTGTTAGATTACAATTTTAACGACATTTTCCTCAATATACGGTATGACCACCTTCTTTATTTTTAAATAAGAATTCTAGTTAAAATCCGAACCGTTCGTAGTCCGTACGTAGTTTCCATATTTACACAAACAGAGTTAACAAAAATAAATAGAATAAAATAATAACTGAAACTACGCCACACAAGGTAGCTTATGTCGTGACGCATATGACACCGCTGACGCCGACAATATCGCACAAATTCGCTTGACATATGGGGCGACACGTGCAACTATGAGATCTCGAAAGGATCCTCTTAGACCAAGCCGCGCGATTTCTTCGTGTTGCTGGCAACTACGGTCGCGACACGTTTGCACTACTTGTCATGAAATTAATTACCTAATAAGGGGCCCATTTCAAGATATAGGTTGTTCAAATAAAAATGACAAAAATATTTAAAACCAACCATTAGGTACTGCCATATACTGTTTCATTGGTACCTTCAAGTGAAGTTGTAAATCAATTACGCATAAACAATAGGACAAATAATACCAACTCCACGTGCCACACTTCGGTAGTTTTATGACGTCTCTTTGTTATCTTTTCCTTTCATATTTAGCAACAATAGGACTTGTAAATCCAACGTTAACTGCATTTTCGTCATTTTAACTTGAACAAACTATACAACTAATAAGTTTACTAGTCTATGGCAACCCAAAGGTACAATACTTGATCGATAGTGACAGACCAAGTCAAAAGGTGCAGACTTTTAAAATTGTAGCGGGCCATAGTGCATGCTTTCTATCATAAATCATAATACTGTTCTTAAAATGATTCACAAATATGATGACATGTCAAGTACACGATGTAAACACCCAAGTGGATCGTAAGCATCAAACAAATACCTCAGATCGCTAGCAATTTAACTGTGACATTAGACGAAATCATCTCAAAAAAGTAGGTTCACATTTCCGTCGTACACGAATTCTACCGAATAATTTAAAAGTTTTGATAAAAAAAGTGATTTCACCGCAACGTGCGTCCCTCACAACATTGTCCGTTCACGAAAAAACCGTTACTAGTTCACAGTTCACAAATAATCCGTTCACTTCTGAAATCACTTTCGAGTTCAGTGCGCTCACAAAGCGCAAAACAGGGGCTATGGACAATCCATAGAATTGGGGCTTGGTGGGCCCCCCATCACGCTGTACGGGGGGCTGTGGGGGGGCAACGACTGAATCGAGCCCATCGGCCCGTGGTACATGTCCATTTCTAACGAGGCGTCCGGCGAGCACTTGTCCGCCATCTTGTTTTCTTGCTTCGTCACCATGCGCCGCCATTTCGCGCGCGCGTTTTGGAACCAGACCTGCGGGCAAAAAGGGCGGTGAGTGTGTGTGAACCTCGCCTTATACGGGGAGCTGGAAAGTCGCTGGGCAAATTCGCATTGCGTCATGAATAAGGCCCGGTTCAGATGCTCGGAATAAATGAATATCGCTTTATCAGCCGTGGTGTACGGTAAAGGAAACTACCACCCTTTTATTCCTTATTGTAAGGAGCAAAAAGGCACGTGTTTCAATTTCCATGTCAGTTAAGCGAAGCAGTAACATGTACATAATAGAGGCGTTTTACACCAAGTTACATACTAGCAAAAACGAAGAATGCAAGTTTGTGCCACTGTGTAAACCAGGCTTTTAAGGTGCGTTCCAAAACGAATGGAATGTCATAATTACTGGCAAAAACCAGGGATGCTCCATTTTTCTTCACGAGATCGTTATTGATGTTTTGTAGTGGTGCAGTTGTTGCATTTTACTAAGGCAAGAGTGCGAAGTCCTATTATTATGACATTAAAGTCTAATTTCGCCAAATCCACTCACTTTCGTCAAATGCTAGAAGTATAGGTAGGTACACAAGTATTTTTTGACTGACAAATTTAATATGGAGATATAAGAAATAAAACACTATAATTGGTATCATCTGCATTTATTGTCATCAATTACCTACAAATTACATTAATTAACTTAGAGCGGGTTGTATCGACAATGCGTTACCGACCGGTAACCATTAAATATGGCGTCAGCAACTGTCATCTCGTAGAAAACTGTCAAACAACTTACCATACACACAGATTAAACCATCATAATTTACGTTTACACAGAATACCGAGGTTTCGTAACAACCGAGCTTTAGTAGCATCTTAAGGCGCCGTAGGTTCAGCGAAGTGAAGCGAACAGAGTTTTTGAAACAATATAATGCGTCTGTTTATAATAATATGGTTTCAAAAAAATATGCATAGTAATCTTGAGGCTTTTCTGCAGGGAAATCAGTGAATCGAAACATGATTAAACAATTTTCGCTTGATAGAAAAAAATTACGAACATAGGTCTAAAAGGGTCTAAAATACACTTAAAATATATTTAACAAATTATGCACAAAAGCTAAACATATTAAAATGGTATTGAAAAATCGGCAATATAATGTTTGAGAGAAATCAGTGAATACTTTTTTATTTATTTAAACGGCAAAAAAAATAAAATTAAAAAACATGATATCCGCGCTTCCGAGCACGCACTTCCATCTCGCTCATGCTTATGCTCAATGAGAGGGACAGAAGACCACGAACCTACGGCGCTTTAAAATAAACTGCAAAATCGCGTATCTACACTATAGCGGACACGTATTTCTTTACTTAGGATTATTTAAACAGAATTGCATCTATGTAATTCATTCAAAAAGCAACTCTATCGTCCTGGGTAGAAGATTCCAATTCCAATGACAGATTTATAAAAAGTTGGCCACATTCAATAATCTCAAACATGCAGTCATTCTTTTATTGATTAAATATGTGTCGGCTTCGCATGACACAATTCACATGAATTGACAAAACGATCTCTTAAAACAAATTCGGATATCATTTATCCAAAGAGGCGAAAAAGCGATTGATCATCAAAATTTCACCCTAAAGCTCTTGCATTGTCTAAATACAAGAGCAGGAAACGCTACCGTGGAAAAGAGAGAGCGAAATATGGGTTAGGACCAAATTCTTGGCCTATATTTAGCCTTCGCGTCGGTATTTAGCGTCTTAGCCATACAAACTGAAGAAGCTAACGTTCCGTTGTGACACATAAATTAACCATAGAAATGTATGGTTAATTATCGAAATTCAAATTGAGAGAGTTAAGCTGACCAAGAATTTGGTCTTTACCCATTTAACTGCACACTATGGACCGGTTGCACCAACCTACGAATACAGGTTGATCAACATTAAATATCGGTTATTGTATGGATCGGTAGCTGTCGTTTTATTGAAACTTGACAAACTTTTCATGCATTCAGATTTTCACAAACATAGACGGTTTGGACCACCCACCCTATTACAAATGACTTAAGCCTGCCAACACTAACATGCCATAGCTAAGTCTAGCGAGAAAAACTAAAATGTTCGTAGTTTAATTATAGAAACATTTGCAATTCGCTGAGTTAACACGTAAGTTCATTTGGTATTTCAAGTTAGATTTCTTATTATGTCGATCAGTAAAGTTGTTAAACAGATAATAAAGTATTTAATGGTAACAGTCTATGGCACATGTGTAATGACTGGTTTTATTAAAGTATAATTACATTATAAATCAAACAAAAAGTTCGTAACAATGCTCTACTATTATAAAACATCAAAAAGAAAATATACGACCGTATCAATATGAAACAAATGTAAAATCACCAGCATGGTAACTGGTCACGCGAGAAAAATGGGTATAAATATATATCCTTTTCTTCCTAATTAAAACATAGCGGGAAAGACAGTAGGTCGTAGTACTATACAAAAATGAAGCATGGAGTACTAGAATGTTGTTTACGTAACACTTAAAAAAAAAGCTAGTAAGCGTGTTTTTAACAATAGCGAACGAGCGAGACAACATTTTATGGACTGAAGCACCGACATGTTGTCTCGCGTCTATCCATACTTAATATTGTAAATGCGAAAGTGTGCTTAAACCGCTGCACCGATTGAGAATAAATTTGGCGTAAAGAGAGTTTGAGATAGTTTTCATCCCGGAGATCATCCCTAAGGGGGTGAAATGGGGGTTGGAAATTTGTATGGGGGCTACGATATAAACAAGCTCCACGCGGACGGAGTCGCGAGCAGAAGCTAGTAGTGTATGTTATCTAACCGCCCAGGGTCGCATACACGTTTTTGTGAGCCACGTGAGTTCGTTCCGGAGATCTGCCGTTGTGGGTTCCGTTCCGAAGTGATCGTATCTGTAATTAGTCGAATTGCGCGGGCGCGGGCCGTGACGCGCCGGGGGTCTATTTGGCTTAACGTATTAAATATGTAAGTTGTGAGTGGATTCAGGTTTCGTGTCCGGGGAGTTTTACTTCGCGTGGGATTAAGCTCGCTAAGGTTAGGTTACTTATCTTCTTTTGCGTCGACTATTCGAACTAAGTATATCGCTTGAAGTTTACTACGCGTGACTAAAATGATAATATCAAACACAATTATTAATTAACTTAGATGTCTCTCATAAACGTCTTGTCGTTAATTTATCGCCGAATCATAATAACTATTCGTAACCTATCATCAACACCGTCGTACTTAAAACTTTATACATCATTCAAACGATGATTTAAGTCTCTGAAACTGTAGCATTTCATGCAGGTAGTCAGTTTTATGAGTTTACGAACGGGGCAATTACTGTACAGCTTAAAACCTTCGTTGATCAGACTACGATCGCATTTCAACGCCCCTATTACGTACACGCGCTTAAACACTTATTCTGCGGATGCAATCAAAATGGCATTTAAAAAGCGGTTTTCGTTATTTAAAAATGTAAACTTAGATGTAATTATCTTAATTTGTAATTAATACTTCATTTGAATTTAAAAAGAGCTTGTTAATTTTCGCGCTCGTCGGTTTTTTTTAATTAAGTGGATAGGCTTTGCCGCGGTTTCGATTCTGCACGTACTGCGTAGAGCGTGGTAACTAACAGCTAATTATACATTTACTTTTTTAATTAGACGGTTCAACTCACATATTAGGTAACCCTAAAATTGATAGAGTATCTAAAAATGCACACATTTTTTGGTTAGCTTTTTGCATTTTTTTCTAAAGCTGTTTTTTGCGCTTTATACAGCGCAAACGAGACTAGAACGCAAGATTTTTGACATACTTTGCACGGCGACATGTTTCGACCTCTTCGGTAGTATCACTTGGCGGTGGCGGTGTGTTCGAGTGATTCAAGCCACACCGCCGCGAAAACATTCATCCTGAAGGAGAACTGCCGAAGAGTTCGACACATGTCGCCCGTAGTGATATTTAATACGTGAGTTGAACCGTGTAATTATTAGCAATATTAGTTTTTTAAGTTATCTGTAATACAATTCTCACATTTCAAAAAGCGCAATGAAACCACTCAGACGAAGCTACATCACCACACGATACCTTATTAAGACAAAAAAGTAGCTTTCAACATTTGGGCAACGTTACAATGGTAAATTCTAATTCGACCTAAAAAAAAGAAAGTCTCTCTATTCTACTGTCACAGTTTCGATAATAGGGTCCCGAAGCGCGGATTTTAAATTCAAACGTGGAACATTCGAACGTTCCCACGGCGCGAACAGACCAGCCAATGACGGATCAGCCCGCGCATTAGGCCCCGCCCCCGCGTCATGGCGGCTATGGAGGTTGCTTGCCAAAACTAGCCAGTATCTGAGATAAGATGCGCATTGACAAACGTTCTGTTTTGATCTATGGTCTCCTGGTACCGCCAATTTGTTAGTGTCCATTGTGTTCGTGAGATCTTAATTTAAACAATATAAATTACAGTGACACAGAATTTACAGATGTTACTGTCACTTTATATTTAAAGTGATGAATGAACAATTAAATGAAATATAAACGGAAATGTTTATTTCGATTGTAGCAATGTTCAGTTACAGGTTACAGTTATCCATTATAATACACGAATTTATTACACAAGCATAAGTTTTCTGTATTTTCTGAAATTTTCTCAGTTGCTCTATAAAACAAACGCGAGTGAAGAATACTTTTGGAATACTAGTATTTCCACTTCTAAATATTTTCCAATCTCAATGATTTTTTAGGACGATCTTGACACAATGAAAGACTTGGGTTTTAGGTACAGGTTTTAGTAAATTTGCAATAAATTCCAAGTTATAGGCACCTCGAAGACTTTTTTTAAAGCGCAATTATAAACCTAGAATATATTATATGCTGAAGCGATCGACATAAAAACAATGTGATTTGTTAAGATTTTGTTACTGGAAACCGTTTTCTCCCGAATTGGAAATTTTATCAAGAAAGTAAGTACCTAATAGTCAGTCGTGAGCTGCTAGCTGCTGCAGCTATTTTTCCCTCTTAAGGCAGGTTTAGACAGGGTAAGTGCACAAGTCAGTATCGACTGACCTCAAAATATTCGTGTGCGAATATACAAGTCAGCACTGACCTCCCACCGCTGCACTGGCTTCAAATCAATTTAGATTGGGTTTTTCTCTCGTCTTGTCTCGACTTCGAAGTCAGTCACTGACCCTGTGTAAACCTGCCTTTAACCATAGTAAATCTACCAAAACTTTAGTACTTATCACTATTATAAAAATATTCTAAGGCGCCTTTCGCATGGACTGTTTGAATATGTATTTGTTTTTTCTCAATAATATGATGATCCCACACACCTGCACGGCTAACATACACTATCCGTCTCTTTCTAAGCTTTCTAATTAGAAAGAGACGTATACTATATCCGCCGCGACACAGCACGCGGACCGCGTGTGATGGCCGTGAGTCATAAAATATTACTATAAAACACATGTTGTATGTTATACGTAACAGGGACGTTTTATACAAAACATAAACTTGACGTGTTAATTTGAAATAATTAAAACATCTTACTTTATTGCGACTCGCGTAAAGGTATCATTAAGTTATTAACATTTCTGAAATTATCTTGTCAGCTGTAAATGCTGCAATGTTTAATAAAATCGAGGTGATATATATATCCGTTTTAGCGCAAGATACGTGGCGAGCCAAATACCAAGCGATGTAGAAGTCGCTGGACTGTGTTTCATTTGTTTTTTTGTGTTTAGAAATTCTGAGTCAACAAACAAACTTTACAATAGGTGTGTAGACATAAATAAATAAATAAATTAGCCTATGTACCGTCCCACTGCTGGGCACAGGCCTCCTCTCATGGATGAGAGGGAACGGGCAGTGTAGACATAGACACTAAATAAAATAATCAATATTACTACAATTTGTCTAAAATCATGAATAATGACAAAGTTATAAGACAAGTGTCCAAAGTTTTAAGGGGTACCTACTTAGGTACCCCTTAAAACTTTACTTTCACTTAAAACTTTGGATATTTTTTGCCTTCTTTCTTTTGCAGTATTAATTCCTTTTGAGTCTAAACCCGTATTATTGAACCAGCTCACAAAAAGTTCGAGAATCGGTGGAGAAATGCGGCCTGTAGGAGAACAACTGGACAAAAGAAAAAAATAATTGCAGATAGCTTCGTTCGCTTCGCTCGCTCGTTGAATTAGGACTAAATTTGCAGACACAGATTTGACGTCAATTGAATGACTGCTGATGAGTTATTTAAGACTATTCTTTACAAAATAGGTATGAAACATATTTTGCCCCGGCTGTGATATCTTTTTGTAAACATTAATGTTATTTTTACACATCTATAAATAGCATTATGTAAATACTTGGTTTT
This sequence comes from Epinotia demarniana, assembly GCA_945867215.1. Classification (NCBI taxonomy): domain Eukaryota; kingdom Metazoa; phylum Arthropoda; class Insecta; order Lepidoptera; family Tortricidae; genus Epinotia; species Epinotia demarniana. Next base: position 58,595,789 of record OX244259.1, read on the forward strand.
AACAAATGATGATGAATTGATGAACGATAGTATCGTAAAAATAAACCTGCACTAGCAAACAAAACAGCCATCGAAATAACTATAGATAAAAAGTCTAACTAAAATGAGTGTTGTATGTATTGATGTAAGCACTTTATTGTATACAATAGCAGGTTCAAAATATACATTGATCAATGTACAAAGGCGTTTATCACCAAGATGGAAATGATTTTGCTACCGAATAGCACATACTGCTTTTTACACCCTCTATGAGGAAAATGTCAATCCCTCATTTGAGGGCAACAATAATTATTTTCTGAAGGAATAAACAGAAAGGAAAGTACATCTTTGATCCCTCAGTCTTGGAGGACTATGTTCTGAACAGGATCTGTGAAAAATATACTTTAAGTAACGGCTTCATTCCTAAGCTAGTTTCTAAATTAAAAATAAACGCTCCAAATTCGAAATTCGAACGTTTCAGATTTTACTACGTCAACTACACTCGATCTAAACCCGTCACACACGTCCCAGCGAGACACTCCATTTGTTAGCGGGCACGACAAATGACTTCCAAAAATAGATTTTATACTCGTATGTTACGAATCAATTTCGTTTGACGGCGCCACCGGTGTTTTATTAGTGCTGGGATGTTACGCCGAAACCGAATTTTCTTTTTTGAATTTGTTTATTAAAACTATTCTTTCATTGTTAAGGTAAACGTCTTTGTACGCGATGTTGCACTAGTTTATGGCATGGGACTTTATGTCAAAACAAAATGGGTTGAATTCGAACTAAGATAATGTTTCTTTATTCGTTTTTAAGCCATGTAATTATGATTTAGGATGCCCATGTTATATAGAGTAACTTTTAGTTTACAACACAAATGGTCTCAAGCGAGTTAACTATAATAGGGTGTATCAATTATTTTACACACTCAAAGAAAAGTAGGTAACTGTTCCATAACGGCTTTCAATAAAGATAGAAGGAAATGGTATGCGAGATTGTAAGTTTGTATGGAACTGGTAACGTTATCCGATTAAAATAAATAAAATACCAGTATATAGAATTTACCTTTAAGATGGACATATGCTGTATTAATATACATAGACGGCGCCTGGGTTCCCAGAAAGACGCTGATGGACCCGCGTGAGCAGATAGTGTAGATACAAACGATATGATACAGAGATAACGAATATAATGGAAAAATAAACAATCATCGTCTGTAGCTCTAGACAGGACTCGAACCTGTGACCCCTCTATTTCAGGTAGAGTGCTCTCACCACTGAGCTACGAGGACAGTGACCGAAGACGCTTATCTTACATTCACATTCACCGCTACTAGTAGCGACCTCTCTGTATTTTCTTGAAAGGCCCACAGCCATTCCACCAGCCAGCCACCACTTTAGCTATGCGCTCGACCCATTCTATAGCATCAAGTATAGGTATATTCGGCTAACCGCGCGGCGGAGACGTGAACACATTTGTATGCCGAAGTGTAGGCCGAATACCGAAACTGAAAAAATCCGGTCTCGACCATCGATTTAATTATGAATTTACGAACCGTAATAAAGTACTGATAATTTAACAACGGGCAACAATTTCTTAAGAAACCTGATCTAATTGGCTGATAAAATAACAAATTTTATTATGTCATACGCGTTGACGTGGGTGGCAAATGAGTATCAGACTTTAGAAGAATAAAGATCTATGTCGCAATGAGACTCATTGAGTGACGCCATTCTAACCTAGCAGATAAGAAATAGCATAGACGCAGTTAAAGTTAACAGTATTTTAAGTCTACACAGCTCAAAACGAGAGCTAAGGTAAAAAACTTAGTACTCAGTGTTGGACTTTAATGTATGGCATGGTATGGGCACTCTATGTCAAAGTGACATGGCTTAAATTAGTATTAATATTAATCCCTTAAGTTCGAATTTAACCCATATTACATATGCTGCTAAAGCTAAAGTATAAAAACGGAATGTCTCCGCTTTTGGTTTGCTCGTGAAAATAAGTGTTTCCAATGTTCTTAATTTGGCAGTGACCAGCCGGCTACAGAAACTCTTTGACCGCTTTAATGTATTTTTTCATGAACGAACCATTGGGACTGTCCTGCTTCACCGTGGCTAGAACCTTTGTTAGTTTATATGAAATTCCTGCAAAAAGAAACAAAACAGGTTATTTTTATACCACAACAATAAATACATACATACATACATACATATCACATCACAGCATTTCCACTTGCTACGATCTTGAGAAACCTTTCTTGCTTCATTCCAATGTATTACATTCTTTGTACATTTTCAACGGTTAAAGATACTCTTGACCTGACCTTTCTTCAGGATTTCTCCGATTTGGTCGGAAAAAGTTCGACGAGGTCGTCCCCTTCCGACTATACCCTCCACGTTTCCGTTTGTTAATCTTCTTTCGTCCATCCTCGCTACATGCCCAAACCATCTTAGCACTCCCTTCGCAAAAAAAATTGCCAGCCTGGAAGCTTTAATCCCTCATTATTCAAACATAATTCCGCTATCCAAACCGCCTAATAGGTCACAAGTGCAAAAAATCATCATTACCTCCTTCCGTTCAGAAATTAAGGTCCACAAAAAATTGGTACAAAAAATGTTTATTAAAGTATGTTTCCGAGAAGCCTTGACACATCACGCCATGGTAGGCACGCCACATAGCCGCATGCAAGTTCTGACTGACGGAGTACAGAAATCTGCTTTTTCTTGGCCTGTTTCGAATGGGCACGTTGGATCATAACGGCATTGATACTTTTCTTGTAATGCAACGGTACCAAAACTTGGGATTGGTATTTTGACGGTATAAATAAATTATAACATACTTCATGAAATAGTGGAAAGCCACATAAACACTCAACTCATTTTTGCTATTTAAATATAAAAATTAACAAATGGATGAATAGAAAATTGCGACTTAACTATTATGTATTTCCCTACAAACTTTAAATTAACAATTCGAAAAGAACAAGTTGTTTACGTCACGGTGTTTGACGTCAACAACTTGTTCTTTTCAAACTGTTATCCTAATTCTTTTGTACGTTTATCCCAATTCGTATACGTGTATTACATTCGGACTAAACGAACTCAAATGAAGAATACGATTTCTTCATTTGCTTTTGTCAGGTTCTATAAACTGAACAAATATCAGATCTCATCTTCATTCGCCAGTTGAATTTCAGTAACGTTTTCCTTTTTGGAACTTAAACGATTCTTCGCTATTTACCTATGAAACTTGTATTGATAAATTTCTAATGATGTATAATATTGATAATACCGTGTTAGCAGAAATATGAATTCGCTAGAATGCAGTTTGGTATAAATACCGCGCCAATTCAAAGACCACACTGAGCGAAACTGAAATAAGAAATCTGGGATTATACAACGACTTAAATGGACTAGGTTTGGAAAAGAACTCTATTCTTGCTTCATTGCATCTACACTGTGTCATGGTGACATTGTAACTGACGCAGGAGCCAAATTATTGCCCCATAATAGTTTAACTTGTTGGATGTATTCAAGAACAAAAATATTATCTGGTGGAGATCCCTAAAAGGGAGCTCAAGCATACAGCAGAGCTCCTTTTTTGTTATATAACTTACTTCTTTTAACTATTCTATAGTAATCATTTAATAAAAAGGAAAAGTATGTAAGATAGCTTTGTTAAATATAAGTTAGTATGTAGAGACCGCCGGAATCACTTATCCGACTTCTAAAATTCTTTTACATGCATGTAGAATGGACTTTATGAATGCTTAAATAAAGGCTATATTTTATCCCGCGGGTTTGTCTGTGTTATTAGTAATACGCGGGCGAAGCCGCGCAGGTGGCTAGTGTACGAAAAACCAATATTCAAAACATACAAACAGAAACTTAAATCTGTGTAACTACTACACCTTTGGAAAGAAACTATCTTCACGTTGCGTAACGTGTTCATCCGTCAAAGTCTGATGTTAAGATACGCCGATGTATATCTATATGACTAATAGTTACTGACGTTATGTCTTATTTGAACCACTATTACACTGGTGTGTAACTGTTAAAGATTCTAGGCCTTATTACATACAACACTAGCACTTATATCCAAAGGATGAAGTTGTGAGGGTGTACGAGGAGCATTATATGTTTGTGAGAGGTTACCGGTAATACAAACAATATGTTATTATCACAATTATACAACGCGTTAAAAACATAACGCAAAACAGTTTAAGGGCATAACAGGCATCGTGTCCTGATAAAAAAAAAGTAAGGGATTTTTTTGGCGCGTTTTTTTTTTTTGTGTGGAGCAGGTCACCCCAGTCCGCCAACGCTTCATACTAATGTAAAAAATAAAGACCTGGTTGCGCTCCGGGAGTGCCACAGAAGTGAAAACTTGAATAATTTTAATTTTGCAAAGAAAAACTCCCCACCATCCCCAAAAAAATGTTCTCTTACTTTTTTCTAATCAGGTTAAAACGTCCTGTTTTATTTAGATAAAGTGTTTACGACAAAGAAAACGAACCTGCTCACAAAATTTCACGAAAACCGGTTGACAATCGCAACCCGTAGAGGAAAATAGTGGGCAAGCGCAACATCTGGACGTACAAACGATTTAAGTCCCAAGCAGAAGCATGGGACTTCGTTAGCTTCGCTCCCTCGTTCGATAATAAGAAAAGGTCTGTGAGATTGTGGCGTTGTTAATTATGCGTTTGTATGTAAATAATCTCCGGAACCGCTTATCCAATTCCAAAACTTCTTTCTCCTGCGTGTATTATGGACTTTTCGGATGGTTATACGACGCACGACCAACGCTGTTGTTCGGAACGCGCTAATGAGCCTCAGATCACCCGTCACGCCTAACGAAACTAGACCTCTATACACGCTTAGATACTACGAATCGCGGTGTCAAGATATATTTGTGGGTGAACGTTAGAGCTTATAACAAGTTACAGAACAGCGGGGCAGACTATTTGTTCCCCACGTTAATAATGGCCACACGACAGCCCATCCAAAGTATGGCGAGTCCGGCCATTTGTCGTGGTGTTTTGTAATTTGCGTCCATCCATCGTGTGTGTTGGGAGCTAATTGAGGCGTATCTGCTCATTTAATAATAACAGGCAAATCAGGCACTAACGAGGGTTGTAAATTGAGACCAAAATAGATTGACATCGGGTTTTGCGAGGAGTTCGTACATTCGAAAACTATTGGGGTTTTGCTACAGATCTTCAACATCCTTTAAAAGTCCTTTCTAGCTTTTAAAAGATATGTGTTCATGCCAAGCCATCAGTAACCACTGAGATGACTGCACACACACAAACACTAATTTTTCAATATGAATGAAACGTTTCATGGAGACGTAGGTCCACTTCATTAGTCATTACTAATGAAGTGGATTACCCTTTGGGGTAAAAATTAAAAGTAAGATAGGCAGTTCAAGAATAAAAATGAATTATAGCAAGTTTTTAGTTAAACTTTATGTTTTCCTTTGCCCACGGACGCACAGTCAATACTAATGTATATTTAATATAATTTATTTCACTTATTGAACTGAACAGCTCAGATATCATGTAAACTGTGTTCTGGTAAATACGAATTCGATAGAATACTATTTGGTGTTAAGACTGCACCATTTCAAAGTTAGAATCACCAGATTTACGTTGAAATAGTGAAGACAATCGGTAATACAGGTATGCAATAAGAAAGAAAAATACATTTATTCACTAACACACTAAATATTAAACATTAAAACAAAAAGAAAATGACATACAACAAGTGTCTCTGCGGCAGTAAACCGGATACTTGCTCAGCATAATGCTGACGTGTCAGACACCTACAACGCTGATTTTCAGCAAGCACTGTAGCACTTACTGCAACGTCATATATAGAAATAGATGCTTAATTCAACCGTTAATGATCAAGGAGCTTGATATTAGGTAGGATAATTAGTAGCAGTAAAAGCAAGGTCAGAATGTTTTAACAACTATGGTGTATCACTTCGAATATTCACAAAAAATAGTCCCTTTTCGACATCGCTACGTTGACCGAAGCTTCGATACAAACGTGCCATCCACCGTGACGGCAAAAACTGGTGCTCATGAAATTAGCCAGCACATCAAATCGCCATTACTGGAAGCTTGACATATGACAGTAATTGAGTGGTGGTCAATTGCCCGGAGCGACAGTGTTTCATTAACGCCATGTCAAATTCACCGGACGGTGGAAAATGTACCTATAGTAACGTGACAGTAATATATATCATTATTTACAACCCACTTAGCTAAATATTAGTTCAGTTAAGTTCATAAAACCTAATCAAAATTTAAAAAAAAATATAAATAAAATTTGTTCAGTTTTTTTGTCACAATCACAGATGTCAAAGACAAATGAATTTAAGCAAAGCAGAATTTGCAAGGCTACTATATTGAGCAGGCAACCAAAGAGCAATCTACTAATAAGGAGAAAAAAACAACTTATACAAAGAAAAACTATGTTTTGCTCAGCCTAGGATGTGTTTTTGTTAACATAAATAATGTGTTATTCACACATTGTCAAAGGTATGAAAAACAGCGAGACAGTAGTGTTTAATATTTCGATACCAAGGCATTTTTTTAAAATTTACACCAAATGATAGAAACGAGCAATACTACAGTGTGAAATCGGCGAACAATGCAAAATAATAATATGGCATTTTGGTAGCCCTAATATTATTGGTCTCAGTATAAGAGTAGTTTAGGCAAAACACCTAGAGAGCTTGGATGGACTGGACTTCTGATTCAGTTACTTTGTATTCCTATATTCTAATAAAGTAGTTACTATGCCTTTGGATTCCTTGACGGTTTCCATGAATTCCATTAAAAAGCCGCTCGGCTGCTTAGCAGCTATTCAAGGCTACGAATCAACATGCCAATACAAATTCATTACTAAGAATGATATGAGGGAAGCCAACAATTGGCTTTTTGCAAATAGGTAAGTATTTGAAATTGTTGAGAAGAGGCGCCGTGTGAAATGATAGTGACTTTGTTGTCGGGAGCTAAATAGTAATTGTTAACGGGGTTGAAATTGCACGTCGCTCACCACACATATTACAATAATATTTAGTAGGTAGTTAATTGCAAGCGTAATGTTTTACCGTTCGAACAGTTTTATATTTGCTGTGTGTGTGTATGTTCAAGTACAACTGTTTGTTTTATTTGAATACACATGAACGATTTAATTAAAAAATTGCAAAAAAAAATCAGTCTCTTGTTATCCGAATGAGCTGTGTTGGCATGCTTGTGTCATTTCGGTGACAAAGCAAAAGTATGCAATAAAACTGTTTTTGTTATGTCTGTTTTGTTGTGTTGTGTATCTGTGTTCTAGCAATAAACGGTTGAAGGATTGATTGATTGATTATGGCACCACCAGGCCCCTATTTCACCAACTTGACAATTGTCACCTGACACTGACAATTCAACATACATTGCTTGTTCTAGAAGTTAGGGTGGTCGCTAGGGTACTTGTGGATCCAGCAATGTACGGAGAATTGCCATTGTCAGGTGACAATTGTCAAGTTGGTGAAATAGGGGCCAGGCTGACCAGATGATGGAGAGAGAGGGTAACCATAGTAATTCCAAAACTAAACAGCCGATCGGTTAGCCTAGTGGGTAGCGAGTAGCGACGCTGCCACTGGCTACGAAGCTGCAGGTCCCATGTTCGAATCCCGGTAAGGGAAATTATTTGTGTGATGGGCATGAATGTTTGTTTCGTAGTCTTGGATGTTTTATATACATGTAAGTATTTATATGTATTACATATATCGTCGTCTAGTGTAAGATTGTGTAAATTTGTGTAAGATTGTCCCTTAATATTTATTTAAGTATTTAAACGACATAGGTGCTTTTTCGAATACTTTGTAAAATTAGTGAATTATTATCATCAAGTTATTCAGAATATAAATAAAGCTCGGTGCCCACATTCTCGAACCGAAGAGATAGCTTTTTGTTTTTGGCATTATCACTCGTGTATCACTCATAAAAAAATCCGTCCACACGAAAAGTAAGGAAACAACAATTTCTAAACAATGGCAAATTTCTTCTCCATTTCTTCCCACTCAAACCATAACGTACTCGTTAATTAAATGTAAAACATTCAGCTCCCTGCGATCAAAGCCCGAATATGTAAATAAAATCTCCTCATTTGTGATTAATGTGAACTTTTCCCTAAATAAATAACAGAGGAAATAAATAACTCGGATAAATTAGGTGCCTGCGTCCGCTTTCCAACAACAGTCAAGCAAGAAAAGGCAGTATTTTAACAGATTCTGTTGGCGATTAGGACGTTTCTATTTGGAGCTGGTGGCGGGAGTTCGCGCCACGGAATGACAAATGATACCTTTTGAACGTTCTCGGCGGAAATTATCCGAGCTCAACGTCATGCTTGCAACTAATTACTAGACATTTGATTGTGATCTTGGCGATGAAACACACTCCAACTTCAACTTTTAAACCAGCCCTTTAAAGTTTATTTTCGGTCGCCACTTTCAATTCAGTCTTGGGCTTTATAATCAAGGGAGTGTAGACGTTAAGATCATGAGTGTACAGCTGGTTTTTGATTGCTCGTTTTAGTTTATTATTGTCACGAAATGTACTTAAAAGTAAAATTATATCAGACCGAATGCGAGGTGTGACCATCCGATACTAATTGTAGGGGCATATTTGTGTAAAATCGGAGCATGAAAACGGTCCCAAAATAGAACTGAAATGGCCGAGGAGAGGGGGATTTTTTATTAGGTTTTATTTGATTTTAATTATGCGGGAAGTGATTTTGGGCAGACATTTATTTTTAAAATGCACTTTTATATTTCTTTGGTTATATGGTTTCTTTTTAACGCATGCAATTTGAAACATTATCTTTATTCAAATAGGTAATAATCGTATATAAGAGGAGAGATAATGAAGAAGGAAAAATACACAACCTACGGTTTTTTTTTTGCCTTTAGTTCAAAATTCTTCAGATTAAGTTGAAGTCAGTTGTAATTTTTCATACGTAAGCGTTAAATGCGCAAAAAATCAATTAAAGAAAAAACTGAATGCAATTAGTCCTTGAAATAATATCATTAATATAGTGACCTTTATTTTAATTGCCACCATTAAATTGTTTAACCGATTAAAGTGCGGTAGCCAGTGACCGATGGCCCTATAATCAGAACATAGGAGGAGCTCTCATTACTGACGCGTCCTGGAAAAGGGACGTAAGAGATAGGGGTTACGTACCTAACTGAGCCGTTTAGTTCCGAGCTGAGTATTTTTCTCTTCGTGAAGTTAACAACGAAAGAACAGTTACTTGACTTTAGGTTAGGTTAGGTAACGTAATATTGAATACACAACGGAATTTCAGCTTGGGCAAAAATTCTATCCAGCGCCTATCCGGGTGTTCTCTACAGGTAGCATTTCTCAACCCATTCTCATGAAAGTTTGTAAGCAGGTTCAATAATTATATATAATATTGTTAATTGATTCAGTTTTGGAAATTTATAAAAAGTCAGTCGCGCCGAGCCACTAGTTATGTTATTGTTATGGCTTTGTAACCATGGTAGCTTAGCAATGGTGACAATAATAGTAAAAATAACGCTATTGTTTACAACACTTTTCGTTTTGGATATTTTCTATGTGAATATTAAAGTTTTTATGTCTATTAAATGGTATTGTGCGCGAGTTTTCTCGATTTGTCTCGCACTATCCGTCTCTTTCTTATGAGAACACTTAGAACAAGAGGTGTAGTGCGAGAAAAATCGACAGTATGTCGCAGCCGTTCCATGATAGACGTGCTGGTTCGATTCGTGTAAGATAAACGCCAATTTTTTTATCTTTCTTTCAGAATAGGAATGTCGGAGATATTACAAAGTCCGTCTTTTGTCAGTCCGTTATCAAAGTGAGTACATTTTTACCCTGTTGCTGTCTTAAGAGAACAGGGTAGAAAAGTGTTATGGTCAATCGGCTAGCAACCAATCTCTGCGATGTCACATTTTGGCGATTTTATATACCTTATTAATGCTAAAAGAGGCACTGGAACATAAGTTTCATATGCTCTGCCTATCACTTGTGGGAATGAAGGCGTGAATATATGTATGAATCTAAAAAGCAAAGTCGAGAAAGCTTCAACTAACCGCTATCGTAGGGGCCTAAATTGTTACCATATTTGATCACCTGCACAAACGAATAACGAAGTCATTATACTGGTTACTGCGTACACTGTGTAAAGTGACAAATAACGTAATTCAAGTGGAAGTGTTGGGAAAATACTGATGTTTCATGGAACAATGAAAGAAAGTAACGGTTTTTGTGTACATATAAACATAAATAAAATAAAGGGAGAGTGAAATAAATGAAAATTTGGTAATGTTTTAAACCAACTTCAAAAAGGGTGTTCCTAATTCATCGGAATGTTTTATTTTTAACCCCCGACGCAAGAGAGGGGTGTCATAAGTTTGACGTATCTGTGTATCTGTCTGTACTATCGTAGTTCCCAAACGGATTGATCGATTTGAATGCGATTGTTTTTTGTGTCATAGATCATTTTATTCTAACTATATAATAATTTTCGAAATCGGTAAGCCAGTATTGGAGATTACCCAAAACATGCAAGTTACAATCTCAGACTTTTCCTCTTTATAATATCAGTATACATAGATAATCAGACTCGTTAACTCAAACCTAAAGAAGCCCGGAGCACTCAACTCAATAACTATAGGGGCTAAGTTTTTGTTGAAAGCCCGTCTGACCTTCCAACCAAGGGCGTACTTTTTGTTTTCCGTCCCATAATTGGCTCAACGGAACACTTAATTTGGCGTGGAGAAATCCTGCAAACCGCGTGCCCCGAGTTAGATGGTATTTATATCCACTAAAAACTCAAAAACCTAGACTACGATATCACGTTTTGTCAATCTTTTATACCCACATGTATGCTAAAAGTGGTCTACCCCATTTAGGGATAAAGGAGTGAATATATGTCATATGTAAAGACTCCACGGTACACTCTGGGCTGAGAATCAACACTCAATGGAAGTAGCCACTTAATTTATGAAAAATATCATCAACATCATTATCCCAGCGTTATTTCCGGTAGTTCCCCTAAAGGAGCCCGGGGTCCGCCTTGACACCTAATCCCAAGTTTTGGCATAGGCACTGGTTTTACGAAAGCGACTGCTATCTGACTTTCCAACCCAGAGGGAATCCAGACCTTATTGAGATTAGACCGGTTTCCTCACGGAAAATCTAACGGTAAATGTTCCGCACATAAGTTCCGAGAAACTCATTGGTACGAGCCACGGGATTCGAACCCACGATGCCGATTGACAGCCGCATGCCTGAACCACTAGGCTACCGTAGCTCCAAGTGTGCGTAAATTATGAAGAATATATTTTCAAGAAATAGCTTCTGCTAGTCATTATCATATCACATCATGATTTCGGAATAATATGTGAAAAATCGATTTTCTCTGAAAGCAAAGCGAAAACCGTAATATCTCCTCACAGATAATACTAATTATTTCTGTGGGACGCTACCTGTGTAGACACACTGGCACCGTCCCACCTCCAACGGACTACTACTAAAGCGGGTGCAGCGGCGGAAAATGCCGAAAATCTGAAACGCATTAAATATAGAGGCCTCGGCAGAGAGTACAACTTTGTACCTTTTGGCGTCGAGACCCTCGGTCCATGGGGTCCCAGTGCGCAAAAGCTTTTTGCGGAAAACGCGAAACGTCTGGTTGACGTAACTGGTGACCGAAGAGCTGGCGGCTTTCTCGCGCAACGCATCAGCATTGCAATTCAGCGAGGAAATGCCGCCAGCATCCTCGGTACAATGCCTCGAGGGCCTTTTTTTAGATTTAACTTAGCTTTAATTTAATTTAGTCAATATTATAGTTATCATCTTGTATATACCTACTTTAGAAAATAAATTTAACGCCATCTTTAAAAAAATATAAATATATTTCTGTTGTTTTTCTGTCCTCACCTGCATCCGCAAGGTGAACGTAATTTACCGAATTACGTACGTTGGTACCAGGTGAAAAGATTTATACATCTTTTTGCACTCGACTGTACGTGTGTGTGAGTTTGACAGCCCGATAATATATTGTTCTACTCTACGCCTGTTCAATTAGTCAAGTATTTAAGTTATTTTAGGGACGAACCAATTTTAGAAAGACGTCTTGCAATTTTTTTGTCAAATATGCAATGAAATATTGACTTTAGGTACGTTTTTTAGGATTCCGTACCCGAAGGGTAAAAACGGGACCCTATCACTAACTTCGCTGTCTGTCCGTTTCGTCCGTCTTACTGTCACCAGGCTGTATCTCAAGAACCGCGATATTGAAATTTTCACAGATGATGTATTTCTGTTGCCGCTATAATAACAATTGCTAAAAACAAAACAAAAATTAAGGGGTACGTATCATACAACATTTTTTTTTTTGCCGTTTTGTTAGATAATGGTACGGAACCCTCCGTGCGCGAGTCTGACTCGCACTTGGTCGGTTTTTATAAGAATTATTTCACTTATTTTTTATTTATTCCGTTCAGGTCAGCTCTAACCCAATTGCCCTCCACTACCTATCGACAAAATAATTGTTATCTAATATTGTTTTTCGTAATTTGACAGTTTCGACGGGGCTCCGGTAAGCGGAGCTTCTATTTTTAGGCGGTTAGCCTTTCAGGCATCTGAAGAGGTCAAGTTTGTTAGGTAACAACCTTTGACAATCACAAGAATTTCTATGCTAACTGGACGCGTAGTTTCCGTGTCCGACAGGCAACCGGATGGCTCGCGGTATTTTTAGCTCCAGAAGCGTTGTAGAACCGCCCTGTACAACCCGAACTGAGCAAACTTGGACTGAGCGGTTGTGTGTGCTTTTTAACCGACTTCAAAAGGTTCATAATTTGTCGGAATATTTTTATGTATGTTTCACAATTACTCAAAAACACCTGGACCGATTTTGGAAATTTATTTTGAATCGAGGGAACTCTTCAAATTTTATAGGCACACTTAAAGGACATATATTATGTCATTTATTACTACGCAAGATTGACTGGTGTGCGAATACAACGCGCAAGGATGATTTCAACTATCTATATACTTAGCCATCAAGATGTCTTGTTAACTAACATTTCCCTAGCAATTAGAATGCAGGATAGTGTAATACCAGCCCAACACTTTCACTGTACCGTTATAAATATCCTCAAACGTCCCTTAATGACGTCCTTAAACACATGTGTGTAAGGTTCAAAACGGGCTGGCATAGCAATTAGTGGGTGTCACATATTTTACAGCCGAGTTGGCGGGGTGGCGTAAGTTATGATTTGATTTGTCAAGTGTTTCTGTTTTCGTGTTAATATAAAAAAAAGTGATTGTGATTATGTCGAGTATTTTTGCTAGCGGCTTGTTGAGGGTCAATTATGACTGGCTGCAAATCCCGTTAAGGATATTTGCGTGACGGAATTGGTGTAAAAAAAAAACTAGGTAAATGCTTATTAGGGTCAATCACATTAATGCTAACATTGCCTAACAATTTTGTTTCATGTTGTCTAAACCAACTCCTTAACACAACCATCCGAAAATGCAACAAAGTTCCGAGTCTTGGATATTTTCTATTTTGGTATTTATATTATATTAAATATCTCTTCGTCTAGTACCCGTAACACCAGCATTAATGAGTTCACAATGGGGATCGGGTTAGTCCGGTTTGTGGGCGGTTGCTTTTTTTTGTAGCTTTATGAGGTTATGAGTAAGTCTTGATGTCCCCGCTGGATAGGGATAGATAGGGTAGGACACTCCAGAATTACTCGGAATTTAAAAATATTGAACGTACGAATATTCTAAATAGACAGCTATATTATGAACCCGTTGCTCTGCTAGCCTTCTTCGCAATACTCAGGTAAAGCCACGCGATAAGCTATTTTATTATAATTATTTAGTACAAAAAGATCTCTGCCCATGTTCCACGTAATATACACTTCATTAATTTTCGCATTTGAACATATACTGGAAGCTAGTCGTGAAACAGACCTATGTATATACATAGGTCTGTGTGTGTTGTTTTACAGATATCTGTCTATCAACATTTACATAATATACCAGAAAAACTTCCCGAGAGCCCCCGAAGCCACCCGAAGCTAACCGAATGCGCCCAATTATAAATGTCTATTGATCACGACTTTCCAGCAAAAAGTCGCCTCCATTCTGCGACGCCAAAGGGCGTTTATTTTCCCGGCAAAGATGGCGCTTACGGCCGGACTTGGGACATTCCTTCAGGCTTGGGTCTGTCCAACAGTCATTTTCCTTTTTTAGTAAAACAATAGGTTAGGCTGAGATACATAGTCTGCCGCCGACAGAAGAATGTACCTAGAAACATAAACATTTATACCAATATCTATACTAATGTTTAGGTACCTAAATATATTCCTCATATTTATTTATACATATAGAGTGTACCAAAAATAGAGTGGGAGTATCGCGGTTATCGTGATCTGATAGGAAAAAACTAAAAGAATGTTTGTTTTTACGCGATTTCTTTTTATTTAATTTTTTGTTTGGAGCGTTGGCCGACTGCCCGGCGACCTGCTCTAGCATCCAACCAAAAAAAATCTCGTAATTTTTTTATTATTATTTTCTTATCAGAACCCGATACCTGTTTTGTCCTTGACCCGTTCACACCCCATTTTTGGTAAACTCGGTATTGTAGAGACCAAAAGTCTGCGACATTGTAGCTTTGTATGTTTTGGCTAATCTCCGGAACCGTTTATCCTATTTCAAAAAATATTTCAGGAGATCCCGGGGTTGAAACATTAGGCCATTTATTTGTGTGAAGATTATGAACATTTGTAACTGAGTCATGGATGTTTTCTATGTATTTAAGTATTTTTTATCCATATAAGTATGTATACATATCGTCGTCTAGTTAGTAGAGCCATAGGCAGTACAAGCTTTGCTTAGTTTAATAGATTGATTTAGGTATGTAAGATTGTCACCAAATTTTTTTTTGGACAATGTTAGAAGTTAATGTTGGAGGCGTATTTCTGAGAAACTGCCATGTCATCTCCTGGCTCACGGGTCAGAATGGCAAGAAATAGTTGGCCAAATGTATTCGTTGAAACTTATTGAACGAGCCAGCGCAATGAACGAAGATCTCCGTTTTAGCTTCGGCAAAAAATATTTCGCATATCTGCATGTCCCGCGGTCCGTCTGTCTGGCTCTACAGGTCGCATTTGCCAACCGATTCTCATAATTATTTGGGAGCAGGTTCAATAATCATACCCTACTTATAGATCTTTACTGACGAATCAGTAATTGGACAAACGAAAAAATATAGACATAGGTAAGCAAAACGTAGGTACCAAAGGTAGGTACCTTTTTAGAGTACCTTGCGAAACTTGGCGCCACACAACCCAAATGGGTAAGGTTGGGTGAAAAAAAACAGCCGTGCATTGCATCTGTGGTCCATTATGGCCTGTTTCTAATAGATTGGACACACTGCGGCCCTCTGTGCGTTTTAGAACTATACCGATGTTAATTTGTTTGTATAGTTAAGAACAAATTGTGTCAAAACTACGTTTATTTAAAATAAACCTTGTGCAACTCACAATTAAGTACAAAATCGATTGGCGGAATTGTCGTGGCGATAGTCTTTCGGCACTTTAAACTGTTCTAGCCGGGCGTCTTCAAACGATGTGGGTCTTTGAACGAGCAATTACCAACTTTTTGAATTTTTGAATTTCGAACTCGCTTCTTTTGTTTCCCGGTTTTTACGAGTTATTCGATTGTTTCTAGTAACGAACGACACGTGTCTTAGACATACAGTTGACGGTAAAAATAAACATAGCTATAGCTATTTGGTTTTAGGGAGTCTGCTGGATGCGGGTGGCGCAGGTTCGGTCATAGTGGCACTCCTTGGGGGAGGCTTACGTGCAAAATCTTCGACTATCATTTAAGAGTAGGTCGGTATGTAAATAAAATTCAGTTATGATGAAGTATTTTTAGGCACGTTCGAAGCGTATATTTTGTAGTTTATTGGAAAATTAAGAAAGTGTTGGTTTTATCAACCTAATTAATACAAACAAGTCTATCTTCAATATTTGATTCTAACTTGCTGCTTAAAGAAGATTACACAATTGAATAAAGAAGTTCTTATTCCGCAGTATGGTTATTATGATTAATATGACTATTTTTCGATTTTTTTGTCCGAGTAGGTACGGCGAATTCCAGTTTCGTGTATGTCTCTATCTCCGTCGCACCTGCATATTTGAGCGACAGAGAGGGATGTATTCGAACTCCGAATTTCGTCTTTCACGGTTGCGCCGCTGAAAATAGCGTAGAAACGTTCCATTCATATTTTCAAACCAAAAATATTATAAATAATCTAACGCTTATTCTCACCAAATACTTTTAGCTTCGAGCTTCGTTCAAAATTGAACTCTTAATACACAAATTTAAAACGTATTTCCCTAGAACAGCGATTTTATTCCAAGAATATCACTTACTTGCAAACTTTCCGGGAAGACGTAATTACAGCACAGAGTTGCCTAAAAGCGTAATGACTTAAGCGACACTACTTACCCATGCCTTTACGTCCTTTTAAACTTGCATACAGTACACTGCATGTTACCAAGCCAGTTTGCAAAACGGACATTAACACTAAGAAGATAAAGTCCCATTTCCTGCGAGTACTGGAGCGTGAAGAACTGAAAAATAAAGATCATTAATTTAAAAGATTATACATCTTCATCTGTCGACCATGACGAGCGAAGAACGAAATTGTCATTACGTATTCGTTTATGAGACCCAATATTCAGAGCAATGACGCGAAGTTGCAGTGTCGCCCCGGCTGTTCAAGTTGGCTCAGTTCGGGTTGCACAGGGCGGTTCCTCGACGCTTGGGGAGCTCAAATACCGCGAGCGGTACCGGGTGGCGGTTGCCTCTCGGACACTGAAACTACACGTCGTTGCTTTAACTACAAGTTTTTTAAAGACTACGACCGCATACAGCCTGCCTGACCCCCTAGCACACTAAGTTTTATGTCGGACATAAAGCATTCGGCCCATTCTGGCAAATATGCGAGTGCAAAAGGGACAAATGCTTTATGTCCGACATAAAACTTAGTGTGCTAGGGGGTCTGGTAAGCGTAGGTACCTAACTATTCCATAGAAACGCTCGTGAGTCCTGAGGCCTGAGTCAGAATGGCGCGGTCTGCGGTAGCGGAAAAGAGTAAACTTGACAGTTGATATTCACCGTCAGCGCAGGCCACGCGTGTCTGTGAGGGGTTGAAGAAACAGAAGCTCGCTGACAACCTCTTATTGATTTGATTCTTGTGTTGACAGCTAAAAACAAATGCAGGCGTCACTCTCAACACAACACATACTCGGAATCTCTGGCGGCCTTACCACCAGCACGACTATCACCATCCGTCTCTCTCTTATCAGAACACTTAGAACAGGAGGTATATTGCGAGGAAAGTCGAGAGTATGTCGCGGCTGTCTAATGGTAGACGTGCAGGAACGGAACACATACCTACAGAGCAAGTAGTGTTAACTATACGTACTGGTTGCGGTCTTCAGCAAGAAGTATGGTCGAATTCACGAGAACTGAACACTTTTGGAACGTCATGTAATCTGCCATACGAAGTTGGAAAACGGGTGGACGCGACAAGATAAGATGTTCAGCAACTTAAGAGTTCGACAGTACAACTTCCCAAATTAGGCTGCTCCTAATATGAACTGCCAAAAAGGCGCATAAAATATGCATAATTCGCTCTTTACTCACTACTATAAAAAGCGAAGATAGAAGTCAAAATGTTCCGTTACCGTCGCCAGCGACGTCAAAAGAAACGCAACGTTGCCAGACTTCGGAACACGTTGGAACCACAAAATCTCTTACCACGCGTTGCCAGATATGTCAAGCGAAATGATTTTGTCTGACGGCGTTGCCGGCAGCCATATATCCTATATATCTTACATTTCTTCTTCGCTTCTAATGACTTCACGATGTCGGTGCCTCGCATGGTCCCCTGGATTGGTTCCCATTGTCCTGTAGCCATTACATAATCAGGGATAGACGGCAGTTCAGCGTCATGAAGTCCTCGAGTAGTCCATCCACAGTGAGAAGATTCAGAAGCAATCCAAGCAATGATTTACCTTTGCTGTTACATACGCACCATAACACCCTGTCTTTTGGACCATAAAAACACGAGACGCTTTGTTGAATTACTCAAATACTTTGTTACACAGAGCTCGCAGTGCGTAAAGATCCCGATACGTGCATGATACCGCCCGTACATCAAATTCGCATTAGCTCTTACCAGTATACGATAAAAAAAAACGTAAAAGCATCGCATACATTTATCGTATGAAAACGCTGTAAGCGAACGGTGACGTAATGGCTTTTACAACCTCTATGGTCATGTAAAGTGATCAATTTTGGAAATAACAAACACAATCAAGATCGTAAAAGTCATTTTCTGTGTACAACTATTTTGTTTCAGGTTGGTTAAGAATTTAAAGTTTAAATGACCTTATCTCATTATGTTTTAAGTTCCGTCTGATGTAAACGTACGTTTTAATCACTTCTTACTTTATAAAAATTTGATTAAGCAGCAAGGGATTAAAATTACCAGCGTAATCCTGGTCACGGCATCAAAATGTAACTAACTAAGAAACATTTCTGGAATTTTCTTTATCTATGGATTAAATTCAAAATCCTCTCTTAAAAATTAAAAATAATGAAACACTTTGCAGGAAAAATTATACAAAAATATTGTTTTACTCGTAAAATGACCGGTAATTATTTGCGAGTTAACTCACTTTAAAACTTT
This sequence comes from Epinotia demarniana, assembly GCA_945867215.1. Lineage (NCBI taxonomy): Eukaryota > Metazoa > Arthropoda > Insecta > Lepidoptera > Tortricidae > Epinotia > Epinotia demarniana. The sequence goes on from OX244259.1 coordinate 58,614,610, forward strand.
TCCAATGGATTAACTTCCATTATAAAGGCTGAAATCAAATAAACAGGCACTAAACTTAACAGTAATTTAATAAAAGGCTGAATTAAAACTGAAGGAAGTGTGATAAGAAACTGGTCTTTTTCGATTCGAACTGGTGTTAAAACAAAAAATATACCACTAGTAATGAAATTTTACTTTGTAAATGTTTATTGTATGTAAGTTTATTTTTCTCAATGATATGTTAAAATTTTGAGCTAGGTATTGTAACCTTTTGCAAGAAATAATTAATGATGACATTTATGACCTTATAAGAAAGACTAATACCCTGACCTTGAGAGATATAAAAAGACAATAATTAATCTATGGCACCAACAGCCTCTATTATAAACCTTCAGACGTGTTTCTGTCTACTTTTTGTCAAAAACACGTCATCAACACTTCATATTTTTATTTCGCCGTCATATTTTTAGGTCTGTTAATTTACTTTAGCCTGTGAATTTCATTTTAGTCTATACAATAATACTATTTTAAATGCATTCCAGACCATCTGGACGTAAGATCCAATAATTCGCTTCCACGCATCTTTTTCTCTCCATTCAAGGTTAAAGAGAGACTGAGATAGTGAACGAGGATTATTGGGCCGTACATCGTACGTATGCGTAAGCAGTACGAAGCTATAAGATTTCAAATGGTTGGTTTCAAATGTAATATATCCCCATCACGCTCGCTTTTATAACTTTGTACCGCTCACACCAGCTCTGGATGGCTTAGAGTGAGACGTATATATTCACCTGCAACACTCTCTTCGGCAGACCAGTCTTCTGGCTCAGCTGTTTTAGGTCCTTCGCGTCCGGATTGTGGTTGATGGCGAAGTAGGACTTCATCGTGCGCAGCTGGTGATGCTTGAAGCTGGTGCGCATGCGCTTCGTGCGCGACGTGGAGCCCAGGCTGCCTCCGCCCCGGAAGCCCATCTCCAAGTATTCGGCGTTCAGATCTGGGTCGGGCAAAATGTTAGGCTATGCAAAAACGATGGTGGAAAATGCTGTTGGGGCGCTGTGGTCGCTCACGTCAAGAGTACGGTTTTTAAGACTCGCGTTGTGTGTGATGCGTCGCGGTTTGGGAGACTGCGAGATTTAATAGTGATATGCCGTGGCCATCACGACAGAGCCAAATCGAATGGACTGCCTTTTCTTGATACACGTTTTTATACTATTTTTGTATAATTTTTGCACAGTATTTTATTTTCTGCAAACCGCAGCACTGTGGCCACTTTCACAAAGTAACAAGTAAAAATTCCAAGTCACAAGCGTTTGATCAATGATGCCGCGATAGAGGGGTGTAGACTCAAACTTTATCATTACTTAAAAAGAAAGAAGGCCTAATGAGAGAAATCCCATTAAAATATCTCAAAAAATTACAAAATGCAACCGTTTTAATGTTGTTTGTTAGAGAGAAAACGCTAGCAGATCATGTCATCACGATCCTCGAACGTCATAGTAAATGACAATCGTTTCATATGAAGATGCGTTATGAGGAAAAGGGACAGAACATACACACCCTCTTAAAACATTACACTCATAACTTTGTGACTGTTTAACCTCTTGCGTTGGGTTTTTCTGCATTTAAATACATTCTGAAATCTTTTTCAAGAAAATACATCACCAGTGTCTACACCCCCATTTGACCAGTGTTGCTTGTGTAGACTTGTAGGTAGCTCTGTGAATGGGCCGCTGGTCAGTGGTCACATTATATCAAGGTTACTGCTTCTGCCAAAGTGCTCCAAACATGACGTATCATAAATTGAGCAAGTAATAGTTTGTGCACTTAAAAAAATACAATAATATTGTAGTCTTATTGGAAAACTCTCCGGCAACTTCCAAACAGAATAATGAGTTCGAGAGTTTTCCAGAAAGAATCAGGAATCCGAAACAAGGCAAAATATCATTAATTATTACCCGCTCTGTGACGTAAGCTACGAACAGCGTTAAACCCCTATTAACTATTTAATAATAAAATAAAGTAGATATAAAATCTAGTAGACCTTATCATTAATGAAATTTCATTGTTTAAACTATAATGAATCCCAAACGCATTTAAAATTCATCATTATATCCAAAATGCTTATCAAACAACTAATTTATAACCACATAAAACAATACGTTTAAAATTAAATTTATAAACCGTAAAAGCGAGCGCAAAATGCATTATAATTACTTAATTTTAATTGGATAGCATACCAATTCACACAGTTATAATTTAAAGTACTACCAACGCATACCAACAGTCGCTGTGCCAATTCGCTAGCAAAAATTACAATAATATTCACATTTAATATGTTTTGGTAAGAAAGTATTTGAGTAGTAACGCCAAAATATCATCCAGGTACTTTTAGTACAAGCGGAAGTCCCTTTCTAACCAAAGGAATTGAAAAGAGACTTCCACTAGCATAATTACTTAACTAGTTACAAGCCATTGAGAAGAGACCCAGTGCATACTTGTGACTTAAGTCCTTTTGTATAAACGCCGCTTAAACCGTCATTTATTTGACCTTGACCTCAAACCTGGACACCTCGTGGCATTATGATTATCATATCTTAGTCAGGATGCGTTAAAAAAACAAAATCGATACCGTTGCTGCAAAAAGCCGACGGTGTCATAACATGCTTCCATTCCAAATTTAAATCCTGATAACGTAAGTAAAACTGTATCGAGGTTACCAGTGCATAGAAGACGGTTTTTGGTAAACACATTCTTTCGCGTGCGTAAAGTATATAAATCATTTATGGGTCAATGCATACTATTTTACAATAAACTACCCCCTGAAGCACTTGCCATTACCTGCTTTGAAGAAATATCTAAAATCCTCCTTGTTAAAAAAGGGATACTGTACTGTCGAGGACTACCTAAATGATAAATATGCTTGGCCTAGTTTATAATTTGACATTGTATAATTAAACATGGACATTACATTACATACTCTCTATAATTATGATTATTTGACGTATCTTGTGACATGTTGTAATAATTTAAGTTAGCAAATTTTGTATAAGTATATTTTATAGAACAGGAATATTTCTATTGTTCTAGTACCTACATAGTTGATGACGATGCAAAATTGATTCCAAAGAATCCTATTTGAATTTTGAATAAACGAATTCTTTGCCTTGTCCCATAATGTTAATAAGTATTCATGGATAATGAATACGAACAAACGTCTCCGTCCCAAGCACCTTTTATGTGCGCAATAATTTAATTTTAATACAGATTTAATCTTTCAAACGTTAAAATCAAAAGTTTACACGTTCTTTATAAGTCGTTTTAATTACACGTATTCTGAAAAGCTTTTTTTCGAACAAAACGGCCATGCCTTTTTATTAGCGGCCAGTTTCCTTAATAAAACGGTTGCCGTGGCGCTTGAAATCTCCACCACGAGTTGGACCCTTTGGTGTGAGTTAGCTTAATCTTTTGTCCTGTTCTCGACGATGTGGAGTAAGAGGGACGGGAGTGGACGCGTCGGTCCGGATTGCAGTAAGGCTCTTGGGGAAGTTTACAACGGCGTCGTAAAGCGGTCGTAACACGGGTATGGGCGCTAGCCATTGTTTTCAGTTGCGTTTTATCAACTGTGCCCGGCGACTAGGCGTGTATGTAAGGCATAAGCGAATACGGATTAAATACGAATATTTAACATGATTATTTTTTTTCTTTTTGTGTCTTGAAAAATATTTGATAGGTTTAAGTTTTATGGGTATCGTTCGGTATTTGACATATTTTTTTGTAATAAAAAAAATTAAATAAAGGATAGAATAAAAGCTGATTAAAAATAAGTATAACGTTAACCGTTGAACCTGGTTTAAGATTATCATTTACTTATAACTTTACCGACGGGTCTTTATTATTCAGAATACAGTTTACATACAGAAGCATACAGCACTATTTTCCCATGTCCTTAACTGAATATATCACTAGCAAGTCGATTGCATAACGCTTCGAACGTACCTACTTAAGATTGATCAAAATTATTATTTTTGTAAGGAAATATAACAGTTAATTTGTCCTGGTAATGCTTAAACCTTACCCTTTAGGAAAGTGAAATTCAAACTGCGGGGCAAACCCAACTGAACGGAACGAAACGGAGTAGAGAAGTTATGCCCTCTCATTCTATTCTGCACAGTGCGAACGACAGGGACCAATGAGTAGCACGTATCGCGAGTTGGCAGCAAGTTATGAACGACCCCTGCTAAATTCTATGCAGCTTGGCTATCACAGATCGTGTGCTGTGTTGCAGCGACCTACACTAATACCTGTCTTTCTAACATTGTAATTAGAAAGGGATAGTCCATCTAGCTATCAACAGCCGTGCTGCTATATCACGTCATGATCTCGCCTCTCAGTCGCACCGTACACACACTAAACCTAGTTGCTGACCAAAGTAGTCTATTTTATTGTTCAATTTTCGCATTCGTTAAAGTTTTTGACACACAGGTTTTCTCCAAGAATTTTAACCAGGTCAATTATAAAGGGCGCCATTGAATACCAATCTACCTGCAAAAATAATTGGTGTATCAAAATACATAAATTAAATGATTGCCAAGTGAACCGCCTCCGCTTAACCGCCCGCTCTCGCCGCCGCTCGTGGCTCGCAGCGGTCCACTCACGGCCAAAGAACGCCGCAGTTTAACGATCAATAAACCGTGTTGCCGACAAAAACTAGTAAACTAGTAAACCGCCACAACACCTCAGAGTAGGAAGGACTATGAATACCATTAATTAAGATCGAATAAAACAAGTGAAGTCTCAAAAACAACTGCTAGCTTCTGCCCGCGACCCAGTCCGCGTGGTGTCCGTTTGTGTCGTAGCTCTCTCTCTTTCTTATTATAATTCATGGGTCACATGATACAGTCGCGAAATGAGTGGACCTTGACATCATAGAAATAAAGTCGAAATTAAGTGACGGTATACAGTCGACCACGTTAATCTATATTCTTTGCTGATATTGTGAGCAGGCACGGTATCCTATGGATAGTGGCAATAGCCGTTATGGGTATGTATTTCTACAAACGTGACGTCATGCGCTCTGATTGGTGTTTAACATATCATGGCGGGCGTCCGTATTTTTCAGTTTAATTTTATCAAAATTAATAATAATCTTATATTTAATTAAAAAATATGAGCAATTTTCGAATTCTACGATTAAAATTTCTCAAAAAAAATACCATATTTCAGTGATTTTCAATTACTGTCATCATGCCTATTCTTTAAAACAAATATTTATTGTGACGGCGTCGTACGCCTTCAACTCAATTATCACCACTAGGGAATGCTATCTCGAACCGAATTCGAGATCTCGCGTCGATTCTGAGGTCGAGATTAACGAGTCGGGATCTCGAGATCTCGATTAATCTCGACAATATCGTAAATTCCCATATGAGGAGATTAATGATAAATATTCCAGCAGCAACATAAGAACCAAGGTGACCAATCGCTAAACTTAAGTAGCAGCGGGCTGAGCAAATAGGCCGTTCGGGCGGAAAGGTTCTCGAGTGGCGACCACGTGCCGGAAGGTGGACTGATGACCGCATGGCTGGTGGCGCAGAACCGGTCGCTTTCGCACTCTTTGAGCTACCCCCAGGCCTCCGGCTATGCATGATGTCTTTCGGCTGCAATGTTGATGATAATGATGAGGACGACATTTTGGTAACCTACCTCTGTAAAAGCTCTGGTTGACCGTATATATAGTAAATATCAGATAAACGTGACCTCCCTGTATAGAAGTTTGTATGCTAGGTTTCTCTGCAGCTCTACCATTCTTGTTTAAACATCACATAATCGTTAGTTGGTCGGTTGATGCGGTTATGTTGTGTTCGGAAATTTTATTAATGTCTTACCATATTGTTTTTGTTCTATATTACTATTATTATTTTGTACGAGTGTAAAATATGTGTTACGCCGTGGAATCACCGGATGGTTCCATCGGAAGACCAGCGCTGGCCACCAGGCCAGCACAACGCTGAGAGCTTGAGATGGAACCGTTTCGTGCCAATGTTGTTTTATATTTTTGTTTTTTGATTTATGTGCATGTATGTGTTATTGTCATGAATAAATGTAATTCTATTCTACATTACCGTTCACCCACAAATTTATCCTGACGCCGCGATTCATCGTAGCTAACCGTAGGTAGAGGTATAGTTTCGGCGTGGAGTGAGATGCACTAGCGGGTAAAGAATAACTGCCCACCTGACTTTACACGTAATTGGACGGTCAAAAGAACCCCGACTTGCCAGCTACGACAATTTCTTATAAATATACCTACCCAACATAACGTATCTGACGAAACGTGAAAGACGGAAGCAAAATTAATCCCCAACCAGAAGGTACTGTTCAAAGAACATCGCAACATTAACTACGAGTACACGTATTATTCGTCGAGGAAAATGGCCGAGTAAAATAGAAGCGAGATTTTATTTGTGGCATCAAAAAACGTTTACTTGAAGGAAGAATAGCTTTGCTGCTTGCGAGTAGCGACTGACAATAGGTACTTTTGTGGTGAAATTTCCATGACGGAAGAAAACGTTTTCGACTAACTAAATCTTAACAAATCACTTTGATATTGATGTCGATCACATCAGCATAATATATTCTAGGTAGTTATGCAAGGTGTTTTTGGCAATTTCCGTTAATTGCAAGGGGACATAGGTTAGATCAAATAAAGTTAATTTCTCCAAGACAGTAGTATCTTAACTCTTACTGTTATCAAGATATTGAATATTGTAAATGTGGTAAGGTTCCTATACACTACAAGAAGGTTAACCAAGTGAGTTCGTTCGATATTAGGCAAAAACTGCGTCGGAAGTACTTTTTTTTTACTTAATTTGTCTTCTTGGACCTTCTGGTCTTTAACCCTTGCACAATAAGACAATAACTATTAATACTACATTAAATTATTTTTTACAAAAAAAGAAAAAAAAAATTTTTTTCACGAAATTATTATGCAAATTGGTTTCTGTGAATGTATTCTGCAATATGCCGAAGTTAACGGAAATTCCCGGGAACACCGTGTATAGGTAACACTCTAATAAAAGTTTTTGAGGTTTGAATTTGTTGCACATTTTGAACAAAGGAAAATCTATATACCTTTAAATAATCATTGAGATTGGAAAATATTTAGAAGTGGAACGACATTTTCTCTTTTTGTACGTACGAGTGCGGAGTACCTATTTCAAAGGTATTTCTTCTTAAAGATGCATTTCACTGGTAAATGGCACGTAAGCTGCTTATGTACGAGTTTGTATTTAATAGCGACTAGTTTATGTTGTTCATACACGAGTGGTTGTGGTTTTATTGTTTCATTAAGATTTCCTAGGAAAATACGGGGCTTTTGCATTATTGTTTGCTTGAAAATAAATCAAGTAACAAGTAGCTCTATGAGCTGTTGAAATGGAGAGTCTGACTTTGTAAAAGACTTCGTTGTGTTGGGTGTTGTTTTATTTTTGAATTTCGAGAAAGAGACTCAACAAAAATACATATTATTAACGAACCTGCTCACAAAGTATCACGAGAATCGGTTGGGAAATGCGACTCATAGAGGAAAAAAGCCGGACAGCGGGACGTACACAGGACAGACGAACGATTTTCGGGCAAGCTGAAGCATAGAACTTCGGTTCGGTCACTTCGCTCGCTCGCTCGAAAAGAGGAATAGTACAGTCAACGGCAAAGCTATGTTTTCACTTTTTCATGCTCTTGCTCTATTTATCCTTAACCTATACTTTCATCTAGGGCGGTCATGCAAAGAATTTCTCAGATCGCAGGTATTTGACGCCGAAGCCGAAGTCGAGGGCAATAATTATGCGAACGCAGGTTTTCATTATTACCGCCCGTGAGTACAAAGTTCTACTTCTCCCCCTGGCCGAGAAGTGGGATTTCCGCACGTGTAAGGGTGACGGTGACTATGGGTATCCATCAGAGCTGATGAGGAGACAAGATCGGCGAGACAATCCGTCTCTTTCTAATTAGAGTGAGAGACAGCTAGTCTATCTCGCGCGCTATCTTGTGATCACCGTCGATAAATAATAGTGCTACGTGTACAGGTCGACACATGTAAAAAGAACCCTGGCGGCCATACATTTTATATGGCCGCCAGGGCTCTTTTTACGTGTGTCGACCTGTACAGAAGATTCTTTAACAAATCCCCTGTTTAGGTATGCTGAATGAGCCTAAACGTGGCCGTCCTTTTCTGCAACGCGCTGCGATTGGGCGCGTGCGTGCCATAGCAGGGCTACATACCGTGTCGCATGTACTAGTAACGGCGCGACGAAATCACGAAGTGAACCGCCCCTGCCACCTTGCAGGAAGAGATGCCTGCGCAGAGCAAGGCTAGAAATGCTATTAGTGGATTTTTTATCGCACACCGCTCCGCTACCTCGGACATAGCTAGTGGATATTTGCCGGGCCAGGTGTGACTTGAAAAATATCAATCAAGCACAGGTGTCAGTGAAAGTTAATATCCTTGCAGCCTATTGTTTAAACTTATCAATATGAGTATCATTAAGACCTTTACAACCTAGAATCATCTAATATTACACGCACAGTTTATCGTAAGACCGTAAGAATTCCGTCATAAAGTGTTACACTGCGGTGCGAGTCAAAAAGGTCGTATATACATGAACATATCAATGACATATACGCCTTTTTTGGTCTGCCGGCGTTGTATTATGTCGGGTCCATTCCGCTTAAGCTATAAATGCACTGTAAACAATACGCTAAAAATGCCTTTTACGTTGTTATTGGTAATATTTAAATGGGCGTAAAGGCCCGTGCTAAAATGAACGATACGGCTTTACGATATGGTGAAGTGAGCGGTATAAAATGGTATAATGCTCGGGTGAAGTCATTATTGCGAACTAATTGCGCTGCGAACGTAACGCTCGTATTGGAAATTGAAAATGGATTTTTGAATTTGGAACGATTTGCTTTTCGATGTTCTGCTGTTTATTGAATGCGCATGCGTATTCAGACAAGTAACGAAGAGATTAATTTTATTATCGAATGGAAAATAATAGTACATTACTGCAGAGGCCGTGAAGTAAGGGATTGCTGGACGAGCTTTGGGGTAGACATAACGGATACAACGAGTTCAGCAATCCCTGTTCCGGCCGAGGATTGTATAGTGCTTTTCTCAAACGATGTGAGGAAATATTAAAATTAAAATAAATCAACTAAATAATAGTTTTATGAAATTACAATCGGAACGATAGTTCAGAAAACAATTGCGTAATTTGCCGCCTTTTTTATTTTTTTAATGCCATTTCAACAAGCCGTTCGAGCACCATGTTTAACCGCGCATAAGTATAGTACCATAGATTTTGTTTTTTTTTAATGTCGCAAGTATGCCTTCAGAGTCTGGTGGTGGTTGGCAGTATGTAATTTTTCCTTTGTCAGTGTAATATTAGTAAACAAATTTAAAAAGTTAGAGTAGCGGACAATAATGTTTTTAGTTAGGGTTTTCATACATTACTTCTTGGCGTAAGGCCAGAAGTAATGTAGGGAGCCATAGACAAGAAACTTCTTGTCTTCATTTCGTGATATTAACGCATACATTTCAGAGCATGTTTGAGAAAAGATAAATTAGGTTAAATTGATAGAAGTGTACAAAGCTTTGCAGCAGCTGGCAACTCGCGACTGACAATACTACCTTTTGTATAAAATCCTTTTCGGGAGAAAACGTTTTTGACTTACTAAATCTTAACAAATCATTTATATTTTGATGTTAATAGCTTCAGCATAATGATATATTCTAAGTTCATAGGTTCCGCTTCCGCACCTATAAGTTTGAATTTAGGTACTGCAAATTATGAAACCTTTATAACCATAATCCATAGTCTTTCATTAATACTAAAATATCATTGGGTGGAAAAAAGGTTTCTCTTTTTGTATGGATTATGATACGTAGTATTCCAAAGGTATTCTGCCCTCTCTTTAATCAAGTTAAAGTTACAATTTTCTTTATTCTATTTGCTAATGTTTCTTTCTATTTGACTTTATTTGAGCGAACGTATCTCTCCATTTCAGCTTGCGCCAATATTCTTTCTTATGTCCGGATGTCCCGATGTCCAGCTCTTTTCCTCTTCCACTAGGCAATAACTAAGTATACAATTTGATTATTTTTAATGCAAGTTCTACAAGCTCACAGAGTATCTGGCATAGACGATACATTCTTCGTTTTAACGCCCTAGGTGTGTAATGTAATGTATGTGTAGACACCTGCTATTCAGAAAAGAATCATTGTTGCCTTCAAATGAGTCTCAATTTCCGTCTGGGCGTAAAAACTTGAATCCCTCGTTACGCTCTAGCTTCTACCTCAGAATGCGTCGTTAGATCAGGATTGCTTTTGCTTCACTCAGAACTCAAGATCGCCCTGGCTGTTAGTAGGTACATCATATAGCTTCCTAGAGACTCAATCTACTATTAAAAGTGCGAGAGGTGACTGTGACAATTATGGCTTTACCGTTTTAAACTAAAGTCCTTTGTGTTAAATAAAACGCGATTATTTTGCATTTACTTTTCCTAACCACCGATACCTTTAATTTTGAAAAGACGCATCTGCGTTCAAATTTGAGAGCACATACGTCCTTTTGTGCATTATTGCAGAATAAAGGCTTCCCAGATCGCGATCCGCGTTGAAGGTTCGTCTCGTGTTTGTTCGCCTTGATTTACGTTTTACTAGCTCGCCGATAACCGAAACCAACGTTACATGAGCTCCCAAACCTTTAAAATATTCTCACTGCCATGGCTCTTTTTAAAAGGAATTAAAATACCAACATAAAACGAACTAGAGCTTCATGTAACAAGTCTAACGAAAGAGATTTTATAACGCTGGTAAAAGAAAATAAAGTATATACTAGTACCTAATTCCCATTACAAGATGAGCTTAAGACGTATATAAAGCGTATAGCTCGGCAGCTCATGCGGTACTGGTTTTGCGAAGCGCAACTACCATAAGTTGAAACATCTCTAAACAATGAAACTCAAATATTGACCTGCGGGTAAAGCAGCCATTGTAAACTGACCCTTTGTTCAATATAACGGCCAAAGGTTTGAAGATCTCTTTAAACTGTTTCTGTAAAACCAATACACGCTGGCCGTGGTATGTACATAAAGCGCTTTGACTAGTGAGTCTCAGTACAATGGTCTTAGTAGAGTGGAAGCGGGGACCAAAATAGGTTGAACTGTCTTTTTGGGCTTATTGGTTTAAGGCAGGGATCGCGTTAAAATGGATGTTGCTCAGGGCGTTCGTGCCAAGATACGGTCGCAAGCTATTTAATATAGAATGCTATTTTCATATTGTACTTGACATTGTACAATAATCAATTGGGTATTGAAATAAACCTTTACTGTTTTAAATTTATTTACTGCGGTCACTATTTGTGGCAATGAAATTGCTTGTCTGTTATGTAGATTGTTAGACCAATAATTGAAATTAAATATGCAATGGCTTTTTTAACGACTAGGTGATAAACATTATTTTCTGTTTTAAAGAACTGACTATGAGTTACCCTGGAGAATGAATTAGTATAAAAACCTAAATGATTTATTATCTAGTAAGTATGCACGCAATAAAGGCTACCTCAAGACAGTAAAATAACAATTAAAAACTAAATCAACCTAACCAGCTGACAGTATAAAAAGGCAAAAAATAGAAAAAGCGGCGATTATCTGCCGCCATAAACGGTAGAATTAGAGGTATCATATATTACACATTCGTCAGCCTATAGTTAGGGCCGTAAATCTAACCTTACATAAAAAACCTTCCATGCAGTAACAGTAGTAATTTATACAGTAATGAAGTTGTCACATCTGCTTCTAACCTCTCGTAGTATCACCTTTTACCGACACAACGGCCCAAAAAGTCTGAAACTACACAAAAAACAAACAACTTCCGACTTTATTACTCAAATTTTAAGTCCAAAATGAAAGTCGCGCAATCGTATTTGGATCCGTTTGAATTTGGAACTGTAGTTTTTTCTTTTGTTTTTAGCGTTCGGTTTCATTGCTGCGCCTCCATAAATTTCGTATAACCTCGTTTACTGGCCAGTGATTTATTCCCCGCCAAAATATGTGCCCTGTATTTTTTTAATTCCTTTTTTTCGGTATCGAACAGTTCGAGTAGTCGATCGCAGATAGGCGTCGACGGTAGTTGGTATTGAAAAAAAGAGAAATTTCACTTTTTTCGGGCAGAGACAAAAAGGTATCCTTTGTTCTTTGTTTTAGTCGATATAAGATAAGTGTCACGACACGTTTATATAAAGGTTTTATTTATTCTTAGAATTCCGTTCGTTCCCCGCGCGGCTGTAGCTGCATTTGTGCTTTGCACCCGTACAGACTATATAAACATTTGAAGGCTTCATGTTTAAAATGCGGTGTATATCGAGTTGGGTTAATCGAAGTACTTACCCTGGCACCCAAGTTAGATAAGTACAACTGCCCCCACCAGCCGTCAACGGCTAATGTGATATCCATGTTACTTCGTTTTGTAGCCGCCGCTATCTTGCCCAAGACATCTGTATCAGTGGCAGAAGGTCCCAATAGTTATATACGTTTATTTATTACCTCTTTCCATTTCCGAACCGAAACACACGGAGCGGTTTTAAGAGTGTAATGGCCTAGTGCTTTTGGCCGGGGACGGTCCGTGAGTATGCTACCGCGGACTCTGTTTGAATTGCCAAGTTTGCCACTTGTGACGTGCTTGAGAACTCCAAGAAGCTGCTGATTTCAGCTTCGCGAATTTAAAAGCCTGGAGAGCTTCAAGCAGTCAAGTTGCTCGTTTGCCTCATCCCGATGAGGTCTAGTTTTGCTTGGTTAGGTTGAGTTACCTACGCTTGTTCATAGGATCAGGTAGAACTTAACCTAGATGCGTCTAGATGCAATCGGAATAAGCTAAAATGAGGCGGCATTTTCAAGATCGAAGCAAAGATGGACCTTGGATAGGATGAGAAATCGCCTCGTGTGTTGCACCTTTTTTTCTCACTGGCCACTTTTACAGCGCCGCAACAATAAACGAATAAAACAACAAAATCGTTCCTTATTTGAAAATTTTAACATTCCGTTTATGGCGCGTAATTATTGAATATGCGATAGAGTCTCGACGAAATTTCTTCGCGGCCGGGTGATGTGAAAAAACCTTTTCATTGACGATACCCGATTCATAAACAGGGTATAGATTAATGGTAGTGTTGCGGCTATCGATTTATCACTTGGCCTATTCGGTAGACATTTTTTTTTGTTTACTGTTTTTGATACCTATCGTGGAATAACTCTACCATTTTAGTAGTAATGGGAGTTGAAATATGTCGGGTTTGGTGTTCGCGGCGCCCAGGGCTGTCACCGTTATTTATATAAAAAAAGTTGAAAAACTGACGACTTATTTGACTTCCTTTGGGATAAAGTTGTACAGAATTTTAGAAATGCCCGGTGAGTGACTGTTTTTCTTCGAACATTGGTACTTTTAATTGCCTCTAAAAAATAGTTTTGTTTTTTAATAACCTTATCCCACGTACCTGACTTATTTAAAAAAAATATTATTTGTGTAAAATACAGTAAGTTCGGATAAACGTAAATTATTATTTTTTACGTTATTTCCTCTTGTACCTTTAACCTATTATTATTCATTTTATCAATGGTCATGCGTCTTACTCAAGTAGGCTCCATAAATCAAAATATGGAATTACAGATGCTCATGGGCTACGGTGTCATATTTCCTATTAGTATTATTACTATATCAGTAGGTCCGGAAGCTTGTTTGCCATCGTCGTCGGATAAAATATGTCATTTATGGAACAATCTTTTATTGCCGACTTCTTTTTTACACAATCATCAACTACTTATTGAGATACCGGCTTAGACCTGGCTGAATAAAGTGTACTTACACGGGGAGAGGAGATAAACCATCTCGCTATAATCAGTGAGTGTGAGTGCATTTAGTGCACTACATTTAGCCAGGTCTAAAAGCCGCTTAATGAGCCTAAACAGGACAGGGTTATTTTGTATAATAAGGTGCTTATGGACCTTCTGTCCACATCATTGTCATCTAATTATTTATTTTTGCACATTCATATGTATTATTTTTAGGTCAGGGGTCGTCTATTTTAGTTATCTGTCCGATGATTGATAATAGACGATTAGGGTACGCGTCCCCAACCTCCCGAGCTGTTATTACTGGATCCTCGTCTTCCACAGTAATAATATCCTTTTACCTGAAATTCCTATCCAATGTCCTTTAGTTTCCTATCCTGCATATATGTCCCAATTTTCCTTTTTCCTCTCCGTGCCAATCCAAGGTTGCTGCGCCGATGGATGCATGGCTAGGGGCGAGCCTAGTCGCGAGTGTGCCAAATAGGTCCTGGAACCGGGCAAGTCCAGTGTACTTTTTTCGCCTTACCTTGGCAAGCGGGGCACTGCCAAGGTGGACAATGTTTTTCCCTTGCTGCTCGTGGGATCACTGATGATGAACAATAAAAATTTCACTAAAAATGACGGCGACGTGGTTTGCCACCCGTCACGCCCTGGCCCATGGGTAGGCAAAATGTGGTCTGAAGAATGTCGGATGGCTACGTTGAATGTTCAGGGAGGTATGAATGACAAGGTAGATGAGATATGTGATATGATGAATGAAAGACGGATTGATCTGTTGTGTGTGAGTGAAACTAAGCGGAAGGGGTGTGATACCACCAAACATGGTCCTTACTCTGCATACTGGTCAGGGGTCACAGATACCGAACGTGGTAGTAAGGGCATAGGTTTCATCCTTTCTGCGAGAATGAGTGAGTGTGTGAATGAGTTTGCGTGTATCGGCCCAAGACTCATGTGGATTAGGCTTAAAGTGGGTTTAACCCGACTATTTATAGTAGGAGCTTATGCTCCAGTCGATGACGGCGGGTCACAAAGGAACCAATCAGAGCGTCTTGAGTTTTGGGAGAGTGTAAGAGATGTGTTAAGAATGTGTGAAAACAATGAGAGAATAGTTTTGTTAGGCGACCTCAATGGGTGGGTTGGGGTAAGGAGAGGTGGGTACGAAAGTGTTTTAGGAAAGTTTGGCGATGAAAAAGTGAATGAAAATGGCGAGAGGCTGCTTGAGATATGTTTGGAATGGAGTCTCGTTGTGACTAATACTATGTTTAGTCACAAGAGAATCCATATGTATACGTGGCATAGAGGCAATGTGAAGAGTATGTTAGATTATGTGATTGTGGATAAGCGGATAGTCAGTAGAGTGGTGGATACCAGAGCATATAGAGGAGGAGCCAGTGTAGGCACAGATCACTTCCTGGTAATAAGTCGCTTGAAAGGCCTCTTCAAACGATGGCGACACTATTGCTCGGATTCTACTACTGAACTCCAACGAATAAAAGTCGAAAATCTTCAAGACTTGGAAACACGGGATCGCTACAAAAGCATTTTGAAAGAGAATATTAGTGGAGAGGCGGTTGTGAGTGGAGAAGATATAAAAGAGGTATGGAGATGCTTGAAAGAAGGAATGATAGGGGCCGCTACCGAGGTGTGTGGTGAAACAAAGAGAAAGAAAGGAAAAGTAAACGAAACCCCATGGTGGGATGGAGAAGTGAAAGAAGTTGTGAACGAGAAGAAGAAAGCTTGGCTTGATTTAGTAGCCATTGGAAATCTCCAGAGTAATGCAAGGACGGATTTAAAGGAGAAGAAAGAAGAAGTAAAACGTTTGTATGGGCAATTGAAGCAAAAGGTAAAAAGTGTGATCTTGAGAAAGAAAGATGATTTGCAAGAGAAGATGGATAAAAGATTCTCTAAAGATTTCAAAACCAACAAAAAATTGTTCTGGAAAGCTGTAAAAGCGGCTAGAGGCTCAACAACAGTATCAGAGCTAGGAATAATTAGAGATGAGACTGGAAGTATAGTGAAAGGGGAGCAAAACGTACTGAGAAGATGGAAAGAATATTTTGAAGGCTTGTTTGAAAGAGAGGAGAGAGACACGGTAGAGTCACGGAACTCTGAGGTGACTCCCAACCTTGAAGGTGATGAAAGGGAGATAAGCATGACAGAAATTGTGGATGCGGTAAAAAGTATGAAGTCAGGTAAGGCGGCAGGGTATGATAGGGTAACTGCTGAGATGATTCGGAGTGGTGGCGGAGTCGTTGCAACCCTGCTGCACCGACTCTTTAACTTGTGTTGGAGATATGGCAAGGTGCCGGACGATTGGACTAAAGCTGTCATTGTTCCAATTTACAAGGGAAAGGGTTCGCGGCAGGATTGCAAAAACTATCGTGGCATCAGTCTTCTCAGTGTGGTTGGGAAAATGTATGCAAAGATACTGATAGAAAGGGTAGTGAAAGAGACTGAGAGTAAAATGTGGGATGTGCAAGCAGGGTTCAGAAAGGGGATGGGGTGCGTGGATCAGGTTTTCTCTTTACGATGCATCACCGAAAAATGTTTGGCCAAAAACCAGAAGGTGTATTGTGCGTTTGTCGATTTGGAGAAAGCCTATGACAGAGTGGTGAGGGATGTTTTGTGGTCAACTCTGTCCATGTATGGGGTAAACAACCAATTGATTCAGGCATTAAAATCCCTCTACGAGGGATCTAGAGCATGCGTAAGGATCAATGGTGGCTACACAGACTGGTTTAGCATCCAAAGAGGTGTTAGACAAGATTGTGTGGCCTCGCCATGGTTGTTTAACTTATTTATGGACAGTTGTTTGATGCCTTTAAAAGAGAGTGAATGTGGTTTAAAAATGGGTGAGTTACTCGTCAAATGCCTCCTATACGCTGATGACCAGGTGCTCATTGCGTCATCAGAGAAGGAGCTGCAAGAGATGGTAACTTGTATGGATGACTCGCTGAAGCGGAAGGGTATGAAAGTCAATGTGAGTAAGACAAAAGTGATGGTATTTGAGAAAGAAGAACGTGTGACTGTGTGCAATATTCTGATTGACAGTGAGAGAGTGGAGCAAGTAAATGAATTTGTGTACTTGGGTTCTTTATTTACGAGAGACGGAAAGTGTGATGGTGACATTGAAAGAAGAGTAAAAGCGGGAAATCAGGTGAATGGAGCATTGCACGCGTTTGTGAGCAGCCAAAATATAACAAAGAAGGCTCGACTCGCGGTTCACAGAGGAGTGCTTGTTCCTACACTGATGTATGGTAGTGAGACTTGGGTATTTCAGAAAAAGCATGAGAGTAGACTGAATGCAGTTGAAATGAGAGCGTTAAGAAGTATGTGTGGAGCTCGTTTGAATGATCGAATAAAAAATTGTGTAATAAGAGAAAAATGTGGAATAGAAGACGATGTAGTGACTAGGATTGAGAAAGGTACGCTTCGGTGGTTTGGGCATGTTGAGAGGATGTGTGAAAGTAGATTGACTAAGAGGATTTACGTCCAGGAGATGGATGGAAGGGTCGGTAGGGGGCGGCCTAGGCGAGGGTATCATGACCAAATTTCAGCAATACTGTTAAAAGGCCAGGTCAGGAGTACCCGCAACCGACGAGCCTGTATGAGGAGATGTATGGATGTGATCGAAGCGAAAGAAGTATGTAAGGACCGTAGTATTTGGCGTTCCTTAGTCTCTGCCTACCCCAATGGGATACGGGCGTGAGTATATGTATGTATGTATGTATTTTTAGAGACAGGCCTTCAAAATCGGACATTTTTCAGGACCTAGTACTTGCAAGAATTTCTTTCGGATCCGGGTTGAATACGTTTAATAGACGTATAAAAAACACTCGTCAATATACTTCGTTTTAAGTTAGCAGGGTCTTGTTTTTCCGGTCTCAAAATGATACCAGTTTTTAGCAGACGCTGCGTACAGCCCTACCGGTGACTTAGCACTCCGGTAGCGCCCCCCGCAGCCAAACTATGCGCAACCACACGACATTTATCATCGTACAACAACCCAAGTGACCATACTCGCGGATCAAGCGACATTACACTCTCGGACAACCGCCTAAGAGCTTCGACGCGCGCAGTGTTAACTGTGTTAACCTGTTACCATAATCGAGACATCGACAATCCCAAAAATTCACTCACAACTTTGTTAATCACGTTGTGTACGTATTAAACAGCGTGATGCCTTTACAAGCTTTGTACAGTCACCAATGTTAATATCTACCATAATAAAGTGAGCAAAACACACACAGACACACAGATACTTTGAAATTTTAACTATATAGTTAGGTAGTTATATAATGTAAGTTATATAAGTTTAAAAGTGATTCTAATTATTAATATTTTGTTAAAAAAAAATTTTGTTGTACTTCATTTGACGAGTTTATGTCCCTATCGTGATGTATTCTTTTAGTGTCATCTTGCCTCTTAATGGCCTCACTGAAAATCAGCGTCACGGAGCGCGCCTTGTGGCTCGCTCCGTGACACCAAGCTGAGTGAGGACCTTTTAGCGTAAAATTGTATGTAGTTATTTTTGCTTCTATGTACGTACTAAAATTTACGCTAATAAATTATTTTCTTTCTTTCTTTCTTTCAAAAATATCGGACATTTCCTAAACGTGCTGACTGCTGAGACACTAGAGCATTCACTTTGTAATGAGCGTTCCAGCGAATGTTACAATAGAGGTAACAAAAGGAAACAAAATAAACAGGAGCGTTTCAGCGAACATTCTATTATTGCGAAACGACGGTAAATTTAATTCCAGCTTTTTGCCTACCTGAGCAATTTTGTTATTGATCCGCCGCCATCCATTTACGTCCAAACCTCACGAGCATTTAATAGAGCGTTCAGTTCAGAATGATCGTGAACATGTTCGTAGCGATGTTTGGCTCGACACTTGGCTCGGTTCGTTGTCCAGTTCGACATATTTAAAAAGCCGGCCAAGTGCGAGTTGGACTCGCGCACAGAGGGTTCCGTACCATTATACGTTGAATGAAAGGTAAATTGCGGTTTACGATTTATGACGTATTAAAAAAACTACTTGCTAGATCTCGTTCAAACCTTTTTTCTGTGGAAGTTTGCACGGTAATGTACATACAAACTATATATTTTTTAGTTTTACCATTCTCTTATCTTAGAAGTTACAGGGGGGGGGGACACATTTTACCACTTTGGAAGTGTCTCTCGCGCAAACTATTCAGTTTAGAAAAAAAAATTAGTAATAACCTCAATATCATTTTTAAAGATCTATTCATACCCCACACGTATGGGTTTGATTGAAAAAATATTTTTGATTTTCAATTCTAAGTATGGGACCCACAAAATTTATTGTATTTTTTTCTATTTTTGTGTGAAAATCTTAATGCGGTTCACAGAATACATCTACTTACCAAGTTTCAACAATATTAGTTCCTACGGTTTCGGAAAAAAGTGGCTGTGCCATACGGACGGACAGACAGACAGACATGACGAATCCATAAGGGTTCCGTTTATGGCCATTTGGCTACGGAACCCTAAAAACGGCGAATGTTCGATGTCCTGTTTCATGTGAATCGTGAATAGAAACGAAATAAATTACTCAAAGATGATGTATAATTATTGTCTTGAAAAAGAATTAACAATGTAGTCAAACGGAGAAAAAATCAATGCAAGAGATTAGGTACATAATCACAAAGTTACAAGTGTCCAAATTTTGCTTCTTACTAGTGCAAGTCAATATGCAAATGCAAGTCATATTCTCTGACTACCTTTTGGAAATACAGACGCAAGTTTGTTTTTTTTTTAATCGATAAGTGCGCCAATGCTACCTGCTCAGGTATTTGGCGCGTTTTTGTGACCGGATGCTCTAAGTTTTTTTTTAAATGTGAATGGACCAAGGATTTATGAGCAAGCGTTTTCATTTGTGGACATTTTGTGTCTCAATCTATTAATAACGTTGTTTTTTTGCGAGTTCATCCAGTTGTGTGTAGTCTTCGAAACTGATGGTTATCGTGTGATGTACGTAAAAATCTTACGGTTATAACAAACACGCATATTATTTTCGTGGCATCGACAAGGATTTAGTTGTATTATCATGCGTTATCTTATCACGACAATTGGCTACTTGACAATTATTTTTCACTGTGTCATTCGAACTTCGTTTGTATTATTTCAACCACATTTGTATGGGACTACCTACAATTTGAGCTCGTAAAAAGGCTAAAATTTGGGTCAAAGGCGGAAGGATGGCAAAGTATTATTAATGTCAATGTCACAACATTACCGTCGCGTCGTACTAACCGAACCGTAGTATGGCAAATCACTTAAATCTCTGTTATAAGTGAACTACTGCGTTTAAGTATGTACATAGTTGTAATGGAATTGGTTTTTTAATGTAAGGATGTTTTCTCAAAAACTCTTTTCGCTACATATTGGAAGGTAAAAGGTCTACTTTATGTTGAAATCAAAATAAAAAAATATAAAACATTCTTGTATTGTTTGTAGACTAGTTTGTATAGTACCAATCATTTTTATTTAAGAGTAGAAGCAGGCAAATTGTTGGAAACGCGACTTTTTTGTGTTTCAAATAGTTAAAATACATTCTGTTTAAAACAACGGCGGGAAATCATTAATATTTTCACGTTCCGCAACGATATCAATAAAAGTTGTTCTTTTGTTAGTATTTTTAACTTCCCCATTTTTGCATTTTTGAGAAAAGCACTTGGTATAGGTATATTAGCCTCAGCCGGAATGGCAATTGCGGGCTTCGTATTATCGTCCGTTTAAACAAATACTCGGCATACAGTTGCCTCGACCATTCCCAGTCACGGCAAAAATGTATTATATTTTTTTAGCTTTCAGTCTCATGTCTTGTTATAATATTAATATTTAGTAATTTACACTTTATTGTAATCATTTCATGGTTACTATCAACATCCCAGTAAGTTATAAATTGTTACATGAGGAAAGTACCTAATTAAATTATAGGTAGACAGGATTAGTCAAGCTAATTAGCTAATTAGGTAGGTAATGAGTATAAATATCTGTACACGCCTTTATGACGGTGAGCAGAGTCCTGTACAGATATTTGTGTCCATGTATGTACATTGACTGTGAGTTTCAGAGAAACGTGACCTCCGGCATAATAGGTAGTTTGAACGCAAGGTCACATTTGGACACTAGCCTGTTAAATGCAGTTTTCTTATACAGATACGTACATACATACGCTCGAAAAACATAACCCTCATTCTGACACGGTCGGGTAAAAATGAATCAAAACATTCCACTCATTCCAGATTTGAAATTGGAACAGTTCAAACACAACTCTGCACGATCGCATTATTTATTCTTTGCGTAGCTCGGAGGCGGCAGGGCGGGCACCGTCGACAGCACGCTAACTGACCACTCACCACCCTTATTACCAAGACATACGGTCTATCACTGGTCACACCAGCGTCTTTGTTTGTACGCCCACGGCTCCGACTCTGTCTTAAAACGACGTAAGTACTCATACGATCCAAACAACTTAAGTGATTTTAGTTTCGAGTATCCGCGAGTCAACGGTTGTAGTAAGGATTAGTAGAGTATGATTAACGTCGGTGAGTAGACATTTTGCTTCTAAGTGGTGGACATCTTATAAGGTAATTTCGAGTAAGTACCTTTAGATGAGATTATTTAATGTGGGCTCCTTTTTATAAAACTGTCATTGGAATTCAAATCTTCTACCATCGCCATTAGAGTTGCTTTTTGAATGGAGTATTTTAATGGAATTCGGCCAACTCAAATAATCTTATATTATTCACTGTTAACTAATATTGAAAGTATTTTTGTAGGTTTTTCCATAAGTATTTAGTAAGAATGATTTACTGTAAAGCCAGGAGATAGGCCCTATGCTTGTTTGCCTCCGTTATAGTATTTTTTTTGCTGTCAACTAGGTATATAGGACCGTATTTCGTGACAATATGTTTTAATATACCTAAAATGGAGAACGCTGCGATAATCCTGGCAGCAGACCATAGTTCCCACTTCTCCGGCATAGTACCAATTAATTAAAATTTAATACATATACCTACTACTTTTTACTATATTTTATATGTAGAGTGGAAGAATAGATAATTACGTGGAATAATGGGCCTTCCTATAAATAAATAGTACCTACATAATCAACTCGTGTAAGAATTAGATGATAAAAAAGCATTACAATCTACGAAGAATTATTATCTGTAGTAATTGTGACAATTAACGTCATCCAAATTCCGTTACAGTATAAACCTACCTACTAAATAATTACTAGCACACATTAAATTTGTAATTAAACTCTAATTTTAGTAATTGATCGCCAATGCATCGTAACACACTTAATAATGACATTAATTCGTATAATGTACACCAGCCTTTATAGGTAATTCTAATGACCACCTGCACTGTATTGAGTGATTAAATGCTTAAAAAAAAGAAAATAGTGTCTTATTATTATGGACCTTACACCTAATAGGCAGGGTTGATTTTCGATTAAGTGTAATTCTTCATCGGTAGTCTATAGGTACGGAGCGGACTGTTTTTGGTCATTCGTGTTTTTGCGTTCGGCCATTTTCGCCGGTTGTCGGGTGCGCTCGGGTTTTTGCAGTGGCCATTTCAATTATTCAGGTATGCAGCGAACGGTGAAAGGTATTCACCTATAGTGCCAACACGAGCTTTGTGTACTTTCAATGCGTAGGTCATACGACCTATCGGTTTCATATTGATAGGTGTTTACTTGACATGTTTCGCGATCGAATCGTATTAGATCTTATTCGTAGGTAAATAAGGACGACATTTTGCCGTCACTGTAATATGCATTCCAAAGCACGCTTTTTAGCGTGCTCCTTAAACAAATTACGTAAATAAACGCTACACTTCGTTCCTGCCTCTGCCGTAGGGGTTAGGGATAGTTTCTAGCACATTCTAATCGGTAACTCAACCAGTATTAGTTAATTAAGTATATCATGAATTTAGTCAGTGAGTAATAATTTCACAAAACATTGCAATTGAGTTGACGACAATTTTTGGAATCAGTTTAAAGCGAAGACTTTTTGTCTGTCAGTGTTTTTAATGAAAGTCCCTGGTTTTCTCATTTCTTGCTTGCGATTCTAGAAGACAAGACTGAGTAGCCAACTCTTTATTGCTTTTAAGATTCTTTGCACTGAGCTATTCACAAATACAGGTCCCGCACTACCAAGACTTGAGCATCCACATGTAATGAGCAGCCTAATATTATATTGCAGGTTGTTCACAAAATTAAGCGTTTAGGGAGCATTCTAGAGAGCATTCTAGAGAGCATTCCAGCGAGCATTGTAGAGAGTATTCTAGAGAGCATTCCAGCGAGCATTCTAGAGAGCATTCTAGCGAGCTTTCTAGAGAGCATTCCACCGAGTATTCTAGAGAGCCGTCTAGCGAGCATTCTAGAGAAAGGATAATAAATTAGCTTCAGGCTTTTTGATGAGCCGCGCAATTTTTGTTGCGGGACCGTCAAGTCACAAAGCACCGATGGCCGCTGTGACGGAAAAGTTCTCGAGTGGCGACCCCGTACCTACTCGAAGGCACAGCTTGGGTAGTCTAATGAGCTAGTAAATGTCGCAGGAGTCTGCTGGGTGCGGGTGGCGCAGGACCGGTCACTGTGGCACTCTTTGGGGCAAGCCTATGTCCAGCAGTGGACGTCTTTCGACTGATTATGACCGTCAAGTTAGACATCGTGAAGAATACATTTCTTGAGGAGTATTTACTAGAGCGTTCGTTATAATGATCGTAGCGATGTTTGGCTGTATGCTTGGGTTTGTTCGTTGTACAATTTGTCAAATTCGGCGAATGGGAGATGTTCTAGTACATGCGACTGCTCAAGTTTTAAATACGACTATTTTGTTTCAATTGATATTGTATCCATGGATTTAACATTAATAACGGTGTAGATTCGACTCGCTCCAAAAAAGCCCCGTAAGGAGGCCGGGGCCGCTCTGATACCTAACTCCCAAGATTTGGCTAAGGCACTATTGATTATTCATTGATTAAGTATTTTATTTAGTGTTTACACTCCTATTAGGCATTCGCCCCTGCCAGAGTGTCACAATCAAGTGACATCACCAATTGTAACAAAAACTTCTAATATAAATCAACTCGACTGTACTATAAACGTCCCAATTAAAAAATACGCATCCTGCTCTACGCTTTATACAACCCCTATTCCGCCAGGTTATTTCGAAGGAGCTTACGTACATTCATCTTCATAACGCTACTACGCCTACTTGCGCCACGCAGCGTCTTTATGGGGTGCTTTTGTGGAGTAACGCGATATGATGTGGCGGGGGCGAGTCGTGTTTCGACAGTTTTGGGGGCTGCGCCCCTTAATAATTCTCTTGGCTATAGATAGTTGTGATGCGTCTTGGGGTTCGCGAGTATACCTACTTTGTGATCATTGGCTGAAGGTTTAATGACAATGAACTGCTAATAGCGTAGCAACATGTATATGAGACTTATATTGACTAATAGCTTCCACCCGCGACTTCGTCTGCGTGAGCCCGGGATAAAAACAATCCTATGTCTTTATCCAGGCTATAAAATATCTACGTGTAAACATCCGAACATCTAAAAATTCCAAACATCTAAACATCCAAACTTTCGCATTTATAATATTAGTAGGATCTTGTGACTAACTGTACAAAAAGTGTGAAGTTAAATGCAAAGTCGATTTAAGACACATTTAAATTTAAACCCATTTTTAATAGTCCCTATAGCATAAGGTTACGTAAACATGTAATCAAATTCTTTAGAAACTATCATTTATATCAGTAACGAAATTATGCACACTATGTTTTTCATTTGTCATAACTCAAGCTCGTTGCTCGCTCTCTACTTCATATTTATTTCATCCATATTTTTGTCGACATGTTTTAGCTTAGTGGGTAGTGACCCTCCGCTGGCAGTCCTGGGTTCCAATCCCGTAAAGGGCAAATATTTGTGTGATAAGCATCAAGATGTGTTTACGAGTCATGGACGTTTTCTATTAAAATTTAAGTGTTTTATTTATAGCACCCATAAAACAAGCCTTTTTGAACTTGGGTCTAATAACTATAATTCGATTTGTATAAGATGTCTCTTCACCTTGATTTATTTATTTATCTGATATAATTTAGAGTAAGTATACGAATGCTATTTGCACAAGGCAAGACTTAACAAAAGCCAGCCACCATAAAACCATGTGGCAATACCACGACGTTCATATGACAAGTAATTAATGTCCGCGTAAATCGTTGGCTTGTTGTGAAAAGGTTCCATAAAAGTGTTCAAGTCAAATTGATTAATACCATGTCAGTGAGGGACGCGCGTTTAGCTCAACTGGACTTCGATCTAACTCATTTTTTGTTACTTACTACAGGGTGGTCAAGATGGAGGACAACTTAGAATAGATATTAATTTAAAAAGCCGGTCTCTTGCCACCATCAATGTGCCTGCTCTTCTTGAGCCGCATGGCATTGTCAGAGATGATGGCAAAAGACCTGTCTCTGGTTCCGTGGAGTTTGGGACGGATGCTTGTGTGGGACGCTACCAGTGTAGACACACTGGCACCGTCCCACCTCCAACCGACTACTACTAAAGCGGATGCAGCGGCGGAAAATGCCGAAAATCTGAAACGCATTAAATATAGAGGCCTCGGCAGAGAGTACAACTTTGCACCTTTTGGCGTCGAGACCCTCGGTCCATGGGGTCTCAGTGAGCAAAAGCTATTTGCCGAAATCGCGAAACGTCTGGTTGACGTAACTGGTTACCGAAGAGCTGGCGGCTTTCTCGCGCAACGCATCAGCATTGCAATGCAGCGAGGAAATGCCGCCAGCATCCTCGGTACAATACCTCGAGGGCCTTTTTTAGATTTAACTTAGCTTTAATTTAATTTAGTTAATGTTATAGTTATAATCTTGTATATACCTACTTTAGAAAATAAAAAAATTAAAAATAAGTGCTGTTTACCAACCACTTTTATAGGAAATAGGAATGCATTATGATGGAAATGGATATCCGCCAAACGTCCTCGTGCCTCGTGGCAAAATGATTTTTTCGTGAATTTCCGAGGGTGTATTTTTACGACTCAGCTTTTCCGCTATTGCTGTAGAATTAGTAAAAAATAATCTTGACCTGAAAACAATTCTTTTAACATTGCCGTCTAAAAATGTTTCTCAAGCTTAAAGTCGTTCTGTAATAAACCTGCCGATTTGATGTTTTTTACCGTACAGAAACGTGTCAATAATACTTCCAGATTTTGCCACTGATCATTCCCACCCTGTAGCCCCAAGTATCAAGACTATTTTCACAAGATCCGTCACTTTCATACATAAAGCGCTTCCACAAAACGGTGAAACTCATAACAATGAAATCATCAATCACATTTTTCCGAGACTAATAGATTACATAGATCAAATAGATACGTCACCCCTTTATTTACGTTAAATATGTTACAAAAGACAAATGTAATAAATATTAAATATTGACCCATTTGCCGGGTTAACGAGGTGTGAAATCCTGCCGTGTTAAAATGTCGTAAGATTGAAGGAGTTTTAATGGGATGCACGACTTTTTTAAATACGGGTATAAAATGACATTACTGCTTAACATTGTCTCAAACTAGAGTGCCAATGTTGGGACAAATGTTTGAGGAGGGTTTGATGTTACCTTCACTTATAGTGTTAGGATATTTGGGAACTTGTAATCTTAATTGACTAGGAATTATTTATAAGGTTAGGGTCAATTAATCTATACTAATATTATAAAAAAGATAGATAGGATAGACATTGAGGTGGTGGGTTGTACTTAAATGTGTAAGAGGTATTCTCTGTAACCGATTTCTAAAGTTAATTCAGTTGTATGAAGGCGGACTTAATTTTACCAACCAAATTCCCGGGATTTATAAATTAATTAATCATTTTGTAAAATTAACGCGAAATTAATTAGACATGTATGTGTAATGAAATGGACTATTTAAAGTTATTTTTCATGTATAGCTGTGTTAAATGTTTTTTAGTTCTAGTATTGGTAGCAATTTAAAGTTTATTTCTAAATATGAAATAACGATATGAACTAGCGTATTTCTGTTAAAGTCGATTCCATACTAGCTATACATTTTCCGGTAATATGCCAACTTTAGGCATTTATCTTTCCAATTATCCTATCCTTGATCGTAATTGAGAGCACATCCCGCATCTACCCTGTACTCTGTACCCTCAGATCTCATACAGATCCATAAAAGTTGACTGATACTCAGATTAGCAACTTTTTATGAAACGTCAAAAATACTGTTACTAAGGTAAATGTCCCAGTGCCCGTCACTGGCCCAGTACATAACACTTCCAATCAAATGTCAAAATAATATTGGTGAACAAATAGTTTTCAGTTAAGAGGTCATTCCACCAATGTCGCTAAGGTCTGAAAAGGTCTTAAGAGACTCAAATTGTGTTGCTTCAGAAAGAAAGAAATATGTTTTCGGGACAAATGCATAAAAACATTCAGTGCCAAATGTCGAGCCGATAACAAGGGAACTCCGCCGTATGCAGAGGGAAGCGTTTGTAAGCAGAGGTTATTATTATTATTATTTCTTTCCCGTTCACGGGACAATGATGTCCCGGACCTTTGGGAGGCGTGCGTGGAGCACCTAGCTACAAAGTACCAACTGAGCCAACACGTAGAGGCCCTTTTGACAATTTAATGAAATGCAAGAAGTACACCGAGCGGATACTGTCCCTGCCCGTGTCATGGGACGCACACAGAGACAGCAACCGCTGGGGTGTATAGGGACTATTGATGGTTGATGGAATCTAAATAAAACGGGTTATTGGGTTGAAATGATGGACTAGTGGCTGGGCTATTGGGTGAAATATCGGACGCCTGCCTAATAAAACTGTTTCAATCTTTATCTCTGGCAGACAGTGACTCGCTAACTGCTAGATGGGCCCCTATTAATAGCGACATTAAAAAATGGCCTAAGGGCAACACCATTTATTATTATTATTATTGTGGTTGTGGCTCCTGGGCTGTCAGAGCCCTTATGGCCGCTCCACACGACGGGCCATCCTGACCCATCATACAGGAAGCGGCTATGCGGTAGAACGAGACATCAATATGTCTTACTCCCTTTAACGCATAGTTGCGTCCTGTATGATGGGATTGGTCAAGATGGCCCATGGTGTGGAGCGGACATTATAGTACTGCGACCATCGCTGATCTATTGTGATCGCCAGTTACTTTCCTGTCCAAGTCCTGCAAAGTCGCAGAGTAACGTAGACGCTCAATTAAACAATCAATAATGATGTATTTTCTTGAACAATGATTAAGAATTTAGTCAAATGGAGAAAAATGCAACGCCAGAGGTTAAATAGTCACAAAGTTGTGTGTCCAAAAGGGTTGGTCTCAGACGGTCCTGAACGCAATTTGCCTAGTTGGAGTTTTGCCCACATTGCAATTTGACCACCGAGCATTATGCCTGAAAGGCAAAATGCCTACATCACATTTTCGTCGTTTTGAAGTTACGTTAGCGATATTGACGGAGCCCCGCGAAGCGGGGCTCCTATTTCTGGTCTGTTTGCCCTTCGGGCATCTGAAGAAACCTAACGAACCTAACCTACCTATAAGTGTTTGCGTTTTAGGCATAATACTCGGTGGTCAAACTGCAATGTGGGCAAAACTCCAACTAGGCAAATTGCGTTCAGGACCGTCTGAGACCAACGCGTTTCTAGCCGTAGCCCGAAGGCTGTGACGTCGAATCATGGCTGGCTGGTGGATAGGCGACACTATGGTGCTATCCGACCGCCGAAGAAGTGCACCTTCATATGAAACGATTGTCATTTATTATGACGCTCGAGGATCGTGACATTCGTGACGTCACGATCTGCTAGTTTCCTCTCTAACAAGCAACATTAAAACAGTTGTACGTAGCTTCGCAATTTTTGGGATAATTGAATGAGATTTTCGTCATTGGGCATATTTTTTTGCCTTCTTTCTTTTCAAGTAGGTAATAATAAATGTTGAGTCTACACCCCTGTTGCAGCATTTTGTAGAACTCAAGAAATTTACGGTACGAGCCTACCTAAGGTGTAATTAGAAGAGTGGAAGCGATTGAAAGATTCGTCGCCACTAGCGGACCCACGATAACTCAATTGGCAAGAGCGATGCACGGATTCCAGAGGTTGTGGGTTCAGAACCCGCTCGTAAAGAATATTTTATAAATTTTCCACTCTGATCGAAATTTAGAGAAACTTGATTTCCTCCGGGCACATGTGTTTGCCCGTAATAGGGCTGCGCATAAGGCAAGGGCAATCAGGTAGGGTGTGTGTAGGCGTCTCCTCTGCTTCAAGGCAGAGTCTGCCCTCCTGGCAGTGATAGTGTTTAGCTCATATATTCACTGTGACCAGATCTCGACGTGCCCGTTCCCATCCTGTATACACTATAGCTGTTACCAGCAAAAGTAAGTTTGTTTAGTTTTAGAGGTTAATTCGTATCAGCACGCGAGCACACAATGAACGCGCGTCGACAGGAAAAAAGGCGGTAAAAACGGTAAAAACGCATTAAAAATGAACTTGTCTAGAACAAAGAAGCAATAGCGGGCTTTTTCTGCTGGCTTTAGCCGTACTAGAATGCCATAGTGGGATTATAATTGTAATAATACATACATATAATAATAATAAATAGTAATACATATGTACCTTTTAAGTTTTATTTTTATTTTCTGTTTTTTGTGTGCGGTATAAGTTTGCCTATCACGTTCTATCTACCATCCTCTCAATTGCTCAAAGGTTAGCTGGAAGAGATCTCTTATAGGGATAAGTTCGCTTTTGTACTTGGATCTATTGTATATTTTTAACCTGTTATTGTGTACAATAAAATGCTTAGATGTAGTATAATTTTATGTGGTAACAGCACAAACGTCAACATAGTATTTCGACTTCAAAAAGAAATGTCTACGTGCACTATATGGCGCTAAACAAACAGACTCTTATATAACCCAATTTCCCTCTGGGTCCCATAAGGTCCTCAGAGAGGCCTTCCACAAACCAATCTGTTGCTGGCCGCCACAGCAGGCTAAACAGGAAAAAAAACTTATATATCGCTTTTAAAAAAAATAAAAATATTTACGCTACATTATCTGTAACTTTTTTTTATATACCACGTCGGTGGCAAACAAGCTTACGGCCCACCTGATGGTAAGTCGTTACCGTAGCCTATGGACGCTTGCAACTCCAGGGGTGTTTCTTGCCCGTTGCCGACCCTTTAGGAATTTATACACCCCTTTTTTGAAGAACCCCATACTGTAGTCCTACATTTACGAATTGACCCTATTTGTATAAACCAATTTAAGTTCATTTTCTAGTCACTTCAAACTACAACTCGACATGGGTCAATCTTAAATTATCCGAGAACAATATTTGCCATTAACCATAAAATTTATAACTACCTAAAGAGCTGAAGAAACTAGACTTGCCCCAGTCTAAAAGCAAATGCCATGCCTGGTGTCTTGACAAAATGTGATATGGCAATTCCGAACACTTTGTGACACCCGTGATCTAATAGTGTTTAAAGTTGAATCGTAAGTAGGTATTTCGCTGTAAAATACTATAGAGTTGTAAGTCTGGACACGCCAAACTAAGTTATACGACCTTTTATGTACACTAATTTTCTACTAATAAAATATTCCCATTCTTATTCTTATACATACAAACATTTATAAAATCATATAACTCCTACAAATACTAGAAATACGAAAGTGGATCTTTGATACTCAAGCAAAAACTAGAAAAGAGATCTATAAAATACGATGCCACTATTCATTTAGGCGCCGTAGGTTCATGGTCTTCTCTCCCTCTCACTGAGCATAAGCGTGAGCGAGATGGAAGTGCGTGCTCGGAAGCGCGGAAATCACGTTTTTTAATTTTAATTTTTTGGCCGTTTAAATAAATAAAAAAGTAAACACTGATTTCCCTCAAACATGACATTGCCGATTTTTAGAAGCCATTTTAGTATTTTTAGCTTTTGTTCGTAATTTGTAACAAATATTTTAAGTGTATTTTAGACCCTTATAGACCTATGTTCGTGATTTTTTTCTATCGAGCGAAAAATGCTTAATCATGTTCCTAAACACTGATTTCCCTGCAGAAAAGCCTCAAGATTACTATTCGTATTTTTTTAAAACCATATTATTATAAACAGACGCATTATATTGTTTCAAAAACACTGTACGCTTAACTTGGCTGAACCTACGGCGCCTTAATAACATAAACAATAAGAAAGTTTCTAATACAGTCTCGGTGGCTAACATAAGTGGTAACCATAGCCTATAGACGCTTGCAACACCCAGGGTATCACATGCGGGTCGCCGGCCCTTAACTACACTAAATTTACAATTGCTTATGATGTAGGCAACTCTGGTTTTATATTATAACTTTGATTACAACATGGTTAGATACTTGTTATCCCGAAGATACGAGTTGAGATATGGAGTTCGACAGAATTCGAAATTGAAAAAAACTTGCGGAAAGAACTAGTATATCTATACTTACTACCGTACTACTACACAATATTCAGAAGCAACAGTCGTACTAGAATAAATTGTTTCCACTAATATTAATAAATGGGCTATCCGCCAAGATATCTCAGTACGAATTAGTTAGATCACGCGATGCTTTTTACCCGACCACGGCAGGAGGGTTGTGTTTACTGAGTGCATGATGTATGTGTGTATCTCATTGTAATTCAGATATGTAAGGAAATCTGAGCGACATCGACATTACCGAATCCAATTAAGTTACCTTACAAAGGGTAATATTGATAATGGCTGGATCAAGTCAAAACGAAACGAATTGAAAAACAATACATACAACAAAACGCCGTAAAATCACACATTCATAAAACACAATAAAAGCCGACCGACTGATATCCATCTCGTTTCCACCCCTCTCTGACTGATATATCTATTTCACCTAACTTTTTTTCGAGTTTACGGGGTCACCGGCCAGTGCAGCGTCGGTTCATTGAAATGTGGCCAGTATGATGAACTTGAGATAGTTGGACGCTCTCACGTAAGAACTGGTTTAAGCGAAAATTGACCGTTGAATTAATAAAGTTAATTTGTCTATGGATTTGCATTCACGTTTTCACAAATTTAAAATTCGAACGCTTATTGTGGTCCTACTAGGCATAGCATTCGTGGCTTGCGTTTATAAATATTGAAATAGTATCCTGATGATTTTCAATAACGGACCGCAGTTTGCTTCCGTGAAAAAACATTTTCGAAATTTAAAACGGAATTCAATTCGAGCATGCCTTTTTTTATTTTTCCGCTCTTATCGGCCAGCACGCAACGTACCAATTCCGATTTCAAAAAAAAAAAGAATGCCTGTCAAGCGATATCGGGACTGGTTTCGATATCTCGAAAAAGGGTAAAAATAACCGTTTTCGTATAAAAAAACGTTCCGTATAGAAGGGAAGTCGATTATCTCGAGCTGTAAGTGCGGTTTTGACTGTAATGTGTTAATAAAATTGTAAGCGTTTTGTCGGCGGTTTTAGTTGCGTGTGTATTAATTTGAGTTAAAAAATGAGGGTCTCTACCTACTGTATCCTATCAAATATCGTCCCTGCCAATTATAGAGGTCATTTATCGAAAAAAATACAAGTGATTGGGTTATTAGCGTTTCAATTATAGACGACTTTCACGTCTTCGGTCCCTCGTGTGTCAATTACAGAGGTAATATCAAGAAAAGGTTTTAAAATCCAAATGTCAATTATAGAGGTACCGAAATTTCTATTGCAGTGGTATTTTGTTGGCTGCAATTAGATGTAAAGGTTTCTCATTTACCAGGTCCCAATTAACCTGGTTTCACTGTAGGTTTATAGAAAAATATTACTCGTTTAATAGAATAGGATATCAAATTGCAAGCTAACGAGCTCGTGCTTAAAAAAATCCGCTGGATTGTACAGAAAATACGGCTCCAGTGTAGGCTAAAAATTATTTTTATTTCCAGGAAAATGGCAATTTAACTCTTGTTTATATTCCCTGCTTCGTTTCCGATATTTTCTAGTTACTACAACGACGTACCCACTAAATCTCATTCAGTTCAGAGTGCGGAATATATTGTATGGTAGTACTGGTAAGGTTCTATTGATTATTATTGCATTTGGGTGAGGACCAAATTCTTGGCCAGCAGTTAACCAGGCTAACTAATGGCCAAGAATTTGGTCCTCGCCCATTTACGGATGCTTTCAATATCTTTTCTCAAAATAATTTTCAGTTTTATTTCGAATAAGACACCTGCTGGTATAAAGCTCGTTTATCGCTATAAATACAGCATCTGTCTCATTTTGACAAGTGCATGAGAGATTTATCAGTTACGATAAACGGTCTCGTGCGTTAATGGACATAAAGAAGGGCCGCAAAATGCCCGCTTCCCGTACCCGTGCGGTCGGTGTCTACCCGCGGCGTAAGAAGTTCGTACCCAGGTATGCATTGCTAAATACTTTGCAATTAGAGCACAACGTGCATTAAGATTTGAGATAGTATCACATAAATTTCGCGCTTGCGTTTTATACGCGTCCCAGTCTTATTCCTCTTTCTGAAAGAGACGGTATCATGTTTGAATGCTTGTAACTGCAATCGAGTTGCAATTGTACCTACGTACGATCTTTCGTCAGTAACTAAAGTGCAGTTCGGAGCCAGATCTATATGGTTACTTTGCCACGCTAATGTCTAATCTACGAGTACCTTGAAAAAATAAAGCGATTAATAAGACTTCAGTCGATACGGATCATGACATGAACGCGACATGGCTACCAATATTAAAAAGTTAGCGTCATCAGTACCATTCACACTCTTTTCTAATTGCAAAAAAAATATATTTGGAACGCAATTCTCAGTTTAAAATTCGATTTTTTAAATTCGAACGCATCCGTATAGCGGTATACACCCCGAATGATTAATTCAGAACGGAATTTCTGAAAAATGGGAACCCGTGAGTTCGATTTTTAAAATTAGAACGCCTTAGAGCGAATGCAGCCAGAGACGCTAACTTTTTAAACTTTTTCTGGCTTACTCACCGAGATTTGCGGTCATGATGTCCTGGTCTTTAGGTTTTTTCTTTCTAGGCCTCCCTTTTTGTCGCGGCGGGGGCGCGGCGGCTCCGTTGAAGAAGCCCTTGGCGACGTCGGGCTCCCCCCGGAACTCAGGGGAGGGGTAAGGGGGGTAGTGGGCCGGGGGTACGTAGGGCCCTGGGCAGAGTTGTGGGGGCCCGGGGACTGCCATGTGGGGGCCGTATTCGGGCATCGTTTCGTAGTGTAATCTGCAAGAAAGATGAGTCTTAGAAATAATAATATATGAAACCGCAGGTAACTTAATCCGAATACTTTTACTCATTGGAGACTAGATGAATTAGGAAAAAAGGCATTAGCTGGTTATTTCAATACTGAGAAGAAAAAGCATAATATAAAAGATGCATTATGACTGCTCTGCAAAATGAAATGGGGAAGTGCTAAATGGGCATTTTCGCGAGAAGAGATGCATCGTTAGTGACGTCACCGAGTATAAGTTAAAAATGTTCCATTTTGTAACCAAAATTAACCATACAATTTGTATGACAAATAAATGTTACAAAATGGAACACTTTTAACTTATACTCGGTGACGTCACTAACGATGCATCTCTTCTCGCGAAAATGCCCAAATAGGAATCACTACTCTGACATATCACGTCCCAGTGGCAAAGCCAGTGTGTCTCGAAGGCTCTTGCCACTAAAATACCCATCATTGGAGAGCGTATACTTACTGTGTATAACTGTTATGGCGGGGTCCCACGGTCCGTGTTATCACAGGCCAGGCCGGATCGTGCCACGCATGTGGACGCCTGTGTGGCTGATCGCGTCTCGCACCGAGCCGTTCCCCGGGCGTGTGTCGGCCTGTACCTGCCTGTCGTTACCGCCTACTAGATCGTTCGGTTACTCCATAACGTGCGTGTTCGCGCACGCGCCGGCGCTGGTGAAATAAATGAACGCAGGCGAGCCCTTACAGGCCGTGACAGGCGCCCGCGCCGCGCCTTTGAACTAACCGACTCCCAATGGATAAGTCGAGCGACGACAGGCCACCGCAGGCCTCATCGGTTCCCACGGCCCGTCGGTCCGGCCCGGCGCGGCAGGGCCTGTGGGAAATCAGGCCGTGGGACCACGAAGTAATAGACTCACCTCACCTGATACAATGCACTGTCCCGTTCTAGCGTTGCAATATGAACCTTACCTCATATTGCAACGGCAGAACTGGTGACCCGACCTGGTCAGCGGGCTATGCTTCTCTAGCGCTGTGCGTTCGGTTCCTATATACCAGTTAATAGAGCTCTTAGAAAATTATACAGCACAGTATTAAGAGAATTTTAGAGAGCCCGTTAATCACCAGCTCCCGCGCCACCATAGCTCAGCCGTTGCAATGTGAACTTTACCGCCTAATAATAGAGCTCACCTGCAATACACCGCACTGTCCCGTATCCCGAATGTGTCTCCCTTGGTTAGAAGAGTACTACAGAGCGCGCAAGAGAAGCACGGCACGTGGAACACGAGGTCCCGCGCCCGCATCACCAGCTCCGAAGCCGAGATGGGGGTGTTGCAGCGTGCGCAGCGTTTTGAGCCGTATAGCCTGGGGACAGAGTTCATTTTTAAATAATGGTGGTTTGAGAGACATATAATTAATTACACTGGACTGAGCACTTTTCCTGATAAGCATTTTGATTATATCAATACGAGTATGTACAGTGATTTTCTACACTAACACAAGTATGCACACTCTTACATACTCTTACAGCGATATTCGACCGTGTATCTCCTCTCTATCGCACTCGCACATTTGATCGACAAAAAGGGAGACACACGAACAAAGTTGGAGTTTCGCGTAAGCCGCTCTGATTCCAAAAAATATATACGCGCGATTCAGAAAATCGCTCGCACGCTACAGCGCCATCTATGGGCAAATTCGAACACAGCTCCGCTGTCAGTATAACCAGACCGAAAGCGGTAGGCAACTGGCTGTGAAGAAAAGCTGCATTTCGTGGGTCCACTCAAGCTTGGTCGGGTAATGAAGCTGGCAGTGTGGGCTGCGATTACCATCTTTCGTGCAGTTGCGCCACGACTCAACCACGTATTCATAAACAGCTTAAGCTCATTTATTTTCGTATGAATAGATACCCAGATTAAACCGGCCCCAACAAGGCCTCGTTTTCCCAGGTTTGTGGGTCAGACGCTCAGATGGCAGCCGCGTCCATTTTTTTTTATGTGATAGGAGGTAAACGAGCCGACGGATCGCCTGATGGTAAGCTATTATCGCCGCCCATGGACACCTGCAACACCAGTAGTGTTGTGAGTGCGTTTCCGGCCTTTAAGATGGGAGTACCTACGCTCTTTTCTTGAAGGTTTGAAGGTCGTATCGGTCCGGAAATACCGCAGGCGACAATCTATTCCACAGATTAGCATAGCAGATTATTAGATTCGCTATGCGAGGCAGGAAGTTTCTGGAGAAGCGCACAGTTGAGGACTGCCAACCATCTAAGTGGTGAGGATGGTAATGTTGTCGCGTTGGACGATGGCGAAAAGAAGCGGTAGGGATTAATCCGAACAATTCCTCGGAGCACTCCCCGTTATACATGCGATAGAAAATGCAGTGCGAAGCCACATCTCTACGCAGCGCCAAGGAGTCAAGCCGATCCGAAATATGCTGGCAGTCGACAATTCGAGTTGCTCGTCCATTGTGCTAGTGCCTCTATATTTAGGGATTAAGTACCAAAGGTGGTAAGTAATATGTGGTCCCAAAAGATGGGTAAAGTATAGTTTTTTGAAAAGACCTTATTGCACTTGCATTGCACTGTTACATGTTAGGAGAATTGATTAAATGCGCCTGAACTTGAAAATAAACAAATTCAAATCAAAGACATAAATAATAACGATTTATCTTACAACAATGCGATATTGCTCTGTTAACCTCCTACGGCCACTGGGCCTGCTGAAAGGTTTTATTTGCTTTAGGAACTTAAATCGTTTCCAATTGGAATAGAGTTGAATTTTGCTTTATTACGGTTGATAAAAAAACACAACTCTATTACTGCACCAGTCAATTCAATATTCCATGTTATTTCTATTGTACGGTGAATGGGAAGATAGGTTGCTAACCGATCGTCCTTGGCACTTTTCAACCCTATTCTCATATACGACACGTGAGGAAAATGGGTGGCACTATTTTTCTGAGATCACATACTTCAACCGATATAAGTTTTTATAACATATTTCAAAATAAAAATATGTGGTATAGCTCGTTTGTACCGATACACATCGCTGAGGAATTCCGTAGAACCAGTAGCCAGCTCGCATTCCTAATGCCTGCTTAATTAATAGAAACGTACTTAACCAAATTCTGATATTTCCAGGGCTGACAACGTCGTCATTTCGTTTATGAGTGGCACATGGTTTAAGATCATCCATTGCCTATGTACGTCCACTCGTCTCATGGTTCCCAAAAATGGCCACACTCAGTTAACGACCACCATGGCCGTAATAACATTTGTATAGCCCCTAAACAGACAGTGGGCCGTAAGGTCCTCTAAATGAGGGGGCCCAGTGCGGATTGATTTAAATTGAACTGGTTTAAAAAATTCCTACTGACATTATGAATGAGGAAGTTTAATGGTTGTTTGGATGTTTGTTCAGATGAATTTAAGTATCAAATATATAGAATACTTTTTATCCTTTTGAGGGATGAACTAAAGCAGATAGATAAATAGAGTGTGCCAACAATGGAATGTGAACCTTAAGGTCATAACAAGTATCGTGTTCTGATAAGAAAAAGCTAAGAGAAAAAATAATGTACGCGTTTTTTTTACATTTGTATGGAGAGTTGGCCGACTTGGGCGACATCCATACTTAATATTATAAATGGGAAAGTGTATGATGTTTGTTTGTCAGTCCCTCACGGCAAAACGGAGTTTGTATGGAGCTGCGATAAAAATGAGTCGCGGGCAGAAGCTTGTAATACTACCCTTTGAAATAGAAGATAGGTATCAAGAAACGTAGAATAACTTGTCCGTTAAAAATAAAAAGTTGTATAGAATTGAGGTACCTATAGGAAGGAACATTGCTTCCTTGTAACTTGAAACGAATTTACCGAGACTATTGATAGACAACCCTATTTTCCAATCGTGATATAGTACAGTGCTCGGACCACACCGATGTCTCACTCGGGAATCGAACCTATCTCCCATCTCATTGCTTAAATTACCGCCGAACTATTCTAAGACTACTTCGCAGCCATTGTAAAATGAACCCTATCTTCTTTGCCGGTTGATTGTTTTTTTTTATGGTTTCGGGGACCAAATACACAAACTAACATCTGGATATGAACATTATGTTGCTTTTCTTTAAGTTGATATTTGTCAGTTATTCAAGCATTGTTTATACCTAGAAATTAGGATCCAAGTGTCCGAAGATTTGAATGTACACGTTTATTAATGACTAGCTGCCCGCGCGGGTTCGCCCGTGTATGGCGAAAAACGCAGGCAAACGCGCGGGATAAAATATAGCCTACTAGCTTCTGCCTGCGACTCCGTCCGTGTGGAACTCGAAAAAAATTGTTTATTTCAGACCGAGATCCATAATTAATAGTGTATTACTTACTACGAAGGATTCGTTAAACAAAAAAATACCATATTACCATATAAAAAATATGACATATTCGTGTTTATCTGAGAAAGCGGGCATAGGAGCCATTTTTGACGATGTGAAAACACAAACAAATTCAAAATATAGATACCTAATAAATACATAAATTAATATCAAGTTT
Organism: Epinotia demarniana; assembly: GCA_945867215.1. Lineage (NCBI taxonomy): Eukaryota > Metazoa > Arthropoda > Insecta > Lepidoptera > Tortricidae > Epinotia > Epinotia demarniana. Next base: position 58,653,338 of record OX244259.1, read on the forward strand.
ATTGAAAAACCTAGAAACTGGAAACATCTAAATTTGGTCCCCTCGGCATCGTGCCAAAGATGCTGGCGACAGCATTACCTTGCTAAATCGCAATATTAATGCGTTGAGCGAGGAAGCTACATCTTTGGTCATCAGTTGTGTCGAAAAGCTTATAGAAAGAGAGAAAGAAGGAAAGAAGAAGGAAATATATTTATTTGGTGTGACTATTGATATTAGATTGAGACTTGGGTGTGTGCGCACTTAATTCCAGGTAATTTAACTTGAAAAGTATAACGTTCTTTTTTCTTTTTTTTTCTTTAAAGCAAGTTCACGTGTATTGTTTACCCTTCTGGGGTGACACAGGTAGTTTTTTTTATTTAAAAAACACTAAAAAGATAAAAAAATGTTAAAAAATCACAAAAATATCTTTTAAAAACAAAAATGCAAAAACTATTATGACTCAGCACATGATGTTACCTCAAAATCTGCATTGAATGCTGTGCTATGATCTCGTGGTGCCAAGATACATTACTTGGAGGTCATAGATTCAGATTCAGATTCAGATAGTTCCGTATAAAAAAAAAAATGATCATAAGGGGTTACTTCAGATGCTCTAAGGAAGCGTGCTTTTAAACATTTGCCCCTGTTGCAGGCCACACACTGTATAGGTATTATATATTTGAATGTTAGATACACCTTCTAACTGCGCACTACACAATCATAAAAACTGGTCGCTTTCCTCACAACCCGCTCTTATCGCCGTTAAAACGCTGCTGAAACGCTAATGCGTGAAGATAACCTTGTCGGGCGTTAGCGCTAAGGTTCCGCTTATTGTTTCGCCGAGCGGAACTAAGGCGTAACAGAGGCGGATCATGCGCTTGCAATAATCGCGGCGGAGTGAAAGGTGGAAATGTTAGAATTTAAAGTCTTCGTAGTATTATAAGGGCTTGGTTAATGTTATTGTTTTAAAAATGCCGGTCAAACTTATCGCCCGAGCGAGTGAAGCGAACGAAGTTTTTTGCTTGTCTCAACCGATTCTCGTGAAGTTTTGGGTGCATGGTTTAATAATTATATAGATTTTTTTGACAATTTCGTGTCCGATTTTTTTCCGATTTCTTGCTACCGACTAGTTTTAGCTAGGCAAGTTTATATAGATTACAGGTTCATCGTGGGCACACAGCACGTAGAACCGATGGCCGTTGGGGCGGAAAGGTTCTCAAGTGGCGACCACGTATCGGAAGGCGCGGCGTGGGTATGCACCCCACAAGGTGGACTGATGACCTGGTAAAGGTTGCGGGAGTCCGCTGGATGCGGGTGGCGCAGGACCGGTACCTTTGGCACTCTTTGGGGGAGGCCTATGTCCAGCAGTGGAGGTCTTTCGGCTCATATGATGATGATTGATGATTTATTTATTACCTATTATGAAGAGGTCTCCTGTATATTAAACTAGAACTTATTACAGTATCTAACTATGTAAGGTACATGTCCCAATGCTCGACACCGTAATGGCTTATAGTTGACACCCATTGTTCACTTCTTTTGTTTCGACGTACGATTAAAAGTGTCATGTATTAGGCCAATGACGGGCACTGGTAGATTTACCTGAGTAGGCACGTAGTATTTTACAAGGTCGCTAAAAGACCGGTACAGTAAAAAAAAACCCCAACGCATAACGAAGGGGGTTATAAGTTTGACGTGTCTGTGTGTCTGTCTATGGAATCGTAGCTCCTAAACGAATGGACCGATTTTAATGCGGTTTTTATTCCTAAAGCTGACGTGATCGAGACGGTTCTTAGACTTCTCAGCTGCGTTTCAACCAAATCGCTTCAGCCGGTTATGAGATATTGAACTTCTAAATGAAACATTTGGGGGTTTTTCAACACATCTAAGATGTTAATTACTTTAAACAGCCTTTCTAAGTCACTGATTTAAATTTAAATTCTATTTTTGTGCAAAGTGAAACGTAACACTTATCTTGCAACCAATATCAATTTGTTTTCAATCCAATACGTCCAGAGAAATCCAGGTCGCTAACAAGTTCTGTCGCTCCGGTCGGATTCAAATCGACTTTGCCGTCCTATTCAGATTACCAGATCAGGGTCAGTATGCCGCCATTATTTTCATAGGTACAGTCGCCATCAGATTTATCGGAGCGGCCAAAGCGCTCACAAATATCTGAACATGTCTCTAATGCCTCGACAATAGAGTCGTGCACGTGTCGAGCACTTTGTACGCTGCGATATATCTCTAAAAAATATTTCTAAATCGACATACTGGTGGGTCAGTGCTGTAGTTTTCTTTTTTGTCTGTTCTGTTTATGATTTTTTTTTACCTAGCATTCAGTTCGGCTGTCTTCTCATGTTTTTTTGTTAGCAAGTTCGATAATTATGATGGATCTATTTAGTCGATTCGGTTTATCAATAAAAAATCGATAAACTGAATTGACAACAAAACCTATATAAATTACTGAACCTGCTCACAAACATGCACGAGAAGAGAACAGCCGGACAAAATGGATTAGGTCCCTTTCACTCACTTATTAAAAAAAATTGAATGTTTGAGCAAGTCTAGCCTGGCTGGGTCAAGGGATGATACTGGGAGAGGAAGTATCATATTATTACGTGTTAATCCAAGTTATTTATATCGTAGTTCCACAGCAACTTTCGCCCGCCATTGCAGCCCCTCAAGGGATGGACATGGAGTATTCTATATGTTAATCCAGACTGTGCACTACCGTGAAACATGCCTACTTTGCCCGCTTTTTTCGAAAAAACACGAATATCTCATATTTTTTATATAGTCGGATGATTTTTTTAGCTCTTATGATGTTGAGACAAGACTCAGTTCAAATTTTTGGGCAAACATGGCGTTCCATTTTAACATCTCGGTCTTTATTACGAAAAGTTTTACTCAGTAAAGATGGGCAATGTTACCTAGGGGTTTTCAACTTTGCCATACAAATCCATATACCTCAAATTCCACAATTTTCTGCAAGCACCTGGCTGAAGTTAGACATGTACGACATGTACGACTCAAAGTAAAGTCATAAATATAGTGTAGTTTCTACTAAAAATAGAAAGCTTGCCATAAATATGTTGTGCTTTCGTTCATTGCCAGATTTGTTTAAAAGTAGCTTTTTGGGCAAAGTTTGACCTGGTGGCAAAGTAGGCATGTTTCTCGGTATATGTATACCAAAATTAATCTCAATCCGTTCAGCCGTTTGTGCATCATTGAGTAACAAACATCCAAACTTCTAAACTGTGTCATTTATAATATTATAGTTATCTCAATCTGTTCCGCCGTTCCATTATCATCAACACACGCTTTCACATCACATGTTTATTTAACAGGACGCTTTATGAACATTCTTATGCAAAATAATATTGTAAAATCGGTATTCAATAAATATTAGGGGACAATCTTACACAAATCGACCTAGTCCCAAACTAAGCAAAGCTTGTACTATGGGTACTAGACGACGAAAAACATACTATGTAGATAAATAAATACTTAAATACATAGAAAACATCCATGACTCAAGAACTAATATTCGTGCTCATCATACACATGAGGGCGTTCACCCCCCCCCCCCCCCCCGATACGAACCCAGGACTTCTTGCTTCGTAGGCCGGGTCACTACCAACTCGGCTAAAGCGGTCGTCAATATGCGATATAAATACATAGGGTAGGTACAGTTAAAATCATAGAAGTATAAAGTGTCAAATGTTTATAAACAACAGCCTGCAAACAAACTATTAAAACAGTTTTTAAGGAAAATATAATGTATTAAATTTGTAATAAATATATAAAATAAACTCACCGGAATAGTGCTGCGCGCACCCGATACCGAATACCGAATTTAATACCCGAGCCAGTCGAACGCACTCACGCCAATTCGCGCCGGTAACAATAACAATAGAGCATATTTGTAAGTAATACGTTACGGTAAGCGAATGGCCAATTTATGATACCCAAAATTGGTTTCAGTGTAAGTAACTACTGCTATTTTATTTGTTATAAACGACTTGGAGGCGTTGACGCGGGATTTACTAGTAAATAAATGCATTGGAGTGCGAGCCAAGTTCGAAATGTCACCGTCAACTTTGCCCGATGGGCAGTTATTGGCAAACACAAGTGTACCGTACATTTTGTCCGTAATGGCGATTACCTACGGTGGTGTGTATAAAAAAACGAATTATGCATTTTTACAATTGATATCCCGATCAAAATGATACGAACCACTTAAAACACTGAAATTCAGCTAGTGATCAAGATATCGCAAATTGTTTTCGCATCGTACTAAGCTGTCACTTCGAATAAGTAATTCACATTAAACTCCAAGTTCCTCGATGTGTTACTTGTAAAATCAGCATAAATAGTACAGATACTCAAAGTGATCCACCCATCCACAATCAACAATTATACCAAGGCCAACAATTATATTGATCAATTTGGCGCCATTCTTTTTAATTAACTACTTTGACGCAGATACAAAATATTCACAACATGAATAAACGCCTCTGACGGTCTTATAGCGGCGTCTAAACGGCCGAACGCGGCGGACAGCATACGAGGGGCACACACTAAGGCGAGATAGACAGCAGTCTATCCCGCTCAATCTTCATAGCATGAATGGTATGCAGTCAACCACGCTTGAACGTTTGGACGGAGCTATAGTCGGTCAGAGGCGTTAATTTTTTAAATAATTGTGAATTAAGGAATAAAAAACATCTAATGTTTGAATTGAATTCTGTTTCCTGATTGGTCGATTTTAATGTCTAGCTGTATTCTGATTAGTAGATAGCAAATACTAATGTTTTATTTAAAGAGTTGTGATTGGTGGATGTAATATTGAACTGTTGTGACTGGTCAAATTTAAATGTTTTATAAATCTTAAATATGTATACATATTTTCCCTAGGGGCTAAATTTACTACTTTAGCCCCGCTTGCCAAGTCTAATGTGACGCACTTTTTGAGCATGAGAAGTGAAAAATAAATAAATAAAGAAGCCGGAGGCCGCCCTCAAGTACCTGGAGCAGACCAGGCACCTATTTCACCGACTTGACAATTGTCAAGTGTTCAATGTGCTGACAACGATACAAGTAAGTTACTTGTTGTAACCTAGCAACCACCTTAACTTCTAGAACAATCAATGTATGGCGAATTGTAAGTGTCAGGTGACAATTGTGAAATAGGGGCCTGATATAATGGTAAAATGATTCATGTCAACTATTTTGTGCATTGTATTGTACTCCGCGTCGCTTTCTGCATGCTGCACTTTAGTCAAATATATGCGCAACGCAATGACCGTTGCAGTTATCAAGGCAGAACATCTACATCGCCCTGCTAAATGAATACGTTTAAGGAAACACGTCTACGTTAGTGCTAAATGTAAGTTTTTTTTTGTACAAAGTAAAGGCACAGATTATATAATAGTTCTACGAAGTAAGGGCCCGACTACTCGTAACAAGAAGCCCCACATTGCCTGAATAGTTGCGGGCTAATCTTACACAAATCGCAAAGCTGTACTATGGGTATTAGACGACGATTGACATACTACTTATATAGATAAATAAATACTTAAATACATAGAAAAAAATGCATGCCTCAGGAACTCGATAATAATGCTCGTCACACAAATAAATGCTCTTACCGGGATTCGAACCCAGGACCTCTTGCTTCGTAGGCAGGCACCAACAAGGCTATCAAACTAGTTATTGATTTAAGGATTCTTCTGAGACTTACATATGGTAGCTAATATTATGCAGGTTGCTAACTTTAAACTAAACACAGTTTGGACCTCTAATAACACCAGATATCTTCAGACGAAATAGTGTATCATCATCCTCATCATATCATCCGATAGGCGTCCACTGTTGGACATGGAACTCCCCCAAAGAGTGCCACAATTACCGGGTCCATAAGTCCGCTGGGTGCAGGACCGGTCAAATAGTATAATTATACATTGAGTGGCACAGTTTCCATACAAATATTTGTATGGCGCTAAGTCTATGATACATCATCGCTATACAAGGTGTAACAAAAATAGGAGTTGATCCGTTTAAGGGCAGAACAGGTATCGTGTTCTTATAAGAAAAAACTATATTTTTATTATTTGCCGCTTTTCTTTTTTTACCTTTGTATAGAACACGTCGCCCCACCCGGCCAACGTTCCATACATATGTAAAAAAATCGCGTCATAAAAAAGTCATAGTTTTTTGTTACACTTTGTATAAAAATACCTACCCTCTACTACCAATCAACAGTTCCCTAATAACCCTATAACCCTACTTGACTTCCACCTTCCGCGTAACCACGGTGTGCCATGGCCCCGCATTCCGGCGAGTTGCGTTCGACAAATGGCCGGCGGAGATTGATGGCGCGTGGCGGATAGATGGCGCTGGCATTAATTACCGCGCGCGTCACGGCGCGGCGCTTCAATCGAGCGGAGCAGACGCGCCCCTAACACGGGAACTCGAACACAAGTCATATCATTTAGGGGTACCTACAGATTTGTTCACTCACGAATTTGCGCCCCTCCACAGCTCTCCACAGCTAATTATGAACGTGCAATGTGCTGTGGAGGGGCGCGACTTCATGAGTTAACAGTGCTGTACATTATTATTTAAAATTCCTATAGGAAGTGTACTTACTGTTTAAACACTCCTACAGAAATGGCACAACTCTTCAGATCAATGAGTAAAATGTCCCTTTGTAGGGATAATTGTTATTGAACCAATGAAATGGTTTAGATGTATATACCAACAATTAAAAACCCAGCACTAAACCTGACCACACGAAAAGGCTTTCCTAGCTATTCGACTATATGTCTAGTTATTTACTCAGATTTCTATAACTATTTAATAAAAAGCTTAGAGACTTTAAGTTACATACTCGTAACAATACATTCTAATAGGATTCGGGTTTGTTTTTTTCTAATGCATAATCTTACACGTTTTTACGCCAAGATAAACGATTTCAACCGAACCCGAATGCTGTTCTAAGCGCTCACAGACCTTACATGTACACATAAAATAACCAAATATCAATCAAGTGAGAACCGAGCGAGTTTAACCTACAATTCTCTTTATCACAGTTATGTGTGTGTGTGTGTGTAGTATCGCCACGATTTGACCCTATTCTTAGCCTCCCAAGTATAGCCCTGCTAGGTTAAAACGTCGTAACTATACGACCATCTCTCAATGCGAATGGTACCTTTCTATGACGAATCCAGAATAGTTAGGGCTAAATCAGGATGGATTGATGGTTTCAAGTACCTGCCAGTGAACTATGGCAGGAAATTTTCCAAATTAGAGCTCTTTATAAGCAAGAGACAGAGTTAGGTATGGTCCTCGGAGGTTAACTGGAAGACAATTGTTGAGACTATAATTGAACGAGCGAGCGAGGCGAGTGAAGTCCTTACTTTTTAAATTGGGACAAAATTATTTTGTATATCCGGATGTCAAGATGTCCGGTTCTTCTCTACGCATTTCTCCACCGATTGTTTAGAAAATTTTGTTAGCAGGTTCAAATCCAGGTAAGGGAAAATATTTATGTAATTTTTGATGTATTTATATCTACTTACTACCCATAATGCAAACCTTATCGATCGCACTATGAGACTTCTGTAAGATGGTCCCGTTATACCTATTTATTAATTTCAGCACCTTATCTTACGGATCTTGAAGAAAAATTATGTAAAAGCAATCAGATCTTCCCAAGTTTACCGGTCAAGGTACCGTACCCATATAGTTAGGCTATACCTACTATATAATGTTAAAACACAAGGCTGAAACGACGGCCATGCAGAACAACTAACATTGCTAGTACCCTCGCAGGACTCTAAAATATTTCATATTTCAATACCTCTGGCTAGCGTGGGCTCTGTAAAAACAAGGCCAAGTGTCGACACCGTAGCCGGCGGCAAAAATCCGCTTAATCCTTTGATCTTTGACGTTTAACACTGAAAAAGCCTCATAAACCAGGTTAAACCTGACTAGTAGATTCGTAAAAACTACGCGTAATCCGAGATCAGGTTACCCTGGTTACGTACAGCGCTTTGTAGTTATGAAATGTGCCCTTAAGGGCCCTTCACACAGCTCACGCCTTCTAAACACAGCGGCTATGCGGATTGAGAAGTTTGAAAAGAAAGTAATTAAAAAATCTCCGCTAACGCAGACGTCTTAATGATTTGAATTGTTTGGAAGTGTTAGTGAGGAGTGCAACTGCTTTGAAGCCGGTTTGGGTAGAAACTTCCGTATTTTAACATCTGTGTACAATTGTACATGCTTAGTACAAGACAATCAATTGTTGCCGTTTCAATACGGACATGATTTTATATGAAACTCGTTCCACTAAGCATGAACACAGATTCTAAGAAATTGAAGTTTCTAAACAAATTAGTTTCAAAGCAGTATTGCAATAACACTGCCACACAATTCAAATCAATAAAACTCTTAAAGTTGAATTTCATTTGGAACTAAAATAAAGCGTCTGCATCACGCCAATGGGTTATCAAGCGTCCATAGACTACGGTGTCGGCGTACGATCAGTATAAAAACTAGTAGTATTAAAAAAAATGATTTGAAGCGCCGTCTCTTTCCTTCGTACTTCACTAGGTAATCTTATTCCTGACATATCAAAATTAATCTCGATCAATAAACCTCTACTCTACCGTCAAGTGAAAGCTCGCATCGATTTTCTATTCGATTGAACCAGCCCGAATAATCGATTACACTCGAATTCGATTGCGTCGTTGACACGAGTCGATAACACGAGGACAGTTCCGATTGTGTCGCCCGAGTGTGAAAGATGATGTCAGAGTGAGAATGTGTCCGTCCGCTTATCATTGAATGTGTCTAAAGGTTGCCTCGGGAATTTTGATCTTACATTGAGATGTTGAGTTTGGAGCCCTAAAGTCTAGTACTTGTGAATCTAAATACACGACGATAGACATACTACTTATATAGATAAATAAATACTTAAATACATAGAAAAAATGCCCCTACCCTAAAACTTATCTCCGAGAGAGATAAACCCAAGAAAGGCTGAGAGTAGGTTCTTGGTCGGAAGTTCTTCTTCCGCGCACCCAATGCACCTAAGTATGGTACCTAAGTATTGCTAAAATCACCATCATCATCACCATATCAGCCGAAAGACGTCACTACTGAACATCATTTTGCATGACCAAATGTCGCTTCTGCTTGAAAGATTTCGATAAAACAACTTTCAAATGCAGATTTTGAATAAAGTTGAGAAACGGGGATAGTAATAGATTATTGTCCAAAACTAATACAGCAAACTTTTAGCAAATGTGAGAAAATAGATGGCAGTCCCTAGTATTTAACATCGCAGGGACTATTGTACAGCGGAAAGCGAAACCCACTGCAGCGTAACCAGCAATAATTACGATTGATTGACTGCATAGACAAACAATTAGTCACTTTTTTCTTTTAATTAACACTTACACACTCGGTCAGTTTCATTATTGAGTTGCATGTTTTTACCGTTTTTTCTTTCAATTTGGATCTATCAATTGTTCAACCAATTGGCTGACTTAACAACGTTCTGTTGTGAAGACTGTAATTAACTTAGAACCTCGTATTAGCAACGAATAGGGTTCTCATAATTTTTAAACGATGGCAGTATTATTATAGTTTATGACTGGTGTTTAATGTTGATTGCGGGCCTCTGCTAAATAATTAGTGTACTGACCACACTAGTTTGTGTATGTATGATTGTGTTGGTAATGCCAACTGTCACTTGTGCTTGTCGGTCAATACTCTTGTGATTCAGTCAAATCGAAAATCGATGTCCGTGTTACGAAAATATTGGATCTTTCACACACAAAATAAGCCAAATGAATTATTTATGGTAACTTAAAGACGAACTTTAGTTAGTTATACGGAGTAATCTAGATTATACATATTATAAAGAGGAAAAGTCATTGAGATTGTAGTTTTATAAGTTTATATGTAATGATAATCTCCAGAACAACTAGGCCTATTTCAAAAATTATTTCAGCTGCATATAGAATGGATATTCCAGATAGACGTAGGCTATATTTTATCCGCGGGTTTGCTTGCGTTTTTTGCAATAGTTAACCGAAAAATCTGCTTTGAGCGTAAAGCATCGTGCACAATTTTTATTGTAGTATCATTTGTGTACATATTATACAAACAAAAATGTTTATTTTCATTTAACAAATAGGGTTCAGTTTCCAGGAAGGTTGAGGTCTCCTAGTAGAAATAGAGATACCTGTATCAGGAGATCTCGCTCTTCCAAATATAGTACAAACACAATAACAAAAACCTAGAGTAAAATTTAGTTTTAACTTAGATTAAGTAATATTAAAATAGAATTTAAGTACTTATAATTTTAATTTTAATATAAGCTTTGGATAATCTTATAAATTAAATAGTTTTTGTTACATTTCCATACATTTTACTGTATCATAAGGAACTTATGTGAGAATTAGAGGCCTTTTATATATTTTATACCGTAAGAAAAAAATACTCTCGTATATATTGTTGACCTAGCGCGTACGCACATCTCGTGTTGCACTTTCTCACAACCCGCACCTAAAGCTCACAGTAAAAAAGTCACGTAATAATTCAAATGTTACGAGAATAACAACTAGGCGACATTTATTACGATACAACGGTGACAGATCTGTGGAGATAACGAGATACAACCCCGACATGTCAACCTTTATGACGTGAGCATACAATACAATTTCAACTGGCACTGTAATGGCTTTTTCACTAGACCTATAACTTGGTACGTGCAGACTTGGCCTTTGCACTTCCGAGCCCGTTTTCCATGCGTCATCAGTGATGATCCTAAACAATTTCGCATGGTACGTGATTCCAATTTTAATTGTAAATTGGACTTTACGTAATTTTTAGAGTCCTGTGTTTTTGTTCGGCAGAAAACGGTTTTAATTCAAAATCCAGTTAGCAATGCAACGAAATACATTGAAGAGTAGAACCCAAGGCAAAATCAACATTTGTTTTTTTGTGTTATAGGAGGCAAACGAGCAAACGAATCACCTGATGGTAAATTATGACAAGAATAAGTACAGTCGACGTGAAACACATGTAAATTATTCGACGTATGACAATGGATTAAGGTCCAAATTTTTTTTTTATTCAGTATTTATCTTTGACTTCGACTGTACGTACAGTGTATGTCATATTCTGATGACAATTTGTCTCCTAATATTTCATCATCAATCATCAATATGTCCACTGCTGGACATAGGCCTCCCCCAAATAGTGCCATAGTGACCGGTCCTGCGCTATACGCATCCTGCGGACTCCCGCGACCTAATATTTATTTATAATAGATTTTTTTGTATCCAATTTTACCAAACATAGTTTGCCCGTATTTTGTCGGTGGGCAAAGTTACCCTCAACTTAACGTGAGTGCAGAATTGCACGCGTTTATAATGAATTACAAAGGATTGTATCAGCATTGAGAATGTGTTGATTGTTCATTGTTCTATCATCTGTAGGTATAATCAAACGAATGTCCAGTTCATATAATAATGGCGCATAAGGTCGGATATAGGTACAGAAGATACTATATTCAGCAAGTAGTTGCAGTGTCCATGAGGCAACCGGATGGCTCGCGGTATTTGAGCTCCCGAAGTGTTGCAGACCGCCCTGTGCAACCCGAGCTGAGCCAACTTGGACTGGCCGGATATAGAAGAAGTGAATACAATTTTTTTTCAAAAAACCCGAGACCTTTTTTTAAATTTTATAATTTATGTCACTCCCATGATTAGGAGGAATCCAACGATACCTCATATGTCGAAATCCGTCAAACGATTTAGGCTGCAGGGCGTGCCAGAGAATATGCCACATACATACATACATGGGCTCGAAAAACATAACCCTCCTCTCGGGCAGTCGGGTAAAAATGTAAGAAAAGACATGCAGGGGTAAAGAAATGATAATACATACATACATAAATTCAGGCCTTTATCCCTTAAGGTGGTAGGCACATGAAACTTGTGTTCCAGTACTACTTTCAGTATAAATGTGGGTATAAAGGATCGACAAAATGTGATATCGCAGTGACAGGTTGCTAGCCCGTCGCCCACATCACACTTCAACCCTGTTCCCTTAGTCGATTCTTACGACACCCATAGGAAGAAAGGGGTTGTTATTCTAACCCGACACGGGAAATGACAATGCTGGGTTTTATATAAAAATATCCTTAGTCAGTCATCCCGTAGTCACTTTGTGGCACTCTTTGGGGGAGGCATATGTCCAGCAGGGGACGGGTTTGGGCTGGTGATGATCATGATGATCAATCCCTTAGTCAGGTACATTTTTTTATACCACATCAACACTAGGATATATTATTATGCCGAAGATACGTATAGAAGACTTTTTCTTGCAAAATGAGTAAAATATCATATTCTCTACAAATATCGATCCTCGCTTGAATGGTCAAGCAATAATAATGCGGAAGCAAAATAATAACAGCATTATGACTATCAATAGGAACTACGCTAAATGTAAATTTGTACAATGTATTGCCCACTGAGGTGTACAACAACAATGAACATCTAAAAACTTGCATTTATTTAAAAAAGGTCATAAATGCCTTCGAATTTCGAATACTTTTACGTCTATTTAAAGTACATTACCAAGAGCAGCTGTAAGACTTTAAAAAAAACGCTATTCAATTTTTAACTTTATCAACGCAGATGTAGAGTTCAAATTTGGGGGTCCTCATTCTATACAGGGTGTGTTGACAAATGAGAGATGACAATAATATTGTTGTATTGTGGTTTATACAATGATTTGTTGTGCTTATTGTAAGTAGAGCGGTTTTTATTGCTTTTTTTGTCGATATTTAGGTCATGATGTCTTCATTGCTCAACTGCGGATGAAAGGAGGGTTGTGGTTTCCGGGACGTTAAATTCACGCAAAGCGTAATTCACAGTCGTGTAAATATTTAGTTTTTTGATAAATAATGGATGATCGCAACTGTTACGGTTGTTAGTCCAAGTGAACACGTGAAGCACATTTCATTGGAATTAATACAGTCATCGACAAAAGTTGCTACGCGGGTCAAGTGCTCAAAATAACCCACATTCGACTCTAACGTCAAGAGGATACAGACTGTCTAGATTATTTTGAACATGTTATTTTGCCTAGCTACTTCTGCTGCTGACTGTACCTAGTATCTAGTAATAATAGTTGTAGTGAACATTTCACTTCACAAAACAAGTACAGTAAAACACAAGTACTACCCGTTCGCGCTAAGTTTGCCGCTGGCGATATGACGTAACTCGAAGGGCAGCGCCAGCAAAACGGTTTTTCTTCTCATTTTCGAAATTATGACTTATTTCGACGACCTTTAACACCATATTTCGTTAATCACTTTTTAAAGATTTTGCCTTTACCCATAGTAAAACCTCAGATTTAAACAAAGCGAAAAACGGACCGGCAAACTTAGCGCGAACGGGTTATACAGTAGAACAACAGTAGGTAATACAGAACGGTAGTACAGAACACAGCGAACATAACAGCAGAGGCAAACAACAGGCGGTCTTATCGTGAGGTAGCTCTTCCAGACCACCTTTGGGTAGCAGAAAGAAAATAAACAATCATAACGGTGCCGAAAACGCCACATTTCATTTTCAAGTAAAAACATTTTGTACAAAGCGAACTTAGACCTTTAAGTTATCTCTTCCAACTAACCATTGAGGAACTGCGTTGGTTTTAACATGTGGTATGTAGCACAACGAATGAAGCTACGGTAACCTAGATCTAAATGTCACTTTTCATATGGAAAAATGACAGTTGGATCTACGTAACGCGTGTTCAAAACGTTCCGGTCGTTTTTACTGTAACGAGTTTTTTTTTAATTTATATGAAGACTCGAATTCAAACTTTCGCGAGACATGTTAAAATAATACTTTTAATTACGCGGTTCCACTCACGTATTCAATGTCACTCCGGGCGACATGTTTCGAACTCTTCGGGAGTTCTACTTCATGATGAGTGTTTTCGCGGCGGTGTCGCTCGTAACACTCATCCTGAAGAAGAACTCCCGAAGAGTTCGAAACATGTCGCCCGGAGTGACCTTTAATACGTGAACCGTATAATTAAAAGTAAATTAAGACTATCAGTTAGGGCATTCATTCAATGTTTTATCTTGTTGCTATTTTTCTGGAATTTCTAATACCCTGCTTAGATAAAAAAAAGTAATGGGTATAAGTGCACTTTAATTGACAAAAATGGACATATGAGTGTCCAGCAAGATCGACTCGAGTCAACTCTCCATACAAACGTAGTTCTCATTTTAACACGCCTTACTGGAATAACATGAACCTTTTAAACACAACCTGGTCCGCCATTATGGTCAGAAATAAGTTTATGTATGACTGTCTAACTTTTGTGAACGGGAAAGGCGAGTTAGTTTTTATACGGAGGTACAATTCAACCCGCGTAAAATGAGCTCTGGCGGCCATACATTTTATATGGCACCCGCAGCTCTTTATAAATTTGTCGAGGTATATGCATAACCCATCCAGTTTTAAACCCATGAATATTTATATACCGCAAATGAACGGACAAATCCCGATAATGTTACTATAAGTTTGATTCGAATACAAAACCCCCCTATTCAACAGAGCGTTCATACAAACATACATACAAATAGTGCAAACCAGCAAAATAATACGATTTGACGCTTAACAGCGCGTAACATCATATTATCTGTAATTATAAGCACAGGGGAAAATTAACCTTCTTGTGTGGCGTGAACGTTCAATTTCATTTCACGATTTTATGCTGATTTCAATGAACCTATCGAAATTCCAGAGGAAAGCCAATTCAAATGCTATTGTGACCGATGAAGGTTCAATTTTGGTTGAGTGGTGTACTTTAATTAGGGTTCAACAATGAGATAGAGTAAACTGTTGCGGTACATATTAATCAGGGTTGCTAGAAATAAACTATTTTTTTTAATATGTTGAGAGATTTCAAGTTGACAATATTATTTAATTACTCACTACTTACTTTGAAAAATAGTATTCCAGAATGTTAGCTCCATTAAATACCATTGCCCCTAGGCCCAGATCTTTTATATAGTTTTTTTTCTAAGTTTAAGGTTTAGTTGTTATTTTAATTTAATAGTAGTATTAGTCTAGTATTTGCACTAGTTGTATCTATGTTTTTTTATCAATAAATGTTATTTAATACATTAAAGAATAATTTCATCGCCCTTACATATATTTATACACTCACTTAAAGATTGTAGAAACACGTTCTGTCAACGGCAAATATTCATACAAACAAAAAAAAACGCAGAGATTAAAAATTTCATATTAATCGCATAAGTAGCTCCTGAGATATTTAACGTCGTGACAGACGTACCTACATCTATCCTAAGTAATATTATAAATGCGAAAGCGTGTCTGTCTGCCTGTCTGTCACCTCTTCACGCTTAAACCGCTAAACCGATTTAGATGAAATTTGGTATAGAGATAGTTTGAGTCCCGGGGAAGGACATAAGATAGTTTTTATCCCGGAAATCCTCCCCTGAGCAGGTGAAATGGGGGGTGCCAGTTTATATCGAACTCCGATATAAACAAGTTCCACGCGGACGGAGTCGCGGGTAGAAGGTAGAAGCTAGTAATCGAATAAGTGTTCCTTTTTTACATTTTTGGCACGGAACCCTAAAACAAATATAAACACGCGTTCAAATTTAAATACACATCGCAAAACGTTAAAACGAATGTAACTTTGTAAAACATCCACTATACGGAGTCCTTCACTAAATATTGTTTCGTCCCTTTCCAACTCAATAGGGTTGCTAGTGGCGGGCCCTTGACTTGGACAAACATCACATTGTTGAGTACGATTGAAATGTCAGTGTTTGTTGTTTAAGTGTTTATTTGTGTGCTTGTATGTTATTGTGTTCTCGAGTGTTTCATCTGGATTGCGCCGAGTTAAGAGTCGTCCTATTATTTTGACACCATGTATGTTTTTATAGAGACGAGTGGTTTCGATGATTCTATTGTTCGATTTGGTAATATAATGTAGCAAATTAGTTATATTTATAATATAGTGATTAACGTGATGTACTAGCTAAGCCAAAAATTGGGTGCATTGGGCATATTTCCTATACTTTTTTTAAACTGCTTTTACTAAAGTTGAGCGCCTCCAAAATCTTTCTATTAGGTTCATATTTGGCTTGCGCAAATATGACCACGTATCCTCCTTTCGTTCTCAGCTCAAGTGGCTTCCAATTCGTCTCCGTCGGAATTCTCACATTTTATCTTTGCTTTACAGTATACTTTTTGTTCCCTCAACTCCTCCGTATCTCAAAGAGCGTTTTAACCACCTCACTTCCATCAGATCTTCACATAATCATCTTCTCGCTCCACCGCCTTCATCCACCAAGTTCTATAACAACTCATTCACCTTCCAGGCTGTTCGGCTGTGGAATGCTTTGCCGTTGCATATAAGATGTGCAAAATCTCTTCAAATTTTCAAAAATCTGTTGAAACAATATTACTTGTCGCTGCCTTAAGTTAATGCCTAGTTGTCCTGTAATATATTTATATAATTGTGTTATAGTTTGTATGTATGTATCTATGTATTTATACAATACTTATTTATGATTTTATGTTTTCTGAAATTGTCATATAATGAGATGTATGCAATAGTAAGTTTTTTGATTTATTCCTGCACTACCGGTTTACAACTCTTCTTGAAAATTTCCTGCTACCCAAAGGTTGTCTGGAAGAGATCGCTCTAAAGCGATAAGACCGCCTGTTGTTACCTCTATTTAAATTTATGTACTCTTGTAACATGTTTTTCTTATGTTGTGGTGCAATAAAGAATATTACAATAATGATATAAAAAGTAAAATATAACAGTATACATATAAAACATAAAACCATTATAAAAACCTAACCTAGGGTACCGCCGGCAGCGAGGCGGGGCCTAAGCTGCCGGTGGTCAGGGCGACAGAGACAGGAATCTCCTGACTATTCGCGCAGTATCCAAGAGTACCGCCTTCTGTATCTGACCCTTGATCCAGCCATCTAGCGAGAGTCTCTTGAGGTGACGGTCGAGACTCTTCGCTATCAAACCGTTCGCCGAAACGACTATCGGGACGATGTTCGTCGAATCAACATCCCACATGGCGGTTACCTCGTGAGCCAGGTCTAGGTACTTGCTGGCTTTGTCCTTTTCGGCCTTCACGAGGTTCTCGTCATGGGGGATGGTGATGTCGACGAGCACTGCCTGGCGTTTTGATCGATCTATCAGCACGATATCAGGCCTATTGGCAAGAATAGTTCTGTCCGTGATGACAGATCGATCCCAATAGAGCGTGGCACGACCATTTTCGAGAACTGGCGCAGGTGTGTACTTATAGTAAGGCACTTCGGAGACCACAAGACCGTATAGCAGAGCAAGTTGCTGGTGAATAATTCTGGCTACAAGATTATGTCTGTGCAAGTACTCGCCGTTAGCAAGATGACCACAACCGGAGATGATATGCCTGAGTGACTCCCCGGGACGGCGGCATGCCCGACAAATGTCGACCGTACCGTCCTTCAGGATATACCTCCGGTAGTTGTTCGTCATGATAACTTCGTCCGCAATTGCACAGACAAAACCCTCGGTTTCCCCGAAGAGATCCCCGAAACGTAGCCAGTTCACCGACGCGAGCAGATCGACATCGGGCCCTGTGAGGGCCTTGTAGAACCGCCCGTGTAGCTCCTTGCTCCTCCATACCGCCCTGCGGTCCTCGGCGCTCATTACTTTAAGTCTGCGCCAGTTCTCGTTTGCAAAGGAGAGCGGGGTGAAGTTTCCGTCTACTGCTACTACGTCGCGATGCATCCCACACTCGTTGTTTAGGAAATAATCCCTGAGACTGCACACCTCGCGGTTGTGGAGGTCTTTGGCATTTAAAAAGCCGCGACCTCCACACTTCCGCGAGATGTACAGTCTCATAACAGACGAGCGTGGGTGTAGCATGCGATGCGCAGTAAGCAGTACTCGGACTCTTCGGTCCAGGGCATCCAGCTCAGTCTGAGTCCACCTTAGTACGCCAAAGGAGTAAATAAGCAAGGGCATCACCCAGGCGTTGAAGGCGCGAACCTTGTTGCCGCCCGACAAAAGACTATTGAGTACTTTTTGTCAAGCGATTATTATTATTATTATTATTATTAGTAAAAGCATCTCTCACAACTTGGAGATTTGCAATACGGTATTTTACAAGTCAAATCAGCTTCTTTTTATGAAACGTCAAAAACACTCCATTAGTATAGAATTTGTAGGGATTACTTGCTTGTGACGTCACAATCAAACATCGTCCTTATTGTTAGTTTTAATGAATTAAAAAAAAGTTAGCAAACTTAAGTGAAAGACTGATACTTTCCGCGTATTTTCGTAATGTTTATCTGTTGCTGATGAAAAGGGAATTTATTTTCACTGGGACAATGAATGATATTTTCCCTTTCTGACACATTTATCGAGATTTGTATGCTACCAGCTCGCTCGCACGTGGTATTATTATTACCATAGTTAGTACTGAGTATTATAGTTTCATGATCTAGTTTGATCGTCTTTTCAGAAAAAATCTTTCTCTTTCATTAATGACGCAAAACTCTCACTAGTGTAGAAAATGCGATATAAATCGGGCAAATGAAGAAGTGGGTAGCTAAACTTACTAACCCAGGTATTATAATAGATGGTAACTGTAGCCGGTAAGTGTGATTGCCATGTTTAACCGACTTCAAAATAGGAGGTTCTCAATTCGTCGCAATCTTTTATGCTTTATGCATGTTCCCCGATTACTCGAAATATATGACTAACGGCAACATTGACAACTTTGCCCGTACACACTTAATAATAAAGTATTTTTACCGAGCAATGTTGTACTAAAAACTGCCAACTAGCTCCTCTCAAGTTCGGATCCGCACGTGTGGCGGGACTCTAAAATCACCCGTTATCATACCCATCTCTCTAGGGGGCTTAAAACAATAGTTCCCAGGGCTGTCTCTCACCGCGTTTCCGAGTTCACGTGAGAATGCGCCGCGGTTACCCGCTGTTACCTATTGTACAACCCTAGCCGGTTGTCGCCAACTGTTTATTTGCAAACACAGTTCTGGACCGCCCGGTGAGCGACCCCTGGTACGAAATGCGAAACGGACGCGCTTGTCCTTTCCCACGTTGGGGCGGGAGGCTGGGTGTGAGAGGGATAGTGTTTCGTGTTTTGTGGAATAGACCCCCTGGGGGGGTAACCGGAGTCGCGCCTTTGGATACTTTGGTACTTCCTAGCTTTTGGGCGTGCGTATTGTTGGTATATTTATTTGTATATCTTTTTTGGGAAAGGTGGTGGCTGCGTGGTGTTATCGTACGTATTATTATACTCGTGGACTTTTAATGATACGTAATGTTTCCCTATTCGTAAATGTTCATGACTTTTATGTAGCTCAAATGCCGTTAAAATCCGTCAACGCGCTAATACAGACCAGTGCTAAAATATGTATCGATTTATTATTATTATTAAGACCTTTACGAGTCCCACCGCTGTGCAAAGGCCTCCCTCATTTTCTTCCACTTTTTTTTCATAATTATGTACCTACTTAATGAAACCTTAATAATCGAAAGTGAGCGAAGCGAACGAAGTTCTATGCTTCAGCTTGAGCCGAAAATCGTATGTCCGGGTGTCCGGATTTCCTTTGTCGCTGTTCTCTTATACACGTTGCATTTCTCAACCGATTCTCGTGAAATTTCGTGAGCGGGTCGTTAATTCGGTATAATATAGATTTTTTATCGAGTCACTTTAAAAATTGTTTTTTTTTTCAAAACGACATGCTTACGAATTATAAGCTCACCGAGCTGCTAGTTTTACACTTAGTCCATGTGCTTCTTTGGCACCGTGGTAAACAAGATAATCTTGAAAAACATTTATAAAAACCTTTAACTCCCAATGTATTCATCCCAGGACGATTGATACTAAAATTTTGTACGCATTCGATTCAAATAATAAGTATGTCGTAAGTGGCATAAATTAGGGCCAAACATCATAATTGTTATTCGAATTTAAACTCTGTGTTAATCTGGTCAGAGTATATTTTGATATTACTGTCCTTTTGGGGTTTGATGTGGCGTTCCATTATACATTACTTTTTATTTTTGCTAAAAGACTTCACTCCGGTTGTGAAAATCGTGACTTAATCACAAACGACTTAAGGTCTATATTAAAACGTAACCAAAACGGTTGTAAGTCTTTTTTAAATGTCCTCTAATGTTAATGTCAATTGGAATGCTCCTCTTGCAACAAGTTGCCTTCTTTCTTTAGCTTTCATACTAAAAAACTATAGGTCTTGAATTCTTATTTTGTCTTAATGTACTGGCTTACACCACAAAGTTGCTATTTGAATGTATAGTTCACTAATAAATACATCATCGACTTCCATAAAGGAATTCATTCTTCGTTCCCGACTATCTCAGTAAATTATTCTTATTCTTACCGTAGGGAATATTTTATTCACGTGCCAAAAAAATACTTACTTTGCACCAAAATGTAACATTTGTAGGTACATCAAAACCGAGTTTTTATGAACGATTACTATTTTGGATGTGCAAATAAGTATTTTGTAGGTGGCTTGGCTTTTTTTTGATGTGCCTTTAAATGCATCGTATCTTATCGTATCTTATCGTATCTAGACGAGGGCCCTTTCGGATACACTTCGACCCAGTGGGATCTTTTGTGCATTTGCCCTCTCCTTTATACCCACTCCAAAACTCGCTCCATCATTTCCACAAACCGGATGATGAAGCTCAGCGGAAGTACCTTGAATTCCTTTGGTTGCGGATAGCCGTTACCAAAGTAATTCATTCTTTGTCTAGCAATGGCATGAAATTCACAAAGTAAATGTTCCATAGTCTCATCCTCCTCGCCACACATTATACAAATCGGCGTCCATGCTTATAGTGGAGCTAGCCCCAAAAAAAAGAAAAAATACAGGAAAAAAAATATGCACATTCTTTAAGAGTTAAGTGCTATGAGGAATACACCAAAAGCACAGCTACCACCAAAAAAACCAGCCACAATAAAAAGAAACGTTAGGTAGCGAACACTTATAAAACGCATTAAGATAACTTTTAATAGACATTGTAAAATCGAACGACAAATCTGGATACAATTCGATACTTTAACGAGTATCTTCATAATAACAATCGATACGAGTCGAATGGGGGGCTATTAGGGGTCGTAAACATCGTCTGTTTGCTTTGGGGTAATAAAATGTCAAAAAACTTGTTCGACGACCACTTCAGCATAGTTGGTAGTGACCCTGCCTACGAAGCTGGAGGACCTGGGTTCGAATCTCGGTAAGAGCATTTATTCAGAGTTTATTTATCTATTTAAGTATGTTTAACGTCGCCTAGTAAAATAAGTA
The DNA here is from genome assembly GCA_945867215.1 of Epinotia demarniana. Lineage (NCBI taxonomy): Eukaryota > Metazoa > Arthropoda > Insecta > Lepidoptera > Tortricidae > Epinotia > Epinotia demarniana. The sequence goes on from OX244259.1 coordinate 58,674,766, forward strand.
CTCACACTCTTTCAAATGATGGACGTAGCTAGTTTTTAGCTACGTCCATCATTTGAAAGTTTTTTTTTTCAGTTTTGTGACAATTTTAAGGTTACTTTATTGAAATCTAATTATGCTTTCATGTATACTTACGGAGATTTAGCCATTAGATAAAAAACTTACACAGCTACACAGACTATTTCCCTTTATCTTATTAAGTAAATATAAATTATCATACACAACTTTTGGTGGATCTTTATACGCACATTTTAATTCAGGTATTGTTTTTAAAAATTTACCCAATAGTAATTAGTCATAGACTGGGACATAACATTTGACAACTTCGCCCGTACAAAGTTGCACGACGTAATGGATACAATGACACAACTGAAGTAACTATATTCGTTACACAATACAATTATTATTACTCTCAAAGAAAGAAGGCAAAAAAATATGACTCGTGCGTGACGTAAATCCCATTCAAATATCTCAAAGAATTACGAAGCTACAACCGTTTTAATATTGCTTTTTAGAGAGAGAAAACGCAAGCACTGTGTGACGTCACAATATGCGAGGCAGCCGCATAGCGAGCCGTGCGCGCGGCAGGCCGCGTCGATGGCGGCGCCGAACACGATGGGGCACGGCACGTTGCCATCACGATGATGATGATGAACTTCGTGATTATTTAACGTGAATTTTCAATCCTTTTTCGAGAAAATATGACATCATTGATCATTTGATTTATTTTCTACACCCTTATTATTATCTATTTTCCCTTTCAATGACTTGTCATTACAGTATTGTATACGATAAGTACATGAGATATGTATTCACGTGCGACATGAGTTTCACGCCGTGATAAAACAAATGCGCGTTAACATGATAGTAGCGCCGATATAAGTATGCATGCGAGTTAGTCTACTTAATGTTCACCGCATCATAACAAAGAGGTAATAAAGTTATATTGATAAAAAATACAGCGGAATCGAATTGAGAACTTGTTTTTTTTTAATTCGGTTAGAAACAAAAAGTGCCAGCATTGTCATGTTTATCTAAGATAATTCAAGGAGCGAGCGAAGCAAAGGAAGATCTTCGTATTCTCGGTAGAAGTATTTCGTATGTCTGTCGTCTGTCTGGCTGCTCTCCTCTACCGATACCGGTCGCATTTCTCAACCGATTGTCTTGAAATTGTGTGAGAAGGATCAATAATTATACAGATTTTTAACAAATGTAAAAAACGGAAAAAAGGACAGGCCAGCGAGTTCTACACCTGACAGAGCCACTATTTAAAAACCTTTAAGACAAAAAATATATATTTTCTTACTACTGGCGCAATGAGGTCCGGTGTTTTATTAGTGTGGGGTAAATTATGGCTTATTTTCAATCAGAAAGTCCTATGACCATGGTACATATGAAAGATTTTTTTTACGAAAATTAGATCCCCTACACAACCATGCGAAGTCACAAAGTGAAAAAAATCCTGTCTAGAACATTAGCATTAGGAAGTTTAATAAAAATGGGGTAAATGAAAAAAAAGGGCACAGCAAGTCCGACCACGGAATAAAACGTGGTAAAGTGTGAGGTCGTAATGTCATGTCGCGGGGCGACTAACACGTTAAACCGCGATGCTGCCGATGTGATAATGTTATCGCTAGTGCACGATATCGCTCAATTCGGCGCAATTTTTTTTTGTCTGGTGTACCTAATAATAATAAATATCTAGAATGGCAATCGACATTGGTATAAATATAACGTAATCTCGGATATAAGTAATCAGCTGTTTCTTGGAATGACAGATCGTTTTCCAGTTGAGATGATTCTGTTTGACAGTGCTTTTTAGCTCCCGATGCAAAGAGTATATCTGTCTGTGGTATCGTAGCTCCCACTCGGATGAACCGATTTTCATTTAATTTTTTTGTTACATAGATAATTTTATCCCGAGTGCTCTTAGACATGTTTCGTGAAAATCTGTTTAGCCGTTTTTGAGATATTGGACTTTGAAATGAAAATGTCGGGGGTTTTTGACTTTTCTAAGTTATAGTTATTACATCAGTGCTACTTTTTTAATTCGTTTTTAATTCGATCTTATTCTTTTAATGTAGCAACATTCACACATATTACAAAAGTGTATTTAAGGTACGTAAGGTAGGTAAGGTAGTTAAGGTTCGACGTTGCGCTAGTTTATGACACGAGCATTTTATGCCAAAGTGACATGACCTAAATTCGAATGAAGATTGATTCGAATATTGCTACAAGCTTTTATTGCCGACTGTACTTTTCTGTATACCTTCATAAACTACTCATTGGGACGATTCTAACGAGACCAAACTCAACTGGGTTACGTCGGGTAAGTACTGAGTTCCTATGGCCACCTTCTGTCTCCATCATCACATCAGCTCGATGGTACCAAAATATTGAATTGTCATCCAAACTACTCGTATACTTAAACACCTAAAATTTCAGCTCGGTCGGTCACCGGGAAGTGGGTCAAATTTAACTTGCAAGATTTGATTACAGATAGACAGACAGACAGACAGACGGTTTACCATTGAATTGCCGACAAACATTTAATCGAATATTATTTCAAAGACAACGTTTCAAGTATTTTTATTTCATCGACATGTCATTGCGTCGAGGACTCGATACTAGGTAATTTGAACCGAGGTCTTTTAATTGGTAGTTGACTTATTTCAATAAAATACTTTAAAGAATAGTTTATTCGTTGAAAATAGAAAGATTAAGGTCCATAAGATATCCGCAACGCAGGCTTTGTCAATTGCGTACAAACAAACATACATCCCCCTAGGCACTTAACTAACAACGAAAGAATCCGCAACAGGCTTCGTCAAAAACACGTTATACCTAACCTAAACTAACAAAAAGGACCGCCCCGGATCGCTGGTGGTCCAAAAGTAAATAAAAAAAAAAAAAAAAAAAAAACATGTCATGGCTTTTCATTTCGGGTTTTTTTAATGCAATTTTTTTTACATGTAATAATATTTTATTCCGCATGAAATTATTTCGAATATATATCTAAATCCCTAACGTTTTTTAACCTATTTTTGCCGTGCAGCGAGTTGACGCCACCCCGCTGCGCGGGGTGTCTATTTCCGGTCTGAAGGGCACAAGTGAACCCTAACCTAACCGACCTAAAACATAGTTCGCTTATGAGAAGCAATTTTTGTCCCTGTATTTTTTTGTAATTAACGATTTACACCAATGATTCTAAGTTTTATTATACATACATATTATTATGCATATAATATGTATGTCACACAATTAACTAAATAATTTTAATAATGTATAAATGTGCAGTAGGATATATAAAATTGTATTAAAGTAATACGTTGAAGAAATGAATTGCAATGTTTTGTAGTTGTGCCAATTAAGATAATTTTAAATAAATCCGCGATCAAGTAATATTCGTTGAATAGTATTTCTACGTAGTAAGATAAATTTAAATAAACAGTAGTTGAAATAAAATAACGCCAAACAATATTACTAGTACTAAAGTTTCGATGAATCGTTGTCGATGAAATAATATTCGATGAAAAGGTTGTCGACAAAACAAGGGTACACCCAGACAGACAGACAAAGGGACAGGTGAAACTAAATAAAAGCTTGTAAAATTCGTGTACGATTCTTCGTTAATCTAGGCTATTAAAGAAAATTAATGTACGAGCTTTATTTATTTCGATTTTTAAGTGCTTTCCAACCGTAGCAATACAATAGTTATATTGCACTTTCTTTGCGTTCCAAAATGGTTCTTCTTAAAAACGCAAAACGATTAGCGCACGATTTTTCCTATCCCATATGGAACAAGGTATAGCTGAGACCCAATAAACTCATGACGTTACCCTCATTTAACCGACCGCGATAGTGACGTGCCATATATGATGTAAGCGCACGGTATCGGGCGGCGCCGGCAAAAGGACACGAGCGATAAGTTATAAATAACTCGACTTAGATCGATTTGGTACTTTGGCCCCTGCTTCTCCGTATTCCGTGACTTTTACTTAGGCAAAATATGTACAAGTAGGCTTACACAAGGCACTCGAAACAAAAAAGAAAGTCGAGTGCTCTTTGCAGACAAGGAAAATTAATTTTGATGCACCATGCCCCTATTTTCCAACTCAAATTGCTGGGTCGACAAGTGAAGGGGATGATGAACAGTGTTTTTCGTGTCGAGATTCGTGTATATGAGATGCCCAATGGGCAGAGGTGTGCACAGCATCGGCAGTTGCGTCTCTCGGGTCGTGTTGCAGCAACAGCTTATCGCAAACATTGGGTTGATTGCCAACTTGCAATCTGAGTAAGTGTAAGGCCTGAGTTGACGCCCCGCTCAGAGCGGAGCGTGCAGCGTCCATATAAAACAAATGCAATCTATATGGACGCTCGACGCCCCGCTCCGAGCGGGGCGTCCACTCAGGCCTTACACTAAATTGGCACAAATGGGCCATACCGATAGTCTGCTCGACCCAGCAATGTACGTCCATTGTAATTGTCATGTTGCTGAAATGGGGACCACCTTAACGCTTGCTAGTCAGCGACAGTTGGACCTTCATTCACTCTTCAGCGACTCAGGTCCTACACACACAGAATACGTGGATTACTCACAGATTTGTCGTGATTACTTACATTTGTCTGGCTTACTTACATTGGAATCTATTAAACACGTCGATTACATTTTTTACTGTAATCGATCTTATTCTTTTAATCAGTCATTCATTCAGTCAGTATAATTGACCCAAGTCTCGTTGCGATAATAACATCCATCTCTTTAAAACTATAATTGCACGTATAATCAATTTGTTAAAAAGGAGTGTAGCTGTTGACATAATATGGGTAAATTTACTAATAAAATAATAAATTTATGTCCTCCGCGATAGAAAACGCACAAGTTACCAGCAAGCTAGATACAAGGGCTTGATGAAAAGATCAACCGGGCGTGTAATTTGTTTTGCACTACTGTATAATCCAGTTAATTTTAACAAGGTGGCCAGTTAATTGGCGATGAGACTGACACGGAGTGTACGAATCGGCTTAAGCGTGTTCGCAACTCGAATAGACGTGGGCTGTTTTAGAACGAAACCGGTTGGTATCTTTTTGCTTGGCTAGTTTAATACTTTCCGAATGGCTAAGCAACGAACTCACAGGTGGCGCTAATCTCCACGAAGCTTACACATAAACGGTTATCTTTATTGGAAATTTCAATTTCCACGAAGGTGGTATTCCCATAGGTTATAGTGCTTAAGTTCTAGTTATAACACCTCAATTAATTTTATTGCGTTTTGTTCCTCAGCATTTACATGTAAAATTACAAAATATACTGACATTACGTACTAATAACAATAGTAATAAATTAATAATTTAATTTTATTGGGATACCGTTAAACCATCCAATGTTCTCATTGGGAAAAGTTACCCTAAAAGTTATGGGCCAAAGTTACCCGCTAAGAAATCCAGATTATCTGCGGGTAAAATAGTCAGTTAATAGTCTATTCGTATTCCAATTTGGATCTGGGTGGAAGTTCGAAATTTAGATTTAAGGTAAAATTTGGACAATCATTTAACTTTAAGATATTGTTCAAAAGTCATGGCAACGGAATGTTACCGCCGTCCATTGACTCTAACCACCAATCATGTCATAAAACAAAAACACGCCAGCGTATAAAGGGATACTTAGCGTATACGCTAAGTGTAACTTTTAGCATAAACAGTAGGTAGTTGTCGATATTTAATCTATAGGTTAAATTAACTATATTTATATTCGCTTTACCGTAACATGATTCATGCTGTACTGTAATCTACAGTGCGTAACCGATAATCGGGCTTTTTTTAAGTAGTGTAATATAACTTTTACTTAATCCTGACCTTCATTCAAAGAATTAACTATTATTTACAACTTTATAAAGTTTCCAACAAAATTTTAATTGCCAGCAATGTACAGCAAAGTACATTGACAAGTAAATTTAAAAGACAGCTGTTCATACTTTGTTTACTACGGCGTCATACAACTAAATACATTAAAGGTTTGGATTTTGGAAATAATTTGTATAATTATGATTAGCAAATACATGCAAACAATTACTAATGGAACATATTATTATCAGGTTTAATAAATGCCCGCGTGCCGGTTACGCGCTGTATACCCTCGTACTCGAAACATCTTGTACAGTCGACTGCAAAATTTATATCACATTAAACCTCTCATTCATATGTACCGCAACGTTAATTTGCCGACGTAAGAGCCATGGCACATATTTTTGAGTAACTTGCACGCATCAATATTTTTGCACTTGTCTGTTTGTGTTCGAGATAATTATTGAAGCTGCTCACAAAATTTCACGAGAATCAGTTGAGAAATGCGAATAGCCAGACAAACACCGGACATACGAAAAAAAAATTGCCCGATTCGAAGAACTTTTACTATGGTTTATAGCCAATGATGTAATTAAAAAAAGAAGCAGATAAGTTCTCTATACGAAATTCAGTGTTAAAAAATGGCCACCACATGACAGCTGCGACAAGTGTCCATTGACGACGCGAAACTGGTGCAATTGGCTCAGTTTTAGTGTACCACTTTTGGAGCGTTTATAACCTACCTACCTCTTTTTATATTGGAGTCCAGAGATTAATTTTATTCAATCCGTACTACTTACTTGACAATTATATCATGCATTAGGGCGGGTTGCACCGACTTACGATTACAGACCGATCAACGTTAGATATGGCGCTGACAGCTGTCAGTCCATAGAAACTTGTCAAACGTTCCATACATTCAGATTTTAACGAACACCGCATACGATTACAGACGGTTTGGTGCAACTCACCCTTAATGATTGATTTAATCACATCATGTTTGGCTTTCGCATTTTTATAATATAATATACATTGAACCCATTTAGCAGATGGGTGAAGGAAGGTTTGGCCTCTATTCGAAACTAAGGCATTTAGGATAATGGCACCACTTTTCACGGTGCTAGAACCGGACATTTCATTGAGAACTGATGACCGTTCAGCCTAGAGGAGTGACACTGCTACGGAGCTGATGGACCTGTGTTCAAATCCAGGTTAAGACAAATAATCGTGTGATGAGCATGAAAGTCTTCTTTGTATTAAAGAAACCTATTAGTGAAATTCAATTTCATTCAATCAATGTGTACGTTTGTGTCCTATTCGTTTTTTAAACTGTAAAAGTTCCCATGCACACAAAGGTTTGAAACAAGCAGGCTAAAGCTTTAGATTATTGAATGTGACCGACTTTTTATAACTACTATCCGTATCCATACTAATATTATAAATGGGAAAGTGTATGTGTGTGAGTTTGTTCGTTTGTCCATCTTTCACGGCAAAACGAAGCGACGAATTGACGTCATTTTTTAAGTGGAGATAGTTAAAGCGATGGAGAGTGACATAGGATAGTTTTTATCCCCGAAATCATCCCCTAAGGGGGTGAAATGGGGGGGTAAAAGTTTGTATGGAGCTGCGATATAAACGAGTTCCACGCGGACGGAGTCGCGGGCAGAAGCTCGTATTAGCTGTTTTTGGAATTGGATTTTTCTACCTGGGCCATTAGAGTTGCTTTTTGAATGAACGTTAGTGCTAACTCAACTAACCTCAAGTTTATAGTAGAAGTTTAATCACAGCCTAAGTCTAGTCTAACTATAAGTAAACTAAAGTTTATCTTGGATTGATTCATTTAAATTTAAAAGCCTACACCAAATGTTTCCGTTTCGCCCATATGATTGACTGGTATTAAGTCCGCCATTTGTACTTTATCTTGTATTGTGCAATAAAGTACTAATAAATAAATAAATAAACTATAGTTATTTCAGGAATTGTTAGTTACTGAGGAATGTGGCGGTATCACCAAAACACGAAGGTGCGAGCGTGACGGGCGCCTGCGCGTGGCAGAGTTATCAGTGTCCGGGTCACGGTGTCTTATCGTCTCTTTCGAACAAAGTTCCGTCAGACGTCGCACTCCGGTTTTAGGCGAAACTACTTGAGCGGCCTGTTCAGTTGGGTATTGGAATAGGGTTGCCGCCACGTCTTTACCTTGCGCCTACAGATAGCCCTCTGCAGCCCCGCTTGAGTTTGTTTAAACTCACCACGCCGTCCACCCACAAATATCTTGACGCTGATTCACAGTAACTAAGCGTAATAAGAGGTGTAGTTTCGTTAGGCGTGACAGAATGACAAACGTGACGAGTACCCGAGTGTTAAATAGGTCGCAAAAGCGTGGCATTGGTTTAAAAAAGGATTTTTGTGTAACTTAATATGTGGACGGTCACACAGCTCTGAAAATAATAATAATAAATCAGTATACATGTGGGGACAATCTTACTTAAATCGACCTAGTCCCACTCTAAGCAAATTTTGTACTATGGGTACTACGCGACTATATAGGTCAATAACATTACGTTACTAGGGCGGTAGTTCGTGAATGCCCCAGTTCGCAGGCGTTTGTATATTGTTTGTATATAAATATGCACTCTGGGGCTTTACGAATTACCGCCCGTGTTGAGTACAAAATTTTACGTCTTCACCTGGCCACTACTCGCATTATGGCCAGGTGTGACGTAAATACTTATATACCTGCGTAGGAAACATCCATGACTCAGGAACAAATTTTGTGCTCATCACACAATTCAATGCCCTTACCATTTGAACCCAGGCCTTCCGACTTCGTAGGCAGGCTCACTACCAACTAGGCTAAAGCGATCGTTGTAGTACACGATGGCGTAACACCAGAGATGGGTGGCCAACATCATACTCCGTCACAGCAAACGGAATCTGTCGTTTCCCGTCGTGGAAATATGATTAGCAGAATGCGCAATTAGCATTTTCGGTGTTTGGTCATCGCACTGCGAGTGGGCCGTGAGACAATGCTTAGATCGGGAAGATAGTGCGCGGGCGCAAGCGTTAGGAGCTCGCGTGCTCGCCATAGACGACTTTTTTTAACGTTGGGGAAATGCCTTTACGCGTCCCGCCCGCCACGGGGAGAAGGCAGGGCGGGTATGACGGACTAACCGTGGCAGAAGCCTTGGACTACCGTCTAAAAACCCAACGAGTGCCAGCTCCGTCTTAAGGGAGGGGCGCCGCGGGATCGTTTTACGCATTCGACCTATTCTGTCACTTCTTTTAAGCTCACCTCAACGCTCACCTACAAATCTTGACACCGCGATGCGTAGTAACGTAACTAAGCGTAGGTAGAGGTCTAGTTTCGTGACGGGCTACCGGCGGGGTGAGCCGCATTTGCGCGTAGCGAAAAACAGGTCTGTTATCAACCCTCGATGCAAAAAGGAGTGCTATTAGTTTGACGTGCCTGTCTGTGACATTGTAGCTCCTAAACAAATGGAACGATTTCAATGCGGTTTTTGAAGTGAAAACTTCTTTAGCGGCGCTGTGCACTTTTTGGGATGGGGAAAATTGAGGGGATTTTTTTTTGCACAACGTTAATATTCAAGTTTTCACTTCTCTTATTTTAAATGAAAGCTCACGTGATAGAGATGATTCTTAGCTAGGTTTCAACAAGATCGGTTAAGGTGATTTTGAGTTATTGAACGAACGAGGGAGCGAACGAAGTACTATGCTTTAGCTTGGGCCGAAAATCGCTTGTATGTACAGGTCGCTTTTTTCTATCAATTCCCATGAAGTTTTATGAGCATGATCGATGATTAGGTATATAGCTTTTTTGTCAAGCCACTTTTTTGCATAATGGCAGGCTCGCGAGTGGTACAGCGGCTCACCCCAGTAAAGTAAAGTAAAGTAATATTTGATATAAGATATATTTGTGGGTGAGTGTTGAGGTGAGCCTCAGGCTGCTGCAAATGAACCAGGTCCAAAAAAAGGGGTGAGTTTAAGACAAGTTACAGAATAGGGGGCAGCTCACAGCGCCACTAGCCATATGTGAGGTTAATGTTCAACTACCCTCCGCTCGCTTGTACCTCCTAACTTGGGCCTCGCCGTTATGAATGGACTCACAGTCGGAACGATCAAGCGATTGTGAGAAGGGATTATAGCAGATACCAGCTGTTTTCGTGTTCCTCCACTCTGCATAAATTAACGTTTGTGAATGAGACTTGTTACAAACTATTTCTTTTATATCTAATCTAGCTTAAAGACCGGCAAACACCATCGTGGAGTGCTGAATACGATAATGGAAGTGTTGTGTTGAGACTGCATTTGTCTCTAGCTATGTGGCGGAGCCCCCATACCAGCCGATTCTTTTTATAAAATTTATTTTTAGGCAATCTTCATTTTTTTTTGTTTTTGACTAGTAATACACTCTAAACTCTTTCATAACTCCTTTTGTTCCGGATTGGCATTCGAAAATGTTCACGTGCCGCCAGTGAAAATACCCTTACATCCAATATTTGACAGCTGTCATACCAGTACAATTTATGTCATCATAATGTCATCGTTCGACGTTTATTGTACCGGGATGACAGCTGTCAAATATCGGCTGTTAAAAAAATCGAACTTAGCGATGTCCAGCAGAGCTTCCCGGGTTAACACCACTTAAAGCTTTCATAATAAGTAAGTTACCGTTTCATAAAAATATCTATCACGTTCGCACAATATTCTATCATAACTTCATACATCCATATATTAGTCTAGTTTTTCCTAACTGACGTGTACAATGTTCTCTTGAAACATGCCCGGATTCCTCAAGCTCACAGACATGGCTAATCCATCAGCAACCTATCACGATCACCCGTCCAAATCAACAATGTAAGAAATCTTGATGCGCTAAAGGTATCTTCTCAATTTGGACCGTGTCGCCAAGTCACAAGGTTGACTATTGGACGGTATTGAAGTCTGTGCAAAAAGATTCTCGGCTTCCGCTCGCGTGACGTCACGGGTTCTGCGCCGGCGCAGCGCCGGTGAGGATTAGCGAGCGGTCACGCGAGCTTGGCCGTTTTTCTGCCGCGCCCCGCGGGTCGGACGGCTGTTTCTGAGCGATTCCCACAGGCTTCGTTTTAATTTATATGCGACGTTGATCTTGTAATTAGCGTTTGGCATGTCCGAAAGTTTTGAGTAGGTCTTTTATGGCATCAATCTCATTTAACCGCGGTTTGTGCGTCTTGAACCATTCTGTTGTTGGGTCATAAAGATTTAGAGAAACAAAAGTAGTATTTCCTGTTGTCTAGATGGTTAAGGGCGGTGCATATAAGAAATGTTTTGATTGCATGAAATCATAGGATAGGGACGCGGTTTATGTTGATTCAGAGTCGAACCAAGAATTAGGCTTGCCCTTTACTTTGGCAATGTGCACCGAAGAGGCGCGAACCTTAATTTCAGTAAGTCGATACTACCCTTTCCAAAGTTGTAAACTTCACTTCAAACTGAATTTGTATGTTTTTCTATAACAATCTGTTAACTTTTTTTTCTTTCTGAAAACAGTTTCAACGAATTTTACGGTGTTTTATTAGTAAGAAAAGAGGCTCTACTAAATGCTTAATCTTATAGCAACTTAGCTTAAATATTTTATAATACTAACAAAGTTACGAACGGATAAATTGCCTCGAGCTCTAAAAATCTAATCACCAACATAATATTCAGTAACATACAACTTTAGAATGCTTTTCTAAACATTTTCACCACACTATGGTCGAATATCGCTTGATGTGCATTTTTCGTTTTTAGAACAAAAGAGAACCTGCGACCCTTGCCTTTCTAACCTAAGATTAACGACCAGGCGCCCAGAATCGGATAGACGTATGTCTAATATTTTTTAATATTACAGTAGACTTAAGTGCTTTAAAGGACTTAACAATAGGCTTCCTTCGTGGCATCTTTGTGGCCCTATTCAGAATAGAGAAAGGGTTTGATGAAATAGGTATATATTTGAGTCATTCTTAAAATATCATCATATCAGCCGAAAGACGTCCACTGCTGGACATAGGCCTCCCCCAAAGAGTGCCAAAGTGACCGATCCCGCGCCACCCGCATCCAGCGGACTCCCGCAACCTTTACCAGGTCATCAGTCCACCTTGTCGGGGGCCTACCCACGCTGCGCCTTCCGGTACGTGGTCGCCACTCGAGAACCTTTCCGCCTTAACGGCCATCGGTTCTACGTGCTATGTACCCCGCCCACTGCCACTTAAGTTTAGCGATCCGGAGGGCTATATCGGTTACCTTGGTTCTGCTGCGGATAGCCTCATTTCTGATGCGGTCACGCAGAGAAACTCCCAACATGGCCCTCTCCATTGCCCTTTGGGTGACTTTGAGCCTTCTTATGAGGCCCATAGTAAGCGACCACGTTTCAGTGCCATATGTCATCACTGACAACACACACTGGTCAAAGACTTTCGTCTTGAGTCACTGCGGAATATTATCTTAAAATAACTGGACATGAAACCAGCGTTTCGTCATCCTTCCAGCGTTCCCGGTATCTTAAAAGAGCCCGGGTACTATAGATCTTTCAATTCAGAGGAAAAGGACTCCCCATTAAGTACGATATTTTGTAACTAGCTTCTGCCCGCGACTCCGTCCGCATGTAACTCGTTTATATCGTAACCCCATACAAATGTTCACCCCCATTCCATCCCCTTAAGCGATGATTTCAAGGATAAAAACTATCGTATGTCTTTCGCGGGACTTAAACTATCTTTATGCCAAACGCCATCTTAATCGGTTCAGAGGTTTAAGTGTGAAGAGGTAACAGAGACAGACCGACATACTTTCGCATTTATAATATTAGTATGGTGTAGAGTATATTATACTCATACTCACTCTTTATCACATTAGGTCATAAGCTTTTATAATAATACAACGTCGGTGGCAAATACCACGTCAGAGGCAAACAAGTTTACGGCCTGCTCGATAGTAAGCGATCACCGCAGCCAATAGACGCTTGACTCCAGGAGTCGCATGCTCGTTGCCTACCGTTTAAACATTTAAATACACTCTTCTCTTGAAGAACCTCGGACTCATTTAACAACTGAAGTGTCCGAGGAAGGATTTTTTCTAAAACCCATTCCAGAGAAAAATAATGAGCAGAGACTTTGTTAGAAACTTATTTGTTATGCACGGGGTCTCCTGATACAGGTATTTCTGTACTTAGTAGATTTATTTTTATACTACGACAGTGGCAAACAAGCGCACGGCCCACCTGATGGGAAGCGGACACCGCAGCCTATAGACGAATGCCACAACAAAGGAATAACATGGGCGTTGTGACGCTTGATATGTTTGAGGATTCGCCGTGTTGAAAGCTGAAGGAACAAATGCCCTCGCTCTCAAGACAACGCATCCTCGGGAGCTCTGGCGACCTTGCTCATCTCCAGGAACACAACACTACTACAGAGCAAGTAGTAGTGTTATTATGGCGTTAGTAGGAGATCCCAATCTTTGCACTAAATCAATTAAAATACGTTTATTTCATTTAGGATCTAGGGTGTGAGAGAATCTGCCAACTATGCTACGGAAGGACGGTGATCAAGTCAAAATAACAACTGATTTAGTTCACTAATGTCTGATTTAATCGAAACTTGTCCAGTCGTCGCCCATCGTAAACATCCGTTCTTACGACCACAGAACGCAGGATTAATACATTTTAGTTATCATGTAGATTTGTTTAGACTTTAATTACCCTACCATGCCCCCCGCCGTCGCATCCAACCATCACTTTCATCGCTATAATGTCGGTAACACGACCAATCTACTGGTTGTTACGGCGCTCTTCGGTTACAAGTGATTTGTACAGATTAGAATTTCCAACAACTTAACATTTTTGTGACATAACATAAAAGTACAGTAAACTGATATAGTCGTCGACGATCTGAATCTCTTGAAATATCGAGGCACCGTACAAAATACATACGTATTATCAAAAGATGTTACAAGTTTGAATTCGAATAAGTAGCTCCGTAGATTGCCTCGTACTGGTACTTTACAAACTTAGAATGCTACAGCCTCTCAAGTATACCTACTATAGTGCAGGGTTATTGAAGACTATCTGACTGGAAATGCCTAAACCAGAGGCCAAAATACCTAAATCCATACTAATATCACAAATGGGAAAGTGTATGTGTATGTGTGTGTTTGTTTGTTTGTTTTATTGTCCGCCTTTCACGGCAAAATGGAGCGACGAATTGACGTGATTTATAACTGAAGATAGTTTAAGGAATGGAGAGTGACATAGGATAGTTTTTATCCCCGAAATCATCCCCTAAGGGGGTGAAATGGGGGGGTAAGAGTTTGTATGGAGTTGCTATATAGACGAAATCCACGCGGACGAAGTCGCGGGCAGAAGCTAGTCATTCATAACTTACTTTCCATCGTATGACGCCTAGGGAGGTAGATGACACAGTTCCTACAAGAAAACATACTCGAGGATCTAGTTATAGATAGACTTGATAGTCGCATTTCCATTCTATTCGCTTTCTTTTCATCTCCCTGCCTTGTTTTCTGTAACACAGTTTCGGACATGTTTTCTTGTAGAACAACGCTTTGCTTTTTATTTTTTTCTTCGTATTCATATTCAGGGTCACTTTATATCATTGTAATAGCTTGGCTTTGGCAAAAGATGACTGACGGTCGAGTTTGTGTCGGCATATAATTATTTATTAAAAGTACCTAGTCTTCCTTTTCAGATGCGCTGGTAGATTTTTACTTGTTAAAGTGCCATTGCGGCCTACCAGCAATAAAAATGAATGAATAGAAAAAATAGTGCGTAATCCAGTGTATGGCAATAAGTAATCTTTCGGCCACATCTGGAGCCCACACGTCAAAATGACCACTACGTGGGCGTGGTAAAGACTATTATCGCTTACATGTCGGAATGTATGTCACAATAGCTACTTCGAATTGGGACGGATCCTACACTTTTACCAAAAACGGTATATGTATATGTATAATACGAATCTTGATACCTATGACAGCTGTGTCAGTACAATTTTACGTTTAAAGGTTATAAATTGTACGGAGATGACAACTGTCACATAAGGACCAAGAGTCGCTGCGATACGTGTAATAACTACCGAAACAGAAGGTAGGTAGTTGTTACAACCAAAAACACAGTTTCGAAGTAGAATCTACTCGGGTAGGGTAAGTGTGCATCAACTTTTCGAAAGAGCGTATCGTTGGCACATATCAACTTACAAAAGCTTGTCCGCAAACTTGTATTTCCATCTTATTTTCACAGTCTTATGAAAATTGTGGGACACTATTTTTAACCCCCGCAAACAGAGGGGTGTTATCATTTTGACATGTCTGTGTGTGACATCGTATAGCTCTTAAACGAATGGACCGATGTTAATGCGGCAATGTTGTCTGAAAGCTGACTTAATCAAAATGGTTCTTAGCTACGTTTCAAGAAAATCGGTTCAGCCTGTTTTGAGATATTGAACTTTGAAAGGGGTTTTTCCAATTTACTAAGGTGTTAGTTATTTCATATTAGGATGAATACTGCTTATGATTCTAACCAGGCGTAAAGTGGCTTTTAGACCTGGCTAAATCATCATCATCATATCAGCCAAAAGACGTCCACTGCTGGACATAGGCCTCCCCCAAAGAGTGCCAAAGTGACCGGTGCTGCGCCACCCGCATCCAGCCGACAGACGTCCATTCACTGCTGAATTTAGGCCTCCCCAAAGAGTGCCACAATTACCCGCATGCAGCGGATTCCCGCAAGATGTATAACTATAACTTGCTATAACTTACAACTAAACAGCATCATTACTTTTTAGTGCTCGAACTAGAGCTCGGCCGGAATAATGTTATAATAAAAATTCTGACGTAAAACTATCGATGTGGGAACCATTGTTTCAAGAGGTAAATCCGGATTGCCGTTTCGCATCGCGAGCTCATTGTGTTACCTACGCTACGTGAGCTTGTTTACATACCCTTGAGAAAAAAAAACAAATTCAGATTCAAAACGGTAAAGCTAGTTAATGATACAAGTAACAGTATCAAAACAAGTGAAATCAAAAATTTTTCTAAAAACATTTTTTTTTACATCACGTCGTTGGCAAATTATAGCAATATTATAAGTACCGCCGTGATTCTTAAAAAGGCATTCATCTACAAGTTAATTGTACCTATAGTCTAAGTCTCGAATCGTACGACTGCTCATATGTCAAAATCCATCAAACTCTTTGATTGAACCCCGTGAAATATAATTTTCTTGTGCACATACATAGATACATACGTTCAAAAACATAACCCTCCTTCTGAGACAGTCTGAGTTAACTGATTCTCAAATCGGAAACTTTTCAAGAAACGTCGGCCAGTATCAAGTTAAAACTGAAATAGTAAGTGACTCACAATTTTCTTAACGACTTGACTTGACGACGTCTTTTTTGTTTATCTTTAAAATAGTAAAATGAAGTCGTCGAAAAACATTGAAGCTTGATGTGATGCGGTTTTTTTAAATTTTGAAGGTCATAAAAAAATCTAATTCATATTATTACTTCATACTATACATCAGTCCGAATTAACAGTCGGATACTAAAGGATTAACACATTAATTAATTACGGCGCGGAACACTTTGATTGATATCACACTAAAACGTGAAATGTTTAGTCAGATAGCCCATCGGGTCAGGAACATCGGGTGAAGCTATGCGAATAACATTGTCTCGACCTGACTCTAGTCTAGTATAAGGTGAACCGGATACTCGTAACAATAACTTATGTGTCTGACTTAAAACGTATACTGGTTTTAAATTGAATTAGTAGGCTTTGAGCATATATAGGTATCACCGTATCAGTCAAACACGAAGTCGAGCAAAAATTGCAGTGATTTTTAACCTGATCTGCCCAGCTACCACGATCACGATACGTAGGCAAAATATGCCCGTCAAAGCATGCTAGTGTACCTATGCATGTTTTCCACCAAATATCCCTTCTGAGGTATCAATATATTGTATTAAATTGTGCGACAATTTTTGCGCGAAAATCTTATTAGGTACAATATTACAAAAAAATACTTTAACACTTTGATGGACACTATTCCTGACATAATAGAAATAACAATAGAATTACGCTTATAGGCTGTCCATCAATGCAGTAATCACTAATCACAGTTATAGTTAAATTAGGTTATTAGAAATATAATTCCCTCTGGATCTGCTTAGAGCCTACGGGGGGTAAATAAGGGGGTATTTACAAACCTAAATATATGCCTCTGTTAAGTAAAATGTGTTTTATTCCATTATTACAAATACCCATTCCAGATAAAGACGCAAAATTCAGCTAAAGTAGGTTTGATTATTAATATGAACAGCCAGTACACTCTGTATATGTAAAGATAAGTTTCTTACGAATAGGGAACCCTAATATAATAATGCATCTACTTATATCCACTAATCACAGCAAAGCAAAACGGCAGACCACTATATCAAATAAAAGCCTGATAACAGTACTAGCTTCTGCCCGCGACTCCGTCCGCGTGGAACTCGTTTATATCGCTTTTACCCCCCCCCCCCCCCCCCCCCCCCCCCCCCGCCCCGCCCCATTTCACTCTCCATCCCTTCCTGTCAACACTTAAAAAATCACGTCAATTCATCGCTCCGTTTTGCCGTGAAAGAAGTACAAACAAACAAACAAACACAGACACACATACACTTTCCCATTTATAATAGTACTAGCTTTTGCCCGCGGCTTCGCCCGCGTTGTTGAATTGTTGAATTGCTACGCCGCCTACTAACCTACTACTGCTAACTTCCCCTACTAATAACCCTTCGTCATAACCCATTATGGTAAATTAATTTTTATTTACTATTATATTTATGCCCGTGTGGTGGCAGGTTAGAATTTCACCACCCTCTTTCTTCCCGTGTGTGTCGTAAAAGTCGATTAAGAGAGCAGGGTTGAAGTGTGTCGTGGGTGATGGGCTAACAACCTAAGCAATATCACTTTTTGTCGATCTTTTATACCCACATTTATGCTAAAAGTGGCTCTGGAACATAAAGTTCATGTGCTCTGCCTGCCCCTTTTGGGAATAAAGGCGTCAATGTATGCATGTATGTACGTATTTCTGTTATTAAATTTACAATCATGATTAAGGAGAATCTGTCCTCTGGAATAAAAGCTACTTTATGTTCATGAACATTAATGTTGAAATACCAAAATATCTCCACGAATGTTAAGTCAAATTTGTGGCCTGGACATTGCTATAGGCTTATTTCCTAAGATTTTTTTTGTATGCTTTTCGAACCAGTATTTAAAATAAATACCCAAAAATTTGTTTTAATTTAACGGCGGCCAAAATGCTTAACATATTAAAAGTAAGCAGATCTTCGTGCAGCACCTTGAATGTACTTATTACGGATGCAGGCACTTTCCCAATGTCTCCTACCCTCCCGTCCCGCCGCGCCGCCCGCACTCGCCTAGGTACCGATTGCTGACGATCGAGATGGCACCGAATACAAACTTTAAATCTATAACCCTATATAATGCGGGTCTCGTTCCATACCTCAAAAGCAAAAATTGAACCCTTATTTATAGGATCACGTGTGGCTGTCTGTCAGTCCGTCTGTTACAACCGATTTGCTACGAAAAAAACTGGACCGATTGAATTGCAATTTGGCACAAATATTTTCATGAATTTTCATGTCCACAACATTATATTTCAAAATCTATGTGATTTTCGTTATTAACGTCCCAAAAAACCGTTATAACAACGCCCATATTGATATTTAGACGCCACGTTGGAATGTAAAATCGTTGTTGTTTTCCTAATCAGCGACCCGATAAACCATAGAAACAATAGATGCCGATGTTGATTTTCAGATTTTGTCACCACATGTCTCCTTTTAGGGGTTGAATTCTCAAAAAACCGGAAACACTTGTTTACTCATTTATCGTTAGGAATTATCCTGTGAATTCTCGAATAAAATTGTCTAACTAATCTTTTTTCTCCATACAAACTTTGGACCTCCTTTTTAACTCCTTTAGGTGTAATTGATTTCAAAAACGCTGAAAGCACTTTATTTGTAAATTAATAAGTAATCTGTCCACAAAGTTTTAAGTACGTAGTAGCTAAAAATAAGTTTCCCTTATACAAAATTTGGACCCTCATTTAACCCTCTTAGCGGTGGAATTTTATAAAACGCTGAAATTACTTTTTTTGTATTCTAATAAGTTATCTTCCTACAAAGTCTCAAGTCTCTAGTTCAATAAATAATGTTTCCCCTCCACAAACATTGCATCCCTATTTAACCCCCTTAGGGGTAGAATTTTCTAAAACGCTGAAAGAACTTTTTTTGTATCTTTATAAGTAATATCCCTACAAAGTTTCAAGTCTTTAGTACAAAAAATCATATTTCTCCCATACAAACTTTGCACCCCTTTTTAACCCCCTTTGGGATAGGATTTCCAAAAGTCCCGTCTTATCCCTTGCCTACGTCATTAAAGGAAGTTCTGGTGTAAATTTCTTGTTTGTAGTCCCAGTTGTTTTGAATACAAACTTTGCACCCTTATTTAATCTCCTTAGGGGTGGAATTTTAAAAACGCTAAGGATATTTATATTTGTATCCTAATAAGTAATCTTCGTACAAAGTTTCAAGTCGCTAGTTCAATAAATAATGTTTACCTCATACAAACATTGCACCCCTATTTGACCCCCTTAGGGGTAGAATTTTCTAAAACGCTGAAAGAACTTTTTTTGTATCTTTATAAGTAATATCCCTACAAAGTTTCAAGTCTCTAATACAAAAAATAATGTTTCTCCCATATAAACTTTGCACCCCTATTTAACACCCATAGGGACAGAATTTCCAAAAATCTTGTCTTATCCCTTGCCTATGTCATAAAAGGAAAATCTGGTGTAAATTTCAAGTTTCTAGATACAGTAGTTTTTAATTCAAATTTTGCACCCCTATTTAACCCCCTTAGGGGTAGAATTTTATAAAACGCCGAAAGTACCTTTTTGGTATCAATAAGTAATCCTCCTACAAAGTTTTAAGTCTCCAGTTCAATAAATAATGTTCCCCCATACAAACTTTGGACCCCCATTTCACCCCCTTAGGGATAGCATTTCCAAAAATCCTGTTCTATCCCCTACCTACGTCATAAAAAGAAGTTCTGGTGTAATTTTCAAGTTCCTAGTCCCAGTAGTTTTGAATACAAAATTTGCACCCCTATTTAATCCCCTTAGGGGTGGAATTTTCTAAAACGCTGAAAGAACTTTTTTTGTATCTTAATAAGTAATATCCCTACAAAGTTTCAAGTCTCTAGTACAAAAAATAATGTTTCACCCATACAAACTTTGCACCCCTATTTAACACCCTTAGGGATAGAATTTCCAAAAATCCCGTCTTATCCCTTGCCTACGTCATAAAAGGAAGGTCTGGTGTAAATTTCAAGTTTGTAGTCCCAGTAGTTTTGAATACAAACTTTGCACCCCTATTTAACCCCTTTAGGGGTGGAATTTTGTAAAACGCTGAAAGAACTTTTTTTGTATCTTAATAAGTAATATTCCTACAAAGTTTCAAGTCTCTAGTACAAAAAATAATGTTTCACCCATACAAACTTTGCACCCCTATTTAACACCCTTAGGGATAGAATTTCCAAAAATCCCGTCTTATCCCTTGCCTACGTCATAAAAGGAAGGTCTGGTGTAAATTTCAAGTTTGTAGTCCCAGTAGTTTTGAATACAAACTTTGCACCCCTATTTAACCCCCTTAGGGGTGGAATTTTGTAAAACGCTGAAAGCTCTTTTTTTGTATTCTAATAAGTAATCTTCCTGCAAAGTTTCAAGTCTCTAGTTCAATAAATAATGTATCCTCCATACAAACTTTGGACCCCCATTTCACCCCTTTAGAGGGTGAATTTTGAAAAATCCTTTCTTAGTGCTCCCCTACACCTTATAAGGAACCTACGTGCCAAATTTGGAATCTCTAGACCCAGCGGTTTGGGCTGTGCGTTGATATGTCAGTCAGTCAGTCAGTCAGTCAGTCAGTCAGTCAGTCAGTCAGTCAGTCAGTCAGTCAGTTTCTTCTTTTATATATTTAGATAAAGTATGGATACTATAATTTCAAATGTAATAACCTATAACCCTACCTATATAACCTATAAGTACTTATTGTCACTAACACATCATATGGGTCTATGTATATGACCTGAAATAAAGGTAATTCTTATATTCTATTTTATTCTAATAACAACCAGCTAGGTGAACAGTCAGTTTTAGGCTAGATCTTTACAGTTACCTAGCTCCAACCGTAACGGTGAAACACATATTATGCTTGGCAGCAAGGCCGGGAGCTTTCAACAACTTAACGGGTACCTGCACACTTGTTGTTTTTTCTGAAAAACGTAATGGGGATTTTCGTTTAAGTGAATCGCAAAACATATCGCGTTCTCTGAAACGCCATACTGACTAGATAAGGAAACAATCAGGGCTTATTTTCAGGTTTATGATTCTCGATTATATGATTGTTAATCTGACATGAATCGATACATGATTGCTTAAAATTTTCTCGGTAGAAAAAACAAAGTTGCGTCTTTATTTTCCTTTGTTAACTCAGGTCACTCAAATCATACATTATTTTACAACTCAGACATGTTTTAAATATGTTGTTTTATATCATCTATCAATAAAACTTCACGAAGTTAGGTATTCATCTAAATTTGTCCAAAAAGCCATTTCCGATGCACCTCTTTTCTCATGCGCGGAATTGGGCATCTATTATTTGAGGAACCTCGGCACGAAAAGGAAGATATTGATAATTCGAAGGTACATTTTTCTGAAGCAATATTTGGCACAATTACTCAATAGGCGATTAGTATTTTTATCGTAAGTATCCCACGTTCTGTAACGGCAAGGTCGACTTTCCAAACAGCTTCTAACCAGCCTCCAAACATTTCTCACCCAAACCCCGTCCATAAAACGGTAAAATACGCGTATAACGTCCCACGGAGACGTTTATGAGTAACGTAACAAGTGTCCCTTAAGTCGCATTTGATTTACACTAACATAACCCAGTTTTATGGGAAAATTTTATTGTTTCTGAGCTCAGCCCGACCGCGGGTAGCTGATAATGTCATTTGAGATGAGCCACCGCCAAATTAAGCTTGCGGCCTGTTTTGAAAGACAAAAGAAAGGTGAATCTTGAGTGTGAATGTTTAAAGGTTGTTTTTGGATAAATTAACGGTGGCGTCAGAGTTTTGACGCCGTATTTAAGTTGGTCAATCGAGATGAAGATTGCCGAACAGTTACTAGTTGATAATTGAATAAATTATGTTTACGTTGACTACGTACAGGTTGTGTAGTGATTATTCGATTTGTTGGTCAGCTTTTGTGTAAAACTTAATTAAAAACGATGTTGTGATATTAACGAGGGGCGTTTTTGCTCACTTTCAGAGCTTTAAGCACAACAAGATCTATACAGGTATACCTATATGTATCCATCATCCTAGCATTATCCCCGGTTGTGCGCTAAAGCGCCTAATTCTAAGATTTCGCATAGGCACTAGTTTTTACGAAAGCGACAGCCATCTGACCTTCCAAACTAGAGGAAACTACCTTATAGGGATTAGACCGGAAAATCCACTGTTAAATATCAAATTATAAGTATTTGGTATACTTATACACGATGATAATTAATTCGTGACCAGGAGTATTTTTTTCTAATTCTGTAATTGATACCAAACACGATTAACTCGAAGTTACCTAAAACAGACGTTCTTTTTTTCTGAATTAAACTGAATAAGGTATCACTTTATAAGTCAAAATCATTGTCACCCTAACGGTAGTTAGTAAAAATTTGACGTATGTGTGTTTGACGTATCCTACTGCCTACTAAACTCAAACTTTTACATTATAGTTAAGACATACCAAAATCGCAAGAGATTACGTTTATATTTACAAAGATGTGGGTATACTTTCACATATATTATCACCAATAAAAATTAATATTTGATACATAATAATTTAAACGCCAGGTATAATATTAATCGGAACGCTTCTGAAAACACCGTGTATATTAAAATATTTCGTTTAAGATGACAAGACGGAATAAATAAAAGGAGATTATCATGTTAATATCACTTATCGGCGGCGCCGAACAGTAGACATAATATTGCATATAATATCACTAATATCACCGGGGAAATTAACGAAAAGAAGCATTTGAATAAACGACTCGGTCCAATTTATGAGAATAAAGAGGTTAAAACCGCGCAGTTGGTTTAACCCGATTTTAAGTTATATACGGTGGCCTAGTGGTTCAGGCATGCGGCATGCGGCTGTCAAGCGCCGGTCCGAAGCTGAGTTATCCGGTGAAGGTAAACATCGTGAGGAAACCGGTCTAATCCCAATAAGGTCTGGATTCCCTCTAGGTTGGAAGATCAGATGGCTGGATGGAACTAGTGCCTATGCCAAATCTTGGGATTAGGTGTCAAAGCGGACCCCGGGCTCCTTTAGAGAACAACCGACTGAGAGTGATCTACAACTTGTACATCGCTAAAGTCTGGCCAGCGAGTATGTCACATGATTGATAATTAACAATCTTGCCGCCCACGGAAGACCAAGCGTCAAGGTATTCACATTGTACCTTGTCATTATGCTGAATTAAGCCTTTCCTCTAACGCTTTTGTTGGATTAACGCTTTGCGATCATTTTAAGCCAAAAATTTTATTGTCCACGTCTTAGTCTACGTCTAAGTAACTACATGTTATTTTCGTTTTTTTTGTATTTATACGGAAACATATTTCACTTATCATATAAGTTATCAGTTATATGCAGTTCGTGTTACTCTCTCTCCAGCCCCGCTATTCCGTTGTTTGTTTTAACCTCACATTTGTAGTAATCTAGAGTAAGCTAGAGTTTCGTTAAGCGTGACGGGTGAGGGAGGAGCATTATCGCGTGCTAATTGTAAGCTCACCTCAACGCTCACCCACAAATATATCTTGACAACGCGATGCGTAGTAACTAAGCGTAGGCAGAGGTCTAGTTCGTGAAGGGTGACCGGCGGGGTGAGTCGTATAAGCGCGTAGCGAATAACTGCCCTGACTGTATTATCCGCCCGGCGCTCATCGCCTGCGCCCGCGCACCGACGCCCCGTCGAGATGGACCATTCAGATGAGCCCGCAGCGAGTTGTGATCCGCGCAGGCCTTAAAACGTACATCTGATAACTACGTGCTGCCCAGACTTGCTTTATAATAGCCATAAGGCACCGTGTGGGTTAGGCACCTATAGAATCCACTTCCCACGGGCTCGCCTATTTTAAAATGACTATAGTTAAAGATACATCAAAAAAATCTAACTACGCAAAAAACACTGATTTGCAGAGCTAAATACTAATCGTTCACCAAAATTAGGTTTCTAATTGTAAAATTTTGATGTGCAAGTTTGTATTTTTTGAGGCATTAAAATATTCCCTTTTTTATCTTCATGTACAGCCGCGTGACAAATTTATACTAAGCGTAAATGTAACAGTAGGTGGAACTTGCCGGTAGATGGCGCTGTAACGACAGCGTTGATTACTGAATCACGCTGTCATCATTTTTCCTGGGCTAATGATGATGAATGAATGAATGAGCAATAGTTTAGTTGTTTTCGTCGTAAAGAACGTATGTATGTATGTACGTATATAGGGGCGTAAACTCGATCTAGCTAGCTATCTTTTCCTAGAAACTACGTTCTCTACAGAAACAGGCAAATGATAACAACAAAACTATTGGCAGAGATTAGGTATGATCCCAGGAAAAATGTAATGTAAAAACGTACCCACGTATGTATTGTGTTTATTCATAGTAAATCGCTTCAATTCGCATTCGCATCAAATAGTTAGTACCGTTGTCTAAAAAAGTAAGTTAGACCTCAGTTAACTAAGTATTATGTAGTAGGTACAGGTAGGTAAGCCATTAAGTAACTGTTTGACTTAACCATCCCTCCAGGCTCCCGAAATATCAATACCTCAAGTTAAGGCGTTGACTAGCTCTGATGGAATAAAGAATCTCACATACATACACAGACTCTGAAAACATTACACTCCTTTTCGTTGGGCAGTCGTGAAAAAAGACCAGGCAAGTGAATAAGCACGAAAACCACAACATAAAAATCACTAAAAACAACCATAAATAGAGACGTATATTTCCAAATTATTCAAATCTATACAAGTGCCGCGATTACATCTGCGATTACTGATTACCACGACGATTACCATCTCGACTACGCGAGGAAGCCACTAAATTACCACACGGCAGGGGACAGATGCTAAGATACCAAACGGTGACTTGGGAATGCTATGACACTGTTGGTATGATTTTTAAGGTTCCAACCTCGATATTTGAATGTGTTTCGCGCACTAGTTATAGGTTTTTTTATTGTTTAGACCTTATTAAGTTATAGGTTAATATCATGTTCCTAAGTTTTGCGCTGATTAATCATTTTCTTTCTTTCTTTAAATGCGTCAGGCGAGCCACATGGCAGAGTTTTTCAGCGACCGAGAGAAACGTTGATGTCTTCCGTTACAGCTTTTGCAGAAACTCTATCGATTCTCGTGAACTTTTGTGAGCAGTTCACTAATTCTGATAGATTATTTTTCTATTATTATTCGTGCTGAAGTGTTTGTACGAGAGCGCCACTATGTCAGTCCGACTCCAGGGCCAGAACTCGAAACCTATTCCGCTGCAGCGGGGAGTCAGGCAAGGAGATGTTATTTCTCCAAAACTGTTCACCGCTGCACTGGAGGACGTTTTCAAGACTCTGGACTGGAGAAGGCTAGGCATCAGCATCAACGGCGAGTACATCACTCACCTTCGGTTTGCTGACGATATAGTAGTCTTGGCTGAGACCATGGAGGACTTAAGTACGATGCTCGATGACCTCAGTAAAGCATCCGAGCGAGTTGGTCTAAGAATGAACATGGATAAGACGAAGATCATGTCCCATTACAATCGGACACTTTACGCTCGAAGTTGTGGACGATTATGTATACCTAGGACAGACGATCCAGTTAGGTAGGTCCAACTTCGAGAAAGAGGTCAATCGTCGAATCCGACTCGGCTGGGCAGCGTTCGGGAAGCTACGGCAAATCTTTTCGTCGAATATTCCGCAGTGGCTCAAGACGAAAGTCTTTGACTGGTGTGTGTTGCCAGTGATGACATATGGCACTGAAACGTGGTCGCTTACTATGGGCCTCATAAGAAGGCTCAAAGTCACCCAAAGGGCAATGGAGAGGGCCATGTTGGGAGTTTCTCTGCGTGACCGCATCAGAAATGAGGCTATCCGCAACAGAACCAAGGTAACCGATATAGCCCTCCGGATCGCTCAACTTAAGTGGCAGTGGGCGGGGCACATAGCACGTAGAACCGATGGCCGTTGGGGTGGAAAGGTTCTCGAGTGGCGACCACGTACCGGAAGGCGCAGCGTGGGTAGGCCCCCGACAAGGTGGACTGATGACCTGATAAAGGTTGCGGGAGTCCGCTGGATGCGGGTGGCGCGGGATCGGTCACTTTGGCACTCTTTGGGGGAGGCCTATGTTCAGCAGTGGACGTCTTTCGGCTGATATGATGATGATGATTTTTTGATAGACTTTTTGAATTTTTATTATTTTCCTTCTTGCGATTTATCCAGGTCACATTTTTTTTTAATCGTATTTTCTTTCGCCAATCCAGTCCAAGTTGGCTCAGTTCGGGTTGGACAGGGCGGTTCCACAACACTTGAGGAGCTCAAATACCGCGAGCCATCCGGTTGCCTCTTGGACTACGAAACTACGAGTCATTGCTTTAACTATACTGCTTCTACGCATCGCTGATGTTTGGCAAGCTTTTCGGAAAAAGTACCAATTATTGTTAAATAATAGCTTTATGACAAAAAACTGTTTTTAACCGGTTTTCGTCAGTTCCCATGCGCGGGCGCATAGCACAGCATCTCGAGCAAACTAGAAAAAACGCGTCAACTTTCTCTGCCAGAAACCGCCTTGCGGGCGCCTACGCCGTAGGCACTTTCCACTAGTAAGCGGGAACACCACGGCATCAGCTACGAGAATAGCACGATAGCAATCCTAGGCAGTGAATGACTTAGATTCCATTTTATAAGTTGATATTTACTTAATGATAATGGTAGTATACCTACCCATACACGTAAAACCAGTTATTCATCACCGTATACAGTTTAAGCATATGTATGAAATTTGATAGCGTTAAGATGATGTAAATTATAATATAAAATAATTTCTATCGGCTAGGCAAGATTCTATCCCATGTCAATATAATAAAGACTAAACAAGAGTAATATTTCTGTCACTTTTTCGGTAACACCTACTATGTAAATCATCACATGATTTGGCGAATCGATCAATCTGAACATTGACATCTGAATAGGGGTAATCACGTAACATTTTCAACGCGCGTTAGGACAGATTAACTGTCATATTTTCATATAAAAATTAACATTTAGATCTACCTGACGTGCGTACAATGAGTTTCGTGATTACTAGCTGGAATGTATTCGTTTATTATGTACTTAAATTGAATGGTTTCTCAGCATATGAGTGCAATAAAAAAACATACACATACATCCTTTCAGAAAATATGTTTATAGTATTGTATATTGTAGTCTATTTCAAAATGGGGTAACGGTGCCAGTGCTTGACACTGGTCCAGTAGTTGACGCTTTCAACCCGAAACTAAAACGATAGAGGTGAGAATTAGGTGTCAACTAGGTCACTCAATATTGTTTATTATTGAACTCGGCATTTAATCATAACTCTGTCTTTACTAGGGTAAAAACGGACGTTTGAAGTTATGTGTGTATACTGAAATATAGTTCTTTAACTTAACCATGCCATTTATTTACAAAACTAATCCGACCTCATAAACATCCTAATTTTTAGGGTTCCGTACCTCAAAAGGAAAAAACGGAACCCTTATAGGATCACTTTGTTGTCCGTCTGTCTGTCTGTTTGTCTGTCAAGACCATTTTTCTCAGGAACGCGTAGAGGTATCAAGCTGAAATTTATATCTAATACTCAGGTCTATTGTCCCTTCGACCTGTGAAAAAATCGAACTTAAAAGTCGACCCAATCAAAAGTAACAGTCGTTTATGCTGCAAATTTTAGAGTTTTTCGACACTCGCAAAACCTACGGGGTACTTCCCGTAAACTCAGAAACTTGAAATTTGGCACGAAGCAACGTCATATAGCACAGACAAAGGAAAAATTACGAAAAGTAGACATTTTTAGTAAAATCATACAAAAAAATGTTTTTACATTTTTTCAACTCAATACCTTTTTCCTCGTAAACGTGTGGAGGTATTAAATTGAAATTCATGTCAAATACTCAGGGCTATAGGACCTTTCAGATGTAGCAAAACCAAACTTTTATGTCAACGCAATCAAAAGAAATAGCAATTTAAGTCGCATATTTTGAAATGGAGTACTCGCAAAAAACTCAAAACCTAAAGGGTACTTCCCGTTAACACAGAACCTTGAAACTTGGCACGAAGAAACTTCATATAGCACAGACAAAGGAAAAATTACGAAAAGTAGATGTTTTACGTAAAATCATACAAAAATCATTTTTTGTAATTTTAAACTTACTACCTTTTTACTTGTAAACGCGTAGAGGTATTAAATTGAAATTCATATCAAATACTCATGTTTATAATACCTTTCAGTTGTAGCAAAATGAAAGTTTTATGTCTACGCAATCATAAGAAATAGCAATATAAGTCGCATAATTTAAAACTGAAAAAGGTGTATGTGAAGTCCTCAACCCGCACTGGGCCAGCGTGGGGACTACTGCCCGTTCCCTCTCATCCATGGTAGAAGGCCTGTGCCTAGCAGTGGGACGTATATAGGCTGATTTATATTATTATATAAGTATTATAGATAATCTCAAGGGTATCAAAACATAAAGGTACTCTCCCGTGAACTCAGTTTTATGTCAACGCAATTTATTTATTTATTTATATAGTACCTAACATTTATACCTTAACAGCAAGGCCAAAGCGGTACAAACTTAATATGTAACAAGAAGAAAAACATAAACAACAACGACTCTTAAGTATGTTGAACTACAGTATTCGCAGGCATCTCGCATTCTGCCACTCTCCTGCATCCAATCATCAGTCGCGCGGCCGAACTCGCAAACAGATCACACTGTGGGTGCGCTTGGAGCACGGAGTTGAGGAACGCTAACGCGCGCGCAATGGGATCGTGCGCGTGCGCCCGGCACGGCCAGCAAGGGGTGATTTCGCGCGCGAACGTACCGATCAGGGACAAAGAGACGCACGAATGCATCGAAGAGACCCATACAATCGACCTTTCCTCGCAATCCACTTATTTTGGCGTTCGCAACTACTCGCAAGGAAATCAAAGCCTAAAGGATGATTACTAAATTGATAAAGTGACCCTGTTTAAATTTATGCTCCCCCAGCTTTCCACATTGTAATGTTACGGATTCCATTTTCATTTATCATTTAGTAATAAACATACTACAACTTTTGCTTGTTTGTACGGAACCCTCGGTGCGCGAGTCCGACTCGCACTTGGCCGGTTTTTTTTTAAATTACCTGACAACAAAGTAAATTGACATGTACCTCCACAGTCAATGCCAGCTCCACATACTTTGTTTCTTACTACGTCATACACCCAGTACAGTCAATTGCAAAGATGGGACATATTCATGAGCAAGTTGTAAGTCACTCTTAACTTTGACACTTGAGGGTCGGATTTTGAAAATGTAATTGTTCAGTTGATTAACATATTCGCTATATATAGATACGCAAACAATTGCTAATAGAACATACTCGGTATTGTCAGTTTCAATAAATGCCCGCGAGTCGGCAAGGAAGTGTCTAGTTTTTTAGCCAAGATCTTTGCCAAGGTGCCTATAAAACACTTGAAATATGCCCGTAGCGCCCATTTACACGTCGAGGCGATGGTATGCTGTTTCACACTACTTTGAATACCAGACGCCGTGCCGAGGGGGACAGACTAAATATTAAAAACAGCACGTTTACTCTTTAAGGCGGCAATCACACCGTTTTCTACAATAACACAGAAACAGAAACAACATCGTACAAAAACAAAATAATAACAAATATTCGATACACAATATGGAACAGACTAGACATATTAGTAACAACAAAAAAAAACATACAATTGCTGTGTGCGTTGCAGCAAAAGAAAACGGTTCATGGCTCAGTTCTACTGTGATATGGATTAGTTAATAATGTGGATGTATGTGTTAGTAAGCTTTTCTGGATTTAAGTATTCCTGCACTGCTTGTTTACAATTTCCTGCTACCCAAAAGTTGTCTGGAAGAGATCACTTTAAAGCGATAAGACCGCCCATTGTTTTTTTTTCGAAGCCTATAGAGTGTCCCACTGCTGGGCAGAGGCCTCCCCTCTCGACTTCCACTCGTTTATTTAATGTATTCTTGTAACATGTTTTTCTTATGATGTGGTACGATAAAGATTATATTATTAAGTATTAGTGGTCGATTCACGAGAGCTGGCATGAATGAATTGACCGAAAGTAATGTCACTTATCACTGTGAGTCGCAGTGTGAGTGCCGTTCTTATACAACAACCTAATAAGTTTTCGTTATCCAAGAAAAAAATTACTATATTATTATAATCGGCACCAAGTATCATGTTTTAATCCTTTTAGTAATTATTCTTAAAGTCCTTTGTAAATAAACGTACGTATATTTTTCTGACTTATTTTTAATGACAAGAACGAACCGTAAAAAAAAGCAAAGAGCAAAGAGAATGCTAGTCTCTAAAACGCAATTAGGTATCCTGCTGTTTCGGCAAAATATTTTTCGCCAAATTTCACTTCCCACAAAACTTATGGCAGTAGTTTCATTTCCCAAACGAACAAATAGCACATTTTTGTTTCGCATTTTGTTCATTTGGTCAAAATATCATCTGGCATAATTTTGCTTTGTCAAGTGTTATTCAGACAAAAGTTTATTAAGCAAACACTTTGTTTGGGCTAATATTGTTTTCCAAACAAAACATTTGTTCAAATTTTCATTTCGCACATTAGGTATCAGGGTGTAAAAAATGGCTTGTCATAAGGGAACTCTGTTTTTTGTCGGTTAGGTTAGGGTTCACTTGTATCCCTCAGACCAGAAATAGACACCCCGCGCAGCGGTGTGGCGTCGATTCGCTGGAGACTCTCGATGAAAAGGGCAAAACCGACTCGGGGCTTGCTTGCATGCATGCTGCTTATTTGCATTATAATATATTGTTACTTAAGTACCTATAGTACAAAAGAACATATAAACTTACTTGTAAATTATTTACTTTTGTTTTTTACAAACTACCCGCTTAGCAAAATATGTAATCTTACTCAAATAGATTTCGTATGCAATACACAATTAGGATCTAAATCGTATGCCATGCAATCATTTGGAAAACGAATGTTATGCTAAATAATACGTTTGACCAAATGAAACTTGACTATATAAAACTTTGCCAAATAATAATTTGCGAATTAATAATTTGCCATAGGAGATAATGCCAAGTGATAAAATGCGAAACAATAATTTGACAAGTGATTTTTTGCCAAATGATCATTTGGGAAACATTTTTTGGGAAGTGACACTTTGGGAAATGATTTTTGCCCATACAATAGAGAACCACACAATTATCATAATCACTTTTTGCATCAACCTGTATTTAGTAATTATGTGATGCACACATAGACATTATCATTCACTCGTTCAAATTATTCGTGCCAGCTTTCGTGAATCGACCTTTATGTGCTTCACTCTTTCGAGGAAAGCACAGGGGACCGATTTTTGACTTTCGAGCGCTCGAAAATCAAACAAAAATAAATACGTTTTTAGTTTTAAAATGGCACGCACGTACTTTCTACCCATAGAATTGAATACGAGTGGTCAATACCACTCGTTTTTCAATTTTCTATCGCTATTTCAAAATAGCATTTCATAATTTTTGTCGGTTTTCGGGTGAAAGTCGACCGCTCGAAAGTCAAAAATCGGTCCCCTGATATTCTGCGTGAGCCCGAGATACGTAAGCTCAGTATCACAATATACAAAAAATAAACTAAATCAAGACTAAAAAATAATTATTTAATTAAAGATATTTATAGCATTCTTCCATTCATGTCAGCCGAACATCCGTCTTATGATTTAATTGCCCGGTTTACTACTGACCGCCATCGCAGGCGGCGTCGGCGTCGGCGTCGGTGCTATTCCGGCCTTAACCTCTCAGATAATGGCCCGGCATGTGGTGGCGAACCATAGTAAATTTGATATTTGACAAATTTACTATTGAGCTAAGCCCTCACTAAGGCCTGTTACACACTGGCGCGGCCTGCGGTGGCGGACAATAGTAAATTTGACAGCTAATGACAAGTTTACTATTGAACGCCGGGCCTTGGTGTAACGTTTCGCTCGAATGAAACGTTCAACACGGAATACTGCTTGGTAACTGTATTGTGTATAATATAAAATTATTACTTCGATGAATTGCAACGGACCTATATTCCTAATTAAGTATAAACTAAGTATATGTATGCGAAGCTATCTTTTGTAGATATGCATACCAATACCACATATTTATACAAGGTGTTTATGGGAATTCCCGGTTATTTTACAAGGACATCAAGAGTCAACAAAAAGTTACTGTCAAATATGGTAATGTTCGATTAATATCGCAGGACATGCACGTCAAGCAACATCTTGTAGTCCATAGCTGGGAGCTGGAAACTGGCGAAGTTAAAAACGTAAATTAAATTACGTTAAAAAAATGACGTCACAATTTACACTGGTTATACGTGCAAAACAGATTTAATTAAAAGTTTGAATTTCTTACCGCTCGGCCACGACTTTGGTCTTAAGCGACCTGCGACCAGCGTTTTATCTGTTCATTGCGCGGTCGAGATGCGCAACGCACTGTGGTTAGTTGGGATCACGCGCAATGAACCGATAAAACGCTGGTCGCAGGTCGCTTAAGACCAAAGTCGTGGCCGAACGGTTAATAATAGTTAGATAAGTATGCACAGAATAACTAAGGTAACCGAAATATCCCTCCGAATTGCTAAACTTAAGTGGCAGTAGGCTGGGCACATAGCACGCAGAACCGGTCGGTGGCCATAGCAGCGACCTCGTATCGGACGACACAGCGCGGATAGACCCCCCGTGATAGACTGATGGCCTCGTAAAGGGCACGGGAGTCCACTGGATGCGGCTGGCGCAGGACCGATCGCATTGGCACTTTGAGGGAGTCCTATGTCCAGCAGTGGTTATACAGGGTGTCCCAAGAAGTAGTGATATACTGAAGCTGGGAGGTAGAGGACCTAGAGGGCTATCTGAATCACCCCCATGTATGTTCCGCGATTTTTCGTATTTTCAGAGTTATGTTTTTTTTTTCACCTATCGTCGAGTACGATGACATTTTTATTATTGGCGACGTGAATTATTGCGGTAAATGCTTGATTTTTTTTGTGTGCTAAGATGACAGATAGAGCAAGTTTGTAAAAGCCAAACGGTAATTTTTTAATGTGATTTTATTTTTTTAAGGGCCCTTGAAGTTGTGAACATACTACCTCCCAGCTTCAGTAATCACTAATTCTTGGGACACCCTGTATAGTCTTTCGGCTGATACGATGATAATAGTAAGTTAAGTTACAAAATAACTTCATTTCACCTTAACTATATCGCCTAGAGTGGAGAACGCGGACAAGGAGAGCCGACCATCTAATGATGAGAAAAGACTTCGGCATTCTTACACAAATCGACCTAGTCCTAAACTAAACAAAGCTTGTACTATGGGCACTAGACGACGATATACTTAGAAAACATCCATGACTCAGGAACAAATGTTCATGCTCATCACACAAATAAATGCCCTTCCCGGGATTCGAACCCGGGACCTTCGGCTTCGTAGGCAGGGTCACTACCAACTAGGCTACAGAGGTCGTCAAAAGAGATGATGATGACCTTAACTTTAGCAATATCCCAAAAAAAACGTTGTATAGCACTGCCCCCCCTTCTCCCCTTTGGAACCAGGCGTGAGTTTGTCTGTGTTGTGTATAACGAGGAACATTGCATTGTCAAATTTGAGGAAGAACGAGTTCATGCGCGTATAGAACGCGGGTCACTGAAGACAGGCTCTACACATATAAAACATCAATTAAGTCTAATGGTTGACTGGGCTTATGAGACCTTTTAGATAAACACGTGCACGTTCCATACAATTTTTTACAAATGTATAATTGGGCGAAGTTAAACGAAAAAACCACGAAAAAACTTTATATTGAAGTAATCATCCATTATCGTGACCTAAAGGAGCCCGGGGTCTGCTTTGGCACCTAATCCCAAGATTTGGCGTAGGCACTAGTTTTTCGAGAGCGACTGCCATCTGACCTTCCAACCCAGAGGGGGACTAGACCTTATTGGGATTAGGCCGGTTTACCTACGACGTTTTCCTTCGCTGAAAAGCTAATGATATCACGTATGATTAAAGGTACTTTTGAAAAGCACGCATTTAAACCAACCTAGGGGTTGGAACCCAAGGCTTCAAATTGACATTCGCGCGCTTCACCGCTCGGCTACAGTGGCTTATGGAACAACTGGTATTTATATGGAACTACATAAATAAATTTCGATAAAAAACTAGATTATGCATTATGATTTTCCTGAAACCGTTAAGATGGTCATTGACTTTATTTCATCGCGGGGGCTATGTGTATATTCTGGAAAGATGCATATAGTTAATATTATAAACGCGAAAGTGTGTCTGTCGGACTGTCTGTTACCTCGGTTACACGGTTAACCGGTGTTAAGGTTGAATCACGGAGACGGACATAGGGTGAAAGTTTGTAAGGAGCTCGGACATAAAGGAGTTCCACGCGAACGGAGTCGCGGGCAGAAGCTAGTGTTTCTATATTCCGCGCTAATTATCTTACTCTGCCTTGATTGGTCTATTACTCCAAACCAGTCGCCGGCATCATCAAAGGCGATTATACACCGTTTCACAAATTTTCAAAAACACGCAATACTGTGATATGAAAAGAGCGTATACACCATTTGATGGTACACACTTGAGCTGTTTTAGAATACACATTATTCTCTGAAATAGTTTCCGATTCTACGCCTTTAATCCGTAGCGAGTAAATAGTTTTATATGCCTTTATTTATTAGGAAGTGCCCGCGCGGCGGCGCCTGCGCATTACGGGGTACCCAGGTGGTGGCACGGAATAAAAATTAGCCTATGTCTACCCCAAAAATCCATTCAATGTCCTTGTAAAACATTTTTTAAATGAAATAGTCTTTCAATTCTTCATTTTCAATTCAATTTACCTATACGTATATTCGTTACAGCATATTAATGAATACAAACACACATATGACCCGTGTGGTGTCGGGGAAGAATATAGCACCTCCCCCCTTTCTTCCCGTGGGTGTTGTAAGAGTCGACTAAGGGAACAGGTTGAAGTGAGTTGTGGGCGATGGGCTAGCCACATATCACTGCGATATCCCATTTTGTCGATCTTTTATACCCACGTTTATGCTAACAGTGGCAATGGACACAAGTTTAATGTGCTCTACCAACCCCTTTTACGGATGGAGGCATGTATGTACGTATTTGAAATATGAGAAGGACAAAAATATAGGCCTAAATGGAGCCGGTTCAGCATGGTGCTGGCTATAACAGCCAGCGCTGGTCTCCCGCGGAGTCCATTTGGTCTTCACCAAAAACGGAAGGCAACAAGAGATTTACAAATATAAATGTTTTTCTGCTCAAGCTATAAAAACTATATCTGATCGTGTCCTCTGTATTTGATCAACTAGCTTTACGAGTTGTTAACAAACACGGAGGCAACAACTTTCAGTAAAGTTACGCTGGGTCCCCACTGGGGAAATATACCGTGTGGTTCAAGTTTATTCTCAAAACGATGTGTGTATCTGATACCACGTTCCTATTTTGTATCTTGAACCGTAGTTTGTATAGTATAGTATACTAGTAGTCAGAGGGTAAAGGCATTATGGTTTGTGTACAGCGCGACGCGGCGAAGTTTGTGAATTGCTTGCTACTCGGAGCGCGCAAGTTTTCGCCGCAAAGTTTCGTCTTTGCCCGCTGCTAGCTTTGCCGATATGTTTTATTAGAATTAAATTATTTGCTTATAGAATGCGAAAGGTATATGCGCTTTTGATTTTACTACTACTATTTTGAGGTAAATTCGGTGAGATTTTAACTTTCTAAGTATGTATATAACAGGCAATCTCCGGAACCACTAGACTGATTTAAAAAAATATTTCACTTGTTAATAGCATGGACGTTCCGGATGGGTGTAGACTTTATTGTAACCCGCCAGTTGCCTAGGTTCTTGCAAGCTAGTCTTCAATAATAACGGTACCTATAATCGGTCTAAACCAAATATTTCTGCAAAAACTTCCCCATTTTCCTTGCCACTTCTTTATTACTTCACAAGCTAACAAAGCAAGTTCTAAGTGGGTTCTAAAAACTGGATTAACAATTTATCTGAAAAATATAGCTGTTGTTCGCACCAAGCGAAAGCCAAAAATGTTCTCAAATCCTACCTAGTCTATTTAAGACATCCTTACACACACCAAAAATTCTTATATTGCTTAATCCATCCTCTCCCGGGCATTTTTTTTTTGTTCTCAATTCCATACTAAATACTGACCCCGGTCGGGGTAGATGGGAGAGAGAGTAATGATAAAAAACAAGCCCACTGACCTCAAGTAGTCGTTCTTGCAGAATATATTGCTGTCCCTAGCATAGCACCTCTGCTCCGAGTCCAGCGGCATCTTGCACTCGCAGCACCTAAGGCACGGCGTATGCCAGCGTCGCTCCAGCGCCAACAGGTAATATCTGTCGGTGATGCGGGCGCCGCAGCCGGCGCAGTCCTCTGGGGGTGGCTCGTCCGGCGGCTCGCGTTTGCGGCAACTGGTGCAGTCGCGGGGGGAGCCGGGGGAGGCGGCGGGTGCGGCGGGGGACAGCTCGCCCCCGGTCTCGTACGATGACAGGTACCGTTCGTTCTGTTGCTGCGGGCAAAGTTGGCATACATCAGTTTATGAATAAAAATATCGGGATCGGGGAATACTTAATGCGTACGTCAGTTTATGAATAAAAATATCGGGGTCGGTTTCTTTTGACGACGGTTGACGTTCGCTCTGTTGCTGCGGGCAAACTTGACATACGTCAGCGCTCTGTTGCTGCGGATAGTTATAGTTATTAAATATGTTAGCTGTAAGATATAGCGTAGGTACCTATCATCCGGCAGGTCTATTTAAAAGAACAGCCGTCTCATGTCTGGTGCAAAAATTCGGAAGAGCAGTATCGTAGATATATATGTATAAGGCAAAGTTTGTAACTTGAATTGTAAGACGGGGGGGTCTTACAATTCAAGTTACACACTTTACCTTTTTATGGTATTAGCCTCGCAAATCTAATATATGTACAACTCATTAATAAATACATACGTGTTAATAAAACAACGAAAAACCTGAAAACAGTTTGTTCAGAATCGAGAGTAGAATGTGAAAAAAAATATTAGCGTTATTTTATTAATTATTATTCAGAATTGCACTAAGTTCATTTAAAACGCGGAGTTTCCACAATCAAAGCTTTAATTCGGCGTGGTCAAAGTTCACTATCATAATGAAAAGAGGACTTCTCTGTATCATCGTACTGTAGCCGGCAAACTTCTTGAGCATTAAATCAGGTGGCAGGGGAAAGTTACATACACATACGGTCAAAAAAAGGATCTTTGTGTAATATGTGTATGCGTTATATTTAACAAATTAAGCACTTTGGAATGTAATATAAAAAATAAACAAAGTAAATAAAAAAAAAAACATAGTCGTCTATTAAAACACATTAATTAATTGAAATACTGTACAGATTAAAAAACCTCAATAAATAATTGTGACAAGAAAGTTAACGAAAATCATTATTACAACAAACTATCGGCTTACCATCAGGCGGGTGGTACACTTGATGTTGTATAAAGATTGAAATCACTTTATCACTGGCCGAAGGTGTACTACGACTGGCGCGGGACGTGGACGGGGTGCGGGAAGCTAACGTCAACCGATCTACCAAGGCGCTCGACACGCATACCCCCGCTGTTGCACCTCACCGCCCCCCCCAAGCGCAGAAGCGAATTTTAGGTCTTAGGTAGGTGGCTGCGCAGCCAATGTCATTTGCTACATTTGTTGGCCGTCTTCTGTACGAATGTTCGAGATACACGCCCACGATGTATGCCAACTTTGCCCAGAAGCGGCGGCGGCGGAAGGGTTATGTTTTTCGAGTGTATATATAAATATTAAGGGACGATTTTAGAAAAATACAACTAGTCACATGGCGTGCTCTATAAGGCTTGTGTTACGTGTCTAGGCGACTATATAGATCCTATTCTATCCTATTAAAATCTGTATTTATATAGACCTATACATATTTGCAATGACGTTCTCGGAAACGGCTCTAACAATTTCGATGAGTTTTGGAATATAATATACGGGGGCGAAAGATCAATCTAGCAAGGTCTCGTTTCTGAAAAAAAACGTTTTCCCCGTACCAATGTTCACCCGAGCTGAACTTGGTCGCTCAGGGACTTTATTAATTATGAATACTAAAATACATAGAAAACATCCAAGACTCAGAAACAAATATTCACATCCATCACACAGATACTCGTATTTGCCCATATCGGGATTCGAATCGACGACTGTAAGCTTCGTAGGCAGACAGACTATTGTGTAAACACTATACAAATGAAAACGAAATTCCTATTTGCTTCTAATCCAGTTGTAACTTTCTACGTTGTAACTAGTTGCGCAAAAACATTTTTTTAAAGAAATGAACAACGGTTTAACAATTATAACTTGAAGAGAAGGCAATAATACCTCCATTGTTTTTCGAAGCCCAACAACCTTAGATTTGTACTGAACTTTGCTTCTCAGTTCATTATGTTCTGGTTAAAAATATACACATTGTTAAAGTCCAGTTACAAGAAGCATAAGTTGCTTGTTTCGTTCTATGTATAAAACAAATCTACGAATGGTTTCTCTTTTCCGTTGTTTACCTCTGTATGTAGTTATAATTATAAGAACTTACATAATTGGGCCAGGTATTGAAGGAAGCCATGCAATATTGCTTCAGCGGAGTTCAGAAAATTGTGTGCAAAGGTTATGGGAATTTTTAACAAGAGAGAAGTCGCATAAGAAACGGGTGCGTCATTTACCCCATGTAATACATGGTATGGGTTACGTATGGAGTCCATACATAACTAACAAAAGTTATTTGATGCAATCGGGAAACATTTGGTTGATGTAACTGGTGATCGAAGAGCTGGCGGCTTTCGCGCAACGCCGAAATGCCGCCAGCATCCATGGCATATCATATACAATGCATCTAAAGAGATTTTTTTAGATTTTACTTATTTTCATTTAACTTAGTTAATGTTAATTATCATATATAATTTAGAAAACAAAATACGATCCAATTATAGAAAACTAAATAAAATAAATTACTCTGTTTTATTTATAATTAAAATCTTACGTGACTTTTGGGTTTTGGGACATCCTGTAAGTATTGTATTGTACAAAGCACAGGGGCGGCGTGGAGCACGGATAGGCAAAATGTTTTTTTTATTTCCATATTTGTAATCTATACATACTTGGTTTCCATTACATGACTATCATCCCGACCGCGTTGTATATAAATTCGATACGGGATAGAGCTAATGTATATTCTGTTTCGTTGCCCGCCGTCGGCAAAACATGCCTCGCTCCAAACAAACTAAGGTGAAGGATGGCTGCTGCGCAATTAGTGATTTTTGCTTATTTTTTTAAAACTGAGGCCCGTTGCATAATAACTAGCAACAAGTGATACAAGCGTAGATCTTTTTTCTTGCTCGTTTATTAGAAAACTTCCGCAGTAGTACTAGACCTAGCTACAAGACCTTTTGTAACGGACTTCTGGGCTAAGAGCGGTAAGTTTACGATTACAGATCGATCAACTTTTTTAAATATGGCGCCGGCAGATGTCGTTCCATACAAACTTGTCAAAGTTTCCATACATTCAGATTTGAACGAACACCGCTTATGGTTATATAGACTGTTTGGTGCATCACACTCTAACAACAACTGCGAAACAGGCGTATAGTAGAGGAGTCGTGGCTTTAAGATAGAATAAGGATTTATATATAACTCTGTCATGTCATAACATATCTTGCAGGCTGTATTCATTTAATATGCCACTAATAAACTTACTTTTAAAACCCGCAAATTACCCCATAACCACGACTATCGATTATCATAGATTGTGCGTGTTGCAGATATTTTCAGTTGCTACCAATCGTTCCCAAAAGTTCCAATCATTTTTTTATATTTATTCATTTATTTATACTTAAGTATCATTATTACACAATACACGGCCAGGCAGCGGACAAAACCCAGCAGGGTGTAACTGCCACTGCATTCACTCAATGGATACATATATGTATATTATATTTATATATTATATTTCTATAGGATATCAGCATTGTCAATTGGAATATTATAGTTCTTAGAATTGAAATAAATTGAGATTCTTAAATCTATTCTTAGGAATCCATCGCGAAGGATTCATGTGATAAAAAAGAATTGAGCTGTTTATTGCAAAGACGACTTATTTCTACGCAGAGATGGGCAAAATGCAATCGACTAACGATTAACAACTAAGATTAACAGAATTAGTTGCGACTGACGATTGAAAACGACGATTGATCAATCTTAGTTGTATAGAGTGCAAGTTTAGTTGCAACTAAATTAGTTGCCAATCGATTTCGGACAACTAAATTTTGTAATCGACTAATTAGTTAGACTACTTTTCCACGACTAATGTTAGAAGCAAATTGAACAGAATGGCTATGTTAACAGATTGAATAGAACATCTTAACGGATGTATTAAAATAAACTCTTTTGACAATCGTCATTTACGCGTTTAGAGGACATCAACGAGTCCGAGCTCTAGTTTATGTGTTATTATGGCCACCCGCCGGGTCCAGCACCAGATCAGCTCGATAGTGCCATAATATTGCATTGTCATTCAAATATTTCAAATTAAACGTGTTTCCCTACATAATTTTAGCTCAATCGGTTGAAGATAAGATAATATATCTGCTTCAAAATAAGTTGCAAGATTCCACCCAAACCAACATAGTTACAACACAACATATTTACGAGTACCACAACTACAATGTACATACCTACTCGTAGTTACATATTGCAAGTTATGTATATTGTAAGTTAAATAAAAAATGCAAAAACGAGCGACTACCGAATTTTAATATAGATTTAATCGTGAAATAGTCGATTGAAATTGCAACTAATTTAGTTGTTAGTCGAACATTCTCACAACTAATTTAATCGCAACTAAATTAGTCGCGATAAAAAAATGACGATTGATATTTTTAATCGATTGATTAGTTAACTAAAAAATTAGTCGATTAATGCCCATCTCTGTTTCTACATTACATCTATAGTTCCAATCTTTTTCATTTGAGATTCTATGAACTATGAGGTGTGGGGGAAACCTTCCATCTACCGCTAACTTGATAATTATATGTTCTATGCATACAATATATACATTTAACGTATTCCTTGAAATTCGTACCTCTAATACATATATTTTTACTACCACGCAATTTTTAAACAATTCCAACACACACCGAAACATGTTGTCTGGGTCGCTCGTAAAATCGATTAAAATAAGGTATGTATACTTACATTTTTTTCAGATTTCTCGCCCTTTATTTAGCGATTCAAAAACTCAATAATCAACCTAAAGACGTCCACTGATGGACATAGGCCTCCCCCTAAGAGAGTCAAGTAGTAATAATAACTTAGGTAATTAAAAGAATCGGATTAATATTCTAAATCAGTCGCACCGCTTGAGGAACGCAGTCCTCTAACTTGGTCCACGTAAACGTTTTAAAGTATAGCCTTGAGTACTTCTACGGCCCCAATTTATTGGTGCGAGTTTCAATCGGCCTTTTGGCACAGCAAACCAATAACCACTCCAAAGAACTTTTTAGAAAACGTTTCTGCTGTCGGCTCTCGGACTATTACCCCTGGCAGCGCACCCAAAAACTTAAGCTAATTCAGAATGAAAAAGAAAGAAAAAAATGAAATTTAAAATGCAACTTAGGCGGTTCTAAAATATTTATTACCGTCGGAATAGTAATTACGGTATTCTTTTTCAGCTAGTATAAAAAACGCATTCTTAATTAATCCACCGCCGTAATTTAGCTAGTTTTGATATATTTATGACGGTTAATTTTAAACACACATACATCTTTTAAATGACACGGAGACTTTAATTTACTACCTACTTTAGAATATTACGTGTGAGGTGGTGCGCGCTTTAGTCCGTTAACATGTAGACATAGTTGGAAATGCACCTAAGTAACTCATATTAATGATGACCTGGTAAAAGTCGCGGGAGTCCGCTGGATGCGGGTGGCGCAGGACCTGTCATTGTGGCACTCTTTGGGGGAGGCCTATGTCCAGCAGTGGACGTCTTTTGGCTGATATGATGACGATGATGATTTCATATTATTTCATGACTCGGAAACTAAAAATCATGCTCAGCACAAATATTTGCCCCTTACCGGGATGCGAACCCAGAACCTTCAGCTTCGTAGTTAGCGTTACTACCCACTGGGCTAACAGGTCGGTCGTAAAATGGATTAAATAGCTCTTTTTTTCAATATCTATTTTTTTTTCTATAGTAGGTAGGTACCTACTAAATTTTTACTAAATATATTCTTACATTGAAAATCATCTCACTGTCGCGGCAGTGCCTACTTACCTCATTCATTGCCGACGGCAAAATAACAGAGAAGGAAAATACATAGGTTTATATAATTATGTAGTATTTGTTTCAGTATACCTAGTAGGTACTAGTTTCCTATGTAGAAATTGTTTTGGTTTACACGAAAACACTGTAGACATGTATGTTTAGTTTCATAATCTTGTCATACAGGTACCTACTTACCCACCTACGATACGTTTCAATCCTTATTGATACTGACTATATTTTTGTGCACTAAAAAAGTGTTATTGTATTACAATGATACTTAAATTTCAAATTGTCGTTGTATTATAAAACTCATTATGCACTGCTTCCGTGATACGTAATTCCGGATTATATCTAATTAGTTGCATGTTGTTGCAAATCGGTTAAGCCGTTTAAGCGTGGTTGATTAACAAACATGTAAATATCCAAACTTTCGCATTTATAATAATATTATTTATTTATTTTTTATACTTAAATATTCATTAATAATTGTTTTTATAGAGGCGTGACCGTATTCAACCGGGGAAAATCTTAACAGCGGGAAGTAGGATTTTAAAAATAACGATATATGCAACTAAATTGCTTCTTCCCTTCGAAAAACCACATCTAACACAAGAATTGTATCTCAAAGTCACTGGTAGCACGACGGCTTAAACGTAAGTATTAATTTTAATAATTAATTTTATACGTGACGGACATGGTTACAAATATAATATAATAAAACTACAATACGTATTATTAAAGTATTTTTAAAGGTTTAACTGTTTGATTGTATTATAGTTACCCCTACTTCGATAGACTCCGTAATGCAGTGAACGTGGTATAGTATTTTTCACAATCGTGTTATAATAGAGAGCTTTTTAGTCAAGTACCGTGTTTAGGCCACGAAGCTTGCTGAGTGGCCTAAGTAAGGTACGAGATTAAAAAGCTTGATTATGACAGTATTGTGAACAATACTTTTTGTACTAGTTCATTAAAATTAATAATTTAAGTCATTAATACGAAAACTAAATATCGCTTCGTAAGTACTATATTGTCTAGTTCTAATATCCGACTTCTATTACACAAGATAATCCATAGATAATCACACCACCGGCGTCCGTAATGTTGCAGTACTGTGCTGTGATTGGCCAATCACAAGGCGTAGTTTATTTTTATTTTTTTCATGCCCTGGATACAGCAGCCAGTTTAAGTAGATTTTTGACAGACGACGCGACGCTGCATCGTACCGAAACGCCATAGATTGGCAATTTTGTATCGGATCAAGGACACATATTATTGAAATACGAAGTTCTATTTTCAAATTTTTTTCGATTGTCTAGAGCGTATCGAAACAGTTATTTCGGTTGTTTCGGAAGTAACATAGACTATTCAATGATGAAACGAGTGACGTTGCAGTATTCTCTATGAAATCTTAATACACAGATTTTAATCGACGAGTACAAAAAATCAATTAAAACAACTGAAAGCAATAAAATATGTCCTATTCCGATATACATAAGGAACATAACTAGAAAGTTTCATAAATAAAAATTCGCCCAGTACTTTTTGAGATTAATTGAAACGTACATCCATCCATCCATTCATCCAAACTTTTTCATTTATAATATGAGTATGATAATTATGATATGTGCTATAAAATATTTAATACTTGTAAGATACTGAGTTAACAAATTATTGGAAATTTTACTATGGCAAGCGGGTCAAAGAAACAGGCCATTCTTATTTTTGAGTTCACTGCCAAAGCC
This sequence comes from Epinotia demarniana, assembly GCA_945867215.1. Taxonomy (NCBI): domain Eukaryota; kingdom Metazoa; phylum Arthropoda; class Insecta; order Lepidoptera; family Tortricidae; genus Epinotia; species Epinotia demarniana. The sequence goes on from OX244259.1 coordinate 58,719,248, forward strand.
GTGGACGGCACTCGATACCGTCGATGCAATTTCAATTGGCGCACTTAATGCCTAGGCATTCTCTACCAGTCAACCATGGGGCTAAGCAGAAACTTTAGTGGAGCAGAATCCTAAATACTGACACTCGAATGGAAGCACAAATCAATGAATTACATTAATACATAATAATATATGCATACAATCAACTTACTTTAAACATACATACATGTATTTATACATACAATTATATGTAGGTACTCTAACAAACATATCATTGCTTACGCAACTTGCGCAGTTAATCTGCGTACCTTGTAAATAAAGAGTAAAATTCCAAACAAAACGTAAAATTACACACATGGTAGTGTCATCGACGGCAGCGGGAGTGTGCACAAAATTGATAATATTATAGATTATTTTATTTTATTTCCCTACAAACTGGCGAAAACATTGCATGCAGTCGTTCTATTATCAGCAAAATCTCGCCAGAGACGGTCAGGTATGTAGATTATGTAGGTCAGTTAGATATAGGGTCAGAGGTGGAGGCCTAGCAAAACGTGTCAAATAATCTGACGCTTTCAAACAATGCGGACATACCATAGTGTTACCAGCCAGTACTTTACACGCGCTTGGAAAACCAAAACAATAACAAATGGCTACTTTAAACCTTGACCGAATGCACACATTTATATTGTACTCGTTCGTAATGGCCGTCAACGAGTACGTTTTGAATAGATTTACGCCACTTGGAAACAAAAGATCGATCTAAGAGTTTCTGGAAAAAAATAATCCTGTCTAGACGAAGCTTAGTGGCCCAAGTACACGGGCTATATTCTCAAACAGTTTATCAAGTGTTTAATAATAGTTATATATACCTACCTAACTAAGCGTAAAAAGAAAGGAATAAAAGTTTCTGACAAAAGATGAATTTTTGGTACCAGATTTTATTGTGAATGTACTTTTCGCTCCCTTTTCTGAATTCCTATGGCCACCTGTCTCCATCATCAGATCAGCTCGATGGTACCATAGTATTGAATTGTCATCCAAACTACACTTACTTTTACCCAAAATTTCACCTCACCCCGGTAGCTTTAAGTGAAATGTAATATCCGGGGTGAAACTAAATGAAGCTATCTTTTTTAAGTTAAAAAATACACTCTGCCTTGGTTATTTCTACAAGCCGGTCAGGTACATAGGTTATTAATTGAAACATTATAATGTTTCTTGTTAAATGTGGGATAAATAGCTACCTGGAGGTGCAAGTGAGGCATATTAGGATCCTACGCTTTCAAACTGTGTAGGTATATATGTCAATATACAACAATCAAATAAAGTGTTACACCAAACTTGTAAATGAAACGTACAAACTACATTACTAATTAAAAAGAAATAATAATTAAGTGAAGTATCTACATTTTGGTAAATAAACGATTCCGAACCGACGGCAAAAATTCCAATGCTCTAAAAGTGTGAAGTAGTATATCTCGCACCTTTTATATGTATACAGTTATATTTACATATTTATTTAGCATACCGGATTACATTGGAAGAAAATATGGTAGACTGAGCCGTAGTTAGTCAGGCTGGTGGGTCCGGGCCGTCGGCACCCGTCGGTAAAATGTCCGTTGAAATTAGTTTGTATAGGAAGTTTGACAGTTCTAGAGCCATCGAAATTATGTTCTCTAACGAGATTTATAAACGGAAAGAGTGCTTGAGATGAAGCAAGGAAGGTATCTTGTAGCTTTAAGCTATAGCTTTAGTTCGTACCAATTGAACACTTGTGCGAATAGGACTCGGCGTCTTTTCTTCTGCCAACACACCAGTTTTAAGACTGTTTTAGCTTGGAATCACAGTAATGCTTGTAAACTGTAATGCTACATGTAGTTTATGATTCGATAATCAAATGACAGCTGCTGGCGCTATTTATAACGAGTATCTGTCAGTAAAGGGTAGCCGATGACGCCCTTAGAGAGAGTATGAACTGTACAGCTAAATACAGTTATTTTAACAATCTATAAATGTTGTCATAAATTCGCATAGCATGTACCTACTTTATTTTTTCTACTATATCTTGTAACGTTTTAGAATAGAATAGAATAGTAGTCTGAAATACTATTACCATTAACTATAAGGTGCATTTGAATTAGGTACCAATACTTTTAGAGTTTATAGTACTCGTCTCTAGGAGTCTATTTATATAAGAAATATTTAATAGATTGTGTTAATTTTTGAAGATAAATAAGAAAACAACATTACTGCGTAAAAACACCCTGTTAATGAGATACCTAGTTAACAATTTTACCGCGAATCATTGACGTGGGTCACACACAGCGATGTTCACTTGACAGCAAGTGTTAAACACCTTGTCAGTTAAATACACAGGATGATTATTTTTGAACGATATTTCAAATTATTTATTTTGCTCTAAAAATTAAAACAAAAATATCATATAAAAAGTTATCTTAATTTCTACTTAAAGTTAATTGTTTTGATGTAATGTAACACCTCTTAAAATATTGGTACCTACCTAATTCGATGGCATCTTATATAACTAACCGATATCCGGACTTCTACTTAAAGTTAATTGTTTTGATGTAATGTAACACCTCTTAAAATATTGGTACCTAATTCGATGGCATCTTATATAACTAACCGATATCCGGACTTAATCAGCCGTTTTGATGAAAAGTTCATTGTATGAGAAAAAATATAGTTTTTGTGTTTTGCAGCGGCCAATGATGTTTTTTTAATAATCGTTTAGAGGTATATACACCCCAGGCCAAAAGTATGGAAACAAGCTTACATGGCCATACAAATCCGAGATTTTCAAACACAAAAAGCTAAATTAAGTAAAAAATATTATCGAACATTTTTACTATTTCTGTTACAGTGGTAACAGAAATACAGCCTCTGTAAAAATGTTAACTGTTTAGCTAATAAGACGGGTTATGAGGTACAGTCCGGTAATTAACTTTATTTTACAACGTTTATTACGTAATAATCAAAAAGCTACGTTTGACATTCCCAAAATAAATTCATGAATGCCTGAATGGTTACAACTTACTAATATTGCAAAAATGGTAACAATAGGGCTCGAAGATTCTTCTCTTAAAGTTAGTGGAAATAAAAAAGTGTTTTTGTTTATTTCCGCTAACTTTAAGGGAAGAATCTTTACAGAGGCTGTATTTCTGTTACCGTTAATTATATATATAATTAAACGCGTTAAACAATATCGGAGCCGAGATATTTAAATTTTAAGTTTTGTTTATAACTTTTCTTAAAATATAAATACCTGTTGCAAATATCTCGGCTCCGATGCGTTTAAGTGTATTACATTTCATAACAAAATATGTTTGTTTTGAGTAGATCTATCACAATCTACTACTTTTATGAATGGCCGAACGTCTAAAAAAATGACAACATTTCTACCCAAACCCCTTTGCGGTAAATATCAAAAACAATACAAATGCTATTTGTGCAATTTGCCGGTCTAAAACACAAACCTTATTTCTTTTACAAACTCGTATTTTTCCATACAAGTGTTTTTGCTGTTAAAATAAACATTGACATAAAATTACAATTATGATATTTCTATAAATGTAGGAGCAGATGTAGCAAGACATGTTTACCTACTTGAATCCAGAGATGAAAGGAGATGCGGCGGAAATTTTGCGGCTTTCCTCAAAAACATTTGCTTACTTTTCATGAAGAAGGGAAGTATATAGGTAGGTACGGTACTTAAGTACGACTTAAATACAAAATTATTTAAAGATCAGTGAAGGCGAATAAAAACGAATGCGACTTTTTATCATTAAGGCCTCCGATTTCCTCGAAGAGGGCAACTCAAAAGTAGTGCGAATTAAATACTTTTCATTACATTTTTACATCAGTTTGCTTGGGTGTAAACGTTCCTCTTGAATCACTCGACTTTATCTATCAAAATAAAATAACCGCATCCAAATCCGTTGCGTAGTTTCGAAGATCTAAGCATACACGGGGACAGACACCGAGAAGTGACTTTGTTTTATACTAGTGATATGTACCTATATGAATATATAAGATCGAAAATAAGATTAATTATTTTCCATTCCCGTGAATAAGCTTTGTCTACATACAAGTATTCCCAATTTTAAATTGATAGCATAATTAGTTCTTGAGATAACTAACGTTGTGACAGAGAGACCGAGTCTTCCGATAATTGTTCCTATTTTTACCTTTTTTAATAAGTAACCCTAAACGTGAACCAGAAACCGGAACCCGGAAATAAAAAAAAAAGCTGCTACTTGGTCAAGCCATGCGGTGGTAATGGTTTCGAACCCCGGCTCCTACCAATGAAGTTTCTACATATGTACGGAATGTTTACCGTTAGCTTTTCGGTGACGAAACCAGTCTAATCCCCATAAGGTCCAGTTTTCCCTCTGGATTGGAAGATCATGAGTTTGTATGCCTAGTCCGAATGCCAATGGAAGCTTACGTCTGCCATATATCTTCAGAGGCGCATCTAGCTCATGCAATCACCTAATTTTTCTTTAATATAGCTCACGCTGGCCACAGATATGCGCGCGCCTCGCGGTATTCTCTTTGTAATTGGAGTATTTGCCTTTAGCAGCCCCAATTTTTGAGTAAAAGTGGTGGAACTATTGGAGGTCAGTGTTGGGACTATGACGAGAGAAGCAGGCGCAGGTTAAGAAGCTCAGGGCTGTTATTCGCTAAGGGCTAAAACGGCTCACCCCGCCGGTCACCCGTCACGAAACTAGACCTCTACCTACGCTTAGTTACTACGCATCGCAGTGTCAAGATATATTTTTTGGTAAGTGTTGAAGTGAGCTTAAAACAGTTACAGAATAGGGGGCTGGGCATTGGGGATCGACCTCCATACGAGTGCTATGCCGACGACCTGTATGGATTGCGATTCGCCTCTGCCCCTTGCACTGTTTATTGTCTCCGCTACGGCACTCCAATAGTTCCACCGGGGTCAGACGGCATTCAGGATAAAACGAATACAATACAAAAAAAACTAGAAAGTCAGGTAAGAACTGGCGACATATCTCCGACGAAGACGAAGGTAAATGTCAATTACTTCACAGAAACTTTATATTCCATATTGCATATTAACTACAACTTAGAAAAGTTGAAAATCCCCCAATATATCAAAAACGGCTGAACAGTATTTGATGAAACATGGCTTTAACACTCGGAATAAAATTATCTATGACACAAAAACACCGCATTCAAATCCGTTTGGGAGCTACGGTACCACGGACAGATACACAGACAGGCACGTTAAACTTATAACACCCCTCTTTTTTCGTCGGGGGTTAAAAAGGTACTTGCATTAACGAAAAACAATAAAAAAGTAATATCAAAATATATAACTGACACTGACAACGATTGACAGAACAAATGCTGTACACGGTATGATATAGCGGCGGCAACGGCACTCTTCGCGGGCTGCTAACGTTTGAGTGCTGGCGAATCACTCAAATATGTTAAATGAATTTTCAATTGTTTTTTTATGACACAAAGATAATTATAGCTAATTGTTTCAAAATATGAAAAAAAAACAAAGCAGACGTCAAAAAGTGTTTAAGGCATTAGGATTTATTAAAGTAGGAATAATTTAATCATAGATGAAATCCTTCTTAGTCAATAATGAGCTGAATTTTATGTATTGCAAGTACATTGCTACATATTTATTTGAAACTTCATCATAAAATAAGAGCATGGTGAATTAATAAAAACAACTGTGTCACAAACATGCAAATTAATAGTAGTAGTAAAATAAGTAAAAATTAATATTAATTCAACTTTGCACTAGCAATTTTAAATTTAAGTCAAGTATACCTAGGTACTCTTTTCATAATTACTCCACAGCTTTTTATCGGGGCTTTGCCTACGCAAACATTAGAGGTAAAAGAATACAATTATTTGTTAAAACAGATTTATCTGAATACACCAACGTATTTTCTTGGATATTTATATATAGAAGCTGTATTTATTATATTGAGGTACCACCGTTAATCACTCGAGTTTTTATGTAGGTATACCTACTTAATTAAGGCTTATATTTATTTATATATTAACTGTATACACAGACCTCATTTATATAAACTAGGTATACGTACAATAACAAATTTGTTATTGAAATTATGAAACGAGTTTTTTGAAAGAAAGATACTTACATTTATTCACAAACATATTGAATTAAGCTTTTTAGAAAGTTTACGAATAATTAAAAAAAAATTGCTACCGCCTACACCGCGTGAAAAATATCTGTAATCTGATATTTATATTCACCAACATTATGTATAACTGAAACGACATAAAATATGTTTCGGTGTTGCATAATTAAATAAATAACACATTTTACGAAACAAATAAAATGCCCGTGATAATTATTGTAAATAATTATGTTTTTACTCTAAATCGCTACGCCGCCTCCTTATATTGTTCAAAATAATTTAAAAAAACAAACTAATCTACTAAGTTGTGAACTTGTGACTGTTACTTTACGAGTATATCTTAGTTATTTTATATTAACGATTTTAACAAAAACTCGAAACCTCGCGAGCCCCAAAAACCTGTATAAAAAAACCCCAAAAACCTTACCCAGTGCATCGCTCCCCTGTCCTCGTAAACTCCCATCTGGGGTTCAATTTTTCCGTTTTCTTTTCCCGAACGACTGGGCCGGTGCCCCACACACTCACACACTCGCGCACACGGGCGGCCGCGCCGCGGTCGCCGGCAAACTGGCTCTGCGCATTGTGGGCGGGGCCTCGCGGGCGCCGCCTTGCGACGACCCTTTTTTTACGCATTTTTCGAAGAAAATGAATTTTTCGAACGATGGTGGATGTTCGGGGTGACGAACTGCGTTTCAATTTACATTGTTGACTAGTGTTTGCCCGCAGTTTTGCTTGAAGAGATTACTCGAAAATCCATACTAAACTAGCACGAAAAAAAAATGTTTTTTTTTTAATTTTCATGGCAAAGCGAGTGAATTCTTTGGTCCAGGAATGTGCAATTTCAATGATACTAGGCATTTACTTCTGACCTCACTTGGGATTGTTAGAAAATTCATAAAACCCATTCAAATAAAATAATAAAATAGATAATTTTGTCAAAGGCAAAACAAGTGCAAAATTGTGTTGGAAAGTCAAGTGTAAATTATGGCTGCATACCTACAACTTAGTCGTAATCATAAATATGTCTCACCTCGCTTATGTCAGAGGATTAAGATTTCTGTAGGTATATATGAGAGGATCAAATCGATACATATTTTGCACTTGATAGTACCTACATCAGTCTAATTAATTTTAGTCACGAACGTTTTTTTAATGTCTTTATTTATCTTCTTTTTTTACTGTCAGATTTTACAATAGAACTGAATGTGACAACTGGAATGAAATAGTACATTACGTAACTAGGGCGGTGAATTCGTAAATGCCCCAGATCGCAGGTGTTTGCATAAATATGCGCTCTGGGGCTTTACGAATTACCGCCCGTGTTGCGTACAAAATTTTACGTCTTCACCTGGCCACAATGCGAGTTTTCCCGTACGCGCAGCGTGCAGTAAAACTCGCATTATGGCCAGGTGTGACGTAAAAATTAGAAAACTGTTTTCCTTTAAAAAAACTTTTTTAATTAAAAACCAACGCTTCTGAAGATGAGAAGAAGTTCATGTGAGTACAGTTTTTTAACGAACGCTCATTTTCATTGAAATTATTGGAAAATCCTACTTAAAATAATAACCTACCCAATTAAAATAAAGGAAAATAAATCAAAGACACGAACTTTTCAAAGGCCCCACCGAAGTGTCTCGGGTGCCCGACATATTATATGATATGACACATCTAGGTACATTTCAATTTTGTTTCTTTACTAGGATTTTTCCGTGGCTTTACGTGATAAGAAATCACCACAACCCTTTTACATTACAAAGTAATAGTGAATTATTTTCTCGAAGGAAAAACTAAGTAGTATTCAGAGCAATGACGCCTAGTTGCAGCATCCAAGAGACAACCGGATGACTCGCAGACCAACTACGTCATTGATTTAATGATATTAAATTTAACCGTTGCCTAAGTGATTCCCATGACTTTCCGTGACACCCGACAACCCTATAACACCATCAGCAAAATATGTAAAAAAAGTGTTTTGGAATTAAAGTCCCGTAAAAAGCTTGTAATTGTTTTCTTGATAATTTCTACACTTAATACCAATATGGTATGATAAAGTTGTCTGTCCTTTTTCCACTGCTTTATTATAATATTAAATTGCCCTGTAATTGGGTAATGAGATGGTAAATGAACACATACGCGTACGAATATAAAACGCAAAAAATAACTCACTCTTCCCGGGAGCTATGCAATTTTTTTAGTTACTGTGTTCTACATGGCTATGAGCAAGACACGAATATGGTATATGCGTGACAGGAATTAAATAATTGCAAAATATAATGAAAGAAAATATCCCACAGAAATTGTTTTTTTTTCATTAAGTCCCGTAATAGACATCAGACATTATAAGATACAGTCAGCATCAGAAGTAGCTAAGCAAAATGCTAAGCAAACACGCTCAAATTGACCTACACAGATCCTTCTTTCCTTTGACATTAGAATAGGCATTATGACTCATTTTAACACACACATTTTGAAAAACTGTTCTATAATGTTTAGAAACATTTATTATGTACAACGAATAAGATTTTTCAAGAGAATATAACATTTAAGCAGGAAAAAATGCATATTAGTTATTAAATTTAAAATTGGCGCTAAAACGCTTGTCAGTGTCATGGCGTCCCGAGTGACGTCACGTTTGTATAAAGTAAACAGAACGCAGACCTTTAGCGTTTGCTACCTAGATCGCTCAATTGCTCATTGAATTAACATAAATTAAAAAGTTTACAAGTCTTGCGCGAGAAAGCGGGACAATGACGGATGAAGATCTGACAGATAACATGGTTCTATCCTTGTCCTTACTATTCGTTCAGTACGTAAATTTTCTCTGTAATCTGTGGTAATGGCCGTTATGGGTATATTTTGTTTATACAAACGTGACGTCATGCGCTCTGATTGGTGTTTAACATATCATGGCGGGCGTCCGTATTTTTCAGTTTTATTTTATAAAAATATTTTATAAAAGGTTGTTTGGTTTTATTGTTGATGATAAGTTGAATTGCCAAAAAAAAACTGTGTACCTACTTACATATCTAATCCTTTAACCAGCTCAGGAAATTTCACGAGAATCGGTTGAATAATGCGACCTGCAGAGGAGAACAGCCGTACGACAGCAGGACATCCGGCCATCCGGGCAAACGAAAGAATTTTGGCCCAAGATTAAACTTCGTCCGCCTCGCTCGCTCTTTCAACACGTGCAAACAGCATGACCAGCAAGTTAGTGCTTTAACTAGTCCCTGGGCGACCGAGCTCTGCGCGGGTGAAGACTAAGAAAATACGGAGAACACCAATTTTCTCAGACACGACACCTAGCTAGATCGATTTCTCGCCCTCGTAACCGGCTGAAATCCAAATTTCATCGAAATCGTTACAGCCGTTTTCGAGAACTTGATTACAAATATATTACTTATAAAAATAATGCAATAATGGATGGTGGTAATGAAAATTCATTACTATTATCTAAGGAATTTCGCTTTAGTACTAGTTGAAACTGTTTTCCCACTTAAGCTGTGCAAAATAGATTAGGTCATTCCATAGATTCTTATAAAATTCATTTTCTCAAACATGCTCTGAAATGTATGTGTTAATATCACGAAATGAAGACAAGAAGTTTCTTGTTTATGGCTATGAAAACCCTAACTAAAAACATTATCGTCCGCTACGCTAACTTTTTAAATTTGCTTACTAATATTAAACTGACAAAGGAAAAATTACATACTGCCAACCACCACTCGACTCTGTAAGCAGACTTGCGACATAAAAAAAAAACAAAATCTATGGTACTATACTTATGTGCGGTTAAACATGGTGCTTGAACGGCTTGTTGAAATGGCATGTTTAAAAAATAAAAAAGGCGGCAAATTACACAATTTTGTTTTCTGAACTTTCGTTTTGATAGTAATTTCAACAAACTAGTATTTAATTGATAACCGTGTAGGTATTTATTTTAATGTTAATATTTCCTCACATCGTTTGAGAAAAGCACTATACAATCCTCGGCCGGAACAGGGATTGTGGACTCGTTGTATCCGGCCTCGTCTACGACTCGGCCGTCTACCCCAAAGCTCGTCCAGCAATCCCTTACTTCACGGCCTCTGCAGTAATGTACTATTATTTAGAAGGCGACGTACAGCTCGTAGCAGAAAGGCAGCCTATATGAAATCATTTCCTTAGTTAATAATTACACATGGGGCATTTACCATTGAATGACAAGTTATGTCCATGTTATGCAAAAACTGCAAAGACCTCTGCTTATAATTAAGAAGTGTGTAGATAATTATGACTTCTGGCTACGCCCGTCGTTGCTAGGGGATGTCTGCTCTATCCTAATCTGCGTGTGACATTCATTAGATTAGAACTTCAATTAAATCGAAAAAATACACATAAAACTGTTCTGTGCTCGACGCTGAAGGTATAATTCTAAGAGTATATTTCTTCATTCGAATTTAAGCCATGTCACTTTGACATAGAGTGTCCATGCCATATGCGTACAGCGTCGAGCACTCTGACGTTTACCTTATTTTTTTTTAATTTTCTCGAGCTGCTAGGTACAGCTAATATGTATTTAACGTTTCAGAGACGCAGAGCTAGTTATCAAATGTTTTTGTCAGTTGTTACCTTTGTTACGGATACATTGCCTGCCGAATTAATTAGTATCAAAGCCTGTTTTTTGTTAACTAGTAATTTAAATTTTCGTTCATTAGGGCTTATACTTTCAGCCCTTAAAATATATGCTCTTAAGGAAGTCACACACTGTACAACTTGATATTTTATTGATAAGTATGAAAGCCTGTCATTTTTTTGTTAACTAGCGATTTAAATATTCGCTCATTAGGGCTTATACTTTCAGGCCTTAAAATATATGTTCTTATGGAAGTCACACACTGTACAACTCGATATTTCATCCCGACCCGAGTCGTTAACAATAGGTCTCCTTTTGGAGAAGTACTTAATGTAATTCGATGTCGTTATTCGTTAATTCAATTATTAATATAAGAGCTTTGAGCTTTGCGAGCTATCGTGAAAAAATATATATTTAATTTGGTTGGTATTCAATTTTACATACATACATAGATAAAGGCGTGAATGTATGTACATACATAGGCGTGTATGTATGTATGTACATACATTCACGCCTTTATCCCTAAAAGGGGTAGGCAGAGCACATGAAACTTATGTTCCAGCGCCACTTTTAGCATAAATGTGGGTATAAAAGATTGACAAAATGTGATATTCAATTTTATTATTGGAATAATATAAATAATTGACTATATAGTTTATAAATTCGCAGAAACTTATTCAATTTTGGCTCAGCTAACGATTGTGAACTTGAAATTCAACAACCTCTTAGTAGTTATTTTACCAAATTTGTCCGTTTCGGCTGACGGGTGATTAAGCCTAAATAAATAAAAAATCTAATTAGAAACTGGAAAAGTTTGTGAGGTCGTAAGTTTGTGGGATAGCCAAACAGGTGGCCCAGTTGTGTTTAAATTAGTGGCACACAATATAAATGAAATAATCTTTCACGCACACAATGTTTTCGAAACCTTGTAAACGCTTGGTTGGTTGTTACCAAGTCAAATATACAAGTTTTAATAACAAGTGGTAAGGTACAATATAACATAAACACGAGTTAATATTATCAGTATAATTATTATAAATCATGCAGTTGACACGTCAATATTATGAGGGCGCTGCGGCAGTAACCAGAAGGGCACCCGCGAAATGTTTTTCGTTGGTGTATCTCGCTCTATCGTACTAGCACATTTGAGTGAAAGAGAGAGAGATACACGAACGACATCTGCATTTGGTGGTAGCTGACTTGGTAACCATCCGAGTGGGTTTGGGTACACTTAAGATTTCCAAGCAATGGACCGTCACTGACGGGATGGCCGAATCGAATTCTATTTCAGACTGTTGATCTTTCAATCGGGTTGGTCTCAGACGGTCCTGAACGCAATTTGCCTAGTTGGAGTTTTGCCCACATTGCAGTTTGACCACCGAGCATTATGCCTAAAACGCAAAGTGACCACTTATAGGTAGGTTAGGTTCGTTAGGTTTCTTCAGATGCCCGAAGGGCAATCAGACCAGAGACTTGGTAACCATCCGAGTGGGTTTGGGTACACTTAAGATTTCCAAGTAATGGACCGTCACTGACGGGATGGCCGAATCGAATTCTATTTCAGACTGTTGATCTTTCAATCGGGTTGGTCTCAGACGGTCCTGAACGCAATTTGCCTAGTTGGAGTTTTGCCCACATTGCAGTTTGACCACCGAGCATTATGCCTAAAACGCACAATGCCTACATCACATTTTCGTCGTTTTGAGGTTACGTTAGCGATATCGACGGAGCCCCGCGGAGCGGGGCTCCTATTTCTGGTCTGATTGCCCTTCGGGCATCTGAAGAAACCTAACGAACCTAACCTACCTATAAGTGGTCACTTTGCGTTTTAGGCATAATGCTCGGTGGTCAAACTGCAATGTGTGCAAAACTCCAACTAGGCAAATTGCGTTCAGGACCGTCTGAGACCAACGCTTTCAATCCATGAGATAACGTCCCAGTCCTGTTAGCGTAAGTACTTAGTATTATTTTGTCCACAGCGTAGGGAGAAACCTCAGGCCAGCCTATAGGTACCTCATCTCATATAACATTAGAATTTAAACGGATAAATTGGTCGACGTTCCTTCTTTCATCTAGGTCCTAGATTGAAGGATGTCAAAGAAAAATATTGTACTAATATTCTTACTCAGTTTAATCATTAAGTGCTTATTGATTGAAATTTTTCACGATTCACACACATTATTGTTACTAAACGGTGATCAGCATGGATGTTGCAACACGTCGGGAGACCTCAGAGAGGTGAATAAATAAGTTAATTATACGCGATTAAGTCACGTACATTATAAACAATGCATTAAATGGTTCCCTAACATAACCACACTAGTGTATTTGGGTGAGGACCAAATTCTTGGCCAGTAGTTAGCGTCGTTAATTGGTAGTAGTTAAAAAGTTCCGTTGTGACACGAACATTAACCATAGAAAATGTATGGCTAATTTTCGTGTCACAACGGAGCTTTTTAACTACTATCAATTAATTAGGCTAACTAATACTGGCCAAGAATTTGGTCCTCACCCATTTGCGTGTTAAGTTGGTTCTCCTTGAGTTTTCTAATCTTATCTGGAAAAGGGTACCTAATCCTATGGGACGACTTTCTTTATTACCGTCCGCCCCGAGTACAAAATTTCACGGCTCCAGAAAATGGGATTTCCAACATGTATAGCGAGCGGTAATAGCCACTTTATTGCCAGTTGTGACGTAAAAACTGATCTGACTTCATCTCGAAAAGGGAGTAGGACAGCTTTTCAAGGAATGAAAGATGTGACGATGCGGCTGAGCACAAAATTGCACTATTACGCTCTACCTATTCGTAAAATAATTTTTCGCACGGAATGATTATTGTCGTGGACTACTGCTTCGCTGATTGGAGATATTAGCATTGACCGTCGACGGGGCAGGGCAGCGCAGGCAGGGACGTACCTACGGACAAACAGATAGATGCTGTCATTTCAGCATACAACAATATAAATACTCTTTTCACTTCTCAATCTTCCCATGCTTGAAAAGTTTGTCATATTAGGCTTAGCAAGCGGGGCTAAAAAGTAGTAGTTATATGTAGTCCCTAGGGAAAATATGCATAGACAATTATGACTTTTAAAACTTTTATTTTACCAATCAAAGTAACAAGTGGGTGCCACATGACGGGCGACGCAGACGGGGCGGACCTAGACGGAGATGGCGGGATGACCTGGATGTATTCCTCAGCAACTGGGCGGAAGAGGCACCTAGCAGGGGCGCATGGAGATCACGGGTAAAGGCCCAACAGTGGGACACACAATAGGCTCACAAAAAAAGTCAAAATTCACCATATTAAATCCACAAATATAACCCTATAAAAAAAACATTGATTGTGGATTAATCTTTGTTTTTACTATTCTCTCGCAGTGTAAGTTAATAGTAGAGTTCGAATAGTTCTGGTCTAAATGCCATATAGGTAACCACTCAAACAATTATCCTTCACTTTGTTCGGGAAAATAACCACCTCTATTTTATGCCCTTGTCATACAATCTACTATTATTGCCCACCTCACACAAACAAAGCAGTTACGATACGAAACAATACACTGTATTGAATACAGTAAGAGCCAAAATTATTTCGTATGTCCGGGTGTCCAGATGTCCGGCTGTCTTTTCTACAAGTCGCATTTCTCACCAAATCAGTATAAAAATTAACAGTGTTTTACAATATCATAATAATTTGATAACTTGCGCCAAACTTATTTAGTCATTATCGACGAAAAAGGAAATGTTAAAAGCTAGATAACACAGGAACACAAATACCTACATTTTTAACTACATTTAAAAGGTATCTAATGATTAATCTACTACACACAACCCTGGCTGGGTAGCATGGCGTTCTACGTGAACCTTGCATTGTGCACCCGGTGATACACCAAACGCCATCTATTGAGGAAACGCCGCAACCGACTAGGGTGCGCGACCGTATATTTGGTTCGGTAGCGCTACACTAGTTACCAGTATAGGTAGATAGGTGGCGCTATACTCAAATAAAAGCTGTAGCAGACATTCTGACAGAACGATAAGTAATGAGAGAGGAGGCCTGTGCCCAGCAGTGGGACGTATATAGGCTGATGATGTGATGTGAGTGATGATAAGTAATGTTAAAAGTTTTGGAAAAAGGATCCAACGTAATCAAACCATCTTAACTAAACAAAATTACCAAATGAATCGTCTGGCCAAATGATAGTGTCTTGCTAATGCTTCTAGCTGGTTGAGATTATTTAACTATCATCCTCCTAGCGTTATTCCCGGTAGTGCCCCTAAAGGAGCCCGGGGTCCGCTTTGATATCTTACCCCAAGATTTGCCATAGGCACTAGTTTTACGAAAGCGGCTGCCATCTGAACTTCCAACCCAGAGGGAAAACTAAACCTTATTGGGATTAGACCGGTTTCCTCACGATGTTTTCCTTCACCGAAAAGCACGGTAAATATTCCGTACATCAGTTCCGATGAACTCATTGGTACGAGCCGGGATTCGAACCCACGACCGCCGCGTGACAGCCGCATGCCTGGACCACTAGGCTACCGTAGGTTGAGATTATTTAATGTTACCGATTATTTTTAAAACGTTCATTGGAATTATAACCTTCTACCTTGGACGGTGACTTGCTTTTTCAATGGCCTACTTTAATGAAATTCGGCCAAGTCTAATAATCGCATTAGATTAATTAAGTAAAGCCAGGCATTCACAAGGGGGGCAAATGGCTGTAAACTCTGCTTTTGTAAACTCCCGGGGCGCTCGTTTTCACGCGAAAGAGCCTGACATATGACACTGACACCGCACAGTGACACTCATCATGCACTCATCGTGTCACGTGGCCAGAGGCTGTCAGTGTCACACTAAAACGCCCTTAGAGCATTTCTGATATACCTACATAACTGGAGTAGCCTTTTATATTAGGTGCTTACAAAACCTATGAAATTGACGTTTTTTTCACGGACGTTTTTTTGTACCTACCTACGTAATTTATTCATTTCTATTGCAACTTCCAATTTATTTTTTAATTTAAATATTAGTTAAGTAGACTATGTAAAAAAGGTTTTACATACAAATAATAGTTATATATTTTTTATTTAGTGTTTCAAATTAAAGCTTGAAAACCACCCTTTTCATGTGCTGCATTTCAATTACGTAGGTTAGTATATGATGTTAGTTTTGTGTAGTTTTATGATGCGAACTATTTTTAAGTAATTAAGATATGTGTAACGTAGCTTAAAAGTTTTCTATACTCCTACCAAAATTTAGTTTGGCTTAAATTTGACACTGCTGAATAATCCGGACAATTCAATGTATGAAAATCACAGTTTTCATAAAATTCTCCATACATAACGCCAATTTCATAGGACCTAATATGTCGTATATTCGTAAAAAAATCTGTCAAATTTTGCGGGGCGTAACACATGCAAAAGAGTAGGTTAGGTTAGGTTAGTGTGTTAAATACGGTTATTGAGTACCGTCCCAGGGGGTGATGGTGGGCCGGGTGGTGGAGTACGGGTAGTACGCTCGCTTGGTCTCTGTACTGTGTCGCGCAGTACATAAATACGGTTAATGAGTACCGTCCCAGGGGGTGATGGTGGGCCGGGTGGTGGAGTACGGGTAGTACGCTCGCTTGGTCTCTGTACTGTGTCGCGCAGTACATAAATACGGTTCATGAGTACCGTCCCAGGGGGTGATGGTGGGCCGGGTGGTGGAGTACAGGTAGTACGCCAGCTTGGTCTTTGTACTGTGTCACGCAGTACATAAATACGGTTCATGAGTACCGTCCCAGGGGGTGATGGTGGGCCGGGTGGTGGAGTACGGGTAGTACGCTCGCTTGGTCTCT
Source organism: Epinotia demarniana (assembly GCA_945867215.1). NCBI lineage: Eukaryota > Metazoa > Arthropoda > Insecta > Lepidoptera > Tortricidae > Epinotia > Epinotia demarniana. The sequence goes on from OX244259.1 coordinate 58,735,862, forward strand.
GTACTGTGTCGCGCAGTACATAAATACGGTTCATGAGTACCGTCCCAGGGGGTGATGGTGGGCCGGGTGGTGGAGTACTCGTACGGGTAGTACGCTCGCTTGGTCTCTGTACTGTGTCGCGCAGTACATAAATACGGTTAATGAGTACCGTCCCAGGGGGTGATGGTGGGCCGGGTTGTGGAGTACGGGTAGTACGCTCGCTTGGTCTCTGTACTGTGTCGCGCAGTACATAAATACGGTTAATGAGTACCGTCCCAGGGGGTGATGGTGGGCCGGGTGGTGGAGTACGGGTAGTACGCTCGCTTGGTCTCTGTACTGTGTCGCGCAGTACATAAATACGGTTAATGAGTACCGTCCCAGGGGGTGATGGTGGGCCGGGTTGTGGAGTACGGGTAGTATGCTCGCTTGGTCTCTGTACTGTGTCGCGCAGTACATAAATACGGTTAATGAGTACCGTCCCAGGGGGTGATGGTGGGCCGGGTTGTGGAGTACGGGTAGTACGCTCGCTTGGTCGCACTCAGGATCTCCTCGGCCGGCATCAGCCAGCGGTCGTGGAGCTCGCTCTGACGCATGCAGCATATCACCTGATGAAAAAATAAATATAATGATTCGGTGTTGGTCTCATATTTTATAGTTACGAGTACTCAAATCAAAGAAAACTACACAATGAACGGTGATGTTAATCAAATTCAGCGCCAATTAACTATTTCGTAGCGTTACGTCGCCATGCAAAAAACCGTATGTAGAGTAGGGGAAAGCGTCTACGAACGGAATGCTTTAGTGGGTTCCTGGTGGCGCTGATAAAATTGAGCATTCAGATGTCACCACAGAACACACAACAGGGGATCGATTTTTGACTTTCGAGCGCTCGAAATTAAACGCGAGCGGTAGAAAATATTCGCAGACGAAAATTTTACACTATTTTTTTCGCATGAACCCAATAATAGCTATATTTGAAATCATCACTCGAAAACTAGTGATTGCCTATCGATACTTTTGCGTTTCGTTGTATACAAGAAGTAGATAATTACAGTTTCTTTCATTTGATTTAATAACATAGGTACCTAATAACATAAGTTACATACTGGAACATAAGTTGTTATAACTGAATCTGAATCACCTGGTTACAGCACGGAACCTGATCGGTCATGTAGTGGAGCCAGCCGAACCATTCGGGAGTCACCTTGCAAAATAAAAGCTAGATAAATTGAGATAGAGTAGGTACACTAAATCACCCAAGTTCTTACTGTTATTAATTTGCTGCTCCTGTTGTGTTCATACCGTTATTTGAATGGGATTGGAGAGAATACTGAGTATATTAACTGACAGCTTATCCAATCCCAAATTCATCACGATTGAGTAATGATACTCGAGTACCGTGCAACCAATCGATCGACCCGTTTCAAAATGACTCTGTCGTACGATCAAGGTGTTTAATTGTTGGGCAAAAGGTGTCAACTAATTTTGGTTTTTAATAATAGGTAACTTTGAAGTGTGCAGTATGAAGTGATCTCTGAATGGATCAACAATTAAAATCCTTGAATGTACCCTCGTCAATATAGAATCAGTTATCCTCGTCCCACTTAATTCAGGAAGCACATAGGGTAGGTCGATACCGACGACGACGTATGACGATTGATAGAGAGAAGTTGGAACTTGTCGGGAACGCGCTTTCTACCTTCTTCTTCTTCTTTCTTTCTTCGCGCTGACCGCGTGTGCAATAAGAAGAATTAAACAATTCTTTGACGTGGATATAGCTCGCCTAGTTCACTTCAGTTACCTACTTCCACAGTAGCATGTCGTATGGCTTACTGATTTGGTGAAAAACAGCTGATATAAATGTGACATGTAAAAGACCCAGAACATTCAAATATCCAAATGTTGTACCTGCAAGTAGGCCTCAATATTCAGAGCAATGAGGCGTTAGTTGCTGTAAACAAGAGGCAACCAGATGGATTGGGACCCCCCCCCCACTACTTGAGCTCCCCCATTCCCCATTTCCGCCCAGGCAAAGTTGGCTCAGTTCGGGCGGCACGGGCGGTTCCCCAACATGTCTGGAGATTACCGCGAGCCATCCGGTTTCCTCTTGTTTACAGCTACTAACGCCTCATTGGTCTGAATATTGAGGCCTACTTGCAGGATCAATATATGGTTTTTTTTTTTTTTTTTTGATTTAGGAAGACAATGATGTTCAGGACCAAGGATTACCTGAGTACCGTCGTACTCCCATTTATAATAGTCCGCGTACTCGACCCAGCGGCTGCGCCCGATCATGTACCGTTGGTTCTCGTAGTATTTGTTCCCGTTGGCGTCCCACCCCATCAGGCAGCCATGCTATTGACAATCGAGAGCAAATAAACCATCATCCTTCTAGGGTTTATTCCTGGTTGTGCCTATAACGAACCCGGAGTCCGCTTTGGCACTAATCCCAAGATTTGCCATAAACACTAGTTCGGCATGTGTCTGCTATTCTGTAACTAGTTTTAACCTTTCACCCACGAATATATCTTCACGCCACGATTTGTAAAAGCGTAGGTTGTGGAGGTCTAGTCTCGTTAAGCGTGAGGGTTGAGGTGAGAAGCATTATCGCGTTCCAAAACTGGCGCAACAGCGCTAGGCGTGCCAGCTCGAGTGGGAATGCTTAAGTACTCGTAACAACCCCGAGATAATTTACTTTAAAAACAAAGTTTTAACCGACTTCAATTTAGTACTCCGCCAAGCCACGAGCACATTTCCTATTTTTTACAATTTACCACATGAACTGATTTCCGATAGCAAATGCGTTGATTACTATAGAAAAAAACCGAATCGCTGTATGTGGGCCGATGATATTTGAGGACTTCCATCGATTCCCCAAGATCATCACCAATGGCACTTCATTAGTTCCTATTTCAACGGAATCTTATCAGAACCTGTGACGTACTTTTGCACTTTTAAGTACATAATTGAGGAATTCGATAAGTCATCTGTGGTCTTCATCATCAATTCCTCGCCACCAAATTTATGATTCCGGATGTAAATACACGAGTTATAACAGAAAATACCAAAATCACTACACGCGTGCCTTATAAAATTGAGGAGTCCCCTCAATTCCTCATGGATCCCATCATCTAACTGAATTTTGAAAAAAATGGGACCCACCTGGAAGTATATACATACGAACAAAAAAAAAAATTTCCGAATCGGTTCATCAATGACGGAGTTCTGAGGTAACAAACATTGAAAAAAAAAAAAAAAAAAATACAACTGAATTGAGAACCTCCTCCTTTTTTTTGAAGTCGGTTAATAAAAGAAGCCGTCGCGCATGACATAAGTATGAATCAACCGTACCTGCTTACAATAAAAGCGATACCGTTTAATTGTGTCACGACGGGACACGTAAGATAACTATGAATCCGGCAGGAAAGTACAAGAATGGTTATTGTTGTACCTTATATCTAAATGGATAATATTTTATTATTTGCCTCCTACTATGTATTAACCATCACCGTCATCATCTTATCAGCCGAAAGACGTCCACTGCTGGACATATACCTCTCCCAATGAGTGCCAAAGTGACCGGTCCTGCGCCACCCGTAACTATACTCCTACAAAATGTATATCGACGGCAGTTGTTATACTAATATTATAAAGAGGAATTGTCTGTGAGATTGTAGTTCAGTGAAGTTTGTATGTTTTGAATATCCCCCGGAAAAGCTTAACTATCCAATTTCAAAAAGCCTTTCTCCTGCCTGTGGGATGGACTTTTTGAATGGTTACAGCGTTACAGCCTATATTTTATCCCGCCGGTTTGCCTCCGTTCTTTGCAATATGCCGGCTAAGCCGCACGTGCAAAAAACAATAATTGAATAGAAAGTCAAGTCAGTTCAGTTCAGTCATTCATGAGAGCAGGCCTGTGCCCAGCTGCACTTACAGGCCGATCATGATGAAAAAGAAAAATAAATCAACGAGTAGCAATCACATAAATAATTAGACTTGCCCAAGACTTGCCTTGAAAGTATCAAATCTCCAGAGTTTATACAGAGTGTTCTTAAATCCTCCATTAGCTTTGACGGTGTTGAAAAAGTGGGTGAGTTTCCCAGCTTGCTTGTAGTATTTTGTCATGCTAGTTTCCTGTGAATTATAGTGCGAATATTATTGTCGGCTCGGGAGATTTATGTCAGTGCGACGTAAGTTTGACGTTTACGGTCTTTGTGAGATGTGTAGGCAGTTTTTCTTTTCTTTTGGTAATAAAGAGGTTAAGGTGGTTCGATCACCATACAAAAAGTCTTTCGATATTCGCAGGCTAACAGCGTGATATTTTAAGAAACTTGTGTGACAATCTTTCATAAATTGGCTTCCCATTTGCGCGAAATACCCCATTTCTTAGAATAAACTTGTATAAACCAGAATAATTTGAAAATAATCGTTTTCGCAAAGTACCTATCACGAGACAAACTAATTACTCAAATTATTCTAGTTTATAAATACAAGTTTATTCTAGAAAAGGGGGAATTTGGCGCAAATGGAAATCCAATTAATAAACGTATAAATAAATAAATATAAGGGGACAATCTTACACAAATCGACCTAGTTCCATAGTAAGCTCAGTAAGGCTTGTGTTATGGGTACTAGACGACGATATATATAATAGATATAAATACTTGAATACATAGAAAATATCCATGACTCAGAAACAAATATTCGTGCTCATCACACAAATTTTTGCCCTTACCGGGATTCGAACCCAGGACCTCTTGCTTCGTAGGCAGGGTCACTACCAACTAGGCTAAAGCGGTCGTCGTATGTTACATAAGTTTCTTAAAATGTGACGCCGTTAGCCTGCGAATGTCAAAAGACGTTTTGTATGGTGATCGAACCCATTGAGCCACAATGTCTGCAGACCAAGGTCGATCAATGCCTCCTACCAGTCATGATGTACGGAAGCTGAGACAAGGAACCTGCCGGTGAAGCCAGCCCACCGACTATAAGTCACTAGAATTATTGAAGGTCTTTATGCATGGGATCTCGCGGACGGACTGAGTCCGGAACCAAAGTCAAGAAGACCAAAGTGACTGCATGGTTTAGAAGTGTAGCAAAGTGGCCCCGTATTATGGTCGTCTCGTCCATTGGTCAGTTCTATCAAACGTTGTCAGCCAGTGACGGACGCTCTATTTTGTCACTTAACGCGTGATAAGGCCGACCGTGATACGGGCCCTGAAGTGGCAGAGCACAGTGGGCTGGCCCACATCTGGTGAAGTAAACAGGTTCTCGAATGGAGGTCACGGCTTGGTAAACGTAGTGTTGGACGCTCCCCGGCCAGGTGGACCAATGATTTAAGGAAAGTTGATAGTGACTGGATGGCGAAATCGGGAGAGCGGTTGTTACAAATGGAAAGCAGAGTTATGAAAGATTGTTACATAAGTTTCTTAAAATATCACGCCGTTAGCCAGCGAATGTCAAAGTACGTTTTGCGTGGAAAGCGAATCACCTTAACAGTCATTCTGTGATGCGGCTTAAGTCGCGGGATAATATATAGAATGTATAGGCATATGTCCATCCCGAAAGCCCATTTTATGTAAAGAAATTAGATGTAGTCTTCCGGCGGATGTGTCTTTTTAGCGTAGTTAGACACAAGGTGGACAGATGACCTGGTAGGTAAAGGTGGCACTCTTTGGGGGAGACCTATGTCCAGCAGTAGACGTCTTTCGGCGTATAAGATAATGATGATGAGATGTGTAGTTCCGTTGTCACTAGATTTGACTGCTGCTTCCTAAAGCATATAAGCATATATGCGATAGGTCGTAAAAATAGGACTGAAATTAAAGACATGTATAATAGACAGATCTTTACTCCCAACTTTACTCAAAACTTGACAAATACTGATTTAAAAGCTCACAGCCTTATCCCAAAATTGCGTCACAAGAGAAATTAATAAATGCGCTTTTATTGTTTTGATGGCACATCTAGACAAGCAATAAAACTAGAATTATAAAATTCAAGTACACAAATGATTTCAAAAATATATGTAAAGTTTTCGTTACACAAAAGAAAATTCACGTAGCACAATGTATGTAACATCAGCACATTTCATAATTTACCCTTAATATATGTAAAAATAGGTGGTTTACATGAAGGAGTTTCTGCTTTCATTGGCACTAGTTTTTCAATTAACATAGCAGCGACAATATTTTCCTTATCATTCGTTCAGATAGAAAGTAGCAAAGTAAAAGGGCAGTTTATTCATCTCTTCGTGACGTCGAGAAATATTTAATCATCATTAAACAGATCAAAATTACTTTACACCTTACACAAAAAAAGGGGTTTGGCTATCCTCTCCATCTTTTCCGTTCGAAAATTGCTCCGTTCCTTTCTTCTTCCATTTTCTAATCTGTGCTTACCAAGATTGTTTATAACCGAGATTTAACTTTATTACAACTAGTTTAGATCCAAATTGCAGTGGTTCTGTAGCCCACACGAAGGTCTGAGCCAGTATTCAAATATCTGAGAATGGTACCCGGGCGACGGCCCATCGTCAGATATGAAAACTAAGTACGCCTTATTCCTAACTCTTAATTAACCTCTTTTAACTAAAATGTGTTTTGTACTCGCAACACACTGAAAAAGTGACAGCAGAAGATAGTCGTTAAAAACGGTTTTAGTCAAAATAGGTTGGCAGAACGTTTATATGCATTACAGAATGCATTTTAGTACTTTCCTACGTCTAACGGAGTGCTGTACTGGAATGCTTGGTCTTCAATTGAGAATATCATAAATTACACATTGTTAAGACCAATTAATTTGTAATTATCAAAATATTTACCTTCCTTACAAACTGTATATCTTAATTTAAGTATCAGTTTAAATGTAATATTTAGTCATGTTGGTAAAGTTTTGGAAATAATGGCATACAAATAATTATATCCAAACTTAAATGATAGAAAAATATATAAACAGATCCAACGAAACAGTAGTATATAAATCAACAAGAATATAATTTGACGAAAACTAATATTAAGTCATATACCATATTAAAATTGTGGTAGCTACCACAATAAATTATGGTACTACAATAAACTGCGGTACTTTTGTTTATCTGGTTGGGTTCCTCGGTATAATATCTAGTAATATGATAAAAATGAACACCCTAAAATACCCTTTACAACAATTATATTAACTGGTGCTACAACACAAAAGCCCAATTAATAATTACAGATACCTAATAGGAAAAAAGCGTAGATTAAATAAAGTTCTTAACGATGTTATTGCAACCCATCCTAATTATAATCTAACAATGGACCCGATTCTACGTGCACATGGCTTAACTGGCCTAAAACTAAATTGTCTAATTTTTAGACATAATTTAGGCGGCAGATTAAAAACGACATATTTAGGGCCTGTTTCACAATCTCCAGTTAAAACATATCCCCGTCAGATAAATGTTGGCTGTCACTTTTCTTTTATATGACGGGAGAAAAGGATAGCAATAATTTAACTGGCAGATAACTTTATCCGGCGATTGTGAAACAGAGGCTTAGAATAGCATTTAGGCAGCTAAGTAAGTTGTATAGACCGCCTAAAATAAGAAACGTCAGATTCAAATTAGCGCTGTCATTTGATTATGACAGCTGCTCATAGATAGATATATATAGCAAAGTGCGACACCTAAATAAAATTAGGAAGTTTAGAGGCCACTGTAAAATCGGGTCCATTATCCTAAATGAAATGTATCATATTCCGTTAACTTTGGCCAAACAAGGTACCTTCAGATCGACACGGCTAAATACGGTATAACATATTTAATAAGTACGACGTACTTTCCTACATATTTTGGTAGACATCAAGACATTGTAGACCGACATTACAGTCCGTGAGTTCTCGGAATTATTTAGAGTCCGAAAAAAAAAACTTAAAGTTGTAGGAAGTGTTTCGAGTTCGAAATAAATACTTCTAGAGCAAGCGAGAGAGAAGTATAGACCCGAAACAGATATGACCTACCCAATATACACAATATGCTACAATACCCTATTCGGTATTGAAAAGTCCTTTATTTGAAACGTTAATAAAGCTTCGTTAGTATGGAATTTGTATTACTGGCTTGGATATTTTCGTAATGTTTATTATCTATATATCAGAATCCACCTATGACGAAGACGACAGCAATATACCGGTAGGTACTGACTAAAATTAAAAGTCTCCGCTGTACTCTGCTGAAATAATCTCAAGCCGATAATGACGTTAGAATCGAGCGGGTCAAACGCTAGAAGATTCTTCCAGATGATATATAAAATTAAAACAAAAATATAATATAAAGTCATATTCATATTACATTCGCGGGTTCTAGGCGTAATACAAGGTTGGAAAAAAAGTATAAACCCTGGAATAAACCTCCTTAAATCCCTAAGATACATAAAGAAAGCATAATTTTATTTTTTCAAGATGAATATGAGCACTCACGGACTTATGAAAGCACTTTTTTACTTAAAAGTGTTATAATGAACAGACCCTTTTTTTATTCTATTATCCATCATCCACACTGTATACCTTTATTAATATTAATACAAACACAACTTCTCAGGGTAGGTATTCAACTTTAACTACATCTTGTCAAGTGGATATAATACGAGTATGACTGTATAATTACATTTCCCATTTGAACACAACTAATTACATATAAACTAAAATTAGTTTGAATTTTATTCAGGTGCGAACGAAAGTTAGTTTCTATTATCCATACCGGCCAAAGCTAATTATAACTCAACCCATATAACATTATATTTTAACGGACAAATTCGTCTACGTTCCTTTGTTTATCTAGGTTTACACTTGTTTTACTTATTTTGATCATTAAGGGGTTTTGAAAACATAACAATTCAAGTCTTAGCGTTTCAAACTGGTTTTGTTTCAAATCGCATGAACATTAACGCACGACTTCTAATGTTATATGGAATACGGTATAGGACTTAACTCAACAAATTTACAAAAAATCAACAGAAACAGTGACACACATTATAAACTCAACTCAAGAAAAGAGCCATAAATATAACCCAAGCTTAATGAATACATTACTTATCTATAAATGTACAGCAGACAGCATAAGTGCATGGTCATTCCAGAAACAGTATTGCTTGTCGCCGAATCCTACGCCATCTGACGTGTAATATAGTTATGGATGTTAATTTAAACCTCAGAGGATTAGCTAGATTTCACTAGATGGCGTTGTAAGCAATTTTTTGGCAAAAAAATAATTTACGTTTTTCTTGTCTGTGAAAACTGTATGACTGATTATTTTTAGATTATATTTATCAAGTCAACCGCGTTGCCAATTTTTTGTTTGTCACTACTCACTTTTTGTGGATTTATTATCTTTTTCTTATGTTTGTGTTCTGCGCCACGAGGAAATATCCAAACATTGAATAAATTACAAAAACACTAATTCCCACCATAACTTGGCTGGGCGCAGATTTGAACTCGAAACCTTCGAGTAATGGTATCTTAGGACGTCTTAATCCTGTCTAGTTACCATTGGGCCATTATGACAGTCGTAAAGTTGGTTGAAATTCGTCATCAGTTTCATTTTGTATGCAAATATTCGTCGCATCACAACTACGAATTATTGAGGAGGGTAGACTGTATTGTAATATATAACTACCATCCAATTTCTTATTGCATTTACTTTTTGTTCGTAGGTCGGCCATTTACGATTCGATTTCCTTCTATACAAACGTAGCAATGAGTACTCGATTGACCTAGTTAAAAGATCACAATTAATTGGTAAAATATAATGTAAACGTAAGTTGTGTTTATATATGTTTTGTAATAATAAATATATTTAGGTATACCTTAGTGCATACTTGTATCTTACATTTTTCTTATTGTGTATTTACGAATACAGTTGTTACAGCGAACAACGGTTATTTTATGGGCACGAGAGGAACGATGGTCTCATTGATACCGCGCATTATGAAGCTGTGAAGATGACCTAATTATGAATAAAATTTGTTTAAGCGGACAACCTACATTCCATTCCAAACAAGCGAATGCCCAGTTCGTGGTCTCTAACAGAAGCCCAGAAAACAAGGTTGTGATTTGGCCTATGATATTTAACTGTCTAAGTGAAGAGTGAAAAAGTGAAGTTTATTAAATCCAGTCAACACGGCCATTTAAGTTTATGGTGTAAAATTTAATACGCGTCGTGATAATGGTCGCGTAGTTTACCTACTAAAAAAAAAGTGAAGATGCTGTCGGCCAAACAGTGCAGATTACGTTAAGATTTATATATATTTTATAAACCGGGTTATCCTAAATAAATTAAATATATATATATTGTTGCAGTAGGTAGGTAATTATGCCGTTTGCATTCTTTTTTGTATTCCTTTACTATTTAAAATGTGATATTATTGAACTTCTCAAACAAGTCTAAGTAACGGTGAAAGCCCAAATAAAATTATTATGATTATTTTCAAATCAATAACGCAATAATTCATGGTTTGAACGCTCACATATGGTATAGATAGTTATATTCGCGTTCTGCTGTTTTGAATGTTAGATAACCCGGTTGTAAGTGTATATTGTCAATATTATATTTATTGGGGTGAAGCTTCAATCTTTTTCCAATTACGGAAATGAAACTTAAGCTATTACCTCAATAAAAATGTAACAAAGTTGCTAGGTGACTATTACTAGGTAGTATTATAAAATTGCTTTAACAGAACTGTAGTGAAGAAAATAAACATATTTCAACATAAAAAGCTGTTTTGATTAAGTATTTAATTTATGAATATTTCATTTTCTTTATGACTAATATTTGTATATTATAAAGAACTTTCATCTGTAGAAATACAAAAAATATACAAAAATTTAAAAACATAAACCGATAGCTTGGATTCGAACCTCGATCGTTTTGGGCTGCTGAGCCATGACCACATTTCTTGATCCATTGAGCTATCTCAACATTCTAGATACCTGTGGAAATATAGCATTCAGATACCCGTGGTATCGCACTTAAATACAGCTATTATAAATTAGCATTTAGTAGCCTTGTTAATGATTATAATAATAGGAGAACATTTCTGGTGATAACAGGGGTCCATTTATAGGTATTTAATGTGCCTAATAATAGCATGCTTATTTTCCCCGGTATGTCGCGGTAACGCCATCTAGTTTAATTATTGCGCACCACGGGCAACTATGTGAGCAGCAGACGTCAAACGATGCAAGCGAAACTGGGCCGTAAGGTGTCCATGCATTATTGCAGCCGATAGTACGTGGTAGCTAAAGATTCATGCTTAAAGTAATCTTAAGAATATAAGTATTAATACATAATATGCTACAATAAGTACATGTTTAGGCATGCGGTCCATAGAAACATTTGGGTATGGAGATTATTACTACGGATATATTTTAATATGAACTATTTTCTGAATGTTGATATTGTACTTAGGAAAATACTCGTGCACAATATTACAATAGACACCATTCCACGTAACCCTAAGTTTTAGAATAACAATTTAAACCTACAAAATATGTAAGTATCAATTCTTTTTACTTTACTTTTACCGTATTAACTACCAGATACAATAGCGCCTAAAATCATTTCATGTACACACCGTTAAATCTTTATACATATATAAAGATTAAAGTTCTACGTGCTCAATTAGTTTCTATTCAAACTATATAATATATTTGCTTAACATAATAGTGAGACGATAAGAAAATAACTCTAAATAGACGGAAAAGCCGAACGTGAGCGAGTCAAAGTCGCGCAATGAGGGTTCCGTTTAATATGTTATTCACAAAATTCACAGTAGACATGCGGGCGGTAGTTATTACCCGCACGCTTCCGAGATGTAACCCACCGGACACTTATGTACGATTCCCACCGAACGGGTCGGGCCGGCGCGCATTCTATTACATGGAAAGGAATTTGAACCGTCTATACAGTAGTTACATTTCATATTTGAATGAATAATGCATCCTCTGCGAGGCGGCAGCTACCGACGCGGTCGGTGGGGATTGTAATCAAATATGAACTGTATCTGCTGTATAGACGGTTCTAATTCCTTTACATGTAATAGACTGCACGCCGGCTTGACTCGTTCTGTGGGATACGTACATGTTTTTTTTAAATCGAGGATTTTAGTAACATATGTTTGGAACCCTAAGTAAGGAGAAAACGATGACTGTGCTAATTACTAACTGTACTTATATACATATTTTTTACACTAGCTATATATGTCTCGCCACAGACGCAAAACGATCTGTTATTAAACATTGATAGTTTTTACCCGACTGCCGAAGGCATTATTATATTTAGAGGTTCCTTGGAACATCAAACGTTACAATGTACCGGGAAATATGGAATCTTATTCCTATTGAAGAATTACATAAACATAAAACATACATTTAGAGTTACATTTACCGTAAGTTATAAACAAATAAGTAGGAAGACTAATGTAGCAACTATTGCACAACACACATTGCATAGTCTCGGTACAATTAAACATATTTGTTAACGGGAAAAATTACGAAGACAAGCCATCCCACATTGAAATGGTTCTCCCCATACAATCGATTTTGATAGGCACTACGCTATTTCGAAACTATGTCTAGAAATCTTTATACTTACTCCTATATTCTCATCTGATCCTAATACATCAGAGGTATCATTTATTTTTTATTTTTAACTATCTGAAAAGTTTAGTATTATCGTGAAGATATATTTATATCATAGAAATGTAATTTGTGCATCCACATCAAAAATTGATTTATTTCGAAAACTCTGTACAGTGTTGCGTTTGTCTCTGTTAGTGAAAGTTAAAGAAAGTTACCCAAAACTTACAAATTTTCGTAACGCAAAGGAGTTTATTAATCCGGACTATCATATAACTGTTAACGAAGTTTGGCATAGTTTTGGTAGCGTTTGTGAGGATTGTACTTAGCACAGCTTCAGGAGCCCTTGATTAATAATAATAACACCTATATAGTCTAATATTACGCACAATCTAGCGACCTACGGGCGCAGTAACGATATTCTATAACAAGGTCGTATAGAGACAACCATGCAACAACCAAAGATAGATGTATGTTTTTTATATCTACTTATCGCACGGTTGAATGGCGAACTCAATGTATTCCCCATTTTATTTTAATAATGGACTGTAAAAATTAGGTTGCGATACCTATAAGAGCGTTACCCGGCGACTTACAGCGATAACATCGCACGTTTCACAAACTCACGAATGTATCGCGACTCAAGCCATAGATAGTGCGATACTGTATCGCGTTGTATCGCTGCAAATAATCGCCGTATGTAGCCGGTGTTGGAATAAGCAGTTTATTGTTAGGTAAAGTAATTCCAGCACTGGCAACATTTCACGTTCCAGCGGAAATCTGGTTCTAATGAAAGAGGTTGCAATAGGCGCCTGGATGTGCAGAGTAAACGTAAAAGTCACAAGGTTGTCTCTACACATCTGCTTAATACATTTACTAACTATAATTACCTAATTATTCGGTGCACCCAATCTTTTTATAATACAATAAGGGAACCTTATGTTAACGAGATAAGGTTTAATATAGACGAGAGTAGCGTGCTATTTGTATGGGTAAAAACGTAATGGCCTAACTCAATGTGCACAATTCATTGAATCTACGCTTTAAAAATAAACCATTGTGTAACGAGAATTAGTCATTTATTTTATATGGGGAACTTCCGTTACACAATAGACCATTTAAAGTCTTGAACGATTTCCAGGTTAAAATAGAAGGTTTACACCTTAATTTTTTTACTACTTTGACGATTTAAAAGTGTATGTCATCACTCATCAAATTTGGTACAGTCGAACTCCCAAGGCGCTGAACATCTGAGTCATACTCAGATTTAGGTTCGTCTTTCCTGTGAACATTGTCAAAGTTAAGGGCTACGAAGCCTAATTTTTGTTTGAATTCTTAATCCGCATAAATGGCGTCTCCTCTTCTATATCACTATTCGACAAAATCATTATTTATATGCACGTGAGCTCTTAATTATTGATCACAGGAGAGACGAATTTTGTTTTTGATTTGTGTATGACACATCTGCACTGTGTCGCTTTAAGCGTCGCTCATTTGAAACCGACATGATAGAATAACATTCAACTTTGTATGCAGAATCCGCCATATCTTCATCAGGTCGGAAGAATCAGAAAATTAAAATAGAAAAAAATATAAAGTGAGTAGAACGTTTTTCATAAAAAGTCTCGAGTCGACTTGAGTCGATTATGATCACGCGTGCAACCGACGAGACATTAAGGTGTTCACCTACTGAGTTCGACTGCACACCCTTCCAGAAACAAAGATTAAGAAAGGGCGCACCGAATTATGTAACAACAATAGACATCCCTTATTGGACAGACGTTCATGTGATTAGATAAAGTAGGTATTAGGACACATATACACTTAAATGAACTCACCAAAAGAAATAGCACTCATTTTACCGCGCTCACACACGCGCACTCGTTCTCAAAATCGCATACAGATACATACCAACAGCAGAAATGAAAAATAACACAAAGCTATATACTCAAGCACATAAGGAAACAAAAGATATAGGGATCGGCAAGAGAGTTGAGGGCACGCACACAACAACGGATCATGTATACTTGAGATAGTTTAAGTTGACCGTTGCATCAAATTAGTCCATTGAAAAAGCAACTCTATGAATTGGTAGAAGATTCCATTTAGACGGCATTTTTATAAAAAAAAACAGTCGCTTTATCTAAGTTCAGCAGGAAACTGTAACTAAGATTGAGCGAAAGTTTCTACAACTATTGAGTTTTAATTCTTTTTTAGAAAATACAATTTGTATTAAACAAAACATCATAATCTATACTAATATTATAAAGAGGTCGTCTAACATTATAAGTTTGTATGTTTTGGGGAATCTCTGGAGCCGCTTGCTAGATTACAAAAAATATTTCATATGCATTTAGAATGGACTTCACTTCTTTCACTTCACTCCGAATTATTTCATATCGCGGGTTTGCCATTCGGATTAAACAGATTTTTGGAAGGACATCAAGGTAGATGAATCATTGAGAACGATATTTAGATATATTTATATTCGTGCACTTAAAGCATATTTACCTATTCCTTAATACACTATCTTATTTGCAATTAGTGCTCTTCGTAGCCAAGTGTATTTGCATTCACCTCAACTCTCCTACCAACCCCCTAATCCCCTAATTAATTTATCAATTTAATCTCCAAGCTTCAACCAAAATACCTGGCTCTAAATTAACTACAAATAAAAACAACACTTCACACGCGCGCTCAAATGAGAGAGAAGTCAATAATTCCAACCCTGTTTGTTCCATACTCACTAACTCAACACAATTATTATGCTTTGCGACATAACGATATATTACAATATTAACAGAATTATGCCCATAATCGGGACACCGTGCATACATTACACCAACCATTATCATTCACAGTTTTTATAACTTCAACGTAAGTTAGGATGTAAATCGATCCAATAGCGAGTTAACGATATAACGTATACTGTGTGACGCTGCACCGTGGTCATATAGTGGGCTGTGTTAAACCAAGTATTACAAAACCGCTATTATGAAGGCATTGGAAGAAACAGTGCCACATACAAAATTCAAAATATTTATTCAGCAAATAGGCCACGTGGGCACTTTTACGAAGTCAAAATGTCTATCTATAGACTCAAATGACTACCTTATTATTAAGTTTAAGTATATATTATTAAGTCGAACTCACAGCTATTCCGACCGCAAGACGCATCATAATCATGCTCCTAGCATTATTCCGCCCGGGGCCCGCTGGGGCACCTAATCCCAAGATATGGCTTGGCACTAGTTTTTACGACCTTCCAACTCACGAGGAAAACTAGACCTTATTGGGAGTAGACCGGTTCCCTCACGATGTTTTACTTCGCCTTAAAGCCAACGGTAAATATTCCGTACATTAGTTCCGAACTTTGATCGGTACGAGCCGGGATTCGCCACGACCACCGCTTGACAGCCGCATGTCTGCACCACTAGGCTGACGTAGCTTCCAATCCCGAACGTAGCGCGGTTGAATAATAATTCCCGTGCACAATGAAACAGCGAGCTAGTCTGCCGTAAGTATTAATTCCGGGTTTAAAGGCTTGGCCAAACATAGGGCGCGACGCGCGACGCAGCGCCGCGGTCGCGCGGTGCGACCGCGGCGGCATTAAATAGATGCTAACAGGTTACCGACGTCAAACAGACTGCGTCCCGCCGGCATCGCGCCCCGCTTCTGTCGCGCTGCCCCTTGCGTCCACTCGGCGCGAGCGCGGCGCGGACGCGCGGGCACGCTGCACCGCGCTGGGTCACATCAAGGAATGAGCGACCCTCCGCGCGCGCATGCTGTATCCGGGCGCGAGTCACGCCCGCATCGCGCCGCGTTCGCGCGCACGATGAGGGCGTGTTGAGAGCGCGAGGCTGGCGCGATCCACGCGCGCCCTGTTTGAACAGTCATCGCGCCGGACGTCGCGCTGCGTCGCGCCCTGTGTCTGGCCAAGCCCTAAGTATTATAATATAATACTTAAGGCTTGGCCACCCACCGCCTCAAAGGGAGAGTTGGCACTTTCAATGTTATAGGATTGATATACACATCAACCACGCCACCTAAGATCTAAATCAATGGAATTTGCTAACTATGTAAACGAACCGTCATACTGAAATTGACATTAAATGTCAATTTCAATACATTGTTTGTTTACATAGTTAGCAAATTCCATTGATTTAGATCTTACATGTCATTGTTTTGTTACCCTTCCTAACTGCTTTGTTTGTTGTTTGTGTGCAATAAAGACTATTTGTATCGTATTGTATCAACAACTAAAATTACATACTTCAGCTCGTACCGCACTACTATATAAAAAACTACATAATAATAATCTAACAATACTCACCGGGTTGTAATACTAAAAGCTAAGAACCAGCTACCCGGTCGGGTAGGTCTAAATGATCACGCTTGTATTAATTTTATATATTTAACAGCCAATCATATTTACTAGGATCTCATACAACTGCCAATTCTCTCTATTAGAGATGATTTCGAATGGGATCATCTTCATTGAAAATCGTCACCGAAATTACGAAGACCTGCACAATAGATCACAAGTTGAACGACAATTAAAATATTTGTCACAATACGCGTTCTGTTTTTCTAGATACTTGTGGTTGTTTGTTTTAGTTTATATGACGAAAAGTGATTGAAACCAACGATTACCGACTTTTGTTTACGTAATTGTCATATTCTTTTCGTATTTAGCAACAAGAGAACTTGAAAATGCCGTGTTGAGTGCATTTGGTAATATCAAGGAAAAAGTAAATAACGTGTCGTAGCAAATCAAGGCCTATACCCAATTAGGGATCCATATTAATTAATGTTACCTAAACCTTTGTAAAATCTACGTATGTACCAAATATGGAAATAATAAAGGCTTATTATTATTATAGCAAAACAAGAAGACAGCTGAGAATAGAGAGGAATAGAAATTGATCCACCGATAAGAGCTTAGCTCTTAAATATGATGATGATGATGATAGACTAATTAATTTATATGTAAAATATATAAAATAAAACAACATCATAACTAATTTTTTATCCATCCATATAATCATCTTACACAAACCTGCCACTCTGATTCACACAAAACACATAAAACGTCTGTCCAATCCAAGGAGCCCGTATATAACGCTCGTGATTCGTTTTAATACCACCGGTGCCCGGTGTGAGAGTAGGTTGTATAGTGCCTATATCACCCGTGCCGCCAGAGGCACGAACAATACAGGCCCCTTCTAGGAGAGACCGACCAGGAACACGGTTAACAACTCATAAGTCGTGTAATAGATATATACGAGCAGCCGCACATTGAGCCACTAGTGGCCGCGTTTAGTGGCCGCGTTTAGTGGCCGCGTCCAGTGGCCGCGCCCGAGCCACAAGCTGCGGGAGTGGCTCGTGCTCGCTACCCGCGAGAATAAAATTTAACCCTGTCACATCGAAATAATAGCTTATGGTTATTGCCTTAGTCGTCAAGTTGGTTGAGGATAGGTATTTAGCTGCGTGTAGCCACTAGTCGCTTTATGCGCGGCTGAGTGGTCGCGTTTAGTGCCGGTCACTAAAGTGGCTTTATGCGTTGCTGAGTGGTCGCGTTTAATGGCGTCCACTAGTGGATTTATGCGTTGCTGAGTGGTCACGTTTAGTGCCGGCCACTAAAATGGCTCTATGCGTTGCTGAGTGGTCGCGTTTAGTGGCGGCCACTAGTGGATTTATGCGCGGCTGAGTGGTCGCGTTTAGTGCCGGCCACTAAAGTGGCTTTATGCGTTGCTGAGTGGTCGCGTTTAGTGGTGGCCACTAGTGGATTTATGCGTTGCTGAGTGGTCGCGTTTAGTGGCGGCCACTAGTGGATTTATGCGCGGCTGAGTGGTCGCGTTTAGTTGCGGCCACTAGTGGATTTATGCGTTGCTGAGTGGTCGCGTTTAGTGGCGGCCACTAGTGGATTTATGCGTTGCTGAGTGGTCGCGATTAGTGGCGGCCACTAGTGGCTTTATGCGCGGCTGAGTGTTCGCGTTTAGTAGCGGCCACTAGTGGCTTTATGCGTGTTAGAGCGGTCGTGTTTAGCGTAATGTGCGCTCTAAATCAAGATAAAACAAAGGAATGTCGAGAAGCTGGGTGCTGCGGTGGTTGCTAGACGTCATTGTAGGGCTCGGCCACGGCTGCCGAGACAGATCGTTAACCGGTATACGGTATAACATTATGACTGTCGTATACTACTTCATATTTATGTGTTCTAACCGACCGCCGAAGCCAACCCGTATTTACTACTTATATATATGTAGTACTAGTAGCCAAGTTTTGACATCTAGCAATCGTTGACGGTTGCAAAGCCGCAATATAATATTAATAAATATCTAGTAACATTAACTGCTATAACTATGAACTAATAAGTATAAATATAACTATTATTAACAAAATTAATAATTATACTTTAAGTAAATTAGTTAAGTAAGTTGTACATGTATACATACAATATTATATATGTACCTATTCACGTACCGCCCACGAAACAAAATCAGAATTTGGTCAGAGAAATTTCAGTAATGTAATTTAGAAAATGAAGTTTTGGTCTAATACTAACCCGTAGGACCAACATTCGATTGTTCTTCTGTTGATGTTAGCTTGAAAAAGGCTTAAATTCAATAATATAAATACCTGTTTAAATTAGCTATAAGCGATCGAAATGTCTTTGACATGGAATTAAAATTTTGTAGCACATCGGGCGGCACGAGGATAATCATTTAGCTTATAAATATAATTAACAAAAATCAACTTAAATTTTAAGTATAAATTTGTTATTCATATTATAATAAAATAACGTTATTTAATAAAACGCCATTTGATAAAACGTTGATTAAATGTTAACTTCATTCCCGGTCGCCCAATACTACAAGAAATTTAAGACTAAGCTTTATAAGAATATAATTTACTTATATACTACCATATACTATATTTACATGCAAGCCAATGCCAACATGCTCATATTTTATTAGGTTGGGGTGGGTGGGTGCATCCGATATATAGGGTGGAATACACCAACCTTGCCTGAACGGAAAGAAGATCCTCTAAATACTGAAGATTTTAATCATTTTGGAAAGATGATGTATATTTAAGTTACGGGTGTACCGCAAATTAGTCATAATATTTTTTTCAATATCTATATTACAAGAGATATAAGTACCTACTTTTCGAAAAACTAAAACTTCATAATTTTGATGAGAAATATGGAGATCAATATATAACTATATAGGTATCCTTCGAAAATAGCTAGAAAGAAGATATTTATTGGTTCTGAAAGTACATCGACATTGGTTTTCGTTATACTTTTAACAGTTCAAGTATTTGTTTCATAATTACTTAAATACAAATATTATGTCCATTACTTTCCGATCATCAGTTTTATATATTTTTATATATGTTTTATTATATATTTTTTCTTCAATATATACAATAAGTAATAACTATATACTGAATCATTGATATATACACTTGCGCTTGGCATCTATGATGGAAGAACTTTAGATTTTGATTTGAATGTACATTGACATTGACGTTATTAAACAATATTGAACACAAGGTGGTACTGACCCGTCATCGTCGTCATCTATCAAAAGAACTCAGTAAATCTAACACTTACTTATACACTACCACCTTTAAGTAACCCTAGTAATTGTAGTGAAATAAAAAAGAAAACAATTTAAAAGTCCACATTCGAAAGCCACCTTTATGACCTTTATACAGCCATTTTGATTTCACGTTCCATTTTCAGAAAAATCATTTCAACATCTTTTTCTACAGGATAATCCCCATGGAAAACCATATTTTGTTAATTATCTAGTAATTGTAGTACCTATGTGTTGGCATCTTCGTTCAAAAAGTCCAAAAAATAATATAACCACCTCAATTTGACTGTTTTCCAATTGACTTATCCCGTTCCTTATTTATTGTGTATGTACATTTCAAAGTTATGGCACATGGTTTTAGTATATTTTTGATTTAATACCCGATTTTTGGCACAAACGTTTGATTTAGGCACAATTAAAGTTTTTTTTTTTAAATTGGCATGCTGCTTTGTACAAAAACCGATGGATCATTCAAGTTTCTATCGCTTTGTAATTATTAGATACCGACATAGACGTTCCCTAAAACTATATGGTATGAAATAAAGTAACTATCTTATGTACAATCCATATGACGATTTGGTCAATATCTTTAAATAATACTGACTGGTACGACATGTCACCTCGGGGTTACGAAACCACAACCTAAATAACACTACATGATTTGTGAGTGATCATGGATAGAAAAAAAGTAAGAAGTAAACATAAAGCTTCCTGTTATTATATATGTGTCTATGTACTGTAATTATAAACTCGTGTTTAATCCCAGGGACTAAAACGAGAAACATAATTCCAAATTTTAACAAAATGTGATAAGTTAAATAAAAATTGCCGAACTAAAACAAGTTTAATTTTTTGTAGAGCCGTGCATAGAAAAGAAACGTCGGAAGTTGTAATTGTAACATTAAACTGTTGGTATTGGTTGAGAGTGGTTTAAGATTAGCGTTATCATTGCGCGTATAAGATAGTTAGTGGAAGCGCGTATACGCGCTTATTGCCACAGCAACTCGTGCGCACGTTGACGCTTATACGGTCGAACACGCGGGAGACGAGATGGACTAATATAAGTGCGGGCGCATTCGGTTTTTTAAGGGCAGCAATTACGCCACGTAAGCTCGAATGCCAAAACGAGCTTGTAAAAACTAAAAAAAAAACTAGTAACAAAAGTAATTTTAGTCTCGGGAATGTATACTAAGACCACTAACACCGAGGGTGTAGCTATGCGAACGTATGCGTATATTTAACCGGCAGCTGAGCATAACCAAAAGTAAGTTCTTTGAACAAGAATCTTCGCATTTTCTCCGTTAATCTTATTTCCCCATTCTCTCTTCTAACAGCATAAAAAATAAAATTAACTATTTATTTCCGTTCAATAACTCTAAACGAAAAAGTAACGTTTTTTTTAGTAACGGGTAATTTTGTGCTTATTTGATGTACAGAATTCACGATTTTATATTTATTATACGAGAATGTAATGTAGACAGCAAAGCAGTACTTCTAAAAACCACCAATCAACTTAGACTACAAACATGTATTCGTTGTGAAAACCTGATCAACTTTCCCTTATGAACTTTTTTTTTTTTTTTTTTCTCTGGAACATGTACAATTGGGTACTTTCCTATTTATTAAGCCTGCCATACATGATCAGTTTTGCCTTCAGTTCTAACTGACTGGATACAAATCCGCACCGTGTATGTGCAATTTGGCTTTCAGGTATTCTCGCATCAGGCCACCGGAGCTACTGAACGAATTTTAAAAGATTTGCCTGACCGGATGGACTGATCTGACCGTGTGTAGGCGCTATCCGGCCGATCGCTTCAGTTAGCGCTTGAGCGCCACGCTGCGTGCACGTGTAGGTCGTATATGTTTGTGTCAGTCGATTTAATTTTCGATAAACAGAATGGTTTCATGGTCGAAAGAGTTTCTTGTAGAGTTTATAGAACTTATTAAAACACAGGAACCACTTTGGTTCATAAAATCGAATGTATGGGAATAGTGGTTCCTCTTCTGAAGCCATTCTTTAGCCCACATTGACCTCTTTTTTCTATTTATTTTAAGCTAGTAATGCTATGGCACCTTAACACCAATGCTATGGCAACTTTAACCGTCCGCCGATGCACTCGCCACACACGTCTTAACTCTGCAAACGTTACAGCAGAACTGAGCGGATTTCATCATGTATGGCCACTCAATCCGGTCAGGCCAAACTGAAGCAGTTTTGCCTGATCCGAACGACCTTTCCATATATGGCTGGCTTTATAGGTCACCATTTGAGCAGTTTTAGCGAGGATCTATGTGTATGGCACCACCTGTAAAGAAATCTAATTCGTCTAATCACACATACCATAGTTAAAATACTTTTTTTTTCGTCCTATTAGTAACTTTGAATTTATTCTATAACGGCAAAAATAATTGTGCTTGTTTTATGATTTTGATATTACTTTAAAAATTACGATTTCTTTAATTTTTATATCCATTATTATCCATGTAGTGACCCCATAACATGCATTTTTATATGAGGTAAGTACCCAATTTAATTAACTTTAACTGTAAGCCAGCCTATTGCAATGGTAGGAATTAACATCTTTAAGATCTTGTATAATTGATTACTATTATGGCAGGGACTGAAAAGGTACCTTTAAAAACGGTTATGACCGGGTCTTTTTTAAGGTATCCGACCGTTAAAGTAGCATTCCGGTACCGGTATCAATACTTTACGTATCCAAACAAGCTTCCGTCCAAACGGTAACGTTAAATAAAGGTACCTTTAAAAACGGTTTTCACCGGGTCTTTTAAAGGTATCCGGACCGTTAAAGTTGCGTTCCGGTACAAACGGTACCATTAAATATAAGTACCTTTAAAAACGGTTTTCACCGGGTCCCGCCATTCGGTTCTGCACTATAACCACAAAAATGTTTAGAAAAATGCCGTCCTCGTCGCACTTGCGTGAGTCGAGTGACAGAGATCGAGATGTAACGAACGTTCGTGTTCGAAATTAAATATCTCATTTGCTAAGTAAGTTTTTTTTTACTACCAAAAATATAGTGTCAGTACTCTTAATGTTACGAAAATTCCCTGAAAAACAAATGTTACTTACATGTTACGCGAGCGGGTACCTTTACTTGAAACGGTCAACCTTAGCGGCACCATTTTGAAAAGGTACCGATTAAATTGTATTTATTCGGGTACCGTTACTGTTGGATACCTTTTCAATTAATACCTTTATTGTAGGTTACCGGTTTCTTACGGTTTTTTTACCTTAGCGGTACCGTTTAAAAAGGTACCCATTAAATATTATTTAGTTGAGTACCGTTACCTTTGGATACCTTTTCAATTGATACCTTTATTTTAGGTTACCGGTATTTTGCGGTTTTTCAGTCCCTGCTATAAGGTACACCGATATGAGGAAAGTATATACACCGAAGGGGAATAGACACGAGTATTCGCGTTCGTCTATTAAAATTACGTTTACCCCTTATATAGGGGGGTATCCCAGCACAACCGTCCGTGAGTGCGTCATTATGTACATAATTGAACCTAGTAATATCTATGGTAATATTCGGTAAATCGGTAGTGTCCACCATGGCTAAATGTTAAGTAACGTTATTTAACGTTCCGTTTTCTATTAATATTAAGTAACGGTATGTAACGTTATGAATAAAAACGTAATGATAAAAAATGGTCTACGAGGTAAAAACCTTCTATATAAGACAAAAGTAAATATACTCTTGTTCCCTATCGTGTTATATATGTAGAATGCAGTTGGTACAGTCATTCACGCATTCATTCTGACCAGTAAGAGCACACCTTTGTACGAATTTAATTGAACTGTGTCAATAATGCAGCGATGTTTGTCAAGCTCTTTGTTAATTGAAACTTGAAATTATTGAATAAGATAAATGCAGAGTTTAATAAAGAGTTGGTACCTGAAACATGCAGGTGCACTGAGTCAATGTGCAACGCCCCTGTGCGTGCAAAGGATTTTGCTTTTACGGAATACTGGGGGCTATGCCTTTTGTGCGTAGGGTTAGAGGTTCCTGTGCGGATGCGATGAAAATCTTTCCTAGGAGATACGATGGGGGCAATGCCCTCTTTATGGAGTTGTCCCTTCCTCTGTGGGGGTGGAACTAGGTTTGCGAGGAACTGAAGGTGCCTGGGGGTGGCCTGTAGTCTTCGGGCAACGCTGCTACTTGCTTCTTCGTAAAAGCGTACTTCCTTATACCTATGTTCTTAAAGGTGTTTTCTCGACGGCAGCCCTCGCTAAAAATAAAATAAGATTACATTTAATACGAATACAAGCCGTTCCTGAGGGATCCAAGTAGTTGTGATTATGATTACATATTCCTGACCATACTTGAAATCAAACTGTCACTTCAGTTTTCAAAGTATACAGGGTGCAATAGTTAATTATTCATAGGCGATTATTCAGTAAATATAACAGATAACAGAAAAAATACTCATACAGAAAGTATGTTACTTTGAGTGAAATCAATAGGCATGATGACACATTTAAAAAAACTGTTCTATAATGTTTAGAAACATTTATTATGTATATCGAATAAGACTTTTCAAGAGAATATAACAGTTAAGTAGGAAAAAAATGCATTTTAGTTTTTAATTTTTCAAATTGGCGCTAAAACGCTTGTCAGTGTCATGGCGTCCGGAGTGACATCACGTTTGTATAAACGGAACGCAGACCTTTAGCGTTTGCTACCTAGATCGCTCAATTGCTCATTGAATGAACATAAATTAAAAAGTTTACAAGTCTTGCGCGGCCGTGCGAGCGAGAAAGCGGGACAATGACGTATGAAGATCTGACAGATAACATGGTTCTATCCTTGTCTTACTATTCGTTCAGTACGTAAGTTTTCTCTGTAATCTGTGGTAATGGCCGTTATGGGTATTTGTTTATACAAACGTGACGTCATGCGCTCTGATTGGTGTTTAACCATATCAGAGGCGAGGCTCGAGCACTGCTCGAGCGTGACCGACATGCCCGTGCGGTCGTTGACACTAATTAGTTAGTATACTGGGCTCTTTTCCGGAAGTCGACATCCAGTGTGCCTATTTTGCGTGAAAGTTGGTGAGTGCCTTTGTGTTTCTGACTGCGCCCCGTAGTGTGTCTGGAGACCCTAGGTGTTTTTTCCTGTATACTTCTACCTGCTTGCAGTCCAGTAGAATATGTTTGGTCGTTTCTTCCGCCTCCATGCACGCTCTGCAGATGGGGCTGTCCGTGATACCTATGTTGTAGAGGTGTCTGTTCAGGGTGTTGTCGTGTCATTATTCCTACTATCTTTCGTAGTTGGACCCTATGTGTCCTCAGTAGCACGGCTGTGAGTTTGCTGTCGCGTTTTGACAGAATCTCTTTGATCCGTTTGACACTTTAAAGGCTCGATCAAACACAGAGCGCGACGCAGCGCCGCGGTCGCGCGGCGCGACCGCGGCAGCATTAAATACATGCTAACAGGTTACCGACGGCAAACAGACTGCGTCCCGCCGGCATCGCGCCCCGCTTCTGTCGCGCCCCGCGCCGCGCTTCCCCTTTGCGTCCACTCGGCGCGAGCGCAGCGCAACGCGGCGCGGACGCGGCGCCGCGCTGTGTCACATCAAGGAATGAGCGACCCTCCGCACGCGCATGCTGTATCCGGGCGCGAGTCACGCCCGCATCGCGCCGCGTTCGCGCGCGCGATGAGGGCGTGTTGAGAGCGCGAGGCCGGCGCGATCCACGCGCGCCCTGTTTGACCAGTCATCGCGCCGGCATCACGCGGCGCGGACGTCGCGCTGCGTCGCGCCCTGTGTTTGACCGAGCCTTTACACTACTGATAGCTATAATAGTGCCACAGACCTCCTCATGATGCTGAGCGCCTTCTTCAGCTCATGCCCCGCGAGGTGGTACTCCGAGGCGAGGATCGAGCACTGCTCGAGCGTGACCGACATGCCCGTGCGGTCTTTGGCACTTTTACACGACGTGAAACGGATGCCTGCGAATTAAAACCGTTTGTGTGAGCGAAGTGCGATTACGAAAACTCCAACCAAAATTATAGTCAGATCAGCAACTTTTTATGAAACTTCAAAAACGTGAGGCTCGCTCATGAAACTCATGCATGAACCTATAATCTTCTTTTTTATGTGATAGGAGGCAAACGAGCAGACGGATCACCTGATGGTAAGCGATTACCGTCGCCCATGGACACCTGCGACACCAGAGGTGTTGTGAGTGCGTTGCCGGCCTTTAAGATGGGAGTGCGCTCTTTTCTTGAAGGGGGGGGGGGGGTTTCTTTTCTACTGGGGGGTGTCAAGCAACTGGTGCATAATACTGATAGCCCAAGCACTTTATTTTCATTAGTATGGAAAAAAATGCAAATTTGGAAATAATTCATAACAGCAGCTTTTTTGCGTGTAACTGATATATTATCACTTTAGTAATTACGTAGACTCAAAATCCACCAAAATATTAGTCATCAAAAAAATCGATATTTAACCAATTCCTGAAAAAAGAGGAAAAATATTAATAGATATTTTAATTTTTGTTTTGGTTAATTTACAGGAGCTCTTCAAGAATAATAAATAAATCACACAAAAAACATAATGGATGTGTCATTTATTTTTATATATTTACTTCCCGATGGAAATTTTGGTGGATTCTTGGATAAGGCATCTTAGAATAACATTTTAAAATTAAACAAACAAAAAAAACGCTGTTATAAATTAATGTTTAAAAAAAAAGTAATTTTCCTGGGGTATGATGTTTTCTTCATTCCTGTCATATGTTTTATTATCAGTAGTAATTTGTTTGCGGTTACATTGTCCAAGTACATGTTTGTGTAAGACATTAATTTTTGGACGAACTCAAGCCCTTAAGGCACAGGTTTCAAACCTAGTTTAGGGGACGAAAGCTCGACCACTTATATTAAGATTTGTTTGTACAAACTAAATGCCTATGTTACGTGTAACAATTACTGCAGTACAATTAACTATTTTTATTTATTTTATTATTTATTTATTACAATACTCAGGTCAAGCTATGGTAATAATAATACCACGTGCGAGCGAGCTGGTAGCATACAAATCTCGATAAGTGTGACAGAAAGGGAAATATCATTCATTGTCACTTTTTATTTGCCACAACTGATTTACTATGAAGTTGAGGAACATAAACCATTACCCGTCCAAAATTAAGTAGGTTGTTAATGGCAAGTCATCAGCCATTTTAAGACCAGTTCTTAATTTAGCTGCATAGGAGCTTTTCCCTCCCTCACTGTGGCAACACGTATAGCCTGTCCTGAATATTATAGGCACATGAGCTCGGTAATCGTGAGTTATGTCAATAATCTCAGCTTATAAGGAACATTTTACTTCTCCATGAAATGACTTCTGACGGCGCCATAATGTAATACTAATGGGCCTGTTAATTATATGAATGAAGTGTATGAACACAAACTCTTCAAGCACATGTCCCGTGATGCAGTGGCTGTAGAATATTTGATGGTGGCAAGGGAAAATCAAGGGATAAAGATCTCATGGGATCGGATGGACAGACCTCATCTAATCCTTCACAGAATACACAATCAATGGTTGCTCGACGACGACGGAATGACGGTTTTCAAGATAAATAAATGTAAGTGTGTGGGCAGCGGTGGTGTAAGATCGGCCGTGACATGAAAACCACCAGAGACACTCTGTCAAGAGTGTAAGACTACGGAGAAGAATAGAGAAAGCGTATGACGTTTGTAGGAAAATAAAGACCAATGTCGTCACAGTCATTGGTGAGGTATGGCGCATCGAAATGTCATCCCGCTCGGTACGTGCTAACACGAACTGGGGAAGTACCTCCGCCTTGCAGAAGACCACAGCCATAATAACACTACTACTTGCTCTGCGTTGTGTTCCTGGAGGTGAGCGAGGTCGCCAGAGCTACCGAGGATGCGTTGTGATGAGAGCGAGGGCGTTTGTTCCTTCAGCTGTCAATGAGGCGTATCCTCAAACATATCAAGGGTCGGCAACGCCCATGTTACTCCTTTGGAGTTGCATGCGTCTATAGACTGCGGACTTGCGGAGACTCAACTTACTATATTTATTTATAATGTGTCATGCACACGTTCCACTTAGAGTCGCTGAGGCAGTGAAGAATAACCACGGAATAAAGAACCATTGGTACTGAACCATGGTTCTTTATTCCGTGAGAATAACCAAGTAACTTACCGTTCATGAGTCGAGTCGCCAGCGCGGCTAGGTGTAGCACCTCGACGTTTTTCGGCACTTTCTTGTGCACTGCTATCCTTAGGTTCTCCATTACTTCTTCCAGAGGTTTCGTTCTTGATGATGCTGGAAAATAATACAAATTATCAATAGAGTGTAAACTATACAAAGTTGAATGTTTACTTTTATTGATGAGTGTAAGTTTTTTTAGATCAACTACTAGTTAAGAGGGTTCCAATTAGGGAATGCAATCTCGATCTCGCGAGATCTTGAGCTGATATTTGAGATTCAATTTTGGTGGCAGGAAATCTCGTGTATTGAAATCTCGGTCTAGATCTCGACTGAAATAATCGAGATTTCAGTACCCAAAAGCAAGTTAATAATTCTTGTCCGACAGTACTTGGCGAGTACTAAATGCTTCAAAAGAAATGTTTAAAAAAAACTGTAATAATAGCATGTGTAAATTTTTTTGTCGAGGAAAAATGTTTGTTCAGTATTCCATAGATGTGTTTTATGCTCAAAATAACAATAGCAATACCTTAAGTAGGTGGTAGGCATTCGGGCATTGTTAACCATATTAATGCTATGTTTGAAAATAAACGAGAATCCCATTATTGTAAAGATTTTTCGATATTCGTCGACTTGGCTGACGAACGCTCTCGATTTCCTAATCTCGACACCAGAATTTCTCGAATTACCAATCTCCGTTCACGATTGCATTCCCTAGTTCCAATAATTCTAAAAACTGACCGGTTTATCTAGTGTAGTTTAGAACTTGCTATGGCCAGTTGGCCACCGCCTGTCTCCAGCACGAGCGACGACCGGTTAGAAAACACAATAAGTTGTATATTTAAGTAGCTAAATACATTAATAAATGTATGTATTGTGGTAGTATTTGTGCAGTCTGTCAAAGTTGTCGCAGTTGGAGTGGTACTGCGGCGTGGTCTCTATGTGTGTTTGTAGTCACCTCTGGCTGTGTAGTCCGCGGGGAACACCTTGCAGTACTTGTGGTAGTATTTGTGCAGTCTGTCGAAGTTGTCGCAGTTGGAGTGGTACTGCGGCGTGGTCTCTATGTGTGTTTGTAGTCACCTCTGGCCGTGTAGTCCGCGGGGAACACCTTGCAGTACTTGTGGTAGTATTGGTGCAGTCTGTCGAGGTTGTCGCAGTTGGAGTGGTACTGCGGCGTGGTCTCTATGTGTGTTTGTAGTCACCTCTGGCCGTGTAGTCCGCGGGGAACACCTTGCAGTACTTGTGGTAGTATTTGTGCAGTCTGTCGAAGTTGTCGCAGTTGGAGTGGTACTGCGGCGTGGTCTCTATGTGTGTTTGTAGTCACCTCTGGCCGTGTAGTCCGCGGGGAACACCTTGCAGTACTTGTGGTAGTATTTGTGCAGTCTGTCGAAGTTGTCGCAGTTGGAGTGGTACTGCGGCGTGGTCTCTATGTGTGTTTGTAGTCACCTCTGGCCGTGTAGTCCGCGGGGAACACCTTGCAGTACTTGTGGTAGTATTTGTGCAGTCTGTCGAAGTTGTCGCAGTTGGAGTGGTACTGCGGCGTGGTCTCTATGTGTGTTTGTAGTCACCTCTGGCCGTGTAGTCCGCGGGGAACACCTTGCAGTACTTGTGGTAGTATTTATGCAGTCTGTCGAAGTTGTCGCAGTTGGAGTGGTACTGCGGCGTGGTCTCTATGTGTGTTTGTAGTCACCTCTGGCCGTGTAGTCCGCGGGGAACACCTTGCAGTACTTGTGGTAGTATTTGTGCAGTCTGTCGAAGTTGTCGCAGTTGGAGTGGTACTGCGGCGTGGTCTCTATGTGTGTTTGTAGTCACCTCTGGCCGTGTAGTCCGCGGGGAACACCTTGCAGTACTTGTGGTAGTATTTGTGCAGTCTGTCGAAGTTGTCGCAGTTGGAGTGGTACTGCGGCGTGGTCTCGCCTAGGGCCTCCGCGAGGGTCGCCTTCTCGTTGACGCCGATGTTAAAGAACACGGCCGTTATTGTGAATGTCAGGTGCTGGTGGGGAAGAGGATATTTTAGACATTCTACAATCATTAAGAGAATTTTAGCCTTCCCATACAAACGTAGTTACGCTCTCATTTTAAAACTACGTGTTAGATTGTGACGAAACTTTGCATATACAATGACATGAGGTATATCTATGTCTGTAATTAGTTTATATGGTTCCAATTTATAAAACAAAGTAAATACAGCAAAAACTAGTTTTGTATGAAAAACTTAAAATCGCTGTATTTTTTTTATTATGGTATCTTAAGCTACGTAAACTAATTTCAGACATAGATATACCTCATTTCATTGAACGTGCAAAGTTTCGTTACAATCCAACACGTAGTTTTAAAATGAGAGCGTAACTACGTTTGTATGGAGAATCGAGCTTACTGCGGACTCTTAAAGAGGTACATTCATATGAAAGGATTGTCATTTACTAAAAATAAAAGTCATCATCATCATCATAATATCAGCCGAAAGACGTCCACTGCTGGACATAGGCCGCCCCCAAAGAGTGCCAACCTTTACCAGGTCATCAGTCCACCTTGGCTTGGTAGGCTCCCCAGAGCCTACCCACGCCGCGCCTTCAGGTAACCTTCCCGCCGCCCCAAAAATAAAAGTAACAAGCTATATTAAAAAAGGTTGTTTATGATTTCGTAACTTTTTGAAATATCTGAATGGGTTTTCGTCACTAGGCATATTGTTATGCCTTCTTTCTTTTGGAGCAACAATAACTTTTGAGTCTACAACCCTATTTATCAACATTTTATCAACTTTTACTTTATCAAATTATTCCGTCGCAAGTTGCCATGGTTATTGGTTACGTCTCCTGTGGGCAAAACTGAAGCCTTTTAGGGTTCCGGACCAAAGAGGTAAAAACGAAACGCTTGTGGTGCAACTCCGTCCGTCTGTCTTTATGTCTGTCACAAAGTTAAATATCTCAGGAACTACTAACTCTATCACTTTGAAGTTTGAAATAGTTGTAAATAAAGCTAATCCAATATTATGAGAAAAAAAATTTTTAAGTCGTATTTTTAATTTCAAAATAAATGACGGATAATAGGGGTAAATTTTATCAAGTCCAGTTTGTACGAGTAGGCCGAGAGCGGTATCGTATGAAAGGGAAAAATAATAAAACATAAATAATTCTTTCTATTAATACTTTAACGTTATTTTTTTCCTTCATTTTTGTAATATTTTAGTGTAGGAAAGTATGTACGGAATTCTCGGTGCGCGACACAGACTCGCTCGTGACCGGTTTTTTTTTTCTTATTCAACACAGTTCGAGTGAGACAGGAGTCGCAGAGTTGCGCGAGACACGACTCGACATCAAGTTGTGTTACGCTACCTGGGTGGATTTAAAACTGTGATTGTATGTGATAACCATAACCAACTATAGGAACTGAGAATGCACCTCCTTGTTGGTAATCTTAGCGTATAAAGAATCCGAGATTGGCATGTGTACGACGAGGGAACCTCTGCTGCCCGTCACGTAAGGTATGGAGTTTCTGAAACAAACATATTGTGTTTATTAACCGTCAAACATTACAACAACCGATGAGGTCTCATGCAATTAAATCACTGTTTAGTTAATTCAATTTAATGATAATGTTAACACTAATATCCACCCTACATTTCTTGAAGTTAAGTAGATCCGTCAAACACACATACGTCAATTTTTTGCAAACTACCGTTAGGGTGACAATGATTTTGAATTCCTTATTTCAGTTTTATTCATAAAAAATGAAACGTCTATTTTAGGTAACTTCGAGTTAATCGTGTTTGGTATCAATTACAGGGGTACACTATTAGGGTAAAATTAAATCTATGCAGTCTAAACCGGCCTTACTCAGGCAAAGTGCACTTGGAATGGCTTCAAAGATTTTAAATAAATTACCGGCAAATTGAAAATGGAGAATTATAGATTATTCAAAAAACACTTGTTTGCTTTCCTGGCAAATAAGGAGTATTATTCCATTGACGAATTTAGAAGGGACTATTTTTAGGTTCCCTCACGTTGCTATAAAGTAAAGTAGTTGTCATAACACAAAAGTTAATTGAACATTATAATGTAGACTAAGCATGCTGCATGTTAAATTCTTCATGCCATTTTTTTAAGTTAAGGCATAGTGATACATATTTACCAAACTATTAACACCTATAGTAACATATGTCATACAAATAAATACTAGAACCGTGCGCCCGGGCGCAACGCAACCCCTGCACCATAGGTAAAACCGCCCCTGGGGATAACAGATAAGCTCAAAAGTGGAAATCGTGATTATTAAAAGTTTCAACTATACTCACTCGTGGTCACTGTGGAGCGCGAACTGCACCGTATGCAGGTCCTCTACGGCGACGGCCATGTCGCCCCACATGGCGCGCTCGGCCGCGTGCAAACTCAGCAGGCCCTCGAACCCGCACAGGGGGCCCAGTCCGGAGGAGAGGAGCGCCGCGCTGTGGGCGTGCGCGCCGCACAACCACGACAACAGCCCGGCTGTCACAGTTGTCAGCTGCAATTAAATAGGACATAAGCTAGGGCGGACATAGCATGTCGTAATCTTAAGCGGCAATTACACTTCGCCATTCGCCGCATGCTGCATGCGGCGACCGCAAAAGTGTCAAATAGTTATTTGTGTCACAAGGGAGCAAAATAGTATATTTACGGCGAGGGCGGTGTATTGAATCCTGAGCGTAGTGAGGGATACAAGTGTTTACGCCCGAGACGAAAATAATTTTGCTACCGAGTGACACATACTATTTCTCACACCGACTATGAGGAAATTTAAAAAAAGCTATTGTTAAAATATATCTAAATTATCTTAATTTTTATTACTAATTTTTAAATATTACGATATATTTATAAATTTTTATACAACATTGTTATAGTTAAAACTTGAAATATGTTCGTTTTGAATCGACTACAATGAAATTACAATCGATTATTTTACTAACATCTGTGTTCAATTGGCACATTGCGTACAAATGTTCCAATGCCAATGTGTAAATTAAAAAAGTAGCTTGAACAGAAAAGTTGCGTTTTCGTCCCTCTCGTCGTGGAGCAAAACTTACTTTTCCGAATGAAAGGTGTGAAAAACACGTTTTCACGCCACTGCTCGGAAATGTGGCAAAAGATGATCAGAAAACCGGCTTCAAAGCTGGGGTTAGTTGCACGTCCCACGAACAGGCCGACTTTGAGTTCAAACTGTCCAACAATGTTCTTGTTGGACAGTTTGAACAGCGATTCGCTCAACAGCTCCGCGTGACGGGGGGCACCGCGCGGGCGGCCCGGCGCGGTGCCCCCCGTCACGCGAGCGGCCGCGCTAAAGTGTTTTTCATATTATGATCTTTAATTAGGTACTTAATTTTGATTTATAATTATAATTACTTGCAATTTCCTCGCAGTAGGCGTGAAAAGCACTATGTAATGTCTCGGCCAAAAGTGCTCGTCTCCTTCGAGGTCCTCACCTAGCGGCTCGGACCTCGAACCCACTCGTCCATCTATTGCCTGCTTTCTAGCCTTTACAACAATGTACTATAGTCGGCCGCATTCGGCGATCGACAGCTGCCAACGCTTAGTAGTATGCGGACAGACTAATGTGAAGACGACGTTTGTTGGCCTAAGTAGTTTAAAATGAATTCGGCGACCGCATTAGGTGAACGACGCAGTGTAATTGCCGCTTTAATATGAAAATAAATACAATTTAGAAAAGTTGAAAAACCCCCGACATTTTCATTTCAGAGTCCAGTATCTCAAAAACGGCTAAACAGATTTTCATGAAACATGGCTAAGAACACTCGGAATAAAATTATCTATGACACGAAAAAAACCGCATTCATATCGTTCCATTAGTTTGGGAGCTACAATACCACAGATAGATACAGAATCACGTTAAACTTATAACACTCGTCTCTTTGCGTCAATGACGAGGAAATAAACTTATGAGTAATAAATAAATATGTCATTAATCACACCCTCACACTATAATAAGAAATATCATAAATTACTGGAAAATAAAATATAACCACGTGTGTTTCCTTATAACATCTCATACCAATGATATCAAAACTAAAGATACGCCTGTCCGAACAATATTCGCTTGACATACTGTGACACTGTGACAGCTGAAGACTAAGGCACGGTGGGCCGCGATTGCCCGTGGCGGGCCACCGCATTGGACAAAATAACTCGTGGGCGGTGGGCCTATCTTTACGAAGTAATATATATATGTCTCATACAGTTTGTACCACGACGAGACTAATGCATGTTTTTTTACTTTAACATGCTTTATTCGCAGTTAACAAAACAATTAACATCAATGTAATGAAGAATGTTGGCCAACAACAAAACGACTTGCTACATCTTACCATCCTCTATGACTGAGATTGTAGAACAAGCCTTGTTGAGTAATCGTGCATCTTATTTGACGATCAGTTGTTACGGTCTAATTTTATGAGGCGTTCGTTATGGGTTTTAAGACTCATAGCGCCATCTATTACAGCTTATCGGCGACTCTCGGCCGTTCAAGGGAAAGCGACACCTATTGATGTTTAGCGAACTACGTGCGCAGTGACGCTTCGATCTGATCAATGCAGATGGGAGTCTAATCGATTTTATTGTTTTTTTTTAATGTCTTTAAAGATAATTTAGAAATCGTAAAATAGATCTTTGGAAACATTAAAGCTAGTTGTTCATAAATCTTTAGTTTTCATGCATTCAGTGCAATCGATGCAAATCGATCTTTGTGGTACGACAGTTCTGAGCTAGATTGTCTGTGGCAAAGTTTCTCGGCTGTCAAATCGCGA
This sequence comes from Epinotia demarniana, assembly GCA_945867215.1. Lineage (NCBI taxonomy): Eukaryota > Metazoa > Arthropoda > Insecta > Lepidoptera > Tortricidae > Epinotia > Epinotia demarniana. Next base: position 58,771,058 of record OX244259.1, read on the forward strand.
ATTAAATTCTTTTGGAAGGATGACTTGAAGAAAGAGGTCACGTTTTTGGAATCACCTCGGCCCAGTGCCATATTTGCTTAATTTAGAGTCAATTTTAACAATGCAGTTTTAATCTCAACGCATCTCGCGACCTAATGCGGCGATGACACAATGAACAATTTGGTAAGTACGACGTGAGTCTCGCCGAGTGGATGATGGGGTTATTTTTACCTTTGGATATGAGTTTTAATCATATAACATTCTTTGTTTCAGACATAATTATAACAATTTCAAAACAGTAAATCTGGACGGCGGAACGAATCACAAGTGTAGCCTTGAACTCTTGCCAGGTAGATAAACAGTTTCAGTGTTGTTGCAGAGAGTGTGAGAAAAGGATCGTTTGTTCTGTATCTAAATATTAATGTGGTTTACAGCGACTGCGCTAGCCGCTTCGTGCTACGCGAAAGTCCGCCACGCATAGGCAATTTTGGAGTCTGGCGCCGGATGCTGTACCCGGGTCACATGTGGCGACGGTTCTCCATCTGCTGAAGCCGTCACGAGCAGGACTGCCTCGGAAGTCCTGGGTTGAAGCAGTGGACTACGGCGGCGCTGTGACGCGTGTACAACGCGTTCCACCAGGTGATTTCGTTCCACATTCATGAACCACGTTTTGGTATAAAACCATGTGTTTGCAAATAAAGTGAAAATTTAGCGTTAATATCACAGCCTCATACAAACCAAGCATTACAACTATGCCTACTCCCTAATTAATTAAACTTAAATACAAAGACTTCGTCCTCGGTCAGACAATTTAAAATCTAAATCTCTTAAGAGGTAGCCACATCCTAACTCTAAGCCTTAGTTAAGATTTAGTGGCTTGTTATACTTGTATCCATGTGTTTTAATGGAAATAAATCTGCTTGTCAAATAATCTTTCTTTGTTCATATTTCTGACCAGTGTGAAATAGGTATCCTGTCTAATCTCTTTTGCATTTAGGAGAATAAATTATAAATGCATGGCGCCCTTCTAAATCAGCTCATACCAATAACCGTATCCCCAAAGCGCACCCACCCCTGTGAAATTATCTACCTGTCTGACTAGCCCGGTGCAGGTAATCAAGTGTGGACGTCGCTCTGAGCGCGTCAAGCATCCTTCACACCCAGGTAAACGATGGCCGTTCTAGAACACCATCGGAAACAGTTTATCATATTACACAGTTAGGGAATGCAATATTTAGCAGTCAGTTCATACAATCTTTGACGTATTTATAAGACAAAACTGTCACCTCCAACCCCATCCTACTAGCGATTCGATAATACAGTCAAGTGTAGAAATATGAGTGCATACAACTTACTCATAAATGTGTCCCATCACTCTTATGGGACAGTTTAAGGTTTCGGTTTTTTATGATTAAATCGATACATATTTTTTACCCAACTGCCGAAGGAGAGGATGGTTATGTTTTTCCAGCGTATGTATGTATGTATGTATGTAGGTGTGGATATCTTATTCTTTGTCACGCCCTGCAGCGTAAACCGTTTGACCTATTACGACATATGAGGTGTCGTTGTATTCCTCGATCAAATGGAGTCCGACAATCGAAACTAGGACCCACGTTTTTTTTTACTGGTTCTTCCGCAGCTACCCTCTGGGTTTTCGCTGCTCGTCCTGACTGGCTTGTGGGTAGGCGCCACTATGGGGCCCACGGTCGCTCCGGTCACTATAAAGGCCTCCACACATCGATAGAGATAGAGATAGTGATAGAGATATTAAATGCGTTGGTAGCGAGAGAGATATACCGACCCGCACCGCGCCCGACCGGGGCCTCACTCGCCCCGTGCCGCGCACGACCCACGTTCGATGTGTAGAGGCCTTAAGCATCGTTGCGGATGGGCGTAATCCCGAACTTGCTCCTGCGGTGCCGAATAACCATTCCATCATATAATCGAGGATTGCCCCATAACGCGCTACGCCGACGGACTTACAGAAGACCTGATCACCCTTAGAGACAAGGTCAACAAGTGACTGACGGCTCTTAAAATTAATGTATAGTTGTATTTATCCTGTTTTTGTTTTCAATAATGCCATATAAGAATAAATAACAGTAAGCAGATTTAAAAAAACCGGCCAAGTGCGAGTTGGACTCGCGCACCGAGGGTTCCGTACAAACAAGCAAAAGTTGTAGTATGTTTATTTACTAAATAATAAATGAAAATGGAATCCGTAACATTACAATGTGGAAAGCTGGGGGAGCATAAATTTAAACAGGGTCACTTTATCAATTTAGTAATCATCCTTTAGGCTTTGATTTCCTTGCGAGTAGTTGCGAATGCCAAAATAAGTGGATTACTTTAAAAAAATGCTGTTTCTTTTTATTGATCTAGTGCGAGGAAAGGTCGATTGTGTGGGTCTCATCGATGCATTCGTGCGTCTCTTTGTTTCAGTTTTAAATTATGCGACTTATATTGCTATTTCTTATGATTGCGTAGACATAAAACTTTCATTTTGCTACTGCTGAAAGGTATTTAACATGAGTATTTGATATGAATTTCAATTTAATACCTCTACGCGTTTACAAGGAAAAAGATAGTAAGTTTAAAATTTCAAAAAAATGTTTTTTGTATGATTTTACTAAAAATGTCTACTTTTCGTAATTTTTCCTTTGTCTGTGCTATATGAAGTTTCTTCGTGCCAAGTTTCAAGGTTCTGTGTTAACGGGAAGTACCCTTTACGTTTTGAGTTTGTTGCGAGTACTCAATTTCAAAATATGCGACTTAAATTGCTATTTCTTTTGATTGCGTTGACATAAAAGTTTGGTTTTGCTACATCTGAAAGGTCCTATAGCCCTGAGTATTTGACATGAATTTCAATTTAATACCTCCACACGTTTACGAGGAAAAAGGAATTAAGTTAAAAAATTAAAAACTTCTTTTTGTATGATTTTACCAAAAATGTTAACTTTTCGTAATTTTTCCTTTGTCTGTGCTATATGACGTTGCTTCATGCCAAATTTCAAGTTTCTGAGTTCACGGGAAGTACCCCGTAGGTTTTGCGAGTGTCGAAAAACTCTAAAATTTGCAGCATAAACGACTGTGTCTTTTGTTTGGGTTGACTTTTAAGTTTGATTTTTTCACAGGTCGAAGGGACAATAAACCTGAGTATTTGATATAAATTTCAGCTTGATACCTCCACGCGTTTCTGAGAAAAATGGTCTTGACAGACAGACAGACAGACAACAAAGTGATCCTATAAGGGTTCCGTTTTTTCCTTTTGAGGTACGGAACCCTAAAAATACTTATAATTACAGTTCTGTACTTCTAAACGTAATAAAAAACCAGTCAAGTGCGGGTCTGACTCGCGCGAGGCTGCCGTACAAATTTTCATATCATATCATACCCATAACGACCGCATTAATTCTGGAAAAATCATAATACGTAGCTCATAGTGAAAGTAACCGTCATAGATACAGCGCCACCTATAGATATTCTGTTACTGATAACTCGCAAGCGAGGCTAAATTGGTCGTCGACGGAGAGAACAACACAACAATCAACAAGAAACTTACGACATATGTATGCGATCTGGCGCCCGAATCGCTGACAGTCGCGTTTGGAACGGCTAACGTCGCCACGTACAATTGATACTTTGAATGAACATCAAAAGTTTCAATTGGACACGGAGACGGAGCGGATGTGACTGGAACCACTTCCAAGGATCGGAACTAAGGAGCTTAATTAAAAAAAACTTACACTTACTGCCCAGTGCACAGTGATATTAATAATTCAGCGACTTATTTCAAAATTTGATAAAAATATTGTAATTCTGAAATCTACGCTCTAACCATTGGCTGAGGTTAGTCATTTTAATAGGGGGCCCTCCATTCAAGGAATTAACAGGATAACGATAGGCAAAATGACGTGTAAAAGGACTAGCTTATACCTATTTAATATCAGTGATAAATAAACATAACGTCAATCACGCTCGGTTACAACAAAACATATTTAGAATGACTGCACGATCATATTCCTTTTCTTAAAGTATACATGTACGGTGAGACACCATTTATTGAATGCATTCATGTTTATTTTATATCCTTATCCACAGTAAACAATACAATCAACGTGCATATAACATAATGATAAATGTTGGTCAAGCATACAGGGAATTGACACAAAAAGATGTTGGACTTAGCTATCGTGAGGAAACCTGAAGACACAGTTAATTTCCCCAACCCGCACTGGGCCAGCGTGGGGACTGCAGCCCAATCTGTCTCATCCATAAGAGGCTTGTGCCCAGCAGTAGAACGATTATGGGTACTTTTTTAACCGACTTAAAAAAAAAGGAGGAGGTTCTCAATTCGGTTGTATTTTTTTCTGTAAACTAGCCATGGTTACAAATGGATTATTTTTAAATTTGCCAATTTCATGGAGTTATTTCTACCAAAGGGTTTCATGTCATTTTCAACCCTCTAAGCACGTTGGAAGTCCGTGTTTATCGACTCTTGTAATGTCTGTCATATTGTATCCTCGGCTTTTCAAGACGCGACAATAGGGATTTTCATCTATCAAAATTAAATTATCAAAGTCTGTTTTCATATAGTTTTTTATTACTATAAGAAATACAAATATAACACAATTTTATTTAAAAATCAGGATTTTTTTTTTATTTGAAAATTTTCATCGTAGTAACCGTTATTTAAATGTTACGCGACCGCAAACGCTGACCGCCATTTGCGTCTTTGGTGAGTGACGTCAGAACAGCAACTGTACTGTCTTTTCAAAGATCTCACGGTTCTGAATTCACTGATTTGCCATACGCTAAATAAATAATAACAGCAAATGCAAAAATCAGAATGCGTAGATAAGAAGGACGCACACTTGACGTTTCTATGTTTCCGCAGTTAACTTCTTCGTAGTCTGTGGAATGTTGGTGTCGCAGTTATGATTCACGATAAGAGCGGCTGCCTTTTTGGCGCGAATGTATAACGTTCAATTTTCAACCATTATTTATTTGCATAAAGCGATATTATTTCGAGGGAATAAAAGTACCCGTTGACTCTTGAATCTATACGAACATTATAAAAAATATTAAAAAGAATCGTAGAATAGCCTATTTACATTTTTACAACTCTAAACCCGTGACACTGACGCGTTCCACAAATAACGACTGGCCATTTGACCAGTGTTGCAGGTACTATACTTGTAAAATTGCGTTAAGGCGGTGCATTGGAAATTATCGCGTGCTTTGAAACGCCGTTCTGACTAGATTAAAAAACAATAAGGTCTGATTTTCAGATATATGATTCTTGACTATATGATTGTTCATCTGATTTTATCGATACATGATTGCTTAAAATTTCAAGTTGGGTCTGTATTTTCCTTTTTTTACTCAGCTTACTCAAACGACACATTATTTTACGACACAATCAAGTTAGTATTATTGTATTTTATCTCATCTAAGATCTCACTATATGAAATTTTAATAAAACTTCACTAAGTTAGGTATTTATCGAAATTTGTCCAAAACAGCGATTCCCGAAGAGAGTTACATCTCTTTTTCTCGTGGGCGGAAGGCATCACCGTGTCTCTGTCTAGGGTGCGTGTACAGCTCGAAAATCGAGGCATCCCCTTAACTTCGAGAATCGGGGCACTGGCTAAAAGGGACGGAGTAACATCAAGACGATGATGATGACAATGAAAGGCAATAACAATCAACATGAAACTCACATGTGGCATTGGCGCCCATCGCGTACAGTCGCGTATAGAACGGCCAACATCTACACTTCCAAACGGCACTTTGAATTAATATCAAAAGGATCAATTGGAAGTGCGGAGGTTAGTCGATCGAATGTAGGATCCATTGTAAATTGTCTAATATCTGTCGTGCAGACACTACTGTTCATTTTCTGTTATAGTACACATATTCTATTTGACATATTCGCTTATTCAATATTTTAATGTTTGTTGTTTACCTAGTTACTTCATTATAAACACTCGTGACATCTCTGTTACGATTTTCTAACACAGGGGTTTTTAAAATGGGGGGCGCGGGGCCTCGGGAAATCCTTTCGCAAAAACTAGTGCCTCGCCGATCCTTGGGATTAGGTATTCAGCTGACCCTATACTCTTAAGAGCCGTGGCGCTAGCGGCAACGCTAGGAAGATGATGATGATTTGGCTAACTAACCCATTCACTTCCGTTTCCTTGCGTCGAAGCGAAAGGGGGGCGTGGGAACTTCATTTTAGGCAACTGACATTCCGCGCGCGTCTCTTGCGGTAGCCGGTTGTCCGTGAATAGAATATTAAGAAAATGCCTAATTGCAAAATCAATTTTGCGCGGACAATGGGGAATTCACATCACTAATTCGCCCTTGTAACGTCACAGTAGGTAGAAAAAAGTGACGCAGTTTTCATACAGATTGAGGTGTTTCAATTATCTAGTGTATATATATATATGTGGGATTGGAGGCAACAAAAACCACTTTGAAAGCTCAAAATAATTATAATGTTAAAATTAAAGGAAAATTACACCACCTCGTCTTAGCGTTAATCTAGCCTAACCTCTCCGTCCGTTTCTCATTCAAAATCCACAGTCACGCATTCGCTCTCTCTTTCACACGCGTACAACCGTCTGATCATTCTTGCTCTGTCACTCATTCTTACGTTCCATTCCACTCATCCTACAAATCGGCCGTCCTGCACCTAGTCTGACCTCAGACAGGTTACTTTAAACTAAGCATCTTATTCTAAAACAGGTTCTCTCTGTAGTAGGAACTGAGTTGGTAAAAGGAACTTTAACAATATTAAATAAATCTTTATAAAAACGTAAACATTAGCAAGAGATCTTTCCCTTTGTACATATGAAATGGTAGCCCATTACAGCCTAAAATATAAACAACTTATCTATCAATAACGGTTAACATACAAACTTAACTGTAACGACTTACTCGTATGTTGCATTATATTGGCTTCTTTAAATACACTAAAATGTGGGATTAACATGCTATGGCACAAACATGACGTCATAGCGTGTAGGAAATGGTATCATTGACGGAAAACAAACATTCAGTTGAGCCCATGTGCTCGCACGAAGTATGTGTGGTGCCCTCTGTGGCAGTATTAGGACAATAAAATCATACCTGTATTATCCCTCGCTAGGCCATCTCTTCATGTAGTCGCAGGCGGTTGTGGTGTCTCGCGGACCCTCGGCGTCGTCGTCCAACCTCCTCACCTTGTAACGGTCCCGTCCCGTGCACTCGACAACCTCGTACGGTCCCAGGTATTTTGGTCTGAGCTTCATACCAACACCAAACTGGGTTCTTTTTATGGCAACTTTATCACCCACTCGATACTTGGTGCTCTCTTTCCTTCGTTTGTTGTAGTTCCGTCTATTCTCTTCCTGTATCTGTAAGATGTGCTCTTTTGCTTTCTTTCTAGTTTCTTCTCTGACAGCCATAAAACTATCCCTTTGCTCTTGTTCTATCAATTCATATACCTCGTAATCTTCTCTTTGCTTCATTTTAGTTCCAATTAATAGCTCAAATGGTGATGTATTTATGCTCCGCTGATGGGTGCTGTTGATTGCTCTCTGAACTCTGCTGATATGGCGGTACCAATGTGTAGGTTCTTCAATACACAGCTTGGTCAATACCCTTATCAACAGTCTGTGAATAATCTCCACTTGCCCATTTCCACGTGGGACTCCCGTCGTTATCTTGAGGTGCTCGATACCTTCGTCCTTACAAAAGTCCTGGAACAGGGTGCTGGTGAAGGCCGTCCCCCTATCGGAGATGATCCGAGTTGGATTTCCAAAACATTGTTGGTAAATCAGTAGCTTGTCTACTGTCTCTCTTGCCGTCGTACTCTTGACTGGAAACAACCAGACAAATTTGGTGAAAGCATCCACTACTGTTAAAATATGATTATACAGTTTCTTTGTTTCCGTCATTGGACCGATATGGTCGATATGAAGGGTATTCAGAGGTAATTCTCGTTTATCGATAGGATGTAAGAAACCTTCTTGTTTTCCACTCTTTCTCTCCGCTAACAAGCATGGTATACAAGTCAAAATATACTCTTCTATCTTCTTTTCCAAATTCTTTACGTAGTAGTCTTTGCTGATTAGTTCCAGCATCTTCTTTTTGGAAAAATGGCCATTCTCGTGTGCTCTCTTTATAATCTCGTGTTCCATAGCATGTGGAATCACCAGATGCTTCTGATTGCCTTTGTAGAGCAAACCATTTTCCATGTAATAGTCCTTGTACTGCTGGTTCCCTTTGATAAGGTCCATCACTGCCCTCAGCCCTTCATCTTGTTCCTGAGCACTCTTCACTTTCTCTGTGATCGGTGCACTGGCGCTTACCACGGCAACATATGGATTTCGACTAAGAGCATCTACGTGCCTCATGCGGCTTCCTTCTCTGTGTTCTATGTCAAACGTATATAGTTGAAGATCCATGACCCATCTTGCCACTCTTGTCGACATAGCCAGCTCCTTCTTGGCAAATGTCTGCGTGAAAGCTTTGCAGTCAGTGATGATTTTGAACACTGTACCAAATAGGTAACATCTGAATTTCTTGACACCCTCTACGATAGCTAGAGCTTCTAGTTCATAACTCGTATATCTTGTTTCAGGATCCGTCGTTCTCCTGCTCATATAGTATATCGGGTGCAGTTGTGCATCGTCACCTCGCTGTAACAATATAGCTGAGATAGCTTCTTTTGATGCATCTGTGTGCATCTCTGATTTCAGTCTGGGGTCATATATTCTAAGTACTGGTTGACTAGCCAGCCTCATCTTCAATTCTTGAAATGCAGCTCTGCATGTTGCATCAAACTCAAATACATTCTCTTTCTTTAACAAATCTGTTAACGGCTTCGCAATTACTGCATAATCTTGAATGTATTTACGGAAATAGGAAGTCAATCCAATAAAGCTATGTAATTGCTTCATATTGGTAGGCTCGGGAAATCTCACTACAGCATCCGTCTTTTCTGGTGAGGGCCGTACCTTTCCGTCTTCAATCACATGTCCCAAGTACTCGACACGACGTTGGACAAGTTGTGACTTCTTCCAATTTATTTGGAGGCCATATTCTGAGGCAATCTCCAAGACTTCTTCCAATCTGCATACTGCCTTGTTCTCGTCTGCCGCTGGAATAATTAAATCATCAATGAAAATGATCACCACACCTCTTGCAATCAGATCCCTAAAGATGATGGTTATGAATCTTGTGAACACCTTTGGACAGACGGACAGTCCGAACGGGGCCTTCAGGAACTCATACTGTGAGGTTTGCGTTACGAACGCTGTATATTTGATGGAATCATCATCCACAGGTAGATGAAAATACCCATTCTTCAGATCCAAGGTACTGAATACCTTCGCCCCACACAACTTATCAATATGATCCTCAATTATTGGTAAAGGAAACTCATCCTTCACAATCTTCTGGTTTAGTCTGCGGTAATCTACACACACTCTTAAGCTTCCATCTTTTTTCCTAACTAATACCAATGGACTCGCAAAGTCGGAATAACTCACCCTTATGATGCCATCCTCGAGCCACTGTGCTACCTGCTTATCTACCTCATCTTGTTCCTTAGGTGCCAACCTTCTTGGCCGCTGTGCCACTGGTACCTCGTCTTTAAGCACCAGCTTGAGCTTGATCGGCGCCTCTTTCGTCTTCCTAGGAACATAGGATTGCACCATGTTGGTCACCCTCTCTTGCACCTCCGGACTCACCTCACAACCTACAACAGAAGAGTCAACCACACATATTTCGTACACCCAGTTACTAGCCGGCTTTAACCTGACATTGTTGTTTTCCATCAATACCACACAATGTTGAAGCAAATCTTGACCTATTATCATAGAATACGGCATAGCGTCTCTAGAAATCACGTAGAACACAACTTCGTTATACGATTGTTCGTCAATGGTGATGTTTAGCTTAACGCGACCGAAACACTTCACTTTATTCGAACCTATACCGGACAAGTGAAGTTCGGTTTTCTCGAACTCCGGTGCGTTTAACGTCGTGTAGCAGTCCATACGCAGTAAATTCACATCACTACCTGAGTCGATCAACGATAACACGTTCTGATTTAGAACTTCTACGGTCTTCATAGGCTTTTTAACTTTATTTAAGCCATTCGTATGTTCTTCCGATCTGACAGTTGTTGACAAACATTCTTCGTTCGCCATCATGCTTGTGTCAGTGCAGCCAACATGGCCGCCGTCCGTCACGACGTTCGTTTGGCCAACAAAATTCCGTCGCGCGCCGTTCGCAGCGCCACCTACGTAGCTTGAAGGCACTCTTTTCGCAATGCTGCCAACTTCACCGCTCGCTGCTGCGCTCACGTCGTTCCCAGCCGCTTGTCCTGGTGACATTCTACAATGCGAAGCAATATGGCCGAATTGATTGCACTTGAAGCATTTCAATCCTTTGTCTTTATGCGGACATTCTGATGATGCATGATTCATTTCTCCACAGCTGTAACATCGTGTAAAAACTCGCCTGTTCGTCGTATTCGTCTTCTCAGCCTGTTTCGATCTATTTGTATCACGCGTAGAACTTGAACTGGACATGTTTTCTTTCAGTTGCTCGTAGATTTTTAGCTTCTCTTTGAGATCGTTGTAACTTGTAACGCCGTATAGCATAACTTTGTTCACTTCGTTGTCTTTAATACCCTCGACGATATATTTAATGGCAACGTAGTCGGGCATCTTACCCCTTTTTCCCAATTCCTTCATGATGAACATATATTCCAGGCATGATTCATCACGTTTCTTATGTCGGGCGCTCATCATCTCGTGTATCGTTTTCACGTCTAATGTGTCTGGAAACTCTCTAGCAATACTCGTCCCAAGTCTTGAACGTGCGCTCTGACCGCAACCACAACTGTGCCGTGCCGGTCAGCGAACGTCTCGCCATTAGCAGCTGCTGGACCGCCGTCCATCCAAATATCTCGGCGTTGTCCTCGACGTCGTGAATCCATCGGGCAGCAGGGTACGTCTTATCCTGCCCGCTGAATCGAGGAACCAGGCCTTCGGTTAAATGGAGGAAACCGCCGCCACTTGATGCCGGAGCTTCGTTCTCGTCATCGTCATGCTCACTATTTCTCTTTGGAGGCATTTCGAGTTCTTATTGTCGTCGTCGTAACTCGTAACGGATAACGGTGATTTCTTTTCCGCGTCGTCTTCGTCTTAACTTCTTAATATTTTGAAATTTATCCAAATCCTCACTTCTGACACCAATTTGTGGGATTGGAGGCAACAAAAACCACTTTGAAAGCTCAAAATAATTATAATGTTAAAATTAAAGGAAAATTACACCACCTCGTCTTAGCGTTAATCTAGCCTAACCTCTCCGTCCGTTTCTCATTCAAAATCCACAGTCACGCATTCGCTCTCTCTTTCACACGCGTACAACCGTCTGATCATTCTTGCTCTGTCACTCATTCTTACGTTCCATTCCACTCATCCTACATATATATCTGTGACTGGAATGCTGCAAAGGGAGTTCTACAGTAGCCGAAGGTTTACAGGAGTTATTCATTGGTTTATAGGAGAACCCTTAAAAGGCGTTTGCGACGCCTATTTGGCAAACTGCCCGATCGACAGGAAGTCATACATTAGTACACCTTCAAGTAAGGTGGAGGACCAGTATCCTGGGAGTCAATGACGCAGCCTACATCTGCCTTGTCATCTACGGAAGCTGAATATATGGCGCTAGCGTCTGCCACTAAAGAAGCTTGTTATTTATTTTACGTCACACCTGGCCATAATGCGAGTTTTACTGCACACTGTGCGTGAGGTAAAACTCGCATTAATAGCAATAACACGGGCGGTAATTCGTAAAGCCCCAGAGCGCATATTTATGGCCCTCACCTTCGGTTCGGGCCACAAACACCTGCGATCTGGGGCATTCACGAATTCACCGCTTAGTTACGTAATGTACTATTTCTACACGCTGGGCGGTAAGTGGGATTTACCGCCCACGGGCGCCGCAGCGGCAATTCTCCCTTCACACAGGCGAAGACGTAAAATTTTTAAATAACCATAATGGGTATAGAGTTACCCGTCCGTACATTTTGTTACTAATAATTTGCAACCTCAGGTAAACCGGTTAATCGAAATAATTAACACATTTACTGCCAACTATTTCGTAGCCTTACGCTCGTAGTCGATACATGCTAGAACCTAATAACCATCATTGTTACAGAGCCATCTATCCGTAAATGTTATTACTAATACTCATAATATGTATACTATAGCTTGGCAAATTCGTTCGTGACACTCCCATGGTTCGCGGGGACAAGGGACGAAGGACAGCGGGGGTGGTATGAAGTGTGCGGGCGGCGGGGCTGTCAGTCAGGAGCGTCAGTCGCCCGCCGTCGCGATTGGCGGTAACATGTGTACATGAGCACGGCCGCTCGTAACAAAGCGCACACGAGATTGCTACGCAACGAGGAGTCCGCCGATAGGCAAAGTTATTGGACCGTCAAGCCAAACAAATTCTATATAATGCATATAGCCATTTTAAAAAACTTAAAATGGCGACGATAAATATACTTATACAGATAAATACATAGGGACATAAATACGTAGAAAACATCCATGTGTCATGATCAAATATTCGTGCTCAACACACAAATAAATTAAAATCTATAATTATAATAATAACAGATAATATAATAAATGCTAAACTAACTTCATATGAAATGGTTTACCCTTACCCTTACCAGAATTCGAACCCGGGACGTCCAGCTTCGTAGGCAGTGTAGTGCTACCCACTATTAGGCTAAACGGCCGTCAAAAATATAAATTACTTACATAAATCAACTAATCATTTATTCCTTATGGTTACTCGGTATCCCAGCTACACAATATTCTTATAAACAAATTAGAATATTGTTAGGGATATCCACAGACATATTCGTTACGTAAATCGTATCGTGCGTAGCGGCGAGTAACACGTCAACGTCCCCTGCCCCCCGCGCGGACCATGGGAGTGTCACGAACGAAAAGCTATTGTCACCGCTTGCCTCGATAACATTATGCGCGACAATGTTATGGCAGGTGTCCGGACCTCTTTGCAATAGCCTAATTTCATAATCCACCCATCTTATCACCATAGACCTAGTTCTCTATCAATTTTACCTATAATAGACCCAACGCCTGTTGGAACCGGTTCACGGGTATCTACCGATGTATCCGTGAATGGGTTCTAGCAGGTGTCACATTGAACTTCGTCTTCCAAAGGGCCTCTACGTGTTGGAACTATATCCCCACGCACGACTTCCAAATGACAGTGGGCCGCTCCGTGAATTTCAATCGAAGATACATAATAATACGCTCTCGTAATAAAACTGAACTCTGTTCCCCTCCAAACAGAAATCAATTTAGTATAACGTGGCCAGTTATTGAAGGGCGGCCAGTCAATGGCGATTAACCATACCTAGGTTTTCCCGTGTAAACACTGCCACTTATTGTATCACGGCAACAACATTCAACAGAAAATTCACAACACCTGCCCAGTGGCGCCAGAATGGCAGAACACAGTCGCGTGCAAAACGGCCAACGTCGACGTGTGCAAAATGATCGAATGAACATCGAACATATTAATTAAGCAAAAAGATGGTGAAGACACCAAAGCGAAAACATTCAATAGAAAACTCACATCACGCGGCAGTGGCGGCCGAATCGCAGACAATCAACGGCCAATCTACTTGTTCAAATGCTGCATCGAATGAATATGAGGTTAGCAGACGTACAAGTTGGAGGGTAGATGGTCGACGGGAGCTGAGCCTCCAGTATAAGTTTTACAGAAACAAAACTTTACGATCGCGTTTGCGTTTTACCCTCAATTATTTGACAGCCAAACGCGCACGCGGTCGTAACGTTTTGTTTCGGTAAAACTTATACTAGAGCCTCAGCACTGTACTACAATAATTACTAGCTCTGTGAGGTGCGGCACTCGCGAGCTAGTATTTTATTTCGAGACTAACCCTCGCAGCGTGGCGTGTCACCAACCATTGCCTATATAACGTTTCAGGACTGACCGCGCGTCGACTGCGCGGGCTCGCAGCGTAAATGCAGCGCGGCGAGTAACTAAACATTCGCTATATAATATTACAAGACTGTCCCAAAGTAGTTTTAAAAACTTCTTCTTCAGTTATATACATTATATGCACAAGACATTGGCTAACCGTTTTCATAATATCATACGCTGCTTTGTAGTACATATGTCGCTTCACATTGTACGAATATAGCATAAGTTAACGTGCATGCTGTAATTGGATAGACACTGCCTTGTTTTTCTACGAAGTTTAGTTACTAAGTTGTATGGTGTAGTATCCGTTGACAAACCTAAAATAAATATAATATAATAAGACTAACCGCTTGCGCGAAGCACGCGTCTCGCCGTGTCTGCAGCCGGGCGTGATCCCGCGTCCACTGAGCGGGCTCGCAGCGTAAACGCAGCGCGGCGTGCGCCACGCTCTGCCAGGAGACGAGCGAGCGCGCGGCGGCTGTCAGGCGGTTCGCGTGCGTCTCTAGCAGCTCCAGCGAAGCTGGCGGGAAAGAGATTCGTTTTAAAATACTTAAGAACACGTACTTAGTCAATATCATACAACTTTTGATACCTATATAGGCTTTGCAAAATAGCTTGGTGCGGGTGACAGCCACTTGAGGCGATAAAAGTAGTAATTTAAAATATAAATTGTATATAACAATGAATATCATCATGAACCCGACTCTCTACTTGTTTTGTGCAAACACCAACACGGATAGCTATCCGACCATCCTGTATTTATATTGAACCTTATTACAATGCACATAAAGTGCACGGATGGTCAGTCATCTGTGTTGGCGATGGTACCAATTTCAAACACAATCATTGTATATTGTTCATGAATAAATTTTGAATTGATTATGAATACCTGTTAGATAACATGGTTCCATCCCTTTCGTACTCATTATTAAGTACGAACGTGAAACGTTTTCTTTTTCCTCTTCCTAAAATTCATAATGCGGTTTACGAGTATTAGCTTAGCAATACATTAGAAATCATGGACTACAAGGTTGTCATTGTGGCACCCTTTGGTCAGCCCTATGCCCAGCACGTATTTAGGCATTAGGCTGATCTGTGTATGTGTGTGTGCTGTATGATAAGTAATTTGTCCTCACCTCTAGATTGGGCAGCATCTATCGCAGTTGAACTGTACGCCGCCATAGCTGTCTGTAGTTCCTCAGTCAAACGTTTCAGGAGAGCAAGGTTGTCATTGTGTAACTCTTTGGTCAGCCCTATGCCCAGCACGTATTTAGGCATTAGGCTGATCTGTGTGTGTGTGTGCTGTATGATAAGTAATTTGTCCTCACCTCTAGATTGGGCAGCATCTATCGCAGTTGAACTGTACGCCGCCATAGCTGTCTGTAGTTCCTCAGTCAAACGTCTCAGGAGAGCAACGTTGTCATTGCGTAACTCTTTGGTCAGCCCTATGCCCAGCACGTATTTAGGCATTAGGCTGATCTGTGTGTGTATGTATGTGCTGTATGATAAGTAATTTGTCCTCACCTCTAGATTGGGCAGCATCTATCGCAGTTGAACTGTACGCCGCCATAGCTGTCTGTAGTTCCTCAGTCAAACGTTTCAGGAGAGCAAGGTTGTCATTGTGTAACTCTTTGGTCAGCCCTATGCCCAGCACGTATTTAAGCATTAGGCTGATCTGTGTGTGTGTGTGCTGTATGATAAGTAATTTGTCCTCACCTCTAGATTGGGCAGCATCTATCGCAGTTGAACTGTACGCCGCCATAGCTGTCTGTAGTTCCTCAGTCAAACGTTTCAGGAGAGCAAGGTTGTCATTGTGTAACTCTCTGGTCAGCCCTATGCCCAGCACGTATTTAGGCATTAGGCTGATCTGTGTGTGTGTGCTGTATGATACGTAATTTGTCCTCACCTCTAGATTGGGCAGCATCTATCGCAGTTGAACTGTACGCCGCCATAGCTGTCTGTAGTTCCTCAGTCAAACGTTTCAGGAGAGCAAGGTTGTCATTGTGTAACTCTTTGGTCAGCCCTATGCCCAGCACGTATTTAGGCATTAGGCTAATCTGTGTGTGTATGTGCTGTATGATAAGTAATTTGTCCTCACCTCTAGATTGGGCAGCATCTATCGCAGTTGAACTGTACGCCGCCATAGCTGTCTGTAGTTCCTCAGTCAAACGTCTCAGGAGAGCAACGTTGTCATTGCGTAACTCTTTGGTCAGCCCTATGCCCAGCACGTATTTAGGCATTAGGCTGATCTGTGTGTGTATGTGTGTGCTGTATGATAAGTAATTTGTCCTCACCTCTAGATTGGGCAGCATCTATCGCAGTTGAACTGTACGCCGCCATAGCTGTCTGTAGTTCCTCAGTCAAACGTTTCAGGAGAGCAAGGTTGCTCTCCTTCGCGGCCGGGTCTACGGGGTCCTCCTGGCTTTGAGAACTCTAGAATGGAAGTAATATCACAGCTATTACGTATGGTTATGTTTTATGTTATCTTCTAGCCGCCCAAATGCCTATTAACCCATTCAGGGCCAAGAATCACTACGCGCTACGCTAGCCGATCCCGTGGTTTTCCTCGTATGTAGCGGAAAGCGACTACGGCGGTCTGACGCATATGTGTCGTCATTGGCCCTGAATGGGTAAAAAGGCATCCTTGACTTCATTTAAATTTATAGCATTGTTAGTTGGACTTGGAACACATTTGTTTTTAATTTGTTTCGATTTTTAAATAAATCAATGTCTAAACGATTTGATACGTCATAGAACAAATACGGTAAATTGCCAATAACTGGCCACCGTTCAATAACTGGCCCCCTCATACTAAACATTTACTGTGTTCCCTTAAAAACAGAATTCAATTAAGTATAACGTGGCCAGTTATTGAAGGGGGCTGTATATACCACCTTATACTAAAACATAAATTCTATTATAGGTCAACAGAGTTCATTTTTAGCACGAGGTGGTCAATTATTGAATAGTGGCCAGTTATTGGCAATTTACGGTACATAGGAAAGATAAGGACCGATTTTTCCTTTGTTATCTCTAGATAAACTTTATCTATAACTGGCGGATAACTATCCGTCAGTTATAATTATCACCATCTTTTTCTTAAGTCATATGAAAGAAAAGGACAGAGCTAACATTTATCTGACACATAGTTTTATTTTATTTTATTTATTAGGAGAACAAACAGAAATATTTCTACGACTGTACTATTTTATATGGGAATTGAAAAATCGGCCCTAAGAGGTGTAAAACAACTTTAGACTTCAGTAATCTAACTACTAATCTCAGTATTTTTTTATCAAACAAAGGCGTCCGCTAACGAAATTTTAAATTCCGATGAAAATGAATAAAATATAAATTAGCTCAGTCTCGGCGATCTCTATATCCTATCACAGTTGATTCGATTTTCATTGCATTTTTTTCTAGTACGGTGAGCCGGCTAGACGCTATGATGGCGGCTCGAAAGTGTGGAAAGACACATACCTATTCGAAATAGCAGGAGCAGCTCACACCGTGGTTTATTCGCACCGCCACAAGTAGGTGCATTGATGCTACGCGCTGGTGCGGTACGCACGCGTTCGCGCTTTTGCGTCATTCGCTTATCGATTCGTTTGGCAATGCAACAGGGCTTTGTTAACAGTAAACAATCTGTAATCTGCTGTTCTTAACTTATATTATTATTTACTCTGTGGCAATAGGGTAGTTTTCATGTTTTTTTCACGCTGCCATTCGAATCACATTTAGGAAAACATTGCAAACATTTTATTCGCCTAGCTTAATCGTCTATCAAATAAGCGTATTCACAGTTCGCTTCGCAGTGTACGCATTCAGAAACCATATAATCAGGAATAGGAAATGCGGGTCCATAATACGTATGATTTGTCGGTGGCGCTGTTGTTCGGTTGTATGAAGAAATAAAAAAATAAGGACTGCATAAATGCATATTAATTTTAAGGTAGGTATTATTTCTCAAACATTAGACGGTATACTTATCAGTGTGATAGTAACAAAGAAAACAAAGTTGCCAGGTCATCCTTAAAACATTTTGCACAATCCCGGAACATATACCCCGTGAAATTTTAGTGGTTGTTTTCCCGCAACGAAATGATTTTGCTATCGATATACAGTCGATGTGTAATCTTTTTTTTAATAATGTTAAGAAATGCCCGATTTATAAATGTGTCGAACGAAACTCGAAAGTGACCTAACACCAGTAGTGGCACTGCAGTAGTACCTGTTTAGTGCGTCACTATAGTTTTTCCGCTTATTCGAGTTTAGGTTATTTTTTTGTTTTTTTTTTTTTAAATCAGTTTATAAGTTTGTCTATCATAATTTGAAAATACTACCGATAGCAAATCGCCCTGCTACCGGAAGACAACCACAAAAAATTCACGGTGTATTATTAAAATTATATTTTAGACAAGTCGATTCCAGACTGGCTTTACTTTGTCCGGGTTTTTTGATAACTGTAGGCACCTGCTTTGTTGTATTGTATTGTATACCTATACATATATCGATCCGAATTTCTCATCCCTACGCGCAATATACGAATAAGATACGAATATAAGAATATGACACGAATTGAATTGCAAATGCATTATATTTTCATCCTTCGCTTTTGCTCTTATTCTAAGTGTTCTAATAAGAGAGAGACGGATAGTGCGAGAAAAATCGAGGGTATGTCGCAGCCGTCCCATGATAGACGTGCAATTTGAGGTTATTTAATGTCGCCGACTTTTTGTAAAACTGTTAATTGGAATTGGAATCTTCCACCTAAGATGGTAGAGTGGCTTTTTGTATTTGAACAAAGTAGTCCTTGTTCAAATACAGCAAACTCAGATCATCACAAGTATAATTAGGCGTTGCATATTCCTCGCACCTGTACTGGGAACGTATAAATATAATCAGTAATCTTTTAAATCAATATTAGCGGACAATCTTACACAAATCTCCTTAGCCTCACAGTAAGCTGAACAAGGTTTGCGTTATGGGTGCCAGACGACGATATGTTTAATGGATAAAAATACTTAATACCCCATTTTTTCAAACATTAATTAATAACAGCGTTTTTTTGTTTTTTTAATTTTCAAATGTTATTCTAGAATGCTTTATCCAAGAATCCACCAAAATTTCCATCGGGAAGTAAATATATAAAAACAAATGACACATCCATAATGTTTTTTTGTGTGATTTATTTATTATTCTTGAAGAGCTCCTGTAAAATAACCAAAACAAAAATTAAAATATCTATTATGTTCCTCTTTATACAGGAATTGGTTAAATATAGATTTTTGATGACTAATATTTTGGTGGATTTTGAGTCTACGTAATTATTAAAATGATAATATATCAGTTACACACATAAAACCTGCTGTTATGAATTATTTCCAAATTTCCATTTTTTCCATACTGATGAAAATAAAGTGCTTGGGCTATATATACATAGGCAACATTCAAGACTCCTTTGACATGTGAATTGGCTTTATAAAACAAATGACTAGATTTGTTCTTAAATACGGGAAGCTTTTTCGAACGCTTAGGTACAGTCGAGGACAAAGAGATGTATACACTTTTGGACCTAATCGAATGCGGTCGATTAGGTCCAAAAGTGTACATCTCTTTGTCCTCGACTGTACACGTCTTCATACCCGTTTCGCAGCACTCATCTAAGGGTAGGCTGCACCAACTTACGATTACAGACCGATCATATCAAGTCAGCTTTCCACACATTCAGATTTTAACGAAAATCTCTTACGAAACTGGTACTCACCGTCCTTTTCCAAGTGCTCAAACTGTCCACCAAACACTTATAAGACACCCGCTCCAAGCTCGCAGTGCTGTTGAACTCGTTCCTCCCATCCAGCGAATGGCACTGAGTCTCGTTCAGTCGCGGCTTCGCGGGCGAACGGACCGACCTGAACGAATGATTGAACAGTTTCCGCTCGCTTCGTTCAAAGTAGTCGTTGTGGAACTCCAAGTCGGGTTTCTTCTTGGGGCATATGTTGGGGACGCTGGAGGAGAGGGTGGGGGGGTCACCGGTGGGCGACGTGTCTTTGGACGAGGAGGATGAGGAGGCGACCGTGTCGCAGTCGGAGTAGTGGACGTCGAATGTTGATAGTTGCTCGATAAGCCGTTTTATTGTTGACGATGCCTGTAATAGAAGGTTGTTTTGTTTCCGATAATCTGGCAAAGTTCATTATTGGGCACATTCATTATTTTATGACCCTCAAACGGATAGTTACCGATAGTAACAAAACCGACAGGTTAGATGTGACTTAAGCATCAGTTTAGTTAACCTTAATCTGCCATTTTTTAAAATCTTATTAACGATTGCATAGTTCTTTGCACCGTCATCGATGTGATCGGAGCGAGATCTGTGGGGTTCTATTAGTAAAGAAAGAGCTAGTTCGTAACTGTACGCACTGACTGTACACAACAGGAGTCGAGATCTGTGGGGTTCCATTAGTAAAGAAAGAGCTACTTCGTAATTGTACGCACTGACTGTACACAACAGGAGTCGAGATCTGTGGGGTTCCATTAGTAAAGAAAGAGCTAGTTCGTAATTGTACGCACTGACTGTACACAACAGGAGTCGAGATCTGTGGGGTTCCATTAGTAAAGAAAGAGCTACTTCGTAATTGTACGCACTGACTGTACACAACAGGAGTCGAGATCTGTGGGGTTCCATTAGTAAAGAAAGAGCTACTTCGTAATTGTACGCACTGACTGTACACAACAGGAGTCGAGATCTGTGGGGTTCCATTAGTAAAGAAAGAGCTAGTTCGTAATTGTACGCACTGACTGTACACAACAGGAGTCGAGATCTGTGGGGTTCCATTAGTAAAGAAAGAGCTACTTCGTAATTGTACGCACTGACTGTACACAACAGGAGTCGAGATCTGTGGGGTTCCATTAGTAAAGAAAGAGCTACTTCGTAATCGTACGCACTGACTGTACACAACAGGAGTCGAGATCTGTGGGGTTCCATTAGTAAAGAAAGAGCTAGTTCGTAATTGTACGCACTGACTGTACACAACAGGAGTCGAGATCTGTGGGGTTCCATTAGTAAAGAAAGAGCTAGTTCGTAATTGTACGCACTGACTGTACACAACAGGAGTCGAGATCTGTGGGGTTCCATTAGTAAAGAAAGAGCTAGTTCGTAATTGTACGCACTGACTGTACACAACGGGAGTGGAGATCTGTGGGGTTCCATTAGTAAAGAAAGAGCTAGTTCGTAAGTACGCACTGACTGTACACAACAGGAGTCGAGATCTGTGGGGTTCCATTAGTAAAGAAAGAGCTAGTTCTAAATTGTACGCACTGACTGTACTGTACACAACAGGAGTTAACACATTCACTGCCCAGAATCGCTACGCGCTACGCTCGTAGGCGATGCCGAAGGTTCTCAGCTACGTAGCGGGAAAGCCTACGGCGCGGCGTAGGCGCCCGCTACGCGTGTTCCTGGCACTTAAAAGCATTAAGCAAAACGACACACTTAAAAGGATTTACAAACCTAATTCTCTTGACACTAATCGTTTTTAGTATGTGGCTTGTCGACAGCGTAAGTGGGAGTAGGGAACGTCTTTGTAGTTTAAAATATCCATTAATGTAGGATTCAGTTACTTGTTACAATTACAGACATTGAGAATTTCTTTCCCCGACTGTATTTATGACTTTGACATAAGATTGACGTTCACTTGGCCCGTAGAAAAGGTTTCTCTCAGGCCAGGTCTGTATACTGTGACCTATACTGACCTGGTTTTCCGATTCGCTGCTTATCTTCTGTGGCCAGCCGATTACTGACAGCGATTCTTCTATGGCGTTTGGCTCCCAGAGGGAGATCATTCTTTTAACCTTGCCCTTTATATCTGCAAACAATACAATAGTATCTTTAATGCTCATCATGAAAACCAAACATGAAAAATAATTTATACTAATATTATAAATTGGTAAGGATGAGCTGCAGGCTACTACCGGGGTCCACAGGCGGCGGATAGTGGAATGGCCATCAGATATGATGGTTAGCTGCGAATATACTGAATAAGCAGTCCCCGACCACGCAGCGGCAGGGTTATCAGGATGTAGTGATGTAGGCTTGTAGGAGGGGCTACTCTATAAAAAGCTACAATATCCGACGACGATTCTGTGACATGGCGAGTAGTTGCCGCCATTAAATAAGCAATCCTCTAGTGTCATGCAGCAGTAGCACTAGTACCGACTGGAGAACGAAGATAGGAATCTGGAAGGGCTCTTGTTTGGACATCACGGAGCGGGTGAACCTCGGTTCGTGTACTGCGGTGTGGAAGGCAAGGGGGAAACCAACACACTATGCTTCCTCAAAAAAGGAGTAATAGATTACTCCACCGACAAGAGCCAAGCTCTTAATTGAATGATGATGATGATGATGATGAATATTATAAATAGGAAGTCTGTGAGATTGTAGCTTTGTAAGTTTGTATGTTTTAGGTAATCTCCAGAACCAAATTAAAAATGAAGAAGGCAAAAAAAAATTATGACGAAAATCCCGTTCAAATATCTTAAAAATAACGAAGACACAAACGTTTTAATGTTGTTTATTAGAGAGAGAAGACACTAGGAGATCGTGGCGTTACGGTCTTTGAGCGTCATAGTAAATGACAATCGTTTCATATCAAGGTGCGTAAAAACTTTTTACACTTTGTGATTATTTACCCTCTTGCATGGTTTTTTTCTCCATTTCACTATAATTTTAATCCCTTTTCGAGGAAATACTACATTGTTGATTATTTTATTCAGTGTCTACACTAGTGTTGGTAAAGACTTGAATCAAAGCTTGAGTTCTTTTTAACTTAGAGGGGACTTAGTTTTCTATAGAGACTCGAGTCTTCTGTACTCGGCTCGAGTGTTTTGTTACGCTTAAGAGCTCGTTCCCACTATGTCGGATGTCGTGGCGATTTTTAATCGTGTGTTGTTGCCGCTGTTCTCACTATGTCGGATGTCGGATCCGGATTTCAATCGGGTGTCGGCGGTACTGTTCCCACTAGTCGTCTGTCGTGCACGATCGCAACGACGCGGCAGCGACGCGCGGGTGTGTGAGGGGGTGCCGCGCGGGCGGCGCGGGCGAAATCGTTCCGACATCCGACAAAATGTGAACAGCGCTATATTCACTCGTACGCGAGCGAGACACGACACGATTTTTTTCCGGGCTGGAGGGCTGGCAAAACGCACGACATTTTATGTCGTATACGACACAAAATCGTTGTCGGACGAGTGTGAACAGCTTCATATAAAATGTTCTGCCAGTGGAACGTACGATTAAAAATCGCCACGACATCCGACATAGTGGGAACGAGCTCTAAGTCCTTTGGAACGACTAAGTTATTATTAGCATAAGTGATTATGAAATCCTACTTGAATAAATGATTTTTTATCTTTATCTTTAGAACTCAACTCAACTGGACTTATAGGAGTCTTACGATAGATACCTAAAACTATGTAGTATTGTGTGATTGCTAAGTTGCAGAATTTTACTTAATTAGATTGTATGTAAGCATGACGAATGAATCAAATAAAGATTAATAAGAATGCCTGAGACTCGGCTCTACGAAATATCTCACAACTTTTTGCGGTGGAAGGGTTTTGAGCCTTCAAACCTTTTCTGATACTTGACATCATTGTGTCATTTTCATCTTTTATTTAGTGTATAAACTTCAAAACTGCGTCTTCATTATAGGACTCTCTTTTTGACAAAGGAATATAAAATATATGGTAGCACGAGTCTTTTCTTAAGCTTGAGTTGTTACTACAGGACTCGACTTAGACTAGAAAAAAGACTCGACTTACGACTCAAAAGTCTCGGAACTCTTTTTAGCTGAGAGTCCCGTAAATATGAGTCAAGTTCTTGCAATTTAGACTTCAAGGACTTATGTCTTTACCAACACTAATCTACACCCCTATTGCATGTGGGCAGTATGTATTACTTTGTCCACGAGCCCAACAGAGCTCGAAACGTAGGTATGTTATGAATAATTATCACATTCTTGCTGCACGCGCGGCTAGGGCTGCATTCATGTAATACCCGGGCGTATTAAATACAGAGAATGCAGTCTGAACGCCGGAAAGGATAATATACAACGTACTAGGCTTATATAGGCGTAAAGCCGTATTCATACTTAGATTAGATTAGATTAGATTAGATTTATTTCATTTTGAAAATAATCGTCAGAGTGTATAAGAATAACAATAATATAAATGAAAGTCAAAATCAAAATATGTACATTGCAAAATGAAAATCAAAATAATAATAAGCAACAATTGAAATAATATTAAAATGGTACAAATGTCAAATTACAAATAAAAGCTAGGGCATCCTAGACATAAATAGTCAAAAATAATAACAGATAAAGATTATAAACAATATTCATAATAAAATAATAATGTCATTTTATAAACTTAAACATCAGATACACATAAAAATTACAATGTAGGTTCGTTGTATTCCTTTACGGAATACAACGATTTTGAAACTAAAAATTCCCTAAGTCGGCGTTCAAATATGTCGTTTGCGGTCTCGTTTTTAATATTATATTTTTACTTATGTGGCGTGATGCTCACTGATGCCCTCTGACGCCTCGTCTCACACAAAAGGCACTTTCTCGTCAGAAGACGTGAATCAAACCGTGCTATATCTATGAAACCAATATCGTTCTGTCGCGTCACAATACTACACGTCAGACAGATATGAATTCGGTTTAATAATAACTGGAATGAACAGAACAATGCTACACAGGCCGGGAAAATATGGATTGCCGGCCAAGTAGATATAGATGGACGAGCGTAGCGAGCCCGTATAGGGATACGAGGCTGGCCAACCTTTCTCACGCCGAGGTATGTACAGTGCTATTCTCAAACATGCAAAGAAATCTAAAAAAACTTCAAGTTTTTTTTTAATGGCTTGACGCCCCGATGTTGGGTCACGAAATGATACTGAAACAAAAGAAGATCGCTTTGCAGGCAATTTTGTCTTCAGCCTCCAATTTTGTGTGAGACTCCGTTACGGATTTCTCGTGTCACCGCGCCCGAAACGAGGTACTTCGAAGCCAGGTATTTTGCATTGCAGCATCGCCATTTCGTGTTTCCCCAAATTCCCTTCCTTCCACTTGAATGACGTGACTAATTAGAACTAGAACCTAGAATCCAACTAGGTTTAGAGTCGTGAGCTCTTCAATCGCTGCAGCAACCACTTTCTCCAAAGTTTTGAAAATACACCAGTAATTTTTCTTACACAGAAATTGATGATCTTTCGGGTGAGCTTTGGTTTTTTTTAAGGAGGTCCGTCATAGACTATATATAGCTAAGTACGAGACGTCGCTTATCCTGCTACTGCCACTAATAAGACCAATCAGGGGGGCTTGCAGCACTGCATTATCGTATAGTCCCACCCCTCCCTTGTTTCGAGGAACAAACGAAACTTGGGAGTCTTATCATACTAAATATAGTTTTTTTTCTGTAGCCTTGCCAGATTTTTCCATTGCAGCATCACCATTCCGTGGTCATCCATTAATGACGTGACTAATTATATATAAACACGATGATTATTAATTCGTGATCAGGAGTATTTTTCTGATCTGTAATTGATACCAAACGCGATTAACTCGATGTTACCTAAAACAAACGTTCTTTTTTTTAATAAAACTGAATAAGGAATCACTTTATAATTCACAATTATTGTCACCCTAACGGTAGTTTGCAAAAAGTTGACGTATGTGTGTTTGACGTATCTACTTAACTTCAAGAAATGTAGGGTGACCAAACATTCAGTGAATATTAGTGTTAACATTATCATTAAATTTAATTAACTAAACAGTGATTTAATTGCGTGAGGCCTCATCCATTGAAATTCGTTTTGGCTGTTTATCAATATTGTTCGATTCCTGATCACGGATTAAGAATCATCGTGTATATATATATATTTGGTGTCGTGGGCTCTCCTACTAATTATAAAAGAACACAATGTCAATATTTCATTGCATGATTGAGAAGACTATTTATACCTTCCAATATCGCGGATCCGTCCCGACTGCACCATTACGCGGACCCGCACCGCGGCCCCGTGTTTTTGTCTGTCAGATATAGAACCTTCTTTACGTAAACACTTTGATTTATTACATGTTTTTTTACCTTCCAGTGTCGGCTGACTCTTAGCCCGCTCTTGTGCTGATAATGAGATATAGCCTAGATAGGCCGAATGATTGTGGTAATTAAAGACTTTTCATACCTTCCAGTGTCTCGACGGCCTCGCCCATCCGCCCCGACTGCGCCAGTGCGCTGACCCGCTCCGTGGCGGACGCGATCCCGTCTCGAAGCGTCCTCGTCGACACCACGTTGTCGTACTCTGCCTGTATCTTGTTGGTTGTGGCCGAATCTATGGCCGCTTTGGTGCTGTTCACGTCTTTAGTATCACAAAGAATGAGATATAGCCTAGATAGGCCTAATAATCGCGGTAATTAAATACTATGCATACCTTCCAGTGTCTCGACGGCCTCGCCCATCCGCCCCGACTGCGCCAGTGCGCTGACCCGCTCCGTGGCGGCCGCGATACCGTCTCGCAGCGTCCTCGTCGCCACCACGTTGTCGTACTCTGCCTGTATCTTGTTCGCTGTGGCCGAGTCTATGGCCGCTTTTGTGCTGTTCACGTCTTTTGCTTGTTGCACTAGCCTGTAAGGATTTAATGATTAGACCTATTTAGAAATAGACTCAGGGCATCAACGATTACAGATGGTACAACGCTAAATTTGGCGCTGCCAGCAGTTCATCCATATACTTGTCAATATTTCCATAAATTGGGATTTTAACGAACATCGTATACATTGTGCAAACAACCCACTCTAAATATAACGCCTAAAGTCGTTGCGAGTCAAGAACGACTAATCTGTGTAGTTATTACGTCACGGTAAGCCAGGAGACAATAGTGACACAGTTACTTAGACAATGACTATTATATGAACTTCTACAATGCTTGAGAGATGCCCCTATAAAATGGGTTTTTGTCACAAAACACACGTTTTGTGGATTTAAACCCTATCAAATCATAGTTTTAAGGAGTCTTCCAATGACGTGAGTAAAGAGAAGCAAAGACTGGCTGATTAGTTCTTAGGTAAAAGACGAAGTTAATAAGAAAGAAGAGTACAAAAGGGCGCCTCTTTTGTACTCTTCTTACTTGTTAACTTCGTTAAAATGAGGAATAGCTTCTAATGGGACTGTTATCGTGTCACTGTCAGTGCATCATTAACCTTGACGTTCCACCCTAAGATCTATCCGTTAAAGTCCTAACAAAGAGATGTTTACAGGACATTGCATTTCATAAATAGTGCACCTTTTACATTAAGGAGGGAATATCTCCTATGCTGATCTTGAAGACCTTTTACCACTACTTATAATGTTTCAAGAGTTCAAGCCGCAAAATTCTGTACATTACAGTTTTTAGTATCCAACTACAAAGGGATTAAAAATATACGGAAGAAAATAAGCGAGGTGCATTCTTGTAGACAGACATCTATAATCTATCAAGTGAAATAGCGCACCGCGTTTTTATAACTCGCCGTATAAGCTTATAGAATAGTTTTGTTTCGTTTTGAAATGGAATGAAACAAGACAAAAGCAACTCTGTTCTAATTTAGAATGGTATAAATTCCATTGGAAACGAGAATTCTGATGTCTAGTGAATATCGGTAGTTTGGATCTAGTTGCTTAGAGAAAAATGCAGAAGCTCATTCGGTAAAATCTAGGTAAGTATTTTTTAATTATCACGCTAGCTTTAGTGGTCTTATTGGCGAGAAAATGGCGCTGACAGATTTAAAATTTTAAACACATAATGTTTGGTATTTCATGGTTCACTTCCACAGAAAACGAATCAAAAATATTTTTAAAATTCCAGAAGAGAGAAGCCAAACATGCGACAAAACCTCAGCATCCAATGAAAATTTGATTACCCGCGCTACGTGTCCTAGTTTCTAAATATTGGATGTTGCCGCGAGGCTCTCGTGGTAGCTATCGAAATAAAATTAAAAAGTTGACAGTGTACGGAATGTATTTCAATCGTGCATGCTGCCTTTTATAAAGGCTAGGTTAGGTACTTATGCCAGATTAGATATAAGTAAATTTATACTCTCAAGAGTCCGCAGTAAGCTCGATTCTCCATACAAGCGTAGTTACGCTCTCATTTCAAAACTACGTGTTGGATTGTAACTAAACTTTGCATATACATGAGGTATATCCAGGGGCCCGATTTTTGACTTTCGAGCGCTCGAAAATCAAATAAAAGTAAATATTTTGTAGTGTCAAAATGGCCGGCACTTACTTCCTACCAATAGAATTGAATAAGAGTGGTCAATACCACTCGTTTTCAAAATTCAAAATAGCATTTCATAATTGTTGTCTGTTTTCGAGTGAAAGAGTCGAGCGCTCGAAAGACAAAAATCGGTCCCCAGGTCTGTAATTAGTTTATGTAGCTTCAGATACTATGGTAAAAAAAAATACAGCAAATTTAAGTATTTCATACAAAACTTGTTGTTACTGTATTTCGTTTGTTTTAACTGGAACCATATCAACTAATTACAGACATATATATAGGTACCTCATGACATTGTATATGCAAAGTTTCGTCACAATCCAACACTTAGTTTTAAAATCAGAATAAAACTCAGTTTGTACACTTATATAAATTCTAAAGGATTTTTATAAATTGCACATAATTGCTACTGTATATTATTGGTAACAAAAGCAATAATAAAATCATACCTACACCAACACAATTAAACAATAATCGTATAATCGATAATTCAGGAAGTCATTAGATGCCGTAGCGACCGGGCGACCTTGGGCGATAATAATAAGAAATAGGACGGCAATGCGACCTCAATTTCAAACGTCTAGCCCTAAATTTGCATTTTATAATAATTTACTTGAAAAACAAGGTTTTAACCGACTTCAATTTAGTACTTCGCTATAAATGTGCCTATAAAATTTGAAGAGTTGCCTCTATTTATCCAGGAACCCATCATCAGATCGTGTCTTGATGACCATGGGACCACCTGAGATACCCTTACAAACAAAAAAAATATTATATGCATGTACTACTACCACGATTTTTTTCACTTCCAGAAGTATCCATTTAGCCGGCAGGGGACATGACTCGAACATAAATTAGGGCTTTAAAGCCTAATATCCCGCAAACTAATCACTGGGTTGAAAAATGATTTGAAAAATCCCATAATATTTTTGAACAAGCTATCCAACGACACCCCACAGGGGCTTAAGGATAAAAAAAAAACCCAACTTTAAGTGTAGGGGAGGTTAGGGAAAAATATATTTTTAAGATTTTATTCTAGTTTTGTAGGCGTGATTGATTTATACTTATATACATATGCCGAATTACAGTTTTCTAGTTGTAAGGTTTACTGAGCTAAGCCGAAGGCGGGCGGACATGGCGAAACTATAAGGGTTCCTTGTTGATTACGGAACCCTAAAAAAAGGAGAAAAAGGTGTGCACTAAACTAAACACTGCAAAGTAAAGGGCTAGTCTAGGCAACGCTTTCCACTTATCTTAAAGCGGGCCGTGCGCTTATTATGGAAAATAACACAGATTTGGTGTTTTAAAAAATGCAAAATAAACCCGTTGCTGGTGGTCTGAGTAAACTGGCCTCACCGTATAGCTAAGGGCCACCCCACACCTGGCGTCTTTCGAGCGTCTTTCGAGCGTCGTCCCATAGTAAGCGGTCGAGCGAGGGGCGAGGCGAGGTGGGTTGGGGGGACGGTTTACTATGGGACGACGCTCGAAAGACGCCAGGTGTGGGGTGGCCCTAAGTCCGCACTAGCGCGCTTTCCGTTCAACTAGGGCAATCAGAATAAGTGTGACAGCAATATGTGGACTTAACTTATAAGTGCGCCGGTGCGCTCGTCCTTGTTGGTGTGCACCGCGAACGCGCCAGCCTTGATTGTTGAGCGTGTCATTGTGCACCCACATCTGCTGCAGGTGGAGGTTGATTCGTGCGAACTACTGTCTCACGTGATCTGTGTAAACTGGTCTCACCGTATAAGTCCGCCGGTGCGCTCGTTCTTGTTGGTGTGCACCGCGAACGCGCCCGCCGTGATGACGTCATGGAACCCCGTCTTGTTGAGCGTGTCGTTGTGCACCCACATCCGCTGCAGGTGGAGGTTGATTGGTGCGAACTCCAGACTCGCGTGGTCTGTTAAACGGGAGTGTGTATGAGATAATGAACTCTATGGGCGAGTTCATGACTTCGAGTGCGTCTTACGTAGGAGCGAGAGACACAGACGTATGGCGCACCCCTCGAAATCGTGGACGAAAAGCATGAACGCTACTGCAAGGTTTAATAAATTGGCTCTAGTCACACTTGATGGTAAATAGCAAAAAGGCCTAATACTTATCTAATTGTTGCAGTAAAAGTACAGCAGGGACTCAGTCCCCAGATTACCTATCAGGAATGCATAACATTTCCGAACAAGTACCCTTACAAACTTTACCTTACAAACTTTGGTATCGATCTGAAACGACTAGGCATTAAGTCGGCGTCTTAAAGCGAAGAGTTCCTAAGTTGCTAAAGAAGCCAGTTAAAAATCATACAATAGAATCTGTTTCCAAGTAGATTTAATAAGCAAACCGTTCTTGGAAGTAGACTGAAAAATGTGCTACGCAGTTAATGTTGATTGAAAAACCGAGTGACCCCACTCATTCTAAATGTAGAATAAGCGCTAGAAGGGATGCTGAAGAAACATCAGTTACATGATCGGGCCCGCAGCGCGTGAAGGTTCCTGGATTCAAACTTCCTTTCCTTACTAAGTCCAACACACAGACCAATTTACCCTAGGCCAATTTTGACCGCTTTAGCCTAGTTGGTAGTGATCCTGCCTACGAAGCAAGAGGTCCTGGGTTGGAAATCCCAGTAAGGGCATTTATTTGTGTGACGAATATTTGTTCCTGAGTCATGGCTGTTTTCTATGTATTTAAGTATTTATTTATCTATATAAGTATGTTTATCGTCGTCTAGTATCCATAGTACAAGCTTTGCTTAGTTTGGGACTAGGTCGATTTGTGTCAGATTGTCTCCAAATATTTATTTATTTAATTGAATTAACACAACTATGGTCTAAAGTAGTAACGAATTTCTACCAAAACTAACGACTTTATTCGTTATTTTCTTAGCTTTTATTTGCGTTTTGTAGACATAATGCCACGTACAGAGTTCATCTATAATAATAGTCATACACAGTCATGTAAGATCGAGTTCATTCGGACCTATTCGGTGATTACGACTATGGTTGCGAAGTTTCACGGTTCTATGTTTCGGTTGGAAGAGCGTAATTTGTGAGCTCTGAGTCGCGTAATTTCGCATCTATGGGCGAACCGAAACTACACCACTCACAGCTCACAAATTAAGCTAGTGTGGCGTCATCCTTGTAGCACGCATAGCTCATATTCGAGCGCTATCAACGATTTAAAAAAGAAGAGCTCGAATATATCAACAGACACTGCGAGCGCCGTAAGCCGTGCTTACACCGTGTCAAGGCACCTGTCACGACAACGGCAACAGCCATAATACTTTAATTAAGCCACCCCGTAGGCTCCGATCAATTCCAGTCGTTTACACTGACAGTGTCAGCATTTTCCCCGAGGAGATTCAACCTAAGAAAATAAAGAGTATTGATAATGGAACTAACTTTATCGGCGCAGATTAAGCGTCTAATCGGTTTCGACACTTTCGACTCTTGGGGTATTTACCTCGTGAAGGTAAAACAGCATTTTTTGGGGATTAACAGAGCTGGTAACTACAATGGATGAATAGATGAGGGTTATTAGTGGTAAAATGCAAATAGCGATTAGGCTCCGGAAACGGAACTGCTTTTGTCTACAACTTTTCAAATATATGTTCTTTTTAACCGACCATGATGACGAGGGTTATGGTTTTTGAGCGTATTTATGTAGGTATGTATTCGTATGTATGTCTTATTCTTTGTCACGCCTTGCAGCCTGAACCTTTTGGCGGTTTTCGACATGTGAGGTGTCGTTGGATTCCTCTTAATCGTAGGAGTGACATAGGCTATATTTGTAAAAAAGTCGTTGGATTTTTCGTGTTTTTCTATTTTACTTGTTACGTTTTTTTCATACAAATTAAATTAATTATTCATATTTCATAAGCCAATAGTTTAACTATCATACTTGTCACTGCCATGTATGTCAAATAATGAGGGCGTGTTTGCAATACATTGTTGGTACAGTTAAGGTGGAACACTACAGATTCCTGTCAAACTGTTGCTAAAAAATGGCGCACTAAATGGTCTCGCCGGAAGACCAGCGCTGGCTCATGCTGAGGCGGGGCTATTTCATAACCAACAAATAGTCTTAAGTTTTTAATTATATGTCTATAATAGATAAATTTTGATTTTGTTTGTTACGATTAAATAATTGTCATTTCATTACATAAATAATGTCCATGGTTGCTCATCATTTTCCG
Organism: Epinotia demarniana; assembly: GCA_945867215.1. NCBI lineage: Eukaryota > Metazoa > Arthropoda > Insecta > Lepidoptera > Tortricidae > Epinotia > Epinotia demarniana. The sequence goes on from OX244259.1 coordinate 58,803,601, forward strand.
CAAAACCGTGCCCTGTACTTATGAATCTCAATCAATCTGCACTGAACAGTGTTTCTTTAGGCAATGTAGTCCGAAAATATGCAAAATATTATATAAATGTGGTTGTGTCAGGCACTAGAATGCAGCTGATATTTTCACGCCTCACCGCACGTCATACAATGGCGCAGTGGAATTGAATTTTGCATAAATCTCTGCGTAACGCTATTAAACCGGATTCAAATCCCGGCAACGGTACTTCTTTTTTATTTTTCTTTTTTAGTTTCAAAAACAATGTGACCATTTCAATTAATTTGTGTTTACTTGTGATGTACTCGAATGATGCTAGTGGTAGGAGCACGATTTGAACTGTTAGAAGGCAAAATAGGCTTCCGTTTAATGAATGAATCGTGAATTTTAAATGGCAATATTTTAAATAATACTCGTTATTGCGTGTATTTATTCAAGCTGCGGGAGAAGAAGGTCATAAATTATCTAAATTTTACAATTTCAAGTTCCTGCCATCGATAGATTAGACGTATAGTCCGAACGAAAATTGAAAACGATAATAAATTATAGAAATAATATTTATTTTACAAAGCTGCAGAGTGAAAGTGGTTCAGTTTGATGAGTAGAATCTAATCTTGAATTTACAGCCCCCAAGTCATAGGCTGCACGCTATATATAAACAACTTAGAAAAGTTGAAAAACCACCGACATTTTCATTTCAAAATCCAATATCTCAAAAACGGCTGAACAGATTTTCGTGAAGCTACCACAGACAGATACACAGAGACACAGACAGACACGTTAAACTTAGAACACCCCTCTTTTTGCGTCGGGGGTTAAAAATTAATAGGTCACGGGGGTAACGATATTTAAAAGTTTCGGTACCGAACAAACCTTTCTTGGCACTAGGCTTGAAGTATGCTTCTGGGCTGGTCAGGCAACGCCGGCCGCGGCAATAATGCTTCAACAGAGCCACGTGGGCCCCGACCAGTTCTAGCTGTTTGTGCTGCCAGTGTCCACAAATTTCGCCCACGGAGAGGAGTTGTTCCAAGAGTTCTTTCTCGCGTTGGATAAAGATGTCCCTGGAAATGAAACCTAGTCAATAATTGTTGAAGCATTTTCGAAAAGAGAACATTAGCCCGTTGTCTCGCTCTAGCGGTTGTCACGAGTCACAACCGTCAATCCGTAACGCGCGAAACAACGTCCTGTATATTACATATTAATCGGTGAATATATTGTGCTGTAGTATTGTGCGATTCCTTCATCGTGAGGAAACCTGCATACATCTGCGGAGAAATTCAAAGGTGTATGTGAAGTCCCCAATCCGCACTGGGCCAGCGTGGGGACTACTGCCCATTCCCTCTCATACATGACAGGAGGCCTGTGCCCAGCAGTGGGACGTATATAGGCTGATGATGTGATGTTATTGTGTGATTTGTTTAAATTATTAACTTTAATCTGTCCACTGCAAGTTGAAGTGTTTATTTATACAGCTACAATTTAATTATATATTCGCATATATGATTTTAGTAGCAGCAATGACGCGTGCGACTCAAAAATTAAACTAATAGTATATTACTACACAGGCCGGGAAGTAAGGGATTGCGGCGGATAGTTATGAAGCTGGCCCCCCTTTTTCACGCCGATGTATGTATATGTATAGTGTTTTTTCTCAAACAAGCAATGTAATAAAACTAATAAATAAATAAAACTTCAAGAAATTAAACTTTAATTCTCATGACTGAACGCCGTGATGCTGTGCCACAAATTGTAAATGAAAAAAGACCATCTTGCAGGCCTAGGCCTACTTTTTTGTATGAAACGAATTACAACCTCAATATTTCATTGCATGCTTGAGAAAATAAAATTGTATTTATGGTTTATAGTGAGTTTTTCCGCCCATACAAATACACACGATTGACTCAAAGTCGTCCTCCCGATCACCTATCCTAGGTAATATTATAAATGCCAACATTTGGATGTTTGTATTTTTAAATTTTTAACCCCGGACGACGCAGAGGGGTGTTATAGTTTAACGTGTCTGTCTGTGTATCTGTGTATCTGTCTGTGGTATCGTAGCGCCCAAACGGATGAACAGATTTTCGGTTAGTTTTTTTTGAGTCATATATAATTTTATCCCGAGTGATCTTAGACATGTTTCATGAAAATCTGATAAGCCGTTTTTGAGATATTGGACTTTGAAATGAAAATTTCGGGGGTTTTTCAACTTCTCTAAGCTATAGTTATTGTTACTAAATCACTGGAAAACGTCTGAACAGATATATACATGAATTTTAGTAGGTATAGAAAAAGAATTAGACAGAGATTTAGTATCGAAATAGAGTATAGCCTGGATTGACATAAAATACTTTTTATCCCAGTAAAAGTCCAACAAAAGGAAGTCAACGCGAATGAAGTCACGGGTAAAAGCTAGCAATCTGTACATGAGTATTACGATATAACCAGGTAGATTTATTCATTATGCTGTAGGTACTTTCTATTGACATCTGTATTGTACCTAATCCTTTTAAAATGTATGGATTACATAATTCTTCGATTTTCGACGACTCGTTAAATGGCAACCTTAAGGGTATAGGCAATTAAGATATTTCCATAGAGCATTAGGCCCAACCGTTACATCAATGATTTTTAGATCGTTGCAGAAAACCATATAAGATATTTTCTGTATAAAAAATATAGGCCTGGCTCATGGAAGAGCTGAGATATGGACGGTTCTGCATATCAACTTAAGTAAGTAGATCAGCAAAAACTTGATAAATACACGCATAAGTTATATTTAGTGGAGCATAAAATTCTCCTAGCGTTATTCCCGGTTGTGCCCCTAAAGGAGCCCAGGGTCCGCTTTGACACCTAATCCCAAGATTTGGCATAGGCACTAGTTTTACGAAAGCGACTGCCATCTGACCTTCCAACCCAAAGGGAAAACTAGACCTTATTGGGATTAGACCGGTTTCGCTCACGATGTTTTCCTTCACCGAAAAGCTAACGGTAAACATTCCGTACATAAGTTCCGAAAAACTCATTGGTACGAGCCGGGATTCGAACCCACGACCGCCGCTTTGACAGCCGCATGCCTGAACCACTAGGCTACCGTAGCTTCAACAATGTGCAACATGTATTAAAAATCCAAAGGCCTGCATATCATTATTATGGTTCGGTATTAGTGTTCACCATAGAAAGAAGTGGAGCGATATGTACAGTCAGCGTCAAATAGTAAGTAGCAGCCAGAGTAGCCAAATATTTCGTAGGTAACACACCCTTATTCCTACAGTAATAAAGGCGTGTACCGTAATATTTGGCTGCTTTGGTTGCTACTTACTACTCGTATATGACGCTGACTGTACATAGATTATAAGATCTAATTCTACATCTTCCAAAAGATGCATGCCTATATTATTTTTACGAGTGTTATCAATACCACAGTTTTTACAGTGTGGGTAGCGAGGGTCGTCAAAATACAATTGGAAAACACAAATAACCACGTCGAGAACACTCTAGGAGGCGAATGCCACTTTGATATTTGGGTAAATATAAATTTTGGGTAATTGTCCTAACTACGACATATTGAGGTAACAGAAATCAACAATATTACTCATAATTTTTACATTTCTATCCCACGGGAATAACGTTGCACAACTTCGTACCGATCTGAAGCGACTAGGCATTATCTCGGCTTCTGAACTCGAAGAGTTCCTAAGTTTCCAAAGAAGCCAGCTAAAAATTGTACAATAGAAACTGTTTCTAAATAAATTGAATAAGCAAACCGTTCTTGGAAGAAAACTGAAAAATGTCCTACGCAGTTAATGTTTATTGAAAAAACGGATGACCTCACTCATTCCAAATGTAGAAATAAAGCCCTGTAGTCATACACAGTCATATAATATCGAGTTCATTGCGACTATAGTTTGATTTGGACTATAGTTGCGAGGTTTTACAGTTCTTCGACACGGTTGGATTAGGGTGAAACCACACATCACATCATCACACACATCATCAGCCTATATACGTCCATCTGCTGGGCACAGGCCTCCTGGGCTGAATGGGCAGTAGTCCCCACGCTGGCCCAGTGCGGATTGGGGACTTCACATACACCTTTGAATTTCTTCGCAGATGTATGCAGGTTTCCTCACGATGTTTTCCTTTACCGAAAAGCTAACGGTAAATATGAAATCATATTCCGTACATAGGTTCCGAAAACTCATTGAAAGGGTGAAACCAAATGACCGTAATTTGTGAGCTGTGACTCGAATTGTCCATCTATGGGCGAACCCAAATTACGCCACTCACAGCTCCACACATTACGCTCGTGTGGCTTCACCCTTATAGCAGGCATTGGTCATGTCATGTTGTCATAAGTATTCGAGCTTTCAACGGCTTGACAACAATGAGCTCGAATATGACAACAGACACTGCGAGACACACGAGTGGTATCAATACCACAGCAGTTTATACTGTGTTGCTCCGTCTTGCCAAAGCAAAAAATTTAGAGCAATTTCAGAGTCCAGGTAACAAGCCGCGTTTAATCGCGAAGGCAGGTACATGTCGATTCACAAGAGAGATGGTAGCGAGGGTCGTCAAGTTGGAAAACACGAATAGTATGTAAGTAATGCCACTTTGACATTTAACCTGCATTTTGGTGTAATTGAGTACGACATATTGAGCAGAAATCAATATATCCCACGGGTAAACAATCTGATACTTCACAAAAAGTAATTTAATAATACATAATGAATTGATCCTTTAGTTAGATTCTCGTAACGGCTAGGCCCAGTTCTGCCTATCTTCTTTATTGACTTTAACTTTTTAAGCTGTTGACATACTTACCTGTTAATATTGCATCATATGATAGTTTAAATCGGAAATCATAATATAGATTCCATTGCAAAATTTACCATGTCAGTTTTTGAATGCATAAATGAATCTATCTATCCATCTCCATTGTTTTGATATTAGCAATGCACTTAAAGTATCAATGCTGTAAACAAAGCCTTGCCTTGAACAATTTTTATATTTTTTTTTCCTGTATTCGATGTTTGCATGTACATATTGCGTTATTGAATTTCCGACTTCCCGGAATCACCCGCCGATTTAATATACCTTAATTTTCATTCGATATTCATTTATCCGTAAATTTATGCATATTCCACGAATGGCATCCCGTTTGCAGCTTATCAATCAAATATCGAACTACCAAAGGTATGACATCCTTTGGCAGGCCCTCGTGCACCTTAGCAGAACAGGTGCACGAAGGTAATACCCCAGGATAAATACTAAAAGCTGCATTCAGTTCAGTCGAGTGAGGTGACGCCGTGTCGCCGTAATATCGTTCTGATTGGCGGATTAATTAGTGTGTGAAGTGATGGGTTTTTGCGAGGGTCGAGACGCGCCGCTGTCAAATTACCTGAATACACTGGGAGCCTTTGGCAACACGACCGTTGCACGGAATTAACTTGGGAACTACGCTGTAGGTATATAAATGACCACCGCCGCTTTAGACCGGATGCAGGATTTCGAATATCAAATTACAGAACCAAAATAGATGCATTGAAATTCCGCAAAAATATATTGAAGGTTTTCGAAAGATATTAGGAACAGTTTTACTATATTAACAGTAGCTTTCCGGGGGGGAAAACATCGTGAGAGAACGGGTCTTAGTCCCACCAACATGGTATATTGTTCCCTATGGGTTAGAAGGCTACACGTCAAATAAGAGACACCAGGGGAACGCTAAGGGCCACCTCACACCTGGCGTCTTTCGAGCGTCGTCCCATAGTAAACCGTCCCCCCAACCCACCTCGCCTCGCCCCTCGCTCGCCCGCTTACTATGGGACGACGCTCGAAAGACGCTCGAAAGACGCCAGGTGTGGAGTGGCCCTTAAAGGGTGACAAGGAATTACACATCGAATACTCACAATAGTTCAGCCGGCATTTGGAAGCACACCTTCGCTTCAGCCATGACCTCATGCACGGTTATATCCCCTCCCAATCCAGAATGGAACCTGTAAGTCACTTGGTGACTGTTCACAAAGTTCTGCTTCAAAATGGTCCCGTAAGACGGAAACTTCAATTTTAATCCAAGTCTCGGTGGTAGGGACTGAGACCGTCTATGGCATTGTACTTTTTGTGGGATGTCTATGCAATTCTTGTCGTTGGAGTGGACGGGGCTGCCGATGTAGGAGGGCTCTAGGCTCCACCCGTTGATGGTGACGAAGCCCACCGTCTTGTTCTCTCTGGTTGATAAGGCTACTCGGAGACGTTGGGAATCCTGTTGAGAAGAGTGTTCAGTGAGCGTCACTTCAAAACTGATCAGTTGAATACATCAAATTGAGGGATAAACCGATCATACTTGATCTCACAAATATGCTCACACACTGGAAACTGTGACGTGTCTGGGAATTCTCAAAGCATTTGTTGAATATCATCATCATCATTCCCAAATTCTAAATACGAACGCGATTTACCTCAAACGAAAATGTAGGCACAGCTCATTTAAAAGAATATACTGCATACATGCCCACACGGCGGGAGTGAAAAAGCCCACCCGGCGGGTTGTGTGTCGGTCAGAAAGCCCACCCGGCAGGATGTGTGTCGGAGGAGGCCCACGTATATTTCGACACTAGAGGAAATCACATTTTTTTTATAGGGTACTTTCCGTTGACCTAACTATGAAATTTGGCAAATGGCAGGGGAAAATCTGAAAACACATTTTCAATTAAATCACATAAAAACGGGGTCTCAGTGCAAGGACCCCCCGGCCCTCCAAATCCCAATTTGGAAGTCAGTTAACCGTGTCAGCTGGAGTTTCATATGAAAGGGCTTCATTGGCACAAGCTCAAATAGATGATTAACATTTTTTAAACGGATTTTATTAAATGGTTTTATTTAATTCCACGTTCATGGGTCAAATGTAGTAACTGAAATTTCACCCTCTTCCTGTCGACCGATTGACCTAAAATCTAGACCACACTTTGTGTTCCGGTAAAAATTCAACTAGGTACTTTCAATTATTTTTTATAAAACCATAAAACCCCCTTAATATGGGTATCAAATAAAAGGGCTTGTTTAGAAGAATACAGCAATATATGAAATAAGCCCACCCGGCGCGTAGTGTGTCGGTGAGAAAGCCCATCCGACAGATGTGAACAAGCCCATCCGGCGAGTTGTGTGTCGGAGGTAGCCCACGTATATTTCGACACTCTCAAGGGAATCACAATCTATTGGGTACTTCCCGTTGACCTAGAACTATGAAATTTGGCAAGTACAGGGGAAAATCTTAAAACATTACATTTTTAACTACCTAAATCACAAAAAAGCGGTCTCACCCGATCAATAGATCAATTAGCAATTTTTTTTTCATCGAACATGGTTTTCGGGTTCATGATTTTGTACGAGGAATTCATGCATTCCATGAAGTCCAATCTAAGAACGCCCGCCCCGCCCGTCGCCGGGTTGACCGCTGGCGCCCAGACCGCGGCCTTAAAGCCAGCTTTGTGAAATATAATAATAAATCATCCTATATACGTCCCACTGCTGGGCACAGTTATGATACAATAGATATGTTGAAACTAGTAGCATAGCAAAACAACCAAAGCCTTTATAAATATTGTATCTAATAGGCGTTACGGCAAAGTTGCTAATCGAAAAGACTAATGAAATTGGATGACAATCGACTTGCAAGGCTTGATTACATTGTTGCATACCAACATACATATATACTTAGTAATTTACAAGTAAAGTTAACATTAAGGCTTGTAAAAGTCTGGACAAGTTAATGTAGTAACAAGTATGAGGGATTAATAATCGATTCCAGGCATTCCACTAAACACCGTATTCCTTTAAAGATAACGTTCATTTTTGTCCAACAATTAAAAGTCGCACCCGATACATAACAGATCAAATAGCAAAGGAGGAATCATAAAACAGCGCATTCGTTAATTGGCACATCGTTATCCGCATCAATACGTTCCTGGATTGGATTTCTATAATGAGAACAAACAAGCAAAAATGAAGTAATCTAAGATACAAACATTAACGCGCCACGCCATTGTAGACCTTGCCTCATTGTTTTAAGGTTCACAAACGACAGTTAACTGTGTTGTCGATAGTACGGTCGGTGTCACATTAATGTTCAGACTTTTGTACTTAAGGCGCCGTAGGTTCAGCGAAGTTAAGCGAACAGAGTTTTTGAAACAATATAATGCATCTGTTTATAATAATATGGTTTCAAAAAAATACGAATAGTAATCTTGAGGCTTTTCTGCAGGGAAATCAGAGTTTAGAAACATGATTAATCAATTTTCGCTCGATAGAAAAAAAATCACGAACATAGGTCTAAAAGGGTCTAAAATACACTTAAAATATTTGTTACAAATTATGCATAAAAGCTAAAAATATTAAAATGGCTTCTAAAAATCGGCAATATCATGTTTGAGAGAACTCAGTGTTTACTTTTTTATTTATTTAAACGGCCAAAAAATTAAAATTAAAAAACATTATTTCCGCGCTTCCGAGCACGCACTTCCATCTCGCTCACGCTTATGCTCAGTGAGAGGGAGAGAAGACCTTGAACCTACGGCGCCTTAACTTATTTTGTTAAACAAGGTGAAAGATACACATGTCTGTGAAGTCAACTGTTCGTAACACTACCGTGTTTGTTCTGAAAGTAAAGTTAAAGTACAAATGAAACTGTAATTTGCAACTCGCACAGATGCTAAATGAAAGAATGAATATAATGTACAATATTTGATTTGCAACATTCATTCACAAAAGGTACAAAAAGTGTCTTAGTTGCCCGCGAGGATCCGCACAGCCTAATAAGGTCTGTCCATTTTAATTACCTAACTTCAAAAGCAGGAAGGGGTTCTCAATTCAGTTGTTTTTTTTAAATAAATGGTCTTAAAAAAACCTCAGAACTCCGTCATTTATGAACCGATTCTTAAAATTAAAGTGAAAACTTCTTTAGCGGCGCTGTGCACTCTTTGGGATGGGGATTTTTTTTAAACTCGCGACAGGTGTAGGAGCGTAGGACGTCACGTGACCGTATATAGGTGAGATATTCGGGATGAGGTTTCGGGGCAGGGGGGAGCGGCGCTGTGCACGTCAAGACAGTCGTTGCTCGAAACTGAACCTTAATTGTAGTGCGCTAGGTCAAAACATCCTTTGAACTATTTCGTATCGTTAAAATACATTCAGAATGGATTTCATGTAAGACACCTATAACTAGTGATAATGAATGATTTCACAGTACCCGGTCTTTTTTTTATTTGAATGTATATACTTCCAGATTGGTCCCAATATTTTCCTAAAGCCGGTCGGTCCCCTTATATACCACTTTCTGAAGACTTTCTAGACCGTAATTTCGATCGTCATTGTGATCTTCATTTCATTACTCATTTTTTTTGACTACCATGGGCTTTTCCAGATAAGCGTGCTACGTCCACGTTTCTCGAATATTCCAAGCCCAAACATCCTACTAATCCTACTAATACTATAAATGCGAAAGTTTAGATGTTTGGATGTTTGGATGTATAGATGTTTGGATGTTTGTTACTCAATCACGCTTAAACGGCTGAACCGATTTGAATGAAATTTTGCAAGAATATAGTTTATAGCCTGGATTAAAATATAGGATAGTTTTTATCCCGGGTCCACGCAGACGAAGTCGCGGGCGTAAACTAGTATACATAAACCTCCGTAAGCATCGAATGTTCTATTCGCTTACTTTTTCCAGAACATTCCATGCAACTCTGCGTTATGCAAGTGTGCTCACTAAGAATTTAAACCATACAAAAAGTGCATCGCATCGGTCGTTCGCTACGAACCAGCCGAGGCCGCCGTCTGTACCCGTAGGCTACTATCGACAACACGGTGAATTTTGAAATACACTTGGCGGCGTGTTTATGTCCACGGTAACAAGACTGTTATAATCCCGCCGTCGTAACAATAACAAAATTGAATCACAACAGGAAAATCATCGGACTTCCGCGTAGCCTAAGATTCGAATAGAGGCTCGACCCTACCCATCTGTTTAAGGGGGCTACCCGAGGTTTCCATCGATTTTTGACAAGGTTTGAATCGTATCTCCTACTTTTGCACTACAGATAGAAGTATAAATCACGGTTATCGGTTCTTCAATCTTTTATCTCCATTTTGGTCTACTGAATTTTGAAACAAATGAATACTTAATTTTGTATGATCTCTTTAAACATTGCCTAAAATAACACTTATTTTGTATCTCTATTGACGTGAAAGATATAACACATACGAAATCTACATATTTGGGTTCGTCTGTGACGTCCCTAAAAACTGGTCCAGGGTTTTCATTTTAAACCAATTAACACAAAAGTTATGGCCAGAAACCGGTTTTTTGACCTAAAATTGTTCAAATTTGATGCCAAATATCTCGAAAACAATGAATTTTGAAGTAAATATATGGGATACTATACAAGGTGTTTTTGGCAATTTCCGTTAATTGCAAGGGGGCATATAGGTTAGAACAAATAAAGTTAATTTCTCCAAGACAGTGCAAAAACTGGGTCGGAGGTACATTTTTTTCACTTAATTTGTCTTCTTGTACCTTCTGGTCTTGAACCCTTGCACAATAAGACAATAACTGTTAAGGCAAAAATTAAATTATTTTTTACAAAAATAATTTTAATTTTTTTTTTCACGAATTTATTATGCTAATTGATTTCTGTGAATGTATTCTGCAATATGCCGAAGTTAACGGAAATTCCCGGGAACACCGTGTATTGCTTAAAGCCGTTGTTAATATAATAAGCTACAAAAAACCTAAGAAAACTAAGAGATTCAGATCGAAGGTACGATCCCATACGCCAATTATGGGAGCCCCTTAATAGACGAAGAGTATTTTATTGCAAATTTAGTACAATAAAAAATATTTCGCCTGTTGGTCGGGTATAAAAATCCTGGCATGCCTATTAATAATTGAACATTCAAAAATGTTTTACTTTTCTTAAACATTCCACGCAATTGATTAACGAACAACTTTTATACTACTGTCTGTTTTGTTTACAGTATTGAAAATACATTTATTGGATTAAAGAACTCTTTTCAATGTGCCCCTAAATCGGCCTAAGATTTTTTCCGAGGAGAAAAGAAAGTAAGTAAGTAAATAAACCGGTAAGTCAACCAACAAGTTCAACCTACATGTAGGTTGAACTACCACATGGTGGTTAGCGTCATCGAGGTGTATCCCATGGGCACGGCGGTCTCCAAAACGCGCTCCTTCACATCGTGCACCACTACGGACGGCGGCGTCGCTCGAGAATGTCTCTGTCCTCGTCGGTAAAACCTACCTGTATGGTGGTTAGCGTCATCGAGGTGTATCCCATGGGCACGGCGGTCTCCGAAACGCGCTCCTTCACATCGTACACCACTATGCGGACGATGGCATCCCCGGTGAGGCCGTCACTCGCTCGGAACAGGATCGTCTTCGCGAAGCTTGGATTGCTGCACGTCTGTAAGGGAAACTTTAATGTTATATTTGTTGAAAATAAGTGTCCGCTAGGCGGGCGTCCATAGGCAGTGAATGTGTGAAATGAGACAGCGACCCTTTGACGTCTATCCCTGCGCACCTCTGTCCCGTAGTATATCCGCGCTAAGCGGTCGACCTATGGGAAACATGTCCAGATTTTGTATAAAAAACCAAAGATGTCAAATTGATCTGGTAATCCAACACGGCTAAGCAAGGTGAACTGCAATTTTGACCCTTATTACAACAACAATATAACATACGTCCTACACACAATGAACACAAATGCGGATGCTATTTTGAAACACACAATCGGACTGAAATCTCAGTACAGGACACAATACAGGATAAGTATAACAAGAGAATACAAATTCAGCATTTCCGCTTCTGTTTACAAAGAAAAATGTAAAACCAATCTACGCATGTGTTGCTTGCATTTCTAACAATATTTAACGATTATCTGAATAATTGACAGTGAATATGGGGTTCTTTAAATTACGATCTAAACGTTTAAATCTTCTACCCGTTATCAGTTGCATAAATGAAAACTACACATATTTTATTATACATTAATGAAAAAATATTCTTTAGTGTTCATTCGATTTAATTTCACTTAAATTCTGAACTTAAATCAATTATTTCTATGATTTTCTATTACCGACCGGTTTGGGTAATAGTATTTTATGCGACTGTTATTTTATTTAAAATTTCTGCATGTTGGTAAACAGCGTGTGACTTTCAAAAATACGGCTTTTGGAAAATGGTGACATTAAAGTCATCGGTGATAATTTTAGTCACCGGTGACTTTCCTGACCTGTGAGATTCAAAAATCGCACTCCAGGGCCCTATTTCACCATCGTGACAATTGTCACCTGACAATGACAATTTCACCTACATTGCCGCCTTAACCTGTCGACGCAGCCATAAGTCGAATTGTCATTGTTAGGCAACAATTGTCGATTTGGTAAAATAGGGACCAACACCATACACCGGTTGCATACAATATTTTTTCTTTGTTAAGCGACTAAGCGACGAAGTATATACATACGAACAAAAAAAAATTCGAATCGGCTCATCACTGACGGAGTTCTGAGGACTTAACAAACATTGAAAAGAAAAATACAGCCGAATTGAGAACCTCCTCCTTTTTTTGAAGTCGGTTAAAAATGGAGTTCGGGTGTTGCGCTAAAAGCCGCACAATTAAAAAGAAAAAATCTTTTTCGGAGAATTTAGTAGTTTTGCTATAAGATGCGTTTGGCCATATTTTAGATACATTTTCAAAAAAAAATAAGTAATAGAAAACTAACTGTGCGAAAGTAACTCTGTCTGTCTATATTTGTTACCTTTAACCACTAAACTGATAAAGATGAAAGGACACCATACACCTAGTATGTTGAAAAACCTGGGTGAATTTTCTTGAAAACAACTATTTTGCGTATTTAAGTGTAAGTATACCTACTTAAAAGTTTTGAAGGGACACACATATAAAGAGTTGAGCTTCATTGTAAAATCTCATCGTCATCCTCCTAGCGTTATTCCCGGTTGTGCCTATAGGAGCCCGGGGTCCGCTTTGACACCTAATCCCAAGATTTGGCATAGGCACTAGTTTTACGAAACCCACTCTAATCTGACCTTCCGACCCAGAGGGAGGACTAGACCTTATTGGGATAAAACAGGTTTTCTCAAGATATTTTCCTTCACCGGAAAGCTAACGGAATCAGAATCAGAATCAGAATCAGAATAATTTATTGCATATCACATTACAGACATATGGATGGAATTACAAAAGTAGGTATACATGTGACGCCCTGTCAGGGCACAGCAATATGAGAGGGCTTATTATTAACTTAAGTATAAAGTAATATTAATTAATTAATTACATCGCTAAAATACTCATTCAAGTTGTAAAAACATTTTTTTATTAATAACAGTTTTAAGTGTTTGATAAACAATCTTGGGTTATCTAAGTTTTTTATAGCATTCGGAAGGTGATTATAAATTTTGACAGCCATATAATGGGGACTACGCGATACAATTTTCAGTGTCGTAAGTGGCAAATTAAGTTGATTTAGATTACGGTCATTTCTTTTTATTTTCGTTGATTTTTTTGGCGAGTATAAATTTATATGTTTCCTAACAAATTTGCATGCCTCTAGTATATAAATGGAGGTTACAGTAAGTATTTTGTGTTTAGTAAAATATGGTTTGCATGATTCCATTTGGTCTATTTGAAATAAGATTCTGATACATTTCTTTTGTAAGATGAAGATTTTTCCAATATCACAGCTGTTTCCCCACAGAACTAAGCCATACGATATTCGCGAGTGAGCGTACGCATAATACGCCGAGAGGGCTGTTTTAAAGTTTGTCACACGCTTAAGGTGGTGGAGGGCGTATATGAAGGACGGTAACTTTTTTGTTAAATTTTGAATATGGCATTTCCAGCTCATATTGGTATCTAGTTCTATGCCTAATAAGTTTGCAGAAATAACGCTGTCTAAGTTTATGTTATTATATTTATAATTTATCGGAAGTGCCACTTTTTGATGTGGTTTTTTAAATTGGATAATTTTTGTTTTATTTATGTTGAGCTGGAGGTTATGGGTTTGTAGCCAGTTTGTTATTTTATTTAAAGTTGAATTCAATTTATCATGCACTTCGACAGTACTAGAGCATGGTAACAGTACTGATATGTCATCAGCGAAGAGCACACAATGCTCGTCCAATACGTTAGGAAGGTCGTTTATGTATGTAAGAAATAGGATACATCCTAAGACGCTACCCTGAGGGATAGAGCCCTTAACCGTGACTCTATCGGATCGAATGTGTTGTATTATGCCTGTGTCTAAATTTGTGTGATCTATTTCTACATATTGGAAGCGATTACTTAAATAGGATTTAAACCATTCTAGGGAGGTGCCTCTTACCCCCGTGTTATATAATTTGTCTAGTAAGGTTTTGTAACAGACTCTATCGTAGGCCTTGCTCATGTCGAGCAAGAGTCCTACAGCATATTTTTTATTGTTAATAATATTGTGAATTTCTTGGGCGTATTTATAGATTGCTAGAGTAGTTGAATGGTTTTCCCTAAAGCCGTTTTGGTTTTCATGAAAACTGTTGTATTTTTCATAGAAACCATAAAGGCGCTTTACCATTGCGGTTTCGAATATTTTAGCTGATGTCGGTAGTAGAGCGATTGGGCGATAGTTGTTTATATCTGAAGTATCACCCTTTTTATGGATAGGTTTTATTATAGGGGTTTTCAGCGCATCCGGAAATACGCCTTCTGCAAAGGATTGGTTTATAAGTTCGCTATAAGGAATGCTTAAATGCTCTGCGCACGATTTTAATAATGTGGGGGGAATTTCGTCTATCCCGAAAGAAGATTTATTTTTAAGGTTTTTTAGAATATTGATTACTTCTTTAGGTTCAGTTGGACGGAGGAAAAATGAGTTACTGATTCGATTTATAGGCGATAATCTATTTATAAGGGTTGGCTGAGTATTTCCAATGGAGGAGAAAAAGGAGTTAAAGGTATCTGCAATTGTTTTTGGATCACTTATTAAATGTCCGTCTAATGTTCTGATTTTATATTTTTTTCTATTTGTGACAGTAGTTTTGTTCGTTTCTCTATTTATTATTTGCCACATTGAACGAATTTTATTGTGAGAATTAGCAAATTGATTTTTATTATATATTTTTTTAGCATTATACACTGCTTTTATGAGTATTTTACAGTATTGCTTATAATGGTTTTGTAGAGTTTTATTTTTTGATTGTGATACCAATAGCTTTAATAGTCTTTTATTTCGGCATGACACTTTTAATCCTGGTGTTAAGTGGGATTTTTTGGGTTTTATCAGTATATTTTTTTGTGGGATACACTTATTTAGAAGTTGATTCAAAGTGTTTTGGAAAGAGTTATAATTTTCATTTACATTTTTGTTTGATTTGATTATTTCTTCCCATTTTATATTTTGGAGTTCATTTTTGAATTTTTCTATGTTCTTGGGATTAAAAATTCTTTTCCTTATAGACAACGGTTGCATATTTTGTAGGATAATTGGTGTACTAAACAGAATACCCTTATGATCAGAGAATCCAAGTTCTTTTACAGTAAGTTTCGAATCCTTAATTGTAAAATTAGTAAACAACAGATCAATACATGTAGAGCTTGAGTGTGTGACTCTCGTGGCTTCTCGGACTCTTTGATGAAAGTTATGTGTAGACATTAAATTGGATAGTCTACTCCTTTCATTACTATCCATCATAAAATCTGTATTTAGGTCCCCTCCAATTATAATACGCTTGTTCTTGTCCTTGCATGCAATTAAATTCAATAATTTATTTATGCATGAGTAAAATGTTTCAAACTCAAACTCAAACTCAAAATTATATTTATTCAAGTAGGCCCAGTAACAAGCACTTTCAAATCGTCAGGTAGAAACATAATCTTAAGCTAATTACTTCGAGTAATTTATTAAACATAAAAAGTAACATTTAAATGAAATATTTAAAATTTTATATAAAAAAATACTAGTCTAGAATGTTTCTAGAAAGACAATCTAATGTCAAAAAATAAATAAAACGAGAATAATTAATTAAAAACACAATGTCAAATTTTTCCAAACGGAATAAATAAATTATAAATCCAGTCAAAATTAGTCCCAAGAAGTTTTATCATTCATGTAGTCTTGTGCGCTATAATAAGCTTTAGAAATAAGTTTACGTTTCACATAGTTTTTGAATTTATTAATAGATAACTCAGTTACGTTTCCAGGAAGTTTGTTATAAAACCTTACACAATTACCCATGAATGATTTTTTTATTTTTTGGAGCCGAGTGGTGGGCACCGCGAGCTTATGCTTATTTCTAGTATTAATATTATGTATGTCACAGTTTCTCCTAAAATTGACAATGTTTTTATGTACATACACAATATTTTCATAGATATATTGACAATGCAATGTCATGATATTAATATTTTTAAACTTATCCCTAAGTGAGTCTCTCTGTTTCAATCTATATATCGCCCGAATAGCCCGTTTCTGCAGAACAAAAATCGAATGAATGTCCGAGGCACTGCCCCACAATAAAATACCATATGACATAATGCTATGGAAGTAGCTAAAATATACTAATCGAGCTGTTTTCACGTCTGTTAATTGACGGATCTTACTCACTGCAAATGCTGCAGAACTCAGTCTATTCGAGAGATTAGCAATATGGGGACCCCATTGAAGCTTAGAATCTAACGTTAAACCAAGAAAAACTGTGCTATCAACTAGTTCCAATTCCTCATCTTTCACAAAGACACTCCCTTGCTCGTGTTCAACGTGATTCGTGACAAATTTAATACATTTAGTCTTCTTCTCATTTAACAATAAATTATTAATATTAAACCAATTTACTACTTTAGAAATAGCATTGTTTACGTCATTGCAAGCTTTTTGCTGTCTTATAAGTTTGAAAATAAGTGAGGTGTCATCAGCAAATAATACTATATCATGGTGGGTCTTTACGAGATATGGCAAGTCATTTATGTAGATAAGGAACAGGAAAGGTCCCAATATTGATCCCTGCGGTACACCCATCGAGACCAATGACCCCGGTGATCGCTGTCCATTCACTTCGACCCTTTGTATTCTACCATGTAAGTATGACTTTAGTAAATTCAGTGCTGATCCTCTGACTCCATAGTAGTCGAGTTTCCTGATCAATGTTTCATGACAAACGCAGTCGAAGGCCTTGGATAAATCACAGAAGATACCTAAAGCATCTTGTGATTCCTCCCAGGCATCGAAAATGTGTTTAATCAGCTCGACACCAGCGTCGGTTGTCGAGCGACCCCGGGTAAATCCAAATCGATTCGATTTCCCTTCTGCTGCTTGGCCAGTATATATTTATGATGAGCAGGTTGTATTTTGGCATTTCCACTGCACATACTTCAAAAATCATTTCCAGAGACAAGGATGTAATAATGTTCAAGATAGTTTTTCATTAATATAAATACACCACCACCTTCATGATCTGCCCGGCAATAGAACGAACATATGTTGTAATTAGTTATCGTTAGCAAGTCTTTCTTTTCTTTGTTCAGCCAAGACTCGGAAACGCATATAACTTGGACTTCTGGATTATCTTCCGTAAATGCTTGTAATACATGAATCTTATTCCATGCACTTTGCATATTTTGATAGAGAATATTTAAGTCTCGAAAAAGTAGGTTTCCTGCAGCTTCTTTACTAGAGGGCCGCGACGTCGTACACGAAGTCGAGGTCGATGGGTAGGCAGGTTGCGGTTTTAATTCAGGTACTGTCGTTTTTGAGCTTCCTTCCGTTTGATGTTGGTCTGTATGGGTTTCGAGGTCCTTATTGGTGATTGGCGTATTTTCAGGTTCGGAAGCATAATGTTCTTTTCCGTTAATATACAGACGATCATTTCGAATTATAGCGTGCTGTCCTTGCTGCCTTGCTGCTTGTAAGTTACGCTGTAATTCCCTCTTCTTTTTTAGGTCCGCGGGACTAAGGAATTCCGTGACGCTGAAACCTGCTTCCTTGAAGCAATCTTTATTTTCCAGTAGGTATTTTTTCATCCGTTTGTTTATGAGCTCTATTTTAACAGGTCTTGTTCGCCCTCTTTTTCCAATAAAAGTTATTTCTTCTATATATCCCGATATGTTTACATTCAATAAGTCGTAGACAATGTTACTAATTCTAGCTATCACATCATTTTCGCTTTCCCAGTAATTTTCCGACAGACCATGCAAGACGAGTACCTTGTCAAATGTATCCTTTATTTTCTCGCTGTTTGGATTTTGATTGAGGCTTTGAATTTGTGAACGTAGGTTTTCATTTTCAGTTTGTAGAGCACAGCATTTCTCGTTCAGCTTTTCAATCGTGGAATTTATTTTTGAGATATCTCGTTTAAACTGCATTTGGTCTGTAGATATTTGATTGAAGTTTATTTGAAAATTTGACTTTATTTCAGATATTGCTTTTTCTATTTGGACTTGGAAGGATGCCTGCAACATAGGTATGAAGCTTTTGTTGTTTTCTTCTAAAATAATTTTAATTTTTTTTTAGTGATATTTGCTCGTTATGGTCTTCAATAGAGGGTGTCGCTGCTATTTTACATTGGGTTGTTTGAGAATATTCATTTAGAACAGAATCATTTAAAAGAGTATGTCCTTGTGGAGAGGTCATTGAGTCCTCGTCGCTCAACGTATCAGTTTTATTTTCGGACGGTAAATACTCCGTACGTATGTTCCAAAAAACTGTTACGAGCCGGGATTCGAACCCACGATTGCCACTTAATAGCCGCATGCCTGAACACTAGGCTACCGTAGCTACGCTTTTCATTGAAAAATGTATGGGGGAAAAAGAAGTGGTCAGATTCGAATGAAAAAAACATGTCATTAAAAGATATCTTGGGAAGGACACATGATGATTTATATCCCGAAAATCGACCCAGTACGTACGTTTTTGAATTTGGAACGTGACGGTCAATCTCGAGATCCAACTTTTTTCTATACAGAATGAGAGGTGCGTTCAGAAACTGATGGTGTTATGCCAATAATTAATTGTTATTATTTTGATAAAATAAAATTAATAATACTTATTCTTTCTTAATTAAGTAGGTACATACGAAATATTAATATTTAGACTGATTTATAAGGATAAAATACGAATAAATAATTTTAAAATGTAGTTTTATGTTTCAAAATATTTCGCTTCTTCCAAATTTGGAACGCACCGTTTGAATAGTAACTTTAACCTGTGGGTCCCCTCCTACTTTTAATTTTGTTTTGTTCTAAAGCCACAGACAGTAAAACCAAAATAAAGGTGGTTATTAGCTAATAGCTAAAAGCATAAGAATTCTTTCGACTTTTTTAGTGTAGGTAAGCGTGGGGTTTATTTAAAGATGCAAAAATATATATGTTACATTTAATAATTATAAAATGCTAGATCTTGATGAGATGGAAACAAACCTTTTTTGAAAATGAGTATAAGGCCCAAATTACTTCCATTACATTTACCTACAATTTTCCTCGCGGTGGTGAGGTGAAAAGTTGTGTTGCGCTCGGCAGCAAAATTGTTTGGCGTCTCGTGCCTTGAAAGCCTCGCTATGCTCAGGATTGTACGCTCAGGGTTGTTCGCTCATGGTTCAATTTTACAATCCTTCGCTAGCTCGGCTTTCAATACAAGCACTTGCGCCAAACAACAACTTTGCAGCCTTGCATAACAAATAACTATTATGGGAGTGCTATAATGGTTTCTGCGCCTGTAGGTACACTTATAGCAATTTTGCCATTACACTTATTTTTTACTTATCCCGTAAGAGGGAAGAATACCTTTACAATATAGAGAAAATGTTTTTCCACTTGTAAATATTGTGTCCCAATGTTTATTTAGTACGTTACTGACATTAGGAAATACTGCGTTTATAGGTTTTTTACTTTTTTTTTAATTCCCATAAATTCAAACTTAAGAGGCACTTCAATAACTTTTTTTAAGCGAAAGCTATACACCTATGATGTACCTATACGCACTGACAGCGGTGGACTAATACGGAAGGGTCCGCACAGAATACCGCGCCGCTCTGTGCGGATCGTTTCATATTACAGGTCGACACATGTAAAAAGAACCCTGGCGGCCTTACATTTTATATGGCCGGCTTTAAGCGGCTTGTCAGCAAGTTGTGCTAGACGTACAGGTGTCACGGAAGGCGGGGACGGAAAGTAGTTCGGCCGACCTGTCTATTCCCGTATATAATCCCATTCTCACTTTGTTCTGCACTGATCTGACAAGACATCTGACACACTTGAAACCAAGTTGGAAAGCAAAATCTTAAGACGACCTTCTCTTAATGTGTACAGTTTCCATCGGATATATCGGTGCGGCCAAAGTGCTCACAAATATCTGAGCAAGCCTCTAATGCCTCGACAATAGACGTGTTGAGATATTTGTGAGCACTGCCGCTTCGATATATCTGATGGCGACAGTACTTAGTGTAGTGGTTAATAAAAAGATAATTCACTCACAATACACAGTATATTTTATTAAATAAGTTTCCAAACACTTTCACTATTTAAAAAAATATCAAACCTCTCACCAGGTCGCGGCAAGGGAAGATGCATAATTGAAGGCGCATTTAGGATGGGTCACTATTTAGGTTGAGTAAACAAAAGCCGTCTTTCCTCATTAGGCCAATTATCGGGCTAATCGAAATGATTTCTAATAGACATAATATCTCGTTACAAAACGCGGCTGTCGAACGAAAACCAATTTCCGTACGTATCTTACAGTCAATGTCTTTGGGTATTTTATTTTTATAGAGATATGCGTTGTTTTTTGTTCATTTTCGTTAATGGCGTGGCAATCGATAACCCGCTGTGCAAATCGTGGACGATTTCAAACTTACAAGCGGTATCGAACCGTTGAGTCTAAGGAGAGACTTCGCCTCCCTGTGCGTGTTCTATATCGCTTGTATCACGGGTTGTGCTCCGAAGAACTGTTGGACATGATGCTGCTTTCTGACACCCCACCGCTCGCCGTGGGCCAAGATTGTCTACCACCCTCGTATCTTTAAAAAAAATACGTGTCTGACGTTGATCGTTCAATATTTGTAACAACTTCAAAGTTCATTAGATGTTTACAAAGCCATCGTAGAGGCCAACTTAGTTAGACCTACAAAGCGGAAGCAAGCAAAAAAGTGAATATCTTAACAATTAACAACTTATAATAGTTGTAAAAGAAACAGAAGTCCAATGAAAGGAGTTTAGGTTTCCGCTTGTTATTCAGCAGCAAAAGTATGCCAGACCAGCTGATACTGTGTACAAGTTACAAAATCATTTGATACATAAAACAAATACAAAGGCAAAACTTACCGTGATCCGAGGGTCGGGATAGGGTTCGAGTCCCGCCTTACGCTACGATCAAGCGGTAATTATTTCCTTTGTATTTTTGTTCTCTGTATCAAATGATTTAAAATTTGATTGTGGTAACTTCCAAGTTAAATGATACTAATCAAAAATATTTCATAAATTAATTTTATTCGTGACTAATTATGAGTTGCAAATTGTTATGCAATTGTTATGACAGCTGTGTTGTGTCTTAAAAAGAATTCCAAGTTTAAAACTTCTGTTTTTTTACTAATATAATAAATGTGAAGTTTGGATGTTTAAATGTTTGATACTGTATTACGCAAAATCTACTGAACTGATGAAACTTTCCGTTAACACTTTCGCAACCGGAATAAAAATGGAACAACTCGCCAGGCGTGTAAGTTTATACTGCTGCCCGCCTAGCGGGCTCAACCGGCATCTGAGCAAACATTACGAGTGCCTACCAGGCGGGTTCTTGGTTGCAAACGTATTAATGTAGCTCAGACATCAGAATATAACATAGGTTTTACAATTTACGCGCACAAAAATGAGGACAGTAGCTAGTTATCATGTAAAAAGGTGAATTTGTTTACTTAAAAAATAACAATTAACTGATTTCAATTCAATACTTCGCTAAGCTAGACTTACATGAACATTTCCACTTTAAGTACAACACAAACCGCTTTTCGAGAGCAAATGCGTTGACGATTACAGAAAAAAGCCAAATCGCTATAAATGAGTCGATAGAATTTGAAGAGTCAAAATACAAAAAATATATTCCAAATCGCTGCAGGCGACTTCTGAGTAATAGGGGAACATACATAAAAAATAAACTCCGACGAATTGAGAACCTCATGTATAAAAGTCGATTAAAAAAGTTCTAGAAATACAGATACACATGTTCAAAGTACAGCACACCCCCTGTGTCAGCGCTTGAAATAAAACCTCCCTATTGCACTTTTTATCAACTGGATATTCAAACAAATTATTTGCGAACCAGAACATTTTTATGCAAACAAAAATGCGCATTTCGTTCTAACTGCGTTCAGTCAAACGAAATAACTCTTACATCACAATAAAGCGACACTCGCAAACAATGAATAAGTTCGCAATCAACTCAAATGTGCCCCTCGCAAATATTTCATACTTCTCTTCGGATTTACTGGATGCCGTTCATAAACGGATAATTTCACTTGCAAAGCCTTTGACGGAAATATGCCGTTCCGACAAACAGGAATTGATAATAGCGAGAGACTAACTCCAAGTTAACCCTGTTAACTCCATTTATTTCTTCACAGCGCTTTTATGGAAACTTCAATTTTGTTTCGTTGCTTTTTCAAAGGCCTCCCCAAAGAGTGCCAAAGCGACCGATCCCGAGCCACCCGCATCCAGCGGACTCCCGCAGTCACCCAAAGGGCAATGGAGAGGGCCATGTTGGGAGTTTCTCTGCGTCATCGCATCAGAAATGAGGCTATCCGCAGCAAAACTAAGGTATATAGCCCTTCACATAGCACGTAGAACCGATAGACTGTGAGACACGATAATTTTAAAACCTACTAAACATCTTCGGTAGTAACAAATGTTTGTGTGAAGTGATGAGTATGAATATCTGTTTCCAAGTCTTGGCTTGGATGTTTTCTTCGTAATTAAGTCGCTTCGCAGCGGCGGGACATCCCTCCATACGTAAGTTCTGACTCACTATGAGGAGCCAGGATTTGAACCAGCGGCCTCAAGATAGTCACTTATTTAGACCACCTTTGTATTTTTGAAGTGAGAAATTCTTTAACGGCGCTGTGCACTTTTGTGATGGGGAAACAATGTTAAAGTCGCAACAGATCACGTGACCATAAGATGTGACGTGATCGTAAGATTAGATAGATAGAAAATTCGTAAGACGGACACGTGTCCTGATTGAAAATTCGTAAGACGGACACGTGTCCTGATTTAAAATTCGTAGGACGGACACGTGTCCTGATTTAAAATTCGTAGGACGGACACGTGTCCTGATTGAAAATTCGTAACACGGACACGTGTCCTGATCGAAAAACTGTTAGAATGTCATTGAGGTTTCACTTCTGCCGGCACTCCCGGAGTGCAACCCGGTATTTTTTTTTAATGTTATACTGACTTACTAATACCCCTTAAGGTATTCAATCAAATTAAATGTGAAAGCCTTTAAGGGGCTACCCGAGGTTTCCATCGATTTTTGACAAGTTTTGAATCGTATCTCCTTCTTTTGCACTACAGATAGAAGTATGAATCAAACGGTTATCGGTTCTTCAATCTTTTATCTCCATTTTGGTCTACCGGATTTTGAAACAAATGAATACTTAATGTTGTATGATTTTTTTTAAGATTGTCTAAAAAAACACTAATTTCGTATCTCTTTTGACGTGAAAGATCTAACATATACGAAATCTACATATTTGGGTTCGTCTGTGACGTCTCTAAAAACTGGTCTAGGGTTTTCATTATAAACCAATTAACACAAAAGTTATGGCCAGAAAACGGGTTTTTTGGCCTAAAATGGTTCAACTTTGATGCCAAATATCTCGAAAACGATGAACTTTGAAGTAAATATGGGATACTATATTGCTTAAAGCCGTTGTTGTTAATATAGGAAGCTAAAAAAAACATAAGAAAACTAAGGGATTCAGATCGAAGGTCATTGGCGTATGGGAGCCCCTTAAGTTGATGTATTGAATTCATTGCACTATGCAAATAAGAAAAAGGAGTTTCTTTTAAGTTTTATTTCTGATTTCTATCACGAGTAAAATCAAATTCTAGTTTCAATGCGCTGACTTGAAAAAAAAATCATTTCAAAGGAAAAAGAAAAAGCAAAGTAGTGAAAGATTCTTATGCCAGCTATTTACTTAGAATGCAGATTTTCTCGGCAAAGTTAATATGTTACGCAGAGGAAGTTCTCAATTATTTGGAATAATTTACTTTTTACCAGCCTTAATTTAACTTGCAATATATCTTATTTATTTATTTATTTATTTATTTATTTATTTATTGCATTGTCATGTACATAATAAGGTGTTACAATTTAGAGTCAGTTCATGACACCCTGTCAGGGCACACAATAGTAATTCTATAGCTATTATTATTAAACAAAATTATGGTAGATAAATATCGAATGTCATCTTACAACGTAGGTATACAGAATCATTGTCAATAATCTTATAATAATAATAACCAGTAAGTTCTCAATTTTGTGTCAACATATTAGTATACAAATCCAATGGTCAATTTATTAGTATTAGTAGCAAAACTAGCAAGGTCAATTTAATAAGAATAAAATAAAAATACAAATACATCTCCTAAATTATAAATTATAAATTATGTCCCGTATTGTGTCAACGACTTGTCTTTGAGAAATGATTCTACCGAATAATAACAATTGTCAATTAGTAACTTTTTCAATTTAGATTTAAAAGTGTTAACATTTGGTTCAAATTTGATTATGTCAGGAATTTTATTGAAAATTAGAATTGCCATATACTGCGGACCTTTTTTAAACATGGCTAATGTTGACTTTGGTAATAACAATTTATTTCTATACTGGCTTCTAGTTTTTTCCAGATCAACTTTAGGCGGAAATAGATCTTGGTGTTTACGAATAAATAGCGCAGCCCCTAGTATGTATATCGAGGGCATGGTTAATAAATTTAATTTAATAAAATGAGGACGGCAACTGTTAGGAGGGCGTATGTTTGCCAGTATTCGTATACACTTCTTCTGCATTATGAACAGTTGTTGGGCATCTGTGCTAGCTCCCCAAAGGAGTACGCCATATCGGAGGTTTGAATAAATGTAAGAAAAATAGACCGACAAAGAAGTCTCAAAATCTGTGTTCACTTTTAGTATTCCAAGAGCGTAAATAAAACTAGCTATTTTGGATTTTAGACGTTCTACGTGAGTTTTCCAATTTAGACCCGAATCTATGGTTATGCCTAGTAGTTTAAAATGGTTTACTTCTTCTATAAAATTTTCTTTATATTCTAGTTTTAACTGTAACGGCTTTTTCTGTATAGGTTTGAATTGGATAATTTTTGTTTTTCCCATGTTAATTTCTAAATTATGGTCTTCGAGCCATTTTTTGACACACTGTAGAATTGACGATAGTTGCGCGTTACATTTAATGCTATTTGTCGTATTAAATAGTAGTGATACGTCGTCCGCGAACATAATACACTTTGTATTTTCATGTAGGATTTTCGGCAGGTCGTTAATATAAACAATAAACAGGGTACAAGCTAAAACACTTCCTTGTGGAAGTGAACAGCTGGTCTGCCGTACGTCAGAGTTGACTACTGTGGCTGCACAAGTGTCATTGTCATAATAGTCTATTCATCAATAGTATAGTCATATCTAACTATGTTTATTCGGGTGAAATCTTGCAACTCAATCTTAACTTTTTTAGGGTTCCGTAGTCAACAAGGAACCGTTATAGTTTCGCCATGTCCGTCTGGCCGTCCGTCCGTCCGTCTTCGGCTTAGCTCAGTAACCATGGTTACTAGAAAACTGTAATTCGTCATGGGTTATTCACTACACCTAGTGGGGATGTAATTTTTCAATCTAGTTAATCCCATAGTGTGGGGTATCGTTGGATAGCTTGTTCAAAAATATTATTTGACTAGGGGCACATAGTTCTAATTTGTACCTTATTGTTAACAGTATAAGGTCGTAACACATTTTCCGTATATGCAAATTCCATTTTGTTTTATCAAACTTTTATATTTTGCTGTTAGCCGATTCGACTTCATTCAAAACTGAACACTATTCATAAGAGTATAAAGCCGTTAAACACTTTTTGCAATTGCATATTCTGCAAATAAATTTGTAATTTTGTCCACGCGTCCTTTACCGTTTTGCTAAATTCGAATAGTTCGAATTTGGACGTTATTCCTAAAGACAAAAAGCTTGGAAAAATATTTGGTAATGGCAAAAACAAATTGGTATTTTATTTCATCGCCTCCTTCATCAATTTTGCTGAGTTAAGTAAATTCGAATAGTTCGAATTTGGACGTTATTCCTAAAGAGATAAAGCTTTGAAAAATATTTGGCAATGGCAAAAACAAATTGGTATTTTATTTCATCGTCTCCTTCATCAATTTTGCTGAGTTAAGTTGAACTATAGCGTACTAGTAATAAGGTTGTTGTTAGATATATTGGCACGCAGGGGAAAGGAGGGGGGAGGAAGGAATATACTTAGAAGGGCCAACTTTCGTACAAATTCGGCCGATGCAACCATTTAGTTGTACACTGCGGGTGGCCCAACACGCACTTGGCCGATTTTTTTATATAAAGTACATCATTGGTTCAATGAGTTAAAAGTGCATTAATTTCTACGGACGTTATTTCCTTCAACGAGAAGTGTTGCTACGAGCTACGACGTAGCACTCGTAGCATTGTTTTACTGTAGGATACTACATTATTTATTTATTTAATTAAATAAGGGACAAAGGCCTATGTTACATACAAATACCTTAAAGATTAACATATATCCATAGTACTTAATCCATACTAATATTATAAATGCAAAAGTGTGTCTGTTTGTCTGTCTTTCTGTACGTCTGCCTGTCTGTTACGCTTCACGCGTAACCGCTTAACCGAATTAGATAAAATATGGTATACAGATTGTCCCGGGGAAGGACAAATGTTCTTTTTTATCTCGAAAATCATCCCCTAAAGGAGTGAAATGAGGGGTGAAGTTTTGTATGGAGCTACCATATAAACGAATTCCATGAGGACGGAGTCTCGGGCAGAAGCTAACTAGCTATTGTTATTTACTGGCGCATTGACCATCAGAACATACAATCATTAACACTTTTAAATTAAAGGGCATTGGGTAACCTTGTATGAGAAAAATTGTCTTTTCTTGCAGCAGCCACGGATGTTTGTGTAAAAATCTTTTAGATGACTTCTTAATACGCATATATATATAAAAATAAACGCGTTAAACAATATCGGAGCCGAGATGTTATAGTTTGGTTTATAACTTTTCAATATGACCTGCGGAAATATGTATTGCAAATATCTCGGCTCCGATGCATTTTAGAGTATTACATTTCATAACAAAATATGTTTGTTTAAAATAGATCTATCATAAAATACCAATTTAACGAGTGGCCGCTCATTTAAAAAATATGACAAAACATTTATTCAAACCCCTTTAGTTTTCATTTCAATGGCGACCAATTTATTGCCACAAACCATTGAAAGGTGCATGAGTAGATTTTCGAATGGCCACGAATATTCTGCCTGGATTTAATATACAGCATAACCAGTAAATAGCAGTCGGAGCGCAGCGGGGTGTTCCTTGCATGCGTATTTAAGACAAAAGAAAAGTTTTGCAGCTCGCGCAAAGTTCCATTTCGGGAGAAAACGGTTTCCACTAACTAAATCATGACAAATCACTTAGATTTTGATATATATATATTTATATTCTTTAGCTTTAAAAAATAATTACATCGTGGGAATAAATTAAACGGTTTTTTTTTATGTTATAGGAGGCAAACGAGCGGACGGATCACCTGATGGTAACCGATTACCGCCGCCCATGGACACCTGCAACACCAGAGGTGTTGTGAGTGCGTTGCCGGCCTTTGAGGATGGAGCTCTGGGAACCTTACTCACCATCAGGAACAAGACACTACAATACCTACGGAATAAGCGGCAGTGCTATTATGGCTGTGTACCAAGTTTTAATCGAAAAAATACGTTTTTAAGGTGCCTGTAAGTTTTAATTTATTGCAAATGTTCCCAGCGGTTTTACATGCATATTAACAATTGTAATTCTGCATCTATTATTATACGCATATGTGCAAATTTGTGTTAAATTTTTCTCATAAATGTTCCGATTATATTCGTAAACATGAATACACACGTTTGTTTTTATAGAAATTGTGAGCCCTTTTAGCATGCAAAAGTTCGATTTTCAACACCATGTTCACTAAAACTTATATTAAACCTTGTTCTTGAGTAAAACATTGTTTTTTGCAGGTGGCATTAGTCTTCGGAGTTGCGGTTGCGGGCTATTCAAAATTAATGAAGATGTACAAAAACCTTAGAGCTTTAAACCTACAGGAGCGGCCATGAGACATTTTCTATACATAAAAAGTCTGCCGATTTTTGCGGGGGAGGGGAACGTCAAATGTATGCGTAACGTGAAAATAGCTACGTCAGACAAACGTCAGTCCATATAATGTGTATGACCACTGGTCATATATTTTTGGCAGAAGGGAACGCCTGTCAATGACCGCTCCGGTTGGTTTAATGCTCAAAGACAAAAACGTTCAGACATATGTGTCTCGTATGTATAACTATTTAAATTGACATGTAATTTATAATGTAATCTCATATTGTGAGTAAATAAATGAATCTGAATCTATTAGAAAAGGTTGATATTAAAACTAAAACGGATAAGATGATTTGTCGCCAAGGAAGAATATGATCATTGAAAAATACCAATCCCAGCAGCCGACACAACACCAGCCTTATTGAGATAGATTTGTGTATGATTCTCCCCTAATAACGGGTGTCTCAATAAGAGTGCACTATTATAACCATTAAATAAGATGAATTGGTCAGTCATATCGCATATTATAATTGCAATCTAGTTGTGATTATTCTGTATGTTGTTAGGATCAGTCCCTACAGTATATCCAAGTTCAAGAGACCTACTGCAACTTTCGAAAAACCACGACGTTTACCCACTTTTTTTGGTAATGTCAATATAAATCCTTAAGTATGCGGTTATTTAAATAAAGACGAGCGAAAATGTATTTATGTACGAAAAAAAATATAGATTTAGGGAAATATTTGAACTTCCGAGCAGCTTGTACGTACAATAATGGCCGTATTCATCAACTTTCAATACTATTTTAGCTAATGTAGACAGTAATAAATTATGTAGGTATTACTTCACCGTTTGTGTTCGTACGGAAGCGGCAAAAAAAACTATATTAAGTATCAGAGGCATTAAAATGTGTACCAATAAGGTTGGTTCTGAAACATGTTATCAGCCTAAAATCATAAAACAAACGAATGCAGCGCCATCTGAATCTCTTAGTTTTCTTAGGTTTTTTGTAGCTTATTATGTTAACAACAACGGCTTTAAGCAATTTCACTGGCCATAACTTTTGTGTTAATTGGTTTAAAATGAAAACCCTTGACCAGTTTTTAGGGACGTCACAGACGAACCCAAATATGTAGCTTTCGTATGTGTTAGATCTTTCACGTCAATAGAGATACAAAATAAGTGTTATTTTAGACAATGTTTAAAAAGATCATACAAAATTAAGTATTCATTTGTTTCAAAATCCGGTGGACCAAAATGGAGATAAAAGATTGAAGAACCGATAACCGTTAGATTTATACTTCTATCTGTAGTGCAAAAGTAGGAGATACGATTCAAAACTTGTCAAAAAACGATGAAAACCTCGGGTAGCCCCTTAACAATAGAACGCTCACCTACGCGTAGCTCGCCCACCGCCCCGCCGGTCCGCCCGCTCCGCGCCACACACATAGCACCGAAAAGTGCACAAAATGCACTTGCACGTGTGCACTTTCCGAGCTATGCGTGTGGTCCGGGTGGCGGCTGCTTATCAACTGACTACACTGATAGCTCTCCCTGCCATACCTGAAAAATGAGTTACCCATCCCCATTCGCAAAACCAAGCGGCTCGATGCCAGGGCACCAGTGTAACTCAAACCTTCAATCTCACAATATTGTAAGCAATGTAGATATCTAGGATAGTGTGCCGTAATGGCCAGGAGTGGGGATGGGCGGGGCTTAGGCTACAGAAAATGACGTACGATATATTGAAATGACACGCCGTTACGACTTTTTAAAGCGCAACTGCAAGTCGGAGGCGTAATGCGCACGACTCTAGCGCTAAAAGAATAACGCCTATATTCAATTGCGTTTCTATGGATACGAGCGAGATTCAAGGCTCCTGGAAAACTTCTCGATTTCATGAATACATCGGGTATTTTTAAACCGCTATGGAACTTATTTATTTACTAGCTGCACGCGCGGCGGGGCTCCATTACAAACCCTGAAGGTCCATTTTATACACCGGAGAAATATTTTTTAAAATTGGACGAATCGTTCCGGAGATTACCATAAAGACATTACAAAGGACATTGCCGAATCCTGTACCGTTTCGTTTGTGCCACAACCAAACAGTCGTCGCCATTGCAAACAACGACCCATGAAAGTTTTGGGGCTATTAATGTTTCTTATATACATATGTAAATGACCTCCCACAAGCTGCTGACATACTATGGTGCATTTTGCTGGCGACAGCACAGTAATCGTCACGAGAGAGAACTCGGACATATATGTTGTCATTTTTTTTGTCCCAACTAAGCAAAGCTTGTACTATGGGTACTAGACGACGATAAACATACTTATATGGATAAATAAATACTTAAATACATAGAAAACATCCATGACTCAGGAACAAATATTCATGCTCATCACACAAATAAATGCCCTTACCGGGATTCGAACCCAGGACCTCTTGCTTCGTAGGCAGGGTCACTACCAACTAGGCTAAAGCGGTCGTGTCGATCATGTACTTGTAGATTGTGAAACTATGTTTTCAGGTAATCGGAAGAGCATGTCCAGTTGATAGTTAAATATGAATAATTCCCTATCGGGAAGCTACGGCACATCTTTTTGTCCAATATTCCGCAGTGTCTCAAGACGAGGGTCTTTGACCAGTGTGTGTTGCGTATGATAATACTAGTTGCGAACGAGTAACCACCTACGTTGGTAATTCCAAACGAGTGACGGTGATCAGTATATACCAATATCCTGTATATTACACGTATGTTCATATTCAGGATTTTGGCTATGCTATGTTATACAATACTACCCGCTCTGTAATTAATAATAATAAAAATCTTTACGGCGGATAGTGGAATGGCCATCAGATATGATGGTTAGCTGCGAATATACTGAATAAGCAGTCCCCGACCACGCAGCGGCAGGGTTATCAGGATGTAGTGGGTAGGCTTGTAGGAGGGGCTACTCTATAAAAAGCTACAATATCCGACGACGATTCTGTGACATGGCGAGTAGTTGCCGCCATTAAATAAGCAATCCTCTATTGTCAGGCAGCAGTAGCACTAGTACCGACTGGAGAACGAAGATAGGAATCTGGAAGGGCTCTGGTTTGGACATCACGGAGCGGGTGAACCTCGGTTCGTGTACTGCGGTGTGGAAGGCAAGGGGGAAACCAACACACTATGCTTCCTCAAAAAAGGAGTAATGGATTACTCCACCGACAAGAGCCAAGCTCTTAAATAAATGATGATGATGAAAAATCTTTATTTTTAAACAGTACCAGGTGCTGGTGTGAAAGAATTCTATTAATCTATGTATATAGAAAATTCAGTATACGTTCAATTGCGACACTTAATAACCTATCATATATCGTTATTTACTAGCTGAAACTAAAGATTTACATAAACATCTTACTAGTAGTGGCTCTGTGAGCGTTAGAACACTTCTATTTATTTTTTGAATTTTGTAAAAGTGGATCAACAAAGACATTCTTTATATTGTAAACCGCTCACAAAATTTCACGAGAATCATTTGAGAAATGCTTCCTATAGAGAACAGCCGGACAACGGGACAGCGGAATACGGACGTTTTTCGGCCCAAGCTGACCCATGGAAGTTCGCTGCGTTGGCTAGTTCGAAAAACTTTAAGTATTTGGTGTTGCGTTCCTGTTGGTAATACAGGTTAGTAAGGTCGACTCGTGAGGGAGAAGTGCATTCGTTTCTCGCTGTCGAATCCTCAAATCACCAATGTAAAGTACTCTCTTGTTACTCCCCTGTAGGTGTGACCGGGAATAACTTATAACTGTAGTAACTGTTAAAGTTATGTATAATGTTATTTAATAAAGTTCTACAATAGGATATAATATAACATTGAAACAAGTTGGATTTTTCATTAGCAATAGATAAATTGCTAGGAAAGTATCAATGTGTCGTTTAAGTTTGTTATTTAAAACAAAAAACATAAAAACTAACAATATGGACGTTGTTTGATTATGTTATGACGTCACAAGCAAGAAATCCCTACTAATTAAAAAAAATGGGAAATGTATGTGTGTGTTTCTTTGTTTGTTTGTTTGTGTACGTCTGTCACGGCAAAACGGAGCGACGAATTGACGTGATTTTTTAAGTGGAGATAGTTGAAGGGATGGAGAGAGTAGGGTAGGTTTTATCCCCGAAATCATCCCCCAAGGGGGTGAAATGGGGGGTGAAAGTTTATATGGAGCTGCGATATAAACGAGTTCCACGCGGACGGCGTCGCGGGCAGAAGCCAGTAACATAGACGAGGAAGGTATTTCTCTCGTAGTTAAGGGTTGCCAGAAAGTAACTTTTGGCTATGTGGGATACTCGCAGTCATGTAACTTCTAATAAACGGTGGGCATGCTCCACAGTGCGTGTTTTTAGGATTAGAAATACATTAAACAAAGAAGCAGTCGTCGTCAACCTTTTCTGCTTGGGGGCTATGGCCACCAAAAATTGTACAATAACGGGCGTGAACTGGTAACACACGGTAACATACTAGAATTAAGGTAACACACGTGAAATTTGTAAACCCTAGACTACACGAGGGATTTTTCTATTTTTAGCCGACTGCCGCATCAAGGAGGGTTATGTTTTTCGGTGTAATGTAGACTTACAAGATGTCACTATTTGTAGCCCATGAAAACTTATATTAATGTAAATAATAAAAACTTATAATCAACTAAGAAGTTTGAAATAAACTAAATTATTTAATAAATACCAATAAATAGTGAATCCCTTCGTTTCTCTAATGAACACTCAGCTTAACAACAGATCACGAATGTTACGTAACACATATAGTAACACACGGTAACATTAGTGAATCGAAAACGCTGTAGACATAAACTTAAAAATTATACATTCGGATAGTTTCGAAGTTAAAAAGCACTGGACACATTTATTCGTTAAACGAATCGTCTACCTACATCTACAATTTATTATGAATGCATAAACATGTATTCTTATCTTGGATATTCACTTTACAAAACGTAAAATATTAACGAGACAAAACACACCGTCCACTTGTTGTTGATATTCTGTCGTGAACAAAATTGCGGATGTCATTCCGTAGGTTGGACAACCTGTAGTGTGGTGTTGCCATGACTCAATAAAGGTTTTTGCGGCCCTGGATTCTTGTTAGTTTAATACCAATATGATAACTTACGTGAAGTATTTATTCAAGAACGAAAAGTGAGACACATATATGAAGTTACTTTTGTTACACTTTATTGCGTTATTTTATTACAATAATTCAATAGAAAAGTAGCAAATTTAGTGAACAACGTCAGGCATTCCGAACCTATAGAGGGTAAGAAACAAATTTTATATTTTTTCTAACTTCAATCTGCGAGATGTCGTTGTGGGACACAAAATTTTTGTATGAACGCAGAAATTAACCTTTTAAAAAAAATACATAATTAATTACGGCAAACGTTAACAAACTTAAATTACATTTCTATATGCATAAAACATTCTGGGGATCAGATGTGCCTTCACAAGTTATTATAAAACAGAAACATGAAAAATACAATTATTTAAGTAAGAGGGACATTGATTTTTTTCCAAATGTACAATTTTTGGTGGCCATAGCCTGGGATAAATATTGATATTGAACACACGAAAATTCATCCTTGCTGCAAAGTTCACACACCAACGTGTAAATGTTGACCACCATACGTTTCTCATTTGTTGTTAATGGACTCTTTTTCTGTCTCTTTGCTTTTGGTGAATGTAAAACGTTCGGGGAAGAACGAGCCGGTCTTTTTCATAAGCCACTTGGGCCTGCCTCTGGTAGCTTCATCGCAGTCCGCACGCCACCACACACAGCGAAAAATAAAATCTCAATATTAATTAACAAATAGATACTCGTATAATCATTTCATTATCTGTATTCAATCATTTGTTGATTACCAAGAAAACAAGGAAAATAACGTGAATAATAATTTTGACAATGTCGACAGCGAGAAAAACGAACCGATCGTTTCAAACCTCTTCTTCTTTAGGTTTTGTTATTAATATGAAACCTTTCCAGAACTGAATAACGAAATTTAAAATTACAAAGTCAAAAAATAAATACATGGTTCTGAGTATTATTTAGATATAAATAATGAAAACACTTCTGTCATTTTAGGGTAGGCGCGCACGAAGCAACTTTGTCGCCGGCGACAGTACATCTGTCTCTTTTGAAGTGAGAAAAAGAGAGATGAATGTGTTAAGCGTGAAGAGGCAACAGACAGACAGACACACTTACGCATTAATAATATAAGTAAGTAAGGATTTAGAGAGATTTCGAGTCCATCAGCGCTTATGGCAGAGCTTGTTAGAAATAAATACCTCAAGTGAATGGTACTCAGGTAAGTACCGGTATTATCACCGACCCGCCCTGCGAGTCCGAGGCCTACAGATATCGCTACGGGAAAACACTGCTACGAGCTACGGCGTAGCAGTAGTGTTGTTCTGTGTATAACTGAGATTATTCAATGTGGCCAACTTTTTAATAAACTGTCCTTAGATTTGGAATCTTTTACCTTGGACGGTATATAGGCCTTTTGAATCGACTACTTTAATGCAATTAACTCGACTATTCTCAAGTATAAAGTTACTCGAGAGCTAGTTACAACACTTGAGTACAACTATCACAGTGGTGCCACGACGACTCTGGTGGTACCACAACGTCTCTAACGAATCTAAGTATCGCGAAGCGCTCGTACAGCCAGCGTCACACACGGTGTTCCCGGGAATTTCCGTTAACTTCGGCATATTGCAGAATACATTCACAGAAATCAAATAGCATAATCATTTGTTTAAAAAAAATTTTTTTTTTCCTTTTTTGTACAAAATAATGTAATGTAGCATTAACAGTTATTGTCTTATTGTACAAGGGTTCAAGACCAGAAGGTCCAAGAAGTCACATTTAATAGAAAAAATGTACCTCCGAGGCAGTTTTTGCCTAATATCGAAAGAATTCACCTGGTAAACCTTCTTGTAGTGTATAGGAACCTTACAACATTTAAAAAGCTGTTATGACACCACAGTTAAACGCCTTTAAACTGGCTAAATCTGCAAATCTGATTAAAATTAAAATATGCAATATCTTGATAACAGTAAGAGTTAAGATACTACTGTCTTGGAGAAATTAACTTTATTTGATCTAACCTATGCCCCCTTGCGATTAACGGAAATTGCCAAAAATACGTTGTATAGTTAGTAGCAGCTAGTGTAGCCAAATATTTCGTGACACACCCTTATTCTTACGGTAATAAAGGCGTGTACCGAAATATTTGGCTACCTTGGCTGCTACTAACCATATGACGCTGACTGTACACACACCATGCCAAGCGGGGTGTAAACAAGAAGATTTTGTCTCAATACAGTGCAATGAATCATTGCTAGTGCGTGCACTCGTCTGAACGATTTCGGTGGTACCGCGCACAGCCCCTCTGCGTAGCGTCCGGAAAATGGTGTTTCGAAAAGGTCGCTGGATTTTTGCACTCGTCTGAATCATTTCGGTGGTACTATAGCGGGCGCACAGCCCCTCTGCGTAGCGTACGAAAAATGTTGTTTCGAAAAGGTTTATGACATTGTTAATGGTACATGCACTTACCTCTACAATTTCGGTGGTACCGTAGCGGGCGCACAGCCCCTCTGCGTAGCGTACGGAAAATGATGTTTCGAAAAGGTTTATGAAATTGTTAGTGCATGCACTCACCTTTACAATTTCGGTGGTACCGTAGCGGGCGCACAGCCCCTCCGCGTAGCGTACGGAAAATGTTGTTTCGAAAAGTTTTATGAAATTGTTAGTGCATGCACTCACCTCTACAAATTCGGTGGTACCGTAGCGGACACACAGCCCCTTCGGGTAGCGGACGTATATGACGACCAGCGGAGAAGGCGGCCGACCGTGCGTGTCGCAGAGTAGGTTGTCGCACGACAGCGCTAGCTCGCATAGAGGCACCTCGTTCATATCTGACAACAAATGAACTGTGTGAGCAATACATAGGTAGCCTCGCAAGTTATAGTGAGCTGCGAGCAGTTAGACTGAGCTGGAGCAAGACCATGGATGTCACCGTGGATAGGAAGGCGTGGCGCGAGCTTTAGAAGGCCATACGCACCTCCGGGTTGCCCTAGGACAACAACCTCCGCTACATACGAGGAAGACCACGGAATCTGCTACGAGCGTAGCGCGTAGCGATTCTTGGCAGTACAAATACAAATACAAATTATTTATTCTGCAAATAGGCCACAAGGGCACTTTTACATGTCAAACGGTAATTTACAATAAAAATAATAATCTTACAATAAAAGAATAACAATCTAACACAATAATAATTTAAAATTTTCACATTAAGGACTGTTATAACAACACACAGCTAGAATATCAAGCGCCACCCGGAAGAAACTGGTTAAAGTGTACATCTGGAGCATAGCTCTCTACGGGTGCGAAACTTGGACTATGACACAACGAGACAGGGAGAGACTACAAGCATTTGAGATGTGGTGTTGGAGGAGGCTAGAAAAAATTAGCTGGACTGAGAAGAAAACTAATGAAGAGGTCTTGAACATGGTAAACGAAAAGAGGAAACTGATGAAAGTAATTGAGGACAGAAGAGGAAGAATGATAGGACACCTACTACGGCACGACGACTTGATCAGAATGATAATAGAAGGAAAGATAGAAGGAAAGAGAAAAAGAGGAAGGCCTAGAAGAGCATATATAGATCAGATAAAAGAAAAGATAAAAATATGGTCTTATAGAGAGTTAAAGGCAAAGGCAGAATGTAGATCAGATTGGAAATTACTCCACCGACAAGAGCTAAGCTCTTAAATTTATGATGATAACAACACACTAAATATCACAAAGTTACTGAAAACAAAACAAAATATGACCATTACATTCGATTAGAATAAGGTCTGTGCATTAACAGAAAGTTAATGATATTAATTCAGTATTCCAGAGATATATAAGGTCTCTGAGCGTCCAAATACAATTAATAATTATTCAATGTTCGTAGAGATGTATACGGTCTCTAAGCGTCAAAACAAAACAATAAAAAAAATGAATATTAATGTAATATTGTCAGTGATGTACATGGTCAATAACAATAAAACGTGTCAAGATCGGAATGATGTCTCTCGTCAATACGATAATAATAAAATAACACTAGTATTTAAGAAGTTAGGTACTGTGCCCTTGCAAGCATGAACAGTCCGGACTCCACAAACAGCACCCGATCACGAGTATGACGCATATCTCAGCCATCGCCTCCCTCAACCATATGTTAGGGAAGGTGGCGACCCGATCAACGACGCCACCGTAAGCAAAGCCCTTTAAGCGAGCATGACATATTCAAGCCACCGGACAGTGTTAAAAACAAAGATTAATAAGCGACTTGCTCGGCGAGAAACAGCATTACGTGCTCTCTTCTTACATAAAAGTGAAGTGTTAAGCTTTCACAGTGAATGTGTTAAGCTCTTACCGGTGTCAATTCCTCTCTGCAACCTGTAAGTCGCAATGTCCACGTGCGGCCTGATTCTGTTAAGGCGCTCCCTCAAGGAAGCAATCTGGGCCTTGATGTTGTCGTATGGCGCCATCTGTATCGCCTTCAGCCATAGGGTGCGCTCCGACTCGTGCTGCGTCGCCATGCGGAAGCTGACGCCGTTGTCCCATACTGGAAAGGAAGGGATAATGAGATGCATTGTCCAATGGTGGTAAAATTTAACATTATCTATATCATCTAAACTACTCATGGTCTACCTAGCGTTTTAGCGGTTGTACTCAAAAGGGTATTTTTAAGGTTCCGTAGTCAACAAGGAACCCTTATAGTTTCGCCATGTCCGTCTGTCCGCCTGGGTCTTATAGCAGTGTCCCTTTACGTGTTCGAGATTTGGAACTGGTCTTTTGACACATCGCGACACCCATATAACAAAAATTGGCACTGCTCATCGAAATAATAAAAAAAATTCAATAGCTTCCGAGTTACAAAACAAAGTTCAATCTCCATGCACGCTCTTATTAGCACTTATAAAATTATTGTCATATTTTTTTACGGCTTATTTGTATAGAAATTCGCATTGAAAACTCAGTATGCAAACCATTACGTCCTACGACTTTTAATTTTTAAATTTAGTGATATACTGCTTTAATCGTTTGGAGTCTGTCAATTTAGAAATAAATAGATATGAATCAAATAATTGTGAATAGGAAAATAACAATGTATTATTTAATTACTGTTACGATAATACGAAATAAAATCACATCGATCGAAACCGACATATTTGATTGTGCAAAATGATGCCTCTGAAAATATGGCATTGATTTCTGCACGGCGCGCGAGCTCTCTCAATTTTTCTCGCACTATCAGTCTCTCTCTTTACTTACAGGACACTTGTGTTAGCAGACGACAGTGTATAGGCTCTCTATTTGATTTCCTAAAAATAATTATTACACAGTAATCAATCGATTCCTTTTATTAGCCATCATCAATCGTAATCGGATATTATGACAATCGATTTACTCTAGCCACATCACTCTTTACATCATAATGGAACTGTCCAAAGACCAGTCCCAAATCTCGTACACTGTAAGTATGTTCGCGTTAAGAATGCAGTGAATCGTCAGTGCAACTGCAGGGTGTACTCCCGTGGAGTTAAAAATTCAAACAAATTATATTTTTATATGTTAATTCAAACAAATTATATTTTTACATTTTAAGTTTAATGTAACAAGTTTCCGGCAAAAATTTCATTCTTGGTACAAGCTTTTATTGCCGACTGTACTTTTTGGTATACCATCATAAACTGCTCATTGAGACGATTCTAACGAGCCCAAACTCAACGGGGTTACGTGGGTTAAGTACTGAATTCCCATGGCCACCTTCTGTCTCCATCATCAGATCAGCTCGATGGTACCATAATATTGATTTGTCATCCAAACTATACTTACAACCAAAATTTCAGCTCAATCGGTCACCGGGAAGTGGGTCAAATTTAACTTGCAAGATTTCATTACAGACAGACAGACAGACAGACAACGGGACAGGTGAAACTAAATAAAAGCTTGTAAAATATAATTAGGAAAGCCGGCCGCCAGTGACATAAAGCTGTAATTCAGCATGGGAAAATCGACGAAATGGTTTTTTTTTTAGTATTGCCTCCAATACACGTAAAGTGGGGATGTCTTTATTCTCGATCTGGGGTACCGTTGGAAAGCGTGTTCAAAATTATTATGGGTTCTCGAAAACCATATTTTATTAATGTTTTTTTTTTACTACTGACAATTTAAATCTAGGATAGAAGGCCTAGCTATTATTAATATTTCTGACATTGACATTATATCATTTATCATTAAATATTAAATTGTCCCTATTGGCTTACTAGTAGTATTTTCGATTCTCATGTTTTAATTTAAAATTGGATTTATTGGATTTTTAGTGACTATTATTTACTTTTATTGACTATTGTTCTTTATTGTTATACACTCTGACGATCTTTTTGTGAATCCATGCTATTTTAATTTTATGAAATGACATGTAAATTTTCAGAATGAAATAAGATAATCTAATCTAATCTAACCTATCATGATAATTGCCCCCCTCACCATCCCTTGCTAAATGAAAATGGGGTATGTGAAACAAATCATGGCAGTGCATATAATGAATTTAAAAGGAAACCTACCACAGATTAATAGGCATAAAAAGTTAATGTAATGAGCAATAGTCGACTTACTTAAAACTGTATTTGGAAAGGCCAAATCCGGGCGACGCAACCGGAACGTTTAGTTGGCGCGCGTGTGTCCATGTAACAAAGACACACAGGCAACTACGGAACACTGTACTGTGCGTGTCCCCACACGCACTTGACCGATATTTATTGGTAACGTTGGGGAAAAGAACTTCACATACCGTCGTGTCCGGGGAGGCAGGATATGACTGACTAACCGAAGCTATGGATGGCTAGGGATGTTCGCGCTGAACAGAGCGGAAGACTTTTACGCAATTATGCGTACAAGGCACTGGTCCTTTGTCAGGAGAGTGAGCGGATCTCGTGTCTCCCTAAGAGAAAAGTTCAAGCACCATAGTCCGTTTTAGGGTTAGAAATACGGTAAACAAAGAAGCATTCGTCGTCAACCTTTTCTGCTTGGGACAAATATTAGATCGAGAGCTTGATATAGACCTGCTATATTAGTTAATTTGTATTTTCCCTATGTAATAAATAAAAAGTGCGTATTTCCACATCAATTTATTATGTAAATAAAACTATGTAAGAGCTAATAAAATGAAACATGTTTTTATTTTGATAATGAGCCTACATATCACTGAGCTATGATTTTAAATACGATATACAGTGGTGATTAAGCGGTGGGTGCATCTGGCGGCGGCCGTGTGGAAAAATCAATAAGTTTCAGCCGTTTTTTTATCATCCATCCTTGCTGCAAAGTTCTCACACCAACTTTTAAATGTTGACCACCATACGTTTCTCATTTGTTGTTAATGGACTCTGTTTATGCCTCTGTGCTTTTGGTGAAGGCAAAACGTTCGGGGGAGAATCGCCTCTGGTTGATCCATCGCAGTCCGCACGCCACCACACACGGCGAAAAATAAAATTTTAATATTCATTAACAAATAGATAGTCGAATTATAATCAAAATTCAAAAATTTGTTGGTTACCAAGAAAACGAGAAAAATAATGTGATACGACTGACAATTTTGACAATGTCGACAGCGAAAAAAACGAACCGATCGTTTCAAACCTCTTCTTCTTTAGATTTTTTATTATGCAACCTTTCCAGAACTGAATAACGCAATTTAAAATAACAGAGTTAAAAATAAAAACTTTCAAAATAAATATATTGTTGTAAGAATTATTTAGATATAAATAATGAAAACACTTCTATCATTTTAGGGTCGACAACGATAATGTAAGTCTTTTTTAATGGCTGTTTGAGATACTTTGACAGTTGTGTGGCATAAAGTGTCTTATATAAAAGTCATCGTGCTTCGTGCTTCATCCTTCTTTCTAATCCTAAAAAAACGCACCATAATAACATTATCACATTTGCGTATCAGTACATTATTGAAAATATCATGTACGTCAAAAGAAATCGCTTCTTGTTTAAATAAACATGAAGAGCACTCTTTTAATACAAGAGGTAAAGTACAAACTTGCTGTACCTCGGTACCGTCTTCATAAAGTGAATTCGTCTTTTATCGGAAATGGTGTACGCTTCTACAATCAAATCCCTAGAGATGTTTGGATTCTATCGCTCACTAAAGAAAATGGTTAAAGACCGATTAATATTTAGGGCATATTAATAGTGTTAAGGAAGTTGAGGAAGACAACAACTTCTTTTAAGCCAATAAGTCTGAATCTAATTTATTAAAAAAAAATGTTTGCTATTTTGAGTGACTTTTTATTAATTTGTCCTAATTAATTAATAATTAGTTGTAAGATCATTTTGTGTGCACTGTCAGCTGTTAATTTTTAATGTGTAAAATTTTTTTACTTTCTTTTGTTGCGTTGCGCATAGGTATATATTCTTTGTGACGTTTCTCAAGCGCTCTTTTAATATTTGAAATAAAATTATTTTGATTTGATTATATTTCAAAATATGTAATAACGCCTAAATCGAAAAGCATTTCGGTAATTATGTGATCTGAACGTAATTAGGTAGTTTTCAGTGTTTTTTTCCTGCTCACTTTTAAGAAAATCGCGAATACGTATAAAAGTGATTTTCACCGTGTGTGACGTCAGTATTATGGCTGCCATATGAAAGGTGTCCAAACTGCCATACAGAGTCGTAGTATTGACGTCATAATTTACTTACAACCTTCTGGAATTCGCTACTTTTCAATTTGATAGTTTTGAAT
Source organism: Epinotia demarniana (assembly GCA_945867215.1). Taxonomy (NCBI): domain Eukaryota; kingdom Metazoa; phylum Arthropoda; class Insecta; order Lepidoptera; family Tortricidae; genus Epinotia; species Epinotia demarniana. The sequence goes on from OX244259.1 coordinate 58,845,950, forward strand.
GAAAATTACAATTAAGGGAGAAATAAAAAAACACGTGTCGCTTAAAAAAACATTTTCTAGCGAACTAAATAATAAAATGGCCTACATGAAAATATGAAATGTTGTCAATTGCACAGTGATCACGCGTTCATAGAACAGCGGTCGAATTTCAAAAGTCGCACTAAAAATCTAACAAACAGAACTTAACGTTTTATTAAGATTATATATGATCGGAAATTAGTGAAATACAGTCTTTGGGAACCCTTCTTTTTTTTTGAGGTAAATCTCGCAAACCAGTATGTAGGTCCCTACCTATCGCGTGTCATCAAAAGTTTATTGAGCAAATCAGTATTATTTGTTATTCTTGACTTGTTTCTTGTATTGTGTTGCCTGAAGTATTTAATATCTTTGTTTTTTTGCCTCAGCGGCAAAAAAGAATATTCTATGAACTCAGAACCGTGAATCAGTACCTTATGCAAGGCATGAAGTAGAGACAAACCAAACGGTTTACCGATGCTATTTTATTTTACTTTCTAAATTTTTGTTTAAGTTTCTCAATAATAATAAAACAAAGGTAGTACTTACAAAGGATATGCCTCGAACAATTATGAATAATGCTAGATCTTCTGTAACGTTAAGCCAGTTTTAATGCCGACGTATTAATTATTTTTTATTATAAGAAGCCCTTTTGAATACTTTGTGTATCTTTTTACAATAAAAAATAAGAAAATATAGCGATATTTTTTCCCTACATTTTGCTGTTAATACCCTCTAATACCCTCTTCACCTAAGAAAAAGACTGTTGTTAAAAGACGAATCTGATTTTTTGTTAGCATTAGAAGCTTACGTGAAAATGAGCAATTGATTTCTTGCCCTAAAACAAGGAAAAAAATCATTGCATCTTTTGGTTCTAAAACTTCAATGGCGTGAAAAGGCTACCACCAAGACCTTCGGCAAGCTTCGGTAGAATTATGATCATTGTACACGATAAAGCACTCTTTAGGCTACAAAATTACATATGAATCATTACGGGCCTCCAAGGGTTTCTAAACTAAAAACATCCAAATATCTTTCAAATCGAAGTCGTCGTTGGTTATTTGAATGTGTCATGTGATGTAATTATCAAAGCTCACGCGTTTCATACGACATTATTCAACACATTCTGCGAGGAAAAAATCCTCTTCACGAGATGAAAATATTATCGGCCTGCCAAGTTATTTTCTTTACTTACTGATGACAACAGGTTTTTACTCACATATTGCACATTTCCAGTGGCGTCCATTCTATTTATAACTTTTCTAGTCACCACGAGTCAACATTATTGGTAATAACACTAATAACCAAACACGCATTGTTACAAATATTTGTGAAATAACCGATAATGGCGCGCAACAGTTTTTGAAGTGAAAACTTCTTTATCGGCGCTGAGCACTTTTTGGGATGGGAATAAAATGGAAGGTTTGACTAGGGGCACATAGTTCTAATTTGTAATTTATTGTGAAAAGTATAAGGTCGTAACACATTTTCCGTAAATGCAAATTCCATTTTGTTTTATCAAACTTTTATATTTTGCTGTTAGCCGATTCGACTTCTTTCAAAACTGAACACTATTCGTAAGAGTATAAAGCCGTTAAGGCGCCGTAGGTTCATGGTCTTCTCTCCCGAGCACTGAGCATACGCGTGAGCGAGATGGAAGTGCATGCTCGGAAGCGCGGAAATCATGTTTTTTAATTTTATATTTCTTGCCGTTAAAATAAATAAAAAAGTAAACACTGATTTCTCTCAAACATCATATTGCCGATTTTTAGAAGCCATTTTAATATTTTTAGCTTTTGTGCATAATTTGTAAGCAATATTTTAAGTGTATTTTAGACCCTTTTAGACAAATGTTCGTGATTTTTTTCTATCCAGCGAAAATTGCTTAGTCATGTTTCTAAACACTGATTTCCCTGCAGAAAAGCCTCAAGATTACTATTCGTATTTTTTTTAAATCATATTATTATAAACAAACGCATTATATTGTTTCAAAATCTCTGTTCGCTTAACTTCGCTGAACCTACGGCGCCTTAAACACTTTTTGCAATTGCATATTCTGCAAATAAATTTGTAATTTTGTCCACGCGTCCTTTACCGTTTTGCTATTGAGAAAATTCGAATAGTTCGAATTTGGACGTTATTCCTAAAGAGATAAAGCTTTGAAAAATATTTGGCAATGGCAAAAACAAATTGGTGTTTTATTTCATCGTCTCCTTCATCAATTTTGCTGACTTAAGTTGAACTAAAGCGTACTACTAATAAGGTTGTTATTAGATATATTGGCACGCAGGGGGAGGGAGAGGGAGCAAGGGATATCTTTTTGCAAAATTAAAATGATTCAAGTTTTCACTTCTGTGGGCACTCCAGAAGTGCAACCCGGTCTTTTTTTTTCGTGAAGTTTGCGCAGTGCGCGCGCATATGTTAAGCTAGACTTGGATGAAATCTCTAAACAGCCGATACAAAGTGAAATAAATATTTTCGTTTTAAAATATTATCTTAATTAATTCATGTACTTAAAAATGTTATCAAAAGTGAATACTTTTAATAAATTTAACGTTTTTATATCATATCCAAAGAGAAGTAGTCAATGAATTAACAAAAAGGATTTAATTTGTTTTTCTCAAAAATCATCGGCAATGTTGACTTTATTGGTAAAAAATCAGGACGTGAAGTGCATAGTTTATGGTTAGTCAACATTTAAAAAATAAAAAACCTTGCCGGCTCGATTTTGCTCGACTACAATGTTGCATACAAATTCCATTATTTGTCGTGGTACAAACTTTTTAAAAATTTGAAACCGCCATATAAATAAAAGGCATAGGTCCTAAACAGCCAAAACGCAAGATCAGTAGCTGTGACTCATCGCGACTTTTTAGTTGTCTCAAATAACTTATGGCGCTTTCGGAAGAAAAATACACTCCCAACTTATTATTCAAAAAAAATAAAAGGCGGCAATGCAAAAAATATTCTGTTTTAACACCTACAGTGGCTAATTCTTTTTACGGAAAACATAGAAAAATGACGTGTAAATTATTCCAGATTTAAAAGAAGCTGCAAGCTCAGTTATTGATTATTTGTTTAAGTGTAATTTGTTGGTAATTTGCAAAGCCAAAAGACAGATATCGGAAGGCGTACGACAATTTCTTGAAGCGGCGAGAAGAAATGCATGCCTTATCATTTTCAGAAAATACATTTTTGTTTTCTTGCACAATTTTTGAGAAAAGCACTATATTTGTCTCAGCTGGAAGGGCATTTACTGGCTTCGTATTAAATTAAACGGACTCCCAAGGTCGTCCGTTTAAAATTAATACTCAGCCAGCAATTGCCTACTTCCCTTGCTTCGACAATAATGTACTATAGTTAGTTTAGTATCGTAATGTTATAAAACACGCGCGTGTTTAATATCCAGGATTATGAGCCTAAAAGCGACACAAGAACAGGTATGTACGTTACGAGCAATTGTGTTGAAAAAATACTTGACGTAAACCTTGGAAATATAATAAAAATCTTACAAGGAAACTGTCAAAGGAAACTATTCTAATTCTACATTTCCATAATTAAGAATGACAGGCTCTTATTGTAATTCAGTCCGTACTGTTATTCGAGCAACAAATATTAATAAAAACAGATCTTGCAAAAGCACTGCAAGGTCTACCAGGAAAATAAGGGGTGGTAGTCTGGTGGCATAACAACTATTGTCATAATATCGATTGACATACAACATTATATACGCATAAAGTTGATGCTCATAATTTTTTTAGGCATAAATTAGGTATACTATGGCATAATTGTTCCCTGTCATAATTATACGGAGTCATAATTTGTTTAACCATAATGTAGAATGTCATACATTTATTTAGTCATAATATTGACAAATATAGTTATTTTTAGTAATAATTGAACAAAACAATAGGTGGCCGTCAAATAAACTTTTCTCTGAGACCAACCAATGCTACTAGTGGTGTATAAAGTTCAAGTTTTCACGTAGGCAGTAGGAAACAGGGACTTAGTGGCAAAACCGACTCGGATCGCGGATAGATTAGAAGATAGAGGTTATGTTTTTTTATAAAAGAGCAGAAAAACTTGTTATTAGATAAAACTTGTTTGTAAACTTTTATACTGATCGCCCTTTGCTACTGTGATTGTGACCCAACATAAAAGACAACTTTGTAACTTACTTGCTTCTGATTCGAGATCTTCATTTACTACTAAGAAAAACAGGCTTATGCGTTTTGCAGTTTATGCGTTTATACAGTATGGTTAAATGATTTTATGAGCAACCAATTTATGTCCATTATAAAGTATGCTTAGATAATTTTATGCGCATCAAATTTATGCGCATTACACAATATGTTCTTAAACATTATGACTAAAAACGTTATGCACATAAATGTATGACTATTTACAGTTATGCGTAATGATGAGTATGACGAATCCACGTATGCCTACCAAAAATATGACTTTAAACTTTATGCACCCCTACCCGAAAATAAGAACTCTTATAAACAACATCTTACTGCACGTTAAGAGTGCGGAATTAAAATATAACAGCTAACATTTCCTAGAAAATGATAGCTTGTTAAGCTAGATATTACATTCAAAGTATCGCGATTACTTAAGAAAATGGTACGGAATATTATTTCCGATAAAAATAAGATCAAAAGACGCCATTTAATTTATTTATGAAACTTCTCCGCTGCATAATGTCTTCATCTGTAACCGCTCTGACCGTCACCGTGTTGGTACCATGAAGATGCATATCAAATTGTCTATCTCCTACAAAGTCAGCTGTGAGCAGTTTCTAATGAAAACACAAAGGAAACAGGGTGAGTCAAAGGATTTCCTAAGAATAATGCCTTTATACTCTATCTTTAGTACAGGAAATACCTAAGTTTATTGAAGTATGGCTTGAGCTCTTTTAAAAGAACGAAATGACGCCGGCATCAATTGTGGATTAATCACTGATAAACCGCATGTAAGGTATCTGGTGTACTGCCGTTTTGGGTAAAAGATTTTCGCATTATACTTCCCAAAATACATAAATATATACTTATTGCAGTAGTTTCTTTTTCCAAGTGAACATTTACCTATCGCATTTGGTCTAGTTTTATAACGATAATTGTTAATTAGTCAAACGTTTTCCTTTGGCTAATATTATATTAGTTCAAATAGTCATTTCGCACTTTCAACATATAGCATTCAAATCCAAAACTATTGACTACTACTTCCTACTTAGTAATCCATCTGTAGAATAATCTCTGTCAGTAAATAATAGGCTGCATTTTTACCGCAATCAAGCTACGTTTCCATGCAAGTGTCATGTTGTCATGTATGTAGCCCCCGACAACAAATTGCGCAGTAGACGATTTTCGTGTGTAATCTAAGAGTCCCCAGAAAGCTCGACATAAGAAGGAAGTCATTTTAAAACGCCATGTTTAAAGAACATGAAACCTAGTGTACACATTGGGATCCGGGCCGCTATAACTATCAAGGTCGTAAACTTGTATCTGTTGCTATATTTACATTCATACTCCTCGCGTTATTCCCGGTAATGCCCCTAAAGGAGCCCAGGGTCCGCTTTGACACCTAATCCCATGATTTGGCATGGGCACTACTATTACGAAATCGACTGCCATCTGACCCTCCAACCCCGGGGGAAAAATAGACCTTATTGTGGGATAACACCGGTTTCCTCACGATGTTTTCCTTCACCGAAAAGCTAACGGTAACTATTCCGTACATAAGTTCCGAAAACGGCCGGGGGGGAAAAATTCATTGGTACGAGCCGGGATTCGAACCACAGACCGACAACTCCAGGAGAATTGGCTCCTTCTTGTATGCTGTATGAACTTAGTGAGTCTCTCTGGCTAAACATAGTCCTTAGCTACAGTCACCGCTGGCGATAGTCAACGTATTTACCTATCTGAAAGGGCCAATGGCCGTTCTCGTCTGGCGGCTGCAGCTTGACCTGGTGGTGGCCTAGGACTATCAGCCCCATGGGCTCGTACCACGGCTCTGGACCCTTCAGGTGGAACAACAGATTCCCGCGCAGGCGGAACCACCGCGGAGTACACCCTGTGGACAAACAAACACTTATGATTTTTTGTTAATTTTTATGGCAATGATTATAGGTAGGAACGCGACAGCGCGATGCTCGAGGGTCACCAAAGAAAAAAGGCCAAAAATAAACAATCAACAGCTCTTACTAAGAGTATATTGGTGGTTTTTTTACTGCTTTTCGCATGTGTTCAGCTTGGACTTGGACAAGGTGGACCTGGTAAAGGTCGCGGAAGTCCGCTGGATGCGAGTGGCGCGGGACCATCAGCAGCAGATGCTGTCATATTGGAGTGAAACACGTTAGCATACTCAATGGTTGGTAAGACAAGCTTGGACAAGGAGGGTAATTCTTAAATCGGTTAACACTTTCGCAACCCCGACTAAAAATGGAACAATCACCAGAAACCGACCTAATTCGCTAGGCGTGTAAGTTCATACTATTTACTGGACTGAACAATCATTACGAGTGCCCGCTAGGCGGGTTATTGGTTGCGAACGAGTTAAGGCCTCTTAGTGTGTTGGTCACTCTGCGAAAGGTGATGTGATATGATGATGATGAAGATGATGGGCATTCCCCCAAATACCACTAACTTAACTAGTCAATATATTCAACATACCTATGGCCGACACATGTGTGAGCCCCACGAATTCTCAGTACGTATTGCAATAGAATGTTTTCACAAGGATACATCACGTACAGTTTCTAAACAGAAGGTCTTAACCTCTGTACCTATCGACAAAAATATGTCTACAATTTTGCACCTTACTCCTTTGTAATAGGGTGAAAAAATTATACATATTTATGATGTTAATTGTGTTTTTGGTATGCGTATAAGACTTTTTTGAATAGTAATGGTAGAGTTTGAATAGTCAGCATTTTATAGCCGCCATTTCACACTACTACAGTTGTTCTATTATGCAATTTAGATCTTATATTCCAGTTTTAAGATGCAAAATTTATTGTTTCTGGCTGCCCTAAGAGCTCGGTGTCATGTCACTTGTTTTTGAACAATTTATTGGATCTAGAGATTTGTATAGAGTTGCTACGCTTTTGAGGCAGTTATTCCACTCATCAAAACGTCCCCCATTTTGAAATCCATAACCATGAATAAACTATAAGATTTTTTTATTCTCCTATGCTAAATCTTATGTAATTATCGTAGCTATTGGTTCTAGAGGAGGACCGATTTGAATGCGGTTTTTTTTGTGTCATAAATAATTTTACCCCGAGTGTTTCATGCCAATGTTTCATCAAAAATCTGTTTAGCCGTTTTTGAGATACTGGACTTTGAAATGAAAATGACGGGGTTTTTCAACTTTTCTAAGGTGTAGTTATTTTTTTTAATCACATACCTTCCTCTCGTTTTAGTATTCGAAAGATCTATGTGTAATCGCATCAGCTGCAAAAAAGCTGGATTCATGTTTCTATACAACTTAAAGCTGATTAAGCTTGTTGTACTAAAGGCTTGGCCAAACACAGGGCGCGACGCGCGACGCAGCGCCGCGGTCGCGCGGCGCGACCGCGGCGGCATTAAATACATGCTAACAGGTTACCGACGTCAAACAGACTGCGTCCCGCCGGCATCGCGCCCCGCTTCTGTCGCGCCCCGCGCCGCGCTGCCCCTTGCGTCCACTCGGCGCGAAGCCTTAAGGCTGTGTCAGCGGCTATACAGCTCTTGTAATGCCATAAGAGGCCCCAAGCTACATAAGGCCTTAGACAGCTTGATTGTGCAGCGTATTATCTACGGTTCAGCGCCTATAATGCTTTTATTCAGGTTTAATTATTATTGGATCTGGGTAAAGGTAAAACTAAAAAATAATATGCATCTAATGTTAAATTATAATTCTCAAACACAATGTATCATGGTGGACTCAGATAAAGTGAATTGTTTATATGTCACCATCTGCAAAATGTTTTACTAAAAGATGAGTTCAACATTTCTTATTATATAATGTATTTATTTAACTCTATAATTTAACAAGTAATTTATATCAAATTACAGTGAAATTTTCACGCGCCTTTGAAATAGAAACGATTTAAGGAATTATGCAAACAAAATTACATAACTGTAATGTTGAGTAACGTAGCGGCCCAACGAAATCACTGAGTGAACCGCCCCTGGCCTAACGAACCTAGTCCTCTATAGGTTAGGGTTAGCTTGTGTCCCTCAGAGTGGAAATATGACGTCGATACGCTGGTGGTTAGGTTTGAATTGCGCACTCATACCTACGCTTAGTTACAGGATATATTTGTGGGTGAGCGTTGTGGACTTAGAATAGCGGGGCAGCTCCGCGCTGCTTCTGACCCGCGTCGATCTGACAGAGCCCTTATCAGTCTACCTGGGGTGAGTCGGCAAACATAAACAACCTGCCCTATAAAGGGGACGGCGAACTTTATAGAATGAACTCAAAGATTCTTCGAAGGATTGATAACTCGTTTACTTAGAATTTGCAGAGCAAGCCAGCTTAATCTTTAGATTCCTAGTAAATGGTATAACTCAAGGAACCGACTAAGACCACCTATTTATTATAAACGGTGCTTGCAGGGAGATTTAAATGACATTACCAGCGTCTTCATTAGGATTTTCTGTACATAAACATGTTTGCTTGTCCCGTTGCCATTGAAAGAGATGGCTATTTTTGTTGTTTTTGTAATTTCTTGTTATTGCTCGAATAGCTCCGGCCTGCGACTCCGTCCGCGTTTTTATCGTCGTGATAAGGAATCTAATCCAAAAAAAGAATTTTAATTTTAAACCTCATTAAAAGAGTTATTCCCATACAAACTTTGCTCCCCCAGTTAACCCGCGTAGGGGTTATTTCAAAACCCTACAATTACTTTTCTCGTATTGTAATAAGGACTCCATACACAAAGTTTCAAGTCTCTCACTTAAAATTTTAATCCATCAAATAAACATCCATACTAACTTTCAACCCCATTTTTACCCCCCTGAGGGTGGAATTTTCAAAAATCCCTTCTTAGTGGGTACTTACATTATATGAAGTAACTATTGTGAAAAAAACCGTTTTCTAGGTTCAACGGTTTGGGCTGCGCGTTGATTTAAGTGAGTGAGTCAGTCAGTCAGGACTTTTACGTTTAAGGGGCTACCCGAGGTTTCCATCGATTTCTGACAAGTTTTGAATCGTATCTCCTACTTTTGCACTACAGATAGAATATATTGTATAAATCAAACGGTTATCGGTTCTTGAATCTTTTATCTCCATTTTGGTCTACCGGATTTTGAAACAAATGAATACTTAATTTTGTATGATCTTTTTAAACATTGTCTAAAATAACACTTATTTTGTGTCTCGATTGACGTGAAAGATCCAACACATACGAAATCTACATATTTGGGTTCGTCTGTGACGTCCCTAAAAACTGGACCAGAGTTTTCATTTTAAACCAATTAACACAAAAGTTATGGCCAGAAACAGGTTTTTTGGCCTAAAATTGTTCAACTTTGATGCCAAATATCTCGAAAACAATGAACTTTGAAGTAAATATGGGATACTATATTGCTTAAAGCCGTTGTTGTTAACATAATAGGTAAGCTACAAAAAACCTAAGAAAACTAAGAGATTCAGATCGAAGGTACGATCCCATACGCCAATTATGGGAGCCCCTTAATATACATAGATTAAGTCAGAGCAGCACCCGTAGCATTTAAGAAACTGAACCGATTTTAAAGGATGCGGTATCAATCGATTTGAAATTGTGCTCCGGTTGACATAAGGAGGCTACACGTACGAAATCGGCCCATGTGGACACGTGGCACGCCGGCCGGCCCAATCTAGGTCAATCCATTCCAGATGTTCTGTGAACTTGGTTCGCCGCCCGCCAATTACATAGGGGTAGCGTCTCAGGGTCGCAGTGTTCTGGCGGGGGCTGGGGCACTCGGTTAAGAACCCCAGGGAAAGTGACAATGTTCTTTGCCCTAGGACGAGCCAAATGTGAAGAGGCGCGAGGGGGGCTCCAGTGCGTTCAGCATGAGATCCTGACGTCCCCTGCATTAGAGCGCAGATGCAGGGCACCGTAGATATTTAGTGGATAGAAATAACCCAGTTATCCCCCGGAGATTTTACTTTGGTAGCTGGTTCGCAGGTTTTCTACACGAGAAAAAAAAAAGAGCGTAGCGTGAGCGTAGAGCGTCTCCTATAGGCATAGGCTCATTTCAGTTTTTCTCGTGTGGTCGCGTGTCGTGTGGTATTAGGTGGCAAAGCGGCACCCGGGTACCTTTAAGGCACAACCGGGAATAACGCTAGGAGGATGGTAGAAGAGACAAGATAAAAATACGTAAACCGATTGAAATAAACTGTGCTATCAGATTCAGATTCAGATTCATTTATTTGCTTATTGAAAATTTACATTATACATAAAAAATATCTGCAGCTTGCTATATACACAAATGCATATTTGGAATCGCTATGCGCTACCGAATATGCCCTAGATCAGTTCACACCATCACACCCCATTTTTAACCGACTTCAAAAAAAAGGAGGAGGTTCTCAATTCGGCTGTTTTTTTTTCAATGTTTGATACCTCAGAACTCGGTGAGCAGATTCGGTATTTTTTTTTTTGTTCCTTTGTATATACTTCCAGGTGGATCCCATTTTGTTAGATGATGGGATCCATGAGGAATTGAGGGAACTCCTCAATTTTATTAGGCGCGTGTAGTGATTTCGGTATTTTCTATTATAACTCATATATTTACATCCGGAATCATACATTTGGAGGCGAGGAATTGATGGTGAAGACCACAGAAGAACGTCACAGGTTCTGATAAGATTCCGTTGAAATAGTAACTAATGAAGTGCCATTGGTGATAATTTTGAGGAATCTATGGAAGTCCTCAAATATTATCGGCCCACATACAGCGATTAGATTTTTTTCTATAGTAATCAGCAGCGCATTTGCTATCGGAAATCAGTTCATGTGGTAAATTGTAAAAAAAATAGGAAATTTTCTCGTGGCTTGGCGGAGTACTAAATTGAAGTCGGTTAAAACTTTGTTTTTAAAGTAAATTATGTTAGACGTTTATGAGCGTAGAAATGAACTGAAACTTTTGACGTTAAACAGGGGGACCGGTTTATGGCTTTTAGATTGAAGCATGCTTTTATTTATTTATTGTTTTGAAATGATTTGGATTCCTCCCGGGCACCTTGTATGAGTTTTCCAACTACAGCATTATTCACTTCAATCTTCTTCAATTATATTAGTTTGAATTAGAACAGTCAACGTCTAAGAATTTTTTTGCCTTATTGCAAAGGCATTCAGTTGTAATAAGGCGAAAATTCTAGTAATACATTATGAATCTACAACCCTATTGGGTTTTGAATTTGAGATTCAAAATGCCAACTCCAAAAGAAAGAAGGCAAAAAAATATGACTCCCAATCCAAATCCCATTCAGATATCTCAAAACATTACGATGCTGCGAGCGTTTTAACATTGCTTGAGCTTGTTACAGAGTAATCGATCGGGGATCGTGAATTCACGGCACTGTAGCCTCATAGTAAATGACAATCGTTTCATATGAGGACGCGTTTTGCGGGAAAGGGCCAGGGATATTCTCTTAAAACTTTGGACATTTATAACTTTATGAAAAATGTTCAATCCTTTTCGAGAAAATGCATCATTATTGGTTATTTTATTTGGTGTACACCCCTATTAGGTGCAACGCTGCATATCTTTGTCGTCGAATGTAGGTGCTTCTTTTGTTATGTTCCTATTGTATTTCGTACTATATTTAGAAAAGTACCAGCGTAGGTAAAACGTGTCGTATAAAAGGCAGGTTATATGATATCCTGTCTAGGCGTTTTATAGATGGATATTATAGGTACATTTCGGGATCGCCTTTCACAATATATATATATATATGTATATAGGTACTGCTCGAATAAAATATGGGCCACCTTTTTCTATTTTATTGTTAACTAACTTCTGGCCGTGACTCCGTCCGCGTGGAACTCGATTATATCGCAGCTCCCTACAAACTTTTACCCCCCTATTTCACCCCCTTAGGGGATGATTTCGGGGATAAAAACTATCCTATGTCACTCTCCATCCCTTCAAATATCTCCACTTAATACATCACGTCGATTCGTCGCTCCGTTGTGTTGTGAAAGACGAACAAACAAACACACAAATACACTTTCGCATTTTAAAATTAGTATCGATTGGACATGAACTAATTGATTAGTGGCTAATTAATCATGTTCCGCATCCTTCGGAATCCAACTTATTGTTGGTGTGGAAGTATTACTCTTCCACACTTCAGACACAGCTGGAAAATATTATAACCGTTTAATATTATTTTCACGGAACGATCAACATAATAGTTATGGCCGCCATTTTCTTTACGCAGGACCGGTCATTGTGGCACTCTTTGGGGGAGGCCTATGTACAGCAGTGGACGGCTTTCGGGTGATGAGGTATGAGTATTACCAGGAGATCTTAAACTTTGTGTACATTCGAAGATTAACAAACGTGTATATACTGGCAAGAATAAAAATATAGGTGCATACAACTTGCTCATAAACATGTCCCATCCCATGGCTCCAATATTCAGAGTGTTTCTACGAATCGATTGTATGAACAAAATACTACTTAGAGAAAATGACGCTTCTATGCACTAATTCTATAATTTTAGTGGGGCCCTCCCGATAATCGAATGGAAAGAATAAAGCACACTTTACTGTATTTATGTTTGCTGTTTGGTATTATTCATTGCTAGGCATCACTGGCATTCACATTTTATTCTATGCATAAAATTTATTCCCAGCATATAAAATTGTATGCGCTTATGAATAAAATACCCTAGGCAAATTAATAAAAATTAAATAAAATAACATTAGAATAAGTGTTGTTCTATGAAAATAAATATTTAAGGCCTTTCTAAACATACCAATCATGCAAATTGTATAAAACGGAACGTAATACTGGTTTTTGTTTCAACTGTCTCGCTCACTCTCAATGGCTCGCTGCTGATTGATAGATGCAAAGAGTAAATTCAGATGACCGCGCGGCGACGCGCGGTTGGCTCGGCGCGCGGTTTAAGATTGTAACAAATCAATGTTGATGGACCCACACAAGTTACTAAACAAACGTACCTAGCAAATCGAAACTAAATTACCGTTTTAGATGTAATTATTATTATAATAAAATATAAGAATCATTAACAATCAAATCAAATGTATATATTATCATTAATGTCCATGGTGAATGGTTCATACACCAGTATAAAAAATGACGCCCTTACAAGGTTACTTCTGATTGACTAGCGGCTGCGAACTTACAAAACGTAATGGCGCTAGGAAACGAAATAATTCTTTTGAAAATGTGATACCTACTAAGCGATAAAAAAGAGACGGACGATACCGATGATACGATATCCCATGTTTTTTTTTCACTTTCGTATACTGAGAGAGAGACTGGAGACTTTTGACGTCTTTGTTTGTGCAGTTACTTTTAATGCTGACTGTACAACACCTCGGGCTTTTCCCCTTCAAAATAATATGTTCCGGTTCGTGGTCGCCACTCGAGAACCTTTCCGCCCCAACGGCCATCGGTTCTACGTGCAATATACTAAATTGATTGGTTATATAAAACGCATCATTGTCATGGTTGTCAATCCTAACATTTTTTAATACCTGGATGGTGCTGATTATACTTTTCTGTATACCATCATCAACTACTCATTAACACGATTCTAACGAACCCAAACTCAACGGGGTTACGTCGGTTAAGTACTGAATTCCCATGGCCACCTCCTGTCTCCATCATCAGGTCAGCTCGATGGTACCATAATATTGAATTGTCATCCAAACTATACTTATGCCCAAAAATTGCAGCTCAATCGGTCACCGGGAAGTGGGTCAAATTTAACTTGCAAGATTTGTTTTTTTTCCCTACATTTCTTCTCAAGTTGGGCCCCGAAGGGGCCCTCAACTAATTGTATAATAATAAGGTTTATCTCATACATACTAACAGAGCCCATGGCCACCTTCTGTCTCCATCATCAGATCAGCTCGATGGTATCATAATATGGAATTGTCATCCAAACTATACCTATACCCAACATTTCAGCTCAATCCCAATTTACCCAAGATTTGTCCCATAGTAACAGCGCAAGTTAAATAAGATAATAAGATGAAGAATATAATAAGATGTTTGTATGTAATGGGTAATCTCTGGAACCGCTGGACCAATCTCAAAAACTCTTTCACCGGTGTGTAGAACTAAACGTTGTGTGTGGTCGTTCCGGATGGCTGATGGATGATTTAATGCCAATTACTGATCATATTCCGAGGACGCAGCAAGGTTCAAAATGTGTGCATATTACGAATAGTGACTCGTTTTAGAAAGGTCAATAAAGGGGAAGCCAGTTATGATATTTACGAAATTAATAGTGCACAGACAATATCCCAGAAAGAATGTACAAACATAACATAACACAATCTGATAAAATTGGCTCAGGGCCTATGCGCACAGTATATCTACATATACTATTATAATAAAGAGGAAAAGTCTGTGTGATGTAGCTTTGTAAAATGTAAGTTTGTATATAATAATCTAATCTTTGGAACCGCTAATCCGATTTCAAAAATTCTTTCACCTGCATGTAGAATGACTTTCTGGATGGTAAATGCGAAAGTGTGTCTGTCTGTCTGTTACCTCTTCACGCTTAAACCGCTGAACCGATTAAGGTGAAATTTGGTATAGGATAGTTTTTATCCCGAAATCATCCCCTAAGGGGGTGAAATAGGGTGGTGAAAGTTTGTATGGAGCTGCGATATAAACGAGTTCCACGCGGACGGAGTCGCGGGTAGGAGCTAATAATAATAATAATATAATATAAGCCTTTTATTCAGACAAATTTTACAGTTTAAATATTATTGTACACAACTTATCAAAATACATAACTTAACTTATTATATTACTGTTTCAGACAACATCGGTTTGGTCTGTGTGCCGTTTGGCAAAGGCCTCTTCCATCCCTTTCCATTTTTCTCTGTCTCTCGCCAGTCTGGTCCAAAGTCTCCCTGCAAATTTGACAATTTCGTCTTCCCATCTCATGTTTGGTGGTCCTTGTTTTCTTTTTCTATCTTTCAGGAACCACCATACCATTTAGGTAGGGTAGGAGCTAGTAGGCTATATTTTATCGAGCGGGTTTCGTCATTCGTTTGTGACGATGTACACGTGATTGGACACAAAAGTGCATCGACAGCGCGTTTACAAAACGCGGTGTGTTTAGGGCCCTTAAGATCATGTGTTTTAAACTGTCAATACGTAACACTATAACATAAGATATGATAAGATAAGATAATTTATTTGTCCAAACATGAGTAAAAATACATACAGCTGTCATCGTCAAAATAATGTCCTTCATGTTTTGCCTTTCGGCGTACGAACTATTTTATATGGCTACAACGTGCAAACAATAAAAGATTAAGAATGTCAAAATTATAAATTGATGATTAAAATGTTTCGGATAAAATTACAGCCATAATCTGTATCTAATTATTTAAATATACATTTGTCACCTTAAATCATCATGCATACAGTCACATTTCAATAATAATAGTAATTTATCATTCGTTGAATAGGATATAGATTCTTGACGCAATTTTCACTTAGCATTATTTAATAAAATGTCATTGAAAAATTCATTTAAACTATAATAACATTTACCTACTAATAGGGTCAACAACTTACGCTTAAAGATTCTAATTGGGCTGTCCCTAATTGCTTTGGGTATATTATTATAAATTTTAGGGGCTAAACCAAACACACTTTTCTTTAGTAAGTAACTATGCACTCTGTTTGGTGTTAATGTATATCGTCGTTCCTGGAGAACCACGGAGCGTTCGCTATAGTGCGCAGAATACCATTTTGTACGCGTTGTAAGCATAGAATGTTTGATTTGCTGGCTGTGCTCCATAGCGGGATACCGTAGGTCCAAGTCCAAATGGGTTTTAGTACAGAGTTGTAGATGAGCAGTTTGTTGTCAACGGACGGAATCGAGTTTCTTCCCAGGAGCCAATATAGGCTCCTGAACTTTAGGTTTAACTCATCTCTTTTCTTTTTTATATGGAGTTTCCAAGTAAGCCTCCGAAAAATGATCCAGGTGAAACCCGAGGTATTTAACACAGTTGGTATCTGCACAGATTATATAATGTATCTGGGAGAGTAGTAGAACCGAGTCTCACCGGTAGACTATCCTTTTTTCTTAAAGTAAATGTGATGTGATTCGATTTTTGTGCATGTGGCCGGATGCGCCACTTTTCAAACCAGGTGTGTCTTGTCCAATACATTTTGAAGTTTTCTGCTGGCTTCTTCAGGGATTTCATCACTGGCTAGATATGCTACTTCATCAGCGTATAGGGCGACAGGCACATCTTCAGTGGTAGGCAGGTCCGATGTGAAAATAGGATGGGGCCAAGAACAGAGCCCTGCGGTACCCCGGCTTCTATTTTGTGTAGGTTGGACCTTGCATTCCCATGTTTTATTTGGAAAAGTCTGTCAGATAGGTGGGATTTGATCAGGACGTACATAGAGTGCGGGAGATGTAGTTTCACTTAACACAATAGACTTTTGTGCCACACTCTGTCGAAAGCTTGTATGTCCAGGAAAGCCACTGAACAGTAAAGTTTATTTTCTAAGCAGCATCTGCTCAATTGTCAAGTGCGATTTCCGAAATCCAAGTTGGTGCTTGGGTATGACGTCACGGTCCTCCAGATATTTTTTAATAGTGCCACAAAAACTTTTTCCCATAACTTTGAAAGAATTGGAGACTGATTGGACGGTAAGAAGATGCATCATGAGGAGGTCTCCCGGCTTTGTGGATCATGGTTATTTGGGATATATTCCACAGCTTAGGAATGTGCGATGTCCTCAAGATCGCATTGAACAGGGACATGAGGAAAGTAATACATTTCCTCGGTAGCATCTTCAAAACTTTTGGAGTATTCAGATTAAAGCCAGGGGCTTTATTAGGGTCAAGGGTACGTATTTCTTTTGCTATCTCTTTTAGTGACGTCACAATCTTCAAGCGTCATAGAACATACCCTTTCTTAAATTTTTGGGGACTTATAACTTTGTGATTATTTAACCTCTTGCGTTGATTTTTTCTCCATTTGACTACATTACTCCTTTTTCAAGATAATATGACAATATTTATTATGACCCAACTGCCGAAGGAGAGGAGGGTTATTTCATTTAGTGTCTACACCTCTGTTGCAGATTTTTCCAAAACACTGTTATTTCAGTGTTAATTGGTAAAAAGAAATCACTATCGGAGGATCCTTTGGGCTGTTGCTTCTATGTCAAAGATATACAACACAACATTTTTATATTTTCAATAGGGCATAAATCCGTCACCCACATTCAAATGACAACTGAGCTGCATTTTGACTACCATTCTACCATTTCTATAGTATTTAATAGTTCTGTGATATCAGTAAATATTTTCATGCATGGGGCATGAAAATCACATTGAAAAAAGTGTGATCATACATTCTTATTTAGAAAATAAGCTACAAATTGTATCTGTTTTAACGTTATAAACCAGGGCCCTGATAGTTTTTTTCTATGCAAACTTCATATGGGAAGTAATAAAGAAAATGTACTTTATGTACATGAAAAGAAATATATATTGGACTAACTTACAATGATCAGAACACTAACACCTTAAGAATACACAGCATGCTATAGGGAGAAAGAGTCATTGTTGGCAAATGAGGGTTTCAATTTTAAGCATAGAAGATGTAAAAAGGAGTATGTGTCACTCTGTGATAGAATTATTTCCATCTTGGGCATAACACTTGAAGCCCTTGTTATGCTCAAGATTCTACTTTAGAATTTTTTGCTTCACTCGGTATTCATTATACCCTCACCAATATTTCTACTGGACTGTTAGCAGGTAGAAGTACGCAGAAAAAACACCCAGGGTCTCCGGACACATTACAGGACACAGTCAGCAACACCACGGCACAAACTTTCTGGAGGAGCTGGGGTAGTTAGAGAAGCCCTACCCCACCGACTCACGCAAAAAAGGCACATTGGTTGTTGACTAGAGGAAAACGCCCAGTCTAACATTGCCTACCCACCACATAGTGTTTGGACCAAAAACTATAACATCATCAGTGAGACCTCTTTGCCCAGCAGTGGGACAACTGGACTGTGAAGAGTATGTTAGAGTCAAAGGAAAATTAATCATATATTTTAAGCAATAGGACAGAAGCTCACCTTCAGACCGCCGAAAGAATCCATCTTGTCGCTCCCTAAACATAAGCACCCCTTCCTTATCGAAATTCTGCGACGTCTGAGCCGCCAAGGCCATCAGCTCTTGCTTATTGAACCTCATGATGCTTTAATTACACCAAAAATGTCCATTGCACACTTCTAACACATGTTTTAACACGAAATATTTGCCCGAAAACAAAGAGGGAGCAGAAATACTACCAGCCGCATTTTGGTATGTTATCCACAATAAACACCGAGAAAATTTAGCACAACACCTCACAAAATCACTTGCAAATTTGGCACCAGTAAGACCTAATTCTCAAATCATGGTATGGTCATTTTAATTATGAATTTTCGTAACTGAACGTGTAGCTACGAAATGTTTTTGATCTTTTTAGGTTTTTAGACACACTAATTTATATAAATGCAATTTTAATCACGCACTTTATTGCCGTATTACCGAAATCACTCATTACAAGGGAGGGAAAGTACATGAGAACGATGAAAACTATTCAAATATATCAACATTTGTATTTTTTAGATATTTTCAAGATGAAGATTTTGACATTTAGTTCCTATTGTATTTTTTAAAGTCTTCGAATAGGTAAAGGCACAAGCACAAGCGTATTTAGCCCTCTCAAAATATCTAAATAACTGTTCATTGTCCAACCGATTGTCATCGTAACGCAGCGAACCATAGACAATTCATGGAAAGTTGGTCCCCAGGCAACGTAGTACAAGCACGGCTATCACGCGACGGCACGCGAGTTCTCTCGTTTTTTGTCATTCCATCCGTCTCTCTCTTATTAACAAAACATGTAAGCAAAATATTTTACAAAACATGTTTGGGTAGCTACAACTGCCCGTCCAATGTGACTTTGGAGTGAACAATGTATTGTTTATCATAACATTTCACTTTTCTTTTGACAACTGCATTGCAAATACAGTTCTTCACCCAAACTCAAAACTTTCAAAAACAAAACATTAAATAACAGAACCCCTCCCCCGCAGACGAACGCGGGGAATGTTTTTCATCCGTGACGGAAAATATGTTTGTTTTTTTGAACAAAATATTTTGGCCACACCCCTTTTCTGTTCGTAAAACATCGAAAACAAGGCGAAGCGGACTCGGCTTTTGGAAATGGAATAGTTGTCAGTTCATAGAAACTTTGACGTATATTTTCTGCTGCTCGCATTTCTCAATCACGTAGTTGTTGAAAGGCGAACTTATGATTTAGTAACTTCATGGTATTTACTTGCTAGTTACTTGATGAAAAAGAAAAATAGAGTAGACGGCTGTCTAAGATTTTATTAAGTGTTCAAATGGTGTGTTGTGATTGTAATCCTTTTCTTTATTATTTATTATATGTTTGAGAGTGCTGCATATGTGTTTCCATTCATACGAAGAGTATTCGTTTTATTCTCTTTGTTTCATCAGATTCTCGTGGAATTAAAAAAATAATTAAAATTATATTGAATAGAAAATTATATTCTCTTGTTTAGCTGAAAAGTACAAGATTATGGATTCAAAACTGTTTAGTACACGGATGGAAATAAACCTGAAATTGGAACCTGCAGAAAGACATAATGAAAAACTGAAATATCGCAATTTAATTGGAACTCTTCTATATGTGGCAAACGGAACACGTCCAGACGTAGCTTACTCGATAAATTATCTAAGCATATTTCAAAATAATCATGACGAAACACTACAAATACGCCTTACGAGTCCTGAAACACTTACATCATACAAAACACCTGAAATTAGTATACGCAACAGATTTTAAGAATATAATGCATGCATATGTGGATGCTGATTGGTCAGTGGATACGCAAGATAGAAAATCCACGAGTGGTATAGTTATTAGAGTATTCGGAAAGTTGTGATGTGGAGGTCTCAAAAACAAAAGATAGTCTCAAGAGCATCAACACATGCTGAATATTATGCGCTTGCTAATTGTGTTGAAGAGGTCCTACCTATTAGAGGAAATTTAGGTGATTTAGATGTCACAATGAAGAAAAGTGTAAACATATATATTTGACGACCGCTTTAGCCTAGTTGGTAGTGACCCTGCCTACGAAGACAGAGGTCCTGGGTTCGAATCCCGGTAAGGGCATTTGTTTGTGTGATGAGCATGAATATTTGTTCCTGAGTCATGGATGTTTTCTATGTATTTAAGTATTTATTTATCTATATAAGTATGTTTATCGTCGTCTAGTACCCATAGTACAAGCTTTGCTTAGTTTGGGATTAGGTCGATTTGTGTCAGATTGTCCCCAAATATTTATTTATTTACTATTATTTATTTATATAAGTACGAAGATAATACGGGTGCGATAGGTCAAGCCAAAAACGGAAAGTTTTCCAAAAACTCTAAGCATATTGACATAAGCTATCATATTGTGTATGATTTTGAGAAGAAAGGTTTAATTAATGTACAAAAGATTTCTACTGAAGATCAGATTGCTGATATACTTACTCAGTCTTTGTGTAAAGTTAAATTTCAGAAACTAAGATATATGTTCGGAGTTAAATCATGTTAAATAGGCTAGTTAATGTTTTAGTTAAGTTGATATGTAGAAGGTACAATCAAGGAAGCGTGTTAAAAGGCGAACTTATGATTAAGTACCTTCATAAGGTACTTGATGAAAAAGAAAAATAGAGTAGACGGCTGTCTAAGATTTTATTAAGTGTTCAAATGGTGTGTTGTGATTGCAATCCTTTTCTTTATTATTTATTATATATTTGAGACTGCTGTATATGTGTTTCCATTCATACGAAGAGTAGTCGTTTTATTCTCTTTGTTTCATCAGATTCTCGTGGAAGGTTGTGAGGAAGTTCGCTGATTATTTATAATTTATGAGCTGAGTCACATAAAAAAGACCGGGTTGCACTCCGGGAGTGCCGGCAGAAGAGAAAACTCGAATAATTTTAATTTTGCAAAAATAAAATCCCTTCCTCAACCCTCCCACCCCCTGCCTGCCAATATATCTAATGACAACCTTATTACTAGTACGCTATAGTTTAACTTAACTCAGCACAATGGATGAAGGAGACGAAATAACATACCAATTAGTTTTTGCCATTGATAAATATTTTTCAAAGCTTTATCTCTTCAGGAATAATGTTCAAATTCGAACTTATCGAATTTACTCAATAGCAAAATGGTAAAGAACGCGTGGACAAAGTTACAATTTTATTTGCAGAATATGCAATTGCAAAAACTGTTTTGACTGCTTTATACTCTTGTGAATAGAGTTCAGTTTTTAATGAAGTAGAATCGGCTAACAGCAAAATATAAAAGTTTGATAAAACAAAAGGGAATTTGCATTTACGGAAAATGTGTTACTACCTTATACTGTTAACAATAAAGTACAAATTAGAACTATGTGCCCCTAGTCAAACCCCCATTTTCCCTCCCGCCCCCAAGCCTCGTCCCGAATCTCTCACATAAAGTCTGTCGCGAGTTTAACAATTTTTACCCATCTAAAAAGGTGCTCAGCACTGCTAAA
The DNA here is from genome assembly GCA_945867215.1 of Epinotia demarniana. Classification (NCBI taxonomy): domain Eukaryota; kingdom Metazoa; phylum Arthropoda; class Insecta; order Lepidoptera; family Tortricidae; genus Epinotia; species Epinotia demarniana. The sequence goes on from OX244259.1 coordinate 58,867,777, forward strand.
AAAGTTTTCACTTCAAAAACAATTTGAATGTTCATATACAGCACGTAAAGACCCCTCCACATTCGCGTAACTTATGCGCGAACGCGTGAATGGGGGGAGCTTAAACCCAGCCAATCAGGTGGTGTGGGCGCAAAACATTTTATATTTAATTGTATTCAATTAAGAACCATGTAGTGAAATGTTTTTCTTATGTAGTATTTTCCTGGCTTAAGTGAGTTTGAAAAGATTTGTGCTACACAAGGGTGCAGTTATTTTACGTCTCGTGTGTTGCGACACTCGCTACGCTCAGAATTCCATTTTTGAACCACTCGCTTCGCTCAGGATTCTATTTTCGAACCATTGGTTCCATTACCGCCAGCGTGAAGTATTTATACTTTTGAATGTTATTTTATTTATGATTATAGTGATCTGTCACACTTGCTAGTTCGAGCGACAGAGAGGGAGATATACGAACGAATTTCGTTATCGTTTCGCTGTCCAGTCCACCTTGTGGGGAGTCTACCCAAGTTGCGCCTTCCGGGACGTGGTCGCGACAAGAGAACCTTTCCTTTTCAAGGGCCATTGGTCGCCCACTGCCACTTTACTTTAGCGATTCGGAGAGTTATTTCGGTTACTTTGGTTCTGTTGCCCATCACCCTGCCTGAAGTTCAATTTATGTTAAAATTATGTAATTTGGGATACGATACAATGCTTTGGTAACATAAACCTGCCTAGTGATAGCCGTGCAGCTCAACGAGTAATTGACGACTTTGCAACATACGATACCAAAGCAGGGCACCGTTGATCAAATATGTAACTTCGTTAGGTCTCACACGGCTGGCGCGGCAAGTCGCACCAGTATGATTCAAGCCTAAGCCACTAATTCGTTCGTTACTAAAAAAGTTACATTCGATACTTAAATGTTAAAGCGTTACATGTTTGAATATTGTGCGGAAGATAACGTTAACCGTTAACTCTTGTTTATATCATGATTCCAGCATAGCTATTTTATTTTAGTAATGCCTGCAACACGCTGGTGCGGCCTGCGGTGGCGGTCAATAGTAAAGACGGCTAATGTTTAATGCTCTATGTCAAGTTTACTATTGGTTAGAGCTCCCGTTGCACGAAACCCTACCTCACAAGGTGGCAGAACAGAAATGCGATATAGTGATAGATACTACTTAGGAACACTGGATTTTAGTTGGTTGCCATAGCATATCCTGGAAGAACTATAATTTTTTTTCGTCGTCGAATCGCTTTATTGATCGAAAATTACATCATAAGGTGGCAGATCGAAACGTTTACTCATCGAAAGAGACACATTTGGAGATAAAAACCCGCAGCCAGCCCAAATCCTGGCAGGTTTCAAGATCAGCCACGTTTTATGAGCCCCAAAAATGGGGTCAATTACCTCATCAGGTGGCAAGATGAAAATGATGCAGATCGATTGCCCTAGACGTGCCGTTCACGAATATATAGGGTTGCCTGCCTTCAGCTTGGCAGTTTTTCTGGTCAGCCACCTCAAACAATGTATGTGAAAATCTTGGAATAACGAGAAATTCGTGTATTTATGCTATGATTTAATCAAAATCAGGATATTAAATAAAAGTCAACGTACTTGCGTCTTATGATGTTGAAATAATATGGTAAATGTTCCAGTTTTGGTCATTACTCATTACTCATTAATATTTCTTGAAATATTGAAATTAGTGATGTTGCCTTTTACGTTCAACGTGATATAGCAATCCTCATCAGGTGGCAAGATGACACTGATGCAAATCGATTGCCCTAGATGTGCCGTTCACGAATATACAGGGTTGCCTGCCTTCAGCTTGGCAGGTTTTCTGGTCAGCCACCTCAAACAATACATGTCAAAATCATGGAACAACGAGAAATTCGTGTATTTATGCTATGATTCAAGGTAAATTTAAAAAAAAAAACAGGAAATCAAATTAAAGTCAACGTACTTGCGTCTTATGGTGTTGAAATTATAGGGTAAATGTACCAGTTTTGGTCATTACTCATTACTCATTAATATTTCTTGAAATATTGAAAGAAGTGATGTTGCCTTTTACGTTCAACGTGATATAGCAATCCTCATCAGGTGGCAAGATGACACTGATGCAGATCGATTGCCCTAGACTTGCCGTTTACGAATATACAGGGTTGCCTGCCTTCAGCTTGGCAGTTTTTCTGGTCAGCCACCTCAAACAATACATGTCAAAATCATGGAACAACGAGAAATTCGTGTATTTATGCTATGATTCAAGGTAAAATTAAAAAAAAAAACAGGATATCAAATTAAAGTCAACGTACTTGCGTCTTATGGTGTTGAAATAATAGGGTAAATGTACCAGTTTTGGTCATTACTCATTACTCATTAATATTTCTTGAAATATTGAAAGAAGTGATGTTGCCTTTTACGTTCAACGTGATATAGCAATCCTCATCAGGTGGCAAGATGACACTGATGCAAATCGATTGCCCTAGATGTGCCGTTCACGAATATACAGGGTTGCCTGCCTTCAGCTTGGCAGTTTTTCTGATCAGCCACCTCAAACAATACATGTCAAAATCATAGAACAACGAGAAATTCGTGTATTTATGCTATGATTCAAGGTAAAATTAAAAAAAAACAGGATATCAAATTAAAATCAACGTACTTGCGTCTTATGGTGTTGAAATAATAGGGTAAATGTACCAGTTTTGGTCATTTCTCATTAATATTTCTTGAAATATTGAAAGAAGTGATGTTGCCTTTTACGTTCAACGTGATATAGCAATCCTCATCAGGTGGCAAGATGACACTGATGCAGATCGATTGCCCTAGACTTGCCGTTCACGAATATATAGGGTTGCCTGCCTTCAGCTTGGCAGTTTTTCTGGTCAGCCACCTCAAACAATGTATGTGGAAATCTTGGAATAACGAGAAATTCGTGTATTTATGCTTTGAATTAATCAAAACTAGGATATTAAATTAAAGTCAACGTACTTGCGTCTTATGGTGTTGAAATAATAGGGTAAATGTACCAGTTTTGGTCATTTCTCATTAATATTTCTTGAAATATTGAAAGAAGTGATGTTGCCTTTTACGTTCAACGTGATATAGCAATCCTCATCAGGTGGCAAGATGACACTGATGCAGATCGATTGCCCTAGACTTGCCGTTCACGAATATATAGGGTTGCCTGCCTTCAGCTTGGCAGTTTTCTGGTCAGCCACCTCAAACAATGTATGTGGAAATCTTGGAATAACGAGAAATTCGTCTATTTATGCTATGAATTAATCAAAACCAGGATATTAAATTAAAGTCAACGTACTTGCGTCTTATGGTGAATGACGAGTAAACGTTTCGATTTGCCACCTTATGATGTAATTTTCGATCAAAAAAGCGATTCGACGACGAAAAAAAATTATAGTTCTTCCAGGATATGCTATGGCAACCAACTAAAATCCAGTGTTCCTAAGTAGTATCTATCACTATATTGCATTTCTGTTCTGCCACCTTGTGAGGTAGGGTTTCGTGCAACGGGAGCTCTAACCATATTGACCGCCTCAGCCACTCGGCCAGGCCGTGCCAGTCTGTGAGAGGCTTAACTTAGTAGATTTGTCTGACCGACATATGGTTAAACCAATCTATATAAAACCGGGGGTAAATAAAAATGATCTATTATTCTACATGGCTATCGCGCGCCGTCGCGTGATAGCCGTGCAGGTCTCCAACGTTATGGCACGTCTAGAGTTTGAGGGTCGGTCTGAAATAGTACAGTGAATAGAAATCTTTAAAGATCGTTCAAATATGACACCAAGGAGATCTATAATTACCATTCCAAAAACGGAATGTTAAACTGACAATAAACTGAGTGACTAATATAAAACTGAGTGGATACTTGATATTAGATATATTACAGTAATATAAACAGTTTTGATACAAATTTAATGTATACCTCCAATTAAAACTCCACTTAACTTTTCGTGAAAATATTTTAACCGATGGTTATATATATAGGAATCCGAACGTTTCCGCAGTAGTCACGTGACCAACAGACAATCGACAATCTGTCTTTTTTACTCCACGCCCCTGGCGGCAGTCCATGCCTGCAGTTGAGAAATATTTTATTTGGGAAGTAATATAGTTTAGTACGGAAAATGGATACTAGGAAGCTAATCGAAATCTTGCGGGCCACCATCGACCCTAACCAGAGGGCGCAGGCGGAGGAGCAGTTATCCCAGGTACAATTCATTGCATCCATCATGTCACCCATGTGGTTGAGAAAATTGCAAACCGACCAAATATTAAAGCACCCCGTATTGGAGCGAATCCCATTGTACTGGGGGCTCTTTCAATTGAGACGTTTCTAGACATGCCGCGCTGGTCTGCTTTTCGGGAGCATGTTTTCGCGATTTACGCGAAATAATTGTTTTTATTTAGAAACCGGGGTCGGTATACTTATATTATCCGATGAGTCTGCGAAGTAAATTATTTATTTAGGTTTATTTGGTCCCGCGTTGTTCACAACCTGAAAGTGTCAGGATTCGTTTTTTTATTGCTTTTATTGCATTCTACTGATGCTAAAAATAGATAAATATTCAATGTACAGCTTGAAGATTGGTTAACAATGCCCTGTCGCTTTGTCGAATGAGTATTGAAACCGGCCTTGCAGTTGTTAGGGAAGTGTTCATTGTAGATGCAATGTTTATATTAGGTAGATATTTGGAGTGGGCTATGCAGTTGGTTATCTTGGAGCAAATGAACTGAATTTAGTTCTACCTACAATAGATAATATTTATTGATAACTACTGCATTTAATACAAGCACATCTTGGTTATTTTGTTGTTTAGCAACAATGACCATAATACTGTTGTGTATGGTACCTTCTACCACATATTGAACTAATACACACTTGATAAATGTATAACACTTTAATTTAATATCACAATACAATATAAAACATAAATCAAATGTAAACAATATATTTTTCAGCCTCCGCTGACAACTATATTTTTCCTACAAATTGTTGTCACACATTCTCTTCAAACATCCACCAAGAGTCATACCAGCCAGTCTGTCATCAATTGTACCTACATACCTCTTTTCTCCAACAAATACTACAGATGTCTTAAGTGTACTGCATAGATTCTCTATAAATTCGAGGTTATATATCAAATATGTGATTACTTGATTAGGTTAGCATATAACATTAGATGGCACATAAGTTGTTGTTAGGAATGCTATGTTAGATTTTAATGAAACCATAATATGTTGGTGCTGATGTTACTGTGAAAACATGCAAATATATATATCATAAATACTAAGGTAATGTATACATACACAGGTGTGCACATTTTGGAAAGCAACTGGTATTTTATTTATAAAATAGGTATGTTTAACAAAAATATTATAATGATATTTTACAAAGCCAATATTATTTATTCATTGAAAATGTTTCTAACCTATCTGTACCAAACCAGCAATAATAGCAGAGGTTCTATGCTGGCCCATATTTTTTCTTTCAACCACGAAATTAGAAATAGCACCTAAATTATTAAAAAATGTTTTTTTTTTCTTGGTTAATTGGCGATCAGTCACGAGACTATAAGCTGATTTGTTGACTACAAGTGATTTAGTGACTTGTAGGCGTAGTGGCCATTGCCTCTACTGTCCTTTCACATAACATTCTTCCTCTTTAGTCGCATCTGAGTAAGAACACACTTTAGAAGTTGTGTTGCCAGGAGATTAGGGTGCATAGTCAGGTGCTCTGCATATTTTTTTCTATTTCTTCTTGGACTGTTGGTACTTCAAGGTGTTTATGTATATTGTCTTTCCTGGAGAACCACAGAGCGTTCGCTATAGTGCGCAGAATACCATTTTGTATGCGTTATAAGCATAGAATGTTTGATTTGCTGGCTGTGCTCGGATCAAAATTAATATGATACATCTCTTGTATTCCATATATAGTGAACCAGTTAAGTTGTGTCACCTTTTCTGCTCAGATATTGAGGATGATGTCTACACCGTGTCCTCTGATGTCTTCAACAGGAGTGCAGGTGACATTTGATGATTATGTCTAAGAATGTCATGTTATTTGTTAGACTGTTGAGGGCTGGTTTAAGTTTTGTTTTGTTTTAGCAGCAGTTCACAACTACACCTCAGAGCATGTTCACAACTACACACATTGGTCCAATACTGCAATGTTACCAGCTTAGAGTTGAGCAATCACGACTGTGCTTAATCGAAAGTTATAGTTATTATATCTGAGAAGTAAGAAAAAAAAATTAGGGTCAACCAATTCTACGAACCAGATGATATTGTGGGAGGATTCTATACTGGCAACATTAATGTATCGGATCAATATCACGGATAGGTGTGAACAGGGTCTCAGGGTATGGGTGAGTCGTAAAGGCTGTCCAAAGTAGCAGATTGGTGTGAGGAAAAAATCCACCAATACAAACTGAGTGAGCAAGACTATTAAAGTTGTTGATGGATTTTTCGTTTGTACACCACTCTGTGAACTCACACGGGTCTAGTGCATACGCACCCTAATAACTCCTAGCATATGGGGGTAACATTTACCTCTTATTTGCTTATCTCTGTCTAAAAGGTATTACCAGATTTAGACATAAATACACCTTTTAGACAAATAAGTCTCGACTCTGAAGATAATCACTACCTAGTTTCCAATGAAAAATTTCGAAGAATCCACATAGTAATGTATTTATTTTACTAGCATATTGAACTGTAGCCATTAAAAAAATTGATAGCATGCCTCTACAGGCCCAATGGTCAGGAACCACTGTAAGGCTGTGGCCTGGTCGCCAACGGGCAGCGGTTTCGTCGGGTAGATGGGTTAGAAAAGCTGGAGATTATGTGCAATATACGGACAATTTCCATCTGTCCCACAATTTTATTCCATTGAGTGGCAACCGTTTTTTCCAAAGTTGTGGATTCTTTTATGAATTTGGGTATAGGTTTGGCGCCACCGGCGATAAGGTTTAAGTAAATATCTACCTGATTTCTCGATCCCTAGTTCCGACAAACGAGATTATATCAAACATTGATAAAAATACCACCTATCGGATGGTAGTAGGGAAACGCGCGTCGACGGAGCTCGAAAAAAAACGCAGTCTGCATAATCCCTTAGTAGTGTCATAATTCTTCCGGCCCCAAAGAAACTGCACAGATCAGGTCATGGCACTAACGACCCACATCGGAAACGGCTTCCAGAACAAAAAGAAATCCGTTGCAGCTTTTGTGGACCTGACAGCTGCGTTCGTCACTGTCTGGCGCCAGGGCCTCCTCTACAAGCTCTTGAAGATAGTGCCCTGTTTAAAGATCTGCAGGCTTCTGGAAAACGCACTCAGCAACTTGGGTGGGACAAGCAGTTCCGTTAAAGTACTTAACAACGGTCTGCCCCAGGGATCCGTACTAGCTCTGTTCTTGTTTAACCTATATATCCACTACCTGCCTAATACCACCTCGCGAAAATTTGCCTACGCTGATGGTCTGGCTGTGGTGACACAAGAGGTCAGCATGAGAACCGCAGAAGCTACTCTGGAGACGGATCTGGAAGTACTGGATGAATTCTTCTCCCGCTCGCGCCTGTGTCCTAGCGCTACCAAGACCGAGGTATCCTGCTTTCACCTGTGCGACAAACTGGCCAATAAGGAGCTGAGGGTTAAATTCAGGGACAAAGTTCTCCGCCACAACTCCTTCCCTAAATACCTAGGCGTCACCCAGGATAGGAGTCTCAACTTTAAGTAACACCTCTGCAACCTATCTGCAAAACTGAGAACCAGGAACAGCATCATCCAGAAGCTCACTGGAACCACCTGGGGCAGCTACACCTAACTACCGCACTCTCCCTGGTCTACTCTCCTGCCGAATACTGCTCAGCGGTATGGCTGAACAGTGCTCATACATCCGAGGTCGACGTCCAGTTAACCACACGATGCGCCTTATCACCGGGTGCCTCAAACCGACTCCTACATTTTGGCAACCGGCGCTCAGTCACATCCTACCGCCAAACCTCCGAAGGGAAAAGTGCCTAAACAGAGAAATGGCAAAGGTCCGCGCAAAAATGTGCTTGCCTATACACCAGGACCTCGACACACTAAAGACCCTCAGACTCAAGTCCCGAAAACCCCCCGCACTAAAGTTTCACGACACAGTGCCAACTGAAAACTCACTTTCTTCTCTTTCTCGACAGGTCTGGTGCTCAGTAGGCACCAGATCCGACGAAATTCCTCAAAACCCACAGGCCGGGCCCCAGCATCAAGCTCAAACAGGTCCCCAGTAACTGACCTGGCTTCCCAATCTTTGATCCACGAAGAAAATGAGTTTTCCGGATCAGGACAGGGGTCGGAAATGCGCATCTCTTTGGTGCTGACGGTACACCACACCATCTTTGAGTGTCCCATGACCAAATTTAGCGGGAATTCGGCTGATTTCAAGACCCTCTCGACGAATGCAGTTGCTTACCTTAAATCCAATATCATAAACATTTAAGTAGAGAAAATTTATGCCATACGATAAATAAATCAGCACTAAATAAATTCCTCTTATAGCTGCCTCTTGATATTTTATAGTTATCTATTAGAACACTCTTTGTCTTGTAAGTCCAAGCAACTCTCGTGCTGTTTACAGCAGTATACAGTTTGCATTTGAAACTACCATCCGCTAGTTAGTAGGGTTCCCCGTCGACGGCGCGTGAAAAAACGCAGTCTGCATAGGCCCTAAGATGTTTTCTTATCTGGGCCATTTTACGGAAAGTGGTACACTGGACTTTAATTTTGATATAATCGGGTTTTTCTACTAAGAATCGAGCGCACTTGCGAACCTAATAAGAGAAGAAAACTGTCGTCAATGTTACATATGATTTTCGGATTTTCGTTCCGTTACCACCATACAAGCTTAGTATGGAAACGGTAATGGAATGGAATTAAAAAAATCTTGGTACCTTTATTTCTCGTACGAGTATAACATTCGAATGTACTTTCGATTCTGAGTAGAAAAAACCTGATTTTATTAAAATTTTAGGAAAAAGTCGTATGTACAACTTTCCGTAAAATGGCACACTAGTCTCCCAACTGGAAGTAATTACATAAATTATCAATATGAATGTTGTTGTGTTACGTGCTTATTCAGTAGCTAGCGGCTATGCGATAATTTGAAAGATTAGGGCTCGAAGGGAAAAAATCATCTGGGAAAAGCCGTACTATAACACGTTTCATTTACCCTTTCGAAATTGTATGAATAATTTGGTTCGAAATGTTAATTATAAAAGGTTGCAACCTATTTAATGGCTTTCAAAAATAGACCGTAAGGAACAAAAAAAGCCAAACTAGTGTCGTTTTCTGATCCAACACCGTCGGTTACGGATTGCTGTGAACAGGGTCTTAGGGTGCCTTTCCACCAGAGATGTGCTTATGCCATGCTATGCTATGTTTTCATACATTTGAAAAGTAGCTGTAGCTGGAGCTACTTTTCAAATGTATGAAAACATAGCATAGCACATCTCTGGTGGAAAGGCACCCTAACGGTAGGCCATAAGTGCTCTTTTACACGAGTCTATAAGGTCCAAGCCCTGCATGTAAAAGCCAAATCTATTGTTTTTTCGTTGAATATATTACTTTTCATTGTATATATTTTTTACTGCATCCTTTTGATTTAGTTCGTCGTATTTTTTTTTGCTACAATTTTTCACTTCTGCCGGCACTCCCGGAGTGCAACCCGGTCTTTTTTTTTATCTTTCTATTGTCCTAAAAAGTGCTGTTCAATGTGTCTTGAAACACGATATTGGCTGCACTTTTAACACGGAGAAAACATAGCACTCAGTTTCTGGATCCAAGGTTTAACCTTTTAGACCGCCGTCTGGACGTCATCGGGCGATCGCTGCGTTATTGAACTTGATCAATTACATGAACTGCCGCTCGACGCGTTACTGCCCGCTGGCGTCAAGACCGCAGCCTTAGTGGTAGACTGTAACATTTCGTGGTTACCTACCATTCAATAGGGGACACATTCGGTTGGCGCTATGCGTAGTTATTCACTCTCAATAGATGTGCCTCGGTTAAGGCACGTTCATATCATCGAGGCTACCTCCCACGGCAAATGCTGGAACAATATGTATGTACATTGTACCTGGCTTACATGGCCACAAATGCAGAGTATGGCTAACGCCTACCAAATTAAACCATTTTCTAGAAATATCCGTTTGGTCTTGGTACCAAACAGATATTTCTCTTTATCTCACTCAGACATCCAGAAAAATACTATGAATTTTACAGAAAGTCACTGTTTGTTGTGTTATTGAAGAATAAAGATTTTTGATTTTGATTTGATTTGATACGGTGCATTTTTTGTTTAGTGTAAACTACGAAAAAAATCCCTGCCGGTCTTACTTTCCTGACTCCTCCTTTTTCCAGATTCACAAAATAATCGGCTTCGCGCCGACCCTGCTCCAAGTGGTGATGATGAACGACGTGACCATCCCCGTCCGCCAGGCCGGCGTGGTGTACCTGAAGAACCTCGTAACCACCGGCTGGCAAGAGAAAGAACCCGAGGACAATGAACCGTTACCTTTCAGCATCCACGAGCAGGACCAAGCGATGATCAGAGACAGCATCGTGGACGCCATAGCCCAAGCGCCCGACATAATACGGGTACAGCTCTGCGTCTGTCTCAAGACAATCATAAAACACGATTTCCCAACCCGGTGGACGCAGGTGGTCGACAAAATACACATATACTTGCAAAACCCTGAGCCCAACGGCTGGATGGGTGCGCTGCTCTGTCTGTACCAGCTTATAAAGAACTACGAATACCAGCTGGCGGAGAAGAGGGTGCCGCTGATTGAAGCCATGAACCTGCTGCTGCCGATGCTGTATAATCTGATTGTGAACCTCCAGTCGGACCAGTCGGTGGAGTCGGTGCTTATACAGAAGCAGATCCTCAAGTGCTTCTACGGGCTAATCAAGGTGAGTTCTTTTACAATGTCGCTTCCATACCATATCCAGAACGTTACGTTACGCTGCGAGGTGCACAGATATTCTGACTGGATATGCCAGTCGGGGTCAAAGCAGAGGTGTTCCGTTATATGTCCAGTGTGTTGATATTTATTTGGTTGCATCCATATACACAATATGTATCTAAATCGAGCTCCACCTTTTGTAACATAGATTTACTCTACTGACAGCACAGTAGTATAGCTGCAGAAATATAATTGGCACCGATTCCTCGAACAAATTATGTTTCGTCAACCATAACTAACTAGCGTGAACGCGTTTACGACAAAAATTCGTTCTTTTACTAGTGCGTGCGTATGTTGTGTTATGTCGAGCATATACGCTCATGTTAGCTAGGTTAGTACAAATGGACTATCACGTAACTTTCAGAACGTACGTTAAGACAATTCTACTGTCATTTTCCCATACACAAAGTAGCATTTGGGTCTACCAGAGGCCCTAACTAGTATGATAGGTTTTTATCGTCACTGTTTACGGCGAACATGTACTGATATTTCACGTAAAACATTACTATAGATTGGCCCTAGCGATGGCGGTTCGGGAACTGTGCGGGGCGGCGGTGTTGCCATATATATAAAAAGTAATTTCGCTTATCAAGTAGTTGCTCAGTCGCCATCAGTCTACTCGAACTCTTCCGAGTATCTTTTCTTAGACGTGACTTTACATCACTCCAAAGTTCTTCTTGGCGTTTTTTATAGCCCTTCATCTCAAATTAATTATTTTGATTCCCTCGAAAATGTTTTAGTCAATATTAGCCCTCAGTTTGATCACAGCATTATTATGGGTGACTTTAACACCTGTCTCCTTAAAAATGACCAACGCTCCGCTAAGCTCCGTTCTCTTGCAACTTCTATAAATCTAAGCGTGTTGCCACTTGATGCTACGCATTTTCCTCATAACGGCCCTCCTTCTCTTTTAGATCTCATTCTTACTACTTCTCCAAATCTGGTATCCCTCCACGGGCAATTCAATGCTGCAGGTTTCTCCAATCATGATTTAATTTACGCCTCTTTTAACATTCGTCCCCCGAAGAAGAGACAGAAGATAATCATGCGTAGAAATCTCCGCGATGTAAATCTGGAAGCGCTCTGGGATGATGTTTCACATGCTGATTGGAGCAGTGTAGGTCGTCATGACGATGTTAACATGAAAGTAGGGGCTTTCAATGCCATATTGCTTGCGATTTTTGATAAGCATGCTCCTTTGAAACCAACGCGAGTTAAACACTTTCCTGCACCGTGGCTCACGCCGGAGATCAAACAGTACATGGCCAAGCGCGATCGAGCTCGTATTAAGTTCCGGCTGGTTCCTTCGGACGAAAATCGCCAGAGGTATATTTCCATACGTAACTGCTGCAACAAAGTCTGTAGGGAAGCAAAACGCCTCCATATCCACAAATCAATAGAGGAGTGTCCCCCTTCTAAGTTGTGGAAATTTTTAAAGTCTCTTGGGGTCGGCAAAACTCAGCAATGTTCTTCCAATACTCTTGACATTGACGCTATTAACAAACATTTCAGCACGTCGCCGGTTACTCTTGACCCATCCATTAAGCAATCCACTCTTTCACTTCTTGCCAATATTACACACCCCGACCTATCTCCCTTTGAATTTGGTTTGATTTCACCGCAGGAGACGCTTGCCCTTCTCAAATCTATTAAGACGAAGGCAATCGGTGACGATGGCCTCAGTGTGGATATGCTTATGCTCGTGGCGGATTTTATTGTTCCTACCCTTTCGGATATTATAAATTTCTCCTTGTCCACTGGAACCTTTCCGGCATCGTGGAAGTATGCTCACGTAATTCCTCTCCCCAAAATCCCTAATGCTGTATCTTTCACTCAATACCGCCCTATTTCTATTCTCCCAGTTTTGTCAAAGATCATTGAACATTATGTTAATCGTCGTCTCCTTTCTCATCTTAACAGAAATTCTTTGTTTAATCCTTTCCAATCCGGATTCCGCCCCGGGCATAGCACGGTCACCGCTTTAGTTAACGTCACCGATGACATTCGTCTCAATATCGAGTCCAAAAAGCTCACTGTCCTTGTTCTTCTTGATTTTAGCAGTGCTTTTAATACGGTAGATTTTGATATTCTGCTAGGTATTCTCCGCTCTCTTAACATTTATGAAACTCCCTTATCCTGGTTTCGCAGCTACCTCTTTGGCAGGCGCCAGCGCGTTACGTTCGATGACAAGATGTCCGAGTGGTGCGAACTCTCCGCTGGCGTTCCACAGGGCGGGGTGCTTTCTCCATTATTGTTCTCTGTTTTTATAAATAGTATCACCGAATCCCTAACTACATCATATCACCTTTACGCAGATGACCTACAGATTTATGCAGCGGCTACTGTGGATGATGTCTCCGCATTAATTTCGGAAGTCAATCAAAACCTAGAATCTATACGCTGCTGGGCGTGTAAGTATGGTTTACAAATTAATGCGAAGAAATCGCAAGCGATTGTTATTGGTAGTCCTTACTATGTAGATAAGCTCTCAAAGGTGGTGGTGCCTGACATTATTTTTGATGGAATTTCTATTCCTCTTTCCTCTACTGTCAGGAATTTGGGTATCACCATGGACCAGACGCTTTCTTGGTCACCCCATATAGCTGAGGTGAGTCAGAGGATCTTTAGATCCCTTCACTCCCTAAGACGTCTCCAGAATTTCCTTCCTCTTCGTACCAAGTTGACCCTTACTCAATCTCTTTTGCTTCCTCTTCTGGACTATGGCGATATTGCGTTTCTGGACCTCAACGAGGAGCTACTTGATAAGCTGGAGCGTCTACAAAATGTATGTATCAGATATGTATTTGGTCTACGCAAGTATGATCATATCTCTGAATTCTGCTCTAAGCTTCGATGGTTACCGATTCGCCGGCGCAGGGATGTGCATATCCTGTCATTACTTTTCAATACACTGTTCAGCCCTACTTCCCCTCCTTACCTTTCTGAGCGGTTTAGTTATATGGCAGACGGCAGTGGCCACCGCTTGCGGTCGAGTACTAACCTTACTCTTGCTGTACCGTCTAGAAAGACGCGAACATACTCCAGATCTTTTACTGCGCGCGCTGTTAAATTGTGGAATGAGTTGCCTTTGTCGCTGAGACAGTCGCAGTCTGTTGCGTCACTTAAGATGAATTTGAAGAAGTTGTGGCTTTCCAATGACTTGTGAATTGGTTGAATATAGTATTTATTTATTTATTGTATATTTGCGATATATATGTAACATATGTTAGTGTGTATTATATTTTATATTGTATATTTATATATGTATTGGCATGTTTTTATTTGTCTAGAATTAATACTAATTAGGATTTGCTTTATTTTCTCTGTTTTTGTACACGGTATAAGTTTGCCTATCTCGTTCTACCTACCTTCCTCTCAATTGCTCAAAGGTTAGCTGGAAGAGATCCCTTATAGGGATAAGTTCGCCTTTGTACTTTGATCTATTGTGTGACATGTATATTCCTTAACCTGTTATTGTGTACAATAAAGTGCTTACATACATACATACATACATACATACTATATAACGTATCGCGGTAATAATGCGTTACTTAATCGACTGAACCTCGTTCGCGTTATCAAATTTGACTGACACTGCTAACTCCAAATTTCGTTTGAACCGACGAAAACATCCCTTTTTTATTATTATTATTAAAGCTTTATTTATTCGTTGAAGATTTTACATTTCAAGTGTGACATTAGTTTTGTTAGTAAGCACAGTTAAGCCGGGTCCGCTGCGACGAAAATCTAAGTGAATGTGTTTACATTTTTTTTTTACTATAAAAATAAAAGAAAGTGGTTAGTTTTAGTTGTTAGTGTGTGTTTCTACACTGATCCCGATTGGGTAAAAGCCTCTTCAATTCCTTTCCATGTATCTCTATCTATAGCTTTATCTGTCCAATTTTAACCAGCTATTTCGGTGATACGGCCCACCGTTTATATGGTCTTCCCCTTGTTCTTTTTCCTTCTGAAAAAAATAATAACTTAAAATTAAATAACGGTTGTCACATTACTAGATATGCTTACAACTTGTTATTTTTTGTGCCCGACTACAATAACCGATATGTTTTCAACGTGTTTGTATTTACGTGTCCACCGTAGCGTTTAAGATACTTAACCGATTTTGATGATTGAGGCGTGCTTAGGAAATAGTAGGGTGAAAAATACTTTGATTAACCTTTCTAAATTGTCTCAGGGTGCCGAATGTGCAGGGTTGTACCCCGAGGTATGTCAGGGTTCCGTAGGACAGGTGAGATAATTTATGTTGGTGATGGAGTCTGGGCTGGGGTGGTGACGAGGAGCGAAGTAATACACCAGTATAGGTTAAGTAAATACCGTAAAAAGAACACTTTATTTAACTGTGTAGCCTATTTTATACATACAAGTTATCGCTGATACAAGCAATATGCGTTTATGTAGCAGTAAACTATTGTGTTACTGCTAAACACTAAATGCGGCCAATTGCCATACTACACCTCCCCCGAAAGTTCCCTTCACCCCCGGGGTGGCAGAAAAAAAAATTAAACGCATGTTACTTGCTTACAATATTGTTGAATTTTTTTTTTATTAAGGGACCACTTGAAGATTATATTAATTTACTAGCTATTGCCCGCGGCTTCGCCCGCGTAGTAAAAGTAATTTTCCAATAATTATTGAATTGCTACGCCGCCTACTAACCTACTACTACTAACTTCCCCTACTAATAACCCTTCATCATAACCCATTATGGTAAATTATTTTTTATTTACTATTATATTTATGCCCGTGTGGTGGCGGGTTAGAATTTCACCACCCTCTTTCTTCCCGTGTGTGTCGTAAAAGTCGATTAAGAGAGCAGGGTTGAAGTGTGTCCTGGGTGATGGGCTAACAACCTAAGCAATATCACTTTTTGTCGATCTTTTATACCCACATTTATGCTAAAAGTGGCGCTGGAACATAAAGTTCATGTGCTCTGCCTGCCCCTTTTGGGAATAAAGGCGTCAATGTATGTATGTATGTACGTATTTCTGTTATTAAATTTACAATCATGATTAATGAGAATCTGTCCTCTGGAATAAAAGCTACTTTATGTTCATGAACATTAATGTTGAAATACGAAAATATCTCCACGAATGTTAAGTCAAATTTGTGGCCTGGACATTGCTATAGGCTTGTTTCCTAAGATTTTTTCCATGCTTGTCGAACCAGTATTTAACATAAATACCCAAAAATTTGATTTAATTTAACGGCGGCCAAAATGCTTAACTTATTAAAAGTAAGCAGATCTTCGTGCAGCACCTTGAATGTACTTATTACGGATGCAGGCACTTTCCCAATGTCTCCTACCCTCCCGTCCCGCCGCGCCGCCCGCACTCGCCTAGGTACCGATTGCTGACGATCGAGATGGCACCAAATACAAACTTTAAAACCTATAACCCTATATAACGCGGGTCTCGTTCCATACCTCAAAAGCAAAAATAGAACCCTTATTTATAGGATCACGTGTGGCTGTCTGTCAGTCCGTCTGTTACAACCGATTTGCTACGAAAAAAACTGGACCGATTGAATTGCAATTTGGCACAAATATTTTCATGAATTTTCATGTCCACAACATTACATTTCAAAATCTATGTGATTTTCGTTATTAACGTCCCAAAAAACCGTAATAACAACGCCCATATTGATATTTAGACGCCACGTTGGAATGTAAAATCGTTGTTGTTTTCCTAATCAGCGACCCGATAAACCATAGAAACAATAGATGCCGATGTTGATTTTCAGATTTTGTCACCACATGTCTCCTTTTAGGGGTTGAATTCTCAAAAAACCGGAAACACTTGTTTACTCATTTATCGTTAGGAATTATCCTGTGAATTCTCGAATAAAATTGTCTAACTAATCTTTTTTCTCCATACAAACTTTGGACCTCCTTTTTAACCCCTTTAGGTGTAATTATTTCAAAAACGCTGAAAGCACTTTATTTGTAAATTAATAAGTTTAGTAATCTGTCCACAAAGTTTTAAGTACGAGGGCTGTTCCGAAAATAGTTAGTCAACAGCGTACTATTAATCGTATTCATATAATTTTACTGTAGCTCAAAGGCAAATTTCATTACAAACTTTTTCGTGTAAATGTCACTGGCCAGTGACATTCCGTTATTTTTTCATGAAATCAGAAAAAAAACATGTCTGCCACTTTTTGCCCGCAAAAATGGAGCTAACGCGGGAAGCATTTCGTGCTATGATATATTATGATTATAAACGAGGGCTAACTTACAAGGATTCTCATGAAAATTTAACTAGTGTTTTTGGGGCATTATCCCCATCTCTTGCCACTGTCAGTTACTGGTTCCGTGAATTTAAGCGTGGGCGGAGCGACGTCAAAGATGAGCCTAGACCGGGGCGACCGCCAACGGCAGTCACTCCAGAAAATGTTATCAAGGTGGAGTGGCTAATCAAGGAATCTCGAAACATTACCCACCGAGAGATTCAGGATGAACTGAAGATTGGATCCCAGGCAGTTTCTACCATTTTGCATGACCACCTTCAAGTTCGGAAGGTTTCGTCTCGATGGATACCACATTTTCTCACACAGGAGCAAAAAGATAGACGTGTCGATTGGTGCAAATTTATGCTAAAAAAAATCGATAAAGGCGATTCACAACAAGTGAGCTACATTGTGACATCCGACGAATCTTGGATATATAGCTACGACCCATTTACAAAACAGCAATCCACGCAATGGGTCTTTGAAGAAGATGATTTACCTACTAAAGTAGTTCGCGGCCGAAGCGTCAACAAAAAAATGGTTGCTGTTTTTTTTCGACGTAGTGGACCGGTAGCCGTAATTCCACTTGAAGATCATAAAACAGTTACCAGCCAATGGTACAGTGAAGTTTGCTTGCCACAGGCCTTCCAGGAGCTGAACGTCAGCCGTCCAAGTACTGGAACCCGGGGCATAATTTTTCATCAAGATAATTCTCCAGCTCACACGGCTGCCAGAACCATGGATTTCTTTAGCAAATCAGGAGTGCAACTGCTACCACACCCTGCGTACAGCCCTGACCTGGCTCCGTGTGATTTTTTTCTGTTCCCCACGTTAAAAAAATCATTACGTGGGCGACGATTTTCGACGGCGGATGAAGCAGTAGACGAATTCAGGCGACTTTTTTTTGACCTTCCGCAAGAACAGTTTTTTTCCTGTTTTGAAAGTTGGTTCAGTCGAATGCATAAGTGCATAAATGTAGCAGGGGAATACTTTGAAAAATTGTAATTAAAGTTTTATTATATTCCTTATAGTTTTTGTTTAACTAAAAATTTTCGGAACAGCCCTCGTACGTAGTAGGTAGCTAAAAATAAGTTTCCCTTATACAAAATTTGGACCCTCATTTAACCCTCTTAGCGGTGGAATTTTATAAAACGCTGAAATTACTTTTTTTGTATCCTAATAAGTTATCTTCCTACAAAGTCTCAAGTCTCTAGTTCAATAAATAATGTTTCCTCTCCACAAACATTGCATCCCTATTTAACCCCCTTAGGGGAAGAATTTTATAAAACGCTGAAATTACTTTTTTGTATCTTAATAATGATATTCCTACAAAGTTTCAAGTCTCTAGTACAAAAAAATATATTTCTCCCATACAAACTTTGCACCCCTATTTAACCCCCTTAGGAATAGAATTTCCAAAAATCCCGTCTTATCCCTTGCCTACGTCATAAAATGAAGTTCTGGTGTAAATTTCAAGTTTCTAGTCCCAGTAGCTTTGAATACGAACTTTGCACCACTATTTTACCCCCTTAGGGGTGGAATTTTATATAAAGCTGAAAATACTTTTTTTTGTATCCTAATAAGTAAAATACTTACAAAGTTTCAAGTCTCTAGTTCAATAAATAATGTTTCCCTTATACAAACATTGCACCCCTACTAAACCCCCTTAAGGGTAGAATTTTCTAAAACGCTAAAAGAACTTTTTTGTATCTTTATAAGTAATATCCCTACAAAGTTTCAAGTCTCTAGTACAAAAAATCATATTTCTCCCATACAAACTTTGCACCCCTTTTTAACCCCCTTTGGGATAGGATTTCCAAAAGTCCCGTCTTATCCCTTGCCTACGTCATAAAAGGAAGTTCTGGTGTAAATTTCAAGTTTGTAGTCCCAGTTGTTTTGAATACAAACTTTGCACCCTTATTTAATCTCGTTAGGGGTGGAATTTTAAAAACGCTTAAGACATTTTTATTTATATCCTAATAAGTAATTTTCCTACAAAGTTTCAAGTCTCTAGTTCAATAAATAATGTTTACCTCATACAAATATTGCACCCCTATTTGAACTCCTTAGGGGTAGAATTTTCTAAAACGCTGAAAGGACTTTTTTTGTATCCTAATAAGTAATATCCCTACAAAGTTTCAAGTCTCTAATACAAAAAAAGTCTCCAGTTCAATAAATAATGTTCCCCCATACAAACTTTGGACCCCCATTTCACCCCCTTAGAAATAGCATTTCCAAAAATCATGTTCTATCCCCTACCTACGTCATAAAAAGAAGTTCTGGTGTAATTTTCAAGTTCCTAGTCCCAGTAGTTTTGAATACAAAATTTGCACCCCTATTTAATCCCCTTAGGGGTGGAATTTTCTAAAACGCTGAAAGAACTTTTTTTGTATCTTTATAAGTAATATCCCTACAAAGTTTCATGTCTCTAGTACAAAAAATAATGTTTCACCCATACAAACTTTGCACCCCTATTTAACACCCTTAGGGATAGAATTTCCAAAAATCCCGTCTTAGCCCTTGCCTACGTCATAAAAGGAAGGTCTGGTGTAAATTTCAAATTTGTAGTCCCAGTAGTTTTGAATACAAACTTTGCACCCCTATTTGACCTCCTTAGGGGTGGAATTTTGTAAAACGCTGAAAGTACTTTTTTTGTATCTTAATAAGTAATCTTCCTACAAAGTTTTAAGTCTGTAGTTCAAAAAATAATGCTTCCCCCATACAAACTTTGGACCCCCGTTTTGCCCCCTTAGGGGGTGAGTTTTGAAAAATCCTTTCTTAGTGCTCCCCTACACCTTATAAGGAACCTACGTGCCAAATTTGGAATCCGTAGACCCAGCGGTTTGGGCTGTGCGTTGATATGTCAGTCAGTCAGTCAGTCAGTCAGTTAGTCAGCTTCTTCTTTTATATATTTAGATATTACAAATACAAATACAAATACAAATATTCTTTATTGCTCACCAGACATAGTAAAAAAAATAAAAAAGAGGTAAGTTAAACATAAACAATGGTAGACAACAGGCGGTCTTATCGCTAAAAAGCGATCTCTTCCAGACAACCTTTGGGTGGTGGAGACGATGCAAGAAAAGATAAGATTTGAGTAGGTGAAAACAGAAAATATGAACAACTTAACTATAAGAAAGACTATACACTTACATAAGTACATATATATATAAACCTACATACACATACAATAACTAAATGTCATAGAAACAGTATCACTTACAGCCGAAAACAAACAGCACACACCAAGTAGGAATGACTAGTTACGGAAGAGATAAATAGTAATCCTTAAGTCGAGTTTTAAAAATGGGAAGAGACTTAGCACGCTTAATCTCAATAGGCAAAGAATTCCACAATCGAACAGCTCGAAAAGTAAAAGAATTGTTGTAAAATTTAGAGTTTGATTGAGGAACCCTCAGAAGCAACATCTGAGCACACCTTGCAGAAGAAAGAAATTTAAAGCGTTCCTTTAGGTAGCGGGGGGTTGCAGGGTTAAAAAAAATTAATAATTAATTAATATTACGTATATTAAGTTTAAACATTTCATTAAAAAAGTCAATAAAAGAAGTTGGTTCCCTGTACGAAATATTTCCTAGTGTCACTGTTGAAAATATTTAAATTATTATATTGTAGCTATTTAAAAAGTAATTATTATTCATTTCATATTTCATTGTTACGACAACTTAATAACTTCTTTTACTATATGTTTATATTTAAAATTCTCAATCTTTTATATATCATTCATTACTCTTTGCGGTATCGGTACTCAATATTCTAAAAATCTAATGCCGTCGGAGTCCTCAGCTCCTAATAATATAAGTGTTAAGCCTTTCACGGACACCTGTGAAGGTCGACTATGATCAAGGACATTAACTTGGCTATGCTTCCGTGAATGCCTCAAATTCTGTCAATAAAAATGGGAATGGTTACCCAAGGTCATGGTTACCCTATCAACAATAATGGCATATCAGGCCTCACTTTCGGTCGCCTGTACTTAGAGTCACATCTACATTAAGACAACAATGGTCTCCAAAAATTTTCACGGAGGGCACGGTAGTCCAGACACCATGATCAAATCTAAGGACTAGTGCTCTAACTTAACTTTCACTTAACTCACGTACCATATGAATATACTTAACTCTATTTAAAAAAAAAAACTGTATCTTTACTAAAAAAACTTGTGAATGAATCCGTATTTGTTTTTATATTACTTATGTCTCACTAATTTGTTACATTTGTCTAAATAATCTTAGCCTCCCTGCAGAGAAGGAAAGATAAATACCAGTTATCAATTGAACTCTGACTAATTATCAGGTGATCAATCCAATAATTAGCTAAAGTATAATTGGTACTTGGTATAAAATTTTATAAGTGTGAGTATCGAATTTCATTCAAAGTTATTTAAAAGTTACTACAAGTCGGCGTACACGCGCGACCTACATGCAATTTCGCTGACGCGCGGAATGTGTCGCGTCGGCACCGGATGCCTCGAGTGCGTTATATTGCGAAACTTTAAAAAAATGATTTTGGACTAATTTAATGATAGTGACACTAGAATTAGAAATTGTATGCCTTTAAAATCATGAAAAAATTGAAAAATATAAGACTTGAATGCTACGTTTTTAGCGACAACCTTTTTAGACTAATTAATCAAAAAATAACTATAGTAAAAAATAAAAAAATACTTCTAAACTTCATTTGCGTGACCTGTCGGTTTCCTGGTGGCAGCGTTTCGTCCCTGGTGCGCCATCGTGAAGTGGCTGGGTGGAACTCGATGTGGCTGCATGTGGCTCGATGTGGCTGCAGCTCTCGTTCATGGGCCGGGAAAACCCTGGACACCTCTTGATGTGCGAGCCGGGAAACCCTGGACAACGCTCTTCTTATTTCTAATTCTTCTTTGTATTTTTTCTTGTATCTTCTTTATTTACTCGAGTCTTCTTCATTTCGGATATTTTTTCTTCAAAGGGTGTTACTAAAATCTTCAAAATCTTCGTTATTATTTTTCTTGTTCTTCTTCTTGCTGATGTGGGGCTGAGGTGGAGCTTGGGTGGGGCCCGTTCCGGCAGGCGCCCGGAGCGGGCCCGTTCTGACTGCGTTTGAAGTTCCTTGATTCTTTACTGGAAGGTCGCCATGTGATAATTTATGATGGGGATGGTGTCTGGGGCTGACTGGTGACGAGGAGCGAAGTAATACACCAGTATAGGTTAAGTAAATACCGTAAAAAGAACACTTTATTTAACTGTGTAGCCTATTTTATACATACAAGTTATCGCTGATACAAGCAATATGCGTTTATGTAGCAGTAAACTATTGTGTTACTGCTAAACACTAAATGCGGCCAATTGCCATACTACACAGGAAAAAACCCGTTTGCCAGCTTGTTTAACTCTAATAGTGTGGATTTAATTTTTAATTAATACTAGTTTCTGCCCGTGACTCCGTTTGACAGACGTTTCACCCCTTGAGGGATGATTCTCGGGATAAAAAGTTTAAAAAACTATCTTATGTCCTTCCCTGGGACTCGGAACTATCTCTACACCAAATTTCATCTAGAACGAATCAGCCGTTTTAGTGTGAAGATGTAACAGACAGACAGACATACAGCCACACACTTTCGCATGTATAATATTAGTATGGATTTTGTCATCGCGATTTTTTTTATAAGTATACTCCATTTTGTTATAATTGTAACAAATGTCGACACCAATGGAAAAGCAATCTGCCCTGGCGAGGAAATACGACTAAATTATTACCAGCTGCCCATAGCTGGCTTCGCCCGCGTACTCGTATACAGGGCGTCCCTAAAATATGAGACATGAAGGGGAAGTACCTTAAATATCGTAGATAGGGTATTTTGCTGAAAGAAGACTTTTTTATTTTTGAAAGTTAGTAATTCTGCATTCATAGTTTTTCGAAAAATTACTTGCTTCGTCTGGGAATCGAACCGACTTAAATGTGAAAAAAAAATCACCCCTACTTTTACAATGCCCATGGAAAGAATAGCTAAAAAATAATAAATCTTCTTTAATAACACAGTATTTTAAAAGAAAGCCTTATAGCCTTTTCAGCCTGTAGAAAGACCATTCTACACGCATGCGAAAGATTTTTTGAAATCTGATTAACGGTTCCGAATATTACCCATTAGGCCATCACTTATTTAACTTATAAACTTACAAAGCTAGAATTTCACATGCATTTATTTGTTCATTTGTGTTGATGTTTGCTTCAATTCTAACAGTGTGGTTTTTGTCATTTAACAATGGGGAATGTGACACTTACTATTTAGTTTTCCAATTCTGTGATGTTAGCCCGGGACGCGTAAGGTATATGGCCGCCAGCTGACGAAGTGACTCGTGCCACGAACGACACCGACGTCAAATGACGACCATCCAAAAACCAATAAAAACCACTTCTAGAACTCTTTTATAATGGTCGGTATTATTATCTTTATTTTATGGCTCTGGCGTCAGGGGCACGAATGGCACGATTTTCCGATGGCGGGAATGGCCGTCTTTGCCGGAGAAAAGGTTAAAATTAAATTGGAATCCGAAATATTTCTAAAATTCCCCGTAGTCACATGAATGCTACATTAAGTAATGTTATATTATGATTGGAAACTGAACGAACTGAGATTGAACGGATCGGGAATTGGAGAGGGGGTGAAAATTATAATTGTCGCTGGGTAATCGATTTAGACCAGCATTTCATTGTGTAAACAGCATACCAGTTTCAGGCAAGCGCTGTTTCAATCGGCTGCCTCGCGGCTTTTATTTTTTTGTCTATATACGTCTTAGAGCATTAAACCAACCGGAGCGGCCATTGACAGGCGTTCCCCTCTGCCGAAAATATATGACCAGTGGTCATACACATTGTATGGACTGACGTTTATCTGACGTAGCTATTTTGACGTTACGTATACATTTGCTCCCCCCCCCCACCCTAGTAAGCTCAATAAGGCCAGTGTTATGGTAGACTATACCCCTCCTTTTGACATTAGAATTTTAACGGACAAATTAGTTTAGTTTCTTTTCCTACTCCTGTACCGTTATCTGTCATTTATATAGGCTTTAGCTCAAATACAATGACACCGTTAATAAATCGTCGAAAAACTCTATGGTCTGGCCCATAAACGCACTGTTTAGTGTACTTGTATGGTTCATACATTTTTCATAAAAGCACTGTTAACCATGATGTCAAAACATCCAACTTTTTTTTATCAGCCGCTATATTGCAGTGGTACCAACGTAATAAACAAACTTTTCGAAATAAAAATAAACTATCAGGTATTGTGTGTTAATATACATGTTTTACCAATTATTATTGGTATTATTTATATATGTAAACCGATCCGATTCGGATCCGGATTTAAGTATTCCGTGTTATTTCTAGATCTGTTATATCAGAGGATAATATTGTAGTAATGTTAGTTATTTCAATCATTAAGAGGGAAGAAAAGCTTTGCAGCAGCTGACAATAGGTACTTTTTGATGAAATATCCATTTCGGGAGAAAACTGTTTCCAGTAACTAAATCATAACAAATCGATCGTCGATTGCTCCAGCACAATATACAACACCATATTCTAGGTTTATACGTTGCGCTTTAAAATAAAACATGTGTAAGAATTTATTGCAAATTTTGAAAAAAGGAGAACCTATAATCCTAGTGTTTCATTCAAATAACGTAATAAATATCATTGAGATTGGGATTTATTTAGAAGTGGAAAAATATTTTACCGTTTTGTATGAACGAGTACGTATTATTCTTCCCTCTTAAGATGGTTCGACGACCTTACAAAAAATCCTTTGACATTCGCAGGCTAATGGCATGTTATTTTGAGAAGCTTATGTGCTCGTAACAATATTTCATAAATTGGCTTGCCATTGTATAAAAGAAAGTGTGTTACATACGTTTCTTAAAATGTCAAGCTCTTAGCCTACCATTGTTTAAAAAAGTTTTGTATGGCCGTCAAACCACCTTAAGTGCTTTTCAAACATAACAATGCTAATGGTTTTCCTTGAAATTGCATGACGAAAACTCACGATTTTCGAATACTATTATGTAATAGGGTTAAGACGACGATATATTGAAGTGGCTGCACTAACTCCGTTTCAAACAATAAATCGCCGTAACTTTGATTATTCACCAAGGACACGATCGAACACCTTGTAATTGACGTATTACGATCGTGAATATCGATTGAGGCGAGTGGGCGGAAAAGTACGCCCTGTGCGAAACAACTAAACGGAGGTAAAGCCTAACCACGGTGCGTTTAGTGGGCAGTATTTGAACTTGTTAGATAGGTTTCAGATTAACGTATTTTTGGCGACTTTCGCGTATAACCTCTCCAAGGTTTTGCCTAGATGGGCATTGTATGATGATTCATTGATTTTATCTTATTCAATAAATTTAAAAAAAACAGTTGGGTTTCCGCGAGGGACCCCCCCGAGTACAGCGTTCGATATTATCAAGTAGTAATCGTTTTAGCCACTCAAGTGCTCGGCGCAACTACGGTTGCGACTTGTCAAATCGCAAAGTGCTCTCGCAAAGCCAGTTGCGGGGTGGAGTTCAAATGGTTTTTAAATCATATCTATCTTGGAACGTGCGAAGAGCCCTTTTCTGTTGACTTAATTTGGTAGAGGTTGAATGTGGCAACATAAAAAAAAAACCGCAGTCTATGGAACAATTTCACGAAATTAATAAAGTTGTTAACCGGTAACGTTTAGTATGACTCGTGAAGACCTGCACGTGGGTTTGTTTACATTTGGAATGAAAACAAAAGAGTAAATATTGAAGTGGTAATCGGCCTGATATGTATTTAGTTGTGAAGTGTGATATGTGAGTGTATTTGTGTTAAAGTGTATTTGTGGTTTGAAGTGGTGGGAATTGTCGGTAATCGGACGTCAAAAACGGCATTCGTTCCGGTAGGTACGTAGGGCTATTTTTTGTTATTGATAATTTGTGATTTTTTTCAAATTAATTTTATTATAATGACCTGTTTACTTATGTATGTGAAAAAATTGCCCGTTTCTTTAGCTTTGCAACGTAAAAAGAATCAGATCAAAAAGTTCAGTGAATGCCAAGCAATTGATTTATTAACAAAACACGAGACGGCGCCGCTGGCGCGCGGTAAATTTTAAGCACTTTACAGCACCTTTTTTTGAATCGCGAGCACTCAAGTGGCTCCGTGATCCGTTCAAAAAGCTCTCATGTCCAAGGTAGAAGATGCCAATTCCAATGAGTCTTGTAAAAGTCGGCCTCATTAAATAACCATAAGCTCGTATGCTGAAAACGCGCTTTTGGTTAAGACTATTTAAGTGTCAATATAACGCTAGTCTGTAACAGCATTTAGACGTATATTGAAAACCTTTTCACAAGAAATTGCTAATTTGAATCAAATACTGTGTTGACCCGAATGCGGTCGCGCGTGGTGGGCCCACGGGCTCCAACAACGCCTGACTCTCATTGACGCGGCCTGCGGTGGCGGTCAATAATAAGTTTGACGTTAGGGTAAAAATCTAAAAAAATGTATATAGTTGAGGGCCTTAACCTAATCTGTGATTTAACTTATCTCATTTGAGTAACGATAGTTACCCATACATTTTACACGGAGTTGATCCAGCCTTCACAGTTCAAAGGCGAACGATGAATTGAACTATATACAAGGTGTTTTTGTCAATTTCCGTTAGTTGCAAGACAGTAGTATCTTAACTCTTACTGTTATCAAGATATTGAATATTTTAATTTAATCAGATTTGCAGATTTAACCAGTGTAAAGGCTCTTAACTGTGGTGTCATCACAGTTTTTTAAATGTTGTAAGGTTCCTATACACTACAAGAAGGTTTACCAAGTGATTTCGTTCGATATTAGGCAAAAACTGCGTCGGAGGTACATTTTTTTTACTTAATTTGTCTTGAACCCTTGCACAATAAGACAATAACTGTTAATGCTACGATAAATTATTTTTTACAAAAAAAAAAAAAAATTACGGAATTATTATGCTAATTTGTTTCTGTGAATGTATTCTGCAATATGCCGAAGTTAACGGAAATTCCCGGGAACACCGTGTATAAGAGAGCCGTGAACATATTTTAAATAGATGACACCACATGGTGACACTGGCGAATATTGCAAGCATCCAAACTCCTTGTACTGTATCTCTTTGCTGTAGAAGTGATTTCTGCAGAAGGCCGTATCGATTCCTAGCAGTCCTGGTGACGGCCTTCAACCGTTTATATACTACTTGCATCTCGTGGTCTCAATTGACTTGATATATAAGGGACGAAGACAAATAACTTTAGCTTTAAGGTTCTTAAATTGACCACGAGAAACCTTTTTTCAATTCAGTAATGTACGATTCTCGGCGAACGGGCCGGGCCGGAACGCATTCTATTACAGATGATTTTTATTACATGCAAAGGAATTTGAACCGTCTATACAGCAGATGCAATTCATATTTGATAACAATCCCCACCGACCGCGTCGGTAGCTGCCGCCTGGCAGTGGATGCACGATGCATTTTTTGGTCCTGGGGAATTAAAAGTCCGCAGTAAGCTCGGACAAATTGCACCTTCCCATACAAACGTTGGATTGTAACGAAACTTTGCATATACAATTGAGCTATATCTGTCTGTAATTAGTTTATGTGGTTCCAGTTTATAAAACAAACGAAATACAGCAAAAACAAGTTTTGTATGTACTTAAATGCGTTGTAATTTTTTTACTATGGTATCTGAAGCTACATAAACTAATTACAGACCATTTACAGACATAGACATACCTTATGTCATTGTATTTGCAAAATTCGTTACAATCCGACTCGCAGTTTTAAAATGAGGTCGTAACTACGTTTGTATGAAGAATCGAACTTACTGCGGACTCTTAAGGGTCCATGGTAGAGATGCAACGGATAGTTGTTTGGCCGGATACCGGATACCGGATATTCGGCCTGGTCACCGGCCGAATATCCGGTATCCGGCCGCCGAATATTCGGCCGGCCAAACGATACCTACATTTTAGTTAGGCGGCGGGCGCGTCGTGCAGGTTTCAACCTGTTACGTATTGTAGGTTCGCGCAGACTGTTTTCTAAGCAAGAAGCAAGTTTTATTAGGCCAGTGTACGGAACTATTTCGTATGCAGTACACGTGCGCCCGCCTATCTTGCTGGATAGATATGTTTTTGTATTACTAACCATTTTTCGAAGTTAAATACCAAACAGAATCACTATTCGGTATCCGGCCGGATAGTGCGCAACTATCCGGTATTCGGCCGGATAGTAAATAATGGCCGGATAGGCCGGATACCGGATAGCAACCAGATATCCGTTGCATCTCTGGTCCATGGTTGTCAATGAATTAAATGAACATCACCATTCCCCCACAGTACATCCTCCCGCTGGACCTGATCACCAAGGAGGTGTTCACCAAGTGGATGGAGGTGCTGCGCGCCGTGATGGAGGCGCCCGTGCCCGAACACACGCTCCAGGTTGACGAGGACGAGCGGCTGGAGTTGCCGTGGTGGAAGTGCAAGAAGTGGGCGGTGCACACGCTGTACCGGCTGTTCGAGAGGTGGGTCCTCGTCTTGAGGTGAACGTAAAAACCGGCCAAGTGCGAGCCGGACTCGCGCACGAAGCACATAGTATAAAACAAAGTCGCTTCCCACTGTCTGTCCCTATGTATCCTTAGATCTTTAAAACTACGCAACGGATTTTGATGCGGTTTTTTTTTAATAGATGGAGTGATTCAAGAGGAAGGTTTACGTGCGAAGCCCGGGCGGGTCGCTATTAGTTACAAAATCACGTTTGTTGTATGGATGCCCCCTTGGATATTCATTTTATTGTTTGTATTTGTTGTTATAACGGCAACAGAAATACGTCATTTGTGAAAATTTCAACTGTCTAACTATCACGGTTCATGAGATACAGTCTGCCACTTAAGTTATATACAATGTTATATTTAAATCCCTTCCAGATACGGCAGCCCCGTCAACACCCGCAAGGAGTACGTGCAGTTCGCAGAGTGGTACCTCACGACCTTCACCGGGGGTATCCTGGAGGTGCTGCTCCGGGTGCTGGACCAGTACAGGACCAAGGTGTACGTCTCGCCGCGCGTGCTACAGCAGACTATCAGCTACATCGACCAGTGGTGAGTCGCACCGGATATCCTTTTGAGATTGAAGTAATAATAAAAAAAGGTTTCTGTCAATAATTTCATTTTTGGTACAAGCTTTTATTGCCGACTTTACTTTTCTGTATACCATCATTGAGACGATTCTAACGAGTCCAAACTCAACGGGGTTACGTCGGTTAAGTACTGAATTCCCATGGCCACCTTCTGTCTCGCATCATCAGATCAGCTCGATGGTACCATAATATTGAATTGTCATCCAAACTGTACTTATAACCAAAATTTCAGTTCAATTGGTCACCGGGAAGTGGGTCAAATTTAACTCGCAAGATTTGTCCCTGAGCTTGTAACAAAGTAACAATAGAATTTGAAGTTTCAGCTAAGCCGGGTTTGGATAATAGGTTTTACTTTTCATTTGTTCTAAAATTGTAAAAGGACAATGCATGGATTAAAACAAGTCAAGTCTAAAACTAGTTTCCCACAGTACCATCATTAAGAAGCTATATGCTGCAGTTCAGTTTCGTAGCACTTTGAATCAAATGTTATCCGAACTATGTAACAGGAGCAAGCATTTGTGCGAGACGATTCGTAATGACTCTCCAAAACAGCTTATAGACATGGCACTGAAGTGAGATGGGTCGGTAGTTCGTCAGCAGGGTGCTGTCACCCTTATTGAACAAGAACAGAACCACCTTGCCTCTACTCCACGCTCTCCCTTCCAGTAGGAAGTATCGTAAGCTTGTTTACCACAGTCGTTGTATAAAAACTGGTTGCACTACGGAACTGGTTGTACCGGCAGAAGTGAAAACTTGAAGAATTTTAATTTTGCAAAAAAAAACCACGCGTTTGAATCGCAACTCCCGCTTTTTGTATTCCGGCAATTGGCAACACTAAATCCTATGGTCACGTGACCTTCTACGCTCCTATATCTGTGGCGAGTTTACAATTTTACTCAAAAATGGCCGGTAAAGTGAACATAACGCGCTACATATCGGAAGGTAAAGTGTATAGTTTAAGGTTAGATCTAAATTAAAAAATAAAACACATTGCAGGCCGGCTGGAATGTTATATATAAATTCCTTTATTTTTCGAGTACCAAATTAAAAAAAAAAGTAGAAACTGGCATATAACAGACGGCTTAGCTCGTATTCTGCCAATTCGTATTTATGTTGCACACACGACGTTTTGTATGTGTCTCAAATAATTTGCGTTTTTTTAAACTGAAACTGAATATAATAATAATAAAGCTTGATTTCAATTTAGTATTTTTTATTCCCCCATTTTTGAGAAAAGCATTATATTAGCCTTAGCCGGAATGCCAATTGCAAGCTTCGTATTATAATTAAACGGATTTAAACAAATACTCAGCCTGCAATTGCCTCCTTCCCGGCCACGGCAATAATGTACTATTTCTCCATCCCAAAAGGTGCGCAGCGCCGCGAAAGAAGTTTTCACTTCAAGAATAATTACAGAATGTTGAAGAAGAGTATTTTTTTTTTGTCGACAGCGTGTCCCACTCGCACTCATGGAAGCTGCTCAAGCCGCACATGTTCGCCATCATACAGGACGTGCTGTTCCCGCTGATGTCCTATTCGGAGGCGGACGAGGAACTCTGGAACACGGACCCGCACGAATACATACGTATCAAGTTCGGTTAGTACTGCTTCTTGAAGACTGCTTTGAATTTTTCTTTAATATTTCATCGTACAACTGTAGATGTGTTTGGCGTTTCGAAATTTCTTTTTACTAGCTTTTGCTCGCGAGTTTGTCGGCGTAGAACTCGTTTATATCGTGCCTCCCATGGCCCTATAATACTCAGGACAGGCTATACGTGTTGCCACAGTGAGAACTGGTCTTAAAATGGCTGATGACTTGCCATAAACAACCTACTTAATTTGGACGGGCAATTGTCCAAATTAAGTAGGTTGCAACTTCATCCTAAATCAGTTGTGGCAAATAAAAAAAACTGTAAACACAATTAATGATATTTCCCTTTCTGTCACACTTATCTAGATTTGTGTGCTACCAGCTTGCTCGCACGTGGTATTAATATTACCATAGCTTGTCCTGAGTATGATAGGTTCATGCGTGCCTCCATACAAACTAGCGCCCCCTATTTCTAAGGGAATGACTTTGGGGATAAAAAGTATGCTATGTCCTTCATCGTCACTACATCTTTTTCCAAATTTCATATCAATCTGTTCAGCGGTTTAAGAGTGAAAAGGTATCGATCCGCCCCGGCTTCGCACGGGTACTATATTATACAAATAAACCTTCCTCTTGAATCACTCTTATGTATTAAAAAAAACCGCATCAGAAGCCGTTTCGTAGTTTTACAGGTCTCAGCATACACAGGGACAGACAGCGCGAAGCGACTTTGTTTTATACTTGTAGTGATTGGAATGGTTTTTTTTCTAGATATATTCGAAGACTTCGTATCGCCCATAATCGCAGCCCAGACCCTCCTAATATCGTGCTGCAAAAAGCGGAAAGAGATGCTCGAACGCACCATGCAGCTATGCATGCAGGTTCTGACAAATCAGAACGGAGAATACAGCCCGAGGCAGCGAGACGGCGCCCTGCACATGGTCGGCACGCTCAGCGACCTGCTTATAAAAAAGAAGTTCTACAAAGAGGAGATCGACTCGCTCCTCAGCCAGTACGTGTTCCCTGAATACAGCAATCCGCTCGGCTACATGAGGGCGAGGGCGTGCTGGGTGCTCCACTGTTTCGCCACCATCCGCTTCAAGAGCGAACCTCTGCTTATCGAAGCCGTCCGTTTAACCATCACCGCGTTGCTCAACGACACTGACCTACCAGTCAAAGTGGAAGCCGCTATCGCTCTGCAAACTCTCCTCTCCTCGCAAGAGAAAGTCCACAAGCTGCTCGAACCTCAAGTGTCAGCGGTCACAACGGAGTTGCTCAAAGTAATCCGTGAGACAGAGAATGATAACATAGCGAGTGTGCTACAGAAGATTGTACCTCTCTACACTGAGCAACTGATGCCGATGGCTTACGAAATCACGGAGCATTTGGCGACGACGTTTAGGAAAGTGATAGAGACGGACTCTGGGACGGATGAGAAGGCTATCACGGCTATGGGGCTGCTGAACACGATGGAGACGGTTCTTAATGTGATGGAGGATAATCCGGAGATCATGGCACAGCTCGAGAAGACGGTCCTGACTGTCGTGGGGCATATATTGCAGAATAATGTCATTGGTGAGTTTTTGTATTGCGCCATATTTCGTTAAGTTAACGCAAACGGACGGAGGTGCGGAGCTCGTATGCAAGTACTTCAGTTTGTACATAACTTCCGTACGACACACTGCACCGCACCTCCGTCCGGCGAAATTTGTATTCAGCTCCGCACCTCCGTCCGGAGATGCGGAGCAGTGTGACATCCGCCGTAGTTATCCGTCCGTATAGTCGAAGTAGCATGGCAAAATTAGCACTTTGAAGATTAATATTACGCAATTGAATGTCTCAATCTAATGAGTTTTTATAACAACGCAATTTTCCAACCAACGGCCAATCAATTTTCTTGACAATTTTGTGCCTCGCAAAATTACTGCAATCTTGCAAGGGTCTCAGAACTAGGCCACGGATTGAACGACATGGCGAAACTAAGGGATAAATACAAAACCTAAAAAACCGGCCAAGTGCGAGTCTGATTCGCGCGCGAAGGGATCCGTACCATGATCTCTAAAAACGGCAAAAAATCAAGTTTGTTCTATAGGAGTTCCCTCTTAAATATTTATTTTGGTCTGTTTTTTAGGATTTGTTATAGCGCCAACGCCCAACAGAAATACATCACCTGTGAAAATTTCAACTAACTATTTCGGTTCATGAGATACAGCCTGGTGACAGACGGATAGACGGACGGACGGGCAGACAGTGGAGCCTGAGTAACAGGGTCCCGTATTTACCCTTTGGGTACGGAACCCTAAAATCGGGGTGCTTTGCTATCTCGAGGGCAAGTTGTCATTTGTTTCAATATTTTTAATATTTTAACATGTTTCCAGAGTACTACGAAGAGGCGATGACGCTCCTCTGCAATCTGACAGCGAAGATGATCTCTGAAGACATGTGGAAGGTTCTAGAGCTGCTGTACCAAGTGTTTGAGAAGGACAGCTTTGACTACTTCACCGACATGATGCCGGTGCTGCATAACTACATCACTGTAGACACCAATGCCTTTGTGTCCAACGAGAACCACATACTGGCAATGTTCAATATGGCAAAAGCGGTGAGTTGATCAGCTAAACGTAGTTTACTTTGGATTATTTGCGCTGTGTAACCAATCTAATGGCCGCTGTACACATTGGGGGCCGGTAAATAAATTACGTCATCGTTTTTTGACGATTTTTGACCCCCCTCTATCATCATCCTGCTATTCCTTGAAATGGACCCTCCCCTTCTAATAAAATGACTATCGTCATCCAATAGCCAGATCCCCCCCCCCCCTATTTTAAAATGACGTAATTTATGAATGGCCCCGTGGAGAGGCAGCAGATGGGCCAACCTGTAGATATCGACCTGGCTATATGATGGTAGTTGGCGCCAATACTGGCAGGCCAATCGAACGGTGTCGGTTTTCACACATCAAAGGATCTTGACGCGCCAACTATCAACATACAGCCATGTAGATGTCTACACGTTGGCCTAACGTGCTGGTCCACTACCTTGGCCCAATGTGTACAGCGGCGACATTTGGTATTCGGTATTTTAGCCCAATATGTACATCGGCCATAATAACTGGGGATTTGATGTGTAATTTTCTGCTACAAGCGAAACTGATGTGCCTAAACTACTTGTCACTATTTTCATTAGGTACTCAATAGATTTGAATTTTGAAAGAATCCGGTCCTGAAGTATTTTTTATTACTTAAAGTAGAAGAGAAAGTATGAGATACGGCTTTTACAACTTATGGTATTGAAATAATACATAAAATAAAAATGGTTAATACTAATACAGAATGGGTCCAAACCTTTTTATTGTCTTTATGTCTGTTTGCCTTTGCCTGTATTCCTAATTTAATTGTATACAAAAAGCACTGCGAGTTTTTAAACCTGTGATTTAAATTAGCAATTGGGTGCCTGATAATGCACGAATATTCAAGAATCTTGTATGTTTTTACCCAACTTTGACAGAAGGAGGGCTGTTTTTCGAGTTGTATGTCTTATATTGGCACGCTATGCTGCTTTAACAGTTTGATATATTTCAATTTTATTGAGGAGCCATTCAAACAAGATGAAAGAATATTACTACTGTCAACGCGCTAGATCATAATACATTAAAACCCAAAATAAATATATATTAGGAGACAATCTTACACAAATTGACTTAGTCCCAAACTAAGCAAAGCTTGTACTATGGGTACTAGACGACGATGAACATACTTATATAGATAAATTAATACTTAAATACATAGAAAACATCCATGACTCGGGAACAAATACACGTTCGTGCATTCGTGCTCATCACACAAATAAATGCCCTTACAGGACCTCTTGCTACGTAGTCAGTGTCACTACCAACTAGGCTAAAGCGGTCGTCAGCACCTTCCCTTCCCTGTAACAATGCATTTCTTGTATTGCATCCAGTAATGAGTGTTACTAGTAAGCATGTATTCTAAACCAATTTCCATTTTACCGAGTCCTCCCCAGTCTAAGTTGCAAATACCGCGAGCCATTCGGTTGCCTCTCGGTCAGTGAAACTACGCGTCATTGCTTTAACTAGTAGTGATATAATTTACTTTGAAAACAAAGTTTTAACAGACTTCAATTTAGTACTCCGCCAAGCCACGAGAACATTTCCTATTTTTTTTTACAATTTACCACATGAACTGATTTTCGATAGCAAATGCGTTGATTACTTTAGAAAAAACCCGAATCGCTGTATGTGGGCCTATAATATTTGAGGACTTCCATCGATTCCCCAAGATCATCACCAATGGCACTTCATTAGTTCCTATTTCAACGGAATCTTATCGGAACCTGTGACGTACTTCTGCACTTTTAAGTACATAATTGAGGAATTCGATAAGTCATCTGTGGTCTTCATCATCAATTCCTCGCCACCAAATTTATGATTCCGGATGTAAATACACGAGTTATAACAGAAAATAACAAAATCTCTACACGCGTGCCTAATAAAATTGAGGAGTCCCCTCAATTCCTCATGGATCCCATCATCTAACTGAATTTTGAAAAAAATGGGACCCACCTGGAAGTATATCCATACGAACAAAAAAAAAATTTCGAATAGACTCATCAATGACGCAGTTCTGAGGTAACAAACATTGAAAATAATAATTTAAAAAAATACAGCCGAATTGAGAACCTCCTCCTTTTTTGAAGTCGGTTAAAAATGGCAATCACCTTAGGCCAGTATTAGTGTGATATCATGATTTGAGTTTCCTGGCCGTCTCACATCTACTTTGTTACAGTCGTTATCAGATATATCGGTCACAAATATCTGACCACGTGTCCAATACCTCGACGATAGAAACGTGTTCAGATATTATTGAACACTTTGGCCGCACCTATATATCTGATGCCGACTGTACCTTACGTAAGTACTATTATTTATTCCGTGAACGTGCCCGCTTCACGGACAAGGTTAGCAACTATTTGATCAATATAAGAAATTCAAATGCAATTGATCAAATAAGGGCTTAGTGATGTGCTATAACGACTTTGAACGAGTCTAAACATAGCTGCGTCGTTTGTTATGAACGGTGTTATCCTAGCTATGTAAACAAGTCGTTTTCAAGTCGACTTGAAATAGGTCTTAATGTCATGGTCATGATATTTTCGTACCGCGGTTGAAAAGTATAAATGTACTTTTTCACACCTTTCATTCGGAAAAGTATGTTTTGCTCCACGACGAGAGGGACCAAAACGCTACTTTTCTGTTCAAGCTACTTTTTTAATTTATACATTGGCATTGGAACATTTGTACGCAATGTGCCAATTGAACACAGGTGTTAATAAAATAATCGATTGTAATTTCATCGTAGTCGATTCAAAACGAACATATTTCAAGTTTTAACTATAACAATGTTGTATAAAAAATTATAAATATTTCGTAATATTTAAAAATTAGTAATAAAAATGAAGATAATTTAGATATATTTTAACTTGTATCCCTCACTACGCTCAGGATCCTATTGTAGGATCCCTCGCTACGTTCAGGATTCAATACACCGCCCTCGCCGTAAATATACTATTTTGCTCCCTTGTGACACAAATAACTATTAACCCCCGACGCAAAAAGAGGGGTGTTATAAGTTTAACGTGTCTGTGTATCTGTGAATCTGTGTATCCGTCTGTGGTAGCGTAACTCCCTAACGGATGGACCGATTTGAATGCAGTTTTTTTGTGTCATAGATAATTTTATCCCGAGTGTTCTTAGCCACGTTTCATGAAAATATGTTCAGCCGTTTTTGAGGCATTGGACTTTGAAATGAATATGTCGGGGGTTTTTCATTACTTCTTTGATTGTGAGCAAGATCCGATGACGAGAATCCACGAGATTTTTTCCACTATTCATTTTGATACCTATTCATTTTGATTTTAAATTCTGGTGATAATTTGAATACCGTCTATCATCGATAATTATTATAATCATATCAGCCGAAAGACATCGATTGCTGGGCATAGGTCTCCACCCGCATCGGGCGCGTATTAAAAATCGTGTAGTATTTCTTCAAATAGAGCTATTTCATTCACAAATAGGACATATAAGTATATTTAAGAAGACGAAGCATGTCTCTCACTTTATTAGTGATATGTTAATAGCGACTAAAACCCAGAACGCAAATCGTGCAGGGTAATTTATTACGCGCTAGCATTTTCGTAGGACTTCTTTATACCATGATACGTATGACAAAATGAGCGTGCGGGTGGGCACATTGCACGTATTACAGATGGCCATTGGGGTGGTAACGTTTTGGAGTGGCCACCATGTCCCGAAAGAAGCGGCTTGGGTAGACTCCCCACAAGGTGGACTGATGAATTGGTAGAGGTCGCGGCAGTCTGCTGGATGCCGCTGACCGCAGTTTGGCATTCTTTGGGGAAAGCACATATCCACCACTGACGTCTTTTGGCTGATTGATGATATGATGCATAGCAACATTGCATACAGACTAGAGACCTACTCGGCATAGCATCGAACATTAGTAGACTAACCGGAACTAATTCGGGTAACAATTCATCAAGAACAAATAAATTAATCAATTAAAAAGAGGAAACGGATTTTATGTTATTTGACTGAGGTGTTTTGTGAAGTGCAGATTGTTTTCCCAGTTAGAATGGTACTTATAGTGTGCATATTATATCTTGTCAACCTGACAAGTTGGTTCCGACTAATTGGGTTCGATTCCCATCCTTCACATAATAAACAATCAATTTAATTTTTCGAGCGTATCGTACATGTATGTATGTGGATAAGAACAATTATCGTAACGGGCTACAATCCAAACGGATTGATGGATTTTGACATATGAAGTGTCATTGGATACCCTGATTCCTGGGTTATTCTAGCTAGACTATATTGGTAAAAAAGCCGAAGAGTTTCTTGAAAAATCCTTTTACAGTACATATGGTGCTACTTTCCCGCACTAGTGCGGAAAAGAGTACTTTCCGTACATATGTCGAAAGTTTAAAGAGCCATATGTACAGTAAAACGTTGTACGATACACGTGCACATAGGTAATTCGCAACGAGTGATGATAAATTAAAACACGACCGAAGGGAGTGAAAGTCTACTAGCCAAGTCAAAAGTCACTAGTGCGGGAAAGTAGCATCATATGTACTGTAAATAACTATTACAGTACATATGGTGCTACTTTCCCGCACTAGTGCGGAAACGTGCACTTTCCGTGCATATGTCAAAACTTTAAAGAGCCATATGTACAGTAAAACGTTGTACGATACACGTGCGAATAGGTAATTCGCAACTCGTGTCGATTTAAAACACTCCCTTCGGTCGTGTTTTAATTTATCACCACTCGTTGCGAATTTCCTATTTTCGGCACTTGTATCGTAAATAACTATTATCATCTGTTGGCAAATTGGGTTC
Source organism: Epinotia demarniana (assembly GCA_945867215.1). NCBI lineage: Eukaryota > Metazoa > Arthropoda > Insecta > Lepidoptera > Tortricidae > Epinotia > Epinotia demarniana. The sequence goes on from OX244259.1 coordinate 58,906,248, forward strand.
GAGTCCCAGCCGTTAAATAATAACTATACTCAATTTTTATGGGGCAGTTCAGTCAGCGACATCAATAATTCAGTCCACTATAGAGATCTTCTTGAAGCGACGGCGACCATAATGCGCGAATTATGCATTCCTAATTCATTTTTATATCACATTGTAGTCCATATTTGAAACGATTATATGTTAATCGTGATGTAATGAATATTAAGGTCGTGTCAATTAATCTTTGAATTTATGTCCCAGTTAATACAATTTAAAATTCAATTGAATCATCATGCTTTGCGCTCATAGCTTTTGCGATTGTCTATAGAATATTAATATCATTTGCGTATTGCATTCATCGTATACAGACGTCGAAGCAGGCATATATTCTGCAAGTATTTTGGTTTTACACCAACCCAACCTATTCAAGATACTGCGGTGTTGCCCGCAAAATGTCGTGTTTGCTTTGACTTCTGTTTATACCATCGGGCGAAATGTTGTTAGTAAGTTGTTGTAGTGCTGTGCGATTTAAGTAATCACTATACAATGCAGTTCACTATAATTTAGCGATTGGCAGTATTATTTGATTATATATCTATAACTGGACATAGGTCTCCCCGAATATCATTATAGTGTTGCCGCTTAGTCATCCAACTCATTAGCCACACTACTAATTCTACTCACATTTCCTATAATCTTAATAATTCTCTCTCAAATGCATGCGGTGTTTACCTTTAAGTGATTGTTATAATTGATTAATAGTGTAGACACTAAAAAAAATAATCAATAATGATTTATTATCTCGAAAAAGGATTGAAAAACACGACGCAAGAGGTTAAATAATCACAAAGTTATAAGTGTCCAAAGTTTTAAGGGTTCATATGAAACGATTGTCACGTGACGTCACGATCCCCTATCGTTTTCTCTCTGTAACAAGCAACATTAAAATTACATTACAAATTTTAAAAAAAATGTAATGTAATGTAATTATTAATACATTATTTTAATTTTATTGTTTTGTCATTACTAAGTCTAAGTCTTAAGTTTCGATAGGTTTAAGTCTTATTAACACACATATGGATTCTATAGTAGTCTGAAATAAATGTTTTTTTTAAACGTTTGTAGTTTCGTAATTTTTGAGATATTGAACGGGATTTTCGTGTTTATAATTTTTTGCCTTCTTTCATTTGAAGTAATGATATAAGAATGAATAGCCTATTGAAGCAGTGAGCTTCATCTAGGGCTCTCCTCGCTTACCATCGGGTGAGACGAGGGTCAATCACTTTATATAAAAAAGGAGTCTACACACCTTTTGTATTAAGGTTTGATTTCTAGCGTAAACAGTTGTTGATTGACCAAGTAAACAACCCTTTTCCTGCAGGTTCTAAACTCGGACTCTGAAGACGAGTCGGAGATTTACGCGGCGAAACTGCTGGAGGTGATGGTGCTGCAGTGCAACGGCAAGATCGACAACTGCCTGCCCTCGTTCGTGGAGCTCGTGCTGAACCGGCTTACGAGGACCGTGAAGACCTCGGAGCTGAGGACGATGCTGCTGCAGGTCAGTCATCAGTGAGGTCCGACCGAGAGCTGTTTTATTGTCTTGGCTGAGACCAAGACTACATGGTATTCTCGGCCGAGACCGACACTACATGGTATTCTCGGCCGGGACCGTGACTACATGCTATTCTAGGCCGAGACCGAGACTACATGGTATTCTCGGCCGAGACCGTGACTACATGGTATTCTCGGCCGAGACCGACACTACATGGTATTCTCGGCCGAGACCGTGACTACATGGTATTCTCGGCCGAGACCGACACTACATGGTATTCTCGGCCGAGACCGACACTACATGGTATTCTCGGCCGCGACCGAGACTACATGGTATTCTCGGCCGAGACCGAGACTACATGGTATTCTCGGCCGAGAGCATAGTAAATCGGTTGTCCTGTGTCCGATGTACCACTGTCTGACTGTTCTCATCTACGGGTGGCATTTCTCAGTCGATTCGACAGGCTAAGAGCCCACGACACTAAACCTAGTTCAATAAAACTGTGTCCAAAGTTCTAAGAAGCGGTATCTTATGTCCCCTTTTCGCGAAACTCAACATCATATGAAACAATTGTTTACTATGACGCTCGTAGATTGTCACGTCACTAACTGCGAGTGTTTTCTCTCTAGCAATATTAAAACGCTTGTAGCTTAGTAATTCTTTGAGATATCTGAATGGGATTTTCGTCACTAGGCATATTTATTTTTGCATTCTTTCTTTTGGAGTAGGTAATAATAATTATTATTTGCAAGAATATTCTGTCATTCCCCAGGTTCTAATAGCGATACTATACTGCAACCCCGTGCTCCTGTTCTCGATACTGGACAAGCTTCAGGAGTCTGTCCCCAACGCTTCCATCACACAGCACTTCATCAAGCAGTGGATACACGATACGGACTGTTTCATGGGGTGAGTTGTTACCTTTCTATTGGACGCTGTTTGACGTCGCTAAAGCTTGCTATCCACTAGAGCCGGGTGGCTGTCTCGGCCCGAGGCAGCTCAAGGGAGACGCTGCCTCGACCTCATGCCTCAGGTTGAGGCTGCGTCGCCACTTGCGCTGCCTCGGCCGGGGCTGCCTCTAGTGGAGCTGCGTCTTAAGGGTTTGCACTATAGTCCGTTTTTTTTTAAATTAGAAATACGGTAAACAAAGAAGCAGTCGTCGTCAAACTTTTCTGCTTGGGACAAATATTAGATGTTACCCGGAAATTCATCCTTGCTGCAAAGTTCACACACCAACTTGTAAATGTTCACCACCATATATTTCTCATTTGTTGTTAATGAACTGTTTCTGTCTCTTTGCTTGTGGTGAAGGCAAAACGTTCAGGGGAGAACGAGTCGGTCTTTTTTGCAAGCCACTTGGACCTGTCTCTGGTTGGTCCATCGCAGTTCGCTCGCCACCACACACAGCGAAAAATGAAATCTTAATATTAATTAACAAATAGATACTCGTATAAAAATCTCGTAATCTTCAACAATTTGTTGATTACCAAGAAAACAAGAAAAATATGTGAGATACGATTGACAATTTGGACAATGTCGACAGCGAAAAAAACGAACCGATCGTTTCAAAACTCTTCTTCTTTAGGTTTTTTATTATGCAACCTTTCCAGCACTGAATAACGAAATTCAAAATGACAGAGTCAAAAAATAAATAATTTAAAAATAAGTATATCGTTGTAAGTATATTATTTAGACATAAATAATGAAAATACTTCTATCATTTTAGGGTAGACAACAATAACGTAAGTCTTTTTTAATAGCTGTTTGAGATACTTTGACAGTTGTGTGGCATAAAGTGTCTTGTATAGAAGACCTCGTGCTTCGTGCTTTATCCTTCTTTCTAATGCTAAATAAACGCACTATAGGGGTGTTGCAGACCTTCGCATCCGCAAGTGTGGATGTTCCGCATGATTTTCAACATCTGCATCCGCCTCCGCATCTGCACAAATTGATGCGGAGTTTTTGCGGATGTAGGGCAGTTCGCGACAAGATAGGCGCCAACACGGCGCGTGCCACGCGCGTGTAGATCATTTTCGTCATTAGTCTTCTAGATCTATACATTACCTTGTACCCATATACAACACCTTGAGATGGAAACTGTTAAACAGGCACTTAACAACGCAAGCATAAGATACAAGAACAGACTGCAAATGCATATTAATGACCTAGCACAACAACTCCTGAATAGCTCGGAGACTGTCAACCGACTCAAGAGATGGCAAACATTGAACCTGGACCATCGAAACTAACTCGTGGGATGATGTTCACTGGAATGTCAACCATCTTCCTGTCTCGATAAAGAACACATCAGATTATGAGTCATAATCTGATGTTTTAATCGACTTCATAGTCATAATTTATGACTATGAAGTCGATTGCTGAAAAACTAGAGAGAAAAAAGTCTTCTAAAGTTTTCTACCTAAGTTAGTTCAAAATACCTACTAGGAGATCTCATAAGTAACTGCTTATTTCCTAAGATTGATTAAGATTCTTACTAGCCAAAGACAAATAATAGAATAGTAGTTTATTGCCACACAACATACCAGATACAGAAACAAAACATAAAAACATACTAAACAGAAAAATTAAACCTTAATCTAGTATATCTGTGCGACAATAGGAGTGAACTCGGCACAGACTAGCTGCACACAATGCTAGCAAGTTATAGAGAAAGTTTCAATGTTCAAAATATAACCTTACAAATAAATATGTCAATAAAACAGTTTGATTAAAACTATTGTTGTTTTTTTGGTGAATTTTGATGTGGATGTGGACAAAACTGGCACAGTATAAGTGTGGCCACAATTGGTTAAAAAACTGTCATTTTATTAATACTATATATAAAAAAATGAATATCAGAATATTAATAGCGAAGATATGTATGACTAGTAATATATTCTCAATTACCTAGAACATAAACAGTGCCACAGTTCCATATTGACACAAAATTACGAACGTCTGAATAGACAATCGGTTTTAAAGTGGCCAGAACTGGGGCACCTGTCGTACATGGTGTACCTTCTCGCCCGAGACTCGGCGAGAAGCTCTCGACGAGTGTGTACAGCCAGCACCAGATCCCATCTTCCCCGCAGCCTGCACGACAGGAAGCATGCGGCTGCATGCGTGTTAGAGCTGGGTCGTTTCGACTTTTCCGTGAAACGAAACGTAACAGTTTTTTTTTAACACAAAACTGTTTTGAAAAACTGTTTCAAAAATAACTAGTTTCTCCGTGCGTCGCCGCCGCTGCCGGTCGCCAAACGAAGTGAAACGAAACTTTCGTTTTGTGTTTTTCTGTAGTTTTTTGCGGTGAAATTATCGCACGCGACAAGTAATGTAAACTCGTTTATTTTGTAATACGAGTATATTCACTCGAAGTACTCGAACTCAAACAAAGCCCGCCAAACCAAAACAAAGACGCTATGCATGTCACATTTCAAAAACCCATCTCGATTCGTCTCACAACAATAATCTAATATAACTTGACCCCTAATTTCGTTACCACTATAATACAAACCTATAGATCAGACTTTAAATGGCCGCTCGCTCGGCCTGTGGTGAGTAAGCGTTGTAATGCGTCCTGTTTCATTCAGTCACACCAACGGCGCTAGTTGCGCTATAATAATATTTATTATTACATTTTATGATTTAAACTTTATTAGCTACTAAATAAAGTCCTTTTTGTCTAGTCAATGTTGAATTAAATAGTCATCGTTTCGATTTTTAGTAGAAAGCGCACCCACACCCACCGTATCCAAAATATGTACCTCGGCTCGGTTCGTTTCGTATTGTTTTAACCCCATCCCGCTCTCTCTTCAGCTGTACCCTATATCTATCCAGCTTACCAGCTTGAGTTACGTTACGTTTTTGTAGTGTGAAACGAATAAATTACAGTGTTCGAGTTTCGTTTTGACGTTTTACGTTTTGCGCCTTCTACTCGTAGCTCCTTGTCATCGTTTTTATAAAAACAGTTTGTGGTTCTAGCCAAAAACAGTTTTTCCGTTACTGTACGAGAAACTGTTTTTGAAAACGCTTATGGGAAAAAACGCTCAGCTCTAATGCGTGTATAGGCTGCGGTATCCGCTTACCATCAGGCGGGCCGTACGCTTGTTTGCCAACAACAACAAATATTCTTTATTGCTCACCAGACATAGTAGACAGTAGAAAAATAGCGCTAAATTAAACATAAACAATGGCAGACAACAGGCGGTCTTATCGCTAAAGAGCGATCTCTTCCAGACAACCTTTGGGTTGTGGAGACAATGCAAGAAAAGATATGATTCGAGTAGGTGAAAACAGAATATAAACGACTTAAGGTGCAACGTCACTGACGAATTCCATACAATTTTCGTTCGGACTAGACGTCTAATCTATCGATGTCAGGAACTTGAAATTGTGATATTTAGATAATATATGACCCTCTTCTCCCGCAGTTTGAATAAATACACGTACAAACCAGTAAGATTCAAAATATAGCCATTTGAAATTCATAAAATTTTACTCCGAGCCTTGTATGTGTGCGTGAGTTAGACACTGTCCGTGTAAATGACATGGCCGCGTCACATGACAGCACGTGGCCCAAAACCTTCACTAGATGTCTTTGATATCAAATCAAAATTAGTTAGACAGCGGGGTCAATAGTAGTAATTATATTCACCAGACGGCGACACCATCGTACACTCCCGTTTTTTTCTGGTGAAAGAGACGGCATTCATTTTATATTGCTACGCTACTCATTTTGGTAATGACGTAAGAGCTATGTCATTTGTTTATTGATAGAACGAATTTCAAAGAACAATGTATGAAGTTCAATGGTTTGCCTTTATTCGTGATTATTTATTGAGATTGCCATGAACAATAACCTAAAGTCCACGCAACGATAATTATGCATACATTTTGCGTCTTATTAGAAAGGATTAAGATACAATATGGAAAAGTAATCTGTGCCACCGGCCGTATACATATATAGGATTTGATCAAATGAATTTGCAACTTGGATTGATTAGTTTCGATTGAGTGAATGTTAATTAATGTAGCATTAAATATAACAGACAAATAAATGTTTTCTTTCTTTCTTTCTTTCAATTGTGCGTTTGGAGTGAACTTGTTAAATTTAAAACATTCGCTTTAGTCGACTACACAGTTGACAGTAAAATAACTAACTACTGCAACCTATATATGAATCGACTGTTCAAGTGTTCAACTACCGGAGATTAGATTACCGGACATGTCAATTAACTAATGCCTGTTCCCAATAATCAGTCCACGGATAGTTTTCCTTACAAGCATTTTGACAGATTACCCGTTGAAAATGTGTCAAATGTCGGTAAGGAAAACTATCAGTGGATTGATAATTGGGAACCGGCCTAAGTCACAAGTAGTCTTCTTTATAAAATGTTGTGAAGGTAGAATTATATACTCGTAGGCATTCTTCGGTGCAGGGACTGATGTCAGTTACGACCGGTGGCTAGGCAGATACGAAACCGGTATTCCATTAATTGGGTACGGCACTGTTATATTGTAAGGTTTAGCCGCGCCGCGACAACACAACGGTGCCCCCACCACCAGTTAGAAATATTGGTTACCGGTATTTATTAATGCCTAGTGATACCTTATAATACAGGTTCCAAACAGGTATTATTTCGATACAGTTTTTTTTGTTCTTAGGCGGGTCGAGTTGGCACCTTTACATCTTTTATGAAAGCGTTTACGGTACCGGAAAAATTAACCGTAACCGTAGTTTTATGGTAGTAAAATATAAAGGTGCAGCTAACTATCGAAATGGCCCGGAGAAAACTGATACGTACGTATTTAATTATTTTTTTTTAACTTTCATATAGGCAATACAAACCGCCATCTTGGAATCCCGAAATACCGGAATCCCGGACCGATTTTTCCACTAGTCTAATACCGGAACTGAAAAGGACCAATATCGAATTACTTTTTAAACCTACTAATATTATAAATGCTAAATTTTGGATGTTTTTATATATAGATGTTTGAATGTTTAGATGTTTGGATGTTTGTAACTCGATCACGGCTCAACCGATTTAGATGAAATTTTGCACCAAGATAGTTTAACCTCCTAAGGCCCATAAATTATGCCCATATAGTTTCGGGCAATTTTTAAAACAAACGAATGTCAACTCTATTTCCAACACAACACAATTCCAATGCCATTTTGTATTGTATGCTGGGCCTTAAGAGAAGCCGAGATTAAAATAAAGGATAGTTTTTATCCCGGGTCCATGGAGGCGGAAACTGGTTTTTAATAAAAAATATAATAACTTCGTGCAATTGTAAAAAAAGGAACGCATAATCAAGTTAAGTATTTACATTTATTTGAATAGTTTTATTTGTAATGTCTGTGCTCTATTCTTTTTCTACCGAAGAATAATCACTTTTACGCTCTAATGATGATAGTGGTAGGAGCATAATTTGAAATGTTCGAAGGTAAAATAGGCTTCCGCTAAAACGGACAACTTTTATGAATGAACGTAGAACACCGTGCTCGTAAATAGGGAATTTAGGTAATAATAAATGTCTCGTCTTTTTTACTGGTAAGTTTGTTTCTTTTTCACAAAAACGTAGTTTTTCGGGTTGTTAACCCATTACAAAAACGTTAGTTGACATAAAACTTACTTAAACTTTTGGTTTTTTTAATAAATGTAAAAAATAAATGTTATTCATTTACTCTTACTACAACAGGTTCAGGGAGGGAAGGTGTATTTGGGTTTCACATGCCGTATCACATACGCGCTGATTCTATTGTATAGACAGTTTCCAAATACACCATCGCTCAAACAGCTCAATACTTTTTTTTAAGTAAGAAGGTTGGTTTTGCGGAGATGAGTTTTTTTATTTAACTGTCGAGGCATAAGAGACGTGTTCAGATATTTGTGAGCACTCAAATATATCTGATGGCGACCGTACTTTTTGACGAACAAACTAAAAAAGCTGCAAAACTTCCAATAATGTAAATTCAAGTAATGCAGACGAAGTAGACGAACCAAAATTTGCGAATACGTAAAATAACAAACTATTGTCCTATCTTATCCTATTATACTATTAAACGAGGAATATACATATATATATACACACGATGATTCTTAATTCGTGATCAAGACAAGTTACATATTACAAGCGGATGTCTCTTTCTATCAAAAGGTATTGAAAAGAGACTTCCGCTTGTAATTCGTTACTTGTAGCTTCGTGAAACGGGAGTCAATTTTTATAATTCTGTAATTGATGCCAAACACGATTAACTCGAAGTTACCTAATACAGACGTTCCGTCTTTTTCTGAATAAACCTGAATAAGGAATCACTTTATAATTCAAAATCATCGTCACCCTAACGGTAGTTTGCAAAAATTTTACGTATGTGCGTTTGACATATCTACTTAAGTTCAAGAAATGTAGGGTGACCAAACATTCAGTGGATATTAGTGTTTACATTATCATGAAATTGAAGTAACTAAACAGTGATTTAATTGCATGAGACCTCATCCATTGAAATCCGTTTTGGCTGTTTATCAATATTTTTCGACTCCTGATCACGGATTAAGAATCATCGTGTATATACATTTTCGATTGAAGTCCCGAAATTCCGGTATTGTGGTCCAATATCACATTTCAGTACCGGTATTGAGAATCATCCGATATTTAATGCTTTATACATATGTACATATATCTTTTTCGTTTTTGAGGATTATAATAATGACTTAATGAAAATTGGCATAGTAATAGATCAGCCTATATTACGTTCGACTGCTGGGCACAGACCTCTCATGGACGAGAAGAAAAGCTTAAGAAAAAGAAACGGTATCATAAGTATACCGGTTTGGAAAAGGCATTGTAAAAGTGTAAGTAAATACAGTAAAAAAACCGGTAACGATATGTATATCTACACGGTTCCGGTTCCGGTACCGTTATGTTGGAGGCGCGGCTAACATTTACAATATAACGCTATCGTAATGGAATACCGGTCCCATACCGGTATACCGTAACCGAAATGAGTACATGCTCGTGAATCTGCCTTTAAAAAATATATTTTCGGACAATTATTAAAAACTGAATCGATAACAAATATCCATTATACTTAATTGAACGAGCGAGTGAGGCGAACGAAGTTTTTCATTTAAAATGGGCAAATATTCTTTCGTATGTCCGGCTGTCCAGACTTCTCCTCTACAGGTTCTCAACCGGTTCTCGTGAAATCTTGTGAGCTCGAACCTACCAGAGACACGGAAATCTGCTCTTAGGAGTCACCAGACCGATTTTAGAACAAATATAAACTGCATTTAATAAATTAACGGTCATATCTCTCTAAAAACCAGAGTAGCTTTTTTGCATATAAAATTTACTAAGCCTAGTAGTATATCGCCATGAACTCCCAGGGCCCTATTTAATAAACATTACAATCCTACAATTTTGTATAAAGGTGACATATTTGTAAAGATTTACTAAGAAAATCTTTACTAATATGTCACTTTTATACAAAATTGTAGGATTCTAATGTTTATTAAATAGGGCCCTGAAAGTTCATTCATCCATCACCACAGAAATATTTTTTTTATCGGATGTGGTTCCGGAGGTTATACCCTACATACAAACACGCAAAAAAATCACAGATTTCTCCTCTATATAGGAATCGTTCCGGTAGCCTAGCGGTTCAGGCATGCGACTGTCAAACGACGGTCGTGGCTTCGACGGATAAGTTTCATCTCATATTTACCTAAACAAGACATTCAATAATTTTGTAAGGAAATGTCCACCTCTGAACATTAGTACTGATAAATCTTTCATATAACTGTGAAAGCAAAAAAAGTAGAATTCTAATTTTGAATTTTGACAATCATCGAAAACAGTACCATATTGTCAAATGGTATATTTCTCTCTTTCTGACGCGCTCTCGGACGGGACTCGAGAGACTGGCCACTAACAGTTTTGATATACCTAAGAAGGATATAACAAACTCGCCCGTTATTCACAAAGCTCACCATATTCGTCCGGTGACGCAAAGTTATTACCAATTTTGAGGTCTAATTATTTTAGTCGGAGTTTACGGGCGAATATTGTGAATAATATTTAGCCTTTCTAATTAGTCCTGCAAGTCAATATGGATATAACAGATCAAAGTAATATACTAAGTATCTTACTTTACGTACCTTATTCCGTATAACATTAGATTTTCTAGGGAACATATCTTCGTTTATGATTAATTATGATCCTTTTAAAATACTGTAGTGTTACTTATTTCGATTATTTAATGTGTCTCAAATTAAACAATTACGTTGTTGTTAATCAAAATGGTTTTCATTCAAATAACATGAAGATTTATGCACGATTCGTCTAATGTCAATGGAATTGGGTTTAATAGATAAAGGTTGGGCTTTGATTTGTCAATTGTAAACCTATGGATATTCATGACTTTCCAATTAAATCAAAGGCGTAACATCTTTGTAAAGGATATACCTATCCAGAATAGTATATATGTAGTATGTAACATGTAAGAATATGTCCGCCAAAAATATACATACATACATATAATCACGCCTCTTTCCCAGAGGGATAGGCAGAGATAAGGGATCTCCATTTGCTACGATCCTGGCAGACCACTTTCGCTTCACTCACTTTCATAATATTTCTCAAACATGCTCGTCGGTTTAGGGTACTTTTGACCTGGCCTTTTGTTAAGATTTCTCCAATTTGATCGGAGAGATACGAACATGCTTATCAAAAAAAATTAAACATATTGAAAAAAAAATTTTACACGTTACAAGTCAATCTAATTAGTTGAGACGGTTATATTCGTTAGAAAATCCAAAAAGAAAAACAAAAAAGAAGTACTTTCGTCGGGATTTGAACCTGGTTCAATGATGGTGTTACAGACAGATTTAAGCAAAAGAGAGATTTACTGCGCTACCGTATGACATTAGGTGATGAGTGAAAAAGTCAGGTGCGTTCATATTGCATTCTAGAGTGCCAGCCACAAGAACATTTAGTTTCACTATTTCCTAATAGAGGCGCTACTATAGATTTAGTTTTGCGCCCTCTAGTTTGATTTATGAAAAAGGTTTGACAATGACGGACTTTGAAGTGACATTTAGTTACGTTAGTCTGCGTAAATTCACGAAAAAGCACTTTTATGCATATTTTCGGACTACATTTTAAAAATAAACACTGTTTATTGCAGATTGATTGCGATTCATACGTAGCAAGCTCTTCGGCTTCCGCAGTTTGAAACACATGTTGGTACTCGTCACGGTTTTGCGTAAAACGATGAGCAACCATCGAAATTATATATCGCGACATCTGTTAGCAACAGCTCGACAGGAACCAGTGACGTTGAACCTTAACTATAAGAAATACACATACATAAATACATATTAATATAAACCTACATACTCATACATCAATAACTAAAAGTCATATAGAAACAGTATCACTTACAGTCGAAAACAAAACAGCACACACCGAGTAGGAATGACTAGTTACAGAAGAGAAAAATAGTCTAGTTTTAAAAAAGTGGGACTTCCCTTCGAACGTCGTTGTATAAAAAAAAAAATCTCCCCGCAGCCTGCACGACAGGAAGCTGTGCGTGCTCGGCATCTGCACGCTCCTCGAGATGGGCCCCGCGAGGCCGGCGCTCGAGACGGTGCTGCCGAACATCCTGCCGTCCTGCCTCGTGCTGTTCGACGGGCTGAAGCGCGCGTACGAGGCCCGCGCCGAGGCCGACGAGGACACGTCCTCGGAGGAGGAGGACGATGACCAAGATGAAGGTATGTCGTACAGTCGAGTTCTCCAATATCTATACAGACAACCTTTCAAAAATACCTACACGTTTGTCTGTAACAATAAAATGTCTGTATAGATATTTTTGAAAGGTTGTCCGTGTAGATATTGGAGAATAACGAAGGTTTTAAATACAAATAATGGGTTTTAATTGATTATTTAGTGTTTCAAATCAAAGCTTGAACACCACCCTTTAAGTGTTTCAATTAAGTATAGCTTTATGATGCGAACTATTTTTAAGTAATTTAGATGTGTAAGGTATCAAGTTTTCTATATTCCTACCATAATTTCGTTGGGTTAGAATTTGACATTGCTGAACAATCCGCAAAATTCAAATGCATGAAAAACACAGTTTTCATCAAATTCTTTACACAAAACGTTAATTTCATAGGTTGTCATTTGTCATTGACATTGTCATTGTCAGTCATTAAAACAAAAATCGACTTTCCAGTAGTCAATGGCTATGGTTATTTATAATACATATGTTTTCATCGCATATAATTATTAGATCTAAATCAATGGAATTTGCTAACTATGTAAACGAACCGTCATACTGAAATGGGGTTGGCAACTGTCAAATGTTTGACCAGATGGCGCCATCATAGGTTTTACCTAATCACTAGCCTTTTTCTATGGGATTTGGATTAAACGGCTTGATTCTAAACAAGGAAATTCTGAAAAAAAAAACAAGTATTTGACAGTTTTGTAGGACTGGCGCCATCTGCAAATACCTTCGCCCGGACAACCCCATTGTTTGTTTACATAGTTAGCAAATTCCATTGATTTAGATCTTAGAAGAGGCGACGCCGTTTATGCGGATTCAGAGTTCAACCAAAAATTAGGCTTTACAGCCCTTAACTTGGATAATGTCCACCGAAAAGACGCGAACCTTAATCTCACAATGACCCAGGTAACCTAATATTCGACACTGGCATTCACCCTCACCCTCTCCCTCTCCCGCAGAGGTCCTCTCGAGCGACGAGGACGACATCGACGACATGAACAGCGAGTACCTCGAGAACCTGTCGCGCATGGCGACGAAGAACAGCGCGCAGGCGGGCGTCACCATGACGGCCACGATCGAGGACTACGAAAGTGACGACGTGAGTTCTGTCAGTAACTTGCACATTTAACCATTTTAGACTACGACTCTCACCGAACGGGCCGGGCAGGAGCGCATTCTATTACATGCAAACACGGAGTATAAAAAAATAGCCGATAGAAAGAGATCTTGTTGTAATCACGTAAAGTACATATTGATATTGCGCCTAGCTTAAGTATGACGTGCCGAATGGAATAACTAAAAATTAAATAAAATAAAATTAAGTACTACTTAACGATGGCACGAAATGCCACCGTGGGTGATATTTTTGAAGCGGCTATCGTTTTTACACTCTAAAACAGCGCAATAAGGCATAATTTGTGTGTTTTTATCGTACTGTTTGAAAATAGTCTGCACAACTGTCACGCATAAGTGTAAGCGGCGAACTGAGCGGGCAGCGGCATGTGCGGAGCTCCGCGCATCAGTGGCACAAGCGCCACGCCCACTAGGCAGTTCTACTGTTTTTTCTGTTCTGTGCATGCAAAGGAATTTGAACCGTATAAACAGTAATTATCACATAGTTATATATAACAGTATCAGTACCGATGGCCGTTGGGGCGGAAAGGTTCTCAAGTGGCGTCCACGTACCGGAAGGCGCGGCGTGGGTAGGCCCCCCACAAGGTGGACTGATGACCTGGTGAGGGTTGCTGGAGTCCGCTGGATGCTGGTGGCGCGGGACCGGTCACTTTGGCACTCTTTGGGGGAGGCCTATGTCCAGCAGTGGACGTCTTTCGGCTTATATGATGAAACAGTATTTACATTTTAAAAAAAAAGCATGAGAGTAGACTGAATGCAGTTGAAATGAGAGCGTTAAAAAGTACGTGTGGAGCACGTTTGAATGATCGAATAAAAAATATTGTAAGGGAAAAATGTGGATTAGAAGACGATGTAGTGACAAGGATTGACCAAGGTATGCTTCGGTGGCATGTTGAGTTGAAGGGTCGGTAGGGGGTGGCCTAGGCGAGGGTATCATGACCAAATTACAGCGATACTGTTAAAAGGCCAGGGGACCGATTTTTGACTTTCGAGCGCTCGACTCTTTCACTCGAAAACTGATAAAAATTATGAAATGCTGCTTTGAAGTAGCAATAGAAAATTCAAAAACGAGCGGTGGTGTCCACTCGTATTCAATTCTATTGGTAGAAAGCAAGTGCCGGCCATTTTGACATTACAAACGTATTTACTTTTATTTGATTTTCGAGCGCTCGAAAGTCAAAAATCGGTCCCCAGATCAGGAGTACCCGCAACCGACGAGCCTGTATGAGGAGATGTATCGATATGATCGAAGCGAAAGAAGTATGTAAGGACCGTAGTTATAACTCGGCGTTGAATGCATCGTGTATCCACTGTGAGGCGGCAGCTACCGACGCGGTCGGTTGGGATTGTAATGAAATATGAATTGCACCTGCTGTATAGACGGTTCAAATTCCTTTGCATGTAATAGAATGCGCTCCGGCCCGGCCCGTTCGGTGAGAATCGGACATTACAGTACGCGGGTAGACGTGGGAGACTTGATCCGAAATCACTTGACACTGGGTTGTGATTTCACTCCAATGCAACTGCACTTACACTCGCTGGTTGGAGTGAGAGGTTTATAAACCCTCCCCCAGTTACTGCACCGCATTTAGCCAGGTGTAAATGCCGCTTTATTTATAAATAAATAATAAATATTAGGGGACAATCATACACAAATCGGCCTAGTCCCAAACTAAGCTAGACGACGATAAATATACTTATATAGATAAATAAATACTTAAATACATAGAAAACATCCATAACTCGGGAACAAATATTCGTGTTCATCACACGAATAAATGCCCTTACCGGGAATCGAACCCAGGACCTCTTGCTTCGTAGGTAGGGTCACTAGTGTCACTACCAACTAGGCTAAATCGGTCGTCTGCGTCTAAATGTTTCATTAATAAGTTTCTGAAAAAAAAACATTGGCATCATTACAAGCTTTTATTGCTGACTGTACTTTTCTGTATACCATCATCAACTACTCATTAGATGTACGATACGATACAGTATCAAAAATGATACAACTGATTTGACGCAAGTAATAATCAAACTATTTAATGACAATTGTAGACTTTGACTAACATGACATGAAATCTCTAATGTGACGAGCAATGTATCATATTATATGATATACAGGGTGTGGTCTGGAACAGGGGCAAAAAATAAAACAGGTAGATTATTGAGCTAGTGAGTAATTACTAATTATTTCCAGGTGGTTTTTATTGAAAAATAAGTTTTATTTATATTTTTTTAAGTAAGTTTTTGTGTATTTTTTATTCTTCTGTGGTGACACAGGTAGTTTTATTTTATTTTACGCTAAAAAAACTATCAAAAATGTTAAAAATCACAAAAATATTTTTAAAAATAAAAATGCTTATGATTCACTACATGATGTTACCTCAAAATCTGCATTGACTGCTGTGCTATGATCTCCTGGTGCCAAGATACATTACTTGGAGGCCATAACTTTAGATCAACATTTCACCGAATTAAAATAATTATAAATTGTACACAAGGGGTTACATCCTTTTAAATATTTGCTCCTGTTAGAGGCCACATACTGTATAAGCCATTCCAGAAGCAAAGTTATTGATACCACATGCATCTAAGAGTTAAAGCGATCCTGCTAGCTAGTTTGAAGCTTTAGTGACCCTTCGCCTACATTGATCATACTCCTAGCGTTATTCCCGGTAATGCCCCTAAAGGAGCCCGGGGTCCCCTATGACACCTAATCCCAAGATTTGTCATAGGCACAAGTTTTACGCAAGCATCTGCCATCTGACCTTCCAACCCAGAGGGAAAACTAGACCTTATTCCTACTAAGTTCTCCTGACCTAAGTTCCGAAAAACTCATTGGTACGAGCCGGGATTCGAACCCACCACCGCCGCTTGACAGCCGCATGCCTGAACCGCTAGGCTACCGTAGCTTCGATGTCCTTTAATAATGACGTGTCACAACAGGACGACGAAGACTACGAGCCGGACGAGACTGCCATCGAGTGCTACACGACGCCGTTGGACGACCGGGATTGTGTCGTCGACGAATACGTCAAGTTCAAGGCCGCGCTCTCCGGTAAGATATTTTTTCCACCCTGTATATACGGGATGTACCAAAAATGGAGTGCGAACCGATCAAGGTCATAGTCGGTAGCGCTTGTATTTTTACAAGCTTCTATTAAATTTTTGTTTTTAAGCAGTAACCCTGCTAACGAAAATTATAAATTTTCAAATCAAAGCTAAAAAATTTAATCCTCCGAGCCGGATTCGAACCGGCGACCATAGGCATTCATGGCCCGTCGCTACTGACCAACTGAGCTATTGGAACAATCCGGTTCGGGCACCAAATCCTTCAAACAGTTCCTTCATACCACGCCTCAGGGAGTCCGGCTCGGAGCATTATTTTTTTTAATTTTTCCTTTCATTTAAAATGTATAGCTTTTATTTAGTTTCACCTGTACCTTTCTGTCTGTAATCAAATCTTGCAAGTTAAATTTGACCCACTTGCCGGTGACCGATTGAGCCGAAATTTTGGGTGTAAGTATAGTTTGGATGACAATTCAATATTATAAGGTGGCCATAGGAATTCATTACTTAATCGACGTAGCCCCGTTGAGTGAGCCCCGACGATTCTAACGAGCCCCGTTTGGGCTCGTTAGAATCGTCTCAATGAGTAGGTTATGGTGGTATACAGAAAAGTCGGCAGTAAAAGTTTGTACCAAAAATGGAATTTTTGCCAGAAACTTATTATTTTTGTTTACTTTGTTATTTTTACATGACAGTCCTGTCTAACTATTCAATTTTTTGCAGGCATCTCGACGACAGAGCCGGCGCTGTACCACGCGCTGACCAGCGTGCTGGACGAGGAGCAACAGAAGCAGCTGAGCGCTGTGATGGTGCTGGCTGACCAGAGAAAGGCGCAGCAAGACAGCAAGCGTATAGAGCAGAGCGGCGGTGAGTGTTCTTGACAGTATACAGTCAGCGGCAGAGGTGTTTACCGGTAGGAAGACTACCATAATTACTATAGTGTAAACCAATGGAGTTTGCTATTTATGTAAACAAACTGCCATATTGAAATTGTCTCTGAATGATGAATTTGGTAGTGATGGGGAAGACTCTTACTATACTCTTTTATGTCAAAACATATCGAATATTTTTTTATGGAATATTTATATATTTATAGTTATTTTAACGGCTATTCTCAAATTTTGTGTCAGCGGTTGCGTCTAATTACCACGACCATTTACGAACATTTTATATGGGGTCGTGGTAATTAGACGCAGACACAAAATTTGAGAATAGCCGTTAACCACTTTACCCACTGATAAAACACTACGATTCTTTACTCCCTTATCAAACTACCGCGTAGTGTACACAAGCGCGATAGCAGGTAGAGAGTGTGAGTTGGGTAGTGTGTACCGGCTTTACAATATCACCAACTTTAGTCACAACACTACCCATCATAGACAATTGTAGGATTTAAAAGAAACAAGAATCCCATTCCATCATGTCATACTAACCTGACTTATGAAACAATTTTAAATTTTATTGAAATATTATGGTTTTGTATTTTACGGTAACGGCCGGTCCAATAGTGTATAGTTTCAGTGTTGTTAGATGAGGTGATGTGAAAATTACACACACACACACACATTACAAAACATGTAGATAAAAAATAATAATCTTAAGGTTTAAAAGTCCATATCGCAAAGATCATAATTAATTAATTATATTAACGTTAATACACGGTTAGTATTTGTGCCATCTAGTGTAATCCATTGGCCTTGCTGAAAATCAGCGTCATGGAGCGTTTCGTATGATTCGTTCTGTGACATCATGCTTAGTGAGGACCATTTAGTACATAATCTTAGTTATTTAATTCCTACTCCGTAACTAAATAAGAATTGTAGTTATATGTATAATAAGGTTTATGTATTAATAAACAATTTTCTTTCTTTCTAAATATTCGTGCTCATCACACAAATGCCCTTACCGGGAGTCGAACCCAGGACCTCTTGCTTCGTAGGCAGGGTCACTACCAACTAGGCTAAAGCGAACAGATTTTCGTGAAACAGGGCTAAGAACACTCGGGATAAAATTATCTACGTCACAGACAAAACCGCATTAAATCGGTCCATCCGTTAGGGAGCTACGCTACCACAGACAGATACACAGACAGACACGTTAAACTTATAACACCCCTCTTTTTACGTCGGGGGTTAAAAATACAATCATGTATAAAGTTAGTAAGTAAAGCTTGTTTACTAAGTATTTGTTCTTGTCCGCAGGTTACTCCTTCACGGTGCCGGCTCAAGTACCAACGAAATTCAAGTTCGGATCATAATCGGATATTTAATCTAGTGCTTTGGAGCACGGACTAGGAACACAGACAATTATCACCTCTGTACATATGTTAAATTATGTTTATTTATTATACAAATGAATTTGTAATGAGCAGAAATAAACTACTGCTAACGATACTGTTATCTTATATTAAAGTGTAAAAATGCCTCCATATATATCTTGCCTCGAGTGGATGCCTCGATAGCTCAGTTGGCTAGAGCGCCTGCCCTGGCAAAGTGGCAGGTTCGACCCCTACTCAAAACGAATCACTTTAATATAAGAATGCAAAACAATCATGAAGGTTTTTGTAAGCGGAATCCGTCACGCGTTTTAAACGCATGTTATGTAGTCTAAGGCCTTTGAAAAATGGAATGTTTTAATAGAGATAACAATCTTTTGTTGTTAACTCTATATACAAGATTGAACCGAAAATAACCCCGCTTGTGTAGATAGCTGGCACTGCGAAGTAAATTAATGTACTGGGGCTGACATAGATTATTCAAATAAAGTTAATTAAGGCAGCTTTGACCACGGAGTACTAGCTTATTATAATATTATAAACGTGGACATTTGTCATATCGATAGTAAAATATACTTTTTATTCCGATTTTCATGAGTTTAAGGAATGACATTGGGTGTGCAAAATCGCGGACCACATAAATCGCAATCGTCTGACATTGTTAATTGTTGTAATTCACGATGTTTTTCCTTCACCGAAAAGCTAACGGTAAATATGTAAAACTCATTGGTACGAGCCGGGATTCGAACCCACGACCGCCGTTTGACAGCCGCATGCCTGAACCACTGGGCTACCGTAGCGTTTTAATGACAATGCCGCATTTTAACTAATATGTAGCGAGTATGTCACCCCGGTACTTTATACTTACGAAAGTACTGTTGCTAGCAATCACATTTGTATATGAAAGCTTTTTTACCATATCATTATTTCCACGGTGCTGGCGCCTTTTACGAATTAACTCCTTCGCAAGCGGACTAATCGTGGAACCGTACACCAGAAACCGACAGAACTCGCTAGGCGTGTAGGTTCAGACTACTGCCCGCCTAGCGGGCTGAGCCGGCATCTGAGCAAACATTACGAGTGCCTACCAGGCGGGTCCTTGGTTGCGAACGTGTTAACTTGTTTTGCATTTAAGTAAGTATAGACATTCACCGTCCCGCCTAGGGGGTACAGTATAGTGCACCAATATGTATTCACTCCAAGTTTCATAAATATGTGTATAAACCCTATTGTTGCAGAATAATTGGCCTCGTACATATTTTTGAAACTGGTGTATACATATTGTTACCCTGGGCTGTACCGCAGCTGCGCTATTGGCGGGGGCGTTTGTAGGTTTGTAATTCAATGTCTAGCTTTAAGAGTACACGTATATTTGTCTGTGTTCAATATAGGTATCGCGTATTGAAACGAAATCGTTGATTTTTTCTCATTATTTATTTGATAGTCGCGGGAGGCGTGTGCTTATACATTTATACTTGACTGCGTGCGTTAGTAGGCGCAGCGAAATAGAATATAGACTCTGGAATAATAGTTTTCTATCGACACGGTTGGTTTTGACCCGTTCTAGGCTCATGAGCCACATATGTAATGCCTACGAGCGATTTCTGCTAGGGAAAAAGGCTGCTACAGTCAGGGGCACCAATATGTATTCACTCAGTTTCGTAAATATCTATACTACAAACTTGTTGCAGAAATGAGGTCTGCCTATATATTTTTGAGAATTTGTGGTGTATACATATGGGTGCCCTTGACTGTACATGCTACGAACTAGTACACGTAGCGTTCCCCTTTGTAGGACGTTCCGCGGTGAGTTTTTAAGTGCCTAATGATACAAAAGTACACACGCAAAGCAATAGTTTAATGGAGCGTTGCCCTTTGAAGGACGTTCCGCGGTGAGATTTTAAGTGCCTAATGATACAAAGTTACACCTACACACAGCAACAGTTTCGTATTGAATTTGTGTATCAACAGATTTTTTTTTTAAATGTCATGTCACATCATCGATATACGATAGACGAAAATTCTAAGTAAAGTGACTAATCGCAACTGAAGAGTTACTGGGAGGAACACACGATTTTTAACTCGTTAACACGCACTGTATGGAACTGTATGGAAGTGACCGCACGGTGCATTGCCGGGAGTTCCACGGCATAGATAATAAATATGTTCGATTGTAGTCGCCATCACATACATTTGAGCGGTCAAGGTATTCACAAACAACTATCAGTTTATCCATAAACATCAAAGCCGTTTTAGCTGAAATGCCCTTGAAATTCGGTTCCCTTTATCTATCACATTGACATTTGTGTTTGTGCGAAAGGGATAAGAGACCGGCAGGTTTGTTTTTTGAATAGGGTTAGAATACTATAGTCGCCATCAGATATAACGGAGCGCAAGCCTCGACAATAGAGGCGTGTTCAGTTATTTGTGAGCACTTTGGCCGCTCCGGTATATCTGATGGTGACTAAAGTAAACGGAGATGTCTGCCTCAATCTTGGAGCATTCAACCAACAGGAGCGGCCATGTGTCATTTTCTATACATAAAAATTCTGCCGATTTTTGCGGGGGAGGGGAACGTCAAATGTATACGTACAGTGTACGAGATTTGGGACTGGTCTTTGGACAGTTCCAATATGATGTAAAGAGTGATGTGGCTAGAGTAAATCGATTGTCATAATATCCGATTACGATTGATGATGGCTAATAAAAGGTATCGATTGATTACTGTGGAATAATTATTCTTAGTAAATCAAATAGAGAGCCTATACACTGTCGTCTGCTAACACAAGTGTCCTGTAAGTAAAGAGAGAGACTGATAGTGCGAGAAAAATTGAGAGAGCTCGCGCGCCGTGCAGAAATCAATGCCATATTTTCGAAGGCAACATTTTGCACAATCAAATATGTCGGTTTCGATCGATTTGATTTTATTTCGTATTATCGTAACAGTAATTAATGTTGTTATTTTCCTATTCACAATTATTTGATTCATATCGATTTATTTCTAAATTGACAGACTCCAAACGATTAAAGCAGTATATCACTAAATTTAAAAATAAAAAGTCGTAGGACGTAATGGTTTGCATACCGAGTTTTCAATGCTAATTTCTATACAAATAAGCCGTAAAAAAATATGACAATAATTTTATAAGTGCTAAAAAGAGCGAGCATGGAGATTGAACTTTGTTTTGTAACTCGGAAGCTATTGAAACTTTTTTTATTATTTCGATGAGCAGTGCCAATTTACGTTATATGGGTGTCGCGATGTGTCAAAAGACCAGTTCCAAATCTCGAACACTGTAACGTGAAAATAGCTACGTCAGATAAACGTCAGTCCATACAATGTGTATGACCACTGGTCATATATTTTCGGCAGAGGGGAACGCCTGTCAATGGCCGCTCCGGTTGGTTGAATGAATAATGGTTTTCCAGCATTTTGTATGAGGAGCATTTGAGCTAACTTAAATATATGTTTGGAAACTTTTCCGTTTATACGACTGTTTTTAAACGCGATAAATTAAGTTGTACTGTAGAAAAGACTGAACTCATGGAAATCCGAGAATACGAGAAACACGTTAATAATTTTTACTTCGTCAAACGCGACCGAATAGAGGGTGCACAATCACATACCTGAAGTGTCCAGGTCTGGAGCCTCCCAGGGGCTTTCTGTTCTCTGAAGGCACTCTCAGCTACTAAACGGGCGTGCAGATCTGACTTACCACCGGTCTTCGCCTAAAGATACCTCAAAGACACCGCCCAAACTCTCTTGACGTGACGTGCACTCTTAAGAGTATAACTTTTTAACTTCTATGCGGAAAGCGCGATCTTTATATGAAATTACGATAAATTAGGCGCAGCGTGTGCGACTTCAAAAGCAGAAAATTGAGGTAGTAATGGCCACAGGAAGTAGTTCCTCCTAGTGTTGCCCTATCTAAAACGGAAGTTATATTTAAAGTTACCATACGAAAGCCGATATTCAACACGAGAGTTGAACATTCCGCTCACCTAAATAAGCAGTATTTACGATACTAATAAACGTTAAAACTAGACAGATTGCTTAAAACTATGACTCTAAGTTAATACCTAGAACATTAGTTAGCCAGTGGCAGTGGGCACAGTTTCACGACTGGCCTTCTGTACTGACCAGTGGCCGTCTTGACCGTGACGAGTCTACATACACCATCAGCTCCCGGATGTAGAGCTGAGATGCGACCTAAAGGCCATTTTAACGGACTTGTCTGTTCATTGATTAACAAGACCAAAGTACCAACGACAATGTTTGTGTTAACCTTATTCCATTTTGTCCTTTGTTGAAGTGTGTATACGTACTCCGCATGCCATCTGCGCCAAAAGTCTTGATGCATTTTTTGAATCAGCTTCCATCGCTGACAAACACTAATCTTTTGATCAACAAGATTCTCTTCAGGAATAATCGACAAAGGCTCTAAAGTAAGAAAATGTCCAGGGCTAAGCGCCGACAGGTCGTTTGTATCCGAACTTAGAGGCGTCAATGGACGAGAGTTAAGCAATGCTTCGATTTGTGTGAGGACGGTGTAAAATTCCTCGAAGGTTAACCTTTGATTACCGACGACTCGAGCGAGATGCGTCTTGACCGAGCGGATCCCAGCCTCGGCTAAGCCGTTGAAGTGCGGGCTACCCGGTGGGTTAAATGAAAATTTAATCTCTTGTGCATCAGCTGCGCTCTTCATAATGGAACCAAGATAATTACTTGCCCCGACGAAGTTGCGACCCTGATCAGAGACAATATCGCTACACCGTCCACGACGTGCGACAAATCGCTTTAACGCACAAAGGAAGGCTTCCGTCGGTAATTCCGAAGCAAGTTCTATATGGATAGCCTTAGTGCTGGTGCAAACGAATACACAAATGTAGCCTTTGTATGTTCTAGCGCCTCGTCCACGTCCGAAAGCGATATCAAAAGGGCCTCCATAGTCAATGGCGACACTCGAAAAGGGTTTTATTTGAGAAATACGACAAAGAGGAAGATTTCCCATTAGCGGTGCCGAAGCCGGCGATGGGTTGACACGAAAGCATTTAACGCAACCACTAATCACGGCCTGAATGGCTCGCTTGGGCGACAGAATCCAAAATGATTGCGACAGTAGATTCTGTAAAGTTTGAGCACCGGGGTGTAGAAATCTTTTATGATATTCGTCAATGATTAAAACCGTTAATCTATGGGAGCGAGGCAATAGTATGGGGTGCTTTATCGAAAATTTGATTGGAGAATTGACTAAGCGACCGCCCACCCTGAGAATACCCGCGGTGTCAATAAACAACGAAAGCTTGCGCAAACACTTTGGCAATGAATTCAAACGACCCTCTCTCAAGTGATTGATCTCTACACCGAACATAGTAAGCTGCACATGTTTTACTAAAAACATGAGAGCCGTAGTCGTTTCAGACGACTGTAGAGATCCGACAATCTTTCCATATTTAGACGATCGTAGGAAACGGAAACAGTGGGCTAACACACGCTTTAAAGTGAAAAGCGAGGAGAACCTGTTGAGGAGTTCATCAATCAAGTGAGGATCGTTTGCAACAACTAGACTGCAAAGTCGTTGCTCGTCTGCGACAGAACTGTTTGGTGGCCCAGTCAATGTAGACCGAGGCCAGTCCTTTTCTTCTTTTAGGAGCCAGGAGGGACCTCGCCACCAAAGATCACATTCAACAAGATCTTCGGGCAACAATCCTCTCGACCCAACGTCGGCGGGGTTATGTAGAGTGCTCACGTGGCGCCAGCGATCAGGAGCGATAATATCCTGTATATGGCTTACCCTATTAGCCACGAACGTCTTCCAGCGCGACGGGCACGACTGGATCCAAGCCAAAGCTACGCTTGAATCAGACCAGGCGAAAACTTCCGAGACATTATGCAGAGGTCTTAAAGCCTCCTTCACCGAGAGCATTAGATCTGACAGAAGCACGGCAGATTGAAGCTCCAGGCGTGGTATGGACTGTTTATGCAGAGGCGTGACTCTAGATTTCGCGCAACAGAACTCTACAAATGTAGAGCCTTCTGCACTGACCGCCCGACAGTAAATGACTGCCGCATATCCACGCTCTGACGCGTCACAATATCCGTGGAGCTGCAGCGAAACAAAAGAATGAACAATGCGTCGGGGAATAACGACAGATTTTAACAACGACAATTGCGATTTGAAACGCATCCATTCCGAATTTATTGCTTCTGGTACGTCATCATCCCATTGGACGCCCGATGACCACAAAACCTGCATCAAATATTTCGCATGAAACGATGCTGGACACAAGAACCCTAACGGATCATAAATGCGTGCGATGTGCGAAAGAATCATACGCTTGGTGCACCTTTGGTCATTGGGAGTAGTAACCTCAAACTGGAACGAATCTGTTTGTGGACGCCACGACAAACCTAATATTTTAAGCGACAAGTCTGAAAGTTCGTCAAAACATTTAAAATCACTCGAGTACAACTCAGTGACAGGAAGATCAGCGATAAAACCTTTATGATTGGAGGTCCATTTTCTTAAATGGAACCCACCCGACGACAATATCTCAGAAAGGTCTGATCTTATTTGTAGAGCCTGCTCGATAGAGTCAGCGCCTGTGACAACATCATCAACATAAATGTCTCTCTCCAAAACTGGCGAACCGTCAGGATAGTCGGCTGCGGAATCCTGAGCTAACTGCGCGATACTTCGAAGAGCCTGGTAGGGAGCTGACTTGACTCCGTACGAAACCGTGCGCAGCATATAATCTTTAACCGGGCTGTCAGTTGATTGACGCCATAAAATCCTCTGGTATTCAGCATCCTCTTCCGGCACGACAATCTGACGGTACATGGCTTTAATGTCACCTGTGAATACCACTTTATGCCACCGAAATCTGGTAAGAATATCAAAGATATTTGTTTGCAGCTTAGGACCCGCCAGAAGCGTATCGTTTAGCGATATACCATTGCTATCGTGACAGCTAGCGTCGAAAACACAACGTAGAGGCGTACTGACGGACGCAGGTCGAAGGATTGCAAAATGGGGGATATAGTAAAATTTCCCAACACTACTTGGGGGAGGTCCTACTTCCTCCATATGACCGCTAGACTCGTAATCATCCATGAATGAAACATAAGCTTTACGAAAATCTGCATGTCTAGCAAGCTTGCGTTCCAAGGAGAAGAGTCTGCGCATCGCGATTTCACGAGTGTCCGAAAATATAGGCTTATTCGTAGGATCAACGAAAGGAAGGGGTACCTCGAAGCGGCCTTCACTCGTACGACAGAATTTACTAACGAAAGTATCTTCGCAAAGTTGGTCCTCTTTCTTCAAGATTGGTTCACTAGGGCTACTAACATTTTCTAACTCCCAGAACCTTTTTAGAGAACTATCCAACGACAAATTTGATTGCAAAGAATTCGACACGAAAAAACAATCTTTCCGACGACAATTTTTGAAAGATTGTGAATGGCTCTCATCGCATCCACCCATGATGACCCATCCAAACAGGGTTTCAATAGCCTTTGGCTGACCCGGACATCCCTGACTCCGACCACTCAGCAACGATGAAGCGAAGATGTCTGCATTAAGCAGTAAGTCGATTGGTCCAGGATCACCAAAGTCAGGATCAGCAAGAGTAAGATTCTTAATATGAGACCACTCCGAAGATCTAACTGCAAGACATGGTTGATCAGCGCAGATAGAGGGAAGCACTAGTGCTTCACAATCAAAATTAATTAAATTTGTTCCAATCGGTTTAATGGAACACGACAATGAACCATGTGGTTTAGCTACCGAATTTCCAATTCCAGAAACTGATTCACCCGTCTGATGTATATCTAGTCCAAGCCGCTTCGCACAAGCTTGTGATATAAAATTGCTTGCACTTGCACAGTCCAATAATGCACGAGCTTGCTGGTATCGGCCAGTACTATCCCGCACCGCTACCCGAGCAGTAGCAAACAACACCATATTATTATTCGATGCGGATGTCAGAGTGACATTGTTGGTGGATGAACCACTAGCGACAAGCTTTGTTGACAAATCAGAATCTGGAGCCGATGATTCAATCTTATTAAAATGTAGCAGCGTATGATGCGAATACCCACACACACCACAACGGGATGCTTTTTGGCATTGCTTCACCTTATGGTTACTCGAAAAACAACAAACACACAAGCCCCTAGATTTCACAAATTTAAATCGAGCATCAGTACCTAATTTTATAAATTTTTCACAGCATGCCAAACTATGCTGGTCAGTACAGAATTCACACATACTTGTAGTGGTGACAAGAGTTACCTTTGATTTTTTCTGATTATAAGTTGCATTGATATGCACTTTATTTTGCACATTATTGTTAGAGCACTTTAAATCTGATGCATCCAATGCTCGAATTTGTTTCTCCACAAATTCTTGCAATACTTCAAACTTGGGAATATCGTTGGAGTTAAATTCCAATAAGAATGCTTCACGGGAAGATTTATCAAGCTTGGACCACAATAAATGAACCAGCATGAAGTTTTTATCTGGCAGGCCAAGCTTTTCTAACACTTGTAAAGTTTCCCTAAAGATTCGATTCACTTTCTCCATTTCAACTCCAGATTTAGATTTAACTTGCTCACACAACAGCATTTTTTCATAATAACTAAATGCAATCTGTCGCTTTCTATTATAATACTCATTTAATGCATTATATGCATCAAGGTAACTCTCGTCTGATATAGGATAATTCTTGATTAAATCTAGAGCCTTACCCTGAACGCTTGTTAACAAGTAGTGTAGTTTTTCAATGTTTGAAATGTTACGTTTGTGAATTAAAGATTCAAATAACTGGCTAAACGACAACCAGTTCTCTAATTTGCCATCAAACTGTTTGATTTGAATCTTTGGCAACTTCGCGGCAACATTCTCACAACTATCACTTATTGTTTTAACTACCGGCGCGCGCTGTCGTAATCGCGATAAAATTGACTTAACTTTCATTTCAAAATCTGTAGTGACAGGAAATTCTGCACTGCAGTCTTCACTATTCGCTATCACTTCTCTTTGCGCTCGGTGGAAATCCGAGGCGATTAAATTTACATCGGATTCGACATAACCTACTAAATCCGTTCCATGAATAAGTTCTATTCTCATCATAGCGTAATCTCGCTCAACCCTGCTCATATTTGCCTTGGCATCACTGTTGGACTCGTTGTCCGACATATTGATCACAATTCAACTAAAATATACGCGAAAAACTAACGAAAACCGACAAAATAGTTGTTTTGTTTACAATGTCGATGCGAATCAACGAAACTTCCACTTGACACTGACAGCTTGACACTTGCAACCTACACGTTGCCATACGCAAGAAACGCACTGAATGAATGAACGGAATGAAGGAGATTTGCTATGACACGAACTATCACAATGCTACCAACTAAATTCTACTACACTAAAGATCAACACTTCCTGCCCGCCATTATACACACAATTAAAAGTTTACCCTCAACTTTTTTATCAAAAAATTACAACGCGAAAATTATGATTTTAATGAATTCAGCATTAAATAGGTCACTTTTCACAATACGGCCGAAGGACCAATGTTTTTAAACGCGATAAATTAAGTTGTACTGTAGAAAAGACTGAACTCATGGAAATCCGAGAATACGAGAAACACGTTAATAATTTTTACTTCGTCAAACGCGACCGAATAGAGGGTGCACAATCACATACCTGAAGTGTCCAGGTCTGGAGCCTCCCAGGGGCTTTCTGTTCTCTGAAGGCACTCTCAGCTACTAAACGGGCGTGCAGATCTGACTTACCACCGGTCTTCGCCTAAAGATACCTCAAAGACACCGCCCAAACTCTCTTGACGTGACGTGCACTCTTAAGAGTATAACTTTTTAACTTCTATGCGGAAAGCGCGATCTTTATATGAAATTACGATAAATTAGGCGCAGCGTGTGCGACTTCAAAAGCAGAAAATTGAGGTAGTAATGGCCACAGGAAGTAGTTCCTCCTAGTGTTGCCCTATCTAAAACGGAAGTTATATTTAAAGTTACCATACGAAAGCCGATATTCAACACGAGAGTTGAACAACGACTATATCACACACGTTTGAGGCTAATATGTCACAACATATCACATGTGTTGTTCAACACGCAACTATTAAACAATCCACATCACATGTCATGTATGAAAAAAAATGGTTTTACTTGTGTTGTCTTCACCATTATATTAATATGATTCACTAGTTCTTGAAGCGTACGTCAGTTGATAATGATAACATTTAATTGTCAAATGAAAACATATGTCAATGTACTTCGTTTTACATTGACAGGGCCTTGTTTTTCCGGTCTGAAAGGGCTCTCCATCTCTGTCGCTCAAGTAATAAAGTTAGATAGAGGTAGATATATCCGAACTTTTTTCGTTTTTACAGTTCGTGTTATGACGATTTGAGGGCGCAAGCGCATTGAGTTATTTTTTTATATTATTGCAGGGACCGGAACCGGTTTCCGGATACGGTTACTAAATCGATAGGTTTAAGCCTAAAAACGAGTTTTCCGATACCTGGGTTATTTTTAACCATAGGGCTTGAATATGACAATATGGGGTGCCTAAGGGTGCCTTTCCACCAGAGATGTGCTATGCTATGTTTTCATAGATTATGAAACGTAGCTGTAGCTGGATCTCTGGTGGAAAGGCACCCTAAAGGCGTGTCATAGCACCCGATCTAGAAAACTGATGTGAACCGATTTTAGTCCACTTTAAGAAGACGTTATAATTATAATATGTTGGAAAGGGGTTCCTTTTATTGATAACTTTTTTTTCTTTTAAATCTTTCTTTTTTTTCATACATGATGTACAGCGTACTTTAATTTTGAACCACTATAAGATCAGTTACTTCATTTGAGTACATTTTTGTTTTCATATGTATTTTTTAAGTATAAGTGTTTTATTATATTATGGACGTTGTATATTTTGTTTAATGTCACACCTATTGCATTCTGCCCGCGTTTCCATTTCTATGTCAGTCTAGAAATTGACACAAGCACTTGACGGAAAACACACATTGGCAACACAGGTCACTATATGCACTTATTGTATACAGTGACCAGTAGTTGGTCACTATATACGCAATCGCTCCCGCAAAAATTAGTGCCTACGCGTATGACTCGATCGATTGCTTTTACATCACCAACTGACTATAGTTACGAAAATACTCTGAACGTATTTGCCAAGCTATTGCTTTTTTGTTATTTAATAACATAACCGAACAAGATAAATTGTTAAATGATATGAGTATAATATTTCATTATAAAAAAACAAGCTACGCTCGTAGTCGATCCCGTGGTTTTTCGCGTATGTAGTGGAAATCAACTGCGGCGTAGGCGCCCGCTAGGCGGGTGATAGTGTTAACAGTCAATTTCAAAATTCTGATAACGACTAAACAGCTAAGGTGGCTCGCGGGCCTCAAGCAAGGGGCTAGATTTACTGATATATTAAAACGATACGTTTAGGCATGGGGATAGTACTATAGCAGAAACAGTCCGGGTGTATTTATTTACTATTAATTGGTTGATATTTATTTCGCTAACCGCCTCTCAGTATCGTAAATGTACTGGACATTTATCGACAGCCGAGCTATGTCGCGGCGAGATAGATTGACCTGCTTCATTACAATTAGAACGCTTAGAAAGAGACGAATAGTCTATGTCGCCACACAGCCGTGCCGGTGCTGACTAGTGATGCGGCCTTGTGTGTACCGGTTATCACCATCCTGCAGTTCCTTTGAAATAAACGAACTGCATAAGTAGTCCAGATTTCGCAACCGTAGGGCTTTCTTTATTTTGAAATAATCCATGTTGAGGCCAACTCCCTATTATAGATGGAGCGACACGATTGACGGATTGCAAGGGTGTCAGCTATAGCAGTTCATAGGGTGGTTATTTATTTTTTGTTTTATGAATTACTTTTCTTTTTGTTCATTTAAACCTCGCCTATTCCTACACTATTGATAAATGCTTAAGATCTATAGCACTGGTGATACTGATGAGTTTGGTCGACTGGTGACAACTCGCAGTGATCTCGCTGGTGTTTTAGGCTTACTACTGGCATCAGAAACAGTATAGTTATCACAGATATAGATACATAGATCACGCAAATGCATGTACTTCGCGTGTCCGAATTCGGTCTCTTGAGTTGGCACCCCGACTGACATTCCGCGCGCGTCTTTTGTGGTAGCCGGTTGTCCGTGAAAATCAAAGAAAATGCTTTATTGCAGAATCGATTTTGTGCGGACAACGGGGAATTCACGTCACTAAATCGCCCGTGTGACGTCACAGTAGGTAGAAAAAAGTGACACGGTCGGATTTCATACAGATTTATCTAGTGTATATCTGTATCTTGTGATAGTGATAGTTATATCGAAAAAAATTCCCAGTCCTTGTGCCATTGAAATATGAATTTCACTTGGCCTGTAGAATGCTTTGTTTTTTATATCTGTGCGTCACAGGGCTTGAAGCTGTGCTAACTGTAGCATAATTATAATTAGGTTGAATGGGCGGTTATTTTTTATTTTTGTTAATTTGTTCAAGTATCAATTTTCGGCTGACACTCGAAACTATTCGCTAGTAATATCGGATTAGAGTATATTATGTCGTCACCCATTGGCGGTAGTTGCACTAATGAGGCAGTGTTCACGGCCCTGGACACGGTTACATGGGTTTTTAAGCCTAAGAGCCTGTTCACTCCTATCCGTGATTACGGCGTCGGATCCGGTTACGATATCGGAGGCAAAAAGCCATCAGTATTATTCAACTTCTGATCGTTACCTTATTTAAATCCTAAACAGTTATTTAAACTAGAAAAATATTACAGAAACCTAATGATTTTGAAATACCTATCCAACGGTACCCACATGACATTGTTGATCGATTTATTATTTTCTTTTTTGGAATACGGCGTTTGGTGGTCGCCATTTTGAATTTTGATTACTGTCTTGTCTTGATGGATTGACGATTCACTAAAATCGACCCACGCGTTCGATCTCTTGAGTGTCACTCACGAACAAACATAGATTGGTTAACACATTAACCTCCTTTGCGTCGCGCAGTCGGGTAAAGTGTCGTCGGATCCGACACGAGTTACGGATAGTTCAGTCTCTGAAGGTGGCGTCGGCTTATTGCAGATGATGACGCGTTTTTCTTTTGTTTTTTTACTTTATTTATTATACTTCGCCTGACGCTCGCCTACTTAGTCCTAAGACTTCTACACTAAGGTCTCAGTGAGATTTTTTAATTTAGAAACCTTTAATAGGGTATGCGTGAGACAGAGTTAGCTAAAGTGGATGTTGAACAGGCATTAATTTGCTTTGAAAAACATACCGTGTCAGTTAGCTATATCAGATGGTGAACGGGCATTTGCTTTGAAAAACATCACTTTACGCACTGGTAATAACCGGTGAGTCCTAAGACTTCTACACTAAGGTCTCAGTGAGATTTTTTAATTTAGAAACCTTTAATAGGGTATGCGTGAGACAGAGTTAGCTAAAGTGGATGTTGAACAGGCATTAATTTGCTTTGAAAAACATACCGTGTCAGCTATATCAGATGGTGAACGGGCATTTGCTTTGAAAAACATCACTTTACGCACTGGTAATGACCGGTGAGTCCTAAGACTTCTACACTAAGGTCTCAGTGAGATTTTTTAATTTAGAAACCTTTAATAGGGTATGCGTGAGACAGAGTTAGCTAAAGTGGATGTTGAACAGGTATTAATTTGCTTTGAATAACATACCGTGTCAGTTAGCTGTATCAGATGGTGAACGGGCATTTGCTTTGAAAAACATCACTTTACGCACTGGTAATAACCGGTGAGCCCTAAGACTTCTACACTAAGGTCTCAGTTACATTTTTTAATTTAGAAACCTTTAATAGGGTATGCGTGAGACGGTGTCAGTTAGCTATAGCAGATGTTGAACAGGCGGTTGGTTATTTTGGTTCCCTTTTTTCTTTTTCGTTTATTTTTTACAATTTTCGGCTGACACTCGTCTAGTACAGTCAGCTTCATATAGTTAGTAGCAAACTAAGTTACCAAATACACCGTGGCCGTGAATAACCCGAAAGATTTAAACCACGTATTTTTGACGACAGTACGAGTAAATAATGTTATGTCAACATGGGTCTAATTATGTCTTAATTAAATTGCTATTTCAGTACAAATTAAATGTTAATATTTGTTTTTAAGCAGTAACGCTGCTAAGAAAATTATAAATTTTTAAATGAAAGGAAAAATTGAAAAATTTAATGCTCCGAGCCGGATTCCTCCTTTCATTTAAAAATTAAATGTTATTAATTGCCCGCTTCTTTGTGAACAAGCCTTTAGGTGAGAAACTCAAGTTGAAGAACAGAGAGCGAGCATGACACTTCACGAATCGCTCCGAAATCATACGACGAACGGCGAATGCCGTGACTTGTATTCCATGAATGACAAGAAGTGTCAAGTTATGTCTAGCACGATGTCTAGTTAGTGCATCTACGTGAAAAAAGAAGAAGGTGGCTACGTCATGCTCACGCCCTTAGGGTGTGTTAGACTGGAGAATTTTAATCTTTTGATTTGTTGTAAAAAAATAATGTCTCCTTAATTATGAGTTTTTGGACTATATGTTACATAACTTTATATACTCTAATTAGGCTCTAGTATCGTTAGCTTAAATCTTTCGGGTTATTCACGGCCACGGTGTATATCCTTACTCCTGCTGTAGACGTGTTTGGCTGCTGCAAACTATATCATGATGACTGTACCACAATAAGTGCTTCAGGAGTTGTCACTAGTGCGTGAAATACGTATGCTCAGAAAAAAGACTTTGCACTTTTGCAAACGTTTATGCTCGCATTATATGCAGAAAGGGATTTCTTTTTTCGTGTTTTCTATTCGGGTCTATTTCTGTATGGGAACATAACGGCCCTTAACCCTTTGACCGCTTTTACTTTCGTGTCAGAATGTGACGTACACGCCAGCATCTTGACAGCTAAAGAGCGAATATGAAACTTATCTGACAGTAAGAAAAATTTTTTGACAGTGTCCGCCATGACCACGTTAAAGGTAGTTGGCGTGGTGGGCACGACAGCACTCGACCACTTTAGTGGCTCTCGGCGTTCAAATATGTGTTGTGAATATGTTTTTGGTATCTAAGTTGCAATAATTTCCCAGTACCGTTGGTTTTATGTTGAACTTGTAAATGTGTTCGTATTTCTTATGCCTTAGTATGTTATTACGTTATTAGTGGGTTTGTGTCACCTGTACACTTCAAGTGACTATGTCGAAACTATGATGGTAAACTAATAAGAATTCATCTGAAAACTACCTTTTATTATGCCGTCAAACCGGGAGAGGATTATCTCTTAATTTGTCAATGTTCTCTTGATCCACTTTCTCCACAATCGATTGGGCCATCATATTTTTTTGTCAATTTAAATGTTGTACATAAGTTAATATGATACGCAAAAGTAACTGATTATCTCTAGAAATGGAGTTGCGTTGGATATTTGAGCGCCTAGTACTGTTATCGAAAGAGCGAACGGAGTTCAAACTTCTTTCGTATGTCGGCGATCCGGCTGTTGCTCTACGGGTCGCGTTTCTCAACCTATTGTGAAATTTTGAGAGTTTCAATAATGATATTGATTTCTTTTGTTGATTCAGTTTGACGTACAATGACGTTACAGTAATTGATGGCGATTGTACCGGCTTAATTCTATAAAACAGTACTGCTGACTCATTCCACCTAGCGACAATTAATGGTATCGGTAATAATCGAACTGATTATTTTCTTCAAACCACGATATTCGGATATGTCTTGAATTGTATGCAGTATTTGTTCACTTTTATGTGTATCAGGTTTTAGGTCAATGTCCAAAATCATTGAATGTAATGTAGAATGGTTTATATAGGGTGCTGTAATTCGTAATAGTTAGGGTTTATTTGTCCCTGATGACCAGAAATCAAATGTGAATACGGATTTTGGAGATTCTATAAAAATTGTTTAAATTCCGTGCTGTGATTAAGAAATTTAAGTCTCTAATTTAATGTACCACACCAAATAAGCCTTTGTTTTTTTAGACTTAGAGGATTAAGTATTTTCGAGCCTTAATATTTAGCCTTTAAATATATATTCTTTTATAAGGTAACTATACCCTATTAGGATAGGTATTTAACTAAATATAAACAAATAAAACCACGTGACTTGGTCATTCAACCAATCATAGCAACCTGTGGTTGTTTTTTTGTTTACATTTAGTTAAATACCTATCCAAATAGGGTAACATAGCTCCGTGAGTCTAGGCTCTTTAACTTAGCTTGAGGGCTAAAGAGCTAAGGCTTTTAGCCCTCTAGGTTTCAAGAGCCAAGGCGGGCCTTTATAAAAGAGCTAAAAGGCTCGAGTCTTTAGGAACACGACGATTAACCCGTCAAGCGCGCAAGGCACGTGCGGTTGTGCCTAACTCGATTTGGTCTATGGCGCGCAAGACACGTACGGTTGTGCCTACCTCGATTTGGTCTATGGCGCGCAAAGCACGTACGGTTGTGCCTAACTCGATTTGGTCTATGTCGCGCAAGGCACGTGCGGTTGTGCCTAACTCGATTTGGTCTATGGCGCGCAAAACACGTACGGTTGTGCCTAACTCGATTTGGTCTATGTCGCGCAAAACACGTACGGTTGTGCCTAACTCGATTTGGTCTATGGCGCGCAAAGCACGTACGGTTGTGCCTAACTCGATTTGGTCTATGTCGCGCAAGACACGTACGGTTGTGCCTAACTCGATTTGGTCTATGGCGCGCAAAACACGTATGGTTGTGCCTAACGGCTGCGCCCTAATTGCCCTTGCGCGCTTGGGGCAACGGGCCAAGGGAAAGACACGTTTGACGGGTTAACAATGAATCTTAGAATAAGTACCACAACTGTAGTGGCGGTATATGGCCTGAGACATTCGGACAAGCGACGTGTCTCACGAACAAATCGTTTTTTTGTATATCGCCACTGTAGATGTGCGCATTTATTGCTTTCTAGAATCTTAGCAAACTTACTGGCTCTACTAAAAACTAATTGCTTCGAAGTGACGATAGATAAGCTATTAGATAGACAACAATTTTTTTGTTACTTGTTGCCATGGTAAAGTCTTGGGTGATGATTTCATGGGGCTCATGTTTTTGGTATGTTGGCAAAGTCCAAATTATAGTATTTTTCTAAGAATTTGTCACAGTTGTCTCCAGGCTCACCGGGACAGAATAACAATGAGAAAAAGTTGATTGACCCATTTAATACAAAATCCCAGAGACAGTTATTCGTCCGTCAACTGGCCTCCATATTTCACCAACTGTCAATTGCAGGAAACAATAGGCCCGTAGTTACTAGTAAACGAATAGTCATTGTCAGCTGACAATTGTGTTGGGGTAGTCGGGGCCCGGATATCCTATTAAATCTGATATGTTATTAATACGTGCACACTGCGAATTTATAGTGAGAACTTTGAGGCCGTGTCCCGTATATGGAACAATGGCAGTAAAGACTAAGTTTAATCACAGCTGGATGACTTATGCTGAGATATTTTCCTTAAATATATCGGAACGCGTCCTTATTACCATAGGGGTATACGTATGTGTTACGATATATTTGGCTGGTACTTACTATAAATGATGCAGACTACTTTACTAAACTGAAAGATTGTAAACTTTGCAAGCGACGAGATGCGTGATGCGGGGAGGCGTGTGTTGGGTGATTTTATCACCACGTCTCTCGCACCGCGCAACAATTGACTCGTAAACGGCATGCCTGCACGTCTATCACGAGACAACGCGCGAGCTCTCTCGATTTTTCTCGCACTATGCCTCTTGTTCTAAGTGTTCTAATAAGAGAGAGACGGATATTGCGAGAAAAATCTAAAGAGCTCGCGCGGTGTCTCGTGATAGCCGTGCTCACGACATCATTGGAAGAGGGAAGACTGTGTTTGATACAGTGTAACCGAAGGGTTTATTTTTCTATAAGACGGTATTTGTACCGTTTGGTTATTTGTGCGTTAATGGGGGTTATAGTCATGATGCCGTAGGCTAAAGCAAGTATCTTGATATGAATATCGGAATACTATGTAGGTTTGCTCGGACGAACGCATTCATGTCAACGCGGCATAATGTTATCTCATAAATTATGAGTCATAATATATCGCTTTAGAGATTGAGCTGTTTGATCTCTTCCATACAATTATGAACTGTGAACTGCACGCCGCGACATACTCTCGATTTTTCTCGCACTATATCTCTTTTTCTAAGTGTTCTAATAAGAAAGAGTGCGAGAAAAATCGAGAGAGCTCGCGCGTCGTCGCATGATAGCCGTGCTGATACCTATGATGTGAACCCGATCGTGGTATTTGATACGAACTAGCGAGCACCCGAGCGCTTAAAAGTTACTTTGGAACAATCAATATAAGGTTTTTTTGTAATAATTTTATTAAGATGTCTTCCAAAGCACTTTTGATTTGTCTACGCCTGATGACTCGGATACGCTTGTTATGTATAAAAAGGACTGGTGCCGTTAAAAAATATTTTTGAAAATGGTCCCCATATCGTTGCTAAAATTACCTAAGTGTTGTGTTGTTCACTGAAATCCTTATCTAAATCTAAATGCTGAAACGCAGCTTAAACTCTTGTTTGTCTTTTGACCGCTGCGATACGGAACCTGCATAGCGTCCGCCATTTTGTTCGTTATGTCACGCGGCCATCTTGTTATAGAGTGTAAGAAGATGGCGGCTTTACATTATTCTGAATGTTTCCTAGAAATGCTGCTCCAATATTGTTTTAAAATAACGTTAGTTAAATTTTTCTTTTTCACCGGCTGCTTTTGAACGAGGTTGGTTGAACCAATCACAACGGCGGTCAAGAGGCTATTGCTAAGCTAAAAGGCTCCTAACTTCATAGGAGTTACGGACGTCTTTTCAATGGCAAAGCAGATTAACTATAAGATGCATGATAAACTGATAAGACTTGTTAAATGCGGGCGAAGCTCTATATTTTTGTGATATCGATGGGCGAATCGCTCATGACAATTGTTGTACTCTGATACTCCACCTAGCAGCCTGTTTTCTATGTGCGTATAAAGCGGTTACCGCCTGACTTGTGTAACAATTACGTTTGTATTTTACTTTTTGTATTTTGAGAGTGCGTAGTTCAATTACGGACGTTTCGCAAACTATGCCGTGTCCTAACTTGAGGTCACGGACAAATGGATTTATATACTTAAGATTGAGGATTACAGCTCGTTCGGTAGCTGAGCTATGCACTTTAATATTGAGTCCACCAGTACACGGGCCGGAGCCCTGTGCATCTAACATCTGCCGTCAGTGGAGTGGACTCTAAACTTGTATATACCACGCATAACGAAATATACAGATGTAAAAGATGTTTCACTTCATGTAAATAAATGTGATTCATAAAATTTTGGTTTCTTTTTACCCAACGCACGGTCATTTTGCCAGCTACTTAGTGTTTTGGAATGGGGTTGGCCGGGCGAAGGTATTTGAAGATGGCGCCAACATAGGTTTTACCGTCAGTCCTACCAAAACTGTCACATTCTTGTTTTCTTTTCGGAATTTCCTTGTTTGGAATCAATCCGTTTAAGCCAAATCCCATAGAAAAAGGCTAGTGATTAGGTAAAACCTATGATGGCGCCATCTGGTCAAACATTTGTCAGTTGCCAACCAATGGGGTTGGCAGCTGTTGGTAAGCTGTTTTCACAACGCTTTGGAATTCAGCAATAAGAAATATTAACCATTGTAGACCATTTCTCTTTCCTGAGAACTGTAAAAACAATTTGAACACCCTGGCTATTACCAACAAAGTCATACTTAGATGGGTACCAGGACATTCCGACATAGTGGGAAATGAAAAAGCAGATGAACTTGCAAGAAAGGGCGCAGACGCAACCCTGGTCGGCCGGAACGGGAAAGCATATTCTCTACAGAGAAAAATCAGAGGCTATTAAGCTGTGGAAGTTCACCAAAGGACAAAAACAAAGGGTTCAATAATAAACTTGTCTAAAGAGCTATTACAACACAAAATCCGAGTAGTGACGAGAACACTAACAGGACATTGCAAATTAAACAAACACCTGTTTCAAATGGGTATGAAACAGGATGCAACTTGCAGGTTCTGCTAGGAGACAGAGGAAACAGCAATGCACGTTCTCTGCTCCTGCGGAACACTCGTGCACAAAAGGAGTTCTTAGGTACCTACCTAGGGCGGTACATCGTGCACCCAGAAGAGGTATAACATATCACCGCCCAAAGAATCTGGAATTTCCTAGAGACAACGGGCCTTAACGGTGAAATCTAAAAAAGGGCTGCCACAATAGATCACTTGCTGGTCGAAGCGGCATATACCTAATGGCCCACTACAATAATAATAATAATATAAGAAAAGTAAAGCAGGGAATTAAATAATCACAAATTAAGTAATAGGTAAGTGTCCTAAGTTGCAAAACGCACTTTCAAATGAAACGATTGTCATTTATTATGACGCTCGCAGATTGTGACGTCACTAACTGCGAGCGTTTTCTCACTCTAACAAGCAATTATAACTACAACTTAGACAAGTTCAAAAATCCCCGACATTTTCATTTCTAAGTCCAATATCTCAAAAACGGCTGTACAGATTTTCATGAAACAGCTAAGAACACTCGGGATTCGAGATAAAATTATCTATGAAACAATAAAATCAGTCCATCCATTAGGGAGCTACGCTACCACAGACAGATACGCAGACAGACACGTTAAACTTATAACACCCCCCCCCCCCCCTCCTCTTTTTGCGTCGGGGGTTTTTGAGATATTTGAATGGGATTTTCGTCATTAGCCATATTTTTTTGCCTTCTTTCTTTTGCAGTAATAATACATTTTCAGTCTCATCGCCACTGCTGGACATAGGCCTCCCCCAAAGCGTGCCAAAGTGATTATGACTTACGCCGTAGACGGATATAATTTAGTCCAGCAGTGGACGTCTTGATCTTATGATCCTAATACTTTCAAATCCCTCGCTACGTTCAGAATTTTATAGTAGAATCTTTCGCTTCACTCTGACTTCAATATACCACCCTCGTCGTAAAGAACAGACAATCTACTGTTTTGGGCTTCCCTTGTGCATCGGTCCCTTGTGGACGTCATTCTTCACGTAGGTACTAACGTGATACTGCCACGATTCCACGCCAACTTTGGCATGTGAATTCACTTTGAATCTGAACCTTAGTTAACTAAATGAAATTGACGTGTACG
Source organism: Epinotia demarniana (assembly GCA_945867215.1). Classification (NCBI taxonomy): domain Eukaryota; kingdom Metazoa; phylum Arthropoda; class Insecta; order Lepidoptera; family Tortricidae; genus Epinotia; species Epinotia demarniana. The sequence goes on from OX244259.1 coordinate 58,946,347, forward strand.
CCATAACACGACCAAGCAAAACTTTAATGTGTTCTAGGCGTCCAAGGGGTTAAATCTAAAGACCATTATACACCTTGCAATTTGTCACAACAGACAGACACAGCTATAATTGGAATAAGATAGCATTAATTCAATTCTTAGTTTGTATTGTGACAAATTGCAAGGTGTGTTCCTAAACCCATTTTGATATTGTTTTGGGGTCCTTTATAATAAGTGTTTGGAGACCACAGATTGAAATTCCAAATATGTGTAAAACTTTATTTCTATATTAATTACAAAAAACTTTTGAGAGGGTAATATCATCAGCATCACGGTAAGCACAAGACAGCGCGCGAGTTTCGTCCCGGCGAGATAGACTATCCGTCTCTGTCTAAGTTTTCTAATTAGAAAGAAACGGGTAGTCTATGTCGCCGCGAAAAAGCTCGCGCTCTGTCTTGTGCTAAACGTGCAGACGTTCCCATGGAACAAAGATATGTTTGATATTCCGTGGTATAACAAAATATATTTCTTGATGCAAATCAACAATAACAAATGTAAATTATTCATACAATTAATGCCCAGTACATGAGAGCATGATGATGACTGACCATCGGATGGCGAGTCATTTTATTAGGCCGGGAGAGTCCTTTCCAGGAATGAACAGAATTATAATGGGGGGGCGTAAAAAGTCGCCGAAAAACGATTACGTCACCCTAAGGCATAATAGTACATTACGTAACTAGGGCGGTGAATTCGTGAATGGCCCAGATCGCAGGTGTTTGTGGCCCGAACCGAAGGTGAGGGCCATAAATGTGCGCTCTGGGGCTTTACGAATTACCGCCCGTGTCGAGTACAAATTTTTACGTCTTCACCTGGCCACAATGCGAGTTTTCCCGTACGCGCGGCGTGCAGTAAAACTCGCATTATGGCCAGGTGTGACGTAAAGTAATTAAAAAAGATGGAAGAGTAGAGTTTTAATAAATGCTACACGATCAAATGTAGGTACTACTTTGAGGTAGGTTCATGTATTCCAAACCCCTATTTCCAGAAGTACCTACCAGTTGTATTAATATATAAATATCTGTACAGGACTATATTGTGAATGTCGTAAAGGCGTGTACATATATTTATGCCCTTATGCATTAATACCCCTGACTGTATAAGTACTAGTACTGGAATAAGGTACACAACATTAAACATCTCTTTATAAGTTATAAATTTATTAATTAACTTAAGTATTGTGTATACAGTATGAAACTTTCCTACTTGTATTAGTATAAAACACTCCTACTTCTGTTGCACGTTCCTGTCATGACTGGTGTCACAGTTACCACGGGGGAGTGAAGGTGTGATACCCACATGTTTTGCCCCGCCCACACTGAGCGTCACACAAAAGTAGTGGTAAATGGTGGGTGTACCCCAAATACCAGGGTTACGACTAAAACTTACTCGTTAATTTTTTTATTTAATAATTTATTTAAATAGTTTGTTCAAATTGTGCCCATCACCTACTTACACTACCTAAACTAACGTATTGGAGAAACAAGTGGAGTAGTCTAATTCTAATCAATGCCCTGTACTGTACAACAAAACCATAGAATGCTAGCTCCTTACAAAGTTCTGCCCAAAACCTGGGCATGTTCGAATTAAACGGCCTGGCTTCGTTTTGACTCCCCGCCCCCATCCCCGCATAATGACAATGGCACCCATACCGTCGGGCCATTTCGCGGCGCTACTTCTATGGTTGGTGGTTGTCTGGAGGTGACTTCTATGGTTCTATCGTTCACTGCCTTTTATCGGGCTTCTAAACGGGCAACATTTTTACGGCAATGTGTGGCCGGCAAGTATGTGCATCTTGCTCTAGCTTACAAAGTTAGCGTAAGACAGTTGCAGGAAATTGCAGGAAAATGTGGCCCCATTAAAAATGCTTTATTTTATTAACATTTGCTTGTAATTGCACCCTTTTTTCATTTATTCATACTATTGGATGTAGTTTGTCGGAAGGATATGAAAATGCAGCAAAATACATGTATATGGGCAAATCCAATATTTTTCTTGGTCTTTGCTGGTGTTAGGCGGATGTCACACTGCGCCGCATCTCCGGACGGAGGTGCGGAGCTCGTTGTATGCAAGTACCTCAGTTTGTAACTCATTGTATATAAATTCCATATGATACGACACACTGCACCACACCTGCGTCCGGCGAAATTTGTATGCAGCTCTGCAACTCCGTCCGGAGATGCGGCACAATCTGACATCCGCCTTAGATCTCCTGGGTGACTATTTAAAACTATGATGTTATGGGGTTTAATCCACTAAACATGTGTTTTTGTTATATTGGTAAACCCGTTCCATTTTTTCTATAAAAACACTGTCACTGTTGTCTCTTGGCGTGCCAAGACTGTTTACCCTTTTCTTGACATTGATATCTTATAAGGTACACAATTTTTGGTGTTCTTTTTGTATTTTTGTAACAGACAACTTTTTTGGCTCTACAAGGCGCAAACGAGGCTCAAACTCACATTTTTTTGTTATTTGCCAAGAAAAGGGATTAACAAAAAAAAGTGGATTATCTGACATTATCATCCTAAGGTGCTACATTCAAATTGACAGTGAAATTTGAATAATTTTGTCTCAGAGATAGCAATTAAACAATTGCAGCTCTGTTCCAACTGAACACAATTTAATTGCTTTAAGGGTGAGTTGCACCAAACCGTCTGTAATTGTAAGCGGTGTTCATTAAAATCTGAATGTATGGAATGTTTGACAAGTTTCTTCTGTTCGTCTTCGACAAGAAGTACAAAATCGAACTATACGAAACCCTCCAGGAAGGACTTAACCCCAGGGAGTTAAGAATATTCACGGATGGGTCCAAGACAAGGTCAGGCACCGGATCAGGAGTGTTCTCGGAGGACCTAAACATACGAATCTCGACACCATTAGGAATCCATAACTCAGTCTTCCAGGCAGAGTGTATGGGTATTATAATGGCCGCTCATGCAATCGCTTCCAGGGAGGTAAGAGGATATCCCATCCGCATACTTTCCGACAGTCGATCTGTACTACAAGCCCTGCAAAGTCATACAACAACGTCTGGGCTGATACACGAGTGGCTCAGAATCAGAAGCCATAGGACCGGAACCCACGATCCCTCTACCCCCTGCATGGCTGCGAAGCACACTGCGACTAAACACCAAGGTAGAACACCAAAAAATTTGGAACACCCTAGGCACCTGCAGGCAAACCAGGGAGGCCCTCCCGACAATCAACCCCGGATTGTCAAGGAAGCTAAAACAGCTAAAGAGGCCGGCACTCCGTCTCTTGACAGGCGCCATAACTGGTCATGCACTATTAAACAAACACCTTTTCACCTTAGGTGTTACAGACAGTCCTCTCTGCAGAGCCTGCATGGAAGAGGAAGAGACAGCCGCCCACGTCATCCTGACGTGCCCTGGGGTGGCAGTACACCGGGCAAAACACCTCGGAACACCGGGGTCACTACCGGAGGCCGTCGGCAACATAAAGGGTCTGCTAGGCTTCCTGGTGGAACTGGGCTGGCACGAATAGTAGTAGTGCCAATACCCACACGCAAAATAGGCGCAGATATGTCGTCGAGTTGCGGAAACCCAGCCCGCGTACACCTATAACCTATAACCTTGACAAGTTTCTATGGACTGACAGCGCCATATTTAACGTTGATCGGTCTGTAATCGTAAGTCGGTGCAACCCGCCCTTAAAGAACAAGTCCTGTCATTAAACCCATATAAACAATTGTGATTAAAATGATTCATTAAAATATCAATCAATCTTTGTATGTTCCGCCACTGTCAAGGTTAAAAAGCACATACTTTTTTTTGCATGAAAAATAATGACCACTTTCAAAACAAACAATTTTTTAAAATTTAGTGTTTTTAGCAGATTTTATCCTATTCGCTAAACTACGTACAATATTACCTGTCGATATGATGAACAGATAGAATGGTAAGTACAGGGTTAAATAGCCAATCTTTTAAGGTAGTCGTAGCGGCATCTTCTTTGATCCTGCAACTGCCCAATTTTAGATGCAGAGGCGCATTCACGGCACACGCCGCAGAAAATGCTAGTGATCATGTGCATCGGGCTCCGGTAGTACAGACGCGGGTCCTTCAACAACTTGTTCTCTTTATGACACCAAACATGGAGGAAAACTTCCGCTACCATTAATAACATGATGAGGACTGACGGACAGACTGCTGCGATTGGTATAATGAGTAATCTTGGACTAAACACGTTAGAGCCTTGGATTATGTTCTCTTTTAACACTTGGAATTTCTTTGTCTCACTCATATAGCCTTTCGGGAACTTGATTGTCGTCGGAGTCGCGCGCGGGGCTACGACGGGCGCTGGAGACGGCCGCGAAGGCGCAGGTTCGCCCGTCTCGTCGTTCACGAGGTAAGTAATAATCTCACCAGTCTCGTCGTCGCAACAAAAATGCCTTTGCCCCGACATCTTCGGCTGAAAAAAAGTTACATTAGTTACGCACGCCCAAATCATAGATAATTGATTTTGCAAATCACATAGCTAACGATTGTTAATAATTACATGTTAGCTGCTACGCTGTGAAAAATTGCAATGGGGAAGATACTTATCAAACTCTCTATTGGCTTTTTGCAAAGAACCGGTTTTAAAAAATTCAATCGTTATTTATTGCACACACAGGAATCATACATCCTTCTAACATAGAGGTTTAGGAATATATCTACCAGAGACCGATAATTATGCTTTGGATTATTTATTTAGTTGTGTAAAGTAAATACAGTGTAACATACCTACCGTCCAACTTCAAAGCTTCAAACTTCAAGTTCAAACGTCAAAACAAAATATATAATAATAATAATTTCCTCTATGACACATCCGAATGCGGAATGTCACAATCCGAGCTGTCAAGAAAATTGTCTACGGGCCATGATTTTAGTGGTTTATTCACTATCAGACACGATTCAACGCTCTAAATTACTGCACGGTTTGCACAACACGGCGCTCACGAGGACTAATTCGTACCTGTCTAATGGCCGCTCCACACGATGGGCCATTTTACAGTTACACTTACAGGACGCAACTATGCTTTAAAAGGAGTAAGATATATTTATGTCTCGTTCTACAGCATAGCCGCGTCCTCTATGATGGGACAGGATTGCCCATCGTGTGGAGCGGCCATAAGGCCGGTTCTTTCACGAAGCTACAGGTTACAAATTACAAGCGGAAGTCTCTTTCTATCAAAAGGTATCGAAAAGAGACTTCTGCTTGTAATTTGTTACTTGTAGCTTCGTGAAACGAGCCCCTGGTAAGGAAAACTATCCGTGGATTGATTATTGGGAACCGGCATAAGTGTTCTAAATTCTAATCACGTTATAATTAGACAGAGATGGGTCTCGCGACTCTCGCGGCGAGACAGCGCTCGTGCCGTCTGGTACTAACCGTGGTGCATTTTCAGATTACAAAAGAATTGAAAAGTTTTAATAGTTTTAAATAAATAATTTAATCCCAAATCTGATAAAACAACTGTGCTCCAATCGTGAGCTCATACACATAATTGGAATTTATTTTGTTTGTAACTGAGAATGTAAAGGAACGTACAAGTCACTTGTCAGTTGTCACATTGCTGTCATTTGTTTAGGTCAAAATTTAAATTAGGAGGACGTATAAAAAGCCTCGCATTTACGACTTACGTAGATAAATATCTCTATGTTGGCCGTCTTTGTCCTTGTAATATAACTGGAAGGCGTAAAAACTCTTGATCATTTCTTAGTTCAGTTCCACAAAAAGTAGCAAAGTCGTCGTGAGAAAGGTAATTTTGCAAATTTAACTACCAATAGAAATTCTGTTCCTACAAAATAAAGAGCAAATGAGACAAAAGCGATATTTATGTAATTGTGGTGTTTGTTTTGCGGATGGTTTAAAATATATCTCTGACTTATTTTTATCGAATTTTATACCGTTTCTGTTATTCAAAGCCTCTTAATTATTATTTAACTATGTTTTAAGAGTGACCTTCACGGGCTGAAAGGTCATTATGCTGTTTATATAATTTTACGAATGCTTTGTTTTCGCACTCGGCAATAGCGTGATGGCTCTAAACGACATCACCTTAGTCTAAAAAAAACAAAGTACATTATATGTGGTCATTATTTACAAAAGCGTTTAGTACAGGCTGAATAAACTCCAGGGAATAGACTAGAATCGGCCTAGTTCTAAATTCAAATTCTAATAGTTTCTTAGGTAGGCAGCAAGGCAGTGATAATAATGTTTGTTATTGTAATTTCACGCAATAAGCTGATTTTTACGTTGGTTGGCGCCCTCTAGTTGTCCTTGTTTGGTTGTTTGTACAGTCATAAATAGTGTAGTGATGTGATAGTAGTTAAAACTGTTTGCGGTGTCATGCTGTTATCACATGAAAACTGACTATTTATAGTTTTATTCATGCTCATTGTTTTGTTATAATTATTGAGACCAGCTGGGTGAGTGTTAACTTTAATTTTTGATTTTGTGTTTTCGTATCATTGATGATATCATTTAATAGCTTTTATATAATTTACGAAACATATTTGTTGAGCTCGCCAGTGTGTTTTACTGGACAAACTTATTTTTGTCTCCACATTTCTTTTGCTTTCAACATTCAGTTTTTTGTATTTTAAATACTGCATAGTCGTTAAGTTTATTTTCAATGTTTCCCTTGATATTTCAATATTGAATAAAGGATTCAACAATAAGCATTCAAAATAAAACAAATCACCATATAAAGCCTGGTAAGGTCAAGTATAAATTATGTATGGGATTTTGAATCGTATTCCACAGGTATATGTTCCAATGGTATACTATTGTTATTGGACGTTACTGTACTGGATAGACTACACGAGGATAGAACCTTGTTCATGATTAACGTAACTAGTAAGAACACTTTAAACCTTAGTACATTGAAGCAAGGTTGACATTGAATGCTCATTTGCGAAGTGCTCTCAATAGCTGCCACTTGCCCTAGTTGAACATCTTTACATACTTGTTTAGGCATATTAAAAAATAATTAACAAACACATGAAGGTGAACCCTATGATAATGTTAAAGACAAAAATGTTACGTAACTCTCAGGATACATTCACGTTAATTACCTAAGTAAGTGAGGTAGGGCACAGCGAAATGTCATCCTGCTCGAATTTGGAGCAGCCCAACTGGGGAAGTACCTCCGCCTTGCAGAAGACCACAGCCATAATAACACTACTACTTGGTCTGTAGCAGTGTTGTGTTCCTGGAGGTGAGCAAGGTCGCCAGAACTCCCGAGGATGTGTTGTGTTGAGAGCGAGGGCATTTGTTCCTTCAGCTGTCAACACGGTGAATCCTCAAACATATTAATGGTCAGCAACGCCTATGTTACTCCTTTAGATTTGCATGTATAGACACATGCAATGTTAAGCTTACACCATCAGGCGGGCCGTACGCTTGTTTGCCATCGTCATTGTATAAAAAAGAGCAATCTAATACATACAATTATATGAAATACATCTGTTTCACACCTCTGCTTCAACCTACCCAATAAGAGTGCCACCTTGTTGCTCCATCATTAGACTCAGGAGGGCTTGGTCCACTATCCTAACTCGTATATTTGGGATTGTTTACAGTGGCTGGCTTTTTATAAAACTGTCATTGGAATCGGAATCTCTAGCTTGCACTGTATTGTTGCTTGCACTGTATTGTTGCTTGCACTGTATTGTTGCTGGCACTGTATTGTTGCTGGCACTGTATTGTTGCTTGCACTCTATTGTTACTTGCACTGTATTGTTGCTTTTCAAATGGACTACTTTGATGCAATTCGGCTAACTCAAATCATTCACAATGCCATGGCGTCAGCATATTGATAATTCAAATCTCAAAACCTCAACCTTTGACTTCCACGATTGCTATCTGGACAACTTCTTGAATAGTCCACATTCCTTCATGGTTAGCCCCACTATTCTGTAGCTTGTTTTAATATCACCTCACCATTAAAATCCACAAATATATCTCGGCGCGGTTCATAGTAACTAAGCGTTAGGCGTGACCTGAGGTGAGGTTAGCGCGTTCCAGCCCGGTGCTTATTTGTTCACTCTCTTGTATGGCAGTCCTGACTCTTACACATGTTTTTTTTTGTCCAACGGTGGAAAATAACATTTTTAACCCCAAAGACGGATAAAGCTTCATGCATTGCCATAAGGTTTAACTTCGAACTAATATCATTGAACTAATTTGGTAGGAAACGAAATGTAATAAAATATTATAAATTCAAAAGTGTGTCTGTCTGTCTGTCTGTTACCTCTTCACGCTCAAACCGCCGCTGAATTGATTTAGATGAAATTTGGTATAGGGTTTGAGTACCGCCGAAATCACCCCCTAAAAGGATGAAACGTTGTATTAATACGTTTGCAACCAAGAACCCGTCTGGTAGGCACTCGTAATGTTCGCTCAGATGCCGGCTCAGCCCGCTAGGCGGGCAGTAGCATAAACCTATATACACGCCAAGCGAGTTCTGTCAGTGTCTGGTGTATTGTTCCCTTTATAGTCCGCGGTTGCGATAGTGTTAAGCTACGATATAAACGAGCTCCACGCGGACGGAGTCGCGGGTAGAAGCTAGTTGACAATAACGGCAAAGTCTTTCTGAGCCTTTCAACTGATATCCAAGGATCTGACAAACTCCCGTGATTTTCGAAACATAACCCTGTTCCGTCCAGCAGAGACTTCATTATGATGTTACGATATTATATTTTATATTATTATTTATTAACACGTTTACATAAAATATCTAGTAAATGTAGTTTCCCAGTGATCGATACATTATAACGACTCCAAAATTGTACAGGACATACATAATGTACAAAATATACCTGAGAATCTTAGACCTAGACATACATCAAAATTTTAAGCAATTTTAAATAGAAATCCTGATTATGTTACTGTAAAACTAATACAGAAGAAAATTAACGCCGAGCCAAAAGCATATTGGAAGAACAGCATACCAATGTCAAACGATTACATATGACATCCGTAGACTGTGAACAACTTTTTCAACTCCTAAATGGGTCCTAAATTCACGTCGTTTTAGACTCACAAGTGTAAATACGGATTTTTTTATTTTACTGGCATACGTGATTTTTTCTCGGAGCACAGACACCGGAATGTCAACCATTCATAAAATTGTCGTTGCATAGTTACATATAAATTATTGTATAATGAATCTAGTATAAAATATCTGATACTTATTTTTTTTTAATTAACAATATACCTAAGGAAGTCTCTGTTGTACGGAACAGGGTTGTTTCGAAAATGACGGGCGTTTGTCCGATCCTTGCATGATATCAAATTATTGTATGGTCATCTATACCAGTATTATTATCAGTGATCGGTTTGTTGGATTCTCCCTCGCGGGATATCAAGTAGAGAAGTTAATATGGATACGACAGTTTCCCGCGATACCGAACAAACCGTACTATATAGAGTATATAGGTATATATAATATTTTTGGTGAGCAATAAAACCATTTCACATTGTGGACATTGTTTTTCTCAAACTACCTCTTAGTTGAAAGAAGTGCAATTCACTTTTTGATAACGAATTCATTTATTCAAACAATTAACCCGTAGTAACCATGTACCTATTAGCTGATAGACACGCTTACTTACTCGCCGAACTTTTATCCAAACGGTACAAAATGTGCCGCTTTGGAGGCAGCAAATAAGCTGTCAGTGTAAACACTTGTGTTCATTTGTTCGATTTAGACAAAAGAACGGAGAGTAAGTACTCGTCTATCAGCTACTTAGATGTTTTAAAGTGTAATAAATAAACACATTGTATTTTTTTGCCTTTTCTAACAACATAAAGCCCGGATTCCCGGGGAATATCCACCCCATGTCGAATCCAAAAACCGATCACTGATTATCATACATAAAACATAATACTTGCAACGTTTCAAACCTAGACAGACAATGAACAGGGAGGTACTCAGTTCGATTGGTTTTTAGCATTAATTGACTCGATATCCTATCTACATAAATGACAATGTTCACGATGAATTGATGATCATGATAAAAGCCGAGCTCAATAACCTAATATCTCCAGTTTGATATTTTCTTATCGGGACTTAATTGCGTTTTGTAATTAGGGATTTAAATTTGTAATTAATTGACACTTATTAAGTATTAAACATAGAGGTCTCGGCCGAGAGTATAAATTATACAACTTTGTGCCATTTGGCGCCGAGACACTCGGTCCGTGGGGTCCCAGTGCTCAAAAGTTATTTGCGGAAATCGCGAAACGTCTGGTTGAGGTAACTGGTGACCGAAGAGCTGGCGGCTTTCTCGCGCAACGCATCAGCATTGCAATTCAGCGAGGAAATGCCGCCAGCATCCTCGGTGCAATGTCTCGAGGGCCTGTTTAACCCCCGACGCAAAAAGAGGGGTGGTATAAGTTTAACGTGTCTGTTTATCTGTCTGTGGTAGCGTAGCTCCCTAACGGATGGACCGATTTGAATGCGGTTTTTTTGTGTCATAGATAATTTTATCCCGAGTGTTCTTAGCCATATTTTATGAAGCCGTTTTTGAGATATTGGACTTTGAAATGAAAAAGTCGGGGGTTTTTAACTTTTGTAAGTTGTTTAGATTTAACATGCATGTCATGATCATTGCGGATTTTACCATTTTTAACGGACTTCAAGAATGAAGGTTCTCAATTCGTCGATCTCAAACTCTTCAAATTTTACAGGCATACTTGAAACTAGTGCCTATGCCAAATCTTGGGATTAGGTGTCAAAGCGGACCCCGGGCTCCTTTAGGGGCATTACCGGGAATAACGCTAGGAGGATGATGATGATGACTTGGAGCGATTTGGTTAATGATTTGAAGTCGGTTGAAACTTTGTTCAAAAGTATGTATAAGTACTCTTTCGCGGTACTTAATAACATTTCCGTTAGACTACGCATAAATATGTCGATTGTATAACACACCGTATCATAACAAACAACTCTCGTTTACCCTCCCAACTTCATTTCGGCGGTATATATTTAGACGTTATTTTTTCTCAAAGGCCCCGAACGATATTCACACTCAATAACATACTCTCTCGACGAATGTCATCAATAGATAATAATATCATTAAGAGGAAATATCTGTGAGTTTGTTAGTTTGTATGTGGGGGGTTATCTCCGGAACTACTCATCTGATCGCAAGTTACAAATACCAACTTTAGCTAAAGTCTATTTTTTTATTCCGTAGACTAAAATGACATTTCATGTATTGCTAGTTTTTTACGTCTTATAAATAGTGATGTGCTACAACCGGTACTAACCGAAAATAAACAATTGGGAGGTACTTATATTTGTTGATGGAGCGTCTGTAACACAATGAATGGATAATCCGTGACGTGCTAAAACAAGAGATCACGCACTGAAAACATCCGATCACTATACGAGTAAAATAACGAATGCCAAATACGTAAACCAAAATGGCGTCGCGTCAGGTCGGCGATTCGTTAATGTCATTTTAAATGTTTGAGTACATATTAGTAGTGAGTAAATTTTATTTAATGTTTATTTCGTATCATTTTGTGAGTAGATTTTATTTATTGTTTATTTTGAACCTAATATTAATTCAAGATTTTATTGGTTATTCACAAACCGATATCAAAGATCAGCACTGTTTGTATAAAGCTGGTCACATTATTTCTACGTTTGACATTTGTGGTTGTCATTTTAGTCTACGGAATAAAATAATACACTTTAAATATTCGTATAGACAACGGCAATATTAACTCAACGCAGGTGTAAGTCCTGAAGAGTTGTAGTATATCAATTCTTTAGAGACTTGTCTTGTCACTGTCTGGAACGTCAGTTGGGCATTGAATACAGGAATATGTTGATACCAGCTCAATAGTTTTATTTAATTCACTGGCGACGAGGAGCCCTCAGGAGAAGACATCCCTTTGCCCCGAAAATAGGAAATTTATCTAAAATTACGGGGCGGATTCTTTAATGTCAGCGCAACACGTATTACGCGGGCGGAGACGCGGGTATTAGTTTGTATGTAAGTCGTAATAGATTGAAAGTAACATACATATCTTGCTAACAAGTCTTAACTTTGAATAATGCTTTATTAATCTGTTTTTACCAATACTCATAGTGACGTCAACTATGATATGATTTTAAGCTGAAATACATCTTATGTCAATGTCAGGAGGGTCGTAATTTAGTTGTACCGTGTAACAATTTGTTTATGATACCGCTTTGGAATTTTGTCGCGGAAGGCCAGCTATTTGTTTCTTCAGTTATTAATTTGTAGCATCGTCGTTAATTTGTTATGACATGGTCCTATATTGGATCGGAAACATCAGGCATACGCTAGCAATATGCTGGGATGGAACTGTTTCGTGGCACTTATGTACTCATTTCGATACGTCAATCTCTGTCAATGTTTTGTTACTGTCGCGAATTAATGTCAATTCTGTCTATTATATAAAAATGTTTCGTGTATAGTACGTATTTTATACAAGCTATATATTTAATACTTTTTAATACAGTTGCTCAAAAAGTGGTACTTTTTGGGGCTGCGTAGCGTACGAGAAGCTCAATTTCTCCAACTAGTGCTTTTTACTTTTTAGTTCCAAACTATACTTTCGAAACGCAGTAATTTTATATTAGATTTTTTACCCGATGGCGCTGATTCCAATAGTATGTTGTCACTGTCAGTGTCATTTGTAAAGTATGGGTTCGTTCAAAAATAACTTCGAAGCAAGCATATTTTATCGCAATGATATATTAATTTATTATTTTTCGCAATTGTATTAAAAAACGTCGTTTACAACACGTGTGAAATGTCTTTTACCACTCGTACCGAGTCTTGCCACTCGCTTTCAGCTCGTGGCAAGATACCTCGGTACTAGTGGTAAAAAGACATTCTTTTCACACTAGTTGTAAAATGTACTATTATAGACGTAAGACGTTCTTGAACGAGTAAGACTTCCATACGAGCTTCTTTTATGCTTTTTATGATCCGGGGAATAGAAAGTGACATTTCGCTAATTGCGGCGCGGAAAGCGTTTCTGTTCATTGTGGTTAGTTGGGATCACACGCAATTAATTAGGAAAACCGCTGCCTCTGCCGCCGCCGCTCAAAGACAGTAAGAGATTTCTTAGGGTATCACGTCATACCTTTTCTTTAACCCCCGACGCAAAAAAGAGGGGTGTTATAAGTTTAACGTGTCTGTCTGTGGCAGCGTAGCTCCCTAACGGAAGAACCGATTTGACTGCGGTTTTTTTTTGTGTGATAGATAATTTTATCCCGAGTGTTCTTAGCCATGTTTCATGAAAATCAGTTCAGCCGTTTTTGAGATATTGAACTTTGAAATGAAAATGTCGGGGTTTTTCAACTTTTCTAAGTTGTAGTTATTATAAGTGCCCTATGTCATCACTGGCAACACACACTGGTCAAAGACTTTCGTCTTGAGACACTGCGGAATATTGGACGAAAAGATTTGCCGTAGCTTCCCGAACGCTGCCCAGCCGAGTCGGATTCGACGATTGACCTCTTTCTCGAAGTTGGACCTACCTAACGGGATCGTCTGTCCTAGGTATACATAATCGTCTACAACTTCGAGCGTAAAGTGTCCGATTGTAATGGGAGTTGGTACTTCATGGGCATTTGACATGATCTTCGTCTTATCCATGTTCATTCTTAGACCAATTCGCTCGGATGCTTTATTGAGGTCATCGAGCATCGTACTTAAGTCCTCCATGGTCTCAGCCAAGACTACTATATCGTCAGCAAACCGAAGGTGAGTGATGTACTCGCCGTTGATGCTGATGCCTAGCCTTCTCCAGTCCAGAGTCTTGAAAACGTCCTCCAGTGCAGCGGTGAACAGTTTTGGAGAAATAACATCTCCTTGCCTGACTCCCCGCTGCAGCGGAATAGGTTTCGAGTTCTGGTCCTGGAGTCGGACTGACATAGTGGCGCTCTCGTACAAACACCTCAACCTCACCTTCGATATAGCGATAGTCAACTTGGCACCGCTGGAGAGACTGTAGTACAGCCCAGGTTTCGATCGAATCGAAGGCTTTTTCGTAGTCCACGAACGCTAAGCAGAGAGGCAGGTTATACTCCTCGGTCTTCTGTATAACCTGACGAAGCGTGTGGATGTAGTCTACGGTACTAAAGCCTCTTCGGAAACCGGCTTGTTCGGGAGGCTGGAAGTCATCTAGCCTGCGTACGAGACGGTTTGTAATGACCCTCGAAAACAGCTTATAGACATGGCTCAGAAGTGAGATGGGTCTGTAGTTCTTCAGCAGAGTGTTGTCACCCTTTTTGAAGAACAGCACCACCACACCTCTGTTCCATGCCTTTGGAGTTCTCTCTTCCAGTAAGACGGAACCGAACAACTTCTGAAGGGCCGTAAGGACCGGTTTTCCACCCGCCTTCAGAAGTTCGGCTGTTATTCCGTCTTCACCGGGTGCTCTGTTGTTCTTGAGCTGTTTAAGAGCCATTACAATCTCGTACAGGCTGATATCCGGGATGTCGTCGGTATAGTGTCGGGTTAGTCTAGCTCTAGGGTCTTCCGCCTGACTAACTTCGGGTCTGCGCGTTGATGTGTATAGCTGTCCGTAAAAGCGCTCTATCTCACACATAATCTCAGGTTTTGAGGAAACGATTCCACCATCTTCAGTTTTTAACTTCGCGAGCTGGCTCTGCCCTATAGACAGATCTCTCGAGAATACTTTAGAGCCCTTATTACGCTGTATGGCCTCTTCAATACGATTCGTATTGAATTGGCGCAGATCGCGGGTAAGGGACTTGGAGATCTGTTTATTGAGCTGCCGGTATACGGTCGCGTCGGCTGAAGACTGTAGAATCATTTCACTCCTTTCCTTCATGAGCTTCTGAGTGGAGCTAGATAGCCTTTTAGTTCCGTTAGTGCCTTGGGCCTTGAAGAACTTAGACCCAGTGACACGGACAGCTTCCACAAACCCGTCGTTCAATTCGTCCACATCGCCGCCTAGGCAATCAAAACGGTTTTGGAGTTCCAGCTGGAAGCTCTCGGGGTTTTGAATTTGGATTGATGCTGGACGGAGCTTAGACTTCATCAATCGAGAGCGCTCTTGCTTGACGCATATATTCAATGTGCCTCTTACCAGACGGTGATCGCTCCCGGTTTTGACCGTATTGATCACAGAGACATCGTTGAATATATGCTTCCTCGTCGACATGATGAAGTCAATCTCGTTTTTAGTTGCACCGTCGGGACTCATCCAGGTCCACTTTATGTGCTCGCGTTTCTTGAAGAAGGAATTCATCATGTAGAGTCCCTCCTTCTCCAAGAAGCCAGCCACTAGTTGGCCCCGGTGGTTCCGACTTCCAACTCCAAATTGCCCCACTCTCAGCTCTTCACCATCTTTCTTGCCCAGTTTTGCGTTGAAGTCCCCCATAACAACGGTGAAGTAGGTTTTGGAACTATGCATGGCCTTCGATATATCTTCATACATAGCCTCCACCTCTTCGTCGGAGTGTGCCGAGGTCGGTGCGTAGACCTGTATGACCTTCAATGAGTACCTGGTGGATACTCTGAGTATTAGGTACGCCACCCTAGTCGACACACTCTCGATCTTCACCACGTTATTTACGAGGGACTTGTGGACGAGGAACCCGACACCTCCCTGGGACTGTTGGTCGCCCTCCCGGAAATAGAGCAAGTTGCCGGATTTGAGGGTTATCGTGTCCTCCCCCTCTCTTCGGACTTCAGATAACCCTATGACATCCCAGCGCAACTTGCTCAATCCTTCCTCCAGTTCCGCTATCCTTTCGTCGGTCCGCAGTGTGCGCGTGTTATACGTTGCCAGGGCCAGGGGTCGTCGGTGGTGGTAGCCGGATCTTCGCCGGAGATTCTTCGCACCCCTGACCCCGCTGGTACCCTGGCCGCTACCACAACCAGGGTACCGGGGGTCGCCGGAACCTCGGGGCCGTGGTTTTTTTGTACCTTTCATGGGGGGTACATGCCATAATCGCCACGCTTGGCATGCGGGTTGGCGATCGCAGTATTTCCACCGCACTCCAGGGATGCTGCTGCCAATCCCCCGGTGGTCTTGGTCGTAGTTTTAGGACATACCCGGGTCTGAAACGTGGTCGCTTACTATGGGCCTCATAAGAAGGCTCAAAGTCACCCAAAGGGCAATGGAGAGGGCCATGTTGGGAGTTTCTCTGCGTGACCGCATCAGAAATGAGGCTATCCGCAGCAGAACCAAGGTAACCGATATAGCCCTCCGGATCGCTAAACTTAAGTGGCAGTGGGCGGGGCACATAGCACGTAGAACCGATGGCCGTTGGGGCGGAAAGGTTCTCGAGTGGCGACCACGTACCGGAAGGCGCAGCGTGGGTAGGCCCCCGACAAGGTGGACTGATGACCTGGTAAAGGTTGCGGGAGTCCGCTGGATGCGGGTGGCGCGGGATCGGTCACTTTGGCACTCTTTGGGGGAGGCCTATGTCCAGCAGTGGACGTCTTTCGGCTGATATGATGATGATGATGATGATGAGTTATTATAAGATTGGACCTCCAGGACGCACAGTATACTACATAGGCTAATGTAATCCCGCGACATCGCTTGCCTTCTTTGTGACGCTCGTCTAGAGTGGTCTATTAAAGCACCTTCATTTCTCATTACAAACATTATCATAGATAGGTAGTAAAGTTTATCGCTAGCGGAACAAGCGTGTAAACAAATAAATAATGTAACTATCTCCTGACATGACATGACATGACATGACGTGTTTATTGATGACCGACGTGACTTTGTGAAAACTTAGGTCACGTAATAACATTGTGTTGTGCACACCCGTCAATGATTTCTTGTTCATATACCTATCCAGAAACTAGTTCATATTCATAATAACTATTGACATTATCCGTTCTAAACAACAACACTATATTATTTTCATTTGACATGTTCAAATATTGAAAAGCACTGAAATACTATAGTAGATTCTGTCCCAAGGGACCAAAATGATATATTTACAGTGAGGGCGGTATTTCAATAGGATTCATCCTGAGTGAAGCGGAAGATTTTTAGAATTTGGCTGCCGAGTGGCACATACTGCTTTTAAATCCCTCTCACAAGGGCAACATTGATTACTTTCTGAATACCAGGGCGAGGGAAGACAAGTATATTGTTGATCCCTTATTAGAGGTCACCAATGACTCTTTTCTCAATAGAAGATGTGAGAACTTGAGAAGTAATTTGTAATGTTTAAATAGACATGTAGGTATACCTATATTTGGTGGTGGTTAAAACAAAATTTTTGGACAATTTTGGCCCCATAGTAGAACTTGTATCTCGAAAACTATTCATCAGGTACTTATATTTTTACCCCCGACGCAAAGAGAGGGGTGTTATAATACTTATAAGATTAACGTGTCTGTCTGTGTATCCTGTGTATCTGTCTGTGGTATCGTAGCTCTCAAACGGATGAACCGATTTTTGTTGAGTATTTTTGTGTCATAGATAATTTTACCCCGAGCGTTCTTAGCCATGTTTCATGAAAATCTGAACAGCAGTTTTTGAGATATTGGACTTGAAATGAAAATGGCGGGAGTTTTTCAGCTTTTCTAGGTTATAGTTTATAGTTATTGTTATTTTTTTTTTTCAGCTGCCAAGATGAGCAAGCTGTGCCGCCAGGTGTCGATAGAGTCCCCCGGGGCCGTGCTCAAGGAGTGTGTGTTCAGTTTCGACGTGCCCGTGCCCGAGGTGCCTATGTACGGGGCGCGTATTCGTGTCGCGTACGCTGGCGCCTGCTACAGGTGAGTCGGGGAAGGATAATACGAGTGTACATAGACTCTAAAATTATTATGACTCCATAAAAAAGAAATCAAAAATTGATGTATGCCTAGTGACGAAAGGGGTATATAGGGGGATATATCGGGTGGCATAAAATTGTTGGTCCTACTATTCTGTCGCATACCAACTTTATGCCGAATGCCAACTTTATGGCATAAACATTGTTGTGCATATTTTTTATTTGCCGTAATTGTTGTTCCTAATATCGATTGTCCGATTGTTTATTGTGTCGAAGTTTTTTTTTAGAATGATTGATGTGCATAACTTTGATGTTAGTAATATTTAATGTTCTAAAATGTTGTGCAATATCTAAATGCAGGTTGGATCTGGTCAGAATTGCCTATTACTTAAATTACTTATGACTCGCCCTCATGCCGACGGGGCCCCGCTTTGCGGGGCCCCTATTTCTCTATTTCTGCTCTAAGAACCTTATCTAAATGAAGGTTGACTCTGCTGAGAATTGCCTAATACTTGAATAACCTATGATCCGCCCTCATGTCGATAGAGCCCGGCTTCGCGGGGCCCCTATTTCTGCTCTGAGGGATAAAAGGCAACTAACGAACCTATCTTATTTATGTAGGTGTAGGTCGGGTCTGCTCAGAGTTTAAAAATAGTATAAAATTTATGAAAAAAATTGTATAGGTGGTTTAGCTAATTTAATAATAAGCAAAATAATTACTATGACGATGAAAATTAGGACTATTACTTTTTAGGTAATTCGATGTTCGAGTATTAGGATAAACATACTTTACAACTTTTTAATGTGTATGCGCAAAAATGAATAGGCTAAATAAGTAGTATGCCACTCAACATTATGCCAAACATTCTCGGCCAAAAATTTTTAAGACGATCAACATGATACGACTGGCACCCGACAAAAGCCCATTCAGATATCTCAAAGAATTACGAAGCTACAACCGTTTTAATATTGCTTGTTAGAGAGAGAAAACGCAAATAGTGTGTGACGTCACGTTGCTGGCTGCCGGGGGGCCGCGTCGACGGCGGCGCCGCACACGATTGGGCGCGGCACGTTGCCGTCTTCTAGTGATGACTAGAGCTGAGCGTTTTTTCCCATAAGCGTTTTCAAAAACAGTTTCTCGTACAGTAACGGAAAAACTGTTTTTGGCTAGAACCACAAACTGTTTTTATAAAAACGATGACAAGGAGCTACGAGTAGAAGGCGCAAAACGTAAAACGTCAAAACGAAACTCGAACACTGTAATTTATTCGTTTCACACTACAAAAATGTAACGTAACTCAAGCTGGTAAGCTGGATAGATATAGGGTACAGCTGAAGAGAGAGCGGGATGGGGTTAAAACAATACGAAACGAACCGAGCCGAGGTACATATTTTGGATACGGTGGGTGTGGGTGCGCTTTCTACTAAAAATCGAAACGATGACTATTTAATTCAACATTGACTAGACAAAAAGGACTTTATTTAGTAGCTAATAAAGTTTAAATCTTAAAATGTAATAATAAATATTATTATAGCGCAACTAGCGCCGTTGGTGTGACTGAATGAAACAGGACGCATTACAACGCTTACTCACCACAGGCCGAGCGAGCGGCCATTTAAAGTCTGATCTATAGGTTTGTATTATAGTGGTAACGAAATTAGGGGTCAAGTTATATTAGATTATTGTTGTGAGACGAATCGAGATGGGTTTTTGAAATGTGACATGCATAGCGTCTTTGTTTTGGTTTGGCGGGCTTTGTTTGAGTTCGAGTACTTCGAGTGAATATACTCGTATTACAAAATAAACGAGTTTACATTACTTGTCGCGTGCGATAATTTCACCGCAAAAAACTACAGAAAAACACAAAACGAAAGTTTCGTTTCACTTCGTTTGGCGACCGGCAGCGGCGGCGACGCACGGAGAAACTAGTTATTTTTGAAACAGTTTTTCAAAACAGTTTTGTGTTAAAAAAAAACTGTTACGTTTCGTTTCACGGAAAAGTCGAAACGACCCAGCTCTAGTGATGACTTCACAATCTACGAGCGTCATCGTTTTATATCAAGTTGCGTTTTGCGAAAACGGCTAGCTTTTGTTGTTGTAATATCAGTATTAAATTCGTTAACAAAGTTTACACCGCTTCAGGCGATTTTTGTACCATAACAGGGTAGGGTTTTGTAAAGGTTTTGCGTAGACAAAAGCTAGCCCATTTCAGTTCTCACTATGACTGTAACGGTATAGGTTTTGTGAATTCGCGGCCAGCTGAAGACGTAAAATTTTGTGTTTAAAAATGTAATCATCAACCGACAACCTCCCAGGGTCAGCCGCACGCGCTCCGCCTCAGTCTGCTCGACATCGTCCGTCTCATCCATCGGCAGCTTAACCGGCGAGATGGAGAACTTCGGCGTCCACACGTCGACTCCCGCGCACATCGGGCTGCGCGACGGCGCGCTGTTCCCCGGCTACGAGGTGGCCGGGGTGGTGGACGCGGTCGGGAGGGAGGCGGACACGGAGGGGGTACGCGTGGGGGACAGGATCGTGCTGTACCCGTATGAAGGTTGGTTGAGATAAAAAAAAAAAAAAAAAAATTTAAATCTATTTATTTCAGATGAAGTACTTAACTAAATTACAATTTTTGCAAATCTCTTTGTGAGATTATGTGCGCGGTCACTCGACTCGCTTTATAAATCTTATTTTATGTTGTTATTTATTATTATTAAGAACTTAATGAACGTTATTATGCGCAGTTTTTTTATTTTGCTAGTTTGCAAGTATATTCCCTAGCATATTTCCCCTTTGTAAAATATTCTTTTAATATCTTGTTAATTTGTGAACGATTTTTTGTTTCCAGTAATTTAACAAGTTCCTTGGGTAGTTTATTTAATATGTCTGGGAGAATACACCTACAAGTTCTTTTGCCATATACATTGTTTGACTTAGGCATGGAGTACAAAGGTAAATACTGTAGATGGCGTAACTGTTTAGGTCTCTCTGTTTTTGGTAGGCTAGGTATTTTATCAAATTGTTCCTTTATTATAATTGCACTAACTTTATCAAATATATTCATGACTTTACAATACTCAAACAATTGGTTATAGTTATCTTTAAATTTACATTTGATCTTATATGGCACTATGACTTTAAGAAGTCTTAGTTGGATGTCATGTATCTTTTGTAGGAACGTTTTATAGGTTCTCCCATAACTTGATAAGCCATAGTAAATTACTGAGTCTGCCAGCGCCAGGTACAGTAGTCTAATAGTTTTGTAGGGCAACTTGTGTTTCAAAATACTTAATTTAGCTAAGGTTGATCTCAGTTTATTGCAAACGACGTCTATATGCGGACCCCAGTTGAATTTATGATCAATCGTAAGTCCCAGGTAAGTATGTTGGGTGACAACTTCAAGCGGCTGGCAGGCGCAGCTTACATAGTTCTTGTGCATACAATGGTGCTCATGGGCCACAACCCTTGGCTTATGGTTTGTTCTCATATATGGTGAATGAATATGCATAATTTTAGTTTTCTTGTAATTAATTGACAGGCCGATATCGTGTGCCCATTTACACATTGTATTGAATTCATTTTGTATACTCATTTCTGCAATTCTAAGATCTTTGTGCGCTACCAAAATACAGGTGTCATCAGCAAACTGATATACAGAGCCGCACCGAAATATATTACACATATCATTAACATATAAAAGATATTCGGTTGGGCCAATTATTGAGCCCTGAGCTGTTCCGCAAAGGGTTGGCACCATCTCACTTTGCTCTCCATTTATGCATACAGTATTATATCTGTTTTCATGATAATTTCTAAACCAGTTTAGTAGAGGTCCCTGTATGCCATTCTGTTCAAGTTTACTGTACAATATATTAAAATCCAGGCTATCAAATGCTTTGCTAAAATCAATCATAATATTCAAAATGTGTTTTTTTTCATTAAGGTGATGATTTATCTCATCACTAAAATCTGATAGCAATTGCGTGGTGCTTTTATTTCTTTGGAAGCCAAACTGTCTCTCGTGGATTATAGCATTACTCGATAGGAAGTCATTTATCAGTGTTCCGTAGTATTTTTCTATTATTTTATCAATACAAGAAAGTATGGTAATTGGTCTGTAGTTATTAGAATCCCTATAACTGCCCTTTTTATGTATAGGGCGTACAATTCCTGATGACGTACGGGTCGATTCAAGAGAGCTGGCATGAATGAATTGACCGAAAGTAATGTCACTTGTCACTGTGAGTCGCAGTGTGAGTGCCGTTCTTATACAGAAGCCTCTTAATATTTCGTAAACATGCACCTAGTACGTTTTCGTTATTCAAGAAAAAATAATTATATTATTATAATCTGCACCAAGTATCATGTTAATCCTTTTAGTAATTATTATTAAAGTCCTTTGTAAATAAACGTATGTATATTTTTCTGACTTGAACTCGTGAATCGACCTGAACGTGATGGTTGACGTACGGTGTCTGAAAATCTGTGCTGTAGGTGTCTGTCTGACACCTCGGCATAATACTGAGACGGCGACCGATTCACTGCCGCGAAGACACACACATTATGTGTCAATTGTATTGTATTTTTGTTTCTGTGTGTCTTTTGTGTAGTGAATAAATGTCTTCTTTCTTCTTTCTTTAAGATGTGGTTCTTAAACTTTTGATAGGCAGGCACTTTCATAATTTCAAAAATACGGCGCACTCCGGTTGAGCAGAATGCTGAAAAAATCTCACGTTTCATTTATTTATTTATTTATAAATAACTACGTTTACATTATTATCGAATTGCAATTAGAATACACATGAGCACATAATGCCGTTTTCGAAACACGAAATGCCGTTTTCGAAAAATAAATTAAATAGTATTTTTCACAATCGTGTTATAATAGAGAGCTTTTTAGCTTCGTGGCCTAAGTAAGGTACGAGATTAAAAATGATTATTTCAGTACGAAGATGATCTTAAGCTTAAGAAAATAACATAAATTATATTCATCATCATAAACTTAAGAGCCGGCCTCTTGTCGGTGGAGTAATCGACACTTATTACTCCAAAGGTAATAGGGAATAGTAATGTGGTGGTATCCCCACTTGCCTTCCACGTCGTAGTGTAATGGCCGGATATATACGCCCACTTCTATTTGGTCAAAAGTCCTACCAGAACCTACTTTCGCGGCTTTGTGCCAATACTGATGCTCTGTACCGGGGGAATGCTTATTTGATGGTGGCGTTTACTCGCCATGTCGCAAGGTCGTCATAATGCCTATGTTGCTTTTACTGAGAAGTCTGTCCCACCGTCCAACCCACTACGCCCTGTTAAGGGTTAACTGAAATATATTACCTACTTAAATAAAATACAAATAATGTAATATTATTCCCGCATATCGTCTTCAGAGCTGCCTGTATAATCACCTGGTACACAGAAAGTAAAATAGATAAATATATGAAAACGCATCATCGCATATCTCTGATTTAAATTCAACTTTAGGGTTAACCAAACCTTACATGCACGTGAAAACGAGTTTCACACGGAACAACCTCGCACCATAAATAACTTAAAGAACTTCCCGTGTCAACCCGTATGAAGAATTGGTTCTCTAACGTTATGTATGGTTCCTGTGACTTTGAAAAAAATCTAATTACCAATATGAACGAACATAATTTTGCATTTTCCAGGCGTGCCGCACGGTTACGCGGACTATATAGTGGTCCCGGACTTCAAGTGCCTGGTCCGTGTGCCTGCCTCGCTCCCGCTGAGCGTGGCCGCCATGCTGCCGACCGGCGCTCTGCTCGCCATGAACACGGTCAACACTGGCAGCGACTGCCTCAAGCGCATACTGGAAGGTCGGTGGTCCCATACATCAGTGCTATAATAGTACATTATAGCCGTGGCGCAGAAAGAAAGGGGTTGTCTGCCAAGAGACGAGTCAGGCAACCCCGGTTTTCGCCAAGGCAATTATAGTGATTTTCTCAAACATGTGAGGAAATAATACAAAGACATTACAAAATAGTAGTTTATGCAACTGATCCATAATGAGAGGCCTTAAAATACGAGTGTGGTTTTATGAAACGAACGTCAGCGAGTTTCATAATAGGATCACACGAGTGTTTTAAGGCCTAATTATGTACAGTTGCATACACTACTTTATCTACACACATATCATAAGTAGTAGTAAGTAACAGCAAAAAAACCAACAATGAAATGACAACAGCAATGGCGGCGATTCGTCATGACGAATGGTTTTTTTTAAATCATAGACAAACGAATGAAGGCCCTATACTCATATCACTCGAGATAAAATGTCGTGAGGTTTATTTTCAAAAACATACTGAATTGACGTTTCGTATCGATAAATGTTTTAATATCTATGGATACTAGAATAGAGACCCGCTTAAGTTTTGACAGCTGTTCCAAATTTTAGCTCATAACATTACAAAAATCTGTATTGTAATAACACCACAGTACAGATTTTACCTACTACCACAGACAAGAAAGTTCTCATAGTAAAATCGGTCGACCGGTCACCGATGTCCAGTCATTTCCTACGGTTTCTGAACGCATTTTAGAGCACTAATGATATGTGCGTAGATAATAGTACATTACTTAACTAGGACGGTGAATTCGTTAATGCCCCAGATCGCAGGTGTTTGTGGCCCGAACCGAAGGTGAGGGCCATAAATATGCGTTCTGGGGCTTTACGAATTACCGCCCGTGTTGCGTACAAAATTTTACAATTTGAATAGTTAGGGAATAATTTTGCACGTATTGCTTTAATTATCAGTATAAAAGTACAATCATTTATGTGGTAAAATACCATATTCATTTATTGCGCTATCGTACACAAACATGACAACGTCAATGACATAGTAAAAAAACATTAAAAACTCCCAATTTATTTTATTCTGTTTTTTAGTATTTCCTTTTATAGCGGCAACAGAAATACATGATCTGTGAAAATTTCAACTGTTCAACTATCACGGCGCATGAGATACGGCCTGGTGACAGACGGACAGACAGCGGAGTCTTAGTAAAAAGGGTCCCGTTTTTACCATTTGGGCACGGAACCCTACAAATACTCAAATCTACAAGCCACATGTACTCGCATTCCAGGCCCTGACCACAAGGACAAAGCCACAGTGCTGATAGTCGGCACCGGAGGCCTGGCGCTCTGGGCGCTCCGCATCGCCACCCACTATTTCCGAAACAGCTGCTGGCACGACCGCGTCCGGATATCAGTCGCCTCGCTGAAGGACGAGGGGTTCCTGGCCGCCCAGAACAGTGACGAGTAAGTCTTAGATATTGAAAAAAAAAAAAAGTCTGTGATTCTAACCAGTATGTAGCTCAATCTCGCTCTTATTATGCCGGCTGTACACACTCGTCGAGACGGGTTAGGCTCGTAAAACACACTTTCCCGAAATGTGCACTTTCTGCAAAGGTGCACTTTCCGCAAAATGTACGCTTTCCCAATTCGGAAACTCTCCCGAAATGTGCACTTTTCAAACAGTGCACTTTTCCAAAACGCACGCTTTCCCAAAATGTACACTTTCCCCATTTAGGGCACTTTCTCAAAAGGTACACCATACGCTTATAGTTTCGGTCTTTCTGTCCGTCCGTCCGTCTGTCCGTCTGTTTGCAATTGCAACTATTTCATGGAAACCATTGGTACTATAAACAGGGACACTACAACCCCTAAAGTGTACTTTCCGGGAAAACATACCTTCTGCGAAAGTGCACATTCTGGGAAAGTGCACCTATTGACAAAGTGTACATATCGGGAAGTGTACTTTCTAAAGAAATGCACCTTTACAGAAAGTGCACACTCCGAGAAAGTGTGTTTTACGAGCCTAACGACGAGCTTTCCGCTACATATGAGGAAAAACCATGGTATCTGCTACGAGCGTAGCACGTAGCGATCCTTGCCAGTGAATGTGTTCACACTTTCCCTGCCAGGAACCCGCTTAGCGGGCGCCTACGCCGTAGCTTTCCGCTACATACGAGGAAAACCACGGTATCGGCTACGAGCGTAGCGCGTAGCGATCCTTGCCAGTGAATGTGTTCACACTTTCCCTGCCAGGAACCCGCTTAGCGGGCGCCTACGCCGTAGCTTTCCGCTACATACGAGGAAAACCACGGTATCTGCTACGAGCGTAGCGCGTAGCGATCCTTGCCAGTGAATGTGTTCACACTTTCCCTGCCAGGAACCCGCTTAGCGGGCGCCTACGCCGTAGCTTTCCGCTACATACGAGGAAAACCACGGTATCTGCTACGAGCGTAGCGCGTAGCGATCCTTGCCAGTGAATGTGTTCACACTTTCCCTACCAGGAACCCGCTTAGCGGGCGCCTACGCCGTAGCTTTCCGCTACATACGAGGAAAACCACGGTATCTGCTACGAGCGTAGCGCGTAGCGATTCTTGGCAGTGAATGTGTTCACACTGGGTTCCCTTTATCTGGCATAATATCGATTCTCCGAAATACACTCCGCATAACAGTTATCGCTGAAACATTTTTAGCCGAATGATACTTTAGCATAATTATATACTTAGCATAACTATCATGTCGCATAACACTCAATTGGCAGAATTTTGAATTACAGAATAGTAATATGGCCGAATTTACTTCGCTGAATTTTACGTAGCAGAACGTATATTCCGCCGAATTTCTTGAAGCATGCAACTAATATCGCCGACTTTATTTGTGCATAATTTTATGTGCCAGAATATACGTTTCGCCGAAGCCGTACATATATTGAACCGTGCTGCTCTAGTTGACAACTAGCGCGGAAAGCGTTCTAAGGCAGGTCGGTGTAGGTACGACGAGCGAAGCGACGACCCTAAAACGCACGAGCCAAGCGAGAAATTGTACAATACATTACTACGGAATTTCACGAATCACGTAGACAGTAGGGAACAGGGACTTAGTGGCAAAACCGACTCGGATCGCGGATAGGTTAGAAGACGAAAGCGGGAGCTTTGCTCCCGCTTCCGTCTTCGAGGTTATTTTTTATAAAAGAGCAGAAAACTTGTTTAAATATCAAAAAATATATTAAACAAGTTTTCTGCTGTTTTATAAAAAAAAGGAATTGTCATTATTTTTGGTTTAACTTTTAAATATTTTCACGAATCACGTAGGCAGTAGGGAACAGGGACTTAGTGGCAAAACCGACTCCGATCGCGGATAGGTTAGAAGACGAAAGCGGGAGCTTTGCTCCCGCTTCCGTCTTCGAGGTTATTTTTTTTATAAAAGAGCAGAAAACTATGACTATTATTCTTAACAACATTGTGCCAAATTACAGTATGCCAGCTAAATATTATGCGATACAAATTTCGGTGACACGATTATTCGATCATAGGACCGTTATTACGATCGTCATTATGCAAATGTGCTATTCTGCCAAAGGAAGTTATGCGAAATGACTGTATGCAACGAAATTTATGCGAAAAGTAGTTCTGCGAAATGATGATTCTGCCAAGGGCTGTTATGCAAAATAAGATTATGACAATCAATTTTATGCAACACATTAGTAATCCGTTCACACTTACCTACCAATGTTTTTAGCGCAACCCTATCGTGTGTCCCACTATCGGGATCTTGGCGTGTAGCGTTGGTTAGATCGATAAGTGTGTAACTGTGCCCGACTGCCGGGTCTCTTATATTTTTAACCGACTTCAAAAAAAAGGAGGAGGTTCTCAATTCGGCTGATTTATTTTATTTTATTGTTTATTATTATTTTCAATGTTTGTTACCTCAGAACTCCGTCATTGATGAGCCGATTCGAAAATTTTTTTTTTGTTCGTTTGTATATACTTGCAGGTGGGTCCCATTTTTTTCAAAATTCAGACGACTCCCACGCACGCTTCAATACCGGCGCCTGAGTTATAATCAAAAACATTGTACCTAGTTAAAGGCCTTAATCTAATCTAGGCTTTAACTTTTCTCATGTGAGTAAAGACAATTACCCATATACATTTTACATGGGTAAATATCGTTACTCACGTGAGAAGAGTTAAAGCGTAGATTAGATTGAGGCCCATAACTAGGTACAACTTTTATGATTATAACCCGCGTAGGGGCCATTCATAAATTAAGTTATTTCAAAATAGGGAGGGAGTCTGGCGGTTGGATAACGATAGTCATTTTATTGGGCCATTCCAAGGAATAACAGGATGACGACAGGGGTCAAAAATCGTCATAAAACGATGACGTAATTTAAAAATGCCCCCCTACGCGCCTGGCAAATCCAAACGCATCGCGGAACTCCGCAGATGTACAGAATAGACATGATGACACATTTTGAAAAACTGTTCTATAATGTTTAGAAACATTTATTATGTACAACGAATAAGATTTTTCAAGAGAATATAACAGTTAAGTAGGAAAAAAATGCATTTTAGTTTTTAAATTTCAAATTGGCGCTAAAACGCTGGTCATTGTCATGGCGTCCCGAGTGACGTCACGTTTGTATAAACAGAACGCATACCTTTTTGCTACCTAGATGCTCCAAGTCTTGCGCGGCCGTGCGAGCGAGAAAGCGGAGACAATGACATATGAAGACCTGTCAGATAACATGGTTCTATCCCTGTCTTACTATTCGTTCAGTACGTAAGTTTTCTCTGTAATCTGTGGTAATGGCCGTTATGGGTATTTAATTATACAAGTGTGACGTCATGCGCTCTGATTGGTGTTTAACATATCATGGCGGGCGTCCGTATTATCCAGTTTAATTTTATCAAAATAAACAATAATCTCTTACTTAATAGAAAAATATGAGCATTTTTCGAATTCTATGATTAAAATATAACTAAGAAAATACCATATTTTAGTGATTTTCAATTACTGTCATCATGCCTATTCACTACGCGACCCTCGCAGCGGCGGGGACCGAATGCACGCAATGAAGTTACTATTTTTGCTCACTACAAGTTATATCTCCTTTATAACATCTAAATCTTTCGGAACGACAATGTCCCGGCTAATATTCCTCCTCCTCCTCCATTCAATAGACCGTACACAGCCTCTACCGTCCTCTCTGCCCAACATTGTCTGTGGTCAACCGGACGTTGAATTGACTAATTAATTATTTTTTAATACCTTTCTCTATCAATGGCACGATCCTTAAATTCTCCATAGTATAAACTATCTCGTTATTTAATTTATTAATATTAATCGCCATCACTTAGCTGCCTTTTCGTCTCCTAAAAGTGATAGGTCTCAGACTCTCTCAGACTTGTACATACACGCGTCTCGGACCACTGTCAATGTCATCCTTCAGATCGACTTGACAGCCGTCAAAAGCGATGCTCTTTGGGCATTTTCGCGAGAAGAGATGCATCGTTAGTGACATTTATTTGTCATACAAATTGTATGGTTAATTTTGGTTACAAAATGGAACACTTTTAACTTATACTCGGTGACGTCACTAACGATGCATCTCTTCTCGCGAAAATGCCCCTTTACGCGCAGACGAATTTATGTTAGCGAATTCATTGTAACTGTATTGTCACTCCGTTGTAGGATATCTTTACCCTTAGAAATTCCCCGTCCCGTTAACATAAAACTCCTTCTCACTTTTGTTTATTCCCCCTTTGTATATCTCTGTAAGTTTATTAAAATTAACAACCTGTTTGTGTAATAGGTCATTTGGCTAACAATATAAATGATTCTTGTGTTTTGTGTCTTCTGTTCCTAGTGAACCTGGTAACCCCAAGTCACCGGTCGATTGCTTTTCCTTGACGTTGACATTGGCGAAATCATCGACAATAGAAGATCAAACGAGCTTCGCAAGCGAAGTTCGATCGATATTATATGAGTAAGCTTCATTCGAAGATATAACACACATGTAGTCCTTTAATCTACCAGGCAACATTTCGCAAGTTTAAAGTACGCAGTAAAAACCATAGCTCAAACAGTTTTATCCCCACCTTTACCCCTACCCTACTTGGGGACCTCGGCTTGCCACCATTTCTCATTCTTTTTAGAGACAAAACTTTCCTAGGGGTATAGGGGCGGGCGGGAAGTTATATCTTCGAATGAAGCTTACTCATATAATATCGATCGAACTTCGCTTGCGAAGCTCGTTTGATCTTCTATTATATTTCGAAGCTTCATTCTTCAGATATAACACACATGTAGATGTTTAGAGTTGAAAGTTTTGCTGCCCTTTGTAATTGTAAAACATCATAATCATGGAATGCAATAATTATGTTTTGACAGCAATCTTAGATACTCCCAATTATTAATCAAAGAGTACAATTGTAACTTCACATAATTCTACCTATACAAAAGGCAGATTGATCTGGCACAATGACCTTCGTCGATTAATTGACGATGGTAGAAACGAGCCAAAGTTTTCGATGTTCTCGACCAGCCTGCTGCCTTCCGGATAGCATCTAAAGAAATGCCTGACCGGTGTGCAGCTGACGTGGCGGCGTGGCGCGTGCTGTGAGCGCTGAACGCCGCCATGTCTTTACCGCTTTCGCCAAGCACTCGCGTAATGCACCCCGGCTAATGGATTGAGCAGATGCATTTTTATGGGGACTTTTGAAAGTCAACAAAATATGTTGTGAGCTTTTTCAGTCCTAAAACATCATTATAACAGTCACCGGGCAAATATTTCTATTAGGTATCTTCAAAATATGGAAGGCACAAAATCGGTTGTAGACGACCTACACCTGAAGTCTTAACTATATCATCAAAAATTACTTTAATACAATTTGGGCATGACTTAATATTATTCCACTTAATAAGTGACAGTTTTTGTACCCTGTGGGCAGGACATTGCTAACAAAATCGCCAGATTCTTTGTTAGTTTTTCCAATGAAATTTCTCTATTAGGGTACCATGTTGTTATATGATTTAATACCACTTGAGGATCCCAGGTATGGCTATATTTAGGAGTTACGGGCTTTAATTTGTAAACACCTTTCGGTAATCCTTTACTTTGGTCATCTGAGCTGATACTACTCCCCCGTAGGAGCGAGGGTGCTGACCTATGATTATTTAATGAGTCATACGACGATCCTTTATTAAATTCGTGCGTTAGAAATAAAATAACAGCAGAAATGAAGCCCTTATAGAAATTGAATATCTATATTATCTATGCTAAATTTCCAGCACAACTTGTATTTAACACACGTTGTACTGTTGTAAAGTGTTGTTTGAAATTGACGCTAACATGAGATTAGATACTTTTACTAATCTCAACAAAAGCGGAAACCACGGTTGGGATGGCCATTAGGGAAATACTACTATTCCTGTGGCGTTGTCATTTATAATCTTATGTAAACACTTTAGTACGAGTGCGAGTGGTGGAAAACGCTTAAAAATATTTATTATAAATACCAGCTAATAGTGAATGCGACGACGGTAAGAGCGTCCGAGTCTGGCTTCCACGAAATATATATTTCACATTTGGCAGAGGTACGAGAAGCAAAGAGGTCAATTTCGGGCACACCAAAGTGTTTACTTATTCTTTCAAAGGCTGCAATACTTAAATTTCATTAAATATCAGGATTTAGCCTTCTGGATTCTCTGTCTGCTTCTACATTATTCTTAGTGTTAATGAACGAATCGAATAACCATATGTCTCGTTCTTCACACCACTGCCAAATAGATCTAGGTAAGCTATTTAAGTGGGGAAACTGGATGTCTCCCATTCGATTAATATAGCTTATCGCGGTAGTGTTGTCGATGCGGAACAACAGAGCACAGTTTGATTTATTTCGCGCAAAACATTTTAATCCTAAGAGCGAGCAAGCTCTAAGTAATTAATATGGAATGCTAATTCTTGCTCTTCCCATGCTCCGTTTGCACACACTCCGTCACAAACTGTACCTCATCCTGATCGGGACGGATCTATAGATATTTCTGCATCGAATTTCGTGATTCCAAAATGACAAGACGTTACAAATAATATTATTAGTCCACCAAAATAAGTCAGGTAAAATTTCGCGAGGAAGTTTTACTTTTGATCATAGACATCGTATTGCTGAATAGCTCGGAATTTATATCTTTCTAACAACTTCGTGTACAACCAGCTGTATCTAGCTGTCGGGCATGCAGTGGTAAGAACTCTTAAAAAGTGCGCATACCCTGCATAAGAAGGGATATAGACATGATAATTGAATTGTAAACAAAACCTAAGAATTTACAGCATTGTTGGTAATTTTGGGATTGTATCGAGCTTTTGGTATAGTTTACCACAAATCGTAGGCACTCGAGAAACCAGAGAGTCTCCCTCCCATTATGTTTACATTCGTTAAGGTCCCTTCCAATACACAAAATGCCACCCCGGTATATAATAGAAGTTAGGCCTTGTTTTTAGGTAAGTTACGACTTCTTTCATAATTTTGGTGAAGGTTCTAGGCGCCACGGAAAGTCCATAGACTAATAGGGAACAAAACTCGTAAGTAACATTGTTATGCTCGAATCTTGTCAATGGTAGCCATAAACCCGTTTTTAGGGATTAATTTAGAAGCAGTTCTAGTCTTCCATTTTAAAATGGGACTTAGTTACAAATTTATTGAGCCCTTTCAGATTCAGTATGAATCTATAGCCACCATTCGATTTAGGAGTCAGAAAATCTTTGATAGAAACTGATCATTAGTCTGTTGGCATCCAGTGATGCTTTCACTGAATGCCTAGGTTAATTAAGTTCTGTACAGCTAAGCTCGTTTCATCATGCTCTTGGCATGTGAAAGTATTTACAGGTTTGACAGATTGCGTAACATGTCCTAAAAAGGAATTGGAAAGCCATTCTGTATACAGTCTAATAAATAAAGTACGATTATTCGTTACATTAAGCCAACACTTATAAAAAGCTTTAATGCGACCGGCATGTACCTGCGTTACTGCCGCGGCGTCGCAAGTGGCTTGTTGTAGGCTGCTCGCGGCCGTATGATGGTCGACGCTGTCGGCCTACTTTTCAGTAGATTTGGAAGCTTTAATTTTCTCTGAGAGTTTGCTTCCAAAGAGAGTATCATCTCTCTCAACGTATTGTATGACTTAAGGAATACTTCGTCTAGTCCAGGAATGACTAGTTTTATCTAAAATCCGACTTCAATTAGATAGGATTTTTATCGTTAGTACCTATACCGACTCCCAATTGCTGTTGAGATGATTCGATTTTCTTGTCACGGCCTCTTTGGATGTCTGTAACTGCCGCCGAAATTACGGCGTTTAAGGACGGCGCCCATAATAATTTGCAATTTACAGGTACTCTTATAAGAGTTTATCTTTACTCTTTTTATCAATACCTTTGTGTAATATAGGCAGCCACCTTTGCGCTAAATTGGGATGAATTTTCTCCCCATATTTTGGGACATCATCAGTGGCGTCCCCTAGAGCGGTTAGTAACTCGGCATCTATTACAGGGGTCGTTTTGTCATCACAGGCCTCCACGGGAGGTGCATTTTCTTCATTTGAACGTGGGAGTGAAGTTTCCACTGCCTCATACACTTGTTCGTGGTTTATAAATTAAAATATAATATTTTGATTTTTCTAATTGAGGGTAGATATGAAATGCATTGTAAAACCACTCGTCAGGAATTTTAATGCATATATGTATCTAATGCCCCGCATCGCGAACACGGGATATACTAATCTCGATTAATGGTTGTAGAAATTGCTATCGTGTTGACTCACGGTCAACCGCCAAGCACGAGATACCTTCGTGACGACTCTCGGTCGCCTCCCAGGTTTAGTTACAAGACGTGGACTCACGGCCCGCGCGGTATTAAATGCATTTCTTAGCGATTAATATTGTTAGAAATTGCTATCGTGTTGACTCACGGACAACCCCCAAGCATGAGATACCTTCGTGACGACTCTCGGTCGCCCCCCCAGGTTTAGAATTACCAGGCGTGGGCTCACGGCCCGCGCGGTATGAAATGCATTTATTAGAGGCACAATGTAGAACTATTTATTGAAACTAATTGCACTTACCTGATTTATCTTCGGAACCTGATGAATCAGATAGCACCGCACTGTCATAACTCGTTTATAGTTTTTTGTTGCAATTTCCGTATATTAGCAGAATAATACTCTATTTTTTCCTGTGCACTGCGTTTAGGCATGATTAAATATTTTGAATTATTTTTTAATAGAATTAGTTCGTGCGTTCGTTGCCTCGCAAGAATAAAGAATGAGAAATGGTGGCAAGCCGAGGTCCCCAAGTAGGGTAGGGGTAAAGGTGGGGATAAAACTGTTTGAGCTATGGTTTTTACTGCGTACTTTAAACTTGCGAAATGTTGCCTGGTAGATTAAAGGACTACATGTGTGTTATATCTGAAGAATGAAGCTTCGAAATATAATAACGATGGGGCCATAACATACAAAGATTGATTGATTCATGTTACCGATTTATTATTAAAATTAACAAGGTTTGTTGATGTTCCTCGGCCTCCCCGGGCTACGGTCCAAGGCTCACGTCCCCTGTAGTTATTTCAGACAGTTTAAGTTGAATGTACGCGAGGGAAGCTGAGGAAACACTGCGATTCTTGGGTGTCAACAACAAGAGTTCCCGTGCGCTATCTTCCGAGGTGTTGCCTTCGGCAAGCGCTACAGAGTTGATCTTCTTTAGGCCCCATAAAATGTTATTGCACTCCCAATTCCTGAACCTGTCTCCCATAGTCACTATGTTATTTTGTAATTGCATGAACCCACTACTCTGATACGAAATATAAATCAGATTCAGATTTTATTCATAATACACATTATTTTTCATCTCTCCTGTTCTGAAAGTTGAGTTTTCATGGGTATATAGCCGGATGGAAAATTGCGTGTTCTCCCCTAGGGTGGAAAGTATTTTTTTTTAATTGGTAAGATCAGCCACGGAGTCGAAGATAATACAGTATTAAAATAAAAGCTTCTCACAAATCGACAGTCAGCTATAGGTACCTACATTAAACGACGTGTTTATTACGACCTATAGGTTGATATTAAAATCGTTTTTCAGTTGGTTTATTTTTATTCGCAATTACAGAAAATCAATATTCATAATCATTCCTCGATTCGACTGCCCGCCATAATGCCATGTAACTTTTTCTTTTTTTACGTTTCGCCATGGCCCTCTAGATTAGTCGCGTCGCGGCCTACTCGATTACAATTTAAGTCGTGTAGTCTAGTAGGCCGTGGCATAATGTAGCCAGTGCGAAGAAGTTGGATATTGGATAGTACAATTATTTTAATTATTTTCCTCACAGTCGAAATGAAAAGTAGAGTGTTTAACTCGGGTGAAATTACCCATTTGACCCTCGAACTATTGGCGCTCTCACTTCGTTCCAGCGCCAGAAATATCTCGGGTGCAATGGGTCACTTTCAACCCTTGGTTAACAATCTACTATTACATATCAGGCAGGATACAGAGTAGAATGGGTAGGTACAAACATAGGTAGTTTTTAATTATAAATAGATATACAATATTTCGAATAATTCATTCATTGACATTGTAAATGTCAGTCTATTAAGGGTT
Source organism: Epinotia demarniana (assembly GCA_945867215.1). Lineage (NCBI taxonomy): Eukaryota > Metazoa > Arthropoda > Insecta > Lepidoptera > Tortricidae > Epinotia > Epinotia demarniana. The sequence continues at coordinate 58,981,622 of OX244259.1, forward strand.
ATTAACTCTATGAGCGTGGGTCAATAATACCTTATCATTAAATTCATCAATGGCGTAACACGTCATGTCCAATAATAGTTATTTACGATACAAGTGCCGAAAATGGGAAATTCGCAACGAGTGGTGATAAATTAAAACACGACCGAAATATTTTACAGTACATATGGTGCTACTTTCCCGCACTAGTGCGGAAAAGAGCACTTTCCGTGCATATGTCGAAACTTTAAAGAGCCATATGTACAGTAAAACGTTGTACGATACACGTGCGAATAGGTAATTCGCAACTCGTGTCGATTTAAAACACTCCCTTCGGTCGTGTTTTAATTTATCACCACTCGTTGCGAATTTCTTCTTTTCGGCACTTGTATCGTAAGTAACTATTTTAGTTTGCCTCTGAAAATGGCGTCAGTCGATGAGTTTTTCAATTCAATTGGAAGAGAGATAAAGTTTAATTCCTATTACATCAAGTGATTTTCGAGCCTTTGTTAGCCCCCCGGCCGGGCGTTGCTAGCCGCCCAAATCGTTACCTTTACCAAGATTTGGACCACGAGCTTCGTAGGTCGAATCTAATTAGATTTCGAAATTTTACACACATCTATCTGTTCCAGAATAAAAGTGGTCCAATGGAACGAGGACCTCTACGAGAAGCAACTGATCGAGCGCACAACGGACGCGTGCGGCGGCCCCGTCGACCTGGTCATGAACTTCGGCACCACATCGCGCTCCTTACACCGCTCGCTGCAGTGCCTGGCGCCGGTAACGTCCTTTACACAGTACACACGCCCATTATAAAGGACACACTCTCTGGCGGAACGAGGACCTCTACGAGAAGCAACTGATCGAGCGCACCACACGTCCTTTATAAAGGACATTGGACCAGACCAATACACACACTGTTTCATTCGCGCTATGCATGAATGCTGAATGAACGCTGGTCTGTGTGATCGTAGCTTCAAAGCGGATGAACCGTTTTGAATATGTTTATTTTTATTTGAAAATCTAATATGTCGAGATGGTTTTCAGCTGTTTGGAGGGTGTTTTAAATATTTAATTTATGCAGTTTTAACAAACTTCGTCCAGGGCGGCGTGGTGCTCGTGACCGAGGATGTCGGGGAGAAACTACTTCCTAAATTCGCCAAGAAAGCCGAGGACCTGAACGTGCACATTGTGATCGTGCCCAACGGCACCCTGGAACAACTGCGGGAGCTGGTGGAGCTGGTCGCGTCGGGAGAGGTATTGAACCGACTCTTATCGGTCTCTAGTTGCCAAGGTTACGTCTCCCAGAATTCGGAGCAATGTCGCGTGGTAACATTATGGCTCGCGGTATTTTTGCCCCCGAAGCGTTGTGGAACCGCCCTGTGCAACCTGAACTGAGCCAACTTGGACTGGGGCGGAAATTGTCGCCGGGTGTTCGATTTAAACCAGCATTTCATTATATAAACAGCGTTCACACTTTCAGGCAACCGCTGCTTTAATCGGCTGCCTACACTAAAAATAAACATTTTCCTATACATTTTTTCTATTTCCGCCCCAGTTCAAGTTGGCTCAGTTCGGGTTGCCAAGGGCGGTTCCACAACGGTTCGGGAGCTCGAATACCGCGAGCCATCTGGTTGCCTCTCGGTCACTGACCCTACGCGTCATTGCTTTAACTGCTAGACTTCAGTACTGCATGTGGCATCATATGATATGGCTGGGCTCACAGAGGTTAGTACTAATTAAAGTATTTTTTTATTAACAGATCGCTCCTCCCCCGCACTCCGTGTTCCCCGCCGAGGAGGCCCAAGAGGTGGTGAGGAAGCTCTGCAACTCTGAGATCAAGGGCCGCGCCATACTCAGATTCCACAACGTGGACTAAGTATGACACCTTGCTAGTCTTGTTTGTCCTTAGAGCGGCACATTGAGCCATTAGTGACCCACTGGGCCACGCGTGGGCGTAGCCAGGTTCGAGGTTTTCCGGTCATTGGTGCTAATATACGCACATTTAAGTTGTTTTATTTCTGAGAACCCTTTGAATTAAACACTTGGCTACGCTTGTGGGTCGCTGAGGTTCAACATAGGGGTTTAACGAAAAAGAAATGTTTTTGACTTTATTTACTAATAGAGCGATTTTTGCGGTTGACTTACATAATTAGATAAGTGTTCTAGGATTTACATATAGCCATTTAGCACTTAAAATGAGGTCGCTACATAAATAACAAAATAGTGATCCACTGTACCCCACGCTCCCCTAGCGAGTTCTTTCATGCATTTTGTATAGCATCGGCGCACATCGGGCGTTTAGTGGCGAGCTGCGCGAGTGTGGTCGCGGTTAGTGGCGACCACTAGTGGCTGTAATGTGCAGGCGCTCTTATAGGACAGGGTATTGGATCGCTAATTGAATAATTAACCCTTTGCACGCCAAGAACATATAAAGGTGTTGCGTGTTCTCGCGCCCGCGGCGCCAAGAACGACTATAGGTGTTTATGGCGTACACTGACAAATTCACCTTCAAGCTTTCAACCAACATATTCACTCTTTAGGATAAAAAAATGGCGTGTCAGTATCACTAGAACGCGAAGAATGGCGTAAAAGGATAATAATAAACGTGCAGTATACATTTTAAATATGATCAGTCTATAAAATCAAATACATACATTTTATGACTTGTCCTTTTAAAAGGACATCGTGCGCACACTCTGCTATGTAACGGTAATGAAATGAACAAATGGTCTGTACTGTAATTGTTGACAAGGTTGTTGTCTATTTAAAATCAAACATTATGTGACATAAATTAGTAGAACCTTGGCATGCCATTACGATCAGTGTTAAATATAGTCTAGATGCTCAAGATGCTTGAATGTTTTTGTGAAACATATCTGATGACACGCGACGCAATTCAGACTATGGTTATATAAAATTAATCTCTTCTATCGCAGCCATTAAAGTGGTGATTATATCGCTTTCTGTGGGAACTGGTTTAATTTTATGTATGAAAAGTATTAAATTGGTTTAAAATCTTGCTACAGTTTGTAAGACGATGCGTTTACGTTAAAATAATATAGTTTTAAAAAGTATACAATATAGGATAGTGTTGCTATATTCAGATAAAAAATTGAGTTTTATTGGAATAAAAAGAAGAAAATTACTAGTATTAACAGTAATACAAGAAAGCTGGTGATTAGTAATTTTAATATAATGTTTAAAACAGTGTGTTCTGATTTTAGTCTGTCGTTTTTACGGCCTTTTTTACGTTTTGTCTTCGCATAGTTAAGCAGATAATATTATATTGCGCCATTTTATAATCAACTGATAGGAACAAAGAAAATCCTTGCTTTCGTCCTTGTGAGCGTAACTTCCTTAGACCTTAACACTTTTACCGCTTATTGTCACATTGTGGAAAAATAATATCACGCACATGATAATCGGGGGCCCATTCCACGACTCTACAGTTACAGTTGTATAAGTCCAAAATCCAGCAGTGGACGTCTTTCGGCTGATATGATGATGATGATGTGATGAAGTCCAAAATTGTCAACCAGGTTCTCGACCAATAGCGACAGGCCATTTAACAAGTTTTGCCTATGTAGACTTTTTATTGTAAATTTTAGTTTCATGAAATGGGCTCCTTAATCTAGTTTCTTGCCAGTTTGTGACAAGGATTTCCTTTATTTTGTATATTTACTAATTATTACACAATATAGCTCTGCAGGTTGGCTTTGCGAGTGCAGTCGGCATATAGGTAATTATTACTATATAGAGTTTATAAGTACTTCAGTAGTAAGACTATATTGGTAACCTATTTTTCTAGACGTGTGTTATGGTATTAGTGAATTTGGAAAATTAGGTCGTTTGAAGAAGAGAACAGAGTCAATTTCGAGTCGAGAATTGACAATTTAAATACAGTACTCAGTCTTTTTGTACGAATGAAAGCACAAAAATAACCATTAGATACGTTAAATGTAGAGATTTTTTTTTTAAATTTAGTGCTAGCGATAGCGGTACGTCGAAAAAAGCTGCAAATGGTGTTAAAAGCATGAAAATCGGAACGATTGATCTTTAGGCCATACGAATCAATTCGTCCCGTAGAGCAAAAAAAGGAGATGACGTCATCTCGTTTTTTTGTAGCACTAATTGGCAGTTCTTACCAATCGACCTTTTTTTCAAGTCCCTGTTATTGTTGTTATAAAACATACAGGGGTGACATTTTAATCAGCGTCCAAATTTTTTGTAGGAATTTTTTAAATTATAAATTGTCTATCCCAAAAGAATTATCCGTACAGCGTGGTTACTGGGCATTCAGTACCGCCCGGAGCGGGGCGGGGCCGAATGAGGGGAGGCGTGCGTGCGCAAACCTTACTACCCGCTGAGGTGCCCGCGCGGTTAGGGTTTTTTGGGATAACTTTAAGTAGCAATTACTATTTTTTTTTGTACTGAATGATATGAAAAAAAAAGTATTGTATTATTTTACTGAAGAATCTTATACTTCAATTTGGACACTGATTAAAATGTCACCCTGTATATTTAATCCAGATTACTGTTCAAATCGGTATGCAATCTAGTTTAGAAACGGCATTTTAGTAGATTCTTAATAGTCGTATTTTTAAAACAAACGGCCAAACGTCTATATTTTATGTACTTAAATATATCAAACATTTTGTAATAAAAATAAATATATCCTTGTAGCTGTCCATATATATTACTCTTAATATTATCATAGTTTTGTAACAATTTTATTAGTAATATATTGTCGTTCTTTGATCAATTAAGAGTCCGCAGTAAGCTCGATTCTCCATACAAACGTAGTTACGCTGTCATTTTAAAACTACTTGATTGATTGTAACGAAAATTTGCATGTTCAATGAAATGAGGTATATCTATGTCTGAAATTAGTTTACGTAGCTTCAGATACCATAATAAAAAAAATACAGCGGTTTAAGTTTTTCATACAAAACTAGTTTTTGCTGTATTTAGTTTGTTTTATAAATTGGAACCATATAAACTAATTACAGACATAGATATACCTCATGTCATTGTATATGCAAAGTTTCGTCACAATCCAACACGTAGTTTTAAAATGAGAGCGTAACTACGTTTGTATGGGAAGGTGAAATTCGGCCGAGCTTACTGCGGCCTTTTAAGTAATTATTAAGTACATGTATTTTATACATAGTTTCCATTTACATGTCTAAAACCGCATACCTACTTGCCATATAAACATATTTTTCTTTGCTATCTTATATTTCCTTTTGCTTGTTTCGGCGATAATCCGCGCACAATCTATATTTTAATATGCACTTTTAATGTTCAAATAGTTCACTGTATCGCCACGTCATTATCAGCGCTTTGTGAAAACGCCGGCCGCATATATTTTTTGTAACAATAAATACTATTTTAGCTTTAATAATTTAAGCGACTCTAAGCTTTCTGATTGATATCAAATGAAGTAGTGAGTATACATAGTAACAGTACTGTCAGCAGGGATATTTCTACATGGCTGAATGCCTCAATACAATAATTGCCCCTACGTCTATAAATACGTATGTAGATCAATTTCGTCTTTCGTCTGTTTAGATATACTGGCAGCTCACTTTACAATCAGTCCGTCGGTTATGTTTGGGATAAATGTTCAGTTAACAAGAAATTGATTTTACCGCTAGGTAAGTAATAGATATAATATAGCATGTAGGTAAAACATCAGTTTGGCTTAGACTCTGGATTTTAAAAATAATACGATATTAACAGATTTTTCAATAATATGCTTTCGGGGGCCGCCGTAATCGCCATTATAGTGTCTAAGAGCTTAAAAAAGGAAATAAATGAGAATGTCCGTTATAAAGGACATTAATTGAAATAACACCGACTTCACAATAGTTTCGCGGCGTTGTAAAACAGGATACGGATTATTTCTTGATTGCTGCTTATGTATTAAATCGAATGTTCTTTATAAAGTTCATAATTATATTCAGTTTTCAAATATGCTCAGTACAGGCACGACTAAATTGTTCACATGCGTTTTTAAGTAAAGGTTAATCCAACAGTTCGAATTAATTGGCTAATAATAGTTTGTGTAAGAATGCATGTAGTCACTAGTAAAATATATAGAAAATAAACTATAATTTAAAAATTGGTAACCGACTCCAAAATATCGAAGGTGACTGTACCTACTGCAATAACAGAAATAGTTTTAGGTTATGTTTTAACCTCTAGTCAACGAATCCTGAAAAGAAAACTTAAAACTGAAAATTTGTTTTAATTTAACCTAGTTGTAAGACCCAAGTCATATTTTCGTTAGTTGTAAGTACTCGTATGGTAGAATTACAATCATGGATAATTGTTTATTGTACTTTATTAATAAAGAGATGTGATGTTAGGATTTGTGTTTTATTTATAAAAGTTCTACCTAAGGGTGTTTTGCTGGCATGCTAGCTGCATTACTAGTCGTACAAAAAACTCACACGAGTGCAAAACGCATGCATTCGTTTCTGTTAAGTCCCACCCCGCTCCCATATCACTCCCTGCTTGAACGCCGCTGGTCTGCTGAACATGCCTGCACGCAGACGGCTTCACCTCGCCACTCTTCTCTTTGGCATAGTGCGATCTGGGGTCCCAGCATATTTGCTCAGTAGACTTGTATGGCCCAAGAGTGCGCGTAGGTGTTAGGCGATCATTCTGGTGGCAAAGCATCGGACCGCGGCGTTTCGAGGTAGCTTTAGGTTCGCGGCGTCCAAGTGTTGGAATGATCTCCGCCCACCTATCTAAGGAGCGTCTAGCAAGAGTAGCAAGTATACATTTAAGTGCCAGCTTAAGGGCCATTTGTTAACGCTCCAAAAATCCCAAACCCTAACCCATCCAACACTATTAAATTTTTCCTCTTTTATTTTTTTAAACATTCCAACCGTTACGTGTTTTTTCACATTGTCTCTCGTCCGATTGTGCTTGTGTGACATATTTAACAATATATATAATAATTATGTGTATACGTTTGTATCGGCAGTATGTTGTGTTGGGTTCCGTGGGTCACGTACGGTGTCTGTCTGACACCTCGGCACAGGGACTGATTTCGGTTACGGTTTTACCGGTATGAAACCTGTATTCTATTACGGTACCGTAATGGTGTAAAGGTTACGTGCGCCGCGCCAACATAACGGTACCGTAACCGTTTGGAAATATCGGTTACCGCTATTCGATTTAAAGGTAACCGAAACCTTTATAATATCGGTTCGAAACCGGTATTATAACGGTTACCGAAAAAAATAAGCGAGCTGGCATCGCCTGCCAATGCCGCCGCGGCCGCCGTCAGGTCAGGTCACGCCGTGCCGCGCCGTTTCATTCATTGCGTGTGCTTCACTGCGCAGTGCTTGTGTACTGCGTTAGGTATTTTGTTAGCGATAATCACGTCATGTGATAAAGATAATTTAAAATGGAATCGTTATTATACTTCGTAATTTCATATGGCAAATTAATTGATTGATTACGGGTTCGATTCCCATTCTGCTCCGCTGGTGTGCGCGCGTAATGTACTATTATTCGTACTTTGATTGAGCTTGGTATCAAATGTTGTCCGTCGGCCGATATTTTTAATTACCTAACTAATTTCCAACACAAGGTGTGAATAAACTATGAAAGAATTTAAAAGATAATAGAATCTTCCGCGGCATGATAAATGCAATGGCGTGGGCCGCGGCGCACAGTGAGGAACGGGGGACGGGGAGCGAGCGGAAGTAGAAGTGGGGGAGGGGGTCCGCGGCATGATAAATGGAATGGCGCGGGCCGCGGCGCACACACAGTGAGGAACGGGGGACGGGGAGCGAGCGGTAGTAGAGGCGTGCCCCTAGGGGGGGTGTCCTCGGCATGATAAACGGAATGGCGCGGGCTGCGGCGCACAGTGAAGAACTGGGGGGGGGGGGAGCGAGCGGTAGTAGAGGCGTGCGGGGGGGGATGTCCTCGGCATGATAAACGGAATGGCGCGGGCTGCGGCGTACAGTGAAGAACGGGGGGGGGAGCGATCGGTAGTAGAGGCGTACGGGGGGGGGGGGGGGTCCGCGGCATGATAAATGGAATGGCGCGGGCCGCGGCGCACAGTGACGAACGGGGGACGGGAAGCGAGTGGTAGTAGAGGCGTGCGGGGGAAGGGGGGAGGGGGGTCTGCGGCATGATAAATGGAATGGCACGGGCTGCGGCGCACAGTGAGGAACGGGGGACGGGGAGCGAGCGGTCGTAGAGGCGTGCGGGGGGGGGGGGGGGGTCCGCGGCATGATAAACGGAATGGCGCAGGCCGCGGCGCACAGTGACGAACGGGGGACGGGAAGCGAGCGGTAGTAGAGGCGTGCGGGGGGGGGGGGCGTCGACGCGGGCGCGGGCGAAACGGCAGTGGCATATCATACGCTTCTTTGATGCTCACTTGACAGTGCAAACGCGCGCTATTCGATTCGAATTCAATATAAACATTAAAATCTACAATTTTAAGAAAACGAAAGAACGCCGTGTGTGCTTTCTTTTCTTTTGATAATGAAGCGAAAACATCATCCTGTTTGGTATCCGGCTGTACATCTGTCATCATAGCTCCGCACTCTCCGAGTCCCCGCCCGCACATCCGCACCTCACGCTATGTTGCTGTGCCAATGTACTGAATGTAATGTTCCTACTGACGATGCGACGATTTCGCGGAAAGTAAAAATCGGTTAAGGTACCGAAAAAAATAAAGGTTACCGTTATATTTCGATAGCGAAATATAAAGGTTCTGCTACCGAAACCGCTATTTCATACCGGTATTTTTCGGTTATGCAGTCCCTGCCTCGGCATAATGCTGAGACAGCGACCGATTCACTGCCGCCAAGACACAAACACATTATATTATGTGTCAACTGTATTGTTTTTGCTCCCTTTGTCTCTGTGCCTTTTGTGTAGTGAATAAATGTCTTATTTCTTTCTTTTGCAAAAAAGTGCACACTAAGAAATACTATGAGAGTACCCGCTACTCGCCGGCGGTGGGTAAGTGCCTTAGGTACTTGTTTTCGATAGAAAACTCCAGCAAAAGCAGTGCAGAATCGTGGAATACATATATTTTGATGTTGGCCAACGTTACATCGCCTGCTAAGATGAAATAGAAAATAGAAATTACGATGTAAGCATTTGGTTATTTGCAGGCACGGTAGATTGCGACTTGGTGGGTCAAAATAACTTTACAGTTTCCATATTCCAGAACGATATCACGATATATGTATAGAACAGTATAGAACTTGGCCAGTTTCCGATCCTGCAACGATTACGTACCGTCATACCAGTCATACCGTGCAATGTGAAAAGTGAGCTGGACGTACGTCTAGCACAACTTGCTGACAAGCCGCTTGTCGCGCGACTGAGCGTCCCCTGTCACACTCGCACCGTGCAAATTAGAAAGAGGAGGGTAGATCCTTCTCGACTCGCGTCGCGGCGCGGCGTCAGTTGTGCTAGCCCCCCAGGTGTCTACATCCGATATCGTACCTACTCGATAAGTGAACACACTATGTACACGAATTGCAGACGTCGGACTCGTAGTCACACTGGTGTTACCACGGGGAATTAATTTTCCTCGTAGCCACACTGTTTGGTTCTGGCGCTTCGCCGGCCGCTGCCGCGGCACGCTCGCTTCGCTCGCTCGGCTCGCGCGCTTAGGCTCACCGTACAACTAACACTCCTCCTCGCAACCATGTTTACAGTACATTGCTGTTGAGAAATTTAAAAAATAATAATTATGGGGTCGTCCCTGCAACTTAAAAAACCTTTTACTTCATGATTACGCTAATGAATACTGTCCGATTTAATTTATCGCCTGTATTAGACTCGCACACTGTATATTAATATACCGTAAGATACCGAAATATATATTTTATCTGCGTGTGTGGGCTCTGTCAACTAGTACGGAAAATATATCGTAAGAAGAGCTCCTTGCCCGTGGTCCACCTAATCTGTTCACCTGGGTGGACCACGGGAAGTTATTTCTACCCGTGGTCCACCTAGAAGGAATAAGGTAAAAACTTATTGGTGGTGGTTCACCTCGGTAAAGTTTTTACGCGTAATACCAAAATTACTACCTAAGTCAGGTCGGTGTAGGTACGACGACGAGCGAAGCGAGGAGGAGTGTTAGGTGTACTGCGACCTTATAGCGCGAGCCGAGCAAGCGGAGCGAGCGTGCCGCGGCAGCGGCCGGCGAAGCGCCAGAACCGAAAATGTGATATTTCACTTCCTCATATTAAAGAAGGTCTTTTAGCAAAGTTTACATAGGTGTACCACGGGTAAAAAAAATGCCCGTGGTTCACCTTAGTCCACCTAGGTGGACCACGGGTAGAAAAAACTTCCCGTGGTCCACCCAGGTGAACAGATTAGGTGGACCACGGGCAAGGAGCTCTTCTTACGATATATTTTCCGTACTAGTTGACAGAGCCCACACACGCAGATAAAATATATATTTCGGTGGGCCGCGGCGCACAGTGAGGAACGGGGGACGGGGAGCGAGCGGAAGTAGAAGTGGGGGAGGGGGTCCGCGGCATGATAAATGGAATGGCGCGGGCCGCGGCGCACACACAGTGAGGAACGGGGGACGGGGAGCGAGCGGTAGTAGAGGCGTGCCCCTAGGGGGGGTGTCCTCGGCATGATAAACGGAATGGCGCGGGCTGCGGCGCACAGTGAAGAACTGGGGGGGGGGGGGGGGAGCGAGCGGTAGTAGAGGCGTGCGGGGGGGGGGTGTCCTCGGCATGATAAACGGAATGGCGCGGGCTGCGGCGTACAGTGAAGAACGGGGGGGGGGGGAGCGATCGGTAGTAGAGGCGTACGGGGGGGGGGGGGGTCCGCGGCATGATAAACGGAATGGCGCGGGCCGCGGCGCACAGTGACGAACGGGGGACGGGAAGCGAGTGGTAGTAGAGGCGTGCGGGGGAAGGGGGGAGGGGGGTCTGCGGCATGATAAATGGAATGGCACGGGCTGCGGCGCACAGTGAGGAACGGGGGACGGGGAGCGAGCGGTCGTAGAGGCGTGCGGGGGGGGGGGTCCGCGGCATGATAAACGGAATGGCGCAGGCCGCGGCGCACAGTGACGAACGGGGGACGGGAGGCGAGCGGTAGTAGAGGCGTGCGGGGGGGGGGGGGGGCGTCGACGCGGGCGCGGGCGAAACGGCAGTGGCATATCATACGCTTCTTTGATGCTCACTTGACAGTGCAAACGCGCGCTATTCGATTCGAATTCAATATAAACATTAAAATCTACAATTTTAAGAAAACGAAAGAACGCCGTGTGTGCTTTCTTTTCTTTTGATAATGAAGCGAAAACATCATCCTGTTTGGTATCCGGCTGTACATCTGTCATCATAGCTCCGCACTCTCCGAGTCCCCGCCCGCACATCCGCACCTCACGCTATGTTGCTGTGCCAATGTACTGAATGTAATGTTCCTACTGACGATGCGACGATTTCGCGGAAAGTAAAAATCGGTTAAGGTACCGAAAAAAATAAAGGTTACCGTTATATTTCGATAGCGAAATATAAAGGTTCTGCTACCGAAACCGCTATTTCATACCGGTATTTTTCGGTTATGCAGTCCCTGCCTCGGCATAATGCTGAGACAGCGACCGATTCACTGCCGCCAAGACACAAACACATTATATTATGTGTCAACTGTATTGTTTTTGCTCCCTTTGTCTCTGTGCCTTTTGTGTAGTGAATAAATGTCTTATTTCTTTCTTTTGCAAAAAAGTGCACACTAAGAAATACTATGAGAGTACCCGCTACTCGCCGGCGGTGGGTAAGTGCCTTAGGTACTTGTTTTCGATAGAAAACTCCAGCAAAAGCAGTGCAGAATCGTGGAATACATATATTTTGATGTTGGCCAACGTTACATCGCCTGCTAAGATGAAATAGAAAATAGAAATTACGATGTAAGCATTTGGTTATTTGCAGGCACGGTAGATTGCGACTTGGTGGGTCAAAATAACTTTACAGTTTCCATATTCCAGAACGATATCACGATATATGTATAGAACAGTATAGAACTTGGCCAGTTTCCGATCCTGCAACGATTACGTACCGTCATACCAGTCATACCGTGCAATGTGAAAAGTGAGCTGGACGTACGTCTAGCACAACTTGCTGACAAGCCGCTTGTCGCGCGACTGAGCGTCCCCTGTCACACTCGCACCGTGCAAATTAGAAAGAGGAGGGTAGATCCTTCTCGACTCGCGTCGCGGCGCGGCGTCAGTTGTGCTAGCCCCCCAGGTGTCTACATCCGATATCGTACCTACTCGATAAGTGAACACACTATGTACACGAATTGCAGACGTCGGACTCGTAGTCACACTGGTGTTACCACGGGGAATTAATTTTCCTCGTAGCCACACTGTTTGGTTCTGGCGCTTCGCCGGCCGCTGCCGCGGCACGCTCGCTTCGCTCGCTCGGCTCGCGCGCTTAGGCTCACCGTACAACTAACACTCCTCCTCGCAACCATGTTTACAGTACATTGCTGTTGAGAAATTTAAAAAATAATAATTATGGGGTCGTCCCTGCAACTTAAAAAACCTTTTACTTCATGATTACGCTAATGAATACTGTCCGATTTAATTTATCGCCTGTATTAGACTCGCACACTGTATATTAATATACCGTAAGATACCGAAATATATATTTTATCTGCGTGTGTGGGCTCTGTCAACTAGTACGGAAAATATATCGTAAGAAGAGCTCCTTGCCCGTGGTCCACCTAATCTGTTCACCTGGGTGGACCACGGGAAGTTATTTCTACCCGTGGTCCACCTAGAAGGAATAAGGTAAAAACTTATTGGTGGTGGTTCACCTCGGTAAAGTTTTTACGCGTAATACCAAAATTACTACCTAAGTCAGGTCGGTGTAGGTACGACGACGAGCGAAGCGAGGAGGAGTGTTAGGTGTACTGCGACCTTATAGCGCGAGCCGAGCAAGCGGAGCGAGCGTGCCGCGGCAGCGGCCGGCGAAGCGCCAGAACCGAAAATGTGATATTTCACTTCCTCATATTAAAGAAGGTCTTTTAGCAAAGTTTACATAGGTGTACCACGGGTAAAAAAAATGCCCGTGGTTCACCTTAGTCCACCTAGGTGGACCACGGGTAGAAAAAACTTCCCGTGGTCCACCCAGGTGAACAGATTAGGTGGACCACGGGTAAGGAGGGCGTAAGAAGCCTAGCTATAATATTATATTTTGGTATATTGATGTATATTATAGCGACGTCTGTGACGGGCTTAAAAGTAATTACTCGTCACACTGGTATGACAAAATAGTGTGACCACGAGTCTGCCGCTCAGTCTTTGTAGCAAAAGACAAAATAGACCTTACTGAATAGCACGTAGGTCGCCTTTACATCGACAGTGACGACTTAGCCAAGTGTCTATAGTACCATTGATTTGTACCATTAATGGTACAAATGATACTACTATGTGTCCTTAGTACCATTGAAAAAGATACTAGTTTATACCGTGTATTTACTTGTGAAAAAAAAACAAATAATTTCGTCTTAAGAGCGACAGACTCGTGGTCAGACCATTTTGTCACACCAATGTGACGACGAGTAATTACTTTTACTCTTGGTCACACCACTTTAAAAAAGATAACACTTTAACAAGCCCGTGTAGGTACGACGACGAGCGAAGCGAGGAGGAGTGTTAGTTGTACGGTGAGCCTAAGCGCGCTAGCTGAGCGAGCGAAGCGAGCGTGCCGCGGTAGCGGCCGGCGAAGCGCCACAACCAAACTGTGGCTACGAGGAAAATAAATTCCTCGTGGTAGTCGTGGTCACACCAGTGTGACAAAATAGCGTGACTACGAGTCCGACGTCGTCTAAGATACTGCGTTATTTTCACAAGTAATTACATAATAAAGTTTAAAATGTGTATTTGCTCTAGTTTTTATTCGCCTTTTACCCGTGGACCAACAGTGGATCAATAGCTGTGGGACCACGGTTAAAAGGGTACTAGGGACACGTGCTAGTATCGTTAGTACCATTGATGGTACTAAGGACACATAGTAGTATCACTTGTACCATTTATGGTACAAATCAATGGTACTATAGACATAAGGGGGACGACTTGATATGAAGTCGTGGCGTGTGGGGCACTAAATGTGCCGACTTTATAAAGCCAATGGCGGCGAACGGCGAACTTACTTTTTTTATTAGGCATCGTTAAACACATCGACCCCTCGTCCATGCTGGGTCATATGGCCTACAGGCTGCTGATGAGGTAGGTATATCGCAAACCGCAAATTACGTGTAAAATCACTAATAAATTTATTTAAACAAGATCTAAAACTAAGTATGTGCACACATGAAAAATAAAATTACATTAAGTATGAGACCTAACGAGAACCAAAAATGTCCTAACATTAACATAAAATATATTTTTCCTAATATTCCTCGCCACCTTCACCTTCGCCCTCGCCAGAGTCCATACCGACCTCTTCGTAGTCCTTTTCGAGGGCTGCAAGATCCTCTCTGGCCTCTGAGAACTCTCCTTCCTCCATGCCCTCACCTACGTACCAGTGGACGAAAGCCCGCTTTGCGTACATGAGGTCGAATTTGTGGTTGAGGCGTGACCACGCTTCCGCGATAGCAGTTGTGTTGGACAGCATGCAAACGGCTCTTTGCACCTTGGCCAGATCACCACCCGGCACGACCGTTGGCGGCTGATAGTTGATCCCAACTTTAAACCCAGTTGGACACCAGTCAACAAATTGGATCGTGCGCTTGGTCTTTATTGTGCCAATAGCAGCGTTCACGTCCTTCGGTACCACGTCTCCTCTGTACAGCATGCAGCACGCCATGTACTTCCCGTGTCTAGGATCGCACTTCACCATCTGGTTCGCAGGTTCGAAACAAGCGTTAGTAATCTCAGCGACGGACAGCTGTTCGTGGTACGCCTTCTCAGCGGAGATCACCGGTGCGTAGGTCACTAGAGGGAAGTGGATGCGAGGATACGGTACCAGGTTCGTCTGGAACTCTGTCAAGTCGACATTTAGCGCGCCGTCAAATCGCAGTGACGCGGTGATGGACGACACAATCTGGCCGATCAGGCGATTCAAGTTGGTGTACGTTGGTCGCTCAATATCCAAGTTCCTCCTGCAGATATCGTAGATAGCCTCGTTGTCAACCATAAAGGCGGCGTCAGAGTGCTCCAGAGTAGTATGTGTTGTCAGGATAGAGTTGTATGGCTCCACGACCGCGGTAGAGATCTGAGGCGCGGGGTAGATGGCAAACTCTAGCTTGGACTTCTTCCCGTAGTCGACGGAGAGACGTTCCATGAGGAGAGAGGCGAATCCCGAGCCAGTGCCGCCGCCGAATGAGTGGAAGATAAGGAAGCCCTGCAGGCCCGTGCATTGGTCGGCTAGCTTCCGCACCCTGTCGAGCACCAAGTCCACGATTTCCTTGCCGATGGTGTAGTGTCCTCGCGCGTAGTTGTTGGCGGCGTCTTCCTTGCCTGTGATGAGCTGTTCAGGGTGGAACAGTTGTCTGTAGGTGCCTGTACGGACTTCGTCGACCACCGTCGGTTCCAAGTCGATGAACACGGCGCGCGGCACGTGCTTGCCCGCGCCCGTCTCACTGAAGAAAGTGTTGAACGAGTCGTCCCCACCACCCACGGTCTTGTCCGACGGCATCTGCCCGTCCGGCTGAATCCCATGTTCTAGGCAGTACAATTCCCAACAGGCGTTGCCGATCTGTACTCCAGCCTGCCCGCCGTGAATAGATATACACTCACGCATTCTTGATTATATGTGATTACTAGTTATTATCTTAAACTAAAAACACTTATTATTTTGCTACCGGTTCCTTCTTGTTTTGCTCCAACATTCGAACTAAATAAACAAAATGACAGTGATGTCGAATCGAAATTTAAATTGAACAGCTGAGATTTTGAATTAATTAAGAAACATTATTTTATGCCATTCTGGCGTTAGGTACTATGAAGGGCGCATATCTTGAATTATTGTCAATCCTAATCTTGCATGAAGCCCGCCTAGGAGATACATAAGTAGCTATCTACTTATGTTGTCGCATTCAGGGGCGCGTTTCACGAAGCTACAAATTACAAGAATAAGTCTCTTTCTATAAGAAGGTATCGAAAAAAGACTTACGCTTGTAATTCGTAGCTTCGTGAAAAGGGCCCCAGGATATGGCCCCAGGTCAGTCATCGAGCAAGACAGTGAATGGGTGTAGTATGTTTATAGGTCTTGTGCCACTGGGTTATAAAAAAACTAAGATATTAAGTATCTATGAAAAAGCGATGTCAGTCCAGCCAGTCACTGTAGACATGAACTATCATATCTCACATCTCTGTGAAAACGCCGGCTTATATTTTTTCTGTAACAATAAATGGGTCATTCTACTTTTTACTCCAGGTTTTAGCGCTCCGCCCCCCGGTAAAGAAAATCTGAATCTGTCATTTCCTTAATAAAATCAAAAATGACGAACGCAAATGTTGAATCTTTTGTATATTTTACCATATAGGGTCACAAAGTGGAGCTTCATGGTAACTGTTCGCGCGGATTAGTTACTTCATTTTTCTGATCTATATTGTAGCGACACCTTGCGACCCGTCTTATTATCTACGCACATCTTATACCTATGTATCCGTTCCTTTCCCTTGCATGACGCGCTGCGTGTGTGAAAATAGTACAACTAGAACATACTATCATTAACGAAATGAGCTTATAGTAAAGCACGGTGCGACAACTGATTCGGACTGTTGAAAAACAAACTCTCTCTTGGCTTCCTTCCGCGTCGAGATGTTGCACCCGCGAACGCGCACTCTCCGACTTTTAATATACAATACAATGATAGATAAATTGTGCAAATTATATTGAAGAACTTTGTATTGTATTTGTGAACTGTATCTTCGCGATATAATCGTTATTTATCAGTGCATTTTGGACATTTTGTGGCATACATGGATAGCGCCGCTGCTATTGAAGAAACTGTGATTTGGAACCCTGGCCAGGGTACTCCGAAGAAGCTCACCCATTCAACTGAAGAACTTATATAAGGTACCTTTTCGATTATCATGCAATCTCCCTGTTTTATCCTGTGTTCCTAATTGTGTGTGCGTGGGTGATAAACTATTACTTATTTTAAATCAATCAGGCAATCTCATGATTCGATCATCTACCTAATGTATCTACGCAAGGTCCTTCGAATTATATTAGTTTTAAATTTACGTACTTCGACACCCGTCGAGCGTAACTAGAGGGCCTACCGCGAAACGGAAACGAACTTCGTTGGTGTATCTCTCTCTCTGTCGCTCGAACTAGCAATTGCAACAAAGACGGAGATACACGAATGAAGTTCGTTTTCGTTTCGCGGTAGGCCCCCAGTTTTTGGAGAGGAACATACTTATGTTTGTAAGGGAGCAACTAGCTACAATTAAAGAACATAAATACCCAAAAATATGAGACAAAGATTGACCTCGTTGGCGGCAGCGCAAAACGCTTCATACTGATAGACAGGCAGGTGTGACGTCATAACCCACATTTGTTAGTACAAAGTACATGTATCGTTGTATGGAAAATCAGGTAAATTGTTTCGGTGGCGAAATACTGCGTTTAATACCTACATAGTTGTCATACAATTATGTTTCTATAAGAGCGTAAGGATTCTATTGGCAACTTTAAATTTACTCTTGGACAATAAAAAAAATGCATACTTATTTTTCTAAACTTTCAAGGTTCATATCTTTTTACGATTTTAATTATATTGTATAATTTATACTTTACTACGATAATTTGGAGCTTTATCCATTTAGCACAGGTAACTACGTTTAGTTATCAATTTGAACACGAGGCATCATGCCTATTGTATGCTATTGTAAGATTTGCAAATCTCAAGGTAATTTCGTAAATATCGGGTAAGATCATGTTATTTTACAACTGTGTTACCGGACAACTTCGTTACAACGCTTTTGAAGATGGCAACACAGTTGTGCATATACCCTGTTGCTGATTTATTCCATTCATATCGACCTATGTTTTTTATTGTTTATCAATTTCATATCTTTTTACTACTGAAGGTAAAGTTAGTATGCGAGGTTTTTATGTTGAAATTATTTAAGCTGTCCGTTTAGCACTTAAAGTCATAATCTTGTGAACAGTAGCCCTGTTTCCTATTTGCCCACCGCAAATCCTCCGACCAGATAAAAATTAAGCAAGTAACACTAAAACTCATGGAAATAGCTACCATCTTCTCTAAGTCGCGAGGTTGAAATTGTTATATAATTTTAACTATACCTTTTACAAATCATGCCGCTAACTCCAGCCGAAAATAGTAGGTACATTACATAACTAGGGCGGTGAATTCGTGAATGCCCGATCACAGGTCACAGGTGTTTGTGGCCCGAACCGAAGGTGAGGGCCATAAATATGCGCTTTACGTCTTCACCTGGCCACAATGCGAGTAAAACTCGCATTATGGCCAGGTGTGACGTAAAGATAATTTAGTAATAATAATTGAATTATTATCTTCAACCTTTGTTGTAACTAAGAGACTGATAGGCATTTTGTAATGGAGAATGTTCTATTTTACCATTATGTCTATATTTCTACATATAGGTTTTTCGATTTCTGTTGTACTATTGGTTTATAAATTATCTTACAGGTATATCAGATGCAAGACAATATATATTTTTATGAATGTTAAATACTTTGCTAAGATATCTTTACACGTATACATGTCATGTCAAATATTTTGAAACAAAAGTGCACAACAATAACATAGTTGTCTTTCTAATGTGATTAATAATACTTAATAAATGAAGATTTATAATTAAAGATTTGAGAATAAAAGATTTATGTTCTAATTTTTATAGTTGTAATAAGTGACTAAAGCTATTTAAAAAAAATGTGATTGGTAAAAAAGTGGTATGATTTTTTCTACCTTGGTCGACAAAACCTTTATTTTCAAGGAAAATTTACCTACCTAATTTACCTTTGGAAAATATACTTGTGTAAAAATCGGTGCTGGCAGTGTATTGCAATTGGTCATGCTACATTTACACGCTTGCGGTCGCTTGGCAAGCTTAGTGTGGTCCGAATAGGCAAGCGTGGCAGACGTCTTTTAGTCCAGTCAATGAACGTACAACTTGAATGGAAAAATGACAATTTTGGAAATAATTTGTAAGAGCTTATTTTTTTGTGTAACGGATATATTATAAATTAAATAGTCAACCCAGCGACGGATTCCGACAAAAATTCAGAGATCATAACATACACAAATTAACTAGCTTCTGAGAAGTCAAAAAAATATTAAGAAATATTTGTGTCTTTATTTTCGTTCATTTACATTTGCTCTATAATATTCGAGATAAATCATACAAAAAAAGAAATCCCATGCTCCATTTAAATCTACTTAATTACTTCCAAGTTCCAGGTGAAAACTTTGCCGGATTCTTGAATAAAGCATCTTAGAATAACATTTTAAAATGAAATCAACAAAAGAAACGCTATTATAATTATAAATTAATGTTTTTCATAACCATATTTTACCTGGAGTATTTATGGTATTCATCCTTTGGATCCCATAATATGCAGGATCCGCTTTGGTATGCCTCGAGCACAGAACACGAGAAAAGCCAAGGTTTGGTCGTTTGACCATACAGCACTCATGTCGATACGCGGGGGGCGTGGCCTGTGCGCCGCAGGGCGCGATATCCTTATCACCGCACTTAAGCTCACCCAAGCCAAACCAAACACCCAGTTTACACGCTTGCGCTTGTGGAAGCTTGCCAAGCCACCGCAAGCTGTTAATGCTTCATTACGTATAATTACGCATACGTACAATGAAATAACTTAATTTACCTACCCAATATTTTTTTGAAACCTGTTACCACTAGTGCCAAAAACCTGCAGTAAAAAGTAGAATGACCCAAATACTAGATTAGCTTTACTAGGTTATAGCTCTGGTGAGACATTCGATATCGTTTCTACTGGATAATGTGAAAACACTACACGACTTGCAAAGATACATAGACATATATAGGCGTACAGTAGGCCTAAGTATTTCGTGCTCGTAACTGTATACTGCTACATGTGTATGGGAAGTTGTCCCTGTCGGAGTTATTGTCAAAAGATTTAACTTTTTGTCGCCACAGTAATAAATTCCGTAAGATGTCTCACACACCAGTCTTTGTAGCAAAAGACAAAATAGACCTTACTTGATAACACATTAGGTCGCCTTTTCGTTGACAGTGACGACTTGATATGAAGTCATGGCGTGTACCGACTTTATATTGAATAGAATAGAATACTTTATTGCTCTCATGTATAAAGACGATGTATAAAGCCAATATGATGTATAAAGTTAGTTAAGGTTACTTTATTTATTTGGCCCATGGGAAAGGTTTCTTCACAACTAAATATAAGTAGTCTTGAGCAAAGACCATTCCATCGACCGACGCCTCGTCCATGTTGGGTCATATGGCCTACAGGCTACGGATGAGGTATAATGCTAACTACAAATTAGATACGTGTAAAATCACTCGAAATTTATCTAAACTGGATCAAAAATTAAGTAGGTATGTGCACACATGAAAAATAAATTACATTAAGTTTTAGACCTAAAGTGTACCAAAAACGTCCTAACATTAACATAAAATATATTTTTCCTAATATTCCTCGCCACCTTCACCTTCGCCCTCGCCAGAGTCCATACCGACCTCTTCGTAGTCCTTTTCGAGGGCTGCAAGATCCTCTCTGGCCTCTGAGAACTCTCCTTCCTCCATGCCCTCACCTACGTACCAGTGGACGAAAGCCCGCTTTGCGTACATGAGGTCGAATTTGTGGTTGAGGCGTGACCACGCTTCCGCGATAGCAGTTGTGTTGGACAGCATGCAAACGGCTCTTTGCACCTTGGCCAGATCACCACCCGGCACGACCGTTGGCGGCTGATAGTTGATCCCAACTTTAAACCCAGTTGGACACCAGTCAACAAATTGGATTGTGCGCTTGGTCTTTATTGTGCCAATAGCAGCGTTCACGTCCTTCGGTACCACGTCTCCTCTGTACAGCATGCAGCACGCCATGTACTTCCCGTGTCTCGGATCGCACTTTAACATCTGGTTCGCAGGCTCGAAACAAGCGTTAGTAATCTCAGCGACGGACAGCTGTTCGTGGTACGCCTTCTCAGCGGAGATCACCGGCGCGTAGGTCACTAGAGGGAAGTGGATTCGAGGATACGGTACCAGGTTCGTCTGGAACTCTGTCAAGTCGACGTTTAGCGCGCCGTCAAATCGCAGTGACGCGGTGATGGACGACACAATCTGGCCGATCAGGCGATTCAAGTTGGTGTATGTTGGTCGCTCAATATCCAAGTTCCTCCTGCAGATATCGTAGATAGCCTCATTGTCAACCATAAAGGCGGCGTCAGAGTGCTCCAGAGTAGTATGTGTTGTCAGGATAGAGTTGTATGGCTCCACGACCGCGGTAGATATCTGGGGCGCGGGGTAGATGGCAAACTCTAGCTTGGACTTCTTCCCGTAGTCGACGGAGAGACGTTCCATGAGGAGAGACGCGAATCCCGAGCCAGTGCCGCCGCCGAACGAGTGGAAGATAAGGAAGCCCTGCAGACCCGTGCATTGGTCGGCTAGCTTGCGCACTCTGTCGAGCACCAAGTCCACGATTTCCTTGCCGATGGTGTAGTGTCCTCGCGCGTAGTTGTTGGCCGCGTCTTCCTTGCCTGTGATGAGCTGTTCGGGGTGGAACAGTTGTCTGTAGGTGCCTGTACGGACTTCGTCGACCACCGTTGGTTCCAGGTCGATAAACACGGCGCGCGGCACGTGCTTGCCCGCACCCGTCTCACTGAAGAAAGTGTTAAACGAGTCGTCCCCACCACCCACGGTCTTGTCCGACGGCATCTGCCCGTCCGGCTGAATCCCATGTTCTAGGCAGTACAATTCCCAACAGGCGTTGCCGATCTGTACTCCAGCCTGCCCGCCGTGAATAGATATACACTCACGCATTCTTGATTATATGTGATTACTAGTTATTATCTTAAACTAAAAAACACTTGTTCTTTTCCTACCGATTCCTTCTGGTTTTGCTCCAAATTTCGAACCAAACAAAATAGGCAGTGACGTCTTTTAAAAAATAAACACGTTATTTTTCTTGTATAGTTATTTTAATATAAGAGTGACAGTTTTGTCATCACAACGAAAATATATCAACAAGTCAATAATAAGAAGGTTGGTTATTCAAAGCAAGTGCTACCTATTTCTAACACTCCGACTTAGCATGTAGCGAGGTGTAAAGACAAAAAAAAAACAAAATTAATATAAATAAAAGGAAAAAATTTGGAAACAGAATAGTCTTTTGAACTTTTCGAGTCAGTGGGAGAATTTGTTAAGGATTATGTATGTGCACCCTTATAACATTAACTTCATTGTGTGTGTAGCCCACTTTATTAGTAATACATCCATATTTTATCTGTCTTATGACTCGCTCTCTTTTGCCGAATCTTTGCTTGCCACCGAGCACTGAGCAGACGCATCTCCTGTCTCCTGTATTTTTAATGATCAAGACTGAAGTCCATATATAGAAAAGTACTCTGTGAGTCCATGTAAGTCGTGTGCTGTGTTGTTTTACTTACTACAAGAATAAACCGTGTCTTAGGCTGGACAATTGTTTGATTAACTTTCTTCCACTCAGTTACCTGACCCGTGCAGCTCTGCTCTAATGCCGCGTTTATACGCTTGCGATGGCTTGGCGCGTGAGCAGGACGCAGCTATGCGTTAGAGGGAGAGGGCTATAATTCGATCTCATTCGTTTACATAGCTGCGTCCTGCTCACGCGCCAAGCCATCGCAAGCGTATAAACGCGGCATAACAGGTTATGGCAGGCCCAGATTACATTGTCCAGCCTAAGTGAACGTCTAGATCCAAGAAATCAGAAAGTGCCGCAAATCACGGGCATTCATATTAAATCGCCGAACCACCTGCCGTCTGTCGCCGTGGTTGGTCGTGCGCTTCACCGTGATCCAATCGAACACGTGGTGTGGTCGTCGCAACTCTTCGATAAAGGTACGGCACAATGGCTCAGCTCAAGAGCAAGTACAGCAGCAAAACTACGTGTCAGCTACCAGCCATTCGATTGAAAAACTGCGTGGAGTAGAAAACTATCCGACATGGAAGTTTCAAATGAAATGGTGCTGACTTTGGAGTGTCCGTATGGGATGTCGTCGAAAAGGAACGTATACCGATCAAGTGAATGTTAACCGCGCTCTTGCCCGCATCGCGTTGAGCGTGTCGTCATCGTGTCTTCAACATATTCGTAATGCCGATACCGCCAAGATCGCTGGGATAACCTCAAAACAATATTTGAAGATAAAGGTTTATACAGGCATGTCTTGCTACTGCGGCAGATACATTGAGTTGATTCTGCATGTCTCGCTATCTGGAACACATTGTCGCTGGTTCATCAGTTAGCCGACATTGGCAAAGCAATGACAGACAAGGAAATCGTCGAACTAGTGCTGAGTGGTTTGCCTGAAGGATACGACGCCTTGGTCAGCAAATTGGAGACGGCTAATATAGCAAATCAGGACCTCACTCCAGAAATGGTTCACTCTAGACTGCTGCAAGAAGAATCGGAGAAGGCAAACGTCACAACTAATGAAGAGGCAGCACTGTTCTTCAGAACGAGGAAGGCTGTGAAACCTACCGTGTGCCGTTACTGTGGGAAAATTGGCCACATTAAAAACAAATGTTTCAAATACAGAAAGGACAAGACCAAGAATCGCTCGTTGTTGGCTACAGATGACATCGATACAGCAACCGCATTCTTCACAAAGAAAACTTCGTGGTATTTGGACTCGGGATGCTCCAGCCACTGCAAGGAGCTTCCAAGCACGGGCAGCAAGGTTACACTGGCCATCGACGAATCCATGACAGCGGAAGGCATCGGTGAAATAGCAATGGATGGTGCTATCAACAAATTTGACAAGGTATTGTTTGTTCCTAATGTCTCTGCTAATCTTTTATCTGCAAGTAAGCTATGTGATAAAGATTTTACTATAGTATTTGACAAAAGAGGAAGCATGCAAAATAAAATGGAGATAGGCCGGACATGTGGCACGGTCACAAGATGGCCGATGGAGTGAGCGTGTGCTCCACTGGTGGCCACGCGAAGATAAGCGCTCAAGGGGCCGCCCACGCCGCAGATGGTGTGATGATATCATCCAAATGGCAGGGCCAACCTGGCCTAGACTAGCCGCGGATAGAACCGGCTGGCATATGATGGAGGAGGCCTTCGTCCAACAATGGGCAACCCAACAAACTTAAATTTATAAACAACTATATTTGTAATACTCTAAAAATATGGGAATAAAAAGGCTTATTATTATTATTATTATTATTATTTGACAAAGAGCAATGTAAAATTATAAATGTTGTAAAATTCATGGCGATCCTATTACCTCTGCATTCAATAGGTAGAAATGGGGCTTTATGAATGGAAAGCGTGTAGTCAGGGTACTGTGCCAGAAGTGCACTCTTCCATGTTCTTGTGTGACAGACAAGGTACAAAGAGTGCTAATGTAGCTGTCTCTGTGCAATCAGCCGAGCTGTGGCACAGGCGTCTAGGTTACCTTAGATTAAAATCTATGTGTGCTTTGAGAGACGATTTTGCAACAGGACTTACATTTCAGGTATGCTCTGAAGCGAAGTGTGAGACCTGCCTACTTGGGAAGCAAGTTGTCTTGCCGTTCCCTGCAGGCGAGGCTACACGAGCTACTAAATTATTTCATATTATACATAGCAATGTAGCAGGTCCTATGCTAATGGACAGCATTGGAGGGGCAAAGTACGTGCTCTGTCTGACGGATGACGACACCAGGATAATGTACGCTTACCTGATGGAGAATAAATATAAGGTAATGAAACATTTTATTAATTTTACAATTGAAGTTGAGAAGCAACTAGGTTTGCCAATCTGTATGAAGGTGAGGTGCATGTTGTTGGGAGCTGGTCTTTGCAAGCGCTTTTCTGGTGAAGCAGTAAAAACTGCAATTTGTTTGAAAAATAGAAGTCCCACCAGTGCTTTAGCAGGACATACTCCAGAAGGGCTCTGGACAGGTTCGAAACCGGACCTTGGTCACCTTCTTGTTTTTGTATGCATTGCCTACTCCCTTATACCAAAACAGAAATGGCGTAAACTTGATGCAAAGAGTAAACCATATATTTGTGTTGGCCACAGTGACACAACAAAAGGTTTTAGATTGTTATGTCCAATGAATCCGAACAAGGTAATCTTGTCTAGGAATGTGGGATTTTGGACAACAAATTTTACAACCATTTGGATGGAAAGAATTTTAATGAAATTGACAATGAGAATAATTTATTTTATGAATATGATGTGAAATTTGATGATAATAATATGAATAATAATTTTATTCTATTCATAATAATAAAATTATTAAGTCTGGTCCAAATGATGAAGTGCAAGTGTCTAGTCATAGAATTAATGATTTTCCGCATGGATGTTTCAGATGCAGAGCAGTATTGTACCGGCAGCGAAAATGAGGAAGATGACTCATTCTGTCCTCCTTCGGGCCCGAGTGACTAGTCGTGCGAGCCTGTAGTGCTGTCGCAGCGACCGTCGTCTTGAGGGGAAGCCGTGGCTGCCGATGGTGCGTCTGCTGTGAGTCAATGTAGACCTGTACATTCTACTAGGTCACAACCACCAAAAAGGTATGGTGATTAATTGATTATACATCTGATTATTCCCTGGTCGCGCATATCGTCTCAACAGTCGACGATGAAAGTGTACCGGTATCCTACAAGGAAGCTATTGATAGTCCTCTTAGCAAAGAGTTGTCTGCTGCCATGCAGTGTGAGCTTGACTCTCTTATAGCTAATAGTAATAAAGTTTGGACTTTAGTTGATAGGCCACAATTACTAATGTTATAAAGTTAAAATGGGTCTATAAGATTAAATAGAATGCAGCTGGTAACTTCGAAAAATATAAAGCGCGTCTTGTCGCCATGGGTTATACACAGGTTCATGGTATAGACTATAAAGACACATTTTCACCTGTCGTAAGACATAGGTAGTACAATGAGAATGCCTTTTGCATTACAGTTTGATTTGAACTACAACCAAATTTCAACAACTGTCACATAGATAGTCTGCTCATTACAAAAGGGAATGTTTATAAAATACTGTGTGAAAATAGGTTTTTACAAATTACTTCAATGTGAACCTTGTTTTTATGTAAATTAAGCTCATAATAGCTTGGTAATAGTAGCACGGTGTATACGATTTCTACATCCTTTATATTACAACCGGCATATGTAAAAACAAGCATTTAAGTATATTAGAAAAGGAATCTATTTGTAAAAATCTTGGTAATCTAAAGAACTGCCTTGGCATGGGTGTCGCAAGAGAGGGAGATATTTTAAAACTTAACCAGAATATATTTTGTTGAAAGTGCTCAAGCGGTTCAATATGGAAAATTGTAAACCTTTATCGACACCTATAACTGTGGGTTGTAAACTCGATGATGATGTTATTTTATGTGATGTAACTTACAATTACAGAGAACTTATGGGTAGCTTAATGTGTGTGGCCATTTGTAGCCGTCCCGACATAAGTTTTGCATGTAGCCGTTTAAATCAGTATAATTCAAAATTCAGTTTGGCAAAATTAATTAGCTTGCAGCTAAAAGAATCCTTAGGTATTTAGCGAGAACTTTTTGTCAGAGATTTTATGTGTGACACCGAGCATCACTGTGGTATTGTGTATTATAACAATCAAAGTGCACGCAAGCTGTTTTATGTAAAGAATACAGTCAGAAACGTACCATGCACATAGACGTCAGGTATCATCACATAAAAGATCTGGTGTATAATGTGTTAACTGTAAAGTACTTACCAACTGAAGTGATGATAGCTGATATACTTACAAGCCACTGAGCTTAAGTAAACATTCTAAGTTTGTTTACAGTATGAATGTCAAACAACTTCTAGGCATGCAATGGTGTAAAAGTAAAGCCTTGTTACATGCATTTATTCGTTTGCCTGATCAATGTGTGTGTGTAATGTGATAGCATGCTGTTGTACAAATTTGTATATATAGAGTCGAAGTCTCTATTTAGGTAAACATTGTTATCAATGTTAACAAATATAATTGATGTTATATTATGTTCATTCCTAGAGGCATAGAGATGCTCATTACAAATGCATTTGTTTGTTGTGTATAGAGTACTTTATGTGTTCATGTGTAAGCATGTAGGAATGATATTGTACGAATTTGTATATACATATAGAGTCGAAGTCTCTATTTAGGTAAACATTGTTATCAATGTTAACAAATATAATTAATGTTATATTATGTTGATTCCTAGAGGCATAGAGATGCTCTTTACAAATACGTTTGTTTTTTCTGTGTATAGAGTCCTTTATGTGTTCATGTGTAAGCATGTAGGAATGATAATCTTTTAATGTTATAAGCTTGAGGGGAAGTGTTAAGGATTATGTATGTGCACCCTTATAACATTAACTTCATTGTGTGTGTAGCCCACTTTATTAGTAATACATCCATATTTTATCTGTCTAATGACTCGCTCTCTTTTGCCGAATCTTTGCTTTGCCACCGAGCAGACGCATCTCCTGTATTTTTAATGATCAAGACTGAAGTCCATGTAAGTCGTGTGCTGTGTTGTTTTACTTACTACAAGAATAAACCGTGTCTAAGGCTGGACAATTGTTTGATTAACTTTCTTCCACTCAGTTACCTGACCCGTGCAGCTCTGCTCTAACAGAATTTATCTTTATTTAGCTAAATTAACAACTGGTCTTAAAATGGCTGATGACTTGCCATAAAAAACCTACTTAATATGGACGGGATTGTGTGCCGTGCCTCAACTTCATTCTAAATCAGTTAGTGGGTTAGTGGCAAATAAGAAAAAGTGGAACCATGACAAGGAAAATGACTGATATTTCCTTGTCTGTCACACTTATCGAGATTTGTATGCTACCAGCTCGCTCGCACGTGGTATAATTATTACCATAGCTTGTCCTGAGGGGGAGGGGCTACCGCGAATTAAAAAGGAACTTCGTTTGAGTATCTCCGTCTCTGCCGCTCGAACCGGCAAGTGCTGTAGAGAGGGAGATAAACGAACGAAATTCGTTTTCGTTTCGCGGTAGGGCCTCTGAGTATTATAGGTTCATGGTTCACGCACGCATCTATATGCTTCGTGCGTTTATGAAACTCCGGGTTTTTAACCAGTTTTATCGACGCACATATCATTAGTGCTCTAAAATGCGTTCAGAAACCGTAGGAAATGACCAGCATTATTACCGACCGAAGAACTTTCTTGTCTGTGGTAGTCAGGTAAAATGTATTGCAATGTTATTACAGTACACATTTTTGTATCGTTATGAGTTTAAATTTGGAACACCTGTCAAAACTCAACCGGGTCTCTATTCTACTATCCATAGATATATTAAAACATTTATCCATACGAAACGTCTATTCAGCATGTTTTTTTAATATAAACCGCACGACATTTGATCTCGAGTGATATGAGTATAGGGACTTCATTCGATTGACTATCATTTAAAAAAACCATTCGTCATGACGAATTGCCGCCATTGCTGTTGTAATTTTTTTGTTGTTTTGTTTTTGCTGTTACTTACCTACTTATGATATGTGTGTAGATAAAGTAGTGTATGCAACTGTACATAATTAGGCCGTAAAACACTCGTGTGATCCTATTATGACCAAACCACACTCGTATTTTAAGGCCTATCTCATTATGGATCAGTCGCATAAAGTACTATTATAGCACTTTGATTGTCGGCATATATATTCACAGGGTCCTTGTTTAGATTGAAGTCAATTTCGCTCAAGAATTGACGAATCCACATTGCCTCTTTCGTACCATCACAATGTGACGACCCGATCCGAGTCGCCACCGGACCACGGCACCGAGCGGCGAGCGCCGGTAATGACGCACAGCACCCCGCCACACACCGCCGCGCCGCGCCGCGCGCCTCTATGTAAAGCTCCGTGCACCGAGCCGGCTAGCGACGCACGGTCCGGCGTCCTAGGCACACACTCACGGATCCGGACGATGAAATCACAGCGTTCATCGAAAGATGGAACGCTGCGCTTTCGGCGTCCAACACATCGCGTACACTTCGGCATTCCCGCCGGCGGGGACGGCCACCGCGAGATCGCGACAACGCAGACACATATACTCCGCTTTCGTCCCGGTACCGCCGCATACCGGGTAGAGTCAGGCCGACGCAAGTCGGGTCTAGCGGAGTTTCTTGCTGGACTCTTCTCAGCTAGGCTAGGTTTTTAGCGAACCAGCTATAAAACTCCCAGTAGTTCGACACCACCTACACCCCAGATTCGGTTGATACCGTTCAACCAATCTCACTGGAGCGCAAACTCTTAGAGTATCCCAGTGTACAAACTTCCCTGCGTGGTCGTGCCGGAGGCTTCCCCTGGATTTTCCCCAGGCTACCCTTCATCCCGTCCACTTAAGAAATACCGCCATAGAACAAGTTAACAGTTTTAAATACTTAGGTAGCATAATAACCTGTGACTCCAGATGTACTGCCGACATAAAAGCAAGAATAGCAATGGCGAAAAAACCGTTCAATGGCAAAAAACATCTCTTTAGAGCCAAGATTTCCAGAAGCGTAAGGAAACGTTTTATAAAGTCATATACCTATCTGGAGCATAGCGTTGTATTGCTGCGAGACATGGACACTTACCCAGCGAGACCGAGAAAGATTAAGTGCCTTTGAGATGTGGTGTTGGCGAAGGGTGGAAGGAATTAGTTGGACGGAAAGAAGAACGAATGAAGAGGTTTTGGATTTAGTCGGAGAGAAGAGATCCTTGCTAAGGACGATTGAAAATAGAAGAGGAAATATGTTGGGGCACCTATTACGACATGATATTTACATAAAAACTATAATCGAAGGGAAAATAGAGGGAAGAAGAGGCAGAGGAAGGCCGCGACGTGCTTTTATGGACCAGGTCAAGGAGAAGGTCAATGTAGTGTCGTACCAGGAGCTCAAAGCAGTGGCAGAGCGTAGAGCTGAATGGCGGTTACTCCACCGACAAGAGCAGAGCTCTTAAGTTGAAGAAGAAGACCCTTCAACCACGCAGTCCGACCGCTCAATTACAATTAATCAATTATAGAAACGGGACATGCCTGCGGCTAAACATCGGTCGTCATGAGCTCATGAGATTGCCGAAATGCCTAAACAAATAGCAGAATATTTGAGTTTACCAAATCCAGAGAGCTATACTGGCCATTGCTTCCGGAGGTCGTCTGCTACCCTTCTTGCTGACTCTGGAGCCAATCTCATCACAATAAAACGACACGGGGGGTGGAAATCGGACCGAGTTGCAGAAGGATACATAGAAGTCATTAGAAAATAAAAGTGAAATTACAAGCAATAAAATATATATATATATATAATTGAATACTCACTCACACCATCTTCCACCTCCCCGCAGCCGTAAACTTGACGCCGTATATAGATTCCAAAATTATAACCTTGAAATTGCCATTAAAATGAAGAAATAACCGACACTGGCAAACTTACACTCTTCTAAATGATGGACGTAGCCATTTTTTAGGCTACGTCCATCATTTGGAATGTATATAGGTACGGCGTCAAGTATTGACGACATCGCGTCAACAGCACTAAGCCAGACTCCGCACCCGCAGCCACCTCTCGCCAAGAACCGACCACTATTCCCCTGCCCGTAACAACATCGCAACCATCCACCTTCCCAATCAACCAAATTAATGTTTCACAGACATTTACTCAATCAATCAAAAAGTTTATTTGTATAAGCAAGAGTACAAAATGATATTACATAAAACAAAACCAATCTTTACCATAAAATGGCGTAGGTACAAATCTTTGAGAATATGTCATGCGATATGCGATACGACATGTAGGGTACATTACGTAACTAGGGCGGTGAATTCGTGAATGCCCTAGATCGCAGGTGTTTGTGGCCCGAACCGAAGGTGAGGGCCATAAATATGCGCTCTGGGGCTTTACGAATTACCGCCCGTGTTGAGTACAAAATTTTACGTCTTCACCCGGCCACAATGCGAGTTTTCCCGTACGCGCAGCGTGCAGTAAAACTCGCATTATGGTCAGGTGTGACGTAAAATAATAATAACAATAAGCACATTAAAATCAAATAATAGAAACGTATACAAATTTCATGTCTTAATAATAAATCTTGTACCACAAATATTTTATATTCATGCAAAAGGGGCAGCAGAGGCACAAAGCAGGTAGCGAGCGTCATCCGCCGCTCGCTGGGGCCCGGCCAGATGCTGTTTTTTCAACATGAATGGACTTCGCGCGCAATGGTTCTACGCGCCAAAACAAAGCACTTGACAACCAGGCGAACGTCACGCTATGGATAGCGTCGCCTCGATGTCACGTAGGCACCCACGTCACCAGATGCTATAAAAGGGTAGACTGGTGGCTGGAATATTCATATAGTCCGCTTTCGTCCCGGTACCGCCGCATACCGGGTAGAGTCAGTCCGACGCAAGTCGGGCCTAGCTGAGTTTCTTGCTGGACTCTTCTCAGCTAGGCTAGGTTTTAGCGAACCAGACCTAAAGGGTGGGTGTAAGTGGTTCGATACCACTTACACCCCAGATTCGGTTGATACCGTTCAACCAATCTCACTGGAGCGCAGACTCTTAGAGTAGGTATTCCAGTGTACAAACTTCCCCGCGTGGTCGTGCCGGAGGCTTCCCCTGGATTTTCCCCAGGCCACCCTCCAACCACGCAGTTCGACCGCTATATTGGGTCCGTCCTATTATAGCAACAGTCAGGTTAAAAAAAAAAAATGGAATATTCAGTTGACATCCAAGGGCAGTCGTGGTCACACATTGCATAAACCCTTTACGGTCGCAATCCCGATTCAGTTGACATCCCAGTCGCCTCCAAGCTAACACCTTGCTCTATACAAAGCAGTCCCGGTCAGAAATGGACAAAAAAAATCATGAGTAATCTTTATTGCTTAGTAAATATACACACATGATTATTTTTACAAATAATCATGTTTCTATTAACAAATTTAATTATTTAAAAGTAGTAATTTTCAAATTCTCTCGCAAATTTCCAAAACGCAACGCTATTGGCGGAGCGAATCGTGACGTCACCGTACACTCGGTGTCTACTGTCAACAGGTCGTTTGTATGATTATTGAAAATTATTCGCAATGTTTAGCCGTTGTTTATGATAAATAATCAGTGTTTTTTGGGAAATATTAACTGAAAGCAGTGACTCCTTGCGAAAAAAGACTCGCCACAATGACTGGAAGCGGTTTTGTCAAGGCACAGTCGGATAATCTGCCTAACATTAATGTGTTCATGATGATTAAGTAAGTATATAGGTACCTCGTAGAGCTGTCTTTCTTAAATAAGTGTAATAACAAACTAGTACATATCTATATTATACAATCAAAGATATGTAGGTATTAGGTATGTTACATGTTGAGAACATCTTTATGAACATAACAAACTTAGGTTGTTTTCGTCAAGAGTTATAAATAAAACGAATTTGTGTAGGGCACTCAGTAAAAACAAAGAAACTTAGCTAAAACGTTTCGTGATCAAAATCAACACACGTAGTCAACTGTTGTTGATCAACAACAATCATAATATTTGTAACATTAATAACTAAAAAATTGGGACTCAGAATAGTTTTATGAATAAGTACCTATATAATTAATTTTTTAGGTTAGGTTATTATTTATATTGTTCGCAAGTCGTAATAAAAAAGGTTTTATGTACAAACATATTTAATACTCACTTCGAAATGATCTTCACAACAATATAAACTATTCAAGCACGATGGATTATCTCTCCTCATCGCCTTATACCGCTTTTTTTTTATATTTGCATCTTTGGGCATATGAAAATATATCACTTCAGGTGCAGTTTTAATGTGATTTTCACACATAGGGGTAATACAATATTTACAATAAGCTTTTGTGTGCTCTTCCGTTACAATAAGTTGATCTTACAAGCTTTAATCACTCACTTTTATTAAAACTGTGAATCAAACATTTCGTTGTTAATTTATTCTAAGTGCACGGTGACGTCACAAAATGAGCGCGCCAAAATGGCGGCGTTTCAATCGTCCGAAAATGATAGTAGTTTTAATTATTTTTTTTAGCTCATTTAATGATAGTGTGAAAGTGTTATATTTTTTTCCGGTTTTATAATTACTTATAGAATCGTTTTAAAATATAAAAAAAATACATGAATATACCCTATTGCATAAACCCTCTATGGTCGCAATCTCGACCGCACACTGTCTTACATAGTGAAGGGTGAAAGCCGCCTCCTTACTTAGTACGGACCAAGCCCGTCCCGATCACACATTGCATAAACCCTCTATGGTCGCAATTCCGATCACAAACGGTGCAATCCGGAATAAGTACGGTGGAAGCCTAGCGCGGAGCGTAACTGGTCCCATTTACCCAGAAGCTTGACAATCCGTAATCGTATAAACGTTATTGCGAGCCTTGTGAACATTATTAAGTGAACGAACTTTCGTAAAACTAAGTGAATCTTGTGAACATTACTTAGTGAAAAAACTTTTGTTTCAATAAATAAATCTTACTGGAATCGTTATTTGTTGTTCTGTTAGCCAGGCCTGAATCCACATACATACATCTTACAGGAGTGCTGACCTATTGGAATCTCAACCCAATTGGTCTGTGCTCTATAGAAAAGGGTGAGTTACCATCACACGTATCTAACCACATTTTTCTACATTATTTATAATTAATGTCACAAAATATATTTTCATTAAATTATTATAAAATATATTTTTCCTAATATTCCTCGCCACCTTCGCCTTCGCCCTCGCCAGAGTCCATACCGACCTCTTCGTAGTCCTTTTCGAGGGCTGCAAGATCCTCTCTGGCCTCTGAGAACTCTCCTTCCTCCATGCCCTCACCTACGTACCAGTGGACGAAAGCTCGCTTTGCGTACATGAGGTCGAATTTGTGGTTGAGGCGTGACCACGTTTCCGCGATAGCAGTTGTGTTGGCCAGCATGCAAACGGCTCTTTGCACCTTGGCCAGATCACCACCTGGCACGACCGTTGGCGGCTGATAGTTGATCCCAACTTTAAACCCAGTCGGACACCAGTCAACAAATTGGATCGTGCGCTTGGTCTTTATCGTGGCAATAGCAGCGTTCACGTCCTTCGGTACCACGTCTCCTCTGTACAGCATGCAGCACGCCATGTACTTCCCGTGTCTCGGATCGCACTTTAACATCTGGTTTGCAGGCTCGAAACAAGCGTTAGTAATCTCAGCGACGGACAGCTGTTCGTGGTACGCCTTCTCAGGGGAGATCACCGGTGCATAAGTCACTAGAGGGAAGTGGATGCGAGGATACGGTACCAGGTTCGTCTGGAACTCTGTCAAGTCGACATTTAGCGCGCCGTCAAATCGCAATGACGCGGTGATGGACGACACAATCTGGCCGACCAGGCGATTCAAGTTGGTGTATGTTGGTCTCTCAACATCCAAGTTCCTGGTGCAGATATCGAAGACAGCCTCGTTGTCAACCATAACGGCGAAGTCAGAGTGCTCCAGAGTAGTATGTGTTGTCAGGACAGAGTTGTATGGCTCCACGACCGCTGTAGACAACTGGGGCGAGGGGTAGATGGCAAACTCTAGCTTCGACTTCTTCCCGTAGTCGATGGAGAGACGTTCCATGAGGAGAGACGCGAATCCCGAGCCAGTGCCGCCGCCGTACGAGTGGAAGATAAGGAAGCCCTGCAGGCCCGTGCATTGGTCGGCTAGCTTGCGAACCCTGTCGAGCACCAAGTCCACGATATCCTTGCCGATGGTGTAGTGTCCTCGTGCGAAGTTGTTAGCCGCGTCTTCCTTGCCTGAGATGAGCTGTTCGGGGTGGAACAGTTGTCTGTAGGTGCCTTTACGGACTTCGTCGATCACCGTTGGTTCCAGGTCGATAAACACGGCGCGCGGCACGTGCTTGCCCGCGCCCGTCTGACTGAAGAACGTGTTGAACGAGTCGTCCCCACCACCCACGGTCTTGTCCGACGGCATCTGCCCGTCCGGCTGAATCCCGTGTTCTAGGCAGTACAATTCCCAACAGGCGTTGCCGATCTGTACTCCAGCCTGCCCGCAGTGAATAGATATACACTCACGCATTCTTGATTATACTTATGTAATTACTAGTTATTATCTTAAACTAAAAAGAACTTATTCTTTTGCTACCGATTCCTTCTGGTTTTGCTCCAAATTACGAACTAAACAAATAGGCAGTGATGTCTATTAAAAAAATAAACACGCTATTTTTCTTTTATAGTTATTTTAATATAACAGTGACAGTCTTGTCATCACAACGAAATCATATCTTGATCATATCAACAAAACGAGTCACTAATAAAAAGGCCATACTGCGGCCCTAGCACAGTAGCAAAATGACGACTTTTATGCACATGTTTTATGTCCACAACCGACGTATAAAATTTTACCGTCATGAGCTAACATGGTATACCGTCATCTACGTAAAATGTGACCATTTATATGTCTTGCACACAAAACTATTTTTTTATTTTCGCACATAAAACGTGACGATATGAACCGTTGACGGACGAAATTTTATGTAGGTCACTCATGAAAACAATAAAATTGGCCGCAGGATATCTGTAAAATTTCTGTCACAACACCGGTTTCAAAACTTATTAGTTCGTTTGCTGTTTGGATGGATTACTTTTCTACGACTTTTTGCTTGACCATTTTGGATTTCGATATTGCATATTAACACGACAAGTGGTAATTTACTCTCATTTAAAGGCGTACGAAAACATATGTAATATGCGCATCTTCAAGAAACCTAATAAAACTATTATGGAGAAAATAATTATACTTAAGTATATACAAATTCTCCTTATCCATTGTTGAAATTATCTATACTAACATTATAAGAGGATCAAGTCTGTGAGATTGAAGCTTTGCAAGTTTGTGTGTTATAGAAGAATCTTTGAATGCTTATAGATTGGGGTTTCTGGGTGGTGGAAGGCTTTATTTTATCCCACGGGTTTGCATACTTTCTTTGATTTTTGCGCGAGAAGCAGCGCGGGCCGCTTGTCGTCTAATAAATCAATTGTTAGCTTCAGCCTTGGTTGACATTTACTTTTCCTCAATTTCAACAAGCATGCTACAAAGAAAACAGTAGCACTTGTACCAGAATAGTAAATTACATTAATACATAATTTTACATACATTAATTTTACGTCTTCACCTGGCCACAATGCGAGTTTTCCCGTACGCGCAGCGTGCAGTAAAACTCGCATTATGGCCAGGTGTGACGTAAAATGAATTACGATACAAACTCACAAATATTATGGGAAAAACGGGGCGGGAGTCAAGTCAATAAATAAAAACTAAAAACGATTATAATACAACTTAATACCTCAAATACAAGAGTACAACTATTTAGTAGCAGGGCAGTGTTTTTTTTTTGAACCTGACTGTTGCTATAATAGGATGGACCCAATACAGCGGTCGGACTGCGTGGTTGAAGGGTAGCCTGGGGAAAATCCAGGGGAAGCCTCCGGCACGACCACGCGGGGAAGTTTGTACACTGGGATACTCTAAGAGTTTGCGCTCCAGTGAGATTGGTTGAACGGTATCAACCGAATCTGGGGTGTAAGTGGTGTACTGGGAGTTTTATGGCTGGTTCGCTTAAACCTAGCCTAGCTGAGAAGAGTCCAGCAAGAAACTCAGCTAGGCCCGACTTGCGTCGGACTGACTCTACCCGGTATGCGGCAGTACCGGGACGAAAGCGGACTTTATGTGTCTGTTGGGGGCAGTGCTTACTTTTACTCTTTAATTAAGTAGTATTATATTGGGTCTCTAACCATAGACCGCGATTGAACGAAAAACATAATGTAATAATGGGGTTGGCCGGGCGAAGATATTTGCAGATGGCGCCAGCACAGACAGGTTTTACTGTCAGTCCTACCAAAACTGTCAAATTCTTGTTTTTTTTTCGGAATTTCCTTGTTTAGAATCAAGCCGTTTAAGCCAAATTCCATAGAAAAAGGCTAGTGATTAGGTAAAACCTGTGATGGCGCCTTTGACTAGATGGCGAAGAACCGAAAATGTGATATTTCACTTCCTCATATTAAAGAAGGTCTTTTAGCAAAGTTTACATAGGTGTACCACGGGTAAAAAAAAATGCCCGTGGTTCACCTTAGTCCACCTAGGTGGACCACGGGTAGAAAAAACTTCCCGTGGTCCACCCAGGTGAACAGATTAGGTGGACCACGGGCAAGGAGCTGCAGCTCCACTACTGATACTTACGAGTATACTGACGCTGTAGGTAACGCTGACGCTATGTTACCTACTACGTGAATAATCAACGGAGAGAACCGACTCTGTGACTGTTCACTGAAAATACTGACAACCAACCATCAAATCAAGACGAAGAAGTGAAAAGGTAAGACTATTTAATGGTAACCGGTAAATATTCACCCTATTCGACTTGGTAACCACTTTGGAAACGGTTACCCTGTTCAAAACGGTATCCATAACGATAGGCTAACACATTGATAGGGAGACCATACTTTTGGGTAATCATTTGATAGGGTTACCCAATCGAAAGGCTCAATAAAATGAAAGGGTTTTCCGGTCCGAACATATATGAACACAATATATGGCCGATTAGTGTGCTAGCCGGGCAGGTGTCTACATCTGATATCGTACTGGATAATATGGACACACTACACTTATTGCTAAGGTAGCATATATAGGCGTACAGTCAAGTGCAAAAATATGTATCGATAACATCATCTCATAAATAAGTACCAAAACCTTATTCCGCTGACATAAGATTTATGGAACATATTTATGAGTAAGTTGTATCCACCGTATTCACCCATATTTTTACACTTGACTGTACAGTAGGTGCAAGCAAGGCCTATTTATTTCGTGCTCGTAACTGTAAACCGCTACATGTGCATAGTGTGAATGAGAAATTCTGTCCCTATCAGAGTTATTGTCAAGAGATTTAACCTTTTTGTCGCCACAGAAGATTCCGTAAGTTCGCACACGCCAGTCTTTGTAGCAAAAGACAAAATGGACCTTAATTGATAGCACACGTAGGTAAAAAACATTGTGCCTTACCTATGCAAAGACCATCCCATCGACTCCTCGACCATGTTGGGTACGTACATGATGATGAAGTACAACGAAAGCTGCAAATTACGTGTAAACTCACTCTAAATTTATTTAAACAAGATCAAAAATTAAGTATGTGCACACATGAAATATAAAATTACATTAAGTTTGAGACCTAAAGAGAACCAAAAACTTCCTAACATTAATATAAAATATATTTTTCTAATATTCCTCGCCACCTTCGCCTTCGCCCTCGCCAGAGTCCATACCGACCTCTTCGTAGTCCTTTTCGAGGGCTGCAAGATCCTCTCTGGCCTCTGAGAACTCTCCTTCCTCCATGCCCTCACCTACGTACCAGTGGACGAAAGCCCGCTTTGCGTACATGAGGTCGAATTTGTGGTTGAGGCGTGACCACGCTTCCGCGATAGCAGTTGTGTTGGACAGCATGCAAACGGCTCTTTGCACCTTGGCCAGATCACCACCCGGCACGACCGTTGGCGGCTGATAGTTGATCCCAACTTTAAACCCAGTTGGACACCAGTCAACAAATTGGATCGTGCGCTTGGTCTTTATTGTGCCAATAGCAGCGTTCACGTCCTTCGGTACCACGTCTCCTCTGTACAGCATGCAGCACGCCATGTACTTCCCATGTCTAGGATCGCACTTCACCATCTGGTTCGCAGGCTCGAAACAAGCGTTAGTAATCTCAGCCACGGACAGCTGTTCGTGGTACGCCTTCTCAGCGGAGATCACCGGTGCATAAGTCACTAGAGGAAAGTGGATGCGAGGATACGGTACCAGGTTTGTCTGGAACTCTGTCAAGTCGACATTTAGCGCGCCGTCAAATCGCAGTGACGCTGTGATGGACGACACTATCTGGCCGATCAGGCGATTCAAGTTGGTGTACGTTGGTCGCTCAATATCCAAGTTCCTCCTGCAGATATCGTAGATAGCCTCGTTGTCAACCATAAAGGCGGCGTCAGAGTGCTCCAGAGTAGTATGTGTTGTCAGGATAGAGTTGTATGGCTCCACGACCGCGGTAGAGATCTGGGGCGCTGGGTAGATGGCAAACTCTAGCTTGGACTTCTTCCCGTAGTCGACGGAGAGACGTTCCATGAGGAGAGACGCGAATCCCGAGCCAGTGCCGCCGCCGAACGAGTGGAAGATAAGGAAGCCCTGCAGGCCCGTGCATTGGTCGGCTAGCTTGCGCACCCTGTCGAGCACCAAATCCACGATTTCCTTGCCGATGGTGTAGTGTCCTCGCGCGTAGTTGTTGGCGGCGTCTTCCTTGCCTGTGATAAGCTGTTCGGGGTGGAACAGTTGCCTGTAGGTGCCTGTACGGACTTCATCGACCACCGTTGGTTCCAGGTCGATAAACACGGCGCGCGGCACGTGCTTGCCCGCGCCCGTCTCGCTGAAGAACGTGTTAAACGAGTCGTCCCCACCACCCACGGTCTTGTCCGATGGCATCTGCCCGTCCGGCTGAATCCCATGCTCTAGGCAGTACAATTCCCAACAGGCGTTGCCGATCTGTACTCCAGCCTGCCCGCCGTGAATAGATATACACTCACGCATTCTTGATTATATGTGATTACTAGTTATTATCTTAAACTAAAAAAAACTTATTCTGTTGCTACCGGTTCCTTCTGGTTTTGCTCCAAAATCCGAACTTAATAAATGACAGTGATGTCGAATCGAAATTTAAATTGAACAGCTGAGATTATGAATTAATTAAGAAACATTATTTTATGTCATACTGGCATTACTATGGAGGGTGCATACTTGAATTAAATACCTAGTCATTCCTAATCTTTCATGAAGCCTGCCTAGGAGATAGAATAGCTATTTAGTATAACGAACTGTGTTTGCTCATTAGAAAAAAAATGCTACCAGA
Source organism: Epinotia demarniana (assembly GCA_945867215.1). Lineage (NCBI taxonomy): Eukaryota > Metazoa > Arthropoda > Insecta > Lepidoptera > Tortricidae > Epinotia > Epinotia demarniana. The sequence goes on from OX244259.1 coordinate 59,021,689, forward strand.
TGGAGATGGAGTGGAAAAAAGACTTCCGCTTGTATTACAAGTTACAAGCTTTTGAGAAATGGGCCCCAGAGGCCCTACCGCGAAACGAAAACGAAATTTGTTTGTGTATCTCCGTTTCTGTCGCACTTGCGAGTTCGAGCGACAGAGAGGGAGATATTCGAACGAAGTTCGTTTTCACTTCGCGGTAGCCCCTCAGCTCGCTCGCACTTGGTATTACTATTACCATAGCCTGTCCAGAGTATTCTACGTTCATGGAGCCAATTGTGTACAAGAGTAGTAGTAGTAGTAGTGGATATCACTTATTTTACATTACTCTTTGGTGGTTAATGGTTATATTCTCTTTGGTAGCAGTAGCACAGTGTAGACGTGAACGAACTGTCATGTCTGTGTCAACAATTTCCTAAATAAAAAAAAATTTAGGATTCCTAGGTTTATTTATAATTTACTTTTGTTAAGACAATATTTGAAGAACCGTTCCGAGAATGTCGGACGAAGATATCGAAAAATGGATGAAAGATGGCCGTAACAAAGGTGAGTTCTTATACGTTTAAGTTTTGTATCCCATTGTTTAGTAATATGATGTAAATAAATTTAAAATTTAAATAATATTTATTATCACATTTGCTTTTCATGGTGATAAGCTATAACGTTTCTTACAAAATGCTGAATTTCATTATTACCAAATTAGAAATTGCAATAGTGATTTCTGATCGTTGCCCTCTTTGGACCCATATTTTAGCGAGCAGCAGTAGCGGCTTGATCATTTGACAGAAGTCTCCTCACAAGGCCATAGATTTGCGTTATAGTGCGTTTTTTTAAGCATTAGAAAGAAGGATAAAGCCTTTGAGTATTAAGCCCGAGGGCTTAATACTATACTATACATACATATATACATACATTCACGCCCTTATTCCCAAAAGGGGTAGGCAGAGCACATGAAACGTATGTTCCAGCGCCACTTTTAGCAAAAATGTGGGTATAAAATATCGACAAAATGTGATATTGCAGTGATAGGTTGCTAGCCTATCGCCCACAACACACTTCAACCCTGGTCCCTTAGTCGACTTTTACGACACCCACGGGAAGAAAGGGGGTGGTGAAATTCTAACCCGACACCACACGGGTTAATACACATTAGGTGTATTTGCTTTATCATATTTTCAACTCACTGCTACCTTATACATATCTGGAGGATACCCGCCTTAAGGGATACCATGGCCAACAATATTGCCAAAGACATTTTATTTTCAGATTTACAGGTGTCAACCAGTTGCTCAAGCTTCGAGGTTCTTGACCCCCACGACCCGGTCATCAGCCGGCTAGCAACGCAGCTCTTCAAACGCACCAACGACTATCTACAGGGGGAGATGTCGGCTGGCCAGGTACATACAGTATTTTCAATTATCATGTCCAGCACGTACCAGCTCGTAGTTTATCTAAAACGCAGGTAAACGCGCGGGATAAAATATAGCCTATAACCACCCTGAAAGTTAATTTTACATGCGGGTGAAAGGATTTTTGGAATTGGATAAGCGGTACCGAAGATTACCCGAAAGACTTTTGCTCTTTATAATTATAGTATAAAAGAGGGTTGGAAATTTATCCTACTCATATTATAAATGCGAAAGTTAGGATGTTTGGATGTTTAGATGTTTAGATGTTTGTTACTCAATCACGCATAAACGGCTTAACCAATTTGGATGAAATTTTACACGAAGATTGTTTATAGCCTAAATTAAAACATAACATAGTTTTTATCCCAGGTCCACGCAGACGAAGTCGCGGGCGAAAGCTAGTAACAAATAAATCTATGGCAGAAACCTGAAGCCACACCAAGAATACTGTGTAGATTTTTGAAGCTGGTTGGTAATCATTTGCAAACATTGTAAATAGTTAATTTACCTACCAGAAAACTAGGTTAATTAACTTTAATTTAATTTTAATGATAATTTTTATCTATTTATTTTGATGTTGACATGTGAATTAAATTCTTATTACTAATAATATTTGCACACTTGCTCACAAGCAAAATATACATAAGTTATCCAATTGTCACATTTTACCACTGTATTTTTGCAAATAAATATATGGTATGCCTGACAGGCAAAGTGATTTTACTAAAATACATAATGTTACTTTACTAGCTTCCTTTCACTAGTACATAGTATAGGCCACATAGGCCAACTCGGCTACACCGTCAAAACTCATGCCTCATTTATTATTGTACACTAATAATGATACATGGTTGATCAATGCAGCTCTCCAAAAAAACATAGTTTGGTTCTCATTTTAAGACTGCATACTGGAATAACACGAGACTATACACAATGTGATCGACCATGTCTAGGCCGCCATATAGAAAAATGATTAGAGACCTAGTATGCAAAACTTTCTACTCATCCTATTTTAATTCCTAGCAAGATAATCTAGTTTCCGACATAGATATGGCGGATGCCATTGCGTATACAACGTTTCATGTTATTCTAGCATTTCATTTTAAAATGAGGCCCAAACGTTTGTATACACAGTCCGCAATCCTGGTGACCCCTAATACTTAATTTGTTACATATTCCAGGACCACTACAATTTGCTGGAACAGATCAACCGGCTCACCATCAGCAAGTACGCTGATCTGCGGAACCTGGCCGTCAACCTGAGCAAAACACTCAACGAGTATAATGAAATGTGTAAGTTGCATGTGTTTGCTACTGTTTATTATGTCCCTGCATGCTGCAAGATGGGAAGACGACCTAAAAACTCACAGCCGGCAACCCTTCGGGAAGAGTAGCACAAGACAGAACTCAATGAAAAAAAAAAAAAAAAAAAGATGTTGGAGGCCTATGCCAAGAGGCACACTTATTACTATTATTATGTCCCTCATTGAGAAACAAATGTGTGCCCGATGATGTATCGCCTGATTTACATTCACCCGAAGTGAGCAGGGAAGTGGGCAGGACGGGCGTAATACCGCATTTTACGCCCGTCCTGCCCACTTTCCTGCTCAGTTCGGCTGAATTTAAAACCAGTATACGGTGATGGTAAGCAGCAAGTGCATCCTAATGTACGATCCCCACCAAATAGGCCGGGTGGTGTCGCATCCCAGCGGATGAGAAAGCAAAGAGAAAAGTTGTCGACCACACTCCAAATCAATGAGACATTTAGTGCGGAGTTAAACCTTATGTAAATGCAAGTCCTTATGTTAATCGCGCGCGATCCTACTATGTATATATAATATTATATATGCTAAAGTTTGGATGGTTTGGATGTTTGTTTCTCAATCACGCTTTTACGGCTCAACCGATTTCAATGAAATTTTGCACAAAAATAGTTTGTAGCTTGGATTAAAATATAGGATAGTTTTTATCCCGGGTCCATGCAGACGAAGTCACAGGTGGAAGCTAGACGTATACAAAATGCCACCCGTCAATCATCGCTCAGCACTGCCAAAGGAACATTAACCGACTGTTGAAGATTTAACTGCTTCATCAAATTAACAGTATAACTAGTTGGCGGTGTTATATATTTTCTATGTAGATATTTAAATACACACATCTTATTAACACATTTATCTGCCTATAATGCATTCATCCTTACTTGTCTTTTTTGGTAAACAACATTCTAACCTCAAAATGCATCTTTTTAGGATAGAATAGCAATTTTGTGAGTATTAGATCATGCCGAGGCGACTTTTCGGACATCACTTCACGATTTTTTTGTCCAGAAACGCTTTTTTTACGATAAAATAGCTGCTATAGTCTAAAAAGATACATTTTGAGGTTAGAATGTTGTTTACCAAATAAGACAAGTAAGGATGAATGCACTATAACTATCCATACTAATATTATAAATGGGAAAGTGTATATGTGTGTTTGTTTGTCCGTCTTTCACGGCAAAACGGAGCGACGAATTGACGTGATTTTTTAAGTGGAGATTGTTGAAGGGATGGAGAGTGACATAGGATAGTTTTTATCCCCGAAATCAACCCCGAAGGGAGTGAAATGAGGGGGGGGGGGGGTAAAAGTTTGTATGGAGCTGCGATATAAACGAGTTCCACGCGGACGGAGTCGCGGGCAGAAGCTAGTATTTAATTATTTTTTTTTCGTTTAATGGGCTAAGGTCGCTATAGGGCAATTTATATGTGTAGGTATCTAAACTTATTTCATGGCTCCTTAAAAATCTATACTCTGGTAAATCCACAGATAACACCCAAATCCGCCCTCTCCTCCAACAAATCGACGCCATCGACGCTCAAGTATCAAAGTTCGAAACTAACGCGTACCGGCTCGACGCGTACACCAAGCAACTTAAGCAGCGCTTCAAAGAGCTTGAGGACAAGTAGAAATGCTGTTATTAACTTGTGCCTACTCTCCGTACACCTAGCAACTAAACTGTGCTTGAAGGAACTCAAGGACATATAGAAGACGTGTATAAACATGTGTCGCCTTTCGTACACTCAGCAACTCTTCAAAGAGCTTGAGGATAAGTGGAAAGAGTGTATTAAATTGTGTCATCTAGTCTTCTTACACAAACAGCTTCCAGGAATTTGAACTTTCGTTGCCTGTTCTTGTACACTGGGCAACAGATCTTCAACAAGCACGACGGGAAGTAGAAGTGTTAAGCCCGCATCACACTGACGCGGCCTGGCCGCGGCGGTCAATAGTAAACCTGTCGTTAGTTGTCAAAATTGCGCGCCAGTGTGATTCAGGCTTTAACATGTACGCTTGTCGTACAGACACCAGAATTAACCCCTTGGACGACATTCTTCAATTTTGCATAATACTGAATAGGAGCTCTAGTTGAAAGCATGAATGGGATTTACAGCGCACGCCATAACGCTGTCATGTCATGCCCTGGCCAGACAAAGAATGAATTACTTCGGTAACGGTTATCCGCAACCAAAGGAATTCAAGGTACTTCCGCTGAGCTGCATCATCCGCTATGTGGAAATGATGGAGCGAAGTTGGGAGTAGACATAAGGAGAGGGCAAATGCACAAAAGATCCCACTGGGTCGAAGTGCATCCGAAAGGGCCCTCATCTAGATAAGATAAGACGCCATAACGCTTATAGGAGTTCTTGGCGTTGTAGGCACGCCAACACGCAACGCTTATAGGCGTTCTTGGCGTCCAACGGGGCATAAATATCTGATAAAACTCTTTTTTATAAGATATTTTTTGCACGTTTTGTTACAGCAGATATTGATTGATACTGGTGACTTCACAGTCAAGTGCAAAAAAGTGTACCAATTTAATCCTCTCGTAAACATGTACCGAATAAGAGTGATAGACAAAGATCGGCGGGGGTGAGCCGTTTTCAGGTTTCGCATTAACATGGACATACCTTGACACTCAAGGGTAAATTCCCCATGTGTAATTTTATTTTAAATTAATGATTTTTTTTAAACAAATGAATTTTATTGCAGCTTTCTGCTTAAGAGCGAAAACATTTTTAACTAGTATTAAAGCAAACTTCCGTTTAGATAATATAAAGGTATCCTTATTTTACAATGAAGGTTAATCAAGTGATATTATCATATGTAGGCAGGATAGGCAATTAATCTGTTTAAGGATGCCATAAATATAAATAAGCTTAATACTCTTTGTAATCCATTTTCATTTTAGTTTTGTATTTTTTTAATATTTCTTTAAGGTGTACCCAACCTTATCCATATTAATATCTACAAGACACAACTAAATGACATTAATGACGTAAAAACGGCTCACCCCCGCCGACATCTGGTGATAGAACATATTTATGAGTAAGTATGCGCCCTTGTTTTTTCACTGCACTAGCATAGCTAGGGCATGAGCTCCCTTCTCTCGCATTTTACTAAGCCGATAACGACGGTTTGTATTTGACGCGAAGCTGCGAGGTTACTCCTAGTTGGAGAGCAATGCGAATAATGCAATATATAGTTAGCTATTTTTAAAATCCAGTTAATGCTCCGCGCCACGCAAGTTTTATGTTATCGAATTGGGACGTCGTATGCCGTTGCAGCAGTGACTAAATTGAGTTCAAGTCAGTGGACGGGTTGAATATAACATTGACTTCCATTTAGTTCAGACTATCGATTGGACTGCATGACAAGTTCATATCTGTTCAATCTCACGAAGTATTTCAAAAACAAGATCCATCAATTAATTGTGGAAGTTATATTAAAAATGTTGGAATGTCTAAAGTATGTCCGTGTTACAAGGCTAGAAGTAGTTCATAAGTTCTACTTATTTCTAAGAATCAACATTATAAATTTAGTAGTTGCAGCAAGATATATATGGGTAAGGACTAAATTCTTGACCGTTATTTCACTCAATAATTTTTTCTATGAAAAATTTCCGTTGTGACACGAAAATTAACCATGCTCTTTGGTTAATTTTTGTGTCACAACGGAACTTTTTTCACTTCTTCAGTTTGTATGGCTAACTACTGACCAAGAATTAAGTCCTTACCCATTTATAATTTAGGTACTTTTATACTAGTTTAAGATGCATACTGAATTAAACTAAATTGTTTAACCATATCTTTTAGATTGTTATTTAGAATTAAATATTAATCTCTTCACTGGCATATCATCATTACTATCAATACCTGCTTAGTTAGCATGGCCGCGTTTATGTGGGACATGAAGCATTCGTCCCACTCGCACTAATACATGCTAATAAGGGACGAATACATTCCGACACCTATTAACCACGGAACATAAAGTTTCTACAAATGAAGTGCTTCCAAAGCGCGTAAAGAGTTTGATTTGGAATTTTGCACTTATGTGATTGAGGTGGCGGGAGTCCGCTGGATGTGGGTGGTGCAGGACCGGTCATTATGGCACTTTTTGGGGGAGGCCTATGTCCAGCAGTGGACGTCTATCGGCTGATATGACTGTATTGATATGGCGTTGAAACGGTTAACGACTTGGACCGGCGGAGCGGTGCGGGATGCCGCGCTCGGATCTCCGCTGAAGTCGTGGCCGAACCGTAACCAAAAATATTATTGCAAAATATTATTCTAGTTTTTTTTTATTTGCAACTGTATTGTTATCGTTACCTACTACTAAAGTTTGTTATCTTGGTTGCTGCTAAAATGGAACAGTGCCGTCCATTACCATTTAGTGCAGCAAAATGTGATAACTCAAATTAGATATAAAGAAATATGGACTTAGTTCACTTGACTTAAGGTTTGAAATTGATAAACACAAACGCAGTGCCGAATATTTACCTGCCTCCGCAAGCCATTTCACAACACAGTGTTGTGATGTTTAAAAGTATTGAGAATTAAGTTTATTTTACATTTATTTGATACTATTACGTGATTTGCATTAACGCTAAAGGCTGGAAATAACAATGGAATATAAAAACGTAAGCAGACACGTTTAGTCACGACCTATACTTTTAGGGCCATAAAAGTAGACTTTCTAAATTTAACTTTATAAAACGAAATATAACCGATGATAGACATAGCCTTTGAGAGCAGAATCTGATAAAAAAAATATCATAATATCTATTTCACAAATAGTTGCGAACAAAAACATTTTAACGTCACAGTGACGTGATCGGTGTCTCGCGGGTGTTCCGCAATCACGTCAACGTGTTGTGATTGGCGCTGAATGGGTTAACGGGTATAAAGGCGTCTGGTTTCTACGTACCCGAAGGATAAAAACGGGACCCTATTACTACGGCTACGCTGTCCGTCCGTCTGTATCTCTTGAACCGAATAATAAAAACTCCCCGATGGTCCTCGACGTATTTCGGACGGCTGTAGGATCTGCGGAACGCAGTGCCTCTAGCGTGGTCCTCTGTCGGTCCTACCCCTCTTTAATGGCAATTTTAAGGTATTTTTTTTGGAATGATGGACGCAGCTAGTTTTTAGTTACGTCCATCATTTGGAAGAGTGTAAGTTTGCCAGTGTCGGTATTTTTTTCATTTCAAGGTTATTTTTCGTATCCTAATTATGGTTTCAGGCGCCAGGGCTCCACCCACTGGTCAAAGTGCGGCAGGAATATTATAAGAAACGTTTTATGATGCTCTTTTTACAGGTTTTTTTTCGACTTTACGCAAGCGAGCCTTGAACTCTCGATTTTTCAATTTGCCAAGTAAAAGCTAAGTACACTATGATGTTATGTTACTTGTGGTCTGACTAAATATGTGAATTTTGCAAAGTTTTTACCTATTTTATGTTGTTAGTCAGGTCAGATTATATGGCAATACTTTGTCACATTAAAGATGTTTTATATATGGGATTTTTATTACAAACCTTCTGTTCCAGAGTCTATTTCTATAGCGTGCTACACACTACGCAGATATATAAGCTTATTAGAGCGAGACGGTTTGCTATCACAAGACGGCGCGTAAGCTCTCGATTTTTCTCGCACTATACCTCTCTTTCCAAGTGTTTTAATAAGAGAGAGAGAGAGAGACTGATAGAGCGAGAAAAATCGAGAGAGCTTGCGCGCCGTCTTGTGATAGACGTGCAGTTAGACGCAGATAAAATCTTACCGTATCTACGTAGTGTGTACCACCAATAGTAAAAAATGTCCGCCAATAGTATTTGTTAACTATGTAAACAAACCACCATATTGAAATTGGCTTTCACTGTGGCGGTTTGTTTACATAGCAAATTCTACTGACGGGGACTTTACTTTAACCGCGTCAAGTAACTAGAACCTGCGCAAGAGTCGTTTTTATAGTGTTATCTGATTTCTAAGAGCTGGTTCCCACTATGTCGGATGTCGGTCCGGTCGGTTCGGATGGGAAAGTCTGAAACAATAAGACATACGAAGACCTGTCACTGTCACTGACTGACCTGTCTTAGAAACCATGTCATAGATTTTATGCAGAAGAAAAACTGAATTCATACATGGCAGGTATAGGTTACATAACACGGGAATTCACTCCCCAATTAAGTACGAGTTCCACAAACTATTATATTTATTAATTTAACTACTTTATAACATCTCTTTTGAATCGCCGGTGACGGCTGTATATACTAACCCGGACAATTAAGTTAAAATAATATTTGCTGTATTTCTAATAGACAGAAATGAAGGCGTAATTTTTGTACAAACGCGACCACGTATTACTGGAAATATATTTAGAGATCAAGTATATGTTTTTTTTAAGTAATTGATGGTGTGTAAAGTTACAGATCGCTGTAAATTATGCGGACTGTACTTCTCTCTCTTTCTATTTAGTGGTTCACTCTTGACAGAGTGGAAGGGTCTCATGATGCCGTATTTATTGTGGCTAACAAGCACTCGCGACTGTGCATGGGTATTCAAATATGCGTCCGTCTGTTTTTATAAAAAAAAACATTTTCAAGTAACACGTGGCTAGCAGAGTTGACAGGGCGTATTTTAAAGCATTATAATACAAATCGTTTCCCCTCTATCGTACAGTGTGTCGAAATTAAATAATAATCCAAGCTAAATAGTCTAAAACACAGATGAAATAAACATAATTTGTACAAAGTTCGTTTTACAAGCACATTACACTTATAATAATAACACATAGACAAATATTTTCCTTAATGTGTATCGGGTACCAATTTCCATATGTCTTTGTGTGATTACTACAAACAATAACTAAGTGTTAATGTTATTTTGTTATCTACTTAATTAACCGATTGCATATATTTTTGGAAAAAAAGTAAAATTATTAATCAAATTGATGTAATTATGAAACACTTCGTATAGGCCAGATTTTATAAGAAATCATAAGAAGAACAGAATGTTATTAAACGAATTTATCAAATATATTATTTTCTAAACATATAATATACAATATTTTGTATAATACGCCTAACTAGGTTTAAAGTAAAATTCAATTTTATACTTTATACAAACTTTAACTGCCATAGAGCGTAATTGAGCACTCACTGACCAACTAAACTTTATTATAGGTACATGATGAAATTTGACTCGTGAATAAAAAGAAAATGATAAACCTTGTCCGTGCGATAATAGTTATTTACGATACAAGTGCCGTTCGGTCGTGTTTTAATTTATCACCACTCGTTGCGAATTACCTGTTCGCACGTTACGTTTTACTGGACATATGGCTCTTTAAAGTTTTGACATATGCACGGAAACTGCACTTTTCCGCACTAGTGTAAAATAATTATCGACTGACCAAAATGAACGAAATAGCTGAACGAATTAATTGATCATCATTGATCTCCTAGTGTTTTTCACGGATTTGCTCAAAAGGAGCCCGCGGTTCTCTTTGCCAAGATTTGGCATAGGCACTAGTTTTACGAAAGCACCTGCCGTCTGACCTTCCAACCCAGAGGGAAAACCAGGTTATTGGGGCCCAGCGTGAAGGCCGCTTGCCTTGCCGCTCCGCTACAGGGATTTCATACTTTTTATTTTGATTCACGAGTGAAATTTCACTCCGTACATTTAGTAGACTAAAAGTATAGGCAACATAACGTCGAATTGTTTATACTTTTAGCACTAGCGTTTAAATACACGACGTCTTAACAAAGACGCGTCACATGTGTATATGGCTGAAATTTTACAAATAAAATTATATTTATAATATTATCTAATACATAGTCCAATCTAAGAAACTCGCTCGTGGCGTAGCTGCCCGCTGGCATCCGGACCACGCCCTTAGTGGCATCAAATTTATTATATACAATACAAACATATTTCAAAACTTAAGATAATATAAAATTATTCATTTTTGATTCGAAGTTCGTTTAAAATTGCGGGCGACAACACCGCACAGTTTAACGTGCCTTAGTATAGATATAAGAATTTCCTAAATTATAATAACGGAATATATACTCGTGTACATAAATGCATATGCTGTTTTCCTTGCATGTTAGTCCTAGTGTCAGGAACTCGGGCCATAAGATTAATAATATTAAAAACAATTCGCTAAAAATCGGCAATACTTACAATCTATACACCTGGAACGACACGGTGGCAGTCACAGATATAGATATTTTGCGCGGACAATGGGGAATTATATTTTATAGAGGCTTTTGAACACTCGTGGTGACAACGCCAGCCTCATAGGAGAACACACCTTCAATACCTTTCAGTTAGGACTTATATCTAGGCATTTATTATAGAACATATTGGTTTTCATGGCAACATCAGACAACATCAGATGTAGCATTATCCAGTAAATTTCCTAACATTCTTTGCCTTTCACAACTAACCCTGGTGCATTCTATCAACATATGGACTAGATCTTCTACTTTGCAACAAATATCACATAGATTATCATCTTTTCTTCTCATTAAGAGTCCGCAGTAAGCTCGGCCGAATTTCACCTTCCCATACAAACGTAGTTACGCTCTCATTTCAAAACTACGTGTTGGATTGTGACGAAACTTTGCATATACAATGACATGAGGTATATCTATGTCCATAATTAGTTTATATGGTTCCAGTTTATAAAACAAACGAAATACAGCAAAAACAAGTTTTGTATGAAAACCTTAAATTAGCTGTATTTTTTTTACTATGGTATCTGAAGCTACATAAACTAATTATAGACAGATATACCTCGTCATTGTTTCGTTACAATCCAAGACGTAGTTTTAAAATGAGAGCGTAACTACGTTTGTATGGAGAATCGAGCTTACTGCGGCCTCTTAAGTGATAGAATTTATTACATGGTATGTGTCCCGATCGTAATCTTAAAGCAGTTGTTAGTATTCTCCTAGTAAGCCTGGAACTATCAAACCATGGAACCCATCTGGGTCGTCCCTGCACACTGCGGTACCATATACCCTTTGCAGCAGAAACTGTTATTCATAAACCATCAAACCTATTTCATCTTTGGCACCAAAGTATAATCTGTCAAGTGGTCGATTATCGGGCCCCGCGCATGCTATCTGAGGGGCTACCGCGAATTGAAAACGAAAATCGTTCGAGTCTCTTGCTCTCTGTCGCTCGAACTAGCAAGTGCAACAGAGAGGGAGATACACGAACGAATTTATTCGTTTCGCGGTAGGGCCTCTGAGCATACACACTAATGTGCCTGCGAGAATGCCGCCAGTTTGTATCCACTTTAGCGCCGCGATTATAATTGGAATGGCGTTAAAACTTGTCTTTATCCTCTAATAGCCCACCTTATAAAAATTGGCAATGAATTTCGAATGGAATATAATAGGAAACCATCACTCGAAAACGCCTGGGACTTTTATGATGTCTGATTTCTTGGATTTGTGTCCACACAGAATAGCAAAATAACTACAAAAAAAATGTAAAAGGGATTAACTTTCCCATAGATTTTGTTTGGCGAATATGGCGATACGAAGTTCGGGTGCAACTGGTTTATAATATAACTTTGGGCGGCTAAAGGATAAAGAGATAAGATTTTTGTAAATAAGAGAACACTTTTAAATAACAGTGGCTTTATGAATAAGAGGGTGCAAGTCACGCTGCGGATTAGGCCCGGCTTTTCATCTCCCATTTCATCACTACCCTATGAATCATAGATACATACACATCAGTTATATAAAAATAGATTTGTTAATAAATAATTGAAGCTAAATTATTATGCACGGGTATACGTTTGAAAAAACACCGAAGATGATATACATGTATAATTCGTACCTAATGTACTTACTACAACCACCAATATCTTGTAATATAGTAATAAATCATAAGCTCATTTTTTAATAACAATAATAATTACCTATTAAAAATAATACAATGTGCAAGCCCACAACATTGTATAATCATAATTTTTTTTATCTTGAAAAATGTGTTAGACTTGACTTCGTAATAGTATTTTTTTATAGTTCAAAATTCAGTATTTATCTATAAGATATCGTATCAAGTTTTTGTTTAAAACCTCTATATTTCCTATTATACTAGGCTTGACAAATAAAAATCACTTAGAAAGGAAAAAAAAGATTGAGATTAACATACATTAAAAATACGTAAGTATATTTATTTTTATCCATATATATACTCATTACAACAGAAAATATAACAGCCGGCCAGCGCAGGTACGACCATCCCGTACAATAAAATACCAGTTTATAAAAATAAATTATTCAAGAAATTAAATAAACATCATATATTAATGGAATCTAAAATTACATTCTTACTCCGAATACTTTCCTTAACGTTACATAACAAAACGTTACAATATAATCATATATTTTTATAATAATCATAAACATCAACATCTGAAAGCATGCACCATAAAGAAATGGACAGATTTAATTTTCTTACGTATAAAATACAATTGCAACTAAGTTTAAGTCCGTTATAAAATCATTTTCCACGAATTACTCGTATTACATGTATTTTCATACAATTTTCGAATACGGCATCACACTATGGGGCAATATAGTATCGCGGAATATGACTCGCCTACGGTTGTATACAATGACACTACTTGGTTATTCTATATTCAAGATGCAAGGGTGGTAGGAGAAGCGAACTAATTTCATGTCGTAATCCTGCTCGGTTGCCAATGGTCGGTGCTTGGAGATCTGTGAAAGATACATTATCAGTGACTATCTGTTGGAAATTATGGACGTAACACAAACAAGTACACAATGGAAAAGATTATATCGCTTCATCGGGGATTTAACGACTTGAAAGTAAAGAAAGAGGTATGAAAGTTGAGTCTAAAATTGTGGTGGGAGGTACTGCCTTCCTTTGTTTGTCATTTATCGTACTAGGTTAACCGTAAATCCGTCCGTTCAATCTTTCAAATATAATTATTGACCCTTCATTTTAAATTATTTGTTGGGTTCAGCGCATCACTAGGTGGAGGCAAGTTCTTCCAGCATTTCGCGCACCGCATCTAAAACTGCCACGAAATTCGGCTGTTTCCTTTTGGTTGGTAATACGTTGTACAGTCACGCACTTTAATTTGGGACCCACTCAAGGTTGACAATCCTGTCAAATTGTATAGGAATACAAACATATTTTTGCAAAAATCCGCCGAGTGCGTGTCTGGCCACGCGCAGTGTAGGGTTCCGTAGTTACCTGTCTGTCTTAGTTACATCGACACGCGCGCTCCAATTAAATGGTGCGGCCGCGTCGGCCGAATTTGTACGAAAGTTGGCCTTTCTCTGTACATTTTAAGTTGGTCGACGATTACTCGGTAACTAGTTATGCCTGCTTAGCCGTGATAGTTTTCCTTTTAAATTAATTATATGTATTACTGGCACGATTTTTTTCAAATCCCCAGTAGTAGCTATTTAGCCGGCAGACGGACACTTGACTCGAATAAAAATTAGTGCTTTAAGGCCCAATAACTCGCAAACGGATTACTGAGTTGAAAAATGGTTTTAAGAAACTATGGTGGGTACTCACAGATCTAGTTGTTGAGCCAGTCCCAGCTGTCTTCCTTAGCGCCCTTGGTGCGTATGACGAGGTCCTTGATGTCGGGCGGCGGGCTCGACACGCCCACTTGCGACAAGTCGCATGCGACATGGTTGCGGGCTGCGACAGACGGCTGGACATGCTCGTTCCTGGGTGTCACAGAAAAATCGTTAGGTTTTCAACATACATACATACATTTACTCCTTTATTCCTAAAAGGGGTAGGCAGAGCACATGAAACTTATTGCTAAAAGTCCCAGCGCCACTTTTAGCATAAATATCGCTATGAAAGATCGACAAAATGTGATATTGCAGTGATAGAAACCAGCACATCGCCCACAACACACTTCAAACCTGCTCCCTTAGTCGACTCTTTCGACACCCAGGGGAAGAAAGGGGGTGGTGAAATTCTAACCAGACTTGGGGGATTATGTATTCAATTTTGAGTATTATCCCCAAGGAAAACTGCTTAAATTATAAATATAAATAAATATAATATAATAAATAAATATTAGGGGACAATCTTACACAAATCGACCTAGTCCCATAGTAAGCTCAGTAAGGCTTGTGTTACGGGTACTAGACGAGGATATATATAATAGATATAAATACTTAAATACATAGAAAATATCCATGACTCAGAAACAAATATTCATGCTCATCACACAATTGTTTGCCCTTACCGGGATTCGAACCCAGGACCTCTTGCTTCGTAGGCAGGGTCACTACCAACTAGGCTAAAGCGGTCGTCAAATTAATAATAGACAAACATACCAATGTTGGCAAATTAGGGTGAGTATCCACCAGAGGCTCTAGTATAAGTTTTACCGAAACAAAACTTTACGATCGCGTTTGCGTTTTACCCTCAATTTGTATGGGTTCTGACAGCTAAACTCGAACGCGGTCGTAACGTTTTGTTTCGGTAAAACTTATACTAGAGCCTCTGAGCTGTGCTGATGTTACCTAGAGGAAGCGGTGCGCGAGCTAGGCAATCAATGTTATTGGAAAACGTAAAAAAATCAGAACTAGAATACCGAATAATTTGCACATTTTAATCTCTTGGGATGTGACCCAAGGTTTTTTACGATGCCAATCGAAGCAGTTCTTGGAGAGGAACAAATGTGGGTAACTACAATTAAGAACGTAAATACCAGAGATGTATCGACTAGTCGGGAAAGCCGGCCGATTAGTCGGCACATTATGGATCACAGGGAAACGAGACATAAAGTAAGTAAACTGACATTATACCCCAGGAAAATTACGTTTTTTTCAAAGATTCATTTATAACAGCGTTTTTTTTTGTTTGTTTAATTTTCAAATGTTATCTAAATGAATCCTACAAAATTTATATCGGGAAGTAAATATATAAAAATAAATGACTCATCCATGTTCTCATCATGTTTTTTGTGTGATTTATTTATTATTCTTGAAGAGCTCCTGTAAATTAACCAAAACAAAAATTAAAATATCTATTAATATTTTTCCTCTTTTTTCAGGAATTGGTTAAATATCGATTTTTTTGATGACTTATATTTTGGTGGATTTTGAGTCTACGTAATTACTATAAAATGATAATATATCAGTTAAGTACACACAAAAAAGCTGATGTTATGAATTATTACCAAATTTCCATTTTTTACCATACTAATGAAAATAAAATGGTCGGGCTATTATACAAATCAGCTGCTCTAGTCGATAAAACTATCATCATCACTATTTGATTTATTTTGCTCACGAAATGATGTGTACGATTCCCACCGACCGGGGCGGGCCGGAGCGCGCCTGCGCGTTTTTTGCAAGTTGCCAAAGGAATTTGAAGCTTTAATATAAACGTTAAATTTCATATTTCAATGTACTTGCGGCCGGTCAGCTCCTCGCAGACGTGGACAGCTGTGGTCGGCTGTCATCACATGTGACCGGCTCCATCCGGCTTTTCCCTACATGCACTCTATTAAAACGCGGTCGACTGCCGCCGGGTACTCGCGCACCCGTTGCGACGCGGCGCCAGGCGACCCGGCCCGGCCCGTTCGGTGGGAATTGTACATTACCCGCCGGAAAAATGTAAACGGCGGCGCGACGACAAAGCGAAACGAAGTTTCCCGATTGCATCCGAACTTAGCAGAAGTCCACGATCGGCCTACTAGCCGACTAGTCGGCCCATCTCTAGTAAATACCCAAAAAAAAAATCCGCCTGATTTTATTTATTTGTATATTTGTAAATTGCTGTTTCGGTCGCGATTTTATTTGTTTCGGTTTCTATTGGAAGCTTTAAATTGGAAGCTTTAACCTTGGCCAATAAAAAAAGATCGGGTTGCACTCCGGGAGTGCCGGCAGAAGTGAAATCTTGCGAATTGCTTTAATTATCAGTATTAAAAAAAACACCCCCTCTCCCCTAAATTTCAAGGTTTTTTATGCAGGTGGAGCCGTAACTCTGCGACTGGTATACCTGTTGGTATACCCAGAGGCGGCTCGCCCTAAGGAGCGCTGGTGCAGTGAACTCCCATAAATAATTATAACTAAATTATACTCATTAATCTCATTATTAATATTACTATTTAAAATCCACTTAAAATACGACTGTACCAATACCAATAAAATAATTACCTTTACACATTACAAGATCATAGGTAGGCGCTATACCCATCATCCTACCGTATCATTTCATCGGTAACGCGCCAAGCGGAGCGCTCACGATTGCGCTCCTAAGAAAAAAGACTCAGTACATTTCTTAATACGAAATCCAATAAGAGTGAAAGAGATAGTTCGCCACAGTCCTGCGCGTGAAACAGAAGATTTTCTATGAAAAATAAGCCAAATTCGGAGCGCCGCTCACGCCACGTTGCCGGTTAATTTTGCCGCGCGACAGCGAAAGTGATTGCGCGCGACGTTGCGACTCCTATATAAACAAACACTGGTCAACTTAAATGCATGCGCGCGAATGCAAATTCGGGTATTTTCCAATTATTTATCATTTAATACGTGTTGAAATAGCCTGTACTTATCAGTTACTACTTGTGAGTGTTAAAATGGATAATTATAATGTGGTGTTCATTAAAAAGTGTGCAAAAACGTTACAAATCCGGCTTGAATTGAAGGCTAAGGGACAAGGGACCTTGACCTTAGGCAAACATGAACGACGAGAACCAAAACATTTACGCGTGTGTTTAAATCCGAACAATATGTGAAAACACCGTAGTTGTGTGGTTGTGATGAGAGTAACAAACTATTTTACGGGGTATTCGCAGGGCACTAGATTCCACGTAAGTACCGAAAGTCTATACGCGAGTTCAATGACCGCGTTGACAAAAACAGGCATATTTTACGAAGGTTAACAGATTGTGTAGTATTATGTGGTGCATTTCAAATTGCTTTAAGGGTGCACGGATGAGTCTTCGGAATCCTGGAATCTGCTAACGTCATATATTTTCATTGTTTTATTTCAAGTGAACACCCATACAATTTAGTCACGAGCCGCCTCTGGGTATACCAGTCGCTCCACGGCGGTAGACAGTCGACTCACCACTGAGAATACGGCTCCGAGGTGGAGCTGGACATGGCCCCGTAACTCTGCGACTGGTATACCTGGTGGTATACCAGTCGCTCCACGGCGGTAGACAGTCGACTCACCACTGAGAATACGACTCCGAGGTGGAGCTGGACATGGCCCCGTAACTCTGCGACTGGTATAACTGGTGGTATACCAGTCGCTCCACGGCGGTAGACAGTCGACTCACCACTGAGAATACAGCTCCGAGGTGGAGCTGGACATGGCCCCGTTACTCTGCGACTGGTATACCTGGTGGTATACCAGTCGCTCCACGGCGGTAGACAGTCGACTCACCACTGAGAATACGGCTCCGAGGTGGAGCTGGACATGGCCCCGTAACTCTGCGACTGGTATACCTGGTGGTATACCAGTCGCTCCACGGCGGTAGACAGTCGACTCACCACTGAGAATACGGCTCCGAGGTGGAGCTGGACATGGCCCCGTAACTCTGCGACTGGTATACCTGGTGGTATACCAGTCGCTCCACGGCGGTAGACAGTCGACTCACCACTGAGAATACAGCTCCGAGGTGGAGCTGGACATGGCCCCGTAACTCTGCGACTGGTATACCTGGTGGTATACCAGTCGCTCCACGGCGGTAGACAGTCGACTCACCACTGAGAATACGGCTCCGAGGTGGAGCTGGACATGGCCCCGTAACTCTGAGACTGGTATACCTGGTGGTATACCAGTCGCTCCACGGCGGTAGACAGTCGACTCACCACTGAGAATACAGCTCCGAGGTGGAGCTGGACATGGCCCCGTAACTCTGAGACTGGTATACCTGGTGGTATACCAGTCGCTCCACGGCGGTAGACAGTCGACTCACCACTGAGAATACGGCTCCGAGGTGGAGCTGGACATGGCCCCGTAACTCTGCGACTGGTATACCTGGTGGTATACCAGTCGCTCCACGGCGGTAGACAGTCGACTCACCACTGAGAATACGGCTCCGAGGTGGAGCTGGACATGGCCCCGTAACTCTGCGACTGGTACACCTGGTGGTATACCAGTCGCTCCACGGCGGTAGACAGTCGACTCACCACTGAGAATACGGCTCCGAAGTGGAGCTGGACATGGCCCCGTAACTCTGCGACTGGTAGAGCTGCGCCGACGTGCTGCCGCGGCGGGTCTCGGTGCCGCCGAGAGAGCTCCAACCACCGCGGTTGTTGACCTGAGCCGAATAAATAAAAGTCAACTCTATTTTTTTCAAGAGGGCCACCGGAGTATTATATTTGTATTTTTTTTTTCATTAAGAGGCCGCAGTAAGCTCGGCCGAATTGCACCTTCCCATACAAACGTAGTTACGCTCTCATTTTTGAACTACGTGTTGGATTGTGACGAAACTTTGCATATACAATGACATGAGGTATATCTACGTCTGTAATTAGTTTATATGGTTCTAATTTATAAAACAAACGAAATACAGCAAAAACTAGTTATCTATGATAAACTTAAAGTCGCTGTATTTTTTTTACTATGGTATCTGAAGCTACATAAACTTATTACAGACATAGATATACCGCATGTCATTGTACATGCAAAGTTTCGTTACAATCCAAAGCGTAGTTTTAAAATGAGAGCGTAACTACGTTTGTATGGGGAATCGAGCTTACTGTGGACTCTTAATGTCATCATTATTTTCTTTTCGGCAGGTATGCTTCAATACAGTTCCCAAGTAAAAAAATGGATTATTCGCTGCAGGTTGCCAGGACATACCTTCTCAGTGACATTGGTTGCCATCTCGGACACCTTCTGTGTGGCGATGCCGCCGTAGCGCACGGCGGACTCGGTGGCCGAGCGGGCGGCCCTAGTCATGGTTGAGGCGAACAGAGACCATCCCTGTCACACACGAACAATGATATGAGAGGCCTTAATCCTACGTTCACACTTATACAGTTATAACACAACTGGCCAACTCTACTGTCCAGGCTCCAGAGCTCACAATAACACAAATCCATCGCTAGGGTCGCTCTCATAGAAATCGATGAGGAGATCTATAAATACGCTGCTTGTTGTTTACGGACTTTAACTGTGGCAGACCTACTTTATTGGCTACGAAACGGAACAGAGGTATAAATCTAAAAGATATTAAAAAAAAAATATATATATAAATATTAGGGGACAATCTTACACAAATCGACTTAGTCCCAAACTAAGCAAAGCTTGTACCATGGGTACTAGACGACGATAAACATACTTATATAGATAAATAAATACTTAAATACATAGAAAACATCCATGACTCAGGTACAAATATTCGTGCTCATCACACAAATGAATGCCGTTACCGGGATTCGAACCCAGGACCTCTTGCTTCGTAGGCAGGGTCACTACCAACTAGGCTAAAGCGGTCGTCAAATATAAATATCGGTCGTCAATATAAAAAGGTAAAACCAAGAGAGGTGAGTCGTTACGTTAGGTCGCTGGTTAAAATCCGGCTCGAAGGACCAGAATGTTATTATACCTTGGCAAATTCATTCGTGACACTCCTATGGTTCGAGGGGGACGAGGGACGAAGAACAGCGGGGGTGGTATGACGTGTGCGGGCGGCGGGGCTGCCAGTCAGGAGCGTCAGTCGCCCGCCGTCGCGGCTGGCGGCAACATGTGTACATGAGCACGGCCGCTCGTAACAAAACGCACACGAGATTGCTATGCAACGATGAGTCCGCCGATAGACAAAGTTATTGGACGTCAAGCTAAACAAATTGTTTATAATGTATATAGCCATTTATAAAACTTAAGGAAGATCCAAGTTCAATGGCGATGATAAATACATACTACATAAATACGTAAAAAACGTCCATGTCTCATGACCAAATATTCGTGCTCAACACACAAATAACTTTTACTCTAACCAGAATTCGAACCAGGGACGTCCAGCTTCGTAGGCAGTGCAGCTGTCCACTATGTAGGACCATGGGAGTGTCACGAACGAAATTGCCAAGCTATAACTAAAAACTGCGCTGGTTCTTGGTATACCCCACTTTAACTTTAAGGCCGTTCTGTCTTACTGTTATGTACTGTACTGTAGGACACCAAAGAATATTTTTGCAAATGGGTCATACATTAAAGAATGCGACTCAACTTTATTCATCAAGAGTCAGACAGACCGAACTGACAGAAGTATGAAACAAAATGTCTATATCTATGTAAAGCCAATCTTTTGCTCGTGTAATTTTATTCGTTTACCAATATTTTACAATTAGTAGTTTTCAGTTACAAAGCACAAACGATGGGCAACTTCAGAACTTGGCAGATCAGAAGTCGCATGTGTTGAATGAAGGAATAAAGTTGGCAGCGGATATCACCGTGTGCGATTCAGCGATGCGAACTATTTGCAATTTGTAACGGCGCCCAAAAACTGATTCTACAGGCGTGACTTTGAAAACGGGATATTACTACTTACGGTTGCCTTTTTAGTTCTCAAAGTTTTGCCAAATACGTGATATTTCTTATGACATCTTCACTGAATTGACAACATTTCAAAATATGTAATGACGGCTAAATCGAAAAAAAACATGATGACAAACGTGTCGCTTAAAAAAACATTTTCTAGCGAACTAAATCATAAAATGGCCTACATGAAAATATGAAATGTTGTCAATTAATCGAGTGATAGTTACCGAAGCGATCGAGCTAATGGTGTTGTCAACCATCTCGTTGCCGCTGTGCATGGGCGACATCGGGTTCGAGAGCGACTGGTTCTGGTTGCCGAAGCCGGTGTAGCGGTTGCTTCCGTACTCGTTGCTGCATGGAAAGGGTTGACGGTTCAATTGGCTATAAGGGTAAGGACCAAATTCTTGGCCAGCCTAACTCACTCAATTAGATTTTCTATTAAAGTGTTCCGTTGTGACACGTAAATTAACCATACCATTTAACGGAACTTTCTCCACTTCTTCGGTTTGTATGGCCAACTACCGACTAACCAAGCCAAGAATTTGTTCCTCACCCATCAAGCAGTTGAGATGGTAGAATACTGAATTAAGTGTGGTAATAAACAATGTGGTCTAGAAGGGAAGGTCATTTAAATGTAAGTTTGTATGTAGGGGGTAAGGGAAGCCAATTATCTGATTTAAAAAAACTTTCAGAAGTATATCAAATGGACCTTTAGGTTGGATATGTTGTAATCACGCGTCTCCGCTCGGCTTTCCGAGACAGACCAGCTACCATATTATTAAAATTAACATAACAAACTCTGACGGTGTGTGTCTCCCAAAGCCAAAAAAGGACATGCTTAATTTTTAATTTTTTCCACTTTTTAATTATAACTGTTAAACAAATGAATCTTATCTAATGTTATTCGGGACATCGTGAGGGGATTTGGATACATCTGTGGAATTCAAGGTGTTGACTGCTTCCGTAAAGTTGAAATTCGGAACCACAAATACATACATACCTACTTACATACATACATACCCTTATGCACATACATACACATATACATCATTAGAATCGTGAGAGAAGTGACGTTGTGTGGTCGTCCCAATATTTCACTCAGCAGCAATGCTAATTTGCCATTCAGCGTGGTGATGCGGCCATCATTCCGGGCACACTACCCGCTGGGAGTGATCTGCCATTTTTTTTAACTTTAAGTGCGGTTATACACGGCAACTTTTTGTCAACTTTTTATCCCTGACTGTTGCTATACTAGGACGAACCCAATAAATCAGTCAAATTGCGTGGTTGGAGAGTAGCCTGGTGAATAACCCTTTTTTCGACCATTGATCGATAATGTATCTGATCGGTAGGTACTGTACTCGGGGAAACTTATGTTTCACTTGCAAGATTTGACCTGAATAAACTAATATGGCAAGTTAAATGAAAGCTTGCAAATTCAGTTACAAAAAACCGAGGAATTCCAAGGAATTTTCTTGTTTATCAATCTTTTTCAATCAGTAGTATTCAGAGGAAGAAAGTTACTAACAAAGCACAAACGATGGCCAACTTCAGAATTGGTCAGATCAGAGGTCGCATGTGTTGAATGAAGGATTACAGCAGGCCGCGGTACCACAGTCTACGATTCTGCGACGCCATTTGTAACGGCGCCCAAAAACTGCTAGTACACACGTGACTTTGTTTTCAAAGGAGAGAAGCAACTTTTTTCTGACCATAGTGGCCATTGCTTCGTCTCCTGGGAAACTGATTTTACGGGCTCATAACCACCAAATGTAGGGTTACTGCTGTAATTTTTACCCCATTTTTGTGGACTATCTTCTAAACATGCTAGAAGTCCACTTTGGAAGACATTAGACAATGTGAAAGGTTTGTTGTCCTCCAATGGTACACATTAAGTTGATTGACGTAAAGGGAGTACTCTACGCACGGGCCGTGCGCTGTTCCTCGTTCTTTGCTATTTGACAAAGACAGCAAAACTACTCTACACATCCAACTCATGCCGTTACAATCCTACAAACATCCACTACCAGCAGTACTTACTGCTGGTTGCCAGCTGGTCACACCGCAAGCTCAGGACCGAAATCTGGTTGAACTGAACTAGATACGATATTTACGTGTCACTGCCACGGGCCACCGGTGTCTCCAGTGCCACATGGAATAAACAACATTTTTAGGTAGATCACGCACTAACTAATACGATATATTGTTGTCGGAAAGGTATTTTCGGGCGGTGGAGCACCGCCCGGCGTAGTCCTTCTTGGTCCAGCGCCAGTAGTGTTGCACGTCGGAGCTCGACCCGAGGCTGGAGCTCCCACTAACGGAGACAAGCATATACGGCCCGTGAAATATTTAAATGTGTTCGACAATTGGCTATAGAGATGGGCAAGGTCATTCAGACTGAACAGTGAATTGAAAATTCGAAAGACATTTCAACATCACACAGACGTACAAGAGAATATTCGTTCACTATATGCTCCTGTTAGTCAACCATTTTAAGACAATAATGTTGTACCTCCCAGCCTGGTTAATGCTACGAATGCTACGATAACTGCTAAATGTATGTTGCCTAATACTATATGCGACACGATCAAGGGAGCAATTGTGGACACACCTCCCCCCAGGCTAATACTCTACTAATTCTATCTAATCTAATTTCACTTAAGTTTGGTTTTTTTTTTTAACGGGAGAAATTTAGACTGACTGGTAGCTGATGTTGTTGTCCGATCCGGTGTTGTTCATGTCGTTGGCCGCGCCATCGCCTTTGCTACTGCTGCCTGAGGAGTAGGAGTCCTTGGACTGCGAGTAGGCCTGCGGTTTGGAGGCCGGACGTTCCGGCTGGTAGTCGGCTGGGGTCCATTCGCGACCCTCCGACAGGGCGGCGATCTGAGGACAAAGGAAGTGGTCAGTACGTTTACACGAGCTGTTAGATTGTCTACTGGTTGATATAAATAAACGCCTGGTACTGGTAAGTAGCTGGCATGTATGCAAGAGAGACGCTGTTGCCCACTAGAATCACCTAGCCTGATTCCCCCTAGGGGAAAAAACGGTTAGGTTGTTTGGTGGACTGCGACCCTACAGCGCGCGAGCGAGCGAAGCGATCGTGACGCGGAAGCGTCCGGTGAAGCGCCATAACCGAACATATAACGTGATAACGTGAGAATGACAGTCTCACACTCTAGTAGAACTATAAATTCCGCAAAAAAATATGAGAATTATAATACACACGATAAATCGATAGTAGCATCTACTACTTCTTTCTTAATTCTAAAACGTTACACATTCACTGGCAATGGCCGTTACACTCGTGTTTTTCCCCGTATGTAGCGGAAAGCGACTACGGCGCAGGCGTGTTTCTGGCAGTTCAAGTGTTAAGGGGATGCCTTGATTCGAGTCGACCACGCCCCGCCCCCTTGACAGAGAAACGGCGAAAAGTTGGTTGGCAAGTGAAATTCGGAGAAATAGCAGAACACCCCGCATTTCATGTATAACATAAATCTATTTTTTAATACAGTTGCTCAAAAAGTGGTACTTTTTGTGGCTGCGTAGCGTACGAGAAGCTCAATTTCTCGAACTAGTGCTTTTTACTTTTTAGTTCCAAACAATACTTTCGAAACGCAGTAAGTGGGTGTCGCGCGGCGCGATTGTCGCGGGTGCGCGGCCTGTGCGCGGCGGGTTGCTGGCGGGGCGCGACCTGTTTGACCACGCTAGCGGGCAGTAGGCAAGCATATGCAATCGCAATCATATATTCATTTATTATTTTTCGCAATTGTATTAAAAAACGTCGTTTACAACACGTGTGAAATGTCTTTTACCAGTCGTACCGAGTCTTGCCACTCGCTTTCAGCTCGTGGCAAGATACCTCGGTACTAGTGGTAAAAAGACATTCTTTTCACACTAGTTGTAAAATGTACTATTAGATAAATGGATGAAATGGACTTTTATCAAAAGAGGATTCGAGGAGGTCGTCTCTAGCGGAAGTGCAGCGTCGCCTGATGTAGCCGCCAGTATCCTCGAATATTCGACGCACTCGGAAACAGCTGATATTCAACACAATTATTGTCAATCATCTAGATTACGACAGCCTTGTGATAACATAAGACTGTCGTACAGTAATCCAGATTACCTGGTAAAAGTTGCGGGGGAGTCCGCTGGATGCGGGTGGCGCAGGACCGGTCACTTTGGCACTCTTTGGGGGAGGCCTATATCCAGCAGTGGACGTTTTTCGGCTGATATGATGATGATGAATCCAGATTGCAGCAGGTGCCACAAGCAGTTAAAAGGTAATTTAGTGTGTTTTTAAATGACCCTAATCTTGCAATATTTTGTTAGGAGTTATACTAGCTTGAAACAAACTTTTGAACGTGTGTGATTATTTTGACGCCGAGGGTATATAAACAAATCTTGCCACAATTCTCATTATATTTCACTTTAAGGCGCCGAAGGTTCATGGTCTTCTCTCCCTCTCATTGAGCTTATGCTCACGCTTATGCACGCTTATGCGTGAGCGAGATGGAAGTGCGTGCTCGGAAGCGCGGATATCATGTTTTTTAATTTTAATTTTCTGGCCGTTCAAATATTTTTTTAATCCATTTACCAGCCGATTTTTCGAAGCCATTTTAATATTTTTAGTTTCTGTGCATAATTTGTTACGAATCTTTTAAGTGTATTTTAGACCCTTTTAGACCCATGTTTGTGATTTTTTTCTATCGAGCGAAAATTGCTTAATCATGTTTCGAATCACTGATTTCCCTGCAGAAAAGCCTCAAGATTACTACTCGTGTTTTTTTGAAACCATATTATCATAAACAGACGCATTATATTGTTTCAAAAACACTGTTTCGCTTAATTTCGCTGAACCTACGGCGCCTTAATAAAGATTGACTGTGCTGTTTTATCAAAGGATTCGCTTCTATTTGTTTATTTTGAAAGACGCCTTTGATTAGAGATGTAGCGACTAGTCGGGAAATAGTCATTTTTCCATACAGAAGCCGGGTACAGCCAGTACCGTAAAGGGTACATTATGATATATTAGAACAAGGAAGCGTCGCTTACAACCCGAATATATTAAGGGCCATCCAAACATAGGCCGATAATAAAGGATGCACTTTCAAGCGATTTTCGAGTCATCATTTTGACGGATTATGCATTTATATCTTTGAATATGGCGAATTGTGAGATGTACAAATATTTTATTCGCTCTCCAACGTGAATAAAAGGACTTATAAAAAGCGCTTTCATTTCACTCTGCGAATAAATAAATATTAGCAGACTATCTTACACAAATCGACCTATAACTAGTCCCAAACTAAGCAAAGCTTGTACTATGGGTACTAGACGACGATAAACATACTCATATATAGCTAAATAAATATTTAAATCATGCATCCATGCATCCATGACTGATTAACAAATTATTCGTCAATCGTCAAAATATATTTGAATATTTGCTAAAGTTTCCTTCAGTAATTAAAATGTGTAGTGGGAATGAACACGAAATAAAATTTCGAAGATGGGGGGCCGACTATGTGTTTAGCCCACTCATCGGCGCCGAAGTGGCCCACTAGCTAATCCCAAGATTTGGCATAGGCACTAGTTTAACGAAAGCGACTGCCATCTGACCTTCCAACCCAAAGGAAAAAAAAAACTAGACCTTATTGGGATTAGACCGGTTTCATCGCGCTGTTTTCCTTCACCGAAAAGCTAACGGTAAATCTTCCGTACATAAGTTCCGAAATCTCATTGGTACGCGCCGAGATTCGAACCCACCGCTTGACAGATGCTTGATGCCTGAACCACTAGGCTACCGTAGCTAGCTCCAACCAATGCGCCACCTGTAGCGTTTGAAATTAGCTGACGCGCAAACTCTCCATGCTTATTTCGTACATTTATTATATTCCCAATTCACATTCGTTCCAGCATCGAGGGACGTGAAGGTCACGGTCAACACTGCAATACGTTGGAATCAGGTCAGTACGTATACAGGCGAGTTGGAATTCCTGGAAACGGGCGTGGAACCCGGGAGGGCGGGAATGGGGAGCAGAGAATACGGTCGTGAGGAATGATACTGCGTTACTGTTTTAATAGTACATTATGGCAACGGCCGGGAAGTAGCAATTCGTGGATGAGTTGATTTTGTCGGATGAAGCGAAGCTGAATTGCCGTTCCCGTCAAGGCAGATATAGTGCTTTACTCCAAAAATGAATGTGAGGAAATCAAATAATATTTCCAATAAGAGCTCGTTCCCACTATGTCGGATGTCGTGACGATTTTTAATCGTACGTTCCACTGGCAGAACATTTTATATGAAGCTGTTCACACTCGTCCGACAACGATTTTGTGTCGGATACGACATAAAATGTCGTGCGTTTTGCCAGCCCTCCAGCCCGGTCAAAAATAGTGTCGTGTCTCGCTCGCGTACGAGTGAATATAGCGCTGTTCACATTTTGTCGGATGTCGGAACGATTTCGCCCGCGCCGCCCGCGCGGCACCCCCTCACACACCCGCGCGTCGCCGCCGCGTCGTTGCGATCGTGCACGACAGACGACTAGTGGGAACAGTACCGCCGACACTCGATTGAAATCCGGACCCGACGTCCGACATAGTGAGAACAGCGGCAACGACACACGATTAAAAATCGCCACGACATCCGACATAGTGGGAACGAGCTCTAAGTAATCTTAAAATATCGAGTATGTCAATAACCTATCAAGTTCCCGCCCAACTTATTTTTTTAAAGTATGTATACGGCATGACTCATAGTGCCAGTTTCAATTATACATAGAATTTTTTAAACCATTAGAACCGGTCACAAAATTATTAAAGATTAAACGGGATTGCAATCTAAATGCATTTAAGTTCGTTGTGAGTTATATTTCGATAAATATTTTTATTTCTTTATTTATAACTATTTGAGACATATTTAAATAAAAACGTCATTTCGATCACTTTCAAAATTACGCGTTTTGTCTAAGACCATTAAAAAAAAGAAAACTTAAAGCAGGCTACAAACGGGCGAGATTTCTCACAACAACTTGCAATAGTTGGAAAGAGACAGCCATACACTACTAACCAGTCTCACTATAGCAAGTTGTTGTGACAAATTGCAAGGGCATTAAACGTACTAGCACTTGGCTGTTTTTAGTGATTTGTCTTAGATAAAGTTTACCGTTAAAAGGTAAAAAAATATACATCAAAGGAATTTCATACACTTTCCTGGCCGCTAAAACTGTACAGTAATGACTTTTAACTTTTTAAATTTGCGTTATGCAGTAACGAGGAACTTCACGTACTATTTATGCTACAGTAAGGCGAACATTTCCGAGCATATTGGAGAAAAATATCTAACCTGCATCACTCTGGCCGCGGCGGTCAATCGCTGTCAAAATTACTATTGACCACCACAGCAGGCCGTGCCTATAGTTTACCTACCTCGCCGCGAGACAGCTCGCGCGCCGTTTACTGCTAACCGTGCTGTATCGCATTTCATCGTCCTCATTCCCAGTTGTGCCCCTAAAGGAGCCCACGGTCGTGCTGTATCGCATTTGTTGAGACAAATAATTGCTGTGTAAACACTCACCCGAGCGTCAAAAAAAAAACGGAGTCAACCCGCGGGTGAAAATATAGCCTCTTCTCTCTTCTGCCCGCGACTCCGTCCGCGTGGAACATGTTTGTATCGTAGCTCTATACAATCTTTCACTCCCTTAATAGGGGCTGATTTACGGGATGATAAAAAAAAATATCTAATGACCTCCGCCGGGGCTCAAACTATCGCAATACCAAATTTCATCTGAATCGATTCCGCGGTTCAAGAGTGAAGAGGTAACAGACAGACAGACAGACACACTTTCGCATGTATCGCAGAAAGTCCATTCTATAAACAAGCACATATTACCTACAATTTTTAAAGCTACTATCTAACAGACTTCACCCTTTAATAATGGTATTGAATATTAAGGAGAAAAAAAATTGAGCTTTCTAGGAAATGTCAGACTGATTAAATGCCCTAATCTCTGAAAATAATAAAAAATAACTATTTTATATACTTACTATTTCTTTAGGGATAATTTACCGAAACCTTCAAAAAATGCCAGGATGATCTCGGGATTGGTAACCCTGAACAACCCTACACGGAAAGCTTGTTGCTTCAGAGCAACAGCTTTTTCACAGTTGTTTTTAACTGGAATTTAATTTCAAAGCACAAAGCTCTCATACGTTTGACGCTTGGTTTTAATTCACCCTAAAGCGGTTGCGGGAAGCATTGTTCGACGAAATCACATTACTGCGCGAGTTCTACGCTACGATTCTAACGTTTTAAACTCCTTATAATGGCAGTACCAAGAGTACCTAATTAATTATTACAGTACAGTAGTGGACGTCTTCGGCTCATACAGATATCGGCAACACGAGTGGCCATTGGCGTTCCCCTCTGCCAAAAGTATATGACCAGTGGTCATACACATTGTATGGACTGACGTAGCTATTTTCACGTTACGCATACATTTGACGTTCCCCTCCCCCGCAAAAATCGGCAGACTTTTTATGTATAGAAAATGACTCATGGCCACTCCGGTTGGTTTAATGCTCTAAGGCAACACACGATACGAGAAGATAAAAAAATAATGCTTAGTTTTACGAAACACAATGCGTGCACCAAATAAAATTGATTTGTATTGATATTGTTTTCCAGTAGGTATCTGTGATAGCTTATGTGCGTATAAAGACCATGCAGTTTCCATGAATAGCGTCATTCATATATATTGGTGGTCTAAATAAAAAGCAAAAGCCTTATTTTGATTGGTAAATAAAACCCCGCTCTCTGCCAGTCAAGTGAGCTTTATAGGTTATCAACAAACTTCGTAGAATTTTTATTTTCGATGGATTTTTATAAAACTATCGTGAACAAATTTTTGATACAAAGGAAAAATAAACCGCGACTTGAACTCAAATCATGCTACGTTTAAAATTGATTATTTATAGAAAAGCTTTTAACTTTGAATAGGTAAAATAGTGGTCAAGTTTACAAAGACCACGATACCATTGTTCTAAGGTCCTGTGTACGGCCAGCAACTTAAAAACATCTCACTAATTATAACAAACTTTACCCCTAATATTATGATCGCCGTATTTTTAATCCCGTGATACAGTCTCCATCGAGTTGCAACAGAGAGCAGAGGTGCACTCCAATATCAACCATCCTAATTGGCCGTTTGACGGATTTGTCACTATCAATAACCCCCGATCCGAGTCAACCTGTAGTGGCGGCTTTACTGAGAATTCGACCTGGTACTAGCTTTGTTTACGGGAACGTTGACATTGGATTGGGAATTAATTAGAGTAGTCATGATGTAGATATGTTTGCAATAGTTACAAAGCGTCTTTTCGTATATGCCGGACGCCGTTTACCGACGCGGATTAATTATTATTTAGGCTTTTAACTTAGGCGTCTAGAAAAGAGACGCGAACGTAAACCTCTGTATGAGCCCAATAAAGGAACCCGTGGTTCACTTTGACACCTAATCCCAGGATATTAGGTAGGAGACTAAGAGTTCCTTCGGTATGTAAGAGCTCTTATTTACTCCAAGATATATTTAATCCATACAATATACGAAAGAAAGAGGAGAAGCGAGGAAGAGGAAGTCCTAAAATAAACTACATAGAGCAGCTCAAAAAAAAGAGTTGTTATGTTAGGTCGTATCGAGATGTCAAAGTGGTTGCCTGGGATCGGAGTAGATGTAGGGCCTACTTTGAGCTACACCGACAAGAGCTTAGCTCGATTAACAATTATTTAGGTATAGAGATAGTTTTTATCCCGGAAATTACCAGTTGAAATAGGGGGTGAAATTACTTTGTATGGAACGATATAAACGTATTCCAAGCAGACGGAGTCATGGGTAGAAGTTAGCATTCAATATATACCTATATATATAAACGTAAAAGTCCTGACTGACTTATAATCAACGCCCAGCCGAAACCGTTGAACATAGAAAGCTGATTTTTTCACAACACAGGTATTATTGTTATTATTTGTATGTTTTTTCCATATGTCAGGACCAAGGGGTCCCGGACTTTTGGAAGGCATGCGTGGGGCCAAAGCCAACAGCGCAGAGGCCCTTTAAAACGAATATAATATAAATCAAGGGATACACACGGCGGATACCATCTCCGAGCGCACAACATGATACACCCGGTGATGGTTATTATTATTATTATTATCCTATGTATTTTAGACAGGCAGCTATGTACGGAATATTCACCGTTAGCTTTTCGGTGAAGGAAAACATCGTGAGGAAACCGGTCTTATCCCAATTAGGTCTAGTTTTCCCTCTGGGTTGGAAGGTCAGATGGCTGTCGCTTTCTTAAAACAAGTGCCTATGCCAAATCTTTGGATGAGGTGTCAAAACGGACCCCGGGCTCCTTTAGGGGCATTACCGGGAATAAAGCTAGGAGGATGATGATTTTAGACAGGCAGCTGACGCTGATACGTCTAAATCATAGTTCACTTAGAACGGGTTCACACTGCTTTAGATAGTTTGTCGAGTCAGTTTTTAAACTCGTTAACACTTCTAGCGTTCACTACTTCTGAGGGTAATTTATAGGTAAGTTTATATAATTCTTACAATACAAGAAAAGTTATTTTAGGGTTTTGGAAAACCCATCCCTAAGCGGGTTAAATAGAGGTGCAAAGTTTGTAAGGGTGAAATTTGGTACAGAGATAGTTTGAATCGCGGTGAAGGCCACATAATAGTGTTTATCCCGGAAATCAGTCCCTTAAGGGGTGAAATGGGGGGTGAAAGTTTGTATGGAGCTACGATAATAACGAGTTCCACGCGGACGGAGTCGCGGCGCTAACGTATTTAAAACTTGGCTATGGTCGATCCATTCAATTGAATTTAGTTGCCGGAGCCAGAGCTTGTAAACAATATTTTACTCGCAATTTTTCCGTGAAGGACGGAGTTCACTCTAACAAGGCGGAAGCTATCATAACACTAATTGAAGAGCTCTTTATTCTCCTATCTATATAAATGGTTGCAAGTTCAAGGTGCAGTTGTTAACTCGGCGCACTAGAGAGCAATCTGTCAGGATATATCATGTACCAATATCGTGGGATGTTTGTTACCTTGCCTTAGTAAATAAATAAATGTGTTGTCTTACACTTTCCCAGCTAGGTGGGCGCTCTGCTCGCTTTTTACTAATTTCCGACCAAGATATGACAGATCCCATTGTGTATAAAAAGTTACGCGTCATAAAAAGTTACGTGTCATACATAGTGAGTCATAAAATAAAAAAAGAACACTGTAAATTTACACATTTTTACAAGCTTTTATTAAACTTCAACTTTTTTGGATGAAAATTCAATATTATGGTATCATCGAGCTGATTTCATGATGGAGACGGAAGGTGGCCGTGGGAATTCAACACTTAACCAATGTAACCGTTTGGGCTCGTTAGAATCGTCTCAGTGCGTAGTTGACCACAGTACCTATACAGAAAAAAAAATTGGCAATAAAAACTTGTACCATAAACTTAATATTAGACATATCCTTTGCCTAACTACATTGTATCGTAATACTGTCGTTATTTTTTGCATGTAAATTATCATGATATTTCTGAAACTAACCTGCGCTAAATGAATTTATAATTACAAAATTGCCTGCTTGGTACTAACCAAAGCATTGGGTTTCAGCCGGTACTAGAGGTGAAATATAATAGGCAAAGCACTGACTCTACCAAAAACTAGGCCAGCGAGTATTCGCGTATCGCTTCCAAGAAGTAGGACAAAATAATGACATGCAAATGTGAAATATAATATGTGACGTATTGTTGTTTATCATTTACATAATATTATTGTAACTATATGGTGAATATGAGTACTTAAACAATTCAGACCATACTCAAACTCATTTTGGATGAAATTGAAAGGGCAGTAGAAATCGACGCAAAACCAGGCTATAATCGCAATTCTGGTTTTTTGGTAAGTATGTTGTATGGACCAGTTATATTCTGTATATTCAGTGAGGGCACAAATTTGAGACTTCGAAAAACTTCTGCCAACTGCGAAAAACTGAGATATTCTGGGTGTTTTTTTTGCCAGAAGTCATAACATGTATGTATGAAGTATCACTTTTTTCAAATTTATCAAATTAACAACAACTTGAGCCAAACCACAGGTCTGTAAACCCTACATGGACCAAGCGAAGGTCCTTCCAAGATGGTAATTTTTAACCGAAAATTGTTAAATTTAAGTTTTGCTCCCATCCGGTTTAAAATATTGGGAATCTGATAATATGATACGCTAGTCCTATGAAAAATGTTATAAATAATAAAGATTGAGTAATTTTAGTTTGCTTTAGTTAAAGCATAGAAAGAAGTCTGAGGCTAATATTCCAATCACAAACTTGGAAAAAAGGAAAAGAAGGTAAAAAATGATGATTGGATTGAACGAGACAAAGCCCTCTGAATGGGAAGAGAAAAAGGTATATAATATTTTTTAATTTCCCTGCTCGGTTAATACAATATTATTAGTATTATTAGATTAGATTGTGGTTGGAGAGGATGTACCATCCACAATTTATGCTTTCAGAAACGTTGACGTGGCAGATGTGAGACAGGGTGTATCAATATCATCATGAAAAACGTCGACCGCTGGACATAGGCCTCCCCCAATGAGTGCCACAATGACCGGTCCCGCGCAACTCGCATCGAACGGACTCCAGCGACCCTTACCAGGTCATCAGTCCACCTTGTGGGCAGACCACGCTGTGCCATCCGGTACATGGTCGCCACTCAACTTAATATACCAGGAAGTTTTTCGAAGTGGCGAATTTGGTCCACACTAGCAATTTTATTGTTTTAACGTTGGGGAAATGCGTTTACGCATCCTTTCCTATCCGGGGAGGCAAGACGGGTATGACGGACTAACCGAAGCTGGACTTCCGTCTAAAGCCATCGAGGACATCCGGTTCCGCCTTTTGTAAAGGGGGGCGTCGCAAGATCACTATTTCGTACGGACGTTCAACTGCGTACGTGTCCACACCACCCATACTGGTCCATACAACATACGAAATAACCAGAACTACATTATGCCTTGTGATTTCAATGTCGTTTTCTCAGTAGTATTCGATTGAACATATAGGTACAGAATACAAGTAAGGCATCTATCAATATATTGAGGTAGCATGGAGTGAGGTTTTCATAGCTATCGTCAGGTTGAAGTTATCCCTAACCATATTGTTCGTCCGTGAGGCCCTTACGCTTATAGTATACAATATAGTGAGGGAAGTTGAACTTAACTATTCTAGGACTAGGGCAGTGCCCTAGATTTCTAATACAACCTACGACTACAAACTTCGTCTCATCATTCTCCATTTGTCTGGTTAGAGCATTCAAGAATCCAACCAACTGTATATACCCATCCGATCAGAGATTCAGGTTAACGTCTATCATGTAGACAGCCAATTTTTAAGGTTGACTGTCGCACAAACGGCGTATTCTAATATATAATTTTATGGTATAAAAACATTTTAACCGACTTCAATAAAGGAGGTTTTCAATTCGTAGTAGTCTCTTATTTTTCATGTAGGTACCTATGTTCCTCGATTACTCGATAACGCCTGGACCGATTTGGAAAATTATCCTTTTGTTACAAAGGATATCCTCCCTGGGTGGTCCCATGGTCATGAGGTCAGGATCTGATAAGTAGATCCTGAAGGAATTGAGGGAACTCCGAATAAGGCGAAGGACTAGATTCAAGTCGGTTAAAATTTTGTTTTTAATGTAAATTATACAGAATGGTCGCGCGGAATTCAAAAGATTTTAACCACGCAATCCTGAGGACATTAGGAATAAAAAATGTTATATGAACCCAAATCAAATTCGGAAAAAAAATGTCGGTTTTTGTTAATACAATTTGGATAATGATCCCTTTTAATAAATCGGTAACGATATTTTTTCCAAAAAAGGATGACTTTACGAGTGGTAGCTGTCACTTGATGTCTGTCAATAGCGACGCGAAACTTGACAACATAGGCGGCAAATAAATAAATAAATAAAATAATAAAATAAAAATCGTTTATTTCAGACCTAATGTGGTCCATATAGGTACATACATTTTTGTTAGTATTAAATCTTACGAACTAAGTTAGGTGATTAAGAAAAATAAATAAGTATAAAATTAAATGAGGCACGTATAAAATAAGGCAAGATGTGTGCTACTCGTATTTGAGAAAGCGAAGAAAGTTGGTCCTGTCTATTTCGCTCTCCCAATAGCCACCTCAACCCAAGACTTGGTAATAGGGCAGTCCAACCTCTCGGCCACCACCATGAGAAGACCGTTGGTACTGCCGCGCACTCGCCTCAGCATGGAAGCGACTCTTTTTCGCCTTATGGCAAAAAAGTCATCCAGCCGAGCTTCCGCGAACATGCTGGAAGCACTACAGTACTTCGGCAGCCCCAACAGCATTCTCAGGATGTTGTTGTACTGCACGCGTAGTGTATTATATGCCCTCTGCGTAAACCTTACCCACAGGCTGCACGTGTAGAATGTCTGGCAGTAAGCTCTGAAGAGCGTCACTTTAACTGATTCGCTACAACGTGCAAACCTGCGGGCGAGCATATTACCCCTTATGGCCATCGCCCTTCTCTCCCTTTCCAAGTCCAGGTCGTCATTCAAGTTCTCTGTGAGCATATGCCCCAGATACTTGAAGCGATCAACAACCTTAAGTGGTACACCGCACAGCATGATCTTAGGCTCCGTAGTCGAGTTGTACCTACTTTCGTGCTTTAAAAATTAGCAGTTCACTTTTAGCTGTGTTGTATTTTAGACCATGCTGCTCGGCATACCCCTCACAGATCTTGATCAGTTGCCGCACCGAGTCGACCGAGGGCCCCAACAGCGCCATGTCGTCCGCGTAACTTATATTATTAAAACACACATCGCCTATATGACAACCGACATGTGCGCTGCCAAGCCGCTCGATCAACTCATTCACGTACAGGTTGAACAGGAGAGGAGACGTCAGCCCCCCCTGTCTCACACCACACTGCAGCCTGTATTCGTCAGACTCCTCAGTCCCCCATCTCACCCGGTTGACCTGGCTGTTGTACCAATGCTTAAGCAACGCTACGTACTGGCTTGGTACTCCCGTTTTCGCTAATTTGCACCACAACTTGTCGTACACAACCAGGTCAAAGGCCTTTGATAAATCTAGAAAGCACGCATAAATGGGCGTGTTTCTGTCTTTATAGAACCTGACAGCTCGCTTAAGGCACAAAATTGCACATTCTGTCGACAGCTCCGGCCTGAAGCCAAATTGCGCGTCATGAAGGTTGATGTGTTTGCAAAGTTGCGCGTTAAGCAAGCTGTCAAGCACTTTCGCAAGTATGGTTGCCAGGGAGATGGGCCTGTAATTATTCGGGTCTGACAAATCGCCGGTCTTGTTCTTCACAATTGGCACTACCACTGTACTTGTGAGCTGCCTGGGTAGATGTGTGTGACTGAGGCACAGTGTGTAGAGCATGGCCAGAACGCGTGGCAAGTGTTTTCCAGCATGTTTGAGGTGCTCGATGCTGAGACCGTCGTGTCCCGGTGACTTACCTCTTTGCATACTTTTAATTATTTTAGCCACTTCCTTAGAAGTAAATCTACCAGGGCCCACCCCCACGACCGCCTCAGCACCGCACTCCCCCGCCTCACTTGCTTTAAGGAGCGGACTGACATCGAAGGCGTGTCTGAAATTGTTGGCAATGGCTTTCTGGTCATTAGCAATATTAGTTATTAATATTATTATTATATATAGCAAAGTAGCGATAAAAAAAAAAACAAAATAAAATCAAAATAGTTTATTTGGTATCTTAAGTTTTACAATTTAATGTGGCTGGCCCCTCCAGGTAAGTATGACAATACTTGTGTTAGGAGAAACCGCTCCTCCCATCCGGAGTTATGCGTAATTTGATACACAAATATAATTAACATTAATAAAAATAACAATAGAAATAAGTGTGTGTGTGTGTGTGTGTGTGCTTATATAATCACAGTAATAATCTATGTATATTTAAGGAGTGACTCGGTGCTAACATAAGTGAGCGCAAGTAGCCAATCTGTAATCATTTTGTTACATTTCAATTGATTTAATAGGTAAATGTTGAGTATTTTATTTATTTTATTATAAAAAATGCGATGATATTGCGTTAATAATAAAAAAAGCGAATGCACTTAGTAACCACAATACATTTTTTACGTGAAAACTGATTCCAAACTATTCCGGATTTTAGTGGGGTTTATATAAGATTTTTTGCTCCTCATGATCTTAGGAATGCGTGGTTAAAATCTTATGGAAACCTCGCGAGCACCGTTTATATATAAGTAAAATAAATACACCTAAGGCCTGAACTATTGGACACAGGAAAAGCGATCTTTTTTTGACTCTGGATAACCAATCCACACCAAACCTAGTCCAGTAAATACGCCTCGAGCACTAGCCGGTGCAACATTGCTGTGTGCTACCAAGTTCAAGTTCAGTTTACAAAGTTCCAACGGCTTTAACGCCCGGCCAGCCGAGAAATCTACTCAGCTTAGGTCTACAAGTTCCA
Source organism: Epinotia demarniana (assembly GCA_945867215.1). Classification (NCBI taxonomy): domain Eukaryota; kingdom Metazoa; phylum Arthropoda; class Insecta; order Lepidoptera; family Tortricidae; genus Epinotia; species Epinotia demarniana. Next base: position 59,059,512 of record OX244259.1, read on the forward strand.
AAGTTCAATTAACGATTTATTTAATTAATTTTACACTCAGACTTTCGCAAACTCGTCTTTCCAAAGCGCATCTTGAGGGGAAGCCTTGTTTCGTGTAGAATGCTCCTCCGTGTAAGAGATAATGTAGTTATCTTCCGCGACAGAGAAAACGAGATGTAACAAGCTTTGTAAGCTTTTTTGGACATTATGAAATAGTAGATTTGTTTCTCAAGGGAGTAAAATGATATATTTACGACGAGGGCGGTAAATTGAATCTTGAGCGTAACGAGGTATTCAAAAGTTTAAAGTTAACACTTTTTTAAGTTAGAAATTTGAAACTTTGTAGATAGATTACTTATTAGAATATAAAAAGGTACTTTCAGCGTTTTAGAAAATTCCATCCCTAAGGGGGTTAAAACTATAAAAATGTGTTTCTCATACAAACCTTGCACCCCTTATTATACTTGATGTTTTTAGAAAGATTACTTATCAAAATGTAAAAAAGTACTTAGTACAGTAGTACAAGAAAGTTCTTTCAATGTTTCGGAAAAACTCCACCCCTAAGGGGGTCAAAAAGGGATTTCATGTTGACATGGAGACCAAGAAAATGTTATAGTATGATTTTTTTACTGTATATTTAAAAGACTACAAAACTGATTAGACTGTTTTAAATTGATTCCATAAGGGGGCACATTCATCCCTTAAATAGGCTAAAAGGAGTTGGACGTTTGTACAGGAAACAAAACAATTTTAAAGTAAGGAATCTCTAACTTCGGTTAAAGACTAGGAAACTAATTTTTTCAGCGTTTCTTAAAATTCATCCCCCTACGGAGGTTAAAATGGCTTGAAATGGTCATTATATGGTAAGCCATTTATTAGTAAAAATACATAATCTGACTGCTAGCAGAAAAGTAGGTTAGGTTAAGTTAGCACCACGGTCCTTACAAAACCGCATCGCTACCAGAAATGTAGGTTAGGCTAGGTTCAAAATGCGATGCTCCCAGAACCGAAAAGTAGGTAATGTTGCATTTAACCTGCATGGCTATTATGAGACAGCCCGCGAGCTCTCTCGATTTTACTTGCACTATCCGTCTCACTCTTGTTAGAACAAGAGGTATAGTGCGAGAAAAATCGAGAGTCGCGGCCGTCTCATGATAGACGTGCTGCGGATTATTTTGTTAATTTATAATGTTTTTTTTGGTTAATCAGAATAATATTCTTCTCTAACACCGTTAATTGGGGATAATGCGGATTGGGTATAATTGCGGGGGATAGAGATGGAAAGTTCTACGTATTTTCGCAGTAGGTACGTTTGCTTTCAAAACTATTTTCAGTAATGAAGCTTTCTTTAATACGTTGTGAAAAATTTAGCAATTAAACTAATGAACCCAACCCACTCTTACCTTTTATGCTTAATCCCCAAACGGATTTAGATAACATTTTTCGTACAGATAATTTGAGACCCTAATTTGAGGATATAGGATAGTTTTATCCCGAAAATCATCCCTTAAGATGGTAGAACTTTGTTAAGGTCGGCGATAATTTAATGTTCCGCCTACAATTATTTAATAGCAATCCTTTTCTAAGACAATAACAAGTCGGAAGAAGTCGCGGGCAACTGCTAGTCATCAAAAAATCCTTTCTAATCGTTTGTACAGAATCCTCGGTGCGCGAATCAGGCTCTCATTCAAATGGTTTTTTTTTTCATGATAAATGAACAATGCACATTGACACATTTCTTTTTCATTCTTTCTGAGTTATTTGTTGATTCAAGTGTTTTTCGTGTGGCACAGCGATTAGCGATAAAGCGGCAATCATCACGCCCTCTGGCTGAAAGCGCATTTTGTATGTTCCTCCGTCTGCAGGGCAGTGTACCGTGGATAGTGACCGCAAGTTATTTATAATCGTAAATGACGAATCGATACAGGGAACGCGTGCAAGCCGGTGGTCAGCTTTGTTAAGGTGCAAACAACTGATATAAGAATCCCCTGAATACATTACAAGGACATCGTGCCTGTCAACTGTTCGTTTGTTAGTGTGTGGGACTAATCTTGGAACTGAATTGTGAACCAGTTGACCTCAACCATCGACCTGACCTGGTGATGGAGACAGAAGGTGGCCATGGGTATTCACTATATCTAAAATATCAAAATCTATCAAGCCGTTTTTAGCCTGTAGCCCGTAGTACAGAATTTTCCTGACCATATACATAATACCTAATCTCGTAACCTCTCAACCGAAATATTTTACTTAAAAAAAATATAAAAAAACACCCCTTAATCCCATTACTAGATGTGTCGTTTGTATAACGAAACTGTAGTCGAAAATTGGACATTTTCAAACCCCTTTTAAAAATAAAATAAGAAATGTTGCATGTAAATAAAACCGCTCACCTTGCGTTCACATCTCCTAGAAATTATTTTGCTGCCTTTGTTAGTTTTTATGCCACTTAATGTTTAGTCTCGATTTAGTTTTTTTTTGGTTTTAAACTTAGCAACCTATTGCATCTTCCGCTTATAAAAAACAACCAATTTCAATATTTGTTACCTTCTCAAGACCTTATAAATAAATAAATATAAGGGGACAATCTTACACAAATCGACCTAGTCCCATAGTAAGCTCAGTAAGGCTTGTGTTATGGGTACTAGACGACGATATATATAATAGATATAAATACTTAAATACATAGAAAACATCCATGACTCAGAAAGAAATATTCATGCTCATCACACAAATATTTGCCCTTACCGGGATTCGAACCCAGGACCTCTTGCTTCGTAGGCAGGGTCACTACCAACTAGGCTAAAGCGGTCGTCAAAAGTAAGTTATATATTACTAGCTTCTGCCCGCGACTCCGTCCGCTTGGAACTCTGTTACACCGTAGCTCCTTACAAACTATCACCCCCCATTTTACCCCCTTGGGGGATGATTTCCGGGATAAAAACTATCCTATGTCCTTCCCAGGACTCAAACTATCTCTATACCAAATTTCATCCAAATCTGTTCAGCGGTTTAAGCGTGAAGAGGTAACAGGCAGACAGACAGACAGACAGACAGACACACTTTCGCATTTATAATATTAGGATGGATGTTCTTGGTGTTTTAAATCCTTCTGTGTGTAAAGTATTATGCCTTCTTTTATTTATAAGGCGTATAATGTCTGTAACTTGTTTTTGTGCGCCTTATAATAGTTATCCACACTAATATTATAAATGGGAAAGTGTATTTGTGTGTTTGTTTGTTTGTCCGTCTTTCACGGCAAAACGGAGCGACGAATTGACGTAAGTGGAGATAGTTGAAGGGATGGAGAGTGGCATACGATAGTTTTTTTCCCGAAATCATCCCCTAAGGGGGAGAAATGGGAGGGGGGGGGGGGGTACTAATACATACGCTCGAAAAACAACATGAGGCAGTCACGGAATAGTCCGAACGATACAGTTCAGGAAAAAATACATAATGGACGAGGTTATTAAAGTCGGGTGGACGTTGCGAATTAAAAGGCTTGGCACAGAGAATTTTCCATCATGGAAAATACGAGACTAAAATGACGTGAAGAGAGTTGTCGACGGAATAGAGCTCTACTCGTAAATATGTTGTTATTTCGTATACGTAAAATTAGGACTCGACTAGATAAAACTCGAAAATAATAAAGTGAATATTCTTCAATGGTGTTAAATTTTCGCAGTATATAGAAAAGAAAACACCTAGGGCGGTAAGTATGTGATATTTGGTGCGTAACCCGGGCACTATAAACTTAGGGATGTTACCATAGGGAAGTCTTATTTCGCGCCAAAATGCGGGCACCGTCATTTTAACTTGTTATTGATCGAGTAGCTGAAGCAAAGGAAAATAGACCCAACATTGGATTATATCTTATAATCATTTAGGATTGCTTACATACATGTTACATACATAAATTTATTCTCACGCTTGTATTCCCTAAAGTGGTATACAGACCACGTGACATTTCAGTGCCGGTTCTAGCAGTTATAGGGTAAATAAAAGATGGACAAAATGTGATATTGCAAGGACCGCCGCACTTCAACCCTATTCCTTTAGTGGCCACTTAGGACATCCACGGGAAACATTGGGAGTGGTGGAAAAGTGGTGCACACCGAATTTTCTCGAAAAAGGATTGTAAATGTTCTCTAATAAAGAAAAAACTGGTCAAGTGCGAGTCTGACTCGCGCACCGAGGGTTCCGTACAAACTAACAATTAACTCAAGGTACAGTAAATATCCCAAATATTTGTTAAATTACTTATTTTAACCCAACACAACAGAATTCAATTTCAAACAACGAATAACTTTTACACCAAGACCCTCGAACTACCAAGACTATTGAATCGCGATTTTTTTTTGACCTGCTATTGAAATATTAACGAATAAATACATTCTTTCTTCTTCTTCTTTCTCATTTAAAACAATTCCAAATTTCAAATTGATTAGTTCGTGAGATATTTCACTTTGTGACAGACAGACAGACGGACGGAGTCGCACCATAAGGGTTCCTTTTTTACCTTTTTTGGTACGGAACCCTAAAAACGTAAAGTAGGGTATGAAACAATTAAAAGTGTCCGAAGTTTTAAAAAGGTGTTATTATCTGTCCCTTTTCCACAAAGCGCACCCACATATGAAACGTTTTATTATGACGCGTTTGAGCTGAGCGTTGTCTCTCTTGTTAACATGCAATATTAAAACGGTTACTTCTTATTTTTTTTTTAGGTATCTGAATAGGATTTTCGTCACTAGACATATTTGTTTGCCTGCTTTCTTTTCGAGTAATAATAAATGTTGAGACTCTTCTAAACCAGCACCACACGGGTAATAAATTATGGCTCTCAATTAATTAAGGGTCCGCAGTAAGCTCGATTCTCCATACAAACGTAGTTACGCTCTCATTTTAAAACTACGTGTTGGATTGCAACGAATCTTTGCATGTACAATGACATGAGGTATATCTATGTCTGTAATTAGTTTATGTAGCTTCAGATACCATAGTAAAAAAAATACAGTTAATTTAAGTTTTTCATACAAAACTGGTTTTGGCTGTATTTCGTTTGTTTTATAAACTGGAACCATATAAACTAATTACAGACATAGATATACCTCATGTCATTGTATATGCAATGTTTCGTCACAATCCAACACGTAGTTTTAAAATGAGAGCGTAACTACGTTTGTATAGGAAGGTGAAATTCGGCCGAGCTTACTGCGGCCTCTTAATCATCTCGAAATTGCAACTCACCTAGCTTTGGCGACTATTAACATAAGCACAGTTCACTCAATTAATGACGATGATCACCGATAATTGCTCGTAACGCAACCATTAGTGAAAGGACACTCGAGTAATCAGCATCTATACTTGAATACATAGTGTATTAGAATTAAGTAAGGTACGTCGACGTACAGGAGTCCGTAGGGGCGGCACAGGGCCGGTCATTGTGGCACTCTTTGGGGGCGTTCTACTGCTGCACATAGGCCTCCCCCAAAGAGTACCTACCGCAATTACCAGTCCTGCACCACACGCAGCCAGGACTCCCGCGATGATTGTGGGGTGACGAATGAATGAAAACATTTATTTCAAGTAACACAGGACCACAGATTAAGATAGTACCTATTCCAATCATACATTTAGTATTTGTATAAAAAATTAATTCAAATTCTTAAATTAAATTCTTTTGACGACCGCTTTAGCCTAGTTGGCAGTGACCCTGCCTGCGAGTCATGGATGTTTACTATGTATTTAAGTATTTAGAAACAGATATTCATGCTCATAACACAAATATTTGTTTTTGCCGGGATTCCAAGCCAGGACCTTCCGCTTCCTCACACCCACTGGGCTTACCCGTCGTGTCGATAGTAAGGCCCAAGAGCAGCTTAAATAAGTCGTAGCTGAAATATCTGAACACGACTTTATTGACATTGCTTAGAGATCAGATGGCTTTGAGCACGCTCGCTGTTGGAAACAGGTATTTATTTTTCTCTTTGCTGGAATTTACGAGTGCATGAAACACCTAGGCAACCTGTGTGTCCTTGGTGCTCCTATGGTTACCAGCCTTCTGGCCCGGGACGTATATCGATCGACGAGCTTACTGCGTAAATAGAATGCAATTTATTCGAACGGAAATTTACAGTGGAACGAGGTTTATGTAAGAGCGCTTTCGATACAGAATATTTTGTTGCCCGATTGGACGACTGGGTAGCCTAGTGGGGGGTGATGCCTAGGAAGCTGAAGGTCCTGGGTTCGAATATCTGTGTGATGGGCATGAATATTTGTTTCTGAGTTTATATATTAAATTATATTCTTCTTTGTTAATTAGACCATAGCCTAAGTACCTCATGCGAGCACAGTTGTACATAAGTTTATCTCTTCCGACCGTTCTAGTTTTAAGTTCTTTTTGGGACTAGTCTGAAAACCAGCGCTGGGCGACTGCCCAGCAAACGCTGAGACTAAGCACCCTTTGCCTCCTAATTGTTTAGTTTCATTGTGTTTTTTTTTCTTTTATTATGTAACTATTCTTTTTTGATACCTTATTTTACTATCGTGTTTTTTTATGTGGCAATAAACGAATTCTATTCTATTCTATTCTATTCATATAATATTGCATTGTACAAAACGGACATTGTACAAATTCGGCCGACGCAACCGCACCATTTAGTTGGCGCGCGCGTGTCGATGTAACAAAGGCAGACAGGCAACTACGGAAGCCTACACTGCGCGTGGCCCGACACGCACTTGGTCGGTTTTTTCTTATTTCCAATAACGTTTTAACACTGGCTGTTTGTATGCGGTAGTTAAGTGAGTCTTAACTTCTCTAATTCTATAGTGGATTTTATTTATAAAATAAACACCCAAAACAGATCATAAACTGCAATACGGTATTAGTGAGTACCCAGGTGTTTTCCAAACTCCACGATTGTAAGTTTGTATGTACAGTCACGGGCAAAAATATGTATCGTTTTAATCCTCTCATAAACGGTATTAAAGTAGTTTCAAAATGAATAACGGAAATGTGTGGGTGTTGCAGAGAATTGTTTTAACTGCTAAATTGATAATTCTTCACATGTTTCATTAAAATAGGTACGAATTCGCGTGTGAATTAAATTTTGCACAATGAAATGAGTTTTCAATGTTTCCTCTAACATGAACGCTTCATTATGTGCACAACTGACGCCGAGAAGCGGAGCGAGACGGGAAATACTACCCTTCTCATTCAAATTTATACGGTGTCAGGGAGACGGGAGTCGCTATGTCGCGGGCGACGCGTATGGATTTGATGAAAAAAAAATTGTGTTTCAGTTTTAAGTATAGGGAACCTCCAAAATTTATTGTTCTTTTTTTTTTGTGTGAAAATCTTAATGCGGTTTACAGAATACATCTACTTATCAAGTTTCAACAGTATACTCGTAGGTCTTATATAGTTTCGAAAAAAAGTGGCTGTGACATACGGACTGACAGACAAACAGACATCCGTTTTTTGCCATTTGGCTACGGAACCCTAAAAACGCCCTTTTTTAGGTACTTTTCTGTAGTCGGGTCTCAGTTTTTTGAACTTTTTGCCATTAGGGTCGGAACTTTGTGACGTCATCGAGTCGGTAACAATGATACGTGATACAATAACGTGTACGTAATTAGTCATTTTCATAAAAAAATTGAACCAATTCTAACCCCGTCAATAAATCCCCGTGAAACTGACCCGTACACTCGTCATCAAAACCGTGCAAACTACAACCCCGGGCTGCGTCGCCCCAATTCAATAAAGCGTCACTCGGACCGTCGGCTGCAAAAGCTTTTTGACTTGAAGCTCGGACGGTAAAGCTGTCAGTTTTTTAATTACCTACTCGCGTACCCGTGCCATGTTGGACTGTCGAGGTAGTACGAAACTTTAGCCCACGCACCGAGGAGCTAAAAGTAGCCCGAGGTCCGCTTTAGCAAAAAAACCCTAACCTTAAGATTTGGCATAGGGATTACGAAAGTACTTGTTACATGAGTTCCACCCAAGCCCTGTGAGAGTTGGGGCTCGAACCCCCGACTTACAGATTTAATGGCGCTTTTGGTAAAATAATCACAAAGATATAAGTGTTGACCCCTTTTCCGCAAAACGGACCATCGTATGCAACGATTGTCATTTACTACGACGCTCGAGGAGCTTGACGTCATCTCTGACAAGCAACATTAAAACGGTGACGGCGTTATTTTTTTTGATACGGGATTTTCGTCACTAGGCATATTTTTTGCCTTCTTTCTTTTAGAGTAATAATATATTTAGAGTCTACCCGCATTAGCTTTTATTTTAAAATAAATATTTACTCTTTATTTTGAAATAAAGACAAGCTAGCAAGTTCTACCGGTAGTCACTAGTTGAAATTTTTTTTTTAAAGACAATCGCTGCCGAAGTTATCTGAGACCACAGCCGAAACAATGGTACCTAAACGAAGACCCGTGGCAAGTATCTTGTAAACAACACACTGTAAGCTGCAAATTGCACTCCCGTTCGATCTATGCAAAGCTAAATGTAGACTGGATCGATTATATGGGAGATGGAAACGCATTAGAACAGCTAACAGCGCACATGTTGTGCAATCGTCCTGCCACATACTAAGGGATAATACAGAAGAAAGACTCCACCCAAGCTCGGACTAAAAATTACAATTTTACAAGTCTAAGTGCCCCAAGCTCGGACTAAAAATTACAATTTTGCAAGTCTAAGTTCCCTCTCATACATGAGAGGAGGCCTGTGCCCAGCAGTGGGACGTATATAGGCTGATGATGTGAAGTCTAAGTGCAAGGCCTGAGTGGACGCCCCGCTTAGAGCGGGGCGTGCAGCATCCATATAAAACAAATGCAATTTATATGGACGCTCGACGTCCCGCGCTGAGTCCACTCAGGCCTTACACTAAATATGGTAGTTTCCTCATGTTAAAGTTGATAACGAAGTGTTGCTAAATCTATAGTAAACCATCTAACTATTTTGATAAAGTAAAAATAACAAATAAATATTAAAATCATAGAAGACATTAAAAGTTCAGAATAAATAAGCATTTTTAATTGACCAAGAGTAAACATAAAGCTTTCAATAGAATCCTTACGGTTTTATCAAATCAATTATATATTCTGCAAATAGGCCACAAAGGCACTATTACATTTTTACACTTTTATATAACAGCTGTGGTCTTAAACGCAGTATTTCGCGGCCGATACAGAAATTTACTTGATTTTATATACGATTAGTACAAATAGCAAACATCGACGTCATACTTCTATGTAAATTACTATAAATCGTAATTTACATAGAAATCCCATTTTTACTTCAAAGTTAATTGTTTTCGAGATATTTCACATAAAAGTTGAAACATTCTGGGCCAAAAAAACTGGAATTGTGGCCATAACTTCTGTGTTAATTAGTTTAAAACGAAAAACGTGTCTAGCGTTTATAGAGACGTCAAAGACCTCTAACATATACGAAATCTACATATTTGGGATATGTAGATTTCGTGTATGTTAGATCTTTCACGTCAATAGAGATACGAAATAAGTGTTTTTTTGACAATGTTTAAAAAAATCATACATAATTAAGTATTCATTTGTTTCAAACTCCGTTCGACAAAAATGGAGATAAAAGATTGAAAAACCGATAGCCGTTTGACTAATAATTCTATCTGTAGCGCAAAAGCAGGAGATACGATTCAAAAGTTGTCAAAAATCGATGAAAACCTCGGGTAGCCCCTTAACTAGATCGCGCATGCATTTTAAAAGATTCTAGCTTTAAAGGCTATGCTTAATGAAGCTTATAGCTTCGTGGAAAGGTTTATAAATTGTTTACTCTACAAAAAGGAGACGCAATAAGCGCTTTGCTCCCAGTTTTCCCGCGAAAACAGCTGAGCAAACTGGCTTCCGGCAAACCATTCCCCAGCTAACTACTAACTTGGAGCTTTGGACTTGAGTGAATACTGACACCATCGACCTCATCATCACTTACCATCAAAAAATGGAACAATACACCAGAAACCGACAGAACTCGCTAGGCGTGTAGGTTCATAGTTACTACTGCCCGCCTAGCGGGCTGAGCCGGCATCTGAACAAGATTACGAGTGCCTGCCAGGCGGGTTTTTGGTTACGAACCTGTTAAAAAAAAATAGCGCTCACTGCTGTAAGGCATAACAGGTATTCATAACATGAAATGTCTTCTTCGATTTGCGATAATGTTTCGGTATTTTAAAATTGTATGAAGTTTTAATTTTGACGACCGCCTTAGCCTAGTTGGTAGTGACCCTGCCTACGAAGCAAGAGGTCCTGGGTTCGAATCCCGGTAAGGGCATAAATTTGTGTGATGAGCATGAATATTTGTTTCTGAGTCATGGATATTTTCTATGTATTTAAGTATTTACGTCTATTATGTATATCGTCGTCTAGTACCCATAACACAAGCCTTACTGAGCTTACTATGGGACTAGGTCGATTTGTGTAAGATTGTCCCCTTATATTTATTTATTTATTTATTTATAAATAAGTTACAATTTTACAACCGGCAACACTGTTTAACACATTCACTGCCAAGAATCGCTACGCGCCACGGTCGTAGCCGATCCCGTGGTTTTCCTCGTATGCAGCGGAAACTGATCGGCCGGCTGACCAGCGCTGAATGTGTTAAACGACAAGTCGTTATCGGCCAAGCAAAAGCCTCAAGTGTTGCTAGTTAAGACTTAAAATTGTAACATGTAAGTACGTGAAACGGGTCATATTCCTATAGCTAGGACATTTTTATTAATTCTAACAGAGACCTTGTATCTAATGTAATGGATAACATTTAAAGTGCAACTCCAAATAATTTATGTTGTAAGATTATTATTTTTAAGATGTTAATTATAAATTATTGTTAGACATGTAAAAGTGCCTTTGTCGCCCATTTGCAGAATAAACGTTTCATTTTTATTTTTCGAAAAGAGCAATTTGCACCAAATAGGCGTGTATATTTCAGATGACGATAGTTGTTGAATGTTGTATGGAGTTAAGGCTCTGAGTAACTGAGTTGCTTGTGCACTGACCGAGCATAATGAAAGCTTAGAGGCAAATTCGAGATGCAATTTAATCCAATAGGGATTAATTAAGCCATGCGTTTGTATTGGTTTCCTAACATCCATGGTTTCATACTCGCGAAGTGGACCCTTAACCCAACATCAATTAAGTGGATGCATGTATACATTTAACATTTTCACTGCGAGGAACTTGGCAGAAAAACCACGGGCTCAGCTACGAGCGTAGCGATTCTTGGCAGTGAATGTGTTCACACTTTCACTACGAGGGACCCGACTAGCGGGGTGCTACGCCGTAGTCGCTTCCCGCTACTTAGCGGAAAAACTACGGGATTGGCTACTAGCGTAGCGCATAGCGATTTTTGGCAGTGAATGTGTTCACACTTTCACTACGAGGGACTCGACTAGCGGGTTGCTACGCCGAAGTCGCTGCCCGCTACTTAGCGGAAAAACTACGGCATCGGCTACGAGCGTAGCGCATAGCGATTATTGGCAGTGAATGTGTTCATACTTTCACTGTTAGGAACTCGCCTAGCGGGCGCTTAAGCCGTATGCGCTATCCGCTACTTAGCGGAAAAACTACGGGATTGGCTACTAGCGTAGCGCATAGCGATTTTTGGCAGTGAATGTGCACACATTTTAGTGCTAGGAACTCGCCTAGCGGGCACTTAAGCCATATGCGCTTTCCGCTACTTAACGGAAAAACTACGGGATTGGCTACTAGCGTAGCGCATAGCGATGTTTGGCAGTGAATGTGCACTCATTTTAGTGCTAGGAACTCGCCTAGCGGGCACTTAAGCCATATACGCTTTCCGCATCTTAGCGGAAAAACTACAGGATCGGCTATGAGCACAGCACTTAGCGATTATTAGCAGTGTATGTGTTCATACTTTCACTGCTAGGAGTTCGCTTAGCGCGCGCCTACGCCGTAGCCGCTTTCTGCTACACACGCGCTACGGCGTAGCGTAGCGCTGCTTGGCCTCGAATCCATAATTAATATTATATTTACATGCGAAAGTGTGTTTATCTGTCTGTTACCTTTTCACTCTTAAAGCGCTGAACCGATTTAAAGAAATTTGTTACGGAGTTAATCCCGGGGAGGGACATAGCATACTTTATAACCCGGGGGGGTTTGTATGGACCTACGATGTAATCGAGTGCCACGCGGAAGGAGTCGCGGACGTAAGCTAATTGTTTCCAAACAATATTTTTCCAGGAGTATTCAATCTCGCTGCAAGTCAACAAAGCTTCAGTCAGGCTTTATTAACTTGCAGCCAACAAGCTTTGAGCTTGTAAAAAGCTGAACTTGGACATCGAAATAAACACAAGTAGCAAAGGGAAGGCATAAAACATCAATATTGAAGTAGAGAGATGAGACTGGCTTTGAGCTTTCATTTCTGGTTTTCGGATAACAAATACTCCAGGAAAAATATGGTTTTGAAAAACATTAATAATAGCTTTCTTTCTTGTTTATTTCGATGCGTGCTTTATTCAAGAATCCAACAATGTTCCCACCCTTGTTGTTAGCTTTTTTGTGTGATGTATATTGAAAATTATAGAGCAAATGTACCTCAAATCTCCTCAAATGGCCCCGTGTGGTGTCGGGTTAGAATTTCACCACCCCCTTTCTTCCCGTGGGTGTCGTAAAAGTCGACTAAGGGACCAGGGTTGAAGTGTGTTGTGGGCGATGGGCTAGCAACCTATCACTGCATATCACATTTTGTCGATATTTTATACCCAAATTTATGCTAAAAGTGGCGCTGGAACATACGTTTCATGTGCTCTGCCTACCCCTTTTGGGAATAAAGGCGTGAATGTATGTATGTATGTAAATGTACCTCATCATCATCATATCAGCCGAAAGACGTCCACTGCTGGACATAGGCCTCCCCCAAAGAGTGCCAAAGTGACCGATCCCGCGCCACCCGCATCCAGCGGACTCCCGCAACCTTTACCAGGTCATCAGTCCACCTTTTCGGGGGCCTACCCATGCTGCGCCTTCCGGTACGTGGTCGCCACTCGAGAACCTTTCCGCCCCATCGGCCATCGGTTCTACTTGCTATGTGCCCCGCCCACTGCCACTTAAGTTTAGAGATCCATATCAGTTACTTAGGATAAATCATCTATGATATATTATTTCATAAATTGCCTTTTTTTCATACAGAGTGTCAGTCAATGATTGGACTTTAACTGTTGCGCATTTACAAGTATTAACAGTCGACGCGCTAACCTAATAGATCTTATGTCAGTGCAATAAGGTTCACGTTGGTACGATGTGTATGATTTGTAAAACTATATGTAAAACCGCAGACCAAGAAAAAAAGACAGACGGAGCGTTACGAACAGTCAAGTGAAGCCAAACTACATACAAACAAAACCAAGCTACTTCAAGTTTAGCACACGCTCACGCACACATATACAAAACAAAATTGCACAAAATTCTTCAGCACGTGTCGCAATGCTGTCAAGATCATTTATTTCGAGTTTTGTGCGATTTAATTTGTTTAGCGTGTGCTAAACTTATGGGGCTTGGTTGAAAACCGGTTGGCTTCACTAGACTGTTCGTAACGATCCGTCTGAGATGTAAAACTTATTAATTTCGAAGAAGACGGGTTGCAAAATTAAGAGATATATTTACCATGTGTGTGCAACTATGGAGCTCCTAACGGATGGACCAAATTAGGGCCGCAATAGAACTGCATTAAACTGCGTTGGTACGATGTGGCTGGCGCTACGCGGAGAGAATGTTTTTTTACTTTTGAAGAGGATGGATTGCAAAAATAAATTTGATAACTACGACTCATTTCAAAGTCCAATATCTCAAAAACGGCTGAACAGATTTTCATGAAACATGGCTAAGAACATAGGGATATCTATGACACAAAACAAACCGCATTCAAATCGGTCCATCCGTTAGGGAGCTACGCTACCACAGACAGATACACAGACAGACACGTTAAACTTATATGTCGGCGAGGCAACGCTTTTATTTAAGTTGGCTGCATTATTTGAAACGTCAAGCGATGACAGCTGTCATAACATTGCTTGGGGGTGGTCTGTGCTTGGTTAGGTCAGGGGGTGGGGAAACGTCAGTTTGACGTTTGTGGCGTGATGACATTCTGGCTCTGGATCGCATGGCGAACGGACGCAAGCATAGAACTCTCCGCGTTTCGTAATCCGTTTCCATCGTTTGATTGTTACAATATTTCTTACTTTTGATTGCAGTAAACGATTAAATAACTATTGCGCAATACAACCACGTGTTTATTTCGTGTCTTCGAGATAGATTTGTCGAGATGGCTGGCGATAACGAATCAGGCGCATCGCCTCCCTCTCCGTTCATCCTCTTACATATAATTATAACACCCCTCTTTTTGTGTCGGGGGTTTAAAATCATCTGTGTGCATGTTAGCCGAACGGAACCAAAATAGAGTGCGTTTTTTTCGAAAGTCTTGTTGCCGGGACGGTTTTTTAACACTTTCGCAACCGGACTAAACATGGAACTATTCACCAGAAACCGACAGAATTCGCTAGGCGTGTAAGTTCACACTACTGCCCGCCTAGCGGGCTGAGCCATCTGAGCAAACATTACGAGTGCCCGCTAGGCGGGTTCTTGGTTGCGAACGTGTTATGTTAAGTCAGTTCTCGCCTCGACACGCGGTGCAGGGGTAAGACTATAACGGGGTGCGGGCTTCACCTCCTGAACGTCGCCCGCGCACCTATATCGTCCACCTGCCTTTAGTTTCTTAAATCGATGACTTGGTTTAAAAAAAATTGCTAACTTGTATCACTATCACCGGGCTATCACCCGGTTTTGACTACACGTCGACTCTAGGCCTCCATTTTAAATTGGAATACATTACTTAGGTAGCAGCAGCCTTGAAATCCTATCTCACCCCCTTTTCATCCCTTCTCTCCCCATTCATAATCCAACTCTCCTCCAGATCCCTACTCACCCCATTTTACGGTACCTACAGAACTGGTACTGGTGTTATCATAGAAGCGCCTGCGGTGTTTTGTGATACGAATATAGGTGGGCCGCTCCGAATAATATGAGCTAGATAAAATCTCTGTGCCCAACTCCCAAACTATATTAATCTATACTAATATTATACAGAAAAATCTGTGAGATTGTAGATTTTTAAGCTTATAAGTTTGTACGTAATATAATCCGATTTCAAAAATTATTTCACCTGTGTGTAGAACTGCTTTACTGATGGGCATAGGCTATATTTTATCCCGTGGGTATGCCTACGTTCTTTATCGTACGCGAGCGAAACCGAAGCAGCCAGTAGGCTATATTTTTTTCATCGATCACCATAAATAATTCGCGCAGGAAATTTAAACGCTTTTAGCTTCGAAGGTTATGTTTAATGACAACTAACCGCAATTTCATCAGCGGTCTTCATTCTATTAATTACACATTATAGACTCGCTGCTCTCTGACCGCGTATAACGCAGGTAGAAATCGATAAAATATAGTCGTGTACAATCTGATGAGATGATCAATATTCTGGTGAAGTAGTTGTAGATTCTACCCTCATATACAAACTGACCACCTCACAGCTGTGTTTTATTAGTTTTATAGATTCTTTGTCGATCCGTTGTCGCCGAAACTCTTTACCATCAAACTAGAGTACGATACTTCGTACAGCCAAGGCATTTATTAAATAGGCATGATGACACATTTTGAAAAACTGTTCTATAATGTTTAGAAACATTAATTATGTACAACGAATAAGATTTTTCAAGAGAATATAACAGTTAAGTAGGAAAAAACTGCATTTTGGCGTCCCGAGTGACGTTACGTATGTATAAACAGAACGCAGACCTTTGACGTTTGCTACCTAGATTGCTCAATTGCTCATTGAATGAACATAAATTAAAAAGTTTACAAGTCTTGCGCGGCCGTGCGAGCGAGAAAGCGGGACAATGACGTATGAAGATCTGACAGATAACATGGTTCTATCCCTGTCTTACTATTCGTTCAGTACGTAAGTTTTCTCTGTAACCTGTGGTAATGGCCGCTATGGGTATTTGTTTATACACACGTGACGTCATGCGCTCTGATTGGTGTTTAACATATCATGGCGGGCGTTCGTATTTTTCAGTTTAATTTTATCAAATTAAATAATAATCCCTTACCTAATAAAAAAATATGAGCAATTTTCGAATTCCATGATTAAAAATGCACTAAGAAAATACCATATTTTAGTGATTTTCAATTACTGTCATCATGCCTATTATATTTGCTAGCTAAATAAAATTCTGCTACAGGATACCATCATCATCACACAGCGGCAATAGTACATTATTGCCGAGGCACGGAATGAAAGGGGCTGCCTGAAGAGGTGGTTGGCAGGGCGAGGCTTGCCGAGGCCTGCCAAGAGACGAATCAGGGAACCCCGGCCTTCGCCAAGGTAAATATAGTGCTTTTCTCAAACATGGGAGGAAATAATACAAAGACATTACAAAAAACATATTGTGACATACCTAATAACGCGGTGATAGGTACTTGTACTATGATTCATATGTAAGCATTCTTTCGACGAATTCTTTCTAAGGCGGTACTCACTTCACACTATATTTTACACTTAATGCGGTGTTTGAAGTAATTAATTAAGTACAACACATTTAATTAATTTCATGTTGATTTTAACTCAAATTAATGAATTTACATACGGTTTGATACCTTTTTAATATCATTTTCTTCTAACCATAAACAATAAAGAGCGAAAAAAAACAAAAATATCGCCATGAAAACCGCGGGGCTCGCGGGTGATTTTCTTTGGCTGAATGCGATTTATCCTTAGTCGTAGCGATTTAGCACGGCGCTATCAGAATTTTAAAAAGTTGAACGCAGCGGGAAATAATGGGTTTTGTATGGGTTATATTCCTAGGCAGGGAAGAGACTTAACGCTTAAATGTTAGCGGATGAAAATTAGCTTTCTTCTTCGCGTGTTCGTTTTTCAAACAAAATGCGACGCTTTCCGAGCATGTTTGAGAAATAGTACATTACTGCAGCCGCCGGGAAAGAAGGGCTTGCCGGGTGAGTAGGTATAGACGGCCGACCGTAGGGATAAGAAATATCACCACTCAAAAAACCAACCTGCATTTATGTACTTGTCCTTCGATTTTGGCGGCAACAAGTTATTCATGGCTAATTCAGCCTCCACACTCAATTCCGGCGGAGTACAATTAGTTTCTTCGTCGATGTTATCATCGGAATTCATTTTGAAATTTTATTTAAAAATATCAACCACAAATATACAGTACACGTCAAAAGACTTGTAATTTTCCATCCAATCAATCCACAATGTTTTTTTACGGAAGTCGTCCGTATTACGCGTGTGTAGTGTTTGAATAGACCCTATTAGGGCCATTATACACAAATTGATAATGAGAATCTTCATTTCTGTAATAATTAAAATAAATCCAGAGGATATAAACAAAATAAATGCAGAGGATTTAAAAATTTGTCTAGGTATGTGGTGACTTAAGAATAGACAATATTTTAAATTTATTCATCAACACATAGAATCATACAGATTTCTATTCTTAAATCAGTTCGTGTGTAATAGGCATTAACGCGGATATTTTTGGTCCGATTTCGAATTCAGCTGTTTAACCTGTTCATGAATACAGACGCCATATTTAGTTTAAGAGTTTAAAAAAAAATACTTCCCGGCCTAGGCCTTCAATTTTGTATGAAATTCCTTTACAGTTCTCTCGAATTGCTCCGCCAGAAATGTGATACTTCGAAGCCTGATATGACGCA
Organism: Epinotia demarniana; assembly: GCA_945867215.1. Classification (NCBI taxonomy): domain Eukaryota; kingdom Metazoa; phylum Arthropoda; class Insecta; order Lepidoptera; family Tortricidae; genus Epinotia; species Epinotia demarniana. Next base: position 59,077,305 of record OX244259.1, read on the forward strand.
CGTAACGACGACATTTCATTGCATGTTTGAGAAAAGTTTATTGTTAGCGGGCAACAGAGTGAAGTCTCTCGAATGTATGAGCTGCCGCTCGTCGCTCCGCCGGAGCACCCAGTCCGCGGCCTTATTGACAACTTGTCAATCCATTACCGTATCAATAATATGTTCGAACTCGACTGTACGGCCACGTCGGTCACAGATAAAACCGTGTTGTTATTAATGATGTCTTCTTTGAGGTAAAGTCGCCGTCAATGTACTTTGCTAACTATGTAAACAAACCGCCGTGTGATGGGGAAGACTCTTACTGTACTCTTTTATTGCAAAACATATCGAGTATTAAAATATCGAAAGTTTTATCCACCTTACCCGCTGATAAAACACTACGATTCTTTGCCCACTGATAAAACTACCGCGTAGTGTACACAACCGCGATGGCAGGTACAGAGCGTGAGTTGGGTAGTGTGTAGCGGCTTTACAATGTCACCAACTTTAGTCACAACCCTACCATCATAGAAAATTGTAGAATTTAAAAGAAACAAATACGTCATTCCATCATGTCATACTAACCTAACTTATGAAATCATTTAAAACTTTTAATGAAATATCCAAGATTCAGATATACATTTTATGATTTTGTATTTTACGGTAACGGCCGGTTCAATAGCGTATAGTTTCAGTGGTGTTTGATGAGGTGATGTAAAAATTCAAGGAGAAACAGTAACAAAACAAAGTTACGTCCTTTGTTTACATAGATAGCAAAGTCCATTGACGGCGACTTTAGAGGACGTAGAGATCCTTCCCCAATTAGGCTGCTCCAAATATTCCGCTATGCCGTACCTAAAAACATATTACAGGTTAGACACTGACCTTCTGGCGGTACATGGCGGCGGCAGTAGAGTTGTACCTCTGCTTGGCCGTCATTCCGGGGCTGTAGTCAGGCTGGCTCTCGAACCAGGCTTTGGCCTTCGCGTTCCCGCCCACCTGTCGGCAACAAGGATATCAGGGCACTGGACATGATCTTCCTTCCCCTTTGCAAACTTGTCGACGTCAGCGTGAAAAGTAGCTACGCAAACGAAGACGTCAAAATCAAATCAAAAATCAAATCAAATCAAATAAAATTTATTTGCAGAAAAAGGGTAAGTTTACATGTGTTAGAGTAAATACATTATTGTTTCACCTTTTCCAGCTGTTACAAACAGCATGCAAATATGTACAAATATCGTAGCATTTTTGTAATTATGGTGGCCCTTAATCACATTCAATAACATTTCAACTAATTATAATATTGAAGTTTAACACTTTTATTTTACTATAATGAAGGCACATTATACAGTATATCACTATAATTATTATAATTACAAATATATAATAAAATTTATACAAACTTAAACATCATATTACACTTATTAGTGGTTTAGAAATTCGCTGATGTTGTAAAGGCAATGATTAAGGAGCCAAGTTCTTAGAGCTTGTTTGAACTTATTGCCTTCAAGTTCCTTTATTTCCATCGGCAACTTATTGTAAATCGTAATGCTCATGTTATAGGCATTTCTTTTATACATGTCAGTCGTACAGCGTGGATGGAACAAAAGATCTTTATATTGCGTCCTTGGATAATTATAAAACATTTCGGAACGCTTTATGAAATAATTTTGGAAGGTCTTGGAAAAACAGCAAATTTTCAATATGTACATGCATGCTAAGGGTAATATGTTAAGTTGTTTGAATAGGGGCTTACAACTGCTACCTAGTCTAGCATTAACTATTGCACGAATACATTTCTTTTGTAGTTTGAAAACCCTTTCAACGTCTACTGAATTACCCCATAGGATGAGGCCATAGCCAAGAATGGATGCCACATGACCATGGTAAGCTGTAAGGGCCGAGTCATACGACACGCACTGTCTCAGTTTTTTTAGCGCAAATATGAAACGATATAATCTAGAGCATAACGAGTTAATCTGTTCATTCCAATTTAAGTGAGAGTATTGACTAAGAAACCTGAGTATTGTATTAAACCTAAGAATTTAATTGTTTTTGTTTCCTGTAGCGCTATGTTATTAATACTGATATGGAGTTGGGGGGGAACTGATCTATATGATTGAAATTGCATATACTGAGTTTTATTTAGATTTATGAGAAGGTGGTTCTTATGTATCCAGTTATTCATATCTGATAAAGCTTCATTAATGTCAGACTCATATGTGCACTGATTTTCTCCCTGAACTATTATAGTGGTATCATCTGCAAAGAGTATGGTTTTGGGCTTCATGGCCTTAGGAAGATCATTTATAAAAACTAAAAATAGCAATGGACCTAAATTACTCCCCTGGGGCACACCAGAAAGTACAGTGCGAAGAGGTGACCTGTAAACTACTTTATTAATCTGATTCTTAATTTCTATAAATCTCGAGATTTCTGTACATTGCATCCTATTAGACAAATATGATTTAAGCCAATCATTCGCCTGACCTCGGATTCCATAAGCATCTAATTTTGACAGCAGTTTAGAGTGATCAACTAGGTCAAACGCCTTGGTCATGTCAAGAAATATCGACATGACAGGCGATTTATTATTGTTGGTTTCAGTAACATATTTAATGAACTCAAAACATGCTAATTCTGTATTAAGACCTTTTCTAAAACCGTATTGATCATTGTGCAAAATATTGTGTCTTGTTAAAAAGTTTTCTAGTCGAGCATAAAACGCTTTTTCCACTATTTTCGACAGGATAGGGACAATAGTGATTGGCCTGTAATTACCTGGGTCATCACGATCCCCTTTTTTCAATAATGGTCTTACTATAGACAGCTTCAGCTGTTGAGGAAAATATCCTTGACTAAATGATAAGTTTATTAGATGAGCAAGGGGCCTACATAAGAAAAATCCAATCAATTTAACTAATACAGTCGACATACTGTCAATACCTGAAGTTTTGCTGTTATTTAGCGATTTTATAAGTTTATATACCTCATTGTAATCAATTGGCATTAAGAACATTGTGAACTGACAATTTTCAACATCATTTATAACATTATTGTCATCAGTATCTTTATTTGTTTTACTTAACTCAATAAAATGATCATTTAAAATAGTGCAGATATCATGAGGATCATTATGTATTACATCCTTTAACTTTAAGTGTGTTATGTCTGAAGTATTTGCATTATTTGAAAATTGAGAAGATATAACATTCCAGGTTGCTTTACATTTGTTCTTGTTATTAGATATATATTTATTATTGCTAATCTGTTGTGAAAAGTCTTTATTAAAAGGGAATAAGAGCTTTTGAGGTCTTCGATTGTATAGTTACTTTGGATGCAGACTGTAGATCATTGATGTAGACCAGTTTGATAAAAAATATTTACTTTTAATTAAATAAATATATCAGCCTTGTACGTCCCACTGCACAGAAGTCACAGAAGACAAAATTTAAAAAAAAATCTACTTTGACTTGTCTTTTTTAGCACTTTTAGACTGTGTACTGATTTCTATTCTTAAATTGGTTCGTGTGTAATAGGCATTAACGCGGATATTTTTGGTCCGATTTCCAATTCAGCTGTTTAACCTGTTCATGAATACAGACGCCATATTTAGTTAAGAGTTAAAAAAAAATACTTCCCGGCCTAGGCCTTCAATTTTGTATGAAATTCCTTTACAGTTCTCTCGAATTGCTCTGCCAGAAATGTGATACTTCGAAGCCTGATATGGCGCTTGACAAATAAAAGATTTGGCATATATTTGATTGAACAAAAATCTTTGCTAATAGCTGTCAAAGTTATCATACCGCATGACACTCGAACGCGTTATCAAAAAGCGGAACATTTACTCGTTGCTTAAAATTTGATTATTTACTTTTTGTTTAGTGACAGCCATAACAATTCAATTTCGAGTCTGTAAGTTCGGTAAGTGTTTTGCAATTTAAAATACAGTAGCTACCCGTAGCCCAATTGCAGCAGTGAGCGTTATTCGGTGCTGCAATCCATACTAAAGTGTGTGTGTGTGTGTGTGTGTGTGTGTGTGTGTGTGTGTGTTTGTGTGTGTGTGTGTGTTTGTTTGTTTGTTGGTCCTTTCACGGCAAAACGGAGCGACGAATTGACGTGATTTTTGAAGTGGAGATAGTTGAAGGGATGGAGAGTGATATAGGATAGTTTTAATCCCCGAAATTATCCCTTAAGGGGGTGAAATGGGGGGGGGGTAAAGTTTGTATGGAGCTGCGATATAAACGAGTTCTACGCGGACGGAGTCGCGGGCAGAAGCTAGTATCATATATACCTATATGAGCAACTCCGTCCAAGGTAGAAGATTCCAATTACAATTAGTTTTATAAAAAGTCAGCCACATTCAATAATGTTTAACTTTTAGGGAAGGTATACACAAGTCTCACTTCGCGCCACAGTGCGAAAAGCCTGGTAAAACCGGAGCGCTACTGATAGTTGACCAATGTCCTTTCCTGAATGGTTGAACAAGGTCAATACCTTGTTCAACCATTCAGGATTAAGCTACGCCGTAGCTCGTAGCAGATTAATCACGTAACTGGAATTCGGCGTAGCATTTTGACAAACAGCACAAAGGGTTGATTGGACGACTGTTGCATTTCGAGTTTCGTGATATACGAGTCGTGCATATGTACAGTCGAATGTAAAGTTATGGGGTGCATACTATACTCACAAATACGTCCCATTGCTCTTATAAAAATAAAAAAAATTACTTCAGACCTTGGTCCATATATTGTTAGTAGTAAATTTAAAAAGAATACTTATACGGTATGTTAATTAGTACGTACACGTTTGTTCGTTGTCAGGATTACTTATGTCGGCGGTTAAAGATTTAGGTACATATTCATAAGAGGACTAACTCCCGTCCGCGACTTCGTATGGGCCCGGGATAAAAACTATCCTATTTTAATGCAGGCTTTAACCTACCTTCGTGCATATTAGATCCAAATCGTTTGAGCCGTTCAAGCGTGATTGAGCAACCAACATCCAAACTTTCGCATTTATAATATTAGTAGGATAAAATCGAAACATTTTTACACTTGGCTGTATGATTTAGGTGCCAATATTATTTTTTGGGTCTATCGACTATTTCTTGATGTTGCCAAGACAGTGTAACAGAGTTAAAGAAGTGAGAAGAAAGAAAGAAGAAGAAGACAGAGTTAGAGAAAAATTGTTACCTAGTTTGTTAACTGGAAAAAGAACCGTTTCTGTCTTAGAAACTTTCGCCAGCACAACTTACCATTTCGTCGCCGGCAAGACATGGACCAATTGCAACAAACCTGCCGCCAATCACTTACAAAACATTTCGCAACAATTGGGTCCAATTACAAAACCGCATATCAAATGCGAACGGATTTCCACCCACAGGGAGATGTCCGAAATAATTAACAGTTTCCATTCGAAATATACGCCCACGGGAGAAAAGTCCACGGTCGCATTAAACTGCGCATCGCCAGAAATGTGAAATGCGTTTTATCAGGTTACTTTCACTAGCAATTTGTCACAACAACCTATAGTAAAAGGGCTCCGGTCGCAGTAGGATAGATTGCATAACAATTTCATTATATAAACAGCGTACACACATTCAGGCAACCGCTGTTTCAATCAGTTGCCTCGAGACATTTTTTTTCACCACCGTCCCTCCTATTTCCGAACTAGTCACAGTTGGCTCAGTTCGGGTTACACAGGGGGCGGTTCCACGTCACTTCGGGAGCCCAAATACCGCGAGCCATACGGTTGCCTCTCGGACATTGAATTACGCGTCATTGCTCTGAATATAAGACAATTGTAATGCCTATGTGTGTGACGAGAATTAATCAATTCGACTAACGTATGCGGAATAAAATTTGGACAAAGTTTTAAATATGTATAAGTATAATGTAAAAAAACGAGACACAAATTGCAGCTTACAGTTAATTTATAGTACATTGTTTAACGAGGGGCGTAAGCGGAATATTGCGAACAAGAGTCTATCAGAAGATTTTGATGACTCGAGTTTGCAATATTCCTTTTACGCCCGTGTTATACACAATGTTTTTCATCACATTTGTGAGGAAATAAATACATTTTAGATGGAATTAATACAAAACGTAATAAAATCTGCAACATGTCAGCCGTCCATTTTGTTAAATTTGACGTGAGTCGCGTATGGCAAAGGCCCTTTGGTATACAGCCACGATTTGAAAACGCTTAAAAACATTTTACATAGACACTAAATAACTACATATTAAATCTGTAAATAATTCTGTTAAACATGTTTAAGTATTTTTTTTTAGTTTAAATTTATTAAAAGTTGGTTGTAGCAAACTTTTGAAGATATGAAATACACCTTGGCTGATTGGAAATATCCTCAGTCCGAAGTGAAGTATGAGTGGGTTCTATATTTTAAAACTAAACTTAACAACCCGTGGGAGGTAAAACGGCTATAACTGCTCTGTACGCTCGCAAGTAATAACGCCATCTACGAGCAAGTGTGATGAAAAAGTCTATTTACATATCTGTTGATCAATCTAGTAAGTTTCATGGGCATTGGATTATTTCTCTTGAAATTATAGTAAATCGAGAAGACGACACTTTATGTAACTTCTGGCGTACGGCCGAAACTGAAGATATTGGAACATTTCGTGCAAATGGGTGAGAGCCAACTCTCTGTTTAATTTTTGTGTCTTTTTCTTTGAGAAAAGTTACTACTAGAAGGCCTCGCTCAGGGAAGCTTTGGCCAGTTTTTTTTATTTATTTCCAAAACATATTTAAAGACATGGGCGTTGTGAATCGTCCAAGAAAAGTTAAGCCCGCCGTCACCGAAAATCATAAAAATACTCGAAAAATGCGGCTACGTCATTCGGTAAAAACATGCAACAAATAGCGGTTCTTGCGTTTTGGGATTTATGGGTGACGAATCATCTGTTCGTATCACTTAAAATGGTAGGTCGTGGCAAGGTAACACAGAGGCGCCTCTAGCTATCCTATGGTGCAGGGTGTGCGTTGCATACGGGCGCAGCGGTCCTAGGGGGCGCCGAGCGCCGCCCGCTACCATTCCATTTGGACCGCGCGCTTACTAGGGGGCGCTAGAGTAATCTTTGCACACGGGCTCTTCCAGCGGACGAGAATGTGAAATATGTCTTCTTCCTTCTTCTTCAACTTAAGAGCTCTGCTCTTGTCGGTGGAGTAACCGCCATTCAGCTCTACGCTCTGCCACTGCTTTGAGCTCCTGGTACGACACTACATTGACCTTCTCCTTGACCTGGTCCATAAAAGCACGTCGCGGCCTTCCTCTGCCTCTTCTTCCCTCTATTTTCCCTTCGATTATCGTTTTCATGTAAATGTCATGTCGTAACAGGTGCCCCAACATATTTCCTCTTCTATTTTCAATCGTCCTTAGCAAGGATCTCTTCTCTCCGACTAAATCCAAAACCTCTTCATTCGTTCTTCTTTCCGTCCAACTAATTCCTTCCATCCTTCGCCAACACCACATCTCAAAGGCAGTCGAGCACCCGAAATTTCCTAAAACAGTTTTCTAAGGGGGGGGATAAAATAGGAACTAAAAAACTGCCAACATCTGTTTCCGACAGCGATGGACAAAGTACCACAAAACTGATAAATAAACATTTTCTTGCATTGAACGTTGTTAACATACATTATTAAAAACATTAATGTTCATAGAAATAACAATGGAACTCAGTCCAAATTTCATTCCGCTTACGATACATCCCGCATAGCTGGATATCAAGTTCCTATGAAACAAAGAGTTGAATCTCAACATGCAAACATAAAGCGACATTGCACCCGGGAAGCCATATAGTAGGTGGGACCTCGGAGGGAGGGGGATGGTGGGGGTTGCCCTGGGCTGTTGCCGGCTGAATGTAAACATGAGTGTGTGAGAGTAAGCATGAATAAAATGGTATATTACACCAATATTCAATAAAATATCATAATATAAACAGCGTACACACTTTCAGGCAACCGCTTGTTTTTCCAGGCCAAATTGGCTCATTTCGGGTTGCACAGGGCGGTTCCAGAACACTTCGGAAGCTCAAATATCGCGAGCCATCCGGTTGATTCTTGAACACTGCAACTATGCGTCATTGTTTTAACTACAACGGGAAAGGTAATAATAATAAGCCTAATGACGAAAATCGCGTTCGAATATCTCAACAAAATTACGAAGGCGCAACGTTTTTAACCGACTTCGGCTGTGTTTTTTAATTTATTTTTTTATTTTTATTATCAATGTTTCTTGCCTCAGAACTACGTCATTGATGAGACGATTCGAAATTTTTTTTGTTCGTATGTATACATACTTCCAGCTGAGGCAATTTTTTTTCAAAATTCAGATAGATGATGGGATCCATGAGGAATTGAGGGGAAACCTCAATTTTATTAGGCACGCGTGTAGTGATTTTGGTATTTTCTGTTATAACTCGTGTATTTACATCCGGAATCATAAATTTGGTGGCGAGGAATTGATGATGAAGACCACAGATCTCAATCATGTACTTAAAAGTGCAAAAGTACGTCACAGGTTCTGATAAGATTCCGTTGAAATAAGAACTAATGAAGTGCCATTGGTGATGATCTTGGGGAATCGATGGAAGTCCTCGAATATTATCGGCCCACATACAGCGATTCGGTTTTTTTTAATAGTAATCAACGCATTTGCTATCGGAAATCAGTTCATGTGGTAAATTGTAAAAAAAAAAATAGGAAATGTTCTCGTGGCTTGGCGGAGTACTAAATTGAAGTCGGTTAAAACTTTGTTTTTAAAGTAAATTATTATATTGCTTGTTAGAGAGAGTGAACGTTTGAGGTCCGTGACGTCACGGAACTCGTAATAGTCAAATAGTTATCACTTCCAGTGCCAGGAACCCACTAGGTGGGAGATATGCTCATAGGCGCATTCCTCAACATACGGTTTTACCCAGATGAACAGTTTTTTTTTCAAATAAACTTTTTAATCCCACAAAACATGAATCAAATAGGATTGTTAATCATCATCATCATCACCATATCAGCCGAAAGACGTCCACTGCTGGACATAGGCCTCCCCCAAAGAGTGCCAAAGTGACCGATCCCGCGCCACCCGCATCCAGCGGACTCCCGCAACCTTTACCAGGTCATCAGTCCACCTTGTCGGGGGCCTACCCACGCTGCGCCTTCCGGTACGTGGTCGCCACTCGAGAACCTTTCCGCCCCAACGGCCATCGGTTGTACGTGCTATGTGGATTGTTAATAGTTTTATTTAACTAGCAATGTTAGATTGGGTCAAGTTTTTTTCCTGAAGTCGAATTGAGCTGAAATTGTGTACACTTATTTAAGCCAGATGTCAGATAACAAGCTGATCTGACAAGACACACCTGTTGTGTCGAGGCTATAGAACCCTCTCTGTGAGTTTAGGTAGACCGTTTGAATCAGCGCGTGGGTGCGGGGATATGACGATAACGGGGCTTTCCTGCACCGCGCAGGCGAGGTCCGAGTTAAACAGTCTACCTAGAGCGACTGTGCATTAAAGTAGTCATCAATAGGAGCAAAAATGCTATTTTTGACTCTGACTTTACTATTTATCTCAGTTTGACAAGGAAGCGCCACTGCGGCATCGCGCACAAACGCTTCTTGCCAAAAAAGTGTAATATATAATATGTGCGTAGCGTATCGAATGCTGCTGTGGAAGTGCCGACATTGCTTGCATCTAGACTCCAGGCCAAGCTACGCTGCACCACAGCATGTAACTTTTTTCCTCTGTAGTAAAAATCGCTTTTTATGAAGTAAGCATAAATATACAATTTACTTGAATGTATATAGGTATGTGTCCTATAAAATAGCCCTTATCATTGATTAAGTTGATGGCAATAATAATAATACTATTTTTTATACAATAATACGTTTTTTCTAACTCATAATTCATTCCTGATTTACATTATCAATATATATTTATTTATAACTTCTTTTCAGATAATGTAATATTAATAATAATAGAATAATTTAAATCAATAACATTAGGATTAGGTAGGTCTGTGTCCTAATCATACATGAAGCCTAGGTGTTCTGCAATACGTGATATTGCGATTTATACATGTTTATTCTAACAAATGGGGAATTTCGCGCAAATAGGAAGCCAATTTATGAAAGATTGTTACATAAGTTTCTCAAAATATCAAGCTATTAGCCTGCAAATGTCAAAAGACGTTTTGTATGGTGATCAAACCTCCTTAACATGGACAACTTTTTATTAAACTTTAATTTCAATTGTAATCTTTAACTTTGAATGGTAGAGTTGATTTTTCAATAACCTACTTTGATGCAATTTGGCCAACTTCAATAATCCCAAGTATACATTCAGTGCGATTCTGGGACCTTATTATTTAATACGGTCGAAAAGTGTTAACATGAGTATGAGGCTGACTGTACATTGTTTAATTTACGGGTGCGATAGGCATTGTTGTTAACACATTGGACACCGCGTACCCGACTCTCGGGCACTCGTAAACTTTACTCAGATGCCGGCATACCCGAGAGTCGAGCACGAGCTATAAACCCTCACGCGACGCCAATTCTGTCGGTTTCTGGGGTATTGTTCGGAATTTTGCCTGGTTGCGAAAGTGTTAATTTCATCAAAATCAAAAATTGTTGATACCATGTTGGCAGAAAATTGAAACTGATTTGTATGATAATTTATATTTTTAGTGATGGTGATTATAAAAAATCATCAATAATTTCGCCTTGCAGCATAGCTCTTATACTAGATATATCTGAGAGTAGTTATTTCAGTTTTTTTATACTAGGCCTTATTATCAGCCCATACCCGATCCCATGGCTATGCAAACCCTTCCAAGGAAACTAATTTTGGACATAAACATTGACCTGTAATTGTATTGTATAATTCCCTACTTATAGCCTCCTGGATCCTGGAGATATTGATCGTGCCAAAATACATCAGCGCAAAATCAAAGTGCAAATGTCGGAAAATCGGTTAAAAAAAAATCCATTTCTGAGTTGGTGTTTATTTGTCAGGTTGACAGTTTCGTTTGGAAACATTCTGACAACTACAGATTTTTTAAATGTTATGTCCTCAAGTGAGGACCGGGGGATCCAGGAGGTTATAATGTTTCTAAACAGCCTGGGGTCCTAGAAACGAATCTGCCTAAAATACCATGGACGTTAACTTTCGCGATAGTATTGTGGTGAGTAGAAGTACATTTCAGTGAAGCCGAGGCAGTATCGCATATGGCATTAGCGTGTACATCACAAAAAAAATAGAAGTACTTACGCGCATTTTCTCCAACTCGACATCCTTCCATTTGTCCATAGTCACCGAGCGTACGAAGGACAGATGCACGCCGAGGCCGCGGTGCACTCCCGAGCACTCCAGGCAAATCCAGATCCCATACGTCACCGACGCCCATTGAGGGTTCGAGGTGTCGCACTCAAAACATTTCTGAAACCCAACAAAACATGCTGAGTATCGTGCATTAATAACTATTTGTCAACCACTATATTTACTTACGTGGTTGTTGTCCTGAGATCGTATGAGATTTAATCTGCGGCGGGTACGAGGCGATGCCATCTCCGACGTGTTGAACGACTTCAGCTTGACGAGAAACTTTGAAACTCTCCTTAACCGGAGCCACGGTGTGCCCCAGCAAACGTTGAAGTGATTGTCAAGTGATTGTGTCTGGCTGGCTGTCAAAAGTCAAAATTTACGTGTTGGCATCCATAGACTAGAGCGATGGTTTTAGATGCACAAACTAGACGAAGGCACTACATAAACAGTCACACGTTACTTATGTTTGATGTTAGTTCTGGAAACTTGGTGACCAATTTAAATGTTGAACTGATTGTACTTGCATTATAATGTATAAAGTTGAGTAAGACTATCGTTTTTGCATAACAAGCGGCGTCATCCATTTTTTGTTTGTATCATGGCTGTCACACAACAACTAGCGCCACTCACGCCACTGTGTCTCTGTAGTCTCTGTCAAACTATAAATGTTGCTATATTTTACTACCAAAACTACTTCAAGCAAATTCATTAAACTTAAAATATTTACAATACGTCGATCAAATCGGGTATACAACCTTTTCGGCGAAATATGTTTCGCCAAATTATACTTTGCTTCGCAACCATCGCAACCAACTTTTCGCTGCAGGTTCATTTGGCATACTTATAATTTGAAGCTGAGGAAAAAGAGGCTGACAACTGGCTGAAAATAATTAAACTTGCTTAGGCAAAATACAAATCGTCATGTAATTTGGGCAACTAGAAACTTTGCAGAATTTATAAAAATTTGGGATACAAACATTTGCAAGAATGAATAAATAGAGCTACTGAAATTACACATGAAATTCTTATGGCTAACCGAGGGGATCCATTTTCTTTATTTTATTGGCTATATCAGTAGGTAATATATATATTCGTTTATTGCTCACCATGGTACATTGTTTTACAAATAAGTAATAGTATATCATGGACCCTGAACAGGGTATTGCAAAGATGGTTCCTAAAAACTAATTCTTAATTCTAACACAAATCAAATTGTCATATGAACAAAGTATCTACTAATTACAATTACATAACAACTACAAGTGGTTATTTTCTTAGAGGTTTATTAATTAAAAGTTACAGGTAAATAATCGTTATGCTACTTTATCCTCCATGAACTCTTGGACAGAATAGGTAATATGACTGGTTCAAAAGAAGTGTTTTTAGTTTGTTTATAAATAAATTGTTGCTCTCTATGTTCTTGATGTGGTTGGGTAATTTACTATATATTTTTATTGATCGGTAGTATGGCCCCTTTTTATAAATATCTAGTATTGGTTCTGGGGCGACTAGTTGGTTTGTGCGTCTTGAACTTTTGTTAAATTCGTATATGTGAATATTGTTTCTTACGAAGGTAGCTATTTCAATAATATATAATGAGGGGACTGACAATATTTGAAGACTTATAAAGTGTGGTTTGCAGGTTTCTGTTTGTTTGATATTTACTATTATACGGATACATATATAATAATAAAAATAAGTTGCCTAACAATAATTTATCAAATCATTCGTTGGGAAATGATATCAGTGCGAAATGTTGAGTTGGGAAATTAAACTTCGCCCAAATAAAAAATGTGATAAATAATTTGAGAGTAAAAAAGTTGCTAAATAATTTTTGCTGAAACATTAGTGAACCCTATAATTACTATTCCTTAGTTGTCACTGAATAATTTACACTGGCAACAGTGGGCCCAGTTGAAATTAGTTCCAATATTGGCCACAGAGAAAACTTTGTCATTGGTCATGTCAGCAAAAAGACTGGATCCGTCTGGCTCTCACTTATTAAGGGAAGGCCGCTTGTAGTGCTCGTCCGGTTATCATTCACTGTTAACCGAGAACTTCGTTGTTCTAATGCATAGTTATATTTATTTAGTCGGATCCATACAGTAAATAAGTGTAGGGATCGCGTTCGTTCGCCACTCGCCGGAGCGCACCGCACGCGGCGTCCGTGTCTCACTTTGTTTCCGTGCAATACGTGTTTGAAATGATATAGTTCCACAATGAACGGGGATAGTATTACTGTTAGCGGTGTGGAGGCTGAATACACGGACATAGCGAGCAGAAATGCGTGGGCTCTGGTGTATCAGGTAAGTTTGCGGCATCGGGAAATTGCCACGACGCTTGTGTTGTTTGTTAACCAATGGTGGTGTTTCACAGAAAATTGGCCGGGAGTGTCACGCGTACCCATACACATGCACCGAGGCGAAGAAACTGGAGAATAAACCGCTGAATAGATACAGGGACGTGAATCCTTACGACCACAGTCGCGTCATTCTGAAGAGATGTGAGCGGGACTACATCAACGCGAACCTAGTCAAGGTAGGTCACGGAATCGTGTTCCAAATTCGAATTTTGAATTCAAGCACTTCAAGTCGCGTGCGATTTCGTTATTTAACGTGATTTCACGTTCCTTTAATTTGTGACAATGAATCCATGAATTAACACTCACCTGGTTGTTGTTTCTTTGTGATAATTCGTCATAACATAACCATTAAGATCACTTTCTTGCACAGCACAGTCTTAGGAAGGTGATTTAGCACACATGTGAGCCTAAATTCATTGTTTACAAGACTTAATTGGCCCATGTGTCAGCCTTTGTTTTTCTATATACAACATTACCTGCTCTTTTGTGGTAATATCTGACTTTGTACAGTCAGCGTCATAAGTAACTGCGCAAACGAAGACATCAAAAGTCTTTATTAAAAGGGAATAAGAGCTTTTGAAGATGTCAATTGTGCAGTTACTTTTGATGCTGAAACAACAGGCTTGAGGAATGGGAATGTTCAATATTCTAGGAATATAAACATAATTTTGGGAACTTGCAACATTACAAGTGAAGTAGAAGAGCAGTCAGCATCATTTACTGCTACTAACAGCAGCCAAAGTAATATTTGCTTTTCTGCTGAGAAAATACCATCAAACTAGTGGTTTTAAATCCTGTTACCATAGATTGCTGGGTATCACAATACATGCAATGTATGTGCTACCATAGATAGTAACAAAAACACTATTTGAGTACTAGCATAACTAATGTAAACTCTTTGGCCGCCACAGTCAGCATAACACAACATCGGAAAGTAGTTCAACTGTCGCTTTATCTTCTCTGTTCAGAAAACCATATTCTTTGTTTATTCCTCTGTATTCCAAACAGAGCGGGCAAAGGGTTAAAAAATGTGTTGGCATATCAAACCTATATTTGTTTTACTGTTGCTAATAATATGGTATGCAATTCTACAGCTAGAAAAAAACATCAAGAAATTCAAATAATAGGCCACCAAGCAAAAAAGTTATGAAAGAGTTTCGTTTATATAGTACTAGCTGCCTGGCCCGGCTTCGCACGGGATTACCCGTCTGACCGTAGGAATGAAGCATTTTCTCGCAGTAAAAAGTAGCCTATGGTCATCAGGGATAATGTCGGGCTTCTAATGGTAAAATAATTTTTAATCTAGATCAGACGTTTTGGAGCCTATAGAATAGAAACAAACAATCAAATCTTTTCTGTTTATAATATTAGTACAGTATATACGCAACTTATAGTATATACGTAACTGACAAATGGTTTGTTTCTTTCTTTATTTCTTTGTATAGGCTTGCTTCAACATACACTTTAGGCAAGCCGGTAGGATTTGGTTTGTAGGAGCGCTCCGCTACATCAATTTTCAAAATTCATTGCTTTTCTGTGTTACTTGGTTAGGTTAAATACCTTTCAAGTCCAGCAATAGATTAACAATAGCAATCCCCCATAATAATGAAGAATAATTCCAATGTATAGGTAATTAACTATACTTGAGACCATAATTAGATACCAAAAAAATAACCAATAAATGACCATTAAAATGAAATGAAAAATAGACTTCCAAATGATGGACGTAGGTAAAAACTAACTTTTAGGGAATGCAATCGCAATCGGTTATAACCGAAACCGAAATAATCGGTTATAACCGAAACCGAAATAATCGGTTATAACTGAAACCGAAATAATCGGTTATAATCGGTTATTTCAGTCGTATCAATAATCGGTTATTTTTATTTAATAATCGGTTATTTAATATTTGGTTTTATATTATTACATTTTCATAATTTTCGTAGTTTACCGAAACCAAACATGATTATAAACTAAGTAACTTAGGTACTATACTTAAAAGAAAGTTGCGCCTACCGAAACTGCCGTGCAGACTTCCGAGGAAACGCTCGGAACACGAAAATAATAATACATAAATGCAAATTATTACTTTTTTGCGTTTGTGGTATTATAGCTCTCTAAAGTCCAGGCTCGGATAATATTAAAAATGATGCTATAAAAATCGGCCACGCAACCTTAGCCAGGCCTCTAACAAATTTATTCAATCAGATTTTGAAAACCTCTGAAACACCCTCACAATGGTCTGAATCGAACATAATTCTGCTCTATAAAAAAGGTGACCCTGAAAATATCAGCAATTATAGGCCGATCAGTCTTCTGCCATCTGTATATAAACTATTTTCAACGATTGTAAACCAGAGAATAAACGCATCACTAGAACAAAAACAACCCATCGAACAAGCCGGTTTTAGAAAAGGTTTTTCTACAGTGGATCATATTCACACTTTGGAGCTAATTATCGAGAAATTCCAGGAATACCAACGACCGTTATACATCGCCTTCATCGACTATCAAAAAGCTTTCGACACCGTATTCCACGAAAGTATATGGACAACACTAAAAGCTCAACAGGTAGAGACAAAATACATAGACATTTTAAAAAATATATACAACAAGAGCACAAGCAGAGTAAAACTAGAAACGATTGGCCCAAGCTTTCAAGTAAAAAGAGGTGTACGGCAAGGCGACCCCTTGTCTCCAAGAATCTTTATTACGATCCTAGAAAACATTATAAATAAACTAGACTGGCGAAAGCAGGGCTTATTGATACAAGGCAAACAACTAAATCACCTTAGATTTGCAGACGATCTAGTACTACTAGCTGAATGTGCTCCAAATCTACAATACATGATAGAAACTCTTCATAAAGCTAGCCTACAAGTCGGTCTAGAAATGAACATTGTTAAAACAAAAATCATGTCAAATTATAGACAATCAAATATTACACTAAATAATACATCGATAGAGTACGTGGAAAATTATATATATTTGGGGAAGCAAATTGGATTCAATAGAAATAACAATGAACTCGAAATAGAGAGGAGAGTCAAGATTACTTGGAACAAGTACTGGGGCTTTAAGGAAGTGTTTAAAAGTAACATGCCAATAAAATTGAAAAAGAAAGTTATGAATACTTGCCTCATCCCATGTTTGACATATGCATGCCAGACGTGGAAATTTACAAATAAAATAAAACACAAAATAAACGCATGCCAAAGAGGAATGGAACGCAGCATGCTAAACCTAAAAAAAATACACAAGATAAAACACACAAAGATTAGAGCAACGATAAAAACGATAGATGCTCTTAGCCAAGCTCAAAAGTTGAAATGGCGATGGGCCGGACATGTGGCGCGCCTCAACGACCGCAGATGGACGAAAATCATTACTCTATGGAAAGGCCCTCTAGGAAAACGCCTAAAAGGAAGACCATATTCTCGTTGGGATGATGACATCATAAAAATCGCAGGACCAAATTGGCAAGTCAGTGCTCTAGACAGAGAAAAATGGCAAGCTTTGGAAGAGGCCTTCACCTGAGAGGGGTTCCTGTTACGCAAAACAATGTAATAATAAAATATTCGTTTAAGTAAAACATCAATTTTTAAAACTAACATACTTAGTTATATAAGCAAGAAAACTAGAACTAACTTATTAACAAATTCTATTTAACTGTATAAAAACGGAAAATAAAAGGCTTTTTATTTTTATTTTATTTATTATAGCTCTCTAATATACCACAACGCATATTTTTCTTCTTTGGAGATAAACAACTCCCATCTCTTTCTCGTTCGTAGTCTATCCTATATTACTTTCTATCCTATATCAAGATTATCAAATCAAGTGAAGAAAACATGTTTGATGTTGATGGTGGATTGGATGGCATCGTAATAATTTAATTTTTATACACATCCACGAAAAAACAGTATCGAAATAGTAGTGTATACAACTGATGCATAATGAGAGGTCCTAAAATATGAGAGTAGTTTCAACAGGATCACACGAGTGTTTTAATGACTAATTATGTACAGTTGCATGTATACAGTACTTTATCTACACACATCATAAGTATCCTAAGATGGGTTCACAATTCTACTTTCGTAACAGCAAAAAACCAACTTAAGAATACAACAGCAATGGCGGCAATTGATCCTCCGTCAAGAGGAATAGTTTTTTTTAATCATAGACTAACGAACTCATATCAATCGATATCAAATGTCGTGCGTAAATTAAAAAACAAACAGATTGAACTGACGTTTCGTATCCTTACCTAACTGTTTTAGTATCTACTACAATACTAGAGTAGAGATCCACTTGAGTTTCGGCAGCTGTTCCAAATTTAAACTCATAACGTTACAAAAATCTGTACTGTTATAACATTAAAGTACAGATTTTATTTTACAGACAAGAAAGTTCTATAAAATCGGTTGTAATAATGCTGGTAATGTCCTACAGTTTCTGAACTCATTTTGGAGCACTAAATGATATACATACATATATACATACATGCACGCCTTTATTCCCAAAAGGGGTAGGCAGAGCACATGAAACGTATGTTCCAGCGCCACTTTTAGCATAAATGTGGAAAAGATCGACAAAATGTGATATTGCAGTGATAGGTCGCTAGCCCATCGCCCACAACACACTTCAACCCTGGTCCCTTAGTCGACTTTTACGACACCTACGGGAAGAAAGGGGGTGGTGAAATTCTAATCCGACGCCACACACGTAGATAAACTTATATTTTTAAGTGAATATAATTTAATTTGTTATTTTACGTCTAAGTTTACCTTTACAGAACGTAATTAATAATTATAAAGTACCAAACATAGTTTGCGTTTCTTTTATTAGTCGTACGCAGCATAGCTTTCCACGTTTAGATCATATTTCTTTGACTTTTTTTTTGAAAGTTTGAAATAATCGGTTATAACCGATTAATCGGTAATTTTTTGCTATAACCGATACAATAATCGGTTATGATATTTTGTCGGTTATTGCATTCCCTACTAACTACGTCCATGGAATCTAATAATAGTTTCAACTATTCGACATTTCTGTATATCATTATCGCTAGCAATAGAGTTCATAGGGCATCCCCCTTAGTATGGAAAACATTTCACAGTGTCCCCCCCTCCTGCTTTTCTGAACCTTTGTATTTTTCTTCTACAAACTACTTTGTCGCCACCCTTCTCCGAGAAGCTACGCGACCCCCCACGGGGCCGCATGGGTACATATTCAAGCCTTCAGTAATGTCGGGAAAGCCTTCAGTTCGACCACATTTACAATCGGCGAATAGTCGGTGACTAGTCGGCCTCCTGCGCGTCGATTAGTCGGCTAGTCGGCACAGCTCTACTAATGAATATTGATTATGATGGAAAATTGTATTTTATTATGATTAGAATAGATACAGATACCTTATCTAAAATTGATAGTGATATTGAGACTACATATCCATATTAAAAGAGCGTTAGAGGTTTTATCTCAGAAAGGTTGTGTCATGATGGCACGAATTCAACGGGCGAGCGGAGCGAACATTCTTGGCCAAAATTCTTTCGTAAGTCCAGATGTATGGCTGTTCTATATCTACAGGTCGCATTACACAACCGATTCTTGAAACTTTGTGAGCAGGTTCGAAAATATTATAGCTCTTTTTGTTAATTCAGTATTCAAAATCAATTAAATATATATAAAGGCAGGCTTGTGACTTTATAACTCACAGAGCCACTGGTTTTAAAGATTGTTTTAATTGACAGAACATTATAGTAGAGCCACTTATACTAATCCATACTGTTATTATAAATGCGAAGGTGTCTGTCCGCCTTCACGATGAAACTGCCGAACCGATTTATATGAAATTTGGTATCGAGATCTGGGTAGGACATAGGATAGTTTTCATCCCGGAAATCATACCCTAAGGGTGTGAAAGTTTGCATGGAGCTGCGATATAAACGAGTTCCACGCGGACTGTCGTGAGCAGAGGCTAGTATTACTATAAAACTTCACTACACGACACCGTCACTGGAGAGATATCTGTTCTTTTCATCATCATGCCCTGGGAAGTTTCCCGGGAATTCCGGGACTGGCCATACGAACCCTGCCCCGGAAACAAACCCTACTCTAGCCCATTAGCGCCCGTGTGCAAATATTACCCTAGCTGCGCCCGTGTGCAACGCACACCCTATACCATAGATAAAGCCGCTGCTGCTTCCGCGCACGACACAACGATATGCAAACACTTCGGGAAGGGTTTATTGGGCAAATGTCGATGTGTTGATGATTATGGCGAAGAGGGTTAGTCCGACCGGGGGGCGGCCGCCGGGCTTCGGATCGAGCACGACGCCTGTTATATCCCCCGCGCGCAAGCAGGCGAGGACTGACTTAAGCGGTCGGACTATAGCATCCCCCAAAAGCATCAAAGTCCTTACAATACATCTACCCTTACCAGGGTAAAGAGCCTCAAAAACGGTTGATCCGTGACAGCTGTCATCTCCTTACAATTCATAACCAAGAGTCCACAGTAAGCTCGATTCTTCATACAAATGTAGTCACACTCTCATTTTAAAACTACGTGTTGGATTGTAGCGAAACTTTTCATGTACAATGACATGGGGTATATCCAGGGCTGTAATTCGTTTATGTAGCTTCAGATACCTTCGTAAAGCAATACAGCTAATTTAAGATTTTCATACAAACCTTATTTTGCTGTATTTCGTTGTGGAACTGGAACCATATAAACCAATTGCAGACATAGGTTTACCTCATGTCATTGTATATGCAAAGTTTCGTCACAGTCCAAAACTTAGTTTTAAAATGAGAACGAAACTCCGTTTGTATGGGAAGGTGAAAATCGGACGAGTTTACTGCGGGCTCTTAAAATGTAAAATTGTACTGGGATAACAGCAGACATAGGGATCAAGATTTACCGTGATTACTGGAGTCTGGGTTCGGCAGCGCAACTGGCGACAAAGCAGCCCTCTTTATGGCGGGATTCCACCGATGTGCGGCACAAGAATATTCAGTACAAACATGCTTGTGCCGCACAGTGCCGCACACCGGTGTAATCCCGCCTTTTTAGGATCGCTCTGCTTTCCTCTGCATAGAGAAGGGGCTTAGAAAAGGTGGCCCAAACATACTCCGTCTCACCTATCCCTTAAGTGCCTAACCGCGGGCGCTTAGGCATCGGTTAATGCGGTCGAAAGATATAACAACTGGCCAACTCTACTGTCCCCCATGCAATAGAGTTTTTAAGACTATTAAGCTTGGCCTAGCCAGCCATATAAGAGCTCACAATAAGACAAATCCGATAAATAAAATAAAGTTATAAATATTCCTTGGATTGCTTTTACATTTCGTGTTCAAGTGTTTTGCTGCTCCCACCATTTAATAACATTATGAAAAATATTAAAATATTTTGAGCCCTTAAGCCCGCGATTGCGTTTTTCACCACCTTGGAATCTTATTAGTTACTAAGTATTACTAAGTTAAAGTCTGGCCAGGGAAAGATGAGCCTAGAAAAGAGCGGCAAATTAAAAAAAAACAGCGTGTTGCAACACTGCTTATAACGTGATAAAATGATAATTATACTTGAAAAATTATAATTTTCTTAACTTCACAAAATGCAACTGGTCAAGCGGAAGGTAGTAAAGTTGTATGAAATAAAACTGTTTTACCTCCTTTTACTTTATATTTGAGAAGAATAATCATAACCACTTTACAATTTTGACGAGACATATTAATTATACTTTTTTATGACATTATTCAATGTGAATAACATTAGCGGTAAGCCGCCTCCCTTTAATTCTCTTAAAAAACAAAAACAGTCCAATTTATTATCGAACAGTTACTTTCTTAGTTACCACATCAAGTAGGTACCTATCAAGATTAGAACATCATACTACACTAATTTAAGACGTTTGACACATTTGACAAAGATATTACTGTTGCCATATAAAAAAAGACTCATCTTTCCCTGGCCAGACTAGTTTTCTCGAAAATCCGAAATTATTTACGATTGCATTATACTAAACCAAGCGTTATTGTAGAGTTCAACAGTCGTACAGTTTATCTTGGGTAGTTAGACTGTTGCCAACAACTTAACGCTATCCTACTTTCTTCTCCCTCCCGCCCGCACCTCCTTCACACTGAAAATCATGAAAGTATAAATAAATATTTATACGTATTGCGGCGAATCTTGATCTCTATGACATATCATCTTCAAAATTGTACTGAGGTGACAAGGTGATTGTCCATAAATGATGACATCGGTTTTTGTCGATTTTGACCCCCCCCCCCCCCGCACCCCCTCTCCCCCACCTATCCTATTATTCCTTGAAATGGAACCTCCCCCGCGCATAATAATAACATGACTAGCGTCACCATAGGGCTTCGCCTGTGTATATTGCAAAATCCGGGCGGAGCCGCGCGTGCATCTAGTATATAATATATGAATGCGAAAGTTTGGATGAACATTTGCTCGAAGATAGTTTATAGCCTGCACTAAAATATAGGATAGTTTTTATCCTTCCTTCACCCAGACGAAGTCGCGCGCGGAAGCTAGTAGTTAAAAAAAGCTTGTTCATCTCAACCGCCCACGAGCATTCAGCCTTCCAATTCCATTCAGCAAAGCACAGTAAGATTTAAAGTGTTTTATAAGCTTTTCAGGATTCAATCGAACGTTTTTCTATTTTATTGTAAAGTGTTTTTTTTTGATTGTGTAATAACGCGCGAGTTCTTAGATGATTGTCTGAAGGTTGTATGTACTTTTCTGATTGCTAGTATTCCCTTTTTACGGGCTATAAACAAATTAAACTGTTTGTATGTAAGAGCGACACGGCGACTTTTTCAGTGATACATTCGCGCAAGCAACGGTATCCTAGTGGTTCAGGCATGTAGCTGTCAAGCGGCGGTCGTGGGTTCGAATCCCGGCTCGTACCAATGAGTTTTTCGGAACTTATGTACGGAGAATATTTATTGTTAACTTTTCGGTGAAGGAACACATCTTGAGGAAACCGGTTTAATTCCAATACGGTCTGGTTTTCCCTCTGGCTTGGGTGGGCACAACCGGGAATAAAGCTAGGCGAGGATGATGATGACGAATGCGTGACTCTAGCCATAGACAGATCACCTGTCAAAATAACCTGTATCGATAGTGTACTGAATTGTAAGCGCCGCAAAACTTCGCCGTGTATATAAGCACCAAAGTTAACCTTCAAAATTTTTTTTTTATTCCAAGCAGGATCATTTGGTTTATAAATAACTAGCGTAAATCGCCAATAATTGGCCACCATTCAACTGGCCCCCTCGTACAAAAAAGGAACTCTGTTCCCCTACAAACAATTCAATTTAGTGTAAAGTGGGCAGTTATTGAAGGGTGGCTAGTTATTAACACCTTATACTACGAGTATAAATGAATTCTATTATAGGTGAATAGAGTTCATTTTTATTGGTTCCTACCGGCGCGATTGAAAAAAAACTCGGGCAATATCGCGGAATACGCTTATGTCCAATCCCCAGGACCCATTACTTACACAGATGACCAGAACCTTTTATGAAACCGAATTAGTGGTGCTGGATGTTACATGTTACCCCCATGAATCTCAAGAAACGTTCCTCTTCATAACATTTGTATAGAATTGGTCAGGTTTGAGATTCGACCCGATTGCACTGAGTTAATTTAGTCTATTCCTGGTTGCCACTACCTTGATGGCCACCGCTGGTGGCAATACGGATTTTTGTTCCTGATTGCCGCCCAGCGATGAGGATTTCCTCTATTCCTGGTTGCCACTACCTTGATGGCCACCACTGGTGGCAATACGGATTTTTGTTCCTGATTGCCGCCCAGCGCTGGCAATGAGGATTTCCTCTATTCACTTAATATCGTTCGTTCATAACCAACCTATACTACTCTTATCTTAAGGCAGGTCGGTGTAGGTACGACGACGAGCGAAGCGAGGAGGAGTGTTAGGTGTACTGCGACCCTACAGCGCGCGAGCCGAGCGAGTGAAGCGAGCGTGCCGCGGTAGCGGCCGGGGAAGCGCCAGAACCGACTATATTCGAAAAAAAAATATCCGCTGCCGCGGCGGCGATAGGGAAATACATTCCTTATTGACACCAGTGGCGGCGATAGGGAAATATATTCCTCATTGCCACCGCTGGGCGGCAATCAGGAACAAAAATCCGTATTGCCACCAGTGGTGGCCATCAAGGTAGTGGCAACCAGGAATAGAGGGTTAATTTCGTTCGATATATTATTATTATATTGTTATGCGACTCTAAAAAAGTAGCAATGCAACATACGGTTATGTGTCATACTCCATATGTGACGCGTACGCGTAGCTGATAGGCGGTATATGCACTGAAAAGTTACAAATCCACAAAAACTTGGACTGCAAAATGATATGATTTTTGTATAGCAATTGCTGGAAGTAGGAAATTAGTTGAATTAATTTAGATATTTATTCGTCATTAGTCCTAATAAGTCCATTCTCAACTAGTATAGCAATCTGCCCGGAGGTGCTGCCATACTGCGAAATCGGTTTCATACTCTTATTTTCATGACGATCAAACGTGACGATCACTCACACACTATTGTCGGTAATACGGGTGTAGACTCGAAAGCTATTACGACAGAGCATACCCCTTTTTAAAACTTTGCGGACACTTAATACTTTGTGATTATTTAACCTCTTGCGTTGCTTGTTTAATAATTTTTCGAGAAATTGTATTTATTTATTCTCGATAAAGGATTGTATCTATTGGTGCCACTACCTTGACGTTGCTGAGGCGAGATCCAACCAATATTTTTAATGTGTATGATCTAATGGATTGGAAGATTTAAAGTTTGAATTTTCGTGCCGCCGAGGCAAAATTGTAAATGGAATAACATGAAATAGTATTTTTCACAATCGTGTTATAATAGAGAGCTTTTTAGTCGAGTACCGTGTTTAGGCCACGAAGCTTGCTGAGTGGCCTAAGTAAGGCACGAGATTAAAAAGCTTGATTATGATAGACCCCAAATCAGGAATACCGATTGTTACGTAGTAAAACACCTTTTATTTTAATATTAACTGTATTTTAAAAAACACTTGAACATTCGTTCACGGTAAGGTTTAACACAAGTTCACAATTTGAAGAGCTCCAACAGAATGAATCCTCGACTTGATATCGGTTACGGGGAGGCCCGTCATCCCCACTCTAGAACTGGTAAAAATGGCGCCAACCAGAAGTAAGGTAACCAGTATCAAGTCAGTTAAATTCTTATATTCTAATTATAGACCTTAGAAGATAATATTGTACATAAAATAATTAAAATACATGATTATAACATTACGAATACCAATTCAATTAAATAACGTGCCTATAAACAAAAACTACGATTATAGAAGTATCAAATGTTAGTTCCATTCTTCAACACTAGAGGGCTTGTTTAATCAAAACACTACTTTAATTTACAATGAAGCTTACAGATTCGTCCATCCTGATAACTAATATCACGACCTCGTGAATGATACTACTTGCATTATGTACAAAAAAAACCACATGATACCTAATTCAATCCAAAATTCATCAAAATATACATGTACCTATACCTACAGTGTCGGTAATCAATTCAATCAATCCTTTGAATTCACATCTGGCTTAAATAATTTAAATTCCAATTTCATACTATTTCTTGAGACATACTTTAATTATACTTATACTATAAGTAAGTTATTATACTTTAAGTGTTACGGTACTAGTGAACTGGATTAATTGACACACAATCTAACCAATTGTATATCCATTTGCACTTCATTTTCATTTTCTTGAATTAACATATTGAGCATTAATGTGCAAAATAAATTAATCCAATGCAATAATATTGCCAAATTGATTTCAATAATAAGGTAATCAGCTAAAAGTTTATTGCACAAATCAACCACTATTTATTCTTTTAACCAATATCCTTTTAATCGTTATTCCAAATCAAAAAAATCCAGTAATTAATCAAAAACCATTTACCAATCCATCCCAAATTGTATCCCTCTGAAAAAGAAATGGATTAACATCCTTCCAATAACCATTAAAATGGTATACAAATTTAATCATCCTTCCATCCTGTATTTTTCAAACCATTAAGTGATATTTTATCTCAATTTACCACCCTGAATTGTGTCCCTCTGAAAAGAAATTGATTAACATCCTTCCAATAACCATTAAAATGGTAACAAATCATCCTTCCATCCTGTATTCTTCAAACCATTTTGTGATATTTTATCTAAATTTACAGCTGTTTTAATTTTGCTTACGACTCAGTGGGCCCATCTGCTATAGCTGCCATACTAACTTTATCTCTCTCCATTTCATCCGAACTTGAATCACTTTCGGACCTTTTGAAGTTTAACCATGGGTGTATCTTTTCTACCGGATACACACCCCTGTAAATAGCCTTTCCTTTACGCCTAGTAATTTGAGTATCTTCTACAGTATACCGATCATTACTGAGGACTTTAATAATTTTATATGGCCCGAAACACTTTGCTTCTAGTTTTTTGCTCTTTCCGGGGCATAAAATGGACCTTTCTACTCTGACCAAATCTCCTACTGTAAATTTTCGAGGATCGCATCTAGCCTTATCAAACCTATGTTTTTGTTTCTGCTGTGTTATTTCTATATGCCTATCAACATCTGACCTTATTTCTGCTAGTTTGTTTGTATCGTTGCCTTGCTCTGCGTCATTATTTAATGTTGAATGTAATTTAGCTTCTGCCATACTTGTCAAATTAAAT
Organism: Epinotia demarniana; assembly: GCA_945867215.1. Taxonomy (NCBI): domain Eukaryota; kingdom Metazoa; phylum Arthropoda; class Insecta; order Lepidoptera; family Tortricidae; genus Epinotia; species Epinotia demarniana. The sequence goes on from OX244259.1 coordinate 59,103,745, forward strand.
CCGAATAATACCTCCGCGGGTGTACGACCTATTCCTTTGTTTGTTGTGTTATTTAGACCCCATTGCACATCTAAAACTTTAAGATCCCACTCGGCTTCATCGCGTCCGTGATTCATTGCTGTTAAAGAATCTAAAATCGTGCGGTTATACCTCTCCACTTGGCCGTTGGCTCGTGGAGTGGCAATCGCGTTCATAATGTGTTTTATGCCAAGATCTTTTAAAAATTTGGTAAACTTTTTACCCGTGAAAGATGAATATCTGTCAGTTATTAATCTAGTGGGGGTCCCAAACATGGAAAAGTATTCTTTAAAAGCTCTGATAGTTGTGAATGCTCTCGTATTTTTGACCGCTTTCAAAATGATAACTTATTGTAAGAATCAATTATTACCAATAAGTACTTATTTTTATGTTTGCTCGCGTTAAATGGTCCCAGATGGTCAGCGTGCAGAGTGTGAAAGGGTTTTGAAACCTTAGGTATAGGATGTAAATAGCCTGACTTCTTTCCCGATGGTTTTTTACTGTGTGCACACTCCAAACAAGATTGAACATATTTCTTGGTGAATTTGTTCATCTTAGGAAACCAATAAGTTTCTTTAATTTTATCAAGAGTCTTTTCCGCAGAAAAATGCCCAATCTCATCGTGGCATGCCTTCAATATGTGCCATCGCACACCCTTAGGCACCAACCATCTGTTACCATCACCCGTTATCCTATACACGTAGTTATTCTTTATGCAAAAGTTCTGCTTCACATCTAGTACATTGTTACTCTCGGGACTCTGCAATATATTTTTAATTCGCTCTATTTCACTATCTGCAGATTGTACGGTTTTAAGCCAGTCATCAGAAATCGTAAAAACTGTTGGCAATTCTAAATCACTTAAGGCATGAGTTGATTCGCTGGGGATTGGATTACGGCTCAAGGCGTCCACGTGACACATCGCTTGGCCCGCCCTGTATTTAACTTCACAGTCGAACTCTTGAATCAAACTCCACCAGCGAGCCACCCTTGGAATCATATCTCTCTTCATGAAGGTAGCACGAAGGGAGTTACAATCCGTTACGACAGTGAATTGCATACCGAGGAGAAAAGGTCTAAATTTCACCAAAGATGAGACAACCGCCAAAGTTTCCAACTCATATGCTGAGAAATATTGCTCAACCGATGACGTTTGGCGGCTGAAATAAGCTACTGGCTTCATATCACCGTTCTCTTGCTTCTGAAGTAAGATACCCCCAACTCCCCACTTACTTGCATCGGTATGCAACTCTGTTGTCAGTAATGGACTGTACAGCGCGAGTATTGGTCGAGATATTAGTCTCTCTTTTAATTCATTAAAAGCTTTGTCCTGTTCGCTGCCCCAAACCCACGGTACATTTTTCTTTAATAAAACTGTGAGGGGTCTAGCTATAACGGCGAAGCCTTCAATGAATTTTCTAAAAAAACTTGCAAGACCAAGAAATTGACGGACGTTATGAACGCTTTTAGGCACAGGGAAGGATTGGACGGCTTCTATCTTCTTGGAACCCGGCTTGATACCGTCAGCGGTCACTTCAAAACCAAGAAAATCAACAGAACTTTGAAAGAAAAAGCACTTGCTGGGTTTTAATGTTAAATTAAACTTCCTTAATCTTTTGAAAATGGATTCTAGCCTTTCCAGACCATCATCGACCGTTGCTGAAGGTACCAATACGTCGTCCATATAAGCCACAGCTGTGTTAAACCGAAGTGAACCCAAAGCCTTATTCACAGTCCTTTGAAAGACGGCTGGAGCGTTAGCTAAGCCAAACGGCATTCTGTTAAACTCCCACTGGCCGTCTGGAGTTATGAATGCAGTCTTTGGTTTCGCTTCTTCTGCCAATTCTATCTGATAATAGCCACTGGCCAAATCTAATGTAGAATACAAGGAATATCCCGATAACCTATTCATTTGGTCATCCATGCATGGAAGGGGATAATGCTGCTTAATAGTCTTCCTATTTAATGCCCGGTAATCCACGCAAAGGCGTTTATCACCAGATTTCTTTCTAACTAATATTATCGGGCTGGCGTATGGAGAATTAGACTCCCTGATAACCCCAGTTGCGCTTAACTCGTCTATCATTCCTTGCACCTCCTCCCTTTCCTTTTGCGAGAGCCTATATGGCCTGTAAACCACCGGTTGGTCATCGCTTAAATCAATTTTCATTTTTTCTAAGTCTGTGCACCCTAATTCGTTCAACGTCGCAAAACAATCCCGGTAAGAATTAACCAGACTCAACAGGCGTTGTTTTTGTGCTTCCGTAATATTACCAACATTTATTTGTTCTATAGTAAACGGTTCAAGCAGTTCCTCATTCTCAATCCTATTAATTTCACTAAACCCTAAAGACTCTATGACAATCTCTGCCCTAGCAACCAATTCATCTCTCTTAAAAGTAATCGGGTTTCTGCTCATTGGAGTGACCAAAACATGACCCACCCCGTCTTTAATAGAATATATCCCTTCCTCTATTTGATACTCTCTACAGGGTTGACCTCTGTAGTTGCTTCGAACATATATATCCCCAGAAAATGTAGAATTACACGCAACCTCCAGCATGTCTACGTCCTTGATAGTGATATCACTAACAATTCGTAACTCAACAAACCTTTTAATAATCACATCAGTATTATAATTGCTAGTGAAAATCAGCTCTTTTTCCGTCTTTAACATTCGAATATGCGGTTGTTCCGTAAATGTCTGTCCAACTAATACCGGATACTTAAGGCATTGATCCGGTACGACAATACAAGTGACTTGGGCATTTACGCTTTGAATATGCATATCTGCCTCACAAGAACCCAGGGATGTCACAACCGCACCTCCAAATCCTACCATTCGTCGAGTAATACTGTTATCAAACTTGCCAAACACTCGCTTTGCCTCAATTTCACGAATTAAAGTTAAGTCACTACCAGGATCGACTAAACAGTTGGTCTCATGTCCATTAATTGTAACTTGTTGCACATACTTGGACTTAATGTCCCTTAGTGATTCGTTAATCAATAACACCGATTTACCCTTCTTTCCATCGTGATTGTTGTTCTCATTTTGAACCCGAAAACACTCCGAGTCGGTGTGACCGACTAAAGAACACTTAGTGCACTTTTTTATAGGTTTAGAACACTTCGACAACGGGTGGCCGTCCTGTTTACAATTGTAGCAACGTATGTTGACGTTAGATTTATTTAAAGCGCCCGCTGTAGTGATGGGTTTTGAATCTCTAATTCTCTTATTAAAATTAGTCAAGTTCCTAACCGGTGCGAATTTTACATTTCTCAAATATGCTAAAAGTTTATCAGTGTCTTTAAATTGTGCCGCCTCAGCTCCAAGGCGGACTGACCTATCATCTATACCGAACAAAATACACTCGACTGCCCTTTTTCCTACTATATTGCAACGGTTTAATAAAGCGACTTTTTCATAGTAATATTCTTCGAGTGACTCGCCAAACTTAGCTCGCTTTGCTAACATATCCGTTAACATCTGACCATAATTTTCTTCTGAAGGGAATGCAGACCTAAGTTTGGTTTGCCACTCGCCCCAAGAGAACATAAGTGTCGGTAACCCTTCATACCACTTTTTCGCAACGCCTACTAGCTTAGGTAACGCGTAATGTATTATCTGACGCTCAGACCATTCATATAATACAGCACACTCGTTCACTTTTGTTAACCAATTCGATATAGTTTGGTTTTTGAGTGAGGGGTCAAATTCTGGCACTACATTAACATTTGAGAAAGTTTCTCTGCTATTTTGACGAGAGGATCCCACTTTAGCTAACAGCTTTGTAAATTGAGATAAAAACTCACGTGAAGTATCTTCTGTTGTCGGAGATCGTTGACGTTTGTGCGAAGACCCGTTGCCACTTTGTGAAGTCTCCTGCGACCTGCCGCGGCGTCGGGATGGTTCCCTGGATCTGTCGTAGCGCCGCCTTTGTTCCCTGGATCTACTGCGACGCCGCGATTCCCGCCAATCGATGCTGTGGTCCCTTGTCCTGTTGTTACGCTCACAAGAGCGGCTCCGGCTTCTGGTATGATTTCGACGCAAACGAGAGCGCGACCTCACTGATGGGGAACGTCGCTGTAATTCCCTTGGTGGTGAGGGGCTACGCAGGACGAGCCTTCGTACAGTTCGTGTTATGTGGCGTCCACGAATAACCGGTGAAACTGCGTCCTCACTTGCTTCGCTTTCCCCCGATATTGGTACCCCGTCTCCATCACTCATTATTCACTTCTAATTTATCCCACTTCTGAATTTGATAGACCCCAAATCAGGAATACCGATTGTTACGTAGTAAAACACCTTTTATTTTAATATTAACTGTATTTTAAAAAACACTTGAACATTCGTTCACGGTAAGGTTTAACACAAGTTCACAATTTGAAGAGCTCCAACAGAATGAATCCTCGACTTGATATCGGTTACGGGGAGGCCCGTCATCCCCACTCTAGAACTGGTAAAAATGGCGCCAACCAGAAGTAAGGTAACCAGTATCAAGTCAGTTAAATTCTTATATTCTAATTATAGACCTTAGAAGATAATATTGTACATAAAATAATTAAAATACATGATTATAACATTACGAATACCAATTCAATTAAATAACGTGCCTATAAACAAAAACTACGATTATAGAAGTATCAAATGTTAGTTCCATTCTTCAACACTAGAGGGCTTGTTTAATCAAAACACTACTTTAATTTACAATGAAGCTTACAGATTATGACACTATTGTGAACAATACTTTTTCTACGAGTCAACTGAACAAATTAAACAAACTTGGTATCTATTGAAAACGAAGTGCAACCAACGGCTTATTCATTTTTGTGCGTTGATGTCTATTTACCTTTTGACTTTCTCATGACGGCGTCCTATTGGTCAAATACATTATAGTTCAGTAAAGACGCCACGTGATTGGCCAATTTCATTTTAGTTGTCTCAACAGTTATGAAATGTTGAGTTGGGAGCTCCATAGTAAAAAGTATGTGATTTAAGTTTGGTGTACGAAGTCTTAATTCAAACATTAAGGTCGACGAGTATAAAAATAAATATTTGAAGTCAGTTAATCAATAGAAATCTATGGGTCTAGAGTTTTCGATGTTATTTACCATTGACATGTTATTGATGAATGTAGGTATGTTGTGGTAAATTGTGTTATTCTATCGGTTCATTGCCGGTAATTGCGCCCCCGGAGTCTATCCCCATTACTAGGAAGGTGGCCCTTGTACCTATGATATTCGCGCGCCCGCGTGGGTGAGGCTTAGTACTGTACCTACACTATTGATTCTCTAATTGGCTTGTTTCTTTTATTTTAAGCTTTTATTTAGTTTCACGTGTCCCGTTGTCTGTCTGTAATCAAATCTTGCAAGTTAAATTTGATCCACTTCCCGGTTTCCGAATGAGCTGAAATTTTGCATGCATGTATAATTCGGATGACAATGCAGTATTATTTTGACATAGAGTTGATCTGATGATGGAGCTGGAAGGTGGCCATAGGAACTCCGTAATTAAACGACGCAACCCCATCGAGTTGGGGCTCGTTGGAATCGTCTCAACGAGTAGATAGGTAATAAAGTACAGTCGGCGATAAAAGCTTGTAACTAAAATGTAATTTTGACAGACACTTGCTTTACAATCTTTTCTGTAACTCGCTCTGTTCCTATGTAAGTAAATAAATAATTATTAGAAGCCAACTTACACAAAACTGACTAGCCCCATAGAAGACTCATTAAAGGCTTGTGACGTGTACGGGTGTCTAACTAGACGACGATATACTTATTTAATAGATATTAATACTATACTCGGATTCAAATATTCATGCTCATTACACAAATATTTACCCTTACCGGGTTCGAACCCAGGACCTTCAGCTAAGCACACGTAAAGAGAGCTCTGGCGGCCATACATTTAATATGGCGCGCAGAAATCTTTTTACGTGGGTCGACCTGTATGAACGTTGACCTTCACTTGTAATAGTTATTTATGATACAAGTGCGAAAAGACACTGAAATAAAAGAAGGTAGCTTTGCAGGCCTCCAATTTTGTATGAAAATCCATTAATACGGCTTTTATCCCGCTGCGCCTGAAACGTCATACTTCGAAGCCTATAATATACAACACATACTTATAACATTGCATGTTTGAGAAAATGAATATTATTCCAACACAAACTGGTGTGTATACAAAAATACCTATTTCTCAAAACATTGGATTTGCGAAAGAAGCTAAACACAAAATAAGGAAATATCGACTTGAATTGAAACCGGACTCTTGAGAAAACCATTCATGTCATGAACCTTTGACGACCACTTTAGCCTAGTTTTATTTAAATATTTAAGTATGTTTATCGTCGTCTAGTACCCATACACGGTAGTACAGCTTTGCTTAGTTTGGAACTAGGTCGATTTATTTATTTATTTACCCTTTTCAATTAATAATGACTTTTGTTTCCCATTCCTAATAGAGCGGTCACATACAGCTACGTTTTTCAGCGATACACGTACTGCATACTGTAAGCTACGGTGGCCTAGTAGTTGAGCCATGTGGCTGTCGAGCGGGGGTCTTGGGTTCGAATCCCGGCTATGTCCAACAGTGGACGACTTTCGGCTGATATGACGATCAAGTGATACGTTTTGTAACTAAGAAATGTACATATTATACATGATACAGATGACAAATATTTACCCATCATCAATATCATCATCCTCCTAGCGTTATTCCCGCTTGTACCGGTAAAGGAGTCCGGGATCCATTTTGATCATCATCATCATCATCATATCAGCTGAAAGACGTCCGCTGCTGGACATAGGCCTCCCCCAAAGAGTGCCACAATGACCATCCATGTTGATACAGAGAACAGTTTTACTGTATAGTAAGTAACCTCTTGAGTCAAACCATAACTAACAAACAAGAGCGCACTGTTTTCGCCTTTTTTATGCAATTATCCAGTAATTCACCACTAAAACTTCGTCAAGGTCACATATTTATTATGATATGAGTAAGGAAAAGCATAACCGAAAATAATCGTTACCGGTTATTCGAAATTCCGATAACCAGTTATAAAATTGATTTGGTTAAAACCGGTTTGCATTCCCTAGTACGGAGTTGTAAATTTACACGTTAAGAGTAATAATTTGCTTCGTTAAGAGGCAGACAGGATATATATAACAAACCTGTTAGTACATTTTTTTTTTTATTAATACATTTTAATTCGTTTTACTCTAACGACACATGTGTACGACTGTAATGCAGGTTATAAAGTCAAATGGAATACCATCGTAGAAACATTTATCCCTGTAAATACTTGAACTATACTTTCCTTACAATTTTAATACACTATGTACAAGAGCGTGAAAGCCTGCTCCGATTTTCGATACCTCAGGTCACTTATACAATGTAATGGCGATATTGACCGTGACGTTAGAAACCGAATCGGCGCAGGATGGATGAAATGGCGACAGGTTACGGGAACAATCTGCGACGACCGAATGCCCCGTCGACTGAAGGGCAAAATATACAAGAACATTATAAGACCTGTCGTCATGTATGGAGCGGAATGTTGGGCCGCGAAGATGACGGATGAAACGAGATTGCATGTTGCGATGGATGTGTGGCGTGACGAGATTGGATCGTATAAGGAATGAGTATATAAGAGGAAGCCTGAAAGTAGCACCGATAACTGAAAAGCTGAGAGCAAATCGTTTAAGGTGGTATGGACATGTTATGCGGAGGGATGATAGTCATATTACTAGAAGGGCATTAAGTATGAATATGGAGGGATGTAAGAGAAGAGGTAGACCAAGGAAAAGGTGGATGGACTGCGTGAGAGACGATATGAACAGGAAAGATGTGTGTGATGAGTTGACGGGCGATAGAGAGGGATGGAAGACAAAAACATGCTGCGCCGACCCCAAGTAAATGGGATAAGGACAAGCGAATGATGATGTAGAAGAGCGTGAGAGGTAAAATTTCAAGAAAAAATTAGTACACTCGCGAGCAAAAAAATCGACTCGCGCCATATTTTTTGATTTAGGGCAAATTTTTCGCAACTGAGAAATGTTACAGGAAAAATGAGTATACCACGTTGTCATACATTTATTCAGCTTTAAAAAAACGCAACAATCATGAAAACCAGACGCATAACTTTCAGGATATGCTCGTTTGAACGGGAATTGAAATTTAACCGCCTTGAACTACCCACGAGTTGAGCGCCTTCAGGATGCATAAAAACAGGTGTAAACCTGTTTTTCTTATCCGTCGCTTATCACAAGTTGACCTGTGCACATCTCTCGCAATTGGACCACTGACACCACCTGGAAAAAATGGACACCACCGAAAATGAAGCCGCCCAAGTCGTCGCCTTGCTGAATCAAGGACTTTCTCAGCGTTCAGTTGCCGAACAGCTGAATTTAAGTCAGTCTGCTGTCTCCAGGGTTTATCGTCAATTTGCTGAGACCGGAACCCTTACTCGGAGACCGGGATCCGGCCGTCGAAGATGCACATCCGAGAGAGAGGACCATTTCATCATGACGACCAGTCTTCGGAATCGCCACCTAACCGGCGTTGACGTCCAGCAGCAGCTGATGCGGAGCCGTGAGGAACCCGTGAGCTCTTGGACAGTTTGCCGAAGACTTAAGCAAGCAAACCTCACCCCAAGAAGGCCAGCTACGGGGCCCAAATTGACGCAGAGACATCGGGACCTACGCAAGGATTTCGTAGCACGCTACGAAAGTTAGAGCTACGAGCAATGGAGCCGGGTACTCTTCACTGATGAGTGCAGAGTTTTTCTCCATGGCAGCGACAGAAGAGGACGGGTGTACCGAAGATCTGAAGAGCGGTTTGCACAATGCTGCTTCTCAGAAACAGTCGCCTACGGCGGCGGCTCCGTCATGATGTGGGCGGGCATTTCAATGGAGGAGAGGACTCAGCTGGTTTTCATCCCTGGTGGCGACCGAGGAGGTGGATTGACCGCGGATAGGTACATCACTGACATCCTGCAGGACCATGTTGTCCCATACGCAGGTTTTTTTGACGAGGGGTTTCATTTGATGCAAGATAACGCCCCTTGTCACACCGCTGGAGTGACCATAGCGTACCTGGCGGCGGTCGGCATCTCCACCCTTACCTGGCCACCGCTGAGTCCGGACTTGAATCCCATCGAGCACATGTGGGATTACCTGAAGAGGAAGGTTCGAGCGCGGGATCCAGCCCCGGAGACGATTTTGGCCCTTCAAGCTGCTTTGGTCGAGGAATGGGACGTTTGCCCGCAGGACACCATCAGAAAGCTGATAAGGTCCATGAGGAACCGTATCGAGTGTGTAAGAAACGCCTATGGTGGCAATACGCGGTATTAAAATGAAAAATAAATGGTTTTTCCTCCATAAAATTTGTTTTCTTTCAATGTTGTGGTTATGAAATTAACCAGTTTTCCCCCACTTTGTGAAAAATCACGTTTTTTTCCAGAACCTGAAAAAAATATGACTTGAATTTGATATTTTCTGAAAGCTTACATTTCCAGCTTTCAGAAAATGCTACTATGCTACGAATACCTATATTAGTTTTAGAGATATTGCACATTGCAATCCAAAAAAATGTTGAGTCGATTTTTTTGCTCGCGAGTGTATAATCTGAATTATAAATATTAATCTCGTATGCCTTAGTTTTAAGTGCGTGGGCGACCTAGCTAGATCGACTTCTCGCCCCCGTAAACCCATATTCCAAATTTCATCGCCCGCGTTATAGAGCCGTTTCCGAAAACGTGATTAGTTGATTACAAATATATTTCTATGCATGCAAATATTGCTCGTTTAACACTTTCGTTGCTAGAAACCCGCTCGGCTCGGATCGACTACGAGCGTAGCGCGTAGTGATTCTTGGCAGTGACTGTTAATAGTATAGGATAAGGCGTGCAGTCTCCTGTAGGTACTATCTATAATCGATTGGCATATTAGAGCCAAGCTTTTTACAAGTTTTACGGCTATCACGACATTTTACGAAAACATACGTATAAAAATGTTGGTTAGTGGAAGTGAAAGATGAAATAATGCGAATCTATAAAATAATATGGACGTTATTCGAACATTATAAAACCGTAAACATCAAGCGAAATCTTGAGCTGCGAAGTAATGACCTCCGAACGGACTTATTTATATCATATCATTTATTCTTCTGTGTTATTTAGTAGTTCCTCTCCTGTTATTTAGTATCGAATTCCTAATTAAATAGTATATAAATATAATTGAAATTGATTGAACTGAAGATGCTATGGCAACATTTCATTCTATATTTGAGAATTAATATTCTCAAATATAGAATGAAATGTTTTTTGGGTCGGGGGTTAAGGATTAGTATAATTAATAAGTTCCATCAGGTATCATGCAGCTGTCAAACACGTAGCAACTGAATAAAGATCGTAGAGAACAAAATCAAACAAACTCGTGGTGCTCTTGACACGAGCTAAAACGGCAAATTTCTTCCCGGCAAGTGAAAGTAATTGGCCATTTTTCCATTTGGTTCATGATCCCAATCGTACAGTACACCGTATGGGATCAACTTCAATGACTACGTATATAGAGATAGACCGAGGTGTCAAAGTCCACTTATAATAAATAAATAAATATTAGGGGACAATCTTACACAAATCGACCTACTCCCATATTAAGCACAGTAAGACTTGTGTTATGGGTAGTAGACGACGATGTATAATAGATATAAATACTTAAATACAGAAAACTTCCATGACTCAGAAACGATTATTGCAGGACCTTCAGCTTCGTAGGCAGCGTGATACTGCCGTCAAAATAACCACCATCGCAGTGCTACCAGCTATTTTGGGACTAATGCTCTGAAAAGCCCTCATTAGACCAAACAAGGCAAAAATAACAGTTGAAATCAGACATTGCTACTGACCGCAAAAGCGGCTCATACTAATAGACATATACTATGGCGTTACAACTTCGTATCCGAACTATCCGTTATATGGAAATAGTAGTTTATGCGACTGGTCCATAATGAGAGGCCTTAAAATACGAGTGTGGTTTTATGAAACGAGCGTCAGCGAGTTTCATAATAGGATCACACGAGTGTTTTAAGGCCTAATTATGTACAGTTGCATACACTACTTTATCTACACACATATCATAAGCAGTAGTAAGTAACAGTAAAAAACCAACAATAAAATGACAACAGCAATGGCGGCAATTCGATCATCCGTCACGACGAATGGTTTTTTAAAATCATAGACAAACGAATGTAGTCCCTATACTCATATCACTCGAGATCAAATGTCGTACGGTCTGTATTAAAAAACGTACTGAATTGACGTTTCGTATCGATAACTGTTTTAATATCTATGGACACTAGAATAGAGACCCACTTGAACTTTGACAGCTGTTCCAAATTTGAACTCATAACGATACAAATTTATCAAAAATCTGTACTGTAATGACATTACAGTACAGATTTTACCTAATACCACAGACAAGAAAGTTCTCATAGTAAAATCGGTTGTAGTAATGCTGGTCATTTCCTACGGTTTCTGAACGCATTTGAGAGCACTAATGATAAGTGCGTAGATAAAATAAGTAAATAGCTGTTTTGGTCCCGAAATCATGCGTTATGGTACCAAGCTGTTATACAATCAATTATTGCAACGTCTGGTTATACATTTTTATGCGTGGAAAATATTTCTACAAGCCAGAAGTTTCCGTTACTTTCAAGAGATTCCCTTTATTTTATAATATTTTTACCGACTAACTCCAACAATTTCGAGACGCCAGAAGTTTCCGTTACTTTAAAGAGATTCCCTTTATTTTATAATTTTTCCCGAATAAATGGTTACTATGTTGACATTTTATTCTATTTTCGAGTATGCTTTGTGTACTTTTCCTGTTGCCAAATTACTTTTAGAGATTCCTTTCTTTCTTCGCTTGCGTTTCGACATCGCGACTGTTTCGGTATTTACTTGTTTAGTTGTATTGGCTTATTTCTGTGTGGCAAACTGTAGAACAGTTGCATACTCTTGTTATGTTAAAACATTGGCATTTGAAATTGGCACGCAAACAACGGTTGAAAAGTTGCATACGATTGTATAATGAGTTTTTTAACTTCTTTTATACTGGGCCCTGTTGTTGTAAATTAACTTTACATCAGAATAATCGAGTGCTTTCTGCGAATGTTCTATAAGCGAGAGATGCAAATTAATCATTAATATCATCATATTATATATGACGAGAAGTATATGACCAAGCTTTTATTCAACTAGCTCGAAGCGTATGTAAGTTGTTATCAAAATCTGCAAATCCCTTTTCAGTCACTTAGCCGAAATTTGGTATACTTAGGTAACAATGTGCCCATAGCAAGTCCTAAACTACACAAGATAAAGGAATATTTCGCGCTTGGGACGCATTGGAACGCGAAGTATATAGTAAGTTTTTAATACAATCGGCATTGAAGGCTTGTACGTAAAATGCCTTTTTATCTGTAACTTATTTTACCACCTCTTTAGGCTTTAGTTGGCCCCTGCCTACGAAGCTGGAAGTCTTGGGTTCGAATCCCGGTAGGGGCGCTTATTTGTGTGATGATCACGAGTATTTGTTCCTGAGTTATGGATGTTTTCTATGTGTGTATATGTGGTATCGACATGATGTCATGGACACGATCCTCAGTATAAATGATGATGATGCTATCTATATATGTATGTATATCGTCAGCCCCGTAAACTTTACTTAGTTTGGGGACTGGAGGGACGTGGACACCATTAAAGTTGCCGAGTACTAGAGGGTGGTACTGCAAATCTATTATGGTCGAATCGATAATGTTGAGTGGTTGCGGACTGTAATCTTCATTTCCTGTTACGTTGAACCTACCGCTATGATGTCAAGCTAAACTGTTGTTGAATAGGGTATATCAAACCCTTCCTCTACCGCCGACGGGGTCAACATTAGCCCGCGAGAGGAGGGATTAAGTGTGCCCAGGCGATTATTTCGTAAATATAATGAATGTCGAAAAGCTGCAACCTCTTAACCGCGTACAAAAATTCACAGTTAACTTTGAACTTTTACTGAATGTCAAAAAGTTCCTAATTGAAGAACACAAAAGCAAACTCTGGGTCTCAGGAAGTACTATTACCGGAAGTATACGCAATGAGTAAAAACCCATCGAGATGTTTTTAAATAAAAAAAAGCAGTACGAGGTTCGTTCAATAAGTACTTAGCCTTACCGCACCATGGCGATGCTGTTACAATAGTACATTGTTGTAAGGGCTAGAAAGTAGGCAATAGATGGACGAGTGGGTTCGAGGTCCGAGCCGCAGGTGAGGACCTCGAAGGAGACGAGTCCATCTATTGCACTTTTGGCCGAGACATTACATAGTGCTTTTCACGCCTACTGCGAGGAAATCGCAAATAATTATAATTATAAGTCAAAATTAAGTACCTAATTAAAGATCATAATATGAAAACACTTAAGCGCGGCGGCGGCGGCGGGGGCGGGGGCGGGAGCGGGGAACTGTGATTGTTCGAATCGCTGTTCAAACTGGCCTACAAAAACATTGTTGGACAGTTTCAACTCATAGTTGGCCTGTTCGTGCGATGTCCAACTAGCCCCAGCTTTGAAGCCTGAATTCTGACCATCTTTTGCCACATTTCCGAGCAGTGGCGTGAAAATGAGTTTTATCATCGTGCAGTACATTCTTTTTGGAACATACTGTTAAAGTTTCAGTCAATTACCTTCATTTGTTTTGTTTTCATAGCCTTCGGAATCGAGCGTATCCTTAGAGCATTAAACCAACCGGAGCCGCCATTGACAGGCGTTCCCCTCTGCCAAATGTAGATGACCAGTGGTCATACACATTGTATGGACTGACGTTTATCTGACGTAGCTATTTTCACGTTACGCATACATTTGACGTTCCCCTCCCCCGCAAAAATCGGCAGACTTTTTTAGATAGAAATGTGAGCGCGTGTCGTCTCCGGTTGGTTTAATGCTCTAAGAGCGTATCGGTCGATTGTACAAAAATGGAAAAAGAGCAATATCGTTCTGTGATTCGGTCCTTGTTTTTGGAAGGGAAGACGCGCAGCGATATCAAAGAACGCTTGGATGCTGTATACGGTGACTCTTCTCCTTCGATGGCGACCGTTAATAATTGGTACAACGAGTTTCTTCGTGGCCGCACGTCGGTTTTTGATGAACCACGCCCAGGTGCCCCGAAAACGGCTACTACGGAGGAAAATGTGAAAAAAAATCCACGATCTCGTATTGGCAGACCGCCGATTGAAGGTTCGCGAGATAGATTGCAGAAGGAACAGTACATCATGTTTTACACGAAGAGCTAGGCATGAGAAAGCTGTCGGCGCGATGGGTGTCGCGTTTGCTTACACCAGACAACAAGCGCGTGCGTGAGACCACATCGGAGGCGTGTTTGGCGCGGTTCAAGCGGATTCCGGCGGAGTTCTTGCGTGGTTTCGTAACTGTCGACGAAACATGGATTCACTGGTACACTCCAGAAACCAAGGAACAGTCGAAACAGTGGATTTTACCCGGCGAACGTGCTCCGAAGAAGGCAATAACTGTTCCATCGGCCGGAAATGTGATGGCCACCGTTTTCTGGGATTCACATGGGGTGATCCATATCGATTACCTAGAGAAGGGTAAAACAATAACGGGGCTCTACTATGCCGACTTATTGGGCCGATTCGATGCCGAATTAAAGAAAAAACGGCCGCATTTGGCAAAGAAAGAAATGCTGTTTCACCACGACAACGCGCCGACCGGCTCACACCTCCGGCGTCGCCATGGCCAAATTGACCGAATTGCGCTACGAATTGCTTCCTCACCCACCGTATTCTCCGGATTTGGCCCCCTGCGACTTCTTTTTGTTTCCGAACTTGAAAAGACCCTCGCCGGGAATAAATTTGGGTCGAATGAGGAAGTCATCGCTGCCACGGAGACGTATTTTGCCGACCTCGGTAAAACGTATTTTTTGGACGGGTTGAGAAAGTTGGAGCATCGCTGGGAAAAGTGTATCGAGTTACTCGTAAAAGGAGACTATGTTGAAAAATAAATCGCCATTTATCCAAAATTTTCATTTTTTTTGTAGGCTAAGTATTTGTTGAATGACCCTCGTAAATATCGAGTTTTTTACGCTAAACGCTGTACTTTTGAAGAGAGCATTTAGTTATCCCTACTTAAAGATATTACTATAAGTTTACGCAATTATTTTGATTTCGATAAGGTATATTCAACGCAATTTGAAACAGTGCTTCGCACATCTTTGGTACCCCTACCCAATAAGGTGACAACATTGATAGTTTTTCGTTATCGACTGTATACTGTGCAATTATTTCGACTGAAGGCAGATATATACCTTACAACTTTATTTCATTAATATCAAGGTAGAAAAACAAATTGATGTTATTTAAAAGGATCGTCCGGAACTCCCAATATATTCATTCTCTCCAAATCTTCCGTATTACCACAATACCTTAGGGTCTGTATTCACTTCGATTAGTGATTAGTGCGAGTTCATGCATTTGCTGCGAGTGCGAGTAGCTTTTGTGTGGACTCGCGCTAATCAATAATTTAGTGTTTATTTAAGTTTGGTTCACAGCGTAATATAATGTCGCCATCGAGTTGATGATGAGCTAATGATGGGGACAGAAGAGGGTTGTGTACACTGACGTCCGTTTATTAAGTCTTATATTGTTACTAACCAAGGACTGGATGTAGCTTTACTGAATAAAGATTTGTATTGAATTGAAAAGCAACTTATAAACTACACAAGACAAACGCGCCCAGTTTGGAGTCACTGAAATTGAGATCATTTCAGTGAGCTGTACCCAAACGGTGGGTTAGGATACGCGTAGTTGAAATGTACAGTTGTCAAGCTAACCACATTTTTGCAGAAACTTATTTTAGTTACAAAACAATAACTATAATTAGAAGAGGTGATTTCTAAGAAAACTGTTTTATTTTATTTTATCACTTGACTCTAATCAAACTGCCAATATCTGTCTGACCAGACGCCTGCGAGGTCTAAAACAAAAGCTAGTAAACTAGCAAGTACGCAAGTGACACTCATTTCTCATGGGTTCGATTCTGCGTAGGGATAACAAATTTCATTATTTTGAGAAAAAAAAACAGTGTAAAACTGTTCTCGAAGAGATGTTAGGCAATCGTGTAACAATATAGATCTAAAACAGCCTATCAGAGTGTAAAAGTTTTCTTTAATTTCAGATGGACCGGGCGAACCGCAAGTACATCCTCACCCAAGGGCCGCTCGCGTTCACCGTCGGCCACTTCTGGCTGATGGTGTGGGAGCAGAAGTCGCGCGCCATCCTGATGCTGAACAAGATCATAGAGAAGAACGAAACCAAGTGCCACTGGTACTGGCCGCGCGCGATTGGGGAGGACAGCCGGATGGTGCTGAAAGACGTACAGCTGACTGTGGAGCAGATTAGCGAGGAGGACTACAACTATTATTCGACCAGGGTGTTCAGGTAACACACTAGTTAGAGCCTCCGTCAGATTTTTAGGAGCAGCGCGCGCCAGCGTCTTCAGTTACGCTGCGTTGTTGTTTTCAAAACCCTGAGATGCTTGTTGATTCGACACCTTTCACGCTCACTAAACCCAGCTTTGGAGGAGGCTTATGTCCAGCAGTGGACGTCTTTCGACTGATATGATGATGATGATGATTTTGTTTATGCACTTGTATACAATATGAAATATACATATAACTGATCCTTATTGACGGCTACGTCTCTAACAACCCACGAGAGATTTTATTTAGAACTCATTTTGACAAAAGTGTGTTGTGGGCGATGGGCTAGCAACATGTCACTACGATGTCAAATTTTGTCGATCTCTTTATACCCACATTTATGCTAATAGTGGTACCGGAGCAAAGGTTTCATGTGCTCTGCCTACCCCTTTTAGGGATAATAAAGGCGTGTATGTATGTATGTTTAACAAAAGTTACGTCCAAAAAACTGGTTTATTGGCCTGAAATTGTCAAAATGTTTGGTGCCATACATCCCGAAAACTGGGTTTTGAAGTAGATATGAAATACTATTTCGGTAAACCTCGTTGTTTTTAATACGATAAAACGTAAAATCGGCATTGCGCCCGCGTCACCGTCACGTCTGTCTTGTTGACGTTTTAATTGCCGGGAGCATCCACCTGTCATAATGGCGCTAGTGGGTCGGTTGGCGCGGTTATAAATGTTGCGTTCATAAAAAAGTTTATTATTTGTCTTTACGGTTTGTTTTGTTTTATATTACTATTATTATAACTATTTTGTACTAGTGTAAAATATGTGTTACGCCGTGGAATCACCGGATGGTTCCATCGGAAGACCAGCGCTGGCCACCAGGCCAGCACAACGCTGAGATGGAACCATTTCGTGGCAATTTGTCTACCATTCTGTTTTTTGATTTATGTACATGTATTTGCTGTTGCCATGAATAAATATGATTCTATTCTATTTCTATTCTATTCTAAAAAACACGAAAAAACCTACAGTTACAGGTCGAAGGTCATTGGGAGCTAGGAGCCCCTTAACCAAGCCTTTGCGTTGCAGGATCGTGGACGTGGAAACGGGCGAGTCCCGCGAAGTGATACAGTTCCACTACACAACCTGGCCCGACTTTGGCGTGCCGCAGTCGCCGCACGCGTTTCTGGAGTTCCTGCGGAGGGTGCGCGCGTCGGGCGCGCTCGAGCCGGACGCGGGCCCAACGGTGGTGCACTGTAGCGCGGGCATCGGCCGCTCCGGGACCTTCTGCCTCGTGGACTCGTGCCTCGTCATAGTGAGTACACTTACCCCAGGAAAATTGCGTTCTTTTCAAACATTAATTTGTAACAGCGTTTTTTTGTGGTTTTCTAATTTTCAAATCCACCAAAATTTCCATCGGGAAGTAAATATTTAAAAATAAATGACGCCAATCCATTATGTTTTTTGTGCGATTTATTTATTATTCTTGAATAGCTCCCGTAATTTAAGCAAAACAAAAATTAAAATATCTATTAATATTTTTCATCTTTTTTCAGGAATTGGTTATACATGTATATCGAAATTTTTTGATGACTAATATTTTGGTTTCCCCTCTCATACATGAGATGAGGCCTGTGCCCAGCAGTGGGACGTATATAGGCTGATGATGTGATGTGAATATTTTGGTGGATTTTGAGTCTACGTAATTACTAAAATGATAATAGATCAGTTACACACAAAAAAAGCTGCTGTTATGAATTTCCAAATTTCCATTTTTTTCCATATAAATGAAAATAAAATGTTTGGGCTAACTGTCGACTTGTCGGGCCATCACCAACAAATTGTATGCAGTTGGTTGAGGCACGCACGGCTTACCTATTTTGCTCTAATTCGTACGCACTCACGCGCCTAGAGTTGGTCTCTTGCCCGTTTCCAAAGGCGCCTCAGTGTGCGTGCCTCGCGTAACTTGGACGTGTATCTAAAACTGTTTCCACCGAGGCGCTCTCTTCTTTTTGGTAATGATTCGGTGAATCACGATAAACGCGGTATTTTAACCAATCATAAGGCAGCGCGTTTGCGCGTGTAAAATCAACGCCCATTGGCCGAAATTTTGCTCGCGACGCCGGCAGCTCCGGCCCTCGCTGTTTTGTCTGGCGCCATGAGCGGGAAAGCACGAGTTCACCTGTCATTGCATATTGTGCCTTACGTATAGTGCAACAAGGTCTTTATTGAAATGGTCATACGTTCGATTTCATTCGGTACTTGTCAGTACTCGTCAGTGTCTACGAAGGCACTTGTCCCACCGCTGGCGACGAGCGATAAACGATTAGAACTAGAAACTAGAAACGAGTGGGCGAGCGGCGAGAAGCGAGATTGTAGTTTCGATAGTTTTGTCGCTCTGCTATAAGCGAGTGTTCGAGTGCGACGGGCGATTACTCGCACCACTCGCTCAGTTGTACAATACGGTAGAATGATCGCTCTGATCGCCAAGCGTTCATCGCCGAGTACCGCTGGGCGAGTTTTATCGTTGATAGCTTATATCGCTGCGACCAACTAGTGAAGAGAGATTACTAGCTGTGTTAACAGCCAGCGATGAACTATAAATAAATATCTCTCTTTTATTTACACGTGAGCGATTATCTTTTGTTCGTTTAATTGGGCGAGAAAATCGCCGATAGCTAATCGCTTCCTCTCTCTTGGTGGGACAAGTGCCGAAGATTGCCGATGTGACTTATATTTATATTTGTGGAACTGTACGCAGCTTGAAAGTGTGCACGTTTCCAGATCGAGAAGGAGGGTATCGAGAGTGTGAGCGTGCAGCAGGTGCTGCTGGAGATGCGCAAGGACCGCATGGGGCTCATCCAGACCCCGGATCAGCTGCGCTTCTCGTACCAGGCCATCATAGAGGGCGCCAAGCGGCTCGAACCCGACTACGTGAGTTACACACAACCGTTCCGTTGCGTACCCAATGGGTAAAACGGGAATGACCCCGTCTGTCTATTTATTTATTACTGCTTCCCGCGAACTCGTTTGTATCGCAGCTCCATACAAACTTTTACCCCCCATTTCACCCCCTTAGGGGATGATTTCGGGGATAAAAACTATCCTATGTCACTCTCCGTCCCTTCAACTAACTCGATTTAAAAAATCTCGTCGATTCGTCGCTCCGTTTTGCCGTGAAAGGCGGTCAAACAAACACACACACTTTCACATTTATAATATTAGTATGGATTACTAAACAATGGGATACAAAACTTAATCTATTACATTTTCCTGCAAAACTGTTTTAACAGTTTGTCTGCAGGTACGAGGCTCTTTATACCCTTCGTGCGCGAGTCCGACTCGCACTTGGCCGGTCTTTTTTTATCCCTGACTTGCTGCCGAACCCAATACAGCGGTCGAACTGCGTGGTTGGACAGTAGCCTGGGGAAAATCCAGGGAAACCTCCGGCAAGACCACACTGGGCCGGTTTATACACTGGAATACTGACTTTGTGCTGCAGTGCGATTGGTTGAACGGTTTCAACCGAATCTGGGGTGTTCTACAACCGATATCTCCCAAAAAATAAAACCTCCCCCCCCAACCTCTCACTGCACTCCTATACATATTAGAAAAGTTGAAAAACCCCCGCCATTTTCATTTCAAAGTCCAATATCTCAAAACGACTGAACAGATTTTCATGAAACATGGCTAAGAACACTCGGGATAAAATAATCTATGACACAAAAAAACCGCATTCAAGTCGGTCCATCCGTTTGAGCTACGATACCACGGACAGATACATTGTGTTTGTTGCCACCTGTCAAAATGTTGTACTGAAACTGACATCACCGCTTTAATACGACTAAAGTATGTAGACATGAGATGTCGAGTATATATTAGTCTTCTGATCCTTTTCAGTTTAGTCAGGCTAATTTACCTCTATTCGCTAAGAATCCTCTATCTACGCTGAACCACTGCCGCCGTTCAAAGTCGTGACAGAAATGTTACTGTGGCTTGCTACTATTCCGACGTTGTTTACAGGAGACAAAGATGGAGGAGAGCATATACTCGTCGGTCCCGGACGAGCCCGAGGAGCCGCCACCGCCACCGCCACCGCGCGGCGAGAGCCTCTCCAGGGCGCCAGCGCGGCCGCTGCCCTCTATACCGAACAGCGCTTCCCTTGGTGAGATACTCATCACACTTTAAACTTTAACGACCGGTCAGCCTAGTGGGTGGTGACTCTGCCTACGAAGCTGAAGGTCCTGGGTTCGAATCCTGCATGGCTATGACGCCACGGCGCGCGAGCTCTCTCGCTCGCACTATCCGTCTCTCTCTCATTAGAACACCCAGAACAAGAGGTATGGTGCGAGAAAATTTTGAAGAAAGATTATGTCGCGGCCGTCCCATGATAGACGTGCAAGGACAAATATTTCTGTGATGAGTGTGAATATTTGTTTTTGGTTCTTGGATCTTTTTTATGTACGGGTATTTAAGTAATTATCTATTGCATTTATCGTCGTCTACAATACAAGCCCTATTGAGCTTACTATGGGGATAGATCGATTTGTGTTAAAAATACATACTAGTACAATGTGACTCAAGTGAGCAAATTATATGTTTTTATGTCACTAGCCCGGAAAGCCCTAACTAATATAGTTTTTTACACATAATAACATGTAAAGGCCAATTTTCGCCCATCTGATTTTTTCATATGTTTAAAAAAATATATAAAATGTCTTTTTTGTGTTTTTTTTAATGTTTTTTTTTTCGTGTGTAGTATTTTGCTCGCTTTAGTGAGGTGAAAAGCTTTGTGTTGTACACGGGTCCAGTTACTTGGACCCCTCGTGTGTTGCAACACTCGCGACGCACAGGATTCTATTTTTGAACCACTCGCTTCGCTCAGGATTCTATTATCCGTAGGATCCATTCGCTAGCTCGTGTTTCAACCCTAGAATCCATTCGCTGGCTCATGTTTCAATTCCACACTCGCGGTTAAAAGAGAATTTTGCACCCTTGAATAACAAATAATCTTGTGTGTATTAGATTCAAGCGTTTACGCCCAAGGCAGAAATAGTTTTGCTACCAAGTGACACATACTCTTTTCACACCTTCTAAGAGGAATATTAAAATCCCTAATTTTTAAGGGAGAATGTCTCTTTTCTGAATGGCAGGTGTGGACACCTGATACACCTATTTCACAGTGGCGAGACAATAATCGATTTCAATCAAAAAAAGAAGGAGCTTCTTAATTCGTCGATTTTTTTATGTATGTTCCTCGATTACTCGAAAAAGCCTGGATCTTTTTTTTCTCAGCAAGGACATCCTTCCCCGGATCTGATGATGGGATCCCGTATTAATCGAGGGAACCCTTAAAATTTTATAGGCACACTTGAACCTATTTGGGTACTGATTTGAAGACGGTTAAAACTTGGTTTTTTTAATGTGCCACAATTTACTAACCCGCCCCATTCGACGACCGTTTTAGCCTAGTTGGTAGTGACCCTGCCTACGAAGCAAGAGGTCCTGGGTTCGAATCCCGGTAAGGACATTTATTTGTGTGATGATCACAAATATTTGTTCCTGAGTCATGGACGTTTTCTATGTATTTAGGTATTTATTTATTTATATAAGTATGTTTATCGTCGTCTAGTACCCATAGTACAAGCTTTCCTTAGTTTGGGACTCCGTCGATTTGTGTAAGATTGTCCCCTAATATTTATTTATTTTATTACTCTTCAGGCGACGTGTACCAGCAGTACGGGCAGGAGGCGTCATCCGACGACAGTCCCCCGAACTCGCCCGCGCCGGACTCCTCCCCGCCCGCCTCCTCCGCCGACGACGAGGACGAGGAACCCCCTCCGGAGAGGTGAGACATGTCCACACATCGCATCTTATCTTATCTAGCCTCCTCGATCCCCGCTCCGGAGAGCTGAGACATGTCCACACATCGGATGTTATCATATCTAGCCTCCTCGATCCCCGCTCCGGAAAGGTGAAACATATCCACACATCTCATCTTATCTTATCTAGCCTCCTCGATGCCCGCTCCGGAGAGGTGAGACATGTCCACACATCTTATCTTATCTAGCCTCCTCGGTGCCCGCTCTGGAGAGGTGAGACATGTCCACACATCTTATCTTATCTTATCTAGCTTCCACGGTGCCCGCTCTGGAGAGGTGAGACATGTCCACACATCTTATCTTATCTTGCCTCCTCGATTCCCGCTCCGGAGAGGTGACACATGTCCACACATCTCATCTTTTCTTATCTAGCCTCCTCGATCCCCGCTCCGGAGAGGTAATACATGTCCACACATCGCATCTTATCTTATTTAGCCTCCTCGATCCCCGCTCCGGAGAGGTGAGACATGTCCACACATCGCATTTTATCTTATCTAGCCTCCTCGATCCCCGCTCCGGAGAGGTGAGACATGTCCACACATCGGATCTTATCTTATCTAGCCTCCTCGATCCTCGCTCCGGAGAGGTGAGACATGTCCACACATCGCATCTTATCTTATCTAGCCTCCTCGATGCCCGCTCCGGAGAGGTGAGACATGTCCACACATCTCATCTTATCTTATCTAGCCTCCTCGATGCTCGCTCCGGAGAGGTGCGACATGTCCACACATCGCATCTTATCTTATCTAGCCTCCTCGATGCCCGCTCCGGAGAGGTGAGACATGTCCACACATCTCATCTTATCTTTCTAGCCTCCTCGATGCCCGCTCCGGAGAGGTGAGACATGTCCACACATCTTATCTTATCTAGCCTCCTCGATGCCCGCTCCGGAGAGGTGAGACATGTCCACACATCTTATCTTATCTAGCCTCCTCGATGCCCGCTCCGGAGAGGTGAGACATGTCCACACATCTCATCTTATCTTTCTAGCCTCCTCGATGCCCGCTCCGGAGAGGTGAGACATGTCCACACATCTTATCTTATCTAGCCTCCTCGATGCCCGCTCCGGAGAGGTGAGACATGTCCACACATCTCATCTTATTCGTCGGTTCTCCATTTTCACTGCGTCATACTTTTTATAGCCGAGGGGCCAGCAGCCTATTATATTTTAACATACAATATGCTACAAATGGAACCGAAATTCACATTTTGTGTAGTCTGCCTTCGACTTGTGTTGTGTATAGTAATATTTCACGCCGTTGCCTCTCCATGCATGTATAAATTAATAAATAAACATAGGCGGTGAGTTTACCCACGTGTGGGCTTATTCAATAATTCGTGTACCCAACAAGCTACTTATACAATCAGAATATTTAATTGTAGTCGCAAAATTGACGCTGAGTTAATTTTTCTTTGAACAACTCACGCTAATTGGGTACACGAATTTTAAAAAAAGACCCCGGGAGGTCCGGCAGAAGTGAAAACTTGAATATTAACGTCCCCCCTCCCCCGCCACGGCCCCTAATCCCCGTACGTCTTACATCAAAAAAACCTATAAACGTATTCCGCAAATCCGTATTTTCATTTTGGAATCTTTAAACTCGCCGTTTTGAAGCGCAACTCCCGCTTTTTGTATTCCGGCAAATGGCAACATTAAATCTGACACTTGACACCTCCGATGCTCCTGACTCCTGTGGCGAGTTTAACAATTTATCTCCATCCCAAAAAGTGCACAGCGCTGCTTTAGTAGTTTATGCGACTGATCCATAACGAGAGGCCTTAAAACACGAGTGTGGTTTTATGAAACGAGCGTCAGCGAGTTTCATAATAGGATCACACGAGTGTTATAAGGCCTCATTATGTACAGTTGCATACACTACTTTATCTACACACATATCATAAGTAGTAGTAAGTAACAGCAAAAAACCAAAATAAAATGACAACAGCAATGGCGGCAATTCGATCATCCGTCATAACGAATGGTTTTTTTAAATCATAGACAAACGAATGAAGTCCATATACTCATATCACTCGAGATCAAATGTCATGTGGTTTGTATTAAAAAACGTACTGAATTGACGTTTCGTATCGATAACTGTTTTAATATCTATGGATACTAGAATGGAGACATACTTGAGTTATGACAGCTGTTCCAAATTTAAACTCATTTCCTACGGTTTCAGAACGCATTTTAGAGCATTTATGATATGTGCGTAGATAATAGTACATTCAATAGTACAATTCACCGCCCTAGTTGCGTACAAAATTTTACGTCTTCATCTGGCCACAATGCGAGTTTTCCCGTACGCGCCGCGTGCAGTAAAACTCGCATTATGGCCAGGTGTGACGTAATAGTACATTACGTAACTAGGGCGGTGAATTCGTGAACGGCCCAGATCGCAGGTGTTTGTGGCCCGAACCGAAGGTGAGGTCCATAAATATGCGCTCTGGGCCATTCGCATTATGGCCAGGTGTGACGTAATAGTACATTACGTAACTAGGGCGGTGAATTCGTGAATGCCCCAGACCGCAGGTGTTTGTGGCCCGAAGCGAAGGTGAGGGTCATAAATATGCGCTCTGGGGCTTTACGAATTACCGCCCGTGTTGAGTACAAAATTTTACGTCTTCACCTGGCCACAATGCGAGTTTTCCCGTACGCGCAGCGTGCAGTAAAACTCGCATTATGGCCAGGTGTGACGTAAAATAAGTTTTCATTAAAAAAAAACGCCCGTGTGTATGTATCAAAATACTGACAGACCCATTTGTTACAGCGGCGAGCCGGCAGCGGAGCTCCGTCGGCGGCGGACGCGCGAGCTCGCCGAGCGCGTGTCGGTCATCAAGCGGCGCGCGCGCGACGCCGAGCGCTGGCACGACCTTAAGAGGTCACTTTACAAACCGCTTACCATCACCTTCGGGGTCATTCTCGCTGGCATCGTCATTTACGCATACGTCAAACATTAGAGCCGCTGGTACTAAGACTAGCCGTTAGGATACATGTCTTTTAGCACACGTCTGCTGCCATCCAAGCACTGAAAGGTCATACAGGTTAGCCACGAATCACCCTCGGGGTCATGCTCGCTGGCATCGTCAAACATTGCCGCTAGCAGCTCAAGCACTGGTACCAAGACTAGCCGTTAGTATACATGTCTTTTAGCACACGTCTGCCGCCATCCAAGCACTGAAAGGTCATACACGTTAGCCACGAATCACCCACGTCATACTTTCCCGTCACTCGAGTATCGTGAAATACCCGAATCTCGAAGTTCGTGGCAATAGCTCTGACACGAGTTGGACGAGCCGTCAGGAAACCCGAAGTAATAGGCAATTGTTTTTGCGCGCGGATATGTGTGCGTGCTTTAGAGACAGGTATTCAAAAGTGGTTTTAGTCCAGGTTTGTGTGAGAGTGACGCACGTAGCGGTACATGCAAGAACTATATTATAGGTCTTTTAGCAGTCGCTGGATCGTCAGTTGCTGTGGATAGGCGCAAAGTCTGACTGAACCGTAGCCGTTAGTAGTAAATGTCTTGACATCACGTAAACAGGTCTTTAGAACAATCCATACGCACTTGGGGTGCGTTGCAACAAATTGTAAAGCGGTGTTATTATGTTTCTATGGACTGACAGCTGCCGGCGTCATATTTAACGTTGATCGGTCTGTAATCGTAAGTTGGTGCAAACCGCCCTTAGTGGCATTGACAGACTACCGCCGCTGAGTTATGTATCCATATCATCGTGCGTACCGTGCCTTAGGTACCGATGACACAGTGGGTATTATTACAATGTTTTTACGACAATATTATCGAGATATTCGAAATTGCTTCAATAACGTCGATATTTTCTATTCAAATATCGTGATGTATATAATAAATCATTGTGTAATCGGTTCTACAATAGAGAAAACATCAGTATATATACCTTTTTTTTACTCTTTCTTGTGATATTGACTTCTGATCACCGAATCAAATATGTTGTACGTGGCCAGTTTTGAACTAGTTTTTTTTATATTGCATTTAAACGCTGGACGAGCTGCATGCAAATTTTAACCTTATACATTTTACACTACGATTTATATTGCATTATTTATTAACTTTACAGTTCATCACGAATAAGCATTATGCGAAATAATTGTAAGGCTTTGGAAACTTGCTCCAGAAGTGTATGCTAAGCGAGTGTATCCCCAGCTTTACAATAATGCCATGTACAGACAGCGGCAAAAGTGTATTTATTATATTATTAAATCAATTGGACTAACGATTTTATTTTGTAATCGAATTTTAGAATAGTTTTAATGAATTTTATTATTATTTTTACGACTGACCCCCTGTATTTTAGCCAATTCTATGGTGTTAGCCAGTTAGGGGTAATTTTAATAAAAATGATTTTTATGAAATATTTTTTTGGTTTGTTTTTTTCTTAGGCACTTTTGGTGCTGGCTGTCCCGGGATAATTTTAAATGTCATTTAATTATTAATTATTGTTCGATATCAATTTATAACCAATTTGGTTTATTAATCACAATGCGGTTTTTTAGGTATTTATGGCAGACAAAATATTAGTTACGATTAATTCACATTAACATTGTGAACACGCTTTTATTATAAATAGCATTCAGGTATTTATTTCAATGTTAATAATGATTTAATGTTAATTTTTTCGTGAACGGTCGTATCAGGTCGATGTTTGTGGATAGTGTAATTTTGTATAACAGCAATATATTGATTAACGTACCTAGACGAATTCCCGATGCTTAATACAATATTATAGAACCATCGTATTAGACCATTTTGTCTGACGCAAATATTGAATTACAGAACTTTTAAATTATTAAATGCTAAGCAGCATTTTAAACCTGTATATCATCACTGAATTATGTACGTATATACAGAAGTACGTTTAACCTTATTTCTTACTCTGTCTGGTCCACCTCTTATTACATAATAACTGCACATCGCCTCTAGCTGGCCACAATACAAGAAAAAACATCAATAAAATGATAATAAGTACAGACGAGTGTAAAAATATGCATTACAACATACTCATAAATTTGTCCCATCACTATCTCAGCGGATTAAGATTACGGTACATATTTAATAGATAATTAAATCGATACCTACCATATTTTTCCACTTGACTGTACAATAAAATTTGTTTTGTTTTAAAATCGAATGAAACAAAACAAATGCAAGTTTGTTCCAATTTTGTATGATATAAATTCTATTGAAGAGGTCCCATGCCTAGGTATTTGGGCGGTTAGATGGTATAGAATATTGACGAAATACTAAAATAATAAATAGGGAAACGTTAATATAACATCATGGGGTGAATCGACGTATTTCTGTCGTAGTTACCATGGTTACGTCTCCTAAGTCCATTTAAAAACTGATTTTAATTGGTACCCACATCCAAGGGTTTTTATGGGTCATCTTCAAAGCAAGCTAGATTAAGTAGAAGAAATAGTTGATTGACCCAATTAGGGGAATTATAAGCGAAAATTGGTCATAACAACACAAGCAATAAACTACCTTCTGCTCAGAGCATTTTAGTCTATAAGTAATTAGATACTTAACGTATGACAGATTTTTTTAATTTTCGATTCTACTATACAAAAAACCACTGCTATTACCACAGCTATTGAATCGTGGTTTTGTAGCTATATAAGGAATAATATATATGTATATATTACATATTTTGAAACATCACACATCAGCTTTCACGTGATACTCAATTTAATTCCAGTTACACCATAATATCCATCTTTGTTACGCACATTACATACATATATATATATATATATATATATATATATATATATACAACCTGCTGTCCGCGTGGCTTCGCCCGCGTAATGCAATGAACGCAGGCAAACCCCCGGGATATAGAAACCCATAACCCATACCCAGAAACCCATTCTACACGCAGGTGAAATAAATTATGAAATCTGATAAGCAATAAAACATACAATAGTATTAGTATAAATCGTTCCCTTGAATTTACGTTCACAATAACGGATTATACAAACTAAAAATAAAGTTAGAAATAATCGAGTGATTCATGGAATGGCCTCGACACCCCTGGAGTAGCAAGCGTCCGTAGGCTACGGGGGCCGGTTACCATCACGCCGTACGCTTGTATGCCACCGGTGTAAAAATCTCAGTAAGTTGGACATTCCACTCGGAAGTTATTGTGGCATTTCCATGGTGGCTGGACCACGCGAACGGAACTCTTCTAGTGGGCAAGTAGTCATGTTTAGTCGCGTCGCGCGCGAGTCGGCTCCTGTCAATTTATAAATACCGACTAGATTAGCCCGCCTCGCATCTTTGCTAATACTAAAATAGCTATATAGTTCTTCAGTTAAACAGAAATCACTTACAGTGCTTACCCCGCCGCTAAGAAGTCAATCCGGACAGACGTCTCTAGTAATGTGACACGTTCGAATATTGTGTCTATAAAGTTCCCCGCCGCTAAGAAGTCAATCCTGACACATGTCTCTAGTAATGTGACACGTTCGAATATTGTGTCTATAAATCACTTACAGTGCCCCGCCGCTAAGAAGTCAATCCTGACACATGTCTCTAGTAATGTGACACGTTCGAATATTGTGTCTATAAATCACTTACAGTGCCCCTGCCGCTAAAAAGTCAATCCTGACACATGTCTCTAGTAATGTGACACGTTCGAATATTGTGTCTATAAATCACTTACAGTGCCCCGCCGCTAAGAAGTCAATCCTGACACATGTCTCTAGTAATGTGACACGTTCGACTATTGTGTCTGTAAATCACTTACAGTGCCCCACCGCTAAGAAGTCAATCCTGACACATGTCTCTAGTAATGTGACACGTTCGAATATTGTGTCTATAAATCACTTACAGTGCCCCGCCGCTAAGAAGTCAATCCTGACACATGTCTCTTGTAATGTGACACGTTCGAATATTGTGTCTATAAATCACTTACAGTACCCCGCCGCTAAGAAGTCAATCCTGACACATGTCTCTAGTAATGTGACACGTTCGAATATTGTGTCTATAAAGTTGTGTCAAGCGTTGCGTTGTGTGTGAGTTGGCTCAGACCTATGTCATATATAACTACACTTAAATTTTGTGTATTGTTTTATGTGCAATTGTGTAGGTACTTGTTTTATGAATTGTAGGTTATTTAAGATTCGATCACTGAGACGTTAGGTCTACCAAAATAAATATTAGAACGATTTCTCAGGAGCTAATAAAGTTAAAAAAAATTTATGTCTGATATTTTGTTAGATTTTGTCCGTAGCTAATTATTTCATTGATAAATATATAGATAGTTACACAGAGAACCAAAATATGCAATTTTTCCATACAAGTCGTGTACGATTACTGGACCGGACAAATACAGCTAAGCAAATAACATAGGTACCTAAGTATTACTAACACGACTGCCAATATTCTAAAATAGTCTAAGAATATGAGGCATTACAATTCAACAATTTATTGAAATTTTAGACGGAGAATTACTGAATACAATAGATGTTAAAATCATATTTAAGAACATACGTTTGAATATTATGAGATTAGCAAACGCTATTAAGCCTGAACTTAGGAACCGAAATAGATTTATTTTCGAATATATTTACAATCATATCTTGACTGTTTCTGTGCTCTTGTTTGTCAGAATTCAAATAATTAACTAGAAAAGTTGAAAATCCCTCGACATTTTCATTTCAGAGTTCGATATCTCGAAACCGGATGAACCGATTTTGTTGAAACGTAGCTAAGAACCATCTAGATCACGTCAGCTTTGGGACAAAAAAAACATTAAAATCGGTCCATTCGTTTAGGAACTACGATGCCACAGACATATAAACAGACACACAGACACGCCAAACTTATAACACCCCTCTTTTTCCGTCGGGGGTTAAAAAGTCTTAAAAATACATTATTAAACTACCGTGTTAAAATAACGGTATTTTACCTGATCTAAAAGCTCATAGAAGCCAATATGAAAACTTCACTCGATATTTTCGCTCCAAAGAAGCCGTTCTCTATTTGCAAAAGTGTTACTAGTTTGCTCCTGCGCGAACACATCAATTAGACACTTACATGAGAGCGTGGTTTACTGGAATCGAGACACCACTTCAGATATAATTATTTGAAAAACGACCATTTGACCACAGGACATTGTGACGTCACTAGTATGAATTTCCTAATGAACTCCTAATGAAAAAACCCTCCTAATGAAGGCCGGCAACGCACTCACAACACCAGCAGGTGTCCCTGGGAGGCGGTAATCGCTTACCATCAGGTGATCCGTCTGCTCGTTTGCCTGCTATCACATAAAAAAAAACTTCATAGGTACTAATACCAACAGAGCAACCTTGAAGTTTCATAAAAAATAGGAATTGACTGTCACTCAAATACGTTATTGTAAGCACAGTGTAAAAAATACATTTAATGCGGCTTTCTGTAAAAAAAATGACCATCTAAATACAAATGTTAGGTTAAGAAATGTGTCGATTAATTTAGTAATCTTATTTTTTTTACATCTTAAATTCAATCTCGTTTACAAATATATATTTCTTTTAACCACATAATTTAGAATACCTTTTGGAACAATCTACAAATACAAAGAATTTACCTGTATTGCACCCATTCATTCATACATACAATAGAATTTAAACTAAATTAGTATTAAATGAGGTGGGATCTTGACAGAAGGTTTGTTATTTCAGGTTAAAATCGGAGGAAAACAGTAAAAAGGGACCCGAAGACTGAGGCAGATTAGGTAATTTATAAAAAAACACTAATATCTAAAACGAATGATTGAAAAGTTAAGTTTTATGTTCGATTTAGATGCGGTGATTATAAATATATGAGTATGAAGAAATATTTGGCTCTTTTGGTTAAGGGGGTGCATTGGAAATTATCGCGTGCTTTGAAACGCCGTTCTGACTAGATTAAGAAACAATAAGGTCTGATTTTCAGATATATGATTGTTGACTATATGATTGTTTATCTGATTCAATCGATACATGATTGTCTAAAATTTACTCGATAGGAAAAGACAACAAAGTTGGGTCTGTATTTTCCTTTTTTTACTCAGCCGACTCAAACAATGCATTACTTTACGACCCAATCAAGTTAATACTATAGTATTTTATCTCATTTAAAATCAAACTTAATGAAATATAAATAAAACCTCACTAAGTCAAGTCGGGTATTTATCGAAATGTGTCCAAAAAAGTCATCCCGAATAGTGTTGCATCTCTTTTTCTCGTGAGCGGAAGGCATAAGCGTGTCAATGAGACAGCGTCAAATAGTAGCAGCCAGAGTAGCCAAATATTTCGTAACACACCCTTATATTCTTACAGTATACAGACGTGTACCGAACTATTTGGCTACCTTGGCTACTACTAACTATTTGACGCTGACTGTACACATATGGTACAATATTCATGCTACAATAAATAAGCTGCATCTTCGTGAAACTCAAGCCGCTCGAGCATCTACGTTAGCAACGAACATTTAGACAAATTTACCGTAGCAAATTGTTTCTTAAGTCCCTGGGCGACAAATAGAGAAAATACGGAGAAATCGAAATTTCCCATACATGAGACCTAGCCAGATCGATTTCCAGCTCCTGTAAACCCCTATATTCCAAATTACATCGAAATCGTTAGAGCTGTTTCTGAGAACGTGATTGCCAATATGTATCTTTATACTTGTATACATATATATACTCTCCGTCAGCTTCAAGAGAAGTGTCGTGAGCAGAACACACCCCTGATGATTGCTTTCGTTGACCTGAATAAGGCCTTCGATACGGTGTCCAGGGAGGTCCAGGTCTTTACATCGCACTTGCGAAAATTGGTTGTCCCCCGAAGTTTCTAGAGTTGGCAAAATCTCTTCACACAGGAACAAAAGGTTCTTAACGCTGCTTAAATCATCTGCCAGGATGTATAAGGCTTTATGATGACTTGCATTTATATGCAAATATTGCTCGTTTAATAATATAGGATATTCAGTGAAGAACAATAATAATAATTAAACATGAACATTGGCGGAAAGTACCAGTGTATCATACAATTTGTAAGGCATCATACGACGAAATAAAAAATATACATCTAAGGTGAAATTTAAGTTTCATGGAATCTCATTCTCTTGTGCGGGAATATTGGCCCGAAATCCATTCCCGCACCGCGCCGCCCCGCCCCGCCTCGCACCACAGGACTTCCCGTATCCCGCATTTATTTTGACCCTTACAAAGGCGCACTGTCAGTGTAAGTGCATTGTAAAACTATAATTAACAGCAAAACTATGCATGACTAGCTCGGACTACTAGGCTGCAGTCAGATGTCAATTTTCTTCATACTTGTATATTTATAGTCAAATTAAATGTGTCGTTCTTTGGAAAGGAGAACTTTCTTGCGGACCTCCAAGATATTTATACAGTTTTGGGCTTATCACAAGGAGATAAAGTGCAAAGTGTAAAAATGTGGTTCACCATTACTGTACACTATAACTTGCAAAGTTTATGATGGGACGTAGGTTAGCAACACTATCATTTAGAGAGGGGTTTACGGCTCGCGGTTGTTTTATGCGTTAAACGCTGCGATTCCATAGATACCTTCTATGCTGTAAACGCAGGTGTCTATGGAATCGCAGCGTTTAACGCATAATACAACCGCGCGCCTAAGAGTCTTCTAATCTTGTCATAACATGGTTGTCACATTGGTTTATTTTTAAAACGACTAACTGGAATAACCTGATATATTT
The DNA here is from genome assembly GCA_945867215.1 of Epinotia demarniana. Lineage (NCBI taxonomy): Eukaryota > Metazoa > Arthropoda > Insecta > Lepidoptera > Tortricidae > Epinotia > Epinotia demarniana. The sequence continues at coordinate 59,136,889 of OX244259.1, forward strand.
TTTACACAATGGGATCAGCCATAGATCTGTTACTGAGACTATCCCAGTCTGTTGCTATAAATTATAATAGAAATATATGTAATATAAAAAAACTGTGTTTGTATGGAGAGTGGAGCGTTCTGGCGGCCGTTAGCGTGTCATGACATGACTGTCAATCTCACAGTACGTATCCAAAATCTACGATCCCGCTCAAATAGTGCAATTTATAATGTCCCTTTTGCAAAGAACGATGTAAGCGTAGAAAAAGTTTAGGATAAAAGAACACTATGGTATGGTAGCACATCACAATGAATTTGTGAAATTTTGATGTAATTGAATAATAAATACAACATATCGCTAATTTAAACATCTTTACACCTACTTTCGGGCAGACTAATTACTGTCAAAAGTTTATTTAGGTATTATTTATAGCTATAAGGTTCTGCTTGATCAACAATGCGATGATAGTATTTTTCGATTTGCACTACTGTACACTGATCCAATATGTATGTTTTATGATTTATGAAGTACAAAACATTCATCCTTTTTTTCACTTGTAAAATATATATTTTAATAGTTCACGATTAAAATAGTAAAGGAAAAATTATAACGGATTACTTTGTAGTTTGTAGCAAAACCAGTAATATCTGCGTATTTATTTTTATATTTGTAGAAGTATTATTATACTTAGATAATTGAGATGATCGCCGAGTCGATTATAAGAGAGATGAATAAAAACGTGTACCTACCTATTACTCAATTTGAAATATGGCAATATAAAATGACGCGGGCTTTTACACGGTTCGCGTATAATTTAACGGACCGATACTGAGCTCTAACCTCGTTTGCGTGCATAAAAAACGAACATTAAATAAAAAATGTGTACAGTCGACGTCAAAAGGATGTATACTTACTTACATTTTTCGCCTTATTACTATGGAATAAGGTGTAAAAGTGTATACATATCTTTGAACTCGACTGTACCTTATAACTTATAAGATACATTGATAAGAAAAGGGTTAACAACCCAAACAGTTGGTACTGATTACGAAAAAGTTATTTCGGTATTAAGCGTGTCCATACGTCCGTCCGGCACGAACGAACGCTGTGTCAACGTTTTTGATCGTTTTACAACGCCTTTTCTAACGGAAATACGATACTTTTAAAGGCCCCAAGGGCAATTAGCCTTAACCTTTTCACCGCCAGATGGTAAAGCAACTTGCCGTGCCACCTCACGCCACAAGGGTAAAAAAATAATGGATAAAGAAATAATGCCAACATGAAATTGGGCTATTTCAGAGTAGGTTTTCATAAATAAAAAAAATAAAAAAAAATGTCGGCAAATGCCGTCTTTGGCGTCGGTGTAACGAATCGTCGATGACGTGATTTCACCTGTTTGGCGGTGAAAAGGTTAAGGCAATACGTTTAAACATTTTAGGTGGAGTCATGCGGCTATTCAGACGAGCGAATTGTTATGAGAAATCAAAATTAACATAGTGGTTAAGAAAAAATTCTTTAACCCTTTAACCGCGATCGTCTGATATACCAGACAAATTGTCAAAAATATTATGACAGTTGAAAGTTGCGAGTGTTTTTTGACGTTCGGCGGCTGAAGGGTTAAGTAACGCGCGTTAATAATGAAATGACGCAAAATCATAACTCGTAGGGCGTCATTCTTCTATGCAATGACGCCTGTACGCTTACCATGAGTTTGACAATGACGGCTTACGCTAACGAGTATCGAGTTTTCTATCTGTGCATCTCTATTGCACTTTGACAGTACGAGCGGGATGCACAGATAGAAAACTCGATACTCGTTAGCGTAAGCCGTCATTGTCAAACTCATGGTAAGCGTACTGTTCAAGACTACCGTTTTTTCCCGCACACAAGCAACTTTTTTCTTGCGTATACACTTGGCAATAGTTAAATAACACGGTGAATGTCGCTTGGAATTAAAATAGTGTTGGAGCCAGACTAATTGTAGTGTAATTTTAATTGATATAGTTTAACCATTGTGTATTTTCTGTGTATTGATATGTTCTCAACCGACCCTGCCGCGTTAATATTATGATTAGGTTAGAACTCGATGTTTTACTATACGAAAGCGTTCGTTATAATAGGCCATTTGAATAGCGCTGAAGTATGAACGGACATCTGCATGGGACGGCCCGCGACCCGTGTCGCGGCGAGATAGACTATCCGTCCCTTTCGATTAGAAAGAGACCTGACCTGTGATCTGTGATTGTCGTGCGATACAGGTGGCCGCGAGCTAGCGAAATAAGCCGGCTAGCCCAAACTTAGGCAAATAAAATGGTCCAGTATAGACCTTACACCGCACCCAGATCGATTTGGGAGCTGCAATGTTAAAGACAGACACACAGATACACAAATTAATCTTATAACATCCGTTTGCCACGGGGGTTAACCTTTTCAGCGCTATATTCTTGTTGGTTGTTTTTTGCACGCCAAGCCAGCGTCTTTTAATATATCAGGGAAAGCAGTTATTTGCATTTACACAATAAACGTAAGAATAATTATTTATATAAATAATTATTCTTATGCTGCTAGTATATTAGTATATACTAGCTTCCGCCCGCGACTTCGTCTGCGTGGACCCGGGATAAAAACTATCCTATATTTTCATCCAGGCTATAAACTATCTTCGTACAAAATTTAATCCAAATCGGTCCAGCCGTTTAAGCGTGATTCAGTAACAAACAACCAAACTTTCGCATTTATAATATTTATGAAACGGAAAACTCTTCGATATCCAATATGTCATGAAAAAATTTTTCTGTTATATCCGTCCTTGGCGCTGAAAAGGTTAAAATTGTGTGCAATTCATCCTGCAATGTGTAGGGCTGGGCTTATGAATAAAATAATAGCTATTACGGAACCACGTACTACGTAGTTTTGTAAATTTTTACTGTAACACTCAGTTCAATTACTGACATACTTACGGATAATGACAACTCTCAACGAAGTAAATGTGTCTTAAAAGTATAGTTGGTTTTAGTTCAAATGTCTAAAATGCACTGAATGTGGCATTTTACAATTGCTTTTGTTGCTAAATATGAAAGGAAATGATAACAAAGAGACGTCATAAAACCGACCGAGTGTGTCACATGTATTGGAGTTGATTATTGGTTCTATTGTTTAACAACTTTACTTGTAGATTACAATTAAACGAAGTCGGTAATGGTTTCTTTTAAGTTCTTTTGGTCTTCTAAACTAAAACATTGGCTACAGTAGATACAAAAAGTCAAGAATACTTAAAAAATTCAATATAGGCCTCACACATTTTTAATTTTGAACTTTAATTTTGTCTCTTTTACTATACTATGATATGAATGAACTTGTATATACAATGAACTAGAAATAATTAGCATTAACAATATACCTTTATTGGGGATTTAAATATGTATGTATTGCGAGTATGTGTTTATAATTATTGTATGTTTTACCATATATATACAATTTCCAGTGATATTGTCATCGTTTTTGTAGCATATGCTCGGTTGTAGGAAGACCCATTTATATGTCAAATCGTAGGTAGTCATTTTACATATCTGAAAGTTATTAACTAATAATGCAATAGATTAACTGTGCCTTAAAACAGTCGAGTACAAAAAGATGTACTTATTAATTTTTTCACCATATTGCGCTTTAATACGAGGAAATCAGTTTCGGACAGAAAAATGCTTTTGGTGAAAGCTTGTTGGGGACAGTACTCTTTTTACATTCAACGTCAATTCGGTAAGAGGGTTCGGATGTAGTTTAGAAGTATCTGCGTTTTTTAAGCGCGGCGTTGAGGCGCGTTTGTGTCTAATCGTGTCAAAATCGACACAAGCACGCGTTGACTGCCCTTAGATCCGATGGGTGGTTTGTCACCGAACCATTACGGGGTATTGGAATACCCGACGTCTTAAACGACAAAATTTTGCACCTAATATAACGATACACATTTACAAGTACCTCTGAGTAGTGAGTAGTATAGACAATATTTTATAACACCAATAAAGCTTTATCAATTTATCATATAGCGTGAAGATATTTTGTTGTATTTATATATCTTAAGGCGCCGTAGGTTCAGCGAAGTTAAGCGAACAGAATTTTTGAAACAATATAATGCGTCTGTTTATAATAATATGGTTTCAAAAAAATACGAATAGTAATCTTGAGGCTTTTCTGCAGGGAGATCAGTGTTTAGAAACATGATTAAGCAATTTTAGCTCTATAGAAAAAAATCGCGAACATAGGTCTGAAAGGGTCTAAAATACACTTAAAATATTCGTTACAAATTATGCACACAAGCTAAAAATATTAAAATGGCTTTTAAAAATCGGCAATATCATGTTTGAGAGAAATCAGTGTTTATTTTTTTATTTATTTAAACGGCCATAACATTAAAATTAAAAAACATGATTTCCGCGCTTCCGAGCACGCACTTCCATCTCGCTCACAATTATGCTCACGCTTATGCTCAGTGAGAGGGAGAGAAGACCAATGAACCTACGGCGCCTTAAACAGTTTATGTCGGGTCTTGGGTCTGCGATACTTTGCGAGATATGTCCATGCGTACAGAGTGGAGGAGTCTCCAAAAAAGTATGAGTGAAAAGAAAACTCAGCGTGACGTAGCGGGGCATTTTCAAAAATAATTGTACCCAATTAGCGTTAGTATAAAGACAGAACTCTCGTCACTTTTAACTGTCGTCACAAAACGGACACGTGTTATTTATTTTTAACCTCACGCTAATTGGATGCACTCATATTTGTAAATGACCGGTTGTCAAATCAATTAGCGACATTAACCGGTGCCTTAACCAGTGGATCTGACAGTTACTTTATTATATGACAAGGATATATTACTGTAAAATCTCCCAAAGTGTTAATCCACTACCCATTGTTAATCGTACTAGTTATAATGACCCACCAGCATAAACTTATGACACCAATAATATTAACTATATACGCCTTTTCTCTTAATAATAGTGCCTAATCCAAACTCTATCTTATTGTTTAACTTCTTACTTGTATATATAAAATAACCATGTTCTCACGGAAGTGATGTATATCTTATATGTGAATAAATGTATTTAAACCTAAACCTTATAAGATAAATAACCTAGCCTAGCGTTGTGCTAAGGGAGGATAGGGAAATGATTCCTAATGGTAGGTTCTTCGCTCACCGCTTAACAACGTCGTATAGCCACGCTATTCTGTAACTTGTTTTAGCCTTACCTCACACACCACAATTATATTTAGCCGCGATTCGTAGCAACTGAGCATAAAGGTGATACGTGACGGGTGAGGTGTCAGTCCAGCTACGCCGGCGTAGCATTGGTTGTCATTTTATCCTTATCGTTGTGGATATCTGTCACACTCGCACACGAAACAGCAACCGCATTGCGCCCGCTGGATAGGTACTGACTATATATAGGTACTGGATAGGTACTCACCCTAACTCATTGCCGCTACACTCGTAGCCCTACGCTAGTCCGTAGCAGCTGAAACTCCATATGTAACGAAAAGCTCCGCGTTTTTTCGCAAAAAAATCTCGTTTACGCGACGCTGAATAGTCCAAAAGTTGTGGTCAGGAAATAAATGGAAAAGGACAGGCTACGAATATGTTCAGCCTCGGACCTCCTGCTCCTGCCGAATACTAGGCTCGGAGCATTAAATTTTTCTTTGATTTAAATTGACGTAATTGACTACACAATTTAAGAGGAATGCCTACCTGCGATTTTCCCATACAAACGCTCTCGACTGTTTCCTCTCTGGTTTTTGAACATAGAGCAATGAAATTTTCAAATAAGATCAATATCATCAATATCTATGCCGTTATGTTTTGCTTTTTTGGATATTTTTATTTTAAAGAAACTTACAGCGCCTTGAAAATCGCAAAGACGGCTTAATTGAAGTGACTGCCAAAAAGGCGCAGTATACAAATATGACAACAAATATCAAAAAAATCGAAACATAGCGGCGTAGATTATTTCTTCTTCTTGCAGTTCCCAAAATTTTATAATGATTGGTTGCGTTTTGGAGGAGGAAACAGTCGAGAGCGAAACCTCATTTTTGAGTTTTTTGCGTGAGATTTTTAGTCCGAGCTGCAGTTGTCCTTATCGCACGATTTGGAGCTCCCGTCCACAGCGGCGCGACAGAAACATTGCGTCAAAAATTCGAGATTTGAAAAGTTGCTCAGCTAGGCATTGCTCTTAATACCAAATATTATGGTAAGGTTAGACTCCGCAATAAACGGCGTCAACTCTTTTATGATTTCAATTAATCATTCCTTAGTTGCCCAGAACACTTGTGTTACTCATTATGTACGCGTTTATGTGGTGTTCGTGCAACATGACTAAAACACGTAAGTAGTGGAATTAATTGATCCTTTGTAATCCCGATATAATGATACCTAAACAGGGAATTGTTATATATTGTTACTGAGGTTCTAGTATAAGTTTCACCGAAACAAAACGTTACGACCGCGTCCGCGTTTAGGTGTCAAATCCCATACAAATTGAGGGTAAAACGCAAACGCGATCGTAAAGTTTTGTTTCGGTAAAACTTATACTAGAGCCTCTGAACATGTTACTAACGTGTAAATACTTACTGTGGACGTGTTGAGCCTAACCTAACCCATTCACTGCAATGCCTAAAGTCGACGCGAATTCGCCGAGAACCGACGCCTGTAGTCATAAAGCTACGTAGTTATTATGTTCCTACGCCGACAATATCACTCGGAATGATTTGAACTAAAGTTTTGTGTTTATTGCAGACAAAAGTTTCATAGCCTGATCAAGATAAAGTGTCAAAACCCTAACAGTAACAGAGCTAAGATAAGATACACTTGACTTAGGCAAGTTATCTGTCATTGTACACACTGACAACTTTAGTCGCTGACATTTAGCGATAAATTTAGACGTCGGCGTTCAAAGGGTCAACATTTGATCGTGTAAGTAGAAGCAGGGGTCACTATGCCGATCAACCGACACATTTAGTCCTAAATACTTTTATTATAATATTGTATGCAATTACATAATAATAGTTTAACTATATATTTGATATAAAACTTTTGTACGCGATTGTATAAGTCAGGGCACGTTTACGTCCGAGCGGTTCTGACAAAAATATCTGTGAGTGTTCAGATATTTATGCGTGAAATCTTGCTTCGATGTAAGTGGCTTCGACTGTACACTTAACAGCAATGTACCTATGCACAGACGTAGAACTCAATAAGATCTAAACTCTTGGGAGATCTTCGTTTGTAAATTTTGCGATTGACTATTCTGAAGTCTGATGTGGGTTGCAGTGGATATTTTAAATTAGCGAGTTTGTAGCCGTAACTTATATTTATGTAATACATGTTAGTGATACGTAATATACCATAATGTTTTCATTGGTCGTTTTATTTTTGCCACATTTATCCGTCACATGGTAAGGTAAACGTCCGAGTGCACGCTGTACAGTCGACAGCAAAATTAGATGATCATTTTAGTACTTTGTCGCACTAAACGTAACAATACTGCGACACTTGGAACGCGTCTAAGTAGTGAAAGTGACAAGGTACTAAAATGATCATCTACTTTTGCTGTTGACTATACTAGTATATGGCATGGGCACTCAATGTCAAAGTGACATGGCTTAAATTCGAATGAAGAAAAATCATATTAGTTCGAATTTAGCCCATATTGCTTTCACATAGAGTGCCCATGCCATATACTATGTAGTACAGCGTCGTGCACTCTGACGTTTACCTTAAGAGGGCTTTTTAAAATTCGTCAGGAATAAGCGACAATTACCGATTTTTGACGGTCTAAATCTAAGAAACGGAAAGGTTTTTATAGATTCTGATTACTTATTTGCATAGCTCAACTCCTTTTATTGTGCGTACCGGCCTCTGATTTAAGAATAACTGAATATGTTGACCGAATATACCCGATTACCGACAGTAGTTTTCGGAAAAGAGCGCCGAGCCATAAGTTTGACCGCCTAATTCTCCATGATGTTACATGAGAACCTAGTTGTTTTTTTTTCTTTTCACTATTGTAATATGTCCGTATTGTGCGTAGCGGCCTCGAATTTTCCTTTTTTTTCACGTATGTATATGTAAATTGATCTCAATTACACCATATTTTTCAACAATATCGTACTGAAAACACAAGGATTTTCTCATTATTGTTGAATTATTAGTAAATTGAATCTTAAATAACATTAAAGTTCATACTTTTACCAACACAATGCAGTAAAAAAAATACAACATTTTCCAACATTTATATTTTTAAATAATCATTCAAACATAGTATAAATTTACCGTCGCGCGCGATCTCTTGCCAGTACCGGCTTAGCCGTTGTCCGGGTTGGACCTGTACGTCGTGTAATTGTGGCTATTCACGAAGGCTAACCGTCAACTAAAATATTATTTTGATCTCTGACTAGGCATAGTTGTTATCAACGTCGGGGTCAAACTATACTAGTGAGTCATTCGTGAGGCTAATCGAGACAACTTACGAATTGCATAGCTGCCATGTCAATTATTTTACGAGTGATCGTGATACTTGGTGATTTTTTTATAAGCTTTTATTTAGTTCACCTATCCGTTGTCTGCAATCAAATCTTGCAAGTTAAATTTGATCCACTTCCTGGTTTCCGATTGAGCTGAAATTTTGCATGCATGTATAAATTGGATGACAATGCAATATGATTATGACATAAAGCTGATCTGATGATGGAGCTGGAAGGTGGCCATAGGAACTACGTAATTAAACGACGCAACCCCATCGAGTTTGGGCTCCATTAATTCGTCTTGATGAGTACTTTGTAACCAGGGTCTGATGATGGAGCTGGAAGGTGGTCATAGGAATTCCGTAATTAAACGACGCAACCCCATCGACTTTGGGCTCGTTTAATTCGTCTAGACGAGTACTTGGTAACCAGGGTCTGATGATGGAGCTGGAAGGTGGTCATAGGAATTCCGTAATTAATAAATAAATAAATAAATATTAGGGGGACAAATAAATAAATAAATATTAGGGGGACAATCTTACACAAATCGACCTAGTCCCAAACTAAGCAAAGCTTGTACTATGGGTACTAGACGACGATAAACATACTTATATAGATAAATAAATACTTAAATACATAGAAAACATCCATGACTCAGGAACAAATATTCGTGCTCATCACACAAATAAATGCCCTTACCGGGATTCGAACCCAGGACCTCTTGCTTCGTAGGCAGGGTCACTACCAACTAGGCTAAAGTGGTCGTCAAAATATTAGGGGACAATCTTACACAAATCGACCTAGTCCCAAACTAAGCAAAGCTTGTACTATGGGTACTAGACGACGATAAACATACTTATATAGATAAATACATACTTAAATACATAGAAACATCCATGACTCAGGAACAAATATTCGTGCTCATCACACAAATAAATGCCCTTACCGGGATTCGAACCTGGGACCTCTTGCTTCGTAGGCAGGGTCACTACCAACTAGGCTAAAGCGGTCGTCGGTCGGAATTAAACGACGCAACCCCATCGAGTTTGGGCTCGTTTAATTTGTCTTGACGAGTACTTTGGTACTATATGGTAAACAGGGTCTGATGATGGAGCTGGAATGTATCCATAGGAACTCCGTAATTAAAAGACGCAACCCCATCGAGTTTGGGCTCCATTAATTCGTCTTGACGAGTACTTGGTAACCAGGGTCTGATGATGGAGCTGGAAGGTGGTCATAGGAATTCCGTAATCAAACGACGCAACCCCATCGAGTTTGGGCTCGTTTAATTCGCCTTGACGAGTACTTTGGTACTATATGGTAACCAGGGTCTGATGATGGAGCTGGAAGGTAGCCATAAGAACTCCGTAATTAAAAGACGCAACCCTATTTCATCAGTCCACTTTGTGGGGGGTCCGCTGCGCCATCCGGTACGTGGTCTCCGCTCGAGAACCTTTCCGCCCCAACGGCCATCATGTTTTTTAGTTGTCTGTACAAGAACCTACAAACCACTGACATAATATGCAGGGTTGTAGAAAATACCTAACAATATGAAAAAAAAACTTTTTAACCGACTTCAAAAAAGGAGGAGGTTATATGTTTCACAGTATTTTTTTTATGTACATACGTTCGCCGATTTCTCCGTCAGTTGTGGCCCGATTAAAAAAATATATTCAAAAATGTATACTTCTGAGATATCCCAGGGAAATCGAGGGCAACCCTCAAATATTACGTACTTATTACGTGTTTCATGAATTCTCTAAAGCTATTCAGGTATTTGCGTCTGGTAGTCATCAGTTCATGTTGGTGGGCTGATGATGGAAGGTACAACTCCTCAACCTTTAGGAGTTAAAGGATTTTTTTAAATCTTATAGACCGTTCATCATATTCTTTCAAGTTATTCAGGTGAGCACACGTCAGGATTTGATGATGGGATCCCAGGGAAATTGAGGATAACCCTCATATTTTATAGGCACGCGTGTAGTTGACATCGGTATTTTCTATTATGACTCGTGTATTTATCCTCGGAAATCGTAATTTTGGTGAAGTTGAACTGATGATGAAGACACCAGGCTAATGGAGAATTCCATTCTCCTCCTCCTGGAGCAGTCCTAAAGGATGTAAAAGGATGTATAAAGGATGAATAATCAGTTGAGTGATCCAACTAGAGAGTGCAAAAACCGGTCAAATTTCAAAACGGGTTATTAACCGGTTTTTACTTAAAGCTTAAAACATTGTATTGGAGGATAATTTTACTGTAAGAATGTTAATTCTGGTTTATTAGTAGACGATGTGTAGTTGAATAACTAACTTTTTTTTAACTTTTTATACATCATTATCATTGTCCTTTTACAGACAAGGACAATGATTCGCTTACCGTTTCGCTGATTTATTGCTTGAGAGATGGACATATCTTAAGGAAATTCGCTTCAGCAAGCGAAAGTGTTGACAACGACGATTGATAACGTGAAAGTTCGGAGGCTGGTCCGAAATTGTTGACGTTAATATCATCTACGATAAGATGATTAATTCAAAGTCTATGTCATGGTAGTGCTGTACATGACTCGTAAGGCCGATACGAGAGCAACAGCTACGACCGCATATTTGACAAGTAAATGAGGTATGCCAGGTTCTCATGGGAACAACAATGGCAAACAACAAAACAATGATCCTGGTCCTCAGATTCCTGTTCCCATTTTGTTGGATCGATCTTAAAGGTCATTCATTCAATCATTCAAACAATCATTGGTCGACCCTACTGGTTGTTTAAGATTTAGCTAAGGAGCAGCCAGTCTTACGTAACGTCTTCGCTTCAACATAGCAATAATGCTGGGTGTTTGTGTCGCGTTTGCGCGAAGCACCCTCTCATTCAAAACACGACCTTTCTATAAGATGTCTAGAACACGCCGAAGACATCGTATGAGGAAGTTGTTCAATTTCCGTTCCTGTTTTGTATACGATGTCCAAGTTTCAGCACCGTCCAATATGTATGTCCGGTACACGATCATCTTCGTATTTACAGTCAGGTGTTATCCCATAGCCTTGTACTGAGCTTCCCGAACATCGTGGATGCTTTGCGGAACTTGATCTCTACGTCAAGTGAGAGATTGTTTGACACTGGTGGGCCCATGGTAGCAGAAATTGTGTACAACTGCCAGAGGCATATTATCCAGCAGTATTGTTAGACAGATATTCTGGATTTATATCGATACTAGCTTCCGCCCGCGACTTCGTCTACGTGGACCCGGGATAAAAACTATCCTATATTTTAATCTAGGTTACAAACTATCTTCGTGTAAAATTTCATCCAAATCGGTTGAGCCGTTTAAGCGTAATTGAGTAACAAATATCCAAACATCTAAACATCCAAACATCCAAATCTTCGCATTTATAATATTATAGTAGGATACTCCTTACATTTATCTCTCATTCTTCATACATGCTCGTCGATTGAATACTCTTGTGACCTGACCTTTCTTTAGGATTCCTCCGATTAGGTCGGAATAAGTTCGTCGAGGTCGTCCCCTTCCAACTTTCTATCCACTTTTCCCTATTACACGTCCTTTGTTAATTCATATTCATCCTTTCTAAATGCTCAAACCAACGTAACATGCTCTTATAAATTTATGTAACAACATCTTCAGATTTTTCAGTCACTCCGCACCTGTCTTATTTTATCGCTATCATACTAACTTTAATTAAACTTACTAGAAATTAATATGTGACAATTTACTAGTTTATTTTTGCTAAATAACGATCTCGGCTCACAACTTCAAGCATTTTATAAATGTAACTCATTTCGGTTAGTAACCAACCGGTTTATAGTTTCCAAAACCGGTTATTAACCGAACTCAAAAAGTTCCGGTTAACCTGTTTGCATTCCCTAGAGCAACCTATAGAAGAGACAGCCAGCCGGACATACGAAAGTATTATTGCCCTATAGTTAAATATCGATACGCTCACAAAATTTCACGAGAATCTGTTTAGAGTTGCACCTCATGCAACCTATAGAGGGGACAGCCGGATAGTCGGACATACGAAAGCATTATTGCCCTATAGTTGAATATCTAACTAGCTCACAAAATTTCACGAGAATCTGTTTAGAGATGCAACCTATAGAGGGGACAGCCGGACATACGAAAGCATTTTTGCCCTTTAGTTAAATATCGAACTCGTTCATAAAATTTCACGAGACTTGATTCAGAGATGCAACCTGTAGAGGGGACCGCCGGATAGCCGGACAGCTGGACATACGAAAGCATTTTTGCCCTATAGTTGCATATCGAACTCGCTCACAAAATTTCAAGAGAATCTGTTGAGAGGTGCGACCTACATATAGAGAGGACAGCCGGAGAACTTAAAAAAAAGCATTTTATATTAAAATAAGACGTAACTACTTTAATATTATACTTTGTCAGAGTATTTTAATATATATAGAAAATATGTGCACAAAAAGCAATTACTTGCATTGTTCAAGTTAGGGCACCACGTTAGCGAAGTAATACTTACCATCTTTTAGTGCAAGTATTAATATCGGTCGCGCGTTCGCTCCAACGGTGCGCTATACAGCTACAGTAAGCTTGTGTGCGTGCTAGTAGTATTTACACACACACTACGCACTACGCGTCTCAAAATACCGAATCCTGAGCGAGCGCTTTTTTCAATAGCCCTCTTAATTACTGCTCGCTATGCGCGTGCGGAAAATCCACTTCCTGCACGGCTATAATAGGCAGCCCGCGAGCTAGAATATCCGTCTGTTTCTCATTACTACGCTTAGAAAGAGACGGATAGTCTATGTCGCCGCGACACAGCTCTCGAGTCGTCCTGCGAGAGCGTTGCTGACCGGGAGACGTTCAATTCTGTATTCATCGGGGCGGTATAAAAGAATAACGCCTCAGATCGCACATAATATCGCCGTTGCTTTTGGCTCGGAAGTCACATATCTACCTGCGATGTACTGCGAGTGTCCCTCCGAGAAGAGAATTCACGCGACCAAAACTTCGAGGTGGATAAATATAATCATACGCGATTAGTACCGTTTCAATAAAACTCATAATAATTTTTCATCTGGCCATTGAAAGAACTCTGAACGGAAGTCATTCTTTGTTTTACCGCTAGGTTAGTAAAGAGATGGGCATTGATCGATTCTTTTTTTAATCAAATAATTAATCGATTAAACAATCAACCTTCATAAAATTAAAGATTAGGTTCATCAATCATTGCAGAGTTCGATTGACGATTGATCAATCGTCATTTTAATTGACTAAATTTCACAATTTAATCTCGATAGAAAAAATTAAAAACAGCACGTTACACAAATTAAATATGTCTTGTCATGTATAGGAATCATTCTAGTAGGTTGCTGTGTGATATAAACTTGTTCCAGTAACACAATATGGTTTACAGTGCAGTACTCTAAGGGTCTCCTAGTCCGCTTTACGGCTTAGATCAAACCCAGGTAGAAATTTCCTATTTTCGGCACTTGTATCGTAAATTACTATTTTACAGTGCAGTACTCTAAGGGTCCCCTAGTCCGGTTTACGGCTTAGATCAAACCCAGGTAGAAAATTAGAAAGAGAAAGATGTACCTATGAAAGAACCAGAGCGCTTATTCATTCCTGATATTTAGTCGCTCGTATTTAATCGTGATTAAATTAGTCAATACTAACGATTAAGATTGATCAATCGTCATTTTTAATCGTTAGTCGCGATTAAGTAGGTTAATCTTAATCGTTAGTCGATTACATTTTGCCCATCACTGGTTAGTAATGTACCTAGGTACTATAATGGTAGCGGGCGTTCATAGATTGAACTCTCTCAAATGTATGAACTGCTACTCGTTCCCCCGCTGTCCGCCGCCGTCCAGACCGCAGCCTGATGGGTGACGGCGACCGCCGGGTCAAACTCCTTGATTATAACAGCTGATATAATTTTGCTGGGTGCTGTACCCGCCCCACATTTCCACTACATGGCTTAACACATTCACTGCCAAGAATCGCTACGCTGGTAGCCGATCCCGTGGTTTCTCTCGTATGTAGCGGAAACCGACTAAGGCGTAGGCGCCCGCTAGGCGGTTTCCTGGCAGTGAAAATGCTACTTTATAATTATTACGACTCTAACGACGATGTTTAAACCGACTTTAAGTCAGTATTTCGCCAAGCCACATACATTAACATTTCCTTTCCACTTTACCACATGAACTGCTTGGCGAGAGTAAATGCATTGATTATTACAGATAATAGTTATTTGTGTCACAAGGGAGCAAAATAGTATATTTACGGCGAGGGCGGTGTATTGAATCCTGAACGTAGCGAGGGATCCTACAATAGAATCCTGAGCGTAGCGAGGTATTCTAACGTAGGATCCTGAGTGTACAAGTGTTTACGCCCGAGACGAAAATAATTTTGCTACCGAGTGACACATACTATTTTTCACACCGACTTTGAGGAAATTTTAAAAAAGCTATTGTTAAAATATATCTAAATTATCTTAATTTTTATTACTAATTTTTAAATTGTTATAGTTAAAACTTGATGTTCGTTTTGAATCGACTACGATGAAATTACAATCGATTATTTTATTAACAAAAAAAATTAATATTAAAATTATTATTTTTTAGAAAAAAATATTATCGGCCCATAGCGATGTGACGGAATCATATTAAAATCTGTGACGTAGGTACTTTTATAGTTTTAAGATCATTATTGAGGAATTCCTAAAGACATCTGTGGTCTGCATCATCACATCAGTGCCACTTACTACATTTGTGATTTTCGGGTGTATTTACACGAATGAAAATACTTACCGAAATGACTACGAGTACATGCGTGCTTAATATATTTGAGGAGTTCCCTCACTTCCTCATGGCCACCTGGCGTTTTGATAACAATGGGACTCCAAACAAAAGGAGGAGGTTCTCAATTCGCTTGTATTATTATTTTTATGTTTTTGTTTTAATGTTTGTTACCTCAGAACTCCGTCATTGATGAGCCGATTTGAATTTTTGTTTGTTTGTATGTATATGCTTTCAGATGGGTACCATTTTTTTCACAATTCAGTTCGATGGGATCCCTGAGGAATTGAGGGAACTCCTCAATTTTAGTAGGCAGGCGTGTACCTAGTGATTTTGGTATTTTCTATTATGATTATTAATAAGTCGTTTATTTACACCTGGAAATCATAAATTTGGTGGCGACGAATTAATGATGAAGACTGTATGACTTATCGAATTCCTCAATTACGTACTTAAAAGCGATTCGGTTTTTTTCTATAGTATTCAACGCATTTGCTATCGGAAATCAGTCCATGTAGTAAATTGTAAAAAAAAATGGAAATGTTCTCGTGTCTTGGCGGAGTACTAAATTGAAGTCGGTTAAAACTATGTTTTTAAAGTAAATTATTTAAAATCGTTTTAAAAACGATGTATCGTGACACTAACCATAGGTGAATACAGTATCGCTTTAAATCACATAAAACCGCCGCCGCCGTGTGTACTTAACCCCTCTTAAAAACCACACGTAACAATGGAAAAAAAGAATAAAACCCGGTTGCATGAACCAGCGTATCAGCACGCAAACCCATTCAAGCTTATCGATTCATTGTTCCCCGACCCAGGTGTCCGCCAGTCCATCCATGTCTCCCAATGGAGCTACTCACGTACATCCTTCTTCTCCAAGCTACGGTCGCCATGGCCAAATACTGTGCCAAAGCGAAAGCACCTTTCGAACTCGGCGAATGGCATGGAAACCTCAAACATCTTGACACGGCAACCATAGAAAACAATCCAGTATCAGTCGGAGACGGCCAGTACTACGTCTACGAAAACACCTTCCCGAGGCACACCATACAATACATACACGTGGACAACGTAGCACAGAAAACCTGCGGAGCGAGTGCCGTGTTGAAACGAGGAGGCGTCGGCTTTTCTTCTGTTCTGCTTGTTTTACACGCGGAGCCCAATCACGAGATAAGATCGGTTGTAGATGTGTGGGGTTCGCCGATTAAGGCACAGTGTAAGAGACAGAGGACGCCGTTGAAAAGAGAGGGGGAGTTGAAGAATATGAGGTCAAGGTACTTGTTTAAGGAGGCGCGGGCGATCAATCATAATTCCTGGGACGCTGCGCCATCTGAGTAAACTACTACCTACAACAGAGGCTCTAGTATAAGTTATACCGAAACAAAACGTTACGACCGCGTTCGCGTTTAACTGTCAAATCCCATACAAATTGAGGGTAAAACGCAAACGCGATCGTAAAGTTTTGATTCGGTAAAACTTATACTAGAGCCTCAGGACTAGTCCATGCTACTAGTAGCATGACACGTTTTATGGTTTAAGGTGACGTTTCAGTACATGTAGGCCGTGAAAAGTGATCATAAAACCTAACGTATGCCGGATTCATACGTCTGACATGTAGTGTATTGACGCGACAACTATAGCGCTTTAATACTTGTAGGTTCACACTCATCTGATGCGCTCGCGCTCAGAGCGCATCAGAGAGTATCATGTCAGAGAAGCATGAATCCGGCTAGTTATACGATTTCAGTTGTGTATTAATTAGTGCAACTTTCTCATCGAATGAAGACTCGATGAAGAATTGGCTAATGAGCGCTCTCAACGGCGACTCTAATCGTCGATTTTTCACGCACTTATACCTCTTGTTCCAAGTGTTCTAATAAGAGAGAAACCTATAGTGCGAGAATAATCGTGAGACTGTCCCGGGCGTCTCATGATAGACGTGCAGCACTCTTTGCTCTAAATTTGTAACTAAATAATAAATTAAGTAATAATAAATTAAGTAACAAACGATTTTATATACTTATATTTGTATTAAACAGGATCGACCCAAATGCATTTTAAATTTCCAAGTCCAGTCCTTGACATGTTCAAACATTCCGTTTCGGCTGACGACGTTGGGGACCATTAGTCAGGCGCAGATTACATTACGTCCTCATGACAAATACATAGGGTTGAAAATCACCTGGGAATTTTCGCAATGATTTCGTCCGAACTAGGTATTTCTAAAACCTAAATTCTCTCTTACAATTCAACGACTAGGAGTATAGTTTTCGTTGGCCCGATACACGAAGCCAGAAGTTACAGTAATAACGACTGGCTATTGGACCAGTGTTATCTGTTTAGATTAGTAAAATTGAAACACGTAACTTCGTGAAATAGGCACCAGCCTAGCTAGCATGATCGTTTTTATGTCAGACATAAAGCATTCGTCCCTCTCGCACTTACAGAATTGGGAGGAATGCTTAAAGCCTCTCACGGTCGGAAGGTCAACAGCAAACTTGTCTTAAGCTGTCAAATTTACTATTGTCCGCGCCAGTGTTAATCTTGTATCACACTGGCGCGGCTTGGCCGCGGCGGTCAATAGTAAACCTGTCATTAGCTGTTGAATTCACTATTGACCGCCACCGCTCCAGTCTGTGAGAGGCTTTATTCAGGCCCTATGTCCGACATAAGCGTAAACAAGGTCATTCTAGCTAGACAGGTAGCCGTAATAACTCTGTAGAATATTAATACAATTTGTAGAACGATAGTCATTGCTGGGTCAGTGAAGGTTCGAAATTGATGCCGTTCCCTCTCTCTTTATAGAGAAGGCAGAGTACGGGCTTCTGGTTTCCTCTAATGTACGACCTGGAAAAACGTAACAAAGGGCATTAAAGGGCTTACTACAAGCAATACTTATGGCCCGCCATTTCGAACATGTCAGTTTCGGTCAGGATTTCTCGCGTGCAACATTTATTCGGATTCAAGATGGTCGACAGGTAATTTAAGCCCGGTGGATGAAAAATATCATGGTTTGCTTATATATAGCAACATTTAAATTTTCTTTGGTACCCTTACCAAATTCACTTCGCAGTACGTCAGTGTGTCATGATCTTTTTCTCAGGAACGCTTATCAAGTTGAAGTTAGGTAATATCAAATACCCAGGTATAAATAAGTCCATTGCAGCTTTGAACTAGGCTGAATCAGGATTCAACCTGACTATACTTAATGGAACTTATTCTAAGCGTTATCTTGGAGCGGCTTGAAGGGAGGTTAATGGGATGACTATGTATGCGAGATATCTGGTCAAAGAGGTCAGCTGTTGGGGGCAAATGTTTTATAATAGTACATTACGTAACGAGGGCGGTGAATTCGTGAATGCCTCTGATCGCAGGTGTTTGTGGCCCGAACCGAAGGTGAGGACCATAAATATGCGCTCTGGGGCTTTACGAATTAAGCCCGCGTTGAGTACAAAATTTTACGTCTTCACCTGGCCACAATGCGAGTTTTCCCGTACACGCAGAGTGCAGTAAAACTCGCATTATGGCCAGGTGTGACGTAAATTTAGTTATTCCAGTTTGGTCGAATAGGGTGTTTAAAGCAATCTACGTCAACTACTTAGTGTTGTGATTTAGGTAGCTCTTCGGAGTTTTGAAGACTCACAAGAGTTCTGACACCGCTAATAGGTATTCATAGTACTTCAACAACAAATGTAACACGGTGAAACAATGAAGTTTATTATTTTGTATTCTTAAGGTCTCCCGACACCTATCGACGCGGAATCGGTGTTAGCCGATCAAAAACTATGTCCACGCAATAAGAGCGAAAAAGACGTCGGTCGGCTCGGCCGACGCGAAGCGACGTCCATCGACGGGATAACGAACAAAACACGAGCAGTGTGGTACAAAACACTCGGCGAAAGCCGATTCCGCGTCGATAGTTGTAGGGAGACCCCTCACAACAATAATGTCAACGATATTTCTCATAGATCTCTGGTAT
The DNA here is from genome assembly GCA_945867215.1 of Epinotia demarniana. Taxonomy (NCBI): domain Eukaryota; kingdom Metazoa; phylum Arthropoda; class Insecta; order Lepidoptera; family Tortricidae; genus Epinotia; species Epinotia demarniana. The sequence continues at coordinate 59,156,151 of OX244259.1, forward strand.
CTACAATACTCACTGGCCTCTGATACTAACACTTGTTTTATCCAGTCAATCATCACCAAAATCACACCGCTCAGATGCATGGTGATCCTGCTGAGTATAGTCAGAAACACTATGAAGTTCGTCACCAGGAAACAGAACAGCACTATGAAGTCCTTTATGATGCTCTTGAGACAGGTTTTACGGTCAGTCACTGTTCGGTACGGGATGTATCTAAGGGACAGACAGACATTAAGGCGTTCATCTCACTGTCGCCGCATTCCGCTGCTCCCTCCGGCGAAAATTATACGCGGCTCCGCACGTCGCAGCGGGATGTGTGTTTGGCCCCACGGTTAATTGACTACACGGCACGGCTATCACAAGACGGCGCACGAGCTCTATCGATTTTTCTCGCACTATCCCTCTCCCTCTTATTAGAAAACATAGAAAGAGACGTATAGTGCGAGAAAAATGCAGAATGCTAGCGCGCCGTCTTGTGACAGCCGTCATAGCCGTGCAGGTACAGAATGCCTTATGAGGTTAAGCATTTGCATTATTTTGTTAGTGTAATACTTGAAATAAATAAATATGTAGGATACGTGGTTGTATATGTAGTTGTGTTGCGGGGGCTTGTTTGACTAGGCTTAAGCTATACTAATACCTAAACTTTATTCTGTCTTATTATCTGAAATTATATATATAAAATAGATATTAAGTATCTACATGCGTATTACATTGACGAAATGATTCTTTAAGAAGGTATATATGTACAGTATGCACCTTAAATTGTATGCAGCACAGTGGTCGTAGAAACTCTCCATAGCTCTGGTCAACAGTTTTTTCTTAGGATACTCCGTTTTTATCTCCGTATTCCTACAGCTCAGGTTCGAGCAGCAGTGACATTCCGGGTTCGGTGCATTGGACATCTCAGGCGAAATTTCGCACGTTACGATTGATAACTTAAAAAAGGATTAATTTGGAAGGCTTCAAAGCATGGTTTGTTTGATTGTAGATGTAGATAAAATATTGAAATGTTTTAGGTTAACTTTTTGGTATGACTGTGACAATCAGAATGTAAACGAGCAATATATTGCTCTATGCGAGCAATGTAGCAAAGCGGTCAGAAACTGCACAGAAAATTAAGGCGCATATTCATATGTCGACAGGGCCCGCATGCGGGGTGCCGGAGATTTCATGGGTATTTCCAAAATTGCCCTATGCTATGCGGGGAGCCCATGTTTTTGCACACCCTTTCACCCACAAATTAGTCTCTCGCGCGCTTTCAGTTAACCAATACCTAGATCTCACTGGTACCGACTACCGACTTCATGGAATTTCTGCAAGCGGCAGATCGACTGTGCTATCCACTGATGACTTTCATTAGTCGCTACTTATCTGCGGGGCGAACCCGCGTGCTGTAGAGTGAAACTAATGAAAAAACAGCTTTAGCGACATGGGACAAATGGTTGTTACATAAAATACCCCAGGAAAATTACGTTTTTTTCAATCATTTATTTATAAAAGCGTTTTTTTGGTTTGTTTAATGTTCTAATGTTTTTCTAAGATGCCTTATCCAAGAATCCACCAAAATTTCCATCATGTTTTTTGTGTGATTTATTTAATATTCTCCTGTTAATTAACCAAAACAAAAATTAAAATATAGGAGATTCCTCTTTTGAGGAATTGGTTTATTATCGATTTTTTTGATGACTAATATTTTGGTGGATTTTGAGTCTACGTAATTACTGAAATGATAATACATCATTTACACACAAAAAAACTGCTGTTATGAATTATTTCCAAAAATCCATTTTCTTCCATACTACCTAAAGAAAATAAAGTGCTTGGGCTAAAAAAGTTAACATACTCATCTTTGAATGCTGCCCCCACCCGAGTGGGCCGTAATGTAGCTGAGAACAATCACTGTTCTTTCTAATAATCCAGTAACCTTGTCGCCTGAAAGTACGGGGTAGGTACTTTGCGTCAAATCCGGTAGTTGATTTTTTACAGACTTGTTTATGATGTTGTGTTGGCCCAATGAATACGGCACTCGAGGTCACAAACTTGGTTTATTCGTTGGGCCAACGTCATAAACATGTTGCAAATAATCAGATTTACCAGATTTGACGCAAGCTCTAGATATATAAAGTTAGCTACTAGACTATAAGTACTAATACGCCAACACTATCAACTAACCCTAACTTAGAAAGATAGGAGGAAAAAAAAACTATCAATTAGCGTTGTGGAACTTTTCACCTGTTTTGCTCCTGACACGCAACGTTATTCTGTAGGAAAGTTTCTATTATTCTACCTACTTGTCTTTGGTTTCTTTAAAAATAGTTCTTTCATAAAAATGACATGAAAGTCATGTGTGTGGATTTGATCATCATGTTTAAATAACAATATATTCATATAATTTACAACTAATATAAAATGTAGTAAAGGTGGCGTGGAGTCATGTCAGCACCACTTGTGGCGGATTGGGATGCTGCTGGTACACACAGCATTGCTGCCACCACGAGTGGTGACTCCGTAAAGACGTTCACAAATGCATAGGTATGTGTAATATGAGTTATTATGTTATGTTCCTTGTTCGGTCTCCCCTTAATAATATCTGACACGAATAATTAACAAGTTAGAAACGTTGAAATGCCCCCGCACTTTCATTTCAAAGTTCAATAACTCAAAACCGGCTGAAACGATGTTGTTGAAACGTAGATATGTATCATCTCGATCATGTCAGTGTTCGGACAAAAAAAGTCACAAAAAAGCGGTCCATTCGTGTACCAAGGAGCTACGCTGCCACAAACAGACATACACAGACTTGTAACACCCCTCTTTTTGGATCGGGAGCCGGGGGTTAAAAGTAACAAGAACCACTAACGAAGACCTATACAATTAGAATGATTTTTCACTACAAACAGTTGCCACGCAAACGAAGTACTAAAATCAATCCGCACTCTATTGCCGAATGCTTTAAAATACAGATGAATAATTTAGAGTAGTTAGTGCTGCTAATTTTACCACAATTCTGTAAGGTAGCCTTCGGTTCAGTGGCTCGTGATGAAAATGTCATTGTTTTTATATCACGTCATTGGCAAACAAGCTCGCCTGTTGGTTAAGCGGTCACCGTAGCCTGGGGACGCTGGCAACTCCACGGTAGTCATATGCGCGCTGCCAAAAGTGCCAACCCTTTAAATGTGTACACTCCTTTCTTTAAGAACCCCTTCCTTTAGTCCCTTGGGGAAACCTCGGCAGAGCTCATTCCGCAACAGGAGTTTACGAGGAAAAAATATATTTGAAACCGTACCGTCCGCGACCACGTAGGGTTGTAGGGTGTGATCGTATCATGAATATTAAAACTTTTTATGCCTGATCATTAAGCCTAATGTAATTTCTGAACAGTACTTCTGATCTGCACTGTCATACCGAATATGGCTGCCTCAAATTGCGAAACCCTGCGGGGGAACTTGAGTCACAGCAATCCCGCATCGCAAATCCAAATTTGGGAGGACGTATCCAGCCCTACCTCTTCTGTGATGTGCCTTTTGGACTCCGCAGTCAGCCACAGCCGCTCCGTAAGCTGCCATACGTTTAAGAAGATACGTAAGTACCTTTTCTTTATCTTATCTTACTTACGTACATAGGTACATATAGTTATCTCCTGCTACGACAAACATGCTTCGAATTCACTTTCATGACATTCTTCATAAGCCGCGCCTCGATATTGCGCGGCATATCTACTCTCGAACATTGGCGTGCTGCTGGTTTTTTTTAATATAATATATTCAAATGAACGGTAGTAGAACGCTCGCGCGGCCGTAGACATAGATACATAAAATTGTAAGGCTCTAAACAACTTCTAGTGAATAATGTGATAAATAATTATGAAAGCGGCAGCTGCACGTCCATTGCCAGGTGCAAACTGGTCGATCGACTCGATCGTGACGGATCGCCTGCCGCGATTTTTCTCGCACTATCCGTCTCTCTTATTAGAACACTCAGAACAAGTGGTATAGTGCGAGAAAAATGCCGCGGCCGTCTCATGATCGTGCAGAAATCGCTCCCGAGCCAAAATACACATAGTTACTTGTCGCGGTGCACGGTGGAACAATGCTTGCACGGCCGCCGTGGCTTAAGACTCTCTTGCAGGACATATAGGTACGTTAGTTCCCATTCCGGAAATCACCCCATAAAAGGGATGAATGGATCTATCCACTCACTTGCTTTTGGCAACCACAGTTGACAATTTCGCAGACCCCTAAACTGATATGGTGGCAATCGAAGTATGGGCTGCTTTGATAATGACAAATTGGAAGCAGTTTAGGCTACCTTTTTTTAAAATTCGAAAGCAAGTGAGAGCGATACTTAAAGCTGCGCATGTGGGTAGTCCGATAGCACGTTTGATATTACCTGATATGAACAGTCAGCCGCAAAAGTAGCTATGCGGTTGGAGTGCTCATGATGACCTACAGTACCTACACACGACTCTAATGTCAAAAGGATATAAAAACTGTCTAGTTCATTTTGAGCGAGTTATTTTGCGTAGCTACTTCTGCTGCTGAAAGTAGGTACATGCAGAGTATTAGGTAATTCATAATCAGACGGGTAAAAGCTAGTTAATACAGCGTGTGTAGACTTTCCCTAATAACTAGTTAACAAATTAACCATCCCAACATCTCGTATGGCCTGGCCTAGCTATTATTAATATTCTGACATTGACATTGTACCATTTATCATGTTGTGCCCTTAAAGGAGCCCAGGGTCCGCTTTGACACCTAATCCCAAGATTTGGCATAGGCACTAGTTGTACGAAAGCGACTGCCATCTGACCTAATCATAATCATAATCATAATCATAATCATTTATTGCACCATGGTAAAAAACAAGTTGTTACAGTACGTATATGTATAAGCATCTCATGGACCCAGGCGGGAACCCAGAGGGAAAAACTAGACCTTATTGGGATTAGACCGGTTTCCTCACGATGTTTTCCTTCTCCGAAAAGCTAACGGTAAATATTCCGTACATAAGTTGCGAAAAACTCATCGGTACGAGCCGGCATTCGAAATTTATGCCTGAAGCACTGGGCTACTGTAGCTATTGTACCATTCATCATCTATTGCCTTATTATTAATATTTTTGTTTCTCACGTTTGTTTTTATTTAAAATTGAATTTTCATTGGCCATTATTTATTATTATTTTTATTCTTATACACTCTGACGATCTTTTTGTTAAGCCATGTTATTTTAATTTTATGAAGTTGCATGTAAATTTTCATAATGAAATATAATACCTAAACTAATCTTATCATGTTTTCTAGATTAATCATCATAATCATCTTCATTATCAGCCTGTAATTTCCACTCATCCTGGTCCGGTGCTACTCTCGTCCGGGAATTACCCGCGGTCTTTTAAATGTCGTCTGCTAGCGGGTGGACGATCGACGCTTCTTTGCCTGCCACCAATCTGAGGGGCAACCGCGAAACGAAAACGAATTTCGTTCGTTTATCTCCCTCTCTATCGCTCAAACTAGCAAGTTCGACAGAGACGGAGATACGCGAACGAAGCTCGTTTTCACTTCGCGGTAGCCCCTCTGATGACGCCCAAGTAACACAAAAAGCTGTATAAGAGCTGTTTAAGATGTTTAACGATGGGATGAATAATATAGTAGAATACGATACAATATAATATAATATGATATAACAATATATACCTGTTAATACATACATTCACATACATATGAATATTAGAATATGTCTACGCTTAAAGCTGAATAAATTAGCTGACCAAGCGCTTTTTCAAATATATTCACTAATATTACATGTGATGTTTTATACAGCACTTAACGTAATGTTCTATACTAAGTTACCCTTAAACAGCTAAGTGTTTAAAAATGCTTAAAGCTGAATAACGACTAAAATTTCTACCCTTTCTATACCGTAATACAGCTCTCTTATTCAGACTGAGTTGTTTAATAAGCATCATGACACATTTTGAAAAACTGTTCTATTATGTTTAGAAATATTTATTATGTACAACGAATAAGATTTTTGTAGAGAAAATAACAGTGAAGTAGGAATAAAATGCATTTTAGTTTTTAAATTTCAAATTGGCGCAAACTCTTGTCAGTGTCATGGCGTCCCGAGTGACGTCACGTTTGTATAAACAGGACGCAGACCTTTGACTTTGACGTTTGCTACCTAGATGCTCGATTGCTCATTGAATGAACATGAATTCAAAAGTTAATAAAAGAATATGAGCATTTTTAGAATTCTATGATTAAAATTTCACTAAGAAAATACCACATTTTAGTGATTTTCAATCACTGTCATCATGCCTATTGTCACTGAATGTTATTATCCAGCTGTAAGTTCACGGGTGAATTGTTGTAAGAGTTTATATCAGCGTAGAACTGTATTCAAGACCACGAGTGAGTAGTTATATTGCTTACTGTGTTACTTGGGCGTTTTGGTCCACCCACCGTCCGGTTGAATGGCAATATGTCCTATAGATTACTCTGCCTCTGCACCAAAATGCGACGCTCCAAGCGACATATCTTTGGGCGCTGACAACATCAGGCGCTCGGGCGTGGTCCGAATTCGGAACACCATGCGCACGCCCTGCGCGCTCTCTATCGAGTGCGGCCCCAAACCCCTGAGTGTGAGCAAGACCGCGCAGGACCTCATCAACGAATACTTAATAGAACGAGGTATTTTTTAAAATATAATGAAACGGGACACTCTCTTCTTTAAGGTCGAATATGCAATGATCGGATTTCGCAGCGCAACTCGGGCACACTGAGTGAATTACCCCAAATATTATGCTAATGGTTATGCTATTGATTCTGAGACAGTATAGGCACATACATTTGTTTTTGGAGGACAATGATTCTGATTGTGAATAACATGAAATAAAATAAATTACATTTCAACAGTTAATATGAAATGATTTCTAAAAGTTTGCTTAATAAATCTGTTTGGGGGGGGGAGGGGTAGAAATACTACTATGTATATAGGGTACCTAAATATTACATTTAGGTACCCTATATACATAGTAGTATTTCTGATACCAAATTTTTTTGTTTCGAATTTGACATCAGCAAAATTCAATGTATGAAAACACACTTTTCATAAAATTCTCCACACAAAACGCCAGTTTCATAGGTAAGGAGTTAATACTATTTACACCTCGTCGTAGTACCGATAACACATGCATTATTGAGCTAACTATGGGGCCTAGTTCGATTTGTTTAGGATAGTTCCCTGATATTTGTTTATTATTTTGCTAGACCCGGGTTCGAGTCAAGCATCCGCTGTTTACCCAAAGAGAAGATCAAAAGTGCACAAAATCTCCACATCTTCAATCGCCATAGAAGATACAGACTTGTATTGCGTTAGTGAAAACTCAGAAGATCCGATCTGTAGTGGTTCGAAGAAATCTGAACCCGAAAGTGGTGGGAACAGGCCGGCTGGTTGTGTCATTAAAGGGTGCATCACATCCAAGATTTTGAAAACTAGTTCAGATGACTCCGAGGCCGAGGCATGTTGTAGGCCAAAACGGCCGACTTCTGAAGAATCAGAACACTCAGAAGATAAAGAACCTGTTACACCTCCCGAACCTGCGCCCGCACCCGCTCCCGCTCCTGAGCCCACACCCGCTCCCGCTCCCGCGCCTGAGCCCGCTCCCGCGCCCGCGCCCGCGCCTGAGCCCGCACCCGAACCAGAACCCGCACCTGTACCTGCACCCGCAGCCCCACCCGCACCCGAGCCCGCACCCGAACCTGCACCCGGGAATGCATCAATTCAACCCTGCCATGTCCACTGCAGAGCCCGCCGTCGTAAATGCCATCCTCATTCTTGGACGAGTATTAAAAAACCCACCGGCAAAATGCAAAATGAAACTTTGTTAAATAATTTAAGTGAAACATTGACTTCAAAACTTCAACAACTTTTAGATTCAGGCGCACGCATGGCAGGCTACTATCCGTACAGCTGCGCCAAATGTGAATGCAAGAAATCAGATACCGATAATAAGCCAGCTGAAAGTGCGGCTCCTAACGCAACCGGGCCTGAACGCGACCTTACCTGCATTAGTCCACTTTGCCCACCAGGAAAAAACCCTTCTCAAGCTGCCGTAGCTGGAGCATTGAATCCTGCAAGCACAATTACCCATCATGAATCAGAAAAAGCCAAAGTCGAACACCAATCCGAAAAATCCAAGGTCAATGGCACAGCTTTAACACCTATACCAATTGCCACGCCATGCATATTACAGACATGTCCAGGAGGTTGCAAAACACCTGATATACAAGCCTCAGGTGTTTGTTCATTGAACCCCAAAGTCCAATGTGAATGTCACGCCAAGAAAGCTCCAGACCAATCACCTATACCAGTAGCCGCGCCATGTCAATTACAGACATGTCCAGGAGGTTGCAAAACACCTGATATACAAGCTTCAGGTGTTTGTTCACTGAACCCCAAAGTCCAATGTGAATGTCACGCCAAGAAAGCCCCAGACCAATCACCTATACCAGTAGCTGCGCCATGCCAATTACAGACATGTCCAGGAGGTTGCAAAACACCTGATATACAAGCTTCAGGTGTTTGTTCACTGAACCCCAAAGTCCAATGTGCATGTCATGCCAAGAAAGGCCTAGTTCAGACACCTAAACCAGAATATAACGGCCCAGCTCAGACACCTAAACCAGTACTTAACGGACCAGCTCAGACATCCAAACCAGAACTTAACGGCCCAGCTCAGACACCTAAACCAGTACTTAACGGACCAGCTCAGACATCCAAACCAGAACTTAACGGCCCAGCTCAGACACCTAAACCAGAACTTAACGGCCCAACTGAAACGCCTAAACCAGTAGTTAACGGCCCACCTCAAACACCTAAACCAATTGCCGTGCCATGCAAATTCGAGACATGTCCAGGAGGTTGCAAACGACCTGATGTACAACCTCTAGCTGCTTGTCCACTGAATACCCAAGTTCCATGTGAATGCCATGTCAAAGGCCCAGATCCAACACCCAAACCAGTAGCCGTACCATGCAAACTTGAGACATGTCCAGGAGGTTGCAAACCACCTGATATACAACCCCTAGCTGCTTGTCCTCTGAATACCAAAGTCCCATGTGAATGTCATGTCAAAGGCCCAGCACAAACAGCTGAAACAGTAGCCGTGCCACACGGCTTCGAGACAACACCATGCAGTTGCAACGTTGAAAAACTTGATATTCGATCCTCAGCTGCTTTTCCACTGCATTCCATAGACTCATGTGAATGTCATGTCAACGGCACCCATAAAACACCAGTCGAATCCGAGACAGGAGACTGCAAAACACCTAAAATACGATCCCCAGCCGCTTTTAAATTAGACTCCAAAGTCTCATGTGAATGTTATCTCAATGACACGGGGCTAACATCTGAATCAGAAGCAGCGCCTGAATTTGAGACCTGTCCACTCGGGTGCAGGGTTAAGACACTTGATATGCAATCCGTAGCATCTTGTCAACTGAATCGCATAGTCTCATGTGAGTGCTATGTCAAAGGCAGTGATCAAACGTCCAAACCAGAGTTAGGGACATGTCCAGGAGGTTGCAAAGCCCCTCGGTGTCCTGGTCCAGCCATATGCAAACATCAGACACCTGAACCACATATAACAAGTCCAGAAAGTTTAGAAATCACAACTAATGAACCACAACTACCAGCCACTCAGCATATAGGCGAACCTTCAATAAGCCCGTTTCAACACCAGGTTTCTGAAACACACATCTCGGCTCCCATCGAGTCCTCAGGCAAACCAGTGACGTGTCCGGGACCGGATAAATGCGACTGCAAGACTCCCTCATGCCCAGGCGGTTGCAAAATTACATTACCACATATACCTAGTCCTAAAGGTCATCCTTCACATAATCATTCACATGATCATGCAAAAACAAAAAAAAATAAGGAGTCTAAAAAACATAGCTCTGGTCCAGAGCATCATAAAAAAAAGCATCATTCATGGAAACATCATCACAGCACAGATTCAGGGCTAACAGATACGTCCATAGAACTAGGGGAATCCAAACAAAGCACTGGTACACAGTCCGAGAAATGTAACTTAACACGGCCGGATGGCCTTAGATCAAGTTCCGCCAAATACAAAATCTCTGGCATTCAACTAGAACTAATTGGATTTACCGGTTCAAATGATGCTGTATTGAAAATACGTAGTAATATTGCAGCAGAAGGCTTCAAAGCGAATGCGTCGTCGGTATGTGGGACAGCAGAAAACTCTTGTTGTCCGTGTCCACCTTCCACTCGTTCAGGACTGGCAGCATCGAACGTCGAGAAACGAAGTGCTACCACAGAATGCGCAGCCACAGACCAAAAATCCAGCGCAAAAACTATTTCCGATACACATATGATACCAGATGAAAAACTTGCAACATCCCAAACTCCGATACACAGTGATACGGTGCACGAGGAACACATGGATGATGCGTGTCATGCAGCCGCAGATGAACATAGCTCGATTAGTGGACATGGCAAGAAAGGGGGTAAACATCATGCAAAAAGCAAGAAGCATGAAGATGAACATAGCAAGAAATGGGATAAGCATCATGTAAAAAGTAAGGAAAGCGAAGATGAACATTGTCCGAGTAGTAAGCATAGCAAGACACGGGGTAAGCACAATGGGAAAAGTGAGGAAAGCGAAGGTGATCATAGCGTGAGTAGCGAGCATAGCAAGAAACGGGGTAAGCACCATGGAAAAAGTGAGGAAAGCGAAGGTGATCATAGCGTGAGTAGTGAACATAGCAAGAAACGGGGTAAGCACCATGGAAAAAGTGAGGAAAGCGAAGGTGATCATAGCGTGAGTAGTGAACATAGCAAGAAACGGGGTAAGCACCATGGAAAAAGTGAGGAAAGCGAAGGTGATCATAGCGTGAGTAGCGAGCATAGCAAGAAACGGGGTAAACATCATGGAATAAGTGAGGAAAGCGAAGGTGAACATAGCGTGAGTAGTGAACATAGCAAGAAACGGGGTAAGCATCATGGAAAAAGTGAGGCAAGCGAAGATGAACATAGCCCGTGTAGTGAGCTTAGCAAGAAACGGAGTAAGCACTATCAAAAAAGTGAGGAAAGCGAAGGTGAACATATTCCGAGTAGCGACCATAGCAAGAAACGGGTTAAACACCATGGAAAAAGTGAGGAAAGCGAAGGTGAACATAGCCCGGGTAGTGAACATAACAAGAAACGGGGTAAGCACCATGGAAAAAGTGAGGAAAGCGAAGGTGAACATAGCGTGAGTACCGAATATAGCAAGAAACGGGGTAAACACCATGGAAAAATTAAAGAAAGCGAAGGTGAACATAGCCTGAGTAGCGACCATAGTAAGAAACCAGATTATCACAATGAAAAAAGTGAGGAAAGCGAAGGTGTACATAGCGCATGTAGCAAAAGCTGCCAAACACAAGACAAGCACTATGCAAACAGTAAGGAGAGCGAAGATGAACACAGCCTGAGTACCGAACATAGTAAGAAAAGGGGTAATCACAATGGAAAAATTGAGGAAAGCGAAGGTGTACATAGTGCATGTAGCAAACGTTGCAAAAAACGAGACATGCACCATGCAAACAGTAAGGAGAGCGAAGATGAACACAGCCTGAGTACCGAACATAGTAAGAAAAGGGGTAATCACAATGGAAAAAGTGAGGAAAGCGAAGGTGTACATAGTGCATGTAGCAAACGTTGCAAAAAACGAGACATGCACCATGCAAACAGTAAGGAGAGCGAAGATGAACACAGCCTGAGTACCGAACATAGTAAGAAACGGGGTAATCACAATGGAAAAAGTGAGGAAAGCCAAGGTGTACATAGCTCATGTAGCAAACGTTGCAAAAAACGAAGCAAGAACCATGCAAACAGTAAGGAGAGCGAAGATGAGCATAGCCCTAGTAGCGAATATAGAAAGAAAGGTAAGCAGAATACAAAACACATGGAAAGCGAAGAACAACATGAAAGTAAAACGCATGTGGAACACATTAAAGGATTTTTAGCCTCTTGCTGGCCTTGTAACTTAATCTTTGGGCAACCGAAAAAGGAGGCATCTGTCGGAGGTAAGGCCTGTTAATATGGTTTCTTATAGAATACATAATTTTGCTAATGTAGTTTCATGTTGCCACTTTGTAACCATAGTTTTTGGAGCATAAAACCTTAAACTAATTACCAAAAATCAAGAGCTATTATGAATGGAATAAAACACTCCACGAGACATCTTCTTTGTGCAAAATGGAAGAACACGTTTTCGTATAGTGAGAGATTTGACTCAAGTAGAATAAGGGCGCAAAGAAATCAAGCCACCATTGCAATTTTCACATAATTGTTATTTTAGTGTGTAAAAACCATGAATGTAGGTAGGAATTTTCTTTTAATACCAATATACTAGTAGTTGGGGATGAATGTATCACGAAATGTTCTATAGTAGTGGGAGGCACTTTTCTCTCAGGCGCCCCCGCATAGCACGATTGTTTCTTGGGTCAAACTAAGCTGATTTAGCATCCTAGCCGCGAGATCAACCCCTGGCTACTACTCAAAAAGAGGGGGCTCCCTAGGTCCGATTTATTTATCTTCTGAGTACCTTGTACCTTTCACGATCATCATCACTTGAGATACCGATGATTGATGAACTACGAAGACGATCTCATGTGGGTAGAAAATAGGATGTTCTTCATGTAATTCTCATCAACACCTGGGGCCGTAGACAAGGTTACAATCGACAAGCGCTAACGCCAATAGAAAATAATAAAATGTATGGGGATGACAGATGCTGACGAAACACTTTTCGTTGACATCTGTCATTCCCATACATTTAATTAGTTTTCTATTGGCGTTAGCGCTTGTCGATTGTAACCTTGTCTACGGCCCCTGAGCTGTCATCTATCTTCACTTGCAAGCTTACTTTTGGACCTTTTGGTTGCTACCGTGCTTAAAAATGAGTAGTACAGTCAGCGTCATATAATTAGTAGCAGCCAAGGTAGCCAAATATTTCGGTACACGTCTTTATACTGTAAGAATAAGGGTGTGTTACGAAATATTTGGCTACTCTAGCAGCTACTCTATATGAAGCTGACTGTACATTGTATTGTGCATATAAGATATCGAAAAATTATTTCCAAAATATACATTATATCAATTTGTTTAAAACTTTTAGAAATATGGTACTTATAGGTACCAAAAAAGACTTTAAATTTATCTTAACCATCCAAGCTATTACGATCTTTTACGATAGGTTATATGGTCACGTTTTACAGCGGAAATGTACTGTAACGTCACACAAAACGTAACGATCAAATGTATCATGCTACTATCAAAATAGAGTTAGGACGTTTGGTGGCATTGGGGTGAACAAAGAGCAATGGAGTCGTTGTTGTATATTTTTGATTTAATAAATGAATGAATAAATGATTGATAAACGAATAATGTGTAATTGAATTTATTCGTTTCATACAAGTAAATTGATTCATACACGAATTTTTCACAAGTTGAGTAACCGTATAACGCCAGCTAATATGGAACAAATTGCCATAGTATATGCTTTTCATAATGTTGACAACCGTTTAACATCAGAAAGAAGATATGCATGATTTTGAAACTTTAATTCCAGTTGCAAGTTGTTTAAGCTCTTGAATACACAAACATTTTAGCAAACAAGTAAAATTTATTTAAATGATATATTTTAAAATCTTCATTGTAATTTACAGTATTGCATTGCATTGTGGTCCAAAAATTATGCAAAACATGTAACTAGTAAAATATGCGATGAATCAACAAACCTCAATTGTTTGCTCTATTCACGTTCATACAATAAAACGCAAAGGTGATATATAGGCCGGTACTGTAATATAGATTTATCATTCAGTTATTCATTTATTCAAATAAAAAGTATACAATGGCGACTCTACTGCATTACTTGTGCTAAACTGCCACCAGAATCCTAACCCTAGTGATCAATAAGTTTTGAGAATCAGCATGATTTGGTCTCGTGATGATAATTTGTGATTTTCATTCCTATTGTGCCATAATTCAATAATACACTAAAAACTTTAAAAAAAGATTTCATTCATTTGTTTTTTTCAATAGCTAAAAAAATACGATAGTATAGAATATATTCTGACGTCAGTAAAATGGGAGGATATTTTGTTACATGTTTGGGGCGGTGTTGGCAAAATTCTGGTGTGGTAATAAAAAAAATATAATAAAATTTAAAGTTTATTTATTTTGATGCCACGAAATTAATAAATTAAACTCACGTCATCATTTTTTTAAGCACAGCTCACGTAACAAAGTTCAAGGTAGGCCATCAATATATATTTTTTATTTTTTTAAACAGGGTGAACCTAGGTGACAAATATATGAATATAAATACAAAGGGAGAATGATATATCATAATTCTATAGCAATTAAGTGAGGCCGTGTCAGAAAAAAACATAGAAAAAAAAAAAAATTGTATGACTTTTTTTCTTGGCCGAGCTTACCAATTACCAGGGCTGTTTTTCAGGCTTTTGAATTCTATAAAACTAGTTACCTACAGTGTAATCTAGACCAACTCTTTTACTATTACTTCTTATTCTAAGATATTGAAAACTCTTCAGTAAAATCGGTGCAATTGCGTCGATGTAAAACCTAGTCTTCATTTCGTCTATACGGTTTTTTTATATGAAGCAAAATTAAAACATTTTAATATATTATTTAATAAAAAAGAGTGTATAATTAAAAATGATATATAACGGATAACTTCTGTTTTTTATCCCGATTCCCAAAACTTATTGATCACCGTCACCCCTCGTATGTATGCAATTTACTGTATACTTAGTTGCCTGATAGACTTCCCACCACACAGCCGCCACACTGTTGAAATCCGTTCGCGCGAGGGTTTTTTTTTATCAGAAATTGACTTAAGACTTACCTTGTAAGTGATACTTTTTATATTTACAGATAATATGTTACGGTAGTTTTAATTTACAAAAAAACGCTAAAGTACGATTGATTGATAGACAAAATAACAAACTTTTTTTTGTACAATTGGTAATCTATATTTTCTTCAGATTTTTTGTATGAACAGGTAAAATGAATGCGTTGTCCCTAAATTATACGAAAATGATACCAAACTTGACCTAGTAGTAGCTATAATTTAGTCAGAAATATAGCAGAGACCCGACCTTGGGCGGCGGCCCTTTCCTCCCTCTTTTTGGGTACTAGCCAGGGGTTAATCACGTGGCTAGAACGGTAAATCAGCTTAGTTAGACCCTGACAATCCTGCCAAGCGGCATAGTCTGAGAATAAAGTGCATTCGGCTCCATACATTACTGCCATTATTCCCCTACTAATAGTAAACTTGACAGTACCTAATTGTCAAATTTATTATGACCTAAAACCACACTGTTCATTTTTTCATTCAATAAGGGCATGCGTCATAGAGCGGGCACACTCAGTCTTAGTAATAAGCATTAAGTGTGACAGCAATATGACGCCTTTTAGTTTAGTACTGAACGAAAAAAGGGCACAGTGTGTGTAAATTTAGCTATTGGGCGCCGCCGCAAGCCGCGCCAGTGTTATTCAACCCTAAAAGTTACCAAAAAAGCTTTATTTGCAGAATCATACATTTCAGATGAGCACATGGCAGCAGACGACAAAGGAGCAAATGTCAGTAAAACACTCCGCTGTGAAACCAGCCGGCTGCGGGTAAACAGTCAAATCTCACACAAAAATAGCTCACAATCCTTCGATTCTTACAACAAGCAAGCAAGAAAAAATCGGGATATGTTCTTGGACTTCTCTGGGAAACCTGGTACTTACCAGTCCCAGACAAGCAAAAGCACGTCGATGTTAAACGGCGCATATGCCTCATGCCCTGTTAAAATACTGGTGAAGGCAAATCAGTCTACATCCATGCTGAGCTGCACAAATCTTAGTAGTTCTTGTGAAGAGTCACAATTCAACAGGAACCAAACTACGTCTATGCTGAGCTGCACAAATCTTAGTAGCTCTTTTCTAGATACAAAAATGAATAAAAGTCGGTATGCAGCCATCACAGGCTGCGCAAATCCTAGCTGTCGAAATTCTAGTTGCCCTTTCCCGGTAACTAAAAGCTGTGGAACTCAATGTTGTACTTCTCAAGATTTAGAAAGTAGCAAAAGTCAAACTACGTCCATGAAATTCTGCTCAAATCCAGTTTGTCCTTTTGAAGATGCGCTGATAAATCCTAATCAACCAAGTATCCCAAATACCGACTGTCAGATTGGAGATTCATCGATGAATAAGGATCAAGCTATGGATGATGGCATAAGCCCGCCATTAGAAGGAATACCCACAAATGAACCGATTAACATGTACAGTTCCTGCTGCAAATCATGCTGTCGTACTAACTATTCAAAGTCAACGCACAACTTCGCAAAGACTTGTTGTGCTAACACGTCGACAAGCATGCGTCGTCTTTGTTGTTGTGATAGTCAAGTGACAAAGATAGTTAGTGACAAAGATTTATTAACAGTGGCAAATCAGAATAATCTTAAATTATCAAGCGACAAAAATAGTGCTAGTGAAGATTCACTGACTAAAAAGGAAAAAGGAAAGCTATTATTTTCAATAGCAGTTCGTAACGTGACCACACAGTACAGCTCCACTTATTTAAACTATTGCTCTAAAGAAATTCCTGTGCAAAAATCATTGTCACAACCGGTTGGTTGTCAATGCACTGCAAACCCGATTCGGAGCAGCAGTAGTGCACCCAGTGTGGACCAACGGATGTCTCAACAGCTTAAAATGTCAGTACTCAGTGCGGAGATAGCTCCATCTCCATATTGTATATACTGTGGACAAACCACTCGTGCACAGAAAAATCATGGCCACGTTGAATCCCAAGGTGTGTATGCAGTTTGAACGTAGAAATTGTAAGTAGTGTGTAAGTAGAAATTAAACAATTTTGACTTTCTGTAAAGCAGGGGGCTTTTGTAAAATAACAAGGTCTGAATGTTCCGGGTTTGATTCCCAGTGGTGGCATTTTACTTGTGTGCTGAGCACGGATGCTAGAAAATGTCTGAGAAATATACATTGATTAGTCAGTACCAAATGGGGTTACTACGGAAGTAATTATGGCTGAGAATATAAGAAATAAGAATTATCCAATTAGAAAATTAAAGAAAAGGGAATCAGGTGTGTGAGGTTCCCTGTAGACACGGGAGATTTCAAACGAAATATTTCCTGCACTTGAAAGTCATCATTCATTAGTTGCTTACCTTTCTGCCATTTAATTGGCGTTTGTACAACATGTCTTTTCCTTCAATACTTTCAGTCTTCAACTCGTCACTCACTTGTTTCCTGTTCATATCGTCTCTCACAAAGTCCATCCACCTTATCCTACCGTCTCTAACATCCCTCCACATTCATATCGTATCAAGTACTCTTTTGGTCACATGACTTTCATCCCTCCGCATTACATGCTCATATTACGCAAGGCGATTGGTTTTCGACTTATCGACAATGGATGCAACTTTAAGGCTTTCTCTTATATACTACCTCCTTATTTGGTCCAACCTCATCATACCATACATCCATCTCTGCTGCCCCTTAGAATTAGAGTATATAACAAAAGTTTGTCACAGCGTTAAAACTCAAACTCGAAAAATTTCTGCACACATAATATTACAAGTAATAAAATTGACCCTGTAAGGGCACAGCAAAGAAGCTTAAGTATGACTAGGTTACATCTAGGTTGCAGGCACTACCTGGCCTGGATACTACTAGTTCTACCTTGAACTAGATTTGTTATTCGAAATGGATTGTACCTAAACTTGTTCTGCGAATATTTACAGGTATTTCATCTCCACCACCACGTCCTGTCTGTCAAGACCCGTCGTGTTCAGCGAATGCACAACACTCCAAGTCATGTTGTACGTGCAAAGAAACCTAGTAGTTTAAGATAGTACCTACATAGTTTAAGATAGATCGAAATAGTTCAACCTTGCATTTCGCACAAAAACGCAACGGTCCAAGTAACGGTTAAAGTGTTAAGTGAATAAGCAGGCTGAATATGTAAAACGACGGTCAGCGAGGCCGATTGGACGTTATAAATTAGATGGCTAAGGTGGTTCGATCGCCATACAAAACGTCTTTTGACATTCGCAGGCTAACGGCGTGATATTTTAAGAAACTTATGTAACAATCTTTCATAAATTGGCTTCCTATTTGCGCGAAATTCCCCCTTTGTTAGAATAAACTTGTATAAACTAGAATAATTTCAGAAATTAGGTCACGTGAACTTTGCGAAAACGATTATTCTCAAATTATTCAAGTTTATTCTAAGAAATGGGGAATTTCGCGCAAATGGGAAGCCAATTTATGAAAGATTGTTACATAAGTTTCTTAAAATATCACGCCGTTAGCCTGCGAATGTCAAAAGACGTTTTGTATGGCGATCGAACCACCTTAATGGTAACGTGCTCATGTGAGCCGCGAGCCTAGTGGCTAGATTAAAAAAAAAGAGCGGTGCACTACGTGAGTGCCGGCAGAAGTGAAAACTTGCGAATAGCTTAAAAAAATCTTGAATAATTTTAATTTTGCAAATAAAACTATTGTTATGTTTGATTGCTAATAGCTATTACATTTATTATTGCTATTACCTATATGAATTATTTATCATTATTCAAAAGTAATCTTTCTTAGTGACAAAAACTAAAAAGAGGTACTTTGTTTTCAAAAGGCTTTGGAATTAACGTTTTATGTAGTCCCTTACAAAGCTGGTAACTTTAAGCATCATGAAACGGATCAATGACAATCTTAACAATCTTAACATATAGCAGAGAACAAAGTACAATGTTTATCGCTAACCTAAATAACGGACGGGCACATACTACCGAACTACATACAATATACTACACAACTACATAATACCGAGGAGTAATTAGTCCCAAACTATATTTTTTCCGAATTTCATAATTCCGACAGCCCTCATGTTCGGCTGAAGGAGTTTTAGATTTTTTAGGATATATAAGTTATATAACCTATCCTTGCCTAGTTGGATAAATATTCCATGAAATCATCTGCGTCCAAATTTTCGTTTAGCGGAAAATGTCGTTCAGAATTTAGTTATTTCGGAATAAGGATGGTTTCGGGTAATGACTCTTCGCATTTTTTCTTGTGTTCCCCCTAAATAATCAGTGCTTACTTCCACAGCTTCACATACAAGAAACCCGGCGCATCGTGCCAACACCGCTGACTTTGGTCAGGTCTGTAACCTCATGAAAAAAAAAGGATTAGATGGGGAGTGTCTGTGCGCAGGATACGAAAACGAGGATAATGATAAACAGACACAGGCAAAACTATTGGAACAGTCTAATATAAAACAGGTACAGAATGAAGAACAACAATCAAAAGCGAACATAATGGACCGACAGGGCGGCGGGTCGGGCGTGCAGTTCGCCATGATACCGCGCAGTTCCAAACTTAGCGACTTCACAACTCAACAGGGTGACTACGTGACTCCATACAACACCTCTGCGAAGCAAAAGGCTGACGTCGCCGCCACAAAGGTCCAAGAACCGCAAGGAACCGCAATTCACACGTGCTGCTCCGCAAATCCGAAGAGCAATGTTTCGTGCGAGTGTGCTTTATTTGCGCAGGAACATTGCCAAGCCGACAGACAGTTCTGCCTACCGGGCTCTTGTCCGGGCCAGAGTCATTGCTTGGGCCCAGTGTCCCAGATAAATCAAACGGAATTCCCATGCGGTAAACTCTGTGCGCAAAAAGCTATCGCTCTCGGCTATGCAGAACATGGAACCAAAAAGAAAAAAAAAGTTAAACCACCAAAACCAGCAAAACTACCAAAATTGCCTTGTGGTCCTCAACTGCCTTGCGGTGCCATCTGCCTTCCAAAACAAAAATCTAACAGCAGTGCGTCCAGTGCACCTAGCACAACCTGCAAAGTAGCGAAACCCTCAAAGCCACCTAAACAACAAAAAAAACTAAAAGCACAACTCTCATGTATCAGCATCTGTAGCATAAAACTACCAAAACCAATAAAAACTAAACCACTTTGTGATGATATTTGTCTGCAGAAATTGGCGGGTCACGGCACGGGCCTAACGCTATCAATGAGTGGTAGCTGTAGCTGTGCAGAAAAGTCCGCACCACCACCAAACTCGGCTAAATCATCGAAACGGAAAAAGAAAATGAAAAAGGGTGATTTCCCTTGCGGAAACATTTGTCTGCAAAAAATACCCGCTAGCATTAGTGTCACAAGTGTAACTAGTGAAGTAAAAAAAGGAAAACCATCAACACATGCAAAAGATGCAAATTCACCTCAGACGGAAGCTTCTCGTTCCGCCATTGCAAGTTCTATGATAAAATTCTTAAGGTCAAGCACCAGTGCGTCTGGTTCAGGGATATACGTCATGTCTAAACCATACTCACCAAACGCACCAGCTCAAGCAGAGGGACCAGCTCAAGCAAAACGATCAAATCCAACCAAACAAGCAAAATCATCAAATAAAAGAAAACCCCCCAAGGCAAAAGATTTTCCTTGTGGAAGTATATGTCTCAATAAACTAATGTCTGGTAGCAGTGTGTCAGCGGTATACGTCGCATCTCAACTCATCAAAACCCCGACAAAGCCCGCAGATCCACCTGAACAATCAAAAGGGTCCGCATCGTCATCCAATAGCACCGGTTCGCTATTAACACCTTGTGGCAGTGCATATAATTCATCAATTTCAAAAAGCAGCAGTGAAACTACAGTTGCCAAACATGTGAAACCTGCACAATCAGCGGAGCCCGCAGAACGACCAAAAGTACTTGAGATCTGTTTTGAGAAACCAACTCCTTGCATCAGTACATCTAGTTCAGCAATATCAAAAGCCAGTAGTAAGACCAAAGCAGCAAAACCAGCTACATCAGCTAGAAATCGAACACTCACAAAAGGAGCAGATTACCTTTGTAAGAATATCTGTCTTCAAAAAGTGACGTCTAGCAGCAATTTTTCTAGTACAGCAATTTCAAAGAGCAGCAGTGCCACATGTTCAACTAATGCAGAAAATAAAGTTAAACCACCAAAACGAGGAAACCAACCAACATTGACAGTATTTTCAAGCAATAGCATGTGTTTCCAAGTAACACCGTGTGGCAGTGCATACTATTCAGGATTTTCAAAAAACAACAGCAAAACTAAAGATGGAACACAAGCCAAACCCACCAAACCATCAAAAGCAGCTAAGCAACCAAAAGCCGCGGACTTTCCCTGTGGAAACATATGTTTGCAAAAACTAACCCCTAGCGGCAGTGATTCCTGTTTAGACTCAAAAAGCAGTAGTAACACCACAGCAAAACCTACGAAACCCGCAAAAACTTCGAAACCAAAAGCCGCTGACTTTCCTTGTGGTAATATCTGCTCGCAAAAACAAACAACTAGTGGCAATGCAGCCAGTGCAGCCAAATCACGTAAAACTGCTAAACCACCGAAACAACTAAAAGCACCTAAAGGTACCGATTTTCCTTGTGGAAACATTTGCTTACAAAAAGTATCATCTGGCTCCAGTGCATCTAGTTCAGCGAACCCCGCAAATTCATCAAAAATAGGTAAGCAACCAAAACTCTCCAAAGTACCGGACTTCCCTTGTGGAGACACTTGTTTAAAAAAACTAACCCCCACTGGCAGTGCTTCTGGTTCAGTAATATCAAAAAGCAGTAGTAAAACTGCAGCAAAACCCGCAAAACCAGCAAAATGTACAAAAAATACAAAAGCTCCGGAGTTCCCCTGCGGCAGTGCACCTGGTTCAGCGTCCTCTAGTAAAACTAAAGTTGCAAAACCAGCGAAACAAGCAAAACCACCGAAAAACGAGAAGGAAATAATACCCTGCGGCAGTGCATCTAGTCTAGGAACATCAAAAAACAGCAATAAATCTAAACCTGATAAAACACCAAAATTACCAAAACAACCAAAAGCAGCAGACTTTCCCTGTGGAGACATCTGTTTGAAAAAATTAAGCCCTAGCAACAGTGCCTCTAGTTCTGCAAAGTCAAGTAAAACTAAAGTGGCGAAACCAGCGAAACAAGAGAAACCGCCTAAATCAGCAAAACCGCCGAAAGTCGCAGACTTCCCCTGTGGAAACACCTGTTTGAATAGAATAAGCCCTAGCAATAGTGCGCCTGGTATAGCTAAGCAAAGTACGAAACCAGCGAAACAAGCAAAACCACCAAAAAGCAAAAAGGAAATACTACCTGGCGGGAGTGCATCTAGTTTAGAGGTTAATAAAGAAAAACCAAAGAAAGAGATATTGCCATGTGGGAACGCCTTTTCGCAAACACCGCCCAGCGCCAATATAGCCAAACTAAAAAAATTAAAACCATCAAAACAGCCGAAAGCAGGAAAAGGAGCGGCATTGTCTTGCGAATGCTCACAAACGCGTAGTCCTTGTGGGAGTACAACGAAACAGACAGCAAAACCACCAAAATCGCCTAAACCTGATAAAAGAGGAAAATCTCCTTGCGTTTGTCCGCCAACGGTGACACCTTGCGGGAGCACAGTTAGTCTGGCAAAGGCATCCAAACCACCGAAAGCAAAAAAAGCAGCGGCATTGTCTTTGGAATGCTCACAAACGCCTAGTCTGGCAAAAGCATCGAAACCACCGAAAGCGAAAAAAGGAGGAAAATCTCCTTGCGTATGCCCTCCAACACTTAGCCCCTGTGGGAGTGCATCTAATGTAACAAAAAGAGCAAAATCACCAAAATCACCTAAACCAGAAAAAATACCTCAATCTCCTTGCGTTTGTCCGCCAACAATAACACCATGCTCCAGCGCACTCGGTCTAACAAAAACACCAACAGCACCTAAAGCAAAAAAAGGTGGGAAATCTCCTTGCAATTGTCCAGCAACATCAACTCCTTGTGGGGGTGCTTCTAATTTGGCAACAAAAGCAAAAACAGCAACACCACCAAACTCACCTAAACCAGGGAAAAATGGTAAACCCCCTTGCGTTTGTCCACCAACAGTAACGCCTTGCGCCAGTACACTCAGTCTTACAAAAACAGCAACACCACCTAAACTACCTAAATCAAAAAAAGGAGGGAAGTCTCCTTGCAACTGTCCACCAACATCAACTCCTTGTGGTAGTGCGTCTAGTCTAACAGCGTCTGGGAAGCCACCAAAATCACCAAATCCACCAAAATCACCAGAAGGGAAAAAAGGAGCAAAATCCCCTTGCGTATGCCCTCCAAACATATCGCCCTGTGGGAGCGGACAACTTACACCAGGTAGACCAAGAACCCCCGTCAAACTATTGAAAGCTAAAAGCTACAAAGGAAACCAAGTGGGAGTTATTTCTCTGGAAGAATATGAGAAGAACAAGAAAAAGAAGAAGAAGACCAAATTAATGAACACTGATATATGTGTACCACAGTGTCAATCTGGGTGCAGTATAAATCAGCTCCAGAAACCAGCGCCTGCAGTTGTACCAGGTACGTAATACAACTTAGACACGTAAAAACGACAATTAAGGGGCAATCATATTAAGTCGTTTGTCGCATGCAATAGATACCTAAGCCCTAGAAACAAATGCCTGTAGTTCTACCAGATACACTCAGTGTAAAAGTATGACTTCAAAAAATAGAGGAGGCTCTCAATTCGGCTGTATTTTTTTTTTTCAATGTTTGTTACCTCAGAACTCCGTGAGCTGATGAGAATTGATGAGCCGATTCGAAAAGTTTTTTTTTGTTCGTATGTATATACTTCCAGGTGGGTCCCATTTTTTTCAAAATTCAGTTAGATGATGGGATCCATGAGGAATTGAGGGGACTCCTCAATTTTATTAGGCACGCGTGTAGTGATTTTGGTATTTTCTGTTATAACTCGTGTACACGTGTTACATCCGGAATCATGAATTTGGTGGCGAGGAATTGATGATGAAGACCACAGATGACTTATCGAATTCCTCAATTATGTACTTAAAAGTGCAAAAGTATGTCACAGGTTCTGATAAGATTCCGTTGCAATAGGAACTAATGAAGTGCCATTTGATCTTGGGGAATCGATGGAATTCCTCAAATATTATAGGCCCACATACAGCGATTCGGTTTTTTTCTATAGTAATCAACGCATTTGCTATCGGAAATCAGTTCATGTGGTAAATTGTAAAAAAAAAGGAAATGTTCTCGTGGCTTGGCGGAGTACTAAATTGATGTCGGTTAAAACTTTGTTTTTAAAGTAAATTATGTCTGTATATATATGGTTAGGGTCGGTAAGCGATACTTATCTCAGGATTCTCAAGTACCTAACATCGCTTAAGGCTTACCAGACCTAGACCACTCTTACGTTTCACATTTAACTTAGTTTTCATTTAAAGTCAATATTAATTAACCTCTGATAAATAAATGAATTTTATCTAATGTGTTGATCGAAATATACCGATACATATCTTTCTTTTAGAGTCCAAGAAGTCTAAGAAACGTGACAAGTGGCTTGGCATATTCCCGTGCAACCGTCAATGTCTGTCTCCGAAGAATGCCGCCCCGTGCCAATGCCCCGGTTAGGAAATATTTTCATTGATGTACCCTTTGACCTACCAGGCCTTTTAAAAGCCACGCTCCTTATTCTCATTAACAGAATTTATACCATTCTAAGGGCGAGTTGCACCAACTAGGTATTGCATAATTTACTGACCGAGTTAACCATGGCGCGGGCAGCTGTCATGCCATAGAAACTGACCCACTTTCCATACATTCAGATTTTAACGGGCACCGGTTCGGTGCAACCCATCCTAAATTGGAACAGGCATTTGTTTTGTTTCGTTCATTTAAACAGAAGCTAAATATATCTAAAACCTGTATAAAATAAAGTCGGATTTTTAATTAGGCGAACTAACTTGACAGGTGAAAATGTTGTCAGACATAGGAAAAAATAAATAGTGACAGGTTTATGTCGATACAAATATGTCGATATAACGTTGTACCTTGTTGGCCGAGGGTTGCCGCGGTTTGCCGAGGCCGGCAATCTCGGTTTCCGCCAAGGCAAATTATAGTGCTTTTCTCAAACATGTGCGGAAATCTTACAAAGAAATTACAAAACTCATTTTTTGACTGAGTGAGACTATAGTACTTTGGTTATTACCTAGTTTTCTTACTACTTCACTTGCACACTATATTTTACTTTCTACGCGGTTTTTAAAGTAGGTAATCTCTTTTCAAATTAATTATATTTTTTATGGCCTGCATAATTAAGGACACGTAGCAGGCCATAAAAAAGTAATATCATTAATTTTAAGAAAAGCCTTTATTTAATTGTTTATATTATAATTATAACACTTCATTTCTTGATATTTTTTTCTTCTGACCACATAAGTACCTAGTACCGATAAAACAAAGTCGCTTCCCGCTGTATGCCCCTAATATGTATGCTTAGATCTTTAAAACTACGCAACGGATTTTGATGCGGTTTTTTATTTTATAATAGATAGAGTGATTCAAGAGGAAGGTTTCTATGTAAAATATAGTACCCGTGCGAAGCCGGGGCGGGTCGCTAGTAGACAATAAAGACGGAAAAAATATCACCATGAAAACCGCGGGGTCGCGGGTGGTTTTCTTCGGCTAAATGTGAATTTCCTTAGTCTTTTCTATTTAGAATGGCGACAGGATTTTAAAAAGTTTTACACAGCGGGAAGTACCCGCGGTTTGGTTAATATTATACTTTTAGGCAGTGCAGGGAAGAATAAAAAAAAATGATTTTTTTTTATTGCGGTTCGTCTTATCTAGATGAGGGCCCTTTCGGATGCACTTCGACCCAGTGGGATCTTTTATGCGTTTGCCCTCTCCTAACGTCTACTCCCAACTTCGCTCCATCATTTCCACATAGCGGATGATGCAGCTCAGCGGAAGTGCCTTGAATTCCTTTGGTTGCGGATAGCCGTTACCAAAGTAATTCATTCTTTGTCTGGCAAGGGCATGACATTCACACAGTAAGTGTTCCATAGTCTCATCCTCCTCGCCACACATTCTACAGTCTAAGCTGTCTGATAGTCCCATCTTGGCCAAGAGATCCTTGACCCCGAAGTGACCTGTGAACACCCCAGATATGATTCTGAGCTGCTTCCTACTGGATTTCCAGAGTTTGTTAGTCCAGCCCGAGTCCACTCCTTCTATGAAGAGCTTTGAGTGCCTTAAGCCCGCCTCATTCCTCCACTCGTATTGGTGTTTGGTTTTGGCGTAGGCTTTAAAGGCCGAAATTATGGTTCCCTGCGAGAGTCCCACAAATGGTTCTGGACCTACAAAGTGGTTTGTAGACCCCCCTCTAGCAAGCTCATCCGCTCTTTCGTTGCCAATGAAGCCCTCGTGCCCTGGAATCCAAACCAGTTGCACCTTATTGTGCTTTCCAAGCTTGTTCAGTGCCTGGACGCCATTATAGACTAGTCTAGATTCCACTTTCGGCGCCGTAAGTGCCTTAAGCGCCGCTTGACTGTCACTGAGTATATAGATGGTCTGCCCTCTGGTTTGTCTGTCTATATTCTCCTGTGCACAGGCAATTATGGCGTATGTCTCCGCCTGGAAGACGGTTGCCAAGTTACCCATGCTTACACTACTACTGTAGTCATTCGCATAAATGCCTGCTCCCGTACCGGATCCCATTTTTGATCCGTCCGTGTACCATATACTGTCTTCGATACCAGACCTTGGTGGTTCTAGACCTTCGGCCCATTCAGCCCTGGATGGAACTTTTGTTGTGTAGTTCCTATGGAATACAAACTTGGGTAGCATTTTGTCGCTTCCCATGCTTGTTATTCTGTCTAAGAAACCATCAGTCTCCATGTTTGTGTGCTTAGTCTTTGGCTTACTGTCGCTCCACAGTTCAAGGGTTCTTAATCTGTAGAGCGATTTGCGTGCCTCTGACTTAATCACCAAGTAAAGTGGCGGTAGGTCCAGTAGGACTTCTAGCGCCGCTGTGGGCGTGGTGCGAAACGCCCCTGTTATAGCCATGCATGCCGATCTCTGTACCTTCATCAGAGCATCTCTGCATGTGCTCTTTAAAGTCCTTGGCCACCATACCAGGCTACCGTACAATAATATGGGCCTCACCATCATAGTGTAGATCCATCTAAGTACCTTTGGGTTCAAACCCCATGCTTTTCCATACGCTGATCTACACATTCCAAATACCCTCAGTGCCTTTGTAATGGTAAGATCTGTATGCTTCTTCCAATTCAGTTCTTTATCTAGTGTGACACCTAGATATTTCACATCATTAGACAGTTCTAGTACCCTCCCGTACAGTTTTAGCTGCTGTACGCCTCGAAGGGTCCTTTTCCTAGTAAAGGGTATTACTACAGTTTTGCCTGGATTAATGGATAATTGGTGTCGGTCGCACCATCTCTCCACTGTCTGCAGTGCCTTGTTCATGATTCCCGATACCGTGCCTGGAAACTTCCCATTAACCAGTATCACTAAATGATCAGCATATCCTACCGGGTGGATGGGACCTTTATTGAGTTCTACCAGGAGTGAGTTCACCACCAGACTCCAAAGAGTTGGTGAGAGAACCCCACCCTGTGGACATCCCTTTGTGGCCGTGGCCATTATCTCATCCCCCAAGAGTGATGACTTTATTAGTCTGCCATTTAGCATATTGCCTATCCATTTACATATGGTGGGCTCTACACCATGATTAACAGCTGCTTCGCTGATAGCTTTATACGTGGTACGATCGAACGCTCCTTCCAAGTCTAAGAAAGCTGCAAGACATAGTTCTTTATTCTCTATAGCCTGTTCAGCCCTGGTTGTCACCAGGTGAAGTGCGGTTTCCGTTGACTTCCCTGGCTGGTATGCACATTGTAGTTCGTGCAGCGGATGCCTTCTTAATGGGCCATCCCTTATGTGTCTATCTACCAGTTTCTCCAGTGTTTTGAGGAAAAACGACGATAAACTTATCGGCCTATACGATTTGGCTTCACTGTAATCCGCCTTACCCGGTTTGGGTAGATAGGTTACTTTTACCATCCTCCACACACGCGGTACGTGTGCGAAGGCCAGGCACGCCCTGTACAATCTGCTAAGATGTGGGATTAGTACATTAGCGCCTTCTTGTAGTAGAATGGGGTAGATGCCGTCTGGCCCTGGGGCTTTGTATGGTTGGAATGTTGAAAGTGCCCACTTTATCTTTTTATGATCTAATACCTTTTTGGACGTGTCCCAATTGTGTCTCGTTGTACTTGTGGTCTGTTCCAACGCACTAATTGCTCCATCGTCTGTTACGCTGTCGTGTATTACTGAGCCTGGGAAGTGCATTTTACACATTACCTTAAGGGTCTCCAGCCCCGTTTTCGTCATTCTACCGTCATTGTCCCTGATGGATGTGAGCGGGGCCGACTTTGTGGTTGCTAGTGCCTTTGTTAGTCTCATACCTTCTGGTATTGACTCAATCTGATCGCAGTGGTTCCTCCACGCTCTCCTCTTGGCTTTCCTCACAGCCTTGCTGAGTTCTGTGAGTTTTTGTGCATAGTACCCAAAGTCATTAGATGCCTTTGCGTCATTGAATATTGCCCTAGTTTCCCTCCTGAGCTTTACTATCTCTGGGGTCCACCATGGTAACTTTTTAGCCAGGGTTTTCTTCTCCGGGCAGTTATTAGTGAAGGCCTTGTATACAGCTTGTACTATTTTGTCCGCTTCGAATTCTATGTCTATAATAGAGTTTAGCTTGCCTTTTGGGTCTCCTAGGTCTACTTTTAGATCCCTTCTAAAGCCCGACCAGTCCGTGTACCTAGGATTCCGTTTACGTACCGTATTAATTTTTATCTTAGTTTGGTACCTGAAGCAGATGTATCTGTGGTCCGAAAGGGATATGTCATCAGATACGTGCCATGAGTTGATTTTGTTACTAGTGTTATTAGTAGCCAACGTTATATCAATCACCTCCCCCCGCCTAGAATTGACGAAGGTAGGTTCATTGCCTTTATTCAGTACTTGTAAAGCGGAGCTTACCAGGAAATCCAGTACCTTCTCTCCTCTCCTATTGACATCCGAGCTGCCCCAGATGACATGGTGAGCGTTCGCGTCGCAGCCGATTATCAGGTTGGTGTTCGCCCGGCTGCCGTATGCAACAAGATCCCGCAGCTGTTGTGTGATGGGATCCGTCGCCTCGTAGGGGAGGTAGGCTGATGATAGAATGAGCTCCTTACCCTCCCCCTTTTTTTGGATCATCACCGTGGTGAGATCCCTGCAACAGAAAGCATGTAAAGGCATAGCATTGATGCCATTTTTGACATATATACATGTCCTCATATCATTGTTGTTATCTGGACACAGGTGAACGATTGTTCCCCCCGTTCCACCTAAACCTCTTATTTCACCTTTATATATATATGGATAATATATATATTGCGGTTAGTAATACTTAAATTAATATTAATCGCAATAAAAATGTTTCAAATGTATTTGTTTCCACGATAATATGATGAAAAATATTGTGTGCATCACGGATAACCACTCTTCTCCAGTTTAGTGACAGGGCAAAAGTTTTTATCGCACCTAATATTTATGAACTGACCAGTAGTATAGTATACTATACTATCGACAACACAGCTAACAGACCATACGCGCCCTTTATGTGCATTGTAGTAGGTTTCAATATAAATACAGAATGGTCAGTTAACTGCGTTGGCGTTTGTACTTACGATAATTAAAAAAAAACCGGCCAAGTGCGAGTCAGACTCGCGCACGGAGGGTTCCGTACCATTATCTATAAAAACGGCAAAAAAAACGGCTGTTGTATGGACGCCCCCCTTAAATGTTTATTTTATTTTGTTTTTAGTATTTGTTGTTACAGCGGCAACAGAAATACATCATCGGTGAAAAGTTCAACTGTCTAGCTATCGCGGTTCTTGAGATACAGCCTGGTGACAGACAGACGGACGGACGGACGGACGGACATACAGCGAAGTCTTAGTAATAGGGTCCCGTTTTTACCCTTTGGGTACGGAACCTTAAACACAGACTAGTTGACATGATCATTGTACGTGAGGAGCGCGGTAGCTGGACTGAAATAAATAGTTAATGGTTAGAGCTCCCGTTGCACGAAACCCTACCTCACAAGGTGGCAGAACAGAAATGCAATATATTGATAGATACTACTTAGGAACACTGGATTTTAGTTGGTTGCCATAGCATATCCTGGAAGAACTATAATTTTCTTTCGTCGTCGTATCGCTTTTTTGATCGAAAATTACATCATAAGGTGGCAGATCGAAACGTTTACTCATCGAAAGAGACACATTTGGAGATAAAAACCCGCATTGGTTGCCAGCCCAAATCCTGGCAGGTTTCAAGATCAGCCACGTTTTATGAGCCCCAAAAATGGGGTCAATTACCTCATCAGGTGGCAAGATGAAAATGATGCAGATCGATTGCCCTAGACGTACCGTTCAAGAATATATAGGGTTGCCTGCCTTCAGCTTGGCAGTTTTTCTGGTCAGCCACCTCAAACAATGTATGTGAAAATCTTGGAATAACGAGAAAGTCGTGTATTTATGCTATGATTTAATAAAAATCAGGATATTAAATTAAAATCAACGTACTTGCGTCTTATGGTGTTGAAATAATAGGGTAAATGTACCAGTTTTGGTCATTTCTCATTAATATTTCTTGAAATATTGAAAGTAGTGATGTTGCCTTTTACGTTCAACGTGATATAGCAATCCTCATCAGGTGGCAAGATGACACTGATGCAAATCGATTGCCCTAGATGTGTCGTTCACGAATATACAGGGTTGCCTGCCTTCAGCTTGGCAGTTTTTCTGGTCAGCCACCACGAACAATACATGTCAAAATATTGGAACAACGAGAAATTCGTGTATTAATGCTACGATTCAGGGTATAATTTAAAAAAAAGCAGGATATCAAATTAAAGTCAACGTACTTGCGTCTTATGGCGTTGAAATAATAGGGTAAATATACCAGTTTTGGTCATATCTCATTAATATTACTTGAAATATTGAAAGAAGTGATGTTGCCTTTTACGTTCAACGTGATATAGCAATCCTCATCAGGTGGCAAGATGACACTGATGCAGATCGATTGCCCTAGACGTGCCGTTCACGAATATATAGGGTTGCCTGCCTTCAGCTTGGCAGTTTTTCTGGTCAGCCACCTCAAACAATGTATGTGAAAATCTTGGAATAACGAGAAATTCGTGTATTTATGCTATGATTTAATAAAAATCAGGATATTAAATTAAAGTCAACGTACTTGCATCTTATGGTGTTGAAATAATAGAGTAAATGTACCAGTTTTGGTCATTTCTCATTAATATTTCTTGAAATATTGAAAGAAGTGATGTTGCCTGTTACGTTCAACGTGATATAGCAATCCTCATCAGGTGGCAAGATGACACTGTCGCGAATCGATTGCTCCACTGGCCTTTTGAGAAAAGTGTGTAGATCAGAAGCTAAAGTGGTCCATTTGATTTTCGACAAATACATCGAACCATCCATCAAAGAAATAGAACGAAACAAAAGAATCCATGAAAACACTCCATATCAAATACACGGTCCGACACAAAAAAGACCAGGGAACTTCCTGAAATCTCTTAACAATGTCAGATTTAAAGAGGCTTTAATTAACTTTCTTATTAATGATTGGGAACGCGATGAACTGATACCGATTTTTGGAATTAAAAAGATATATGTAACAAAAGAAAACTTATGTTTTTATTTCAAGAGCATACATAACAAATTGCAGAAAATAGAAGAGACGGAGTCCTTCTGCACCCACGAAGAAGCAGATACTCGGCTTATCTTTCATATGTCTAAAGTTCAACCTGAATCCAAAGTTCTGGTTAATTGCTCGGACACAGACATCTTGGTAATTATACTAGGAAACATTCACCAACTTACAAACTGTTCACAAATTTGGGTTTACAATACCCAACTTAAATCAGCTTATAACTGTACCGAATTAGCGCACAAGCTGGGACCTGAGATGTGCAAAGCCTTACCAGCTGCACACGCCTACACAGGTTGTGATTACACATCGTCCTTCAAAGGGAAAGGAAAAATTAAAGCTAATAGTCCAGAGGACATTCATAACACAGAAAAGATACAAATAGTTCAAAAGTTTACATGCAAGTTATATTCATCGCCAAAAAGTGACGTAAATCAGGCCCGTTTCGAAATGTTAACAAAGAAATATGGAAATATGACGCAAACATCAAAATTCATGAAAAAAATTACAAATTTCAATGCTGCAACTCTACCGCCATGTTGGAAAAGTTTAAAACAACATTTACTAAGGACACTGCTTGCGAGCTCAATGTGGCGCAATGCTACAAAACCATCTTGTTTTTTATATGATCCTGTTGAATGCCGATGGGTTCTAAATAGTAAAAATAACTATGATATTTTGTGGTATGAAGGAAATCCCACTCCACAACACATCAACGACATTATTAGTATGGATGACAATGAATCAGATGAATTAAATATTAGTTGTGTTTCTTCTTCTGACGAAGAATAACTTTTTAAGTTTTTAGGTGTCCCTAGAATAAAAAACTTATACAACGTGTCCCAAAACTCAACGATAAGCCGGCACCAGAGGATGGAGCTGCTTATGATTAGTCGAGAAAAAATAAGGAAAAAAATATATCTCAAAAAAAAAAAAAAAATATATCTTTTGAAAATAATTGCCATAGTGGTGTCAATACTATTTTTTTACACCATGATGATTGAAACTGGACTGTAAGAAAAAATCTTTCAAAATTGTAGGGACAAAATGAATTTTGATTATTTTTTGTGTAAAAACTACATGTATTATGGTATTTTTAAGAACTGTGTTAGATAGCAGGGCTACTTAAGTTTCCAAAAACAAAAAAAAAACAGTAATATTTGAGTATGTTTTTTTTTCGATGAATTTCATTTTTTTCTGTTATTTCTAAAATAATTGAGATATATTTTTTTCCTTATTTTTTCTCGACTAATCATAAGCAGCTCCATCCTCTGGTGCCGGCTTATCGTTGAGTTTTGGGACACGTTGTATATAAGTTTGTATTGTTTTATTTTTGTACACTTTTTACGTGTACCTAAAAAAAAATTGCAAGTGATTATGCAATTATATGCATCTTCTTTTAAAGGATTATATATATCAAAAATTCTTACTTGTGTATGTTATGTTGTACTGTTCTAGTGTAGAGGTAACTTTGAATACTAACCTTGAATTAAGATAACTGCATGACGTTTCCCATATTTGAAATAAAATTGATTCATTATTTCATATAATTTCTACATAATCAATATTGTTTGTAGCACAAAAATGCTATATCACGTTGAACGTAACAGGCAACATCACTTCTTTCAATATTTCAAGAAATATTAATGAGAAATGACCAAAACTGGTACATTTACCCTATAATTTCAACACCATAAGACGCAAGTACGTTGACTTTAATTTAATATCCTGATTTTTATTAAATCATAGCATAAATACAAGAATTTCTCGTTATTCCAAGATTTTCACATACATTGTTTGAGGTGGCTGACCAGAAAAACTGCCAAGCTGAAGGCAGGCAACCCTATATATTCGTAAACGGCACGTCTAGGGCAATCGATCTGCATCAGTGTCATCTTGCCACCTGATGAGGATTGCTATATCACGTTGAACGTAAAAGGCAACATCACTTCTTTCAATATTTCAAGTAATATTAATGAGAAATGACCAAAACTGGTACATTTACCCTATTATTTCAACACCATAAGACGCAAGTACGTTGACTTTAATTTGATATCCTGTTTTTTTTAAATGATACCCTGAATCATAGCATAAATACACGAATTTCTCGTTGTTCCAAGATTTTGACATGTAATGTTTGAGGTGGCTGACCAGAAAAACTGCCAAGCTGAAGGCAGGCAACCCTGTATATTCGTGAACGGCACATCTAGAACAATCGATTTGCATCAGTGTCATCTTGCCACCTGATGAGGATTGCTATATCACGTTGAACGTAAAAGGCAGCATCACTTCTTTCAATATTTCAAGAAATATTAATGAGAAATGACCAAAGCTGGTACATTTACCTTATTATTTCAACACCATAAGACGCAAGTACGTTGACTTTAATTTAATATCCTGATTTTTATTAAATCATAGCATAAATACACGAATTTCTCGTTATTCCAAGATTTTCACATACATTGTTTGAGGTGGCTGACCAGATAAACTGCCAAGCTGAAGGCAGGCAACCCTATATATTCGTAAACGGCACGTCTAGGGCAATCGATCTGCATCATTTTCATCTTGCCACCTGATGAGGTAATTGACCCCATTTTTGGGGCTCATAAAACGTGGCTGATCTTGAAACCTGCCAGGATTTGGGCTGGCAACCTATGCGGGTTTTTATCTCCAAATGTGTCTCTTTCGATGAGTAAACGTTTCGATCTGCTACCTTATGATGTAATTTTCGATCAAAAAAGCGATACGACGACGAAAAAAAATTATAGTTCTTCCAGGATATGCTATGGCAACCAACTAAAATCCAGTGTTCCTAAGTAGTATCTATCACTATATTGCATTTCTGTTCTGCCACCTTGTGAGGTAGGGTTTCGTGCAACGGGAGCTCTAACCATAAGTAAAGCACGAGTTTTACTTGTTTACTATGGACATGAATTGGCACTAAACTATTATAAAACTGAACTAATAGAACACAACAACATACTGGTTGACTACGGAACCCTAAAGACTAAAAAATGATGGTTTCTTCCAGGATCTAAAGCGCAGAAGGGCGGTAACCAGCCGCTTCAGCCAGGTATCGTAGCTTATGAATCTTTATAATTTAATTAATTATCTCCATAGGGATATAATATTACGGCTAATTGATAGCGATTTCATTGCAACAGATGTATTATTTTTAACCTCCGACGAAAAAAGAGGCGTGTTATAAGTTCAACGTGTCTATCTGTGTATCTGTCTGTGGTATCGTAGCTCCCAAACGGATCGACCGACTTGAATGCGGTTTTTTTTGTGTCATAGATAATTTTATCCCACGTGTTCTTAGCTATGTTGTATCAAAATTTGTCCAGCCGTTTTTGAGATATTGGACTTTGAAATGAAAATGTCGGGGTTTTCAAACTTTTCTATGTTATAGGGTCTGGTTTATTCCGCGGGTTCGGCGGCGTTATTATTTAGCAATAAGCGAGCCTTCGCCGCCTCCTCCTCACCGCCTCGCCTTGTAAATGTACTAACTACGGCTTCCCGTGCGGGCATTTAATAATTTATAAAGACTGCATTAATAAGCATAAAGGTCATAGCTCACTAGAGCCACCCGTAGCCCACCCCGCGCCGCCTCGTCTCGAGCGCTTAGGTATTCTTTATATGGATTTGTACGGGCACGCTCTCACTACATTATCCGTAGTTAGTACATTTACAAGGCGAGGCGGTGAGGATCGGGCGACGGGTGGATCTAGTGAGCTATGACCTTAACTCGTAGTTTTTTTTTTCTTTTAGAACCTAAGGGTGGAATCAAGTACATCGATTGCACAGCATCATCGTTATCTGGACGTATGTATTGTTTTAAAATATTACTTCCCAGATCTAGCACTATCGGCCACTACACTCGGATTTTTGATTAAATCGACTGTAGTGGCCGAACAATTTATGTATGTAAATACTTTATTGTACCTACACAAGACACAGGTAAAAAAAGATAAATCGGTTCAAAGGCGAACTTATGCCTGTAAGGGATCTCTGTTAACCTTTCATTTAATGTTTGATCACCTTGTCCTGGGCACATATTTTCGAAATGGACTACACCTATAAGGTTTTCGCAACATGTATAAAACATAAGTATTTCGGCGAAGGAAAAATGGCGAGAAAACCTGCTACACCTGCGAAGAAATTCAAACGTGTAGGTATGTGAAGTGCCCGCTCGTGGGGACTCCAGCCCCTTTTTGTCTCATCGAGGCTTAAATATTTATAATAACTTAAAGAACTTGTCTTTCAGAGCGTAAATCACTGAAAAGCGTTGTCCCCTGCGAATGTCCTGCCGCGGGTGAGCATCAAATATAATTTCTTCTCATACTTACAACGAAAGCCGGGGCTCGACCACATGTCCACTACGGCGCGGCGCACGCCGTAAAAACCCACGTGGCGGCGGCGTAGAAACCCACGTGGCGGCGCCGTTGAAACCCACGTGGCGGCGCCGTAGAAACCCACGTGGTGGCGCCGTTGAAACCCACGTGGCGGCGCCGTTGAAACCCACGTGGCGGCGCCGTTGAAACCCACGTTGCGGCGCCGTTGAAACCCACGTGGCGGCGCCGTTGAAACCCACGTGGCGGCGCCGTAGAAAGCCACCACGTAGCGGCGCCGTTGAAACCCTCGTGGCGGCGCCGTAGAAACCCACCACGTAGCGGCGCCGTAGAAACCCACGTGGCGGCGCCGTTGAAACCCACGTGGCGGCACCGTAGAAACCCACGTGGCGGCGCCGTAGAAACCCACGTGGCGGCGCCGTAGAAACCCACCACGTAGCGGCGCCGTAGAAACCCACGTGGCGGCGCCGTAGAAACCCACGTGGCGGCGCCGTTGAAACCCACGTCGGGGCGCCGTAGAAACCCACGTGGCGGCGCCGTTGAAACCCACGTGGCGGCGCCGTAGAAACCTACGTGGCCACGCCGTAGAAATCGTGGATTCTCACGACACCGCGCCGTGGATTTTTGCGGTGCCGCGCCGTACGTTTCTACGGCACCGCGTTGCATCGTGTTTTTCCAAGGTGCTGCGTCGTCATACAAATTCTTCGGCGCCGCGCCGAGAACATGCGTGGATTTTAAAGGCCTCCACACACCCAACGCGGATAGTGCGCGGGCCCGCGCTACTGTGCGATAGAGACGCCGCGCTGCTGTGCGAAAGAGATAGAGATACCAACCGACCCGCGCCGCGCACTACCCGCGTTCGGTGTGTGGAGGCCTTTACGGCGCCGCAGCGTGAGTTCTGGCCGAGCCCCAAAGTTCGATAATTTCGATTCCTCCCCAAGCGCCTTGTAAAGTCAAGAGTACCGATATGTATTCACTCAAAGTTTCATAATATTTATACAACAACCTGATTGTTGCAGAAATAAGGTCTGCCTACATATTTTTGAGACTTGGTGGTGTATACATATTGGTGCCCTTGACTGTATTACTGAAATACCTAGTATAACGTACATACAAATATAAAAGTATATATTAATAACTACTATAACTAGGGGAGATGGGCCTCGTTAGCACTCGGGGAGATGGGCCTCGTTAGCATTGTGCTGCAACCTGTCTAGGAGACGGAAAACTCCAAAATATAACCCGGGGAGATGGGCCTCGTTAGCATTGTGCTGCAACCTGTCTAGGAGACGGAAAACTTCGAATCTAAACCCCCAATCCAAGGTGTTAACCGACCCGTGCTAAGGGATGCATGACCAGAGTCTGGTCGATAACGGAGGGTGTCTGTGTTGGCGGTCACAGGACACTACTCTAATCCGTCTTACCTCAGTATCAGGGCTCTGCTGGGGTGGACTCGTAAATCCCTATTACTCGTGGGAACGCTATGGAGACTACATTTAAAAATCATCCGAATGGCGGCGACGTGGTACGCCACCCGTCACGTCTCGTTTCTCACGGGGGCGAGAAGCGGCTCACGGAAAGCCGTTTTGCTACGTTGAATGTTGGAGGAGGTATGAGTGACAAAGTTGATGAGGTGTTACAGATGATGGATGAAAGAAGGATTGATGTGCTATGCGTGAATGAGACAAAGCGGAAGGGATGTGACACCACCACACACGGACCCTACACGGCTTATTGGTCAGGGGTGCCAAGCTCAGAACGGGCCTGTAAGGGAGTTGGTGTTATACTCTCCGCTAGGATGGCTAAGTGAGTGAATGAGTTCGACAGTGTGAGCCCTAGACTGATGTGGGTAAGAATGAAAGTGGGATTAGTGCGGATTTTTAGGGTTGGGGTTTACGCACCTGTAGATCAGGGTGCGGGAAGTTCACAGCGTACACAGGATGAAAGACAGATGTTTTGGGATGAGTTGAGGGACGTGTTAGGGCTATGCAAGGACAACGAAAGGTTAGTAATGTTAGGTGACTTTAATAGCTGGGTAGGACTGAAGAGAGATGGATTTGGAAAGGTGTTAGGGATGCATGGTGACGAAAGGGTTAACGAAAATGGAAGAAGTCTGTTAGAAATTTGCCTCGAGTGGAATCTTTGTGTGGCAAACACAATGTTCGCCCATAAATGGATCCATTTGTACACTCGAGAGGCAGAAAATGTAAGGAAAAGCATGATTGATTTTATAATAGTTGACGAAAGAATCAGAAAGAATGTGCTAGACGCTAGAGTATATCGCGGATCCGGTGTCCACACCGACCACTTCCTGGTAATGTGCCGAATAAGTGGTCTGTTCAAGGGATGGCGACACCGTCCCCGTATTACTAATAGCGTGTTAGAGAGAATAAAAGTAGAAAATTTGCAAGAAAAAGAAATAAGTGATGAGTTTGTCAGCAAGTTGAAGGTTGAATTCGAAGGAATGGATGGTTTAAGCGAGATGGATGATTTGTGGCACAACTTTAAAAATAAAGTTGTTAATGTGGCTCAGGAAGTGTGTGGTGTCAGTCAAAGGAGCAAAGGAAGAAAGGAGAAGAATGTGTGGTTGGATAAGGAAGTACAAGAAGCTGTATGTGAGAAGAAAAAGTTGTGGCGGGATTGGTTAGCTACAAGAGCTAACCAAAGAGCCAATAAAGCCTCCTTTGACGAAGTTAATGAAGCAAAAAAGGCATATCGAATAATGAAAGTGCGGGTGAAAGAAGTAGTAAAAAGAAAGAAAGATGAACAGAATGACCACTTGGATGAAAGGCTGTCGCGGGATTTCCAGATGAACATAAAATATTTCTGGAAATCCGTTAGACTAGCCAGAGGTAAGAGCCAGAACTCTGAGCTGAAGTCAGTCAAAGACAGGAATGGAAGTATGCTTAATGAGATAGAATGCATATTAGGGAGATGGAAGGAATACTTTGAAAGTTTATATGATAGGGAGGAAGAAAATGGTTCAACCTCAAGTCTGATAGGTAGCGCAACCGAGGATGAAAGTAATATTAGCATGGACGAAATTGTGAAAGAATTGAGAGGAATGAAATCGGGTAAGGCTGCAGGGTATGACAGAGTATCCGCCGAGATGCTGAAGGCAGGACAGGGCGTCATAGCGAGTCAGTTGTATCGCCTCTTCAATTTGTGCTACAGCACCGGCCGTGTACCTAGGGACTGGTGCAAGGCCGTAATCGTTCCTCTTTACAAAGGGAAAGGGTCACAACTTGACTGTAAAAACTACAGGGGCATTAGCTTACTCAGCATCGTCGGCAAATTGTATGCAAAAGTGTTAGTTAAAAGGGTTGTGAAAGAGACCGATGAGAAAGTATGGGATGCACAAGCAGGATTTAGAAAGGGTATGGGTTGTACGGATCAAGTCTTTTCCTTACGATGCATAGCCGAGAAGTATTTGGCCAAAGGTCAAAAGGTCTATTGCGCTTTCGTGGACTTGGAAAAGGCTTATGATAGAGTGGTGAGGAAAGAACTATGGTCGGTGTTGTGCACGTATGGAGTAGACAGCCGCCTCGTTCAAGCACTGAAATCTTTATTAAAAAAAAAAAAACATTTATTTCAGACGTTTGGAGTCCATAAGGTGTTAGTGTTACAGATTTATTTAAATAATAATGTTAGTACCTAAGCTTAAATGTTGAGTGGTCCAGTGCCTGATGAGGGCACTGTCCCATCTCTGCGCCACAACGGCCAGGAGACTGTGGCGGCTGGCGCGCACCCTGCGCAGCGTCGCGGCACAGCGTTTGCGGAGCGTCGCATGGAAACCGCCTACGTGCGCGTCCGCAAACATGCCGGACGCACTGCAGTGTCGCGGCAGCCGCAACAGTATCCTGAACGCGTCGTTGTATTGTACACGCATGGCGTTCATGGCGCGCTGCGTGTTTATATAAGGATTCCAGTGCTTGTGTGAGAATAAACGGGTCATATACTGACTGGTTTAACATCGAAAAGGGTGTTAGACAGGGATGTGTAGCGTCTCCGTGGCTGTTTAATCTATTCATGGACAGCTGTCTGCAGGATCTAAAAGGTGATGAATGTGGTTTGAGAATGGAAGGGTTACGCGTCAAATGTCTCCTATATGCTGACGACCTTGTACTACCTGCGTCGTCCGCTGAGGAGTTACAAATGATGGTAACGAAGATGAATGAATCTTTTGAATGGAAAGGGATGAAGATGAATGTAAGTAAGACGAAAGTGATGGTATTTGAAAAAGATGAAATTATGACAGACTGCAAAATAATGATTGGTGAAGAAAGACTGGAACAAGTAAAAGAGTTTGTGTATTTGGGGACGTTATTTACTGGAGACGGAAAGCATGAGAAAGATATTGAAAGGAGAGTGAATGCAGGGAACCGAGTGAATGGGGCACTGAATGCCTTTACGGGCAGCCAGAAAATATCACAAAAAGCACGGATGGCTGTGCATCGGGGAGTTTTGGTGCCCACACTTATGTATGGTAGTGAAAGTTGGGTGTGGCAGAAAAGACATCAAAGTCGATTGAATGCAGTAGAAATGAGAGCGTTGAGAAGTATGTGTGGAGTGAAATTGAGTGATAGAGTCAGAAACAGTGTTATAAGAGATAAGTGTGGAATGGATGGAGATATAGTCACAAAAATTGAGAAGGGTATGTTAAGGTGGTTTGGGCATGTAGAGAGGATGGATGAAAGAAGATTAACGAAGAAAGTGTATACAAAAAGAGTGGAAGGGCAAGTTGGAAGGGGAAGACCTAGGCGAACTTTCTCCGATCAAATCGGAGAAATCTTAACAAAAGGCCAGGTCAAAAGTACCCTAAACCGACGAGCATGTATGAGAAATATTATGAAAGTGAGTGAAGCGAAAGTGGTTTGCCAGGATCGTAGCAAATGGAGATCCGTGATCTCTGCCTACCCCTCTGGGAAAGAGGCGTGATTGTATGTATGTATGTATGTATGTATGTATAACTAGCACTGAAGTCAAGTGTAAAAATATGGGTGCATACCTTAGTCATAAATATGTCCCATCGCGCTTATGTCAGCGAAGTAAGGTTTCGGTACATATTTATTAGAGGATTAAATCTATACCTACGTATTTTTTCACTGTACTGCGCTGTCGCGAGGTGTCAGGCAACGACGCAACTTGGCCTGTGTCGGTAAATGTTTTTTGGTACACAACAATAGTAGGTATACATAGTCGAGGAATGAAAACACTCGCCTCTTTTCGACCTTTTTTCAAAGCTGTTAAGAGTCTGCAGCAAGCTCAGCCGAATTTCACCTTCCCATACAAACGGAGTTTCGTTCTCATTTTAAAACTACATGTTGGATTGTGACGAAACTTTACATTTAAAATGACATGAGGTATAGCTATGTCTGTAATTAGTTTATGTGGTTCGCGTTTATAAAACAAACGAAGTACAGCAAAAACAAATTTTGTATGAAAAACTTAAATTCGCTGTATTTTTTTACTATGGTATCTGAAGCTAGGTACATAAACTAATTACAGACCTCATGTCATTGTACATGCAAAGTTTCGTTACAATTCAACACGTAGTAGTTTTAAAATAAGAGCGTAACTACGTTTGTATGGAAATACCGGACAAGTGCGAGTCAGACTCCTGCACGGAGAGTTTCGTACCATTATCTATAAAAACGGCTAAAAAAACATGTTTGTTGTATGGGAGCCCCCCTTACATATTAATTTCATTTTGTTTTTAGTATTTGTTGTTATAGCGGCAACAGAAATACATAATCTGTGTAAATTTCAACTGTCTAGCTGTCGCGGTTTTTGAGATACAGCCTGGTGCCAGACAGACGGACGGGCAGATGGACGGACAGCGAAGTCTTAGTAATAGGGTCCCGTTTTTACCCTTTGGGTACGGAACCCTAAAAATCGAGGCAACTGCGGACTCTTAAGGTCCAAGAGTGACGAATTTTTTCATCCTTCGACAAAGTACAGTCACCAGCGCAGCTATTACGCGACCGCTGCGACATATTCTCGATTTTTCTCGCACTATACCTTTTGTTCTAAGTGTTAATAAGAGACAGACGGATAAGTGCGAGAAAAATCGAGAGAGCTCGCGCGCCATCTTGTGATAGCTGTGCAGAACTACTATCTGCCACAACAAAGTGCGCATAAATATCGGACTTGTATGGGACACATTACGGCACTAAGTCATAGAGTCGCATCAGATATTTATACGCGTTTCGTAGTGGCGTGGTTGTGGCAGATAATAATACTGGGCCAGCACTTTATACTAGGGCTAAATAAAACAAAGATTGGACCCGATTCTTCGTGCACATGGCTTAAATAGCCTAAAACTAATTTTTTTAATTTTGAAACATAATTTAGGAGGCAGTGGAGCTAGCATAACTGACGCCGCGCCGCGACGCGAGTCGAGAAAGATATGTACCCGTCTTTCTAATTTGCATGGTGCGAGTTAGGCAGGAGACGCTCAGTCGCGCGCGAAGCGACTTGTCAGCAAGCTGTGCTAGACGTACAGATTAAAAACGACATATTTAGAATAGCATTTAGGCAGCTAAGCTAAGTTGAATAGACCGCCTGAAATAAGAAACGTCAGTTTCAAATTAGCGCCGTCATTTGATTATGACAGCTGCTCACAGAATAGCAAAAATTATGAAGTTTAGAGGCCACTGTAGAATATAGTCCAATGTCTCAGCATGGATATCACAGGACGGTTCACGAGGCTGTGTTCATTGATTGTAGACGATTGAAACTTCGTTTTTATTTTGCCTGCATACCGGTCAGTAACAGATGTGGTTTGGGATAGTCTCTCTGGGGGCCTTATTACCTTACCCAGAGGCAACTAGAGGGAAATGTACAAATTTCATTGTAGAGGTATTATCCTCGGAAACAAAGCTGAAACAGGGGCCTTACCTCGAAAACCGAATGTGGAAGTTCGTATACATGCATCCCTGCCACTCGAGGTATTCTAAGTGCGATAGAAATGGAAATACCCGAACGACCCGTGGACTTTCGAAGGCATTTCGGCATACGCGCGGGCGCACCCAGCACCCCGCTCCGCCCTATTCCTATCTGACCCATTTCAACGTCAGGACATACAAAAGCATTTTGGAACAAGCTGAAACGGAGTACTTCGTTCGCTTCACTCGCTCGTTCAAAATATTTGAATTGATAATCTTTTTTTTAGTAAATGTACGTTCCAATACCTCAAGCTTTCAAATAAAAAATATTCCTACTTGTACTAAATAATATAAAAAGTTATCAACATCTAATTACATAAATATTTGTTTCGTTTTAGATAAGCGATACATATTGTGCAGCTCGTCATCTTTATGTCAATGTAAGTATAATATGGTATAATATGTATAGAGGCAGCCTAATAGCTAGCACGTAGTGACGTAGATAAACGATTTAATAGATGGAGTCCTAGCGAATGCCCGAAAGGGACGGATGTAAAATACCTGACTAAATTGAGAACCTTTCGGAACGTTCTGTCCGTTTCCAAAATCACCCGTTTCTGATCGCATCAGTATGTCAAAACACCCCGCATACCAAAAGATCGTCTCTCATGACACCGTATTCCCAAAATAACCGTTTCTTATCGCAGCAGTATGTCAAAAACCCCCTAGAAACCCATATGTTCTGCTATATTTAACACAGAATACCTAAAGGGGATCATTTTCTACATAAATGAAAAACCATTATTGTATTGTAACCAAGAACTTTACTTATATTATATGCCATCATCATATAAGCCGAAAGACGTCCACTGCTGGACATAGGCCTCTCAAAAGAGTGCCAAAGTGACCGGTCCTGCGCCACCCGCATCCAGTGGACTCCC
The DNA here is from genome assembly GCA_945867215.1 of Epinotia demarniana. Taxonomy (NCBI): domain Eukaryota; kingdom Metazoa; phylum Arthropoda; class Insecta; order Lepidoptera; family Tortricidae; genus Epinotia; species Epinotia demarniana. Next base: position 59,200,050 of record OX244259.1, read on the forward strand.
GCAACCTTTACCAGGTCATCAGTCCACCTTGTGGGGGGCCTACCTACGCCTCGCCTTCCGGTACGTGGTCGCCACTCGAGAACCTTTCCGCCCCAACGGCCATCGGTTCTACGTGCTATGTGCCCTGCCCACTGCCACTTAAGTTTAGCGATTCGGAGGGCTATATCGATAACTTTGGTTCTGCAGCGGATAGCCTCATTTCTGATGCGATCACGCAGAGAAACTCCCAACATGGCCCTCTCCATTGCCCTTTGGGTGACTTTGAGCTTTCTTATCAGGCCCATAGTAAGCGACCACGTTTCAGTGCCATATGTCATCTCATCACTGGCAACACATACTGGTCAAAGACTATCGTCTTGAGACACTGCGGAATGTTGGACGAAAAGATGTGCCGTAGCTTCCCGAACGCTGCACAGCCGAGTCGGATTCGACGATTGACCTCTTTCTCGAAGTTGGACCTACCTAACTGGATAGTCTGTCCTAGGTATACATAATCGTCTACAACTTCGAGCGTAAAGTGTCCGATTGTAATGGGAGTTGGTATGACATGGGAATTTGACATGATCTTCGCCTTATCCATGTTCATTCTTAGACCAACTCGCTCGGAAGCTTTACCGAGGTCATCAAGCATCGTACTAAGTCCTCCATGGTCTCAGCCAAGACTACTATATCGTCAGCAAACCGAAGGTCTCGCCGTTGATGTTGATGCCTAGCCTTCTCCAGTCAAGAGTCTTGAAAACGTCCTCCAGTGCAGCGGTGAACAGTTTTGGAGAAATAACATCTCCTTGCCTGACTCCCCGCTGCAGCGGAATAGGTTTCGAGATCTGGTCCTGGAGTCGGATTGTCATAGTGGCGCTTTCGTACAAACACTTCAGCACTTCGATATATGCAACATCCCTTTGGACACTTCCGCGACAAGGCCGCGAAATTACGCCTGCCTGCCCCCCCCCCCCCCCCCCCCATTCTATAACTTTTGTTTTAAGCTCACCACAACGTTCACCCACAAATATATCTTGAAACCGCGAGGACGCGCAACGTAGATGACCTAATTAACTGCAAATATGTTTCTTTCAGTACCTAAATCTAAAAGGAGTCGCGTGTCGTGCGAATGCCCCGATACAGGTAAGCAAACGTTTGTTTCATCCACATTTTATATGCGGGTAAGTAAATAATTTTACGCACTAGCTACTCTCAATAGTACCTAAAGGCCAGGCCTTATGGTGCATTTCCACAGAGGGAGGTGGAGCGGAGACGCGCAGTGGGGCTACCGCGACACGAAAACGAACTTCGTTCGTGTATTACATCTCCCCATCTACCGTGCGACAGAGACGGAGATACACAAACGAAGTTCGCTTTCGTTTCGCGGTAGCCCCTCAGAGCATTATAAACGTAAGTAGCTACACAGATTTTCCTCGAATAGCGCTCTTGTTTCTACCTATGATTGTTGTCCGTTCTCGTTTAGAAAACAGTGACCCATCAGTGTAAAGGCTTAAACTATACCGAGGTAAAAACTTAATATCTCATATTAAATAAATCTTATTACACAACACACTCATACGCTCATAACGGTATTTTTACTACAAAAAAATATAATTTACTCGTTTCTCCGCTTTGATTTATTGATCCACTTTTATTTTTAGGAAATAAATGAGGTTTTTTTTTTATTTAGCCGCGTACGTACCCTTTTTGTCCCGTTTCTTATTAAATTATAGTGTCACATGGGCCAGGTTCAGGGTCATGTGATTTATTTGTAACAACTGTAAGACCATGGCGTGCACTGGCTTCCCCCCGCGAGTTCGTCTGCGTGGACCGGGGATATTTATTTATTTATTTATTGACAAATACATTTACGTCACATTACAGTAATAACCAACGCGTCACGAAACCAAAACAACAAATAATACTATTTAGGCGACGAAACGGCGTGGCCCCGTTGCATCGTCTCTCCTAGGATTCGGCAGATTGCCCGGAACCGTCGAAACACTACACCCTTCGGCCAGAAGTCAGCACATGCGACGGTCTCCTGCAGCAGTCGCGAACGAACTATACGATAAAATCTACCCTATATTTTAATCCAGGCTAAGTATACTTAAAAGATCTTCGTGTAAAATTTCAAACAAATCGGTTGAGCCGTTTAAGTTGATTGAGTAACAATGCTTAGTTTGTTACTCCAAACTTTCACATTAATACTATTATAGTAGGAATTTAAAATGCATTTCATCAACTGGTCCATGTGAACACAGTTTCCTATAATACATTATAATAAAAAAAAAAAAAAAAAATTGTTCTTTATTTAGGTATCAACCCATTACATTTACAATGACAAATTAAAACTAAAAGTTAAAATAAAAAAATTAAAATTACAGGCAACAGTTTTATAGACGAGGCGTAGACACCTTACTCGTAAGGTAGCATGCCGTGTACACTACCTTGACAATACTGTTGGTCGATTCGCTCACTCTCCCGACAAAGGACCAGTGTCTTTTACGTATAATTGCGTAAAAGTCATCCACTCTGTTCACGGCGAACATCCCAGACGCACTACACCGCCACGGCAGCCGTAGCATCGCACGAAACGCGTTGTTGTACTGTACTCTGAGTCTGTTGAACGACCGTTTCGTGTAATGATACCACAGATGACTAGTGTAGAACGCCTGGCAATAGGCCACTACCAGCGATGACTTAGGTACTATATTTTCTAAACGCGAACGAACTAATACCTAGTGTTTGGCGTCTATGGGCATTATCAAGATAGTACATTACGTAACGAGGGCGGTGAATTCGTAAATGCCCCAGATCGCAGGTGTTTGTGTCATAAATATGCGCTCTGGGGCTTTACGAATTACCGCCCGTGTTGCGTACAAAATTTTACGTCTTCATCTGGCCACACTGCGAGTTTTCCCGTACGCGCAGCGTGCAGTAAAACTGGCATTATGGCCAGGTGTGACGTAATTTACGTCACACCTGTTTTTTGACGACAATTAAGTTTTCAGGTTGCATGAAAATTAACTTTTTCTCTTATCAATTTCTAAATATGAATAAGGGTCCTTCAATGTGAATCTTCAATTAGATACTTAATTTTCAATGTATGTTAAATAGTTTAAGTTTACCAACGCCTTATCCTTTTGCTGTAATGCTGTTAGTTTTTTTTATATAATAAAAAAGAAATAAATACAATATTATAATTGTCAGGTCAAGCTCCCAAAAAGAACGTACGTAAAGTCGCCCCAAATAGTCCGGCGACCGCTGTTTGCGAAGACCCGCTCAACCAAGGGATCAAGGTGCAGATCAAGAAAAAGATGTGCCCACTGTTTGCGAAAAACTAAATAATTATTGTCATTGGATATTGTTTTCGACACGTACTGTCACTCTGAATAAACAGTCAACACGAAACTTTTCATTATTTATAGTTATAAATAATAGGTACCAAATGAACAATATTACGAAATGGGTCACTTACGTTTTTGAGGTCGAACGTTGATAATCACATGACACAGATATTATAAATGTGACAGAGAGACATAATACGAAAACATTGAAGTAAATTGCATTTTATACTATCGACAACACAGCTAACTGGCCATCCGTGTACTTTATGAGCATCGTAATAAGGTTCTATATAAACACAGGATGGTCAGATAATCGTGTTGGCGTTTGTACAACAAATATTAAAACCTTCAATAGCGCGATTCGATCACCAATTTCCAAAATAAACTTCGAACTCCCATTTAAAACGTCTGGGGTAAAATTGTGTCACCGAGGCCCCAATGGAAAGAATTACCAAATTCTTTCAGCGGGGGCCATGGCCGGGGTCGTCAGTCCGACTCGATGTCGGCTATAGTTTTATTTCTTATTTAACAGCTGCCACCCGCGACTTCGTTTGCGTCGACCCGAGATAAAGCTATACTATATTTTAATCCAGGCTATAAACTATCTTCGTGCCAAACTTCATCCAAACCGGTTGAGCCGTTTAAGCGTCGCAGAACCAAGGTAACCGATATAGCCCTCCGAATCGCTAAACTTAAGTGGCAGTGGGCGGGGCACATTGCACGTAGAACCGATGGCCGTTGGGGCGGAAGGGTTCTCGAGTGGCGATCACGTACCGGAAGGCGCGGCGTGGGTAGGGCCCCCACAAGATGGACTGATAAACCTGGTAAACGTTGCGGGAGTCCGCTGGATGCGGGTGGCGCAGTACCGGTCACTTTGGCACTCTTTGGGTTTACTTATATACTTTTTATTCCGGGAACCATCGCATATGTTTCATTGAAAGTTGCTAATTCGATTTTATAAGTAGAATGCCGCAATACTTAATGAAATAACAACACATCTTGTAGAAATATTAATTAATTACTTATTACCCACTTTATTACCCAACTCTCTCAAAAATTTAGTTTTTCCGTGATGAACCATTCGTAAATTAAAAAAACACGAGGCAATAGTCTTTATCGCTCTTTAGCGATAAGTCCACCTGTTGTCAACATCTATTTTTTAATAAGTTATTGTGTTTATTTGATTCATGTTTTGAGGTGTGCAATAAAGAGTATTTGTATTGTATAGTATAATTTGAATTTCGTGATTATCTTCTGTGAGTATATATGCTTCAGGGTGAACAGCCATTTTAAATTTGTGCAAATTGGATGTGACATGTTGCATCGTTAAAACCATAAGTTTTCTTCTAGTGACTTCCTTCATGGATTGCGACGTATTTACTGAACTATTTCTAACAAACTCTGTAAATTTTGAATTATGCTGTTCCTTCTGTTGAGTTTTTGACGTAATGTTTTTATTTTTCTCTGTAATGTTTCTTCTCTAGAGCCGACTGAAGTGAAAGTCTGTGTGGCTATTTCGTGAATTTCAAGGCGTGGCACTTTTGATTGATGCTCGACAGATGCAATGTCTTTTTGAGCTGCAGTACCAGAAGGAGAATCTAAGGCCCTTCGCTCACGGAGCTACCCAAAAAGGACTACACTAGTCACAAACCGGTTAGTAACGCGTCGTCGTGTGCGAACCTCAATGAGAATGTATGGGCGGTGACGCTCAAGCAACTCGTTAGTAATTTACGTTTGTAACTAGTTCTTTTTGGGTAGCTCCGTGAGCGAAGGGCCTAAGTTTACATCACTTAAAACAGCGGTTCTCTTCATTGGAGGCTGTGGACAAAAAATGCTCTTATAATGTACACTGTCAATGCTTTCGGGGATAAAAACTATCCTATGTCACTCTCCATTCCTTCAACTATCTCCACTTAAAAAAACACGTCAATTCGTCGCTCCGTTTTGCCGTGAAAGACGGACAAACAAACAAACACACGCACTTTCCCATTTATAATATTAGTATGGAAGTATGGATAGTACATTTTAAAACATTAAATGAAATAATTTAACATAATTGCTCTGTCGACTTATCTACGACATTACATTCTCACAGTACCGGCCCAAATCATAGTCACCCTAATAAGTTTGGCATATGGTATTGTCGTTTTATCGTAAAATAAAGCAAAATGTTCCTTACCTATGAAATTATATTCCACAATTATTAAAGCTTTCGCTTTTACATCCCTTTATACAACATATTTTCACCATTTTTACCTAATTTCATGTAGTCGACAAGGCAATGATAGTCCAATGACAATATTAGACAAATAGATGTCAACGTTGGGGATACGAGTCAATATTTAAAATTACCACTTGATTACCACAATATTTAATGCATTACCGTGTTTTATCAGTAAATTTAAAAATTAGGTAAAAGGTAACATCTCTTTATACATAATGTCAACTCGTAAGTATAAGCAGGTTTATTTTTCAGTATTATTTAATGCCTGTTAATACCACTATATCTTTATATTTTTACATTGGCAACTTGTGCGAGTGGGACACCATCCTCGGGTTGGGTGCTCTCGCTCGGACCGCTTTCTCTAGTCGTCTTTTATTATACAATTGTGAACCTGTGATGCTAGTAATATATGGCTCAATTTTGATTGACTAATAAAACTGAGTACTCAGTCCACTTTAGGTGTACGTCCATGGGATTAAAGCAGTGTATCACTAAATTTAAAAAGAAAAAGTCTGTAGATTTTTTGCATACCGAGTTATCAATGCTAATTTCCATACAAATAAGCCGTAAAAAATATTACAATCATTTTATAAGTGCTAAAAAGAGCGTGCATGGAGATTGAACTTTGTTTTGTAACTCGGAAGCTATTGAAACTTTTTTTATTATTTCGATGAGCAGTGCCAATTTACGTTATATGGGTGTCGCGATGTGTCAAAAGACCAGTTCCAAATCTCGAACACTATAGGCATAGCAGAAGGAGAACGGCGCTAGGCTTTCATCATAACACAAGCAGCTGCCTTTGAGGTCCACAAGTTGTGGGTTGCTCATTTCTTTCGGTAATCGCCTTGGTTACTCTCTCCGGGGAATTCATGCTTTCCTACCCCTCTTTCGCTGTGCTATCGAAGATTCATTAACAGCCGTGGTTAGTAGTGCACCAGTTTTTAGTGTGTCGGCTACTGCGGACTTACATAAACGTAGACAAGTACTGTATGCCATGTATGAGGAACGACGGTTTAATACGAGTGATAAATTTAAAGAACATGTCAAGCAATATTTGAAGCAAATGCTCTGACATTATTAAAACAACCCGGAAAGTAATTAATATGGAGACTGGTAGATCGAAAATCACACCGACTGATCTTACTCGTATAATAAAAATTGATGGCAGAATTGTAGATTCTAGTCTGGAAGTAGCTACTGATTTTGAATATTTCTTTACTGAGATACCAGTCTCCATAACTAAGTATTTAAATTCATCACCTTCCTCTGCCGTTACATTGTTGAAAGAAAACGCCCCAGAATGTAATACAAACCTCCATTTTAAACACGTTAGTTTCTCAGAGTCGTTAAAACGATTTATGTCAAAAAATCTAGTGACCAGAGGTCACCGCATATCTGATCCCGCACCACAGTATACTTCGACCAAGCAGTACGTCAACTCCTTTGAGAGTTGTATTTGATGCTAGTGCTAAAACGAGCTCTAACGTCTCTCTTAACGATACGCAGCTGACAGGACCAAACCTATACCGTGATATAGGTGCCATTATAACAAATTTTCGATTATTTGAATACTGTTTCGCAAGTGATATTTGTAAAATGTATCGTGCTATCCTGGTACGTGAATCTGATAGAAAATATCAACATATATTATACCGATCGACCGCTGACGAACCCATAAAGGTGTATGAGCTGAAAACCATTACGTACGGGGTGAGTTCAAGTCCGTTCTTGGCTATCCGCACCTTGCTGCAATTAGCCAGTGATGAAGGTGAACGTTTCCCTCCTGCCGCTAATGTCGTTAGACAAGGTATCTACATGGATGATATTCTTTGGTCATGCGCCACGTTCTCTGAAGCGTGTGCGTTACAAGATGAATTAATTAATATGCTGCAGTGCGGAGGGCTAGTTTTAAAGAAATGGTCGAGTAACTGTGAACAGCTTTTCGAACGTGTTCCAGAAGAACATCGCGAGAAAACAATTGACTTTCAAAAGGACAGGGTTGATGTTTCAATAAAGCTTTTAGGTTTGAAATGGTCCCCAGTATTCGATGCGTTTAGCTTTTCCTTAAATAAGCAAGATACCGTCAATACAAAAAGATCCGTCTTAAGGACGCTGGCATCTATTTATGATCCCGTTGGATACATTGCTCCTTGCACCTTCGTTGCAAAGTGCATTTTACAGGATCTTTGGAAGCTGGGCCTTGGTTGGGACGATCCACTGCCCGTAGAAGAATGCCAGCAGTGGGTAGAATTTATAGACCAGTTACCCAGGCTATCTGAGTTGCAGATTGAACGACATATTTTGCTTCCAGATGTCACTGAATGCGAACTGGTAGGATTCAGTGACGCATCTTCTCGTGGCTACGCTGCATGCATTTATGTCATTTCACGACGTCACTTGGAAGTCAAGTGCAGACTGTTAATTGCTAAGTCGAAAGTGGCACCTGTCAAAGTTGAGACCATACCTAGAATGGAGCTTATGGCTGCCACACTTCTTAGCAAACTTATGAAGTATGCATGTGAATGCTTATCGCGGATCAATGTGGCCAGAATCACAGCACTAACCGATTCGTCTATTGTATTGGCGTGGATACAAACTGATGCTTACAAATTAAAAACGTTTGTGTGTAACCGTGTTACACAGATACTAGAGTCAATACCTCCTCACGCATGGCGTCATGTCAACAGCGAGAATAACATGGCAGATGTTGCCTCGCGTGGTGTTACTCCATCACAATTCATGGCTTGCAGATCGCAATGGTTCGAGGGACCTGCCTGGATGTATGAGTATCATGAAAATTGGCCTGTATCTATATACATTAACAGAAAAGGTACTGAAATCCCGGAGATAAAGTCTAACTCCAATACATTCAATTTGTTATCTCAACAGACGGGGGAAGAAGATAAATTGGAATTTGTTGAACGTCTTGGCAACCAATTTTCGTCTTTTTCAAGAATGCAAAGAAGCATCGCATGGATATTGCGTTTTCTGCGGCGGTTTCGCGGTGATGCTTCTGTCTGCAGCCAAGAGGTCTTGACTACGAACGATTTGAATCAAGCTCATGATTGCTTAATTAAAGTAGTACAGGGCTCCTACTTCAAGAACGAAAGTGGGGCTTTGAATAAAGGCAAGACGTATATTCCTTCGTTAAGGAAACTTGCCCCCTTTATTGATGCTCGTGGCTTCCTGAGGGTGGGGGGTCGTATTCCTCACTCTGATCTGCCATACAATGCGAAGCATCCCTTGTTGTTGCCGAAGAAATGTAGGTTTGTGAAACTTTTGGTTGAATATTTCCACAAGAAATATTTACATGCTGGACCGCAAACCCTACAAAATATAATTAACCAGAGATACTGGATATTGTCGGCTCGTAGCCTCATTCGGTCAACTTTGTTGAAGTGTAAGACGTGCTTCAAATGTAAACCAACCCTGCTTCAGCCAAAAATGGGTGACCTTCCGTCGACACGGCTGCTGCCTAACAAGGTATTTGAACATGTGGGTGTTGACCTAGCCGGACCTTTGTACATAAAAGAAAGCTTACGGCGTAATGCAAAGATAGAGAAGGCTTATCTAGCAGTTTTTGTATGCTTCTCCACTAAAGCCGTGCATCTGGAAGCACTTTCTTCATTATCTGCAGATTGCTTCTTGGCTACCCTGGATAGATTTGTGTCACGACGTGGCCTGTCGTCACACTTCTATTCCGATTGCGGATCCAACTTCGTAGCAACGAGCAAGCACCTTGGCGAAGTGCAGAAATTTATGTCTGATAAAGGCAATCAGGAATATATATTTAATGGTTGTGCTCAACGCTTGATAAACTGGAACTTTAACCCTCCTAGTGCTCCACACATGGGTGGTTTGTGGGAAAGTTGCGTGCGCATAGCTAAATATCATCTTGTGCGTGCTGTCGGTGATAAAGCTTTGACCTTCGAAGAGCTTACGACAGTTTTCTGCAAAATAGAAGCCATAATGAACTCCCGTCCATTGTGTGCTCTACCGGCTAGTGATAATCCTAACGAGTTTAATGTATTAACGCCAGGACATTTCTTAATAGGTAAGAGTCTGACAGCTGTACCTGAGTATGATTTGCAAACGGTGCCTGTAAATCATATGTCACGATGGCAATATTTACAAAATTGCTCCCAATTGTTTTGGAAAAAATGGAGTCAAGATTATTTGAATACTTTACAGCAAAGGTCAAAATGGTTTGCCTCGCCGCCCAATCTTAATGCAGGAGACTTAGTATTGGTCAAAGATGATCGCGTTTCTCCTTGCAGTTGGCCACTTGCAATTGTCCATCAGACACATCCCGGTTTAGATGGCATTGTACGTAAAGTTACCTTGAAGACGAAAGGAAATAACGTACTGTCGAGGCCAGTGAATAAACTCTGTCCTTTACCCTACACTAACTGACTCCCTTTTCCCTTTACTCCTTATTTTAGCCACAAGGGCTTTACTTTCTTTTCTTTTGTAGCGCTATCATATGCGCAGAAGCTCATTGCTTACTAATTTTGTTTTACTTATAGGCCTTTATGTTATGGGAAAGCTACATAGTGCTTTCGGTGGGGGGTGTTCAGTATACAACCAAACCGATGGACCTCAATGCTTACGAGAGTAGGTATTGACCGGCAATAACCATAGACACAATCCGTCAAGTGTCAGTGTCGAGAAAAGTCTTGAAGAAATATTAATTACGCAAAACAGCTACGGATAAAAATAAGTATTAAATATATTAAACAACCAACTATACAAGTGCACTGGGAGCAGAAGAGGGGCGCCCCTTCCACGTTGTGGTGACGACAGCGACGGGTAAGTCGGTCTCTCCTTTCTTTGTGGGTATTTGGGTTCATCGGGGTTTTTAGAATAACGCAGTATACAGTCCACTACTTTTCTCGTGGGTTTACGCCACACTCTGGGGAGTTTCTGTTCATGCACTCAAATCCATTACAGAAATCATAGCTGGAATAGATATGTGCGTGATGCTCACCAGGACGCTAGGCACAAGTTCCTGACCTGGTTCCTGTACGGCAGGCCTACTAGTGGTAATATCTATAACGATATGAATGAGTCCAGAAAATTGTTTAAGCATAAATTAAAGTATTGTCAAAATAACCAAGAACTCATTAAAATGAATATTTTAGCCTCAAAGCATAAAAATAAAGATTTTAAAGGATTTTGGCGGGAAACGAAAAAGTTAAGCCCGAAACCTGGCGTCCCGGTGAGTGTCAATGGCATCAGTGACCCTAAAGGCATCGCAAATATGTTCGGTTGTCATTTTCAGGTGGAATCACCTATTAAGGATGTTCACAGATGGGATGTTGAGGCCGTGGTGTCGGGGGTGCCTGAGAGGATCACCGCAGAACAAGTTGCTCTCATAATAAAAAGCATGAAGAGAGGCAAGTCGCCCGGACATGACGGTCTGAGCATCGAACATTTTCAGCACGCGGGGCCACACCTCCCGAGGGTGCTGGGGTTGCTATACACGTTATGTATTCGTCATTCCTACCTGCCCAGCGAGCTAATGATAACGGTCGTGGTGCCTATAACTAAAAATAAAACTGGGGATGTCTCAGATAAATGCAATTACCGGCCGATATCATTAGCTACAACTGCGTCCAAAGTGCTTGACGCCATGCTTGAGAGACAACTTAAAAAAACAATTAAAGTTACATGATGCACAGTTCGGATTTAGACCCGGGCTATCGACTGAAAGTGCCATTTTGTCCCTCAAGCATGTTTTTAGGTACTACACCGACAGAAATACGCCTGTTTATGCTGCTTTTCTTGATTTATCTAGGGCATTTGACCTGGTTAGGTATGATATTCTGTGGTCTAAACTAATCAACGCCGGTGTGCCGGGTGAACTGGTCAATATTTTTAAATATTGGTACAGACATCAAATTAACCGGGTCAAATGGCGTAGTGAACTTTCTGATGAGTACAGGTTGGAATGCGGAGTAAGACAAGGGGGGTTGACGTCTCCTTCGCTTTTCAACCTGTATGTGAACCAGCTGATCGATGAGCTGGGTAGCACTAAAGTCGGCTGCTCGATTGACGGACATATTGTCAACAGTATTAGTTATGCAGACGACATGGTGCTGCTCAGCCCATCGATCTCAGCACTCAGAAGGTTATTGAGAACATGTGAAGAGTACGCTAAGTTGCACGGTCTCCTATACAATGTAAAAAAAGTGAGCTTCTAGTATTTCATCCTAAAAGTCGTAAAGTGACGACCATGCCCTCAGTGTTGCTAAATGGTGTAGGACTCGTCAGAGTTAAGCAATTTAAGTACCTCGGCCATGTGGTGACAGAGGACTTGAAAGATGATAGCGACATGGAGAGGGAAAGGAGGGCGATGGCGGTTCGCTGTAACAAGCTGGCCCGCAGGTTTGCACGATCTAGCATTGAAGTAAAGATTACTCTCTTAAAAGCCTTCTGCCAAACTTTATATACGTGCAATCTGTGTGTCAATTACACGCAACGAGCCTTCAACGCCCTCCGAATACAATACAATAATGCTTTCAGGGTGTTGTTGGGGCTCCCACGCTACTGCAGCGCTTCAGCAATGTTAGCGTACGCGCGCACGGAGGGGTTCAGCGCAGTGATTCGTCACCGTGTTGCATCACTCATGCGCAGGGTGCGGGGGAGTCACAACACCATCCTGAGGGTCATCAGCGAGAGGATGGACTGCCCCATTCTGAGACACTGGGTACGAACGCATGCGCACGTACCGGGTGTTCCTGAGGGTGGCAGATACTTAAATTGAATTGTATTTAGCACCAAAGAACAGCATTAACCTAACCTAACATAGTTTTAAGTGCTATGTACCTACTTCGCGGTGCCCACCACTTCGCTCCAAAAAAAAAACATTCATGGGTATTTGTGTAAGGTACAAACTTCCTGGAAACGGAACTGAGTTATCTTTTATCTATTAATAAATTCAAGAACTATGTAAAATGTAAACTTATTTCGAAAGCTTATTATAGCACTCAAGACTACATGAATGATAAAACTTCTTGGGACTAATTTTGACTGGATTTATAATTTATTTATTTCTGTTGGAAATTTTTGACATTGTGTTTTTAATTTGTTATTCGCGTTTTATTTATTTTTTGACATTAGACTGTCTTTCTAGAAACATTCTAGACTAGTATTTTTTAATAAAAATGTTTAAATACTTCATATAAATTTTACTTTTTATGTAATTAGCTTAAGATTATGTGTCTACTTACCTGATGATTTGAAAGTGCCTGTTACCTACTTGAATAAATATCATTTTGAGTTATTGAGTTTTTTTTTGAAACCATACGATTTTCAAAACAAAAACAAGGCGAGACAAAATAGGGGTTTTAACACACTGTGCGCTGCGTTCCGAACTAGGCTGTCGGTGCCAAACTGACAAAAAATAACAGAATTGTTTTGTGCGCGTAACTAAAGATTTAATTAAAATTCAATAAGTAAGTGTGCGCGTAACTAAAGATTTAATTAAAATTCAATAAGTAAATCGTGGCACAGCGGACAGCGGTCTTGCACGAACAGCCATTTCCGCAAACAAACTCCGTGGAAGTAGTGGTTGCAGCGCGTGATCTTCGCCGAGTGCATTTCTTGATAGCAGATGGCGCAAACATCGTCTAGAGAGTCCAGCTGGTCTGAAGAAGCTTCTCGGAGAGAGTTGATCTTGTTGATTATAGTTCTTCGCTCCATGAACATGTGCCATACACAGAAGGCTTGGCCGCAGCAGAGGTAGGCCTGCATGCACATCATTACCGCCGGGATCGCTCCTCCAGACTCGAACAACACTATCCAAGCTTCGTTGAATAACAAGAATATCCCTATGCAGATTTGAATAGTGTTCCCGAACACTCGGATGAAGTGCACGTAATCCTCCAACTGCTCCCAAGATGTACTCCCGTACGCGTCGATTAAGAATAATGAGTATGTCATCAGGCTGACAACCGCATTGACTATGACCTGTATGGTGTAAGCGCTCACCGCCAACAGCCAAGTCGAGATGGAATGCTGGGACCACAGATCCACCAAAAACGTTATTGGGAATATTATGAGAATCGCACAGACGCCTAATGCTCGTACTTCTCTGTGCCTGCTCGGATTGTGCGACGCTCTCAACGACATCAGCATAAGATACACAATGTCGTGCAGGAAGTGCAGCAAATTGGTGAACAGGAGGCTGAAAATTCTGCCCAGTGTAATAAATCTCTTCTCTGGGTCTAAGGAGGGCAGTCCCGTCTGCAGAGCGAGTATGTAGAATAGTATTGCAGATTGTGTTCCTAGGTCTCCTACGAAGGAGAAAAAGAAATCTTCGTCCGTCAATAGTATCCACTGGATAAAAAATCCGATGTAGTGGCAGAAGAATGAAATTACTGAAGTCATGCCTAGGACGGCCATCATGTTCTCGCATCCCGTGACCAGCAGGGATTTGGCCATCAAGGCTAGCGACGGAACCGCTAGGATCGTGTGGGCCTCCTCATCGCAGTTGTCCTTAAGTAGCAGTATCGCGTGTACGGCCACTCGGAGCACCCAGTACACCCGCAGCACGCAAGGAACATTGAGGCGCATCCACTCAGTCTCAACTAGGGCAGACAGGTCGTAGTCGCTTAAAAACAGTCTTCCGTCCTGATATCTCGCATAGATTACCTGTATGACAGTAACCGCTGAGGACAAGACTTCGTATCTGACTAGGAAAAGGGAGATCCTCGAGAAGTCACGTAAATGATAAAGGAGATTGGGCGGGACCGGCAGCATAGCCAAAATCGATGGCGCCATGAAGCTAACTGGTAACAGCTTCTGGATAGTCGCATGTCGGGGCCCTAGATAAACGTTCTTGAAGAGTAACGCCAGCGTGAACTGTATAGCGAAGTTCTGTATAACCAGTATGCTGGGCCCGTCGAGATCCAGTAGATGCTTAGTGTATGATGAGCTGCGTATGTCTTCGAGGATGCTGGTGGAGTGGTGTGAAGAAGTAGCCGCGAGGTTGAGAGCTAGCACCTGCTCGATGGCGGACACGTTGGTCTCGTAGGAGAAAATCACCAGCCATAAGGACATGTGGTACTGGCACACGATGATGAGTTGCTTCGTGTAGAGAAAGAATATGCACAGCCCTGAAAGAGAGAAGGTGGGAGTGAGAGAAAGAAAGTGAGAAAGTGAAAAAGAGAGAAAGTGTCGAAATTTATTGAGACCAGGATCTTTTTTCATTCATTGTCTCATTTGGTGATTGCTCGTGTACGTTTTTTTATAGACAAACCGTTTCCTTCGTCCTTTATTCAAGACAGATGCCGTTCTTGTCTTGGCTAGCAGATCTTAGATATATATGACATTGACGTAGATCCGTTTACTTATAATAGCATATGATAAGCGGTAACATACTCAAGGGCATTCATGTTTATATTTCAGCCTCATACAGTGTAGTTAGCTCCAATATTGAAACACAAAACAGTTACAGGATACTTTGACTTATAGTAACATTTCACAAGCGTAAATAGTCTTAAGAGTCCGCAGTAAGCTCGGCCGAATTTCACCTTCCCATACAAACGTAGTTACGCTCTCATTTCAAAACTACGTGTTGGAATGTGATGAAACTTTGCATATGCAATGACATGAGGCATATCTATGTCTGTAATTAGTTTATATGGTTCCAGTTTATAAAACAAACGAAATACAGCAAAAACAAGTTTTGTATGAAAACCTTAAATTCGCTGTATTTTTTTACTATGGTATCTGAAGCTACATAAACTAATTACAGACATACATATATACCTCATGTCATTGTATATGCAAAGTTCCGTTACAATCCAAGACGTAGTTTTAAAATGAGAGCGTACGTTTGTATGGAGAATCGAGCTTACTGCGGCCTCTTAAGATCATTTGGTTTTATTTAACAGACTACTAACTAGTAGTCTAAGTCTCCTATAACAGTTTGCAGAAAGATCAAATAGTCCTGAATAATATTTGATCTTATAGTAGCATTTTGTAAGAGAACAAGATATTATAATATAAGTACTAAGCTGTGATTATTACAATTCTACATCGCTATTGGTCTTGTCCAATGTCCTTAAAACTGAAGTAGCTTTATTAGACGAACCGTAGGTATAAGTTATTAGATCAAACACCTTACTGAGTAGTAAACGTGAGGTATTTTTTGCTTCAAATCAATTGTTCGAATTCGTGTTTCTAAAAGTCGTTTAAAATTGATTTAAGCGAATGCCATATGCTATGAATATCATATGCTATTATAAGTAAACGGATCTACGTCAATGTCATATATATCTAAGATCTGCTAGCCAAGACAAGAACGGCATCTGTCTTGAATAAAGGACGAAGGAAACGGTTTGTCTATAAAAAAACGTACACGAACAATCATCAAATGAGACAATGAATGAAAAAAGATCCTGGTCTCAATAAATTTCGACATGATTTTTTTTGGAAATGATTTAAGTAAAACGAGCGGTAGTTACAGTGCTAACGGTACTCCCCGTAATTCAGTAACATGCGGCAAATGGTGTTAAAGTTTTGAAAATCGGTACGATTGATCTTTAGGCCAAACGAATCAATTTGACCCGTAGCCCGAAAAAAATACGAAAACTGCGTCAACTCTTTTTTGTAAGGAAAAAAATAATATTTTGTTCTGAAACCTATCATGTGTGGTACCTAATGAAAGGGCTTACTAAGCCCATTTTAAAAATATATCACATTATATTTCAGCCATTATGGTTAAATTGAAACAAAAACAATTTTCGAAACATACCAAGTTTGGACTCCCCCAGACACGATATGGCTTTTTTTTTAAATGCAATATACCACAAATCCTCATATTTAATCTCAAAAAAGCAATTTTGAAAATAATTTCATTTAGTATATTTTTATATTTTATAAAAATTACAAAATGTGATAAAATCCGACCTGTCTCATAAGATCCATCATTCAGATCTACTGTGTATCTACTGAGATTTTTTTTTACCGCTAGATACATTCGTATTTACAATGGATCTACTGGGATTTTTTCTTTCATCTGATACACTTTTCTAAATCCCTTCACGAATGGATCTAGTGAGACTTTATTTCCCATTAGATTATATAAAATGGATCAGAGTAGAATTTTATTCTCTCTAGATACATTTCACTGACCAAGTATGGATCTAATGAGAATTTATTCCTATTAGATACATTTTAGTAATAGTCAATGGATCTTATGAGAACTTTCCTTTAACATGATCCATTTTCCTAGATCCATTAAATATCTAGTGAGAACATAACTCTTTGTAAATCCATTATTTCGATAGACCATGAACAACAGTTTGTTCACAATAGACACATTTTAATAATTGATCCCATGATAGTATATGAATTTTTTTGTGTGACTATAATACAGGGTGGGCTACTGAAAGATACTTGACTTAATTTTTAAGGGGGCGAATCACACGAATCTATTGATGAAAACATCAAGCGAAGACGCCGTGTCATTGTATTACGGAACGTTTTAAGCTTGTGAAACATGTTGCTCGCCATAGCCATAGGATACTGTGGTCTGTGGCAATATTAAAAGAAACGTTTTACAGAAATTAGCATGCACATGTGCCCAAACAAAAATTGCCCATTACGAAGTTAACGTATACATTAAAGCCCTATGCATATAGATTTATCTTTCTTATTTCTGGTTTAAAACTGTAGGCGTCTATAATTTTTGATTGAAAAAAATACGCTTTGTAATGACTTAGCAAGGCGCATATATGCTTAACAGACTATGCTCAATTTTTTTCAAAGGCATGTCTAGTGACATTAAACAATTTGTTTTCTTAAAATAGTTTTAAAGAAGTATTTTCGATAAAAGACAGGTGATTGGATCATCTTCATCATCGTCTAAGGCTCTGTAGCCCTGAGTGGATCTTGGCCTGGCTGGTCTAGTATATTCCTCCACGATTCAAACTAAATGTTAAGCATATATGAGCAGTTATTCTTTTTCTGTACTATTCATATAATATGGTGTGTTAACTAGGTATCTGAAACACGGCTTATTTGAATGAATTTATACATTAGGTTATTTTTAAAGTACACATACATGCATAAATTCACGCCTTTATTCCCAATAGGGGTAGGCAGAGCACATGAAAGGAATGTGCCAGCGCCACTTTTAGCATAAATATGTGGGTATAAAAGATCGACAAAATGTGATAATGCAGTGATAGGTTGCTAGCCCATCGCCCACAACACACTTCAACCTTGGTCCCTTAGTCGACTTTTACGACACCCACGGGGTGAAATTCTAACCCGAACCACACGGGGATTTTTAAAGTACATTCAGTAATAAACCAGAAATATACCTACATGTAGCCGAAATATATGTCTTCAAATAAAAACGAACACTACACAGCGATATTAATGTGAACTTAGCAAAATTATTCTCAATGGCAGGTAAAAGATAATGTTGATAAACTATATGTGCCTAATATACCAAAATATAAATATTTGCGTTATTCATTTTACAAGTTATTATATTTTGTTTTCCAGCTATTCAACAATACCATCATTACTTTATTACGTTAAATAATACATCATAATATATGAAATAATATCATAAAGAGAGGAGGAATTTAATGTTCTATGATGGGTAAACCTCAGCCGTCTTCACATACAAATATTCCTATTCTTCTTCTCGTTCCTCTCAACAATAGAGGGCGATAGGTTGACAATTTCAGTTGTTAAGTACTTGTCAATCACTGACATGACAATGTAATTACATAAACAATCAGATTCTACTCCACGACAGGTGGCGCTTATGAGATAAACACATAATGCTTGTAAACATCGGGCTATCTGTAGGATTCATTCGCATCGCTAACCATTTGTCTATGTACAGGCTGCAAAATTGACAGTTAAAAAAAATTGACAAGACAGACAAGTTGTCAATATAAAACTATTTTTTCCAACAAAAGAATTAATTCCAGGTAAACAGAAAAAAAGTAACTTATATTATAGAAAATTATATATAAATACGAGAGAGAGAATGAAGGCGAACCGCATAAGTGCCTACGGAAATAACCCCTTACATACTTATAAACGTGCGTGTTCATGGTCTATCGAAATAATGGATTTACAAAGAGTTATGTTCTCACTAGATATTTAATGGATCTAGGAAAATGGATCATGTTAAAGGAAAGTTCTCATAAGATCCATTGACTATTACTAAAATGTATCTAATAGGAATAAATTCTCATTAGATCCATACTTGGTCAGTGAAATGTATCTAGAGAGAATAAAATTCTACTCTGATCCATTTTATATAATCTAATGGGAAATAAAGTCTCACTAGATCCATTCGTGAAGGGATTTAGAAAAGTGTATCAGATGAAAGAAAAAAACCCAGTAGATCCATTGTAAATACGAATGTATCTAGCGGTAAAAAAAAACTCAGTAGATACACAGTGGATCTGAATGATGGATCTTATGAGACAGATCGATAATAAAATCACAATCACTTGAAACATGTATATAAAAAGTTAAATTTTAGACACTGAGGATGATAAATACTAATGCGAAAGGAGTTTTCAATATATATATCATAGTACTTCTGAGGGAGAACGAACACGTCATGCCGGAGTTCGTGGCGACGGTCTCCAGTCCCCCTATTCTGTAACTTGTTTTAAGCTCACCTCAACGCTCACCCACAAATATATATTGACACCGCAATGCGAGAAACTAAGCGTAGGTAGAGGTCTAGTTTCGTGTCGGGTGACCGGCGGGGTGAGCCGCATTAGCGCGTAGCGAATTACAGCCCAGATTGCCGTCCTACATACCGGCCCAAGTCGACGTAAGCAGCTTGCTGAAGGATATTGTGACTCTTTAAGCGGCAATTACACTTCGTCGTTGTAGTTATAGTGGGTGTGCTATTGCTATCTGTTGTATGGGAACCTTGCACTTTATGACTATGCGCTGAAACTTGGCACAGTTGATCCTTAGGTGGTCTTGAGTGGATTCAGACCGGGAGCCATCGAGAGCCACCCCGCATTTAGGAGGGGGAGGGGGGGGGGGGGGGAAGTTCGACTCCGCCGCGCTTTATTTAAAGCCATTTTTTTCTGAAACTATACACACCAAGGCAAGTGTTATATCATTTTCGGATGAATAAAGGATGAGTAATCTATTTTACGAACCAAAATAAAACATTTTGGAACAAAAAAAATAAAATAAAGGAGAAAAACATATACAGCGTAAGTAATTTGTTAGTGTATAGTCTTTCTTATAGTTAAGTTGTTCTTATTTTCTGTTTTCACCTACTCAAATCTTATCTTTTCTTGCATCGTCTCCACCACCCAAAGGTTGTCTGGAAGAGATCGCTTTTTAGCGATAAGACCGCCTGTTGTCTACCTTTGTTTATGTTTAACTTACCTCTTTTTTTATTTTTTACTATGTCTGGTGAGCAATAAAGAATATTTGTATTTGTATTGTATTGTAATTTTTATTCGATATTACTAATTTCTTTTTAACTACATAAGATACATAAAAACAAAAAATACGGCCATAAAGCCACATTAATTCTGTTTTAGAATATATATCATTTTGTATATTAATATGTTAACAGACCGGAAATAAAAAAATATGCGTGAGTCAGGGCGACCTTAATGCATGTGTCGTCCGTGAAGGAAATGAAGGTACAGTTTTAAAATACGATAGTTGTCAATTATATGTGATTACTTTGGGTGTTTCGGTATTTAACATGAAATATTTTAAATGAGACTACGCCCTGTCAATTAATTATATATCATATATATCACACGCTCCACTGCAAAGACACTGCAAGGAATCCGCATATATCAAAAACCATCAAGCCGTTTGGACTGTAGCCGGTGAAATAGAATTTTCATGTCCACAATCCACATATATACATACATTCATGTCCACAATCCACATATATACATACATTCATGTATACATACATACATGTATACCTACATTCATACATGTATTCACACACACGCTCGAAAAACATAACCGTCCTTCGAATCGACCAATCAGCACGGCTATCACAAGACGGCGCGCGAGCTCTCTCGATTTTTCTCGTGGAATTTTTTGTGCATTTGCCTTCTCATTTCCACAAAGCGGATGATGCAGCTCAGCGGAAGCACCTCGAATTCCTTTGGTTGCGGATAGCCTTTACCAAAGTAATTCATTATTTGTCTGGCAAGGGCATGACATTCATACAATAAGTGTTCCATAGTCTCATCCTCCTTGCCACACATTCTACAATCAAAACTATCCGATAGTCCCATCTTGGCCAAAAGATTGTTCCCCTCGTTCATTCCCCGAAGTGACCTGTTAAAACCCCATATATGATTCTGAGGTGCTTCCTACTGGATCTCCAGGGTTTCTTAGTCTTGCCGGAGTCCAGTCCTTCTATGAAGAGCTTAGAGTGCATGCCTTAAGCACGCCTCACTCCTCCGCTCGTGTTGGTGTTTGATTTTGGCGTAGGCTTTAGAGGCCGAAATTATAGTTCCCTGGGAGAGCACAAATGGTTCTGGACCTACAAAGACCCCCCTCTTGCAAGCTCATCCGCTCTTTCGTTGCCGATGAAGCCCTCGTGCCCTGGTGTCCAAACTAGTTGCACCTTATTGTGCTTTCCAAGCTTGTTCAGTGTCTGAACGCCATTATAGACTAGTCTAGAATTCACTGTCGGCGCCGTAAGCGCTTTAAGGGCCGCTTGACTGTCACTGAGTATATAGATGCCCTCTGGTTTGCCTCCTGTGCACAGGCAATTATGGCGTATGTCTCCGCCTGGAACACGGTTGCCAAACTACCCATGCTTACACTAATGTATAGTCATTCGCATAAATGCCTGCTCCCGTACCGGATCCCATTTTTGATCCGTCCGTGTACCATATGCTGTCTACGATACCAGACCTCGGTGGTTCTAGGCCTTCGGCCCATTCAGCCCTGGATCATTGGAAAAGGGTAGGTATCAACATCTACGGCGAGTACACCACTCACCTGCGCTTTACTGACGATATAGTAGTCTTGGCTGAGACCATGGAGGAATTAAATACGATGCTCGATGACTTTAGTGAAGCTTCCGAGCGAGTTGGTCTGAGAATGAACATGGATAAGGCGAAGATCATGTTAAAAGCACATGTAGTACCAACCCCAGCAGACTGCTCTCTGTGCGTGTGTCCCAGACTCCTCTCTAACTTAAAAAAAAGTCAAATGGCGAATCCAACTCGGCTGGGCAGCGTTCTGGAAGCTACGGCACATATTTTCATCCAATATTCAGCAGTGTTTCAAGACGAGTCTTTGACCAGTGTGTGTGTGTTTGACCAGTGATGAAATATGGCACTGGAACGTGGTCGCTTACTATGGGCCTCACAAGAAGGCTCAAAGTCACCCAAATGTCAAGGGAGAGGGTTATGCTGGGAGTTTATCTACGTGATCACATCAGAAATGCACGCGCCGATGGTGCTGCGTCGGCGTGGGATTTTGGTCGGCGGCGGCGGCGCGGCGCTCATATCTTGTGTAATTATGTATGCATGTATGTTTGTATGTGGATTGTGGACATGAAAATTCTATTTCACGGACTACAGTCCAAACGGCTTGATGGTTTTTGATATATGAGGTGTCGTTGGATTCCTTGCAGTGTCTTTGCAGTGGAGCGTGTTATACTCGTATATAAACTAATTGACAGGGCGTAGTTTCATTTAAAATATTTCATGTTAAATACCTAAACACCCAAAGTACCTAATCACATATAATTGACAACTATCGTATTTTAAAACTGTACCTTCATTTCCTTCACGGACAACACATGCATTGAGGTCGCCCTGACTCACGCATATTTTTTTATTTCCGGTCTGTTAACATATTTATATACAAAATAATATATTTTCTAAAACCGAATTAATGTGGCTTTATGGCCGTATTTTTTGTTTTTATGTATCTTACGTAGTTAAAAAAAAATTAGTAATATTGAATAAAAATAATTTACGCTGTATATGTTTTTCTCCTTTATTTTTTTTTTATTTTTTCCAAAATGTATTATTTTGGTTCGTAAAATAGATTCCTCATCCTTTATTTATCCGAAAACGATATAACACTTGCCTTGGTGTGTATAGTTTCAGAAAAAAATGGCTTTAAATAAAGCGCGGCGGAGTCGAACTTCACCCCCCTCCCCCGCTAAATGCGGGGTGGCTCTCGATGGCTCCCGGTCTGAATCCACTCAGGACCACCTAAGGATCAACTGTGCCAAGTTTCAGCGCATAGTCAAAAAGTGCAAGGTATCTTGCAATAGCACACCCACTATTAGGGAGGCGAGGTTTCGGATACGACGATAATTATTATTGTTGTTTACTTGCGTGTATTGATGAATACACGGTTATCACGGGGTTTATTTGTTTTCGGAAGTAATTTGTGAAATAACAATTTAATAAGTTTGGAACCCGCGGTAGGAGCTTCGCGTGACGGTTTGGTTCACTTATTATTTGTTATCGGTATATTGATACCTAGTCCTCATTGTGTGTACCTACACGGACCTGCCTTAGGCTACGTCCGCACAGACAGGCGGCTAGAGTCTGTAGAGTCGATATAGAGCGAATATGTAGAGTCAATGTAGAGTCTATGTAGAGTCTATATGTAGAGTCGATGTAGAGTTAATGTAGAGTCGATGTAGAGGCAATATGTAGAGTCGATGTAGAGTCGATGTAGAGTCGATGTAGAGTCGATATGTAGAGTCGATATGTAGAGTCGATGTAGAGTCTATATGTAGAGTCGATGTAGAGTCAATGTAGAGTCGATGTGTCAATGTAGAGACGTCTAGCTAGAGCCTTCGACCTCGTCTTGTACCTAGCGATAAAAAACCACACGTTTATTTACTTCGATAACGCCGAGTAACATTTATGATGAGAAATATTATGAAAAACAAATTTAGGATTAAAAAATGTATGACTAGTGTCATTATGAATAGAAATAAAACGGGCAAGTGAGTGTTATGACGAAAAAAAATAGGAAAATAAAAATTAGGACCTGTGAAACTTATGACTACTGTCATTATGACTTCGGATGGTTATGACTTACGATCGTTAGGATCAAGAATTATTAGGACTAACGATTATTATGGCGTAAAATTTTATGACGAACATTTTCGGACTTCCAATAATAGAACTTAAAAAAATAGGTGAAACAAAGCGCCCCCATTTAAAAGTTCTAAAGTATGTATGTCCTAATATGATTACTCGAACATCGAATTACCTAAAAAGTAATAGTCCTAATTTTCATTGTCATATTAATTATTTTGCCTATTATTAAATTAGCTAAACCACCTATTGTTTTCCTGATACTATTTTTTAACTCTGAGCAGACCCGACCTATCTGGAGAAATAAGATAGGTTCCTTACTTGCCTTTCATCCCTCAGAGCAGAAAGCGGGGCTCCGTCGACATGAGGGCGGGTCATAAGTAATTTAAGTAATAGGCAATTCTGATCAGATCCAACCTACATTTAGATTATGCAACATTTTTAGAACATTAAATATTAGTAACATTAAAGTTATGCACATCAATCATTCTAAAAAAAAACTTCGACGCAAGTAACATTCGGACAATAAATATTTAGGACAATCGATATTAGGAACAACAATTTATAATCAGCTCGGCGAACCTTGATCCCTATGACACTGACAGTTATTCCCACGACACAATCTTGTAGTAGCGTCACCGTTATATTATAATCGAATTGGCGGTGTCTAAAAATGATATTTATTAATTTTAGGCAGATATATGCAATTACAATAATATCCCGTTGGAATTATAATAATTATTAACACTTACAAGAAATTATCTCAATCAGACTTTACGTTGACGTCCTGCAAAAGTTACTCCGTTTGGAAGATATCGACTAGTGCGGAAAAGTATCGATAAACAAATATCGAAAATGGAAACGAGTGTACAAAATACATCAATAGAGTACCTACGCTCTTAGTGTCAGATTTATAATCATTTAAGTTGTTTGCGATAATAAAATAAAGGAGATTTAACAAATTTATTGTATATACCTACTCAAATAAAACAAAAGCGGTTTATTAATGATTTTTTAATATACATTAATTAATCTGAATCTGACAATGATGTCACTGATTGCGTCTCAGACTCGGAATCCGAACTGCAGCTGCTTTCTCCTATGTTTATTAAAAACGGCTGGTCTACTATATTGTCGTATCGCACGTCTCGATTCCAATCATCTAAGCATAGTTTTTTCGTCTTTTCAACCACTTTCCTCCAATTGTCCGGAGTCACTTGACTACATGCCTCTTGTAGCAACGTAAGCATTTTATTAGCTGTGAATGGCGGAGTGGTGTTAAGCCTGGCTGCACAACCTGAAACAATAATGGTTTAGATTAAAAATGATGCAAAGTCAAAGAGCGAGATCGGGGTAAGTACATTATAAGTACATAATTTTGTACGTTAAAAGTGTGTAATTGATATAAGCACATGGATAAAAATAAAAATGCAATTTGCTAGTGAAATAAAATAGCTTTAAATAGTACTAGCCGACTAGACAGTCACCAGTGACCTAAATAAAAACATGTTAAAATAAATACAAATCAACCCACCTTTGATCTGCGCCCATATCATTTCGATTGCATTATATTGGCAGTGGTAGGGCGGTAGCCGAATCACGGTGTGCCCTTTTGATTTTGCCATCTCATCCAAGAAATATTTCTTCTTTGTTTGCTGTTTATGAAGGTTCAACAATCTAACTAATTCCTTTTTCAGCATTTGAGTATTAGCTGCCACACCATTGTTTTGCAGCCACTCTATTATTTCGCCTTTATTGTTGTTCGCGGTAGGCGCTTTATTAATTTGCACAGAGTGGTATGGGGCGTTGTCCATTAAAATGTAGTGGGGCTCGTTTAAATTGTCTAATAGTTTTGTGAACCATTTCTTGAAATTCTCAAAATTCATCTCTTCGTGATAATCAGTTGTTTTCACGGATTTGAAGGCCCACAAGCAGTTAGGTACAAAACCTTTGGCTGTGCCAGCGTGGCAGATAATCAAACGCTGGCCCTTGCCTTCTGGTGCTTTGGTACAGGATTTCTCTGTGTCGTCTGTCCATGTTTTGGAGACTGAGTGATTGGCGTTGAGCCACGTTTCGTCCAGATAAACCACCTTGTCCCAGTTCTCGATGTTTTTTATTTGTCGTAGAAAATCACACCTCATCAATCCAATGTCTTTCCGCTCCATTATCACTTTTCTTTTGTCACACTTCCCATAACGAAATCCACATTTTTTTATAACCTGTCTGAGAGAAGTGAATCCACCTTTAAATAAATCAGCCGATTTCAGCGACGCTAATAATTTTGTGCAAGTCGGCAGTTCACCTCGAAAATAATAGCCGTAAATATGGTTTCGTATCGCTGCCATGTCGAAATCATCGGGGTTAGTTACGGGTCGTGCCCTATTATGTTTTTTCTTCTTTGGAGTTGATAGTTTGTTCTCCTCCATCGACGATTCGCCGAACTTCTCCTTTGTAATTCGGGAAACGGTAGCTTTGCCAATTCCCAAAGCATCAGCAACACGGTCGCGTACGTTGTCAAGTGGCAACAAAGGTCCGCCATTTTGTTGTTCGCGAGCAAAATAGTCACGCAAGCGTACAACAAACTCCCGCGTTTCACTGTTGAGTACAGTTTTTCTCAGTCTTTTCGGCATTTTGAAACACCAACAAAAACAAAACAGCAACAATAACAAAAACAGAAAACAACAATAGTAACAAACAAAGGATTCCGATGACACAACAAAACACGTGGCGCATACAAGGCGTTAGCACTCGTACTGGCGTAGCGAACTGACAGTACTAGCGTAGTGACAGATCAGATAGTGTTGCTATAACTAAAATTTTAATTCACATTAAAATTATACAGTCCGACCATGTTACCTCTGCATCGGAATATTGGCAACCCCATATACAAATACACGGATACTTGTAAATATAACAAGCATTATAATTATAGTAATGTAGATTATATTTTAAAAACATGTTTATCGATGTGGCTGAATGCAAGTCACGCCATTGCCTATAAAAAGTTGCGATATATCGACACGACCCGTCACTAGTATGAACTGTCATAGGGATCAAGGTTCGCCGAGCTGATTATAGGCAAATAAAAAATATGCACAACAATGTTTATGCCATACGTTATGTTCAACCTTCATGAGGTTTATGGCCTAGTTGTCAGTAAGAAAGAATGTATTGTGTGTTATGTCAGTGTCAATAAAATATAAACCCAATGAAGAAAATTAACCAACGTTTTTTAATGTATTTTGTCATGAATTGCAAGGGAACCATATAAGCAAAAAGCAAACACCACAACTTTGTTCATGGTCCTTCAGGGTTGAATAACCAGCATAAATGTGGTAAATAGTTCACGAATTGAAATCAAGATGCACCATCACTCGTGATCAGTGAATTACGATAGCGACGCAGCAGCAGTGCTGGTCGGAACGGCGCGGCGGTGCTACACGCAAAAGCAACCAGCAGCTAAAGTCCGACCTTTGTGGAGTCATACTTACGTCAATCAGCATTTTACTACGATTACAAAGCGAATCTGTTTATGGACACGGAACACACCTAAAAGGTTACAAATTTAACCAGGACAAACTGTGAGTTACGATAATTTATTTGTACGAAAGACAAAATTTGTTTCATACGCAAATGTTTATGATTGTGCGGTTGTAATCCGCCAATTAAAGTTCTTCAAGGAATTAACTCCGAAGAGAAACGTGTTGACATACTTTCTAACAACCAACATTAATTAGTGGTATTATCTAACTGGTAGTTAGGAATACATTTTAATGAATAGATTAATTGTTTATTTATGGTACCTATGCTTATATTGTATTTAGTTTCGGTGACACGAAAAATTCAATACCAAAATTAACAATGTAACAATTTTCACGATTTATCCTATGAATTTGCTAAATTTTCATAACTTATTCTATGGACTTGTAATTTTTTTTAAATGCATTGCACTTGTAAAATTATCAGAAGTTATTCTATAAACTAGCAATTTTTTTTGATTCTATCGAATGGACTTCTGATTTTTTTTGAACCAAGTTATTATTACTTATCATTATTTTGAAGCAACCCTGTTATCATCGCGTTTTTGATATGGCAGTCAACACAACTCAAGCCGTCACAATGGAGGCATTAATTAAAATACAGATAGAAGGGTTCAATCAAATAGGCAATGCCTTCAAAAATTATAAGAAATCTCCTAAAGAACGTATGACAGAATCTTATGTGGAAGTAAGACTTGAAAAATTGGAACACATGTGGCAAGAATTCTCTGTAGGTCACAAACAATTAATGAGCCTATACTCTGATAAACCTGAATATGATTCTAGTAATTATGTAACTAAGGAGGTTTATGACTTGACAGATTCGATGTATGTAGATTATAAGATTGAGTTAAGGTCAGCGGCGAAAAGATTCACCCATCAACGCCAAGAACAAAATACACTTAGTGTTGAAAGAAAGAAAATCGCGATCGGGCACTGTGAGTAATCGTAGTAAAATGCTGATTGACGTCAGTAGTTGGGACATCATGATCATTCATTTACTGACTCTCAAGTTAGACCCGGAAACTAGAAAGCAATGGGAATTGACAGCTTCCTCAAATTTAGCTACAGACGAACTACCCACGTTTGAACAATTCAAAACATTTTGCACAAATCGGTACAGGGCATTAGAATTTGTAGAAATAAAAAAACCATTTAGTACCTATCCAATTTCCACTACCCCAAAAACGCAAAGCTTCTATGTAGCTCAAGGCTCTCAATGCCCATTCTGCTCTGAGCCACATAGATTGACATTTTGCAAACATTTCGCAAGGTTAGGAGTTGACTCACGTCGTGACTTTGTCCAAACCAAAGGTTTATGCTTCAATTGTTTAGGTGGATCACACTCTGTCAGATCGTGTCAAAACCCCACTCCATGCCGTCTGTGTAAACGGCGCCACCACTTATTGCTACACACCGAAAACGGTTCCGATATTGACACTAAAGTCGTTGAAGGTGCTAGCAATGTCGGGGTGATTCAGGGAGACAACGAGGAAACTGCTGAAGATTCACAACCTACAGTAATTACTTCTTGTTTTTCTGTAGAAAATCGTGATCAGGTATTGTTAGCCACCGCCCTGGTTAATGCCATGTCAAGAAAAGGTCAGTTTTACCCAGTTCGTGCTTTTCTGGATCAAGGTTCTCAAGGATCCTTCATCACAGAATCCACAGCTCAGTTTCTTGGTCTAAAAAAGGAAACCATTAACGGAAACATTTCAGGCCTAGGCGGGGAAAATAATATCCGATCCAAATCAATGGTTACTCTGAATTTGCGATCATTGATTTTACCTGAAATACAATTTTCAGTCAAAGCGTTCGTGCTCAGTTCAGTCACCACACTCCTGCCTACTAAAAAAGTAGTGCAATTAAATTCAATAGACATACAAGGATTACAACTGGCTGATCCTAACTTTAACACTCCAAACAGAATTGACATATTACTAGGCGCTGAGGTCTATAGTCAGGTAATTGGGGAAGGAATAAGAAAAAACAAACAAGGCACACTAGTAGCTCAAGCAACATCCTTAGGTTGGATTTTATCAGGTGTGGTAAAATCAACTCATGAAGCTTCTAACTTAGTAGTGTTACACACTAAAATTACAGAAGATGATACTCAAGAAGTTTTGGGAAATGGAAGCAGACCCGTCATCTGTCAATAACAATTCTAAATGGACAGACGAAGAGAAAAAATGTGAAGAACTTTTTGCCGCCACTACAACCCGAGATGAAGATGGAAGATATGTTGTTAAACTTCCATTCCACAACAATGATCCAGGTTGCAAATACGGTCGATCACGAGAAGTAGCAGAAAACCGATTCTACTCACTAGAAAATAGATTAAATAGAAACCCGGAAGTAAGGTCTAAGTACAAAGAAGTAATAGAAGAATATTTACAGGTAACCGAAAGGGAAAAACATGATGAAAGAGCTGTATATTTACCACATCATGCCGTAGTGAAACAGGACAGAGAAACGACTAAGGTTCGAGTCGTGTTCGATGCCTCCTGCAAAGGAAAAAATGGAATTTCTTTAAACGATGATCTCATGATTGGACCAAGGTTACAACGAGACTTAAGACATTTAGTTCTTCGGTGGAGGTCATATCCAGTGTGTCTAGTGTCTGATATAGTGAAGATGTATAGGCAAGTTAAGGTTAAGGAGAAAGACACAGATTTCCAAAGAATATTCTGGAGGGATAATCCACACTCTGAGTTGAAACACTATAGGATTAAGAGAGTCACCTTCGGCACAGCTAGCGCACCTTACCTTGCAGTAAAGGCCCTGCAACAAATAGCCCACGAAGAAGGTCATAACCATCCCCTAGCTGCCAAAAGAGTTTTGACAGATTTTTACGTCGATGACCTCATGACCGGATGTCAAGACGATGAAGGAGTTCAAATTTATAAGCAAATGAACGACTTACTGGCTAAAGCAGGATTCTGTCTCCAAAAGTGGGCAACTAACAGCAGTGCTTTACTGAAAAGAATAAAAAATGTTGCTGAAAATCCCAATATTAGTGATGGAATTAAAATTAAGGAGGACGAAATAATCAAAATTTGAGGTCTTTCCTGGAATAGAAATCGTGATGATTTTCAGTACACGGTGACACTTCCGGCAATTAAGATGCCCATACCAAAAAGGAACATCATCGCCGACATCTCTCGACTCTTCGATCCACTGGGTTGGGTTGCACCAAGTGTTATAGTAGCAAAGAACATGATTCAGAAGTTATGGTTAGCGGGAACAAATTGGGATGAAGAGGTTCCAAGCAATCTAGCTCAAGAATGGTGTACTTATCGGCAAGAATTGTCATCATTAACAGATATTCGCATTCCAAGATGGATGGGTTTAAATACAGATAACAAAATAGTTGAACTCCATGGGTTTAGCGATGCTTCTAAGATTGCCTTCGCAGCGGTGGTATATGCTAGAGTCATAAATAAAACAGATGATATCATAGTCACTTTAGTATCGGCAAAGACAAAGGTATCTCCCATTAAACAAGTCTCCATACCTAGACTGGAACTTTGCGGAGCAGTGCTCCTTACCAGGCTACTGAATGAAATGGCTAATCTTCTGAATATTCACAAATGTGATATTCACGCTTGGACTGATTCCACTGTCTTCCTGGCCTGGCTATTGAGCCACCCTAATAAATGGAAAACCTTTGTAGCGAATAGGGTTTCCGAAATATTAACAACCTTAGATTCAAGTCAGTGGTCTCATGTGCCATCTAAACTTAATCCTGCTGATCACGCATCCAGAGGTTTACGTCCTTCAGAACTGTTAAACACTGCAATGTGGTTTAATGGCCCAGATTTCTTAAAGGAGAAACAAGTCAAATATGATAGGCTTAAGGACGCGGCAACTGATCTTGAGATTGTAACGATGCGTGTATCGAAACGTTACACACCAACCTACTGGCTACTTTTATAATCAATAATATTCAAATTATCAAATTTAAAATCCGTATTCGAAATTCCAGTCATTGCGCAGGTTTTCTTGACAAGGCACTTTGATCCAAAATATTGATCTAGACACATCTCCTCACAAGACAGTTTAAAGTTATAAAATAAGATTAATATCTTATAGATTTTACTACAACAGATATCTCTCTAAGTATGGTCTTTCAGGTGCTCACCACGTTTTGCTTGAAGGAACCTCATTTCCTCCGGAATTATTGTCCAGAGCTTGGGACCTATGACCGCGTGGTTGTGTATGCTTCGAACGGAAGGAAAATACAGGAAGAGAAAGGCAGATATACTCGTCGACCCGGACACTCAGGAAGTCATAGAGGACTCCAAAAAACCAAAAATAGAGTTAGATCTAGAAAGGAAAACAAGGTGTTTGACTGTCATAATAACTATGTATGACACCCTGATTTCTTCACTGTCACAATTGAAACCACCGGAAGAGGAGACGATGGCAATAGGACAGGCAGCTGCAGAGAAAACAAAAGCCCCTAAGGCCCTAAGGATGCTAATCTCACTCATAATATAACAGTGGGAAATCACATTATGAGTATAATCTTCACTATACATAATGTGTGCCGCATTGAGCAAAGAGAGCCTGATGCGAATATGATCAAGAAAACTGCAACAACATCCTACAAGGTCCTATGTTTAGGAAAAGAATACCTTTTCACAAATGACATGGTGAAAAGTGCCTGGATAGAGATAACCACAGATTGCGGACTTATATATCAAAAGTTCTCAGAAGGAAGTAAGGATGATTGGTATGGAACAATGGGTCCTTATATTGACATGTTCTGTGCTTATCCGTTGAGAACAAACGAGTTGCGTCTAGGTCACAACAACATGCCCATTACGAAGGTAGATGGAGTGTACAAAAGCTTTCCGAAGCCAACATAACAATTAACTTCCCCAAATGCTCATTTTTCAAAAAAGAACTTAAATATCTAGGTTACATAGTAAATGAACACGGATTAAAGACTGACCCTGACAAAGTCAAAGCCTTTTTAGATATACCCACCCCCACATCTCCACGAGAAGTTAAAAAGTTCTTAGGAACAGCTAGTTGGTACAGACGTTTTATTCCAGATTTCAGCACTAAGGTTGCACCTCTGACCAAACTTACTTCCACTTCAAAAAAAGTTCCACCATTCAAATGGTCTACAATGGCAGACCAAGCCTTCAAAACAATAAAAGAAGCTCTTATCTCCACCCCTATCCTTGCCTGCCCAGACTTTACAAAACCTTTTGCTGTCCATTGTGACGCTTCAAGTTTTGGCATTGGCGCTATGCTCACTCAAGAATTCGATGGTGCTGAAAAACCCATAGCCTATATGAGCAAGTCACTAACCGGTCCCCAAAAAAATTATTCAATTACTGAGAGGGAACTCTTAAGTATTCTACTAGCTTTAGAACATTGGCGTTGTTATTTAGACAATGGTCTAAAATTCACAATTTACACGGATCATTCCGCTTTACAATGGTTCCTCCACCTCGACAATCCTAGTGGACGTCTAGCCCGCTGGATAGGGTGGTCCACGTTTGTATGGGAAAAATTCAAACTCTACTTAGGGTTCGGGCCACCCCCTAATTTTGTTATACGTATCGACAATACTATGTGTGCAAAATTTCAGAAAGATATAGCTATAAAAACAGGGTGCTCATCGCATATGAAATATCGAAATAATTGTCGAAAATTGATAATTATTCAATAACTAGGAAAATGTTAACAAAAACACAATTATACTAGTTTATATAGATATTTTAATTAAATGCACTACAAAGCTGAAATCATAAGCATTATACAGTTCAAAAGCTAGTTATCCTAATTTTTAATTGCATTAATTAGTGACATTTTATTCGGTTCCGTAGGTATACACTTCCGGTTGTGTTCCACTATATGCAAAATAATTTGCTTTTCCTCTTCATCGTTGGTAAGAAGTCTATTAAACTCTTCAAATAATTTTACACCTCTTTCAGCTGTATCGTTTACGAAACGTAAGCCGTGTACTCTCTGTTTGCCTTGCACATAGTCACAGTTTTTGTGCCAAATTTCTATCGGCAATTGCAGAAAGGATACTTTAATGTCGAGCATGCACAGTGTATTTAATATTCTCCTTGATGCAAAGGCTCCAAGAGAGGTCTCACTCCTTAAAATAGAGGCATTCCCTTTCACCAATCGAGTACCAGCATCAATTTTCATCCCTTCCACTATTGTTGCTTTCTCGGCCGACGTCACTTTGTCGGAAAATAATGCTAGTCCTACTAGTTCGTCGGACAAGTACCACAAATGCCTTTCCAAGACTACTCTTGCAGCTCTTGCAATATCTAAATCGACAGATTCATATGCTACGAGGTTTTTCCACAACTGTAGATCATTGCCGGCTGCTTCGGCCGCTAGAGGAGCTTCAACCCATGCTGCAGCATAAATCAACGCACCGAACTTGACAAACCGAAAAACGGCTTTTTCTTCTCTTTTAGTCAGCTTAAGCACTTTCTGATCTCTGAACAAATAGATCTTGTAAATATAAAGCAATTTCGCCATCCAACGTGCATGATGTATCGGCCCAGGGGATCGCCAATGTATGTCATCGGGTAATTTTTTTAAGAACGACCATGGTTAGTTCAATAAGCTCGAAGTAATCGTCTCGAACAGGTCTTTCGGTGGCTAACGATTTCGTTAGAACTTCAAGGGTATTTTCAGCGAATGGTTCTAGATCAGGTTCTGCATTAAGCCCTTTGTAAGATTCCCTAGAAAAATTCTGCCAAACTTCTCTAAATCTCTTGAACAAAGGAATCTCCGGAGAGCTTGATGGGCCAAAGCACAACGTAAATATTTTGGCGAGCATTATTTCCAAGATGTGATGACGGCAAGCAAGCCATATTAACTCTCGACCAATACCTGCCTCTAAGAGAGCACATGCTCCTTTTCGGACTCCATTATTAGCTGCAGTTGTATCAAAGCTCATAGCTTGAACTTGGCTACTGAGGTTCCAGTTTTCCATCAAGCTCAAAACTGCGTCGGCTATGCTTTCCCCGGATCCTGATGTTAGTTTAGGTACACCTAACAATTTTTCTGTGTCATTTCCAGAGACAAGTACTGGAAGACGGTCCACTTTTTTGTTCTCTACAATATCAAGTAAAATCTTACCATCCCAATGAACCACAAGCGGATAGTTTGGAGCGAAGGATTCCCTAATTTGAGCATTGAATTCCGTTCTGGCTTTCTTTCTTGAGCGTCTTATTGTGCTACGGGAAATCGATAATGAAGCAGGGTCTTGACCAAATGCAGCAGCAAGCGGGATAATTAGTCGCATCGCTTCTTTATCGGTAATTTTATTGCGATCTAGAGCGCTGGTAACATGTGTTGTAAAAATTTCAGTAGACGTTGACAAATCTCCCACAGATTTTTTTGTAGCAGACAACGTATATCGCACTTCATTGGGATCAAGTTTATCATAGTCATCATTTGAGTCGTCAGAAGAGCTAAAGATATGCTGATTCTAAGTTTTTGAGGTGGAGGCTAAACTTTCATTGGCCTTTTGTTTGAGCAGCTCGGCCCGTCTCTTACGCTTCTCCGCACGTTCAATTTTGGATGCTAACTCTTTATCTAATGATGTCATTGCCATTTTGCGTTCACTGCGTTGGTCAATAAGAAAATTTTTGTCTTCTTCAATTCTTATCTGGTTTATGGCATCGATGTGTGCAATATCAAAAAGCTTATCCAGTTCGGTAATAAACAAGTTTTCTCGGTCCGTTTGTGATTGAGAAGATCTAGACTTGTTTTTATTCAAAAGGAGCCATTTCTTATGAATGAATTCCAATTTTTCAACGCAGTGTTTTTGATGTTTAGTCGGTATTGCAGCCCGTGCCCAGACCTCCACCAATTCTTCCAGAACTAAATGAACTGATCGTCTTACGTTTTTTTCATGTTTTAAGTACTCGTGAAAACGTCGGAGTACTTGTCGCAGGGTCGGAAGCTGATTCAGATTAGTGATCGGTTCCAATTCTCGAAAACCAATTAAAAAAAATTCATTACTATGTCGGGAAGAAACAGCCATTTTCAAACAATTTCTGTACTCTTGAACACTATTTCACAACATATTTACGGTATAGAACTCACATGGACACCAAAACAAACACTTTAAGTTAACTTTATACGTTAAGAATGACTCTTAACACGTTTCCCGTAACTGTAACAATTAAGTCCGCAAGTGGGTATTTCAACAAAAAAAATTAAAACTGTCACTTCATGAGCACCCTCTTAGAGTTGACCTAGGAAGCTGATTTTTTGCGTCAGTAATACTATAGCACAATAACAAAATAAAAACATGGCCCTTAAAAATATCTCAAAATGTTTTTTTTGGACCACCCTACCGCTGGAGTATTCGTCTTTCAACATTTAACTTTTGACATAAAGCACAAACGCGGTAAAGACCATGTAATTCCAGACGCCTTACCACGTTCCCTACCTGTAAATGTTATTAATTACAACAGTTCACAGACAAATGACGACTGGTATATTAATATTTATTCTAAATGTAGTTTAAACCCAAACACAACCCCAGATTATCTTATTAATAATAATATATTATATAGATATTCCAGAACAACCTCCTTACTCCAATCAGAGTATAACTGGAAAGAGGTTATTCCACTAGAATACAGAAATGCAATTATCACTGAAACCCACTCCACTCCTACTTGCGCACATTTCGGAACATATAAAACTTACAATAGAATAAAGTTGAAATATTTTTGGCCTGGCATGTACAAAGATGTTTCAAATTTCATTGCCAAATGTGAGACTTGCTTAGCTTACAAACACCAAACTCAACTTAAACTTGGCCTGATGGGTAAACCTAAGCAATGCTCCCGTCCATTCCAATGCATTTCTATCGACTTAATCGGTCCATGGCCCACCACACACAAACATAACAAATTCATTTTTGTCATAACATGTTGTTTTTCAAAATACTGTCTTCTTTTTGCAATAAAACGCGCTACCTCGTCAGTAATCGTTCATATCTTGGAAAATTTAGTATTCTTGGTTTATGGTATACCTCAAACTATTATTCTCGGCAGTATTGGAACATCTTTAGGAACGTGTGCTTTGAGAACTGTGGTATTGTGTTGGACGGTGCTCTCCTCTCACACCTAAGATTTGCTGATGACCTTGTAATACTTAGCAACAAACCAGACCAACTACAAGGAATGTTACAGCAGATATCAGATGAAAGTAAAAAAATAGGACTACAAATGACCACTGAAAAAACAAAGCTTATGACCAACAGACAAAGGGTTCCTATCAAGGTCGACCAAGGCATAATTGAGTATGTGGATGAGTATGTGTACTTGGGCCAAATTATATCTGCAAGTGACATAATGGGCCAGGAAGTGGACAGAAGAATTGCTAACGCCTGGAAACGGTATTGGGGCCTAAAGGAAGTGATGAAGAACAAGGACCTGTCCATGGCGCCTAAACCCTAAACGCAAGCTGTTCAATACCTGCATCCTTCCAGTACTAACCTACGGATGCCAAACATGGGCACTCACCAAAAAACAACTGAGTAAGCTAAAGGTTTGTCAGCACTCTATGGAGCGAAGCATGATGGGCGTAAAAAGGATGATATCCATAGTCAAACAAAGATTGAAGACATAACTTTAAAGATTAGAAAACTAAAATGGAAGTGGACAGGACACATGATGAGAGAAAAAGACAAATCGCACTGCCACGATATGGTATCCTAGAGACCAAAAGAGGAAGAGAGGGCGACAGTATAAGAGATGGGTGGACTAAATCGTCCATGTAGCTGGGAAGACCTGGACAAGACTTGCAATGGACGGGGAAAAATGGAAAATGTTGGAGGAGGCCTTTGCCAAAAGGCAAACAGACAAGTAATGTGTAATAAAAAGTAACCGTAATAATGTGTAAAAACAAAAAAAAAATCTAATCTAGAAGAAACAGTGACTGACTGACTGACTGACTGACTGACTGACTGACTGACTGACTGACTGACTGACTGACTGACTGACTGACTGACT
Organism: Epinotia demarniana; assembly: GCA_945867215.1. Lineage (NCBI taxonomy): Eukaryota > Metazoa > Arthropoda > Insecta > Lepidoptera > Tortricidae > Epinotia > Epinotia demarniana. The sequence continues at coordinate 59,237,223 of OX244259.1, forward strand.
GACTGACTGACTGACTGACTGACTGACTGACTGACTGACTGACTGACTGACTGACTGACTGACTGACTGACTGACTGACTGACTGACTGACTGACTGACTGACTGACTGACTGACTGACTGACTGACTGACTGACTGACTGACTGACTGACTGACTGACTGACTGACTGACTGACTGACTGACTGACTGACTGACTGACTGACTGACTGACTGACTGACTGACTGACTGACTGACTGACTGACTGACTGACTGACTGACTGACTGACTGACTGACTGACTGACTGACTGACTGACTGACTGACTGACTGACTGACTGACTGACTGACTGACTGACTGACTGACTGACTGACTGACTGACTGACTGACTGACTGACTGACTGACTGACTGACTGACTGACTGACTGACTGACTGACTGACTGACTGACTGACTGACTGACTGACTGACTGACTGACTGACTGACTGACTGACTGACTGACTGACTGACTGACTGACTGACTGACTGACTGACTGACTGACTGACTGACTGACTGACTGACTGACTGACTGACTGACTGACTGACTGACTGACTGACTGACTGACTGACTGACTGACTGACTGACTGACTGACTGACTGACTGACTGACTGACTGACTGACTGACTGACTGACTGACTGACTGACTGACTGACTGACTGACTGACTGACTGACTGACTGACTGACTGACTGACTGACTGACTGACTGACTGACTGACTGACTGACTGACTGACTGACTGACTGACTGACTGACTGACTGACTGACTGACTGACTGACTGACTGACTGACTGACTGACTGACTGACTGACTGACTGACTGACTGACTGACTGACTGACTGACTGACTGACTGACTGACTGACTGACTGACTGACTGACTGACTGACTGACTGACTGACTGACTGACTGACTGACTGACTGACTGACTGACTGACTGACTGACTGACTGACTGACTGACTGACTGACTGACTGACTGACTGACTGACTGACTGACTGACTGACTGACTGACTGACTGACTGACTGACTGACTGACTGACTGACTGACTGACTGACTGACTGACTGACTGACTGACTGACTGACTGACTGACTGACTGACTGACTGACTGACTGACTGACTGACTGACTGACTGACTGACTGACTGACTGACTGACTGACTGACTGACTGACTGACTGACTGACTGACTGACTGACTGACTGACTGACTGACTGACTGACTGACTGACTGACTGACTGACTGACTGACTGACTGACTGACTGACTGACTGACTGACTGACTGACTGACTGACTGACTGACTGACTGACTGACTGACTGACTGACTGACTGACTGACTGACTGACTGACTGACTGACTGACTGACTGACTGACTGACTGACTGACTGACTGACTGACTGACTGACTGACTGACTGACTGACTGACTGACTGACTGACTGACTGACTGACTGACTGACTGACTGACTGACTGACTGACTGACTGACTGACTGACTGACTGACTGACTGACTGACTGACTGACTGACTGACTGACTGACTGACTGACTGACTGACTGACTGACTGACTGACTGACTGACTGACTGACTGACTGACTGACTGACTGACTGACTGACTGACTGACTGACTGACTGACTGACTGACTGACTGACTGACTGACTGACTGACTGACTGACTGACTGACTGACTGACTGACTGACTGACTGACTGACTGACTGACTGACTGACTGACTGACTGACTGACTGACTGACTGACTGACTGACTGACTGACTGACTGACTGACTGACTGACTGACTGACTGACTGACTGACTGACTGACTGACTGACTGACTGACTGACTGACTGACTGACTGACTGACTGACTGACTGACTGACTGACTGACTGACTGACTGACTGACTGACTGACTGACTGACTGACTGACTGACTGACTGACTGACTGACTGACTGACTGACTGACTGACTGACTGACTGACTGACTGACTGACTGACTGACTGACTGACTGACTGACTGACTGACTGACTGACTGACTGACTGACTGACTGACTGACTGACTGACTGACTGACTGACTGACTGACTGACTGACTGACTGACTGACTGACTGACTGACTGACTGACTGACTGACTGACTGACTGACTGACTGACTGACTGACTGACTGACTGACTGACTGACTGACTGACTGACTGACTGACTGACTGACTGACTGACATATCAACGCACAGCCCAAACCGCTGGGTCTAGAGATTCCAAATTTGGCACGTAGGTTCCTTATAAGGTGTAGGGGAGCACTAAGAAAGGATTTTTCAAAATTCACCCTCTAAAGGGGTGAAATGGGGGTCCAAAGTTTGTATGGAGGATACATTATTTATTGAACTAGAGACTTGAAACTTTGCAGGAAGATTACTTATTAGAATACAAAAAAAGCACTTTCAGCGTTTTACAAAATTTCACCCCTAAGGGGGTTAAATAGGGGTGCAAAGTTTGTATTCAAAACTACTGGGACTACAAACTTGAAATTTACACCAGACCTTCCTTTTCCCCCGTGTGGTGTCGGGTTAGAATTTCACCATCCCCTTTCTTCCCGTGGGTGTCGTAAAAGTCGACTAAGGGACCAGGGTTGAAGTGTGTTGTGGGCGATGGACTAGCAACCTATCACTGCAATATCACATTTAGTCGATCTTTTATACCCACATTTATGCTAAAAGTGGCGCTGGAACATACGTTTCATGTGCTCTGCCTACCCCTTTTGGGAATAGAGGCGTGAATGTATGTATGTATGTATGTATGTATGTACCTTCCTTTTATGACGTAGGCAAGGGATAAGACGGGATTTTTGGAAATTCTATCCCTAAGGGTGTTAAATAGGGGTGCAAAGTTTGTATGGGTGAAACATTATTTTTTGTACTAGAGACTTGAAACTTTGTAGGGATATTACTTATTAAGATACAAAAAAAGTTCTTTCAGCGTTTTAGGAAATTCCACCCCTAAGGGGATTAAGGAGGGGTGCAAATTTTGTATTAAAAACTACTGAGACTAGGAACTTGAAATTTTCACCAGACCTTCCTTTTATGACGTAGGCAAGGGTTAAGACGGGATTTTTGGAAAATCTATCCCTAAGGGTGTTAAATAGGGGTGCAAAGTTTGTATGGGTGAAACATTATTTTTTGTACTAGAGACTTGAAACTTTGTAGGGATATTAATTATTAAGATACAAAAAAAGTTCTTTCAGCGTTTTAGAAAATTCCACCCCTAAGGGGATTAAATAGGGGTGCAAATTTTGTATTCAAAACTACTGGGACTAGGAACTTGAAAATTACACCAGAACTTATTTTTATGACGTAGGTAGGGGATAGAACAGGATTTTTGGAAATGCTATCCTTAAGGGGGTGAAATGGGGTCCAAAGTTTGTATGGGGGAACATTATTTATTGAACTGGAGACTTAAAACTTTGTAGGAGGATTACTTATTGATACCAAAAAGGTACTTTCGGCGTTTTATAAAATTCTACCCCTAAGGGGTTAAATAGGGGTGCAAAATTTGAATTACTGTATCTAGAAACTTGAAATTTACACCAGATTTTCCTTTTATGACATAGGCAAGGGATAAGACAAGATTTTTGGAAATTCTGTCCCTGTGGGTGTTAAATAGGGGTGCAAAGTTTGTATGGGAGAAACATTATTTTTTGTATTAGAGACTTGAAACTTTGTAGGGATATTACTTATAAAGATGCAAAAAAAGTTCTTTCAGCGTTTTAGAAAATTCTACCCCTAAGGGGGTCAAATAGGGGTGCAATGTTTGTTTGAGGTAAACATTATTTATTGAACTAGAGACTTGAAACTTTGTACGAAGATTACTTATTAGGATACAAATATAAATATCCTTAGCGTTTTTAAAATTCCACCCCTAAGGAGATTAAATAAGGGTGCAAAGTTTGTATTCAAAACAACTGGGACTACAAACAAGAAATTTACACCAGAACTTCCTTTTATGACGTAGGCAAGGGATAAGACGGGACTTTTGGAAATCCTATCCCAAAGGGGGTTAAAAAGGGGTGCAAAGTTTGTATGGGAGAAATATGATTTTTTGTACTAAAGACTTGAAACTTTGTAGGGATATTACTTATAAAGATACAAAAAAAGTTCTTTCAGCGTTTTAGAAAATTCTACCCCTAAGGGGGTTAAATAGGGATGCAATGTTTGTGGAGGGGAAACATTATTTATTGAACTAGAGACTTGAGACTTTGTAGGAAGATAACTTATTAGGATACAAAAAAAGTAATTTCAGCGTTCTATAAAATTCCACCGCTAAGAGGGTTAAATGAGGGTCCAAATTTTGTATAAGGGAAACTTATTTTTAGCTACTACGTACTTAAAACTTTGTGGACAGATTACTTATTAAGTTACAAATAAAGTGCTTTCAGAGTTTTTGAAATCAATTACACCTAAAGGGGTTAAAAAGGAGGTCCAAAGTTTGTATGGAGAAAAAAGATTAGTTAGACAATTTTATTCGAGAATTCACAGGATAATTCCTAACGATAAATGAGTAAACAAGTGTTTCCGGTTTTTTGAGAATTCAACCCCTAAAAGGAGACATGTGGTGACAAAATCTGAAAATCAACATCGGCATCTATTGTTTCTATGGTTTATCGGGTCGCTGATTAGGAAAACAACAACGATTTTACATTCCAACGTGGCGTCTAAATATCAATATGGGCGTTGTTATTACGGTTTTTTGGGACGTTAATAACGAAAATCACATAGATTTTGAAATGTAATGTTGTGGACATGAAAATTCATGAAAATATTTGTGCCAAATTGCAATTCAATCGGTCCAGTTTTTTTCGTAGCAAATCGGTTGTAACAGACGGACTGACAGACATCCACACGTGATCTTATAAATAAGGGTTCTATTTTTGCTTTTGAGGTATGGAACGAGACCCGCATTATATAGGGTTATAGGTTTTAAAGTTTGTATTCGGTGCCATCTCGATCGTCAGCAATCGGTACCTAGGCGAGTGCGGGCGGCGCGGCGGGACGGGAGGGTAGGAGACATTGGGAAAGTGCCTGCATCCGTAATAAGTACATTCAAGGTGCTGCACGAAGATCTGCTTACTTTTAATATTTTAGCATTTTGGCCGCCGTTAAATTAAAACAAATTTTTGGGTATTTATTTTAAACACTGGTTCGAAAAGCATACAAAAAAAATCTTAGGAAACAAGCCTATAGCAATGTCCAGGCCACAAATTTGACTTAACATTCGTGGAGATATTTTGGTATTTCAACATTAATGTTCATGAACATAAAGTAGCTTTTATTCCAGAGGACAGATTCTCCTTAATCATGATTGTAAATTTAATAACAGAAATACGTACATACATGCATACATTGACGCCTTTATTCCCAAAAGGGGCAGGCAGAGCACATGAACTTTATGTTCCAGAGCCACTTTTAGCATAAATGTGGGTATAAAAGATCGACAAAAAGTGATATTGCTTAGGTTGTTAGCCCATCACCCACAACACACTTCAACCCTGCTCTCTTAATCGACTTTTACGACACACACGGGAAGAAAGAGGGTGGTGAAATTCTAACCTGCCACCACACGGGCATAAATATAATAGTAAATAAAAATTAATTTACCGTAATGGGTTATGACGAAGGGTTATTAGTAGGGGAAGTTAGCAGTAGTAGGTTAGTAGGCGGCGTAGCAATTCAACAATTATTGGAAAATTACTTTTACTACGCGGGCGAAGCCGCGGGCAAAAGCTAGTGTGAATATATTATTAGTAGGGAATGGGACAATGGGACCATACTTGGATACGTTCGCCGTTTTAGGCATAGATACAACGAAGTTAGGCTTGGGCATAGTAAGATGACAGTATCAAAAACGGCAGAAGAGACAAAACGTGTGGAGCTCGTACGATATTGGCTAGAAGGACGGCATCATGTACTATTGGCGGCAGTGCAGAAAAGGGAACAAGTACTCGGGCCTCTCAAATTATTTATTAGTTCCTCTTGCGATGGAGGTTACTGGGTGTTGGTGCTCGGAGGCCAAAATCTTTTTTAGGGAAGTGGGGCGCCGCTTACAAGAGAGAGGTCTCGATCCTCGCTCTGGGTCATTTCTCATGCAAAGGTTGGCCATAGCAATTCAGCGCGGAAATGCGACTAATGTTATGGGCACCTTTGCACCTGGAGTGACGCGGGGCGGGTTGTTCCATACTTAGTTCAGTACTTTTTGACCCTGTTAGTGGGTATTTAATTTTAGTATAAGGTATTGTGTTCTTCTGATTATCTTTTTTATTACTTAAGTTATTCATTAGTAGGGAATGTAAGTAGTGAAAACATATAAAGAAAAGTATATCTAACTAGTTCTAAATGCTCCATTTTATATTCAAAGATTACTTTTACTTACTACCTATATTTATTAAACACTGAATGCATAATTATTGATCCTAATGTTATTGATTAAAATTATTCTATTATTAATATTACATTTTCTGAAAAGGTGTTATAAATAAATAAATATTGATAATATACCTAAATCAGAAATGAATTATGAGTTAGAAAATTATTATTGTACAAAGTTATTATTTTATAAATTTATTATAATTGCCATCAAATTATTAAATGATAGGATTATGCATGTTCAAATTTGTCTGAATAAAAGCCTATTTTTATTTTTATTATTACTTATTTTTGGCATCCAGTTTCCTCACGTCCGCGTGTTAGGACGTACAAGCGTCAGCGGAGAGTGGCAGCATTTGTAAGTTATTTTCCCTCCTTGCCCGTGGTCGACCTAATCTGTTCACCTGGGTGGACCACGGGAAGTTTTTTTTACCCGTGGTACAGATTCTGGCCTCGAATGTCCAATTCCCCGAACGTCCAGTCTCCGTAAGTCCATTTCCCCGAACGTCCAGTCTCCGTAAGTCCATTTCCCCGAACGTCCAGTCTCCGTAAGTCCATTTCCCCGAACGTCCATTTCCCCGAACGTCCAGTCCCCGTATGTCTAATGGCCCCGAAGGTCCAGTCCTCGTATGTCCATTGCCCCGAACGTCCACACCCCGTCCCCCCTGTCCAATTCATAAGGTTCGGCCGTAGGTTCAAGGCGTTCAAGGTAGGCTTTAGGCCAATCAGGGTAAGGGATCTGCAAATCCCTAACCGTTACTAATTAACCTCACGGTCGCTCATTTATTTGTCCAATTATCCAAATGTGCAGACAGTCAATATGATTTATTTGCCATTACGGCAATTAAATCATATTGATTACCGTTATCGAGATAAAATAGGTACAAAGTTAGTTGACTACAACAGGAGAAATATTTTTCCTTCGTTAATTTTTGCCGTAAACAAAAACCAATACGGAAAATAATTAACTTGGAATTTATCATCGCGAAAAAATCATATCGGATTAAAAGAAACGGTCATTCAATAATAAGGCAACAACAACTTATCTCGAACGACTATACCTACTTTTAATGTCGTCAAATTGGTACTAATGTACATGTTTTTACAAAACGCGGATGAAGTCGCGGGTGTAACTAGTGGTACATATTAAATATTCAAGCAGAAACCGCGTGTAAGGAGTTGGACTATCTGATAAGGCCACTTATAACACTGGCTAGACACTTATGTCATTCCTTCCTCTGATCGAATACATACTTCAATGATACGTCTATTGGTGTCATTCTTGGCAATCGATGTACGTAAAATGGGAGACCTAAAATTTACATCAAGCAGAAAAGGAAAAAGAATATGTTGTTACGAAGGCCATAAGTATAATTTAAGCGTTACCAACAAAAAAAGTAATACTACATTATGGCGATGCACTAATCGCACGATTTGTACGGCCACAATCACTTTAAGTTGTGACGAAAATGTTTTACGTCAAAAAGAACATGTATGCTTTCCCGATGAAGCTCAAAATAAAATTGATATTGTGTTGAATAAAATAAAAAAGGACGTCTGCCAAAACTTGGGACCGATTCAAAGTATATGCGAGACTAATTTTCAAGAATTTTTAAACGATAAAGAAAATAAAAAATGGGACCATTCATACCACCATTCTCGGCATATAAAAATTCATGTTATGCTGCTCGAAAAAAGTTTCTTTCCGCAGATAGACTCACGTTCAAGAACCCCGAGGACGTAAGATTATCTGAAAGTTTTGTTGAGGATTTCCTCGTATGCGAAAACGGACATGAAGAAAAAATCTTAATATTCGCCTCACCTTTGTGTCAAAATTTAATAAAAAATAAAAAAGGGTCATACCTAGCTGATGGCACATTCAAAAGTGCACCGAGCCCGTTCGTACAAATGTACACTTTACACTTAAGAAGCAAATCCAATATAGACACTAATAATGTGTTTCCCGTAGTGTATGGATTGCTCCCAAATAAAAAGGAAGAAACATACTACCGATTTTTTAAGGTGCTAAAAGAAAAGCTTGGTCTGTGCATAACGGAGTTCAAATGCGATTACGAACAGGCACAAATTAATGCCGTGCATACAGTGTTTCCACAGGTTCAACTTGCTGGCTGTTGGTACCATTTTAGCAGAGCGATTTGGAAAAAGTCTAGGAAGCTTAAACTAGATAAAACAAAAGACGGTCGAATGATGACCAGAATGGCATCCCTTCTGCCATTGCTCCCTGCAGATAAAATTATTGAAGCATGGGCATCGATAAAAGATTGCACACCGCAAACTACAATAGTAAAAAAGTTTCAAATATATTTTATCAAGCAGTGGATAAGAAAAATAACACCGGAACGTATAAGTTGTGCGGATGCGAAAATAAATAGAACGAATAACGCATTAGAAGGTTGGCACCATCGTATCAACATGAAATTACCACAGACCCCGAACATTTACTTCTTCATACAATGTATGAAAAGAGAGGCAGCATTCTATGATTTGAAAATTTCGCAAACTATATACGAGGCACCAAAAAAAAATAGAAGACCTATGGACATAAATTTTTTAAATAAAATGAATGACAATGCATGGCAGCCTATAAAATTCTTAAAAAAATTATTCATTTACGTCTTGTTTTTAATCTCAAAAAGAAAACTTATAGAGGGAGGAAATAAAATATAATATTATGTCATTGATTGAACTTTACCAGATAAGTGTGAATTTTGGGTAGTTTTTTTACAACTGTAAGGAGAAATACATTTTAATTTGAATTTATGTGTAAGCATATTTTAGTTTAGTTGTAACAGGTACCCAAATACATGTATTATGCAGTTTATAATTGAATTTTATTAAGTAACACTTATTAAAGCAGATCCCAACTACCAAACTATTGTTTTTACCACGTCGGTGGCAAACAAGTAATAGTTATTTGTTATACAAGGGAGGTAAAACAAAGAAAGGCCGAGATCGCAGATGTTTGGGGCCCGAGCTGCAAGCGAGGGACGTAAATATGCGATCGAGGGCTTTCTTTATTACCTCCCGTGTTGTGCACATAATTTTATGTCTACACTTGGCCAAAAAGCGGATTTTTCTGTACGCGTAGCGTGCGGAAAAGGCCACTTTGTGGCCAAGTGTGGCATAAATAAGTTTGCTTGTTGGGAGGTGAATTGAGTAATAAGAATGCTCTTATCCTATCTACCACATACACAGTTAATATGTAGTAGTAGCACTTGATTGTATGTACTCAAAATATATATTACAGAACATTTATAACAGAAAATATACAAAGGCGAACTTATCACTTTAAGGGATTTCTTCCAGCTAACCTTAATGACGATGCTCGGCTCGGTTGTGACGATATTCGAGGAATATGTACATTGGGGGAATTGGACGTTCGAGGAATATGGACATTGGGGGAATTGGACATTCGAGGCAATGTACATTGGGGGAATTGGACGTTCGAGGAATATGGACATTCCAGGAATTGGACATTCGAGGCAATGTACATTGGGGGAATTGGACGTTCGAGGAATATGGACATTCCAGGAATTGGACATTCGAGGCCAGAATTTCAGCCAGCAGCCAGCCCCGGGAAATCCATCCACCTCCGGCAAATCTACGGCCAGTAAGCCCGGTTCAGCAGCGAGTTCTACAAAAGATCCAAACGTTACTGTAAGAAAATACCGATCCATCCAAAATGCATCCGACTATGAAAATGACTCATCGATTATCCTGGAAGGACATACACTCGTAAGAGAGTCACAGAACAACAAACTCACAAGAAATATCTCCGACGTCTATGTTTGCCAGATACAAGCAGACAAATGATGAAAATGAACATATTTCACTACAAAAGTTTAGACTTATCTTAGAAGAAAATAACAACCACATTTGCTCTAAAATAGAATCCTACTTCCAAAGGGAAATATTAAACGCTATTTCCGAAATAAAAACAGAATTCAAACAAAACTTAGGAAAAATAATAGCTGAACAAAAAAGAGTAAAAAAGACGTAATTGAAATAAACCTAAGAATAGAAGAACTGAGCAACAAATGTAAATCTCTGCAAGCTGAAAATAAAAAACTGCAAGCTGAAAATAAAAAACTACAAGCTGAAATCCAAAACCTAAATCCTACCACACCTTTCCCAAGATACGAAACACAAGAGAAAACTTTAGTATTGCATGGTTTGCGAGAAAATGTTTGGGAAACGGAAATGGAACTTACGGATAGAGTCATAAATATCTTCTATGACCTACTAAATGTTGATATCTCCGACTATATAGAAGAAATTGAATTTTTCGGGAAAAAAGGCCGGACGAGGCCAATAAAAATAGAGGTCTTAAGTAAAAAAATAAGAAGATTCATACTGAACCACTCATCAACTTTTAGAGAAGCAGGCCTGAGCGTCACAGAGTACCTTAGCCCAGAAGAATTACACAAGAAAAGAGAACTACAAAATGCTCTACGAATGGCAAGACAAAATGGTAACTATGCGATTATTCGAAACAATAAACTATTTATTAACGGAATGGAATCAAACATACAAAATAAGGATAACCAAATGAGGACCTCCAAGCAGGAGATACTACTTGAGCCTCAGCCAGGCCAATCTACTCCGTCCCAGCGTGGAAAGACCCAGCCTCTGATAAATAAATCAATCATACGAAATGAAGAAGAATACCGAAGAGAAGACGTAGAAGAAAACCGTACTTTTCGTGACTAGTTCCAGTTTAAATGTATTATTTCAAAACATGCAGAGCCTATGGAATAAGATTCATCTTTTGGAAGCATTTATCGCAGAAAAGTCTAATTCATCGTCGTCATCTCCGAGTCGTGGTTAAATATAACAAAATTAAATACCTTAAATGTTACAAATTATAACATAGCCGCATCCTTTTGCCGCGATGAGCACGAAGGTGGAGGAGTACTAATACTTACAAAAAACACTCTTGAATATCGCGAGCGGCCTGACATTGCATCAATGTCTTTAGAAACTATATTCGAGGTATGTGCAATAGAATTACCAAATTCGAAACTTTTAATTATAAACTTGTACTGGCCAAATAGTAAACGAGAAGCCGAAACTTTCTATTTGAGACTGAGTAAACTTTTAAATCTGATTTCCTTAAAAGATAAAAATAAAAATATTGTCATTGCAGGTGATTTTAATGTAAATTTCCATTCAGAAAATAATGAAAAATCAAGACTATGCAACCTGATGTCTTCCCATAATTTCCATCAAAAAATTCGAGACCCCACAAGAATTACTCAAACCAGTTCTACCTGTATTGATCTGCTATTCACTAATTTTAAAATAGATGGCCTAAATCTGAACGTCAACGAATTTGGTTTTTCGGACCATAAAGGTATCTTATTTACAACTCCTAATGAAACACCAATATTACAAAATTTTACAGTTACTAAACGAAACTTCAATACCTCTAGCATATGTAAATTTAAAACAGAACTACAAAAAGTAAATTGGGAAAATGTAATCACAATAAATAACTCATTGAACGAAAACTATAACTCTTTTCAAGAAACTTTAAATAAAGCATTAGATAAATGCATTCCAAAAACAGAGATTAAAATAAAATCTAAAAAAACTTATTTAACAAAAGGTTTAAAAACTTCATGCCGGAACAAAAGACTTTTAAAGCTTTTAGTATCACAGTCGGAAAATTCAGTCCTAAAAGACTATTATAAAATATATTGCAAAATTCTTAAAAAACTAGTACAAACAGCTAAAAAACTTAGAAATAAACAAAAATATAATCAGTCACAAAATAAAGTAAAATCCATGTGGCAAATAATAAATAAAGAAATAAATAGAAATAAATTTAAACATAAAAGTAACATACATGTAAAAACATCAGATAATGTACCAGTAAGCGATCCTAAGCAAGTGGCCAATATATTTAATACATTTTTCTCTTCCATCGGCAACTCTTCTATCTCCAAAGACAAACTACCCATAAAAACACTATAAATAATTCATTTTATCTAACGCAAATTGAGCCCAAAGAAACTTACTCCATTATAAAAAATCTTAAAAACAAAACATCTTTCGGTATTGACGAAATCCCTCCCATAGTAATAAAAAAATGTGCAGATATACTTACCATCCCGTACACTAAACTAATAAACCAATCCTTTTCAGAAGGAATCTTTCCTGACGCTCTAAAAATATCTCTGATAAAACCTATACACAAGAAAGGAGACCCCTCTGATATCAATAATTATAGGCCCATTGCCCTGCTTCCCACCTCGTCTAAAATATTTGAATCGGCAATGGTAAAACGACTCAACTCATTCTACGAAAAATTTAAAATACTTAACGAAAGTCAAAACGGTTTTAGAAAAAACCGATCTACTACCTTAGCAATATATAAATATATACAGGAAATACTAACCGAAATAAATAACAAAAAATACGCGGTAGGCCTCCTGCTTGATTTAAGTAAAGCCTATGATAAGAGTGTGCTATGGGACTCTACTAAATAAATTGTATAGTACTGGAATAAGAGGCACTCCATTAAAATGGTTCAAATCTTACTTTGAAACTCGATCTCAATACACAGAGATAGAAAGTACAGACTTTGAAACTGGAATAGTTCGTCATTTAAGATCTGATAGAGTCCCTATAAATGGCTCAATTCCCCAAGGAAGCGTGCTAGGATGTATTTTATTTCTAGTGTATATAAACGACCTCCCAGATATCCTAAATGATCATTGCACACTATTTGCTGACGACATTTCCGTATTATTTCCGTGTGTTAAAATCGACGAAGTTGAAACTAAACTAAATTTAATTCTAGATAAAATACTAAACTGGTTACAAATACATAATCTTGAGCTCAACATTAAAAAAACAAAAATTATACAATTTAAGCCATATCAAAAAACCACTCTTCCAATAAATTATAGCTATAATAATCTTAAACTTGAAAATGTGACCTCAGCTACATTATTGGGAATCGAGTTAGACTCTAGCTTGAACTTTAAACTCCATATACAAAAGCTTACAAAACAGTTATCGTCTTTTGTATATGCTCTAAATCATCTAAAGCGTTTAACTGACCCAACTTCCGCCCTTTCAGCCTATTATGCATATGCTGACTCCAGGATGTCCTACGGACTCATTTTATGGGGTAATAGCACAGACATAGGAAAAATATTTATCTTACAAAAAAAGTGCATTAGGATATTGGCAAACATAGATCAAATGGAAACGTGTAGAACCCATTTCATAAAGTACAAAATATTGACTGTCACGTCCATGTACATTTTGGAGTCGAGTAAATTTGTTAGAAAACATATAGATTTATATTCACAGATAACGCAAAGCAAAAGAAATGACCGAAATTTAAATAAACTAAGATTACCTTTTTCAAAATTAAAGTTCGTTACATCTAGCCCGCACTACATGACAATAAAAATTTATAACCACTTACCTAATTTTATAAAAAATGAGACCGAACTAAAATCGTTCTGTACAAAATTAAAAGCTTATTTAGTCGATAAATGCTACTATAATATAGACGATTTCTTTAATGATAAAGTGTAGAATCTGAAGTCTTAAAAATGTGTATGTATAACTAACTTAAAAATAACAGCTATTAAGCTGTAGATGCCCTCTCATATTGCTGCGCCCTATGCAGGGTATCACATGTAAAACTGCCCTATATTGTACCTACCTTTATAGCTTTGTGATATGCAATAAACGATTAAAACACGAATGATGGTACACCTATGTAAACTTTGCTAAAAGACCTTCTTTAATATGAGGAAGTGAAATATCACATTTTCGGTGGTAGAAAAAACTTCCCGTGGTCCACGCAGGTGAACAGATTGGACCACGGGCAAGGAGCTGTTATTTTTTGTCACTGGTCGGTCGCGACTTGTGACTTCGTCAGGCGGTATCCGAGGAGGCGGGTATTGGGCCACTCGCCTCCACATTTCCCAAAATTCTAAAAACCACAGGCACACGGTTCTTTCCTTTTTGCGGCTCATTTTTGGCATCTAGTTTCTTCACGTCCGCGTGTTAGGATGTATAAGCGTCAGCGGAGAGTGGCAGCATTTGTAAGTTATTTTTTGTCACTGGTCGGTCGCGACTTGTGACTTCGTCAGGCGGTATCCGAGGAGGCGGGTATTGGGCCACACGCCTCCACATTTCCCAAAATTCTAAAAACCACAGGCACACGGTTCTTTCCTTTTGCCGGCTCATTTTTGGCATCTAGTTTCTTCACGTCCGCGTGTTAGGACGTATAAGCGTCAGCGGAGAGTGGCAGCATTTGTAAGTTATTTTTTGTCACTGGTCGGTCGCGACTTGTGACTTCGTCAGGCGGTATCCGAGGAGGCGGGTATTGGGTTTTTAATCCAATTTCCTCACGTCCGCGTGTTAGGACGTATAAGCGGCAGCGGAGATTTTGTTTTCTTGCCAAGAACGGAATCTCGCACAGTGTGCGTTGTCATTTCACGTGGTGGAATGTCCATTTTCTGTTTTTCATTACAGGTTTTATGGGAAAGGGCGTCGATTGAAAATGGTCGACGCTCGGATGTTGCTTGAAATGTCGTTACTTGTTATCGTAGGCGTTGCATAAAGGCAACCACTGATTTTTTTATCGAATTGTGGTTGTAGCTTATTAAATGTTATGGTCTCAGTCTACGGTGTCTCGCCAGAACGGGGATTATTGTGGTAGTTTGTAGTACGTTGTTATGTATATAATGTTTTGCTATGTTAGGTTACGGTAATAGTGTTGGTTAGCAAGGTACTGTATTAGTCTTAAGTATTTCAAGGATTTGACTTTCCTTCGGCTTCGATATTGTGTGGTAGTTCCGCCTTTGGTGTTGAACTCCCACAGTTTTTTCCGGTTTATGTCCATCCATTGCCTGCAGCCTTGGATCTAGTACTACCCCGTCGGGGCTGGTTACTCTTTTTGGTGACTACGTTGGTTTGTTTGTCGTAGTAAATACGTTTTGCGGGTCAACATTCGGTTTCCTCCCTTTGTGCGTGGCTAGTTGGTGGTGTACCAATCACATTGGCGAGTGTTGTTTTGGTTTTCCTCGAGTTCAACTCGCTATGGACCTGCCTTTATAGGCGGGGTACTTCTAGCAATTTTCCGGATTTTCTCCTGCCCCTTGCCTCTAGCCTAGCCGTTAGGCAGGTGGAGCGATCACGTGCCACTCCATCGAGAGTTTGGATGATGAATCGTAGTGTTAGTTTTTAGGATTATTCTTGCAGTAATTGTGGGCATTTAAATGTGTTTATTATTCTAGCAGGGGATCTCGAGTGGTGTTCTGTTTGCCATACAGTATAAAGGTAACCACGGGCTCTAAATCGGGTCGATGGTTGTTCCTTGTTTATCTCCTACGTTATATGCCTATGAGTCAGGCTGTTGATGGGAAATATTCATTGATAGTAGGACTTCGCTTATAGCGTTAGTCGTTTTCGTGTACTGATGCTTGCGAATTTCTACCAATCACTGGATTGACTCAAGGGTTATTGGCTTAGGGTCTTAATAATGTTCCCCCTCGACGGTGCCCGCCTTGTCGGGGAGGGAAGCTTAGTAACCGTGGACTGGTCACCCACGGCGAAGCTAAGAGGCACCCAGGGCCGGCCTGTTTGGGCTGCCGGCTGGCCCGAGGAGGGTGCTCCAAGCGGGCTTGGCTTAGCCCGCTTAGGATGCGTAGGGGAGGGACCGTAGAAGAAGAGGAGTACCGGTATTGCGGTTCGCCGTTCTCCCTATCTTCTGCGGCCGAGGCGGGATCGCAGGGGGAGAGGTGTGTTGGTATAACGGTGCGCCACTCTCCCTACCCCCTGCGAACTTGGCGGGGTCGTTCCGCGGAAACGACGCTGGTGGGACCGCAGAGGAAGAGGAATGCCGGTATCACGGTGCGCCGCTTTCCCTATCCTCTGCGGCCGAGACGTGGTCGGTGGCGGAACCACAGACCTATCCGCCACCGGGTGCTGGATTTTCCGCACCCATGATCTCCTTGTAGCGGACTCAGGGGGGTCCACTACTGAACAGGTGGAGATCGAGGTGGCCGGCGCGTCCAATCATCTGGCGCGCCTCACGTGGAGAGCCTCCGGGCATCCGCGAAGAGCTGCTGAAGGGCGGCTACCGCCGGCGGGGTCGCGGATGTGTGCGCAAGCGTTCCCGTAACCTCGCCACATGGCGGCGAGGCGGCAAGTGGGGGGGTTTTTAGTGGGTACACCGTGGGTCTCATCAGCTCATACGGCAGTCCCACATAACCACTCGGGTCACCCCCTGCGCTCGGGTGGTATGCGTAACGCATTTTCCCCCCCTAAAAAAAAAAAAAGGGTTTTGATAATGTTCGGCGAAGGTTAACTGGTAGGTATAATAGGTATTTATTCGTGTGTAGGTTAGGGCTATTGAAGCATTTGTGTGCCGGCGGTGACGTTATCTCAGCCTGGTTCTGGCTAAAGACCTGTTTATGACTTCGTTCGTCGAGTTAGGTCGGGTTCGTAACTTCACCGCCGAAGGTTCGACGGTGGAACTCCGTATTGCCCCGTCGGGGAAGGATATTTGTGCGGACAATTGAACTTTCAGTCGGTCCCTAGTGACCCTAAAAAGCCTTGATGCAATGGATTACGAGTGAATATCGGTATTGGATACTTTGTTGCCAACCTCGGTTGTCAGCTATAGTGGCGATTATTTTTCTCCTCTAGGAGGAGGATATGTTTAAGTTAGGGATAAGTTCGTTAACCTTCGTGGGGCATTCCGTTGTGTACAGTCATTTAGCTCAGGGGATCTTCGGATAATAAACTTTGGAGAGATTGACTTTCGTGAGTTAGTTATTCCTTGGGTCAAAAGTTGGTACGGTAGTATTGTCTGTCGCGGTTGTGGACGATCTTTCCTACAGTTAGGGTTATTCTTGCAGTAGCTTATTGGCAATTAAATGTGTTAATTATTCTGGCGGGGGATCTCTAGTTATTTATTTCCGTATTATATATTATTCAGGATGTCTTTTCTCTTTTTCAGTTTTGTTCTTTTTAGGGGATAAGTAATCTGCAGCGTGAACGCGCGCAGACGTTAAACCATCCATCCTCCATTCCACTCAGCTTTCATATTCCCTATTTAGGATTCACCCAACTGCAACTTTTCCATATCGTGGCGTGAAGCCATAACGGCACTAGCAGCGGAAAACCGATCAGTGAAAACTGGTTGGTACACTAAGGTACCTTGCTTATACGTACCTACAAAACGTGTCTGTGATTAAGGTTTTTGTACAACCTTTTAGCCGCCGATCCTTTGTCGGGTACAATAGTGTGTGTCTTGTGTTTTATCAAATGTTTAGAAAATTAAAAGAATAAATTACTATCGTGATCGTGTTAGTGAATTTTTCATTTCTTTATCACTAAAGTATGCAAAGCCGAGCGGTTCGAGAGAGGAGTTATTGTAACGGATCATGACAGTGTCAAATGAAATAAGAAACAGTAATTTCTCATTGGATCATCAACTAAGATTACGCTTAAGTGTTTGTGTTTCCAATAGTGGTTCGCATTTTGAATATTTGTTACAATAATACTATACAATAAAGTAAAATATCAGGTATCTGTAAATAAATGATTTGCTGTGATTAGTAAAGTTTTTGTTATTATGTTTGTGGCAACTTTGAACGCAAATATTTACTTTTGAGGGTTGCAGAAACGAAATACCTAGGCAGGTATTTACTTATGTAATTTGAAAATGATAGCGTGTGTGAATAAAAAATCCTAAACAACCATCCATCTACGTGTGTGACGTTTGTTGTCATTAGCTGTGAATAATGAAGTTTCGCACTGACACTGGCATCACTTTCCATTTGTGATAAATTTTAAGGGAATTTCCCAGAAGTACCATAATATGGAACTAATGGTAGGTACATATTCCCCTGTTTCACCTATCCCTACCGGTTTGTCTCCACTGGTAGGGATGCATGGTTTTTACATATCAAACGTCTACCTCTGCTAACTAACCCATTAGCTTTTACAAGTGTTTCATTGATTAATCATTTCCTACGAGTGGTCTTCATTTCCGGTAGTTAAAACGTCAATTCCGTACACATATCGTCATTTCCGGAAAATTATAAAAAACAACAATGAATAACTCTTAAAATATCAATTGCATAAGCGTGCCGCTGTTAATCGTGTACAGTCACCAAATAGTAATAATAAATACTTTGAAAAAATGGTCAAATAAATTGCTGGAGAATAGAAATGAGATGATTCATCCCTAGAGCACACCCTTAAGATAGGTAGGTACTCAACTGATTGAAAACTAAAATAAAAACAAAACCAGGTGTAAAGCCTAGTACGTTGTTCCATATGGAACTATTGGGATAATTTGTTTGACATTTACAAATGTACCGATTGTTCCATATGGAACTAGAAAATATGGAACTTCTGGGATACCCCCATTTTTTTAATAGGTATAGGTAATTAATGAGACACCTGGATACATAGGTAAAACAACGTTAGTTTACTTAAACATTTGGAATTGTTTATTACAGATACTGGGTAAAAATACTTAGTAAAAATACCTTATTTTGACAACTTGAAAATGTATTGATTTATTTGTGAGCCTTACTTTGGAAGTGTCCGCATAACGCCCGCTGGAGTGCGACGTATGATTATTGCTGTTAGTATTTTTAAAAGTTCAATCGAGCAGCAATGTATGGTATAGAACTTCAGTTGTAGGTAGTGGGGCAGTTTCACGTGGTAAAGTGGAAATGCTGGACAAAAGCACCAATTTTATTTAATGTGCTAGTAATTTTATGACAGTTATTCATTTAAACTTAAGCACTTTATATCAACCAAGCGTTTTGTCGATCAGCCCTTTTGTTGTACTTGCATTTTTAGTACAAGAAAATTAATAAAATCAGGGGAAATAATTCCTGTAGTTTTGTAAATTAGTACAGTTATACCTTGTCGTGTCCAGATGAACATACTAAAAGTCCTCGAGGGTGGGGGCTGTGCTGAGGGTGTAGGGGGGGGGGGGGGGGGTTGAAGGTACCTTTTTTCAGATTTTCGTACATATCTCGAATACCTGTACGAATAGCGTTATAATAACTTCAAACAAAATTATCTACAAAATTGGTCATAAAGATTTTTACTCTACGATCAATACTTTGGGAGCTACAGGATGTTAAAGTAAACAAAGAGATAAAAAATTGTTGATTTAAGAAAACGTCGTTATTTCGTAGTTGTTCATCATAACTCTTATAATTACTTAAGATAAAAGTTTGTCCATAAAATTTCCTACAAAATTGGTCATATTTATTTTCACTCTACGATCGATACTTTAGGAGCTACAGGATGTTCAAGTAAAAAAAATAGTCGGTTTAAGAAAACGTCATTTTTTCGTAGTTGTTCATCATAATACATTTTGCGTTTAGGATAAGCAAGCTCAGTTACCTGCTTATCGAACATACAATTCCCATGTCGATCCATTGAGAATTTCTAAACAAAACAAACAAATAAAGCTGCAAGACCACTGATTTCTCACTGACATAGTTGTTTCTTCGGGAAAGAGTGCAACTATGACCTGGTAATGTATGAAACAAGTGTAGGGTCTCTCAGTGTGACCCCAAAAAAAAATTGCCATTTCAAGGTTTGCCTCGGGGAGAAAGTTGGAGTACAGCCTGGCTAAACGGTCAGACCTAGGTCAGGGGTGCTCGACCAAATGTCATAGGAAACCGCATGCAGTTTTTGAGGACCAAAAAAAAAATTAAAAAAAGTTTTAGAACTTCAGTATAATCAGGGGAAATAATTCGTGTAGCTTTGTAAATTGGTACAGTTATACCTTGTCGTGTCCAGATAAACGAAAGTCCTCGAGGGTGGGGGCTGTGCTGAGGGTGTAGGGGGGGGATTGAAGGTACCTTTTTAGATTTTGTAGGCTTCATCATCAGTTAGGTGCCCATGTGAAGCTGAATGATGCCCAGTTCGGATTCCGGGCTGGTTTATCCACTGAATCAGCAATCTACTGTCTCAAGCGCACTGTCCAATACTATGCTAATAATGAAAGAACTCCTGTGTATGCTTGTTTCTTAGATCTTTCTAAGGCCTTCGACCTAGTATTGTACGATAGCTTGTGGTCAAAATTATCGAAGGAAACAAGCATGCCGGGGGAGCTTGTGTCAATATTTAAATATTGGTACAAGAACCAGACTAATGTTGTGAGGTGGGCTGGTCATATGTCGGATGTGTACAGATTGAGGTGTGGAGTGAGACAGGGTGGATTGACATCTCCGAAGCTCTTCAACCTGTATATGGACGGGCTGATCCATGAGCTCAGTAACACCCCTATAGGAGCTGATGGAACCCTTGAGCCAATTACCACCACTGATCCTCCAGCTCCTGACACCGTGCTGAATTCGATATTTTGTGGCTGCAAAAATGGTTGCACTGGAAATTGCGGATGTCGAAAGGCCGGTATTTCATGCAGTCAAGTATGCATTGGATGGTTGGGTTCATGTACAAACGGTGTACCTGTACAGTTTCTAGAAAGAGAAGACGGAGATTACGATGCCGAAGACGATGAGTAAAATAATACTTATCACGTACCTACCTGTTAATTTTGTATACTAGTGGTTATACCTCTAAACTTGATGGTTTTTTTTATCTCTTTGTTTACTTTAACACCCTGTAGCTCCCAAAGTATTGACCGTAGAGTAAAAATAAATATGACCAGTTTTGTAGGAAATTTTATGCAGAAACTTTTATCTTAAGTTACTATAACGCTATTCGTACAGATATTCGAGATAGGTACGAAAATCTGAAAGAAAGTACCTTCAATCCCCCCTACACCCTCAGCACAGCCCCCACCCTCGAGGACTTTTAGTATGTTTATCTGGACACCACAAGGTGTAATTGTACCAATTTACAAAAATACAGGTATTATTTCCCCTGATTTTACTAAGGTCCAAAAACGTTTTCTTAATTTTTTTTTTGGTCATCAAAAACTGCATGCGGTTTCCTATGACATTTGGTCGAGCACCCCTGACCTAGGTCTGACCGTTTAGCCAGGCTGTACTCCAACTTTCTCGCCGAGGCAAACCTTGAAATGGCAATTTTTTTTTGGGTCACACGGAGAGACCCTACACTTGTTTCATACATTACCAGGTCATAGTTGCACTCTTTCCCGAAGAAACAACTATGTCAGTGAGAAATCAGTGGTCTTGCAGCTTTATTTGTTTGTTTTGTTTAGAAATTCTCAATGGATCGACATGGGAATTGTATGTTTGATAAGCAGGTAACTGAGCTTGCTTATCCTAAACGCAAAATGAATTATGATGAACAACTTCGAAAAAATGACGTTTTCTTAAATCGACTATTTTTTTAACTTGAACATCTTGTAGCTTCTAAAGTATCGATCGTAGAGTGAAAATAAATATGACCAATTTTGTAGGAAATTTTATGGACAAACTTTTATCTAAAGTAATTGTAAGAGTTATGATGAACAACTACGAAATAACGACGTTTTCTTAAATCAACAATTTTTTATGTAAAAATTTTTATGATCAATTTTGTAGGAAATTTTATGTAGAAACTTTTGTCTGAAGTCATCATAACGCTTTTCGTACAGATATTCGAGATATGTACGAAAATCTGAAAAAAGGTACCTTCAACCCCCCCCCTACACCCTCAGCACAGCCCCCACCCTCGAGGACTTTTAGTATGTTTATCTGGACTAGGGTTTGCAATCCGGATATCCGGATATCCGAAAGATCCGGATATCCGCGAAATTTCGGATCCGAATCTGACAGGCTCCTGAATCCGGATTTTTCGGATATTACGGATCCTTAAAATACAACCATGAAAACCAAAAATACCGCTACAAAATGAAGTTTTTACCGAGTCCACGCTGAAAACGGAATGGTATAATGAAGATCATTCTCAATCTCTGATTTTATTCACCCTTTCTTCATCCCAAACCAGACTATATTATATTGTTTTTAATTTATTAGTCACAAAAAAATAATTAAACCACAAACCAGTAAATCTTCCGAAGTTTGATGGCGAAAAATGGCGTAGGTTTAAATACACTAATACACGTAGGTATTATATAAATCCAATAATACCGGAATGTGCCAGAACTATTAAATTCAATTCATATACTTTTATTTTCAGAGCAAGCCCATAGTTGTAGTTGTACTATACCTACCTACTAAAGACTTAGTTTAGATGTACCTAAAGAAATATTGAAGAAGTATATTTGACTCAGGAAGTAAGAAGTAATACGTACTCTACTCAATTGTTTATGATATTAGATTTAAGGTAAGCAACAGCATCCGCCGAGGGAGTTTTGAAATCAGCCGAATTCCCGCTAAAGTTGGTGATGGGACACTCAACTCAAAGATGGTATGGTGTACCGTCTGATCTGGGCAGTCACACTGGCATTCCGCCAATCGATTACTGAGTAAGGCGTCTGGGCCATGTCATGTTCTTTTACAACCCTATCGAATTAATTGTAAACATGAAGCTCCGCGTACAGAGTTAACGTGACCTGGTTGTAGTTATTCAAGTGACAACTTTCACTGACAAGTAAAATTTTTAGACAAAATAAAGTTTTAAACCCCTTATGAAGTCGTGTATGCGTATCTATTTAAAATATTTCAGGTCTTAAAATACGGTGGTATAGCAGTTTTTAGTTGTTTCCTGGTTTAGCCTTACAATTCCTAGTTTATACATAAAAAAACCCTGTGGATCCGTTTTATCCGAAAAATCCGGATATCCGGATCCGTTGAATTTGGAGATCCGAAATATCCGGATCCGAAATATTGGCGGATCTTGCAAACCCTAATCTGGACATCGGTAGGTATAACTGTACCAATTTACAAAACTACAGGAATTATTTCCCCTAATTGCCCATATTCGGCTAATTTTCTTGGATTATTTTAGATGTGTACCATTTGTCATTGTGACCACAATGATATGTAAATTTTGAGACTAAGACATTACAAAGTTCATAGGAACTTTTTGACCCCGCACTTTGCAGCGATTGAACATTTTTTTACGTTGACTGCCCATTCCCGGAATGATTATCTAATTGTTGTCAGGTAAAGTTTTATTTTAATTTCGTTTTCTACTCTTTACTGTTATGACTGTTTATGCAGTTATTCTATTACAAACTCTTTCGTCAACAAATAATGTGCCTACTTTTTAGGGTTCCGTACCAAAAAAGAAAAAGGAACCTTTATGGTGCGACTCCGTCTGTATGTCTGTCTGTCATAAAGTGAAATATCTCACGAAATACTTAAGCTATCCATTTGAAAGGAATGGTTTTAAATGAGAGTTATCCACGTGCATGGAAAATGAGAATTTTATATATGCATTTTAATTTTCTATGAAAATCATTTCGAATGAGGGGGGGGGGGGGGGGGGGGCAAAAACAAATTCTACTATTAGGTCAAGTGGGGCATCATGAATTATTTTTCCTTTTCAGTTTTCACAAGGTGTGCGTAGAACTTTTGAAGGACTTTGTCGAATGCACTGCCTACCGAACAATGTTTTGTGTAGCGATGAACTCCGATGATTCGAATCAACTCCTCCCCCGATCCGGATCAGAATGCGAGTTGACTCGTATCCATCCGCATCATTCGGATGGGGATGGCGTGGCACTGCCGCATGGCCAAGAAGCGACGCAAGGGGACGGGGATATCAGGATTTTAGAGGAGCAGGAGACGACGAGCAAGGAGGTGTCGGGAGAGGATATGCAACAGTCCGAGGAGCAAAATAAAGAGAGAGGTGGGGTGACAGAGGATGAGGATGTGCAGAGGAGCGAGGCCGAGAGCCACTCGAGCGGGCACGAGGCCACGGAAATGAGAGGGGATGAGATGTCAGAGCAAGATCCGTATTCTGGGACCGACTCCGGCTCCTCCTGGGCTCCCGACCATGCGAACGATTGTCGTGGACGCCTACGCCTGTCTCAGTTGGAGTCTCTCGGCGTCTTTGTGGACCTTAACACAGTGCCTTGGGCGCCGATAAAAAATGAATGGGATCTGTTACACGGTGATTGTTATCACAATACTCGGATGTCAATATAATTGCAGATTTCAAAATTGTATGGATTTTGTTTGAATATTCATCATTATTCACGTATTCTGATATGATATGAGTGTATCGGTGATAAGAATCACCGTGTAACTGGCCCTGTGCTGGCCCTCATCTGGGGCCACAGGATGAAGAAGGGGAGAGAGTAGCAGAGTGTCAGGGGGAAGAAGGGGGGTGCGGCAAGTGGTTAAGGTGCGGCAAGTGGTTAAGGTGCAACAGTGCGTTTTTTGCGGTTGTGTGTCTCGCAGCAGGCATATTATGCGACATTTGAAGGGGAGGCATGGGAGATTTGGTGTGCGGGAGGAGAACATGGTGTTTTCTAGTTGCGGGTATTTCGTGACGGAGGAGCCGAAGGCAAAATGTCCCGCGAACAAGGAGCCCCCTGAAGGCATCCTAGATCAGGTCAAAGGCGTTGATCATGCCTGGCTATTAAATATGTTTTGTTTTCTTTTCCTATAACTTATTAAAAGATGTTATATATTCGTTAGCGTTTTATTTAATATGTTATCATAATGTTTTTAATTGGTGTTAATGTTTTTAAAGTCAGTTTGTAATATTATATTTACATAAAAATGGGGTATGTGCAGTATTTGGTTTGGAACCGTATATAATCTATTTTTGGGCACTTGTGGTCATGGTTAGAAGGTAGTTTCCTTCAGAAGTTGGATAGGAAAAAAGACGATTTGTAGATGATATTGACGTAAATTTGGGGTACCTATGTGAAATATTTGGTTTGAAACCTTATTTAGTGTTTTGCATGTGTGTGGTCATGATTTTAGTAGTTTCTTTGGGAGTTAGACAGGGAGAAATTAAATTGATTAATTTGATTGTGACGAGCCTAAGATGATTACTGTTTATGTTTATTTACATCATGTTTTATTAAATGCTTTTAATTGGTCGATGATGTACTTGGTATACTTTATTAATGATTTTAGTGTTTCTTCTGTATCGATTAGTTGATTTATGTCATACGGCTCTTTGTTATGTATACCACAGATGAACTCGTGCTCATCGCGTGCTCTTTCAAAGCGATGGCAATTTTTTAATAGATGCGATATGGTTTGCAGTGTTATGTTATCGCAGGGGCATGTGTTGTCATCGATTATTTTGAATCTATTTAAATAGGCACGAGTGTACCCGTCACCTGTCAAAATTTGCGTTAGTTGGAATGTTAATTTTGCTGCGTAGTTGTGTGATGTTTTCTATAGTTGGTAGCCATTTCTTCAGGTGCTGACCCGTACGGTGCAGATTTTTGGGTGTCCCACGGACACTTAACTTTGAGGCGAAGATTACCTATATGTCTCCTTCTAGGCCTGAACATGGCTGTTGTGTGAATCGATCATATTATCGTTTACAAATTTTGACCCTTTTAACGTTTGAAGTAAAAATATCATAAAATCACAATTTATTTGCTGTTGGTGTCCAAAACCAACGTGGTGGAAAATTCATAAATAGACAACAAAAAAACTACCAAAACAGTTGTTTTTATTTTACTGGCAACATTTTGAGCCTAAGTATTAACCGTTGCTTAGGTTAAAGGTCAGTTTAGGTTAAAGGTCAACTTCGCTTCAAAAATGTAATAAGTTGGGCGTGCGTCACGCTGTGCCAAAAAAATGTTTCCACCACGAACTGGATATACTGAAGGTGTAAAGCCACTTTGAGATTAAACGTTTATGAATTCAGACATATTGATAAGTGCATGGAAACAAAGCACTATTTCACTTTATTTAACAACTGGGCATAGTTACGTCACATCCACTACGATACGTTATGTATTAGTGGAACAATAAACGTGACGTATGGAAGGAGCTATTTTCATTCCAAGCGTCACGTTTTTTGTTCTTTTACGTTTCATGTAGTTTCTATACGTGACGAATAATTAATTTACGTCACTTTGTCCTACTGTGGCTGTGATGAATTTTTCAAGAATTTATATTAATTATTAAGAATAATTGATACTATTCGGATTCAAACACTGATAAATATAACTTTGGATAGTTGTTTTCGATATGTCTCAAGTTAAGATGATTGATTGGTTTTCATCATAGCTAACTATGATGAAAACTAAAAAGTTGCGTAAGGGAAAGATATTGTTATAAAATAACTTTATTGTGACGCTTAGTGTTGCAAATGTTATTCATTTTTATAAGAATATTATTGTGTTAAATATCATTTAATAAAGACTGGTTTGCAAACAACACTCTGAACTTCACTTAAAACACACCTAAAGTTCGTATCGTAATGGAATGTGACAGCGGTAGTCATTAGGTTCAAAGTATAATATTATCCATACTAAGCAATTTAATACTGAACAAGTATTATTTTCAAAGAATATCAGAAGAAGGAGAATTCATTAGTAAGCGTTTCTTCTATAATAAATATTTTTTTATTGGGTGGAATTCCATTACGTCACAGAACTTATTTTGGAAATTGCCCATAATCAACTATGCTGTGGACAATATTGTTCTTATTTTTTTTCCCATACCTGCAAGCAACTAAGACCCTAGCATTGCAACAAACATGCTGCAAAATGGCCTAGATAACATTACAAAATGGTTACAGAAATGGAGGATAAAGGCAAGTGCATCAAAATCTGTACAGGTTACTTTTACACTGAGGAGAGGTAATTGCCCACCAGGCTCACTTGAAAATGCCATACTTCCCCACCAGGACCATGTTCAATATCTAGGTTTACATCTTGACCGAAGACACCTGGAATCATCACATAAAAACCAAGAGAGAAGAACTGCGTTTCCGATTCCGAGACTATTACTGGTTACTGCGAAGGAACAGTAAACTATCTACGGACAACAAACTAATAATCTACAAATCCATCCTAAAACCAGTTTGGATGTACGGTATTCAACTATGGGGCAGTGCCAGTAACTCGGACATCTCAATTTTACAAAGAATGCAGAATAACATACTGCGGTCCATAGGCAATGCTCCGTGGTTTACAACCAACTCCGAAATCCACAAGTACCTAGAAATGAACACAGTGAAGGAAGAAATACTTGTTGCTACCAAAGTATACAAAGAGAGACTGATACGCCATCCGAATGAGCTTGCTGTAAAGCTGACAACCAGAGACTATGGAGAGAGGCTCAAAAGAAAAGACATACTAACCTACTAGTTGGATGATAACTATAATGGAGTAGATGCCCTCACTGGAGGACACACTCGACTTGCTATGAAGCCTTCAACCAATTTGCTTATAGTATTACTGATTGCAGATAAAAAAAACTGCAATTGTAGTCACTAATTAAAAATTATTACTAAATTTAAAGTAATTATTATGTTTGACTCTCTTATAAAAGTATGCTGCGCAAAAGAACATTGCGTATTATACATGCATATTATACTTGCGAAGTCAAATAAACTGACGCATATCATGGGCCGCAAGATTTATAATCATCTACCGCGGGAAATTGTCGCTGCTCATAGTGCATCAATGTTTAAAACTAAACTTAAGAAATGGCTTCTTGAGC
This sequence comes from Epinotia demarniana, assembly GCA_945867215.1. Taxonomy (NCBI): domain Eukaryota; kingdom Metazoa; phylum Arthropoda; class Insecta; order Lepidoptera; family Tortricidae; genus Epinotia; species Epinotia demarniana. Next base: position 59,265,196 of record OX244259.1, read on the forward strand.
AGACGTTCTACGACCATAGGGAACTTGGCCAACTGGCGCCACGGAATCCCGAAAGTCAGGACTCGTGTTTTAGTCAATCCTACGGACACGTGATGTCTGGGCGCGATAACGTCCCAAGCACCAACGCTTCGCAGGGTCACTTTGACAGGAGGTACGGAGCACGGAACAGGAGCGGATTACCGCCGAGTTCCGGGCCAAACCGCCCCCCCCCAGAGTGGTCTAACCCCACCTACCACCGGTAGATTTACCGGCGGCGAATGGGCTCAGGCGTTCGTTCTCGTCAACAGTCGTGTTGAGGAGATCGCACCTGGGATTGGACAACGCGTGTTGTCTGGCGACTTCAACGCGATAGTTCAGGCGACAATCGCAACACTCACACATCTGAGAGTGCCGCTCGCTTGTCGTACTGAACTTTCGAATACGCAGAGACCGGTCGCTTCGGCTCCCGCTGCATCTGTGCAGCCTGGGGCACCAGCGAGGCGGCCGTGGGACTCATCGGCCCAGACAAATTTGACTGGGCCGAGAGGTCGCCCTGCGAATTCGTTCGCCAAGAAAAGAACCGGAAACTCCGGCCCCGTTTCTGCGTCAGAGGTGTTGTCTCCGGGCAGATCAGTTTCATCTGGTCCGAGACCATAGGGAACTATTTATTAGTTACAAGTATTAGGTAGCTGTTAAGACAAACCAATGGTTATAATTTAATTATCATATTGTTTGTTTTTTATTTCCACATAGCTATTTTGTGTGTTAGTAATTATTTGACATGTAATTTTATATTATCAATAAACAATGAAGATGAATATGAATATACAAGTTAAAATAGTTATTCATGATACAAGTGCGGAAAGTAGGTAATTCCCAACGCGTGACGATGACCAAAAACACGACCGTGAGGGAGTGAGCATTGCAAGCAGTGCGAGGGAGCATTGCAAAAGTATTTTTATATGAAAATATCTTCGATGAAGGACATTGTGTGTCATTGAGAAGGGGTCCGCCCTCGTCAAGCTTACGCTAAAACCCAATATCAGTTCTTAATTTCTGGAGAAGCGGGGGTGAGGCGTCATTGAGCCGGAAAAGACCCATGGCGCTGATTTGCCTCAGGAGAAATTGACCCATTCTCCTGGGGGATGTCATTTCGGGCCTCGGCCTTAATAATTTATTTCATCGATAAAATTGCATCTTGTTTCACCCCTATTCGTTTGTGCACTTTATCCAGGGACACACTGTATATAAACGTAAAAGACTGACTGACTGACTTAAATCAACGCCCAGTTCAAACCGTTGAACGTAGAAAGCTTATTTTTTCACAATAGATAGTTAATATAACGCGAGTACCCATCAGAAGGGATTTTAGAAAATTCTACCCTCAAGGGGGTAAAAAAGGTGTTGAAAGTTTGTATGATGATTTGTGTGCTAAATAAATAAATTTTTATTTTTATTTAAGACAGGGGATAAGGAAGGGGGGTGGTGCTATTTTAACCCCACATTACACTGGGCTAACATAAACTACTTACTTGATTTCTTTCAGGATCTTTCAGGCTCACAGGGGGAGTTTTGGCCATAATTATCTTAATTGTAGGTACTGCTGGCCACCTACATGTATTTAAGAAAAATAGGAAATGGAGGACTTTGTCTATATTTATGAATAACTAGCTCAATACAAATATCACCCCCTTAGATGGTTACCGGTATAAAAACTATCCTTTGTCTTCCCCCGGACTCACACTATAATTTCATCTAAATCGGTTCACCGTGAAGAGATATTAGACATACGAGTATACACTTTCGCATTTCTAATAATAGTATGGAAGGATTATGAAATTGTATTGCATTTCCTGCTTTTAAAATAAATAAACAAAAAGTTATGTTTTTGGTCGTTGTTTAAATACATAAAAATATTATTGAAATAATTTTACAATGTGACTATTCATTCGCTATTAAGTTTAGACGTGAACGGTGGTCAAGTCACATTATGGTTTTTAATTTGTTTTTTTTTTAATCTGACTGTTGCTATAATAGGACGGACCCAATATAGCGGTCGAACTGCGTGGTTGGAGGCGGTGCATTGGAAATTAATTAAACACCGTTCTGTCTTGATTAAGAAACAATAAGGTCTGATTTTCAGATACATGATTCTTGACTACCTACTCGTATATGATTGTTCATCTGATTTTATCGATACGTGATTGCTTAAAATTTCCTCGATATATATTTTTTTATAGGTGGGTCTGTATTTTCCTTTTTTTACTCAGCGTACTCAAACGATACTGTATTACTTTACGACACAATCAAGTTAATACTTATAGTACAGTATTTTATCTCATCTAAAATCTCACTTTATGAATTTTTAATAAAACTTCTTTAAGTTTGGAAGGCGAAAAGGAGATGGCGGGACGACCTTGATACGTTTTCTGCAGATTGGCGAACACTGGCACAGGACCGAGACGAGTGGCGGAAAGGAGGGGAGGCCTTTGCCCAGCAGTGGGACACAATATAGGCTATATATATAAAAAAAAAAGTTTGGTATTTATCGAAATTTGTCTAAAACAGCGATTCCCGAACAGTGTTACATCTAACTTACCCCTTCGTATCGAAACGTCCCTAAAGCAAACAGTCCTATTAGCATAATGACCTAAAAGCAAATTGTCCCATTAGCAAAATGACCCGAAAGCAGAACGTCCCTTTCGCAAAACAACCTAAAAGCAAGTCGTCCTATTATCAGGTTGCCCTTTTAGCAAAACGTCCCGAAAGCGAAACGCCATGAAATCAGAATGACCTAAAAGCAAAATGGGTTACGGCTCATAATGTCCCACTTGCAAAATGTCCCACCACCAAAATTACGTCCCTTTCGCAAATAGTCCCTAATGCATATACCCCATTCCCATTACGTCCCTTTCTCAAAACGTCCCATTGTTTTCGCAAATTGGCCCTTCTCATAAAGCCTCTTTCGCAAAACGTCCCGTCTGCAAAATTTCACATTAGCAAAATTTCACATTAGCAAAATGCCCTTTCGCAAAACTTTCCTTTAGCAAAATGTCCCGCCATCAAAATTCTTGTTTAAATAAATAAATTAGGCTCTCTCTCTCTCATGGATTGAAGAGATGAGTAATGTCCCTACATCATTGGTGAATTCAGAACGCCATTAACCCAAGTGGGCAAACTCTTAGAGTAGCTCTACACCGTGGACGTGAATAACCCGAACCACGCATTCCTGAGATCATTAGGAGTAAGAAATATTATATGAACCCCAACAAAAATTCAGCAAAAAAAAAATTTTTTTTTGTTTGTTTTGCCGGTTTTTGTAAATAAAACTACTTGGATAAGTATCGCTTTTCTATGGAAATTATCCCTTTTAATAAAACGGTAACGATTATTTTTTAAAAAAAGGTTAAATTTAGTGAGTGGTAGCTGGCACTTTGATATCTGTCAATAGCGACGCAAAACTGGCCAACATCGGTAGCAACGTCGCAATCAAAAGAGCTAAATGCACGTTAGTAATCAAAATAAAAAGTTTACATGAAAATTGATAATATCTTCAAAACTAAGCCGGCAGTGGCTGGGGTTCACATAACATTTTTTGCTCCTAATGACCTAAGGAATGCGTGGTTAAAATCTTTCGGGTTATTCACGTCCACGGTGTATATAAAGACTTTTCCTTAGTTATCACTACTGGCTACTTGAATTCAGATTACGAAGGATACTTATAATACTTAAACGATATAACAACAAAACAATTAACGATCACTTGTCATGGCTCATTCTTTCAATGGGTTCTTAGTTACACCAGAAATATGAGTGACTATATCCCAATTGTGTTTACAAAAAACCAAAAAGGAAAAAGAACTATCTTAAAAGATGGTTACCGGTACAATTTTAACCGAATGAATAAGGGCGGTACTACGCAATGGAGATGTGTTCATCGAGATCTCTGCAGTGCTTCGGTAACTATCAACAATGCAGAAACTGCGATTTTACGAAGTACTGACGAAGATCACACGTGTCAAAGGGACTATGTTAGTAACGAAATCTTATTTATTTTATTTTATTTATTTATTTATTTAATAAGGCTCACAAAACAAGTTAAAGTCTATAGAATATAATACAAATTATGCAATATGTTCGGATCTGGACTATAACTGAAAATGTGTGCACAGAAAGAGTAATTTAACATAAAATACATTTTTAGACGGTTGGTGTTAAACTATTTAATCATCTAATATGAAGACTGTGAAACAAAGGATTGATATAATTTTGGGTGAGATTATTGAGCGTCATAAAATATTTTACTAATACTGTTCTTAAATTTAGCCATGTTATCAATAAATATATCCAGAGAAGAATGCATCGCAACTGTGTCATTATTGGCAATAAATCAAGCAAAAGTAGATGTGTGTAATGATTTAGGCCCTGTAGAAGATATATTTGACCGAAACATCGAACACATAAATCACATAGATGCACCGTCTTTTAGTTCTAAAAAAGAAGCATTATACAGATGCCGGAAAACATTTTTAAATGCAGACCGATTACTAGGTAACATAACCCAGATACCTGATTGTTTAGCTAAAATTTTTTTGATATATGACCGGTATGAAAAACCATGTTTGTGTTTAGTAGTACGAGTCAGACTCGCGCACCGAGGGTTCCGTACTACAAACCTATAACAAGCAAAAGTTGTTGTATGTTTATTACTAAATGATAAATGAAAATGGAATCCGTAACATTACAATGTGGAAAGCTGAGGGAGCATAAATTTAAACAGGGTCACTTTATCAATTTAGTAATCATCCTTTAGGCCTTGATTTATTCCTTGCGAGTAGTTACGAACGCCAAAATAAGCGGATTACTTATATTGCGGATTACTTATATTGCGGTTTCTTTTTATTGCGTTGATATAAAACTGAGTTCACGGGAAAGTACCTTTAGGTTTTGATACCCTTACGTATACCTACGCTGGCCCAGTGCGGGTTGGAGACTTCACATGCACCTTTTTCAGTTTTAAATTATGCGACTTATATTGCTATTTCTTATGATTGCGTGGACTTGTAAAACTTTCGTTTTGCTACAGCTGAAAGGTATTATAGACATCAGTATTTGATATGAATTTCAATTTAATACCTCTAGACGTGTTTACGAGGAAAAACGTAGTACCTAAGTTTAAAATTTCAAAAAATGTTTTTTGTATGATTTTACTAAAAACGTCTACTTTTCGTAATTTTTCCTTTGTCTGTGCTATATAGAGTTTCTTCGTGCCAAGTTTCAAGTTTCTGTGTAAACGGGAAGTACCCTTTAGGTTTTGAGTTTCTTGCGGGTACTCCGTTTCAAAATATGCGACTTAAATTGCAATTTCTTTTGATTCCGTTGACATACAAGTTTGGTTTTGCTACATCTGAAAGGTCCTATAGCCCTGAGTATTTGACATGAATTTCAATTTAATACCTCTACGCATTTACGAGGAAAAAGGTAGTAAGTTTAAAATTTCAAAAAATGATTTTTGTATGATTTTAATACAAATGTCTTCTTTTCGTAATTTTTCCTTTGTCTGTGCTATATAAAGTTTCTTCGTGCCAAGTTTTAAGTTTCTGAGTTAACGGGAAGTACCCTTTAGGTTTTGAGTTTGTTGTGAGTACTCAGTTTCAAAATATGCGACTTAAATTGCAATTTCTTTTGATTGCGTTGACATAAAAGTTTGGTTTTGCTACATCTGAAAGGTCCTATAGCTGTGAGTATTTGACATGAATTTCAATTCAATACCTCCACACGTTTACGAGGAAAAAGGTGTAAGTTTAAAATTTAAAAAAGCATTTTTTGTATGATTTTACTAAAAATGTCTACATTTCGTAATTTTTCCTTTGTCTGTGATATATGACGTTGCTTCATGCCAAATTTCAAGTTTCTGAGTTCACGGGAAGTACCCCGTAGGTTTTGCGAGTGTCGAAAAACTCAAAAATTTGCAGCCTAAACGACTGTATCTTTTGATTGCGTTGGCTTTTAAGTTTGATTTTTTCACAGCTTCAAGGGACAATAGTCTTGAGTATTTTATATAAATTTCAGCTTGATACCTTCACTCGTTCCTGAGAAAAAGGGTCTTGACAGACAGACAGACAGGCAGACAGACGGACAACAAAGTGATCCTATAAGGGTTCCCTTTTTTCCTTTTGAGGTACGGAACCCTAAAAAGCAAGAAAAGCCATGAGAAAACTAAAAGAAGCCCAATATTTCGGAGATGGGACGTTTAAGACAGCTCCCAGAAATTTCTATCAAGTGTACACTTTACATTTAGATGTAAATTCAACCAGATCTTCTTCCAACGTTCCAACGTTGTTTATGCCATACTTCCTGATAAAACCGAAGAGACTTATACCAAACTTTTCGAACTATTAAAAAACAAATTACGTATAACAATAAAGTACTACAAGTGTGACTTCGAAATTGCTCCAATGAATGCGATTACAAGAGTTTTCCTAGAAGTCGAAGTCAGCGGATGTTACAGACATTTAAATGCCGCTGTTTGGAAAAAATCAGCGGCATTAAATGTTACTTTGACAGGACCAGGGAGGAAGATTACAAGATGGTGTGCTGCTCTTCCACTAGTTCCTGCAGAATATATAGCCGAAGCGTGGACATTTATACGACAAAATATGCCAGACACAGGAGAAATAAGAACTTTTCTGGAATATTTTCAAAGATATTGGTATCCTAGATACAGCCCGTCAGTGTTGTCGTGTTACGCCCAAATGCACCGCACTACAAATCCAGTAGAAGGGTGGAATAGCCGATTTAATAAAAAACTGACAAAACAGCCACGTTTATTTTGGGTTATACAGAAATTTTTAAACGAAGCAAAGCGTTCGGACCGAAAAATACAAAAAGGTTTATTCACCACACTTAAAAAAAACTGAAGAAATTGGGACATTCACTTCAACAAGGAATATAAAAAATTAGGCAAGAAACTGCGAAGAGGCGAAATTTAGATAAGGAATAAATTCACGTTTTCTGCCAACAAACTGTTATGCAGTTTGTCAGATAAGGTTAATTTTATATTATGTAACCTGTTTTTTGTAATAAATAAATTAAAAAAAAAACTGTTAGGGAATTCATGATAACAATAACTTTTTTGCAACAAAATCAAGACTCGTAAAGTTATGAACGTGATCGTGTAGGGACATTTTGCTTACAACATTTTTATTTAAGTTTAAGAAGCCGATGGTTTTTAGTTATGCTAAGAATATTTCATTAGTAAATTTTAATTGAAATCCGTAAGTTAACTCCGTTAGTAACGGTTATTAAATTGTTGTTTTTATTTACGATGCTCAACAAACTTTAAGGAAGTTAGGTTTTCCCTCGAAGCCATAGCACCATTTTTTTATAATTCGTGAGTGCACATATGATTTTTCTGCCGTTAACAACCACAACTAAGAATAGACAGCAGAAGCAATATTTGACCACAATTTTATCGTAAAACCTAGTTTATACGGGACGTTTTGCGAAAGGAACGTATTGCGAACGGGATATTTTGCGAAAGGGACATTTTGCGAAAGGGACATTTTGCGAAAGGGACATTTTGCGAAAGGGACATTTTGCGAAAGGGACGTTATGCGAGCGGGACATTTTGCGAAAGGGACGTTATGCGAGCGGGACGTTATTTATGTGACGGGACATTTTGAGAACGGTACATTTTGCAGAGAGGTCGATTTGAGAATGGGACATTTATAAAAGGGACCTTTTGCGAAAGGGACCAAGGGACATTTTGCAAATAGGACATTATGAGCCCAAACCGCAAAATGTCCTATAAGCAGAACGTCCCATGGTGTAGAGACAAGAAAAAAAACGGCCAGGTCCGAATAGAAGCTTTCTTCTTTTAAATGGTTCCAGGTTTCATTAATGTGTTCTGATGGCACTAGAGGTAAATGTGCAGATGTACTCATCTATTATCTGCCTTCGACAGTCTCAGTTAGCTTGTTTGTATGTAGTAGTATGTGGCAGGAATTATTATTTTTTGGATGTAATAAAACCTAAAGCTTGATTTTAAAGGACTCCAAAGGCTCAATTAATCTAGGGCTAATTAGCGTTTAATTAAGCAATATCTCGCTAGTAGTTTCGACCGGGGCACGCTAGTATGAAATAATGGTCATCGTCCTTTACATATTTAATTTTATATTCGTTAGACGTGAAAAACTCATAAAGAGATACTCTGAAGAGTATTATCTTCTTATCACTGACCAACGCTGGCCACTTAGGAAAATAATTACTGAATGTCATTGTCATTTTAATTTCACTTGACGTGCCATTAGGAAGGTGTAAAATATTCAATTCAAAATGTCATAATATGGATAATGGGTTGGGGTCAAGTAGCTCGTCACACTCGTCAGCAAGTGACGACAGTAAATTAACCTTTATAAAGTCACAAAAAGTTAAAGATGTATTGCTTTATGCCGGCCACCGGTACAATTTTAAATATGCTAGTAAAAGTGGCACAAATTGGCGGTGTACCAATCGAGAATATTGTAGTGCTAGTGTTAGCTTAAATAAGGACCGCTCATCAGTTTTGTCAGGAAAAACGCCGCACACGTGTAGAACTAATTTCACTAAAAACCGAATTGACATGGTTATGGATGAGTGTAAAAAGGCCGTATGCAAGAAATTTACCCCAGTACAAGAATTTTTTGAAAAGAAGTTCGGAAAAGAATCAGATATAGGGAGAATTCCGGCGTATGTATCAAAGAAAGATACATTATACCCTACCATGCTCGTAGAAAATGTCTACAACTGCAGAAAACTGACTTCAACCATCTTAACGACGTTAAAGTACCACAACTCTTAGCCCACAATTTTCTCAGATGCGACGATGGGACAGACGACAACAAAATTTTATTATTTTCGAGATCATTGGGCATGAAAAGTTTGAAACAATTGGCTTCATCTTCGACATTTTTTGGCGACGGCACCTTTCATGTACCTCGGCCATTTTACCAGCTATATTCTGTTCACGCGGATATGAACAGTGATGATGAAACCACAAGTATCGTGCCTCTGATATACCTACGCACTTATTCCCGATAAAACAGATACAAGAGGATGTTTAATCTGATATTAACCCATTTTGACATTGAAATTAATAAATTTAAATGTGACTACGAAAGGGCTCAAATAAATGCATTCAAAACAGTCTTTCCGAACTCTACGGTATCGGGATGTTATTACCACCCAAATAAATGTCTGGCGTAATGCGAAAAAACTGAAGCTAACTGAGACTGTCGAAGGCAGACAATTGGTGAGTATTTCTGCAAATTTACCTCTTGTACCATCAGAAAACATTATTGAAACCTGGAACCAAGTAAAAGAAAACGTGGAACAATCGGAAGAAAGCTTAAAATTTGTCAAGTATTTCGAAAAGCAATGGATGAAAATGAAGAAGTAATTAGCTGTGCAGGTGAACGACACAGGACCAATAATGCTCTAGGTTGGAATGGTCGCTTTAATAAAAAAAAACAGACCCAAACCGACGCTGCCAGCTTATATCCATGCACTTCGGAATGAAGGAAAGTGGTACGATTTCAGAATTTCGGGGGCTTATTTCAAAGAAGAGAAACGCCGTAGAAATTTATGGACATTTGAAAAAGAATATAATAGGGAGATGCAAAAACTAAGAAATGGTGAAATTTCATCTTATGAGTTCTTGAAAAAGATAACACATATTAAAAGAATTTTATCTAATGGGACAATTTGCTTTTAGGTCATTATCCTAATAGGACTATTTTCTTTTGGGACGTTTCGATAGGAAGGGTAACTTACATCTCTTTTTCTCGTGGGCGGAAGGCATCAGCGTGTCTGTCTAGGGGGCGTGTACGACTCAAATCAAGGCATCCCCTTAATTTATTACCGGTTATAAGTAAACGCTGTTAGCAAGTACTGAATTGTAGCTAGAGTTGTCATTTTGGGGCACATTACCTGGCATTTTTGTTCGGCATTGTGTCTATTTACTTTATTATACGTAGGGTTTGCAATCCGGATATCCGCCAAATTTCGGATCCGGATCTGACAGGCTTCTGAATCCGGATTTTTCGGAATTACGTTACGTAATTCGGATTACGGATCCTTAAACTACAACTATGAAAACCGAAAATACCGCTACAAAATGAAGTTTTTACGGAGTCCACGCTGAAAGCGGAATGGTATAATGTAGATCACTCTCAACCTCTGTTTTTATTCGCCCTTTCTTCATCCCAGACCAGATTATTTATATTGTTTTTAATTTATTAGTCACAAGAAATAATAAAACCACAAACTAGTAAAGTTTGCAGTTAACTGCCGGAGTTTGATTGCGAAAAATGGCGTTGGTTTATACACTATAATCTACCGTAGGTATTATATAAATCCAATACTCCCGGAACTATTAATTCAATTCAATTCAAATACTTTTATTTTCAGAGCAAGTCCATAGTTGTACTTTTAGATGTACCTAAAGAAATATTGAAGAAGTATATTTGGCACAGGAAGTAAGAATTAAATGCAGCTACAATACCTAGGTACGTTTAATAATTGTAATACGGTTTTGTATTGTGGTCTTGACTTATAAAATGATCATGTAAAATAAGAATAGACCGCTATTTATTCACCGCCCGTTCACCGATCTTGCCATATCTATTACACATAGTCTTCCATAAGGCTAATATTATGGAATCTCCCTTGCTAAACAGACACCACTACCCTACCTCTACCCCATTCACGATTTCCGAGTTGGCTCTTCTTCCAATCGATTACTGAGTAAGGGTCATGTCAATTCCTTTTACAACCCTATCAAATTCATTGTAAACATGGAGCTCATTGAAATGTATGTACGAACACCAGGTACAGAGGTTGTGGTTATTCAAGTGACAGCTTTCATTGATGAAACTCTAACAAGTAAAATTTATAGACAAAATAAAGTTTTAAGAAGTCGGGAATGTGTATATATTTAAAATATTACAGGTCTAAAAATACGGTGGTATTGCCGTTTTTAGTCGTTTCTTGGTATACCTAGCCTTACAATTCCTACTTTATAATATTTGAATCCGAAATATTTGCGGATCTTGCAAACCCTAATTATACGTCAATGCAGTAAATTCGGAAATAGACTTCCTGGCAACAATTTAAAGTAAACAAGTATTTTTGTTGCAAGTAGATAATTTTGATATACAATTAAAGATTATCAGTGCGAGTAAACATCTCTTTCTAATTTAAACACTGAAAGAAACGGATATTTAATTTAACGCGTGTTCGTGCTGTGCCGACCTTGGCAGACATTATTATTTATAAATCGTATATACAAACCTATAAAAATTGACAAATCATAGCTTACCTACCACCGACAAACATGATCAATATATTTTCATGAACATTTTCGCAACGAGATAAATGTTGTTTCTAGATTAAAATCAGACAATTGCGACGCAGGACTTTATTTTATATCAACAAGATAACTAAATCTCTCTGAGCCATTTGTTGATGGAAGCCTCCTTTTTATAAATGAAATATCATTCCAATCGATTATTATTTGCATGCCTTGTGTGTGCGCTATTGAAAGAGCGCATACAGAAAAGAATATAACTCAAGAACCACGACGACTTCACACCACATGGAAAAACCAAATAGCCCACGCCAATCGTTAACACAAGGGATCTGGGCGGGCCTCCAAAAAAGACGCTGACTTTTTTTAAATTTATTTGCTTACGTTGACTGTACAAGTCCACGTTATATATATGTCTATATTCCTACTTATTTCATTGTAGTAACATATATTTAACGTTTATTGTACCCGAATAGACTATTAACAACCACTATTCCGACTATTTCGACACCAAAAATAGAAAATTCTACTTCAGTAAATGCACTGCTTTGACACCCTACATTTTATCACAAATTTTATATTTTTTCATTATTTATTTTAAATTATTAATTATTGATACACAATTTTATACAAGATGAATCCATTTACAATGCTCAAGACAAATTATTTATCGAACGCGTCAAAGATGCAATTGTCATTATTGTCTTATTACTTGTAATGTAGATGACAAAATGTTATATTTGTGTTTAAATGTAAACTATTATTCCGACTGAGGGACTCTGTATCCATGGTCATGAAATAAATAAAAAAAAAAAATTTGAATGTCTTCGACAACAGACGTTAGAAGTCATCGAATGTCACCGATGTAAACAAACAGCAAGGAAGACGAAATACTTCGCGAATCTAAACTAAAATAACAATAAATATACCGAAAGCAAGGCATAGCGATGTCAGAAAGCTTATTTTGTATAAATGATATGAATATATACGAAAGAGGATACTCATCATGGAACCGCATTGCGAGTTCGACGAGACATCTTGTGCTGAGAAAGCCTGAAGCTCGTAATCCGTATGTGATGGTTTGAAGTTGCAAGCAAACAATTGGCTTTTGAGGGCTATCCCTCCATAATAATAATAAATTGATGAGCGAGAATGGCTGGATTTCCAAACTATCATATGATACCATTGAGTACCAAGGAATTATACGTGCTTCCACTGAGCTTAGTGAAGAGGATATGCTGGAGGAGTTAAAAGCCTCCTGCATGATCTTGAAGATACAGGAAAATGGCTCTCTTAAACACATTTGGATGCCAGTTCTGTAGTATATCAAGCCCAATGCTTCAAGTGCTACAAATTCGGTCATGGAAGTGAGCTTGCAAGAGCACACAAATGAGTTAGGGAATGGAATAGCATCTCTGTTAATTTACGTAGTCCATTCAAAAAGTAACTCTTCCTTCCAGGGCAGAAGATTCCAATGGCATCTTTATAAAACGTCTGCCACGTTAAATGATCTCAACCATTACACTCATCATTCATCATTTATTACACTCAGACCAAGAAAATATATAGACGGAGCGTTACGAACAGTCTAGTGAAGCCAACCGGTTTTCAACCAAGCCCCATAAGTTTAGCACACGCTAAACAAATTAAATCGCACAAAACTCGAAATAAATGATCTTGACAGCATTGCGACACATGCTGAAGAGTTTTGTGCAATTTTGTTTGTATATGTGTGCGTGAGCGTGTGCTAAACTTGCAGTAGCTTGGAGCAGTATTGGTTTATACACACCAAAAATCTTGAAAATTATATAGAAATCTTTATGAAATATATTTCGCAGATAAACTTTTCTGATATCTATTTATTGAATAATTCTAACGATGCATACAGAACTTTTTTAGATATTTTTAGTCTCATTTTTGACCTTACTATACCAGACAAAAAAATTAAAATAACACACACAAAAAAACCAAATTGGAAAACTAAAGGGATAGCAATAGCTAGTAAACATAAAAGGATATTATATTTACAGAGCCTGAAATCAAATAGTGATGTACGTAAAAATACGTACAAAAAATACTGTCATATTATGAAAAGGGTCATAAAATTATCTAAGCGTAACACAAATGAAAAGTTTATAAAACAAAGTACAAATAAAAGTAAAGCTACATGGCAAGTAATTAAACAAAATACGACAAATGTAAGCACAATAAAAGAAACAGTTGAATCAATAAAAGTTGGGAATGATCTAATAAATGAACCTATTGACATTGCAAATATATTGAACAATTACTTTATTAACTTAAATAATGAACAGATTACAAAAAGTGCGCCAAATATCAAACAACTTACCCAGCCCAATCTTACAAGTATTTTTATAACTCCAGTAACGGACTACGAAGTAGCGACCATTATAAAGAATTTTAAAAATAAAAAAAGTACTGGATATGACTTAATACCTATGAAGTTAATAAAAGCTAGTGTTGATATTATTGCAAAACCGTTGACGCATATTATAAACTTAACATTAGAAAGTGGGGTTTTCCCTGAAGATTTAAAAAAAGCATTAATAAAACCCCTACATAAAAAAGGGTCTAAACAAGATTTAAATAACTATAGACCGATTGCACTTTTGCCTAATTTTTCCAAAATATTTGAGAAAGTCATTCTTAATCGCATAATCTCGTTCCTAAAAAAATATGATATATTAAGTAAGAACCAGCTCGGTTTCCAAAAAGGCAAAAGCACTACATCAGCAATTTTCAATTTTTTGCAACAAGTATGGAGGGATGTAGAAAAGAAAACAGCGTCAGTTGGGCTATTTATAGACCTTTCAAAAGCATTTGACTGTGTTTCTCATAAAATATTATCAGATCAGCTTGAACACGTAGGAATCCGCGGCCCAGGCTTAAAATTACTACAGTCTTACCTTACTAATAGAAATCAAGCTATAATTCTGGACACATATGATAAAACAACGAAAACAATAACTAAGATACAATCTAAATATGAGCAAATACACCAAGGGGTGCCACAAGGCAGCGTCCTGGGACCATTATTGTTTTTAGTATACATAAACCAGTTTCCCTTAATAGTTGATCACTTATGTGTTATGTTTGCAGATGACGCTACCATATTTATATCTGACAACAATCATAATAGCTCTGATATTAGTAATGAAATACACAAGACACTTGAAAAAGTAATAAATTGGTTATCTTCATTTAACTTAAAAGTTAATTTAGATAAAACTAAAATTGTTCAATTTGTTAACTATAAGCAAGAACCGCTATGTTTAAATATAAATATAGATGGTAAAACGATAGAGCAAGTTAGTAACACGAACTTTTTAGGAGTCACTATTGATAAAAACTTAAATTGGAAGCTACATATAGAAAAAATAAACAATAAGATAATCAAGAGCTGTTATGCGTTATCAATATTATCCAGCATAACATCAGTAGACATTGTCAAACAGGCATATTATGGAAATGTCTATCCTCATTTGTCTTACGGTGTAATATTCTGGGGCAACTCAGTTAATGTTGAGTCCACATTCATGCTGCAAAAAAGATGTTTGAGAAGGATGTTTCAAATCAATGATATTGACTCCCTTAGGCCTATTTTTAAAGAATATGAAATTTTAACCTTGACGTGTATATACATACTACAAATTTGTCTATTTGTTAAAGATCGCAAAGAAGTATTCTTAAAAAAATCTGACTTTAAAAGAAATCTCCGAACCCAATATAGACATGACTTATGTACTGTACGGCCTTCTAGTCATATATTAAGAAAGAGCACATACGCAAATGGAATTATAATATTCAACAACTTACCGGACAACATCAAATCATTGGAAGGGATTCAATTTAAAAAAAAACTGAAAGACTGGCTTTTAAGTAAATGTTTTTATAATTTAAACGAATATTTTCGAAATGGACTATGATTATATTATATTTTAATTGTGTATGAATGCCATTTAATATTATTATTTATTGCAAATATGTCTAGAATGTGATTATTATTAACCATTATAATTTTATTAGTTTTAAGTATCTTGACATTGTACGTCCGAAATGGGCAACTGTTGAAACTTAATTTATATGACATGTAACACCAGTGTACACAGTTGAAACAATAAACTATCTTTATCTATCTTTATCTTTGTTTGTATGTGGTTTGGCTTCACTTGACAATTCGTAACGCTCCGTCTGTCTTTTTTTCTTGGTCTGAGCCATTACATTGCAAAACTATCACCTCCAATGCAATTGTTTTGACGACTGCTTTAGCCTAGTTGGTAGTGACCCTGCCTACGAAGCAAGAGGTCCTGGGTTCGAATCCCGGTAAGGGCAAACATTTATGTGATGAGCATGATTATTTGTTTCTGAGTCATGGATATTTTCTACGTATTTAAGTATTTATATCTATTATATATATCGTCGTCTAGTACCCATAACACAAGCCTTACTGAGCTTACTATGGGACTAGGTCGATTTGTGTAAGATTGTCCCCTTATATTTATTTATTATTTATTATTATTATTTAATTGTAAGCGCGGTTTCATAATAGTTTATGGTATCTAGTTAAAAAAACGCACACATATTGTCTTAATAGTTTAATTATTTTCAACTAACATATACCAACTTAAGTAACTTCATTGACACGTTTACATTCCCACACGTGGGTTTAACGCCTAACTGTAATTATAACTTAACTAAATGGGTCGACCACATTCTCTTGTTCTACTGACCGGGTAAGCCAGGAGACAATAGTGTCTGATAATTAGAAAAGTGATTATCATATGGACACCAAGCATGCTGGGTTTACAATAGGGGTGTAGACTCGAAAATTATTATTACAGAACATATCGACGCTTATCTAAAACAAGTCGGTATCGCGAAATAATCCGTTTTGCAACTAAGTATAAGACTAGACGCAGAACACGTTAAAGTTTATCGTGACTAAGACTCCAGTATTCTAATTCAAAAAAATGCCACCGTGGCAGCATTGTGCCGTTATGCCATTGGTGGGTAGTCGACGACGTTTTATCTGGAAGACCGTCCGTAGGCCAGTTGTGCCATAGCGATCGACGTCATCACCACGTTTTTTTGTCGACTACCGGCACATCTCCAAATAATTCGTTAATACACATCAATTTGTTTGTACAACAGCGGCATTATGCGAAATAGCTCAGTAGAACACTAGCGACATTTTGTGCAATATAGGATTATTCATGGATGGGACACTTTCCGTTAAACATTAAGTACCGATGTTTTGACTTAATAAGAAATAAACGAGTATTCACGAAAATAATGAAAGTTGGCTTGTTCATGTAAGCAAAATAAGCCCCTATACTACATAAGATTTACTTCATTATAGGTACACTATACGAATTAGGACTATGTTTATCATAAATATGCATTTAGTTTCTTGATACAAAACGAGAATAACCTAGATAAATAGGTTAGCAAATAAATAGATAAGGAGCACGATGATAAACTTATTTAGAAGTTATATGTATTGCAAGAAAAGGTATTTTCTCGGTGTTTGTTGGTGATGCCATTACGATTCAGTGAGGACACCATTGGGACATCAATAATAGATTTTAGTTATTCATTACTGTGTATTTAAGTAATTCTCTTAGGCGTATGCGCGTATACAACAACTCCATGTCAAGATGGCGGATCACTAGTGATGCGCTTGTGTGGAGCGCATCGCTAGTGATGTGCTCTTATCAACATCCCCCCCCTTTTACAAATCAAAATCTTTGAATTTACTTGGTTTCTTAATTACACGTCCACTTCTACTCATCATAACATTACCACTTGATTGCTCCGTGTCTGACTGAACTCTGTCACCCATGTTAGACCAGCTGAGGCTTCTACGAGTGTTGGAAATTGGATAATCTTGAACTTCGAAAGCCCTACTTGAACTTCCAATACTCTCCATGGGCATGCTCCTTTCTGGCAAGCCGCTAGTGTCTGTATGAAAAATTATCCTATTGCTGGGAACCGAGGTGGCAGATTCAGTTTCAGTATGATTATTATTTTCACATAATATAACATCAGGTACATGCCAATCATCCAGAACTAATTTACTTTTATCTGAACTAGTAGTTATCTTATTATTTATTACACAATGCTTCTCTGTTAGTACCGTCTCCTTAATATACTTTCTATTCCTTATATAGGTCTTTTTGTATTGGTCCTCTACTAAATAAGAGCGAGGTTCATCACGTTTTTTTTACAATTTTTCCTCTAATCCAATTAGAATCTAGAGATTTCTTGAAGTAAACTTCTTGGCCTATGTTCAAATCTGACAAACATTTTGAATTTTTATCATAATTTTTCTTAACAGAATCTAGGTGATTGTAGTAGTTATTCTCGCAATGGAATAATTTCGGTTTTAATGCACTTCTAGGGGTCGGTAACAGTGAATTTAAGTTTCTAGAGAACAGCAACTGAGAAGGTGATGGCATATATGGTTTCGGAGTATTTCTGTAATTTAACAAGCCCAAGTAAGGATCCGATCCATCTTCATTACACTTTTTAAAAATATTTTTAAATATTTTAACACCACTTTCACTCAGTCCATTTGACTGTGAGTGTTTTGGACTTGACATTATGTGTTCGAAATTATAACTTAAAGCAAAGTCCTGAAATGTATCTGAAGTGAATTGTGTGCCACAATCGGTGACCACAACTGGCGGTATGCCATGTCTTCCAAAAATTGACTTACAGTTTATTATTACACAGGCACTTGATAAATTGTCTAATTTACACACTTCAATGTATTTTGTAAAATAATCCATTATTACAAGATAGTTGTTTTGATTCAGTGTACAAATATCAATGCCAACCTTGTACCATGGAATTTGCTCTACTTTGTGATTAATTAATGGCTCTTTTTGTAAATTTGGTAAGTATTTCCCACAAGGTTTGCATTGTTTTACAAATAATTCTAGATCTTTATTCAATTCTGGCCAGAAAATACATGATCTGGCTCTTGTTTTACAAGTACTCAAGCCAACATGGCCTTGATGTATGTTTTGCAACATTTCCGTTTTTAGGGAGTCAGGTATTACAATTAAATTACTTTTCAAAATTACACCGTCTAATAAACCTAGCTCGTCTCTAAAAGTCCAAAAGTCTCTTAATTTTTCATTTACTTCTTTTATGTTTTTTGGCCAACCTTGTTTAATGTATGTTGTAATTGGTTTCAGTATTTCATCTACTTTAGTGGCCTCCTGAATTCGCTTTAACTGCACATTAGATATGGGCAAACAATCTCTATGCAATCTTACATGACAAATTATATTTTCATGTAGCTGTTTCATTTTTGATTCTACAGTGTCAGCACAACTGCGAGAGAGTGTGTCAGCGATAAATAGTAATTTGCCTGGCTTATAATTAACATGTAAATTATACCCTTGTACCGCTAACATCATTCTCTGCAGTCTCGCTGGCACTTTATGCAGAGGTTTCTTAAACAACGACTCCAGGGGTCTATGGTCTGTTTCCACATGTACTTTACGACCATAGGTATATTGATGCATTTTATAACAGCCGAAGACTATAGCTAACATTTCTTTCTCTAACTGGCAGTAGTTCTGTTCAGCTGATGTAAGAGTACGGGACCCATATGCAACCGGTTTACCATTTTGTAAAACAACCGCCCCCATGGCTGTTGATGAACTGTCAACGGACAATACTATATCTTGATTGGTATCAAAATAAGTGAGACATGGACCTTTACACAGAGCTTCCTTTAATTTGTTCATTGCTTGGTCTTGATTGCTATCCCATGTAAACACAGCATCTTTTTTCATCAAAATACGCAGAGGTTCTATTAATTTGGAATAGTTCGGGATAAAACGAGATAGATAATTGCACATTCCCAAGAATCTCTCTAAATCTTTTTTGCATTTTGGGTGTTCCATTTTCATTACTGCCTTAACTTTGTCGGGGTCTGGTGAGACACCTTTTTCTGTAAACTTATGGCCAACAAAAACTAGTTCTGGTACAAAAAATTTGCATTTTGATTCATTCAATTTAAGGCCATTTTTAAGAGCAACTTCTAGAACTTTTCTTAAACGCTCATTCAACTCTTCTATTGATTCTGCATATACACATAAGTCATCAATATATGGAATTACCCCTTCGACATTTTCAAACATTTGACTTATTATTCGGCTAAATTCTTCTGGTGCCGAACTGATTCCGAAAGGGACCCGTTTAAAACGATATCTACAAAACGGTGAGATGAATGTACATAGATCCGAGCTTTCCTCATCAAGATTTAGCATCCAAAATCCATTTGATGCATCAAGTAAAGCAAAGACCTTGGCATTTTGCATTTTACTTTTAATTTCATCTATAGTTGGTAGTTGAAATTTAGGTTGTAATATGTATTTATTTAGAACTCTTGGATCTATGCATATTCTCAATTTGCCATTTGGTTTTCTGACTGGTACTATATTGTTTACCCATCTTGTGGGCTTATTTACCTTTTCAATAACACCTAGTGCTTCCATATTATTTAGCTCTTGGCGTAGTTCTGGCATCAATGCGAATGGAACACGTCTAGCAGCTTGTACAGTGGGAACGGCTTCACCACTCAGCTGGATGTTAACTGTGCCTGGGATGCAACCAAGACCACCATTGAAGAGCTCACTGAAATCATGTTTTAATTTCTTTATTAAATTAGATATCTTGTCTGATTCACATGTAACATTATGTATATTTACAAGTTTGGTGTTGGCTGAAATAAAATTGTATGTTAAACATGTCCGACAGCCAAGTAAAGTTGGTATATTCCCTTCAATAATAATGAATTTAATATTGTATTTTCTACCATTAGGATGTATAATATCTAGCCAACAAGTACCTCTAACTGGTACGCATTTTCCATCAAGTTGGATAACTTTTTTATCACATGGTAATATTTGATCATTTTTTAATTGAATTAACCGGCATACCTCACTTCCTATAACGTTGCAAGCAGCTCCGCTGTCCATTTTGATGGGGACTTTAATTCCACTTATTGAAAAGTCTTGAGTTATTTCATTGCCTACATATCCAATGAAAAAGTCGGGGTCCTCTTCAGTCTCTTTAGTGTCCATCTCTATGAGCTTAACTTGCTTGTTAAAACTAGGTCTCCTTGAACGGCAAACTTTACTAAAATGATTCATTTTCTTACATTTCAGGCACTCTTTGCCATATGCTGGGCACTGGTTTATATTGTGAGATGTGCCACAATTTCTACAGTTTCTTATCTGTTTCTTCTGAACTAGCAAAACACTTGATTCTTCACTGGTCTGCTTTTCCTTCAATGTACTTTCTCGAAGCTTCCGCACTCAGTATGTACTTCATTACGTAATCAAGAGTTAGCTTGGATTCATCCTCCGCCATCAGACGAGCTCTCAGGTTATTATGGCTTGAATCAAGCCCGGAAATTATCTTGCTGACTGTTAAGCCCTCTCGCAGAGCGCCAAGCTCGCACCGAATACCCAAATTAATAACCTTTTCGAAAAACTCTTCCAAGCATGTCCCATTTTGAGTAATTGTGAAAAATTCATTGCGGGCAATGGTTAGGCTTTTCTTTGGCTCAAAATAAGCTTCAAACTTTTTGATAAGGTCTTGTAAAGTCACCTTAGTTTCATCAAGGTTGAACGAATTGTATATTTTTATGCCTTTCTCACCGATGAAGTTTAGGAGGATGTTCACTTTCCGGAGCTCCTTCGCCTCGTCTAGGCCATTTGCCATTAAATATATGCACACACGTTGCTTAAACGTTTTAAAATTGTCTGCTAAATTCCCGTGCCATGACAATGGCGGCACACCTGACACCATGTTTGTTGGTGATGCCATTACGATTCAGTGAGGACACCATTGGGACATCAATAATAGATTTTAGTTATTCATTACTGTGTATTTAAGTAATTCTCTTAGGCGTATGCGCGTATACAACAACTCCATGTCAAGATGGCGGATCACTAGTGATGCGCTTGTGTGGAGCGCATCGCTAGTGATGTGCTCTTATCAACACTCGGTATTTATGTATTTATATCTATTAAAATAATAATATTCCGTCAACACAAGCCTTATTGAGCTTACTATGGGCCTCGTTCGATTTGTGTAAGATTAGCCGCTAATATTTATTTATTTTGTAATATCAAAAAGATAAGTATAAGATACATATCCACGTGCTCCATGGACATGGGGACTTCAATTACTCGTGTATTTTTTTTTTGTATAAAAAGTGATTTAATAACAATGATTATATTTTTATTATGGACATTATTTACGGGTTTGGCCTGCGTCACTTTCGTGGCTCAATTCATGTCATACATAGATTCAGTAACTCTTTCAGTTGACTATAAATTATACTTTAGTTACAGGAATGAACACGCGAACTGGAAAAAAAATCCAAAATCTGCTCATATAGCCTCATTTCTGATGCGATCGCGCAGAGAAACTCCCAGCATAGCCCTCTTCATTGCCCTTTGGGTGACCCCGAGAGCTTTCAGCTAGAACTACAAAACCGTTTCGATTGCCTAGGTTTGGTGGAAGCTGTACATGCCACTGGGTCTAAGTTCTTCAAGGCCCAGACGGCCAACGGAACTAAAAGGCTCTCTAGCTCCACTCAGAAGCTCATGAAGGAAAGGAGTCAAATGATTATGCAGTCTTCAAACGATGCGACTTTATACCGGCAGCTCAATAAACAGATTTCCAAGTCCCTTACCCACGATCTGCGCCAATTCAATACCAACCGTATTGAAGCGGCCATCGAGCGAAATAAGGGCTCTAAGGTGTTCGCACGAGATCTCGATCGAGTCTATTGGGCAGAGCCAGCTCGCAAGGTAAAAAACTGAGGAGAGTCGGTTCGTCCAAACCTGAGCTTTTGAGTGAGATGGTACGTTTTTACACGTCATACATGTGTATACGATTATACACGTCAACTCGCAGAGCCAAAATTGGTCTGGCAGAAGGCCCTAAATTATAGAAGCCCCAACAGATTCAGATTCAGATAATTTTATTTTAAAGTAACCCGACACAATACCGACGACATTCCGGACAACAGCCTGTATGAGAATAGAATGGCTCTGAAACAGCTTAAGAACAGCAAGGCACCCAGTGAAGACCGAATTACAGCCAAAAACATGACGGCGGGTGGCAAACCTCTGCTTACGACCCTTCAGAAGTTGTTCGATACCGTCCTACTGGAAGGGAGAACACCAAAGGTGTGGAACAGAGTTAAGGTGGTGCTGTTCTTTGAAAAGGGGAAAACACCCTGCTGAAGAATTACCGACCCATCTCACTTCTGAGCCATGTTTACAAGCTGTTCTTCAGCTTCAAGAGTCGTTACGAATCGTCTCGCACGCAGGCTTTAGTACTGTAGACCACATTCATACGCTCCGCCAGGTTATACAGAAGACTGACGAGTAAAACTTGCCTCTCTGCTTAGCGTTCGTGGAGAAAGTTTTCTATTAGATCGAACCCTGGGTTGTACTACAGTGTATCCAGCGGTGCCAAGTAGACAGCCGCTACATCGAAGTACTGAAGTGTTTGTACGAGAACATCACTTTGTCAGTCCAACTCCAGGAGTGGAGCTTGAAGCTCATTCCGCTGCAGCGAGGTGTTAGGCAAGTAAATGTTATTTCCCCAAAACCGTACACCGCTGCAATGGAGGACGTTTTCAAGACTCTAGACTGGAGAAGGCTCGGCATCAACATCAACGGCGAGTACATCACTCACATGTGGGTTGCTGATGATATAGTAGTCTTGGCTGGGACCATGGGGGACTTAAGTACTATGCTCGATGACCTCAGTAAAACCTACGAGCGAGTTGGTCTAAGGATGAACATGAATAAGACAAAGATCATGTCAAACGTCCATGTAGTACCAACTCCCATGTCAATCGGACACTTTACGCTCGAAGTTGTAGACTATTATATATACCTAGGACAGACTGTCAGGTTGGGCCAAATTTGAGTAAGAGGTCAATCGTGGAATCCGACTCGGCTGGGTAGCATTCGGGAAGCTACGGCACATCCTTTCGTCCAATACTTCGCAGTGTCTCAAGACGAGAGTTTTTGATCAGTGTGTGTTGCCAGTGATGACGTATGACACGGAAACGTAGACACTTACTTCATAAGAAGGCTCAAAGTCACCCAAAGAACAATGGAGAGGGCTATGTTGGGAGTTTATCTGCGCGATCGCATCAGACATCAGGTTATCCGCAGCAAAACCAAGGTAACCGATTTAGCCTTTCGAATCGCTAAACTTAACTGGCAATGCACGTTGCACGTAGAACCGATGGCTGTTGGGGCGGAAAGGTTCTCGATTCTCGAGATGTGATCACTTACCGGAGTGTGGCTAGGCCCCAAACGAGGTTCAAAGATTTCAAAGATTTTCATTTTTCTCGGTATGCAGTATTATAGTTCTTAAAAATAGTCTAGTGCATTCAGCCTGTGTGCAAAATAGTTTTTTGGAGCCTTAAAGTCCATAATAATATATTTGAATCTTTAAAAAAGAGTAACTAATTTACATCCATACCAAGTGTTGTAAACTAAATTATACCGTTATTGTCTATATAGTTTAAGTATTATTGTGATGTATTTCGTTTAAGGCCATTATTCTCCATATAAAAAAAAAATTTTGAGAAACAAAACAAAATAAGTCACTATTCTTTATATATTATATATATACGTTTGTCTTAAAGCCGAATAGTACACTATTATTCATAAGAAAAAACTAAATTTTTAAATTATTTTCTATTGAGACGTTAGTACACATAAAAACTTATCCAAAGCATATAAATATCGTGTCACAACTCTAAACTGTAGTACATTTTAAGGATTCTTTTGTGTAATTTTATGTTGTTTTCTTTTTATGTTCTTGGTTTTAAATAACTGGATGATAGGGGAAACTGTAACTAAAAGAAGATTTTAAATTGGTTGTCTTAATAAAAAGATATAACGAATTCTTTTTTGTGATTTTTTTAAACCTCTGCCCTGAAAAAACACAGTTTTTGAGATACAGTGTTGTTTTAGATAAGCATCGATATGGTGCCACTTTCCCGCACTAGTGCGGAAAAGAGCACTTTTCATGCATATGTCGAAACTTTAAAGAGCCATATGTACAGTAAAACGTTGTACGATACACGTGCAAATACGTATTTCGCAACTCGTGTCGATTTAAAACACTCTTCTCTTTCGTTGCGAATTTCCTATTTTCGGCACTTGTATGGTAAATAACTATTTCTTCAAATAAAGAAGGCATCAAGATATGCCTAATGATAATAACAAAAATCTCATTCAAATATCTCAAAAATTACGAAGCTATAACCGTTTTAATGTGGCTTGTTAGAGGGAGAAAACGCTAGCAGATCGTGACGTCATGATCCTCATAGTAAATGATAATAGTTTCATGTAAAGGTGCGTTTAGCAGAAAAGGGACAGAGCATACCTTCTTAAAACTTTGGATACTTATAACTTTAACATTATATATCCTCTTGCGTTACCTTTTTCTCCATTTGACTACATTCATAATCATTTTTCAAGGAAATACAATATCAATATTGATAATTTTACCTAGTGCCTACACCCCTATTGCCACAAAATATTTAATGGATTTATAGCACATTGTTGTAAGACTACAAACACATTGTTGGACAGTTTCAATTGATTAAATGCCTGTTCGTGTAACGTCCAGCTAACCAAAGATTTGAAGCCTGGATTATGACCATATTTCACTATATTACGGAACAGCGGCATGAAAAAGTATTTTCTCAAACATGCAATGGAATATTGACATTGTGATCTTCATAATGGGCTTCGAAGTGTCAAGAGATCCGTAATGGCATTTCATACAAAATTGGAGGCCTAGGCCTGCAAGATGGTCTTTTTTAATTTCCATTCCACAAATTGTGGCACAGGATCACGGCGTTCAGCCATGATAATTTCAGTTTGATTTCTTGGAGTTTTTCATTGCATGTTTGAGAAAAGCACTATACATACTTCGGCGTGAAAAGGGGTTGCCAGCCTCATAACTATCCGACCTCGCTAGCTCGGCCGTCTATATGTACTCGGCCGGCAACCCCTTTCTTCCCGGCCTCCGTAGTAATGTGCTATATAACCCTATCGTTTTATAGTTTTCCAGGCGTTACAAGTTACGGCAATAGTCTATTGGCCCAAATAGATGGAAGGCTATCTAGTACAAACATCAAAGCTTACAAAATAACGTCAGTGCTATAGCCGCGAATATATTTCGAATATCACCATCATCTTTATCTTACTCGCCGTATTCGTGTATGCACAAACTGTCTTCGGGCGTAAGCAGCAGTTCCGGCCAGTGGCGCGCATACTGAGAGCAAATGACCCACGTTTTATAAACATGACAAAAATGTACCTTCAATAGGCATGATGACGCATTTTGAAAAACTGTTCTATAATGTTTAGAAACATTTATTATGTACAACGATAAGATTTTTCAAGAGAATATAACTGTTAAGTAGGAAAAAAATTAATTTTAGTTTTTAAACTGTCAGTGTCATGGCGTTCCGAGTGACGTCACGTTTGTATAAAACTATAAATGAATTAACATAAATTCAAAAGTTTACAAGTCTTGCGCGGCCGTGCGAACGAGAAAGCGGGACAATGACATATAGAGATCTGACAGACAGGTTCTATCCCTGTCTTACTATTCGTTCAGGACGTAAGTTTTCTCTGTAATCTGTGGTAAAGGCCGTTATGGGTATTTGTTTATACAAACGTGACGTCATGCGCTCTGATTGGTGTTTAACATATCATGGCGGGCGTCCGTATTTTTCGGTTAAATTTTATCAAAATAAATTTTAATCTCTTACTTAATAAAAAATATGAGCATTTTTCTAATTCTATGATTAAAATTTCACTAAGAAAATACCATATTTTAGTGATTTTAAATTACTGTCATCATGCCTATTACTTGTACAATCAGTGACCGCTTAGACGGTTTGGTGCCGCCCATCCTTAGAACAGTATTCGGTTTCGACTGTCATCGTTTTACGGCATAAGAACGTATAAGAGCAAGCGAGAAAGAAATATAGACCCATATCCTATTCTAAGGACTCCGCCACGACTTCCAACGGTAGCCGGGCACCAGTGGGAGCGAGATGCTTCTTCCTGATGTCTCGCTCTCACGTATGGCGCACCACAGGTTTAACACATTTAATATTTGTCACATTCGTCTAGGGCTTGTACACATGCTATAGAAGTACAGAGGTTCTCTATCCCCGAAGTCAGAGAGTACTCCTGTTTAAAAGACTCCAAAAAAGGAGGACCTCAATTCGGCGGAGTCTTATATTTTTGCCCTGATTATCCAAGAACGCCTGAACCGTATTGGAAAATTATTGGCATTAGTATCCGTTAAAGGTCTTTGAGCTGGTGACCTTCGCCAGGTTGGCTGGGAGTCGCTGGTGATATGGTTAATTTAGCGCTTCGATTGCTGACATGACCAGGGGCTGTAGACAAGGTTACAATCGACAAGCGCTAACGCCAATAGAAAATATTAAAATGTATGGCAGATGCCTACGAAACACTTTTCGTTAACATCTGTTTGTTTCATTGTAACCTTGTCTAGGCTCCCAGGTAGGATTGCTAGTGATTACAATGGTGACATGATTAAGGGGGTGCATTGGAAATTATCGCGTGCTTTCAAACGCCGTTCTGACTAGATTAAGAAACAATAAGGTCTGATTTTCAGATATATGATTCTTGACTATATGATGATTGATTGCGTAAAGTATCCTCGATAGAAAAAAAACAAAGATGGATCCTTATTTTCCTTTTTTTTACTCGGCCTACTCAAACAATACATTATTTTACGACACAATCAAGTTAACACTATACTATTTTATTTCATCTAAAATCTCACTTAAAGAAATATAAACAAAACTTCACTAAGTTAGGTATTTATCGAAATTTGTCCAAAAAATCCATTCCCGAAGTGTTGCATCCCTTTTCCTCGTGAGTAAGGCATAAGCGTGTCTCTGTCAACGGGGCGTGGTCTACTCGAATCAAGGCATCCCCTTAATTCAGTGTTTGCCATTGTAATATGCTCAGTTAACTGTGATTTCAAAGATATCCAAGTAAATCGACTGCGATTTAATCAGTGACCCGGTAAAACTGTGTTATATTTCAACAGTGAAACAGTCCATTTAGTATCATTTCACAAGTAACCTGACCGCCAGTGTTATTTAATCAGTAACATGATGTGATTTCGATTGTATTCTCAGACCGAGTGATCCTCCACCAGACCAGACTAAACTCAATTTAGTGTCATTTCAATGGTGTTTCGAGCGACTTAACTGGCCACCCTGGGCGGTATGCTATATCTTCTCCTGTATGAAGGGGTGCGCGAGGCAGTGGTTGACGGACGCCCGCTTGGCGGGGTCCAGCATCAGCATCCGTTCTAGGAGGTCCTTCAGTTGGGTGATCTTCTTCGCCTCGTTGGCCGGGAGCCGGTGGTGGGGCGGGGCTAACTCCGACTGGAGGTCCCGGGTCGGTTTTACGCTGGTCATCACTACTACTTTTTCCTGGAACGAAAAAAAAAGGTTAGTCGCAAAAACATAATTTAGCAACGAAACATCTGTGTTTGATCGGGATCCTACGCACATTTTTAGGCACCTTTTTGCATTTATTTAAGATAATTTATTTACTCTAATGTTGCGCGACAGAGGCTTTTATCCACTATTTTGTTAACCCATCACAGACGAAAGGTTAAAGCCTCATAAAACCATGGTGAAATGTGGAGTTGGAGGAAGTTAGAAAGGATCAGTTGGATGGATAAGAAAACTCACGGGGTTTTGGAAATAGTCAATTAAATAATCTGATAGAAATCGTTAAACAGGAATGTAAAAATGACAGCAATCTGACGGACGGAAACGAAATGGCCGACGGAGGAGGTGGTTCCTATCAAAAACTTAAAACTAAGTACCTTGAAAAAAATTTGGTGCTTTTGTCCAGTGTGTCCACATTATCACCTGAAACTGCCCTACTATAACGGTAAATGTTCTGTACATAAGTTCCGAACTCATTGGTACGAGCCGGGATTCGAACCCACGACCGCCGCACGCCTGTACCACTAGGCTACCGAAGCTTACATACACAGCTTATAAACAGCAAAAATACGAATTAATTATATCTCATCTAAATCAGGGGTTCCCAAACTTTTTTTAGGCACGCCCCCCTGCTGCCTAAAATGAAGTTCCCACGCCCCCCTTCGCTTCGACGCAAGGAAACGGAAGTGAATGGGTTAGCTAGCCAAATCATCATCATCTTCCTAGCGTTGCCGCTAGCGCCACGGCTCTTAGGAGTCTAGGGTCAGCTGAGTATTCCCGAGGCCCCGCGCCCCCCTTAAAATGTGGTCGCGCCCCCCAAGGGGGGGAGGGGGGGTCGCCCCCCACTTTGAAAACCCCTGATCTAAATACTTTCCATATCCATACTTAACACACCATACATTAATTCACTGCACTCACCCTTTCCGTGATCCTATCCAACTCGTGATACAAGAAGTTGCACTGCGCGTCGAAATGCTGGTCCTTAAACATGCCCTTCTTTATAATCTTGTTAGGTAGCTTGCCCTTCAAGTCCATGAAGTATTTCAGCATTTCATTATTAGATTTTCCGCTGAACATGATCTTGCCAGTGGACAGCTCGTATATGGTGCAAGCTGTTGACCACATGTCGATGCCGTGGTCGTATGGGACGCCGAGTATGATTTCCGGGGCCCGGTAGAATCTCGAGACCAGATACGGTGTCCACTCGTTCTCCGTGACCATGGACGCTGAGCCGAAGTCGCAAAGCTTCAGCAGGAGTTTGCTCTCGTTGACCAGGATGTTGTCCGGTTTTATGTCTGGAAGGGAGACGTTGTTGTAGGCAGTCACAATGAAATTCCATGGCTAAGTCCACACCAGTGCACGTCCACGTTAAACAAGGCATGCGTTATAGAGCTGTCACACTCAGTCCAAGTAGGAATAAGTGTGACGGCAATATGCATGCCTTGTTGAACGTGAAAGTGGTGTGGACTTAGCTGGGATGATGACTTAATTTTTTTTATGATGTCATTCGAACCAGTTTTTGGAGAGGAACAAATGGTTGTATGGGAGCAACTACAATTAAAGAACATAAATACACAAAAATAAAATAATAGACAGACAGGTATGACGTCAGAACTGACATTTTTTTAGTACAAAGTAGTTGTATTGTTGTATGGAAAATCCGGTAAATTGATGTTTCCGTCGCGAAATACTGCGTTTAAGTATATAGTTGTCATACAATATTGTTTCTATAAAAACGTAAGGATTCTATTGATAGCTTTAAATTTACTTTTGGCCAATAAAAAAAGCATATTGTTCGAAACTTCACACCATCTACTATTAGACTGGATTGCGCCAAACAAAAAAAATGTATAGAAAATTTGTCAAATTTCGATGGAGCGACATCTGCCGGCACTATATTTAACGTTGATCGGACTATAATCATAAGTAGGTTCACCCGCCCTCAGTTAACCAAGCAATTTATATGCCACATCTGTGGCCCGATTCGCTAAGAACACAACAGCCTGTTTGACAGTAAAATTATATCGTTCAAATGTCACAACCCAAGGTGGACTGATGACTTGGTAAAGGTCGCGGGAGGAGCAGGACCGGTCATGGTAGCACTCTTTGACTCTGTTTTGTATCATACACATCTGTATATGTATGATGGTCCATGATTGCCTGTGACGTACCAGCGTGCAATATCCCAGTTTTCTTGAGCAGTTTCAACGCAAGTAAGATCTGTTGCGTGTAGCTCCTGACAGCTTTAATGTGGATTCCGCTATTTTTGCCGTACTTCTTTAGCACCTGGAAAAAGGATGATTTTGATTAGTCAGCATACATACATCCGATACTATTAAGGCAGATCTCTGTCACAGTTCAGTCATACCACTACCTCTGCACAGTGTGCTTTTCGACCCAAAAAAATTACATATTCTTTTTATTTGTTTATTTATTCAAATCAGGCTAAGCTGCTAAGCTCCTATGGTAAGGCTGAGCTGTAGGCTACTACCAGGGTCCACAGGCGGCGGATAGCGGAATGGCCATCAGATATGATGGTTAGCTGCGAATATACTGAATAAGCAGTCCCCGACCACACAGCGGCAGGGTTATCAGGATGTAGTGGGTAGGCTTGTAGGAGGGGCTACTCTATAAAAAGCTACAATCTCCGACGACGATTCTGTGACATGGCGAGTAGTTGCCGCCATTAAATAAGCAATCCTCTAGTGTCATGCAGCAGTAGCACTAGTACCGACTGGAGAACGAAGATAGGAATCTGGAAGGGCTCTTGTTTGGACATCACGGAGCGGGTGAACCTCGGTTCGTGTACTGCGGTGTGGAAGGCAAGGGGGAAACCACCAGACTATGCTTCCTCAAAAAAGGAGTAATGGATTATTCCACCGACAAGAGCCAAGCTCTTAAATAAATGATGATGATGATGATTCAAATCAGATCAATTTTCATTTCTAGCATTTCGAGCTACGGTAGCCTAGTGGTTTAGGCATGCGGCTGTCAAGCGGCGGTCGTGGGTTCGAATCCCGGCTCGTACCAATGAGTTTTTCGGAACTTATGTACGGAATATTTACCGTTAGCTTTTCGGTGAAGGAAAACATCGTGAGGAAACCGGTCTAATCCCAATAAGGTCTAGTTTTCCCTCTGGGTTGGAAGGTCAGATGGCAGTCGCTTTCGTAAAACTAGTGCCTATGCCAAATCTTGGGATTAGGTGTCAAAGCGGACCCCGGGCTCCTTTAGGGGCATTACCGGGAATAACGCTAGCAGGATGATGATGAGATAAATTTTCATTTCTAGGGCGAAGTGGAATCTCTGTATGAGTGGGATAGATCCCTTATAATTTAGAATTAGTTGTATAACGTCTATTTTTTACACGCTTTTATTTAAGAGTCCGCAGTAAGCTCGATTCTCCATACAAACGCAGTTACGCTCTCATTTTTAAAACTACGTGTTGGATTGTAACGAAACTTTGCATGTTCAATGAAATGAGGTATATCTATGTCTGAAATTAGTTTATGTAGCTTCAGATACCATAATAAAAAAAAATACAGCGAATTTAAGTTTTTCATACAAAACTAGTTCTTGCTGTATTTACTATGTTTTATAAATTGGAACCATATAATCTAATTACAGACATAGATATACCTCATGTCATTGTATATGCAAAGTTTCGTCACAATCCAACACGTAGTTTTAAAATGAGAGCGTAACTACGTTTGTATGGGAAGGTGAAATTCGGCCGAGCTTACTGCGGACTCTTAACTTGCCCTGTTAGTATGTATGTGTATGGGACCAATCTTGCGAGTAAAATTTGACCCACTTCCCGGTGACCGATTGAGCTGAAATTTTGGGTATAAGTATAGTTTGGATGACAATCCAATATTATGGTACCATCGAGCTGATCTGATAATGCGAGACAGAAGGTGGCCATGGGAATTCAGTACTTAACCGACGTAACCACGTTGAGTTTGGGCTCGTTAGAATCGTCTCAATGAGTAGTTGATGATGGTATACAGAAAAGTACAGTCGACCATAAAAGCTTGTACCAAAAATGATTTTTTTTGACAGAAACATTTACATTCTACATACGCGGATGTTTAGATCTCGTCTCCCATTTGTATTTGGTAATTATACAAGCAATAGATTTGTCTAGTAAAAAGAGAATGGCGTTTTTTGGGTCGAAAAGCACACTGTGCTCGCGCATTGAATAAAAAACTTACGAAATATATGAAATCAGTTAGAAGGAAAACATCGTGAAGAAACAAGTCTAATCGCAAAAAGGGCCAGTTTTCGCTCTGGGTTGGAAGGTTAGGTGGCAGTGGATCGTAAAACTAGTGCCTACTCCAAATCTTTGGATTAGGTGCCAAAGCGGACCCTGGGCTTCTCTATCTAGGAGGATGATGATGAGAAAACACCCAACTCGTATTTATTTTGCGTCTTCGTCAGTTGCCACTCAAGACCGATATCTCATAATTTAAAGTCATTTTTAAAGAGGAGAAGTATGCGATTTCGGTCTACAATGGATGTAGGGATCGAATACCCTTAAACAATGGAACTATACGGTAGTGCATCTATACTATAAGCTAGCTCACCTCGCGTAGATTCATAGACAACAAATTCCATGATAAGAGAGATTCTGCCCATTATAGAAGTTACGGAACAACCGCACAAACTGGAACTCAAGGATACTAAAACTATACTAGGGTACCTTATCACGCGCAGGTTCATAGACAGTGGTTCCATAATCATCTAGAGATTCTGCATATTTTAGAAGTGACGGAACAACCGCACAAACTGGAACTCAAGGATAGTAAAACTATACTAGGGTTCCTTATCTCGCGCAGGTTCATAGACAGTGGTTCCATAATCATCTAGGGATTCTGCATATTTTAGAAGTAACGGAACAACTGCAGAAACTGTAACTCAAGGGTAGCAGAACTATACTATAGGGTACCTTACTGCGCGCAGGTTCGTAGACAGGGGTTCCATGATCAGAGAGATTCTGCATATTTTAGAAGTTACGGAACAACAGGAGAAACTGGAACTCAAGGGCATTATATAACTAAACTATAGCCTTACCTCCCGCAGATTCATAGAGAGTGGTTCCATGACCATACACAGATGTCGTTTGTGGAAGAAGTGACGGAACAACCGGAGGCAATGGAACTTGTCTTCTGCATCAGCGTCGTTGAGCCGTTTGAGTATTTCGAGCTCGCGAAGACCAGTTTTGTGCCTGTGGAGGTAGAATGAGATTTTTAATTGAGAGACATTATTAACTCGGCCAATTAAGTACTTCTTGTGGTTATTCGATCTGTCCCAGTAAGGCAGGAGAAAATCTATTATTCACTTATCCTATCCTATATCCTATACTATTAAACATTCTCCAAAAAGATTTCGATGAAATTTGGTATATAATGTACGGGGGCCAAAACCGATCTAGCTAGGTTTTTTTTTCTATTTTCACCCGGGCAGAGTTCGGTCTCCAGGGACTCCTATACAGGGTGACATTTTAATCAGTGTCCAAATTTTTGTAGGCATTTGGTATCACAAATAGACTCCAGTTTTGAAAAAAAACTGGTAGGTATTTTTTAAATTATAAATTGTCTATCCCAAAAGAATTATCCGTACAGCGTGGTTACTCCGAATTCAGTGCCGCGCGGAGCGGGGCGGGGCCGGGGGAGGGAAGGCGTGCCGTGCGCAAACCTTACTACCCGCTGAGGTGCCCGCGCGGTAAGGTTTTTTTGGGATAACTTTAAGCAGCAATTACTAAATTTTTAGTACTGAATGATATGAAACAAAAAAAACACGTAGTTTATAATTTTTGCTGAAGAATCTTATACTTGAAATTGGACACTAATTACGAGTAAAATGTCACCCTGTACTATTAAACGAGCAATATTTCTATATATATTTGCTAGTCTTTAACATTTTTTTTTTTGGTATTTACGTTCTTTAATTGTAGTTGCTTGTATACATTTGTTCCTCTTCAAAAACTGGTTCGAATGGTACCCAATGCAACGTGCAACACTTAACAACTAAGCTCGACTGGCCAACTTAACGCCGAATAATGTCTCACATGATCTCGTTGTTCCGTATGATCTTCACGGCCACGTCGCCGCCGCCGCGCGCCTGGTCGCGCGCCCGTATCACGTTACTGAACACGCCCTGGCCCGTGTACCCGTACACCGTGTAGCGGGTGTCTAGCGTCTCGCCGATTCGGACCCTGGAAATAAAAATATATAACGACAACTTGGAAAAGTTGAAAAAACACTATTTTCATTTCAAAGTCCAATATCTCAGCTACGCTACCACAGACAGATACACAGATATAACACCCCTCTTTTTGCGTCGAGGGTTAAAAAAATGCCTAATAACGATAATCTCATTCAAATATTTCGAAAAATTACGAAGCCACAACCATGTTAATGTTTGTTAGAGAAAGCGCTAGGAGATCTTGACGTCACGATCTTCGAGCGTCAAATTGATACAATCGTTTCATACGAAGGTGCGTTTTGCCGCAAAAGGGACATAACAAAGAAAGACAAAGAAAGTTTGTCAAGGCAATTGAGTATCGCACTGGACATAATAGTCCAGGCAATGAACTGACAACTTGTATGGAAAAAAACAATTTTGGAAATTATTTATAATAGCTTATTGTTTCTGTGTAACGGATTTATTATCAATTAAATAGTCACCCAGCGACAGAATCCGACAAAATTTCAGACATCAAAAAAATGATTAATTAACTAGCTACAGAAACGTCAGAAAAAATATTAATAAATATTTTTGTCTTTATTTTGGTTCATTTACATTTGCTGTTTAATATTCAAGATAAATCATACAGAAAAAGACAACGCATGCTTTATTTAAATCTACTTAATTACTTCCGGGTGGAAAGTTTGTAGAAAAAACCCCTCTTTCATATCCCCCGTAGTCATACTTCTTATGCAAAAAACGGTTTCATTAGAAGAGCGTGCAGGCTTTATGACGAAAAATTTCAGTTGTTAGATATTCTCCATGAGACATTTTGTAGCTTCAAACGATTATCTTTACAATGTATTCAACAACTATAATAGATTAAAAAAAATATCATAACTATAAATTTTCTGGCAATGTTTGTATTATTAACGATGCATCTCAATAACTCAAAACTTTTAATCTTCTTAATTTTTATTATTTAGGTTTAAATATTCTGATTAAGGAAACTGTAAGTCCATAATTTAGTACTTTTTACTGTATTCAAATGTAACCATATGAGACTGTATCTTAATTAAATAAATAAATAAATAACATACCCTCTAAAAACTTTGGACAGTACCTTTGTGATTATTTAACCTTTTCCAATCATACATACATTGATTATTATATTTAGTGTTTACCCCGCACACCCTGTCTCCCGAGCGAACGAAAAATACAGAATGCGAGCTCCTTACACATTTCTACACAACGTGCCTAAAACCCGGTATGCGCATGATCGAACTAAGCGGCTGCCTGGCATCGGTGTGATACCCCGCCTCCATCCCCGCATAATGGCAATGGCGCCCATTCTGTGGGGCCATTTTGCGGAGAGTTACTCAGGCTTCTATGGTGTTTTCGATCGCTGGTTAGATGTAATGGAACAGTTATGGACTAACGGCTAGTTGATAAAAGCCACAGAGCAAGTTTTATTCCATTTGTGGTGATAACTGACAAGCTGTCGATCTGCGTGAAAGACGAGATCTGGCCGAAGGGTGTAGATTTCCTGCGATTACGAGGCCGGCAATTTGTCTTAAGAGTCCGCAGTAACCTCGGCCGAATTTCAACTTCCCATACAAACGTAGTTACGCTCTCATTTCAAAACTACGTGTTGGATTGTGACGAAACTTTGCATATACAATGACATGAGGCATATCTAACGCCAGAGCGTAACTACGTTTGTATGGAGAATCGAGCTTACTGCGGCCTCTCAAAGGGTTCCCATACGCCAATGACCTTGGATCTGAACCCCTTAGTTTTCTAATATTTTTTGTAGCTTATTATATTAACAACAACGGCTTTAAGCAATATAGTATCCCATATTTACTTCAAAGTTCATTATTTTCGAGATATTTGGCTTCAAAGTTGAACAATTTTAGGCCAAGAAACTGGTTTTCAGGCCATAACTTTTGTGTTAATTGGTTTAAAATGAAAACACTGGACCAGTTTTTAGAGACTTCACAGACGAACCCAAATATGTCGATTTCGTATATGTTAGATCTTTCACGTCAACAGAGATTCGAAATAAGTATTTTATTAGAGAATGTTTAAAAAACTCATACAAAATTAAGTGTTAATTTGTTTCAAAATCTGGTGGACGAAAATGGAGATAAAAGATTGAAGAACCAATAGCCGTTTGATTTATAATTCTGTATAGTGCATGGAGATGGACGGGCCACATGATTAGAAATAAGAAAGAGAAATGGTCTAAACTAGTCACAGAATGGTACCCAAGAGATGGGAAAAGGAAGAGAGGCAGACCATTGCGTAGATGGGAGGATGATATAAAGGCGGTTGCAGGACCGACTTGGAGACGGACTGCAACCGATAGAAACAAATGGAAGATTTTAGGGGAGGCCTATGCCGAGAGGCAAATCGACCATACCACCGATGTCGCTATATAATGTTAAGTTTATATTCAACTGTAAAAGTCGAGAATAAAAGGCTATTTTATTTTATTTTATTATTTATTTATAGTGCAAAAGTAGATAAAAGTAGGATACGATTCAAAACTTGTCAAAAATCGATGAAAACCTCGGGTAGCCCCTTAAGGTGGTGCAACGACTATATAAAACGTCTTTTGACATTCGCTAAATAAGAATTAATATACCAATTCCTGCTAATTTATGTAGTGGAAGACTGGCTTCATAATAAATACGTAGAATGAATACATTCATCGAGTTGGAACAGTACCTGTAGTATCCCTCGGCGTCGTCCCAGTTGTCCGTGAGCGAGGGATTTTCTAACGTGTTCTTGCCTCGAGGCTTACCGGCCGTGGGCGTCTGTAACAACGAGATTACATTCATGTTTTATTTTAGGTGGAAATTATAGCTAACGTTGTTGGCGCAGTCGGTAGGTCGGCTCAATTTTTTTTTTGTAATTTCGGATAACTGGATTGGAAAAAAAACCTATATAATTATTGAAAATGCTCACTGAAACTGGACGTCACAGATATTAATACAACTTAAGTATGTAAGATATGAGATGTCGAGGACGTATTAGACTTCTGATTGTTCTCCATTTGTGGGGTCATTTTGCGGCTTGCTTAGGGTGAGTTGCACCAAACCGTCTGTAATCGTAAGCGGTGTTCGTTAAAATCTGAATGTATGGAACGTTTGACAAGTTTCTATGGACTGACAGCTGTCAGCGCCATATTTAACGTTGATCGGTCTGTAATCGTAAGTCGATGCAACCCACCCTTAGACTTCTATGGTTTGTACGTTTGCTGCGCTAGAAGGATAACTAAACAATACTTACATCAACATCAAAGTTATCCTGATCAGCGAACATGTCCCATTCCGACCCAATCCTCTTCTCCATCTTGTGACTCTTGCTCTCTCTCTCTGGCACATCTTCCTTTGTCTCTTTCTCCTCCGGGACTTGGGACTCTTCGTTAGGTTCGTGGATTTTCAGTTCTGGAGTGTCATCGCTGTCTTTAGACTCGGGTTTGGTTGGGGGAGTTTTGTGTGGTTCGCTGGATTCCGTTTCCTTCTCAGCTTTGTCGTCTTTGGCGCCACCCAGCCTCTGTAAAATAATAATTGATAATGTTAAACTGTTTAAAAGTAAACTAAAACATTCTTTTTTGCAAAATGCCTGCAGAGTATGTTGGGAGCTAAGCTAATACAGGATATGTGACCCCTTCAGGTGGTAAAAGGAGGGTCGTAGTCGTTTTTATTATTATCAAAGTTCAAGTGATCTGGGCGCACGGCGGTGCCCCCGTCAAGTCGAGCAAAACAGCAAGTACCATCCTTTGTTTGAAGCATTTCAGGCCATTTCCGACCCCCCTATAACTTTGTTGTGGATAAAACTACAAGCCTCAATTTTCAGTAACCAAGTAGGCATCTCGATGATCTGCTCCTCCGTCTCCTCCTCATCATCAGTGTTGATGGAGATGTCCAGCTCGTCCGACGAGCTGGCCACTATGTGAGCCACTTTCCTGCCGGAGTGCTGTAAAACACTGGCACCAACTGGCACTGGCATACCTTGAGGAGCTGCTCTCTCTGCTTCCGTCGGCGCTCGATGATCTGCTCCTCCGTCTCCTTCTCATCATCAGTGTTGATGGAGATGTCCAGCTCGTCCGACGAGCTGGCCACTATGTGTGCCACTTTGCTGCCGGAGTGCTGTAAAACACTGGCACCAACTGGCACTGGCATACCTTGAGGAGCTGCTCTCTCTGCTTCCGTCGGCGCTCGATGATCTGCTCCTCCGTCTCCTCCTCATCATCAGTGTTGATGGAGATGTCCAGCTCGTCCGACGAGCTGGCCACTATGTGAGCCACTTTGCTGCCAGAGTGCTGTAAAACACTGGCACCAACTGGCACTGGCATACCTTGAGGAGCTGCTCTCTCTGCTTCCGTCGGCGCTCGATGATCTGCTCCTCCGTCTCCTCCTCATCATCAGTGTTGATGGAGATGTCCAGCTCGTCCGACGAGCTGGCCACTATGTGTGCCACTTTGCTGCCGGAGTGCTGTATAACACTGGCACCAACTGGCACTGGCATACCTTGAGGAGCTGCTCTCTCTGCTTCCGTCGGCGCTCGATGATCTGCTCCTCCGTCTCCTCCTCATCATCTGTGTTGATGGAGATGTCCAGCTCGTCCGACGAGCTGGCCACTATGTGAGCCACTTCGCTGCCGGAGCGCTGTAAATTAACTTGCCTTTGTAACTTTTGCATAGATGAAGAATATTCATTGAAACAATAGCTAACTGACAAAATTCAAACTAATATCATAAATGCGGAACTGTCTGTATATCTGTTACCTTATCACGTTTAAACCGCCAAACCAATTATGATGAAATTTGCGTTTTGCTCCATAGTTGTCATACGATTTTGTTTTTCAATTTGAACATGTAGGCAACTAACCTATTAATATTTACACGGTTCAACTCACGTATTAAATGTCACTACGGGCGAGTCGGGCGACATGTTTTCGCGGCGGTGTGCCGTGATTCAAGCACTCATCCACTCATCCTGAAGAGTTCGAAACAAACAAACGCCCGCAGTGACATTTAATACGTGAGTTGAACCGTGTAATTTTTAGTATTATTTCAACGTGCCTCACGAAAGTTAAAATTCAACGGACCTATTACATCAAGCAACTCTTTTAAGTCTTACCTTGCGTCTATCCCTGCTGCCTCCTCTCCTATCCCTGGACCGGTGCCTGTCCCTGGATCTCTTGTCTCTGTCTGACGGCCGTCGCGACCACCGCGGCGGCGTCCTCTCTCTCGACCTACGCCGTCGAACCTCACTCTCCCTATCCCTCTTTACAGCTTTACTCTCTCGCTCCCTTCTTTCTCTCTCTCGCTCCCGTTCGCGGTCTCGCTCCCTCTTCTTCTCCCGTTCACGATCCCGTTCCCTTTCGCGGTCGCGCACCCGCTCCTTCTCCCGTTCCGCCTCGTGCAGCTTTCGTCGTTCGCGCTCTTTCCGTTCCCTATGGTCTAGCCGCTTCTCCATCTCTTTCCTGTTTTCTCTATTTATGATTTCCCGCAAGTCCTCCTCGTGTCTCCTTGATCTGTGCCGTTCCTTCTCCCTCTCTGAGGACCGGTCTTTGCTTACTTTCCGTTTGTCTGTTCTTGACTTCTTCGGCGCTGGTGATTTGTCGTCGTTGATGCATATGACGTCTTTCTTCCCGCTGTCGCTTTCATCGCTTTTATCCGAATAGTAAGCTACTAGGAATGATTGGAGGAGCTCTTTTTGCTTCATCAGATCCTCTAAGTTCAAATCATCTTCTATCATGTTCAGTTCTGGGCTGGCACAGTCTTCTTGGTAATTTTCTGTTTCAGAATTTGACGATATGATTTCTAGAGCTTCGTCTTTGCTACTGAGTTTCGCGTCACCATTCTTCTCTTTTACTTCTACATTTATTGAAGGTGCTTTAGGAGGTGGCCTGCGGTCCATGCTCTTTTTGATAAGATCTTCTACGTCAGACAGAGATGTCTCACTCTCTGGTATAGGACTTTTATGCTTCTCCTTTTTGGACTTCTTTCGTTTCTTGTAAGATTTGTCGTCATCTTCTTCGCTCCTCTTGTGCTTCTTGTGTTTCTTGCTTTTCTTCTTTTTTCGGGTTTCTTCGTCGACTTTGGAACCGTTGAGAGCCTTCTCGGCTTCTAGTTTAGTTCTAGAAGGAATGCAAAAAGATTTTGATACGCCAATTTTCTAGCAGTAATCGATGCAATAGATTCATGTTCTCAATCGGGCTTTACAACATATTAACAGTCATATTTTGAAGATGAAATTGAAAGTTGGTATGACTTTGTAATGTACGATTCTCACCGAAAGGTCCGGGCCGGAGCGCATTCTATTACATGCAAAGGAATTTGAACCGTCTATACACCAAATGCAATTAATATTTGATTACAATCCCCACCGACCGGGTCGGTACCTGCCGCCTCGCAGTGGATGCACGATGCATTCAAGTATGAAATGTAATTACTGTTTATACGGATCAAATTCCTTTGCATGTAATAGAATGAAACATAGAGACTCACTTAGAGATAAGTTTAAAAATATTAATATAATGACATTGCATTGTCAATATATCTATGAAAATATTATGTATGTACATAAAAACATTGTCAATTTTAGGAAAAACTGTGACATACATAATATTAATACTAGAAATAAGCATAAGGTCGCGGTGCCCACCACTCGGCTCCAAAAAATAAAAAAAACATTCATGGGTAATTGTGTAACGTTTTATAACAAACTTCCTGGAAACGTAACTGAGTTATCTATTAATAAATTCAAGTGAAACGTAAACTTATTTCGAAAGCTTATTATAGCACACTACATCAATGATAAAACTTCTTGGGACTAATTTTGACTGGATTTATAATTTATTTATTGTTTTTGGAAAATTTTGAAATTGTGTTTTTAATTTATTACTCTCGTTTTATTTATTTTTGACATTAGATTGTCTTTCTAGAAACATTCTAGACTAGTATTTTTTTATAAAAAAACTTTAAAAACTCCATATAAATTTTACTTTTTATGTTTAATAAATTACTCTAAGTAATTAGCTTTAGATTATGTTTCTACATGACGATTTGAAAGTGCTTGTTACTGGGCCTACTTGAATAAATATAATTTTGAGTTTTGAGTTTGAATGTGCTCCGGCCCGGCCCGTTCGGTGAGAATCGTACATTACGCTCTCGAGAGGAGACCGAAGCCCAGCAGGGGGACGTATATAGGCTGATGAAGATAACCCTCGTTATAAAAGTTACGCCACTGTGCCACCTCACTGACTATAAGGCTCTAATGTCTCATGCACAAAAACAAAAAGAATTCAATATATGTAATTATGACGTTAAATAAATGTGTTTATCTTTATTATATAAGTGAAGCCCGTTATAAATAAATTTTAGAATACAAGGAAGATCTCATGCATTGAAAAAAAAATGCGTTGTTCCGTGTATTTCCTTTGATTGATAATTGAATATTATAGATTAATTGTAAAATGTAACTTACTCTTTTCCCATTATTGAAGCTAGTTTTTTCAACTACAAAGCTGTCCTCCAAGGTACACCTGAATAAAAAAGGAGAAAAATAATGTTAAAAGTGAAATCGAAAGATTTTTCAAAAACCCCAACTGCATTTCAAAAATATCCTATGTCACTGCCACGGCTCAATCAATCAATCAATCAATCAATAAGCCATTTAATTTGAACTATGAGTGTTGTTTGGTTGCAGAAATTGATAATAGAATATCTCTGAGTCCAGTTTGCCGTACGGAATAGGCCTCCTCCAGCATTTTCCACTGTTTTGTTTTTCGCGACCCTTCTCCAGTTCGGGCCTGCTGTCAGTTTTAACTCGTCTTCCCATCTTTTGAACCTTCCACCCGTTACAAGTAACAGATTGGTACTCCCACGGCTATGAGGAATCCACCAACGCCTAATATGCCAAATTCCATTAACTCGTTATAATGTCGAATAGAGCATGCGAAATAGAGTCATCTTGTTCACATACATACATGCATTTGATTGCAGTTGGGTAAATATTGCGTATTGCAGAGGTCGTTTTGTATACCGATCACTGCTTTAGCCTCGTTGTTGGTGACCCTGTCTACAAAGCAAGGTTCGAATCCCGGTATGGGTACTTATTTATGTGATAAG
This sequence comes from Epinotia demarniana, assembly GCA_945867215.1. Lineage (NCBI taxonomy): Eukaryota > Metazoa > Arthropoda > Insecta > Lepidoptera > Tortricidae > Epinotia > Epinotia demarniana. The sequence goes on from OX244259.1 coordinate 59,307,460, forward strand.
CACGAATATTTGTTCCTGAGTCATGGATGTTTTCTGGATTCCGGTTCGTTACAGCCAAATATCATAATATCGTGTTCGTAGAATATCAGAATGTCAAAACAGATTTTTCTCATAATGTCTAAAGCTCGAAATGACTTACGCTTACTTCCTTAACAGTATTCTTAATATGACTATTATTCATTTAGACTCTATCGCGTTTTGATAGATTTTCAATTATACCAATTCCCAAAATGTCTAAAACTCTAAATAGATACAGAACGTCACATTGTCTAAATATCAAAATATATGTTTAAGTTTACAGTTTTTAAGGAATGAGTAATTAAATTAATCGTCAACGGCATCCCAATTTTCGTCTTGTTACTATTTTTATAAATACGTAACGCTAAAAATACTGCCTGGTTAAAATTTTATGTATTATGAGACTGTGTCATTTTGATCTTTGGGCCTGTCAACAAAAGGCATTTTTGAATTTTGGTAGTTATGAAACTGATACATTTTGGATATCGGATGTGATGTGTAAATGTTATTATGACATTTTGTTGTATTGAAAATAAGTCAATTCGGGAATTTAGGCATTTTGGAACTAAGACAATTCGAGATTTAGTAAAATATGTAAAAGGCCATTATGATTATTGATTGTAACGAACCGGAATCGTTTTCTGTATGTATTTATCTATGTAAGTATGTTTGTATGTATGTTATGCCTCTTAGGCTGAAGGGCAAAATCTATAAGACCATTTTGGAGACTTATCGTCATGCATGGTTCGGGTTGTTGGGCCTTAAAGGTGTCGGATGATGAGAGACTGCATGTCACGGAGATGAGAATGTTGAAATGGATGTATGGTGTTGCGAAGATGGACGTAAATCTCGAAATCTAGCGAGATTGGCTTTATGGTCCTAGTCTTTTTTTGTATATACAAAGACGATGGCAAACAAGTGTACGGCCCGCCTGATGGTAAGCGGACACCGCAGCCTTTAGATTCGCCTTGGTAACAACTGAAAGAACAAATGCCCTCGCTCTCAACACAACTTATCCTCGGGAGCTCTGGCGACCTTGCTCACCTCCAGGAACACAACACTACTACAGGTACAGAGCCAGTAGTAGTGTTATTATGGCTGTGGTCTTCTGCAAGGCAGAGGGCTGCTCCACATTCGAGCATGATGACATTTTGCTGTCCCCTACCTCACCTAACTGAAATCTCTGAAATCTGCATATGCATAGTTGTGACATGAGGGTATGTATATACAATATATATGAGGGTTAAACTGAGACAGCACTGCCCGTGCGGCTTCGCCCGCATTTTGCAAATAACGTAGTCAAACCCACTATAAGAATTGAAGATTACCCATAATATACAAACTTACAAAGCTACTACATCACAGACTTTCCTCTTTATAATATTAGTAAAGAGTAAGGTTTTTGTTTCTCAGTGTCTTCTCTTATCTAGATAATTAACCACATCATCTGCATAGCATAATCTCAATATTGTATGGCCAAATAATCTGAATCCACATATTCCCTTTTTCATTGTGTATACCAGGGGTCGCCAAACTATGGCCAGCGGGCCAAGTGCAGCCCGCGAGCACTTCTACTCCGGCCCGGGATAGCCAAACTATGGGCGCCCTTCTTATTTTGTAAGAAAGCAGAGACTCTGGCCCATGACAGAGATGGGGCATTAAAACCTAAGTCTGGGCCCGCATGAATTTATATTAAGTGCAGTGTCAAAAAGCCCTTGAGTCATAAAGTTTGAAGACCCCTGGTGTAATAAGAAGGAACAGAGATAGCTGATCATGATTATTTACCTGTACATTATAAGAAGCTACTTTTCCTGCTGACTGTTCTATAGTAAAACCAGACAAGCATTCTTTAAAGGAAAGATCTAGAAGGCATTTGTAGCTGCAACATCATTTAATGCTCTGTAAAGCAGAAACATAAGAAACAAGCTAAACAATAAGAAACAGAAATGGTCTAAACTAGTCACGGAATGGTATCCAAGAGATGGGAAAAGAAAGAGAGGCAGGCCATTGCACATATGGGAAGATGACATAAAGGCAGTTGCAGGACCAACTTGGAGACGGACTGCAACCAATAAAAACAAATGGAAGATTTTAGGGGAGGCCTATGCCGAGAGGCAAATCAACCACACCACCAATGTCAATTTATAATTTTTAGTTTATATTCAACTGTAAAAGTCGAGAATAAAAGGCTGTTTTTATTTTTATCTTTATTTTAAAGCAGAAACAAGACAGTGAAAGTAAAATCCGACTATTTTTATCCGTCTCATTCTTACATATACTAATATTATGAAGAGGAATACAAATATGTTTTGGGTAATCTCCAGAACCGTGTATAAAAAGTCTTTCACCATCATGTGGATTGGACTTTCTTGATAGTTATAGCCTATATTTTATACCGCGGGTTTGCCTGTGGTCTTTGCAATATGCGCACGTGAAGCTGCGGGAGTAGCTAGTATATTAAAGATATAGCTATTGCATTGTGCTAGAGCTATAACCTATTGATTATAGCTCCGGTCTTGTGTCTAACACCTTAAACCCTGTTGCAGTTATGGGTGGTCATGGTACTATTATTCAGACATCAGTTTTAGAGGTATGTGTGAACATATACATACAAGATAATTGTTTCTATTCATCATGTATCCTTAGTAACCAGAATAGGTACGGTATAAAATGGTGTATAATATGCACTAGTTACAAAGATTACCTTGCCAAACATAACATGTTTAATTAAGATATTTAACTATAAAGCAGAATTAATGATCAATCAGTACGTAATGTAATAGATTTCGTAAATGTTGAGAGTCGTACAAGCATTAAAATTGTTGTTTAGCACACAGAGTTCCTTATACGCCGCTTGCCCGTGCGAAATAACATGTAAGCAGGATACATTACAACTTTGCACTTACGATTATGTTCCCTGAATTTGGTGGAATATTTCCTCAACACTATTTACAGCTATTTTTCATTACAACTATGTACGAACAGTTTTTATGTGGAAAATTACAAAATATAAACGTGACATTACCGTGATATTTCACAGGAACATTTTGATGGACGGACCTGTGTTGCCAGCACTATGAATGACTTAAGCGCAGATTAGATATTTACCGTTTAGTTTAAGCTTTTTGTTCAATGTAGGTTGTATAGCTTGACAAAAAAATAAAGAAAACAGTCAAAAGATGCATATTTGACATCTGCAACTACCCCCAAAATAAGATTAGGAAAATTTTACTGCCGAGCTAAACGGTGTTGAATCATAATAGTAGTTATTATACAAATATTTAAGTTTCTTGTTTGCTTTCCATGTACCTATTTAAAAAACGCAGAAACTGCACTCCTCAATAATGAATGATTAAAATGCACTGGTTTTAAAATACTTTACACAGGAATTACACAATTTATGGTAGATTTAAAGAATTAGTAAATAATCGTAAAGGATACGTTAAGTACAACTTAACACATCAGTATTTTACTTGAGTTCGTAAAAATAGTCTAACAACTCTAAAATTAATTAATTCCTCGTGTGTAAGAATCCGCATCCTGGAAATAAACTGTCAAAAGACATCAAAACGATTTCTTTATTCCAGCCATTTTTAAAATTGGCAACACATGTCGGCGTGGGTTTTGGTGAACGATTGTTGGCGTGGGTTGATTCATAACAATTTACGTATATTTTTATCGAAAACTGGACGAAAAACTGAAAAGACGATTAAATTATTGTATTATGGGTGAGTAATCTTTGAAATAGTTGCGGCAACACGGCACGCTGTTGTTGCATTGTTATTGATTGATGTCATCTTGGCCGGGTTCAGGTTTGGTCGTTTTTTTGTCGAATCTCATTCAAGATTATCCAGTGATGTGTTGTGTCGAGGTGTGTTGTTGAGCGAACATTACAATCAAGTGGTAAGTGTAGTTTTATTCCTGATACTACTACCGGTGCTTGTGGGGGGTATGAACAACGTAAGACAAACATCTATCAAGTTTCACTTCGATTTGCCTACGCATTTGCGGCTATATTCCTTCTACTTCAATCGTGATATTCTTGTGTTAGCGTTAGAACATATCATGTATTTTAGATGTCGACGGCAGGTACTTCCAAGTGAAGTGTGTTTTGTTTACTTTTCGTACAAGTAACTGAGGTATGTCAAGCGGTCGTGTGGGGTCTTTGCGAGTGGTGAGACATGGACACGACTTACTCTTTCTTGTATAAAAACATAATTCACGCAACTCTGGATGCGGTACATATCTTTTTCCACATTTAATGTTGTGTCAGATTTGTTTAGCTTATAATTCGCGCACTCTACATCTAAATAAATTATGACATCCATAAGTGGTCTGTTTAGTACTTAGTTCTATTGTTAATTTTACTTGAAGAAATCCACTTACAAAACAATTTGCCTAGCAATTTTCTGAAAGAGTATATAATACATGTTTGAAAAGAAGCTGTTCTGCCCTGAGATTATTTTTCAGTCATAGACATTGTTCAACTAGTAAAGCTTTTTCTTACATGAACTATTTGGGACCCCTGTACAGTCAAATATAAAAATATGGGTGCATACAACTTACACATAAATATGTGTCCCATCACTCTTATGTCAGCAGATTAAGGTTGTATCAATATAGGTAAACTTGCTGTAGACTCATTTTGAACATAGCTATGTCCGTGGAATGGGTGATACACAGTGGAAAAAACATTGTAAGTTAAACTTTCCTGTGGTCAATTTATGAGAGCTTATTATATGTATGTGCATATATTATGTGAAATATATGAGGAGTGGCTTAAGAGGCCAAACTCAAATTATATACTACTCTGGCAATGTCCACAGGAAATCTATATGTAAATCTGTGATCAAAATAATAAATGCATTGTACTGTACAGTCAACATGCAATAGCTGTAGTACCAGCCAAATATATCACACACATCTACAGGTCACAGAGATTTAGATTTACATCCGTTCTGTGGCCATTGCAAAAGTTAAGGCTATGAAGTCTAATTTTTGGTTGAACATCTCTTCTATGTATTCATGCAATCAAAACATTTGATTTGCATGGAAGCTCTTAACTAACGTCCACAGGAAAGGTAACCTTCATATTACTCAATCTGTATGACCCTTATGCTGCTTCTAGCTTCCGCTCGGGACTTCGTGTGCGTGGACCCAGGATAAAAACTATCCTATATTTTAATCTGGGCTGTAAACAATCTTCATGCAAAATTTCCCGGTGTAAGGATATATATCAATGGATATATTTATTTATTTAAAATAATTACACAGCATTACAGTTGAATACTAAGTCACTGTGGATTACAAATTATATATACAATTATACACTACGAGCTACGTTAGCCTAGTGGTTCAGGCATGCGGCTGTCAAGCGGCGGTCGTGGGTTTGAATCCCGGCTCGTACCAATGAGTTTTTCGGAACTTATCGGAATATTTACTGTTAGCTTTTCGGTGAAGGAAAACATCGTGAGGAAACCGGTGTTATCCCAATAAGGTCTAGTTTTCCCTCTGGGTTGGAAGGTCAGATGGCAGTCGCTTTTGTAAAACTAGTGCCTATGCCAAATCTTGGGATTAGGTGTCAAAGCGGACCCCGGGCTCCTTTAGGGGCACTACCGGGAATAACGCTAGGAGGATGATGATGATGATATACAATTATACACTGCATTTTAATATATGTCATTTTAGTATATATATATGAATATATCATGATATATATCCGATATGTATCCAATGATTTTTTATGACATAACAATGCAGAAATAAGTGTAGGTATGACCATTGACTGATTAGAATTTGTGAAAAAAGTTTTGTTTTTGAGTTGATTTTTCGACTCTGAACTCTGACTTAAAATTAACTTAAAACATAAAATCTTATGTTTTTTAGTCAATTTATTATGTTTATGTAAAACATGTGCAAACAGTATTCATAATACAATAAAATTATAATATGGCTTTCATATAAATGGATATATATATCAAACTTTTGATATGTATCATAGAATTCATAAATATCAGATATTTTGATACTTATTTGATATTTTCGAACACTGAAAATTTCATCCAAGTTCATCTAACCTTTCGCATTAATAATCAGTAGGATTGAGGGTAAGGATGAGTTACAAATGTATTTGGCCTCATGGCTGCTACAGACTATTTGATGCCGACTAGTGGAAACCATCTTCCTACATCCATATGAATTTTAAGAATGTGATAGTCCCTCGGTCCGTCACAGAGTCGCATTTCGATAGCACTGATCAGTGCAAAGTCATGTGAAAGGTGTATTTCCCCATGCAATGTCTGGTGAGAATAACACCCTCCCTCGGGGATGTCGAAAGAGTGGAAATAATATATACCTATTAGGTTTTGTTTTTATTTTCTGTTGTTTTTGTACATGGTTGCCTATCTCTTTTTACCTTCCTCTCAATTGCAAGGTTAGCTGGAAGAGATCCCTTATAGGAAAAAGTTCGCCTTTGTACTTAGATCTATTGTGTGACATGTATATTCTCTAACCAGTTATTGTGTACAATAAAGTGCTTACATACACGTAGACTGGCAATAGGGCAATAGGGTTGAAGTGTGTTGTGGGGAATGGGCTAGCAACCAATCACATTATCTCCGACTTTAAATCGCGTGTGACTGGTGGAGATTATGTTAAGGCATCAAGCCGACCTTTTTTTACTTTATGTTTGTGTAAGAAAAATAAATTGCGAAAAGTGGCACAATACATTATCCTTACAAACTACATGACATGATTAGAGACACATTGTTAAGAGATTGTAGTCGGTCATTGTGTGAAATGCAGTCTTATAACGGAGTCACACAAGAGGCACATTTGATATGTATCCGTGATTCTGAAATTAAAAAGCCAGACTGCCTTTTAAATGTAAAACAGGGGTGCAAGGTGCAAGGGTAAATCTGGAGATGTTATAGAGGACTGAGCCAAGTTGAATGGGTCTATATGTATAGGTACTATATGTATAGTGAGCTCTGTGAGCTGTGAACGCACATGAGTCTTATATACCAAAGTTTTCCAAAAACAAGATTTTTGCCAATGCTGAAACGGGGAACTTGGTGTAGCTTTGTGAGTTTGTATGTCGGGGGTAAACTCCGGAATTACTAATCTAATCAAAAAAAAATACCAACTTACACAATAGATCTTTGGGTTGGACATAGACTACTTTTCCCCGTGAATTTACTTGCGTCCCGCTTCCACCATGTGTTGTGCTTTGCGATTGCTCCTGTCATTCCAGAGGCTCTAGTATAAGTTTTACGGAAACAAAACTTTACGATCGCGTTTGCGTTTTACCCCCAATTTGTATGGGATTCGACAGATACGCGAACGCGGTCGTAACGTTTTGTTTCGGTAAAACTTATACTAGAGCCTCTGCACGGCTCACGAGACGGCGCGCGAGCTCTCGATTTTTCCCGCACTATACGTCTCTAAGTTTTCCAATAAGAGAGAGACGAATATTGCGAGAAGGAGACGGATAGTCTATCTCGCCGCGACACAGCACGCGGCCGTCGTCTGATAGCCGTGCAGCTCTTGCATTAATGCTCGGCGAATTTAGTAACTACTAGTGACCCGCCCCGGCTCCACACGGGTACTATAATATACATACGAACGTTTCTCTTAGATCACTGTATCTATTTAAAAAAACCGCATCAAAATCCGTTGCGTAGTTTTAAAGATCTAAGCATACAGATGGACAGACAGTGGTAAGCGACTTTGTTTTATACTATGTAGTGACGTCGATCGGCGCGGCGGTGATGAAATGTGCGTGTCATTTTGTATAACACAGCGGTGACTCACTCAACTATTTGTTATACGAAAATGGTGGTAACACCGGTAACCTATTCGCCGCCACAGAAAATCGAGGTGGCAATACATGACGACCGCTCTATTCTAGTTGGTTCGAATCCCGTTATGGTGGGTACACACTGAGCAAACGAACGACCAACGAACGCGAAGCATTTACGTGACAGCTATTTGTTAGAGTGAGATGCATAGCCGTTCGTTGGCTTGGTGTGTACCCACCATTAAGGCATTATTTGTTCCTGAGTCATGGATGTTTTCTATGTATTTAAGTATATATTTTTCTATATAAGTATGTTTATCGTCGTCTAGTACCCATAGTACAAGCTTTGCTTAGTTTGGAACTAGGTCGATTAGTGTAAGATTGTCCCCTAATATTGTTTATGTCGATTTTAGATCCTGATCATATTCCTACAATGCATAAATATTTTATAAATGCGAATGTAACTTTACCTTTGTTACCTTTTCACCCTTATCCGCTAAACCGATTAAGATGTAGTTTAATATGGAGATAGCTTGAGAACATGGGAAGGGCATAAGATTGTGTTTGTCCCGGAAATTATCATCAAAGTGCACGTTTCTATGGTACATCTACCCTCAAAATCCGCATTGTTTTCACACCGACTGCAAGTCTGCATTGCGAATTCTCTGTTATGAAGCGAATGCCGGCGTCACTTGTTATTATTACGCATTTAAGACCAAAGAAAACTGGTACACATGTTTAGTTCATCTTTGCGGGCGGCTGCATTTGTGCGTGCGCTCGTGCCTGTCGCTGTGTGTGCGTGCATGTAACGACTGCCACTGCCGCCACACATATCAAAGCTGCGTGGTTAGATACAACCTGAGGCTCTAGTATAAGTTTTACCGAAACAAAACTTTACTATCGCGTTTGCGTTTTACCCTCAATTTGTATGGGATGTGACAGCTAAACGCGAACGCGGTCGTAACGTTTTGTTTCGGTAAAACTTATACTAGAGCCTCTGAACCGTTCTCTTAATTATCGAAAAGTGTCCGAAGTTATTGTTTGCACTTCTCAACCGATTCTCGTGAAATTTTGTGAGCAGGTTCTTTAATGATATAAAACATTTTGTCAAATTACTTTCTCGTAATTAAAAAAAATATAGGTATATATTTTGTTAACCTTTTCACCGCCAAACACGTGAAATCACGTCATCGACGATTCGTGACACCGACGCCAAAGACGGCATTTGCCGACATTTTTTTTTTTTTTACCTACTCTGAAATAGCCCAATTTCATGTTGGCATTATTTCTTTATCCATTATTTTTTTACCCTTGTGGCGTGAGGTGGCACGGCAAGTTGCTTTACCATCTAGCGGTGAAAAGGTTAAAATACTGGCTTTTTTTCTAGTCACTAGTATTTAATATACATACAAGTATAGTCCACATATATTGCTTGTTATACATATTCTAGGGAATAAAATTAAAACAAGTAAATTTGGATGGTTCTTACTTCAATTTCCACGACCCCGTTTCTCCTAATGACGTACGAGTGAAATGCATAATATGCCTTCATACTACAGAAGGTTCTAGCCGATTATATGGTCGAATGCGACTATGTAAGGGCCTACACCCCTAGCCTTTATTTGAGACGTCATCGATTCGTCATACCCTCTGCTAAGCGCACCAAAGTTAGCCTAGTTTAGTTTAAGGGTGCCTTTCCACCAGAGATGTGATATGCTTGCTATGTTGTTTTCATACATTTGAAACGTAACTGTAGCTGGAGCTACGTTTCAAATGTATGAAAACAGCGTAGCATGCCATAGCACATCTCTGGTGAAAACGCACCCTAACACTAGGTGGACTTGTGTAACATTGTTCCTCTATATTTATTTCCTATCTGGCCGCCAACCAGGCGTACCGGCGTGTTAAAACAAACCTATATCCATTGTGAAGATCCATTGGAGATTTGTTCTGTATACAAGTGGTTCTGGAGATTAACCCTTACATAGAATCTTCCTACGTCACAGCCTTTTACGACTGTCGAGCCTGTAGTGTTAAGGTGGTTCGACGACCATACAAAACGTTTTTTGACATTCGCAGGCTAACGGCGTGATATTCTAAGAAACTTATATGACAATCTTTCATAAATTGACTTTCCATTTGCGCGAAATGCCCCATTCCCTAGAGTAAAAATTCAATTAATTAGAAATTTCCGAGGATGAAGAGGTTATCTGAGGTTGATCATCAGTGGTTTTTACAGACTTATCTTGGAATAAAGTCGTCTAGTTTCAAATGTTGGTGATTGATTTCTTATCCATGTATTTGTATTATTGGTTGCAGTAAGGAGTTGGCGACGTTCGGAACACACTGAATAACACAGGTATGTTCATTTTGTATATATGTTAAAGCCGTTAAAAGGGATGTGTGTGATCCGTCGACAAGGTTTCTATAATAGGTACAGTCAGCAGAAAAAGTAGTTTCGCGGGCAAAGTGCTCGAAATGACAGGTCATAGGTATTTTGCGTAGCTATTTCTGCTCCTGACTGTACCAACATGTTGACGAAGGCCCTCTTCACGGGACTCCCATTTCTAGTTATAACGAGTTCTAGTCGCGCCGATACAAGTATATGCCTTCCGGCTCCAGCCGCTATGTTAGCCCTGCTACGGCTCGCGCGCGTTCTATCGCAGCGCGTTGCATGCGATAGAAAGGGATGGTCTCGTTCAAGCCCGTCTCTCACGGGGCTACTCTTAACACGTTAACTGCGGGTCCATTTTCAATGAACTTTCAGCCAGTGCGTTTGTGACCTATAAGAACTCGTAACCAAGCTTTAGTTCAGTGCGTATGAGACCCAATCAGTCTCATAAAAAAAAGATTTCGAAAATTTCGCTAATTTCGCTCAAAAAGCTGTCTCGTTATTATTTTTGTATATGAAGGTAATCCATTGCTCTATCCTTAGACGAGTTCGCATGCAGTTTCGACACAAATATACAGACTAAATAGAAAACAAATATAGGGTATTGATTGTATCTCATACCGCAACTGAAGTTAGTTAAATTTGTGGAGGGACTAGTGATGGGATTGAAATAAAACATAAATAGTCGATAACTATATTTTATTCAAAAAAAATTGTTTTAAGGGAAGTGCTTTTCGTTAAAACATGGTAAACACAATGTTTGTTTACATTGGACACAGTGGGTAATTATCCTTTTTGTTTTTTTCGAAGCTTCTGTGCTGTTCATTGTGAGCCTTAATTTGTTATAACAGCCCACGCAACGTCTTTTTATTATCACCGCGTTTTAAAACGTGGTCTGTACATCTTCCCTCAGGAAATTCTGCAATAAGGTGTATATGTTATTTGGTATACAGTTGGTATATAGGATCTCAAAAATATTTGTCCAAAACAATATTTTTTTATGAATACATAGTTAAAGTAATTTAAAATATCCCACTTTTTTATCAGTTACCCATGAACCCCCAAGCGATTGTGCACCCATAAAAGCACGTCAACAGGTAACTACTTTAGAATGAGATAATCGCATTAAAATAATTAGATAATTACAGTGACTATATAAAAAAATAGTTTCATTTCATATCAGGGAAATTTAATTTCCAGGCCCACCCAATTAGCAAAATTGTTAAATAAATAAAAGTTAACTCGCATTAAATTTCAACAAAAACTATTTTTTTTTGTATTTGATACATAGAGAATATGCGTTTATTGCTTTAAAGAAACACGAATAATGTTTATTTACATACGAGGGCTGTTCCGAAAATTTTTAGTTAAACAAAAACTATAAGGAATATAATAAAACTTTAATTACAATTTTTCAAAGTATTCCCCTGCTACATTTATGCACTTATGCATTCGACTGAACCAACTTTCAAAACAGGAAAAAACTGTTCTTGCGGAAGGTCAAAAAAAAGTCGCCTGAATTCGTCTACTGCTTCATCCGCCGTCGAAAATCGTCGCCCACGTAATGATTTTTTTAACGTGGGGAACAGAAAAAAATCACACGGAGCCAGGTCAGGGCTGTACGCAGGGTGTGGTAGCAGTTGCACTCCTGATTTGCTAAAAAAATCCATGGTTCTGGCAGCCGTGTGAGCCGGAGAATTATCTTGATGAAAAATTATGCCCCGGGTTCCAGTACTTGGACGGCTGACGTTCAGCTCCTGGAAGGCCTGTGGCAAGCAAACTTCACTGTACCATTGGCTGGTAACTGTTTTATGATCTTCAAGTGGAATTACGGCTACCGGTCCACTACGTCGAAAAAAAACAGCAACCATTTTTTTGTTGACGATTCGGCCGCGAACTACTTTAGTAGGTAAATCATCTTCTTCAAAGACCCATTGCGTGGATTGCTGTTTTGTAAATGGGTCGTAGCTATATATCCAAGATTCGTCGGATGTCACAATGTAGCTCACTTGTTGTGAATCGCCTTTATCGATTTTTTTTAGCATAAATTTGCACCAATCGACACGTCTATCTTTTTGCTCCTGTGTGAGAAAATGTGGTATCCATCGAGACGAAACCTTCCGAACTTGAAGGTGGTCATGCAAAATGGTAGAAACTGCCTGGGATCCAATCTTCAGTTCATCCTGAATCTCTCGGTGGGTAATGTTTCGAGATTCCTTGATTAGCCACTCCACCTTGATAACATTTTCTGGAGTGACTGCCGTTGGCGGTCGCCCCGGTCTAGGCTCATCTTTGACGTCGCTCCGCCCACGCTTAAATTCACGGAACCAGTAACTGACAGTGGGAAGAGATGGGGATAATGCCCCAAAAACACTAGTTAAATTTTCATGAGAATCCTTGTAAGTTAGCCCTCGTTTATAATCATAATATATCATAGCACGAAATGCTTCCCGCGTTAGCTCCATTTTTGCGGGCAAAAAGTGGCAGACATGTTTTTTTTCTGATTTCATGAAAAAATAACGGAATGTCACTGGCCAGTGACATTTACACGAAAAAGTTTGTAATGAAATTTGCCTTTGAGCTACAGTAAAATTATATGAATACGATTAATAGTACGCTGTTGACTAACTATTTTCGGAACAGCCCTCGTAAAGGTTTCATCACATGCTTGATTGTCATCACAACACTGACAACAATCTCGCAATTTGGGTGGTCTTGTCCCTGAAAATAAATGTCCCGTCATTCTTTATTAGTAACGTGCTGTTATGGGTGCACAATCGCTTCGGGGTTCATGAGTAACCGATAAAAAAGTGGGATATTTTAAATTAGTTTACCTAAGTATTCATAAAAAATATTGTTTTGTACAAACATTTTTGAGATCCTATATACCACTTAATTGTAAATTACGTACCTAATGAAAACTTCATACAATGTAGATAACAATATGTAGACTATAAAGATATTTTACACTTTTGGCCTTAATATTACAATGGGATAAGACGCAAAAGTGTAATATATCGAAGACATCGGCTCTAACCTGTTATATTTTATTTGCTCTTGAGTGTTTAAGTGTAAGTGTTGAAACGGTGTACGTATGTGTGTATTTGAATGTATGCTTACTCGTGGATACTTTCAAAAACTAGAGAGAGCAGACAATTTCTATTTGGACAATTATGTAATCACCGAAGCTTCAAACGTGGACTGCAAATATGAACCTGTAAAATCTAAGGGCACAAAGTAAGATTAATATTCATTTAAAATGAAGGTAAAGACCCAAAAAACAAAGCTTCACAAAACCGTGCCCACTCAAATTCCAATAAATAGTCTGGAAAATATTAAGATACTGAAAATATAGGTTTGAAATCAGGCATAGAGTTAACTTGGTGCAACAGGTCAGAGTAAATTTACTTGCTGTGTTCATGCAAAGCAAGCTTTAAGAAGACTGTCATATTTTCCTTTAAGCATTAAAAAAGAATTACAGACCAATAATGTCTAAAATAGTCATGACAGGAAACGGGACATAAAATATAAATAATCTTAATGTAGTTTGTATCACAAACTGAAAGATTAAGAATATAAGAAATAAGCTGCAAACAAACAAAACCAAAATGCTGAGCAACATTAGTAGTAGTAGTGTAGGGCAACACAACATTATTTCGTGGTAATTAAAAAAAAGAGTGACGGCATTTCAGGCAAATCAAGAAATAGAACTTATTATTTCAAGTACAAAATAAAAGCGTCTGGCAAAGCTAGAACAAAGAACACCACACAAAATGAAATCGTTAATTTCAGTTCAAAAAAAGACCTCTTGATTAGAAATATATTATGTATGTTAGTGTCTATTGTGACATGTTTGAATATAACTAAGGCACATATCCCAGTGCTTGAGACTGTCCAGGTGTAGTTAGTTGGCAACGAAGAATACCTCGACAGTCTCGAGCACTGGGATTATGTGCCTTTAGTTATATTCAACTACTAGTTGGCACCCTCAAAGTTATGTTGATACCAATAGAGGTGAAGAGCACAGTGTTAGTTGGTGGAATAAGGGTGTCAAGCATTGGGATAATTACCTTTAAAAAAAAAACTTACCTGTTTTGGTGACTTATTGGCCCGTAAGCCCTTCAATTATGGATTCTGTGAAATCCTTTTTTGACATTTTTTTATTCATATCTGTCTTATTGTATATTATCCAGGCATTTATGAATGCAGTACCAAAGAGAAACTCCATCATCACCTTTCGATACCATTTTAGCCCTCGTCGTAATGTTGTATAGTAGGAGGCCATTTGGTCACTGTAGTCTACACCTTTTTTATTATCATTATACATCAATATGCACGAGGGCTTTCTGATCATTTCGTTGGTTTTTCTTGTTTTCTTGCCCGTATCCACTAGAGTCGCATTGTGAGATTTACATGTCGTGATTATTAAGACTTGGCGTTTATCACGCCATTTTATGACTTTCACGCCACTCGGTGTCATTTTTCCTGCAACTTGACCCTTTTTAATTTTTTTGGAAACAAATCGTTTGGGCAACCCTTAACGATTCGATCGAAGTGTGCCACAGTAAAATGTTTTCTTTGCTATGAGTTCTTCAGCCAAATCAACAGAAGAATAAAAGTTGTCGGCTACCAATACTCGACCCTCATTTTCTAAACCATTTATTAGCTTTAATACTGTATTTTTTCCATGATTTTGTTCCCGATTATTGCCTTCTTTGCCTGTGTATATTATTGTATTAAATGTGTATTCATCAGGTGTACATAATTTATATATTTTTACTCCATATTTATGGGATTTATTTTTTATATACTGACGAAATTGAAGCCGTCCACGCCATGGAATCATGGATTCATCGATTACTATAAATTTGCCAGGTCTGATCCCTTCTTGAAAACGTTTATTCAACATGTTAAATATTTGACGAATTTTGTATAGTTTATCTCCTGTATTTTCTCTTGTATCACTGCTAAAATGCCAAAATTTTAGCAATAAGATAAACCTGTCCCTTGCCATGACAGAACAAATGAATTCATTTCTGTAGATAGATTTCTTTGACCAATAGTCGTGTAGGTGTGGCACTCACTCTATTGAGTCCCATTACAAATATAACACCAAAAAAAATTCGCATTTCCTCTTCATCTGTAGGCTTCCATGCTTTGGCCCGTGACTTGTCAGTTAAGACTTCTTCACGCTCTGATAGATATTTTTCTGCGAACTTATTAGTTTCTTCCACTATCCTAATTATAATATCGTCAGTTACAAACAAGCTGTAAATCTCGATGGGTAATTTATTGCAAACAGGGAATTTAGTTACACTATTTTCAGTACTCTCATCAAAGTTCACTACATCAGCGTCAGTAATATCAACCCAACCGTCATCATCTTCAGGAACTCGAATTTCATCTTCTAACATATGTTGTGATTTATCACTATCTTCTGATATATCAGATGATGAGTTTTCAGTTAAGCTTTCATTGGAATCACTGTCATTTGGAACTGATTTTTCACTCTCGCTTTCGTTAGTGTCTTCTGTCTGTATTTCCTGGTGTTCTTCTCTCTGCGGATCACGTTCTACTTCTTCCTGGATATCCTGATATTTGTTTAATTGTGCTTGCTGATAATTTTCTGTTTCTATTTCCTGATTTCTTTTTTGTATTGTTACTTGTTCATCGTTATTTAAATTCGTTTTTGATATTTTTTGCTTTATTTTTTTATTTACATCCAGGTTTTTATCTTCATATGGAGATACAGTGACTTTAGACGTTTTGCTTGTATTAACTGTTGTTTTGATTAACGTTTGCATACTACTTTCATTTAACTCTAGCGATAATAAGTTAGAACAAGAAATATTATTCAGTGACGAGCACCTGCTTGATGTGCATAAAGCATTTAATGAGTCGGGAGAAGATAAACCACTTAGATTTTGAGTTTTCTTTCTTAGCATTTGAGTTGGTGTTAAAGCTGGACCAGCAGTGGACGTCTTTCGGCTGAATGATGCTGGTGTTAAAGCGATCGGGTTAAACGTGTATGTTTCTGGAGAAGACACACCGCAGTGGTTTCGAGTATTAGAATTCTTGAACCTTCGAGATGGTGTAGTTGGGCTTGGTAAAGTATTTTTACGCAGTAAGGTACTGGGGTCGGACTCGGAAGGTGTCTCTGCAATTATGTTAGAATTTTGAAGCACACAAAACTCTTTTCCTGTACAGGGACTCACGTAAATGTTATTGTTGCGTGGCTCCGATGCGTAACCGACGTTTCTTTTCCTCTTAATCTGATCAAATATTTCCAAATCAGAGTCACTTTCACTGCTAAAATTGGCCGAAGGCGGGCATATTTGAACATTTTCTAAGATTTTTATCTTACTTGTTGATGGGGTAGGACAATTTGGCATTTCAATCACTTTCTTGCATTTTAACTCCGAGTCTATTTCATTTATTTGATCTAAGCCAAAACAAATGGACTTTTTACACTTTTTTCTTTTTATGGCACTCATAATTGGTTCAAAAACACTTTATGTTTCAAACCATGCACTAAATCACAAGTTTTATCGAGATTTTTTTTCGAACCGAACGCGCGGCCTACGCCTTCGCTTCGATACTTGAGCAACACTAAAACAAAATGTGCGGCGCCCGCGCTACTCGCTCTCCCCTCCATGCGGCTACGAGGCCTGCGATTTAGGACACTCAAAAGATCTCATAACGCACCAAATGAATAAAGTTATTACTCAGTGCGTTTGGAACCTAATCGATCTCAAACTTTTATTTATACGTCGGTGTGTTCAATTTTTAGTAGGAAGCAAGTATATATATTTGTCTCCATCATACTCGTAGTAATTCACCTGCTATTGCCTCCCGCACAGAGGTGCGAAATACGAAATCGGGCGCCGCACTGAATGAAAGACTCGTAAGAGATGTTTTAGATCTCATAACGCAGTGAACGTGTTAAGCGATTTGTGTTTCATACGCGTATCCTACGCGTCGCTTGTGAGTAGCCGGCCTTATTGATTAACTACGTTTCGCACACGACGAGACGCGTTTGATATCAGTCGCACGCTACTGTCTTGCTGGTCGCACGCTACTCGAGTCGTAGACAAAATGGCGGCGACGGAACAAATTTTTAATATTCATATCCTTCAAGAGGTGAAAAAATATCCATGTTTGTATAATTATTTCTTATGAATATTTGGAGCTAACAACTGCGTCAAATAAGAATATGATTCTTTTGACTTTCTATACAAATGACGAAACATCTTGTCATCATTCTCATGCAGTTCTCTAGCAGCGAGGACTCTACAACATTTTTTTTACAATGTACGGGTGCACCCAGAATCTTCTTTTATGTTTTCGCTTGTTCTTGCAATATTAATAGAGAAGAAGATTTTCTTCATCGCTGGAGTCACTAGACATTGTCGCACGAATGTTGTTCCGCAACTGACACAAATAGTCTCATTTGCGTAGCACCGTGTGCGGAAACGAGTAGCATAGCAGTAGGCGATCATGGTTTGCATCTCAGTAGCGTAGCATTTGAATAGCCTCGTGAGAGACGGGCCTTAGGCTAGTTCGGCATACCTAAACTGGGGATTTGTTCACAGTGGACCTTCTGTACGTAGTAATATTTATTCTGTGGTATAACCAAGTATATGGGATGCATTCATCTCCATGGTGAATTGAATAGCCACCGTTTTCAAATAAATAAAAGAAATATATGAATTTAATACATTTCCTAATACAATATTCCTAGGAAATGTATACATTTCCCAGGCATTGTAGGAATAATTATTGATGGTTTTACTTCAATGTCATATTAAAGGCTGGACATGTAGCAAGAGCCATAAGGTTCAAAAAGTTTTTATATCTTGTCTAATTTATCTATCGTATAACTTCTTGGTTGCGTAGCCAGAAAATAAAAATATGTTTGGCAACTGGTTGCGAAACTTGATTGACATGATGGAAAATGGATTACATATTCGCAGCTGGTTGCGCACTAAGACAAAATATTCTTCATTAACAACCAGTTGCCAAGAAAGGAGGAAAATTCTTCCTTTGCAACTGGTTGCGAAACATGATTGCGATGGTCGAAAGGAAATATTTGGAAACAATCTTACACTAATTGACCTAGTCCTAAATTAAGCAAAGCTTGTACTATGGGTACTAGACGACTATAAACATACTTATATAGATAAATAAATACTTATATACATAGAAAACATCCACGACTCACGAGCAAATATTCGTGTTCATCACACAAATAAATGCCCTTGCCGGGATTAGAACACGGGACCTCCGGCTTCGTAGGCAGGGTCGCTACCAACTAGTCTAAAGAGGTTTGACACCTCGCATTCTTGACTGCTTAGCTTGGCGCGTCCGCGTCTCTGGTGGATTTTCTCCTTAGGGCAGTTAGGTAAGCCATTCCTCCGCGCCACGTAGTAGTCGGATCGGCCTGCGGGCGCAATCTCCAAAAGAGAAGGCAAAGAAATATGCCTAGTAACGAAAATCCCATTCCAACTCAAAGAACTACGAAGTTGAAACCGTTTAAATATTGCTTGTTAGAGAGAGACAACGCTCGTAGTAAATGACAATCGTTTCATATGAAGGCGCGTTTTGCGGAAAACGCACAGAATATACTATACCCCCTCTTAAAACTTAGGACACTCATACATAACTTTGTGATTAGTTAACATCTTGCTTCGCTTTTTTTCTCCATTTGACTACATTTTTAATACTACTACTAGTAGACTCTAAATAAAATAATCAATAAAGTCATATCTTCTCGAAAAAGAATTTAAAATGTAGTCAAAATCAATGCAGAAGGTTAAATAATTACGAAGTTAAGTGTCTCAAGTTGTAAGAAGGGGTATGTTTTGTCCCTTTTTCGCAAAATGCAACTTCAATTATGAAACGATGACGCTGGAAGGTTGTGACGTCACACTAAGAGATGGCAACGTGCCGCGCCCCGTCGTGTTCTACGCGGCCGCCCGGCAGCAACCCGTGTTGTGCGTCACACACTGTTTAAAGGCCTTCTACACGATCGGGACCAACCGCCAACCATCGTGTCCTTGGTCGGAGCAACCATTTTTTGCATTCGTTCTACACGATCTGTGGTTGACTCAACGTGTCAGTTCTTCTCCGGTATTTGAACAGAACTGTAGCGATGGCTACTTGCCTTTCAAAGCAACACAAGATCGGTTTGGTAATAACTTTTTTGTATGTTTGAGTGAAGAAGAAAAATGTATTTGAGCTTGTTTTTCATAAGCTCCCGTGCTTGAGTTTTTTAGTTCTTATTTTTGTATAAATCGGATCCAATGTCCCAAATCAAAATATAAAGACATAAATTCGGTCAGAACCTCTCGTTCGCGGCTTTCTTTTTAAGAATCCATTGCACAACGTGCGCTCGCGACTACTGACGTTCCAGACGGTTGGGACCAACCACGGACGCAGCCTGTCGCGAGGGATGCGCTCGCGACCAAGGCCGTTGATATCAACCAAATATCGGTCGGGTCAACCGCATTCTACACGGTCCATTTTTATATCAACCCGACCAAGGACGCGTTTAAGTACATAGTTGTCGTACAATTTTGTTTCTATAAAAGCGCAAGGATTCTATTGGTAACTTTAAATTTACTCTTGGACAATAAAAAAAAATGCATATTTTTTCTTAACTTTCGCCGCCGTAGCGTGGAGTTCCAAAGTTAAATTTCGACATTCACGAGTGTTCTTTCGGGATGGCTCGTTGGCGCTTTGCGCTGGCTTTCTATATGTTTGGATTAGCTTTTCATATAAAGCTGCGTACGAATTTGAGCTGCTCAGCCTGAGGCATGCTCGCGAGCCAATGGTGCACATAAACATTGGTGGGCGTTGGACATTGTGCGTCGTTCAATATAGCGTCGGACACGATGACAGCCGCGGCTGCGTTTATCTTAATCCACCGAATTATTACCAAAGAGAAAATCGCCTCATAGTGGATGAAACTGTTGTACCGAAATCGTAATTCGTGTGGTGCACATTTACTTCACCAAATTACATAGTTATGTCCGCGGCACGCTCGGGATACAAGTCTAAATTACGCGAGGCACGCACACTGAGGCGCCTTTGAGCACGGGCAAAAGACCGCCCCTAGGCGGCTCACCGCGCGCCGTCCGCGCGATTCTCGCGCACAGCGCGTGAGCGCGCACGACTTGGAGCAATATAGGTGAGCTGTGCGTGCCTCAAACCGAGGATGCTTCAATTCGTAGGCACCTTAATACATGGGCCAACTACATTTAAATACCCACCCTCTTCCCCAGGTCGGCGCGATGTCGCAGCAATACAGCCTAAGGTGGAACAACCACCAGCCGAACTTCATATCGATGTTCACAACGTTGCTGAACACGCAGACGCTGGTGGACGTGACGCTGGCGGCGGAGGGGAAGCACCTGCAGGCTCACAAGATTGTGCTCTCCGCTTGCAGCACTTACTTTCAGGTAAGAGAGAGGGGGTCAGCGTAATGTCATCTCGCTCGTATTTAAATCGGCCTGACTGGGAAGTACCTCCGCATTACAGAAGACCGCAACTACTATGACACCACTGTGTTGTGTTCCTGGCGGTGTGTAAAGAGTGTGGGACCTGCTTTTACCTTAAGCTGTCAACACAGCAAATCCTCAAATTAATAAAGGGTCGGCAGACATGTTGATAATATTTAAGTGTAATAGTATTAATAGACGATCGAACGGTCCGGAGGACCGAGAGGGACACAGCTATCTAAAGAATCAGAGCGATATATGACTAATAATACTTGTATACTATAATATTCGACGACCTCTGTAGCCTAGTTGGTAGTGACCCTGCCTACGAAGCCGGAGGCCCCGGGTTCGAATCCCGGTGAAGGCATTTATTTGTGTGATGAGCATGAATATTTGTTTCTGAGTCATGGATGTTTTCTATGTATTTAAGTATTTATTTATCTATACAAGTATGTATATCGTCGTCTAGTACCCATAGTACAAGCTTTGCTTAGTTTGGGACTAGGTCGATTTGTGTAAGATTGTCCCCAAATAAATAAATGTATATATATACACACTGTTGTAGAGTAACATCACACAATCATTCCTCACCTATTAAATTTCTAAACTTTCCCTCATTTAAGGACTGGAAACAGTTGGTAATAAAGTTTGTGCCAATAATATTTTTTGTCTTATTATTGTATCCACATTAAACACACATACTTAACATGCTAATAAACATTCCCGTTTGATTACAGGCGTTGTTCGTAGACAACCCTTCACAGCACCCCATCGTGATCCTGAAGGATGTGACCTTCGCAGACCTGCGCACCATGGTCGACTTCATGTACTGCGGGGAGGTCAACGTCACTGAGGAACAACTGCCCCAGGTAAGGACCCATATACTTGAAACCATAATTAGATTCTAAAATAACTACAACTTGGAAAAGTTGAAAAACCCCCGACATTTTCATTTCAAAGGCCAATGTCTCAAAAACGGCTAAACAGATTTTCATGAAACATGGCTAAGAACACTTGGGATGAAATTATCTATGGCGCAAAAAAACCGCATTCAAATCGGTCCATCCGTTTGGGAGCTACGATACACAGACACATTAAACTTATAACACCCCTCTCTTTGCGTCGGGGGTTAAAAATAACCTTAAAATTGCCATTATAATGAAAAAGAAACCGACACTGGCAAACTTAAACTTTTTAGCTGGTTTTCTTTCATTTTAATGGCAATTGTAAGATTATTTTTTTGCAATCTTACAATGGTTTTAAGATTAGTAACACCTCTACTATTTATTTATTATTCCGTTGTGTCCAACAGCAGGGCAAACACCCTCTCTGTTTGCTGACTTCGTCATCCTTAGCCGTCTGGCCTATCCATTAAAAAGGAGTTTAACTCGTCTCAGCCGACTTGCCAACAGGAATATGCCTGTCTAGCCTCACGCAGGAGTGAATTACGATCTCTACGTTAATCAATAGAGTTGTAAACTCCCAATTTATACTCCAACAGAAAGAGAGGGCAAAAATATGTCTATAGTCTGGAAGTTTAGATATTTAAAAGAATGTAAACAAACAAAACCACGTGGCTTGGTCATTCGACCAATAATATGATACCATAGATACAAAAGGTTGCTATTCAATCAAATCTTATTGGCTGAATGACCAAGTCACGCGGTTTTGTTTGTTTACATTCTTTTAAATACCTAAACTTTCAGACTATAGTGACGAAAATCCTATTCAGAGGCTCTAGTATAAGTTTTACCGAAACAAAACGTTATGACCGCGAACTCAAATTCTGAGTTTTACCCTCAATTTGTATGGGATTTGACAGCTAAACGCGAACGCGCTCGTAACGTTTTGTTTCGGTAAAACTTATACTAGAGCCTATGATATCTCAAAAAATTACACTAGCAGTTAAAAGCTGATGCGTGTATTTAAAGCGCTGCACTTGGTGTTTAAAAGTTCACTTTTTTCCACACAGGGCACTTATCACAGTCTCAGGTAGTTTATTCCACTCACGTACTGCACGATTTGACAGAAAGTTCTTCCTGGGATTGCTTGTACTGGATGCCCGAGTCTATGCACAAAAATTGCACCACCGCTTTACCGCCGCGCCACGATATAATCGACTTTTAACTTGAATGCAATTGGGGTTTAGTGCCAGCAACTTGTGCAAGGCTGGCTGTCGCCTAAAGTCTGATCGTGTTGTCGCGAAGCCACTTCTGTTCGATCTCATGGCCGCGAATGAGTACCTATAACACTATAGCTCAGTTATCTGTATTAGCATGTATGCAACTATGAACCTACACTTACAGCTTGAGGAATCCTTTATATATCTGACAGATGAGCTGCCGCCTTGTGCGTACCAGTTCATATGAGCGGTGGGGACCTTCGTCCCCGAGAATGTCCTCCTCCTCCCCTTACAGACATCCCTTAACCACACAACTGATGCTCCACCTTTTCACACGCTATTGTTCCCGTTATAATTACTCGGGTGCACCCTTGACTGATAACGATACGGCCTGAGGCTGAAACTACCGAACCTGAGACCCTGTTGTTACACTGGTTACTAATCCTCTCACACTAAAGAACTCCACGACTAAGAACTGTGTTATCGCCTGTACCTGACATGTAGGAAACCTTATTCATATCCATGATATACCGTCACACCTCCCAAATAGAATAAGACCTGTGGACGCACATAAATACATCACATCATAAACAGTCATCGTGCGAGCTGTGTAAGCACATTAACAGTAAATGTACCAAATCGGTACCTACAATATCATAGGATGCACTGAAAGTGATTATGGAAAGAGCTCACCCTGGTTTTCCTCCAAATCTAACACTACAAATCTGCACTTAACTATTCGTACGCAATACAGCCGTTAGGGACTCTGAATCTCCGCCTACCCGTCAATATTGTTATAAAATGATTACTGGTCGGTGTTGCTACATAAAATAATCGGCTGTTTGAGACATGATTATTAACATCAATGTAAATACTATCGTGAATCATGACCATTCACGACACGTGTACCAGCACTAACGCATTCCCCTCGATCTTCCCCAGGTCCTGGACACAGCGAAGCACCTAAAGATCAAGGGTCTGACAGAGATGCCGGAGACGACCTCGCTCACGCGCGCCCAGGGCGCGGGCGCGGAGCTGCAGTCGCAGGGCGAGGCGGCCGACGCCAACCGACACTCGGCGTCGCCCAACACGTCGCCCAACACTAAACGGAAAAGGTACGGAATGTGAGTGCAAACCCCTTTACTAGCGTAATTACTTTAGAAAAGTTGAAAACCGGCCGAGGGCGAGTCGGACTCGCGCACGAAGATTCCGTACCGTCCTAATAATATTATAAATGCGTAAATAACTCTGTCTGTCTGTTATTATTTCACGCTAAAATCGCCGACATGTAGTATGAAGCCCGGGGAAAACAAGATGTTTATCACAAAAATCATACCCTAATGAAATGTGTGGAAGGAGAATGATGGGGTCGAAATTTGGATGATATTTTGCTGATGTTGTTGAATGGAAAGTGGTATAATTTAAATTGTCAACCGTAATGTAGCTGAGAACATTCACAGCTTCTTTCGCCCCGTCATAGATGCGTGCCGGTTTCCAGCTTATGATTTTTGTAAGAGTTGAGTGTGTCAGGACAGTCAGGTATTCTACAGCGGCAAGGATGATTGCAAGACCATAATTATTTGGCATAGCAACTGTGTGTGCATGATTCATATTTGCCTGACGCGCGATATTGCTTTCGTACATCTACTATATTAACATTCATGTGACGCTCTGACGGACTCGAGAGCGAGCTCCTGTTGTATCATGCGTCAGAGCACATCAGAGACCATCACGTCAGAATAGATAAGTAAGAATCTAGCTTGGCAATACTGACTGATAAAATACGGGAAGGCGGTCGCCGTTGTCAAATTTTCAGTTCCAATTTTTGAACCTCGATGCAGACAGAGTGGTGTTAATATTTGACGAGTCTGCTTGTGTCTGTGGCATTGTAGCTCCTTATAATATTAGAATGAATACTGTTCGGTCCTTCTCTTGGAAAAGGTTTTCTTTCCGAACTGAAGGTAATCGACATGCCTAAATTGAAGAATAAACCTTGACTGTGACTTCCAAATATTTGTATAAATATTTGTGGACAATCTTACACAAATCGACCTAGTCCCAAACTAAGCAAAGCTTGTACTACGGCATACTGGACGACAGTAAACATACTTATATAGAAAACCATCCATGACTCACGAACAAATTTCGTGCTCATCACACTTATAAATGCCCTTACCTCCCTTGCTTCGTAGGCAGGGTCACTCACAACTAAGCTAAGGGTCTCCCCACATCTATCGACGCAGAATCAGCTTTCGCCGAGTGTTTGGACCACACTCCTCGTGTTTTGTTCGCAATCCCGTCGACGGACGTCGCTGCGCGTCGGCCGAGCCGATCGACGTCTTTTTCGCTCTTATTGCGTGGACACAAAGAGTTTTTTGAACGGCTTACGCAGATTCCGCGTCGATAGGTTAGGGAGACCCTAAAGCGGTCGTCGTATAACTGTCCCTTGTGTACATTGAATCATGCTCCATTTTGTCAGACGCAGAAAAAGCTCAACCGGCTCTACGTCGCTGAACATGGTCGAGGATCATCGCGAGGAGCAGCCGGAGCCGGCGCGCGAGTCGGTGACGCTGAGCAGCCTGCCGCAGCGCAGGCGCGAGTACGAGGAAGCGCACCAGGTACACATTTTTCACCCCCGACGCAAAGAGAGTTTAACGTGTCTGTGTATCTGTCTGTGGTAACGTAGCGCCCAAACGGATGGACCGATTTGGATGCGGTTTTTTTTGTATCATGGACAATTTTAACCCGAGTGTCCTTAGCTATGTTTCATCAAAATCTGTGCAGCCGTTGTTGAGATATTGGAGTTTGAAATGAAAAAGTCGGCGGTTTCTCAACTTTTCTAAGTTGTAGTTATTGAAGTGAAAACTTCTTTAGCGGCGCTGTGTAATTATTGGAATGGGGAAAAGTTGTTAAACTCGCGACAGGTGTAGGGGGTCACGTGACTGTGGGATTTAGTGTTGCCAATTGCCGGAATACAAAAAGCGGGAGTTGCGCTTCAGAACGCGGATTGTTAAATGAAAATGCGGGTTTGCGGAATATTTTTACAGGTTTTTTTTTATTTAAAACGTACGGGGCATGGGGGCGGAGGCAGGGGGGGTGGTTCCAAATTAAAATTATTCAAGTTTTCACTTCTGCTGGCAGTCTGAGTGCAACCAGGTCTTTTTTATGCATTAGGGGTGTATACACTAAATAAAACAATCAATAAAGTTGTATTTTCTCAATGGAGAAAAGAGCAAAGCAAGATATTAAATTAACACAAAGGTTTAAGAGGGGGTATGCAGTGAACATGGAGGATTCCTTATTGTGGTCAACGGCCCAGCCACGACATTGCGCGAATTGCGGCGCGGCAAGCGTTAATGCTGTCCATTGCGCGGTCGAGACGCGCAACGCACTGTGTTTAGTTGAGATCACACGCAATGAATTAGAAAGCTGCCGCCGCGCAATGTCGTGGGCAAGGCTTGCTTAAATCTAAGCCCCTATCAATCCAAACTCTTAAAAATAGAACCATTGTGCACAGATTAGCTAGTCTGTTCGAACGTTTCGCGCAGAAGGAAGTGGAACAAAGCAGTCTCCGCGCTTAGAATACCGATTGCATTTGGGCAAGTGACAACGCGGGGAAATGCTATAAAATTTGTACAAGACCTAGTTATTTTTGAGAACCTGTGTAAGTATATAAGTAAGTTGTCTATCAAAATTTGCAATGTTCAACTTTCCGTTATCCGACTGTGCTGAATATTGGGTATTAAAGTCTATTTTTTTATTCCGTAGACTAAAATGACAACCACAAATGTCAAACGTAGAAATAATGTGACCAGCTATATACAAACAGTGCTGATCTTTGATATCGGTTTGTGAATAACCAATAAAATCTTGAACTAATTTTAGATTCAAAATAAACAATAAATAAAATCTACTCACAAAATGATACGAAATAAACAATAAATAAAATTCTCACTACTAATGTACTCAAACATTTAAAATGACATTGACGTATCGCCGACTTGACGCGACGCCATTTTGGTTTACGTATTTGGCATTCGTTATTTTACTCGTATAGTGATCGGATGTTTTCAGTGCGTGTTCTCTCGTTTTTAGCACGTCACGGATTATCCATTCATTGTGTTACAGACGCTTCATCAACATATATAAGTACCTCCCAATCGTTTATTTTCGGTTAGTACCGGTTGTAGCACATCACTATTTATAAGACGTAAAAAACTAGCAATACATAAAATGTCATTTTAGTCTACGGAATAAAAAATAGACTATAGTATAGTTTGTAGTAGCATCGAGCTGATCTGATGATGGAGACAAAAATAGTCTTCTATTTAAAAAGAGACCAAAATTTTACCGACATATCCCCGTTAAGTTTGGGCTCGTTAAAATCGTCTGATGATGGTATACAGAAATGTACTGTCGGCAATAAAAGCTTGTACCAAAAATGCTATTTTTGACAGTAACTTTATACACGAAAAAGTACATATAATTTTCACACCGCTTCATCACTACACTTATTATCACCGTTCCACCATTCTTCGACATTCCAATGAACAGACTCCTGGACGAGTCTATCGCTGTTCAACACCTCACAGAATCTGCAGTAGTCGTCCGTATCGGGAGTCTCGTGTCTGAGGTGAAAACTGTAATATTTCTGCCATCTGAAGTACTTGAAATATGCCTCTGGGTTCCTTATGAGATGGTTGATGGTGGCGGCTAGCTTCGCTGGACCGAGTTCGAGGGCGTTCAGATAAGATCCAGGGGGCAAAAATCTAAAAAAAAAGTCTTTATAGAAACACTGAATGTTTCGTAATTTTAGTGTACAAAGGTCAAAACACAAATAATAAATTGTCTCGTGAATAGTAGCGTAGCTGACCGAGATTCGAACTAGGTGTTTCTAGATTCCTGTTCCACTACGTTGCTTTACTTCCCCACCGATGCGCTTAATTATATCCTCGTGGCGCCCACGCGCCTTTTAAAAGGCGGTGTCAGTTGATGAAAATTCAAATTAATTCCATTAAAGAGAAACTTTAAATATCACTGTTCGTTTTTGCGTGCTGGGCGCTACGAGGGTATTGCCAATTGTATCTTTATGTCCCTTGTGTATCGATCTTGGGTGCATGTGTGAGTATCCGTGGAAATAATCAACGTATCTTGATTGTAGGCATAGGCAGGTCATATGAGTAAGTAGATAATTATTGAGAAACGTCGAACGATTTTCGACGGATCGGAAGCAAAAGACCGAATGCTTTAAAAAAACTGCTAACAACTTTTTTTTATTGAAAAAGGTACTATAAATATTATTCTGCCTTATTATTTATTTTAACCCTATACTTGACAACATGGGAACCCAAGGTTGAAAGACTTTTTCACTCAGAGATGTGGATTTGATAGCATTCAAAAGACGCGAGATAGTCATTAGACAATTCTGGAAACAATTAGGGGTGGCCTATGCCGCATCAGCGACAATTACAAATTAGATTAATAAATGATAGGTCAAAAAATACTAGTTCAGAAGTACATGGAATGTGTTACTCTACTTATAATCATGTCACAGTTATAATTGTATGATGTAGAAATAACGGCTATTTTATTTTATTTTATTTTAAGTTTTTACCGTTTCTTTTAATGCACACATACATAAGTCATTCCAAAAGCAAACTGACTATCAACCTCCGATTAAATACTGAATACATTTAACTTACCTAGAATAATTGGCACCTCCATACACAACCGGAAGCGTATTGTGTCTAACAGCTTTCAACACCTTCTCCGTCACGTAATCCACGCTAAACGAGTTTTCGAAAGCGAAATAAAAGTAGTATTCCTTCTCGAGCGAGCGAAGACATCTCTCGTCTATATGCGACGGGCATTGCAACGTCCCGCAAGCTCCGTACACATCAATATTTAAACTGTAGTTTTTCAGATGATCTCGTATAGAATCCACGAAGTCCTCTCTGCGACTCTTCGTGTGGCAGTTTGAGGCAAACCATGCCACCGCTTTAGTCTTTCTCCGCAATTTCGCTTTCAAAGTTTCATTTATATCTCCCATATCGCTTTTCCATTCTGGGTTAATTTTAGGCGCGACCACGTGACCCGTCCGGTTTTTCACGACATAATAACCCCAGTTTACATCCGAATCTAGCCTGTAAGTCCAAGTCCAGTTGAAGAAGCCATTGAAGTGACATAACGGGTAATTGTACGCGGACTCCACATTGGCGTATACGTATTTTTGACTGGCAGTACGGCTTGTTGGCAAATCTTTGAGTTTCCACTTTTGTGCGAGCTGGGGCCCGTTGAACAAGACTACGTCGAATAACGAACTGTCTCCTAATTCGTCTTTATCACCTGTGACGTAGCAGTTCGTGTGTTTACACGATTTAGATTTGAATACAGATGAGCCTCTACCAAGATAGTTGAATGGTGATGCCTTCGGGTCGGTCCATAAGAGGATAAATTTACCAACTCCATTATTGTTCTTGTAGAACGATGCGTCCAATATTATTTCATTGTCCTCGCTTTCTTCTCTTCCCGGGATCGAGAGCATAGCTAGGAACGTTAGAAGGATGAGAATTACAAAAAAACCTACACGTTTGGTTAGTTTGAAAAAGTATTTGAATGTTGCGACCGCCATGGTGCGTGCCCGTTTTCACTGGACAAGAGTCTTAAGAAAAGTGGTCGATTAGCGGTGCAATGTGAAAGCATTGTTTTGTTTGTAAATATCAAATGTTGTGTCTGATTGTTTGAGAGAGTTATACGCACGTCTGAAGCAGATGCATTGTTTACTGGTAATACTCTGATTTCTGGCAAAAGATATTTTAAGCAATAGGCTTTTGGGATGAGATTTTACGCACTGAAAACATACAGGACAAACGCTAACGGCCGTATTCATAAACCTCCAAGAAACCTATGTTAGCTGAAATGCCTTTTAAATTAGTTTGTCTTTGTCTGTCACTTTGACATTTGTGTTCGTAAGAAGGGGGCAAACACATTTTATTTAACAGAGGCATTTTACCAGCCTGTCTCAAAAGGACGGTTTTATATAAATTTTACGTGTTGGGGACGTATCCTAAAAAACCTTTTTCCAGATCTTATTCTACCGTTTTGTGACGACCGCTTTAGCCTAGTTGGTAGTGACCCTGCCTACGAAGCAAGAGGTCCTGGGTTCGAATCCCGGTAAGGGATAATGCATTTGTCTGATGAGCACGAATATTTGTTCCTGAGTCATGGATGTTTTCTATGTATTTAAGTATTTATTTATCTATATAAGTATGTTTATCGTCGTTTAGTACCCATAGTACAAGCTTTGCTTAGTTTGGGACTAGGTCGATTTGTGTACGATTGTCCCCACATATTTATTTTCATTTATTTATTTATTTGAATTTCTCCCTATTATAGTTGTTTCTGATGTATTTGCTTACTAGCCCCCGACGCAAAGAGAGGGGTGTTATAAGTTTAACGTGTCTGTCTGTGTAACTGTGTTTCTGTCTATGGTATCGTAGCTCCCAAATGGATGAACCGATTTTCGTTTAGTTTTTTTTGTGTCCTAGATAATTTTACGAGTGTTCTTCGCCATGTTTCATGAAAATCTGTTCAGCCGTTTTTGAGATGTTGGACTTTGAAATGAACAAAAGTTGTAGTTATTTTCTTGTTCGGTGAGTGGTGGTTATTCATCGAATTGGTATAACGGAACCTAGTATTAAATCCTATTTGTATCGCCGTATATATACAACGATAAAAATGGTTATTGTATCATTTCAGAATACTGATCCACACATGAACGTGGAACCCTTGCCGATGGAGGGCGGCTCTGCTGGTCTGCCTCAAGGTATGCGTATCATTTAGAGGTGATGGAGACCTATTGAATATGTTCTGTGCATACTCCTTTTATATAAGCTAGTGCTTAGACTTATACCTACATTTTGTCCTTGAGCTTGATGGACCGCATTCTAGGCCAGTAGTTAGCTTGATTAGTTGGATAGTCATACAAACAAGATGTGAACAAAGTTCCGTTGTGACACAAAAATGAACGATAGAATTGTATGGTCAATTTTCGTGTCACAACTGAAACCTTTTATAGAAAATTTAATTGAGTGAGTCAGGCTGGCCAACAATTTTGCCCTTACCCCAGGACGTTTATTCCAGTCGGATGACTTGTCTGTGGGCAAAATAAATAAATCGATGCTTTATTACAGCTGGGATACTTTAAATATGAAAGCCGTATACATTTCAAACTTAAACGTACAGCAGCATCCTGATGCTTTGGGGAAACCGCCATTTCTTGTTGCCCCGTTTGCTAGCAGACATTAAGACAGAGTTTCTTTAAAAAAGTGTTTCAACGTGAGCTAGTTAATGCTAAGTAAAACCAATTTTAAAAAGTGACCCAACATACGTAACCTTCGCAACTAATAACAGTTATCGGGGTCGTAAATATAATTGATACGTCATCATCGTCATGTCAACTATGTTAGGTATTTGGAACTATGGGCCTTAGTTGCCTGAAATAAATGTTTTATTATCATAATAGGGGTAGGTTGCACCAAACCGCCTGTCATCATAAGCGGTGTTCGTTAAAATCTGAATGTATGGAAAGTATGACAAGTGTCCACGGAATGACACCTGCCCGCGCCATAACGCCGCATTAACGCCGATCGGCCTGTAATCGTAAGTTGGTGCAGTCCGTCTTAAGTAACACAATGGAGGTCCCCGGTTTTAAATGAGCTGTTAGCGTGTATTTTCCGCTGTTTTATAAGTATCACGTCTCCTAAGTAACGCAATGGAGGTCCCCGGTTTTAAATGAGCTGTTAGCGTGTATTTTCCGCTGTTTTATAAGTATCACGTCTCCTAAGTAACGCAATGTAGGTCCCCGGTTTTAAATGAGCAGTTAGCGTGTATTTTCCGTTGTTTTATAAGTATTTCGTCTCCTAAAGCCTGGATGAGTTACAATATACCACAACAAGGTTAATGAACAGTGCACCGTGACGTTTAAGCAATAGTGTGTCAAGATTATACCATTTGTAGTTTTCTAGAGCTGCGCAGTGTGCTATACAAGTGTTGTCATTATGTACGTATTTCCGCGTTTATAAGTTTGCCCCAACGGCCTACCAACGCGGGGCACCAGGGAAGGGAGATCAATGTGTATCACACAGCCAAGCAAATATTGTAAACCATAGTCTAAACCCGTTTATCTCTCTTCCCAGGGGCGCAGTGGAGTATGATGGACACGTACCCCCGCTATTCCAACGCGTGTCTCGGCCTCCAACACGACCCGGCGATGTACATGGGCAATGTGATCAACCAGCACATGGAGAACGACATCAACGAGTACGCGCACGCGGTCGGCGTCACCGGCCCCAGCCCGGGGCCGAGCTGCGTGCCCGAGGCCCAGGTCGCCCAGGAACAGACCCCGGCGCAACCCAAGCGGCGCCGCGCCACCAACCCGCAGTCCGAGGAGAACTTCCAGCGCGCGCTAGAGGCCGTCCGCTTCGGCGGCATTGGCTTCTGCAAGGCCGCCAGAATGTTCGGCGTCAACAACAGGACCCTCTGGCTGGAGTACAAGAAGAAAGGCTACCCCAACAACCGGCCGAGCATCAAGTCGAGAATCAAACGCGAGCACACGACGCCCCCGCCCGAGCACAAGGAGGAAGCGCCCCTGCAGGAACAACAGATGGTCCTCTGCCCGCCCCATCCGGTCCCAGTCGGTTTCATCGACTCGAGACCCCTAGATTTCCCCCTGCAAGGCGTCCCGCACAACTCCCCCTTGAATATTCTGGGTGTGAACTTCAATAACATGCAATAGAACGCCGCCTGCGGGGCTCAGTTGGAGGAGTTCTCGTTGTGACAAGAGTGGGCGGGGGAGCCGCCGGCGCACCCGCCCAGAGCCCCGCGCTACGATTTATATACGCACATGCTGATGTAAATAATTACCGGTAAGGCGGCCGAGCTGGTTCCAAGTCACTAGTACCTGGCCTGTGTCGTGGTTGGCCTTGTCACGCGATAACATGCGAGATAAACGGTGTCAGCCAGTGACGGACGATCTTGTCACTTATCGCGCGATCAGGCCGACCGTGATACGGGGACTGACTGGTCGTAGCTAGTGGAAAACTGTCTATTGACACGCGGCAGTTACTTATGCCTGCGCATGCCTCGGAGGAGCACGTTCAAGGAGAGGTCCGAGCGAGGCCTCTCGCTCCCTTCGCTTTTAAAGACACTAAACGATGTAACTGCGCCGTGTTCCCATCAGGAGGTTGAGGTGACTCTAATCGTGGCGCGTGTATGTCTGTGACACCTAGCTACAGAACCCTAGCCTATGGTTATCGGGTGTCAGTAAGATAGTTTGCCCTAGTTAGCAAACGAACCGCTCGGTCATAACGTAGGTCCAGTATTAAAGGACCCCATCCTGTGACGTCACGACACTAGCAATAACTGGCGCTGTCTCAATGCCTTTGTTTTTTAACGTTCACGACGTTACAGTTAGGGGGTTCGCGGTCAGTACGCGCAAAGCGAGCTAGCATAGTGAATATAGAAAAGTATGGCCAACAATTTCGCTTTACCCAGTGTTAAAAAAGTATAAGAGACGATGCTTGGTATGCTTTTCTGGTTTTACTATGTTAATGTGAGGGTTATCTAATTCTCCGTTTTATTAAGCTCTGTCTGAGCGCTTTAAAAAGGACTGCGATGTCGATGCCAGCGTTCCGTTCATGTTTTAATTAAATATATATTATTAATTAATATAAATTTTGATGTGCAGCTTTAAAATAATGCAATTTCGAATTATAATCGTGTAACTCGTGTTTTGTACGAGGAAATTCTCAGAACGCTATTTTAGTATAGACGCGTTTGTATATTAAATATGGACACAGCAATAATAGTATACTGTCGTCATAGAAAAAGTATATAGTCGTGGATTGACAAAGGGGCTTGTCGGCTTTATTTCAATGCCGCAAGGGCTCGGCCACGATACGAGCGGCAGTGGAAGCGCCATAAGTGAGCGTGAGAAGCGTGGCCTCTTGTGACAGCGACCGCACATTACAGTCACTCGTGGCTGCTACTAAACTACTAATCCCGCAGCTTGTGGCTTGGACGTGGCTGAAAGAGCTCAATGTGCTTGCTCTACGAGGTTACGAACCTTTTCGCTCCAAAACTATTGTACTTACAAGCAGATTTTTATGTAAAGCGAGGTCCAATCTCATAAAATTTATACGACGTTAGCCTTCGCTTTCGTAGTACCACTGCCTGTTATTTAGGGCCTATGCAGAATGTGTTTTTTAAACGCGCCGTTTGTGTCAAATCACTAATTTTCTATTGGCGTTAGCGCTTGTCGCTTGTAGCCTTGTCTAGGCCTCGTCGGCGCGCTTATTAACATGCCTTAAGGTTAGGGATTTTTTTATAGACACTTAGTAATATACAATTTCGAGGAACTAATAAGCAATCAGTTCTATGGAACTATAAAAATATAATTGAAAGCAATAACCTACATATCTATTGTGTTTTAACGTAAACGCTAAGCGATGTTTTGTCTGAAAATACATATGTACAATTTTAATATTTGTAATCTTAATTATAGCTTGAACGGAAGCTGGTGGAATCTGTATATGGAGAGGGTTTTGGAAAACCACATAGTCTCATACATATTAGGAGGACTTAATGGCAAGGCTTAATTATCTTGCTAGATCTATCTATTGTCAGATGACTGCGATTTTCTTTGTGAACTATTCCTTATAATTCTTAATTGAAAGAAACCTATTAGAGAACGTTTCACCCTCGGTACTTAGGTACAAATAAGTTTATATATTTTTTTACCCGTATTTATTGCCGACTAGTTTTTTAGAATCATTTACAACTGGCCAGACAGGACGGGTTTATGCGTACTTCAGAGAGGATAGTGCGAGAAAAATCGAGAGAGCTCGCGCGCCGCCTTGTGATCCCCGTTCAGGCAAACACTGAGCTAAGCAATCGACGTATAAATGCGAAAAGATAGCGCAAGTTAATATACTCTCCTAAACGATTTCAATCACGCGACTGTGGCTCACGTAGCCAATCTTATTGCCGAAGACCCGACACAACGAACATGTTAGCACACCATTCACAAAATTATAGGTGAGGTAGTGGAATTATAGGTGAGCGTAGTCTAAGTACTGATTGCATAGCCCGGAATTCGTTTAATTAGCTCTCTTTATAACTTCATTTTACATAAAAATAAAACTGAACGAACCGTACGTTCTACTCCTCCTAAATTGCATCGCAGTCCTAAGTATGTTTGCCATAATTTCTTAAGTAGATCTCAATAATGATAAGTTGTATAATAACTATGCGTTTTGCATTTTTTTTTTCAATAATAATTCTTGCACAATATCTAGATTAATTTAAGGGAATGAATTGTGATAGACAGTTAATGTAAGATGTACTTAAGCAATTTGATAGCTACTGCGAGAGATGTGGAATTTTATGTAAAAGGCCTTTTGAATAGTTATTAATTTGGATTGAATATAATCTATCGCCAGTTATATACAGAGTCGACTCAACTAAAGAGTCATCTATTAATGTAAAAATGTATCTTAGAAATTTCTTTATGGTAGTATCGATTACAATTTTGAGATTTAAAGTCACTTAGGCCCGCTAAAAATACCAAAAATGAGTCTAACCTCATTTAAAAAGAGTAGCCTATTTGTCTGGGTTCGGCATACAGGTATTAAGGCTGTAAATGAAGCTACAAGTTTAGTTACAATTGGTTAGTGTATCAGTGTTATCAGTTAAAGGGAAGGTTTGTAATGGGCCACAGAAGTAGCAAGTAAGTGTTTGGAGGGACTTAACCTGTGCTTACTTTATTTTGCGTTGGGGGAAGACCTTGGCGCCCACCACACAGGTGTGTTGGACTCCCGGGGAGAAGGCCTAAACTACCCTCTTACCTAACCAAGCAACCATGTCGCTTTCAAGAGCATGAGCGGCCCCTATTCCTATAGCAGCCAGAGCAGGCAGGAGAAATTGGCAGTTTTATTACCGTAATAAAAGATCACCAGTGAAACGCATCTCTCGCATCTACATTAATGTTTGAGGAAGGCAGCTTATTGTTTTCAAACTACCTCCCCAAGTATTCGAAGTATTTGTTTTTTTACATTGTTTTATACGCCGATTTTACACCAAAATAATGCAGTATTATCTAAACAGTTGTGTACTTGTCTGTACCTTGTTTTACATGATTACGTGTGGAACTTTATTTTACGAATTTTAAATCTTATAAAAGTATTTTAATTGAAATGAATGTTTGCTGTTGGCGGGTGACGGATGTTGCTTTATGCACAACCGAGGCTGAGTATGTCCGCGACAATTGACTTTCTATGTAATTGAGTACGAAAGAGACGAGTGAGTGATAAAGTCGCCCTGTGTCTATTTTGTTATAGTGTGAATCAGTCATACTTTAAGGCCTTGAACGTGTAAATTGTACGGACAAATGTAGGAATACTTTCAATTCTCGGTTGCGTTTAAAAAATGACATGCGTATCCGTGTATCGAGTATATCAGGGTACCTTGGTTATAGTCGATGATCATCACAAATCAATGCCATTGGGGCATTCCATGAAATTGGAAAGAATGTCGCTAACGTGACACTTTGATCTCTTATTAATTAAATCAAGCTATATTCATTGCATATTTTAAAGCAGGGTCGTTAGCGTTTTTGTAAAGAGCTGTATAGGCTGTATATATCTTTCCGTATTCGGTTTATTTGTTCTTCAGAATCGATGGTACCGTCAAGTTCTGATTTCTACACACTTCCAAAAATATCTACACCCGTCTTTGTCAGTCACGATTTAAATGATGTATTACAGATATGTTTGTAGGTTGTCTGCATTGATATTAGCGATTTCGACTGTACTAATAATACTAAATACTGATACTAGAAAAGAAATGGTCCCAGATTGTACTGTATTTTTTTTCTTCCATACCAAAGCAATGGTATGGACACGACGTGAGCAGACGTTTTGATACAGATTTTTAAAGGATCCACAGTATCAACGATTCTGAGTAACTAGAACAAAAACAAAAATATGCACATTTTTTTTTGTAAATTGTAAGTACAAAATTAATAGTAATCACACGAAAACTGGCTTCCTTGCAATCAGAAGTGGTGAAAGAATATCGTCACGTAAGCGACGTTCTTGTGGAATGTTGCCAATACGATATTTAACTGATTTTTATTGTAATATACATTTAAATCATATTTGCAACATGCAGGGCAGGGCAATGATACATTTCGGTGAGGATTTCGATACTTACAGATGACATTCATATTATATATGAACATCCAACAAACTCACTACAATGGCAATGTATGTATACATTTTATATGTCTCGCAAAGGTCGCCAATTGTATACTATTTATGGTCGTATCTGCCGGTATTTCCAGCATATTGAGTTAACCAGCGGCACGGTTTGGCAGAGTCTCAAATTTCATTCGATCTGAGTTATTAAAAAGGTTACAATCTCAGAAATAAACTGGGTCCGTGTGTATCGAAATGCTCAGCGAAACTGAACCTTAACATCACAGTGAGAGATCTCGATAATGTGTATTATTTTGTATAGTTTAAGTTTTAGAACGAAAATATGTTGCTATCACTCAAATTGTTTGACAAGTCGCTAACTGGTCTATCATCGCTTACGCTTGCGACTACTTTTATACATGCCCCTATTTTGGAAATAGAATATTACTCAATTGAGTTTTCGTTGTTCTGATCCATAACAACTATTTGGAAGACCATCACATTAATTCTTTAAGCAAGCTAAGTTTTAAACAAAAAATATATAAAAATGTTGCAGCATTTGATGGTTCTTCACATGTCAGAGTAGCTTGCTATGGTTTTGAAACATTTTGTTGTAAATTCACAACAATAAAAGTGACTCGGACAGCAATGGGAAAGGAAAAAGGTTGATTGGTAATAGGATTTGACTAATCGAGTAGTTTGAGCGGTAGCATATTGCATTTATAGATATAAGCCTTTTTTAAGTGTCATGTCGAGTGTACCAGGGAAGGTGCTTTTAGACTCCAGGGATATTCTAAATGGTATCATTCTAATACGCAATATGACGTAACTTGTTGGATCTATTCTTTTACTGCACTTCCATTTTACAAAAAAAAAAAAACAATTTATCTGTGACAGCAGTCACATTTCATTGTATGGTTGAGACTACTTCAAGTGGTCGTCTTTTCATAAAACTGACATTGAAACTGGCATATTCTACCTAGAACTATAGAGTTGCTATTTGATTGGACTTGTTTAATGCAATTCGGCCAACGTGTACATCACAAGTGTACATTTGTATACTTTATTCTCACTCACAGTGACAAAACCATTATTAATCTTTCAAAGACAATAATTCAAAACGCAAAGGAGTTGAAATACAATACAATTACAACATATTGTGTATGCTTTCCATACGTGAAACACAATGAAAACGTTGTGTCATTTCCTAAACTACACAGTCAAGTCCACGCTCGTTTCGTGTCGTCATATCAAAGTTGTCAGATATCCCATGAGTCGAGAAATTAGCATTTAACGTATCTAGTTACTTTTCAATCCTTTGTATACAATTTATTGTTAAGTATTATTTATCTCTGCTTTGATCTCCGTACGACGTGTGTATGGCACTATGATGGCCTTGTCCAAATGGTTGGTACAACACCTTGTTGGGTATGACATGAACAGTTTTACAGTGGACTGCGTATCGTCCAGTCCAAATGAAAAATAAGGATATAGTTAATGATATTTTATCCGTTGTACCGCAGTCAGCTTCATATAGTTAGCAGCATCATGCAGGTTCATATAGTTGTTAGTAGCAGCCGAATGTAACGATTTATTTGGCTACTTTGCCTGCTATAACTACGAAGCTGGTAAATTGGTTAAAAGTATAAATTCTCTATAAATCTGGCTTAGGTCCACAAATATCAAGATGATTTTGCCTTAACCTTTTCACCGCCAAACACGTGAAATCACTTCATCGACGATTCGTGACACCGACGACGACGATTTTTTTATTTTATTTATGAAAACCTACTCTGAAATAGCCCAATTTCATGTTGGCATTATTTCTTTATCCATTATTTTTTTACTCTTGTGGCGTGAGGTGGCACGGCAAGTTGCTTTACCATCTAGCGGTGAAAAGGTTAAGCACATGTTAGACAACAGTAACGGCGTTCGTACGGGAAGCCATCGCAAACGATCATTACATCAAGACACGCTGAGAACCGAAGAGAAAGGGGAGCAATTTGTACAATAAGCACAAATTGTACCCGTTATCTGTTCTTTTGACTATATTATATTTTTCTAATAGAAACTGTCTTTTGGAACGTCGTAATAGTGTTTTGCGATCTCTTTGTTTACGACTGATTTTTTTATCTGTATTTTTTTTAGATATATCACGGCATTTGTCGCTCTCGGGTTATCGGTGGGGGCAATGAAAAATATTTCTGAAACTAGTACACTCAAAGTTGTAATTATTAATACGAGTACATGTGCGTCACCGAGGAGACAAAGGTAAATAAACGATATTTAAGTCATATTTTTGTCACTTTGGCCGCGCAGACATTTGTGAGCTTGCTTGTACAATTGCCGTTAGATACATACGAGCTGACAATGTGTTCGTAAATATCTGGACATTGGCTTATACTATACTCCATGTATTTACAAAACCGACTGGTAACGTATACAAGGAGCAGTCGCATGGAGCCTGACCGACAGAGGACACAGGTGTGCTATAATGAGGGTAATCTCGATATATTATTATCCCGTTTGGTTAGATACCTGTGTCCCTGTCTGTTGTGATGTGTAGTTCGTATAGATATGATATATTGTTCTTAAATATGTCAATGGTGTGAGCCCTCACCGTAGGAAACCCTATCTATTATGTATATATTTGTAAATATCGAATTAAGGAGCAGATATCATGTATTATCACAGTTGGGTCGTGAGGTAAGACTGCTAGAGTGAACAATTATTTTATATACTGACCAGATAAAACCCCATTGATATCAGCTATCTCACTCGTAACGTAACAGAATGCGATGGATAGATGATTTGGGGGGGTGTACAAATGGATTGGGCAGTGTTGCACATTGTATTATAAATTATAACGATCCAGCTCTAATATAACCTAGAGTAAAGGACATCTCGTCCTTGAAATGAGAGCGTCAGGCCACTATCCATATTTTATATGATTTTTTGTGAGTGGTTATTAGTTCTGGATTCACCTGTGCCAGTAATAAAAACGCGGAGAAAACTGAATTTGAATTTTATTCTGAATATGTGCAGAAAATATGTTATAGGGTCAGCAAGTTTATTGACGTGGCATGACCGCACGGCTAGTATTTGGTCTACGAAAAGTTGTACACTCGACCTTTTTTTTTAAATTATAATAAAATCGGGCGTTTTATACTCAGAATCGATTGCTCTTTTGAATGTTAAATGAGACAAAAAGGCTCCCTACCTTTTTTTAAACCATTCCGTTACCGTTTCCAAACTACCTTGGTGGTAACGGAACGGAAAACCGAAAAATGTATGTAACATTTCAGACAATTTTTTGTCTCCTTTCGATTCTGAGTTGAAAAACTCCGGTTTTATCAAACGGAAATCGAGTGTACCAACTTTCCGTTTATGGTCCATTTATGTCTTCAACGCATTTAGTATTCTGTAAAACATGAAATAGTCCTGGTGTTCATCCACATGAAATCTACCGTTACCATCGGACGTTACAGTTTTGTGCGATTTCACACTAAACAGCCTTATTTTACTGAGAAAATGTGAAGAGAAGTTGTATATTACGTGTATATAAATTATAAATAAAAATACACACGAGTAAAATAACATACCCTTTTATAATCATTTTATAAAATATCAATTTTTTTTATTCGGTTACTTCAAACGCTTTGGTGGCTTTGACTTTAACAGCTTATTTCTACGTGAAGTTATATTATTGAAGTGGAGTTGAAGTGTGTTGTGGGCGATGGGCTAGCAACCTATCACTGCGATATCACATTTTGTCGATCATTTATATCCACATTTATGCTAAAAGTGGCGCTGTAACACAAGTTCTATGTGCTCTGCCGATCCCTATTGGGAATCTATGAACGAATGAATGAATTATCTTTTTGAAATGTTGATATCTGGTGTATTATTAATATTCATATAGTTTTAGATTGCAGTTGATCAAAGTTGCCGCAGTGTTTAAAGTTTGACTGGTTTACACATGTGTTGTTTATGAATAAAGTCAGGATATGCGGAAGTAAGTTTATGAGTGACGTTATACGTTCCTCTCGCTTTTGCTTTCTAATACGTAAATACTTACGGTACGTTCAAATTTTCTCATTAAAATAATCAATTTATTTCACAAATGAATGTTACCACAGGCGATTCGCTGGACTGAATGACTAAATCGTATTCATACGAAAAACACTATTTTCTATTGGAACAAACGACGGAAATAAATCGTATATTTCATCATCGATTTAGTGTGTGCGAAGATGTGTTTTGCACAACTACGTGACAAATATTTAAAAAAAAACCGCTTCGCACGTCCTTGATAGATAGATCCCTTAGGGCGTGCGTTTTTTACGTGAAGCGCGCGATGACGCGCCTTAGTGTCAACACGAGTAAATAACGCACGCGCGCCGACGGCACGCTTTTAACCTTTTCACCGCCAAAACGTGAAATCACGTCATCGACGATTCGTGGCACCGACGCCAAAGACGGCATTTGCCGTCATTTTTTTTATTTTTTTATTTATGAAAACCTACTCTGATATGGCCCAATTTCATGTTGGCATTATTTCTTTATCCATTATTTTTTTACCCTTGTGGCGTGAGGTGGCACGGCAAGTTGCTTTACCATCTGGCGGTGAAAAGGTTAAAACGCAGTCTACATAAGCCCTAGAGGTTGGTTGTTGGAAGTAAAAGATCTGTTTCCGTTTCATGTTATTATTAAGGTCTGTTTTTTATTCCTGGCCTTGTTTATTGGTCTAATACCCCAGTCACAAAGTCCAGCGAGCGCGAGTAGTCGACAGCAATGGAGTTAGTGCGACGTTGAATTTATAATAGCTTAAATAATCAAATATCATGAAACGAATAATGAATAATGTGCGTAGCACTACATAATAATGTTCTATACCAAAATAGATAATAAATTCTTTGGTTATTTTGTACACTTGTATGTTTTAATCATCTACCCTCACCTATAGTAAATAGTATTCTAATATT
Source organism: Epinotia demarniana (assembly GCA_945867215.1). Classification (NCBI taxonomy): domain Eukaryota; kingdom Metazoa; phylum Arthropoda; class Insecta; order Lepidoptera; family Tortricidae; genus Epinotia; species Epinotia demarniana. Next base: position 59,349,529 of record OX244259.1, read on the forward strand.
TGAAAGTTGTTAAAGCCTACATTTGGCTCGCAGTAGACACAATAAAGGTTGTATATATTTGAACAAATTTAGTTGGGCATTTCATTTACAACTGCTTAAACTCCGAATGGGGAAACGCCGTGCCAAAGTGTGTCCACGAATGTCAAAGTTGTAGTGTTTTAACAATGATGTAATATAAAAAAGGTAGGAAGCACTCCAAAATTGGCACAACTGAGTAGCGTCTGTTTCGCGTCGTCGATGGAAACGTATGCTGTCAGATTCGGTGGCCATTTAACACGGAATTTCGTATAGACAACGTCTACCTCTTCTTAGGGTTCCGTACCCAAATGCTAAAACGGTTCGTCCGTCTGTCTGTCTATCTATCAGTTTGTCACCAGGCTGTATCTCATGAACAGTGATAGTTACAGTTGAAATTTTTACGAATGTATATTTGGCCGTTTTTATAGATAATTTGTGCGTGAGTCCGATTCGCACTTAGCCGGTTTTATTTACCGGTGTCTAATTACCAATACCACAGAATTGGTGTCATTGCCATTATGCGGGGTTGTGGGCGGGGTGTCAGAATCCTTAAGCTTTTATAGAAACAAACTTGAATGACGACTGCATAGTTGCCATACGTATTTGTTAAAAACTGCGAAAAACTAAGGGCGGGTTGCACCGACTTACGATTACAGACCGATCAACGTTAAATATGGCGCTGACAGCTGTTAGTCCATAGAAACTTGTCAAACGTTCCATACATTCAGATTTTAACGAACACCGCTTACGATTACAGACGGTTTGGTGCAACTCACCCTAAATACTGCGTTTAGATCCATACCTAAATGCAGTATTTCACGACCGACACAGCAATTTACTTGGTTTTCCATAACGTTTAGCACAAATTGCAGTGACGATGGCGTGAATTGGTATGAAGCGTTTCGGCTGCCGCGAAAGACGTCAATCTTTAACTCGACTTTTTGCGTAGTTATAATAATAATAAATAATAAATAAATAAATAAATATAAGGGGACAATCTTACACAAATCGAGCTAGTCCCATAGTAAGCTCAATAAGGCTTGTGTTATGGGTACTAGACGACGATATATATAATAGATACAAATACTTAAATACGTAGAAAACATCCATGACTCAGAAACAAATATTCATGCTCATCACACAAACATTTTTGCCCTTACCGGGATTCGAACCCAGGACCTTCAGCTTCGTAGGCAGCGTCACTACCCACTAGGCTAACCAGTCGTCAAGTTATGTTCTTGTACTTGTAGTTCCTCCTATACATCTATCTGCGAAGAAATTCAAAGGTGTATGTGAAGTCCCCAATCCGCACTGGGCCAGCGTGGGGACTACTGCCCATTCCCTCTCATACTTGAGAGGAGGCCTGTGCCCAGCAGTGGGACGTATATAGGCTGATGATGTGATGTGATGTGATAATGTTGTTAAGTGTTTCCAAATCGTGGCTGTATACCGAAGGGTCTGCCTTAAATTAAATTATTTATAGATTTAGTATGTAGTTATGTCTATGCAAAATGTTTTTAAGTGTTTTCAAATAGTGGCTGTATACCGAAGGGTCTTTGCCATACGCGCCTCACGTCAAATTCAACAAAATGGACAACTGACAGTTCCAGCTTTTATTACGATGCGTATTAATTTCATCTAAAATGTATTTATGTCACACCTGGCCATAATGCGAGTTTTACTGCACGCTGCGCGTACGGGAAAACTCGCATTGGCCAGGTGAAGACGTTAAATTTTGTACTCAACACGGGCGGTAATTCGTAAAGCCCCAGAGCGCATATTTATGGCCCTCACCTTAGGTTCGGGCCACAAACACCTGCGATCTGGGGATTCTGGGACATTCACGAATTCACCGCCCTAGTTACACAGGACTGGTCATTGTGGCACTCTTTGGGGTAGGCGTATGTCCAACAGTGGACGTCTTTCGGCTGATATGATGAGGGTGAGGACCAAATTCTTGGCCAGTAGTTATCGTCGTTAATTGGTAGTAGTTAAAAAGTTCCGTTGTGACACCATACCAACACACAACCATAGAATATGTATGGCTAATTTCTATCTAATATCGTCCACCCATCGAGCTGGTGGACGGCCGACGCTCCTTTTACCTAGGAGTGGCCACCAATCTGACACCTTCGTGGTCCACCTGCCATCATTCTACCTGCCAAGGTGTCCTGCCCAACACCACTTGAGTTTGGTAATGGTAACTCCAACGCACGAAAACAACCAGTAACGGTCTATTGATATTTTTGATATAGATACGAGTGATAGAACTTCTGGGTCACTTTTTAAAACTCCTATCCGAATCCATCAGTTTGATGGTTTCGTATCGTTTTTAAACCCTATTTTATGGGTAATTTTCTAACCATGTTGGATTAGAAGTTACATGGACTTCTAAACACTCCACAAGAAGCATGAGTGATACGATTTTTTTATGCCATTCGAACCAGTTTTTATAGAGAAACAAATGTTTGTATGGGAGCACTACTTGTACATAAATAGACAAAAAAAATGAATCAAAGACGGACATCGCTGGCTGCATCAGAAACGCTTCATATTAATTGACACAAAGTTATGACGTCACCGCTGTCTATCTGAATGATCTCAGACTGTCGATGCAAATAGACGTGCTGTAATTATTTTTGCAAATTAAAATCGTGTGCAATAAGTATTGACCTCGATTTGGTCTATCTGTGTCACGCGTTCGTTGTTTTGCGTGTGCAAGTGCGAGTGATTATGACTTTATAGTGGTATATCAACCTAATTACAGTAATGGGTGATAATAGCCCATTTACTAAAAGTTCTAAAATGCACCGTAGCCCTCCATCAACACCTGTGCCTCCCACCAACGCGAAGGACAACGCCCAACCGCCGAGCTCGAGAGACCAGACAAACCTAGACGCGGCATCAACGCCAGAGATTCAGAACTGGATGAGCTACATAGAGCAGTGCCTTAACGAAATTTGCAGCATCTCGACGGAAGGTAAATTGAACTCGGAACAAAAACTAAGGATCCATAACCTTTGCCGAAGTGTATCTCACGGTACCGCAAACTTGGCAGTTCATTACCAATCGCTCAAACAGAAAGCAACTGTTAACCAATGCATTCTAGTAGACCTCAAAGAAAAACAAGACCTATCAGATCGTCTCCGAGCCCTACAGGATAGTATCGATAACTCTAACAGGCCTACGACTGATACACTTTCCTTTGCCGATATGGTGAAAACTAACAGTAAAACTCAAATCCGCCCTAGCAACTTGAGCTCAGTAGCAATTTACCCTAAAGATCAATCAAAATCAAGCGAGGATACGAAAACCTTCATACAAAAAATGATTAATCCTGAGCAAATGAAATTGCACGTGAGAGCGCTACGTAAAGTTAAAAATGGCGGTGTCATCATTAGCACTGATTCTAAGGACGACATTGAAAAATTGAAACAGACATTTAAAAATACTTCCGCGAACATCACCGTCGATGAGCCCTACAAGCGCAGGCCCAGGATTGTAATAGTCGGCGTGCCGTCAGCTCTGCGAGAACAAGAAGTTTATAGTTGCTTATACGAACAAAACCTAGCCGACAAGATTCCGGACTTAACACGAGACAAAATCTTAGCCAGTATTAAATTAAGCCATAAGTCGGGAAGAAAAGATGCCGAGACGTGTAACTACGTCATAGAAGTCCCAGCCCTTGTACGCAGAGCGCTCATATCCCAGAACCGAGTTTTCATCAACTGGTCATCATGCCCTGTGAGAGACTTCACGATTGTCACTAGATGTTTCAAATGCCAGCAGTTTGGCCACGCCGCCAAGACATGTAAGCAGCCAGAACACACTTGCGGACATTGTTGCAACATAGGGCACTCGGACAAGGAGTGCCCAAACAAGGAAGATGCTCCCAAATGCGCAACATGCAAACTGTTTAATAAGCCCAACAATCATAAAACTGGAGACACTGAATGCCCTGCCAGGAAAATGGCCGAACGAAGATATATAAATTCTATTGATTATGAAGGGGCCTAAGTACATGTCAGACAATTTGTTTTCTTTTCGATTTTTAATTACGATGTTTTAGTTATTATTTTGTAGGTTACCCAAATAAGCTGATAAAATGTTATATAGATCTTTCATCAATACTTGTATTACCAACTCGTATTTTTTTATTCTGTTTGTTTGCATTATGGTTAAACCGTAAATCTATCAAACTGCAATGTTTGCTATTATATTATTATGCACCAAGGTAAAAGTCCACTAAAAATTAAATAAACTCGATGACCTAGTCTGCAGTTATTGTCGACGCTGACGCTACAATTCCGTACTTAAATGAAAGGTATGATGAAATAACTATTCTTAGAATAATATGCACGCATTATTTATGTTGTAAGATATTATTCGTTATTAATGTCTTAGATGTGTATGATTTTAATTTGTAAAATTGTCTTCCAATTAGTATAATATCTCTTTGCCTGAGATACAGGATAATCCTAGTTCAGGCGCATTTAATTAATTCTCCTAACATGTAACAGTGCAAGCGCAATGTAACGTTAGCAATAAGGTTTTTTCAATAAATTATTCTATTCTATTCTATTCTATTTGTACTAATCGTACTATAGAAAATTAAGCAATCAGTACATGTTTTTTCTAAACATCCAAGTTCAATTATCTTTTTGATTTCGTTTAAATATTGCAATTTACACTTTGTTGCAATAATTAGATGGTTCACTCATATAGCATGCGTTATGAATCATGATATAAGACAAGGACTAAACTACGCTATTCTAACAAATCTGTCAGGTGGTCCTAGCTAACAGGACGGCAGAACAACCAGACAAAGTCAACTAACGCATCTAACACCACAGTGTATTGCCACCAGATGCCGCCAGCGTCCGCCAGCGGCGCACCAAATTCTTCAAGCGGCAGTCCCGTGTCCCGCCCGAGGAGCGGGGAGTGAGGAAGCAGGCGTCGGAGCCCGCGCCCCCCGCGCCCACCCCCGCGCTCAGGAAACACGAGTCCTACCCGCAGTACACTGGGACATCGGTCGGTAGCGCGAGACGCGCAACACATTGTTTATAAACAAGGTTTCAGAAACAGAAACAAAATCTAAAGTAAGCACCAGTTGAAAACGAAACCTGGTGCTTACTTTACGTGCCTCTGAAACACCAAACCGCGATTACCGTGTACCTACTACTTGTGATGCGTAATGAATCTCGTTCGAAATCTCTATGATCCCTTAACATTTCGTATGGCTTACACTGATCAGTGTTGTGATTTGATTAATAAATAGGTTGCATTACAGCCAATCGAAAGAAAATAAATTTTAAAATGTAATACTTTAAATAAGTAAATTAATAATATTCAGAGACCAGCCTTAATAAAGCTTGTGTTATGGGTACTAAACCACTTGAAAGGTGAACTTCGCAAAACCGCCGAGTAGAGAAAAAATATTGTTCCTAAAATACGAGTAAGCGCACCTTTTTGCGTTTTCCAAAAATACAATGCTCGTGCTCGCTACTGGCCAGCGAGATTAAATGTCGAAAATTCGCCCAAAATCGCATTTCCAAATCTAGCGAGATGAAGATTGCATTCCCTGACATTTGCATTCGCTAGTGTTTTTAAAAACTGATTCATGTGTATGTCTGGCGCGACAGACCGATATAAGTTTCATATATATATACTAAGGATACATCACAATCATCTGATGCGCTCTGACGTGACACGTCCTGCTGTGTTAGGGTTGAGGCGACAGAGCGCATCAGAGAGCATTACGTCAGATACGAAAGACGTTTAACTATTCCATTACGTTGTACAGAATCGCACGCGGACGATCGACCACGAGATCGGCTCGCTGCTCATCCGCGCGGTCACATACATCGACCGACAGACCAACCCCGGCTCGTCCACCTCCGTCGAGGAGGCGCCTGCCACCCGCGCCAGCCACACCCCAGCCGTCAGGTTGGAACTGTTCCATTACGTCATACAAAATAGTATGCGGACGCTCGACCAACGGCACACTGCCTGCTTGATGGTACACGGACACCAGCTAGCAGATATGTGAAACTCCGTAGAAGTCAAAAGCTTGCCACGAAGCGGGAACACACGGCTGAATGGCGACATTTTGCAGCGATTCAATCACTTTTCACAATCGCGCGCGCGTGTAGGCATGCCTTAGTAATCTGTATCGCGTTTGTGACGCTGCAATAATTGTTATCGATTTAAAATAATCGAACATACCTCAGAATGCTCTTTATCCTCGTATTTATTTTATCGACACTGTTTTCCATTACCCAGGAACGGTCCCCCTCTAAGCTGTAACTTCTGCTGGAACACAGTGGACGAGTGCGGCCGCATCCTCCGACGGAAGACCCAGTACCACTGTCCCGAATGCCAGACCAACCTGTGCATCGTGCCCTGTTTCCATGAATACCACGAGGGACCCGACGCCACCGCCGACTCAGCAAGAGCGGCCAGCGCCAGATGAAGTGTAATTATGTACCATAAGAACTAATCGTGCTAGTCAGGGGTCAGAGGGCGTCGCCCCTTGTAAGCAATTGGATCAAGCTAGTGAATGGTGTATTTTTAGATCGAGGCATGCATGCTATCTGGGAGTGTTGTCATTGTTGGAGCTGTTTAACTTGTGCTAAACAGTGACACAGCAAACCTGAGGGCGCTACCCTTCACAAGCTATTAGATCTGATATTTGCTAGAATACTACCCAGTATGCTAGTGTGGTGTGGTCGTGATGTCATGAATAGAAAACGCTACATGGGCGCACCGCCCCTTCTAAGCATAAACATATGAAGAAAAATCTTCGCTTTCGAGGAGTGTGCCATTGGGACTCGCGTGTGTAAAAACCCATCTGCGCAGAACGAATTACTGGTCAAAATTTAATGTTTTATAGCTTTAGGTTTCTAAAACGGTACGATTTCTTGTGTATCCTATTGAAATTGACTTGTTGAAAATTGTTGTAATGTGGCGTGCCTTAGTTATATTTTGTCTGGGCGTGTGCCGAGCCCCGAATTGGTGGAGGCTCTGAATTGACAAAGTTTCTAAATATAAATATATTGGTTTATGTAGGATCAAAGTGTTAAAAAAATTTGAAAAACGACATTTGAATCTATTTTTGAAGATTTTGAGCGGAAGGTTATGTATGTCAAAGTTTTTATGACATTGATCTTGAAATTTGTGTTTGTTTTTGTGTACGTCTAAAATAGTGTAATTCCTATAGATTTGGTTGTTTACATAGTTTAGGTCACAAAATGAGCGGTTTCCACATACTTTTAAAACTAAAATATAAACGCGGTATGAAAATATGGAAAATGTATGATTAGAATCAGGATAAGTGGCGTGTACAGAACCAAAGTAGCTAATTAGTAATTACCTACTTAGTAAATGTTTGCTACTCAATCACGCAAAAACGGCGATCCTAATTCAACCACAAAAGAAACAAATGAGCGATTACAGTAGATACAAGTGTTCACGTGGACTAGGTCGCGGGTCTAAGATAGTTTTTTTTTTAAATTATTTTACGTCACATCTGGCCATAATGCGAGTTTTACTGCACGCTGCGCGTACGGGAGAACTCGCACTGTGGTCAGGTGAAGACGTAAATTTTTGTACGCAACACGGGCGGTAACTCGTAAAGCCCCAGAGCGCATATTTATGGCCCTCGCCTTAGGTTCGGGCCACAAACACCTGCGAACTGGGGCATTCTCGAATTCACCGCCCTAGTTACGTAATGTACTATTACTTGTTTTCCCTGTGTTATCAAGAAATGTTGCCAGATCAGACCTGACCCTATAGACTTCTCACAAACCATGTGTACCAGAAAAAAAATGGAAGTTATATTTTGCAATGTGTGGCTTTTTGTGGCCAAAATGTCTAGTAAATATGGGTAAAAATAGACTTGTTCCTCGAACTACAAATCGAAATTCAGCAATAAATAGCCTTAAAACAAAATTCTCTCCAAATTTGGGTGTGAACGTAAACGAATACTGTTCAAATCATAGATATAAATATAAAGATACACGGATAAGATATAATCATCATATATTTAACATATTTTAATATTCAATTTTATAAAGTAATTTATAAATGTGAAAACATAAAATGTATTTAGCGGCCAATCTATATAGAGCACTATTCTTGTTTTTATTGATTGGGTATCGAATTCTGTACCATTTAGATTCCCAGCACGGTCCTGTGTCTCAAGTCGGCTATCCATGCGGACGTAGTCTGTTTCTCTTTTTAAACTGGCACACTGGAATAACAGGAAACTTTTTATACACAATGATTTTTAAACTATTTTTTGTTACTAAAACTTACAATAGAAAATATAATAGAAAACGGTGATTAGAGACTTTTTATGGAAAACGTTCTACTCGCTGTATTTTATTATAATTTCTAACAACAATTAGTTTTAGAGCTAGATATCCCATTGTATATCCAAAGTTTCATCTTATTCTAGACGTTTTAAAATTAAAACGAAACTACGTTTGTATGGAGAGTCCTGTGTCCTGACGACCACTAACGTTATAGCTTTACCTGTATAGTACTAAGCGATATTATAGTAAATTTTTATATTAAGTCTCGTGTATTTCTTCCTCCAAAATGAACGTTGGCAATTCGTGTATGGAAAGAGACCTTCACTGTCATCTTAACAAATTTAACAGGACCTTCTTTGCAATAGTATTATGTATGTACGAGTAGGTATAGATTTTTTTTTACTGAGCTCACGAATTGCCGTTGTTTGTTGGCAGTGCGTGCCATATTTTGCAAAACAGGTTACCGCCACGCAAAATGCTCATTAAATAATTAACTCGCCTTGTGCGATAGATTCGAAATGAACTGCGAGATACCACACCCTGCGTGACAGCTTTAAACCAGATAAACGTTTACTTCATTCTTTGTTACTTTATTTTGAATCTTTGACCAGGTACGATAGAGTTCATTGTTAAATGAGCATTGTGTGTGGCGGTAACCTTTTTTGGCAAAATATGGCACGCACCGACCACAAACTTTGGCCATTCATGAGCTCGGTTCAAAAAATGTTAACTATAACATCAATGTTGAAAACTATTAAACATATATTTATAGGAATACCGCCAAGCGGTTGTAGGTTAAGATGTATATGACCATACTCATACGTATAGCAAGTAAATTATATTTTAAATACTTGCTCTAAATCGTCCAGATTGTTACCAGGGTGGGCAGTTCAACTACTTGTATTTGAAATACGTGTTTTGTATTTGTATTTCGAATACAATATGAAAAGGTATTTTGTATTTGGTGTTTTGAATGCCGCGTTTACGTGTATTTTGTAATTTGTATTTAAAATACATTTTATTCGGGTCTGTTATCTCGTGTAAATAAAGTGTAGTCTATATTTGTTTTAATAAAATAATTACGAAAGTAGCCAAGAAAGTTTCTTGTTACGCTCAAAATTATCTACACTTCGTATTCTCTTGACATTAGAGTCGTGTGTAGGTCAATTTGAGCAGATGATTCGCTACCTCTGCTGCTGAATTTACCCTGCCATGAAAATACTTTGTAGGTTATTTCAATTTTAAATACATTATGTATTTTGAATTTGTATTATAAAAATCAGATGTAATCGATGGTTTGCTTGCAGAGTCTAAGCCTTTCGGGGGCTATCCATTTATTCCTTAAGACAAATTACCCAAACGCGCCTGAGGGTCTACGCTAGCTGACGCGGACGCCCGCCGCATGCGCACGCTTGCGGTGTTCATACAATTCCTTATAACACGGGCGGCCGCTCCGGGTAATCCGCGTCAGTTAGCGTAGGCCCTTAAACCCGGTATAAAACGGCTGCCTGGCATCGCTTCGACACCGCGCCCCCATCCCCGCATAATCTCAATTCGCTGACTTGAGGTCACGGCTCATTAGAGCCACCCGGCGCCCGAACCGCACCGCCTCGCCTCGAGCGGTTAGTATTCTTCATATGGATTTATACGGGCATGCGCTCACTGCATCAACTCCGTAGTTAGTACATTTACGAGGCGAGGCGATACGGGTTGGGCGCCGGGTGGCTCTAATGAGCTGTGATTACATACAGAAGGTCCTCTGTCTAACAAATCCGATGTTTGTCGGATAGAGAATTCCAATAATGCCATTCCGCTCGCACGCGCTCGCCGCATAAATGTGTCTTTCCTAGCAGGGTCGCCATCTTGGAGGTGTTCGAGTTTAACCGGAGAGGCAAATAGACATTTCGCTTAGCGCATTTTGGCTTTATATCTGTAGCTGATCACGTTAACTGGATATATTGAGTCTAAATGTAAAAAAAACTGTGCTTTATATGGAGAGCTCTTATTAAACGAATATATTTAATATTGTACATATTAAAAAGGTGATTTCAAGTTCTTTTAAAGAATTCTATTCTTGTCTCGAATTGGTCTAAGTACCTTGTAGTTAAGTAAGTACTGTTTTTATGTTATTGCTCGTTTGTGATTTTGGGTCCTACAGAGGTTTAGGTTTTTGCCTTTGCTGTGTCACTGTGACCATAATTAATATCTGTCATAACTAGACTCTGTAAGGCAGTTTGGATGTGTTAGATTTTTACCGAGCTTCTTTATTGGAAAATATTTTATTCATTAGTAACTCGACACGTACAATACTATTCGTGGTGCAATCTTCTGACTAATATTTAGTTAATTTATAACATATGCTAATGTTTTATGAGCTATATAACTATTCTGAGAACTCTTTGTTCTCTGTTGATAGACGTTAAGAGAATGTATATTTTATTTATTAAACACATATAAATGTACATAGCTATAGGGATAAACATACATAATTAAACAGTTACTAATTTTCATAGTTATTGGCACACGAATTATAATAAGTATTATACTTCAGGGTGCATTATTTCCCCAGCGGGCGCCGCTGTGGCGAGACAGCATAATATGTCAAAATCCGCCAATCAGATTAATGATGATTAAACTCTCGACGTGCTTAAATGTGTTATGTCCCTTTAGTGGTAGCCCTACGCTTAAAAAAACCGCAAATCGATGTACAGTTTAGTCGTTTGGCACACACATAGTGGCACTATAGGGCAAAACAATTTTTTTGACCCGCAGTCCCTAAAAAAAATTCCCTTAGGGGGAGTGCCGAAACATTTTTCTTTTTGTATGGGAAAATTTTTTTTTTTCAGAAACCTATCGTGTGTAGTATCATATGAAAGGGATTTTCGAGGCGATTCTAAAAATATACCACATCATTACATTTTAGCCATATTTTTTTAATTGAAACAAAAATAATTTTCGAAACATACCAAGTTTGGGCTCCTGCAGACACGATATGGCTGATTATTTAAAAATTCAATATACCAATAATGATACGTGATATCCTCATATCTAACCTCAAAAAAGCAATTTTGAAACGGATTGCATTTAGTATTTTTTTTAATTTTTCAATATCCACTACTTCTAAATCCACTACTTCTGAGCAGCACAAATTTTGAAGTGACGTGCCAAACGACCGGCATTTTAGCTAAAATAGGTTTTAAACTCTTGCGCTTTAAACACAGCTAGGGTCATTCATTACGCTGGTTACGCGACCACCTTCGGTTAGCGACCACCTGAAGGAGAAGGTTTTTTTCTAATCAATTCTATGCATTTTTTGTTGTTTTAGAATAGAAATCTACTAAACAACCGAGAGAATATCCTTTCAGTTCACCAACCCACCAAAGTGTCGCCAACCGGCACATGAAATTAGGTGGTCGCTAACCGGCGAAATGACCCTATATTATTATTTTGGTTCTCTAAATCATCTCCGAAAATTTTATGTACGAATATCACATCGCAACCAATTTTTCGCATAATGTCATTTCGCCGAATGATTAAGTGTCATCTCATCAAAACGTTTAGTTTTATTTCCCAACCTCACGGTTACCAACTGTATGTTTGGACTTTTTTTCATAAAGTCACTTTTCAAAATGCCACCTTTAGAGTAGCAGAATGGGTCAGGTTGACTTATATACATTTCGTGGTATAACACTTACCAGATGTTTTATTTAGTAACTATGTAACGTATTTACAAAGTGAGTAAGCGCAACCGCTCACGTGTTTTTTTGACAATGATGGTACCTGAATTATCGCATCATTGGAGATAAGTGTTTACATCATTACTTTTGGACTGTTGCTTGGTGGAATATATGTATGTAGGTGTACATGTGTTATTTTTTTAAACAAACACCTGCCAATTATTTTAACCTCACCTAAACCTTACCTAACCGCCAGCGTGTCGACGTCACCCCGCTACGCGGGGTGCCTATTTCCGCTCTAAGGGACGCAAGCTAACCCTAACCTAACCTACAAATAACATCACTGTTACGGTTATATGTTATTTTTTACTACGGGGGCTTCGCCCCCGAACCCCCCCCTGTGGCTGGCTTCGTCTCCCCATCGTCACTTCTCTCCTTGTAATTTATATAAGAACACGTTGAATAAAAGTGACTATGTTATGCTGTCTTGTACTTTGTAGTAAAAAGTTGGCTTATGTAAGAAAAGGGAACTGTTGCACAGACGAAACGTTCTTCGGTTAGTAGTTGTTTGTCCAACTGAAAGATTTGCCAAATGATAGGTATGCCATTTTTTTAAATTCTTTATAATAATCGACTTAACAATAACTCTACCAAATGAATCTGTTGTCATACAAAAATTTGCCATAAGTTAGTTGTCAAGGTGAATCATCGGCGAAAAGTTGGTTGGCAAGTGAAATTCGGACATAACTAATTCGGAGAAAAGGCAGAACCCCTATTATTTTACACCAGTCTAACGCTATATTTATTTACCTTTATTTTTGACGTTTTGACACGGGTTGCAACCCGCAACTATCGCGTAAAATAATTATATAAATATGTAAAATAGGTGTGACGGTTATGTGTGCGTGAGGCCATCAAACTGGCAAATGATAATACAACTGTCCAACGAAATGGTCGTATCGTATACCATTTTCTATAAGTGTTCTGACACTCTGAAAAAGGGTGAAACTGTGACAAAGATGAAAGATTATATAGTCCTCTGGGGTTATTATAATTTGTTGTCTATGTCAGTTACACGCTTTTTTTTGTTGCATATATTGTGTGCATGTAGCGGCTCTATTTATTTCTTCCTTTACAATTTATTCGTGGATTTTGATATGTGCCTCTAGCCTCGGTGTCGCCAGCTGCGGGGCTATACTATCCATCTCTTTGTAATTAGAACAGTTAGAGAGAGACGGTTATTTCTAAATACCATCGTAGCACAACTATGTAGAAGCATTCATTTATGTATATTGAATATTGTATATCATAAGAATAAATGTTAAAATATTTTAGATAAGTATATATTTCTGTATAAAACAGCTCAATTTTTCTCATATTACCTCTAAAGAATACTTGTTAATTTATTATATTTAAAAAAAATTCGTAATTAATTTAATTGATATGTGAATTTATAAATGTTTATATCTATCTTTGAAATGTCTAATACTATTCCTCTTTATAGGGGTACAATTTAACGGTCGGCCGTTGCAGTATTTAACCTTAAAGCTTGTGACAACAAGAATAGGAAGAGCTTCCCGCGTGCGGGGTGCGGGCTCTACCGAGGAGTGTAAGGGCGCCCGCAAATTACAGCCAACACTACTACCACTAAACTCAACCACTCTACATTAAGCCACTAGGGCATGGGCGCACCCACGGTGGGCCAAATCCCACCCTGCTCTCTGACCAAAAAATTAAAAATTGGGAAAAAATATTGGGTACTAGAGACCACTAGCTTGCTCAGCGAGTAAGAGGGGAAGCCTGATCAGAGCTGGGCTGTTGGCTGCGTCTGTTCGCAGCCTAATTCTGCAGGCCGGACTGTTGCGGCTTCTACATAGTGTACCAAAATGGGGCGGGTTATCTACTCTACTCTCAAATATGAAATGTTACATACGGTTTAAATTTCTTCGTATCTAGAAGGCGCTTCGACCCTACCTCGCTTTAAAACAAATCCAAATGTTTGTGCCTAAAATGGTTGGTGTGTGACTTTTAGTTAAGAAGCCAAAATTTAAAAAGACCCTTGTAATAAAAATTCAATGCCTGTGTTACTATTTATGAAATGTGATATACATATCAGGTGTTAATGTAATTGTTGTATGTTTAAAATTAAAGGTTATAACTGAGAATTTGTGTTTGTGTCATAACCTCATTCCATATAACATTTGAATTAAATTACAAATTCTGCTACGTTTCTCCGTGTATCTCGGATATCAAAGGGAAATATTGTAGTTCTTTTACTTATTTCGATCACTAAGTGCATCATAACAATTCCAATGCTTATTCCTTGAAATCACGAATAATGCACGATTTTTGTAATCTTATACGGGGTACGGTTTAGTTTTTTGTGAGTTTGTACCATCGCAAACATAGGTATCTGACCATCCGTGCACTTTATCAGCATTGTAATAAGGAGGATGATTGATCCGTTAACGTGTTGGCGTTTGTACAGTCAAGGGCACCAATGTGTATTCACTCAGTTTCATAAATATGTATACTACAACCTTATTGTTGCAGAAAAAAGGTCTGCCTACACATGTTTGAGACTTTGTGGTGTTATACAGGGTGCTCGTGAGGAACCCGAATAATTTGGCCAGCGTATTCCTAAGGTCGTATGGAGTAAAAAATGTTATATGAACATAGGTCGAAATATGTTTTTTTTTATGTTTTATACAAGAAGTTATTTATTATGTATGAAAACATAAAAAAAAAACATATTTCGACCTATGTTCATATAACATTTTTTACTCCATACGACCTTAGGAATACGCTGGCCAAATTATTCGGGTTCCTCACGAGGCACCCTGTATGTGCCCTTGACCGTACGTAGGGTATCCGGAAATACTCGTACAGTCTCAAAAAATCACTAGTTTCGTATACGGTATGTATATATATACATTGCATATGCAATGGACCCGCGGCTCCGCCTGATTTCTCTGTAATGTGCTGGCAACTAACAAATAAAACAAACACTCAATGTATAAAAAGTTTTATTTACAATATTAAACTAGTTTGACTAGAACAGTATAAACGAGCATAGATTAAGCCTCGGTTATGGCCATGCGGGGCGTGAAAATGTTTCTATAGGACAATCCTGTCGTTTAGCCGCCCAAATACCTTTTAAATGGCATTCAATTGAAGAGGAATCTGTTCCAAATGGAAGTGTTATTTTGTTTCTTCGATTTTAGAACAAAATAATCTCAAATCTATTTCCTATTGTAGTGGATTCAAATTATATTGCCAATTTTTCTTGGAGATAATGAGCGTCTATAGTATATACATCGCCACAATTGAGGTTTTAAAGCGCACCGAGACTGTACGGCGGAACGAACTGCGCGCCATACGGCCGGCCTCACACAACGGAATTCAGTTAGTCACAATCTGTATCGCAGGAGCAAATAAAAAGGTACGCTTTGAGCACAGTTTCTACCGAAGGTGTACCTTTTGCTTTTCTATTGAGTAGTCCCTCAGACCAAGAAAAGAAGACAGACGGAGCGTTACGAACAGTCAAGTGAAGCCAAACCTCATACAAACAAAACCAAGCTACTTCAAGTTTAGCACACGCTCACGCACACATATACAAACAAAATTGCACAAAACTCTTCAGCACGTGTCTGCAAATCAATCAATGCTGTCAAGATCATTCATTTCGAGTTTTGTGCGATTTAATTTGTTTAGCGTGTGCTAAACTTATGGGGCTTGCTCGAAAACCGGTTGGCTTCACTAGACTGTTCGTAACGCTCCGTCTGTATATTTTCTTGGTCTGATGAGTAGTCCATACTGAATTCGGTGCATGGATTCAGACTGTGTGTCCCGGCCTAAGCTGTAGAAACAGCGATATAAATTCCAAGGTCATTCAATCATCCAATCTGTCTATCTTCGAGTTTATATTCCGCTCGCATGACCGTTGGCCCCATAAGTATTTAACCAAGTTGTCATCAGGTGACTCGATCTTCTAACTTCATCTTATCTTAAGTACGAATATCGGCACGGAATTAAGCTGTGTCCCCATTCTAACACGACAACAAACTCAAGAGTCAGGCATAATCCATATGTAACTTTACCCGTATGTCACTTAGTATGCCATGCCACTATGATTCACAAATCACTGGGATTGGCAACTTACTGAGATACATTACGAAGAGTATTTCACGGTGTTATCCTCCAATAAGTACCTAAGCTTAAAGACTAAATTAGTTCTAATGCAGCTATAAATTTAGGCACTTTACTTTCATAAGCTCATCATATGCTATCGTTTAGGTAGGTTGAATATAATATATGTATTTACACCGTAGTTACATTACTTATATTAATATTATTTCGTAAGTTTCGTAAGAGGAAGTCTGTGAGACGTCCTACTAATATTCTAAATGCGAAAGTTTGGATGTTTAGATGTTTGGAAGTTCCGCTTAAACGGCTGAACCGATATGGATGAAATTTTGCACCTAGATAGTTTTTAACCTGGATTAAAATATAGGATAGTTTTTATCCCGGGGCCACGCAGACGAGGTCGCGGGCGGAATCTAGTAGGCTTATCCCGCAGATTTTCCCGCGTTCCTAGCTCGTGACCAGAACCTGTGCAGTAGTCTATTTCCGGGTGTAATCTGAGGGTTCCTGTAGTCATAGCAACGGTGCTATCAACGGCGCCATCTTCCTTCTACTATTTGTAGGTTAGTTTACAACAGTGAAAATAAATTGTTTTTTCATTAGCAACAGATACACATTACGAAAATACTCGGATAGTATCTATCTTTTATTTAAGTTTGCTATTTTAAGGTTTTTAAATTCATATAAACTCACATTAAGGACGTATGATTGTGACGTCACAAGCAAGGAAGCAAGCAATCCCTGCTTTCATGAGTCATGCATGCATGAGCGTGTTTGGCGTTTCAAAAAAAGAAGCTGACTTGACTTTTGTCAAATACCGTATTATTGAAGTGAAAAAACGGTAGAAACACGTTATACATCGCTTGGTCATATTGTCGCATGCGAAGGTTTAACACTTTCGCAACCTGACTAAAAATGGAACAGGCATGATGACACATTTTGAAAAACTATTCTATAATGTTTAGAAACATTTATTATGTACAACGAACAAGATTTTTCAAGAGAATTTAAACAGTTAAGTAGGAAAAAAATGCATTTTAGTTTTTAAATTTCAAATTGGCGCTAAAACGCTTGTCAGTGTCATGGCGTCCCGAGTGACGTCACGTTTTGTATAAAAAGAACGCAGACCTTTTGATGCTTGCTACCTAGATCGCTCAATTGCTCATTGAATGAACATAAATTAAAAAGTTTACAAGTCTTGCGCGGCCGTGCGAGCGAGACAGCGGGACAATGACACATAACATGGTCCTATCCCTGTCTTACTATTCGTTCAGTACGTAAGTTTTCTCTGTAATCTGTGGTATAATGGCCGTTATGGGTATGTATTTCTGCAAACGTGACGTCATGCGCTCTGATTGGTGTTTAACATATCATGGCGGGCGTCCGTATTTTTATCAAAATAAATAATAATATCTTACTTAATAAAACAATATAAGCAATTTTCTAATTCTACGATTAAAATTTCACTGAGAAAATACCATATTTTAGTGATTTTCAATTACTGTCATCATGCCTATTCACCAGAAACCGACAGTATTCGCTAGGCGTGTAAGTTCATACTACTGCCCGCCTAGCGGGCTCAGCCGGCATCTGAGCAAACATTATACGAGTGACCGCTAGGCGGGTTCTTGGTTGCGAACGTGTTAATTGAAAGTGAATGGAGAATCGGACACGTATTTGTGGGAGATTCGTAGGTTAGACATAGTAGGAGTGTTGCGTGGCGGGACACGCATCGGGCGGCGGGTGCGGGCAGCCGACGAGTACTCGGCACGAGGGTATCGGCGACGATGAATACTGCTGCAAAAGAAATATAATAATAATATAATGTAATAAGTATTTGGGGACAATCTTACACAAATCGACCCTGCCCCTATAGCTTGTATTATGCGTACCTACTGGACGATATCGCACTCACTTAAATAAATAGAAAACATCCATGACCCAGAAACGTTGCATGCATTTATTTGCGTGCTGATCACACAAATAAATGCCGACCCTGTAAGAGTTTATACGTACATACATACATTCACGCCTTTATTCCCAAAAGGGATAGGCAGTGCACATGAAACGTACGTTCCAGCGCCACTTTTAGCATAAATGTGGGTATAAAAGATAGACTAAATGTGATATTGCAGTGATAGGTTGCTAGCCCATCGCCCACAACACACTTCAACCCTGGTCCCTTAGTTGACTTTTACAACACCCACGGGAAGAAAGGGGGTGGTGAAATTCTAACCCGACACAACACGGGTCAATTTATACACTCCTTTTTTGAAGAATCTCTTACTGTCTCGGTAAAACCTCGACAGCTCATTTCACAACCGGGAGCGTCCGAGGGAGGAAACTACTATATATTACTGTTAAGCCCTCTTCACCTCCTGTCTGTTAAGCCCCCGGGACACCCTTTCTGACTTACATTCTGACATGCCGCTAGCTGGTTGACGGTGATATTGGTCGTGCCGAGCACCCGCTCCCCCCCAACGAAGTCTGGCTCCCTGTGGAATGTTCCTGTGGACAAAGATAAGACAATATAAGACGTTCTACCGCATTCTACATAGAGACAGAGTCGATACCAATGAACAATCGAACATTCTAGATGCGATGTCTAGAATAATCCGCTATCACAACGGCCGTCTATAGGATATCGAACTTTTGCTATAAGACCGCCTCTCCTGCCTCTACTATTACGGTATGTGCTCTGCGTGTATGTATATAGTTGAACATATACAGAGTGTAACAAAAATGGGGTGTGAATCGAACAATGTCAAGAAAAAACTAAAAGATTTTTTTTGACGCGTTTTTTTACATTTCTATAGCAGGCCGCCACAATAGGCCAACGCTCCAAACAAATGTAAAAAAAAATCTCTTAGCTTTTTCTTATACTGTCATATTTATTTTGTGTTTTTTATTAATTTTCGTGCTAAGATCAAGTTCCTTTTCATGCTCTTAACACGCTTTGCAGCTTTTTTTGGCGTACCGCTAGGAATATCATGCGTAAATTTTGTGTAAAGGAACTGCAATGAGATTAATAGAAACAGTGTTACAGTTACACTCACCGTCAGCCCTCGGAACTAGGTCGGGGTTGTCAGCGTGCGCTCGCGCACGCGCCGCGCGCACGCACAGCGCCGTTGCAGCAACTGCTGCTGTAACAGCTACGGCGATGGCCGCGAACTCGAGCCAGCGCGTCCACGAACGGGTTGGCGTGTCCTCCGTTACAGCTTTTTGAGAAGAAATTATACAATGTCAAGTGTGAGCTTTGTCCGTGTAAGTATTATAGTCAACATTTTCTGCACTGGACTGATCATCTTATGTTCAGAACAATAGCATTCAAGTCTAACAAATTGACTGTGTGGTGGGACGCGTGCCATTTTTTGCAAGAAAAAGGTTAGCGCCACGTAAAATGTTCATTGTATAATGAACTCTATCGCTCATTCCATGGACTAAAAAATAAAAAAAACGCGCTCCCAGCGTCCCAGGTACAAGGCGGTGTGTGTGGTATTTTATCTCGTAGCTAATTGGGAATCTATTGCAAAAGAACATTATTCAATGAACATTTTACGTGGCTAAAACATTTTTTTGCAAAATTGGCACGCGCTGACTGCAAACAAAAGCTATTCATTAGCTCAGTACAATGACCATTCTTGAGCTCAGTTTAAATAATCTATATTGGTAGATACAGGTTTTAACAGCTGGCGCGTCAGCGAGTGAAGAGTCTAACGCTCGAAAGTCAAAAATCGGTCCACTGTTCGCAATATAAACACATAGGTATTATCTTTAATACTAATAATAAGACAGTTCAACACACGTATTAAATGTCACTACTGGCGACATGTTTCGAACTCTTCGGGAGTTGAACCGTTTAATGACTAGTATTATTTCAACAATTAAAAATATAAATATTTGGGGACAATCTTACACAAATCGACCTAAGTAGTCCCAAACTAAGCAAAGCTTGTACTATGGGTAGTAGGACGATATGACATATTCGATAGACGACATTCGAACCCGGGACCTCCGGCGTGGTCCGTTGGCAGGGTCACTACCAACTAGGCTGCAGAGGTCGTCAATCACATCTCACGAAAGTTTCAATTCGATTACTCATATCTATCTTTCTTTATCTCTACCAGCGATCCGGGGCGGTCCCTTTTGTTAGTTTAGGTTAGGTATAACGTGTTTTTGACGAAGCCTGTTGCGGATTCTTTCGTTGTTAGTTAAGTGCCTAGGGGGATGTGTGTTTGTTTGTACGCAATTGACGAAGCCTGCGTTGCGGATATCTTATGGACCTTAATCTTTCTATTTTCAACGAATAAACTATTCTTATTGTTATCTATCTTTACATACAAACTTTTTTGTATGTCTTTTCTGGTGTAGGGCACAGCGAAATGTCATTCCGCTCGAATTTGGACCACCCCAACTGGGGAAGTACCTCCGCCTTGCAGATGACCACAGCCATAATAACACTCACTACTTGCTCTGTAGTAGTGTTGTGTACCTGGAGGGTCCTCCCGAGGATGCGTTGTGTTGAGAGCGAGGGCACGTGTTCAGCTGTCAACGCGGCGAATCCTCAAACATATCAAGGGTCGGCGACGCCCACGTTACTCCTTTGGAGTTACATGCGTCTATAGGCTGCGGTGTCCGCTTACCACGAGCCGGGCCGTACGTATGTCTGCCACCGCCGTTGTATAAAAAAAAAACACTCACCTGAAGCGCTCATCGGCCGGTTCTGCAAAGGTAGCTCCACTTCCTCGCTCCGCCCCCTGACGTTGCTCGCGTACACCACCGCACTCATGTTGCGCCCGGCCCACTGCAGCTGGAAGTGGCCGGCGGCGTCGGAAGCGTTGGTCACCACCGTACCGTCTGTCTCGCGGAGGACTAGGTGGACTGTTTGGGGACGCCCGCCGTCCCAGTCTGCGAAATTTAATAAAAAAAACGAATGAAAACTTTCTATCAGATTCCAATTCTAAGCCCGCGGGCTTGCGTCAGGCCATGAAAAAAAAAAAAAAAAAAAAGCCCGCAGACTCAATTTCTTTCGGGTTACACGAAATTGTGAGTACGTGAGTATCACGCAATAAAGGCCGACCATAATACGGGGTCTGGTTCAAATGACTTAATTTTTTACAGAACATTTTTGAACGGCGTGGGTAGTAGTAAAAAAATAATACGCGCGTATGCATGTAGCCTAAAAGTTTTGTATACAAATATTGACTGAACCTTGTAAGTCGCTAAAATTGAGATAGTTGTGAAAAATATAATAATAATATATTCTTTATTGCAGCACAATATAAGAAAAACATGTTACAAGAGTACATAATGTTAAATAAAGGTAACAACAGGCGGTCTTATCGCTTTAGAGCGATCTCGCGACGGAAGAACAGCGCTGGCTTTGCAGCAGCTTCATGCCGAGTTGGCCCTTTTGTGACAAACAGTGTTCGTCCTATTTTTGTAATTTTTGTTACCTACTTATGTGTTTGTCACAAATAAATGCTTTTCTTTCTTTTTTTATCTCTTCCAGACAACCTTAATAAATGCTGAAGTACCTACTCAGGTACTTTAATTTTACGTACGATAAAATTTACGTAACCATTTATTAACAAAAGTTTTTTCCTGATTCTGCATTAAAAATGTACCGTTTTAAATAATTTATCCATTTTGTAATTATTTTATTAATATTAACGTTGGCATTTTTCGAAAAATGGGTGGCCTCATTATTGGCTAGTAGTTTGCCTGGTTAGTCGGTAGATACAAACAAACTTAAGAAGAGAACAAAGTTCCGTTATGAGACAAATTGTTAACCACATAATTGAATGCCAATATCAGGGGACAATCTTTCACAAATCGACCTAGTCCCAAACTAAGCAAAGCTTGTACTATGGGTACTAAACGACGGTAAACATACTTATATAGATAAATAAATACTTAAATACATATAAAACATCCATGACTCAGGAATAAATGTTCGTGCTCATCACACAAATAAATGTCCTTACCGGGATTCGAACCAAGGACCTCTTGCTTCGTAGGCAGCAATAGAAAATTGGTGTGAATTGTATGGTTCACAGAAAAAAAATTGAGTGAGTAAAGCTAGCCAAGAATTTGGTCCTTACCCAATGTCATATCTTAAAATTAAACTAATTAATTAATCAGGTTTATGTACAATTGTACACACGAATACATACAATGTTAACGATCCGGCTTGGGCAAGCGAGCGAGGTGAGTGATTGAGACAGACATATGGCATTCAGGGTTACCACAGCCAAATATTGTCCTGTAGGTCAGCTCACCTTTCTTGCACTGAACCCTGAGCGCCTCAGCGAACTCCCGCACCGTACACTGCGGCGCCCGCGGCGCGCCTCCCCTCGCGACCGCGTACGCGCACGCTCGCTTCTGCTCGCCGAACGAATTCGTCGCTCGGCAGAGCAGCGTGCCGTAGTCGCCCGAGCGGGGCAGCCAGGTCAGGGTCGAGCTGTAGCGGTGCTGGCGACCGGCGAGCTTCTGGAAAAATCAGGTTTTTGTGGCCAACAAGCAAACGGCCCGCCTGATGATAAGCGGACACCGCAGCCTATAGACGCGTGCAACGCCAAAGGAGTAACATGGGCGTTGCCGAGCCTTGATATGTTTGAGGATTCGCCGTGTTGACAGCTGAAGGACCGAATTCCCTCGCTCTCAACACAACGCATCCTCGGGAGCTCTGGCGACCTCGCTCACCTCCAAGAACACAACACTACTACAGAGCAAGTAGTACTTAGTAGGTTTCATAAGTTTGATAATGTGATGTCAAGTGAATGTCCTCTGCTGCCCGCGCGGCTGCGCCCGCGTTAGTTACGCGAAGAACGCTAACCCGCAGGATAAAATATGATCTATAACCACCCAGATAGTCCATTCTACACGCAGGTGAAAGAATTTTTGAAATCGGACGAGCCGTTCCGGTTATTAGTTATTACCCATTAGGTACGTACATACTAACTTACAAAGCTACAATATCACCGTTTTTTTTCTTTTAATTAATATTAGTACATTCAATGGAGCATAAACCACGCTGCGGGATTAAATATTGCTCGTTCCAACCTAGAAAGTCCATTAGATACTGTATAGAATGGACTTCCTTAAAGTCCTTAAACTTGGACTTGATGTAATCATCGCTGAAATATTTTATAAAATAAAATACTCATGTGGTTCCAGAGATTACGCCCTACATAAATGCGAGTCCGTGAACGCCCAGCTGAACTGCAGTTGCTCGGGCGAGGCCTACACCAGGTACGTCATAGCATCCCCCTCGATCAGTCCGTTGTCTTGCTGAACGACAAACAGTAAACAGTCCAGGTAAACTGCAGCGGTTCGGGCGAGGCCTCCATCATGTACGTTATTTTCTCTCCCTCGGTCTGTGGTCTCTCTGAACGACAGTATAAGTACCTTAACGCTGGTATATAACGTGCGCGAGTCCGAGAACGTCCAGCTGAACTGGAGTGGCTCGGGCGAGGCCTCGACTACGCAGGTCACGGTCTCGGCCTCGCCCTGCACGGCGCCGATCGTCTCCTCGCCGGACGACAGGCAGACGGGACGATCTAGAACATGTGATAAGTTTTGAAAATTGTCTACTTGGGCCTTTTGACTTGTACTCAGTCAACAAGCCTATGTAATTGCAGGATAAAGTTCATTTGTGACTAAATTTTGTAAAAGAAGGGATTTACATCTTGCTCAATTTGTTGTCAAAGAAAGTACCCTGTCAGGCTCTTTGTATCAACTTGGCAATTCGCGGAGAGATGGCGCTAGTGACAGCAACACCCTGTAGCTTAAGCGTATCAAAGAATGAAACGACATTTTTCCCTCTTTTATTAATCTATAAATCTTGTCTCCCTCTCCGTCGCTCGAAATATCAATAGCGATTGAGAGGGAGATCATCAAACGAACTTCGTTCTCGTTTCGCGGTAGGGTCTCAGAACTCAAAGACAACGTTTAAAATGACTTGATAGATTTTCGTACCCGCCGTTGCGGACAGATGGCGCTATTGTCAACCGTCTAGTTGACGAGTAGCAGAGAATGAAACTATGTGCACTCCACTAAAAAATCTTTTAAATTCCAATTTTCACACATCAGTACTCGCAACCAACGTTCAGAGTGACTTGATCCTGAAAAACCACGACGGGTAGTTGCAAGGTGGCGCTACTGTTAACAACACCATGTAGTTAACGAGTGCTAGACAAGGAACCTATCTATGTAAACTCTGGTAAAGGTCCTAAAAACTACAGTTCAATAGTTGAACTGGGGATCGATTTTTGAATCTCACCAAGTGACTAATTCTCACCGATGTGAGTGATTTCCGAAAGTTCGTATTTTTGAAACTCATCGGTGACTTACATTTGTCATACCTATGATATCGATTTACGAGTGCCCCTACCCACTCGTAATTGAAATCACCATGCGATTGTTTTTGACAGTTGACGTATGTGATATCTGCCAAGAATTTTTCAAAACTTTAATTTTCGTTTACATGACACTGACACATACGCTACGTTTTACGTTTGAATCTGTTTTATGTTATAGTATGAGAAAATAAAAACCGGTATCAAGGACAACATCTGCGTAAAAAGGAACGTAACGGGAAGATTCTCTCTGACTGACATTGTAAAATTTCTGCATGTTGGTACACAACGTGTGACTTTCAAAAATACGGCTTTTGGAAAATGGTGACTTTAAAGTCATCGGTGATAATTTTAGTCACCGGTGACTTTGATATCACCAGTGAGATTCAAAAATCGCACTCCTGGGTCAGTACGGACAAAGCGCTCATAGCCCAGCGGCGCCTGCGAGTCGGAAACTATAACGCAGGTTAAGCAAAGATGGCAGCGGTCAGCCTTTGGATGGGTGACCCCCAGATGTTAGAGTGGTTAATATAAATGAGCGCTTCCGTGCTTTGAAAGGCACGCTAAGCAGTTGATCCCGGTTGCTGACTATGACAGTAGTCGTTAAGCCGAGTTAGAGGCCTTCGGGCGGCTTAAGACCTTCTAACAGTCGAGTTGCCCACTCACTTGACAAAGGGGGGACAACTGTTACTCGCGTCAGCAGGAGCTTACCTACCATAACCCTGCACGTGTCTCCTGAGTGGTACTAAAGGGTGACAAACTTTAAAAGGCCAAAATAATGTATGCCATACTATTAAATAATAGTACGGACAGCCGACGGTCAGAAGCGAGTTGTGCGCGCGGCACGCGAGCTCACGCCCGCCGTCGGGGAGAGATGGCGCTAGTATCGGCTATACCACGCACTCTATTATAAATCTCCTAAATCGAAACTGTCTACAAACAGTACTCACAGCCAACGTTCAGAGTGACTTGATCCTGGAACACCTCGCCGGGTAGATGTGAGTTGTGCGCGCGGCACGCGAGCTCACGCCCGCCGTCGCGGAGAGATGGCGCCAGCGTCAACGACGACACGGTGTAGTTGCCATCATGGAGCTCCTGCAATCGATGTAAGTTGTAATTATTTTGCCTCAAATTGAAACATGTCGATTAGTGGAGGATCGTTCTTTTAAGATGGTTTTATTCTACAGCTATACGCGCATTGAACGTCAAAGTTTGTGTCCTTTTAGAACAATCACGTGATGAAGTCGCCAAAGATTACTCTTTGTGCTCAAACTACATGAGTCTGGACAACGGAGCTTACCATCCCAGCTTGGAGCGAGAGCAATCTAGGAGTTTGAGTGGGATACTGACAACTTAGAGTTGCGACAATTTCTGTAAGAGCAAAAGAGATAACCTGTAAAAATTGTGTGAAGCCTGTGTGAACACAGCGGAAATTCAACGAGCTACTCAGTAATTTCATAGAGATCCCTATACAGCCCATCCCTTGGGAGTAAAATACTTATATGTAGATGGCGCTGCTAGTCAGAATATTACTAAAGCAGCATTTTAGTTACAAGGGACGGACTGTCTGAGGTATATTTCCGACAGTTAAATACTTTGTTTGATCAAAAACCACTCGGTATGTGTATATAATATATGCCATCTTATATAATGCAAGAAATCACGTCCCTGATATAAAGTTCCACCGAAATGTGTTTCTACTTTTTTAACCGACTTCAAAAAAAAGGAGGAGGTTCTCAAATCGGCTGTAGTTTTTTTATTATTATTAATATTATTTTCAATGTTTGTTACCTCAGAACTCCGTCATTGATGAGCCGATTCGAATTTTTTTTTGTTCGTATGTATATACTTCCAGGTGGGTCACATTTTTTTCAAAATTCAGTTAGATGATGGAATCCATGAGGAATTGAGGGGACTCCTCAATTTTATTAGGCACGCGTGTAGTGATTTTGGTATTTATTTCTGTTCTAATTCGTGTATTTACATCCGGAATCATAAATTTGGTGGCGAGGAATTGATGATGAAGACCACAGATGACTTATCGAATTCCTCAATTATGTACTTAAAAGTGCAAAAGTACGTCACAGGTTCTGATAAGATTCCGTTGAAATAGGAACTAATGAAGTGCCATTGGTGATGATCTTGGGGAATCGATGGAAGTCCTCAAATATTATCGGCCCACAACAGCGATTCGGTTTTTTTCTATAGTAATCAACGCATTTGCTATCGGAAATCATTTCATGCGGTAAATTGTACAAAAAATTGGAAATTTTCTCGTGGCTTGGCGGAGTACTAAATTGAAGTCGGTTAAAACTTTGTTTTTAAAGTAAATTATTTTTGTTGACATTCCCCAGGTCCGTTGCAGCGCACTATAATCTACCATATTTTTCGGTACTTTTATGTCGACATCAAATGGAATGCTATGCATAAAATGCAATTCTTTGTAATTACTGTTTGTACCAAAATAAAGAAAAAAAAAATAGTGTACGTTAGTTGTGATCTTACCTTGTGCACGCTAGGTCTGAGTAATGTGTCTCCCAAATGCCAGGTGATGGATGGTGGCGGCACGCAGCCGACAACAACGCAGTCGACCAAGCGCGGTTGACCGGCTTCGAAGTCTACGTTGTTGTTTAATCGAATCTCGACGCTGAGCGGAGGCACTGGTATTGAGAATAAAACAATAAGTAAAATGTCTTTAAGAGCACGTACAGTCAGCCACAGATAAACATAAACCAGACATAGAGGTCCCGTAAGCCAGGATACAAAACTACAGCATAACATGGATTTCTAATTGCTAACATGCTTACAAAATGTCACTAAAAATTATGTATAAAAGCAAAATCCTACGATTGATGGATTTAAATCCCTTGAACCACAGCTTTAAAAACGTCTCCGTAGACGTAACCATGGCAGGTTGCAACAGAAAAAGGTTGATTGGCCCACGTATTCTTATAAATATTTGTTTTATTTTTATTTTAGTGCCTCAGTTGCTGGCCACAGATTATATAATAGTTCTACGAACAGATACTCAAGTCTGGATAAAAAGGGCATACCTACCGTTTTGTACGCCTACAATATTTTACAATGGACCTTGAATGCGCGGGTCCTTAAATGTTTGGTTATTAAACTTAAGAGTGTATTCGAACGGAAATAATTCACGACGAAGTCATTTTTTTGATAATTGGTCACAACTTTTACTGTGCGCGTACGCAGCATCTGGCCGTGAGCACGTGTTTCAACCGACTGGCTGAATCCCCGCTAGCGGCGCGCAAAGTGTAGGCAGGTATAATTCTAAGTTCCCATGGTGCAGCTAAGTAGCACTGCTCAGGGTCTCGAAATAAAAAAAATCGCCCGACGCCCAATGACGAACTTAATTCTTACGTTACTTACAGTACATAGTGACCAGCACACTAGCGCTCAGCGGTTCCGTGACATCCGCGTTCTGCGCCAGGCACTCGTAGTGCGCGTCCAGCTCTGCGCGCGTCGCGTTGCGCACGCGCACGCTCGCGCGCAGCGTGCCCGGGCGCGCCGCCTGCGCGCGCTCCGCCACCACGCCGTTGCGGCGCCAGAAAAGCAGCGTGTCGGGCTCTGGAATATGACGTTTCACTTTATAACATATCTAAGAATAACAAGAATGCGGTCGAGCTCAAAAGAACATTTCGCTAGAGAAGATATATTGTACCTACCATGCATTGGTTGGAAGCCGTAAGTAGGTGTGAATTATCCTCCTAATTTGATAGCTGTATTATATTACTATTTTTGATAACTTTCGTATTCTGTATGAACGCCAGAGTACCTGCTGCTTATAACTTATAACGCCATCTATGAGCATCTATATAAAGCAGAATTCTAACCCCCTCATTTTCATACGACTTCTGGGTTTTGTTAATTTTCCAGTAAGTCTATAAAACGTTTGTATGGAAACTAAACTACGTTCCTCCTGAAACTAAGTTTAAAATGATTGTATTTACCGTCATCAACTTCACAGACGAAGGTGAAGTTGGCTCCCAGGCTGATGTGCTGGATGTGTCCCCGTTTCAGCGGGTCACCGGCTTCGTTGTAGATCTGGGGTGTGCCGGGAGAATCTAGAATTTAGATTTGATTGGGCAAATGACAAAAACATGTCGCAAAGCGGACTCAAGCCATTCCACAGAATAGATAATAGTACAAGTACAGAAGGGACACTCCCTTGATCTTTACAAAAGGCGCTTTTTTCTCAGCCAAAACACTAACATTTATGGCCCTCTGACGTCGTCAACGACGACGTCGACGTTCATCGCTACAAGTACATGCCGGTTCCTCAACGTTGGGGCACCGGCATGTACTTGTAGCGATGAACGTAAATCGCGGAGTGTCCGCCCCTTGGCCAGTGGGGTTTGTCTCTACTTTTTACAAGCAGTACGATTATAAGCAAAGACCGACCAACACCGCTACTTTAGGATTGGCTTTTTTATAATTTGGTTAAACATTTTGTACTTCATTGTGAATAAAATAAAATCGAATTGAGAAACTCCTACTCTTTTTGCAGTCGGTTATAAACGGTGCCGAGTTACAAATCTTTTATCCGACATTTAGGCGGATGTCACACTGCGCCGCATCTCCGGACGGAGGTGCGGAGCTGCATACAAATTTCGCCGGACGGAGGTACGGTGCAGTGTGTCGTATTATACGGAATTTGTATATACAAACTGAGGTACTTGCATGCAACGAGCTCCGCACCTCCGTCCGGAGAGCGGCGCAGTGTGACACCCGCCTTAGGCTAACGTAACTTTATTATCCCAGCCCTTAGAGAATAAGTAGTTATACCGATCCGAGGCTCAAAGTCACCCAAAGGGCAATGGAGAGGGCCATGTTGGGAGTTTCTCTGCGTGACCGCATCAGAAATGAGAGCTATCCGCAGCAGAACCAAGGTAACCGATATAGCCCCCCGGATCGCTAAACTTAAGTGGCAGTGGGCGAGGCACATAGCACGTAGAACCGATGGCCGTTGGGGCGGAAAGGTTCTCGAGTGGCGACCACGTACCGGAAGGCGCAGCGTGGGTAGGCCCCCGACAAGGTGGACTGATGACCTGGTAAAGGTTGCGGGAGTCCGCTGGATGCGGGTGGCGCGGGACCGGTCACTTTGGCACTCTTTGGGGGAGGCCTATGTCCAGCAGTGGACGTCTTTCGGCTGATATGATGATGATGATGATGATGACCGATCTTATTGTACTCAACTACTCACCTACTAGCCTAATATCGATGACGTAGTCGACCGAAGGCGACGCTTGGTAGTGCACCCGGCAGCGGTAAACGCCTCCGTCCCTGTCGCTCACTCGCTTCAGAAGGAGAGAGGTGTCATCGTGGCAAGCCCCGGCCACGCACGTGGTCCCGAACACTTGGTCCATGGATAGTGATCTGGTGATAATTAGTTCATGAATCTACCGATAGATGGAACGACTTTTTCTTTTTTTAATGATTGGGAATTGTAAGTTGCGATATACCTTTTCCGAGATCTACAATCCTATGGATCTAGGTTTTCGGTATACTACCTCTATGGTCTGGATTAATAAGAACGTGTTTCGCTCTTTCTGATACATGTATCACTGAAAAAAATGTGAGCTAATCAAGTCCACTTTTTGCTTGATTAGAAAAATTATAATTGTTTCTATTATTTAACTAATCAAATCCATCAAGTATACTTAGTAACTACAACAAAGTTTAATTGATCGAAAAGTTTAATGAAGTAACATATTACATTTGATCATTTTCTTAATTGAGTTTTAATTAAATCATTCAATTGACTCATCGAATTATGGAATTGTTTGAGCCTATAAAGTATAACTTTCTAATAGTATCATTGAACTTAATCACACGAATCATGTTGAATCATTAATTAAATTAAAAGCAATTTATTACATCAAACAAGAAAAAGATTTAATCATACTATAAACTTATTACAATTAATTATGTACCGAATAAAATAAAACAATGTACTTGACTAAAGGAATAAAAGTATGATTGAACTTAATCACACGAATAATATTAAATCATTAATTAATTTAAGAGCAATTTATAACATCAAACAAAAAAAAGATTTAAGTATACAATCAACTTATTACAATTAAATTTGTAGTTAGTAAAATTAAACAATGTACTTGATTAAATGAATGAAGTCAATCTACTGTCCACAACAATCCACAAATCTAATATTGCGCGTGGAAAAGGCGCCACTGTCGGCATATCTGTACGGACCAACTTTAGTTCCATTTTGGCCACATGCAAACATTACTTTGTGGAGTCGCCCTACAGACAGTATATGATGCAATACCGCCAATACCGGCCTTTTTCCAATTCACGGTGCATGTGCGAACCTGATGGTGAACGTGGTGCTGGTGGGTGAGAAAAAATGGAAAAGTGGAGGATCTATTACAAGCGTGGGGCTTATCTGAGCTCATTCCAACATTTAAGGGTGAGTACACTTATTATTTATATTTATCATTCTATATTGTACGTTAACGCGAAATACAACGAACTTATTATCAGTAAATACTGGATGGTTCGAAAATCTTAGATCTTGTTGTTTTTGAGTGGCCCACGTTGCGTTGCGCGCGTTATTTGCCGGCTACTACTGGTGCAAGTGAAACGTGACAATGATGGACTAGCAATTCGATATGAAGGATAGTGTGGTACAAACATTCCTCATGGTACATATCAAATGTCATATTTTTTATTGCAGCGAACGAAATAAACATCCAAGCAGTGTCGGCCCTAAGCCTTGAAGATGTGAAGGAGTTAATACCCCAGGTAGGCCGCAGGGCCCTGTTTGTGAGAGTATGGAGTGAGTGGAAGACGGACTTTATGTCAAACTTGCCCAGCTGCAATGTTTCTTTAAGTGTGAGTGAAATTATTTTGTTATCTTAAATATTACGGCCCAGCCACGACATTGCGCGAATTACGACGCGGCAAGCGTTTTATCTGTTCATTGCGCGTTAGAGACGCGCAACGCACTGTGATTAGTTGCGATCACACGCAATGAATTAGAAAACCACTGCCGTCGCCGCGTAATTAAATAGCGGCCTTTACACGTAAAGTTCAGACCGCGGGAAACGCCACGCGCCATTCCACGCGCCGTTCCAAACCGTACGTGTAAATGCGTAAATGCACTGCATTTACAGTTTATACCTACGTTCGGAACGGCGCGTGGAATGGCGCGTGGCGTTTCCTGCGGTCCGAAATTTACGTGTAAAGGCCGCTAATGTCGTGGCCCGGCCGTTACGACTTCGCGCGACTAGCGGCGGCGACCGCGGTGAGCGGCGAGCTTTCCAAACCAATGCTCTGGGACGGCACCGTCTCTGTGCATTTCTTTGGAATAATTGGGAATAATTGTGAGGAGTAATACTTACACATATGCATAAGTATTACTCCTCACAGCTCGCCGCTCACCGACGTCAGCGTCTTCAAATGTATGGGCAGCCGCTTCTCGCCCTGCTGTCCGCTGGCGTCCAATCCGCAGCCTTATACCATGAGTAGGTTATACCCAAGTTTTAATTTAAAAAATTAACTGTTCTGTATTCTTTTTTTAATAATTAGGTACCAATTTAATACATTTAAACCTTGCCTATGAAGCTAGAGTACCTATGCAAGTTCGAATCCACATTTGTATGAAAATGTTTTTCTCTCAATCATTAAATGTCTGTAACCTCAGTCCACTTTACATCAAATAGAATGTAATTAATACAATATTCTAAAAGTAAGTAGCCAATTAATAAAACTTGGTTGGTTTCAGGACATACAAATTTTAGCGCTAGATGCCTCTACAACAGAACTGGAAGCAACACCATCACAGACAACACCACCAAAAACAATCACAAGTGGAAGAAAGCAATGATAATGTAAGTTTGTAGATATTGTTAATTTCTTGTATTTTACTTATCTTAAGCTGATTTTCCACCGGAGGGGCGAGATGAGGCGAGGCGAGAATTGAACCGCCTCGTCTCGCCCCTCCGATGGAAAATCAGCTTTACACAGCCAGGCAGTTGCATGCCACACTGTAGATATGGATGGCATTAGCAACTGAAGAGTGTTTCTTACAACTATTATATATTATAAATAAACGTTTCTCTATAGGGGGATGGTTTAAGTTTGTTAGGACTTGCAGGGTTGCAGGTGTATAATTGATGGTGTAAAATTTGTCCCGACTGTTGGCTTTTAGTTGCACCACCCCCTTTCTGCATGTGGGTAGGTATTGTAAGAGACGACTAAGAGTATATGGTTAAAGTGTGTTGTGGGCGATATGCTAGCAACTTGTCACTGCAATATCACATTTTGTTGATTTTTATACCCACAACTTGCTAAAAGTGGCATTACAAACTTCAGTTTCATGTGCTCTGCCTACCCCTTTCTATGTATGTAACCTAAAAATAAATTTTGTTTTCAGACACATGTTCACACTCCATCAGTATCAACAGAAACAGATAGTCTGATCAAAGATGTACAAAATGTCTACATAAGAACGACACAACACAGAACACAGCCCCATTTGACGGTATCATAATATGTACATTTTTAATTAAGATTCCAATGGAACTAATGAATGATTACTTTCTTTTATTATTGGGGTATTTTTTACGGTATCATCTAGATGCCTATGTATAATATTGTATAACGTGGCGTCGCTTATAATTATGTTGCATAGAAGTGAAATGTGTTCAAATTCCAATGCCACGGCATACAATTTTGGCCGTCTATAGGCGTTCCTAGTAGTGGACAGGTTAAGGATTTGCCACACTGGATGCGGTCTGCGGTCAGGTCAAATTGAAAACATCATACATAAGCTTTATTTGACCTGACCGCAGATCGCATGTAGCAAATCCTTTATGGACCTAGTCAACTCAATAATGATAGTCTAAGCTCCCGTTGCACGAAACTCTACCTCACAAGGTGGCAGATCAGAAATGCAATATAGTGATAAATACTACTTAGGAACACTGGATTTTAGTTGATTACCATACCATATCCTGGGAGAACTTTTTTTTTCGTTTTTACTATTACCTACTTACATCATACGGTGGCAGATCGAAACGTTTACTCATCGAAAGAGACACATTTGGAGATAACATTGGAGATAGCATTGGTTGCCAGCCCAAACGCTGGCAGGTTTAAAGATCAGCCATGGTGTTGACCCCATTTTTGGGTCTTATAAAACATGGCTGATCTTGAAACCTGTCAGCGCTTGGGCTGGCAACCAATGCGGGTTGTTATCTCCAAATGTGTATCTTTCGATGAGTAAACGTTTTGATCTGCCACCGAATGATGTAATAGTAAAAACGAAGAAAAAAAGTTCTTCCAGGATATGGTATGGTACCTAACCAACTAAAATCCAGTGTTCCTAAGTAGTATAGATCTATTACTATATTGCATTTCTGATCTGCTACCTTGTGAGGTAGGGTTTCGTGCAACGGGAGCTTCGACTATGAGTGATTACTTTCTTTTATTATTCGGGTTATAATTTTTTTTCTTTTTACGGTATCATGTAGATGAATGTACCTGCATAAAATAAAAATCGAATAAAACAAATATGTTTTAAAAATTACTTGTCTATTCATTTATACTACACTAGTTATGGGATATCCAAGCTGCCTAAAATGTGCATAAAAAAATTAAATATTGTTATTTCAGTCGTGCGTATAATTTGTATAGCCAGTCCAGATTGTTTAGAAATCTTGGTAATTATCGAATAAAGAAGCAACCGTCTCGCTATTTAGGCCGGTCGTTTTTTAAAACATTGATGTTCCCATTACAGTATGTTTAACCAGCTTAGTATTACTAGCCATGAAGCATTTTCTCGTTAGACCGGTCGGCTTAAACATAGGAGGTCGCAAAAAATATATATTCATGATTTATTTGAGATTTTGTTAAGATACATATCAGCTGCGTAAATTTAGTTTTACACTACCGATATGTATCCTTAAGTCGAAAACAGACTCACGCGAGAAGTCCCGCCGAGAAGTTGCCGAGAACGAGAGAATTAGACGGCGAGAAAGCGATCACATTCACGCTTCTCGGGTGTTCTCGGGGGTTCTCGGCGTGAGTCTGTAGGCGCTATTACAACATTCCAAAAAATCATGAATATATATATTTTTGCGATCTACTATGTTTAAGCCGACCCGTCTAATTAGAAAATGCATCATGGCTAGCAATACTAAGCTGGTTAAACATACAGTAATTGATTGATATAAAGAACAGCAATCGATTGAAAGAAAGAACAGTAATTGATTGAAATAAACAAGTTCAGTGCTTGGATTGAACACTACCTTTGCATCATTCCATTAGGGTCAATAATTATAGTAAAAAAGTGCTTTGATTAATTTAATTGTGGACTATATGTATTTCACAAAGGAGACTTGATAAAATCAAACATATAACATGAATACATGAAACGATTTATTTATAAATCTTATCAAAGTTCGTTTATTAAACCGAACTATTACTTTATTGACACGATAAACCTACTTAATATAACACTTTAAGCAACTTAATACAAAGTATGATATACATACATTCAATCAATTATATTAGTTTTTTGCATCAAACATTCAACTTGATTTAATGTATGCGGATGTTTATGGCATGAATTATTGGGCCTTAATAATTTCATTTAAGTAGCTTAATACAGGCTGTAACATACATTGATTAATTCATTAATTTTACTTGATTTCATCAAATACTTCCTTAACTTGTGTCTGTAACGACGTTGATGGCATCTATTAAGTATTTCTTGATTATATTAGTAAATAAACATATTTCGTACATTAAAGTCATGGCTGGATTTATAAAGTTACTTTTCAATCATTTCAACTTGATTGCTGCAATTAGCTGACTTCATTTGCTCGCTATACATTAAGTTACTTTGTTATCACAATCAAGTTTTTGATTTAGGTAATCAATTTTTTTTCTCAGTGTATAGTTGAAGTTTGAAATGCCTCAATAACCATAGCAATTTGCATTAGTTTCAGACACTTATAATTAAATTAGTTCTAAGTATATTATTATTAACT
The DNA here is from genome assembly GCA_945867215.1 of Epinotia demarniana. Taxonomy (NCBI): domain Eukaryota; kingdom Metazoa; phylum Arthropoda; class Insecta; order Lepidoptera; family Tortricidae; genus Epinotia; species Epinotia demarniana. Next base: position 59,385,081 of record OX244259.1, read on the forward strand.
ACTGTCCCTTGCTGTAATGTCTCTTTTTGTATTATTTTACGTCACACCTGGCCATAATGCGAGTTTTACTGCACGCTGTGAGTACGGGAAAACTCGCATTGTGGCCAGGTGAAGACGTAAAAGTTTGTACTCAACACGGGCGGTAATTTGTAAAGCCCCAGAGCGCATATTTATGGCCCTCACCTTCGGTTCGGGCTACAAACACCTGCGATCTGGGGCATTTATGAATTCACCGCCCTAGTTACGTAATGTACTATATCATCACACTTGCTCAAAAAGGGCTTCATAATGCGCAGACATACAGAGCTACAATAGCCTATATTACGCCCACGGGCGTAATGGATTTTTCTTGAATTGTATCTGTCACTCATGCGGCAGTTACAAAGCAAAGAGGTTTTGTATCAAAAACGAGAACCAGATTTAGTATGTAGTTATGTGTCTATGTAAAATGTGTTTAAGTGTTTTCAAATCGTGGATGTATACCGAAGGGTCTTTGCCATACGCGCCTCACGTCATATTCTACAAAATGGACAACAGACAGTTGCAGTTTTACTACGATTTGTATTAATTTCATCTCAAATGTATTTGATTCCTCGCAAATGTGATGAATAACATAGTGTATAACACGGGCGTAAGAATATTGCAAACTCGAGTCATCAAAAGCTTCTGATAAACTCTTGTTCGCAATATTCCACTTACGTACGACCCTCGTTAAACGATGTACTATTTAAAGTCGATGCTTTCTTTTAATGCATGCTGTGTTCACCTGTAATTGGTGGCGCAATTAAATTTAAACATATGTATTAAGTGCTTGTATATGTATTATTATAATTCTTGTTGCCGCTGTTGGTGAAATCTAATAATAAATAAATAAATAATAATTTGTTTTCTAGCTCAGGCAGTAAGTACAGCAATGGCGCTCCGCTGCGGCTGCCGCCGTGGCCAGGCCTCGCCATCTTAAGCTTGCTGTCCGCTAGAGGCAGCCTCGAGCCAAGCGGCTGCCTCGGCCCGAGGAGCCTCTAGTGGAGCTGCGTCTTAAGACTTACCGCCTCTGCGTCTCCTCATTAGGGAACCGGTAGAGGAACTCCCTCTCATTTTTCAGCCACAGCACGTAAGCATCAGGGCCGTCCAGGAACACCTTCCCCTGCCCGCAGGGCAGCCGCGCGTCCTGCCCTCTGACTGCTCGCAATACCACCACTTCTATAAACAGGTCATAATCATAATCATTTATTGCACCGTGGTAAAATGGTCTTCTATAAAACACTCAATCCAGAAAGTAAGTATTAGGAACTAGGCTTTAGACATAACTAGTAGCTCGCAAAGCTCGCTCAACGGGCTCCTGTGCACTGATCCGAAAGTGGATCTCTTTGTAGACAGCCTGCCCGTGCTCGGGTCTAGGTGCCTCTCTTATTGTGAGAATGCATGATTAATGAGATGATGAATGATTACTGTGTAGGTACATAACTCATCATAGGTTAAAGACTTCTTGTACATGTATGTAATATATGTATGTAACACAAGTGTAACTGGTATTAACCGTTCTTGTGAAATAAATAAATAACCCTCAACTTTTAGGACCCGCGCTGGCCCTGCCAGCATTACGCTGAGTTGTGGCCATTTCGTGACACATATGTATGTGCGTATGTGTCGAAAGCTTTAGTCTTTTGTTTCTTATTAGCTACGATTAAATGTTTTCTTTCTTTCTTTCTTAGTAACGTGTGCAGGCGAGACGTGGACACACATACCTGTGTCTGTAGAAAATACTGGCGTGGATATGACACCGAAGATTATGCAGAATCGGAGCATCGCGGATTCTGAAACAGGAAGACGAAATTAAGCTTACTTAGGCTGTTTTTCGTATAATTTGGAGTTTTGAGTGTTTGTTATGGTGGTTGGTATGATGTGCAGTTACTGTATTGGACACTTGTATCACGCTCGCATTTTGCGCACACGCTTTTCCCATGATCACACGTACAAATGCAAGGCTCAAGAGATTTTACACATTACACAGACCATATTAGGATGCCAAAACCCTTTCGGGATAAAATGTAAAATATTTACAATTTGTGTAATTAAGATATGGTGTGGCTTCAAAATCCAAGTAGGTTTCCAGCTTACATTCCAATTAAAATGATATACTTCATTATGTTATTATATACGCTCCGAGGTGCTGTTATCACAGTTTGGCGAGTAACATAACATTGTTTATTGTTTTGTACTTTCGATAAATAAATTTAAAAAAAGTAAAATGAGTAGTTAGTTGCAGCCAGAGTAGCCAAATATTTCGTAACACACCCTGAATCTTACAATAGTAGATTGTACAACAAGTGTATAAAACGCACCATTTTACGCGAGATGTTTATCCACCCGAGCGAACTTGCGAGAGTTGCGAGTGAGTTTTATGGACGAATGGTACACTCTACTTGTCACTTCGATTGCGAGGAAATGAAATGAAAACCTTTTTTTTTCAGTAGGTACAATGACTCGTGACTTAGGTCGCTACATACTGCTCAGTTATATATTTTTTTTGTATATTTTATGATAACTTATTGTTATGGTTCAAATATATTGATTTACTAATACAAAAAGCAAATTTAAAAAATAAAAATATGATGAAATAAAAACTATCAATTAATTTCATGAAGTTTTATTGTGTACCTTGGCTGTTGGTATCCTTGCCTTGGTCTTAAGAGCGTAGTCGGTCTGCGACAAAATTGAGAAATAGGTATTTGTACAAACTATTGCCGTCGCGTTGCGCCCTTGATCTTTCCCCGTAATGTGCGATAGGGACAACTGCAGCTCAGACCGATTTTCACTACAAAATCTTGACCAGATCGATGCTTTGTATTCCCCTGTTTTCTCCGCCAAACCTGCGCCGATTCAATTATGTTTGGTGTCGAAATTTAGAGGAAGAGCAGATCTATGTTTCTATTATTTTATTTTAACGTAAAATCTTTTCATATTTGTCTGGTAGTCATCTAAATATGACAGTAAAAATGGGGTATTTTTTAGGTTTTCGAAAATTCGTATCTGTTTTGGTAATTATTTTTTGGGAAAAAGTAAATGACAGGGGCATACATACAGTAGACCTAGATTTTATAAAAAAAAACGAGTCCTCTAGAGGGATAAACCAGGAAGGAAATAGGGGAATACGTTTGTATGGAAAAATGCTGCTAGGATACCCTCTTAAAATACTAACGAAACATAATAAAATTAAAATAAAGAGTTTATTCTGTGAAGTTAAAGTTGCTCGTATGGCTGTTGAACCGACTGCCTTGGTCTTCGACGAAGATTTTACTTTATGCACTAGAGCATAAAAAGCGACTGTATGTCGCCTACGCACAGCATAAAGACGAACTTTTAGAGCATGAGAAATGAAAAAAATATTCACCACCACTGTAATCAGATTGACATACTTTATATACTCGTAAGTACCTACTCACAAATTAAAAAAAATGAACTTTGACGTGTACCGAAATATTTGGCTACCTTGGCTGCTACTAACTATGTATACAGGGCGACTCCTAAGTGGTTTACCACTACTACTACAACTAAGGAATTCAAGGTACTTCCGCTGAGCTACATCATCCGCTATGTGGAAATGATGGAGCGAAGTTGGGAGTAGACGTAAGGAGAGGGCAAATGCACAAAAGATCCCACTGGGTCGAAGTGCATCCGAAAGGGCCCTCATCTAGATAAGATAAGATAAGATAAGATAAGACTACTACTACTACTAGAAATCGTCATTTCTAACGCAGAATTTCAAGGCAAATTCAGTGCATTCGCTCTAAAAGCAAACAATTGAACTTAAGTTAATTAACGTTCACTAATTTTAATCAGTGAAAATGACCAACCGTGTGGTCACCCTACGTTTCCAGCCAGTAAATACAAAGAGGTTGATTAAACACATGCTATGCGTCTGTGACAGTTCAATGTAAGAAGTAGAGTAACCATGAGATCAGGTAAATTTAAACTTAATTATTAATTAAAAAAAGGTTACAGATTTTTGCATATTGTTGCGTTAAAGTGTTCAAACTAAAGGCACAGAGTAAGGAAAAAATGTTTCTGTTCACCACTTAGGAGTCGCCCTGTATGCTACATACAGCGATGAAACAATAGTCAAATAGTGAGGGAGCCAATGATATCGTTTGTGACAATAATGTTGTCATAACGTAAGGCTGTACATCTATCATACAGTTTCCAATATTCGTCATGACAGGGTTATATAACTGTTAAATCCCCCAAAGCATCCCAGACCCAGATTATCGATTAATCCTAAGTATTCATGTTTCTTAGTTCGCTGGATGCGGGTGGCGCAGGACCGGTCATTGTGGCACTCTTTGGGGGAGGCCTATGTCGAGCAGGTTTCGGCTGATAGGATGGTGATGTTTCTTTAGAAAACTGGCTGCGACACACGGTAACGAAGTTTTGGATTCTCTCTGAATTATAATGATCTCTATTTCCACAGAGTCACATGATGCTCTGTTTACACGATTACTGCGGTAGCGATGTCGCCGGTAGGCTTCCACTTTAATCAACATTTGTCATCAGCAGTAGTCCTTCGATACCCGTCCCGTCCGTGAGCTACGGTAGCCTAGTGGTTCAGGCATGCGGCTGTCGAGCGGCGGTCGTGGGACGAATCCCGGCTCGTACCAATGATTTTTTCGCAATGTACGGAATATTTACCGTTAGCTTTTCGGTGAAGGAAAACATCGTGAGGAAACCGGTGTAATCCCAATAAGGGCTAGTTTTCCCTCTGGGTTGGAAGGTCAGATGACAGTCGCTTTCGAAAAACTAGTGCCTATGCCAAAGCTTGGGATTAGGTGTCAAAGCGGACCCCGGGCTCCTTTAGGGGCACTACCGGGAATAACTATAAGGATGATGATGAGTAGGCCTTCGATAGCCGTCTCCTTTGACCTTGACTCACTGGAAATCATCATTAAAAGGCTTTGGCACCTGATCCCACAAGATTTGGAATAGGCACTAGTTTTACGAAAGCGACTGTCATCTGACCTACCAATGCAGTGGCAAAACTGGATTTTGTTGGGATTAGGCCGATTTCCTAAAAATCAAATCACATTTCGTTGGTATTTTTTGACTCACTGTAAGTATGCCATTAAAAAAAAAGCAATTGAATTCCTCTTCTACGTCCTTAAAACCAAAAATAAACAAAACACAAGCTTATAAAAACTTCCCAAACATTTTACATATCCGAAAAAGTCGCACCCCTCAATGATTCATTCGAATAAAAACAAACACCACCAGCTTTTCCTGACCCCTCTACAGTGGAAGTTTCTAAGGGTTATAATAGCGCCCCCAAACGCGATAGGGGGCGAGGGGGTCAAGTGTATTTGGTCTTTCAAAAGTGCATCGCGCACGCAACATGTGAGTCATAACTATTGAGTTATAATTTGTAATTGGGACGGATTTTAGCGCTTTTTAATGAAACGGGTCGATCGGTTGGGGGAGACGGGGGCAGGAGCCGAAATGATTTGTTATGATTGTCGAGTGGTTTGCAGGGAGACTAAGCACGGATAAATACAATTTTTACTGACAAGGAACTGTTAGTAAATGTGTCTCAAGATCAATATCTCAGACAGAAGATTAGGGATACCTACTTAGGTGTACAAACGTATGTAATATTAATATCTTGTAAGGGGTTGTATCTAAACAATGTACAGTCAAGTGCAAAAATATGTATCAATTTAATCCTCTCATGAATAGGTCATTGATCCGATGTCATAAGACCCATGGCACAGTATATAAGAATCCCATGGGCCATATTTATGAGTATGTTGTTGGCACCCATATATTTACACTGGACTGTACTAACACTATTTACTAATCAAAATATTTTATTTCAAATCTAATGTTCTTTATGAGAAATGTACCCTCTTGAAAAAAATAATACGTGGATAATACAGGGTGACAAATAAGACGTAATACAAAATAGCAAAATGTGAATCTATCCATGATTCTGAGCAACTTTTACTATGGGACCAACTTTGTGTTATGCCAAAAAAAAAACACCTGTTCATACATTTTCTTCAGTCTAAAATGAGCACAGTGTATGAAATAGTTGGATTTTTTTGGCATAACACAAAGTTGGTCCCATAGTAAAAGTTGCTCAGAATCATGGATAGATTCACATTATGCTATTTTGTATTACGTCTTATGTGTCACCCTGTATGTAAAAAACGCAAATAAGTTCAAATAAAATAAAACAATCGCTTTGCTTATAAACAGGTCGACTATAACCCGAAGAAGTTGTAAGAAGTTAAGGTAAAAATAATAAATTATAGGTTATTACTATCCTACTACTTAATATTATAAATGCGAAAGTTTGGATGTTTGTATGTTTCAATGTTTGTTACTCAAGCACGGCTCAACCAATTTGGACGAAATTTTGCATGAAGATAGTATTTAGCTTGGATTAAACATACGATATTTTTCTTTTATCCTGGGAACACGCAGACGAAGTCGAGGGCGGAAGCCAGTATAAATATCTATGTATATGCAACATTAGATACCACATACATATGAGAGATATATATTTATGAGTTTGGCTATACCGTCCTTAAGGGTCGGACATGCACCCGGAGTCTGAGGAGACTGAAGTATCCACAAAGGCCGGTCAATGGCTTTATTGGTCATACATACATAAGGCTACGTTTTATCCCGTAGCTACTACATTCTTTGTAAAAGCGGGCGGAACCACGCGGGCAGATAGTTTCAGAGAAAGCGAGAAAAGTGTTGTTTGCTGGTTTTTATGACACTGACATAAGGTTGAAATTCACCCGGCCATTAGAATAGTAGATTGTCTCAAGCGAGCAAAAGGATATATTTACGGCGAGGGCGGTAAATTGAATCCTGAGTGAAATGAAAGGTCTACAATAGAATAACGAGCGTAACGAAGTATTCTAAAGTAGAATCTTGAGCGTAACGAGGGTTTCATATGTTTACGTCCAAGATGGAAACAATTTTGCTAGCGAGTTGGACACTGCGTGCATATTATCGACAAATTTGATATTGCAGTGATAGGTTGCTAGCCCATCGCCCACAACACACTTCAACCCCTGGTCCCTTAGTCGACTTTTACGACACCCACGGGAAGAAAGGGGGTGGTGAAATTCTAACCCGACACCACACGGGTAAGAAGGTTCAGAAGGTCAGATAGCAGTCGCTTTCATAAAACTAGTGCCTATGCCAAATCTTGGGATTGGGTATCGGACCCCGGTCTCGTTAAGGGCACAACCGGGAATAACGCTAGGAAGATGTGGTGTGAAAAAGTTTTTGTCCAATTAGTTACCTGCTATTAAATATGCCTTAATGATCATAAAATAAAATTAATCATATACATGAATAGACAGCTGCAGTCTGTACTCACAACGGTGTCACATGAGCATTGCCAGGCCTTTAAGGTAGTCTGCGTGACTCGTGTAAGCCTCTATATTTGCAAATGCGTGTTGCCAACTTTATAAAAGTAAATGATGATTCGCTGTATTGACGGTTTACATGGGCAGTGCAAGTTCGCCGTTAAAACGATATTTTGCTGCAGAGCTGACTATGTATAAGATCAACCGGGGCAAGTGCGTCGATGGGGTGAATGCGTCTCTTGATGGTATCTCCGAAACTGAACATTTTAACCATTAATTGAACATCGACGGCTCTAATAGTTCTAAAATGTTGCGTTTCGAAGATATCTTCAAAAGACGCCTTTACCCCATTGACGTACCTTACCCACACGTATGGTTGAGATTGTTTCGTGGCCGAATTTATATAAAATTGTCATTGAAATTGAAATCTTCTACCTAGGACTGTAGAGCTGCTTTTTAAATGGACTTTTTTGATGCAATGTGATGTTCATTAAGGCATATCCTCAGGATATTAAATATTTTGTAAGTAGTGGTAGTTTTATGAAGAGTTGTACTCAGTGACTGCCTGAGTATTTTTAAGTTGGTACTCTTGTTTTTCCTATTTCCGTAAGGATTTACAAAAATATTGTAGGTACAACACAATACAAATACTGATTATTGCACAGCTCAATAGTTATACAAAAAGTAGTAGAACAGAAAACAACGACTCTAAGAGCAGAGGCAAACAACAGGCGGTACTATCGCTAAAAAGCGATCACTTCCAGAAAAGTTATGAGGAATTATAAAAAAGTCAACGTTCAACTTTTACGAAATTACCCAAATAAAGCTAACATTTAGTTAAATTAATGTTTTTAAAGTGAAAATGTACACATAAACTTACAAAACAAACTTTACCCCTTAACAGCATTAGTATATTGGATGAGTCAACTCACCTGGGTCGAGTAGCCGGGCGAGTGCTGGCGCGAGTGTACTCGCCGGAGGTCCGCCTTAGAATAAACTGCCGAACACACTCGGTACCCTCCAGGTGACGAATGGACTAATATGGATACGGCTTTGGTTGAAATCCTGCAAATACTATCACTTTTATTTTTAACCATCGATCGACGCAAACGAGTGTTACAAGTGTGGGAGTATCTGTGTGTCTGTCTGTAGAATCGTATCTACAAAGGGATAAACCGAATTAAATGCGGTTTTAATAATCGAAAGTCTTGTCTGTCAATATGGCTCTTAACCTACGTTTTTGCATGCATTAAAAAAGGGAAGTTCTTGTTCACATTACTCACTGACACCTCCCACATCATCATGGTATCACTCGAAAGACGTCCACTGCTGGACATAGGCCTCCCCCAAAGAGTGCCAGAATGACCGGTCGTGCGCACTCGCATCCAGATGATTCCCGCGACTTTTACCAGGTCATCAGTCCACCTTGTGGGGGGCCTATACTATCCACACTGCGCCTTCCGGTGCGCAGTCGCTACTCAAGAACCTTTCCGCCCAAACGGCCATCGGTTCTACGTGCAATGTGCCTCTCACGTGCACTGTGCAAATTAGAAAGTGGAGAGTAAAATTTTCTCGTGTTTCGCCGCGGCGTTGTTTGTGCTGCGTTGACATGGCGGGATGGCATTAAAAATATTAAATTTCTATTCAATATAAATGGTACCTACACAAATACAAAAAAACGCTCTGTCCCTTTTTCGCAAAACGCAACTTCATATGAAACGATGACGTTCGCAGCTTGTGACGTCACTAATAGACGGCAACGTGCCGTGCCCCATCGTGTTCGGCGCCGCTGTTGACGCGGCCTACCGCGCGCGCGGCTCGCTCTGCGGCAGCCTCACATATTGTAAAGTCACACACTGTTTGCGTTTTCTCTCTCTAACAAGATATATTAAAAAGGTGATTTTAGTCACTAGGCTTTTTTTTTGGCTTCTTTCTTGCGGAGTACTTTGGGACCTAATATAATAATGTTCGAGTCTACACCCGTATCACTTAATCCTTAAACTTACTAAGTACAATGAAAGTTTCTCATCGTCATCCCTTAGTAGACAAAACGTGTAACTTAATATTAATCCACATTATGCCTGTCCGCGCATAAGCTCAGTGTCTGATTACAAAACCTCCATTCCAATACCAACCCAATTGTTAACGCATAAAGTCCAAATGCCTTCGTCAAAACTAAAAAGTATGTCGATACAACACGACCAGCGTTGAAAGATTAAATATCGTTGAAAAATGAAGGAAAGTAAAGGCCTTTTGGAATTGGTCGTTCGAACTCCCCCAGTGCATATCAGGAGTTCATTAAAACTCTTTTCATTATATTATAGGGTATCCATATCTAACTAGATTGACTAGATACGATCTTCACTTGAATATGAGACTTTGTTGTATGCAAATAGAGCCTATTTTTGACCGTGTTGATGATGTCAGTTGTGCCGTTTTAAGTTGTTATAAAATGCATTTGCAATTACCAGTAGGAGTTCTTGTCGGCGATATTTTGCTGTTTACTTACGAAACCTCCTATCGATCGTGTCAATATTATGATGACTGAACTTTATTTCAAGTCCTAAGGGTTGAAATTCGTTTGAAGTCTTGAGTAAATAGTGAGTTTGCGAACGCAAACTTTTGATGAAGTGCTCGCTTTGTGAATTAAGTAAGCGATCCAAAGGGAAATGCATTTGGAATAAAGAAAAGTCCGAACTAAATGGTGAAGTAGGAACCATGTTTACCCGTACTAACTGTTAACTAATCTGCATTTAATATTATACTGAGGAAAAGTCGGTCAATTTGTAGCTTAGTAACTATATAAGTTTGTATGTAATGAGTAATCTAAGGAACCGCTTACCCGATTTCCTAAAATCCTTCACCTGTGTATACAATTTTTTGTAAAACAACTGAATTTTTGGATGGACGTAGGCTGTGTGATCCCGCTAGTTTGTCTGCGTTCTTAGCAAAGAGGAAAAAGTCTATATGTTTCAAGTAAGTTTGTATGTTTTGGAGTATCTCATAAATTATTTCATCTTCGTGTATAGAATGGACTTTATGGATGGTTATAGGCTTTTATCCCGCGGATTTACGCCCCAGTCCACGTTGGCTCAGTTCGGGTTGCACTGGGCGGTTCCACAACAAAGCTTCGGGAGCTCAAACACCGCCAAGCCAAGAGAACATTTCCATATTTATGTTCCAATTTACCACATCAAATGATTTCCGAAAGCAAATACGTTGATTATTCGAGAAAAAAACCCAATCTCTGAATGTGGGCCGATAATATTTGAGGACTTCCGTCGATTCCACAAGGATTACCTTTGGCACTTCATTGGTTGCTATTTCAACGGAATTTTATCAGAACCTGTGACGTACTTTATAACCGACTTCAATAAAAAGGAGGTTCTCAATTCGGCTGTATTATTTAAAAAAATACAACCGAATTGAGAACCTCCTCCTTTTTTTAAGTCGGTTATAATTTATAATAGATGCAACCCGCCCTGCAAACGACTGTACTGCACTTGGTATTAACAAATGTTCACTTTTCACCTGTCTAGACGATTAGTACCTGTATTAATAAATATTTACTAGGTACTAGCGCTGTGCCTTGTGGTATGACTTTTTCTCTTAGTTAGATTAAGCCGCGTTTCCCCGAGTGCAAGGAAATCGCACTATTAAATAACACGGCGGCACTTTGGTGAAGGGCGAGACATACAGTCAGGCCGAATATCTGACAGGTAGGTACCTATATTTCTCCATATTAACAGTAGGGTATTTTACAACAGTGAAAATGATTTTATTTTCATTAGCAACAGATAAAATTACGAATTTACGCAATTTTTTATTCGTGTTTTCGATTTTAATATTTTTTAATTCAATGAAACTAACAATAAAGGCGTTGTTTGTGATGTCACAAGCAAAAAATTCCTACAAATTCCACACTAACGGAGCGTTTCTGTGAATATGTTTTGTCGAAGCTTATTTCGTATGTCCGAAATTATAGATAGAGTCCGGCGAAGGAAAGTTGAACCCACTAGATTCAATCACGCGGCAACACTATCGGTCAAACATGTATGCGTATGACGTTTAGTGTTGTCGTGCAATTGAATGTAAGTGGGTTCAACTTTCGTTTGCCAGACTCTATACTAAGTCATTAAAGTCAAATGCGACCCACGTAATTAGCCCGCTTTTAGGCTGGGTTGCAACAAACCGTCGGTAATCGTAAGCAGAGTTATGTACGGAAACTTTGACAAGTTTCTATGGAATGACCTCTGCCGGCGCCATATCAAACGATGATCGGTCTGTAATCGTCAGTTGGAAGGTAGTAGAATCAAAAATCTGCCAAGAGCGTGTAGGAGCACGGCACGCGCAGTGTAGGGTTCCGTAGTTGCCTGTCTTAGTTACATCGACGTGCGGTGCGGTGCGTTTGCGTTACATTAAGTTGGTCGACTATTACTCGGTAACTACTTATACCTACTTATCCGTGATAGTTTTCCCTTTAAAGGACCATGCGTCAAAATGGTCCTGAAACCAACAGCACTGAGAGTTATGTCATTAAATAGGTCTTTAAATCTACTTTATTTCATTCTATAGGCACAAAGTCTAATTCCATTGCAGAACGAAGATATTCGTATTTTAGCCACAGTCAGTAGTATGAGCTATGAAAAAACGCATTCGGAGAATATTCATATTTAGTATTCTGGAGGGTAGATATGACAAAATGTACTAATGATGAAGGCACATCGAGCGTGGCATATATTCATATTTTATTAATAAAACAATTAGCAACAAAAAACATGTTTATTTTACACACTAACCTTACTTTAATAATTCTGAATATGTATTCACTGAGAGAACCCGTTTTCTCATAGATCCTACTCACTTTAACTTAAATAAATGAATATCTCAGTTCTGCAATGGAATTCAACTTGGTGCCCATAGAACGAATTGAAGTAGATATAAAGACCTATTTAATGACCTAAGTTTCAGCTTTGTTGGATTCAGGACCAGGCTCCATACAAAGTTGCCCATGGTCCTTTATATGCACTACTACCAAGAATTTTTTCACATCCCCAGTAGTAGCCAGGGGGGGACACATGACTCGATAAAAAATTAGGGCTTAAAACCCATATCTCGCAAACTAATCACTGATTTGAAAATTTTAGAAAACCCTTAATATTTTTGAACGAGCTATCCAACGACCCTCACCATCCTGCTTTAGGTGTAAGGGATGTACCATAAAAAAAACAAGATTTTATTGTACTGTTTTGTCGGCGTGATTGATTAATATACCCATGCCAAATTACAGTTTCTAGTAGTAATGGTTACTGAGCTAAGCCGAGGACGGACGGACAGACGGACATGGCGAAACTATAAGGGTTCCTTGTTAACTACGGAACCCTAAAAACAGTAACAGCCCGCATGTAGTGAGTGTCGGGTTTGAAAGTCGGGTTGTCAGGTTGACCGTATTGACCGCTATTTTATCTCGACGTGAGATCGTGATTAACGTGGCTGGGTTATACGTGAAATAAATTAAGCTTCATTAGGATTCAGACGCGCATTGGTAACAAAGAGTTGCATGTTAATGTTTTTTTGTTTCTGTCAAAGTTCTGATTTGATTAAAGGGTGGCTTGTTTCAAACAGTCTTGGGGAATTGGACACATACATTTTTTAATTTCACGATATTTGAACCGTGAGATTAGATGTTAAAACGAATCCCGGATTTTAGGATACAACCGGGAGAAAACCCGAGGAGGAGGATGATATCTAACTATTTTTTAGACAGGTAATAGTACATTACGTAACTAGGGCAGTGAATTCGTGAATGCCCCAGATCGCAGGTGTTTGTGGGGCTTTACGAATTACCGCCCGTGTTGAGTACAAAATTTTACGTCTTCATCTGGCCACAATGCGAGTTTTCCCATACGCGCAGCGTGCAGTAAAACTCGCATTATTGCCAGGTGTGACGTAAAGTATTTTTATGGGACGGATCAATGATGTTATACCTATTCGAGAACATTTCCGAATTTATTTTCCAATTTACCACATGAACTGATTTCCGAAAACAAACGCGTTGATTATTTTAGTAAAGAAAAAAACCGAATCGCCGCTGCATGTGAGCCGATAATATTTGAGGACTTCCGGCGATTCCACAAGGATCACCTTTGGCACTTCATTAGTTGCTATTTCAACGGAATCTGCAAGAAACTGTGACGTACTTTTGTACTATTAATGACTGATTGAATGAATAGTTTATTTGTGTAAAAGTGGTATAAATTGGTGTTACATTATTGTGCTATTTCCATCCTTATTTTGCCATGATACAAGGCGTACAAATTCTTAAATTAACTTAGCCTAATATCCCAATGTTTAAATCATTACTTGCATGCTTATTAAAGCATGCAAGTAACGATTTAAACATTAGGATATGAGGCCACGCCATATCGGTGTAATTTATATAACAGTATGTCATGATCTACAAAATCAAAGGCCTTGCTCATATCTAGAAACACGGCTACTATTGGAGTTTGTTTGTCAAGGCTTTCTTTCACTTCCTTTCCTAAATGGTAACATGCTAGAAATGTTGAGCTATTTCTTCTGAATTCGAATTGGTTAATATCTACTAAGATTTCATTTTTAGGTACAAATTTTAAGATTTTTTCATACATTATTCTCTCGAAAACTTTCGATATGACAGGAATGAGTGAACCTAATTGGCCTATAGTTATTCATGTCAGTCTTTGAGCCTTTTTTAATTGGCTTTATTACAGAGTATTTTAGACGTTCTGGAAATACCTAATCATAATCATAATCATTTATTTGCCTAAAAAAGGGTTCATTACAAAAGCCTACGCCTTGTAAAAAGGATACGTTTATAATATGGGTCAGAGGGACCGCTAAGGCACAAGCATTTGTTTTTAACACCTTAGTACATTATACCGTCAAAAATATCCTGTAGATTTGTTGTTATTCAGTTGTTTTATGTCTTTTTGGATATCAACTGAGCTTAGTGGAGAAAGGAACATGGTATTTATGTTTTGCTGAATCTTGTGGCAATATTTTACTTTATCTTCCTTTTTCTTATTTGTCAATTCTATAAAAAAGACATTAAATCTATCTGCTAAACTCTTGGGATCCATTCTATTTGCTTCAATTATTTAAGTAGGTATATAATTGAGGAATCCAAGTCATCTGTGGTCTTCATCATCAATTCCACTCCACCAAATTTATGATTTCCGGGTGTTATGAGTTATGATAGAAAATACCAAAATCACTACACGCGCGCCTAATATAATTGAGGAGTTCCCTCAATTCCTCATGGATCCTATCATTGAAGTGGATTTTTGACGTTACGATGTACAACTGGATGTTTGATTTTACGAATCGGCTCATAAATGACTGAGTTCCGAGGTAACAAACATTGAAAAAAAAAACATGATAAAAAAACAACCTAATTGAAAACCTCCTCCTTTTTTTGAACTCGGTTAATAAAGAGATAGATAGGTTATAAGCGCGCCAAAAGTGGCACACTATAAGTCAATCGCACCAACTTAGCCTCAGTTTCGCGGCGTCAAATGCTAGAGGCGCCGGTTTTCAGGGCACCCAGAGAGAGATACAGATCTTAAAATAAAACTTATAATTATAACTTGAACGTTACAGCTCACATAGCCATTGGTTAATTGGACATATTATTATCTATTCCGCGACAGTGGTGTTGAATAGAAATGCAACCCTCGACTGCAGTCGGTCGTACCATAGACCCCTTGTAATGAAGGGGCCAATACGATCGACCGATAAGATTGTATCTACTTCTTTATAAATATGTCATTTCTAATTACTTGCTTTGTGAAATATCATGTATTTGCTTTGGAGGAAAGTTATCCGAAATATTTAACTGGTTGGTTGAATTCCTAGTAAACATCTCGTTGCCTTATAACTATTTTATACTCATTCATTAAAATATATTTTCAATAATATAATTTAACCTATTATATTGGAGTAGAGGTTTGCTTAACGACGTCCATAGATGTCGATTATAAATATATATACTAAGTATATATTTACAATCGACATCTATCATAAATAAAATATTTACTTTATGCCCGTACCTATTATTTTTTAAATTTTAGCAAATTTTGAAAAAGTTAATGTATAAACCTAGTCTTTCATTGTGTCAATAAAGTACTAAAAAATCATAGAGATTGGAAAATATTTGTCAGTGGAAAAACGTTTTCTCTTTTTGTATTGAGGAGTACGTAGTATTCCAAAGGTATTAAGGCCCCTATTAATGGGCTCTCATACGCCAATGACCTTCGATCTGAATCCCTGAGTTTTCTAATGTGTTTTGTAGTTTATTATATTAACTGCAACGGCTTAAACAATATAACTAGTATCCCATATTTACTTTTAAGTTCATTGTTTTCGAGATATTTGGCATAAAAGTTGTATAATTTTAGGCCAAAAAACTGGGTTTCTGGCCATGACTTTTGTGTTAATTAATTAGTAAGTAGACACGTTATTAGTTATTAGAGACGTCATAGACAAACGCAAATATGTAGATTTCGTATATGTTAGATCTTTCACGTCAATAAAGATACGAAATAAGGGTTTTTATAGACAATGTTTAAAAAATTCTGACATAATTAAGTATTCATTTCTTTCAAAATCCGGTAGACAAAAATGGAGATACAAGATTGAAAAACCGATAGCCGTTTGACTTATAATTCTATGTGCCCCACTAGCACACTAAGTTTTATGTCGGACATAAAGCATTTGTCCCTCTGCTTGCACTCGCATATTTGCCAGAATTGGACGAATGCTTTATGTCCGACATAAAACTTAGTGTGCTAGGGGGACTGTAGTGCAAAAGTAGGAAATACGATTCAAAACTTGTCAAAAATCGATGAAAACCTCGGGTATCCCCTTAAGTTCCAAACGCAGGGTTGTTACCCTCAAACACGGAACCTATGGTCGAGGGTCAAGAAGACGCGTAAGAATATACATATCTAAAATAGATAAGTAACTCGATAACTGTGCATCACACTACACATATTGTTTTAAAGAATATAGGTCATTGACTCTACAGAATGGAATATGGACTGTATGGTTATAAGAATAGGGTTGATATAACTTTACATTCCGCGTTTGGGGTGCGTTTGGAAGGGTGCATGAGTCACTGCGTATGATTCATTAGTACCGCTCATAGTAGTTCGACGAATAGTTCTGTGTTAGGTAAGTACGCCAGGTAGGTACTACTCGTATATATATAGAAATAGTGGCTGCGTAGCGTGTAGGGGAAAGTGTGGAGCATTCGCACACTTTTTACGCTGGGTGGTGTAAAAAAAAAACTGTTAACCAAATCAAGATGAATACGGGTGTAGACTCAACAGGAGGCAAAAAAATATGCCTAGTGACGTCACGATCTGCGAGCGTCATACTAAATGTAAATCGTTCCATATGATGGTGCGTTTTTTGCAGAAAATGGACAAAATATACCCCCTTTTAAAACTTTGTAATTTTTTAATCTCCTGCTTTACTCTTCTCTCCATTACACAATGTTTTAATCCTTTTTCGGGAACATGCCCGCACTGCTGCCCGCCTGTAGCTCCGTTCACCACTACTATGCGCATAATTTAATCTTAGGAATAAATAGTCAACTGTCTCTAACTAAACCCAACTTTGTTCATTTCAATAACAGCTTTAACAGCCTTTAAAAAAATTAATAAAATAAGTCAGGATATCAAACAATGTACAGACGTGAGAACTTTTGACAGAAAGATAAAATAATATTTCATTAATAGACAATTTTATACAATAAAAGAATTTTTCGCCAATGCCCTTGACATCAGAAATGACATCTATTAAATATTGTACAACTAGAATAAGTAATTAATTTTAAAATGTAATATTGTAATTATAACTGTATTGTTGATTGTACCTAAAGTTGTATTTGCATGTACTTGTACGAATAGCAAATAAATCATCTGAATCTGAATCTGACTATCATCAGAAGACATCATCTACAACTTTCTTTCTAGTCACCCATATCATATATGTACTACTGACTGTACATAGACTCGCTGTGGCGTTATCAGTGTCACTCAAAATGCGACCAACCGTGTGTTGGCACGATTTGAGCTCTCTGCCTTAATCAAGCATCGGTTTAAGGGCCACCCCACATCTGGCGTCTCATAGTAGGCGGGCGAGCGAGGGGCGAGGCGAGGTGGGTTGGGGGGACGGTTTACTATGGGACGACGCTCGAAAGACGCCAGATGTGGGGTGGCCCTAAGGTCGTAGACGTCCTTTACGAAGTACTGCGATATATTATGATTATGACTGGAAAGGCGACAAATAAAATACAATGAATACCATATAAACTTTTATTCCTCAAGAATGAAAACAATTTGTCGAAGCAACAAAAATTACCACAGGGAAACGCGGCTCTAGCCCGCGCTAGCGACGGCACTTCTCCGGCAAACTCCTATAGTATACACACTAACTTTATTCAACTAGTACAAAACATCCCTCTGCTACAAGGAGTACATGATTCTTTTGAATAAATCAAATTACTTGTACTGACTTCATAAAAATCACATCACAAACTTAGTATATTAATATATGTTCTTTTACATTTAAATATATATATCCATCAACTTTTTAAAGTTACTAACAGCTCACCGACTCGGCGACGGGACGCCGACGGCGTCCACGCGGCACCAGAAAACGGGCAGCACTAAAGGCGCATTTACACAGGTCGGTACACACCGTACCGTACCGCGGACCGCTCGTGCTATCTTGTTTACTCCTTTAACAAAAAACAAGGATACCACGAGCCCCAACGCGATGCGGCCTCTAACGACCAGTGAAAATGAGCCTCATAAAATTTCGATTGAAAATATATTCCACCTGTATTACCGGTTCACGACGGTAGCGCGCCAGTTACCGGTACCGCCAACGATATAATTCTCTTTTAAACATTATTACAAAATGAAAAAGAAATCTATGCATTCTTAAACAAATGCGCTCCCACTTTCCATTGGGGCGGCCCCCAATATAATTCTATAAAAATAAAACTGAAAGAGCCAACCCGACGCCTGTTCAATTGAGTTATTAATAAATATAATTTAGTACTTAAATCAACATTTATTAATGAAAACAGTATACTAGCGAGGAGACCTGTTCGATAAGTTGTTACATTATTGCACAATAACGTACCGTCCACACATTTCAATTCTACCGGAGTATAAACACTACAAGCAGAAGATAGTAAACTAAATAGACTATAAAAGAAATAAGTTTCTCTCCGAAATAAGTTTCACATTGAAATCGTTACCGGTATTCAGACGTTTCCGCGTCAACTGGCTAGGTATCATCGATATTTAAAAAAAATCTATAAAAGTTATGATGTTTATATGTGACTGACAAGTTTCTAAATACGAGTAGTGAAACTAGTGAAACGATCAGTCGCCTTAGCAAGTCTCGCCTACCGCGCTACTTGATGACACTTTTCTTACATTTATTAGAACTAGTAATTGCATTAATTGCTTGGATCTGTTTTTCTTTTTTTTTTGCTATAGAATAAACAAAAAGTTAAATATAATTTTAGCGCTAGTAGTTTGAACAGCAGTTGGTACTATGTCAATCTCATAACGAATTCATTACTTACTAGCTTCTGCCCGCGACTCCGTCCGCGTGGAACTCGTTTATATCGCAGCTCCATACAAACTTTTGCCTCCAATTTCACCCCCTTAGGGGATGATTTCGGGGATAAAAACTATCCTATGTCACTCTCCATCCCTTCAACCATATCCACTTAAAAAATCACGTCAATTCGTCGCTCCGTTTTGCCGTGATAGACGGACAAACAAACAAACACATACATACACTTTCCCATTTATAATATTAGTATGGATATCTGAATTGAACTAAACATGTAAATAACCTAAGTTTGTATTTAAATACTCGTAAAAACAGTACATCAAACAGCTCTCCGCGCTCCAATTTCACTACAAAAAATATAATAATTATCTAATGATTAGAAAAATCAATTTAGTGATTTTTAAATTAGCTTAAACTATGTTTTTACACAATTAAATGCATTCAAAGTAACGTGGTGTGACGGAAATTTCACGGGCGGATTCCATATTTAATTTATGTAATATATTTAAATTATTATAAAACTGACGGTATTCATTTATGCGGAAGCTTGGTGACCACTCAAGTTGAAATCAAGTTCAAGTTAGCGAACGAAAATAAAACATAGAATGCGAACTTACAAACACGCGCCTAAAACCCGGTATGCGAATGTTCGAACTAAACGGCTGCCTGGCATCGGTGTGATACCCCGCCTCCATCCCCGCATAATGGCAATGGCGCCCATTCTGTGGGGCCATTCACCAGCGCTACTAGACTTTTATGTTTTTTTCGTTCACTGGTTCAAGTCGGTTACGCACGGCTGTATGTTGTAACTGCGACCGTGTGCTCGACTCGATTGCCGTGTGCACTGCCTGACAAATCAAACCGGCACGGTTATCACGGGTCGATCCGCAAGCTGTGTCGCGGCGAGTTAGACTATCCGTATCTTACTAATTAGAACGCTTAGATAAAGAAGGACAGCCTATGTCGCCGGCACACAGCTCGCGAGCCGATATGTGATAGCCGTGCTGTGTATTTACGAGCGCACGCACACATACAGAGCGCGCAAAGATGAATTGAATTACTAAGTAGTAACTTTCGCGACGTCTGCTAATTGTGTTTATGGTTGAAATTATTTCAAATCTTGCTTAGTACCTATCAATATATATTTAGTGGTGTGTTGTTGACGGCACGATTCTACCTATTGCTTTACACAGAAAAAAAAATAAGAAATTATCTTGAATGGATCGAAATCATTTTCAATTAAAACCATTCTTCTTACCTCAAGATAATTTCGATTCAGTCAAGACAATTTAACATCATCGTAATCAATTTCTTGGTTCAAGAATATTTAATTCGAATCAAGTGATTTTTTCTGTGTGCAATGGATAACTTTCTATTATAAATACAATAGGCCTCGTACGTATGAAGCATCATTGCAGTCCATAGACAATCCCATTTCGTTATATTTCTTTATAACGCCACATTTACATAATGGTAGTATTAGTCGCATGTAGTAAATAACTAAGCGACAACGATACTATAGACACCTGGCATTAAAAGCAAGTGCGACCGAATTAGCGCTAAAAATTAAATAAATACTAATGTAAATATTTTCACTAATTACATAGTCGTTTCATTTAGTCTTAGAGTGGAGACTGAGCAACGCAAGGTGCGCGTGTATGATTCACTTTTAACACAATCATTTTTTAATCATTTAATATTGAAAAAAAAGAGCTTTTATAAATAACAGTGATATATCACGAATAAGAATATTATTTATGCGTAACATAAAATAATTGAAGCCTGCATCAGTGGCGCGGCCCTCGGTGGCGGTCGATAGTAAACATGACATTAGCCGACGAATTTACAATTGACCGCCACCGCAGTCCGCGCCAGTGTGATTCAGGATTTATGCTTTCCGCGTAGGTATCACTTAATCGGTTGGCATCCGAAAGATGCAACTAGGAAACGTCGTGTTGGCAACCGACAAAGTTGTACCATAATATTAAATAATTTGGTTTCAGAATATAGAACTACTTTAACAATGCCTTGAAATATTATACAGGTTTTTTTAACTTCCATTAAAAATAATGTGTGTAAAAGTGAACACCAAAAAATAACGCATCCAATCATAAATTGCAGGAAAAATAACTAAAATTATTAGTAATCAGGCCTTGAAACAGACCCCAACGTAATAAATATGACTTTTCGTAGGAAAAAAAATACCAAAAATAATTTGGTCGCTTAAATCTATATCCCGTTAGTTACACAAGTCAAGTCGCTTGGTAGTTTAGTACTAAATAACAAGTCCGTTGCTAGAAGCGTGAGGCTGCATGATAATAGTACTTCGACTCGATTCAAATATTAGTAGCGTGAAACGCAAATAATTTACGTAAATATTTATGTTAATAAATGTGTAAATAGCGGGTAATGTACGAAATACGGTGACCTAATAGACGTTTTGTCCAACGCTCGTATTTTAGAAAACCAACATTCGTACGTACGATATACTTAAATTCGCTCCTTCAAACAGAACGATTTCGACGACCATGTAAGTTGTATGAAAGAGAGTTTGTGTAACAATGTCAAACAACTTTTTAGTCCAAACAATATAGTTGTTCTTTCTGATTGATGCATAATTATATTGCAGCCTGCATAACAAAAGCTTTTTTACGTGCTGATCAGTAAACAGATATGACACTTAAACACCATCGACAGCTAATTAGTAACGTATTATGCGGCTGTAAATGTGGGAATTAAGTAAATATTAACGTTGAATTATATTGAAAATAATTAAATAAACAAGAATATAATTTAGGCACGAAGTTTACAAAAAAATCCATTGATAGTTCAGTACTGAAACCACTTTAGGGCACCATAAGCCATTGTAGTTTGGTACCGGAAAAGCATAGACATGTATTATTAAACAGAACATTGCAGCGGCGAATAACATTGAAGACGTTGAGTACATACGTATGTTACAAATGTGATAAAATAACACTGTTATTCAACTTAAAATAATAGCCACCCATTATAATTATTTGCAACGGATAAATTTGGCTCAATTGCTCTAACTGAAGGACAAAACGCCTGATATTACAAAAAATAAATCGTCGACGCGGAAACATCCTAAAAACCTGATGTTATTTTTTAGTAAAATAATATCGTCGATTCCGCCATGTTTATTCTAGACATTCCTTATCACAAAATAATTATATTTACATGATGGGCGTTGAATTGTATCTCTCAGCTAAATCTAGTTTACAGCCTTACGTTATTTTTCATCAATATTCCACCCACACTCCATTCATATAAACGTCGATCACCAAGTTTTTACTGTAACGGCCTGGGGACTGATTTTTGACTTTCGAGCGCTCGACTCTTTCACTCGAAAACTGCCAAAAATTATGAAATGCTATTTTGAAATAGCTATAGAAAATTCAAAAATGAGTGGTATTGACCACTCGTATTCAATTATATTGGTAGAAAGTAAGTGCCGGCCATTTTGACACTACAAACGTTTATTTGATTTTCGAGCGCTCGAAAGTCAAAAATCGGTCCCCTGAACTATGTTACCGGTTTGTGTGGGTACCGCTTTTAAAACGCGGCGAATGGACTGCAGGTTGAACATTTAAAAACATGTATCACCAGCCTTAGATATCGCTCCCTTTATACCATAAATATTACTATACATACTAGCATTACCAAGAAGGAAGCTACGCACTACTCTGATTGATTTGGGAGCGTTTCATACTTGGACGAGAGGCTAATTACCAGACATCGTACATTTTGTAGCATTTTTGGTGCAACATGGTTGTGTTAAAAGAGTTGGTATAGACAATATCAAACAAAATTGATAATTATGGTTAATTTTAATGTTACTAACGCTAATTAAGCATCACGATTGAAATTGCTTATACCAATTCCCTTAACACCACTACGCTGCACCGAAAATGCTACAAAATGTACGATGTCTGCTAATAACCTTACAGTAACGTGTTTAAGGTACAATATGTGTACACATTAAGCAAATTGAGTGTAAAAGGCACTGATTGTCAGATAAGAGATCTATTACTCAACAAAATCTGGATAACGGTAAGATAAACACAACATACCGGTTGTTGCTATGGAACCGATACACGAGAGAACGGTACCAATACCAGTTTATTTCGCGGAAACCGTACCGCTACCTACCAATGTATATAAAATGTATTCACTACGGACACAAATTCATATTGTTAACCCTTCTGTAAGGGTTAAAGCATTTAGTTTTAAAGGGTATTCCTAGAGACGTAACCGTGGCATCATTAAAAAAAAAACTACTAGCTTAATGTTATATGTCATCTTACGTACCTTATGAAACGTCCCCAACTACATAGCGAGAGAAAGGATGAAATTACTTTACAGTGCGTCGATTTAAGCGCTGCACGAACTAGCCCCTACGTCACCAAATTGACAGCTGTCACCTCACAATGTCAATCCGTCGTGCTTTGCTGAAACAGGTCGGGGTAGCTACGGATAACTTTCAACTGGTTCATATAAATCAGCAAATTTTTTAATTAAGTTTTTTTTACTGTATTTTATATATGACAGAGAGTTGTTTGTAGAAACGAGGCCAACATTACCTACATTGTTCATTGTATAGAAGAGTGATTTAAACTGGGCATTGGGGAATATTGCCGACGGCTATATTACAGATATATCCTTTAGCCACGTAATGGCCTATTAGGAGGCACCCTCTTCAACGCAATTTAAACCGTTTTAAATTGGAACCGAGTTGAATTTGTTTTGTTCCGTTCGATATTGAAACAAATCCTAATCTATTTCCTATTACAGTTGATTTAATTTCTTGTAAGGTGGGCCAGTGGATATCGATGCACCAAGGCCGCCACACTGGAAAGATATCACAAAAATATATAACCAGTGTGACTTGATTTTTTATAGAAGTAACACCCAAAAACTAATACAATTCGGTGAACAATCTTTAATCGCACGCCCTGCTAAGAAAAAAAACTAAGAAACCCCACTGGCTGCGCATTTTCAACGTAAAGAAAAGCTTGCTATATAAACATTCTCAGTTTCTCAGAGTGGGAAAATTAGGCTTTATCGATAATGTAGTAATTGACGCTATCCTAGGATAATTCTTGGTAGAAGGTATATAGAGTGGCAACTTTGCACCACTTGCAACTCTGCAATACTTTGTACCATATTTTGAGTTGATTTTAATTATTATATTTATACTATGTCGTAAATAGATTCCATTACAGTTACATACAGGTCGACCTAATAAAAGCGTGTTAAAATCATTTTCACCAAACCGCAAAAACAGGAAAGATTTTTTTTTTGAATCATTGATGACATGCATTGTGACGTAAAACACGTATTATTCTTATTATCCACAATTGTATCAGTCAATTTGGGCATAACTTCCATTAACTACGGGTAAATCTTTCAGCTTATCCAAAATTGATTGACATACATTTCCTAATACACTAAAGTACTATGACTGTACTAAATATTATTTTATTAAAAACAGTCAAGGTACAAACCGATAATACCTGGGGAAAATCAGTAGAAATTTGTAAAGCTAAAGTATAAAGAGCCAGATATTGGCAAAAACTCACTGATACGGGCAAAGTTGAACGTTGCAGCGAATATATCTCGCTCGCACACACGCACATAGATGAAGAACTGATTGAATCGACACAATATATAACGCCTTCAACGCCTGACGCAATCCATTTTTTTGCGTCATTCCTAATCATATACTTACTATTTTAGAAGAGATAAAGTTCAAACGACTCATATACACGTACTAATTAATAATTATAAAGTACAAGCTTCCGCCCACGACTTCGTCTGCGTAGACCCGGGACGAAAACTATCCTTTATTTTCATCCAGGGTATAAACTATCTTCGTGCAAAATTTCGTCCAAATCGGTTGAGCCGTTGAAGCGTGATTGAGTAACAAACATTCAAACTTTCGAATTTATAATATTAGTTGGATATGGTACGAGTAGACGCTGCCTAATTTTCGTGTCACACGCAATCATATACATTATTATGTTAGCAGTGAGTTTGAGTCTATATGCTGGTAGCGTTATACCTTAAAAAACAACGGTTAAGAATAGAAAATACATCTCTATAACAGTGTTAACGTCTGATTGAAGTCAACCAACTGGCTTAACAGTCCACACTATACGAAGATACGTAGTTGATAATTATAAATAAAGGTTCACACGAAGCCTAAACGACCTTTGGCAAACATACCGACGCGAAAAATAACCTCGTTCACTGCAATAAGTTCACAAAAACACCCGATAGCATCTAAATATTACTAACTCCTCAGCTAATACTAACCGAAAGAGTGAAATAGACGACAGAAGCTTTGTTCGCCCATTTTACTCTGTCGGGTTATATCGAATATATTTCTCATGGTTAAAATATCGATGTCAAACGCGAAGCTATTTTCTTAATTTTTAAAACACTGACTGTTTTTTTTTTCGTCTGCGAGTAGTCTGCAGTATACATTATCACAACTGTGTGGTCCGTCAAACACCACAGTTTAGTTGTGACACTACCACTCTCTTGACAAACGTTACAACACCAAGGAACCGCTAAAGTGACCAGAACTAATTAAATTAAGGTCTACTGATGGTCACTTAAGCGTGTCGAATAATATAGTATAATATTCAGAGCAATGACGCATAATTGCAGTGTCCAAGAGACAACCGGATGACTCGCGGTATTAGAGCTCCTGAAGTGTTGTGGAACAGCCCTGTGCAAACCGAACTGAGCCAACTTTGAATGGTGCGGAAATAGGTAAGGGGTTAAAAAAATATTCTCGCCGGGCAACTGATTGAAACAGCGGTCGCCTACGCTGTTTTTTTTATCTGCCATCCGTAAAACTAAATCGCGAATCAGGACATAAATCATTGGATCGTGCTATCTCTCACGCACCTGCACTGCCTTATGCGAGCCGTGCAACAATAGTTCGACTTTTATTGCCTGACTAGCAACTTGGTTTTGCGGATACTATAGTGCGACCGGAGACCTGTATACGAGCTAAATATATATATATATATATATATATATATATATATATATATATATATTTCCTAAGTTCTCGCTCACCAACATTTCTTCCCGGCTTCCAACTCTGACGGATAAATAACCGACCGGCCGGGCCGGATGGCAATTTTTTCCAGTGGCTGTATGAGGTGAAGAACAAGCATGCCAATTTTCAAGCAGTTGCCCGACAACTTTTTTTTTCTTCGTTCGTTTACATGGCTCCGCACTAGGAGAGATTGCATACAAATATTAATTTATAAACAGCGTACACACTTTCAGGCAACCACCCCGATTCAATCGGCCGCCTGGAGAACATTTATTTTTTCACCCAGCCTGCTATTCCCGCTTCAAAGTTGTTTATCTAACAACAAAGTTACATTCAAAACAAAAGCCCTGCAAAACTGTTTTATGCAGTTCGTCTGCAGGAATACTTTTAAAACGAGAGTAATTTAACATTAAATACCTAGGTCGCACAGGGCGGTTCCACAACACTTCGGGAGCTCAAATACCGCGAGCCATCCGGTTGCCTCTTGGACACTGTAACTACTTGTCATTGCTTTAACTATAAGCAAGTATACTCTCAGATATGCTCATATTTACCCACATGATATCCCCTCATCAAAAAAGATCTGATAACACACTTTAAGTACACTCTGGTGTAGCGGCCTAACTGCCCCTTGTAAATCCTGATGCTCTTATTCAGCCGAAAAATAGGATCTAGTCCGAATTAAAGCCGGTTAAGATATGATACAGAATGACGCATTCATTTCAAAGCGTCATCCCAAATCATATACGATACAAATGTCATTGGACGATATTACACAGCCAATGGCTTTTTCAACCACATGTAATAGCTACAAAAACCTTTTAAACCAGTACCAGTTCACCTACTGTATACAAAGAGGGCAGTGCGGGGTCTCTAAACTTTCTTACAGTGCTTTATGTAACACTCATCACACATAAGAATGACGCTTCTATTATAATATATGGATGGTAGACGATAGGCATGTCAACTGTAGCTTGATATATATAAATCGAAAAATATGAAAAAAATAAGGCAGTATATGTACATCCAAAGTTAAATGCAAAATTCATAAGTATTTGTGTTGAATCGTTTGGTGATAATTGATAAACTTAAAAAAGTTTAAATACAATAATATTTTCGTCTTATAATAAAAATAAATACAATAAATATAAGGACTATTATTATTATTGCAAGTGACCCATTATTCACATTAGCGTCATAAAAGCGTCGCGTGCTTTAATGTAAATGTATATACTCGTATAAATACAAACATCATTATAAATTGGCCAGTAAAAATAAACCTTGGTATTTTCCATTGTCAACAGTTGACACCCCTAACGTTACAAACTTAATTTTGCACTCCGTGATACGACGGCGACCTTCAACGGAGCGCAAAACTAACTTTGCTCTCAGATGACGTTTAACCTATATGAGTAATAAAAATAATGATTGACGGATATTCATTGACATGAATCTAAGTCAACGTGTACTTTCTATATAGCTGTAGTCAATTTTAAATGGCATTTTGTCACTTTAATGTTACACAAATTTGAACGTGCTAGATAAAGAAAATAAGCATTTGTCGCCGAATTATCATGTTACCGCCGCGGAATGTGACAACTTTGCCACGTCCAACCG
Source organism: Epinotia demarniana (assembly GCA_945867215.1). Taxonomy (NCBI): domain Eukaryota; kingdom Metazoa; phylum Arthropoda; class Insecta; order Lepidoptera; family Tortricidae; genus Epinotia; species Epinotia demarniana. The sequence goes on from OX244259.1 coordinate 59,412,810, forward strand.
GGCAATGATAGCCTAAAAACCGTTGTCGTAACCTATATTGACGCCAATAGTTCAGCTACCACATTATAAGCTTGAGACAAGTATTCATATTCGTCTATTGCTTAATTATTTCATTGTTGCACTTCATTACCTCGCGTTCAAATAATATTCTTCATTCATAAAACTTGACCTCAGACAAATTAATTTCAACGCAATTCTAATAAAATTAGGTTTTATACTGAAACAATGCTAGAGTTTAGCGTCAACCTATTATGAGAGTTTGAACAACAACCGACAATATAAACAATAAATACATGAAATACATATACGTCATATATGACACTATACGTCAATGAAGTAAAGTGAAAGTATTTATATATCATTATTGTGACTATCGGACCATTTACAGTGCTTTCGTATAAAAATAAATATGTACAACACTAGCTGTAACAATAGACAGCTAGGTACTATATATTTAATAAAAAATATATGCCCAGAAAATCTAACTTAATTATTTTTTCCTTTATGTCCAGATCTAATGTACTTTCCATGTTTCCGGTGAACAGATGGCGTTGACCACACGATCCATGTCTTCATGGAGGTCTAAATGGAGTTGAACTCATAGGGCAACGTTAGCATAAAATGGCAAAGTTAACAGTTTTCGAGGTCCTAGCTATTTCGAAATGGGCAAAAATAAACGTGCTTTATACTGAAGTTATGCTAACTAGTCTTAAATACATATTGTCTATGTAAGGAAGCCTATATTAACTGCTAGAAATGAATATATGGAAGGAAATACTCGTAGCGAACAAATGCTATATCGCTGGAAGGATATTATCTCATAGGTAATATAGTTAATATTGAATAGGAGGTATTGTTGTCATTCATATTAAGATATAATATAAGAATATTAGGAATATTAAGTGGATGGTGACTAGCGATGAAAATTACATGAAAGATACATGTATCTTTCAAAGGCCCCTGTATTTTTCAATAAAATACAATATATTTCCTTGCGGATCTTCGATTGAACATTGGTGACATAATACCGGTTTGTACATTAGTCTTCACCCACTTGGTTCATTGCTAAACAATTTACGTACAGTGCCATATATGACTGGGCAAAGTTGTAGAATAACTGAAAAATTAAAATTTTACTTTTAAGGTAAGTTATTAATTGCTTTACTACTATGCGGGACGAGTAAGTTCAAAGTAATTAGTGTCAACACTGCGTAAAAACATAAATATATAGCGATAAAGTAATATGATTCTGCAGTACTACGATAATTCATTTGGGCTACATATATGTAGCAACAAGCGCGTGTGTATAAATATTATACGACACTGAAAAATACGCATTTTCAAACCAACACTAATTAAACTGATTCGTTTGGCATTTTGACACAAAATAGTGCTAATTTCGATTACGATAGTCGTAATTTAACTTCAGATTTATATTTCTTAATTGCTGTCTAAAATCAGGTTAGTTCGAAAATATCCTTAAGCCACTATTATAGTGGCAATGATCCTTTCCGAGCAAACCTTTTCAAATATGTACGTAGTCTCGTAGAAAACAACACAATTTTACTTTTTTATGAAAGCGACACCCAATTCAATGTGATCGCTTTTTCCATACAAAAAAATATTTTTGTCGATTTCTGCAAAAGTATATACCGGCTCTTCCCGTTATGGGCCTCGTTCAACAATATGTAAAAATAACACGACACTCTGTCGTTGTAAACGGAACTCAAAAATCATTTGAAACACTTAAACACTACTCAATAACTTAAGCTTAAGTTAAACAAAAATAAGTTTATACGATTTCGCCGATCTGCGAACGGTAAATATATATCGTTTGCACGTCTCCCACACGTAGTGTGAGAGAAAGGCAAAAACTAGTCCATTTGATAAATCATGAATTACAAACGAAAATAATATTTCATAGTATCGTCAAAAAACGGTTTTCCACTAGAACGTAGTTCATAACAACATATAAAAAACAAAGTCAATACCTATCCTGTCTCGTATACCATGGAGCGTATGAAGAAATAAAAAAAACATCCGTAGCGTAATATGATTACCGATGACGCAGATTTAGTGGGTCATGCATCATCATGAATATAGTAAAGACACGAACTAAATCATTACTTAACTTTTTTTTACCGAGATTTCACTCATTCATGCGACATCTTCGTGATAGTTACTTCAACTTTGCCCAAATAACAGCAAAAACACTTCACAATGGGGTTGGCAACTGTCAAATGATTGACTAGATGACGCCATCATAGGTTTTACCTAATCACTAGCCTTTTTCTATGAAATTTGGCTTAAACGGCTTGATTATATACAAGGCAATTCCGAAAAAAATAACGAGAATTTGACAGTTTTGGTAGGACTGACAGGTAAAACCTATGCTGGCGCCATCTGCAAATACCTTCGCTCGGCCAACCCCATTTCTCCTGTTTAAAAATTTTCATAACATTTAATTATAATATAAGTCCATTCTTCATTAATAAAGTAAAACATCTGGAATATACTATACAACTAGAACAAAAACCTCGAGCATTGTAAGTGGGCAAAGTTGCACTATAAAGCTACAGATGCAATTGTCATTATTAAGGCGGATTTACACTAGACCGGACCAAAAATGCCACGAAAATACGTTTTTTTAAACGGCCATTAACCTATCTCTACGAGTTTTTGTATTATTGGTGTTTTAACGCCCCTGAAATCATTATTTTAATGGAATCCCAAAGTCACTACAAGTCAAAGTCTCGTTTTACGCGCTTTCGACTTTTCAAAATGGTCTAAAAACCACTGAGTACCTACTTAACGCCGCATTTCGTCCGAAACTATAGTGTAAATCCGTCATTAACCGATAGTTTAAACCGTTTTAGTCAGCGCTCTTGAACTCCGTATCGATCCGTTTCCGGAGAGCTTCTAGCTCTTCTTCCAACTCCTGCTGGACAAAAAAAAAATTTCTGACACATACTCTTCTGTATACCATCATCAACTACTCATTGAAACGGTTCTAACGAGCCCAAACTCAACGGGGTTACGTCGGTTAACACGTTCGCAACCAAGAACCCGTCTGGTGGCACTCGTAATGTTTGCTCAGATGCCGGCTCAGCCCGCTAGGCGAGCAGTAGTATGAACCTACACGCCTGGCGAGTTCTGTCGGTTTCTGGTGTATTGTTCCATTTTTACTCCGATTGCGAAGGTGTTGAGTATGGAACTCCCACGGCCACCTTCTGTCTCCATTATCATCAGATCAGCTCGATGGTAACAACATTGAGATGTCATCCAAATTACACTTACACCCAAAATTTCAGCTCAATCGGTTGGTTCAAAATTCAGTTCCAAGATTGCCCCACACATTGATTGATGACGATTGTGTTTATTCACACTGAATTTCTCTCCTATTTTTTTTTTCATTACACCTAATTTCTAGTACAGTCACCGGCATCAATATCTGCCGAAACAAAGCCGGCAAAAATATCTGACACGTCCTTATGGCATTAGACAGAGTCGTGTCAGATATTTATGCGTGCTATGTTGTGGCAGATCTTATTGCTGGTGACTGTACCTGAAACTAGTTTCCGATCTAAATATGTTATTCCAGCAAGCTAAACTACGTTTGTATGGGGAGCCGATTCATGTCGAGCCTCCTGGAAAATAAAGTTGTGGCAGGCGGTTAAGAGTCCGCAGTAAACTCGATTCTCCATACAAACGTAGTTACGCTCTCATTTTAAAACTACGTGTCGGATTGTAACGTAACTTTGTATATACAATGACAGGACGTATATCCAGGTCTGTAATTAGTTTATGTAGATTCAGATAACGCAGTAAAAATCATACAACTTGTTTTTGCTGTATTTCGTTTTTTTATGAACCGGAATAGTAGACCAGACATAGTAGGGTGATCCTTAAAAGTCGAAATGTTGAAATTTCATTGAGGGCACCCTCTTATATTGTTCTCATATGTGAAAAACTAACGTACGTAATGCAAACCTTAAAAAGTAAAAAAAATCTGTTGCGACCCCTAAATCTTATCGAAAAAAAATTATGTATATGTTATTTTTTCACGTATTATAACAATATAAGAGGGTGCACATAGAAATTTCAAATTTTCGGTTTTTAAGGACCACCCTAAGACATAGATATACCTTATGTCATTGTATATTTAAAGTTTCGTCACAATCCAACAAGTAGTTTTGAAATGAAAACGAAATTCCGTTTGTATGGGAAGGTGAAGTTCGACTGGGCTTACTCGGTGTCGTTGGATTCCTCTTAATCATGAAAGTGACATAGGCTATATTTTTTTAAGAAAGCAGTTGTGTTTTTGAAACATCTTTTTATTCCACTTGTTAACGCATTGAGAACGAGAGAGATAAAGATAGATGGACGCGGATTATCGGGCCGTACATTAACTGGCACCATCACGGCAGCTCTAACGCCATTAGGCCTCTCACAGACTGGCGCAGCCTGGCCGTCGCGGACTTGTCCGCCGCTGTCAAATTTTCTATTGTCCGCCACCGCAGGCCGCGCCAGTGTGTTGCAGGCCTTACTTTGACGTGATACTTACTTCGTCCGCCCGGCTGTTGTCATTGTTGAGTCGGTCCGCGCCCACAGCCCTGCGGTCCCCCGTGCCGAATATCTGCGACAGCGAATAGTAGTATAGTTAAAATTATTATACGGGGTGTAACAAAAATGGGCTGTGAACCGATCAAGGGCATATTGGGTAGCGCATTGCGATTCCAAATTGATTCCAATTATGTTTTTTATTTACATCAATATTACTGTCTGGTTTTGTTTGACGTGCCTTGTGTATGACAACATTCCCCCGCGAGTGTGAAAGGTACACAGCTGTGTTATGGAAATAAATTGATATTTGAATCTTGTACCTTGGACGGTAGTTGCTTTTCGAATGGACTAATCATCAACTTCAATATCAATTCAAATAATTCGATGTCAACCTAGACAATAGGCATGATGACACATTTTGAAAAACTGGTCTATAATGTTTAGAAACATTTATTATTTACAACGAATAAGATTTTTCAAGAGAATATAACAGTTAAGTAGGAAAAAAGTGCATTTGTTTTTAAGTTTCAAATTGGCGCTAAAACGCTTGGCAGTGTCATGGCGTCCCGAGTGACGTCACGTTTGTATAAACAGAACGCAGACCTTTGACGTTTGCTACCTAGATCGCTCAATTGCTCATTGAATGAACATAAATTCAAAAGTTTACAAGTTACAAGTTTAGTGTGCGAGCGAGAAAGCGGGACAATAACGTATGAAGATCTGACAGATAACATGGTTCTATCCCTGTCTTGCTATTCGTTCTGTACGTAAGTTTTCTCTGTAATCTGTGGTAAAGGCCGTTATGGGTATGGGTATAGGTGGGGCCGTGACGTTATGTGCTCTGATTGGTGTTTAACATGTCATGGCGGGCGTCCGTCTTTTTCGGTTTAATTTTATCAAAATAAATAATAATCTCTTACTTAATAAAAAAAATATGAGCATTTTTAGAATTCTATGATTAAAATTTCACTAAGAAAATACCATAATTTAGTGATTTTCAATTACTGTCATCATGCCTATTCAATGTTAACTTAAATAATGTCAAGTAAACCTAAAGTACGATATTTGACAACAATGTCAGCCAATATGAGCATTTACAGGAGAGTATGTACAGTCAAGTGTAAAAATATGGGTGCATACATATTACTCGTAAATATGTCCCATCGCTCTTATGTCAGCGGATTAAGGTTTTGGGTACTTATTTATGAGAGGATGTTTTCACTTGACTGTACCAAATTAATACGTCAACTAAGCCGTATTAATATTATCCATACTAATCCGTACTAATATTATAAATCCGAAAGCCAGCCAAGTTTGTTACCTCTTCACGCTTGAACCGTTAAAACGATTTAGATGAAATTTGGTAAAGAGATAGTTAGTCCCGGGGAAGGACATAGGATATTTTTTATCCCGAAAATCATCCCCTCAGGTAAAGTTCCACGCGGACGGAGTCGCGGGCAGAAGCCAGTTTGTAATAGTTTTGAATAATGTTTAGTTAAAGAGCAACTTACGCCTTCCGCGTTACTCGTGAACGGCGCCATTACGTTGGTTACACCCTCGAATAACGTCTGTAAATAAAATGACTTTAGGTAAATAAGTTTGTCAATAACATATTATTCTCTCGTGTCTCTCTTCTCTTCCTTTCTCTTTCTGTGATCTCGGAAATGGAAAGAATGGAGATAGATATATTAGGATTGTGTGTAGTGAGATGGCAAGGCAGTGGAGATTATTGGATGAAGAAATCTTTTCATTCCACTTGTTATACAGAGTGTCCCAAAAATGGGGTGTGATTAAGGGCATAACAGGCACCGTGTTCTGATAAGAAAAACCAAGAGAGAATTTTAACGCGATTTTTTTTACATTTGTATGGAGCAAGTCGCCCCAGTCGGCCAACAAATCTTTTTCATCACACTTGCTCGTCAATGGCGTTATTACTTGCGAGCGTACAGAGCAGTTACAGCCGTTTTACCTCCCACGGGTTGTTAAGTTTAGTTTTAAAATATAGAACCCACTCATACTTCACTTCGGACTGAAGATGTTTCCAATCAGCCAAGGTGCATTTCATATCTTCAAAAGTTTGCTACAACCAACTTTTAATAAATTTAAACATAAAAAAACTACTTAAACATGTTGAACAGAATTATTTACAGATTTAATATGTAGTTATTCAGTGTCTATGTAAAAAGTTTTTAAGTGTTTTCAAATCGTGGCTGTATACCGAAGGGTCTTTGCCATACGCGCCTCACGTCAAATTCAACAAAATGGACGACTGACATGTTGCAGATTTTATTACATTTGTATTAATTTCATCTAAAACGTATTTATTTCCTCGCAAATGTGATGAAAAACATTGTGTATAACAGGGCCTTCGGCATCGGGCTTCTGATAGACTCTTGTTCGCAATATTCCGCTTACGCCCCTCGTTAAACAATGTACTATATTCTTATCAGAACACGATGCCTGTTATGCCCCCGATCGGTTCACACCCCACTTTTGGCACACCCTGTATTAGGTTCATCACTGGACCCACCTCGTTGACGTTGGGCGTCCAGGTCTGCTCGATGCGCCGCTGCTCGCGGCTCGCGAGCGCATAGTTGGGGTCCACGCGGAAATCGGGCCGCGGCTCCGGGGGCACTGGAACAAGCCATTCCTTCACAACACCTCTGTCGCAGGGAGGTCAACGGTGCTGAGATCAAGCAAAGCAAAGCTTGCAGAAGACCACAGCCATGGTAACACTACTACTTGCTCTCAGGGGCGTATTTACCCTAGGGCCAACCGGCCATGGCCCGGGGCGCCAATCCGCCAGGGGTGGCAGCTGACCGATTGCATTTTCTCTGGCTTTCGCGCTTCTGGGGCGGCGAAACTTATTGGCCCGGGGCGCCGAATTTCAAAACACAGCTTGCTCTGTAGTATACCCAGTTTAATTTAAGTTGATTGAAGAATGATAGATTGCATTCAGTTAAAGCGACCGTGTTGTTTTCGTTTTGGATTTCTTTTTTTAGAAACCGCGTTAAAATCTTCGTAAAATCTACGTTTTAATGATAATTCAATATACCGTTATTTCCCTCTATAACTTATCAAGTTATCATTATCATCTTACTAAGTAATATGTTGACATCTGTCATTCTAATCACTGATTACTAAGTAATATGTTGACATCTGTCATTCTAATCACTGATTAGAATGACAGATGTCAACATATTACTTAGTAAGACTAATCAGCTAAAAATAAATAGGGTATAGCGTTGTGTTCCTGGAGGTGAGCGAGGTCGCCAGAGCTCCCGAGGATGCGTTGTGTTGAGAGCGAGGGCGTTTGTTCCTTCAGCTGTCGACACGGCGAATCCTCAAACATATCAAGGGTCGGCAACGTCCATGTTACTCCTATGGAGTTGCATGCGTGTCCAGGCCGCGGTGTCCGCTTACCATCAGGCCGTACGCTTGTAAGCCGCCGTAGTTGTATAAAAAAAGCCCGTAATGGCCGTTATAGACGATATGCATTTCAGCTGATTAGCGCAAAGCGCAGTTTGCATGCACTCAACATGACGGCGTCGGAACTGCAGCCCGTGTGTAACGGCATAACATGTATAAGTGATCAATTTAGGCACTGGTCCCACCGCGAGCTAGTAAGCTATGAGCTATCGGCTATAAACACGAACAAAAGATAAGCACTCTCGTGTAAATAAAAGAGACACGGCGATATTTATAGCTCACCGCTGGGCGAGTAACTATAAATATCGCCGTGTCTCTTTTGTTTAAACGGGAGTGCTTATCTTTTGTTCGTGTTTATAGCCGATAGATATTATATATACTACTGCATTCGATGATTAGATTTGATTCCTGTGTCGGTTCACCGAAATCAGCCAAAAAAGTCAACTCGATTTGTTATTTCTGTGTTACCACACAGATTATGGAAAATATCTTTTTTTAAATGTGATAGGAGGCAAACGAGCAGACGAATCACCTGATGGTAAGCAATTACCGCCGCCCATGGACACCTGCAACACCAGAGGTGTTGTGAGTGCGTTGCCGGCCTTTAATATGGGTGTATCCTACTAATAAAATGCGAAAGTTTGGATGTTTAGATGTTTGGTTGTTTAGAAATTACATCCAAATCGGTTGAGCTGTTAAAGATGTCCAGATGTCCCGCGTTCCCGCTGTCCTCCTATACAGGTCGCATTTCCCAACCGATTCTGGTGAAATTTTGTGAGCTGGTTCGGCCGTATTCATATACGTTTTACAAGCCTAAAATAGGGTTACAATGGGGTTGACAACTGTCAAATGTTTGACAAGATGGCGCCATCATAGATGTCCCCCAACTAGCCTTGTTCTACGGGATTTGGCTTAAGAGGCCGCAGTAAGCTCGGCCGAATTTCACCTTCCCATACAAACGTAGTTACGCTCTCATTTTAAAACTACGTGTTGGATTGTGACGAAACTTTGCATATACAATGACATGAGGTATATCTATGTCTGTAATTAGATTATATGGTTCCAATTTATAAAACAAAGTAAATACAGCTAAAACTAGTTTTGTATGAAAAACTTAAATTTGCTGTATTTTTTTTATTATGGTAGCTAAAGCTACGTAAACTAATTTCAGACATAGATATACCTCATTTCATTGAACATGCAAAGTTTCGTTACAATCCAACACGTAGTTTTAAAATGAGAGCGTAACTACGTTTGTATGGAGAATCGAGCTTACTGCGGACTCTTAAACGGCTTGATTCTAAACAAGGAAATTCCGAAAAATACGAAAGTTTTGGTAGGACTGACAGGTTCAACCTATGCTGGCGCCATCTGCAAATACCTTCGCCCGGCCAACCCCATTCGTTTGTCTTTATCTGTCACTTTGACATTTGTTCTCGTCAAAAAACAAATATATTTGGATTTCGTTTTACTTAATGTGTTTTTTAAATGCCTCTGCTACATAAAACGTGTTTTCATTTTACTTAGCAGAAGCAGTTTAAATAAACACTTTAAATAAAATGAAATTCATTTTTTTATGTAGGTCCACAGCTCGGGGCAATATAAAAAGACCGCCCATATTAGAGTGCTACCCATGTAGCAGTCTAGAGAAAGTGATGTTCTTATTTTAGGTTGCAGCCTGTTCAGCAGTATGGTAACTGAGAACTAGACCTAACAAGAAAATGCATAATACAAATAGGGCTGTAGACACTAAATAAGATAAAATAATAATATTGTATTTTCTCGAATAACTACAACTTACAAAACTTAAAAAACCCCCGACATTTTCATTTCAAAGTCCAATATCTCCAAAACGGCTGAACAGATTTTCATGCAACATAGCTAAGAACGCTCGGGATTAAATTATCTATGACACAAAAAAAACCGCATTCAAATCCGTCCATCCGTTTGGGAGCCACGATACCACAGACAGATACACAGATACAGAGACGCGTCTAACTTATAACACCCCTCTTCCGCATATATGTTTTTTCCCTTTTCCGCAAAACGCACCTTCATATGAAACGATTGTTTTTTTCTATAAAGCTCGCAGATTGTGACGTAATATTAAAGCAATATTAAAACGGTTGTAGCTTCCGCCGAGTAAATCTTTGAGATGGGTCCATATTGGCTGCCATAAAATTCGTGATCCTATTTTTTTTTGTACTAACGTATTGTAATCATAATCATCGCTAGTCCTAATTTTTTTCGTCCTAACTTTTTTGTTCCTAAATTTCTGTAACTATCATTGGAAGTCATAATGATCAGTTGTCCTATAATTTTTCTTCCTAATTTCTTTACTAAGAACTTGCTTGAAGTCATAATTTTATTAATCATAACAATTTTCTTCATAACGAACATGCATCATAATTTTGTTAGTCCTAATATAATAACTAAGAACATACTTCAACTCCTAATTTTGTTTTTCCTAATGAATAAAGGCTTTCGCCAAGTAAATAAAAAAATCGGTTCTGGCGCTTCGCCGGCCGCTGCCGCGGCACGCTCGCTTCGCTCGCTCGGCTCGCGCGCGTAGGGTCGCGGTACAACTAACACTCCTCCTCGCTTCGCTCGTCGTCGTACCTACACGGACCTGCCTTAGGCTACGTCCACACCGACAGGCGACTTGCTTAGCGTCTAGCTAGAGTCTTGTGACCTAGTCTTGTACCGTGCGATAAAAAAAACCACACGTCTATTTACTTCGATAACGCCAAGTAACATTTATGATGAGAAATATTATGAAAAACAAATTTAGGATTAAAAAATTTATGACTAGTGTCATTATGAATTTAAATATAACGGACAAGTGAGTGTTATGATGAAAAAAATTATGAAAATCAATATTAGGATTTGAGAAATTTATGATTATTGTCATTATGACCTCGAGTAGTTATGACTTACGATCGTTAGGAATAAGAATTATTAGGACTAACGATTATTATGGCGTAAAATTTTATGAAGAACATTTTCGGACTTCCAATAATAGGAGTTAAAGAATTAGGTGAACAAAAGCGCCCCCCTTTGGGATATCTGCATGGGATTTTCGTCACTAAGCATATCTTTTGCCCTCATTCTTTTGGATTAACAAAAATTGTCGAGTCTACAACCGTATTGTGCTACCTATTCCAACAGTAACTCACGTTCCCGGCCATCGATGACGTTGTACGCGTTGTCGAACAAGGGCATCGGCTCCTGGTACCCGGGTTGGTAGACGGGCAGGTAGTCCCGGAACGTCTCCTCGGGCAGCACGATGCCGTCCTGCAGGGCTGGTTATGGTGAAGTTTCTAGAAGGTTGATTGTGCCTATCCAACAGTGACTCACGTTCCCGGCCATCGATGACGTTGTACGCGTTGTCGAACAAGGGCATCGGCTCCTGGTACCCGGGTTGGTAGACGGGCAGGTAGTCCCGGAACGTCTCCTCGGGCAGCACGATGCCGTCCTGCAGGGCTGGTTATGGTGAAGTTTCTAGAAGGTTGATTGTGCCTATCCAACAGTGACTCACGTTCCCGGCCATCGATGACGTTGTACGCGTTGTCGAACATGGGCATCGGCTCCTGGTACCCGGGCTGGTAGACGGGCAGGTAGTCGCGGAACGTCTCCTCGGGCAGCACGATGCCGTCCTGCAGGGCTGGTTATGGTGAAGTTTCTAGAAGGTTGATTGTGCCTATCCAACAGTGACTCACGTTCCCGGCCATCGATGACGTTGTAAGCGTTGTCGAACATGGGCAGCGGCTCCTGGTACCCGGGTTGGTAGACGGGCAGGTAGTCCCGGAACGTCTCCTCGGGCAGCACGATGCCGTCCTGCAGGGCTGGTTATGGTGAAGTTTCTAGAAGGTTGATTGTGCCTATCCAACAGTGACTCACGTTCCCGGCCATCGATGACGTTGTAAGCGTTGTCGAACATGGGCAGCGGCTCCTGGTACCCGGGTTGGTAGACGGGCAGGTAGTCCCGGAACGTCTCCTCGGGCAGCACGATGCCGTCCTGCAGGGCTGGTTATGGTGAAGTTTCTAGAAGGTTGATTGTGCCTATCCAACAGTGACTCACGTTCCCGGCCATCGATGACGTTGTAAGCGTTGTCGAACATGGGCAGCGGCTCCTGGTACCCGGGTTGGTAGACGGGCAGGTAGTCCCGGAACGTCTCCTCGGGCAGCACGATGCCGTCCTGCAGGGCTGGTTATGGTGAAGTTTCTAGAAGGTTGATTGTGCCTATCCAACAGTGACTCACGTTCCCGGCCATCGATGACGTTGTAAGCGTTGTCGAACATGGGCAGCGGCTCCTGGTACCCGGGTTGGTAGACGGGCAGGTAGTCCCGGAACGTCTCCTCGGGCAGCACGATGCCGTCCTGCAGGGCTGGTTATGGTGAAGTTTCTAGAAGGTTGATTGTGCCTATCCAACAGTGACTCACGTTCCCGGCCATCGATGACGTTGTAAGCGTTGTCGAACATGGGCAGCGGCTCCTGGTACCCGGGTTGGTAGACGGGCAGGTAGTCCCGGAACGTCTCCTCGGGCAGCACGATGCCGTCCTGCAGGGCTGGTTATGGTGAAGTTTCTAGAAGGTTGATTGTGCCTATCCAACAGTGACTCACGTTCCCGGCCATCGATGACGTTGTAAGCGTTGTCGAACATGGGCAGCGGCTCCTGGTACCCGGGTTGGTAGACGGGCAGGTAGTCCCGGAACGTCTCCTCGGGCAGCACGATGCCGTCCTGCAGGGCTGGTTATGGTGAAGTTTCTAGAAGGTTGATTGTGCCTATCCAACAGTGACTCACGTTCCCGGCCATCGATGACGTTGTACGCGTTGTCGAACATGGGCAGCGGCTCCTGGTACCCGGGTTGGTAGACGGGCAGGTAGTCCCGGAATGTCTCCTCGGGCAGCACGATGCCGTCCTGCAGGGCTGGTTATGGTGAAGTTTCTAGAAGGTTGATTGTGCCTATCCAACAGTGACTCACGTTCCCGGCCATCGATGACGTTGTACGCGTTGTCGAACATGGGCATCGGCTCCTGGTACCCGGGCTGGTAGACGGGCAGGTAGTCCCGGAACGTCTCCTCGGGCAGCGGTAGCGTGCGCGGGTAGTACTGCCGGTCGGGCATCATTATGCCGTTCTGCAGGAGAGGCTGGTTGTGGTTGTGTAGAGTGAAGTTTCTGGAACGAGGGTTTACATAAAAAAAACCGGCCAATGGCGAGTCGGACTCGGGGTTCCGTACCATATCCGTTTGTAGTATGGGTTAAGTGTTTATTTTATTAAGTTTTTTAGTGTTTGTTGTTATAGCGGCAACAGAAATACAACATCTGTGACAAGGTCAACTGTCTAATTTTCAAAAGAGCTAGCCTGGTGACAGGCGGACAGACAGACAGACGGACGGATAGTGTAGACTACGAGGGCTGCACTGACTTATTTTTGACACATATTATACCTTTTTTTATAATCTCTGAAGTTTCATCATAGTAACACACTGACCACAAGCGCAACACTAAATCCTATGGTCACGTGACCTCCTACACTCCTACACCTGTGGCGAGTGTAACAATTTTTCCCCATCCCAAAAAAGTGCACAGCGCCGCTATAGAGGTTTTCACTTCAACATTGGTTCGGTTTCAATTGATTTTTTCAAGTCGCCGCTGAAGATGGAATTGTCCCGAGAAAATTGAAGAGCAGTTATTACGACTTTAAAAGTGAATTAACACAAAAACAATGTGTAGACCGGATGATTGCTTCCTTCAGTAATGAAGCACCTTCAAAGACAATATACAGGTGGTATTCAGAATTTCAACGTGGACGCGCGTGAAGGTCGGCCAAAATCGGCAGTTACGCAAGAAAACGTCCACCTTGTGCGTCAGCTGATAAAAGAACTCCAGCATGTGACTTATCGGGAAATTCAGGAGTCTTTGGGGATTGGAATGAGTCAGATACAAATTATTTTACATTAAGAATTAGGCGTGCTAAAGTTGTTTTCCCCTTGGATCCCTCACATATTGTCTGACAAACAGAAAACGACTCGTGTCAATTGGTGCCGCAAAACATTGAACAAAATTCAACGGGGGAAGCTCAAATGCAGTTTTTTGAAGTCGTATGAAGAGTCGCATATGAGGCTGAAACTAAAATCTAGGGCGGTGAAACAAAGAATGTCTCAGATCGGTATTTGACGTTAAAATATTAGTACATTATTGTCGAAGCAAGGGAAGTAGGCAATTGCTGGCTGAGTATTAATTTTAAACGGACGACCTTGGGAGTCCGTTTAATTTAATACGAAGCCAGTAAATGCCCTTCCAGCTGAGACAAATATAGTGCTTTTCTCAAAAATTGTGCAAGAAAACAAAAATGTATTTTCTGAAAATGATAAGGCATGCATTTCTTCTCGCCGCTTCAAGAAATTGTCGTACGCCTTCCGATATCTGTCTTTTGGCCTTGCAAATTACCAACAAATTACACTTAAACAAATAATCAATAACTGAGCTTGCAGCTTCTTTTCAATCTGGAATCATTTACATGCCAATTTTCTATATTTCCCGTAAAAAGAATTAGCCACTGTATGTTAAAACAGAATATTTTTTGCATTGCCGCCTTTTAATTATTTAAATTATAAGTTGGAAGTGTATTTTTCTTCCGAAAGCGCCGTAAGTTATTTGAGACAACTAAAAAGTCGCGATGAGTCACAGCTACTGATCTTTCGTTTTGGCTGTTTAGGACCTATGCCTTTTATATATATGACAGTTTCAACTTTTTTAAAAGTTTGTACCACGACAAATAAGGGAATTTGTATGCAACATTGTAGTCGAGCAAAATCGAGCCGGCAAGGTTTTTTATTTTTTAAATGTTTACTAACCATAAACTATGCACTTCACGTCCTGATTTTTTACCAATAAAGTCAACATTGCCTATGATTTTTGAGAAAAGTATTTTTTTTACGTCTGATCAGGAAGTGCGACTTTCCGCACGCGTACACGGCGGTAATTGCGACTTCGTAGCCAGGTGCGACGTAAAGAATATGGCTTAACTCACGAGGGTTGTCCAGGCTCGGAGTGAGGATTATCCTGGCTAAACTCGGCATTGGGCAAGTCCGGCTGCATACTCTGAGGCGGCATCGAAGACATAGCTGGAAAACAATCAATGAAGGAATGAATGAATGAAGTTTTTTTTTTAAATAACATTATGGTATACACAAAAGACCTCATAAAATATAAACATTTAGGCATGTGGAAATACATATAAAATGTGGCGCCGGTCATTGTGGCACTCTTTGGGGGAGGCCTATGTCATGTCCAGCAGTGGAATAGTTTCGGCTGAGATGATGATGATGATAAAAACTAAATACCATGCATGCAATAACTAGCATGTTGACAATTTTCTGTTTTATGATGCTATTCGAACCAGTTCTTAAGCTGCAAACGCACAGAAAGCACAAAAACGCCGGTGCGGAGGCGGTACCAATTGTAATGTTCGAGCTAATACGAAAGGGTCCGCACAGAAAAACGCGCCGCGCCGGGCTGCTCTGTGCGGATCCTTTCATATTAGCTCGAACATTACAACCGGTACCGCCTCCGCGCCGCTCCACCACCGCTGTCAGTGAGTTTCGGCCTTTAAAGCTGTTCAAACGTCGGGGGAACAGCTACAATTTGAGCACATACGCAGGGGTCTGACTTTAGTTCCCATTTTTGGTTACTGCGGGGAGTATCCATGCGAAATGGTCGTTACACAGATGCAGGAGTTCGCTAGTGGAGTTTCGCATCGCAAGGCGTGATAGATGTTTCTGTCCGGGCGAACAGATTTTCGCATAACGGAAGCCGAAATTATAGAAATAATATTGTCGACATTTATTCGCGAAAAACCCTTAGTGCACTAACGTTTCGCAGATTTTCGCTACCGCGATGGTTTCGCAGAGCCTCGTTGCCGTATGCGAACGCGTTGGTGTACTAAAGCCGTTAGGGGAGCAGGGACCCACCCACCCCTTCCGAGAAAAAAGCCTTTGAACGGGTTAGCCCAAATCACTTGATGTCCTTCAACTCATTCATTTAACTTAGTCGTATGAAAGGGTTTCCCTTACGGGGCGCTACCGCTACTGATAGAAAAACCCTTTCGAAAGGCTTTTTTAAGCGCTTTTTAAAGGGTTGAAGCGCTTCCTCGTGTTTCATACCCATTAATTGTGCTTTAAAAGCCAAATGAATGGGTATGGAGGAGCATCGGCTTTGGTAAGCAAACCATTTCAAAAACCCTTTGAAGGAGATACCGTATTGGAGCGCTTTAATACCCATATTAATGGGTTTTGAAGAGCATCGGCTTTGGTAAGCAAAGCATTACGAGAAACCCTTTCAAAAACCCTCGAAGGGGATACCGGGCGGGTCCCCGTAGGGGAGCACCTCCCCACTCACCTGGCACATTGTACCCGGCGACGGGCAGCGGGTACCGCGGGTACAACACAGGCGGCATCGGCAGTCCGGGCGGCATGCCCTGCGCGGGGCCCGCGAACGGGAAGTTGCCGTTCGTCGCGCCGGGCGCCGAGCTCAGGTAGGCGCGGTACCTGTAGATAAACGTGTCGTTTTGACTTCTAGCCGCTTGCAATATTAGATTAGATTAGATTAGTTTTATTTCATGATAAAACATTACATTACAGATTTGCATACAAATGTCAAAAAAAGAATTTTTATCAGGATCGTCAAAAACAGAGAAAAATTAAGATAATGTCAACAAATATAAGAACGCAACACAGTAACAAGAAAATATAAAAAATTAATCCAAGGCAAAAGAACTCAATAAATATATCAACCTCTAGGTATCGTCATTTGTTTTTTTTACGCTATGTAGTGCATAGGAACACAATACATTTAATGTCAAATCATATTTATACAAATTTAAATAGGTAATAATAATAATTTAAGATGTCAAGTCAATATTCATATACTCTTTAACAGAGTATAATGGATTTTTCAATAAAAGGTATTTAAGGCGCCGTCTAAATGCTTCGTCAGATGGTTCCTGTCTAAGATCAGCGGGCAGTCGCTCGTAGTAGGTAGGTCCAATGACACGCGGGTTCTTGCCTGCAAGTGGCATGCGGCGGGGAACTGTCCTCAAACGCCCGGTGCGGCGGAGTGTTTTGCCAATCACATTTACGGTCTCAAAAGAAGAAAGATTGTTCCTTACGAACATTATAATTTCGAATACATAGAGTGAGTAGTGCGTCATAATACCGTGCATTGGGAAGTAGCCTCTACACGACGTCCTCGATTTAGTATAATATACAGTCAGCATTAAAAGTAACTGCGAGATTGATGTCTTCAAAAGCTCTTGGGCGAATACTCAGCGTTTTTAAGGCGTTCTTTTTTCGTCATTGTCGGAGACAGCAAATACTATTAAAAGGTACGAGTATCAGAGTCTACTTTTTAAGAAGATGTTAGCCAATACCAGTACTGAATCTTTTTAACCGACTTCAAAAAAAGGAGGAGGTTCTCAATTCGGCTGTATTTTTTTTTATTATTATTATTTTCAATGTTTGTTACCTCAGAACTCCGTCATTGAGGAGCCGATTCGAAAATTTTTTTTTTATTCTTTTGTATATACTTCCAGGTGGGTCCCATTTTTTTCACAATTCAGTAACATGATGGGATCCATGAGGAATTGAGGGGACTCCTCAATTTTATTAGGCACGCGTGTAGTGATTTTGGTATTTTCTATTATAACTCGTGTATTTACATCCGGAATCATAAATTTGGTGGCGAGGAATTGATGATGAAGACCACAGATGACTTATCGAATTCCTCAATTATGTACTTAAAAGTGCAAAAGTACGTCACAGGTTCTGATAAGATTCCGTTGAAATAGGAACTAATGAAATGCCATTGGTGATGATCTTGGGGAATTGATGGAAGTCCTCAAATATTATCGGCCCACATACAGCGATTCGGTTTTTTTCTATAGTAATCAACGCATTTTCTATCGGAAATCAGTTCATGTGGTAAATTGTAAAAAAAAATAGGACATGTTCTCGTGGCTTGGCGGAGTGCTAAATTGAAGTCGGTTAAAACTTTGTTTTTAAAGTAAATTATTTAATTTCCATTCCACAATTTGTGGCACAGGATCACGGCGTTCAGCCATGAAAATTAAAGTTTGATTTGTTGGAGTTTATTTCATTTGTTTAAAGGTTCTGCGGTATGTTTTACCTCTGATGAAATAATCTTGAGACGACAATGACGTTGAAACCTTTATTTCCTTTTAATAAAGACTTTTGAAGTCTTCGTTTGCCCAGTTACTTATGATGCTAACTACACCAATGAGCACAATTTAGAGCAGTTGAAAAAGCCCCGACATTTTCATTCTAAAGTCCAATATCTCAAAAACGGCTGAACAGATTTTCATGAAACATGCTAAGAACACTCGGGATAAAATTATCTATGACACAAAAAAACCGCATTCAAATCGGTCCATCCGTTTGGGAGCTACGTTACCACAGACAGATACACAGAAACACAGACACGTTGAACTTATAACACCCGTCTCTTTGCGTCGGGGGTTAGAAAGGAGTGTAGCAGCGAAAAGACCATAGAAGTACAATATACAAGTACCGCCGGAAATCGGCCCCGCAGAATGGGCGCCATTGCCATTATGCGGGGATGTAGGCGGGGTATCACACCGATGCCAGGCAGCCGTTTAGTTCGATCATGCGTATACCGTGATTTAGGCGCGTGTTGGGGTATTTTTGTAAGGAGCTCGCATTATATGTTTTCATCGTTCGCTGGGGTGTAACACTAAATTATTTTTTGTATTTTTTGAAATATCTGAAGGGGATTCTTGTTCTCAGGCATATTTCTTTTCGTAAACAGTAACGACTTATCAACCTATTTAATTAAACGATATTGGCACTTAGAATTGTCTTTTCTCAAACATACTCGGAAAGCATCGCATTCTGTTTGAAAAACGAACACGCGAAGTGCCTAATTTTTATCCGCCAACATTTAAAAAGTTAAGCCTCTTCCCTGCCTAGGAGTATAATAATAATAACTCAGACAAAACCCATTATATCCCGCTGCGTTCAACTTTTTAAAATCCTTATAGCGCCATACTAAATCGGGACGACTAAGGAAAAATCGCATTCAGCCAAAGAAAATCATCCGCGAGGCCCGCGGTTTTCATAGAGATATTTTTTTAATTTTTTTTTTCGCTCTTCGTTGTTTATGGTTAGAAGAAAATGATATTAAAAAGGTATCAAACCTTATGTAAATTCATTCATTTGATATAAGTAAATGAAACATAAAATTAATTAAATGTGTTATATTTAATTAATTAATAACTTCAAACACCGCATTAAGTGTTAAAATATAGTGTGAAGTGAATACCGCCTTTGAAAGAATTACTTTTTATAAATATATATACGAATTAGATAGAAAGAATGCTTACATATATGAATCATAGTACAAGTCCCTATCGCCGCGTCATTAGGTATGTCACAATATGTTTTTTTAATATCTTTGTATTATTTCCTCACTATATGTACCTCGGCGAAAACCGGGGTAGCCCGACTCGTCTCTTGGCACCTCGTCAGGCAACCCGTTTCTTTCCGCGCCTCGGCAATAATGTACTTTTACGTCACACCTGGCCATAATGCGAGTTTTACTGCACGCTGCGCGTACAGGAAAACTCGCATTGTGGCCAAGTGAAGACGTAAAATTGTGTACTCAACACGGGCGGTAATTCGTAAAGCCCCAGAGCGCATTTTTATGGCCCTCACCTTCAGTTCGGGCCACAAACACCTGCGATCTGGGGCATTCACGAATTCACCGCCCTAGTTACGTAATGTACTATTATTGACAGTGTCATTCAGATAAACAATAAGTTGAAATTGTTATTGTTTAGTATTAGTTGTTAGTCTATTTTTTTTATTCCGTAGACTAAACTGACATTTCATGTATTGCTAGTTTTTTACGTCTTATAAATAGTGATGTGCTACAACCGGTACTAACCGAAAATAAACGATTGGGAGGTATTTATATTTGTTGATGAAGCGTCTGTAACACAATGAATGGATAATCCGTGACGTGCTAAAAACGAGAGAAAACACACTGAAAACATCCGATCACTATACGAGTAAAATAACGAATGCCAAATACGTTAACCAAAAAGGCGTCGCGTCAGTTCGGCGATACGTCAATGTCAATTTAAATGTTTGAGTACATTAGTAGTGAGTAAATTTTATTTATTGTTTATTTTGAATCTAAAATATATCAAGGTTTTATCGGTTATTCACAAACCGATATCAAAGATCAGCACTGTTTGTATATAGCTGGTCACATTATTTCTACGTTTAACATTTGTGGTTGTCATTTTAGTCTACGGAATAAAAAAATAGACTATAGTGTTCAGTGTTGTATTTTAACAATTGTATGTTGTTTTATTTCTGCAACTGCATAAAAAGTTGCTTATTTATTACGATTTTCCGTATTTGGAGGTTAGGTAACAAGCTTCATTAAACTTATTTTTTTTATACAACGACGGTGGCTAACAAGCGTACGGCCTGATGGTAAGCATTCACCGCAGCTTATAGACGCATGCAACTCCAAAGGAGTAACATGGGCGTTCTCGACCCTTGATATGTTTGAGGATACGCCGTGTTGACAGCTGAAGGAACAAACGCCCTCGCTCTCAACACAACGCATCCTCGGGAGCTCTGGCGATCCGGCTCACCTCCAGGAACATAACACTACTACATAGCAAGTAGTAAATAGTGTTATTACGGCTATGATGTAGTGTTATTTTACGTCACTCTGTGCGGTAAGTGAGATTTACCGCCCACAGGCGCAGCGGCAAATCTCACTTTGCATCCAGGAGAAGACGTAAAATTGTGAACGCCCCCACGAGGGGTAATTCGTAAAGCCCCAGATCGCATATTTATGGCCCTCACCTTCGGTTCGGTCGACAAGCACCTGCGATCTGGGGCATTCACGAATTCACCGCCCTAGGCACGTAATGTACTGTTATTTATAACATCAGGAGTGTGCAAAATGACGTCACTTTTTACATAATCGGCACAAAAAGTGCGGGCCCTGCTAATTAACAACATCCATACTAATATTATAAATGGGAAAGTGAGTGTTTGTATGTTTGTCCGTCTTTCACGGCAAAACGGAGCGAAGAATCGACGTGATTTTTTAAATGGAGATAGTTGAAGGGACGGAGAGTGACATTAGACTACTTTTTCTCTCTTTCTAACCCCCCACTCCCCTAAAATGGGGGATGAGAGTTTGTATGGAGCCACGATATAAATAAACGACTTCCACGCGGACGGAGTCGCGGGCTGAAGCTAGATTAAAAAAAAAGTCAGTTACAGAATCTCACAGACATCGCCAGAATATGAAACACTGTTTTGGACGATAGCATTTCATTCCAGGAATGGAGGATAATAAAATGTGTAAAACAGATTTTCATGAATCGATATACATGGTGTTTTTTTAACCGTCTTAGAGCCGAAGCCCAGTTAAGAGTCCGCAGTAAGCTCGATTCTCCATACAAACGTAGTTACGCTCTCATTTTAAAACTACGTGTTGGATTGTAACGAAACTTTGCATGTTCAATGAAATGAGGTATATCTATGTCTGTAATTAGTTTATGTAGCTTCAGATACCATACTAAAAAGAATACTGCGAATGTAAGATTTTCATACAAAACTAGTTTTTGCTGTATTTAGTTTGTTTTACAAATTGGAACCGTATAAACTAATTACAGACATAGATATGGCTCATGTCATTGTATATGCAAAGTTTCGTCAGAATCCAACACGTGGTTTTAAAATGAGAGCGTAACTACGTTTGTATGGAGAATCGAGCTTACTGCGGACTCTTAACTGGGCTTCGGCTCTAAGACGGTTAAAAAAACACCATGTATATCGATTCATGAAAATCTGTTTTACACATTTTATTATCCTCCATTCCTGGAATGAAATGCATAAAATATTGTTTTTTTTTGTATTCATATTAATTTTAATCATCCAGCTGAGTGACCGCAGTGTCCGCTAGCCGCCATCTTATGAAGATAGGTACGAACTCTAACCGGGTGAATGAACTTCGCTCCGTGCGCCATAGAGAATTTTTCAAACTTGATTACCTTTTATTACTAAAAACTTAACTAAAAAATTTTTCATTTCACGAATGGATAGTACCTTTTGGATACTTTCAGTGGGCTTCGGCTCTAAGACGGTTAAAAAAACACGTTGTATTATTAACTAGGTTCCGGCCGCAACTTCGTCTGCGTGGACTCGGGATAAAAAGTATAATCCAGGCCATAAATTATCTTCGTGATTTCATCCAAATCGGTTGAGCCGTTTAAGCGCGATTGAGTAACAAACATCCAAATATTTAAACATCCAAACAATCACATTTATAACATTAATCAAGGATAGGACAAACACCCGTCATTTTGAAAACTTAACCCTGTTCTGTACAGTAGAGACTTCCTTATATTAATAAAAAAAATTAGGTACTAAATAGTTTATTCGTGACAATACAAAACAAAGGACAAAAGTAATGTTTTATTAATTTATTTTAAGTACCATAACTTATATGTTTCCAGTGACAAATTATTCAAATGACGACGATTAAGGCGATGAAGTGACAACGTCAATGCTTGACAAAGATGATAAGAATATTACCTATTTTATCTAAATGGCCAGTAGTAAACAAAGTCATTGAAATCAAGTAGTGTCTAATGCGATGATAGAAGAATAGGTAATTTATTGATAAATGTGTTGAAGTACATTAAATTATAATATTTTGAGTAAACTTCTAAAAAAAAATATATCAGTAGGAAGTCTCTACTGTACAGAACAGGGTTAAATTTTCAAAATGACGGGCGTTTGTCCTATCCTTGAACATTATAATATGATAAATATCGAAATCCATCTTGGGGAAAGCACCATCATTGAATTAAACTTTGCATTCAGCAGTTTAGCACATCAAAGTCATCAATGCGCATGTCACCCACTATAGTTACAATCATCCGTAGGCAGCGGTGACCACTACCGTCATAACATTTTTTTTTTTTTTTGACTTGGGTCTAGCCGTAGCCCGAAGGCTGTGACGTCAAATCGTGACTGGCTGGTGGATAGGCGACACTATGGTGCTATCCGACCGCCGAAGAACCGTCATCACAAGATAAGTATATATATTTTATACAAATGCGGAGATATCAATAGTAAACAAAATGTACCTTCAAATTTTGTAATAAGTGCGTAGTTCAGTAATAAATAACTTTGGAGGGTTGATAATCTTACACAAATCAATTTAGTCCTATAATCATAGGTACTACGGGTATTACACAAGGATATGCCTTCATCATCATCATCCCACTGCTGGGCACAGGCCTCCTCTCATGTATGAGAGGGAACGGGCAGACGATATGCCTTACCACATACATATGTAGATAAATAAATACATAGAAAACATTCGCAATACATTGCCTGTCAAATGTATGGACAGAGGCTATACTATTTCAGCCCGCTGGTTTTCCCGCTTTATATGGAATACACGAGAGAAGCCGCGCGGACAGTTATTACTACATATTATAATTGCGTAAGTATAACGCGCGCAGATTAAGAATGGATCTGAAAATGGCCGTCCGCTCGCATGCTATCTCGTTCACACCCTATCACTGCATTATCTGATCCATTTTTTATCTGCGCGCAGTTATAATAGAAATAGAAATAGAAATAGAAAACGTTTATTCGTGACACATACAAAACAATAAAGTGAACACAGAGACAAGAACAACAGGTATGCCACGAATAGGCCCCGACTCAGCATGGTGCAGGCCTCTTGGCCAGCGCTGGTCTTCCGTCGAAGCCTTTAAGTGAGTGGGTGGGAGGGCAACACAAACAGTATACATCGCAAACATGAAAACGGAAATAAAATATATATATATATATATATATGTGAATGCACAGTTTGTGAGTTTGATCATAGTAACATACAAATGGAATCAAATACAAGCTTAAAACTAATACATTATGTATGGCGTTACTATACGGCAACAAGCACAGCGGATGGGACATTACATGATGGTGAGTTAATTTCTCAGGCTACTAACATTTCTTGAGTGGCATTGGCGAGTGTTTTTAAGCCTTTACACTAGAAATAATGTAATAATTAATTACTCCCTTACAGGTTCCTGACGCGGTGGACAATTTTATGACATACACACTATAACATAATACAATAGAAAAACGAGCACAGATGAACAATATATATAAGTGTTATTATATATACTATGCAAATATGCATGGCAATGCGGAAGGGACGAAAAACACGACAGTAAGTTTGTTAAGACCAATATGAGTTTGTTCAGAAATAAGCAATTGTAATATTAGGTAATTATAATGTAGTAGTCTAATTAAATTATATTGTATTCAAAATTTAGGAATGTATAATTAGGTTAACCTGTAGCCAATAAGTAAGTAAGTAAGTAAATGAGTAAAAATTGCATGCTTCTTCAAGCAAAATGACCCCACTACATTTTTGCAAATAAATATTCTTATTCTTATTCTTAAGCATACAAACAGTTAATCCGCGGTCTTAAATATAACTGGTTTCTAGTATCAGAGCTTCCTCATTTTTTTGATGTTTCAGCATGAACATTTTGAGCTGAAATTTGAAACTATAAATGTTTTGCAGGTTCCTGACAGGAGAGGGGATGTTATTCCAGCATTTAGAGGCGACATAACGGAAGCTACCCCTAAATGATGCACTAGCATGCCTTGGTGTTAACAGTTGAGTCGCACACCGCCGACCACCACGGGACCTGCTGACAGACAACTTCCCAAAGAGATATGCTGGAGCCTTATGGTTGATTACTCCAAAGAGTAATGAAGCTAAGTGAAGTTTACGTCTGTGGTGTATCTTCAGAATGTTGTGCTTATTAAGGAATGGGGTCACATGAGCACGCAGGGGTACATTAAAACAAAAACGTGCACACGCATTCTGAACACGCTGAATAAGTGTTTTAGTTTTAGCAAGGATACGAGGCCCATACACTACATCAACATAATTTAGCTTGGACAATACCAGCGCCTCCACTAATCTAATTCGTAACGTCTCATTAATGAATGGCCTAATTCTATACAGCACCTTAAGCTTGTAGAAACAACCCCGAACAGCATTGGCAACATGCTTCTCAAAGCGGAGCCCAACATCCATTATGAGACCTAAGTTCCGTGCCTCTGACACCTGTTCTATGGGCTCATCTGCTAGTGTAACCTTATATTTGGATTTACTTGGGTTAAGCAAAAGGCAGTTTTCTGCGGCCCAGGAAGCTATGCTATGAAGATCTGCATTAAGTTTTATTATAGCATCGTCAATCTCACATGGTTTACATGAAATGTAAACCTGTAGATCGTCCGCATAGATGTGGTACTTGCAATGGGTGATGCGTAACCCAATGTCTATCTGCGCGTTTGTTAGCTTTACACGGGCAAACTAGTGTACCAATTCGGTTTACATTCGGTTTGGATATCGCTTACTTCATTTTCTGTAATATATTTCACATTTACTAATAATGACAGCCTACAGACAAGTAAAACGTGACTGATACTTATCTGAGGTGGTACAGGCGAGTTCTCCAGTATCTACACGGACGACCTTTCAAAAACATCTATACAGATACTTTATTGTTACTCACATAAGACACGTGTGGAATTTGATGTATTTTTGAAAGGTTGTCTGTATAGATATCGGCGAACTCGACTTTACTCATACCCTGATGACTCCTGAGACAAAAGGAACAGTAACAACAGAGCGCGTCAGAGTACGAATCTCACCAATAAATGTTTGTAATCGAAATCGTTCTCTCACGATACGACAATGCACGTCAGACAAATATGAAATAGGCTTTAAGGGGCTCCCATACGCCAATGACCTTCGATCTGAATCTAATGTTTTTTGTAGCTTGTTAGTGACTATATTAAAAAGAACGGCTTTAGTATCCCATATTTACTTCAAAGTTCATTGTTTTCGAGATATTTGGCATCGAAGTTGAACAATTTTAGCCCATACTACTGGTTTTCTGGCCATAACTTGTGTTAATTAGTTTAAAATGAAAAACCTAGACACATTTTCAGAGACGCCATATACGAACCCAGATATGTAGATTTCGTTAAATGGTTATGTTAAATCTTTCATGTCAATAAAGATACGAAATAAGGGCTTTTTTAGACAATGTTTAAAAAATCGTACAAAATTAATTATTCATTTCTTTCAAAATCCGGTACACAAAAATGGAGATAAAAGATTGAACCGAATCGAACCGATAGCCGTTTGACTTATAATTCTATCTGTAGTGCAAAAGTAGGAGATAAGATTCAAAACTTGGCAAAAAACGATATTAGGAAATAACGTACATTTCGACCCACACACAGTCAACTTAAAAATATGACTTCGACTCACCACTTCAGAAAATGCTCGTTTGTTTCCAATATAGCAAGGCACCGCCACTCAGTGCGGAAGGAGAGGGTACGACAGTACATCATTTTCAACATTTAAAATAGAATTTGAATAACGAATAACAAAAACTTAACAGAAACACGACTGGACGCGTGCTACCAACGAAAGCAGAGACGATTAATAAAGGAAACTATTTTACATAAAATTTATGGCTACCCTCATTTTGTAATTAACTACTGTTAAATAATTAAAGAACGATGTAGGGTAGTTGTAATTCAAACCTGGTAAAAAAACGATTTTATTGTGGAAACTGTGTTGCGCATATCGATACCATAGTTCACAATATCGTACTAATTACGGGGGAAAAAGTGGTGTAATTAGCATGATAGTGCTCAAATCATAAAGTTGCAATTTCGGTGACAAAAAAAAAAATAATTAGTACGACTGTGAACTAGGGTATCGAATTATCTTCTTGTTGTTAGAGGTATAGGGGTCAAGGGATTGGACCGACTGCCGAATTATAAACCATAGGAACATATTTTACATATTTCGTGTAAACAACCCATGTATAAAGTACGTACTTGTTTATAGTCGTGGTGTTTCCGCCGATTTTTATTTTGTTACACTTAAAACTCTCACGGCGTACACATATTTATTGTTTAATATTGTTTATATGTATAAAGCTACGGTATCCTAGTGGTTCAGGCATGCGGCTGTCAAGCGGCGGTCGTGAGTTCGAATCCCGGCTAGTACCAGTGAGTTTTTCGGAACTTATGTACGGAATATTTACCGTTAGCTTTACGGTGAAGGAAAACATCGCGAGGAAACCGGTCTAATCCCAATAAGGTCTAGTTTTCCCTCTGGGTTTGAAGGTCAGATGGCAGTTGCTTTCGTAAACATATGCAAAATCCTGGTATTAGGTGTCAAAGCGAACCCCGGGCTCCTTTAGGGGCATTACCGGAAATACCGGAAGGAGGATGATGATTGTTTATATATAATATATATTATTGTTTCACACGGGGCCACCGCGATATGTATATCATTTTATTTTATTGCCAATTTTAATTCCTTCTCGGAATTGGACAAAAGTTTCCACTAGGAAAATGTTTATATTAGGAATCATTATTTTCGAAAATGAGCAATACTTTCTTTTAACTTTCGTAAGATAAAGGTGGGTACAATGACGTGATACAATATAACCGGCCAATTGCGAGGAGGAATCGCGCACGAAGGGTACCGTACCACTCTATAAAAAGCGGCCAAGTGCGTGTCGGACAACGCACAACCAGGGTTCCGTCCCTATTAAAAAGTTACTACTCAGTTGTTACTATTCATGTCAGATCCACCATACCCCCTAGCCATACCCCTGGGGGTAGGGTGGACTGAACCATGACTGAACCATACCACCGTTAGTAGTGCTGGGATTTGATGGAAAAATAGAAAAAGAAATAGGTACAAATTTTTTAAATTCATTAAACTGAAAAAAACGAAGGCCGTTCTGGCCATTTTTTACCATAGGCACTACTGCTTGGCACTGCCAGTAGTGTCATGGGTAAAAAAGAATTTCCTGTGACACTACAGTGGCCTTAGTAGTTTTCCCTTGGCACGCGGGGTATTATCTTATCTTCATACCTGTATCGTAACTGCCATACGTCCACGTTCATAACCAACCTATACTATAAGGCAGGCCGGTGTAGATACGACGACGAGTGAAGCGAGGAGGAGTGTTAGGTGTACTGCGACTCTGCGACCCTACAGCGCGCGAGCCGAGCGAGCGAATCGAGCGTGCCGCGGCTGCGGCCGGCGAAGCTCCAGACCTAACTTTATTCGAAAAAAATATCCGTAGTCGGTTCTGGCGCTTCGCCGGCCGCTGCCGTGGCACGCTCGCTACGCTCGCTCGGATCGTGCGCTGTAGGGTCGTAGTACACCTAACACCCGCCAATCGCATCGGCCGGTTCTTTTGCGTTTAGTCAGGCGCGGGACACTCCGCGATTTACGTTCATCGCTACAAGTACATGCCGGTGCCCCAACGTTAGGGACGTCAGAGAGCCATAAATCTTAATGTTTTGACTGAGAAAAAATCGCCTTTCGTAAAGATCAAAGGAGTGTCCTTTCTGTACATGTACTATTATCTATTTTGTGTTTTAGTCTGGTTTCAACCGTGAGACTTGTTGGTTGTCAGTTATGTCGAAATGTTCAGTCAATAACTGCATAAATACCAACAAAAAAACTTGAAAAAAGATGGGATTTATTTCTTTAAATAATTTATTTTCATAACATAACGAAATTTGTGTAAACTCATTGTAATTTAATAGTTTTGAACATGTTTTAAATAATTATTTTTGTTAGTTCAAATGACAAAGTCGCGGAACATAAATATAAGGAGTCGGTATACTTAGATACTTTTTTTATGATGTCGTTACCTACATAATTATGGTTTTCATTTTAAGATTTCCAAAAAATCCTCAGCGACGTGCAAAATGGGCTGCAGTCATAGCACGCGACAGTCGAGATGTTTTTTTTAAAACCAAACGACTCGCGTGTCGTTTGTTCGGCTCATTTTAATGATTCGGATATATTATAGGTTATACGACAAAAAATGAAAGAACAGGTTTACTAAAACTGCCACACCTCTCATGAACGTACCTAAGCCCATTTCTTTCCATTACATATTTTAATTTCAATTACTTCCAATATACTTAGCTTTATCTTCTGCCTTCTGGCAAAAGGTAATTAATAGCATTAATGAACTATAATAAAATTCTATAATACAATCCCAACACATCATTTGGAAATGCGCAAATTGTTGCCAATTTTCATCATCATTCATTTTTGACCTTATATCTCGTAATACTCGTTTTATAGATGTCGGATGATCATGAGAGTGACGTTCAAAACCCATAGGATCGTTTTAGTAAAATCGACAGCTGATCTCTACTTGACTGTACGCTTACATTACATCGCAAAAAAGAAAGTATTCAAAGTAAAGGCAGGTCGAAAATACAATTATTTAACAAACTGAATCTATTTCAAGGAAACTAAAATGACTTCTTTTTATGGACTCTGTCAGCTGTACTATATGTACTTACGGAAATCTCATCAATTGTTTTGTGTATAATATTTGTACAAATATTTGAAACTGTTTATTCCCCACTTGCAAAATAAAGAAACCAGATTTATTTGTGCTTTCTGTTGAATTAAATAAAATTTATAACGCGACTCCATTCATTCGCTAAACGCTAACTAAAGTTTTGACGTGAGCAGTCAATTCACATTGTATGTCTCAATAAACTAAAAAGTATTTCATATTTTGATGTTGCTTTGCTAATATGGTGCTTAAGGTCTAAAACACTGAGTTCTTTTTTCTTGAAATACCTTGATGCAGGGTATAAATTAACGCTATTAGCAACTACTGAAATGTACTAGAGCTGTCATTCTGGGGCTCTGAGGTACATTTCTTGGCATATTTGCTTGACATTGTGCATCTAGTTCTATATACTAAATCAATGGTTACTACAGATAACGGTAGTCTAACTTTTTCAACTACACTGCGTGATACTGATAACGGTAACAGGACATTTGAGATAAATATTATAAAGCATAACATAGTCCACAGCACTACGGTGGTATGGTTCAGTCCCACCCTACCCCCAGGGGTATTGCTAGGGGTATGGTGGGTCTGACATGAAAAAGGTCATATCGTTACTGAAAACTTATGGCACTTACGTCCTTTTCTTTAAGGAAGGCAGTTTTTTATAAATATCTCGAAAACCTTTGAACCGATCTTGTTCAAAACAAATATCGCTGAAAGAATTTTATAAGCCCTATTAGCATGATTTTTTTCATAATTTTAAAGTGCACGGTTCAAAAATTAGAGGGGGGGGGGGACACAATTTTAGTGACTTTCGGGGCGATTATCTCCGACTCTATTCACTTAATCCAAAAAATTGCTTAGAAACCTTATATTTATTTTGAAAGGCCTGTCGATTGATGTACCACACGTGGGCTTGCAATGAAAAAATAATTTTTGACTTTCGGTTTTATGTACGGAGTGCACCCCTAAAAAAATCTTTTTTAGTAATTTCATTGCAAAACTATGTAGCGGTTAACAAAATACACCCTATCCTCAAGTTTTTATTCAAATACACCTTATGGTTTTCGAGTAAAATGCCTGTGACATACTGACGGACAGACAGACAGGCAGACATGACGAATCTATAAGGGTTCCGATTTTTGCCATTTGGCTACGGAACCCTAAAAACGGCAAAAAAATCGCGTTTGTCGTATGGGAGCCCCCCTTAAATATGTATTTAATTTTGTTATTAGTATTTGTTGTTATAGCGGCAACAGAAATACATCATTTGTGAAAATTTCTGCATAGCTATCGCGGTTTTTGAGATACAGCCTGGTGACAGACAGACGGACGGACAGACAGCGAAGTCTTAGTAATAGGGTCCCGTTTTTACCCTTTGGGTACGGAACCCTAAAAAGAGCCAAGAAGAGGTCCACGAGCTGCGTCGCGGCGACCTACACTATCCGTCTCTTTCTAAGATTTCTGATTAGAAAGAGATAGATAGTCTAGATAGATAGTATCTCGCCTCAACACAGTGCAGCATTTTTTGGTGCTCCGTGAATAATTTAATGGTAACCGATAAAAAAAATCTCAATTATAACCCCGTACGGCGCAGGTAAATTAAACAACGACGCGGAGGAGTTTTGCCCTTCCCGGGATTCGAACCCAGGACCTTCAGCTTCGCAGGCAGCGTCGCTACCCACTAGGCTACCCCGTCGTAAAATAATCCCAATGTTATGGCTGTTATTAGACGTTCCCTGCGCGCGGGGTCGCTAAATGTGGGATAGGGACACCTCTGTTGTGCTCTCTGTCGGACCAATCATGACAGGTAATGGGTACTTGAGAATATTTGAGCCGAATCCGGTTGGCAACTGTCAAATATTTGACTAGATGGCGCCATCATAGGTTCAACCTAATCACTAGCCTTTTTCTATGGGATTTGGCTTAAACGGCTTGATTCTAAACAAGGATATTCCGAAAAAAATAACAAGAATTTGACAGTTTTGGTAGGACTGACGGTAAAACCTGTGCTGGCGCCATCTGCAAATACCTTCGCCCGGCCAACCCCATTGCATTAAAGTTATTCATTCAATAGTCAACTCTATGGTCCAAGCTAAAAGATTTCAATTCCAATAGTTATTTATATCACAACAGTTTTATAAAATGCCGACCTCATTATATAATCTCAATCGAAATCATTGCATTGCCGTATACATATATATATATAATTCAAGTACGACTACTACTACGACGGTGTGATGTACATATATTAATTATTT
This sequence comes from Epinotia demarniana, assembly GCA_945867215.1. Taxonomy (NCBI): domain Eukaryota; kingdom Metazoa; phylum Arthropoda; class Insecta; order Lepidoptera; family Tortricidae; genus Epinotia; species Epinotia demarniana. The sequence goes on from OX244259.1 coordinate 59,444,603, forward strand.
CTGTCGTTGTTCCAAAATAAATTCATTCTATCATATTCTATTCAAATCGTGTGTAGACCCATACGACGTTAAAAGTATAATTAAAAAAGTATCCTCAATCCAATTATTCACCAAATTCATGGAAAAAGCCTTAAAATAAATTACAACACATATTTTACATTCCATAATATAGTTCGAATTATTTATCTACATCGAATTCACTTCTCTTTGTGTCTAGTAAACAAAGCGATTGTCTTTCATTGTTAAGTGTTACCGCTAATTGATACTGTAAAATAAACGTAGCAAAAACCGTCACTTTTACAACTTATGAAAAGGAGGTATAAAAAATACTAGTTTAATCGAATTTAAACTTTCATGAGACATATTAAAATAATGGATATAATTACACGGACACCGCCGCGAAATCACTCATCCTGAAGAAGATTTCCCGAAGAGTTCGAAACATGTCACCTGTCGTGACATTTAATACGCTAGTTGAACCGTGTTATTACTTCAGTTTAGCAATGTTGATGACTTTGTATTTAAAACAATAAACTACTTTTACAATCGAGACACTATTCGAGTAAAGTATTTATTTATTTATAAAATGAATTTTCACTCCAAAATAAAGAAGGCAAAAATATAAGCCTAGTGGCGAAAATCCCATTCCGATATCTCAAAGAAATACGAAGCTACAAACGTTTTAATATTGCTTAGAGAGAGAAAACGATCGCAGGTAGTGTCGTCACAATATGCGAGCGTATTACTCGTAGTACAAATGACTGGTTTCATATGAAGGCGCATTTAGCGGAAAAGGTACAGATCACGCCCCCTCTTAAAACTTTGGACACTTATAACTTTGTGATTATTCAACCTCTCGCGTTGCTTTTTTCTCCACCCCTATTGCTTTGGCAGACCCATGGGTCTAATATCTATCTGTTCTATTCTAGTATAAAAATCCGTACTATATCAATATATTCCAAAGTTCGAATATAGTATTAGGTTACCTGGGTCGTTCTTCTTTTTAACCGACAATGAATCGTCTTTTTTCTGTTTTTTGCGTTTTTCAACTATTGATAATGATGGTTTTAATGTTTGATTTTAATAAACGTTGCATGTATTTTTTATTAGGACTAATTCATGATTCTTTCCGTGGTGATAATGTTTTTTTCTTTATGATAGTTTTACAGAAAATACTGTGACAGAGTGGTCGTTTTCTGCGGGGACCACATTTTGGATTACCACTCTGTCACGCGATTCTATGGAAAAACCACCATAATGAAAAAACATTATCGCCACAGACACCTATGAAATTGTCGTTTTTTTTCACAGATATTATTTTGTACGTAATTTATTCATTTATATTGCAACTTCCAATTATTTTTTAATTTCAATATTAGACTTTGTAACAAAGGTTTTAAATACAAATAACGGGTTTTAATTTTTTATTTAGGGCCGATTTTTCAATTCCCAGATAAAACTATCTGTCAGATAAATGTTAGCTCTATCCATTTATTTCATATGACTTAAGAAATAGATGGTGATAATTTTAACTGATGGATAACTTTATCTAGAGATTGAAAAATCGTCCTTAGTGTTTCAAATTAAAGCTTGTTAACCACACATTTCATGTGCTGCCGGTTCAAGTGTTTCAATTACGTACTTAGTTTTATGATGCGAACTATTTTAACCCCCGCCGCAAAAAGAGGGGTGTTATAAGTTTAACATGTCTGTCTGTATATCTGTCTGCGGTAGCGTAGCTCCCTAACGGATGGACTGATTTGAGTGCGGTGTTTTTTGTGTCATAGATAATTTGTTCAGCCGTTTTTGAGGTATGAGACTTTCAAATGAAAATGTCGGGGGTTTTTCAACTTTTCTAAGTTGTAGTTGACGTAGGAGACGTCTAACGAAGCTTAAAAGTTTTCTATATTCCTACCAAAATTTTGTTTGGTTTGCATTTGACCTTGCCGCAAAATTCCATGTATGAAAATCACAGATTTCATAAAATTCTATATACAAAAAGCCAATTTCATAGGTAAGGACCAATAGTTTCATAATAAAGTGCACCCGTAAGGTCACAGCTCATTAGAGCCACCCGGCGCCCGACCCGCACCGCCTCGCCTCGAGCGGCTAGTATTCGTTATATGGATTTGTACGGGCGCTCACTGCATCAACTCCGTAGTTAGGTTTGAATCAAAATCAGAACTATTTAAAAAAAATACCTTTCCAGCTCCTCTTCTGAATGTGCGAAGGTGCACGCGTTGCCGCGCGGACAAAATGACCGCGCAGCCGCGTCGCGACACATGGACACCTTGTATTTGGAGTGCGTGGGCGTGGTCGCCGCGGCCTGGGGGGATGGTTGACCTGGAGGCAAATTGTGACGTCAGGAGAATGCCACTCAACAATTCAAGGGCACGTGCCCGTAGCTGGCACCGTTGAGCTTGCAAGGGGTTGAACACCGTGTAGAACCGATGGCCGTTGGGGCGGAAAGGTTCTCGAGCGGCGGCCACGTACCGGGAGGCGCGGCATGGGTAGGCCTCCCACAAGGTGGACTGATGAGCTTGTAAAGGTTGCGGGAGTCCGCTGGACTGGGTATTCAACTGGGTAGACAAGGACATACTTTGGGGTGGCCTAAGTCCTTGTCTTGTCAAGAGTCTTGACTTCATTGTGATTTATATAGTAGATTCGAGTCCCGGGCGGGGCTCTGCTGCAGGTAGTGTATCAGAGAGACGACCTTCAGTGACGTCACCGCTGCTGTACATGTACTCACTAGTAGACGGCTCCGCGTGCTTGTTGTGGTTCGAGTCCCGGGCGGGGCTCTGCTGCAGGTAGTATATCAGAGAGACGACCTTCAGTGACGTCATCGCTGCTGTACATGTACTCACTAGTAGACGGCTCCGCGTGCTTGTTGTGGTTCGAGTCCCGGGCGGGGCTCTGCTGCTGGTAGTGTATCAGAGAGACGACCTTCAGTGACGTCATCGCTGCTGTACATGTACTCACTAGTAGACGGCTCCGCGTGCTTGTTGTGGTTCGAGTCCCGGGCGGGGCTCTGCTGCATGTAGTATATCAGAGAGACGACCTTCAGTGACGTCACCGCTGCTGTACATGTACTCACTAGTAGACGGCTCCGCGTGCTTGTTGTGGTTCGAGTCCCGGGCGGGGCTCTGCTGCAGGTAGTGTATCAGGCCTGAGACGACCTCCTTCAGTGACGTCATCACCTCGGCTAGCTGCTGCCATGTGGGGCTCTTTGCTTCTGTTAAAGCGCAATTGTCAGTTAATGAAAAATATAGAATTCCCTGGTTATTTTTTAACCACTTGTTAAATTTAAGTCGTTTGAATTATATATTACGGGAATAATTATTACACATTATTATATTTGTTTGTTGCTGTCATGTAAGTAGGTAAGGCATCGAGACATTAACTTAGGCCGGCGACCAAGAAAAATATCGACCTCTGGATTAGTGCGCAGAATAGCTAGCGCATCGCCCACAACACACTTCAACCCCGCTCCCTTAGTCGACTCTTATGACACCCACGGGAAGAAAGGGTCGGTGAACGAACCCATGTTTATAGGCTGCGGTGTCCGCTTACCATCGGGCGGGCCGTACGGTCGTTTGCCACCATCGTTGTATACAAAAATGCCTACCTGGGCTCGCGTCTATCGCAGCGAGCCTGTCAAGATGCATGCTCATAATGACCAGCTGTCGCGGGTCCCCGGTCCGCTGGAGCGCTATGAACAGCTCTTGGACCGACTGCGCAAACGACTGGGGCGTCTGCAGCTTGTCTGTGGACAGAAACACTATAGACAAAATCCTAGGGTAATAGGGGTGTCACTAAATAAAAAAGGTTATACTTATATCATAATCAATGACAGAGGCGTCCTAGATTCTACAATAGACACTCAGTGGGATGCCAATTCAATTCTTTCATATTTTACAATTTTGTTTTGTTTTCATTAACTTTGTGACATTTAGTTTGTTAAACGTTTATATCGGTCCTTAATCTACAAATTTTTAAATTATTATTGTGATGGTAAGTTTTTTTTATTGTAAATTACCGTTTGACATGTAAAAGTGCCCTTGAGGCCTATTTGCAGAATAAATAAATTTTGACTTTGAACGGATGGTAATGGTAAATAGAGATGGTAATGATGAAAATGGATGGTAATCATCAGTGGACGGTAATTAAGAAAATGGACGGTAATGATTAAAAAGGACGGTAATGATGAAAATGTATATTTTACCTATGATGCTCTGCATATGACTCTTGTGGACCGTGTCGCCGTACAGCAGCGCGCTCCACTGGTCGGGCGCTATCCGAAGCCCGGCTTCCGTCGCTATCTGGACTATTTGCGCATCGTGCTCCCGCCTTAATGACTCGTACGTGCGAAACTCCTCCTTCAATTGCATTAGGGACGAGTCGGACTCGCGTTTTGAGACCTGCAAAGTATTCAAAATCGTCTTCAAACATTTTGTTCAGAAAAGAGTCATTCTCCTCAAATGAGGAATCATAGTTGAGTTTTTTTGCCTTAATATTCCCTGTTTAATTTCCAGGGTTTGACCTGAAATTGGAAATGAAACAAGCACTAAAATATATGTATAAGTATTTATGCATGTTTACGTTTATTATTGATGTAATTGTGTATATTGTAAGTTACTTTACTTCCAATTTTGTTGCCTACCTATTTGTAATTTTTTGTTTGCCTGAGGTTTTCACAAAGCAAAGCTATAGTGAAAACGCCCTTACATCCCATATTAGTCAGCTGTCATCCTTGTACAATTTATGTCATCATTGACGTTTACTGTACCGGGATGACAGCTGTCAAATATCGGCTGTTAAAAAATACCAATCATAGGTTTTCCTGGTACCTTGAAACAGGACGCCCGGTACAGAAGTTGGACGACGTGGCCGATGCTAGTTTTGGACGCCTGCGGGAACTGCGGTTCTAGCCGTTGGACGACGAACATCACCAACACCTGGTGAACACAGTCAATTTCTGTCAATAAATAGTACATTGTTTAACGAGGGGCGTAAGTAAGAGGAATATTGCGAACGAGAGTCTATCAGAAGCCCGACGCCGAAGGCGGAGGGCTTTTGTTGACTCGAGTTTGCAACATTCTTACGACCGTGTTTTTCATCACATTTGCGAGGAAACAAATACATTTTAGATGAAAGTAACACGAATCGTAATAAAAACTGCAACATGTCAGTTGTCCATTCTGTTGAAGGCCCTTCGGTATACAGCCACGATTTTAAAACACTTAAAAACATTTTACATCGACACTAAATAACTACATATTAAATATTTAAATAATACAACTAAACAAGTTTTAGTTAGTAGATCGTATTTGATATAAAACCTCTTTGCTTTGTAACTGCCGCATGAGTGACAGATACAATTTAAGAAAAAAACCATTACGCCCGTGGGTGTAACATAGCATTATGAAGCCCTTTTCGAGCAAGTGCGATGAAAAATAATACAGCTTTTTATTTACGACTACTAGTACCAATGAGCCCAAATCTTTCGTAGTTTGAGGAGTTGCTATTGCCAACTTCGGCCTATCATCAGATCAGCTCCGTTACATACTTGTGTAAGTAGTATGTACGAACAGTGCATGTTAAATAAAGACTTGTAAAAAATGCATACTATCCATAAAACACACGAAACCATTTCATCGCCTCGCCGCTTTCGCAAGTGCTCCAAAACCAAAACCACGATGAGCTAGGAACTATGAAGTAAACCATAGATTTACGTTTAAGGGCGTATATCCGCTAGACGTGAGAAACTCTGCTTTCATTTATTTGACGCTTAACTGTCAAACATGCGACGTGTCACATCTTGACAAATCTCTGGTATTCACCCTAATTGGACATTGGGAAACCATCATTTTACCGAAAATAGTTTCATCGATTATCGTTTCCCATAACACTATTCGCAGAATTTCATCATCACACAGGAATCATTCATCGAACTTCGTTAGATCGCTCATACATTTGCTCGAAATACCATTTACACAAAAATGAACTCATCGAATTTCACTTCAATATTTTATTTGTTCATCGACACAGTCGTTCATCGAATCACCGTTACTATAATTTTGTTTTAACATAAGTTTCAGTTCCCAAAATTCTTATTACATAGAAAATCGTTTCACCTGTGTTTGTCACTTGATAATATTTACCTTTCAACGAACTGAGTAGGTACATTTCACCGAGACTTTGGACGTATACATAGAGCTCTAAGCCTACCCACCTCTTCCTCTGGATATCGGATTACCTTCCAATTCTACTTTAAGGCAGGCCAGTGTAGGTACGACGACGAGCGAAGCGAGGAGGAGTGTTAGGTGAACTATGATCCTATAGCGCGCGAGCCGAGCGAGCGCAGCGAGCGTGCCGCGGCAGCGGCCGGCGAAGCGCCAGAACCGTTTTTTTAATATCACTTATACATCGTATACGAAGCGTATATAAGTCAATGTCGACCCATTTTATCCATTAGGTATTATATACTTAGACGAAATAGGTAAACAGCTTGCAGCAGTTTCGATAAATTAATACTATACACAACTGACTATTCTATGAAAAGTAAATTCGATGAATCGTTACGCTACGATTTGAGACAAATTCAAAACGATTAACGATGAAAAGTTGTTCGATGAAATAAAAAACTATGAATTGATGATTATGTGAACAAGAAATACAACGAAATGAAATTCGTGGAATAGTTTTCGGCGAAATGTAAATCGACGTAATGCGTTTCGATAAAATGATAGACACCCTTGGACATTGGTTCCCGCTCAGCTGCGGGTTCTAAACAGAACTATATTCAACTGGACATACCTTCCTGGAGAGTGCTGAGCCATCTTCAAGAGCCAGCAGAACCAGCTTCAAGACTTCTTCCTGCATCGCGGGGCCGAGGAACTGGCAGCCCCGCGCTCTCACCGCAGCCCATAGGTTCGCGCTCAACTGCTGCGGGTTCTAAACAGAACTATATTCATATTCTACTGGACATACCTTCCTGGAGAGTGCTGAGCCATCTTCAAGAGCCAGCAGAACCAGCTTCAAGACTTCTTCCTGCATCGCGGGGCCGAGGAACTGGCAGCCCCGCGCTCTCACCGCAGCCCATAGGTTCGCGCTCAACTGCTGCGGGTTCTAAACAGAACTATATTCATATTCTACTGGACATACCTTCCTGGAGAGTGCTGAGCCATCTTCAAGAGCCAGCAGAACCAGCTTCAAGACTTCTTCCTGCATCGCGGGGCCGAGGAACTGGCAACCCCGCGCTCTTACCGCCGCCCATAGATTCGCGCTCAACTGCTGCGGGTTCTAAACAGAACTATATTCAAATGGACATACCTTCCTGGACAGTGCTGAGCCATCTTCAAGAGCCAGCAGAACCAGCTTCAAGACTTCTTCCTGCATCGCGGGGCCGAGGAACTGGCAGCCCCGCGCTCTTACCGCCGCCCATAGATTCGCGCTCAACTGCTGCGGGTTCTAAACAACAGAAAAATGTTGATAAGTAACAATTAATTAAATTCGAATACACCTCATTGTCCTCCTGGCTTTTTGAAGTGAAAACTTCTTTAGCGGCGCTGTGCACTTTCTGGGATTTAAACTCGCGACAGGAGGTCACATGATTGTAGGATTTAGTGTTGCCAATTGTCGGAAAAAAGCGAGTTTGTTTTTTGCAAAATTAAAATTATTCAAGTTATCACTTCTGCCGGCGGCAAGGACGACAAGCTTCATACCATTGTTCTGCGGAATTGCTATAAGAGTTTTCACTCTGTCTTCACTTGATTGTATTATTTTATTCCTTCGTTTTTGACACTCAGAGACCTTATACATGTCTGTGGATACGTATGAGATTTAATTATAATTATTTTAATTTTGACACTTGGAGGCCTTATACAGCTCTAAGAAATAAGTTTTCCTTTTTTCCTCTTATTGTTTTTGACATGTAAACTTTGATGTAGATAATTATATTATTAAACGTCCTACAAGCCTGTTTCAACTAAAATGGCGTTAAAAATCGTTAGACCTTATGTATGTATGTAAATACTCTTAGAGCATTAAACCAACCGGAGCGGCCATTGACAGGCGTTCCCCTCTGCCATAAATATATGACCAGTGGTCATACACATTGTATGGACTGACATTTATCTGACGTAGCTATTTTCACGTTACGCATACATTTGACGTTCCCCTCCCCGCAAAAATCGGCAGACTTTTTATGTATAGAAAATGACTCATGGCCGCTCCTGTTGGTTTAATGCTCTAAGTAAATACTTCATGTACACACACAAGAATGTACACACAAGACACAGGTAAAAATACAGACAAAAAAAGTTTAATCGGTACAAAGACGAACTTATCCCTGAAAGGGATCTCTTCCAGTTAACCTTTGAGCAATTGAGTTGAGATCAGTAACAAAAATATAGACAAACTAACACATGTATAGACGTATATAATACATAATTTACAAATGCTACATGCAAGTACAAATAAACATAAATAAATAGTATCAGTGTAATATGTGGCTTATTTGCAGAATAAATATTTTGCTTTCGACTTTGACCACGGCCCAATAATCCGCATCCATCTTTCTCTCTCATGCATGCAATACATCTGTGATCACTAGCTTTCCTTGTATCTGTGGCACACTCACCGTTCCCGCAGTACTTGAGTATGACGGCTAAGTTCTCCATACACCGCACGACCGCGTCGTACGACCGGCGGTCGCGCTCACACAACGACTGGATGCAAGGCGGATGTTACGGCTACAGTATCTTTTTAACCCATGCATGACAGAGAAAGACAAGTTCTCTCTCATGCAAAAAAAATAGTGTGTCTCACCTGATGTTGGAGTATGAGCTCGGTGACGGAACGCTCGCCGAGCGACCGCGCCGCCCGCGCGCACCGCCCCCTTCCCTCCTCGTCCGTGACGCAACACTGCAGTAGCGTCACCAGCTTGCGTTGCATCGGCCGGGAGAGGCGGCCCGCTACTGTGTTGTTCGACACTGTAATAGATAAAAATCTATAGCGTGGAAGTCCACGAGGGACCTTTGCGGAAATGGGAGATAGATTAGCCTTAGCACTATATTTCCCCCATACAAACTATGTAAATACGTTTAGCCGTTTTCAACTTATAGCCTTTTAAACATTCACGCAAAAAACTACTTGTGCCAACCCTAAACAGGTGATTGGGTCAATGAACTTACATGTAAACAATAGTTACACGACAGGATATTATGTTAATTTGTTGCCGTTTATCTAATCTCTGTTCTTGCAACGCGGTAAGAATCATTGCAGGATTAGCGGAAGCGATTCTCATTGTGGCTCCACTTGTTTCATTTTTGTATGAAGTAAATAAATGCAATTCGTTGAATAAATAAAACCAACCACATCAAATAGTGCAAGTGCCGACTGACATTGACAACCACTCAAAACCTAGTCACTCAAAGAAAGCTCAAAGATGATATCGTAACCTCTTTCGTTTTCTTATAAATACCTTTGGTTACCTGGACTAATAAAAAGGTTTTAGCTCGTTTCACAAAATCATGCTCGAGTAAATTGAAACTGTGCCCTGGTTGAGCAGGCACATTTTTCACGTAATAGGTTGTCTTTATTTTTTATTTGATTAAAAACGTACATGCGACACATTACCTAAATATTTAGAATAAAATCATTTTTTATAACTAACGAACCTCTTTGCGCGGTTCAAGATGAGTCATTGTTAATGACAAAGTCAACATTGATTTTTGATAGACGGTGTCATAATTCTTCAAATAAAAATGCCTTTGTTAGATGCTTGTGGTTATTTAAATTTGCTCTTTTTATACGCGACATGCAACTATAATGCGGCTGAAACTTTAAGACGATATCGAGAAACATATCCACCACCACATCCAACTGGACGAAGAACGATTTTACGTGCTTATGATCGTGTCGCCAATAATCAGCCCATTGTACCACGAACAGCTCAGAATGACCAACGTGGAGGACCCGTTCTTCAACTTGCGGCTAGACTGGAAGAAAGAGTGCTGCGGTATTTTGAACATAATCCAAGAGCTAGTTCGAGACAAGCGAGTCGACATTTCAGAATAAGTCATACCGCAGTACTAAAAGTTCTAAAACGTAATGGCCTTCGCCCTTACAAAATACAGAGGGTTTAAGCTTTACTGCCTAGAGACTGCCCTATTCGCGAAACATACTGCCGGTGGCTGCTATAAAAACAGTAGAAGATCGTGATTTCACCAGGCATGTTATTTGGAGCGACGAAAGCTTATTTACTCGCAACGGTATGTGGAACAGACGAAACGAACATGTGTATGCCGAAGAGAATCCTTTCACTTACCGATTTACAGCTCACCAGTATCGTTGGTCTGTTAACGTCTGGGCGGCAATTCATGGAGAAGCTATTATAGGACCTGTGTTTCTGCCTCCAACTTTAAACAGACACGGATACATAGATCTTTTAAACAATGAGCTTGTCACTTATCTCGACGATCTACCACTGGCTGAAAGACGACTCACTTGGTTTCAACAAGATGGTGCACCAGCTCATTCTGTTCATAAAGTACGAATGAAATTGAACAATGAGTTTGGAGACCAATGGATCGGCCGGTTTGGGCCGCACCGCTGGCCACCCAGGTCTCCGGATCTAACTTGTTTAGATTTCTTCCTGTGGGGCTATGTTAAAGACATAGTGTACAAAACTGAATGCGACACTGCGGACGAAATGAGACAAAGGTTGATTGCTGCCTTCGTCAATCTGCGTAGGAAAAATGTTGAAGAGCAGACACTATGGCATGTGCACCGACATACTCGGGCACGGGCTGCAGCGTGCATTATAAGGCATGGAGGGACATTTGAACACCGTATATGAAGATAGTGTTAGGTATGGCCATAATTAATAAAGTAATTGATATTAGTATTTCAGCATTTGATTTATTTGACATTTATACGTCATTGCATTAGGGTCATCAGGACAGTGAAAAAGTAGTGAATTTGGTTTTATTATTTTTTACTTAATTCATGATTCTAACCATTAGAAATCTACTGTATATCACTTAAACGATTCAATATTTCCGGGAAGGACTTAAGTCCTCTTCCACCCTGTATATAAACGTTAAGTAGAAGTTCTGACTGACTGACTCACTCACTTAAATCAACGCCCAGCCCAAACCGTTTAACTTAAAACTGATTTTTTCACATCAAATACTGGAGAATACGGCTCCAGTATTTTGGCGACACAGCTCGGCGATATCCCGGAATTGCAAGACATGGGTGGTTACTGGCACCAACCTGACCTAGAGGCCGATGCCTTTTGCTTTATTCAGAGCAATGACGCGTAGTTGCAGCGTTCAAGAGGCAACCGGATGGATCGCGTATTTGAGCTCCCGAAGTGTTGTGGAACCACCACCCGGATGGTACGGCTGGGAGGGGGGAGTGTAGCCCGCGAGCTACAGTACATCTGTGATCACTAGCTCTCCTTGTATCTGAGGCGCACTCACCGTTCCCGCAGTACTTGAGTATGACGGCTAAGTTCTCCACACACCGCACGACCGCGACGTACGACCGGCAGTCGCGCTCGCACAACGACTGGCTGCAAGGCGGATGGTACGGCTGTGAAGGGGAGAGTGTAGCCCGCAAGCTACATCTGTGATCACTAGCTCTCCTTGTATCTGTGGCGCACTCACCGTTCCCGCAGTACTTGAGTATGACGGCTAAGTTCTCCACACACCGCACGACCGCGTCGTACGACCGGCAGTCGCGCTCGCACAACGACTGGCTGCAAGGCGGATGGTACGGCTGTGAGGGGAGAGTGTAGCCCGCAAGCTACAGTACATCTGTGATCACTAGCTCACCTTGTATCTGTGGCGCACTCACCGTTCCCGCAGTACTTGAGTATGACGGCTAAGTTCTCCATACACCGCACGACCGCGTCGTACGACCGGCGGTCGCGCTCGCACAACGACTGGCTGCAAGGCGGATGGTACGGCTGGGAGGGGGGAGTGTATCCCGCGAGCTGCCGTACATCTTTAGTCACTGGCTGGCCTTGTATCTGAGGCTCACTCACCGTTCCCGCAGTTCTTGAGTTTGACGGCTAAGCTCTCCATACACCGCACGACCGCGTCGTACGACCGGCGGTCGCGCTCGCACAACGCCTGGATGCAAGGCGGAGGGTACGGCTGGGAGGGGGGAGTGTATCCCGCGAGCTGCCGTACATCTTTAATCACTGGCTGGCCTTGTATCTGAGGTTCACTCACCGTTCCCGCAGTACTTGAGTATGACGGCTAAGTTCTCCATACACCGCACGACCGCGTCGTACGACCGGCGGTCGCGCTCGCACAACGCCTGGATGCAAGGCGGATGGTACGGCTGGGAGGGGGGAGTGTAGCCCGCGAGCTGCAGTAGAGCCGTGTTATTTACTAGCTCTTCTGGCTCTACCTGTATTACTGTCTGTAAAAAAAGAAAAAAAATTGATGGTTAAGCTTTTATTGGCCACTGTATTTTTATTTCACAATCATCAACCCAGACACGTTGGGTTTATGTTGTGTAGTTTAGGAGTTGCTATAGAATAGAGAATAGAATATCTTTCATACAGATCATTGACCCATCCATGTGATGTGTCAGTGACAATAATGATTGCTTATGATGCGACCTACATGTCTGGCAAGTAATAATGCACATTGGTAAACACATTCATGATACGGCAGTATATACCAACCCGAGAAAGCTCAGGCATATCGGAAGCAAATATAAGGCACCAACCAGGAAAAGTACCGCCGCTAGGAATCATTATTCAAATCAAATCAAATCTAAAACATTTATTCGTGACAAACACAACACAGATAAGAACAGAAATAAAATAAAAAGCACATTTTTCTTAGCCACGAAATGGATTGTGGATTGTGCAACATTCGGAGAGAGCACGGAGAGTAAAAACTTAAAAGGAAATATATAAATAAAATACAAACATAAAAAATACGCAAAAAAGGAATAAACAGCATTTTTTTTATAATATTAAATAGTAATGGTTTCTTGGCTTGCAAAAAGTTGCATCCGAACAAACCACTACGTGCGTTTGGTAAGAGTGAACGCAGCCCATACACGAACAGTACTGCAGGACACAACTTTATGAGAAACTACCCAGTGAACTACAGGATTTATTTGAAACAACCCGTATTTTGCACTTCACTGCATAATATCCAGATAAATGGTAGTCATTTGAATAAAAACGCAAAATATTTCGCATGGGATTTGCAAACATTTCCCAATAATGGAATCTATATCCCCATTTAAATACTTGTGTCACGATCTCACGGTTCTAAATACTGATTTGCCATACGATAAATAAATAAATAAATACTTGTGTGAACCATTATTTTCGTCTTATGAATAGCTATATACTTGAAGTATTTATTTTTGTTACTAAATTAACTTATACAACTTATGATAGATCACATCTCAAATCTTAAACATACCTGTGCGTTATCCTGGCAACATTTTCTATGAGATCAATTAAAATGATTTACATAAACGTGAGTCCTACAGAATTATACACAAACACTTCAATCTTCAACAACATTAAGTAGCAACACTGTGATATTACATCAATCAATTAATCAATATTTTCTCCGAGGACAGGAGGACTTCAGGGGGAGGAGAGAACATCTCTAACAGGTGGTCTCTCTAAGAATGATACTCGTAAAGATAACTTAGAAACTTAGGTTAATATACCTGTAAGTAACTGCCACAGATATAATATGTCAGAAAGACGCTGCATGCGCTACACTACATTATTCCGAAAGTTATTTAAGTTTTATTTCGAAACTTTAAATTCAATTTCTGAATAAAGGTACTGATAGTAGACCCTAGGCTTCCTGTATCGCGGAGAACCAAATCCATACTTGATTATTATGAATTGGAAAGTGTATGTGTGTGTTTGTTTGTTTGTTTGTCCGTCTTTCACGGCAAAACGAAGCGACGGACTGACGTGACTTTTTAAGTGGAGATAGTTTAAGGGATGGAGAGTGACATGGGATAGTTTTTATCCCAGAAATCCTAAGGGTGTGAAATGGGGTGGTAAAAGTTTGTATGGAGCTGCGATATAAACGAGTTCCACGCGGACGGAGTCGCGGGCAGAAGCTAGTACAAATTACATACGTATTGGAATTTAGTTACGGTAAATTTCGGAAAACGAATTCTCTCGCAAAAGTTCATGAGTGTGAGTGTCGGTTGAGACATCCAGACATAGGAAAGAATTTTGGCTCAGATCGGAGAACTTAATTTGCCTCGCTCGCTTGTTCAAACATTTCCAGATTGTTTTTTTTTTGGTAGCGGCCATCGTGAAATTTTGTGAGCAGGCAGAGATCAAAGAATATAAGGACAGATACCCAATCTCATACAGCAAAAGCGTACCGTCCTAATACAGTCTTAGTAGTGTATACAGTTTTAGACCCGTACCTACACCAGTAGATGCAGTATCTGAGCTACCACGGATATGACGCTGTCAGCCTACCTAAAGCCTGCCACACACTGGCGCGACCTGCGGTGGCGGACAATAGTAAATTTGACAGCGGCGGACAAGTTTACTATTGTCCGCCGCGGCCAGGCCGCGCCAGTGTGTGGCAGGCCTAATGTATTAATTGAGATATCACCAGATGGCACTGACTTCCCGGGCAACAAATAGACGCGCTATTATAGTATTTTATGCAACTGTTGTATAAGTAGGGTCTTAAAACGCGAGTGTCGTGAGTTGCGATGCGAGCCTTGGCGAGCATCGCAATTAAAGACGCCACGAGCGTTTTAAGACCAAGTTATACACCGTTGCATACAATACTTTTTCTACGACTAATTTTAAATATGTAAATAGCATTTGACTTTTCAGGCAGTAAGTTTTCCGTTAGTTCTATTACTACTCACGCAATTCAGCGGTGCAATGTTTCTTCTTCGTCCATTTTAAAAGGAACGTACACATTTTTCTTCACTTCACAAACACGAATCCAATCTTAAGAAGTTATTAATAACGAATAGCAATCACATTTCGTCTTTTAATTTTTAACTGGAACTTTGGTGGGAAATTAGAAATATGACACATTGACACCTCTTGTTTATGGTCTGTTTTGTTTTTAATTTCCTTGCACTTGCCATCCGAACCAAACTGAATCCGGATCCGAACCGAATCGGATCGGTTTATATTTATAATTATAAATAATACCAATAATTGGTAAAATATGTGTATTAACACACAATCCATGATAATTTATTTTTATTTTAGTAAATAATTTATGTTTTACAAATATTTGATAGGACATAAAAACTCTTTTTTTCGAAAAATTTGCTTATGAAGTTGGTACCACTGCAATATAGTGGCTGATTAAAAAAAAGTTAGATGATTTGACATGGTGGTAAAGTGCTTTTATGGAAAATGTATGAACCAAAAAAGTACACTAAAGAGTGCGTTTATGGGCCATAGAGCATAGAGTTTTTCGACGACTTATTATCGGTGTCATTGTATTTGAGATAAAGCCTATATAAATGACAGATAACGGTACAGAAGTAGAAAAAGTATTTTTGATTGTTTTCACATGAACGTAGTATTTTTGAGACAGTATTACGAGTACACATCACACAAAAATTTAAATAACGCTTGGAGCCTGAGGTTCCATAGAACTTTCGCGATCCGTGATGGCGCCATCTAGTGAACTGTCACTTGGGTACTGACCCAATCATACGTAGCAAGTTTAAAAGCTCACACGTATAGTACGAGTTACATGGATTTAATATCAATTTTATTGCATTTACTAAACTTATAAAATATATCTTTATTTTATGTAGAAGTTTAGTGTAAAAGAACATAAGATTCACGTAACATTTTGTCTACATATAATAACGGGGACTCGGTTGTAGTCACGTGTATTGTTTCGACATTCGTATTTCACATTATTCATCTATGCGACACATGAGGACCGGACCGGTACTCGGACCATCGGACTCGCCTGGTCGAAGGGGCATTGTTTCTTGTGGAGGTGCTTGAGGGAGTGTCTACACAGCGTGTGCCCGCAGCCGAGGCTGACGGGGCTCTGCGGGGCGCGACCGCGACCATCACACTCACCTGGTCGTAGGGGCATTGTTTCTTGTGGAGGTGCTTGAGGGAGTGTCTACACAGCGTGTGCCCGCAGCCGAGGCTAACGGGGCTCTGCGGGGCGCGACCACGACCATCACACTCACCTGGTCGTAGGGGCATTGTTTCTTGAGGAGGTGCTTGAGGCAGTGACTACACAGCGTGTGCCCGCAGCCGAGGCTGACGGGGCTCTGCGGGGCGCGACCGCGACCATCACACTCACCTGGTCGGAGGGGAATTGTTTCTTGTGGAGGTGCTTGAGGCAGTGTCTACACAGCGTGTGCCCGCAGCCGAGGCTGACGGGGCGCGACCGTGACCATCACACTCACCTGGTCGGAGGGGCATTGTTTCTTGTGGAGGTGCTTGAGGCAGTGTCTACACAGCGTGTGCCCGCAGCCGAGGCTGACGGGGCTTTGCGGGGCGCGACCGCGACCATCATTCTCACCTGGTCGAAGGGGCATTGTTTCTTGTGGAGGTGCTTGAGGCAGTGTCTACATAGCGTGTGCCCGCAGCCGAGGCTGACGGGGCTCTGCGGGGTGCGACCGCGACTATCACACTCACCTGGTCGAAGGGGCATTGTTTCTTGTGGAGGTGCTTGAGGCAGTGTCTACACAGCGTGTGCCCGCAGCCAAGGCTGACGGGGCTCTGCGGGGCGCGACCGCGACTATCACACTCACCTGGTCGAAGGGGCATTGTTTCTTGTGGAGGTGCTTGAGGCAGTGTCTACACAGCGTGTGCCCGCAGCCGAGGCTGACGGGGCTCTGCGGGGCGCGACCGCGACAATCACACTCACCTGGTCGAAGGGGCATTGTTTCTTGTGGAGGTGCTTGAGGCAGTGTCTACACAGCGTGTGCCCGCAGCCGAGGCTGACGGGGCTCTGCGGCGGCGCGAACTCGCGCCGGCACACCGGACAGTTCCGGTAGTCCGACCATTGCGGCGCCTGGATTGGCATTCTATGGGACAAATGATTTGCAAGTTTAATATAGGTACTTGAATGGGTGTTTTGGACATGTGAGAATGTCTAGATGACGCCACCGCTCAAAAAGCCACTGGCAGCGCGAAATGTGTTGACCCGCGGAACAAGTCGGGTGTCTCAGTCGAAGTCTACATCCGACGGCTCGGGCACGACTTTGACCGGCAGCGGCCAGCGACAGCGGTGCATCAAGCGTGCGAGCGAGAGGTTGGAGAATGGCCTCTCGCTTTCACGTATGACGCACCACTGCCGCTCGAAGTCAAAGCCGAGCCCTCACTGTATTGACTCACTGATTTTTACGACTAGCTTTCGCGTGGCTTCGCCCGCGTATTGGAGAATCCTGAATAAGAATTTTAGCCGGACATTAAAATCGCAAGCTAACGGCTAGATGTGATTTTTTTATTTACCACTACCGTACATCCAAGTTTGCAGCTTTGGAAGACCTGTGCTAACTTTGCAGCACTCGGAAAACCACGAAGTTTTCGAACTTTTTTTGGTATTGTCAACATAAATTCTAAACTATGCGGTTTTAAACAAAAATCTATAATAAATTGATAATAATTTATTATAGATTTTTCAGGGTTCGCAGTGTTCTGCCAATATTAAATTAGCAGAATACTGTGCTTGCTACCAAGCTGTTAAAGTTTTAATAAATTACCGGTTGAGCAGAAATCTATTTGTGACCCTGATACCTTTAAAACTAAGCTACATGCGTTTTTACTTCAAAACTGTCTCTACATCATTCAATAATTCTTTTTATTATGACAGGGAATTAATAATACTATTAATTAGTTCATAATCATAATCATAATATTTTATTGCAACCATGGTATTAAAGATCTTACATAAGAGAATACAGTTCCACATGGGCCCTGTTAGGGCATGGCAAAGACAGTAATACTTATATTAAATTAAATTAATGTGATTCAATCAAGTTAAGTTATTATGTTTACCACTAAACTAACATATAACATGCAGTCATTTGTGTGCTGAAATATAAAAATAAAATGTACAATAAAATATATATATAAAAATAGTTGTTTTTTGTTCTTATTTTATAATTTCGGTCTTTATTTGTGTTTAAATACTGGTGCTACGACATATTTTAATGTTTTTTCTATTATTTTTATTATATTTTAATGTAATGGAGGTTGTTATACCGAATCTGATTATCATAATTTATTCTTAGGTTTCAGGCATGATATTCATACACAAATGTACTTTGAATAACCTAATTTTTCTGGTCTAATATGACTGGCCTAAATGTCGGTTCATACCAGGGGTCGGCAACTGGCTTTTATGAATGGATCAAATAATACAGGTGAAATCATTTATGAAGACGAATAAGTAGACCCGGAGGTTACTCCATACAGAGGCGGCTCTAGCCCATGTAGCGCACATGTGCAAACATTACTCTAGCGCCCCCTAGTAAGCGCGCGCGCCGAGTGGAGCTCCGTAGCGGGCGGCGCTCGGCGCCCCCTAGGACCGCTGCGCCCGTATGCAACCCACACCCTGCACATAGGTAAAGACGCCCCTGACTCTACAACACACAAACTTACAACCTAATAGACTTCCTCGTTACAACAACCAATGGATCTGAAAATCTGTATGTTTTAATGATATTCGCACAAAAAAATACTGCGAATAGTGCAAGAAACTATCGATAGGGCCGAAGCAAACCAGAAACTGTGTCGGCGGTTGATTTGCATGTGTAATTCCCGTAGTGGACGAACTGTCTGTATACCCATCAACAAATTTGCATGGAATCCTCTGTGCGAGAGTCGGACTCGCACTTGATCGGTTTCCTGACCCAGTATCATGGACATCATGGTCGGCCTTATCACACGATACAGCGTCCGTCACTGGCGGACACCGTTCGATAGAACGAGACGACGCTCCTATCTTGTCACTTATCGCGTGATAAGGCCGACCATGATAGGGGTCTGGTCTATTTATACGTATATTATAACTAGCTGCCCGCGCGGCTTCGCCCGCAGAAAACGCAGGCAAACCCGCGCGAAAAAATAACTTAGGTACAATAAGACGACCGCTTTAGCCTAGTTGGTAGTGACCCTGCCTACGAAGCAAGAGGTCCTGGGTTCGAATCCCGGTAAGGGGCATTTATTTGTGTGATGAGCACGAATATTTGTTCCTGAGTCATGGATGTTTTCTATGTATTTAAGTATTTATTTATCTATATAAGTATGTTTATCGTCGTCTAGTACCCATATTACAAGCTTTGCTTGGTTTGGGACTAGGTCGATTTGTGTCAGATTGTCCCCAAATATTTATTTATTTATTTAAGTTTCTGTCAAATATTTCGTTTTTGGTACAAGCTTTTATAGCCGACTGAACTTTTCTGTATACCATACTACTATTGAGACGATTCTAACGAGCCCAAACTCAACGGGGTTACGTCGGTTGAGTACTGAATTCCCATGGCCACCTTCTGTCTCCATCATCAGATCAGCTCGATGGTACCATAATATTAACTATACTAATAGCCGAAATTTCAGCTCAATCGGATAACAGCAAGTGACCGAAAAATGGATTGCAATTTTTCACGGACAACTTACATAAACATACGAAAAGGTCAAGCTAATATAAAGCTTGTAAAATAGTATATAACCATATAGAAAATCTATTCTACACGCAGGTGAAAGATTTTTTGGAATCGGTGAAGCGCTGCCAGAGATTAACCATTACCACAGAATTGATAATAGTCCAAGTACAGAAGGGACACTCCTTTGACCATTACAAAATGCGCTTTTTTCTCAGCCAAAACATTAAGATTTATGGCCCTCTGACATCGTCGGCGACGACGTCGACGTTCATCGCTACAAGTACATGCCGGTTCCCCAACGTTGGGGCACCGGCATGTAATTGTAGCGATGAACGTAAATCGCGCAGTGTTCCGCGCCTGCCATTACATACAAACTTACATTTTACAAAGCTACAATGTCACTGATTTCTCCTCTGTATAATATTAAGTACTAGCTTCCGCCCGCGACTCCGTCTGCGTGGACACGGCATAAAAACTATCCAATATTTTAATCCAGGCTATAAACTATCTTCGTGCAAAGTTTCATCCAAATCTGTTGAGCCGTTTATGCGTGATTGAGTAACAAACATCGAAACATACAAACATCCAAACATTCGCATTTATAATATTAAACAGCAGGATAGATTAAAAGTTAAAGTTTGTGAGTTTCTATGTATGGGCTAATCTCCGGGACTCCGTATTCGCTATCAATAAACCATACACTATAATCAGCTCGGCGAACCTTGATCCCTATGACAGTTCATACTAGTGACGGGTCGTGTCGATATATCGCAACTTTTTATAGGCAATGGCGTGACTTGCATTCAGCCACATCGATAAACATGTTTTTAAAATATAATCTACATTACTATAATTATAATGCTTGTTATATTTACAAGTATCCGTGTATTTGTATATGGGGTTGCCAATATTCCGATGCAGAGGTAACATGGTCGGACTGTATAATTTTAATGTGAATTAAAATTTTAGTTATAGCAACACTATCTGATCTGTCACTACGCTAGTACTGTCAGTTCGCTACGCCAGTACGAGTGCTAACGCCTTGTATGCGCCACGTGTTTTGTTGTGTCATCGGAATCCTTTGTTTGTTACTATTGTTGTTTTCTGTTTTTGTTATTGTTGCTGTTTTGTTTTTGTTGGTGTTTCAAAATGCCGAAAAGACTGAGAAAAACTGTACTCAACAGTGAAACGCGGGAGTTTGTTGTACGCTTGCGTGACTATTTTGCTCGCGAACAACAAAATGGCGGACCTTTGTTGCCACTTGACAACGTACGCGACCGTGTTGCTGATGCTTTGGGAATTGGCAAAGCTACCGTTTCCCGAATTACAAAGGAGAAGTTCGGCGAATCGTCGATGGAGGAGAACAAACTATCAACTCCAAAGAAGAAAAAACATAATAGGGCACGACCCGTAACTAACCCCGATGATTTCGACATGGCAGCGATACGAAACCATATTTACGGCTATTATTTTCGAGGTGAACTGCCGACTTGCACAAAATTATTAGCGTCGCTGAAATCGGCTGATTTATTTAAAGGTGGATTCACTTCTCTCAGACAGGTTATAAAAAAATGTGGATTTCGTTATGGGAAGTGTGACAAAAGAAAAGTGATAATGGAGCGGAAAGACATTGGATTGATGAGGTGTGATTTTCTACGACAAATAAAAAACATCGAGAACTGGGACAAGGTGGTTTATCTGGACGAAACGTGGCTCAACGCCAATCACTCAGTCTCCAAAACATGGACAGACGACACAGAGAAATCCTGTACCAAAGCACCAGAAGGCAAGGGCCAGCGTTTGATTATCTGCCACGCTGGCACAGCCAAAGGTTTTGTACCTAACTGCTTGTGGGCCTTCAAATCCGTGAAAACAACTGATTATCACGAAGAGATGAATTTTGAGAATTTCAAGAAATGGTTCACAAAACTATTAGACAATTTAAACGAGCCCCACTACATTTTAATGGACAACGCCCCATACCACTCTGTGCAAATTAATAAAGCGCCTACCGCGAACAACAATAAAGGCGAAATAATAGAGTGGCTGCAAAACAATGGTGTGGCAGCTAATACTCAAATGCTGAAAAAGGAATTAGTTAGATTGTTGAACCTTCATAAACAGCAAACAAAGAAGAAATATTTCTTGGATGAGATGGCAAAATCAAAAGGGCACACCGTGATTCGGCTACCGCCCTACCACTGCCAATATAATGCAATCGAAATGATATGGGCGCAGATCAAAGGTGGGTTGATTTGTATTTATTTTAACATGTTTTTATTTAGGTCACTGGTGACTGTCTAGTCGGCTAGTACTATTTAAAGCTATTTTATTTCACTAGCAAATTGCATTTTTATTTTTATCCATGTGCTTATATCAATTACACACTTTTAACGTACAAAATTATGTACTTATAATGTACTTACCCCGATCTCGCTCTTTGACTTTGCATCATTTTTAATCTAAACCATTATTGTTTCAGGTTGTGCAGCCAGGCTTAACACCACTCCGCCATTCACAGCTAATAAAATGCTTACGTTGCTACAAGAGGCATGTAGTCAAGTGACTCCGGACAATTGGAGGAAAGTGGTTGAAAAGACGAAAAAACTATGCTTAGATGATTGGAATCGAGACGTGCGATACGACAATATAGTAGACCAGCCGTTTTTAATAAACATAGGAGAAAGCAGCTGCAGTTCGGATTCCGAGTCTGAGACGCAATCAGTGACATCATTGTCAGATTCAGATTAATTAATGTATATTAAAAAATCATTAATAAACCGCTTTTGTTTTATTTGAGTAGGTATATACAATAAATTTGTTAAATCTCCTTTATTTTATTATCGCAAACAACTTAAATGATTATAAATCTGACACTAAGAGCGTAGGTACTCTATTGATGTATTTTGTACACTCGTTTCCATTTTCGATATTTGTTTATCGATACTTTTCCGCACTAGTCGATATCTTCCAAACGGAGTAACTTTTGCAGGACGTCAACGTAAAGTCTGATTGAGATAATTTCTTGTAAGTGTTAATAATTATTATAATTCCAACGGGATATTATTGTAATTGCATATATCTGCCTAAAATTAATAAATATCATTTTTAGACACCGCCAATTCGATTATAATATAACGGTGACGCTACTACAAGATTGTGTCGTGGGAATAACTGTCAGTGTCATAGGGATCAAGGTTCGCCGAGCTGATTATAGTATATAGAATAACTTCCAGACGGACACAGGCTTTCTTCAATCCTGCGGCTTCGCTTGCGTCTTGTGTAATAAATAATAATTTACTTAAACTAACATGATTGAGGATTGGCTTCGCTTACAAATGTACATCATCAGCCTATATACGTCCCACTGCTGGACACAGGCCTCCTCTCACGTATGAGAGGGAATTGTACAAATGTACAAATGTACAATGAAGTCTAATTCGAAAACCGTTTCGAGGTATAGAGCTTAACAACAAGAATCTCTAATTGTGGTTCAAAAATACATTCATGTTAGCTATATTTTAACAAATGTTTGTTTGACCTTACAGACACTATGGTACTGGCATTGAAGTTAATATAACTTGTGCAAAAAAGAAAAAAAATAGAAAGTCTACATTGTCTTTGACATGGGCCTGTCAGTCAAACAAGGATTAGATGTCAAGTGTCAACCACCGTATTCAAGATCAACCATCTATTGACATTTTAAACTTTTTTTTCTATATTGGGCGTGTGCTATACATAGATTCAGCCGCTACATGTAATTTACGAGAAGTCGTATATCATATTTTTAATAAATTATAAAAACTAAACGCAGCGTTGAACTGCTAAAATATTGAAAGAAGTTTCTTGAATTACTCTATATTTTCGAAAAATAAAATATAAATAAGGGGTTAAAAAAATTAACAATCCTAGTTACTCATGGATCCCATCATCCACCTGAATTTTTGAAAATAATGGGACCCACCTGGCAGCATAATACTTACAAACAAAAAAATATTCACGAAACGGCTCATCAATGACGGAGTTCTGAGGTAGCAAACATAGAAATAAAGAAAAAAATTCAACCGAAATGAGAACCTCCTCCTTTGTTTGTAGTCGATTAAAAAGTGGAACTATGACAAGGACAACTAATGATAATATATATACCTTTCTGACACGCTTATTGAGATTTGTAAACTCACATTTCACTCGGTCACGGTATGATTAAGTATGTATGACCATAGCTTGTCCTGAGTATTAAATAGTTAGGAATATATTTGGCAACCGACCTTTACAGACCAATCAACGTTAACTATGGCGCAATAAAGCTGTGGAAGTTCGCCAAAGGACAAAAACATGCTAAAGCCTTGAGAAAAGGGTATAATAATAATCTGTCTAAAGAGCTATTACAACTCAAAAGGCACAAAACCTGCGCAGTGACGAGAATGCTGACAGGTCACTGCAAACTAAACAGACACCTGTTTCAAATGGGCATGAAACAGGATGCAACTTGCAGGTTCTGCCAGGAGACAGAGGAAACAGCAATGCACGTTCTCTGCTCCTGCGGAACCCTCATGCACAAAAGAAGTATCTACCTAGGGTGGCACATCGTGCACCCAGAAGAGGTACAACATATCACCGCCCAAAGAATATGGAATTTCCTAGAGGCAACGGGACTTAACGGTGAGATCTAAACAAAGGGCTGCCACAATAGATCACTTGCTGGTCGAAGCGGCATATAAA
Organism: Epinotia demarniana; assembly: GCA_945867215.1. Classification (NCBI taxonomy): domain Eukaryota; kingdom Metazoa; phylum Arthropoda; class Insecta; order Lepidoptera; family Tortricidae; genus Epinotia; species Epinotia demarniana. The sequence continues at coordinate 59,468,966 of OX244259.1, forward strand.
GGCCCCCACCCCAACCCACTATACAACAACTATAATAAAAATAACTATTACTTAATATAAAAATAACTTAGTACTGGTTTGTTGGGCACAACTTCGTACTAAATCAGTTGTGCCCAACCAAAAAAAAGTGGAACTATGACAAGGACAATGAATGATATTTCCCTTTCTATCACACTTATTGAGATTTGTATGCTACCAGCTCGCTCGCACCATAGGCTGTCCAGATTATTCTACGTTCATGATACATTTCGAATTTAAGGAACACCCCTTACAATAACTTCAATTACAGATGGTTTGCTGCAACCACCCTAAATGTATCGTCATCTGGCAACTACATATAACACAAGCCTTATTGAGCTTACTATGGTGCTAGGTCGCTAGGTAGGCTAGGGGCTTAGGAAGGTATGGATGATATTATCGTAATAGTCGACTAACGGAACAGGGTTGAAGTGTGTTGCGGGCGATGGGCTAACAACCTGCTGCTGCGATATCACAATATGGCGATTTATTATACCCACATTTCTGCTAAAAGTAGTACTGGAACACAAGTTTCATGTGATCTACCTACTACCCCTTTTAGGGATAAAGACGTGAATGATTGTATGTATCTAATGTATGTATACTCTAATATGTATTTTATATTAATACAGAAGTTTTCATGTTAAGGAATAAAAACTACTTACATCGCGTGTCACTCGCACTTGCATCTTGTAAGGAAGTACAGTCGACTTCAAAGATATGTAGTTATACACTTTTGCAGGAGGCGAGACATATCTTTGACAACGACTGTACAGTCCACCCAGCATAGATTAGGTTAAATTATTTTTTTTAGATTGCCTTAGCCAAAATTATACGATTTACACCACGATCGTCATAATAAAAATACTTAAAATAACAATATTCAAATAACAAATCATAACATCGCATTGTATGACCCAATAAGTTACGTCAGCATACAATTAACAAAGGAGAAATATTACGAAAAAAAAATTAAGTATATAAATAAATACTTAGAGAGGACGAATGACAAAGTGGAAACACTGGTTGCAAAGTCCAGAAGGGTTAGGCTCGTAAAACACACTTTCCCGAAATGTGTACTTTCATCAACGGTGCACTTTCCGCAAAATGTACACTCACTTTCCCAATTTGGAAACATTCCCGAAATGTGCACTTTTTCAAACAGTGCACTTTTCCATAACGCACGCTTTCCCAAAATGTACACTTTCCCATTTAGGGCACTTTCTCAAAAGGTGTACACACTTATTATTTAGACACTTTCTTCACATACACACACGCGCGCAAACGCGCGCACACGCGCGCACACACACACACAAGCACACGCACACACGCTTCAGAAACCCTTAGTACTATAAACAGGGAATATATAATAATACCCTACCCCTAAAGTTTACTTTCCAGGCAAATATACCTTCTGCGATAGTGCACCTTTTGACATAGTACATATCGGGAAGTGCACTTTTAGAGACAGTGTACTTTCCGGGAAAATTATCATTCTAAAGAAATGCACCGTTACAGAATGTGCACATTTCCAGAAAGACCTGTGCCAGCTTCAAACTGCCCATCATGATTGGCGCCAGGCTACCCAGGACAGAGCACAGTGGAGTGCCTTATGTACGATTCTCACCGACCGGGCCGGGCCTGAGCGCGCCTGCGCGTTTTTTGCAAGTTGCCAAAGGAATTTGAAGCTTTAAAATAGACATTAAATTAATTTTCATATTTGAATGTACTTGCGGCCGGTCGGCTCGGCTCCTCGCGGACGTGGACGGCTGTGGTCGGCTGTCGTCGCTCCGTCCGGATGTTGCCTACCGCACTCTATTAAAACGCAGTCGACTGCCGCCGGGTACTCGCTCATGCCTTTAGCACACCTCCGCCGCGAAACCAAAGTAGCGAAACCGCGGTTGCTTCGCCTAAGTTTGTCCGTTGTATGACGAGCGAAACAGTCGCTAAGCTGCCTGTTCTAACGCGGTGTAACGCCTATGACTCTGTCTCTTTTCCACCGCGTATCGGCGATCTGCTCGCACGCCGCTCACACCTCCGCGCTCGGTCCGCCATTTCGCCTGTGGTTCGCAAATGATCTGTCGATGTCGACAGAATTTAATAGCGAAACAGTGAAATATAGTTAAAATGGATATTGATTTCACAGAAAAACTCATTCAAGAGGTCCGTAATAGGCCAATAATTTATTTAATTAGTCATCCAGACTACAAAAATAACACTAAAAAGTTACAAGCTTGGCGGGAGATTCAAAGGATGAAGATGGTAAGTATGCACTTAAGAAAAATACATTATTATTATTATAATACGTTTATTTAGTAACAACTTGAACAATTTACAAGCTAAGTTCTGTCAGTTTGTGTAAAGTATTCTACGAATTTCTCTCTAACCTCAAACGCTGCCGCAGATGATCGCTGTCGGTTTCCAGTGAGACTATTTTGTGGTGTGGTATAAATCATGTAGCTCTTCAAAACTTTGCGGAGTCATTCTAACATATGAATAAAAACGATCTTCGTGTGACTCTAGTTCTTTACATAACCGATTTTCGCCTAACATTTTCCTCTTTTCATTAATCTCATGCACCCAGGTTCTACGCCTTTTTAATGTTAATGACCACAATAAGATTTCTTCTTCCTCTGACTCCGAAAGCGACGACATTTTGCTTTGAATCCTATTACGACACTCCTGTTCCGCGAAACCAGCGATCGGTTTCGCGGCGGTAGTGTGCTACGTTTCGCCGCGAAACATGGTTAGCGGTTTCGCGTTGCTGGTTTCGCGGCGGAGGTGTGCTAAAGGCATCACCCGTTGCGACGCGGCGCCAAGCGACCCGGCCCGGCCCGTTCGGTGGGAATCGTACATTAGTGTCAGAGGCCAAGATCCACTTCGGGTCGCTGAGCCAGGGTAGTAAGTAGTACACTCAATGCAGGGGGATCACCGATCTGAGTACATAATTATGCACTTGAAGGCGCCGTAGGTTCAGCGAAGTGAAGCGAATAGAGTTTTTGAAACAATATAATGCGTCTGTTTATAATAATATGGTTTCAAAAAAATACGAATATTAATCTTGAGACTTTTCTACGGGGAGATCGGTGAATCGAAACATGATTAAGTAATTTTCGCTGGATAGAAAAAAATACGAACATAGGTCTAAAAGTGTCTAAAATACACTTAGAATATTCGTTACAAATTATTCACAAGAGCTAAGAATATTAAAATGGCTTCTAAAAATCGGCAATATCATGTTTGAGAGAACTCAGTGATTACTTTTTTATTTATTTAAACGGCCAAATAATAAAAAACATGATTTCCGCGCTTCCGAGCACGCACTTCCATCTCGCTCACGCTTATGCTCAGTGAGAGGGAGAGAAGACCATGAACCTACGGCGCCTTAGAGAGAGTCAGGGGTATTAATATAAGTGTACACGCCTTTATGACGTTGACAATAGACTACTGTACACATAGAGGAAATTATTATATACTGAGATAGAGTCATCAGCTTCCTCCATGTACTAGTGCCATCTATTGGCCGACTCTCGAGTTATCTGTATCGAGTTATTCGTACAATGCTATGCATATATATATATATATATATATATATATATATATATATATATATAGTACAGCATTATTGTATAGCATTGTACGTTCACTGCTTGTAGGCCACTTTTCCACCGAGATTTTATATTCGAAGCTGTTTCCATATTAGGCTTGATACTTAGCTTAATAGCTAAACACAATAAGAACACCTTCTTCCGTCACCTTTCCGTCTTTAACATAATGGAAAAATACAGCTTCGCGCATCTCTGGCGGATACAGGGCCTTAATATCCAATGGGTACGACGGGATTCGGATTTACATTCCTGATTAAATTCAAAATAATAAAAAGTGCGAGATCATAATATTTCCTATTACGATAAGCGTATCTTTAATATTTGTGACTGACTGACTGACTCCGCCATTGGAATTAAATTAAAAAAAAAAACAAGACCGTTCCTCTACACCGAATTGTATTATGTGGTTAATGCACACAATATTTGAACTTGTTACTAGGGTGTTGTTTTTAAATAAAAATATTTAATTATATTTCTTGGTAAATTTACAGTACTCTGGAACATTTACGGTTGTTTTCATATAATAATTGCAATTTAGGAACTCTAAACAAGTTAGTGGAATGGAACGGAAAACAAATCTAATCTGTGCTTTATGCAGTAAAGTTGCCAGTTATGCAAAGTTACAATCATAATTCATGATATTTCGAAATAACGTATTTTTGTGTTTTTAGAATGTGTTTATTTATAAATAAAATAAGAATTTAAAATCAGATCTCATCTTAATAATAATAATTAAAATTATAGAAATAGCTCCATCTGTTGAGTGAGTCTCACACTGAAACATGCAAGTTTTAATGCAGTGTTTTTCAAACTTTTTGGTGTCACGGCCCTTCATGACCATCGAAATTCTTTTGCGACCCCCCAAAACTCCATTTGTACGATTTCACCTCACAGATTTGGATTGCACATTTTTATCATTCAATCAGTCATGCGTTTTGGAACGCAACCTGTATTTAGGTATCTGAGGTAGTTTTACTGTTACACAACCTTTTTAAATATAAAACGAAGCAAATCTCTTTTAAGAGGGTATCCTAGCAGCATTTTTCCATACAAACGTATTCCCCTATTTCCTTCCTGGTTTATCCCTCTAGAGGACTCGTTTTTTTTTATAAAATCTAGGTCTACTGTATGTATGCCCCTGTCATTTACTTTTTCCCAAAAAATAATTACCAAAACAGATACGAATTTTCGAAAACCTAAAAAATACCCCATTTTTACTGTCATATTTAGATGACTACCAGACAAATATGAAAAGATTTTACGTTAAAATAAAATAATAGAAACATAGATCTGCTCTTCCTCTAAATTTCGACACCAAACATAATTGAATCGGCGCAGGTTTGGCGGAGAAAACAGGGGAATACAAAGCATCGATCTGGTCAAGATTTTGTAGTGAAAATCGGTCTGAGCTGCAGTTGTCCCTATCGCACATTACGGGGAAAGACTTGGGCGCAACGCGACGGCAATAGTTTGTACAAATACCTATTTCTCAATTTTGTCGCAGACCGACTACGCTCTTAAGCTGGGCGACTTTTATTTTGGGGATTATTTCGACTATACTTGGCTATTAGGAAAGAAGCATATCTTGCAGATATTTTCGACCATTTGAATGAATTGAACAAAAATCTACAAGAAAGGGACGAAAACATGATTGCAGCAAAAGATAAAATAAATGGATTTATAGCGAAAACTGAATTGTGGACAACAAAATTTGAAGTTGGAATCTTTTCCTTGCGTGTCTCAAATTATTCAAGAATTTTCATCCGATAGTGTTTGCAAAATTTAAAAAACAAACTATTATTGAGTTATCTTTCAAATGAAACACAGAAGGGTGACGGAAAATTTTGGATAATAAATCCCTTTCGGAATAGATCCGTGGTGCTGGCCGATCTCAACCACACTGTGAAAGAATCTCTTCTGGAATCTAGAACTTGCAGCTGATAGGATGCTAAAATTCGAGTTAGTATCCGTATCAATCGGTGCGTTTTGGATGAGGAGAATGGCTGAATATCTAGCAAAGGAAGTCCTTAGGATATTGATACCATTCGCAACGTCTTATTTGTGTGAGCTGTCATTTTCTTCAATGGTCGATATCAAAACAAAGAAGAGGAAAAAATATCATTCCTTGTAGTCACGAGATTTTTTAGAAGCTGATCCTCGCGACCCCCCTGGATATGTGCCGCGGCCCCCCTGGGGGCCGCGACCCACACTTTGAAAAACACTGTTTTAATGTATGGGAGCTGTCAAGTACTGAGTGAAATGCCCCTGACTGTACATATAGCTACTTGTCCTTATTTATGTACGTCTACTACTACCTCTGACTCCACATCATATGAAATTGTACAAAAAGTGCAATATTTGTGCCTATCAATTAGCAAATTGGCGGATTACTAATGTATGGGCAAAAAACTTTTCCCGAAGTATCAAATCAAAGAAGTGTTAAAGTTTAACGTGTCTGTCTGTGTATCTGTAAACCTTCGGCGGTAGCGTAGCTCCCTAACGGATGGACCGATTTGAATGCAGTTTTTTTTTGTGTCGTCGATAATCTTATCCCAAGTGTTCTTAGCCATGTCTCATGAAAATCAGTTCAGCCGTTTTTGAGATATTGCACTTTGTAACGGTCGGGTGTTTTCCAACTTGAGAGAGCCACTAGTAATATTAGTAGATGCAATTCATCAGTGGGGTATAAATAATAGTCTGCATCTTAACACGCGTAAATGTGCAGTCATGTCATATTCGAAGGCGACTCTCCCGCCAGTGGATCATATATGTTAAGAGTCCGCAGTAAGTTCGGCCGAATTTCACCTTCCCATACAAACGTAGTTACGCTCTCATTTTAAAACTACGTGTTGGATTGTGACGAAACTTTGCATATACAATGACATGAGGTATATCTATATCTATAATTAGTTTATATGGTTCCAATTTTTAAAACAAAGTAAATACAGCAAAAACTAGTTTTGTATAAAAAATTAAATTCGCTGTATCTTTTTTATTGTGGTATCTGAAGCTACGTAAACTAATTTCAGACATAGATGTAACTCATTTCATTGAACATGCAAAGTTTCGTTACAATCCAACACGTAGTTTTAAAATGAGAGCGTAACTACGTTTGTATGGAGAATCGAGCTTACTGCGGACTCTTAAACGCGGAAGCCTTACAAAATGTCACTACTATGTATACGAGATCTCGGCACATGTTTTGATAACCAACTCAACTTTACTCAGAACATTGTGCAAATATGTAACAAAGCGCGCAAGTCCCTATGCTTTGTTTTACGACAGTCTAAATTGTTAAACAAACACCATGGCATTACCTTACTCTGTAATGCCTATGTCCTTAGTCTGCTAGAAAGTAACAATATCATATGGAATCCCCATCATCAAAAATACGTTACCCTAGTTGAACAAGTGCAGAAAACATTCGTACGTTACCTTTACTTAAAAGTCTGTGGCTATTACCCTTACTTGTATGAGTACCCTACTCTGTTTGTGTTGGGAATGGTCTCGTACTAGAGCCTCGAAGTGCGTATACAACTTGCTGTGGTAAAATATATATTTAAACTGATGCGCGGCAATATAAGTAATCCGCCCTTACCACAATTTGTAACTCTTAGAGTACCGCTACCTAATATGAGAGGTACACTTCGTCCACGACAGCGGCCACTATTTGTGGTTCCTAACACTATAGTTATGCTAAGCACCAGTCCCTTGTATAAAACATTGAACTACATGAATAATATTCTCCTTTATGACACTACCTTGGACATGTTCTCGCAGTCGGAGCTGAAATTCCTGGCTACAGCCAATCATCAATCTGGAGTCAATCAACACTCCAACCTCAATACAGTACTAAATGTGTCCTGTATACAAGCTTGCTAAAATGTATAAATAATGAATATAAGATGATAAAGTTAATTTTAATTTTATTTTTGTTAATTGAATTTAATTTAATATTGTTACTAATACTTGCCTTATAACTGTCATGTTTGGCAATATGCTGTAAATTTAAGTTGGTTGAATTAATAAATAAATAAATAGTATACAATTATTTATATACATACTAGAAAGCAATAGCTTTTTCTTGGGAACCACATGAGTAGCTATGCATGACAATTTGGTGTGATAATATGTACAGTCGCCAAGAATGTTAAGTGGAAACATTTTATACAACTTAATTGATAAGGGTTTCATTGAATAAGCAAGTGAAGCCAACAAAGTTCTCCATTTCAGCTTGGGCAAAAATCCTTTAGTATGTCTGTCCGTCTGATCTCCTGTACAGGTCGCAATTCTCAACGGGATCCAGTAAAATGTTGTGGTTCAATTATCATATTATGTAGTTCTTTTTAGCTGCATTAGCACCCCTAGCACAATAAGTTTTATGTCGGACATAAAGCATTCGTCCCATTCTGGCAAATATGTAGTATGATTAGACGACCGCTTTAGCCTAGTTGGTATGGACCCTGCCTATGAAGCAAGAGGTCCCATGTTCCTTAGTCATGGATGTTTTCTATGTATTTGAGTATTTATTTATCTATATAAGTATGTTTATCGTTGTCTAGTACCCATAGTAAAAGCTTTGCTTAGTTCAGGACCAGGTTGATTTGTGTCAGATTGTCCCCAAATATTTATTTATTTATATATTTTTATACGAGTGCAAGAGGGACAAATGCTTTACGTTGGACATAAAACCTTGTGTGCTAGGGGGTCATTGCTTGTTAGGATGCCTTAGAAGTTCTACACCTCACAGTCACTATTAGCAAGTACAGTCACCAGCAATAAGATCTGCCACAACATAGCACACATAAATATCTGACACGGCTCTTATGTCTAATGCCATAACGCCATAAGGATGTGTCAGATATTTTTGCCGGCTTTTTTTCGGCAGATATTGATGACGGTGACTGTTCCTTATATTTGGATGGTAACTACTAGAGGTGGTTAATTTCACAGTGGCCATGACTATAATATATTCTTGCAACTTGCACATAAACAGCTCTAAAATTATTTGTCAATTCACTCTAATAATTTGGTTGTATACAAACATTAAGAATTATGCAGAATGCACCAAACCCAGAATGTAATAAGGTAGCTCAATGCTCACTGCATCAATATTATAGCAATCATCACCTATCATATGACAGGCAAACCCTAGCCAGCATACTAGCAGACGGTAAGTGAACTCTGTTCAGCCTGCATTATACTAAAATGAACCATATACCACAAGTAACAACAGTAGTAGTTATTCTTCAATTCATATTGGAATTGTATAATGTTTGTTTGTTCTTCAACTGAGCAGTAATATTAATCAACACCTTTTATCATCAAAAATATGTGTCATAAAATAGTCTCACAGCCAAGCAGAATTAATGTCAAAGGCACGCAATATGTCTAAGGTGTTTAGGCAATATTATTGTCACACATTACGCACGCGAAAGCATACAGTCGCCAAGCCGATATATACATAAGAAATAGATAGGTATCCACACTAAATATTAGCCAGCTAACTCAAGGGCCTCCTCATAATTGGATAAAGGAATACTGTACGTACAGTGTAACCTCTGTCATCTCTGATATCAGCTGAATGCGCCCCCATTGCAAGAACAACTCATCATCACAACACCAGAGATATCCATCACCGTGCCGTTACCGCGCAAAAAGTCCACCCATCCAAACAAACAACATACAAAACTGCAGTGTTTACACTTCAGATCGTAATCTACTCGACAGATATGCTAGCATAATAGTGATATGATCAAAACCCAGAATATTCCAAAATTTCTGACATCGAAAATGCCACCTAGGCAGCCGATCAGCGCGCGACCGAATACGTAGTCAGTGCCCGCGATACGCGCGTAATATTATTGTGCGTTAATAGAGGGTAGAATAAAGTGAAAATAAATCATATTTACCTTAAAAATGACACGAACACTCATCACAAAAATAACACATTTGGCTTGTACCCACTTCAAAACATCATCCGTCAGCAGCCCTTTATTACCACAGATTATGGATTTATGACAATCGGGATCACAGATACGGAGCTACCATAATGTCATATGTCGGGCTTTATTTACAAAAGCGTTCGCCAAATTGTACTGTCAAGAGTGGAAGTGAGGGCAGAAGTTAACAAATTGAAAATTTCCGTACACAATTTCTGACTGAACTAATTTCTAACTAAATTAGATTCTTATATCGTCATAATGTTTAAAAACCACATACCGAGTCTCGCATTGACTAAGAAAAAAATGGTTTGAAAAATATAAACTTACGTGCTTTTTATCAACGGAACTAAAATAAACTTTAAAAAAGTATGTATATAATACAAATATGCTCCTACGTGCCAACAAACCTTAACTTCTGAATATCCTTTTACTAAATCTGAACGTATACTTTCATGCCGCGTTTATACGCTTGCGATGGCTTGGCGCGTGAGCAGGACGCAGCTATGTAAACGAATGAGATCGAATTATAGCCCTCTCCCTCTAACGCATAGCTGCGTCTTGCTCACGCGCCAAGCCATGGCAAGCGTATAAACGCGGCATCAAAAAACTCACTAATGTCATGCTGACAGTTTTACCTGTTGGTGTGCTGTTGGTGTTGGCTGTCGGTCGTGTTGTGTGTGTGTTTGCAAAAATGCAAACGAAAAACAAGCTCAATAGAGCGGATGTATAAAGCTTTAACCGTGCAATCATTATCAAGTACTTAAATGCAGTGCATTTATGGCCTTACTAGTAAACTCAACTTGTTCCATTCAGGAGGAACAAATCTTTATTGTGAGGAGTTTATAACTTAATTCAAATTATTTAGCGTCTTCCAAAATGATAACAAATGCTATGATTTTTCTTTCGCTGATTTTATGTACCTTGGTAAGTGCATCATATAAAATATCAATATTGTTTCTAATAATAAGTTCACCACATGAGAATAATGCCATCAGTCAGTTGATCATCTTGTTTATTTTTCTATGGAGTATAACATATGTTTTTATTTTTTCTCTTAGTTAGGCTATGACACTCATTCACAAGAAAAGAATTATATGTAAGAGGTATCCCACTAAGGACAAGAGCCTCAAGATGTAACTATGCATACACATGCGATTTTATATTTTTCATCTAGAGCAGTGGCGGCAAAAATTTGAGAATGTGGGCTTGAAAATCAGCACATCAAAAACTGAACACAGGTTTTGCGATTTCGGCAGTCTCTCCAATTTTACGCCCATAGAGCTCAATGGCGTAACGCTGCCGGCCTGCTCCGATTTTCGATACCTCGGGTCACTTATACAATGTAATGGCGATATTGACCGTGACGTTAGAAACCGAATCAGCGCAGGATGGATGAAATGGCGACAGGTTACGGGAACAATCTGCGACAACCGAATGCCCCTTCGACTGAAGGGCAAAATATACAAGACCATTATAAGACCTGTCGTCATGTATGGAGCGGAATGTTGGGCCGCAAAGATGACGGATGAAACGAGATTGCATGTTGCGGAGATGAGAATGTTGAGATGTGTGGCGTGACGAGATTGGATCGTGTAAGGAATGAGTATATAAGAGGAAGCCTGAAAGTAGCACCGATAACTGAAAAGCTGAGAGCAAATCGTTTACGGTGGTATGGACATGTTATGCGGAGGGATGATAGTCATGTTACTAGAAGGGCATTAAGTATGAATGTGGAGGGATGTAAGAGAAGCGGTAGGCCAAGGAAAAGGTGGATGGACTGCGTGAGAGACAATATGAACAGGAAAGATGTGTGTGATGAGTTGACGGGCGACAGAGAGGTATGGAAGAAAAAAACATGCTGCGCCGACCCCAAGTAAATGGGACAAGGACAAGCGAATGACTACTTTAGTAAAAGAGTGACCTAACCTAATCTATATCTATAATATATTAGGAAGAGGAATGGTCTTTGTGGTTGTATATTTGTATTTAGTGGGTAATCTCTATAACTACTCCTCTAATTTGCCTTAGGTTGTGTGGGCTAAATTATAACCATAAATAGGAAAATTTCTTTGTAATAGTAGCTAGTGTAGTCATTATTCGAAAGTAATCAGCTTGCCACCACGTAAACACGTTTACCACAACATATAAGTATTTCCTTTTATTATTTTTCCTTAATAATAGCCACTGGGCACAAAAACAACAGAATTTGATGATGTTTTACAATTAAACAGAAATTAACCCGAGCTGTTATCTAGAGCAAGTGGTCAATTATTGATGTTTTACCTTGTCTTCTTATAAGAAGAATGGACATGTGTTCATCTGCAAACAGTATGGGAGTCTTCAAGAAATGGGTGTGTGGGTGTTTAAAGGTTCGGAAACATGCATATGAGTCCTAGGCCTCCATAGGCTATGGTGACCGCTTACCATCAGTGGCCGGTTTAACGAAACTACTACTTTTACAATTGTTCAGTGGCAACACTGGGGTGCCTAACCAATAATTACTGGAAATTTTACCAGTGTTGCCTGTTTAGTTATTATTATTATTATTCTGGTAGTGGCTGTGAGGGCCTTTATAACACTGCAACTATCACTGTTCAATTCTTGGTCAAGTCCTGTAAGCTCAGAGTATTTGCAGGATACTGTTGACCTCAAGAAAAATCTCCTCCGAGCAAATGATATGTTGGCCCAGAAAGGAGTTACGGCTGCGCATAAGCCAAAGACAATCGGTTAGGATATGTGTAGGCGTATCCTCCACTTCAAGGCATATTCTGTACTGCCTTGTGTCACACAGTCCTAATGCTTGCATGTAATTACTTAGGCAACAATGCCCTGCAAGCACCCTTACCAACATGCGTAGACGGTTCCTGCTTAGCGCCAAGGCATTACGAGTAGAAGACACCTTTTTGCTAGAGGCTCTAATAAGCTTGGGATGTTGCAGTCCTGGGATAGCAGAAACAATAGGTCTGTAGAGTGAGCTCGGTCAAACTTTTGGGGTGGCCACAAAACGGCTCTGGTCCATAGTGTGTCCCCTTCGCCCCCGCTCGTGCAAGCTCGTCGGCCTTCTCGTTTCCCTCGTAATATTACGAATGAGATTTAATTAAAATAAATAAATAAAATAAATATTGATTGTTTTTCTAGCTACGAAACTAGTTACGACATTTTTTTTCAGTTTAGAGGGATCCCCGCTCCGCGGGGCTCCTATTTCTGGTCTGTTTGCCCTTCGGGCATCTGAAGCTACCTAACGAATCTAACCTACCTAGTGTTTTGCGATCGTAACAGGTTTCCAACAAGGAAGAAGAATTCCTTGTACGTAACTAGTTTCGTAGTAAAAAATTCTTCGGGATACTGCACTCATAGTACAGAAAACTCTATCCTGCAGAAAACCATACCCGCAAAAAAATTGACGTCAGTGGGAAACAGCTCTAAGGGAGGCCTATATACGGCACTGGACTTTTTCGGCTGACATGACTTCGTTGATGTGCTCCAGGGCCAGGTGTCCGAAGACAAGCGGTGCCGCTGCGTGTGTCCGAGCCCCGCCGAGGTCCTCAACAGCACCCTGAGCTCGCAACGGAAGCTGTTCATCGCCGATGTGCCGCCCAACAAGTGGTACGGGGCCGGTAACTCTGTTGGAGGAGCGGTGGGGCCGCTCTGATCCCGTGCTCCCACTCATGGCGACTGTACCTATATTTAAGTGTGTTCCGCTGTAGCGTTTAAGATACTGGATCGATGATAAATGAAGTTTCAATAGATTCGTAATTGTGATGCAGGTGACAAAATTCCATTTTAAGAGGGTATCCTAGCAGCATTTTTCCATACAAACGTATTCCCCTATTTCCTTCCTGGTTTATCCCTCTAGAGGACTCGTTTTTTTTTATAAAATCTAGGTCTACTGTATGTATGCCCCTGTCATTTACTTTTTCCCAAAAAATAATTACCAAAATAGATACGAATTTTCGAAAACCTAAAAAATACCCCATTTTTACTGTCATATTTAGATGACTACCAGACAAATATGAAAAGATTTTACGTTAAAATAAAATAATAGAAACATAGATCTGCTCTTCCTCTAAATTTCGACACCAAACATATTTGAATCGGCGCAGGTTTGGCGGAGAAAACAGGGGAATACAAAGCATCGATCTGGTCAAGATTTTGTAGTGAAAATCGGTCTGAGCTGCAGTTGTCCCTATCGCACATTACGGGGAAAGACTTGGGCGCAACGCGACGGCAATAGTTTGTACAAATACCTATTTCTCAATTTTGTCGCAGACCGACTACGCTCTTAACAGTTTATTTTACAGTTACTTTTCCCTGGTCGCGTGGTCTTTTGTAGCGTCCGTAGTCAACAATACCTTATAGTTTCGCCATGTCCGTCCGTCTTCGGCTTAGCTCAGTAACCCTTACAACTAGAAAACTGTAATTCTGCATGGGCATATAAATCTATCACGCCGACAAAACGTAGTAACTAAATGGCTACTACTGGGGGTGTGGAAACATTCATGGCAGTAGTACACATAATCAATTAAAAAGGAAAAGTAGTTACAGAGTAATAGTTGACCGTCATTTATAATCCATTCAGGGCCAAGAATCGCTACGCGCTACGCTAGCCGATCCCGTGGTCTTCCTCGTATGTAGCGGAAAGCGACTACGGCGGTCTGACGCATGTGTGTCGTCATTGGCCCTGAATGGGTTAATGTGTAATTGGAAAGGCCAATTTTCGTACAAATTGGGCCGACGCAACCGCACCGCACGTCGATGTACCTATGACAGACAGGCAACTATGGAACCGTACCTACACGTGGTCCGACACGCACGTGACCAGTTTTTAGGGTTCCTCAGCCAAATGGCAAAAAACGGAACCCTTATAGTTTCGTCATGTCTGTCTGTCCGTCAGTATGTCACAGGCATTTTACTCTAAAACCATAAGGTGTATATGAATAAAAAAATTAATATAGGGTGTATTTTGTTAACCGCTACATAGTTTTGCAATGAAATTACTAAAAAAGATTTTTTTAGGGGTGCACCCCATACATAAAACTGAAAGTCAAAAATGATTTTTTCATCGCAAGCCCACTTGTGGTACATCAATCGACACGCCTTTCAAAACAAATATAAGGTTACTAAGCAATTTTTTCTAAAATTGTGTGTCAATTTTTTCTAAATTTTTGAACCGTGTATTTTAAAAAAATGAAAAAAACATGCAAATAGGGCGTATTAAATTCTATCAGCGAAAATTGATTTGAACAAAATCGGTTCAAAGGTTTTCGAGATATTTAAAAAAAAAACCACCTTCCTTAAACAAAATGACGTAAGTGCCATAACATTTCAGTAACGATACGACCTTTTTAGTAGGCACGGAACCCTTTTTGTGCGTGGTCCGACACGCACGTGACCAGTTTTTTATTTACACTTGTCATTTTTTTTTTGTTTTGACAACCGCTTCAGCCTAGTTGGTAGTGACCCTGCCTAGGAAGCAAGAGGCCCTGGTTTCGAATCCCCGTAAGGGCGTTTATTTGTGTGATGAGATGAGCGCGAACATTTGTTCCTGTACCCGACTCGCTCTTGGCCGGTTTTTAATGTTTTTTTATTACGTGTCACAGCAACTGTGTCGAGGTGATACTGCCCCGGGTCGGCGACGAAATCAAAGGCCGCGAGGGGGAGTACTGCCCGCGTTGCGAGTGCAAATACCAGACCAGGAACACCACTGTTATCAAGGTAAAACGAGTATAGTAGGAATATTGTAGAACCTTCTAAACTAAATCATATCATTGTACTGAGATTATTTATGAGAAGATTGAGAAGCTATACTTGTGAAGCCAATTCGTCCCCTTAGGAAACCGTCATAGAGCAAGGTTGCCATACGTCCCAGTACGCCGGGACATAGAGGGCGCTAATTGCACCCGGGGGCAACAAGGGCTAGAGACGCCTCTGTTTTCTTTAAATGTCCCGCTGAGTCCCCACACTTATGGCAACCCTATCATAGAGTCGACTCGAAATTTAACTCATTTTATAACGGTTATCTAAGATGCTTTATTCAAGAATTCAACAAATTTTGCATTAAATTACAAATGACATATAACAATTTTGTAATGTATACTATGGAATGTTGTACACCTTCTGTTTCCATCGTCCGGTGTGCTCGGTAGTGCCTTTAGTATTGCGTCACACCGTACTTACATAATTGGCTTGTTCTTCTTTTTTACCGACAATAGCCTGTCCCTTACCCATATTCTGCGAGTCATTAGATTGGTTGTTATGTTTTATTCATAAACTAGCGCCCCGCCCCGGCTTCGCACGGGTACTATATTATACATATAAACCTTCCTCTCAAAACCGCATCATAATCCGTTGCGTAGTTTTAAAGATCTAAGCATACATAGGGACAGACAGTGGGAAGCGACTTTGTTTTATACTATGTAGTGATGCACCTCGTTCCTTTTATACAAATTTTTTGCCACACCATTCTTCATTTTCTCTAACCCGTAACTCTTTTATATAATCTTAAAACTAACTAATAGGAAAAATACTTTATTTTCATTAAAGGAAACGTTACAGAATGCCAATAAAAATGGAACTTTCTTTTACTGGGACTCATTAACCGTAAATAAATATATTTCGATCAAAATTTATGACATTGTCGGTGAAAAAGTAGAACGACCCTATAGCATATTTGAACTCGATCGGATCTTGAAATGTGTTTCAGGTAGTTGTGATAACGGTGATCTGGCTGCTGACGCTATTGCTCGTGTACGCGGCGTTCCTGGCGTGCCTGCACCCGCTCATGCGGCGCCGGCGCACCTACAAGGACCACTCCGACGAGGTAATTGGTTTTTCACACCTTTCATTCGGAAAAGTAAGTTTTGCTCCACGACGAGAGGGACCAAAACGCCACTTTTCTGTTCAAGCTACTTTTTAATTTATGCATTGGCTTTGTAACATTTACGCAACGTGCCAATTTAACACAGATCTTAATAAAATAATCGATTGTAATTTTATAGTAATTGATTCAAAACGAACATATTTCAAGTTTTAACTTTAACAACGTTGTAAGAACATATTTCGTAATATTTTAAAAATATTAATAAAAATAAAGAAAATTTGTTAAATGACTTTAACAATATCTTTTTTCAATTTCTTCATAGCCGGTGTGAAAAATAGTATGTGTCACTCAATAGCAAAATTATTTTCGTCTCGGGCGTAAACACTTAGTATCCCTCACTACGCTCAGGATCCTACGTTAGAATCCCTCGCTTCGGTCAGGATTCTATTGTAGGATCCCTCGCTACGTTCAGGATTCTACAATATACTACTTTCTCAATATACTATTTTGCTCCCTTGTGACACAAATAACTATTGTGTAGGGATACAAGTGTTTACGCCCGAGACGAAAATAATTTTGCTACCGAGTGACACATACTATTTTTCACACCGACTATGAGGAAACTTAAAAAAAGCTATTGTTAAAATATATCTAAATTATCTTAAGACTCCACCGAGCTTTTGACGCGGGCACCGATTTGGCATTTGCACCTGTGTGTGCGTTATCACCCACACTACTGCCGCTGCCGGCTCGCTCATTTGGTACGGTCGGTCACAAGCTAAAAGTTAGTATCTCATTATTCTCTAATAATAAATCTCAACTCCGCGTATAAAACCATGGATGGTATAAGGAATAAAATACAAAATGAAATTATTATTTTTATTGAAATTTGTCCGTTAACTAAGGAAAGCAAAAAAAATAAGCAAAGTAATAATAACTTAGTGTTACCGGTGGAGTAGTGTTGGAATTGAATTTGCAATCAGCAGTGGCGTGGACAGAGTTTTTGGACGGGGTAGAAATAATAAGATATTTTCCCCCAGAAACCAACAATATCAATGAGTCCCTGAAAATATTGCGATTTTGGTCAACTTTTGCATTATATCTGTCTATATCTATTTGTAGTTGTAAATTTAGAGATCTATCCGCTGCGTTTTTGTGCGTGAGTTGGGTTATTATGTTGATAATGTCGATATTAGCTAGTTTCTTTTGTGTTAAATATATTGTAATCTCTTTGTTATTTGAAAACAAAACCTTACCATACATTCATTGGGTGCCAAATCATCGGACGCTGAACTTTTTCCATTCACATTTTTTGTGCCCCCCCAATACTCCAATCGGAGTATTCGATGATGTCTAAAAACAAAATTAGTAATAAGTATATTGAAAATAATTTATTTATTATTATCTGATCATAAATTTCATTCATAATGACAAAAGTAAAAAAAAATGCTTACATTGGAAATTCCTAAGGCATCATTTTGTCTCTTTGTTCGTGCAATAGAAGCAAGTAGCTGTTTGTTGAAATACTTAGGGCCATTTTTACGTGTATAATATTTTTCCTTGCGTTTCCCCATTTTTACTTGTATTTTAAGTTGGTGTAATGTGTAACAAAGCTAAGTTAGTGATCGCAAACATTACAGGAGAAAATATTGACACTGACAAACACTGACAATTGAATAGAATATATTTGATTGGAACTCTTACGAAGTTGTTTATTTGACTAGGTCATTAAAAAGGTTTTATGTTGATACGAAACTAGATATAGGTCAGATCAGAGGTGTAAACTATTTTGATCCTTGTTATGATATCAAGTAAGTATAATTTTATATGCACTTGTTTACTTAATGCTTTGCTTTCAAAAGGTACTAAGAGTCTATGACTTTATAAAGGAATGAGTTTAATAATTAATAAATAACGAAAGTTTTCGTACCCCCACTGTACAAGAGAAAAAACGTAATACTGAAGATAACAAAGCAAACGAGCCTAAACTCGACTATCTTAGCCCCTTCCATCATAGAGTTCCACCAGCCATCTTCTGCCTTCGTCATGAAACCTTCGCCATCACGTTTAATAGGAAGTACTGAAGATAACAAAGCAAACGAGCCCAAGCTCGACTATCTTAGCCCCTTCCATCATAGAGTTCCACCAGCCATCTTCTGCCTTCGTCATGAGACCTTCGCCATCATGTTTAATAGGAAGTACTGAAGATAACAAAGCAAACGAGCCCAAGTTCGACTATCTTAGCCCCTTCCATATTAGAGTTCCACCAGCCATCCTATTCCTTCGTCAGGAGACCTTCGCCATCATGTTTAATAGGAAGTACTGAAGATAACAAAGCAAACGAGCCCAAGCTCGACTATCTTAGCCCCTTCCATCATAGAGTTCCACCAGCCATCTTCCGGCTTCGTCATGAGACCATTGAGACCCTCGCCATCATGTTTAATGGTAAGTACTGAAGATAACAAAGTCATTGTTCCATATAAAAAAATACATTTAGATCTAACTGACGGGCGTACAATGCGTTACGTGATCGACCTCCTGAACTAAGAATTGTATCTGTTTAATGTTTTATTCTTGGGCCCTAGAAGCTTATAATATCAAAAAAAATACTTACCCCGTTTTGCTGCGTAATACTGCTGTATTCATACACAGTTGACATCGAAGTGTCACCGCGCCGCATTGAGACGTGCTCTCTCTCTGAGCTCTCGCGGGTGACTGAATATGTCATGCGTTGCTCGCGTATTATATTTCATCATTTTGTTCCATAGTAATTTTGTATGGCGGATTTGGAGGGAGTTTTAAAAAAAACACAAGTAAATAACCAAAGCACTTTGAAATGTTACGATTGCATTCTCTTGTAGTTAATACACTGGAGATTCGTTTGAGTAGGATTTTGCAACTATACTATCAATTTTTTTATTCAATTTTACCTAAACGCCGACACACTTTCTTCTCATTTTTTGTGCAACTTTATGGAATTGTATTTATTAAACTGTAGATGATTTGAGAATATTTATAGTATTCTATTGTAAGCACACTCTTTGTTATTATAATTACATATGATTTATATGTTATTGTAAAGAATTGTGAACTTCACCGTCTGAACGGTGACTGCCGTTTTTGCCGATTATGCTCGGCGCAGTCTTAAGAGGCCGCAGTAAGCTCGGCCGAATTTCACCTTCCCGTACAAACGTAGTTACGCTCTCATTTTAAAACTACGTGTTGGATTGTGACGAAACTTTGCATATACAATGACATGAGGTATATCTATGTCTGTAATTAGTTTATATGGCTCCAATTTATAAAACAAAGTAAATACAGCAAATACTAGTTTTGTATGAAAAACTTAAATTCGCTGTATCTTTTTTATTATGGTATCTGAAGCTACGTAAACTGATTTCAGACATAGATATACCTCATTTCATTGAACATGAACATGAGAGCGTAACTACGTTTGTATGGATAATCGAGCTTACTGCGGACCCTTAATTTTTAGTACTAATTTTTAAATATTACGAAATATTTATTAATTTTTATACAACATTGTTATAGTTAAAACTTGAAATATGTTCGTTTTGAATCGACTACGATGAAATTACGATCGATTATTTTATTAACATCTGTGTTCAATTGACACATTGCGTACAAATGTTCCAATGCCAATGTATAAATTAAAAAAGTAGCTTGAACAGAAAAGTAGCGTTTTGGTCCCTCTCGTCGTGGAGCAAAACTTACTTTTCCGAATGAAAGGTGTGAAAATAACTATTTCATCACACTTGCTCGTAAGGAGCTTCATAGTGCGCAGACATACAGAGCTGTAATAGCCTGTGTTACTCCCACGGGTGTAATGGTTTTTTCTTAAATTGTATCTCTCACTCATGCGGCAGTTACAAACCAAAGAGGTTTTATATCAAATACGATGTCTGGAAACGTATTAATAAATAAATTTAAACTTAAAAAACTACTTAAACATGTTTAACAGAATTATTTACTGATTTAATGTGTAGTTATTTAGTGTCCATGTAAAATGTTTTTAAGTGTTTTCTAATCGTGGCTATACAGCCGTGGCCGAAGGGTCTTTGCCATACGCGCCTCACGTCAAACTCAACAAAATAGACAACTGACATGTTGCAGTTTTTATTATACGGTTCGTTGTAATTTCATCTAAAATGTATTTATTTCCTCGCAAATGTGATGAAACACATTGTGTAAAACACGGGCGTAAGAATATTGCAAACTCGAGTCATCGAAAGTCTGATAGACTTCTGATCGACTCTTGTTCGCAATATTCCACTTACGCCCCTCGTTAAAAAATATACTATTTTTTCTTTACGTTAACTTAGTAGTTTATTTTTCCCCAGCATCAAGGGACTGTAGAGACACCCCCGCGCGTTCCCGAGATAAAGGGTCTTGACAGACGGACGACAAAGTGGTCCTATAAGAATTCCGTTATTTCCTTCCGAAAAAGTAAGTATTAGTCAACTGACACACTTTGTTATTATATTTTCAGGCTCGACATCTGATGCAGGGTTATGAAGACGAAGACTGAAGGATTGGACTCTTTAAATTGACTAACTACGTAACAAAGCAGTATGTGAGACATACGTTATATTATTTATATAAAATGTATTCTTACTTCATCGACAAACGTTTCACCAATGTATTGTTCCGCGATACTTTCTTTTCATATCATTTGATAAAGAAAACATGTACAAAAAAAAGTTGCCGGCAGACGTGAAAACTCAGACACACCTTAAAAGCAATATATTATATCACTAGTTATAGGAGTCTTACATGCAATGCAATCCATTCTATATATATTTTAAGAGGCCGCAGTAAGCTCGGCCGAATTTCACCTTCCCATACAAACGTAGTTACGCTCTCATTTTAAAACTACGTGTTGGATTGTGACTAAACTTTGCATATACAATGACATGAGGTATATCTATGTCTGTAATTAGTTTATATGGTTCCAATTAGTAAAACAAACGAAACACAGCAAAAACTAGTTTAGTATGAAAAATTTAAATTCGCTGTATTTTTTTTATTATGGTATCTGAAGCTACATAAACTAATTACAGACATAGATATACCTCATTTCATTGTACAGTCGAGGACAAAGAGATGTATACACTTTTGGACCTAATCGAATTTGCATTGTACATGCAAAGTTTCGTTATAATCCAACTCTTAGTTTTAAAATGAGAGCGTAACTACGTTTGTATGGCGAATCGAGCTTACTGCGGACTCTTAACGACTAAATTAATGTTAATGTTTGCACACGAAATAGTTCAAAGGATGAGTTGACCTAGCGCACTACAATTAAGGTTCAGTTTCGGGCTACCGCTAGACTTTTCATAGTCTCTTTTTCAGAACATTGTCTATTTAGCAAAAACTTAGTTATTAAATCGGTTTGACTGTCACATGCCTTGATAGCTAGTCATGGATGGTTAACGTGGATTGAAGGGATTTAATAAACCATTCATTTCCACGAAGGAACTCCTCCCGTTTTATCTCTGTGAAACTCAGGAAACCGGTTAATTTCGTTCAACACTAACGAAATCTGCTGAAAAACGGTTTTCCATGAAATACTATAAATACCGGTAATCGAAACTAAGAACGCCCATTGGCCCGGCATTCTGATTGGGTCCAATGGCCAAAACCGGTCTGAATAATACCGGTATCCGATCAGGTTGGGTACAGCTAACATATCATTACGTGGAAACCATTTTTCTAGTTTTGTTTCATAATAATCCTTAAGTGTACACTGAAATGAAATGTATTCTTTGCAATGAGAATTGTGCGAATCATACATTCGGCGAAACAAGCTACGGCAGCCTAGTGGTTCGTGGTCGTGGGTTCGCATCCCGGCTCGTACCAACGAGTTTTGTTGCGTACGGAATATTTACCGTTAGATTTTCGGTGAAGTAAAACATCGTGAGGAAACCGAGGTCTAATCCCAATAAGGTCTAGTTTTCCCTCTGGGTTTGGAAGGTCAGATGGCAGTCGCTTTCGTAAAACTAGTGCCTATGCCAAATCTTGGGATTAGGTGTCAAAGCGGACCCCGGGCTCCTTTAAAGACACAACCGGGAATAACTCTAGGAGGATGATGATACATTCGGCGAAACGTCTGTTGGTAAAGCATGTAAGATAGACCCTAAAGCGTTATTGACGACCGCCTTAGCCTAGTTGGTAGTGACCCTGCCTACGAAGCAAGAGGTCCTGGGTTCGAATCCCGGTAAGGGCAAAAATTTGTGTGATGAGCATGAATATTTGTTTCTGAGTCATGGATGTTTTCTATGTATTTAAGTATTTACGTGTATTATGTATATCGTCGTCTAGTACCCATAACACAAGCCTTACTGAGCTTACTATGGGACTAGGTCGATTTGTGTTAGATTGTCCCCTTATATATTTATTTATTATTATTTATTTATTATTGAAAGCATCAACATTCAGTGCAAAGGGTAAAAAAAATAAAAATATTTGAAGTAAAACATAAATGTCTTTAAACAAATGTCGCGTAGCGGGCGTTAACTGCCACTTTATGACCAGATCGGACGTAATAGTTTATAATAGAATTAACTAAGTATATTACAGCCAGCATGGTACGAGTATTGTAGTTAGTAGTTATTACTCATACAGTAATAAAGACGTACCGAAACGACATTTGGCTACCAACATGTACTAGATACTAGATGATGATTATTGACTATTATGAGAATAAAAAGTATTATCTGTATTAATCCAGGTTATAAACTATCGCCATGCCAAGTTTCAACTCCATCTGTTCAACCGTTCTTGCATGATTGGATAACATCCAAACATCTAAAATTTCCCTAGCACATTACGTACATTTGTAATATCACTAGCTTCCGCCCGCGACTTCGTCTGCGTGGACTCGGGGTAAAACTATCCTATATTTTAACCCTGGCTATGAACTGTCTTCCTGCAAAATGTCGTCCAAATTAGTTGAGCCGTTTCATTGTGATTGTGTAACAAACATCGAAACTTTCTACTTTATAATATACTAGGTGCCCGGCCCGGCTTTGCACGGTTAGTTTTCCGTTTTCCCGTGGGAATGAAGCATTTTCCCGCGGTTAAAAGTAGCCTATGTTAATCAGGGATAATGTCAGCTTCTAATGGTGAAATAATTCTCCAACAGAAGTTTCGCAGCCTGTTTCATACAAACAAACAATCATATCTTTCCTCTATATAATATCAGTGTAAAAGTAGGATTGTAGGATCCTTTGACTGCTACTATCCGAATGATGCTGACTACATGTGATCTGTCTAATAGTTTTAGTTATTTTTCGTAATGTAGGGTGCTATTCCACTTATACAATCTATCTTTGTCCAAGATTTGTGAGATAAATTGGATGATTTGATCAAACATGTGAGGAACTTTTACTACGTCAAATAAATTTGATCAAAGATTGGATATAGAAATTGGGCAAGTGGATTACCAACCGTACCTAACATAGTTTTCTAATCAGAATTACGTTAACTTTACTGTATTTTGACGGTCCCAATGTATCGTCTTTAAGTGGGAAGAATACCTTTATAATACCGCGTTCTCGTCCACACAAAAAGGGAAAACGTTTTTCCACTTCTAAATATTTTCTAAACTGATTTTTAGTACGTTATTGACACGATGTAAAATAAGTTTTTAGGTTTTCCTTTTTTCAATACTTGCATAGGCGACTCAAAAACTTATTTTATTGAAGCGATACCTATAAACCTGGAATGTGTTATGCTGAAGCGATCGACATTAAAATGAAAGTGATTTGTTAAGATTTTGTTAGTGGAAACCGTTTCCTCCCGAAAGTGAAATTTCATCAAAAAAGTACCTATTGTCAATCGCGAGCTGTTGCAAAGCTGTTCTTCCTTACGGTCTGTAATCGTAAGCGGTGCTCGTTAGAATCTGAAAGTGTGGAAAGTTTCTATAGAACAGCTGCCGGCGCCGTATTGAATGTTGGTCGCTCTGTAATCGTAAGTTAAATTAATCCACCCTAAAGCATTATTTCCACCTGCTCGCGTCGCGTCGGATCGGAACGAACTGTATAATCTTTAATAGTATTTTATGCACTCGTTATATAATGTCTGCTTTTTCAGTCGAGTACCACGTTTAGGCCACGAAGCATGCTGAGTGGCCTAATTAATGTACGAGACTTAAAAAGCTAATTATCTAACTATTGTATACAATACTTTTTCTACGAGTTAACTGAACGGATTAAACAAACTTGGTATCTATTGAAAACGAAGTGCAACCAACGGCTTTTTCTTTTTTGTGCGTTGATGTCTATTTACCTTTTGACTTTCTCGTGAGGGTGTCCTATTGGTCAAATACATTATAGTTCAGTAAAGGCGCCACGTGATTGGTCAATTTCATTACAGTTGTCTCGACAGTTACGAAATGTTAAGTTGGGAGCTCCATAGTAAAAAGTATGTGATTTAAGTATGGTGTACGAAATCTTAATTCAAACATTAAGGTCGACGAGTATAAAAACAATATTACATCATGTAGTTACACAGTGTATTTAAAGTCTATATTACCAAGCCGTGCACAGCACCTTGACCGTGAGCGTCTTCCGCGACACGCGATCGTAGCCGAGAGTATGCTGTGACGCGCGATCAGCTCCGTTCGCCTGTCGTCGTATCCGATCGGATCCTTCCGGCTGTCGTCGTCGGGCGAGCGAGAGATCGAGATAGGTTCATCGTGCGAGCGACAAAGCGAAGAGAACAACGTACGTAGACCTGCCAGTTTCTTACTCGTAAGAGATCGGATATAACAAGGCGTAGAAACGGATAAGTTCGCAAGCGACGGCACGGAGTCGATCGTGTCCGTTTCTGCGCCTTGCGTCGACATCCTGCCGGATGCGATCGGCCGTGGCCGCATCCGTGCGTATGCTTTCCGATACGATGCGAGCTGTTTGGTGGAAAGCGATCGGCTGTCGTCGCATCCGTTCGTGGCCTTTCCAATCCGATGCAGTGCGAGCCGTTTGGTGAAAATCATGCAGTTCAACATTGAAGTTTAATACTTCCATTCTTGGAGCGTTGTGCCATGCTCGCGAGGGATAGATCGGAGCGTGTCTTCTCACTCCCACGTATAGCCCAACGCTGCCGCTACAGTAGTACCACAAATATAACTTACAACGATGTACCTGCGCAGAAAGATTTTTTTTTTACATTTGATCCAATCATAAGGCAGACCGTTTGCGCGCGTAAAATCTTCAACGCCCGTTGGCCGAAATTTTGCGCGCGATGCCGGCAGCTCCGGCGCCCGCCACTTTGTCTGGCGCCACGAGCAGGAAAGCACGAGTTCACCTGTCATTGCATATTGTACCTTACGTATAGTGCGACAAGGTCTTTATTGAAATGGTCATACGTTCGATTTCATTCGATACTTATCAGCACTCGCCGGCGTGGACGAAGGTTGCCGATGTAACTTATATTTGTGGTACTGTACCTCCCTCGAAGTTGTGATCGAGACCTTATAAGAGTACTGCCTGCGAGCGTACAGCGGGCTGCTATGAAGTTTTTTTTATACAGACGCTGCCCGCATTGCCGCCATTCCATTTTTAACCCATTCGCCGCACAGAAAAAATGCGCAGTGTCACCCGCACGCCATGTAAGTCTATAGTCTATTATTTTTGGACTTCGTATGCCGTCTGGAGGGGGTGGCAGCAGTGACGAACTGGAATTCAAGTTAGTGGCGATAAATGGCTTGATGTCGCAGTTTTTGAGCAGTATTTCTAATACGACTTTAGCCTCCTAAGACCCATCTTATAATACAAAAACGAGGATGAAATGTGGATCAACTAAAGGAAATAAAGTAAAAATAGATATGTACAAAAAACGTCTGAAGCAAGGCAAATACAACTCTGTTCCAAATCAATACGATTTAAATTGTTTTATGGGAATAAGTCCTTCCAGTCCATGGGCCTTTCCGATTATAAAGCTTGTAAGTGATGGTTAGATTTAATATTTGCACTTGGTGAAATTATGTGCAGTGTACATGTACAAGTTTTTTTTGGTGTGCTCAATTTTTTATATTGTTTAATTATATAAGGCTAAGCGGGGCTAGTCCGTCGGAGAGGTAATTACATCGAACTGTTAACAGCCCCATTTTAAATTTCTCATTCAATTAATAATAACACATTTTTAACGAGTTTAAGACACCGCGTTGGTACAAAACTCGTTCCAAAATTGACTTTGAAATTGTACTGAATTTCAATAGTTTCCTAATTCAAAAACACAAAATCGAGTGTCACGATCAATGGTCACGAGATTGAATTTCCCATACTTAATATGTGAAAATACAGACGATGGTATGATTCGTAAATAGTTACGGGTAACGTTGTTACCCCTCTGCCGGAATACCCCCGCCTGACTTTATTTAAAATAAGATTTTGCTTAGCAACTGAAGGCCTAATATAAATTGACAATATTATCCATATCTAACTTACAACATCGTAAAGAAGGATGGAGTAGAAGTAGTGTTTAATATATGTTATTTTATAATAAAATGTTATTTTTATCTGTACGTATGTATAGTATTATGCAATCTCCAAATCCAAACGACGTGGTTTTAAAACACGAATGTGATCAAAATGAAGCATGCCCTGTTGGAATAAATAATATCAACCATTTCACGAAATTATACATGTTGTTCGACAGGAAATCAAGTATTTTTACAAGCTTATTCACGACCATATTTATAAACTTAAATGTCCTAAGTTTCTGCAGTGAAAAAAAACGTTTCTGGTACAAGTTTTTTTAAACTACTCATTGAGACGATTATAACGAGCCCAAACTCAACGGGGTTACGTCGGTTAAGTACTGAATTCCAATGGCAACCTTTTGTCTCCATCATCAGATCAGCTCGATGGTACCATAATAAAAAAACTACATTGCAAGTTAAATAAAAGCTTGTTATAAAGTTTTTTCATATTGACTCTTCTAATAAAAGAGAAAACAATAACAAACGTTTGCCAGCTCGTCCTATGGCATATTTTTTACTCCTTACGATCTCATGAATTCGGTGGTAAAACTATTTGGAAAAAACGTTTTGATTGCTTCTTTTCATATTGCAACACGTGAAACGGACATACAAACTTGCTCAGATCCGTCCGTACTCCTAAAATAAGTCGAAATACAAATATCGTTGGAATACCGGCCCAGTATCACGATAACCGATTCGAGGCTGTGTGTGCTACGCCGTAGCAGCATGTTTCCTTTATAGCGAAAATCGCGTTCATAGAAGCATCTCATATGTGATATCGATGATATCAATATTGATGCATATTGAGGCAAATTTGCAAGTGTTAGAATATCGCGATAAATTGACAGTGACAATACGGTTTTCTTATTTTTTAATATGTAAAGTGTTCAAACGAAGTTCTAGGTTGTGATTGGATTATAAAGGCTTGACCAAACACAGGGCGCGACGCAGCGCCGCGGCCGCGCGGCACGACCGCGGCGGCATTAAATACATGCTAACAGGTTACCGACGTCAAACAGACTGCGTCCCGCCGGCATCGCGCCCCGCGCCGCGCTGCCCCTTGCGTCCACTCGGCGGCACGCTGCGCCGCGCTGGGTCACATCAAGGAATGAGCGACCCTCCGCGCGCGCATGCTGTATCCGGACGCGAGTCACGCCCGCATCGCGCCGCGTTCGCGCGCGCGATGAGAGCGTGTTGAGAGCGCGAGGCCGGCGCGATCCACGCGCGCCCTGTGTCTGGCCAAGCCTTAAATTATAATCCTTGCAAAAGTGCCAAAATTTATTAATGAGGACTACTTATTTGACACTACATAGTTACATACCTGCCTGGAAAAGGGTTAAAACAAATATTCAGAGCAATGACGCGTAGTTGCAGTGTCGAAGAGGCAACCGGATGGCTCGCGGTATTTGAGCTCCCGAAGTGTTGTGGAACCGCCCTGTGCTACCCGAACTGAGCCAGCTTGGACCGGGTCGCCAGGGCGCTGGACTCTATACAAACCTAGTTTGATTCTCGTTTTAAAAAGATATCTTATAATAACGTGAAACTTTGTATAATATCCGCCATATCTAGGTCAAAAGCTAGTTTCCGCTGCTAAAAATGTGAAAAAAAAAGATGAGCTGGTCATTTTTCATACAGAGTCTCTAATCGCTTCATTTGTTTTCTATTATACCTCTATTATAATTTATAGCAACATAGACCATGTTTTAGATATGCCGCATACCATTGTGTATAAAAAGTTTCTTGTTCCAGAGTCCGCAGTAAGCTCGATTCTCCATACAAACGTTACGCTCTCATCTTAAAATTACGTGTTGGATTGTAACGAAACTTTGCATGTACAATGCAAATGGTATATCCAGTCTGTAATTAGTTTATGTAGCTTCAGATCCCATAGTTAAAAAAATACAGCGAATTTGAATTTTTCATACATAACTTGTTTTTGCTGTATTTCGGTTGTTTGTAAACTGGAACCATATAAACTAATTACAGACATATCTAAACCTCATGTCATTGTATATACAAAGTTTCGTCATTATCCAACACGTAGTTTTAAATTGAGAACGAAACTCCGTTTGTATGCGAAGGTGATATTCTGCCGAGCTTACCGCGGACTCTTGAGAAGGAAAACACCGCAAAAAACAAATGTACATCATTCAAACTAAGCCTTATATACATATATGATAATCCTGTGATATTGTGACAGATGATTGTTTAACTGTACTTCAAATTCAATATATGTAACTATTCAATATATAAATTATTCGCAATTCGGTGTGTTTCTTTTAATAATGTACAGTGTAGTCAAGGACTTTAATGGTTGAGCCATTTAGGTGTCAACTCGTGTAGGGTCGGACAAGAATAGGTCTACGGTCTCCCCAGTCAAGAAAGGGGGTCATCGGGGTCGCAGTGCTCTGGCAGGGGCTGGGGCACTCGCTTAAGAACCCCAAGGAAGGTGATTTTCCTTGTCCTAGGACGAGGCACATGTGGCGAGGCGCGAGGGGGGCCCCAGTGCGTTCAGCATGAGATCCTGGAGTCCCCTGCATGAGAGCGCGGATGCAGGGCACCGTGGAGTTTTTAGTGGATAGAAATACCACATAACCCAGTCATCCCCCGGTGATAGGGTACCTGGTTCGCAGGTTTTCACCACGAAAAAAAAAGGTGTCAACTAATGTTGGTTTTTTAATAGACTTACCTGAGTTTTGATGTCCAATATAAAGTGAGCTCTATATGTCTCAACAATTAAAGTCCTTTACCGTACACATCATCAGCCTATATACGTCCCACTGCTGGGCACAGGCCTCCTCTCTCATGTATGAGAGGGGACGGGCAGTAGTCCCCACGCTGGCCCAGTGCGGATTGGGGACTTCACATACACCTTTGAATTTCTTCGCAGATGTATGCAGGTTTCCTCACGATGTTTTTCCTTCACCGAAAAGCTAACGGTAAATATGAAATCATATTCCGTACATTAGTTCCGAAAAACTCATTGGTACGAGCCGGAATTAGAACCCACGACCTCCGTTTGACAGCCGCAAGCCTGAACCACTGGGCTACCCTTAGAGCATTAAACCAGCCGGAGTGGCCATGATTCATTTTCTATACATAAAAAGTCTGCCGATTTTTGCGGGGGAGGGGAACGTCAAATGTATGCGTAACGTGAAAATAGCTACGTCAGATAAACGTCAGTCCATACAATGTGTATGACCCCTGGTCATATACTTTTGGCAGAGGGGAACGCCTGTCAATGGCCACTCCGGTTGGTTTAATGCTCTAAGGGGCTACCGTAGCGTACAAACATTTACCGTACAAACATCCCAAATACCGACAAGTACTATAGACAAAATTGAATCCTGACCCACCATGGAATGGAACCTTGTAACAATTAACTGACATATTAACGTCATGTGATCGTACGCATGTTCGTTAATTGTAACAAGGTTCTATGGTGGGTCATGATTTAGTTGGTTTCATAGTAAAAAACCGGCCTAGTGCGAGTCGGACTCGCGCACCGAGGGTTCCGTACAAACCATAACAAGCAAAAGTTGTAGCATGTTTATTACTAAATGATAAATGAAAATGGAATCCGTAACATTACAATGTGCGAAGCTGGGGGAGCATAAATTTAAACAAGGTCTCTTTATCAATTTAGTAATCCTAAAGAAAAAAAAATTAAGAGCCACATCATTTATTTTATAATAAAACTGAAATACCTACACTAGATTTGCAGCAGCCTGGCAAAACTTCTTTTATCAAAGTGGTTTATTTACAAAGTTTTTAGTCAATATCTTTTAAAATACTAATTAACTGTTGAATTTGAAAAATTTGAACCAGACCTGTAAAATGTTGACTGAAAAAGGTATGAATAGTACCACATTGAAAATTGAAGTTCGAAAAAACGTTATCTATAGTTGTACTACTTACTACTGCTAGTGCTTATTAACGGAAACAGGTTTATGGATGAAAAATATGTGGAAATTCCATTTTGGGGATTCATTCTAAAATCGATATTGAAGTCTGCCACAACAATCAAACGGGAACACGGGGTATAGCCCCTTTAGGGTTGCTGCCGTATATTGTTGTATTTATGCATTCAATTGCAACATTAATTTGACATTGTGGTGACCTATATTATATATATAGATACAGTTATCACTCTGCCTGACATCAAACATTTCAAAATGCAAGCATTCACAATGGCGGTTTGCAGTACCTGTAGTATTTAAAAAATATCTTGTACATGATGCATCTGGGATGGCATCCTTTAGATTGCGAAGTACATAAGCGATAGATCCCCAACCTGGATTTGCATTAGATATAGCTGGACTTTCTACTCTGCACACCTCATAAAAACCATCAAGTTTAAAAGTGTCTTTACTACATCCCAGTTTTAAATTATGCGACTTATATTGCTATTTCTTATGATTGCGTGGACATAAAAGTTTCGTTTTGCTACAGCTGAAAGGTATTATAGACCTGAGTATTTGATATGAATTTCAATTAAATACCGCTACGCGTTTACGAGGAAAAAGGTAGTAAGTTTAAAATTTATAAAAATATATTTTGTATGATTTTACTATAAATGTCTACTTTTCGTAATTTTTCCATTGTCTGTGCTATATGAAGTTTCTTCGTGCCAAGTTTCAAGTTTCTGTGTTAACGGGAAGTACCCTTTAGGTTTTGAGTTTCTTGCGAGTACTGTTTCAAAATATGCGACTTAATTTGCTATTTCTTTTGATTGCGTTGACATAAAAGTTTGGTTTTGCTACATCTGAAAGGTCCTATAGCTCTGAGTATTTGACATGAATTTCAATTTAATACCTCTACGCGTTTACGAGGAAAAAGGTAGTAAGTTTAAAATTTAAAAAAATATTTTTTGTTTTGTTTACCTAAAATGTCTACTTTTCGTAATTTTTCCATTGTCTGTGCTATATGAAGTTTCTTCGTGCCAAGTTTCAAGTTTCTGTGTTAGCGGGAAGTACCCTTTAGGTTATGAGTTTCTTGCGAGTACCCAATTTCAAAATATGCGACTTAATTTGCCATTTCTTTTGATTGCGTTGACATAAAAGTTTGGGTTTGCTACATCTGAAAGGTCCTATAGACATGACCTATTTGACATGAATGTCAATTTAAAATCTCCACACGTTTACGAGGAAAATGGAATAAATTTAAAATTTTAAAAATATTTTTTTTGTATGATTTACTTAAAATGTCTACTTTTCTTAATTTTTCCTTCGTCTGTGCTATATGAAGTTGCTTCGTGCCAAATTTCAAGTTTCTGAGTTCACGGGAAGTACCCTGTAGGTTTTGCGATTGTCGAAAAACTCAATTTTTGCAGCATAAACGACTGTATCTTTTGATTGCGTTGGCGTTTAAGTTTGATTTTTTCACAGCTCCAAGGGACAATAGACCTGAGTATTGGATATCAATTTCAGCTTGATACCTCCACGAGTTCCTGAGAAAAATGGTCTTGACAGACAGACAGACAGACAGACGGACAGCAAAGTGATCCTATAAGGGTTCCGTTTTTTCCTTTTGAGGTACGGAACCCTAAAAATTAAGGCTACGGATTTCTAACATGCGGAGGTACGCCCCCATATAAGCAATATTACACCTCTGACGCGACTGCACGGCTCTTAAGGATGATGCTCCATCAGAGCAGTGCGATGCGATGAGCGAGAAAAATGGATAATATGAATCGAAGCGCCAGCGACGCTATTCGTATACGTGGATTTTCTTCCTCGCCCACCGGTTCGCAATCTCATGGAGTGGATACTCGCCGTTACACTCCAATCTAACGATTGACCACCACAGTTGTGCGTCTGTCTTGTCGAGGCTGCCGCAGAGCGAGCCGCGCGCACGGCGGGCCTCGTCGACGGAGACGCCGAACACGACGGGGCACGGCACGTTGCCGTCTTCTAGTGACGTCACCAACTGCGAACATCGTTTCACATGAAGTTGCGTTGTGCGAAAAATGACAGCTCATACCTCTTCTTAAAACTTTGGACGCTTATAACTTCGAGATTATTAATAGCCTCTTGCGTTTTTTTTTCTCTATTTGACTACATCTTTAATCCTTTTTCGAGAAAATATGACATTATTGATTATTTTATTTAGTTTCTGCATCCCTAATATCATTTATTTGGACAGGTGGACTGATGACCTGGTCGCGGGAGTCCGCTGGATGCGGGCGCAGGACCGGTCATTGTGGCACTCTTTGGGGGAGCCCTATGTCCAGCAGTTGACGTCTTTCGGCTGATATTATATTGATGATATGATGATCATTTATTTGACACTTCGCAAGCTTGACAGATTCGCACAAGCTTGCGTCTCTTCCAATTGTGCAACTATAAGTACTACAAATTATTAACACTCCAATGGAAATGAATGGCGCTCACACAAATATTTAACCCTATCGATAACCTTGGTGACGTCACGTAGGGGAGGGCCGCGCAGGTGTGCAACGGTTACTCATTCGTAGTACAAGTAAGTATGAAAGTATTATACTATTATTAATAGTAATGGCGTGGGAATAGCGCCGACGCGCAATTAGGGTCAAGAAAGCCCGTTTTGTTGTCTAGTTTATGGTCTTAGCTACCCCATTTTGGAGTAAATGTAATGTTGTTTTGCTATTAGATTAGATAAAGTAAAGGTATTAGAAGGAACCAAAGCGCAGGCTTACCTGCGAATGGCAATAAAGAGGCACGAGGCGTCTATGGGAGTCAGAGGTTATAATTGAGAAGATTGCTATTCTTGCCCTACAAATGCAGATCCGAAACGAAAGGATATTATCGTAGCAGTCTCTGTATTTATTTGAGTTCCACCGTAGCGTATAACGTGCTGTACCGATTTTGATGAATGCGTCAATCGATTCTAAATGATGATCCTGGTGACGTGGGCTATCTGTTGGATGAATAATAACTGTTTTTTTCATTTACTTTTCGCAGTCGCGGTATAGTTTTTTATGCTTGATATGTATAAATGTGTCTTTTCGGGGTATCATAGGCTTTGAGTCACAGTTTTGTTACATCGTTTTTGTCTGACCGGACACAGGTAGTTAAATTATCTGTGGGCGGTAAACGACAGAAGTCCATTGCTGGCAGCGTGAATATAGGCATCCCTCAAGGTTCGGTTTTAGGAAATACCCTTTTCCTAACGTTTATGAACAACCTTCCTGCTGCCATCACAGCTGGTCTCTCTGTCCTATTCGCGGATGATGCCGCAGTGACTGCACTTATGAACAGCTTGGAGAGAAGATGCATGGCGGCTGTGATCAACTGCAGAGGTGGTTGTCTACCATCGGCCTACTCTTGAATATACCTAACGAAATCTAACGTCATGGTCTTCTCGGGGCGAGTCAAAGGTAGCGATCAAATAGGGGTGTAGACACACAAATAAAATAACCAATAATGATGAGTTCATATGAAACGATTGTCATGACGTCACGATTCCTGAGCGTTTTCTCTCTCTAACAAGCAATATTAAAATGGTTGTAGCATTGTAGTTTTTTGAGATGAATGGGCTTTCCGTCATATTTTTTACCTTCTTTCGTTTGGAGCAAAAATACATTTTGAATAACCTATACCACCATATTAACACATGGTGGGGTCGTTGACCCCTCAGCTGATGTTTGAACGAGCTATGTTTATTTTGTCATATTTTCACATCCAATAATATGAACGCCATTCACATCCGTTATCAATGCAAATATAAATATTTAAACATAAAAAAATATCAGTAACTTTTTAAACAAAGGTAAACACTGTTCAATGGTTCCTTTGAAAATGGAGTTGTAACTTGTACCTATTACATAAATGACATTTTTTACTAGATTTTTGTGTGTGCTTTCTTGTTTGCTTGTTTGTCAAAGTACGGTCAGCAGAAGAAGCAACTCCTATTTCAATTAAATTGCGAAATGTAAAAAAGGCACTCTTGGGTGACTCTCGGGCCGTTTGACATGACACATCATCTCGAATAGAGACAGACATCTATTCGAGATGATCTCGATTAAAGTAATCACTATTGAAAATTCTGTGTTAAAACCATCTTACCTAATAATCGCTACAATCACTCACATGTCGAGCACATAAGTAAGTATCTTGAACTTAGGTAACTCGAGCGTGACATTTCCAAAATACGGAATTTGAATTTTTCCATATATTTCTTTTCAAGGTCAAAAATTGTACAGACACCAACAATAACATCTGCCACAACATAGCACGCATAAATATCTGACACGGCTCTATGTCTAATGCGTAATGCCATAAGGACGTGTCAGATATTTTTGCCGGCTTTGTTACGGCAGATATTGATGCCGGTGACTGTACCGAGATGGGTCCTTATAAATCTTATAATATACAGACGCAATAATGTGTTGTTTCATATGAATGTTGTACCATTTTATTTTTTATATTTTTATATAGCCTATATTGTGTCCCACTGCTGGGCAAAGGCCTCCCCTCCTTTCCGCCACTCGTCTCGGTCCTGTGCCAGTGTTCGACAATCTGCACAAAACGTATCAAGGTCGTCCCGCCATCTCCTTTTCGGTCTGCCTCTACCTCGGAAGCCATCTTTTGGAAGCCATTCGGTGGCTAATTTGGCCCATCGCTCCGCACCACAATCGTTGTACCATAAGTAAAAAAAAAAAACATTTATTTGCTTAACAATACACATATTTACATATAAAATGAGATACCTGGCGGACCCTAAACTAGGCTGAGCCTGAATCTTTGGACCCTGGAGTGGAATTCGTAAAACAATATGAAGTGATTCAAGAAATCAGAATGAACTCAAAAGAAGAAAGCAATAACAAGCATTATACATATAAGAACGCAGCGTGTGTGTGTGTGTGTGTGTGCTACTAAATATCTTCGTGCAAACTTTCATCCGAATCGGTTCAGCCGTTTAAGCGTCATCTAACATCCAACCATCCAAACTTTCGCATTAGTAGGATTATCCTTTACTTTATATTTTATCAATTAAGTTTTCACTTTGTTGGTATACTTCAGCACAATTCTACCACCATAGCAAAAATCGTGCGAGTTGTGTCCCTGGATTTTTTGCAGAATCTATACTACTATTATGAATGCCAAAGTTTGGACCTCAATCACGCAAAAACGGCTGTTCAGCCGTTACATTTAAATGAAATTTGGTATACTTATAGTGTATATACCTGGATTAACAGATGCTTTTTGAATGGACTAATTTGATGCAATTCGACCAACTCTAATAAGGGTTAATTAATAAGAGAGTAATTTAGAGTCGGTACTGCTTATACACGCATGTAGGTAACCCCAAAAGAGCTAGCTATAATTTGTGAGATCTTACTTCGAACATTTGACAGCTGTCATCCCAGTACAATTTATGTCGTCATATGTCATCATTGACGTTTATTGTACCGGGATGACAGCTGTCAAATGTTCGAAGTAAGATCTCTCGAACTGTAGACAGAGCAAATATTGTAGGTTTAAAGTTGGAAGAAAACTTATTATCGTAAAAATAGGTCGCTACCCCATCGCCCACAACACGTCACATCAACCTAATTGGGTTCTTTTAGACCACTTTTAGAAAGAGGGCCGCTATTCAAACGCCACGGGTAATGAGGGACATTCGGTCAACAAACTATTATTTGCATAACCATGTCACCTGAAGTATTATTTCAATAAAAAGAACACTGTATGTACCTACTTAAGTAATTTTGAGAATAATTCATAGAGAGGGCCAGAGCCAGGTGTACCCGTGAGAAGCTCCCGTACGGAGGGAGATTTGCGAACACAAACGCGAAATAACACGTCTCATGTTTGTCTAGAACTAATGGTGTTACGACCTTTTCGAAACGGGAGTTTTAAGCGTGCCCCTGCATTCCCACGCGGACTGCGCGATAACGAAAGCGCGGGTCGCGAATGTTGTAATTGATGTGTGCTTGTTGTTATGGAATCACGCCCCAACTGCATGCATAACTATTTTGATAACATACAAATCTCTCTCTCTTCATAGCTATGCATCCCACACGGTGGTGGGGTCAGCTTTCCTCGTCTTACTTCTCCACTCCGCTCTGTCCTCGACATCTGTTTCTGATAACGTGCATTCTCTTATGTCTCTTAGCACTACATCCTTCCATCTTGTACTGGGTCTGCCCCTGGATCTTCGTCCAGAGACGGAAACACCATAGTTACAAGTAAAATTATTAATGTAAACAGTAATCCTACTAATTTAATAAATGCGAAAGTTTAGATGTTTAGATGTTTGTTATTCAATCACGCTTAAACGGCTCAACCGATTTGGGTGAATTTAGTTTTGCCAATTTATGGCCTGGATAAATAGAAAATAAAGGATAGTTTTATCTCGCCTCAATCTTTTATACCCACATTTACGCTAACAGTGGTACTGGAACACAAGTTTCATGTGCTCTGCCTACCCCTTTTAAGGGATAATGTATGTATACTGGGTGTACCAAAAAAGGGGTCTGAACCGATCAAGGCAACAGGCAAGAAAAAACTAAGTTTCTTTAACGCGATTATTTTTTTACAAATGAAAAAATAACGCATCAAAAAAAAACATTTTAGTCTTTTCTTATATAAGAACACGATACCTGTTATGCCCTTGATAGGTTCACACCCTATTTTTGGTACACCCTGTATAGTAAGGATGTTCGTTCGGGATGAACATAGTGTGACATAGCTATATTTTATGACTCAGCTTGGATTGCCTTCTTACTAATACGTGGGCGGACCGGAGACAGCTGCTGAAATATAATTGACATTAAAAACAAAAGTTTTAACCGACTTCAATTTAGAAGTCCGCCAAACCACGAGAACATTTCCACATTCCTTTTCCAATTTACCACATGAACTGATTTCCGAGAGCAAATGCGTTGATTAATAGAGAAAAAAACCCAATCGCTGTATGTGGCCCGATAATATTTGAGGACTTCCGTCGATTCCACAAGGATCTCCTGTGGCACTTCATTAGTTGCTATTCCAACGGAATCTTATCAGTAGGTATCTGTGACGTAGTTAAGTTACTTTTAAGTACATAATTGAGGAATTCCATAAGTCATCTGTGGTCTTCATCATCAATTCCACTTCACCAAATTTATGATTTCCGGGTGTAAATACACGAGTTATAATAGAAAATACCAAAATCACTACACGCGCGCCTAATATAATTGAGGAGTTCCCTCAATTCCTCATGGATCCCATCATCCAAATTAATTTAAAAATATGGGACCCACCTGGAAGCATATACTTATAAACAAAAAAAATACGAATCGGCTCATCAATGAGGTAACAAACATTGAAAAAAAAACAACCGAATTGAAAAACCTCACTCCTTTTTTTGAAGTCAGAAGAGAGGAAGAATTAAAAATAGATTCCCTTAGTAACAAACTTAAAAATATGTTTATTTTAGTCAAGTAACAACCAATCAGCAAATTAGGGCAAAGACGTCGTGATTTATTCCTCGTGGGCGAAGTAAATCGTTACTTTACGCCCAAGAAACGTTAAGATCTTGTTATTTCCCTGCCATTTCCATTAACAAGGTGTAGCCTGTAGCGCATAAGTACCTAAGTAAATATATAAATACCTAGGTGCATAAAAACGTTTAAGACTCTGAAACAAATATTCGTGCTCACCCAAACATTGTTTAGGTATTACCCACGGAAGCTCCTAACCATTAACCAGGAAACCTTCGTTGGCATATTTTATATGACTTTCACAGTTTCGCATAATTGATGTGGCATAATTTGTATTGGCATAATAATACTGTCTCATAGTAATACTTTGGCCTACTACTTTGTTTAGCATTATACGCTTTTAGAATAATTTTAGTTGGATTAATTTGTATTTGACTAATAGACATTATGCATATTATTGTACACGACATTTTTTAGGACAATACTTTTATAGGACAATATTTGTGAACCATAATCATATGGTTTCTATGTTTATGCTTTTCAATTTTATGCCTTAAGATGATTAGGATTAACGCTAATTCGGCAAAAAAACTAGGTGAGTGCTGTGTGAATATGTTTTCTATGTATTTAAGTATTTATTTATCTATACATATAAGTATTTATATCGTAGTCTAGTATCCAAACTGTAGTTTGGATACTAGACTCACAAATTAAGTCACAAACTCGACGTCACAAATTAAGCGAAGCTTTGCTTAATTTGTGACTAGGTTGATTTGTGTAAGATTGTCTTAAATAAATATTTATTTATTACAGGTGCCATTATTGTGCTTAATGACAACGCGCCTCAGCGAACCAGTACTTATGCATTGACCTCTGTGATAACTCGATGTTTGTACTAAGCCCAGGCTCAAATAAAATTGCTGTGATACTTATTTACAAAAAGGTAGAGTTGCAAAATATATTTAAAACCGGTGGGGTTCCAGTGCGCAAAAGTTATTTGCGGAACACGCGAAACGTCCGGCTGACGTTACTGGTGAGGTGACCGAAGAGCTGGCTTTCTCGCGCAACGCATCAGCATACAGCAGCAGCAGCAGGGGGGCACACTTGAAAAGGCCTACATTTTGACAGTTTGCAGCGCCTCTTCGCGGCCGGATGAAGAAATAGAAATTAAAAAAAAAGACTAGCTGTCTACCGCCAAGGCGCCAACGGTCACCATTGTCAACTCTGACTTTCGTTCGCTCGGCTGTTGATACGCTCTTGGTTTTCTCTTGTTATTATCACGCAACGGCCGCGACATACTCTCGATTTTTCTCGCACCTCTTGTTATAAGTTTTCTAATAAGAAAGAGACGGATATTGCGAGAAAAATCGTGAGAGCTCGCGCACCGTCGCATATTGTTTACTTCTCTATATATATATAGCTATGCGAGTAAACGTTGATTATATTAGTAATAAGGGTTTTAGAAATCTAGGTTTTATCCTACGGTCTTGTAAAGTCTTCAAAAACATAGAAGTAATCAAACTGCTATATTTTGCGTATGTACGCAGTACTCTCGAATATGCCTGCCCTATTTGGTCTCCGAATTATTCTAAATACATTCATCAACTTGAGCGTATTCAAAAAAAATTTATTAACCACCTTAACTTTCGTCTACACCTACCTCCGTCATCCTATGAGAACAACTGTCGCAAACATAATCTGCTGCCGCTTGTCGATAGGCGCAAAGTCATGGACATGTGTTTGTTATATGACATACTGAACTATCGCTTGGACTGTCCCGAATTGGTCTCTCAAATAATGTTTAATGCTCGTCTTCGTCGCACTCGTCATACCCCAATGTTACACGTGCCAATGCATGGCACCAATTACGCTAAGAATAACGTGCTCACACGAATTGCTCGAACTTATAATGCGGATTTCAGTAGCGTAGATATATTTAGATATTCAAAGGCATCTTATTAATAGTGTTAAGAATAAGCAGCATAAATAGTTTTAGATATAGGTAACTCACCTCTTATCATGTTTAAAAATGTTTTAGTAAAATATAGCAATATATTCTCATTTGCGGTAACCTATATAGATTGACATCCTTGGTTATGCTTTCATCTCAAAAAAAAAAAAATCAATTATTTAAACTTTTTTTTTTTTTTTTTAAACATCTCTCTTTCACACATGTTATGATGGTCCGTTCAACTGTCAACTTTACATATCAAGTTATCTAGGTAAACCTGTAATTGGCCATACTACTGTGTATTATAGTATAAGTTACATACCTTGTATCGCTGTTGGTTTTCTGAATAAATAAATAAATAAATAAATAAATAAACTGCGTTAGTTCATTTTCTTGACACTGGCGGCAGCACCTCCCATACATGCTAGTTACAAGTCACAGTTGCCACTCTTCTCCTTATATAATTACTTTAATCTTTGATCAGCATTTCAATCCAGCGAGGAAATGCCGCCAGCATCCTCCTCGGTCTCGGTACAATGCATCGACCTCGAGGGCCTTTTTAGGGTTCCGTAGTAAGGAACCCTTATAGTTTCGCCATGTCCGTCTGGCCGTCCATCCGTTCGTCTTCGGCTTAGCTCAGTAACCAATACCACTAGAAAACGGTAGCCTAGCGGTTCAGGCATGCGGCTGTCAAACGGCGGTCATCGTGGATTCGAATATTGGCTCGTACTAATGATTTTTTCGGAACTTATGTACGGAATATCATTTGATATTTTACCGTTAGCTTTTTAGTGAAGGAAACGCATCGTGAGGAAACCTGCATGTCCACGAAAAAATTCAAGGGTGTATGGGAAGTCCCCAACCCGCACTGGGTCAGCGTGGGGACTACTGCCCGCTCCCTCTCATCCATGAGAGCAGGCCTATTATTTGTATGTTTTTTCCATATCACAGGACCATGGGGTCCGGGATTTTTGGAAGGCATGCGGGGGGCCGAAGCCAACAGCGCAGAGGCCCTTTAAAACAAATCCATATACATTAATATGGGTAGGGGTCGGGTTGCATAAAGTTTAAAGTCATATTTTTGGTAGGCATACGTGGATACGTCATACTCATCATTACGCATAACTGTAAATAGTCATACATTTATGCGCATAACGTTTTTACTTTTAGTCATAATGTTTAAGAACATATTGTGTAATGCGCATAAATTTGATGCGCATAAAGTTATTTAAGCATACTTTAAGTATAATGGACATAAATTGGTTGCTCATAAAACAATTTAACCATACTGTATAAACGCATAAACTGCAAAACGCATATGCCTGTTTTTCTTAGTAGTAAATGAAGATCTCGAATCAGAAGCAAGTAAGTTACAAAGTTGTCTTTTATGTTGGGTCACAGCAGCAAAGGGCGATCAGTATAAAAGTTTACAAACAAGTTTTATCTAATAACAAGGTTTTCTGCTCTTTTATAAAAAAAATAACCTCGAAGACGAATAACCTATCATCCTATCCATCCTATAATATTCTAACCTATCCGCGATCCGAGTCGATTTTGCCACTAAGTCCCTGTTTCCTACTGCCTACGTGAAAACTTGAACTTTATACACCACTAGTAGCATTGGTTGATCTCAGAGAAAAGTTTATTTGACGGCCACCCTTTGTTTTGTTTTTTGAGCAAATATTATCATCAATATGATGGCTTGGTAAATATATGACATTTACAATTATTACTAAAAATAATTATATTTATCAATATTATGACCAAGTAAATGTATGACATTCTACATTATGGTTAAACAAATTATGGCTCCGTATAATTATGACAGGGAACAATATGCCATAGTATAATTTATGCCAAAAAAAAAATGAGCATCAACTTTATGCGTAATGTTGTATGACAATCGATATTATGACAATAGCTGTTATGCCACAGACGGCCACCCATTTATATTATAAATGCGAAAGTGTGTGTTTGTTTCGTCTTTCACGGCAAAACGGAGCGACGAATTGATGTGATTTTTTGAGTGGAGATAGTTGAAAGAATGGAGAGTGACATAGGATAGTTTTTATCCCCGAAATCATCCCCTAAGGGGGTGAAATGGGGGGTAAAAGTTTGTATGGAGCTGCGATATAAACGAGTTCCACGCGGACGGAGTCGCGGGCAGAAGCGATTCAAAAGCCAACATTTCGCATTATCTACTCGGCTTAAACAGCCGGTGTTTTGATATCGTCCGTAATTGCGCAGACGCAGCTGTCGGCGTGGGAACAGCGGGCGTCTCAAGATGGGGTGCAGAATCCTAGGGTGGTGCGTGACGTCACTACGGCCAGCGGGCTATAGCGCGCCGTTATGAACTAACTGCCCGGTTATCACAAGATGTGTTGGCCCCTTCCTTTCAGAGCTGTTATTCGCTACGTGCAAATGCAGCTCACCCGTCTCTAAACTAGATCTCTACCTACGCTTAGTTACTACCACAGAGCATAAAATACTATAGAGCGGACAAGCCGCCGGCGGCTGTGTCGCACATGTCAGCTCATTGGGCATACTCCGCCATACATTCACCGTCCGTTGTCCACCGAGAAAGTTCCGTTTTTTGCCAAAATGCCGTAGTGCAATAACTTGCAAACATCGCAATGATTTGATTAATACTATTCACCGGTAAATACTATTTATTTCAAATAAAACCACGAATTCAAGTACGTGCGACAGGCATATTCAATACAAATCGCGCGGCATTTCCGATCTCCTTATTTCCTATGTCTGTGTGGTCTGTGGTTACTACGCATCGCGGTGTCAAGATATTTTTGTGGGTGAGCGTTGAGGTGAGCTTAAAACAAGTTACAGAATAGGGGGGCAGTAGCTCCCCTGACGGTTGTCGATATGCTTTTCAATGCCAGCCCTAGAAGCCTAGACGGCTGTCACCACGCGGCGGGATAAACTATGCCTCTCTTAATAATTAGAACAGAAAGAGGATAGGTAGTCTATGTCACTGCGACACAGGTCGCGCGCCGTCTTGCGATAACCGCGCTAGGTTAAACCCTGCCCCCCTATTCTGTAACTTGTTTTAAGCTCATCTCAACGCTCACCCGCATATATCTTGACATCGC
Organism: Epinotia demarniana; assembly: GCA_945867215.1. Lineage (NCBI taxonomy): Eukaryota > Metazoa > Arthropoda > Insecta > Lepidoptera > Tortricidae > Epinotia > Epinotia demarniana. The sequence continues at coordinate 59,512,326 of OX244259.1, forward strand.
GATGCGTAGTAACTAAGCTTAGGCAGAGGTCTAATTTCGTGACGGGTGACCGGCGGGGTGAGCTGCATTATCGCGTTGTGGATAACATCCCTTGTTCACATCGATCCATTACTTTGTCTGTATTGCTACAAATGGATGGAGCCATATGGATGGACGTAATATTTTGACTACATCCACGGGCGCACTACGTACGACTTGGCTATAATCTATTATATTGGTAGGTAGTTGTCAAAGTTTAACGAACTATACGGACCCACTTACTTTTGATATATTAGGAAATCACACAGGGCGCGGAGCTTCAGTCGCTTTTCTTACATAATTAATACCAATATCCGTCATATCAAAGAGGCATAAAAACAACGCGGCTAAGTTTACGATGGCTCGTGGCGACACCCCCGGGGTGTCCAGGTGCGCGCGTGGGAACCGCGCGTCATCACGTCACGGGGGTGACGACTGGCTGGCACGCACTAGGAACTCTAACACTACTGTTATAAGGTGAGATTGTACTTGATTGAGAAAACTGTTATCAAATTTGATCTGACACCTGAACCAAGCTCTGAACGCAGTATATCAAGGATTAGGAAAAATACAGATTTGATACCTACACGTTTCTATACCTCATTCCTCGACAATTCTTTATGCAATGTGCTTTAAGGGGCTCCCATAATTGGCGTATGGGATCGTAACTTCGCTCTGAATCTCTTAGTTTTGTTAGGTTTTTTGGAGCTTATTATGTTAACAACAACGGCTTTAAGCAATATAGTATCCCATATTTACTTCAAAGTTCATTGTTTTCGAGATATTTGGCATCAAAGTTGAACAATTTTAGGCCCAAAAACCGGTTTCTGGCCATAACTTTTGTGTTAATTGGTTTAAAATTAAAACCCTGGACCAGTTTTTAGGGACGTCACAGACGAACCCAAATATGTAGATTTCGTATGTGTTAGATCTTTCACGTCAATAGAGATACAAAATAAGTGTTATTTTAGACAATGTTTAAAAAGATCATACAAAATTAAGTATTCATTTGTTATAAAATCCGGTAGACCGAAATGGAGATAAAAGATTGAAGAACCGATAACCGTTTGATTTAATACTTCTATCTGTAGTGCAAAAGTAGGAGATTCAACGATTCAAAACTTGTCAAAAATCGATGGAAACCTCGGGTAGCCCCTTAAACGTCCCAATCCTATCTAGACCCCAGTAATAACTGGTTTTTACGGTCTACTCCCCAACTAATCACATAACAGTCTGATATCTTGTATAGTTTGCGAATAAACAACGCTTGCGCGCTGCAGGAATTGGCCCGCCCGTTGCATTAGGGAAGATGCAATATTTTCATTTAGTTTCATTTGAAAGTGTCGCATGTAGAATAGACCACGAAAGTATTAAAAAAATATGTAATTTATGGTCAACAATTCCTGTTACAAACTAACAATTTAGAATTTCGCACCTAAACGGATCTACAGTTCCTGTGACGTCACACATGTGTGTCGCTCGCCATATTTGTTTGTCCGTGGTTCGTCCCTAGATGTCATGGAGATGCCTACCAGACGCGGATTGTTGGATTAAAACATGATTAAAACCATTAAAACACTTTCCGTATCACGCTACTTATAACTTATAATTCTAATTATTGTTTGAAATTAGTAAAAATAATTGTAAATAGTATAGCTGCATCTTCCCTAATCCTTGTAAACTACAGGCGCCGGCTCACCTTGCCTTACGGTACGAGCTCGTGGCGACACCCCCGGGGTGTCCAGGTGCGCGCGTGGGAACCGCGCGTGGTGACGTCACGGGGGTGACGACGACGGGCTTGCACCTGCACTGCTCTAACAGTACTTTTATAAGTTGAGTTGTTATTTTGGAAACAAATACACTAGTAACGCTGAGCTGTAGACCTCGCTAGTCTGTCTTTTTTCCCAAAAAAATATAATATACATAATAAATCCATATATGTTATTATCGAATCTACTCACAAAATTTCACAAGAATCGTTTGAGAGATGCGACCTGTAGATGAGACCAGCCAGACATCTGGACATCCGATCAGATATACTTTTTTTCCGAAGAAAGCATTTTTGCCCATGCTGACACTGAGACCTTCGTTCGCTTCGTTCGTTCGCGCAAATGCAAATAAACACATATAATAAAGCGTTTGTCTCGGCGCCAAATGAATGCATCTAGCTAAATGAATGGACGTAATATTTTGACTAGGTACATTCACGGTGGAGGGAGGGCTACCTCTGCTGTCTTTTGTTCTTGGTCGTGTGTTCCTAGTGTTGCTACGACATTCACTAGCGCGCCCATGGTCTCTGCGAGTAATGGATAGAATAGACGTAATATTTGGCTACATTTGCGGGCGCGCCACGTCTGCTGGTCGTGTGTTTCTAGTGTTGCTAAAACATTCACAAACGCGCCCTTTGTCTCTGCGCGAAATGGATAGACTTAATATTTAGCTACATTCGCTGGCGCTCCACGACGACATTCACAAACGCGCCATTTGACTTTGCGAGAAATTGATAGAATAGACGTAATATTTAGCTACAGTCGCGGGCGCGCCACGTCTGCTGTCACTTGCTCGTGGTCGTGTGTTTCTAGTGTTGCTACGACATTCACTAGTGCGCCAATTGTCTCTGCGAGAAATGGATAGACGTAATATTTAGCTACATTCGCGGGCGCGCCACGTCTGCTGTCACTTGCTCGTGGTCGTGTGTTTCTAGTGTTGCTACGACATTCACTAGCGCGCCAATTGTCTCTACGAGAAATGGATAGACGTAATATTTAGCTACAGGCGCGGGCGCGCCACGTCTCCTGTCACTTGCTCGTGGTCGTGTGTTTCTAGTGTTGCTACGACATTCACTAGCGCGCCAATTGTCTCTGCGAGAAATGGATAGACATAATATTTAGCTACAGTCGCGGGCGCGCCACGTCTGCTGTCAGTTGCTAATGGTCTGTTGTTGCGATATTCACCAGCGCGGACGTTAACCTTGTGATCCAACATTGAATTTTGGCATTCACGACCGAACATTCGGATGGCCCGTTGGTCTATCCAACTATTTATTTACGCTACAGTTATAATTTAACATTCATGGACCGATCTTGCCTTGGCATTGCTCCATTCGACTTATTTGGTAATTTGGATGTTTTCTATGTGTTTATATCCATTAAGTATATCGTCGTCTACTCGGTATAGTTTAAATTATTTAAACTGAGCTCATGAATGGCCATTGTAATGAGCTCATGAATGCCTTTGTTTGCGGTAGACGCTTGCAAATTTTGCAAAAAATGTTACCGTCTTTTACAATAGATTCCAAATTAGCTACGAGATAAAATACCACACACAGCGCCTTGTACCTGGCTCGCTGGGAGCGGGTTTTTTTTATCTTTTAGTCCATTTTGAATCTATTGAATACGACGATAGAGTTCATTATACAATGAACATTTTATGTGGCGCTAACCTTTTACTTGCAATAAATGGCACGCGTCCGACCACACAATAGTATTGTCAGACTTGAATGCTATTGTTCTGAAGATAAGAAGATCGGTTCAGTTCAGAAAATTTCAACTATACCTACCCATAACACGAGCCTTATTGAGCTTACTGTGCCTAGTTCGATTTGTGTAAGATTGTCCCCTAATAATTATTAAGACCTATGTATTAAACCTTTGAACGCCGAGAGCCACTAAAGTGGTCGAGTGCTGTCGTGCCCACCACGCCAACAACCTTTAACGTGGTTATGGCGGACACTGTCAAAACAACTTTCTTACTGTCAGATAAGTTTCATATTCGCACTTTAGCTGTCAAGATGCTGGCGCGTACGTCACATTCTGACACGAAAGTAAAAGCGGTCAAAGGGTTAGAAAGTCTGCCGAGCATCTGCCGAGAAGTGCGAGAATTTACCTGAGGCCCCTACGGTGAACATTCCTCTACGTACGAACTTGATTCGCTACGTTCTACGGCGTAGCACTCCGTAGAGCGGCTACGCCTTACAATAATTAAGTGACCATCGATAAACGGGTGACGAGCTTTATTTTAACTTCCTCTGTTCGTATAATGTAAGTTGTAGTAGGTTGGTTGACATCAAATATATACAGAAATTTGCATATACAACTTATTTATCTATTCAGCCCATCCACGGTTGAGTATAAGCGTCTTCTTTCTACGCTACTCTCTCTCTCTATCTCGTCCACTGTTTGCGTCCTGTTCCGCAGATATCATCGGTACATCGGGCTCGGGTCTGCCCGCTGACCGATTGAAGGCCGCCACACAGCGAACGCGGGTCGTGCGCGGCGCGGGGCGAAGCGGTACATTCATGCCGCAGGCGAGGCGCGTCTCTATGACACAGTAGCGATAGCGCGGGCCCGTCGCGTGCCCGCCGCGGCAGCAACGCGGGCCCGCGTTGGTAGTGAGAGAGATATTCAATCGTCCGACCCGCGCCGCGTTCGACCCGCGGCCGCGCTGCCCGAGTTGTAACTTATCGGCGCCCGCGTTCCATGGATGGAGGAACCAGGAACTGAAACAATGGAATCAGCCCGCCGAGTCGACTGAAGTCTCCATCATCAGATCCACCTCCAGGTGTTAAACAACACCTCAACTACACAAGATGAACGTTGTGTTTAAGCTTAATGGAGTATTTGATGATTGTGCAAAAAGTACAGTCGGCAATAAAAGCTTGTAGCTACAGAACAAAAATTAAATTTGCAAAAACGATAATCTAACATTAAATTGACTATACTAGAACTTCTCTCAAAACAAACCCTATTGCGATTCAGTAAGGTTCATTTTCTAACGACATGTTTAATGTTGGATTAGTAGTAATGCCGCCAGGTGCAAGCGTGGGAATGGCGGGAGTCTCAAGAAGGGCGGCGCAGGCGCTGATGACGTCACGGTGGCACCCGTCTCTTTCTAACGAGTGCTTAAGTATGAGAAGAGCGTGATCTATAGAAAACGGAATAGTTTGAGTATTCAATAATCTACACTAACATTATAAATGGGAAAGTGTATGTGTGTGTTTGTATGTTTGTCCGTCTTTCACGGCAAAACGGAGTGACGAATTGACGTGATTTTTTAAGTGGAGATAGTTGAAGGGAGAGTGACACAGGATAGTTTGTATCCCCGAAATCATCACCTAAGGGGGTAAAAGTTTGTATGGAGCTGCGATATAAGCGAGTTGCACGCGGACAGAGTCGCGGGCAGATGCTAGTATTTAATAAATTATTAAGGGGTCGGCAACGCGCGTGTAACACCTAGAAGGCTACTGTAACAACTTGCCATCAGGTGGGCAATAAGCTTGATCTTGAGCGTGTGCTAAACTTGAAGCTACTTCAAGTTTAGCACACGCTCACGCACACATATACAAACAAAATTGCACAAAACTCTTCAGCACGTGTCGCAATGCTGTCAAGATCATTTATTTCGAGTTTTGTGCGATTTAATTTGTTTAGCGTGTGCTAAACTTATGGGGCTTGGTTGAAAACCGGTTGGCTTCACTAGACTGTTCGTAACGCTCCGTCTGTACATTTTCTTGGTCTGAGATACCTACAAACAAAAAAAATGTACGAATCGGTTCATAAATGACGGAGTGCTGAGGTAGCAGACATTAAAAATACGAGTAATAATGAATGAATGAATGAACGAAAGTGTCAAAGCAGATAAAGTTACTTTGCCATTAACGCAGAGTTCTCGCTGAGATTCGCGAGAACCATTAAAAAATAAACAACTAGGTAATTTAAGGATTTTGACGAGGACGTAAACTAAATTAATTTTATTTATTTTTCCTACTTGATTTCCTAAGTTAGGCCCCGAAGGGCCTAACTTAAGGGCCTAAATGCCACTGACGGCCTAAAACATAGCTGTACAAACTTTGTTAAACTCGCGACAGATTAAGTGAGTTCTCAGGAGGTCACGTGACCGTAGAATTGGGAGAGATTCGGGACTAGGCAGTATAAGGTCGTAACACATTTTCCGTACCTAAATGCGAATTCCATTTAGTTTTATCAAACTTCTAAATTTTGCTGTTAGCCGATTCAACTTCATTCAAAACTGAACACTATTCATAAGACTATAAAGCCGTTAAAAACTTTGTGCAATTGCATATTTTGCAAATAAATTTGTAATTTTGTCCACGCGTCCTTTACCGTTTTGCTATTGAGCAAATTCGAATAGTTCGAATTTGGACGTTATTCCTAAAGGCTTAAAGCTTTGAAAAATATTTGGCAATGGCAAAAACAAAATGGTATTTTATTTCATCGTCTCCTTGATCAATTTTGCTGAGTTAAGTTGAACTATAGCGTACTACTAATAAGGTTGTTATTAGATATATTGGCACGCAGGGTGAGGGAGGGGGGGGGGGGGGGGGGGGGGAAGGGATTTTATTTTGCAAAATTAAGATTGTTCTAGTTTTTACTTCTGCCGGCACTCCCGGAGTGCAGCAACCCGGTGTTTTTTTCCCTCTTTATTTTTCTACAAATAGTAATTACAAACTATAACATATCTTTTTAAAATGAGAACCAAACTTCGTTTGTATAGAGAGTTGACCGCGGTTGCGACTCTTAACAATGGTTATACAAGGCGATTTATTGCATCGATACAAACGCGATACATTTATTTTTATTTTTTATCGATGCAGGTGATTAATGATTATTTATGGCTGGTGTCGCGATAGAGTCGCGCGTTCCTGAAACACAAGTTGCGTATCGCCGAAACATGTCGCCGTGTGTTTCACTCATATTAGTAACTAGCCTCTGGACGCGACTCGTCGGTCCGCGTGGAGCTCGTTTATACCGTAGCTACAAATACCGTAGCACACAAATCGCCGGCACTTACTTTCTATCAACAGAATTGAATACGAGTGGTCAATACCACTCGTTTTTAAATTTTCTATCGCTATTTCAAAATAGCATATAATTTTTGTCAGTTTTCGAGGGAAAGAGTCGAGCGCTCGAAACTTAAAAATCGGTCCCCTGATTGTTGAAAGTTTGACACTAAGAGCATTAAACCAACAGGAGCGGCCATGAGTCATTTTCTATACATAAAAAGTCTGCCGATTTTTGCGGGGGAGGGGAACGTCAAATGTATGAGTAACGTGAAAATAGCTACGTCAGATAAACATCAGTCCATACAATGTGTATGACCACTGGTCATATATTTTTGGCAGAGGGGAACGCCTGTCAATGGCTGCTCCGAATGTTTGACAAGTTTAAGTATGTGGGATGACATCGGCCGGCGCCATATTTAAGGCCTGCCAGGTGGCGGACAATAGTAAATTTCACAGCGGCGGACAAGTTTACTATTGTCCGCTGCGGCCCGGCCGCGCCAGTGTGATGCAGGCTTAACGTTGATCAGTCAGACGAACGTAATCAGTGCTCTGAATTCAAATTGCTTACATGCACTGCAAGTCGAATAACATCGTTAGTTACGTATTGCAGAAACTTTTTAGTAAAAAAATCATTTCCTAGTCTATCAATAAAATACAGTTAAATAACTCCCAAATACCAACATAGATATATAAGTCTAGTCTAGTCTATGCTATTGCAGTAATATATATAATTACTATTAGTACTAATGGTATCAGGTGGGGAGGCAAGCTTCTCTGAGATAATTTACTTTAGAAACAAAGTTTTAACCGACTTCAATTTAGTACTCCTCCAAGCCACGAGAACATTTCCTTTTTTTACAATTTACCACATGAACTGATTTCCGATAGCAAATGCGTTGATTACTAAAGAAAAAAACCGAATCGCTGTATGTGGGCCGATAATGTTTGAGGACTTCCATCGATTCCCCAAGATCATCACCATGGCACTTCATTGGTTCCTATTTCAGCGGAATCTTATCAGAACCCGTGACGTACTTTTGCACTTATAAGTACATAATTGAGGAATTCGATAAGTCACCTGTGGTCCTCATGATCCATTCCTCGCCACCAAATTTATGATTCCGGATGTAAATAGGTACACAAGTTATAACAGAAAATACCATAATCACTACACGCGTGCCTAATAAAATTGAGGAGTCCCCTCAATTCCTCATGGATCCCATCATCTAACTGAATTTTGAAAAAAATGGGACCCACCTGGAAGTATGACAAAAAAAAATCGTATCGGCTCATCAATGACGGAGTTCTGAGGTAACAAACATTGAAAATAAAAAAAATAAAAAAATACAGCCGAATTGAGAACCTCCTCCTTTTTTTAAAATTGGGTTAAAAAGGAGTAATATCAAGGCAAAAGTAGAAAGAGCTCTGCGGTGATACATTTTATGCCCCCGGGGTTCTTTTAACAAGGTTTAATTTAAGCCGTCTTGCGTTCCGAAGAAAATTAATATTATATTAGTGCAACTAGTGTGTATAATAAAAGCTGTGCCTTGCCGGTGGCTCAAGTGGCTTCATAAACGTCTCGGGTTTAATGGCTCATTTGTGCCCACACACATTGTCAATCGTGCCTAGTCATAGTAAGAAATGTTTCGGTTTCGATACGTTATGGGGTGTACTCGTAACACATGTCATGATTTGTCAGCCCCAATTTATCGGAAGCTGACTAATTGCTATCGTCTGAGGCATGTTGCGCTGCTGATCCAACTGTCATACGAGTTGTACTGGCAAATTACATGCACATCACAATCAACATAATTTGGACCATGGAAATATTTATGGTCAGACAAGTTTTATGTCAGATAATTTTTAAGTCAAATATTTAAATTATTATATAATAATTTGTAATTTTATTAGTCTTTCCACAAATTTAACACGCTTTCATTAAAGAGTTTGTATTTTAAAGGTTAAAAATGCATTTTATAGTCGATTTGAGTCACGCTTTGATGTCTTTGTATTTTTTAAATCAGGTTTGTATCTTACTGCGAATAGCGATATCTTAGCAAAATATATGACTGCGCGGTCTTCTTTAAGATGTTTAGAAAAGACCGTACCGTCATGTTCTCGTTTAATTCGCTCAAATCATATAATATGTACTGATTGTATAGGTATAACAAGTCTGGTTAAGTCTTGGTTCTGTCTCTGTAGGCTGTAGGGTAGACTGGGTACGGTTGTGCCAGGTTACGGTAGTGACAGTCTTCGTACTAGCGAAACTATACGGAATGCGGGCAAGGGTTCTAAGGGAGAGAGAAGCGGCATGCAAGTCTGAACGCGTTCCCCGGTATTGCGTCACCCAGCGCGCAGTGTTAACGTAAGCAGGGGCCCACATTGCTTTTCAACAGTCAAAAGTAAGTTGTTTTGTTCGTTTAATTTTAATAATCACTGTTATTTGTATACAGATAGATTACCTCGGTTTTTTTTTTGTTATAAGTTGAACATTAGTAGTTAATTACGGGTGGTTACTTTTTACGTAGATTATTAGGCAAAGTCATGGCGAATTTTTATTTTCGAAAGTATGCGTCGGGTACGGTTGTGACAAATTTTGTGGGTACGGTTGTGACATATATTTTCTTGTTGTTTTGCTTTTAGATACCCAGAAAACGCCTGCGGAATACCGAAAGAGCGCGGTCTAATAAATGTCTGATCTGGTAAATGTGAAGATGCTTATGAAGACGTGAAAGCGAGACTTCTTTAAATTTTCGTAATTTATTTTTTTATTAATTATTAATTAAATAATAAATAATTTAATGAACTTTCTATACGAAATTTAATGAAGATTATGTTGCGTTATGGTCATATTTCTAAGAATAAAAGTCATTATAAACCATTTTGGTGTATTTTTGTTCCTGTCACTACCGACCTCAACCACTGTCACAACCGTCCTTGGGGTGTGGCCGGTTGTGACACTTTCCTTTTTTTTTCATTTGATCGCTATGACTAATACAGCGTATTTAGAGAAACTATTTAAGTATATTTACGTAGAAAAATGTACAAATTAAGAGTCAAGTTACTTTTCTCCCAGCTAACTAGTAAATTAACAAAATTAGTGGCGATCAAACCAAAATTGTCACAACTGTACCCAATCTACCAAACTGTAAACAACTCGTGAGCCAGTTTATTATTATTATTTATTTCGAAATGCTTAATCAATCACAAAGTTTTAAAAGAATCGGTTGAGAAATGCGACGCGTAGAGGGGAACAGCCGGACAGCCGGACATCTGGACATATTTACTCCAATGAGTTCAGGTACCTTCATAGTTCGTCAAATAATGTTACTTTTTAATGTGGTTCTCGATAAGTATGTCTTTCTTTATACATAATACGATCCTTAAAATAATTCACAATAACGCCGACAAATTGCTAGGAATTAGTTGTTACGACAACGGTCATTAAATGCGCGGGAAAAGTCAATCGTCTCGAAATAACTCGCGCCACCAACGTAATAATAATTAAAGGTAAGTAGGCGTGTGTCTCCGCGATCATGGGTGCTCCTTCTCGCTTTGAGCAGCTGCCGGGCGCGAGCCACCCCCATAGAGCGCGTTCTCACGGCCATATTATTACTTCTTACACCCCAACTTTGATTTGAGCTAACGGTACTCATTCCGTCTCCGAATCTCGCACGCGCTGCAGCTCCTGCCGTGTGGCGCATAGATAATAAAAGTTTTTTTTTTGTTTTTTTCGTGAAGTGATGGAGGTCGCTGGTAAATTTCACACTATGGATTTGAGCGGTAAGTATTTTCGTTTCCTTTTGCATTTTTGCGAAGTTTTAAAGTTTGTGTCGCTTCGGTACTTTGAGTAGTCTGAGTGGAACAATGAGTTAGGAGATTTTATTATTTGCAATGCGATGCGATTTGAGTGTGGTCAACTAGAATTAATATTAAACTGCTCCGCTTTTGATTTTAAACTACGCCTCGCAATGGTGGTAAAAAAGTAGTTCTTTTTAATTAACCGTATTTATAAATGTTTCACGATTGAAACGATGACGTTCACAGTCTTTTTGTCTGGAAATTTGATCCACCACATTAAATTAAGGAACGTACTTACTCGTTTACTATATTACGTAAATTTGTACCTAGGTACCTATATACCTTCCAGTGGCGGAGCGTCCATACAAGACGATTCTCACGCTCACCTAAAATAAAAATTTTAGGCGTGCCTATTATTTATTCTAAACTTTTTTTGTTGCGTTCGCCCATCGAAAATTTTCACGCGCTGATTGGTACCTTCGTATTTCCTTAATAAGCCATATGAATATTTTTAAACAAATAACTGTCATATTATACGCATTCATTTTAATAATATTAATTGCAGCCAAGCCCTAAACCTAAAAACTGAATTAAATTAAAGTTCTGACAAATCGATAAACTTTGTAAAACAAAAACAATTAAATTATAAGGAGCTACACAATTTTTTCAAGTTTTGGCTAGCAGCTAGTTCAATGCAAGATTAAACTTATTTAAAGATTTTAGAAATAATGTCAGTGATATGGGTTGTTAACTTGTTATCGATACTTTGTGTATGTACATACCGTACCTACATACAGTCAAATGCAAAAATATGTATCGATTTTATCCTCTCATAAACATCTACCGAAACCTTAATCCGCGATGTCTTTACGAGTAAGTTGCATGCACCCATATTTTTACACTACCCTTTTAACTAAACCTATGTAAGTGCATATACATTCATTATTAGGTCTTATACTTTCAGTCCTATAAGTTCGCATGGAACATAGTATACTATTAAGTACATAAATATGAACTACATCAGTGAAAGCATCTTTGTCGACCACATTGTGATTAAAAGCATTCGTTTCCATTATCAAAATAGGTCTGCAAATGAACACATTCATCATTCAACATTGTGTTTGATTTTAATTTGTAAAATTGTTTTCCAATTAGTTTAATATCTCTTTGCCCGAGATACCTACAGGATAATCCTAGTTCAGGTGCCTTTAATCAATTTCCCTAACTGTTACTGCAAGCGCAATGTAACGTTAGCATTTAAGGTTTTTTCAATAAATTATTCTTATAAAATTATTCTTTTATATTCCTCGTAGATATTTACATACGAACAGTGGAAGTTTAAGAGTCTCAGTACCTACGATCGATTCGACTCTACTGTCCATACTAAAGTAGTTTGTTAGTGTTACTCACGGCATACCTACCTACTGAAATAACATGAAACTTATCAAACACATTGCGAATCACCATACACCTAATAGGTTAAAACTAAATAGTTGTTAGACTCCAGAATTAATTTACTCCAAAAGAAAGAAGGAAAAAAATAGGCCTAGTGACGATAATCCCATTGAGATATCTCAAAGAAATACAAAGCCACAACGGTTTTAATATTGCTTGTTAGAGAGAGAAAACGCAAACAGTGTGTGACGTCATAATATGCGAGGCTGCCGCAGAGCGTGCAGCGCGCGCGCCGGATCGCGTCGACGGCGGCGCCGAACACGATGGGGCACGGCCACGGCACGTTGCCGTCTTCTAGTGACGTCACAAGCTGCAAACGTCATCGTTTCATATATGAAGTTGCGTTTTGAGACAGGGGACAGAACATACCACACCACATAGTCTTAAAACTTTGGACACTTATAACTTGTTGATTATTGAACCTCTTGCGTCGCTTTTTCCTCCATTTGATTTTCAAGAAAATTCGCCCGCGAGTTGTGTCGTGTTGCGGCGACAGACTATCCGTCCCTTTACAATTAGAACGCGATACATCGTGCGCGGGTCGTCCTGTGATAATCTAGCCGTGCTGGCTACATTTACTATGACGCTCGAGGATCGTGACGCGTTTTCTCCCTCTAACCACAGAATAACTAATAGTACAATCAAACAAGCAACACTAAAACGGTTGTAGCTTTTTTTTAATATCTGAATGGGCTTCCCACGCACCGCACTAGGTACCCGTTTTCCCGTAGAAATGAAGCATTTTCCCGCGGTTAAATATAGCCTATGTTCATCAGGGATAATGTCGGCTTCTAATGGTAATTTTTTTTTCAAATTTGTCCATTAGTGTCGGAGCCTATTCAATACAAACAAACAAACAAATATTTCCTTTTTTATAATATTAGTATAGATTGAAGATCAGTTTTAACTTTGCGGTTCATTCTGGCGAGTGAAATCAAATACGGCAGCCATCAATTATAAATATTGAGAAACCAAGAGATACGAGTAAACCAAGTTGGACCGACAAAGGAGGATGTAGTAATCAAGCTAGGTTTAAGTTTAACTTATAGTTGCAAGTTGGCATTGATTATAAAGTTCCTATTCGTGTTTGCGTGTTTCTCGGTAAGTCGGTACTCGCTGCAGATGTACATACTACATCCAAAAGTATTGAGTAGCCATGCTTTTTGTTTAAGTCGAAATTTTAGTCGAGTATATACATACACCTTTTCTTATGAAATATAATATCAAACTAGCTGTACCTGCGACTTCGTTTGCATGGTAATGTGGTGGGAGTTAACGAATTTCTTATTATGGACTAAGGACACATGCAGTTCTAATTTAACCTTTCAAGTAAAACGTTGAACAAACCTATTTTAGCTAAAATGCCGTTAAAATTCTTTTCTTTGATGTTTGAATTAGTAGGAAAGGGACAAAACTCGTTTTATGGGGTAATAGTTTAGTAGATGTTTGTGGGCATAGATCCAACAGGTAGGACACATGCTGCAGCACTAAATGTTTATATATCTTCTTCTCTACATATTTATAAATAATATAACACTGTTTTATATTAAATAAATACAAACGTGATGACTGAAATCATCTTGAGTCACTCCGACTCTCAGGTAAAGATGTGTATAGAATTAATAAATAGATTTAATAATCCTTTCGAGTACCCGGAGTAGGTACCCTATTGACCGGTAAGTGTTTACGCGGAACAAAAGATCTCTTTTTTAACGTCTGAATTTATATTTTCCAAGCTATACCTAACCACTAACTAAGTTCTAGAACCATAACGCGAGTCCGAGTCCCTTTCTATTAAAGGTAATTAATGTAATTATTAAAAATGTTTTTTTTTAGAGTAATATGTTTTTTTTTTCATATCGCAATGTTTCAGATCGCACTATCACATTCTGCCGATCTTTTGTATGTTCCCGCCATTGTCAACTTAAGGAACGCGTATTGCAGGCTTTATGATAAAAGTTTTATCTGTATGTTGGCCGATTCCTGTGTCTCTATATAGGCTGAATGTCAACTTGAAGGCGCGAAGTACGAAGTAAAATACCGCCTTAATACCTACTGCTGACGCGCTTGATAATTAATATTTTTTAAAAAAGGGGCCCGTTCTATACTGATTTAATATAGTTTTATTGTTTATTGCTGATAAATATAAATACTGACAAACCAGCACGGCTATCACAAGACGGCGCGCGAGCTCTCTCTATTTTTCTCGAACTATCCGTCTCTCTCGTAATAGACAACTTAGAAAGAGACGTATAGTGCGAGAAAAATCGAAAGAGCTCCCGCGCCATCTTGTGATAGCCGTTAAGTATCGTGACAAATACTCAGCGTGTAATCTTGCAGAAACTCATAACGTTTTGGCTGAACGCGAGACAACGCTAGGCCATGCCATTAAAAAAAAAGGAAGAGTCAGACTTTTGACGTTATTTTGTTGAAATTTGTTGATACATTTATTGAAATTACGCCTCAATACGAATTTAGCGTGTATAAGTTTCCATATCAGAATCGATTATTTTTTTATGCTTTAGGATTTAATATGCGTTTTGTGAAGGTCTATCACAACACCGGATCGAAATTATTACTGTTAGTTAGATATGGCAAGTCCGCCATTTTGACGTCACTGACAGTTGACGGATATGGCGGTTATGATTTCAAGCAAAAGAACTGAATAATTTAATGAGGTCAAATGTTTCCGAAAATTAATTAACTAGTTGGATAAAAGCTATCCTAAACGGAACCTAGAGTAATAATGTAGTTATGAAAAAATCTACATGTTTTTCCGTTCACGGGAAGCCGAGATCATTCGGGACACTTAAATGCTTAGTTTGATACTGGCTGATTCCATTTTCAAATTAGAGATTTATTATAAGTGAGAGATATTTTAAACAGAGTAAGTAGATGTTCTTCGTTGCGGGGCATTATATGGTTCCATAGAAAATTTACAATGTCATTACGTTTTTTGGTTGAAACTTTGGTGCATTTTTTTCTTATTTTAGTAACTGAAATATTATTAACTTTTGTCCTGGTGTACTTACATATATTAAAGATTGAAATTTAATGAAATTGTTTGATTTCATTTAGAAATAAATGAGTTTTGGAGCTATGATAAAAAAGGGGGTGCTCAATACTATTAGGTAGGTACTTACCTACCTACGGCCTTAGAAATAGTCGTGATATTTCTGTGCCTTATGTTTTGCAGATATTGTGCTGGTTACATATACGAATATATATACAATACTTCATATCCGATACTTGTGTAGAATACGGGATATATAGTACCTAATAACGCAGGTAACGGCTCGGTGCTGGCGCATATTTGGGTCAGCAGGGTCCTGTTTAATGAAAACCATTCTAAATTGGAAAAGAGTTGCATTTGATTTGCATCGTTCGATTTTGAAAACGGAACAAAGTCTACTCTATTTCTTATCTTGAGTTGATTCAAATTTGATTGCCAATTTTCGTGGTACGGGGGCACCACAGGTTTAACACTGTGTCATAGGAACCTGCTACACGGGCGGACTCGCCATTGCCTCTTTCTTCTTCTTCTTCTCTTCTTCTGCAGCGTGTTTGCGCCCACCGTTGGGCTTTGGGCGTTAAGCCTCTCCAATTTTCTTCCATTTAATCCGACTTGTCGTAGCTCGCCCCCACACTGTCCTTGCGATCGTTTTTATGTTGTCCGACCATCGTTGTGATGTGAGGTAGAGAGCACAGCGAAATGTCATCCCGCTCGAATTTGGAGCAGCCCAACTAGGGAAGTACCTCCGCCGCCTACCGCCTTGCAGAAGACAACAGCCATAATAACACTACTACTTGCTGTGAGTAGCACAACATAGCACGTAGAACCGAAGGCCGTTGGGGCGGAAAGGTTATCGAGTGGCGACCACGTACCGGAAGGCGCAGCTTGGGTAGGCCCCCGACAAGGTGGACTGATGACCTGGTAAAGGTTGCGGGAGTCCGCTGGATGCGGGTGGCGCGGGATCGGTCGCTTTGGCACTCTTTGGGGGAGGCCTATGTCTAGCAGTGGACGTCTTTCGGCTGATATGATGATTGCTCTCAGTAGTGTTGTGTTCCTGTAGGTGAGCAAGATCGCCAGAGCTCCCGAGGATGCGTTGTGTCGAGAGCGAGGGAATTTGTTCCTTCAGCTGTCAACACAGCGAATCCTCAAACATATCAAGGGTCGACAACGCCCATGTTACTCCTTTGGAGTTGCATGCGTCTATAGGCAGCGATGCCCGCTTACCATCAGGCGGGCCGTACGCTTGTTTGCCACCGTCGTTGTATAAAAAAAAATGCCGGGGGTCTGCTGGCCGTCTCTTCGAGCGAGGCCTCCATTCCAGGGGACCGATTTTTGACTTTAGAGCGCTCGAAAATCAAACAAAAGTAAATACGTTTTTAGTGTCAAAATGGCAGGCACGTACTTTCTGCCAATAGAATTGAATACGAGTGGTCAATACCACTCGTTTTTTTAATTTTCTATGGCTATTTTAAAATAGCATTTCGTAATTTTTGACAGTTTTCGGGTGCAAGAGTCAGAGCGCTCGAAAGTCAAAAATCGGTCCCCAGAACGCGTTTGCTCCATCTCCCGTCCTTTCAGAGACACTACATCATTCTCCTAGCGTTATTCCCGGTTGTGCCCCTAAAGGAGCCCAGGGTCCGCTTTGACACCTAATCCCAAGATTTGGCATAGGCACTACATTTACGAAAGCGACTGCCATCTGACCTTCCAACCCAGAGGGAAAACTAGACCTTATTGGGATCAGACCGGTTTCCTCACGATTTTTTCCTTCACCGAAAAGCTAGCGGTAAATATTCCGTACATAAGTTCCGAAAAACTCATTGGCACGAGCCGGGATTCGAACCCACGACCGCCGCTTGACAGCCGCATGCCTGAACCACTAGGCTACCGTAGCTCCCTTCAGAGACACTACGTCCGGTTATATAATCTGTGGTCCGGCGCCGGCGCAGGCCCATTTCAAAATGGCGACGAATTCCGTCTACGACGACGATATTGATATTTCTTCTTACGAAGATAAGGCATCGACTATTAGCGTTACGAAATCGTTGGCTCTAATGTGTTAAGAAAATCGACGATTATTGTTTATTTATTATTACATACATTCACGCCTTTATTCCCAAAAGGGGTAGGCAGAGCACCTGTAACTTATGACCCAGTGCCACTTTAAGCATACATGTGGGTATAAAAGATCGATAAAATGTGATATCGCAGTGATAGAGGTTGCTAGCCCATCGCCCACAACACACTCCAACCCTGTTCCTTTAGTATATATTTATTATTATTAATGTTACAGATAAATATAGAAGAGGCATTTGCCTCACTAATTAAAGTCAAATCACGGTTGTAAAAAGGGATTACCATCCCGTCGACAACGTCTGTTATTATTATCGATAGAGGAAAAGTATTTTTAGGGTTCCGTACCTGAAATAGGAAAAAAGGGAACCCTTATAGGATCACTTTGTTGTCCGTCTGTCTGTCTGTCAAGACCATTTTTTTATATTCTGTACCCTTGTAGTTTTATATGTTGGGAACTTCCGATCAACTCATCCGATTCAAAAAATGATTTCCGGTAGTATATAGAATATGTCCCAACTGTACCTCTATCTACACTTAGGTACTATGATTCGCGGGGGTCTATATCGGGTGGCATAAAATTGTTGGTCCTACTAATTTGTCGCATACCAACTTTATGCCGAATAACGTATGGTATAAACATTGTTGTGCATACTTTTTATTTGCCGAAATTGTTGTTCCTAATATCGATTGTCCTAAATATTTATTGTCCGAATGTTTATTGCGTCGAAGTTTTTTTTTTAGATAGATTGATGTGCATAACTTTGATGTTACTAATATTTAATGTTCTAAAAATGTTGTGCATAATCTAAATGCAGGTTGGATCTGTCAGAATTGCCTATTACTTAAATTACTTATGACCCGCCCTCATGTCGACGGAGCCCCGCTTCGCGGGGCCCCTATTTCTGCTCTGAGGGACAAAAGGCAACTAACGAACCTATCTAATTGATCTAAATGAAGGTTGGCTCTGCTGAGAATTGCCTAATACTTGAATAATCTATGACCCGCCCCCATGTGAACGGAGACCTGCTTCGCGGGGCCCCTATTTCTGCTCTGAGGGACAAAAGGCAACTAACGAACCTATCTTAGTTATCTAGATGTAGGTCGGGTCTGATCAGAGTTTAAAAATAGTATAAAATTTAGGAAAAAAATAGTATGTGTAGGTGGTTTAGCTAATTTAATAATAGGCAAAATAATTACTATGACAATGAAAATTAAGACTATTGCTTTTTAGGTAATTCGATGTTCGAGTAATCAATATTAGGATAAACATACTTTAGAACTTTTAAATGTGTATGCGCAAAAATGAATAGGCTAAATAAGTAATATGCCACTCAACATTATGCCAAACATTCTTGGCCAAAAAATTTTAGGACGATCAACATTATGCGATACGACAGGAACCCGATTCGCGGCATATGGTGTGGGTGAGCGTTGAGGTGCTTAAAACAAGTTACAGAAAAGCGGGCCAGCTTCCTTCGGCCAGTTGATGACTTGAAGAGGGTAGCTGGTAAAATGACTGGGTGGCGAAAACGGGAGAGCGGTTCTTGTGGCGTAGGTACCCTCTCAGAGGCCTAGGCCTCCAGAAGTGGACTGCATCAGGGGGCTTATTTGACGTGTGATGTCTTGCATGATAGAATGCATCTCGGGACGGAGGAGCTAAATTTTCGAGCAAGCGAGCGAAGCGGACGAACTATGTGAAGCATAGAACTTCGTTCGCTTTCGTTGGGTCGAAAATCGTTTGTATAAAATCGATTGGATAAGTTGCCAAAGCGGGCCCCTGGCTCCTTTTAGAAACGGGGGGCTAACTTTTGTACCGTGTCGCTATAGGGGGACTATACACCAGAGCTGAGCGAGGCGGTGAGCGAAGTAAATATCAACCAGATGTCGCAGCACGGCCATCACGCGACCGCGCGTGAGCTCTCTCATTTTTGTCGCACTATCTGGCTCTCTCTTATTAGAACACTTAGAACAAGAGGTATAGTCCCATGATAGCCTTGCTAGATAGATCAATTCGGCACTCTTTGGGGGAGGCCTACTTCCAGAGCGGACGTCTTTCAGCTTATACCACGATGATCAACCGCCATATAACACAAAATTTCTGTCAAAAATTTAATTTTTGGTACAAGCTTTTATTGCCGATGTACTTTTCTGTATAGGTACCATCATCAACTACTCATTGAGAAACCCAAACACAACGGGGTTACGTCGGTTAAGTACTGAATTCCCATGACCACCATCTGTCTTCATCATCAGATCAGCTCGATGGTAACATAATCAAACTATACTTATACCCAAAATTTCAGCTCAATCTGTCACCGGGAAGTGGGTCAAATTTAACTTGAAAGATTTGTCCCATACATGCTAACAATTCCCTTGGCCACCTTCTGTGTCCATCATCAGATCAGCTCGATGATACCATAATATTGAATTGTCATCCAAACTATACTTATACCCAAAATTTCAGCTCAATCGGTCACCGGGAAGTGGGTCTTTAACCCGCAAGATTTGTCCCATCCATACTAACAGGGCAAGTTAAATAAAAGCTTGTAATAATTAAAAGTGGTATCAAAATCGCCACGATACGAATCAATTTGACACGTAGCACGAGAAAAGAAGAACAAAAGAGAAGAGGAGTTATGAATAGCAAATGATATACTAGATGTCAAACGTGTAAATATTCGTTTAATTTCCTAGGTTTGCAATACCCTTACAGGGTGTCATATTGTACCTACTATAGAGTAGACTGTAAGATATTTAGGACCTATTCTATTCTATCTTTTTTTAATATGGGAAAAAAATCATTTTTTACTGTAACCTATCGTGTGTGGTATCTAATGAAGGGGCTTACTAAGCCGATTCTAAAATGATTTACTTTAAA
The DNA here is from genome assembly GCA_945867215.1 of Epinotia demarniana. Classification (NCBI taxonomy): domain Eukaryota; kingdom Metazoa; phylum Arthropoda; class Insecta; order Lepidoptera; family Tortricidae; genus Epinotia; species Epinotia demarniana. The sequence continues at coordinate 59,532,369 of OX244259.1, forward strand.
AACAAAGTTTTAACCGACTTCAATTTAGTACTCCGCCAAGCCACGAGAACATTTCCTATTTTTTTTACTATTTACCACATGAACTGATTTCCGATAGAAAATGCGTTGATTACTATCGAATAAAACCGAATCGCTGTATGTGGGCCGATAATAATAGAGGACTAGGGTTTGCATTATTCGTCCGTTTTTAGTATTCGAATAATATGAATAGTAAAATTTTCATTATTCGAATTTTCGAATATTTCGAATAATAATACGAATATTTGAGAAAATAAAACAAAATTTCGATTTGAAGCCATGTAATAACAATTATAAAGTTAGATTTCAAAAAAGTTGTCCATTTAAGACCATTATACAAATTAACATTACTGAAATTGTACTATTGGGTATCAAATTTCAATAGTCACAAAGTTTTTTTCTTTATTAGAAGTTTTATACTCGGTGAAGTCACTATTGTCCTCCATTTTAAGCCTTTCTTGCTCAACATGAGTAAACGAAGTCGATCTGCCAAAGAAAAAACAAATAAGTAAGAATATTTTTCACTGATTAATTTTGAATTTTTCTCAATAGTTTTCGTATCGCTGAATTTGTGAATAATCAATAGGATTATTTTGATCATGATATTCATAATCATTCCTGAATAAATACGTGTATATGTAATACTGTTTTTATTTAACCGATGCAATAAAAGTATAAATAAAGTTTTCAGACGTGATACCTTTTATCGCATGTTACTGCCCTAGCTAGCTAGAATACAAATTGAATATGCAGTAATGTAAAATCATACATGATTATAATTTTCACGTAAAATAGGTATCAGTTTAATGTCTAATTATTTTCACCACAGTACTTAATGCATACAAGAAAACAATTTACTTACATCACCCAGGCCAGCAGTAGCGTGTCAAACTAAACACATGCACTTTATTTGTTAAAAACACGATTTTAATAGGTCCCCTCTACGCACGGCACAATAAAAACAATAACAACTAACTCCCAGAACTGCTAAGTACTCCTTATATGACCGTGATGGGATTAGCAGAGCTATGGCTCTGAGTTTATGAACTTAAAGTAATATCTGACCGAAGCTTACAGTCTGACCGAAGCTTACAGGGAGAAACGAAAGCCACTTTACATGGCATTTCTTGACCTGCAAAAGGCTTTCGATTGCATCCCACAGCAGGTCTATATTGACATCATCCGAGATATGTCATATGTACCGCAACTCGGTTTCTCTAGTGAGGACCGCCGTTGGCAACACAAAACACTTCCCTATCATAGTGGGTGTACACCAAGGCTCGGCCCCAAGTCTATTTCTGCTTAGTGTGGTGCTTGACGCCGTCACGTCGGAAATATAAGATCCGCCGCCGTGGTTGCTCATGTATGCAGATGACATCGCATTGACAGACGAGGACAAACAGGCATTAGAGCATAAGGTTCAATGGAAGGGCTCGCTAAAGAACGGCGGTCTAAAACTAAATGTCGCAAAGACCGAATACATGGCCTGCGGAAGTACGGATCCCGAAATCCCGATCCTATTAAAATAGGTGACGAATTTGACACGAAAAATGGCAACTTTATGTACCTAGGATCAGTACTGCATTAGTCCGGGACCATTGATCACGACATCCGAGCCCGAATCAGCGCGGCGTGGTCTAAATGGCTAGAGGTCACAGGAGTCATCTGCGATCGCAGAATACCACTTCGACCCAAAGGGCTAGTGTACAAGTGCGTCATACGACCAGTCCTGTTATCTGGCAGCGAGACGTGGGCAGTTCTTGGAAGGCACATTCAGGAGCTTCGCGTTACTGAAATGAAGATGTTGCGGTGGATGTGCGGCGTTACGCGTGCGGGTAGCATTCGTAACGAGTACATCCGTGGCAGCCTCGGAGTTCGTGACGTAGCGGATAAGCTCCAGGAATGTCGCCTTCGTTGGTTCGGTCACGTCTCTCGCAGGCCGTCGGACTACGTAGGGAACATATGCCATGGCCTAGTTCTCGACGGCCCTCGACCCCGCGGCAGACCTAAGAAGCGATGGCTGGATGTCGTGAAGGCCGACATGAGCGAAAACGGGCTCACAAAAGAAGACGCCCAGGGTCGTGCAAAGTGGAGGAAAGCGAGTAGGAAAGCGGATCCTGGCAAAGGCTGGGATAACGCTAGCTAGAAAGAGACTTTCCGAGTATCATTACGAGTACTTCCAGATAAGGAGAAAATTTTAAGTTTTGGGTCTTTCATATTTGTGTTGTATATCAATTCCTTATAAATCTAGTGTAACATTCACCTGCAAAAACATTTTTATAGTATACATTATATTCGAATAATTCGAATAGTTCGTGTTGTATTATTCGAATAATATTTATGACGAATATTCGAATAATAAGAATATTCGAATATTCGAATTGCAAACCCTATAGAGGACCTCCATCCATTCCCCAAGATCATCACCAATGGCACTTCATTAGTTCCTATTTCAACGGATTCTTATCAGAACCTGTGACGTAAGTACTTTTGCACTTTTAAATACATCATTGAGGAATTCGATAAGTCATCTATGGTCTTCATCATCAATTCCTCGCCACCAAATTTATGATTCCGGATGTAAATACACGAGTTATAACAGAAAATACCAAAATCACTACACGCGTGCCTAATAAAATTGAGGAGTCCCCTCAATTCCTCATGGATCCCATCATCTAACTGAACTATGAAAAAAATGGGACCCACCTGAAAGTATTGTACATACGAACAAAAAAAATTTTTTTCGAATCGGCTCATCAATGACAGAGTTCTGAGGGAACAAACATTGAAAATAATAAAAAAATAAATACAGCCGAATTGAGAAACTCCTCCTTTTTTTGAAGTCGGTTAAATATATCACATCATTCTATTTCAGTCTCCTCCAGATATGATACGGTTTGTCTTCGAGATAACTACAATACTTAGTTTAGTAAAGGCACTGCTACTAGTGGTAGCTAAAAACCATCTTGATCACGTGGCATTCGGATAAAAAAAACGCTTTAAAATCGGTCCATTCGTTTAGGAGCTACGGTGCCACAGACAGACACACAGACACGTCAAACTTATAACACGTTTTCTGCCGAGGGTTAACATATAAACTCTTTTTACTAGCTTACAGCACCACTGAACATAACACCCTCCCCATGTCGTCCACTGAATATCAATAACAAGAAAGTTAAATAATATTCAAGATTTAATGCTAATTATAGGTACCTACAGCATGAATTCAACAAACTTGGCGGCAAATGTATTTGAATGAGTTTATTTAAATTATGTCACTCGTACACACGTGCAGAAAACGTGGCTTACATTTTGTTTTACGTGAGTCGTCATTCAGCCTCCTTAGCGATTGTACCCGGTACAGTCGACTCTTAAGCTGCGTTCTGTTCCTAACTTGCTAACCGACTTCAAAAAAAAGGAGGAGGTTCTCAATTCGGCTGTATTTTTTTTTATTTTTTTTATTATTATTTTCAATGTTTGTTACTTCAGAACTCCGTCATTGATGAGCCGATTCGAAATTTATATACTAAACTTAATATTCGAAACTTCCTGGTGGGTCCCATTTTTTTCAAAATTCTGTTAGATGATGGGATCCATGAGGAATTGAGGGGACTCCTCAATTTTATTAGGCACGCGTGTTTTTGGTATTTTCTGTTATAACTCGTGTATTTACATCCGGAATCATGAATTTGGTGGCGAGGAAGTGATGATGTAGACCACAGATGACTTATAGCATTCCTCAATTATGTACTTAAAAGTGCAAAAGTACGTCACAGGTTTTGATAGGATTCCGTTGAAATAGGAACTAATGAAGTGCCATTGGTGATGATCTTGGGGAATCGATGGAAGTCCTCAAATAAGTATACAACATAAGCTAAAACCCAAATTATACAACATAAGCACCTAAACCCATTGTTAAGCTAAGAATGTATTAAGCTAAGATTCAATACCTCTAGATGTATATTTCCTACCTACTTACCAGTTGCGGAAGAGCGGGGCATCCTAACACAGGTTTACTTACCTAAAAGGAAGTCCCAATCACTGCAGGCACTGTACTTTGTCACAAAAGGAAAATAAACAATTTTTCATTTTCATTTTCAAATATTATCGGCCCACATACAGCGATTCGGTTTTTTTCTATAGTAATCAACGCATTTGCTATGGGGAATCAGTTCATGTGGTAAATTGTAAAAAAAATGAGGAAATGTTCTCGTGGCTTGGCGGAGTACTAAATTGAAGTCGGTTAAAACTTTGTTTTTAAAGTAAATTATTTTAAGCTCATCTCAACGCTTCACGAATATATATCTTGACGCCGTGATTCGGAGCAACTAAGCGTAAGTGGAGGTCTCGTTTCGTTAGGCGTGACGGGTGAGATCATGGTGAGATGAGGCTCCGTGAGTCTAGGGTTATCAGATACAAATTTCGAAAGTCCTGACAAAATTCCAGATTTTCGGCATAAATTCCTGACACGAGCGAGACGCGCTCGCGGCGTATTGTTAATGTTGATGTAGTGTGAATTTCGATTGATTTTTTATAACGTAAAAAGCTAATTACTATTTTTGATAAGTTACAATTTATGAAACTCCAAAGTGCTTGTAAAAATAAAAGTTTACAGTGTATAAAATTTTCCCTATTCCGGCCGCATTCCTGACATATGTCTAAAATTCCTGATGTCAGGAAGATTCCTGACATCTGGTCACTCTACGTGTGACGCATGAGCGCTTTTAAAGAATAACAGCTCCGCTATTCTGTAACTTGTTTTAAATTTTCACCTCGACGCTCACCCACATGTATACATATATACATACATTCACGCCTTTATCCCTAAAAGGGGTAGGCAGAGCACATGAAACTTGTGTTCCGGTACCACTAGTAGCATAAATGTGGGTGTAGAAGATCGACAAAATGTGATATCGCAGTGATAAGTTGCTAGCCCATCGCCCACAACACACTTCGACCCTGTACGGTGTCAAGATATATTTGTGGGTTGGGACCACAAACCAACTGAACGTAGGTTACAGGACGGTTACCACAAAATGGCGCGCGAGCTGTGTCGCGGCGAGATAGACTATGCGCCTCTTTCTAATTAGAAACTGTGTTCTACACCTAGGAGTGTTACAAACCGGGAATAAAGCTAGGAGGATGGTGATGAGAAAGAGATGAATAGTCTAGTCGCGCAAGCAACCGCGTTCGAAACCGTCAAAAAACGTCCAAAACTGCAAGTGCATTCACTCTCGCCTATTTCCACTCACGCGCATGCGAGCACGCGACGCGCTGCAGGTGCTGTGCCGGCGCCGTCTGCCGTAGTGCCGTCAGTTGCGCCCCGTCCATCGTGCGGGGCAGACGTGTGTTGTGACGGGGGCGCGTCGCGCGGGGGAGGACAGACCGGTCGGCCGACCTGACGACCTTACCCACTCACTTCTGTACACGAAAAGCTATCACAAGTCTAAGTGCTAGTTAGGATCTCTGTGGAAATAGGCTTAAAGTATGTTTACAGTTCCAATGTGGATGGATTTATGTTAAAGTTTTAACACATTGCAGTCGCAGTTTTTGAAGTGTTGTGAGTTTGATAGTTGGTAGCTTTTGATTGTTTTTGTTACTGGATTGGTTTGCACGTTGGCGTGTGTGTGAACTTTAGTGTAGGTACCTATGTGTTTGAGGATTCCTTTCGCCATGGAAACATCAGAAGTCGGATACGGTTGCTGAGTACGCTAGACCTCATTCCCAGCCACTTCCCAGCATTTTGTAGAAAATAGCATACTCAGGAGTTAAAGACGTAAGGTAAACGTCCCGGTGCTTGGCACTAACCCTATTATCAACTATTTTAAATGCATAGCAATATTAGCAATAGAGGCGAACAATATTGTCGTTGATTTGAATTAAGGTGTCAAAGCCTAGGGGTAGATACTTATGATCTGCGCAATAAATTACTTTTTTGTCATCGGCGTTAAAATCGTTCACACTTCCATGCAAATTTTTACCCCCGTTCCTCCCCTTAAAAATATTCTAGATAAATTTTATTATTCGAAAAAAAATCGTCTCTAGGTAAGTAAGCAGATATACCTACGTACAGGTCGACACATCTAATAATTTACTTTAAAAACAAAGTTTTAACCGACTTCAATTTAGTACTCCGCCAAGCCACGAGCACATTTCCTATTTTTTACAATTTACCACATGAACTGATTTCCGTTAGAAAATGCGTTGATTACTATAGAAAAAAACCGAATCGCTGTATGTGGGCCGATAATATTTGAGGACTTCCATCGATTCCCCAAGATCATCACCAATGGCACTTCATTAGTTCCTATTTCAACGGAATCTTATCAGAACCTGTGACGTACTTTTGCACTTTTAAGTACATAATTGAGGAATTCGATAAGTCATCTGTGGTCTTCATCATCAATTCCTCGCCACCAAATTTATGACTCCGGATGTAAATACACGAGTTATAAGAGAAAATACCAAAATCACTACACGCGTGCCTTATAAAATTGAGGAGTCCCCTCAATTCCTCATGGATCCCATCATCTAACTGAATTTTGAAAAAAATGGGACCCACCTGGAAGTATATACATACGAACAAAAAAAATTTTCCGAATCGGTTCATCAATGACGGAGTTCTGAGGTAACAAACATTGAAAAAAAAAAAAAAAAAAAAAAAATACAACCGAATTGAGAACCTCCTCCTTTTTTTTGAAGTCGGTTAAAAAGAACCCTGGCGGCCATACATTTTATATGGCCGCCAGGGCTCTTTTTACGTGTGTCGACCTTTTATTTAACTATATTGAAATTTTACTAAACAGTAGATATACCTATAATTTTGCCTAAAAAAATCTCTTAGTTCGACTTCGCCCCCATTACATTGTAAAACACATTCAAATCCATACCGGTGTCGAGTCGAAACCCATTTTACAAACAATAATAAAAGTATATGTAAAGTCAGCAGCAGTAGGTACCTATGCAATATAATACGCTCAAAATTATCTAGACGTTATCCTCTAGAGTCGTATACGTAGGTAATTTTAAGCTTTTGACCTGCTTAGCTACTTTGGCTCCTGACTCTACCCGTGTTACTTACTCGTATGTAATACAGATTACGGACCGTAAAGAATAGTATACAATTTATTTGTGGTTATAAAATAGGAATTTACAAAAAAGGAGAAAATATCCTATTTTAAGTTCACCAATTCATCTAAGTGGTCGGAATCCGGCGCTCTACAGTTTACGAGATTTGGGACTGGTCTTTTGACACATCGCGACACCGATATAACGTAAATTTGCACTGCTCATTGAAATAATAATAAAAAGTTTCAATAACATAGGAGTTACGAAACAAAGTTCCATTCACATGTACGGTGTTTTTAGCACTTATAAATTGATTGTAATATTTTTTTACGGCTTATTTGTGCAGAAATTAGCATTGAAAACTCGGTATGCGAACAATTACGTCCTAAGACTTTTTTTATTTATTTTAGTGTTGACACTGCTTCAATCGATTGGAGTCTCTCAATTTAGAAATAAATCGTTATGAATCGTAATTGTGAATAGGAAAATAATAATGTATTATTTAATTAATGTCACGATAATACGAAATAAAATCACATCGATCCACGAATCGATCGAAACCGACATATTTGATTGTGCAAAATGTTCCGTTTGAAAATACGGCATTGATTTCTGCACGGCTATCATGAGACGGCGCGCGAGCTCTCTTGATTTTACTCGCACTATCCGTCTCTCTCTTATTAGAACACTTAGAACAAGAGGCATAGTGCGAGGAAAATCGAGGGTATGTCGTGGCCGTCTCATCATAGACGTTTGTTCGTTCGTTCGACGTTTTATAACGCAATATTGACAAGAAAACACGACAAAAGTCAATGTCACTTTGCAGCTTGTTTTTATTGAACAACTATTATTTTGGTAATTTTTCGGTCGGGTAAAAGAGTTTTTTGATTTCACTTGTTTATGAATTTACTTAGGAATATATCAAATTTTGCATGTAGATCCAAACACATGCTAAAGAATCACATATAAAGAATTTGCATTCGCAACGCCTTCACCGGACACTTTTGTTAGCAGACGACGGTGTACCTATAGCTCTCTATTTGATTTCCTAAAAATAATTATTACACAGTAATCAAGCGATTCCTTTTATTATCCACCATGAATCGTAATCGGATGTTATGATAATCGATTTGCTCTAGCCACATCACTCTTTACGTCAAATTGGAACTGTCAAAAGGCCAGTCCCATATCTCGTAGACTGTAAATTGAGGTGGTCGATAACCGGTGCAATGACGATACAAAATACACTTGCAGAATTTATGTTATGTATCGTAAAGCTTAAAGTTGAGGTACAAAAGGCAGTGTGATAGCAAAAAGGAGCGATCTCTTCCAACCAACCTTTGTTTAACAAACTATAAAACTTTATTTCCTAACATGAAAAAATTGGCCATAAGTATTTGTCCATCAAATTAGCTACTGTAGATTCAGAAAGATTGTTTTCAGCTGGTTTAGTCCATACGGATAATTTAATTTTTTTTAAAGAAATTGATTTTAATTATTATCACATTTAGGTGGTGAACTGTCTAAAATCTAAATAAATGTTGATTTTACTTCATTGTCTTGTTTCATTAGATGTAAATTAAAAAAGCGGCCACATGCGTGTCGGACCACGCACAACAAGGGTTCCGTGCCTATTAAAAAGGTCGTATCGTTACTGAAATCTTATGGCTCTTACGTCCTTTTCTTTAAGGAAGGCAGTTTTTTAGAAGTATCTCGAAAATCTTTGAACAGTAATTAAATGCCCAAAAATAAAAATAAAAAAAAGCCCAATGTCCATGATTTTTTTCATATTTTTAAAAAACACTTCAATAACTAGAGGGGGGACACAATTTTAGTGACTTTCGGGGCGATTATCTCAGACTCTAATCACTTAATCAAAACATTTGCTGAGAAGCGTTACATTTATTTTGAAAGGACTATCGATTGATTTGCCACACTTGGGCTACCAATGTTTTTTTTTTTCAGTTTTATGTATGGAGTGCACCAATTTTTTTTTTAAATTTAATTACAAAACTATGAAGCGGCTAACAAAATACATCTATCGTCCAAATTTTATTCAAATTCACCTTATAGTATTAGTTTGTGCGGACCGTTTCATATTAGCTCGAACATTAGGTACAACCGGTACCGCCTCCGCGCCGCACCGCGCCGCTCCGCCACCGCTGTCTGTGCGTTTCGGCCTTAGGGTTGACGACGTTAAAAAAACCCCTCCGGCCACGTGGTCCTACCGCTTCGTCCTACTGGTAGGACCACATGAACTTTTTTCCTTCTGGTCCGCTTAATCGGACTACACGGAATTGTAATTCCACTTGGTCCTACTGATCGGAGTGATCGGACGACATGAACTTTATTTGTCCTCGTGGTCCGAGGCTCTAGTATAAGTTTTACCGAAACAAAACTTTACGATCGCGTTTGCGTTTTACCCTCAATTTGCAACGCGGTCGTAACGTTTTGTTTCGGTAAAACTTATACTAGAGCCTCCGATCAATCGGACTACAAGGAATTGGATGAGACTAGCACGGGACGGGGATATAAGTGGCGAAGAGAGGCCTTTTCAGCAGTGGCAAACAGAAACAAAAAAATATTTATTAATATTCTCAACTTAGTGGTGTATGAAATTGAATAAATCGGCCAAGTGCGTGTCGGGCCACGCGTAGTGTAGAGTTCCGTAGTTGCCTGTCTTTCTTAGTTACATTGACACGCGCGCGCCAACTAAATGGTTGCGTCACGTCACAATCGGCTCGCGTTTACTGTCTAAAAAGCAACATTAAAAAGGTTGTTTCGTATTTATTTAAGGTATTAGCATGGGACTTTCGTCGTTATATTTTTATAAATTCTTGCTTTTGAAGTAATAATTAAATTTCAATCTACTAAACTAACCTAACCTACTCTTGAGATTATTTGAATTGCAAGTCTACCGTCCGAGGCAGAAGATTCCAATTACAATTACATTTTCCTAAAAAGTAGGCCGCATGCCTTTGTGTAGTTATAGATGAGATTGTTTAAATCTCATCTATAACTACACAAAGGCGCGCGCCAACTAAAAGCAAAGCTTATAAGAGTTAAAGATGAAAAGCATAATCACATTTAGCTTCTTAAAGTTTTTAAAGACCCCTTTATGTACCAAACCGGGTCAAAATGAAACGACATCCATTGTAAGTACGAACCCTCCATGGCAACATTTCTTTCAATGTCGACCCCTCCTTACTACCTGGCAGAAAAAAATATCCCACGCCTCAAAAGCTGAGGGGGATCTCCGGTACTCGATTGGTCCAAAATACTACCAATGAGAAGCCAAGGATATGAACAGGCTGCTAAAAGGTGCAATATAATAGTTTGTTTGCTCAATGTATACTGCATAAGTCCACCTGCCGAATTCTAAGACTTCTTTGACTCGTGCCTCGTGCGCGAAAAAAAGCCATTGTGTTTTTTGTTGTGGAATATTTACGTAAGCCAATATATATACCTTACGAATGTCGAGCGCAATAATGTGTCCTAAAAACTAAAATAAATAAATATTTCTACGTAGGTACAGAAGGTTCTCTGTTAACAAATCCTGTTAGGTATGCCGAACGAGCCTAAATGTGGGCATCCCTTTCTATCGCATGCAACGCGTTCTTTCCGAGGCCTCGCCTTAGAGCTAGGGTTACTGCCAGCGAGAACCTATTAAATTATTCTACTATAATATTATAAATGCGAAAGTTTGGATGGACGTACGACGTAGGGTCTAATTAATCTCAAAAACTACTGGACGATTTTTTATGAAACTTTCAGTTAAGAACAGTTATGTTCCTTATATATCAGAATAGGACACAGGCTATGATTTATGTCAAATTTCACCCATTTTAGTGACGAGAAAGGGGATTAAACTTTGTAGAGACCAACAGTGTGAAATGAGCGAGGCCAAATGTAATATATCTATTAGTCACTAGATGGCGTTAGATGTACTTATTACCGATCTAGCTTGGCCTTATTTACGAGAATAGTAGATTGTATGACAAGGGTCTAAAACATGCCATATTACCACGAGATGGTTATTTTCCCGAACGAAGTGAAGGGAAATAGTTCGAGGGGTAATATGGCTTTTAGACCAGAGTTATATACATTCTACTTTTCACTTCGACAGCGAGAAAATAGTAAAAACAAAGAATATCCATCCAATCCCACAATCGATAATAAATACCACGGTGAAAAGATTGTTCAATTTGGCGCCATATTTTTTTAATATACTGCTGTAATACAGATACAAAATATTGACACGCTAAGGGCTAAATGTGCAACTTTAGCCCCGCTATCCAAGCCTAATATGACACACTTTTCGAGCATGAGAAGTGAAATAGTTATTTACGATACAAGTGCCGAAAATAGGAAATTCGCAACGAGCGGTGATAAATTAAAACACGACCGAAGGGAGTGTTTTAAATCGACACGAGTTGCGAATTAACTATTCGCACGTGTATCGTACAACGTTTTACTGTACATACTTTAAAGGCTCTTTAAAGTTTCGACATATGCAACAAAAGTGCTCTTTTCCGCACTAGTGCGGAAAAGTAGCACCATAAGTATGTACTGTAAAATTGTTTTTTTCCGTATGTTCTCGCAAAAGGCAGGCTTACTCTTAGATGACGACTAATGGTTTATCTTCTTTATGATGGCTCCGAGTTGGAACCCCAGCGATGAAGTTTTTTCAGTAACACACAGTAAACAGTTTAAGTAGCAGTGGTAGCAGTAACACACCATAATTATGTAAACCATAGACCTAAGTAAATCTAGGATTAGTTAAGCCAAAAATGTAGTATTCATATCTTCCACTAATTTTTGACTCAAAATAAGGGGGAACGTGTAGTGGAGAGCGAAGGCACAGCTGTTAGACAATACTTACTTTCCATATGTAATTAATTAATAATCATGACAATGTAAGGAACGCAGTGCGATAACATATGTGAGTCATTAACCTTGCACCGTACACCCACGCATGTTTCCATTCTGTTTTCCAACCCATCTGTTATCTTCGTGACAAAGGAGTTGTTTAACTATAAAAGGCATGTATTCAGTGATTACCTGAGTCTTGTGTAGTCATTATCTACCCTGAACGACCCACACTTTATAAGTTTGTTTCATAATTTGTTTTGGTAAACGCTCAGGTATTGGTTTTTTTTTGTTTAATAGTACATTACCTTGTCCGCAGGCTGGAGCGCGTTCGCCCCAGATGGGCGCGAAGCCATGTGCACAAGCAACGTGAGCGAGGCCCCGCGCAGCCCCCGCCACCTCCACAAGCGGCGGCGACTCTCCCGCCTCCTCGACAAACTTGCCGTGCAACTCCAGAACAACAACCACTACCCCCACTGGCCCGAGAAGCCAGCCATGCCCGAGGATGTCCCTCTAGACCTGTCCGTCAAGTCCAAATCGCCACCGAACAAAGCGTATTCCTGTGACGCTTGCGGCCAAACGTTCACGGTACTCGACCGCCTGGCCAAGCACGTCGCTACACGGCACCGGAACAGAGTGCCCGAGAGTGAGAGGGCGTATGAATGTGATATTTGTCACCGTCGCTTCGCTCGGTCTGATATGCTGACGCGCCACGCCCGCTTGCATAGCGGCTTGAAGCCTTATTCGTGCCCTTCCTGCGGGCAGGTTTTCTCGCGCTCTGATCATCTGGCGACGCACCACAGGACCCACACTGGTGAAAAGCCGTATCGCTGCTCGGCGTGCCCGTACGCCGCGTGCCGGCGCGATATGATCACGCGCCATATGAGAACGCATACTCGACGGCCGCAGCCTGCCTAGCATTCAATCGGAACCTCGACGGTTCAAAGTTCAGCGCTGAACGCTTAGAGTGCATTTAACTTAGGTTTGTTTTGTTTTTCTTTATAGCGGACTGTGCATTTCGAGTTACTTACTCAAGGTTTTAGCATAGGGAAGTTTGGTTTCATGTTAAAAGGCGCCTGAAAGGTGACAATGATCACTTTGCTGTACACGAAAGCTTATTGCACTTGGTGTATGTAGCTACATTTGTTAATTGAAGCAATGCAATGTGTCAATCAAAGACGCTATTTTCAGAGAATATTTGAAATATAGAATAACTATTCTTCGTTAAAAAAAACTTTCGGATATTAATACACCTACTTAATGGAAAATATTACACTCCTTTTCGTTGGGCAGTCGTGTAAAAAGTACGCGAACGTGCCAATTTTGACCAATTGTAGATAAACTTCTGCTTAATTTGTATGCTTGTTGTTTTCTACTGTTTTATTACTTACATATAATGTATACATTGAATGTAACATAGGTTTGATATGGCTGTAATATTGATGTTTGTTAATTAGAGTAAGATTTGTAAATTTATATTCATATATATCGTTGTGCAAAAATGTGTTTATGTATGAAACTGGTACTAAATGTTACGCGCCAATAAAAGGTACTACTATACGTGTTTATTATATTTATTATGTTTAGATTTGACATTAGTAATATTATGTAAAGTAAATCTTTGTTAAGTGTTAGATATAGACCGTTCAACCCGCCCCAGAGATAACGCCCTACTCTTGTAATGTTCTTGAGCAATTTATTATCGGTTGGTTTTGGAAAACTTTGGAAGATTTAATGGTGTTTTTATTTGCCTTGACATTTCCTCACTGAGAGCCTGCCATATAACAGTGGTGATGACAGTGCCATAAAGTGGTTGTCACATCGATTGGTTTATTCACCAGTAAGAGTCCCCAGGAAGCTGGACAGAAGGCGGCTCCGCAATCCGTATGCAAATTATGTAAACGTAGTTTGGCGCTCATTTTAAAACGGCTCGCTGGAACAACAGAAAGTAGTTTTCCGACCTATACTTGACACCATTATTAGATTCCAAAAAATTTGCAATATTAAGGTTATTAATTATGGTTTCAAGATTAGATATGGCGATCCCGTTGCGGACACAAAGAGTCATTCTATTCCAGCATGCCGTGCCGTTTGAAAATGAGAACCGAGATACGTTTGTATTCAGAGTCTAGTTTCCTGTGGACCCTGTGTCTGATCGATAGGACAGCCAGGAGAAGACACGGTGACATCACTTATGTTAAATCTCGCCAAGTGTCCGAAACCCACAGGACTCATCGTAAATATTTCAAGTTACAATTTGTTTTCGCAGATTGAACGATCTATTATATTAAGAACGAGGCATAATGTCTCATATATATTAAGTTTAGTATTGTTTTTCCTATTATAAGACGTTTTTATTTGAGTGCTAGTTGAGTTTGTGTTTATTGGTTGGTTATAGTTCATCAAGTCTGAAATTGAGCGTTAGGGTATCCCCACACCTATCGACGTGGAATCGGCTTTCGCCGAGTGTTTTCCTCGTGTTTTGTTCGCAATCCCGTCTATGGATGTCGCTTCGCGTAAGCCGATCGACGTCTTTTTCGCTCTTATTGCGTGGACACCCAAGTAGCAAACAAGAATAATGATTAAATCTTACATTTCTAAACTTTATCTAAAATAAGAATAAGCTAAATTTAAAAAGACTCAGTTTAGTAATTTTAATCTTAAAAACTAAAGAGTTTTAAGCTACCGCCACTTTAGCAAGTCAAGAATACCTAAAACCTAGTTAAATATTTTAAAAACTATTTGGTGTTAAGTATGTCTACAAATTAGTCTAAAAATGTGTTTTTTACTCAACTCAGATTATTTGAAGACTCATTTAAGATTCAATGGTATAATTTAAGTATCAGTTTAGAATCACAAAGTAAAAATTGATTTTGTAGATAAACTTACGATGATTGGTTACACCAAGCTCTATGAATTGGGTCACTTAAGGTAACTGTATTCTTTTTTTATTAAATTTAATCAAGTTTAAGTGAAAATAAGTTTAACGGGACGTTTTTCAACAAACTAGAACCAATTGAAGATGGATGAAATATTTTTTTTTAAAGATGTGGTGGCTTTCGTCGGCGTGCTCCGAAATATAAAAAAAATATCGTCCAATTGTGTGCGACCAAGTCATTCAAACGGCAGTGCGACGAGTGAGACTTTGTTATCATTAGTACCAAGTACATCTTCGAGTGAGGCTTTGGTATCATTAGTACCAAGTATACTGTAGATCACAAGAAAGGAGATGATGACGCAAGATGTGGAAAATGTAGTAGCAGCACTAGCAGTACAAGCTTCTGCCCGCGACTTCGCACGCGCATAAATTATGGTTTAGTTACATGGTATTCTTATGTTTTTTAACCATACTACATGCTGAAAATAAAGATTTCATTTCCATATTGATTTCATATAAATTATGTAGCTGTGACATTAAATATATAATTTAATGATTTGCACACCTGCTCGCAGGCATTGGACACTGTGCGCATCATTTTTGTAATAACCCTATGACTGTATCTGAAGCAAATAAACTTTCTGATTTCTGATTTCATTGATAGTGCGTGTAACAGTTCAAATCTAAATAACACCCTCATAAACTTGCTCGTCAATAATATTCTATAGATGCCCAAAGTATCTTTTTAGAGAGCGCTCCCTAAGCGAGCCCTAGGTTCGAAGATCCTAGGGCGAGCCCGACGGACACTCACTATCCTAAGGTGTCTTGCAAGCGAGACCTGAGGCCAAAGTGCCGAGCGGTGAGGCAAGAGAGGCCGAAGGCCAAGCTTTTCATTGGAATTAAAGGCCTAAAGCAATCTTTCAGCGAACGGTCTTCTTGCGAGCTCGTGGGCCTAAGGCCCGATCCCCCACGGATACTCGTTATCTCCGACTTCTCCGAGTAACTTGCGAAACCTAAGGGCCGAAGTTCTGGAGGTAAACGGGGAGGCAAGTGGAGCCAAAGGCTGAGTTTTTCGTAGGAATGACAGCCCCTAAGCATGGTTTTAGAGAGCGGTCGCTATGTGAGCTCGGGGGCTGAAGGCCCGTGGGTAAGTAAGCCCCCACGGACACTAACTATCCCCATGTCTTCGTATCCGTAGTATCCGGAGACCAAAGTCCAGAAGGTGAGCGGCCAGGCAACTTTTCGTATTAATGAAAGATCCAAATCAAGCCTTAAGAAAGCACTGGGGGCTGAAGGATACTTATATCATACTAACCCCAGGTGGCAGCGAGGCCAAAGGCCGAGCTTTACGTTGGAATGAAAGGCCCACAGCATCCCTTTAGAGAGCGCTCTCAATGCGAGCCCCTAGGCCATTCATTATCTTCAGGCGTCTTGCAAGTGAAACCTGAGGCCCAAATTCCCAAAGATAAAAGGGGAGCCAAGGGAAGCCGAAGCCTGAACATTTCGTAGGAATTAAAGGCCTATAGCATGCTTTTAGAGACTTTTAGAGATAAGCGGCGTGGCAAGCAAGCCCTCACGGACACTGACTATCCCGAAGTTGAGTGGCGAGGCGAAGGGCGAAGTAAGTCCCGTAGATAAGTAGCGAGGCAACCGAGGCCAAGGGCCGTGCTTTACGTTGAAGTGACAGACTCCAAGCATTCCTTCAGAAAGCGCTCTTAATGCACCCCTATAGACGGACACGCATTATCTCCCAGTGTCTTGCAAGTGAAACCTGATGGCGACGTGGGGGATGTACACTTACTATTCCCAGGTGTCTTGCAAGCGAAATTGCATGTAAAAGTTCGGAGAGTGAGTGGAGAGGCAAGCAAGGCCTTTTCGTTCTATTGTAAGGCAACCCTTCTGTGAACGGTCTCAATGCAAGCAATGACCTCTAAAGACACTTATTATCTTTCGGTGTCTTGTAAGCGAAACTTGAGGACCAAAATCCCGAAGGAAAACGGGGAGGCAAGCGAAGAAGAAGCGAAGCGAAGGCTGAGGTTTTCATAGGAATGAAAGGCCCAAAATTATATACCTTTAGGGGGCGCTCCTGATGATGCGCATATTTCAGAAAGTCACGGGAGTTTTCTACATTCATAAAATTGATACCATAGATACTCAATTTTCCGCGGAATGCCGTTTTGTCCAAATTGTATACCCACATTCCTTGACGTTGGTGAACTATGATAATTCTTTTCCTTCAAACAACTTTAGATGACCTCTGACTTCATAGTAAATATAGGAAGGCAGAGATCAAGGTTGCTGGTTTTTCAATATAAACAGCGCCGTCGTCAGTTACTGAAGTTCCAATTTAATTAGGTATCTGATGTATAACAGTTACTATCAGTGGAGGTATCAACCAGTTTTGGTTAATATGTAGTGTTTACCACTATTTTACATCCCGGGTTTTTTCACGTTTTATCTATATTTTGCTTAACGTTTGAATGGGGTGTTCTTGTTACTTTCTAGTCAAGTATCTTGTCAATTTTCAAGTCTTTAGCTCATACATTTTGACCCCATTTTATAACCCCTTTGCCCCATTATCTTAATATTTTTTATAGCCTATGTGTTGTCCGGGAGTTTTCTCGTCAGGTTAGCAAAGTTTGCATCAAAATCCGTTCAGAAGTTTTCACGTGATACGCGTACAAATAAACAGACAAACAGACAAAAATTCTAAAAACTTTTGAATCGTGTTCTGTTATCGATTCTAAGCATCCCCAACAAACTTTTTCTCGAATGTATCTTCCATGTACAGACTTTCGACCGTCTTCAGCTTTATTATATGTATAGATTGATAAAAGATAGAAGATTATGAAAGTGCAATGTTGTTGACGTGTCAATGTCATCCTTTATGCTTGGTTGAATTTATGGTTTGTTTTAAACACAGGACAGGATATACAGAATAAATATATCATAAGTATTATAAACTTAATGGTTATTCTTGCATAAACATTTACCGTAAAATGGACGGCAACTTGCATTCATTAAATCAAACTAAAGATTTGATAAAGAACCATTAAGTATTAAGTAGAACTACACTAATTCGGTTTTTAGTATAAGTTAAGTATAATATCTCTAAACCGGTACTACTATAAATGCAATTTTTCTATACTTTATCTAAAATAACCTTAAAAAATCAGTATCGTCTAAAGTCATACTTCGCTAAGAATGATAAGACTAAACTCCATTTTACTTTTAGTAAATAAAAAAAAAAAAAAAAAATTCCGACACTAATTCATAAAAAATAAAGTACATTGTAGTTAGATTTATGTAATAGCAATAATAATTGCATTTATATTGCAAACATTTACAGAAAAGTAGTATTCTGCGCTGTATGTAATCAAATTTTTAATTTAGCAACCTAATATTCCTAATTTTTATTGCTCTTTTTCCAGTATTTGGTAAGCCCGTCTGTTTTATAGCACTTTCAATCAATTTTACACGATAAACCATCATGCGTTATAGTTTTTAAATACCTATAGGGTCATTACACGGTCGTTTCTAAACGTAATAAATAGTTAAGTAATCGCCATTTTGATAAAACTTCAGTGAATTCTCTCGTTAGTAAAAGAGTTCGCCATATTTTCTAAAATACAATTCCATGAGTAAAAAAAGTTTTAAAATTTTATTTGTTAAGAGATGATCGAATTTGTGCAACTCAGTGTTAATAGTTTTAAGTAAGTATTGTAGATATCTTTAAGTTTATTTCTTGGCCTTTAGTCAACCTTCAAGATATCTTCAATTCGAAGTTTAGAGATCTGTAAAACCCTCATTCTTAAGTAGGGTTTAAGTTTGTCTAAATAGTAGTATTAAGTCTTTCTTGAAAATGTCTTAAATACTGTGCCCACTTTGTCCTAACTGAGTCTTGGGGGATATCTTCAAGATATCTTCAGGGACATAATGGTTTTAGCCAAGACAACAGCAAGAATTTGTCTAATTGTCTTCAAGATATCTTCAATCCCTTTTTAAGACATTTGATTGCTACTTGGGCATTAAGAGTTTTTTGATCGGCTAACGCCCATTCCGCGTCGATAGGTGTGGGGGGACCCTTAAGGACCACTTTATTTGCCAGCGTCTTGTACGTTTTATTATATTTCGACTGCTTTAGTGGTCTGTTCTGTAAGTAAGTGAAACTAAGATTGTGAATCTTGTAATAATTCATGGTCATAATCTCTTAATGTTCAGGTCGAAAAAAATGATATGGCACCAAATTAAAGAATGTGCCAACATTAAAAAGTGCTTTAAATCGACGAATTTAAATATTCGAAACAAATCAGTAGTTCTAACGATTATAATGATAGAATTGTTATGTCAGAGCTTTATTATTATTTAGTACAACCACCGAGTCAATGGAGGAATGAAGTCTGCTCCAAAACTATGACCCCAAAATATATTATTTAGTTTTTTCTTTTCTTGTACTTTTACGTTTCTGCAGCAATGTAAAGTGTTGCCACACTTAGTATTTGGTATTTTCACGCGAGTTTCTAGTGACACGAACGGAACTGACAATATCCAATGTCAATCAAATTGAAGCCGTAAAATCGATATGAAAACTGACTATTTTGTTAAAAATATTCATCGTAAATAATTTCAGCTATACCTAGTTAAATGTGTGTATAGTAGATACGCGAATACGCCCATGTCGTATTCGCGTAGAGTTGTACCTTATTTTCTGATTGATTTTTCTTTTCCCTGCTTAGAATCTTCCATATAAGTATACAAAATGTATGACAATCTGACGTCTTTAAAATATAGGTGATACAGTATATAAAACGTGATTTATAATAAAAATACACTGTAACTAATATCTTTGTGGCGCTAGCTCAGATGACTTTCGCACCAATCATTTGCTTTAAGTAACTTATATGTAATGCGACCGTTGACACCGTTGTATTATATTCTGTAATATGACAGCCGCTAACCGCTCGGTCGGCATTTTCATAGAGTCTGTTACTATCAGCCTTCATCGTATATACTTGAAACCCACAATTCCACAATAATAACCTCAAAATTACGATTTTAATGAAAATAAAACCGACACTGGTTAACTTACACTCTTCCAAATGCCACGTGTAGCCAGTTTTTAGCGACGTCCATCATTTATTTTTTTCATTTTAATGGCAATTTTGAGGTTATTTTTGTGGAATCTAATTATGGTCTCAAGTATAGTCAGTAGCAGGCAAAATAGCCAAATATAAGTATCGTAATGCATCCAAAATCTTAGAGTAACAAAGACGTGTGTGCCGATAGATTTGACAGCGACTAACTATATGACGCTGACCGTATATGATAAGATAATATTTTGTAGCTGTTTCAGGACCATAGTTACCTGCTTTTTATTTTTGAAAAGTGTTATATTTTTCATGCCTTAAACCGATGTTACTCTTATTGCAAGATAATTAATGTTTCTTAATAGAAAATAAAATCTTTACGTTTAGTCTTTACTTTAATTGCCACTAGCAGTCTTATCTTATCATTCCACCCTGTATGATGTGTGCCCTTCCTGCCTATTAGCTAGCATGGATCGCATATATCTATACATATCCATCCATACTATTATTATCAATGCGAAAGTGTGTCTATCTGTTACCTCGTCACGCATAAACCGAAAAACCGATTTAGATGAAACTTCGTATAGAGATAGTTTGAGTCCCGGGGAAGGACATAAGCTAGTTTTTATCTCGGGAATCAACCCCTAAGGGGTTGAAATGAGGGGTTAAAGTTTGTATGCAGCTACGATATAAACGAGTTCCACGCTGACGGAGATAGACTCGTTTAGGTACTACTCGTTAAGAAATTAAATTGTCATTGTATGGTAACAAATAAATATCATGTATAATTTAGTTTATAAACAAAGTTTTAACCGACTTCAATTTAGTATTCCGCCAAGCCACGAGGACGTTTATTTTCCAATTTACTACATGAACTGATTTCCGAAAGCAAATGCGTTGATTATTAGAGAAAAAAATCCAATCGCTGTACCTATGTGGGCCGATAATATTTAAGGATTTCCGTCGATTCCACAAGGATCACCTTTCGCACATCGTTACTTGCCATTTCAACAGAATCTGTGACGTAGGTAATTAATTTTAAGTAAATAATTGAGGAATTGTGGTCCCCACCTGCCAATTTATGATTTCCGGTTTTATGACATTGATTTTTAAAATCACTAGACGCGTGTCTAATTGGGGAACTCCTCAATTATATTAATATAATTGAGGAGTTCCCTCAATTATCCAACTGGATTCTTGAAAAAAATGGGACCAACTTGGAAGCATACTTACAAACAAAAAAATATTACGAATCGGCTCATCAATGACGGAGTTCTGAGGTAACAAACATTGAACAAAAAATACAACCGAATTGAGAACCTCCTCCTTTTTTTGAGGTCGATTTTAAATAGTAACCGCCTCTATTGGCTCTTAAGACGTGAGTGTGAAGTTTTGAAAAAGACAAAAACGTAATATTTAAAGTTGGCTAAATATGATTATTATATCTTTAATATTAGTATTTTTAGTAACATTATTATGCCGGTTAGGTACGGGACTACTTCGATTAGCGGCTACCGAGGTCAATATCTTTTTCATCTAATAGTCAGTCCGTAATTTAATCAAGTATTTTAATTTAAAAAAATATTGTAAATTACTATTACTTCAAAGAACATGTCTAATTGATGTCACTTTGTGAATTAAAGTAGGTACCTACGTACTTAGATAGATTTATATATATGAGTTTGTATCGGGTGTGTATATTGAACATTTACGGTGTCCCCTATAGTGTCATTGCGCCAGTTAAGCAACTAGCTTCGGTTATTAGCGACCACCCGAAGGACATCGCCATCGATAAGCAATCTACTAAAAAATCATTTCAGCTCCCCAACTCGTCTGTGGTCGCAAACCGGCACATTAAATTAAGTGGACGCATAATGGCAACTTGCCTTTTTGTCAAAAACGGTTAATTCGTGATTTTTAGGTCATAGATTCGTTTGAAAGTTTGCTATCGATATTTATATCTAAATCGGACGTCAATTACCTACCTAATAATACACACACAATATGGGACCGTCAATTAAAAAAATGTCCGTTCCTTTGACGAAATCCTTCCACAAATAAATCATCTGAAGTAAGAAGCTTATTTTATGCTGTAGCATAAAATAAGAAAATAATGTCTTTTTCGGATTTCTCAAAGAGTAAAGAAACTATAAAAGGGTTGTGGACCTCTTAGGCCGGGTCCCAATAATCAAACCACCGATTACATTTTGACACATTTTCTACGGGTAATCTGTCATGCCGCGTTTATACGCTTGCGATGGCTTGGCGCGTGAGCAGGACGCAGCTATGTAAACGAATGAGATCGAATTATAGCCCTCTCCCTCTAACGCATAGCTGCGTCCTGCTCACGCGCCAAGCCATCGCAAGCGTATAAACGCGGCATCAAAATGTTAATGCTCGATTCAGCAAGTGCGACAGAGACGGAGTTCGTTTTCATTTCCCGTCCATTATCCGTGGATTGATTATTGGGAACCGGCATAAATTGTTCTAACTACTAGTCAACTTGACGATCACATTATTTGAATGCGTTTTATAGTTTTTCTAAACACTGTTCTAAAGTCAACGAGAAAAATAAAACAAAACCTCGAATCAAATTAATGTCAATGAGAGGTGCCGGTTAATGTACAGCCATAATAATGCATGGCCAAATAATGTACAGCCCAATAATCCGCGTCCATACTGTACGTGGATTATCAGGCTGTACATTAATGGGCCATGCATTATCACCCTGAGCAAACTTGGTCCGGGGCAATAATTGGAAGCCATTTTTGTCCGGGCTGATAATGCACGCACCAATAATCCGAGTCCACAAAAAGTGGACGTGAATTATCAGGCTGTAGGTACATTATTGGGCTGTGCATGATCACCCTAAGCAAACTTGGTCCGGGGCAATAATCGGAAGCCAATTTTGTACGAGGTGATAATGCACGGCCCAATAATCCGAGTCCCTGTGGCTTCGGATTATCTATGTGGACTGAAAAATTCCAGCGAGTCGACGCCTCCCCGCTGCGCGGGGTGTCTATTTCTAGTCTGAGGGACACAAGTGAACCCTAACCTAACCGACCTAAGACAGATTTCACTTATGACAAGCCATTTTTGTCCGCCCTGATAATGCACGACCCAATAATACGCGTCCACAAAAAGTGGACGCCGATTATCAGGCTGTACATTATCGGGCCGTACATTATCACCTTGAGCAAAGCTGATAATGCACGACCCAATAATCCGAGTCCACAAAAAGTTGACGCGGATTATCAGGCTGTACATTATTGGGCCGTGCATTATTGGCTCACATCTTGGAGCATTATGGGCCATCCACATTAAGTGATTTGTCAGCCTCGATTCATCAGAATCTGACTAATTGCTATAGTGTGGATGCATGTTCCAACCGTCAAACGAGTTGTACGGACTAATTGCATGAAAATCGCAATTTGGACCATGGAATTTGCATGATCTGGCAAGTTTTTTTTCTCACAAATTTCATACAAATAAATTTAAACGATAATTTAAAAATGTATGCTAAAGAACATTGTATTAATATTTTACACTGTAATTTTGTAATTTGTTTTAAACCGGTGTTTTGCAACTACAATTTCATTCAGTGTGGCCAGTTAAAGTTAAGAAAGCAAAAATTGCAGCATTCAAACGGTCCTGCGAAGCGGACTGCAAGATTGTCACTAACCGATGAGATAAGGCGAGACAGCACGTTGATCATGAGGTGGCCGTGACATACTCTCGATTTTTGTGTGCTGCTCGGCTATTACGCGACGGCGCGCGAGCTCTCTCAATTTTCCTCGCACTATCCGTCTCTCTCTTATTAGGACATGCGAAAGAAATCGAGAGTATGTCGCGGCTGTGTGTTAGACGTGCTGTCTTGCTCTATCTCATCGCTTAGTAACAATCTTGCAGTCCGCTTCGCAGGACCGTTTGAATGTGCCAATTTTCGCTTTCCTTATGTTAACTGGCCACACTGAATGAAATTGTAGTTACAGTTGTTAGGTGTGTACACCACACTATAGCAATTAGTCAGATTCAGATGAATTGGGGCTGACAAATCACTTAATGTGGCCCAGGAGCGTTCATAACGCCATCTTGTTTGTCTCTCAATGAACTCCATATACCATTTGACATTGACGAATATTTCAAACTGGCAACATTGAATCTTTTGTACTATTGTATCGCGTAGTTCACGCTGCGTCCGCCATTTCGCGTCAGCGTCACAGTCGCAATAATTGATCGAGTTGAAGACCGAGACGCCCTCGTTGGGAAAAATTAGAAGTTATCCCATTTGCGGGACACAGGTATATTTATGTGATTATAAGTAATTATGTTAAATAATATGTAACTTTCAGGAGCCTTAAGACCTTGATACGTTAAAAGCTCGATAATCAAGTGAAATTTCTGACGAAATGTGCTTCTCTTACTTCGTTTTCGTAACATCATTTTGGCATATAGACGTGACGACAGCGCTCTCTGTGATGCCTTTTGCTAGTTTTCACTTAGTGGCGCTAATTTGTCACTATCCATTGATATTTTGATAATACAATAACAGTTATTTATTTATTTTATTATTTCGTTTTTTCGGCGCGTGTTCGATTATTTGGTGGAATCCCTTCATAAGATGGCGGACGTGCTTACGCCATTTACTTGGTTATTTGATGAGTTAGCCGTTGTATATTCGTGTTGAGAGTGTTTGTGTTGAAAGATAGTAATAGAACTGTTTTGTGATGGACTTGTAATCGTTTATTCGATAATTTGGTGTTTGGATTTGGATAAAAGTGCGCATTATCTTCCGTGGTCGGCATATCTTCTATCTTATACACATATAAGAGTCGGTCAAGTTCGCCGGTTATTGATTGATTATTATTTATGTAGGCTGCGAGCAGCTCTGTGGGTCAGTCCAGAATAGTGATAAGGATGCTAAGACCTGACTGTTTAGAATATCCGGATTGAAGGGTCTTCAAGATGCCATGGTAATCGAATCGTAACATCGAATGTAACAAGATAAACAATGGCCTAAAACAACAACTACTTTTCATTTCATTCCCTCTACTCTCTTCAGTAGAAGTAAGTTCAAGTTATATCTTGGTAATCATCACTATGGCCAAATTACAAAGTTTTAGCATAAGAAATTAAATTTCTTCCTATTGCATACTTTCTTATATCTCCTTAACCATGAAAGTGCGTCGCTTGACGCGGCGCGCCGCGGCTCTGCGTCAATAGAGGCACTTTCATAGTTAATGTAATATGTAGGCGAATTATATTCAATTCGATTCGACTCTCCTCGGGAAGCCTAGTGGACGCCAGCCTTTACAGATCTATGACAGAAGAGTTGGGGAAACATGATAATTATATCAGCCAAGATACATCTACTGCCGGTCATAGCCCTTCCCATGAAGTGCCACTAGGTGGACTGTGGTTCTTGTGATTTTTGGATGTGGGGTGGTGCAAATCCATTCACCTTTTTCGCAAAAGGAAAATTTGCTATGAGGAATTTTTGGAATCTGATCTAGTTGCTTGCAATACCAACTCAACATTCAACAAATTGATGGTGTTACCAAAATATTTACTGCAGACTTACGCAGTCATTCTACACAACATTCAGAAACCCGTTCTGTAAATGGGTATAGGAAAAGCTATAATGGAAGATGAAGATTGCATATGCTGAAAAGTTTATAAAAACCTTACAACCCGTGCCCCGGCTGAAGAAGTAGAAGCATTCTACTCAAATACTACTAACTTTATTTACCAAAGCAACATTACAAGTCCCTATACAGAAGAAGAAGAGTGACAATTAAAAAACAATGAAACAAAGAGGGGACTGAACATCCATATAAGTCGTGTTCATGCTAACCATACGCAGCCACCTGCTCCAACACCTTTAAACACCACACAAACAACCCAAATATGGCAAGATCATATTCCTCTAGCTCGAGCAGCGCTCCTTGGGACTTCGGACATTTCTTCCCAAACGCAACATGCGAACGTTAGTCTAAACGACTTACCAACTTTAAAGTCTAGCATTCGAGTTTTGACCCATATTCCCAAGGGTGCCAGATGTTTAGCTGCCGGTAAGCTATGCACGGTTATTGAGGATTGTTTGCTTTCGAACAGTGTTGAAAATTGGTTTACTTTACTCTCTTTCTCTTTTTCAGCCTTGAGGGTACCAGATAAGACTGAAAAGAAATCGTTGACGACTAAAGTTAAAAATAATATCAATGACTCTAATTTGTACTTCTCTATTTTACAGTCCCCAATAAAACAAACTTCGATATATCGTTCCATCGAAGCCAAAGTACACGACGGAGACTTAAGAGGAGCGGTTCGTTTGCTCCTTTCCGACGCTACTCTCGCTCCTGTGAATGAAACTACACTACATGCTTTGAAAGACAAACACCCCAGCCCATCGAGGTCAATAATCTTACCACCTGAACCGAGTTTAACAAGCCCTTTCCTTTCTGTTACAACTTCGGACGTAGCCAACGCAATTGCGTCTTTCTACAATGGGTCTGCATCCGGTCTAGATGGTCTGCGACCGCAGCATCTCAAAGAGTTGACTTCACCCTCCGCAGGAAATAATGGTCCCCGATTGTTAGAATCACTCACAAAATTATGCAATTTTTTACTGAGAGGTATGCTAAACTTGGAGGTGAGACCGTTCCTATATGGTGCTTCGTTATGTGCCTTATCTAAAAAAGATGGTGGTATTAGACCAATTGCGGTGGGCAGCTTTTTTCGTCGTCTTACGGCTAAGCTCTGTTGCCAATCTGTTAGAGAAGCTATGTCTGACTATCTGCAACCAATTCAAATGGGCTTCGGTACCAGACTTGGTTGTGAGGCGGCAATACATGCCACCCGGTCTTTTGCTTTACATCGCAGATCATCCAATACCATAATCGTTAAAATCGATATCAAAAACGCTTTCAATAGCCTAGAAAGGGACACTATTCTCAACGAAACCTTAGAGCAAACTCCTTCTCTTTACCCTTTCATTTACCAATGTTACGCCTCCTCAAGTAATCTTTTCTTCTCAGGCAGTTTAATACAGTCGCAAGTTGGTGCCCAGCAGGGCGACCCATTAGGACCCTTGATGTTTTGTCTCGGCATCCAAAAGATTATTTCTGGATTAAAGGCGCCCCTTAATGTGTGGTATCTGGATGATGGCACTATAGGAGGAAGTCCAGAAGTGGTCTTAAACGACTTGAAAACATTGATACCTGCCTTGAAGAAAATTGGTCTTGAAATAAACCCGTCTAAGTGCGAGTTTTATACTTGCAGTTTTTTAGACACCAACTCTCTCGCAGAAATAGAGTCACTTTTACCTGGCATTAGACAAATACACGAACATTCTTTCAATTTACTGGGTGCTCCAATTTTCACCGAGGGTGTTAGTTCGGCCCTTCAAGCCAAAAGACAAGCACTTTCGGCGGCACAGGAACATTTGACACAATTGTCGGGACATGTTTCCCTTATCTTGCTGCGAAACTGCTTTGCTCTGCCTCGCATGGTGTATATGTTACGGACGTCTCCAACTTGGCTTTATGACACGGATTTGAAATCGTTCGATGACACTATTAAATCTTGTTTAGAGTCAATACTCAATGTGAGTTTAGACGACAAACAATGGTGTCAGGCGGCTCTGCCAGTTCGTTACGGTGGCTTGGGCGTGCGTCGGGTCCAGGACATAGGTCTGGTAGCCTTTTTAGCGTCGGCACATGGTTCGTCGGATCTTGTTGCTCGAATATTATCATTTGATGGCAGCAGCATTCGAGTTCCATTCGTAACCGAGGCCCTGGCTAAGTGGGCGACACTATGTCCGTCCAATGATCATCCGGATAGCTTAACGGTCCAAAGAGGATGGGACGATATTCTATGTCAGCAAACGTTTTCTCATTTGTTGAGTGATGCCTCGGGGACTGACCTAGCACGTCTCAAGGCTCTCACAAAGCCCGAATCCGGTGCGTGGCTGCATGCCTTGCCTTCCCCTCAACTCGGCACTTTGCTCGACAACGACTCCCTGAGGATAGCAGTTGCTTTAAGGCTGGGGAGCAAGGTATGCGAAGCGCACCGATGCGTTTGTGGGACAATGGTGGAGGAGAATGGCCACCACGGGCTAAGCTGCAAAAGATGTGCGGGTCGGTTCCCTAGACACCATTCTATCAATGAGATCGTGCGTCGGGCTATGGTGTCCGCCAACGTACCGTGCATCCTGGAGCCCCCGGGTCTGTCTCGGACTGACGGAAAAAGACCAGACGGGTTGACGTTGGTTCCCTGGCAGAGAGGGCGGTGCCTCCTATGGGATGCAACTTGTGTTAGCACTTTTGCAGCGTCCCATCTAAAGCACACAATTAAGTCAGCTGGTTCGGCGGCCGAAAATGCCGCCAAGCTCAAACACGCAAAGTACTCTGCCTTGGAACCGACTTATGATTTCGTTCCGGTTGCTGTGGAGACAGCTGGGCCCTGGGGCAGTGAGGCTCTCGGGCTGTGCAAGGAGTTAGGCAGACGATTAAGGGACAGGGGCCTTGACCCCCGCTCTGGGTCATGGCTCGTCCAACAGGTCTCCATTGCTGTTCAGCGAGGCAATGCCGCTAGCATTTTGGGGACCTTTGGTTCGGGCTTGACGCAGAGCGGGATGTACTCGTAGTATTACTTTTATTTATTTTTACGTATTTTAATTTTATCATTCTTTACACCATTGTATTCCGACTTGATTTGTAATTCATATTATGATAATGTCCATATTGTTATTTTAAACTAATTAAAGATACTCTTGTGATTTAAATAGTGAAATAAGAGAAAACAAACAAAGACAACAAAGTTGCAAAAGAAGTTGCGTTAGGACTTATAAAGTAGTCCAACAGTCCAGAGGGGTTGGGACTTCTGTTCTGTATGGAATAATAAAAAGCTTTTTTATATATCTTTATATATGTCTCTAAATGAGTAGGTTATGGACTACCCTAACCTTCTCTTGGTACTAAGTTAGTAAACCGCGTTTGTATAGATAGATTATAGTTTTATAGATTGTCCATACAGAAAGTCCATTCTAGATGCAGTTGAAAGATGAAATAAAATTAGCAAAACATACTAACTTACAAAGCTGGAATATCACAGATCTCTTCTTTATAATGTTAGTATAGAATTACATCTTGTCCGCAGCAAAATGCCGCCGCCTGACAAGAAGGCTATTGCGGACGGGAAGCTGATCCAATCCTACCTGAACACCTACAGCGCGCAAGGCGAGCCTACCACTGTCTTGGAATGTAAGTAACTGTATGGAAGATTGGCAACCTGTTTAGCCTTGCGGGTGTTAGCTTCATCTGCGCTTAGAACGCCATCAGCTTATCTAGCATGACAGCTTTTATGGTCAAGTCTTACAGCCGTAATGATACGTTTTATCGTTGTGTTTTAAGTGACGTTTGAGTTCATTAGGCCCGTATTACGTGAAGATAAAAGCTGTCATGCTAGCTAGGCAGGCTGTGTATTTTATGCTGGTTAGTGTAAAAATCAATATACTCAATATGAATTTTGGTTTAGATCTTTGAATTTATATTTATTTATCAGTCAGTTGTATTAATGATGCCTGTATCTCATTAACTATAAGTATAATGCCGGCTGTACACTCTCGGCCGAGACCTCTCGCCAAGACAAGAGCATACCATGTACACTCTCCTTGCGTCATTTGATCCGCGGAACAACCCTTTGACTTGGCCGCAAAAACCGACACGCGACCGAGACGTACATAGGGCTTGTGATATCCGTGTTACACGCGGAACCTTAGCTACGTAGCCTTAGCACCGGCGGTGCTAAGATCCCGTACTACACGGACACGTCAAAGATACGTATCCGTTTCTGGATTCGGCTACGTTCCCGCGAATCTCGGCTTCGGCTCCGCTCCGCTCGGTTGTTGAAAGAGAGCTTGTGTCGAACGGACCATTCGCATTATGTTTTTTTTAAGTAATTACATATTGGTATTATTCTGTTCTTTCCAGCCATTATGAGTTTGTACAAAAAAAACCAGAGGTGGGATTGGTGTGATTATTGAATCTCACCGGTGCCTTTTTTTGTATGCAGCCGATGACTATTTAGTACGAAATAAGCCACCCGATGAGAATCAAAAATCGCACCTCAGGTAGGTACTAGGTACCTACTTGTCGATGTCGATGAATATGAAAGTCCATCCAAATAAATATATTAATATCTCTAATTAATATTTACTCCTTAGTAAGAAATACTACAGGTAGACCAATGCAACAATTTAAAAGTATTTTAAGTGAAATAATAATATACTTTGTTATTCATCAATATTATTACTGTCGGTTGTCCACAACCGTCTTTCGTCGGTGAAAACACTAAGAAATAGTTGCACGTGCAGATAAAGATAACAAACAATAGTTTGCGGGCCATTGATAATGATTACCTTCAAGTAGCTTTGGGTTTTACCTGTTAAGTACCATGTGTTCCTATTGTTCGTGAAGTTAAGTGAAAGCAAGAAGTGGTCGGTTAATTTGTTTGATTTGACACAAATACTTACCTACTTAAGTTTTATTACTATTTTGGACTAGAGGAGGCTGTTTTGGACTCGAACTCATAGGATTATATTAGTCACAATTTAAGAGAGTCAGTGTTAGTGAACATTCCGAGACTTATCTACCTATAATTGTGCTATTAATATACAAAAAGTTGTTACTTGTGTTGTTATTTTGTTAATTGTTAAATGTTTTAATACAAAATGAAGAGAAGTTGGGTGCGGCAATATGCCACCAGAATTGGTGATACAGCATTTTGTACCCTGTGCAATGATCGGGTGAACAATGAGTTTTCGTGTCGTGGTGGTACTACAGGATCTATAGGAAAACATTTGAAAGTAGTTCACCTAAAATCTCCAGTTGCGGCAACCAACGAGTAAGTATAATTTACATTTTATATCACGTTTGCTAAGAGCGATAGGTATATATCAAAATACATTTAGTTTATAGTAATTCACTCTGCCAGATTTACATAGATTCTGATTCTGAATATTCTTATCAGCAGGTACTTGGGTATGTGAAGGTTCGTTGTTAGGCGGCAGCCCTATGTATTCCCTGTTAAAGTAAGGAATATTTACCTTAAGAGTTGTGGTTATGTTTTGCTAAATGTATACAGTATAATATTTGCAACATAATATTAGCATCTTATTGTTTTTGATCACTCTTAAAACTTTATTTAAAATGCAAAAGTATGGAAACTGAAATTAAAAACTCGCCCCTTGCATTACATTCGGGGGTCTGCATAAAATCTACACTAAACGTCACGGTCACGACTGGATCCGATCTACGTATAAATAAGATACGTATCTCCGTGTACACGTAGCTACGTATCTTAATTACACGTAGCCGAATTACACGGAGCAAACGGAGCGGATCTCCGTTGCCGAGTAACACGGCAACGGAGATTCGGCTACGGGTACACGAAACACGGTCACGACCAGGAGCACTAGACGTACAGAGGCGAGACCCGAGCGGGCGAGACAAGGCGAGAGCATTACGTACGCTATCGTTCTCCGTCTGTCTCGGGGTGTCTCGCCGAGAGTATACAGCCGGCATAAAATAGGGGTGTAGACACTAAAATAATTAATCAATATTGACATATTTTCTCGAAAAAGGATTGAACTTGTAGTCAAATGGAGAAAAAATCAACGCAAAAGGTTAAATAATCACGAAGTTATGACTTATAAGTGTCCAAAGTTTTAAGAAGGGGACAGAACATGTCCCTTTTTCGCAAAACGCAACTTCATATGAAACGATGATGTCCGCAGCTTGTGACGTCACTATAAGACGGCGTCGTGTTCGGCGCCGCCGTCGACGCGGCCCGCTCTGCGGCAGCCTCGCATGTTGTGACGTCACACACTGTTTGCCTTTTCTCTCTCTAACAAGCAATATAAAAACGGTTAAAACATAAAAGCTTTGTAGTTATTTGAGATATAAGAATGGGATTTTCGTCACTAGGCATATTTTTTTGCCTTATTTTGGAGTAATATTAATTTTCGAGTCTATTGAGCTTTAATTTTCATTTTTGTACAATTTTTTTTGTTTTTAGTTAATCCCGGGATTTGATAGTAACCATTGTATAGAGATTATAGGCCTTAAAACTTCCATATATAAGAATATACTGTATTCCAGTGAACGGCAGCGACGCAGACGAGGTGAACACCAGCAATGGCGTCACGTACTTCGTGGACGAGCAGGGCCGGTACTATTACCAGCCCGGCGAGAACCAGTCCATCATGTCGCTGCCCACCCCGGACGACAATGACGTGAGTATTGTTGTCTCTGTCATGATACAGTCTAGCACAACATGCTGCCAATTCGTGTGGCCCGACTCCTGTCTCGCTCGCTCGGTGGAAGTTAAAAGAGGAGGGTAGATTTTCTCGTCACGGCGTCCGGTCTTCTAGCTGACAAAAGCAGTACTCACAACCTCACCCTAGGCACAAAACAACTTCAAATATTCTGCAAGTCAGTTTTATTATTATTATGGTGAGCCCTTATATCACTGCGACCATTGCTGTTCTATTGGGGGCTCTTTTACATGTCATAGCTTTGTATTATTTATTAAGTCACATTTACATAGCTGGGCATATTCATTATTTTAGGGCCCTTAAACGGATAGTTACGGAAAGTAACAAAACCGACAGTCAATGTCAATTGCATACATTTAGTAACAAAACAGATAGGTTAGATGTGACTTAAGCATCACTTTAGTTAACCTTAATCTGCCATTTTTTTTAAACTCCACAGCCAAAGCTACATTGACACTAAGTATGATCTTATGAATTTTGACACAATAAATGTATATAGATAGTCTGGTGGAGGAAAACATTGTGAGGAAACTGGTTAGATAATCATTTGTCACTGTAAGGTCTAGTTTGGAAGGTCAGATGGCAGTCGCTATCGTGAAACTAGTCGCGTCAAATTTTGGGGTCAGGTTCCAAAGAAAAAGTACAGGGAAAAACGCTAGGGGATAGTCCCTGAAATATATTTACCAAAATGATTACCATTTTGGGTTTAAAATGTAGTCAATTGTCTTGGCATTACCATTGGTACATTACCATTCCCACCAAAGTATGACAATGTTTTAAAGTAAATCATAGCCTGATCCGCAGGAGGGTATCGCTGAGGAAGACAGCACCCTGATGGAGGAGGGGTACCAGACGGTCACCCTGGTGCCTTCGGAGACTGGCACCGGGGAGGTCAGCTACGTGCTGGTTGTGCAGGAGGAATCCAAGCCAGTTCTCAATGTTGACATCAAGATTGATCAGGTGAGTTGGGCTCGTTCTGAAATATACTGAATTCAAAACACATAGAAAGAGAAAGATACATTTATTCACGAACATAGGACCATATTCAACTAGAAAAACACATAAAACATGTGTTTACCTGCAGAAATGGACCAGTGGCTTAGCATTTTGCTGAGGTGTCAGACATAAAGCACTGAATTTAAGCCAGCACTATAAACTACAACTAATGTATTTTTGGGATAGGTGTAAGAGAAATAAACATAAATACGAAGAAAAATCTAATGTACACACTACCTGCATAGAGCACAATTTTACCGTTCTCTGCCTCAAAAGGAAACTGACTGACTGTCCGTTCGTCTGTTTCGACACTTATGACTTCATTTTTACAAGCTTTTATTTAACTGGATCTGTTAGTTTGTTAGTGTGGGACAAACTTGGAACTGACTTTTGATCCAGTTGATTTCAACCAATTTAGCTAAATTTGAAATGTTATAGTACCATCAAGCTGATCTGATGATGGACACAGAAGGTGGCCATGGAAAGTCAGTATTTAACCTGTGTAGACACGGCTAATGACCACAAAATAATCTATATACTCGTATATATTTAAACGCAAAAGTCCTGACTGACTGACTCACTCACTTAAATCAACGCCCAGCCCAAACCGTTGCACCCAGAAAACTGAATTATTCACAATAGTGCCCACTAAAAAGGGATTTATGAAAATATCACGGGGGTAAAAAGGGGGTTGAAAGTTTCTATGGGGATGGAGTAAAATTTTAAGTGAGAGTCTTTGTTTATGGACTCCTTATTACGAAACAAGAAAAGTAATTTTAGGGTTTTGGAAAACCCCACCCCTAAGTGGGTTAACTAGGTGTGCAAAGTTTGTAAACCGCAGAACCGATTGAGATGAAATTTGGTATGGAGATAAATTGAAACCTGGGGAAGGACATGGACAAGGAGTTTTTTATCCCGGAAATCATCCCCTAAGGGACTGAAAGTTTGTATGGAGCTACGATATAAAGAATTTCCACGCGGACGGACTTGCGGGCAGACGCTACGATA
Organism: Epinotia demarniana; assembly: GCA_945867215.1. NCBI lineage: Eukaryota > Metazoa > Arthropoda > Insecta > Lepidoptera > Tortricidae > Epinotia > Epinotia demarniana. Next base: position 59,566,627 of record OX244259.1, read on the forward strand.
AGGCACTTGTCCCACTGCTGGCGAGTAGCGAGTACTAGAGTCTCGCTTTTACTCGCGCGAGTAAAAATTACTATGAGAGTACTCGCTACTCGCCGTCGATGGGACAAGTGCCTAATATGGCGTATGCAACCCGCCCTTGCTCTCCGGTGAAGTCTAACCCTGCCAATGTTAACAGGAAGAGGACGAGGAGAAGGGCAACGACGACGTGTACAACTTCGAGGAGGAGGGCGTGGAAGAGGCGTCGGAGGAGGAGGAGGGAGCCAAGCGGAAAAAGACGCCGAAGCGGCGCAACCAGCGGTCCAAGTTCACTTGCACCTTCTGCAACTATACCAGCCATAGACGGTGAGGTTTATTTTATTACTATACGGTGGTATTCGACTTGTCCAAGCTATTATACTATTTGAATAGCCATTTTGAATTTTTATTCAAAATTCTTTTATATTAATATATTATTTCACTCAGTCAAGACGTGTATATTATTTGGGTCGATCAACAATTTTCTCTAGTTACATTGTGCCTTTAGCGTCCTGGCTACCCGATTATGATAGAGTAAAACAGAAACATTGTTAGACATGGAGTTCTCGCATGCTCCAAGGGAACCCATTAACACATTGGACACCACGTACCCGACCCTCGGGCACTCGTAAACTTTACTCAGATGCCGGCATACCCGAGAGTCCAGCACGAGCTATAAACCCTCACGACGCCAAAGTACCCGGTTTCTGGGGTATTGTTCGGAATTTTGCCTGGTTGCGAAAGTGTTAATAACTACAACTAGACTTATTTCAAAGTCCAATCTCAAAAACGGCTGTACAGATTTTCATGAAACATAGAACACTCTGGATAAGATTATCTATGACACAAAAAAAAACGCATTCTAATCGGTTTATCCGTTTGGGAGCTACGATACAGACAGACACGTTAAACTTACACCCCTCTCTTTTCGTCGGGGGTTAAAAAAGGAGTTCAATTGTCAAGAACACCTTACATTTGGTGGATTCTTTATCCATAAAATCACAGTTTTCAAAACAGATAGCGACTACGTAACTGTTATAGCTAGCGACAGAAAATACTTGATTAACCCATATCAACTGGACACATTGTCTATTTAACGAACCATTCGACATGACAGCTACGTTAAGATATAATTAATTATTTCTGTTACCTCGAGTTTATTTAGGCTTGGCAACCATAGGGTTGACTGGCAGAGAATGCCTTTAGACTTTGTCTTTTTCCTTGTTTGCTACGTGCTACAAAGATTATATAAAATAAAAATGATCTCGCCTTGCCTGCGTGTATTCATACCTTCTATATTTCAGATACCTCCTTCTAAGACACATGAAAACCCACTCTGAAGACCGGCCCTACAAGTGCAAGGTGTGCGAACGGGGCTTCAAAACCATGGCGTCGCTGCAGAACCACGTCAATATGCACAATGGGGTCAAACCGCATGTCTGCAAGTACTGCAATAGCCCCTTCACCACCTCAGGTCAGTATCTAAATAGAGAATGTAGGCTACCAGGTTGGCAGTGCGTGTAGCTGGATCGGGGACGGAAACCCCATTGTCATTGTTCAAGTCCTTCATGGGTTACCCAGGGACAGAGCTGTTTAACTGAGCAATGTCGGCAGAAATAGGTCAGTCGTTAAATCAATCAATCGTTCCCTAATAACAAGTAGCGAGATCTTCGGACTTGTCGGAGAGCAATGAGTCGCATTGGGTTTGATATTAGTTAATATTTATTGAAATATTTGACACATGGGGGTAATCCCCACACACCCGAAAAGGTCCACTGATGACCTGGTAAAGGTCTCGAGGGTCCGGTGGATGCGGTTGGCCCAGGACTGCTCAGGGTGACAGCAGTAGATGTCATCCGCCCTGCCTTCTGTGTCTTGCCCGCTCAGCTGCTATATTTGGACATTTATGAATGCCACGGGAATTTTCCGACTACGGCGGAGCCGAAAGGAAGTGATATGTTTTTGTATTTACGTGTGTTCTACCGTAGCGTTTAAGATGCTGAACCTCTAAATTAGGTGTCAATCGATTCCAAATGGAGCATTGTGGTGACAGGCTAAACCTTTAGAATGAAGAAAAAACAGTTTTCTTCTCAGTGGATGGGAGCCCCCTTAAATATTTATTTTATTCTGTGTTTTTAGTTTTTGTTATGGCGGCAACAGAAATACCACCATCTTTGAAAATTTCACCTGTCTAACTATCACGGTTCATGAGAGCCTGGTGACAGACGGATAGCGGATTCTTAGTAATAGGGTCTCGTTTTACCCTTTGCACGGAACCCTAAAGACTATTGTTTTGTTGAACAGGCGAGTTAGTGCGGCACGTCCGCTACGAAAAAAGAACAGTTTTTTTTCTCAGTGAATTTCTCCTTAGTAGTAATGTAGCGGTTTTTAAGCTCGCCAAATAAAAGACTACTGTATCGTTGAACAGGCGAGTTAGTGCGGCACGTCCGCTAAGAAAAAAGAACAGTTTTTTGTCAGTGAATTTCTCCTTAGTAGTAATGTAGCGGTTTTTATGCTCGCCATATAAAAAAATATTGTATTGCTGAACAGGCGAGTTAGTGCGGCACGTCCGCTACCGGCACACGCACGAGAAACCGCACAAGTGCACCGAGTGCGACTACGCGTCCGTCGAGCTCTCCAAGCTGCGGCGGCACGTGCGCTGCCACACCGGCGAGCGGCCCTACCAGGTATACACACGGCTCGCTAAATATTAGCTCCTTAGTGCAAGGCCTGAGTGGACGCCCCGCTCAGAGCGGGGCGTGCAGCGTCCATATAAAACAAATGCAATTTATATGGACGCTCGACGCCCCGCTCTGAGCGGGGCGTCCACTCAGGCCTTACACTAACCTTACCTATGAAATTGGCGTTTTTTTTTCACAGATATTATTATATTCATTCGATATTCGATTCAATATTATATTCATTAGATATTTTATTCATTTCTATTGGAACTTACGAATTATTTTTTAGTTTCATTATTAGACTAATGTAACAAAGGTTTTAAATATATATAATAGTTTTTAATTTTTTATTTAGTGTTGCAAATTAAAGCTTGAAAAACCACCCTTTTCATGTGCTGCCGGTTCAAGTGTTTCAATTACGTATAGTTTTTTGATGCGAACTATTTTTAAGTGATTAAGATATGTGTATCGTAAGCATTTTTATGGGCCATCTCTAAGCATGTTAGAATTCCGTGTTGTATAATTTTTCTTAAAAACGATCGTGTCGCCTTGGTAACGGGACATTATAACAATAGGAAATGATTGATTGACCCATGTGTGGAAATCTACATCCTGCCGTGTATGAGCCACACAACTAACCATCGCCATATTCCAGTGCCCGGACTGCACGTACGCCTCTCCGGACACGTTCAAGCTGAAGCGGCACCTGCGCACGCACACTGGCGAGAAACCGTACAAGTGCGACAGCTGCAACATGTGCTTCACGCAGTCCAACTCGCTCAAGGCGCACAAGCTCATACACAATGGTAAGTTTTCTAATAGACACTAAAACTGGGTATACATAGCGCTGCAGAATGTAGAAAAACTGTACATAGTTGGCGCAGTCGGTAGGATACCCATCCTAGGCGAGAATTGGCGTCGGCGCTTGTTAGAGCTACTGGCATGTGAACTCCAACCCAGATGGAAAGATGGACCTTGTTGCGATTAGACCAGTTTGCTAACGCACGACGTTGTTAACCATAAAAAGTAATAACATTGCTAAAAATTAGTTCCGATTAATCAGATTGCGACATAGCTTGCACGCCCCCGTATTTAAAAGCCGAAGTGGAATTGGCGAGTAATAATTTACTACCACCCAAGTTCAAGGAGAGATATTTGCACAATTATGAAATGTTCATGAAGTGGAAAGCCCAACGTCAAACTACAAGTTGGTCAGAAAATATATTTATTTTTGAGAACAGCACTACACGTGCTTCGACCATAAGTGCCGTCCTAACCTCGTATCCTAGCCGGACCGCGCCTTCGGCTCGGCCGGCTAATTTATACTCGTTCAGGATGGCTTTACTGGTCTCTGCAGTAATGTACTATTTCTTAACACAAATTTTATCCACAATCCATACTAATATTGTAAATGCGAAAGTGCATGTGTGTGTTTGTTTGTTTGTCCGTCTTTCACGGCAAGTGGAGATAGTTGAAGGGATGGAGAGTGACGTGATAGTTTTTATCCCCGAAATCATCCCTTAAGGGGTTAAATGGGGGGTAAAAGTTTGTATGGAGCTGCGATATAAACGAGTTCCACGCGTACGGAGTCGCGGGCAGAAGCTAGTATGATATAATATTATACAACAATTCCTACCAAGAATTGCTGTAGAATGACAGCACAACTTGTCCATCTGACAGCTTCTTCTATCTGCTATTTAAATAAAAAAGCTTTTCTTTTCGTAGCCCGCTTAAATATCAAAACCTCTACAGAACATTAGTACATACTACAGAGGCCGGGAAGTAAGTGGTTGCCGGCAATCCCTTTTCACGCCGAGGTATGTATAGTGCTTTTCTCAAACATGCAATGAGATAAATTAAAAAAACTCCTAGAACAACTTTATTTTTTATGGCTGAACGCCTTGAGCCACAAATTGTAGAATGGAAATTAAAAAGACCATCTAGCACTAGGCCTGCTGCCTGCCTCCAATTTTGTATGAAATGCCATTGCGGATCTCTCGTCTCGTTGCGCCCGAAACGTGATACTTCGAGAAAGAACACAACGTCAATATTTAATTGCATGTTTGAGAAAAGTACTTTATTACCGGCTCGAACTCACGACCTTTATATTAAGACACGTGCCTTACCACTGGGCGACAGTGGATTTTGAATGATGATAATTTCCCATTGCAGTGGCAGACAAGCCCGTGTACCGCTGCGAGCTGTGCCCGGCCAAGTGCGGGCGCAAGACGGACCTGCGCATACACATACAGAAGCTGCACACCTCGGACAAGCCGCTCAAGTGCAAACGGTGCGGCAAGTCCTTCCCCGACCGCTACTCGTGCAAGCTGCACAACAAGGTAAACGTGGCGTCAGGCGGACGACACTCCGCGATTTACGTTCATCGCTACAAGTATATGCCAGTGCCCCAACGTTGGGGAACCGGCATGTACTTGTAGCGATGAACACTTGACGACGTCAGAGGGCCATAAATCTTAATGTTTTGACTGAGAAAAAAGCGCCTTTTGTAAAGTTCAAAGGAGTGTCCCTTCTGTACTTGTACTATTATCTATTATGTGGTGGCGTCTGCCCGAGTGTCCACTATACAGCTGGGACACCTCGCACATTGAGCCACTCATCTCGGATTCGCAATTAGGCGAACTAACTTCACAGTTGATTGCACACGAATCTATAAATATAAGGGGACAATCTTACACAAATCGACCTAGTCCCATAGTAAGCTCAGTAAGGCTTGTGTTATGGGAACTAGACTACGATATATATAAAACATATAAATACTTAAATACATAGAAAATATCCATGACTCAGAAACAAATATTCATGCTCATCACACAAATTTTTGCCCTTGCCGGGATTCGAACCCAGGACCTCTTGCTTCGTAGGCAGGGTCACTACCAACTAGGCTAAAGCGGTCGTCAAATCTTGCCACAGTTTCGCTAATTCTGTTAATATTTATTTATTTATTATAATCTATCTTCTATGTATCTATATTTATTTAATCTTTATTGCACAAAAAAACAACTTATCGTACAAAAGGCGGACTTAATGCCGTAAGCATTCTCTACCAGTCCACCTTTGGGCAAAGCAGGCAATTTGTGGGTGGTGCAACTACAGATATAACCACACAGTGGATATTCATGCATTAATAAATAACAGCAATATCATCCTCCTAACGTTATGCCCGGTTGTGCCCCTAAAGGAGCCCAGGGTCCGTTTTGACTACTAATCCCTAGATTTCGCATAGGCACTAGTTCTACGAAAGCGACTGCCATCTGACCTTCCAACCCAGAGGGAAAACTAGACCTTATTGGGATTAGACCGGTTTCCTCGCGATGTTTTCCTTCACCGAAACATACAAATATAAATACCTGCATATTTAAATACATACATACGAGTATATCGACATTTTAATAGTCCACTTCATACCAGAGGTTCAGTTAAGCAGCATTATTGTGTTAGAAAACAAACTAATAATTTTATGAAACAAAATTATAATAAAAACAAAAATCGGTTGTAATTAATAATACATATTTGCCACTTTGTTTTGTTGACAGTACCGATCATTCATTAGCCAAGCCATTCGGCTTTCCGACATCGGTCTGCTCGGAGCTATCTATTACAGTGATTGCGAATCTTTCGTAACCTTTAGTTGTATTTAATAGTGTTGTTATCATTCTTGTTACAGAGTATCTGCGCAATTGACATCTTCAAAAACTCTTATTCCCTTTTAATGAAGACTTTTGACGTCTGTTCAGGCACTTATGATGCCGACTGTACGTGTTCCCTGAGTGGTACTATAGAGTGGCAAACTTTAAAAGACCAAAATAATGTATGCCATACGATTAAATAAATAAAGTCTTGTTACTAATTGAATCAGATTTATAGTGGGTTAGGTTAGGTTATATCGTCATATTTGAATCGACATGAACCTGTCACTATTATTATTTTCCTATGTCCGACAACATTTTCAGCTGTCAAGTTAGTTCGCCTAGTTATGAATCTGAGATTAGTGGCCGCCACAGGCTGTCGACGAGTTCTTTCATACATTGTGTATAGCATTTGCGCACACTGGATTTTGATGCGGTTTTTTTTAATAGATAGAATGATTCAAGAAGAAGGAGGAATTCGGGGCGGGGCGCTAGTGTTTATGTACAATTATCAGAGCCCGGATTTGTCACGGCAAAACAAAACACTATCGAAATCTAGCCAGTGGTAGAAACATTGTTTTATCGATAGCGATAATTGTGTAGGTACCTAGTAGAAGAAAAAACGTCACAATATAAAATGAATATTTAATAAAAAACCCGAGAAGTTTGTATTGTACACTAACTCAGGGTGATTCTCTATCCACGTTTAGATCCGATCTTGCACATTAAGTACTCATTTTTATTTTTATAAAAAACTGTATTATTTAGGTATTATACGTATATCGAACACGTTGGTTTCAAAGCGTTATAAGAAATAAATAATATCGAGACGAAATTTATTTGTGTACGTAATGAAACGATATTTAAAGTCTTACAGAGTATTAAGTGTCTATTGTTGACTGTATTGTCTATTATTTTCAATGAGGTGCTATAGTCATTATCGCGACTTTTTAGTTGGCTGAAATACATTATGGCGTTTTCGGGAGAAAAATACACTTCGAGTTTTTTATAAAAATATATAAAAAGGTGATTTGCACACTGTAAATGGTCAATAATGTAAAAATATATAAGCATGTTATTTTTATACCTACATACCTAATAATACTCGATATCGATAAAATAATGTTTCTATCACTGGCTAGATTACGATAGTGTTTTGTTTTGCCGCGAACAATCCGGGCTCTGACAATTATGCACCCCTTTTTGGCGGGGTATGTAGCCACAAAGTTATAGATTGTTTAACTGTCATGTAGTCTACAGACCAATTTGAATCTGTGTACCAAATTGCATGAACCCATCAAAAAAGAGTATGAGTGAATCAACTTTTTTCCCATCGCTAGTTGCGAATACAAATTCACTATGTTTTCTATTGTTTAGACCCATGAGGGCGAGAAATGCTTCAAGTGCGACCTGTGCCCCTACGCGTCCACGATGCTGCGCCACCTCAAGTCGCACATGCTCAAGCACACGGACGAGAAACCGTTCGTGTGTACCGAGTGCGACCAGAGCTTCCGGTGACTATACACATTCATATCAGAGCTTCCGGTGACTATACACATTCATATCAGACCTTCCGGTGACTATACACATTCATATCAGAGCTCCCGGTGACTATACACATTAATATCAGAGCTTCTGGTGACTATACACATTCATATCAGCGCTTCTGGTGACTATACACATTCATATCAGAGCTTCCAGTGACTATACACATTCATATCAGAGCTTCCGGTGACTATACACATTCATATCAGAGCTTCCAGTGACTATACACATTCATATCAGAGCTTCCGGTGACTATACACATTCATATCAGAGCTTCCGGTGACTATACACATTAACATCAGAGCTTTACACATTCATATCAGAGCTTCCGGTGACTATACACATTCATATCAGAGCTTCCGGTGACTATACACATTCATATCAGCGCTTCTGGTGACTATACACATTCATATCAGCGCTTCTGGTGACTATTCACATTCATATCAGAGCTTCTGGTGACTACACATCATATCAGCGATTCTGGTGACTATACACATTCATATCAGAGCTTCCGGTGACTATACACATTCATATCAATCAGCCGAAGGATATCCACTGCTGGACATAGGTCTCCAAAGATGCCACACTGACCGGTCCTGCGGCACCCCCAGCCAGCGGACTGCTGCGACCTTTACCTGGTCGTGAGTGCACCTAGTGTCTGCCTGTACGCGCTCGCCACAAGAGAATCTAAAAAGGCCTGTTTTCTATATAAGTGTGTTGTTTATGCACTTTTATATATGAAATCTACATATAACTGTTCCTTATTGACGTCTCTAACAATGCACGAGAGATTATATGTTAAACAAATTTTCACAAAAGGTACGTCCAAAAAGCTGGTTTCTTGGTTTTAAAATTGCCAAAGTTTGGTGCCATATGTTACTAAAAGAGTAATTTTTCAAGTAATTATGGTATACTATTTCGGTAAACATCGTCGGTGTTAATGCCATAAGCCATAAAAACACGAAAAACTGACAGTTACAGATCGAAGGGCGCTGAGAGCCCCTTAACTTGCAATGTTCGTATGTAAGTGATCTTCAAAATGTCCGACTCATTTTCAGCCACTCTCCGGTATCGTTATCCATACGGTAAAATGGTCTATTAATATTGAATATTTGTTATTAATTGTTGTTCGTTTTCCAGTCAGAAACAGCTGTTGCGGCGGCATCAGAACCTGTACCACAACCCGGACTACGTGCCCAAACCGCCCAAGGAGAAGACACACGCCTGCCACGAGTGCAAACGCACCTTCGCACATAAGGTTACACATCTTTCCGCCTCATTCCCTAGCCGCCCAATCTTTCTGTCTTATTCTTTAGCCGCCCAATCTTTCTGTCTCATTCCCTAGCCGCCCAATCTTTCTGTCTTATTCTTTAGCCGCCCAATCTTTCTGTCTCATTCCCTAGCCGCCCAATCTTTCTGTCTTATTCTTTAGCCGCCCAATCTTTCTGTCTCATTCCCTAGCCGCAAAATCTTTCTGTCTTATTCTTTAGCCGCCCAATCTTTCTGTCTCATTCCCTAGCCGCCCAATCTTTCTGTCTTATTCTTTAGCCGCCCAATCTTTCTGTCTCATTCCCTAGCCGCCCAATCTTTCTGTCTTATTCTCTAGCCGCCCAATCTCTCTGTCTTATTCTCTAGCCGCCCAATCTTTCTGTTTTATTCTCTAGCCGCCCAATCTTTCTGTCTTATTCTCTAGCCGCCCAATCTTTCTGTCTTATTCTCTAGCCGCCCAATCTTTCTGTCTTATTCTCTAGCCGCCCAATCTTTCCGTCTCATTCTCTAGCCGCCTAATATTTCTGTCTTATTCTCTAGCCGCCCAATCTTTCTGTCTTATTCTCTAACCGCCCAATCTTTCTATTCTATAGCCGCCCAATCTTTCTGTCTCATTCTCTAGCCGCTCAATCTTTCTGTCTTATTCTCTAGCCGCCCAATCTTTCTGTCTTATTCTCTAGCCGCCCAATCTTTCTGTCTTATTCTCTAACCGCCCAATCTTTCTATTCTATAGCCGCCCAATCTTTATGTCTCATTCTCAAGCCGCTCAATCTTTCTGTCTTATTCTCTAGCCGCCCAATCTTTCTGTCTTATTCTCTAGCCGCCCAATCTTTACGTCTTATTTTCTAGCTGCCCAATCTTTCTGCCGTTTAATTATTATTATTAGCCTTTATTGCCTTCAACTACATATTGTGTCTATGAAGTGCGGGCGTGTCTATGTGATACAAAGGCCTCTTCCAGCATCTTCCACTCTTCTCTATTTATAGCTGTGCGGTACCATAAAGGGCCCGTTGTCTTTCTAATGTCGTCAGACCATCGTTTTCTCTGTCTTAGGTGGAAGGGTTATTCGTAAATGATAATAAAACCTATGTTAGCTAAAATGTCGTTGAATTGCGTTTGTCTACATTTGTGCCGTTTTAATATTGCTTGTTAGAGAGAGAGAAAACGCTCGCAGAAAGTAACGTCACAATATAATACTAAATGACAATCGTTTTATATGAAGGTGCGTTTTGCGGAAAAAGCCTCTCTTAAAACTATGGACACTCAACTTTGTGATTATTTAACCACTTGCGTTGCTTTTTCTCCATTTTCATAACAATTTTCGAATCGAAAAAATATAACATTATTAAAATGCCAGTGTCAAGCTATCGTGTAACCGTTTCCAGGGGAACCTGATCCGACACCTGGCCATCCACGACCCGGAGTCCGGGCACAGGGAGCGCGCCCTCGCCCTCAAGATCGGTCGGCAGCGCAAGGTCAAGTACATGGAACAGCGCACGCAGGTAACCTCACCGTTTATACTTTACTAGCGACCCGCCCCGGCTTCGCACGGGTACTATATTATACATATAAACCTTCCTCTCGAATCTGTCTGTCTATTAAAAACAGCATCATAACTCGTTGCGTAGTCTCCAAGCATACATAGGGACAGACAGCGGGAAGCGAGTTTGTTTTATACTATGGAGTGATGATAATACCTCATTATTATTATCCATCAATGAAATCGATTATTTGCTGGAATACAGTAGGTAAAAATATGTCTTATGAATTAACAGTTCCATGTATTCTGCCTGCATGCAGGCATGTAAATATTTCCGTTTTTTTTTACCTAATTGCATCAAGCATGTACTGTTTGGAGTGTGGACTTTAGATAAGTCTCACATATCGAGATTTGTACTATTATATGCATCCTGCTAATGCGAAATTTTTGCTTATAAATGTCAAGTGCAAAAATAGCGTCACTGCTCAGCGAAGAGATGACAATTTATTTTAATTTCTAAGGCACAGTTGGTCAATCAACTATTTCTTAATGATGAATAACAACAGACCCTGACAGAATCGTCACGTTACGCAGGAGAAAATATGCCATAGATTCTAAAAAAAAATTTCATTGACCTCTAACATGCTATAAAAAAGGGTTTAAAATGTCCATGAAACTGACACTGTTTGAAGAAGTGTCACAGATACACCCATTTATTACAGCTGAACCTCTCATGCACAAGAGATCATCAGCTCTATTCCCCACGCTGGCCCAGTGCGGGTTGGGGATATACCTTGCAATGTTGAATTTTATGTTTCTGACCAAATTTCAGATTCTCTCTCATATTAACTAATTGCCTGTTAGTAATTGTGTGATTGTGTCATACTATATCACTGAGAGCACAATTTTCAATCGATTGATACCTCATTCATCAAAATCAGTTCAGTATCTTAAATGCAATCGTGGGACACACGGAAATACAAACATACACTGCTGAAGTTCTCTCCTCGCAGTCGGGGAAAAAGTGAATTGAAAGAGTATGCTTTATTTTTATGGCCAGGATTCAAGCTCTTCAATCATAAAATCATAATCTATGTGACATTTAGTGTTGCCGTGTAATAGAATCTAGTGAGTGCAACTTGCGTTTGCCAATCTAGCGGTACGAAAGCAAGTATATGTCAATGAGCTGTGGACGCTAGTCCTAAACCCGCCATACACCATTATTTGTATTGAAACACATAGATGGATCGCAGAGCTATGGAACATAGTTTTGTTTGAAACATGCTGAATATTAATTGTATTCAGCAGTAATGGTGCTAACGAAAATATATAAATTTGAATGAATGAATGCCTGGTCGCCAGTTCGAATCCGGCTCGGAGCATTAATAAAAAAAAAACCTTTAATTTAAACTTATATTGAATATTGTTACTGTTGATTCTGCTTTGCGAAGGATTTACAATGCTGTTGCTATGCTTATTGTTTATTAGTAAAAGTGGACTATTGTTTAACCGCAAGCTGCCTAAAGGCCTGTTAAAAGGCAGTGGAATCAATAATATGAATTGTTTTGTTGCGATTGATTTCGAAACGAAACTGACAATTCTATTTGCCATTACAGTGGGCTGCTTGGGGTTAAACTGTTCACAATGTACATGGTGAAGTTAATGCTGTATTTATTAGATTTTATTGCGCACCGCCACATTTATGCTTCGTTCTATAAAACTTGCGAGTGTATATTGGCAAAGCGAAACCGCCAGGAATAAGAATTTACCTTAACCTTTCCACCGCCAAAGGCGGCAATTCGCGTCGTCGACGCATCTGACGCCAGAGCCATAAAATAAAGACAATAATACCATACTTTATATTAGATCCTTACCTTTGAAATTGGCTGTAATTTTCATACATTGCATTTTGCTGATTATTCAGCAATGGCAAATTCAAACCCAACAAAATGTTGGTAGGAATATAGAAAACTTTTATTATACACATATCTTGATTACATAAAAATTGTTCGCATCATAAAACTATATTTAATTGAAACACTTGAACCGGCAGCACATGAGAAGGGTGGTTTTCAAGCTTTAATATGAAACGCTATTTAAAAAAAATGTATTCAAAACCTTAAACATAATCTAATATTGAATTTAAAAATAATTTGGAAGTTGCAATTGAAATGAATAAATGCGTTCAAAATAATAGCTGTCGAAAAAACGCCTATTTCATATACCAAACTATAAACCTAATAATACCAAACATTATAAAAGAGTTCTAGAAGTGGTTTTTGGAGGGTCGTCATTTGACGTGGGTGGCGTCTGTGGCGCGAGTCACTTCGTCAGTTGTTAGTTGTTAGTAAATAGGTTAACACTTTCGCAACCCGACTAAAAATGGAACAATTCACCAGAAAACTGTCAGAATTCGCTAGGCGTGTAAAATCATATTACTGCCCGCCTAGCGGGCTCAGTCGGCATTTGAGCAAACATTACAAGTTTCCGCTGTGGGTTCTTGGTTGCGAACGTGTTAAGGCGCCGTAGGTTCAGCGAAGTTAAGCGAATAGAGTTTTCGAAACAATATAATGCGACTGTTTATAACCGGCTTTTCTGCAGCGAGATCAGTGATTCGAAACATGACTAAGCAGTTTTCGCTCGATTTAAAAAAATCACGAACATAGGTCTAATAAATCTAAAATACCCTTAAAATATTCGTAATAAATTATGCACAAAAGCTAAAAATATTAAAATGGCGCGGAGAGAACTCAGTGATTACTTTTTTATTTATTTAAACGGCCAAAAAATTTAAATTTAAAAACATGATATCCGCGCTCCCGAGCACCGCACTTCCATCTCGCTCACGCTTATGCTCAGTGAGAGGGAGTTAAGACGAGCCTACGGCGCCTTAAGGGTGTCAACGCTCCCTCTATCTACCTCCTCACGTTTCGAGTGCCCCCAGCAGGAGGAGCAGAACGACTCGGACGAGAACGGCATGGTGAAGCTCGGGCTCACGAACAACGAGCTGCGCCGCGGCGAGCTGGTGACGGTGGCGGACGGCGACGGGCAGCAGTACGTCGTGCTCGAGGTGATCCAGCTGGAGGACGGCACCGAGCAGCACGTCGCCGTCGTCGCGCCCGAGTACATCGAGTGCGACGAGCCGGGTGAGTGAGCGGGACGGGACCACTGCACTCGGGGGCCGCCAACCGGCCGCCCGCCACACCCTTATGCCGGCTGTACACTCGGCCGGGTGTGCACTCTCGTTGCGTCACGTGAACAGCGGAACACGCCTTTGACTCGGCCGCAAAAACCGACACGCGACCGAGACGTAACGAGGCGAGAGCCGAGCGGGCGAGGCAAGGCGAGAGCATCGTGTACACTCTCGTTCTCGGTCTGTCTCGGGGTGTGTCGCCGAGAGTGTACAGCCGGCATTAAGCTGGTTTTCCACCGGAGGGCCGAGACGAGACGAGACGAGGCGAGAATTGAAATCGTATTAAGCGCGCGCGCGCGGTGGTAATTGGTAGTTAAGGGACTACCCGTGGTTTCCACCGATTTTTGACAAGTTTTGAATCGCATCTCCTACTTTTGCACTACAGATAGAAATATTAGTCAAACGGTTATCGGTTCTTCAATCTTTTATCTCCATTCTGGTCTACCGGATTTTGAAACAAATGAATACTTAATTTTGTATGATCTTTTTAAACATTGTCTAAAATAACACTTATTTTGTATCTCTATTGACGTGAAAGATTTAACACATACGAAATCTACATATTTGGGTTCGTCTGTGACGTCCCTAAAAACTGGTCCAGGGTTTTCAATTTAAACCAATTAACACAAAAGTTATGGCCAGAAACCGGTTTTTTGGCCTAAAATTGTTCAACTTTGATGCCAAATATCTCGAAAACAATGAACTTTGAAGTAAATATGCGATACTATATTGCTTAAAGCTGTTGTTGTTAACATAATAAGCTACAAAAAACCTCAGAAAACTAAGAGATTCAGATCGAAGGTACGATCCCATACGCCAATTATAGGAGCCCCTTAAGCGGCAATTACACTTCGTCGTTCGCCGCATGCTAGTGTAAAGAACACGTTAGTCGGCCGCATTCGGCGATCGACAGCTACCAACGCTTACTACAAAATACAAAATAGTTTACAAAATAGTTTATTTCATCAAAAACAAATATTACATTAAATCGAGGCTGTCCGTCAGTGACCAAACTAGGCTGAGCCTGTATCTTGGCCTACTGCGAGTGCGGTTAACAGATCGTTCTTCAATTACACTATGAAAAGGATTTTAAATGAACAAAATAATAGTATAAGCATAATGAGTATTAATTAAGTACCTACATCTAGCGTATCTACAATTAACATGATGTACCTAATCTAGGGAAAAGGATAACACTACATATTTAGATAAAGATTTGTGTGTGTGTGTGTGTGTGTTTATGTCAGTGTGTGTTGGTATGTGGTTGTGTGTGCGTGAGCCCGCATTTATAAATCAGTTGAGGGTTAGGGTAAGTTAGGTTATTAGTTAATGCTTTATCTTTGCACTTTCAATGATTTTTTCCGTCTCACAGTAAGATAACGTGAGTAACCAGTGTTTCACTACTCTCTTAGCCCTGAGAACTGGCTGGTGTTTTATGTCACATTTATTGCAGACATAGTTATATATGCAGCAATAGGAGTATGAAGGTGATCTCCTAGCTAGGGCGGACCTGTACGGTGGGGTTGGCACTTTGTACGTACGTTTCCGCAACATTTCCTCGTGGCGATCAGAGTTGAAGATGCTGCTATGAGTACGTATGGTCGCTTTCATAATAAAGAGCTGTCTCACTCTAAACAGTCTCGTTTCCTGGTACAGCAAGTTAGTTGGGTAACGAAACGGCTTCCTGAGCATAACTTTGATAACCGCTCGCTGCGCACGCTCCAACAGGATCGTGTGGCTCTTGGCAGCGCAGCCCCAGACTGCCACTCCGTACTGTAGGATCGATTGTCCCAAAGCGTGATAGACGAGGCGCAGTACATTACTAGTAGGCGAACAGACAATGTAAAGACGACGTTTGTTGGCCTAAGTAGTTTAAAATGAATTCGGCAACCGCATTAGGTGAACGAGGCAGTGTAATTGCCGCTTAAGTCCCTAAAGGTACTGTTACACATGCTGTATAGTAGCACAAAAGCATGCTAGTTTCGTGCAAATAGCATGTGTAAATGTATAGTTGCTAGGCTACTAAACAGCGTGTGTAACAGTATCTATACGATTTCAATTCTCGTCTCGCCCCTCCAATGGAAAACCAGTTTTAGCCCTGACCCCTTATCATGGTCGGCCTTATCACGCGATAACTGACAAGATAGGAGCGTCGTCTCGTTCTATCGAACGGTGTCGGCCAGTGACGGACGCTTTATCTTGTCACTTATCGTGTGATAAGGCCGACCATGATACGGGGTCTGGCTCCCACTATGTCGTATGTCGGGAGAATTTTTTATCGTGTGTCGTAGTGGCAGAACATTTTATATGAAGTTGTTCACACTTTTCGGACACCATTTGTATGAGGCGACGACACACGATAAAAAAATCGTCTCGACAGACGACAGAGTGGGACGGGGGGTTACATGCTGCCCGCGAGCCTCCCTACCTGATAAAAACTATCTTAACCCGAGTAGCCCCATCACTCCCGCGAAAATTAGCAAATAAAGAATAATAAGAATGCCTCAGACTTGGCACTACAAAATATCTCACAGATTTCATTACAAACAAGCAGCTCCATCGAGACTTGGCTAGTTTTTTACAGGATGTTTTTGATGGGATATTTATGAGAGGATGAAATCGATACATATTTTTGCACTTGACTGTACCTATAGTATCTGTAATGTGCAGGCGTTCTTACTTTCGCATTATATTAGTATGGAATAAGTTGAGTATAATTTTTTTATTCAGTGTTTCGTAGGTCCTTTACATTTCAAATGCCATTTGAGACAGGTTTTAGAGATAGGAGTCTTCAAACTTTTTAACTCAAGGGCCACCCTGCTCTTAATATAATTATATTCTTGCGGGCCAAGACTTGGCGGTGGTCATGGCCAGCCATGCCCCATCGCTATCGCGAGCCGAACTCTCCGCTCTCTTTCCGCGGGCTGGATTAGATCTAATATCGTTTGGTATTGTTCCGCAGAAGAGGAAGAGGAGGAAGAGGAGGAGGAGGAGGAGGTGGAGCAGGAGTGCGAGGTGAGCGAGGAGGTGCGCCGCAAGGACCCCGTGGACAAGGGCATCAAGCTGGAGAAAGATGTCACCACCTGCTTCGGCTTCGACGTGAGTCTTCACACTTAAAACTCTATTTTTCACCCCCGACGCAAGAGAGGGGTGTTATAAGTTTAACGTGTCTGCGTATCTGTGTATCTGTCTGTGGCATCGTAACTCGCAAACGGATGGACCGATTTGAATGCGGTTTTTTTTTTGTCATAGATAATTTTACCCCGAGTGTTCTTAGCCGTGTTTCATGAAATGAAATGAAATGAAATTATTTATTTGCTTTAAACATGGTATACAAGAGGTGGCATGTTATAGTTTTGTAGCGAATACATGTTTAACCATATGTGGCATGCAAAAATTATTGAACACATTAGAAAATAATAAATTAATTACCAATACATTAATTAGGAAGTAAATGTCAAAAGAATAAAATAAAAAATGTTTATCTAAAAGTCAAAAGCAATACATCAATACCATTACCTACAATACATGTCAATAATTTAAAAAGTCCTTAATTGAATAAAATTCCTTCTCTTTCAGCCAGTGAAATAATTTAATTTTAAATTGATTGAGTGTCAACGCTTTAATGTCATCTGGTATCTATTATCCTATATGGTACCTATTAAAAATGCGTATGGCCATTGCAAAGCAGTTTCTCCGACATAGTTCTGTTTTTATTCTTGGTCAGTCTAATCTGTTTGGGTACTCAGCAAAGTCTGTTCAGCCGTTTTTGTGTTATTGGACTTTGAAATGAAAACGTCGGGGGCTTTTCAACTTTTCCAAGTTGTAGTATTCAAAACTTATCCAGTGTCTGTAGTGGGTAGATACATTAATGTGGGTACTTGGAGTAATCAGGCCTACGTCATCAGCTGTTTAAGAGTCCGCAGTAAGCTCGATTCTGATACAGATGTAGTTACGCTCTCATTTTATAACTGCGTGTTGGGTTGTAACGAAACTTTGCATGTACAATGACATGAGGTATAGAGGTCTGTAATTAGTTTATAAGGTTCCAGTTTGTAAAACTAAACGAAATACAGCAAAAACTAGTTTTGTATGAAAAACTTAAATTCGCTGTATATTTTTACTATGGTATCTGAAACTACATAAAGTAGTTACAGGCCTGGATATATCATTTTACGTGCAAAGTTTCGTTACAATCCAACACGTAGTTTTAACATGAGAGCGTACAGTGCCACAGAAAAGAGCAGAAATTAAACGAGGGCGCCACTTTATACGTAACTGTCACAATTTGACGTAAAATGCTTAAACATGGCAACAATTTAGTATGGATTTCTTTTTAGTTCCATTTTATTTAAGTTCGACTCTGTCCTGGCGCACTGTAACTACGTTTGTATGTAGAATCGAGCTTACTGCGGACTCTTAAACTCTATTTTATTCAAAACTTATTTAGTTGGTAGACACAGTAATGTACTTGGAGTAGTTGCAAACGTAATAAGTGACTTGCTGTGAGATTTTCCGCGCGCGTTAAAGAGCGCACTCTATGGCCAGGTGTCACGTAATTACTTTTACGTCACACCTGGCCATAATGCGAGTTTTACTGCACGCTGCGCGTACGGGAAAACTCGCATTGTGGCCAGGTGAAGACGTAAAATTTTGTACTCAACACGGGCTGTAATTCGTAAAGCCCCAGAGTGCATATTTATGGCCCTCACCTTCGGTTCGGGCCACAAACACCTGCGGTCAGGGGCATTCACGAATTCACCGCCCTAGTTACGTAATGTACTATTAATTAAACAAACATCGATACAAATTTCAGGAAGACGACGAAGGCGACAACGACGAGGACTACGAAATGCTCGAGTCGCGAGGCTGAGCGAGGCCGCAGCTTGCGACCAACTCGCGTGACAGTGGACACGGTGACGCGCGTGCTAACGGCTTGTATACGCGACAGTGAAAATACGTATACAATATACGTAGTGTGAAATCAAGTCCAGTGGCCCGTTCTATGGTACAAATTTCGACCTGTGTTTGGAATAGTGAGATTGCAACATGTGGCTTCGTGAAGGGTCGGTGCGCTAAATATGCTTGAAATAATCACTCATATGAATTTACACTCCAAGGCGGTCGTCACACTGAATTTCACCGGACGGAGATGCAGTGTGAAGTTAAACTCATTTTAAGTGAACTGTAGTGTTCTTATAAGTTGATAAAGCATCTCTACACCCAACTTAGGTACTGGCGTACAACGTTGCGAACCGTACGATGGTACATATCAAAATATTCACTAAATAAAATGTACATTTATGGTGGGGCCGGCTGTTTCACCTCCCGTAGTAACTGTTCTCTACGTGCTGACATCAGCCGCCGCCATATTTGACGTTAAACTGGTGTGTGAAACGCTGTTGATGCAACCCGCCTTAATGTTAGCAAATTGTGTATAAGGGAAACGTATGAACTGTATGAATTGAATTGAATAAAAACAAGTACAGGGTTATTACAAAGTAAACGTCAAATCGTACCGTGAATGTTACACTAGACAATAAATAGTATGGACTGCACAGACATTTCAAGAAATCTGTTACACTGACTGCTTCTCTCGCGGTTGGTTTTCATCTTACACTTCAGCTATCTTTACTGAAAACAAGATTTCATCACAACAATATCCTTTATCAATACATGGTAATATTGACCAGAATTACGCGAGTTTATGAGACAACTTTGCACGGGTCTACCGCGGCGTTTTCTTTTGTTTCGGATGTTTTGAATCTGGTCGCAACGACCGAGGTGATTCAGCAAGTTGTCAACGAACGAGAAATGGAGGTGAATAAATAACACGTTGGACCCATGTCAAGTTTTCTTCCTTTTGGAACCCAGTGGCTCCCCGGAAGCCATGGGTCTCGAAAGGTTAATTATGTGTAGTGCGAGACTTAAGTGGCTAATGTGGTAATACTCGATCTCAGTCAGTTTAATTTAGGAGATTCCAAATAAATGAGTTTTAATATAATATACTTGATCAGGCTTTATAATGTTAATATTAGTTTTACTGCGAAAGTATGCGAAAAATTATGCAATCGCCTTTTATGGTTCAGGATTCATCGTGTCAAATGATTGTACAGTAGACATCAATGTCTACAATTTTTATTTCATTGTAATAAGGCGAAAACTGTATACATCTCTTTGACGCCCACTGTACCATGTATTATAAATCGGTCTAATAATTAGCGATGAAAGTTACATGTATCTTTCAAAGACCCCTGTATTTTTCAATAAAATACAGTATCTTTCCTTGCGGATCTTCGATTGAATCTTTCGCAAGTTTAAGTTTTTTACGTGTAAAATACTTTGTATTTTTCGCATTATTATATTAAATGCAATGCGGAGTGTATTGCCTCTCATACAAACAGGGGACTTTTCATTCCGCTCAGACTATATTTCGATATCAGTTAACTAAAGAGGTTGAAATTATCAATTAGGAATACTTATAAATTGGAGTCTATGCTCTGTGACGCGATTTAATCAAGTCATTATTAAATAAACATGTAAAATACACAGTATAAAACAGGTATTATACATGTATGATTGTATTTGTCAGACAAACGTCAGTTTAGTTTTTTTCGAAAGTTACATGTATTTTATATTTATATTAGATACAAAGTTACGAAAGAAACAACATGAATATTTCGCCATTTCCATTGCAACTAATAATCTATATTATATTTTATCCCTATGAAATCGCCACAGAGTGAGTTGCACATAAAAGGCCGCAGTAAGCTCGGCCGAATTTCACCTTCCCATACAAACGTAGTTACGCTCTCATTTTAAAACTACGTGTTGGATTGTGACGAAACTTTGCATATACAATTACATGAGCTATATCTATGTCTCTTATTGCTGCAACTCGGCCTAAGAATCTGTGTATGTTGTAAATGCAAAGATAGTATGTGGGATTCGAATTGTACCTATAGATGATAATCATCTGCTAAGCGAAATCACTCAATCTACTGTGCATTACAACTAGAAAGTACTTTAATACCTATTATGTGTCATCACAAGCATATAATCATCAGCCGAAAGACGTCCTCTGCTGTACATAGGCCTCCCCCAAAGAGTGCCACAAGCATGTGCCTCGATCAAATCGGATTTTCATGATTATGATGGTGTTTAGTAGAATTAGACCGCGCCTCGCGGCAAACGGAATCATTAAGGAATTACGGACCAAAACCACTTGCTACTGTCAAATTCAGGACAGCGATTTTGCATCACCACATGACGTGACGCTTTAAATGTACTTGTCGCTTTATAAAACAGCCATATCAAGAGATCAAGTTATGTGCAAGTCAAAAATGTTGAGGCCGTTTCATGAAGCTGCAAGTTACACGTTTTTTTGTCGTAACAGGAAAACAGGTTAATCGGCCAGTCTTTATTTGTTCACCGCAACAAACACTTCTCGCTTAATCTGTGTTTTAAAGGGCATCTTTTATACGCACATTTATGCACAAGTGGCGCTGGAACATAAGTTCATGTGCTATGCCTACCCCTTTTGGGAATAAAAGCATGAGCATGATGTATCTATTTAATTTACATGGTACAGTCGCCATCACATACATCTGAGCGGTCAAGGTGTTCACAAACATCTGAACACGACTTTATCGTCAAAGCCGTAGAGTGCATGTTCAGATATTTATGAACACCCTGAAGAGTACAGATGTATGTGACGCTGACTGTACAGTCGAGTGTAAAAATATGTAAAGATTTAATCCTCTCATAAATATGTACCAAAACCTTAATCCGCTAATATTTATGAGTAAGTTGTATGCACCCATATTTTTACACTTGACTGTACAACGACTCGTATACCGGTTTTTTTTCATGTCGGCTAGTGAAATACGATGAATTCAATCAAACCCTGCAATTGCCGTTTAATGCCGGTTCCCAATAATCAATCCACGGATAGTTTTCCTCACCAGCAGTAGCATTTTGACAGATTACCCGTAGAAAATGTGTCAAAATATAACTGTTGGTATAGTAGAATTTTGCCTTCATTTAATTTTCAACTTTAACATCATACAAATTAAGTAGTTATTTCTACATCGGTACACGTAGGTTACAGTATTCTGAAAATTGCTTTATTTGTATGACGCTGTCAGTGGTTAACTAACAGTAATCGTACAGGAAAACTATCGGTGCATTGATTATTGGGAACCGGCCTAAGACGACAATAATCTAAAGCGAGGGCGGATAAGTTGGACGAGCTGGCAAATTTTCGGTAATAAAAGTGTGATGATGCAACCTCCTTGTTGATGTGGCATAGATGGATTATCAGAGTACTGACAGTTGTCTGTAGATCTTAGCTTTAGATCAAATCGCACAAGCATTTATTACTATAATCACAGAATTAATAATAGTACTCAAGTACCGAAGGTACTTCATGTCTTACAAAATGATTGAAAGCTAGAATACTCAAATCATGGCTAGTTTAAACACCGGTTTTTTAAGACGGAGCTTCTACTATACTTAAAACATTCACTGCCAAGCATAGCTACGGTTGTAGCCGATCCCGTGGTTTCCTCATATGTAGCGGAAAGCGACTACGGCGTTGGCGCCCGCTAGGCGGGTTCCTAGCATTGAATGTATTAATTTCTATAATTTATTCTGTAGTGTAACTATGAAATGTTGCCAGACATGTCAAGCGAGCTCGTGCCGTTTCGTCTGATGGCACTGGTGACATAATGTAGAGGGACATTTGGTCACCAGGACGGCCCGCGAGAAAACTCGTGCGGACATAAATTATCCGTCTCTTTCTAAGCTTTATAATTAGAAAGAGAAGGCTAGTCTATCTCGCCGCGACACAGCTAAGTTCTACAGCGCTGCGATTACATTACGTGTATAAATTAGCGTAAGCATTTTTAACAAGCCGTTAGCCAGTGGATATTTAGCTTTAAGTGCATTGTATATTTATAATTATGTATATTATATTATATTGTAATAATTAGACGACGTTCCCATTACTTTAATTCTAGTTATTTATGTTTAAGTGCGATTGTGCGTCTCGGTCGCTCGGGACATGTTAGAATGAAACGGAAAACTTGTTTGGTTTTTGCAGATTTTAAATATTGTCCTTATCATATTTTATATAGAGGTTGACGTATTTTTAATGATTACAACAGATAATATAGTGATAAGTTTAATTTAGAGGGATGATTTTTATTTTGTACCTTCACGATATTTACGTTTAGACTGTACAGTGAGTATCGTATAGTTAGGAGCTACCAAAGTAGGTAGTCAAATATATATGCTACTGTTGCAGTAATAAACACATGTTTCGATATATTTGGCTGCTACTAACTATGGGGAGACCAATAGTCAATTTAAAATAGTTTAGTAGAATAATAATGCCTTTTTCTTTTGGTTTATTAGTAGTTACCATGAAGGGAGATCCACTAAAGATGGGCGAAGATATATTTTCTTTTATTTGAGACTTCATATATAGTTGATAATATCAATATTATGAAAACAGCTTCGCGCATCTCTGGTAGTTGTTCACCCTAACGCTCCTCAAGGACTCTTTAAAACTAGAATTTTACCCGTATCACTAACAAAGTATCATTAAATGCACACATATTTTAATAACTTCATTTCAATTTATTTAAGAACATTATGTTTGCTAGGTACAGCGACCGAGCCTTGAAACCATTTCTTTTTGCAATTAGTTTAAATTCACATAGTCATGGCGCCGGTTACGCGACCAGGTTCAGTTAACCCTTTGCCAGGCCGCGTAGAGCAAGCGTGTCTATTAAGACGGACCAATCAAATAAATAACTTATTAAAGTTATTTACATAGCATTGCATTCGTATTGAACGTCTTATACAAAATGGATTTTCAAAAGTCGGATATGTTCCTGTTAAACAGAAAAAAAATGTGGACTACTGTATTCCCATTGCCTGTCAAGGTAATGAACTGGCATATTCAATTTAGTGTCATTATATTCTTGGACATGCAAAGGGTAAGGCAGTATAATCTTACTGTGCCATAAACTATGGTAAACGAAATACTATGTCGGAGACATATCACCCTTTGCCTTGTAAATGGTTAACGACCACCTAATAAAGAGCATGGTTTCTTCAGTTCAAATAAATATCCTACAGAACCCAAGAAACCATTAAGTTTAATCCAATATTTTTGACATGATCTTAGTCTTATCCACGTTCATCCATCCACCACGAACCACGACCAACACGGTCGGAGGCGTTACTGAGATCGTCGAGCATAGTTATCAAGTCTCAGCCAAGATTACTATATCATCAGCAAACAGGAGAGGGATGTACTCGCCGTTAATATTGATACCTGGCCTCCCAGAGTCTTGAAAACATCGTCCAGTGCAGCGGTGAACAGTTTAGGGGAAATAACATCCCCTTGCCTGACACCATCTTAGGTCGCATCCCTATTGTTGACAGCGCTCAAAGCCGACGTGGGCCGCGCGCTACATTAACGAAACCAGTGTCCATAGATCCTTACCCTGGAAACACACATGTGCAGCGGGCCTTATTAACCAGTTGTTCCAATATCTACTTATTAAAGGCGTCCTAAAGGTAGAATCAGATGGTTCACTTTTCTTTCATTTTCTCGTTTCATTTTGCATCGTCAAAAGTGAAACAAAACGTGAAAGAAAAATGAAGCATTCACTCGAGTGAACATTAATTTAAGTGAACCGTCTGATTCTACCATAAGGGCGACAAGTAAACGGCGATCTCAATACAGCAAGGATTGGTGTCTATTCATTCATGTTCTTATTTAGTTGGTAAATTTATTAATACACAGCGCTCGAACTATTGTAGTTGAATTGTTGGCGAGACGGGGGGGACACTGATCTTATTGAATTATTAAACTGAAAATAGTTCATTACTTGCCTAGAGTGGTAAAAC
Organism: Epinotia demarniana; assembly: GCA_945867215.1. NCBI lineage: Eukaryota > Metazoa > Arthropoda > Insecta > Lepidoptera > Tortricidae > Epinotia > Epinotia demarniana. The sequence continues at coordinate 59,591,380 of OX244259.1, forward strand.
AAAGAATGACACAGTTCGCAGGTATTTGACGCCCGAGTCATTCGACTCGGAATACTTGCGAATGACAAGGGCGATAAATATGCGATTTGGAGGCTTTCTTTATTACCGCCCGTGGTGAGTACAACATTTTACTTCTCTACCTGGCCAGGGGGAGATATTTTCCGCACGCGTAACTACTAGTTATATGGCCAGGGATGACATAATTAAGAAAATTTCTACCACTAGCCCTACTGTTTCGACTTTGAAACCAAAGTAGAGTTCGGATTACTATATTAAATCTGTCGGAAATATTTTTTGTAGCTTTATTAATTATCATGCTTGGGCTTATATTAAAAACAAACGCGTTATTGATCTTGGGAGTAAAGGACCGTTCCAATCATACTTCTAAAACAATAATATATGATTGGACAATCTTAAATCAAACTTGTCTATAACTATATATTTCTGTGTAACTTTCCTTTCATTATGAGTAGCCTATTCTACGAAGCTACAAGATACTATTTACAAATGTAAACTGGCAATACTTTTATTTACCAATGTTGCCAGTAGACTTGTAAACTAGTAACTCTCAATGAAATGGCAAATAGGTTTAAAAATGTACATAAATTAATGTAAATAATTCCTGACATTTTATCATAAATGTAAATTGTATTGTCTAATACTGATGTTACTTGTTATAAGTTTGACTTTGGTGTAAAGTTTGAGAGTCCATTTTAGGGAATAATCGTAGGATTATGGATTAATGCATTGTTATAAAGAGCCTACACCAGCCTAGCATTGACACCTTTATGTGTGTGGTTAAAGAATTCGTCCTTTCCTAGCAAGTATGTAAGTGAGACGATTGCTTTAAATACGACATAAACGCGGTGGTCGCGGGCGCGGGTATTCCCCCTTGCACTCGCATATTTGCCGGAATGGGACGAATGCTTTATGTCCGGCATAAAACTTAGTGTGCTAGGGGGTCAGGCAGTTACATAAATACAGCTGTTTTTATGTAACTGCCTCAGCCTGGGTCTAAAAACCCGTGTCACAGGTAAAGATTTCCCATTCGATCTTTATCGATTTGTAAATGTCTCTAAATGTTGTTTGATGATTTTCATGAACATAACTATTATGCATCAACTATCTTCTGAACTGTACGCTTACCATGAGTTTGACAATGACGGCTTACGCTAACGAGTATCGAGTTTTCTATCTGTGCATCCCGCTCGTACTAACAAAGTGCAATAGAGATGCACAGATAGAAAACTCGATACTCGTTAGCGTAAGCCGTCATTTGTCAAACTCATGGTAAGCGTACTGGTCTTGAGAATAGACTACGAAAAGAAAACCTCATTTCTCTGAAGATGGGTCGATGTATGTTGTGTCCCGTTCGATAATAGTAGTTCATTAGTGCCACGATAAATATGTTAGTGGTGTTCCTCCTGTCCAAGATCATTGTCCAATGTGCATTTGATTAAAGAAATTGGATGATTATTGATATCAACTACTATGCTGATCTTCTTCTTCTTTGCTGATGAAATTTGATCAAAAATTGGATAAGTGCCTACCTAACTACCAAGCGGTATCTCAACTAGCGTCGCTTAAGATTTGTCTGCGCCTGCGCTGCTTTTAGGCAGGGCTCACACAGTCTGAATTCATGCACTTAATTCAGTATCTGAACCACTTCAGATAAAAAAGCTACATCCTTTGATAGAAATTCTGTAAAAGTGTAACGTTTTATTTGCTTTAGAGTGGTTCGGATTATGTATTATTACAAGCTTTTATTTAACTTTACCTGTTCATTTGTTGGTGTGTGACAAATCTTGGAACTGATAGAGCTGAAATTTTGTATATAAATGGTGTATTATGGTACAGATATGGAGACAGAAGGTGGCCATGGGAATTCTGTACTTAACCGACAGTGTCCCGTTAAGTTTGAGCTTGTTGGAATCGTATCAATGAGTAGTTGACGACGGTATACAAAAATATATTAGTAAGTTAGGAATAAAAGCTTGAACCATAAATTAAGTTTTTGTCAGAAACCTATTGACTGAATTATGTTGTGTGAGGACAGGCGGCACTTAAGTTTACTGTATCGACCGGTGCGTCGTATCTGATGTTGGTTCGGATTGGTTTTACTACCATTTATCTACTAGAGCGTCGTATTGTTGTGTACCATGTCCATCGCTGCTCCACGTTCCACGTTCGAAGGGAACTGAACGTAGACCGGCAATAGAAGTGTTGTAACCCGCACGGGTATAATGTTGTAAATGATTAGACTGTATGAAAGCATTATGGAAATAAAATGAGCTGAATCAGCGTTGCATGGTTTTATTTTATTGAACATAGGTTGTTTTTTTAAACAGTAAATTGTGTCTCAAGGGAGCAAAATTATATATTTACTGCGCGGGCAAGACGGAAATACTCTTGCTACCGAGTCGCACATACTGGGCGATTCTCCGAGCGTTTGAACCGGTCGGTTTTAACGTCATTGTCGTCTCAAGATTATTTCATCAGAGGTAAAACGTACCGCAGAACCTTTAACCCATTCATGGCCACGAACCACGAAGCGTACACAACACGCCGGGCCACCATACAAACCGTTTTCAGCTAAAACGTGTGACTCAGCTTATGGGTCTCGGGGCCTGGCGCGAACGTCAAAGAAATTGCCGCTTATGAATCCGGTCCGTTGGACAATATTATGCAACATTTTTACTAACCAACTGTTTACTGTTCATATTAAAATATATATATTTACTAATTTGTTGATATTTGTAAGAAACTAAGAATTAACATTTTAAAGCCCGATCAGAAATAGATGATCATTGTCAAGAGGGCGCTGTTATTTTCATATAATTATAGGGTTCAGAAAAAATCTTTTCTTGTAAATATTTCTTACACACTGTTGTGATAATACAATATACCATTTAGTTGGTGACAGTTTAAGCCGCCCTGTTTTTATAATGAAACAAAAAAAATTGTCATGGTAATAAGTTTGGTCCTTAGAAATGTTGCTTGCTACCATCCAAACAGTAATCCATTGTAAAAAGGTACAATTTGCAACGAGTTTCGTCATGAAATAAGCTTTAAAACCAAGTCATAAAGTTTATTTTTGCGGGCTATGAAGATATGTGTAGTTTTTACAATTAGCGCCAGGCCACGGTGACCCATACCTCGAGTCATGTCAATAACTTCATGCATACATATATTTCTGATATTTTTGAAATGTAGATTTATCCATTTGCTTGGGACACGTATGTACAGATGCCGTCAAACTTCTTGAACATTTGACCTTGCCTGCGCAAAGGCGAATTGTACCTGCGAGCTGCCCCCCCACTTCGTCCTGCGTGTTCAAGAAGTTTGACGGCATCTATATCTCGAATTTCAGAATATTTACTATATTACACTTTCAGTAAACCAAACTTGAATATTATAGACCCGGTTTCACTAAAAAAAAACATGTTTACAATTATGTTTTTCAACATGCCTTATAAAGATGGTTGTTAGCTCAAATTATACTTATATTATTTCGTCATATTACGTTTTGTTTATGTTTAAATCAGAATTTATTCACGACTCACATGTGAGTCACGGGCCCTGCGCGACTGTTTTAACATGACCCATACGCTGAGTCACGGGCCCTGAATGCGATAATCAAAAAAGATTCAGTACGGGTTTTGGCTAACATCTTCATCAAAAGTAGACTCTGATACTCGTACCTTTTAATAGCATTTGCCGTCTCCCACAATTACGAAAAAAAAAACGCCTTAAAATCGCTGAATATTCGCCCTACTGCTCTACACACCTAGTAAAATTGGAATGAGACTATTTTTCTGAACAGCATCAGGGATGAAAAGTAAAGGGTAGTTAGCAGCCAGCCAAATATTTCGGTAGGTACACGTCTTACTGTAAGAGTAAGGATGTGTTACGATATATTTGGCTACTCTGGCCGCTCCGCTACTGCTGTACGATGGTGACTGTACAGTCTTGATCCCTCATTTGGGGGGAAACAAAAAACTCATCCGTTAAGTTTTATGAATACGGAGGTCTCTTTTTTTGTATAATCAGCAAGTTCTCGCTGAGATGGTTTCCATGATCTTGTCTGGTTCGGGAATTGCTGATCACCCGTCTCCACCATGAGAAAAAGCTTGATAGCAGCATAACATTGCATTCTCCTAACTTACATAATTGTGCGAAATTTCAAGTCTTGATCTTCGGAAAGTAAGTCACAAATGCAGCCCCTTTAACACATTCACTGCCAAGAATCGCTTCGCGTAGCCGATCCCGAGGTTTTCCCTACAAAAATAGACTTAACCATTTCACCGCCAGATGGTAAAGCAACTTGCCGTGCCACCTCACGCCTCAAGGGTAAAAAAATAATGGATAAAGAAATAATGCTAACATGAAATTGGGCTATTTCAGAGTAGGTTTTCATAAATAAAAAAAAATGTGGGCAAATGCCGTCTTTGGCGTCGGTGTCACGAATCGTCGATGACGTGATTTCACCTGTTTGGCGGTGAAAAGGTTAATACTAGCTTCCGCCCGGGACTTCGTCTGCGTGGGCCCGGGACAAATTTTAACATTTTAACCCAGGCTGTAAACTATCTTCGTGCAAAATCGGTTGACCGATTTAAGCGTGATTTAGTAACATCCAAACTTTCGCATTTAGGAACTTAATCCCACCGGCGGCGAGTAAGCGAGTGTTACTGCGTGCTACTCGCTCAAGCGAGTAAGAATTACTATGAGAGTACTCGCTACTCGCCGGCGGTGACACAAGTGCCATATAATAGAAGATCAAACGAGCTTCGCAAGCGAAGTTCGATCGATATTATATGAGTAAGCTTCATTCGAAGATATAACACACATGTAGTCCTTTAATCTACCAGGCAACATTTCGCAAGTTTAAAGTACGCAGTAAAAACCATAGCTCAAACAGTTTTATCCCCACCTTTACCCCTACCCTACTTAGGGACCTCGGCTTGCCACCATTTCTCATTCTTTTTAGAGACAAAACTTTCCTAGGGGTATAGGGGCGGGCGGGAAGTTATATCTTCGAATGAAGCTTACTCATATAATATCGATCGAACTTCGCTTGCGAAGCTCGTTTGATCTTCTATTATATTTCGAAGCTTCATTCTTCAGATATAACACACATGTAGATGTTTAGAGTTGAAAGTTTTGCTGCCCTTTGTAATTGTAAAACATCATAATCATGAAATGCAATAATTATGTTTTGACGACAATCTTAGATACTCCCAATTATTAATCAAAGAGTACAATTGTAACTTCACATAATTCTACCTATACAAAAGGCAGATTGATCTGGCACAATGACCTTCGTCGATTAATTGACGATGGTAGAAACGAGCCAAAGTTTTCGATGTTCTCGACCAGCCTGCTGCCTTCCGGATAGCATCTAAAGAAATGCCTGACCGGTGTGCAGCTGACGTGGCGGCGTGGCGCGTGCTGTGAGCGCTGAACGCCGCCATGTCTTTACCGCTTTCGCCAAGCACTCGCGTAATGCACCCCGGCTAATGGATTGAGCAGATGCATTTTTATGGGGACAAGTCAACAAAATATGTTGTGAGCTTTTTCAGTCCTAAAACATCATTATAACAGTCACCGGGCAAATATTTCTATTAGGTATCTTCAAAATATGGAAGGCACAAAATCGGTTGTAGACGACCTACACCTGAAGTCTTAACTATATCATCAAAAATTACTTTAATACAATCTGGGCATGACTTAATATTATTCCACTTAATAAGTGACAGTGTTTGTACCCTGTGGGCAGGACATATTGCTAACAAAATCGCCAGATTCTTTGTTAATTTTTCCAATGAAATTTCTCTATTAGGGTACCATGTTGTTATATGATTTAATACCACTTGAGGATCCCAGGTATGGCTATATTTAGGAGTTACGGGCTTTAATTTGTAAACACCTTTCGGTAATCCTTTACTTTGGTCATCTGAGCTGATACTACTCCCCCGTAGGAGCGAGGGTGCTGACCTATATGATTATTTAATGAGCCATACGACGATCCTTTAGTAAATTCGTGCGTTAGAAATAAAATAACAGCAGAAATGAAGCCCTTATAGAAATTGAATATCTATATTATCTATGCTAAATTTCCAGCACAACTTGTATTTAACACACGTTGTACTGTTGTAAAGTGTTGTTTGAAATTGACGCTAACATGAGATTAGATACTTTTACTAATCTCAACAAAAGCGGAAACCACGGTTGGGATGGCCATTAGGGAAATACTACTATTCCTGTGGCGTTGTCATTTATAATCTTATGTAAACACTTTAGTACGAGTGCGAGTGGTGGAAACGCTTAAAAATATTTATTATAAATACCAGCTAATAGTGAATGCGACGACGGTAAGAGCGTCCGAGTCTGGCTTCCACGAAATATATATTTCACATTTGGCAGAGGTACGAGAAGCAAAGAGGTCAATTTCGGGCATACCAAAGTGTTTACTTATTCTTTCAAAGGCTGCAATACTTAAATTTCATTAAATATCAGGATTTAGCCTTCTGGATTCTCTGTCTGCTTCTACATTATTCTTAGTGTTAATGTACGAATCGAATAACCATATGTCTCGTTCTTCACCCACTGCCAAATAGATCTAGGTAAGCTATTTAAGTGGGGAAACTGGATGTCTCCCATTCGATTAATATAGCTTATCGCGGTAGTGTTGTCGATGCGGAACAACAGAGCACAGTTTGATTTATTTCGCGCAAAACATTTTAATCCTAAGAGCGAGCAAGCTCTAAGTAATTAATATGGAATGCTAATTCTTGCTCTTCCCATGCTCCGTTTGCACACACTCCGTCACAGACTGTACCTCATCCTGATCGGGACGGATCTATAGATATTTCTGCATCGAATTTCGTGATTCCAAAATGACAAGACGTTACAAATAATATTATTAGTCCACCAAAATAAGTCAGGTAAAATTTCGCGAGGAAGTTTTACTTTTGATCATAGACATCGTATTCCTGAATAGCTCGGAATTTATATCTTTCTAACAACTTCGTGTACAACCAGCTGTATCTAGCTGTCGGGCATGCAGTGGTAAGAACTCTTAAAAAGTGCGCATACCCTGCATAAGAAGGGATATAGACATGATAATTGAATTGTAAACAAAACCTAAGAATTTACAGCATTGTTGGTAATTTTGGGATTGTATCGAGCTTTTGGTATAGTTTACCACAAATCGTAGGCACTCGACAAACCGGAGAGTCTCCCTCCCATTATGTTTACATTCGTTAAGGTCCCTTCCAATACACAAAATGCCACCCCGGTATATAATAGAAGTTAGGCCTTGTTTTTAGGTAAGTTACGACTTCTTTCATAATTTTGGTGAAGGTTCTAGGCGCCACGGAAAGTCCATAGACTAATAGGGAACAAAACTCGTAAGTAACATTGTTATGCTCGAATCAATTCAATGGTAGCCATAAACCCGTTTTTAGGGATTAATTTAGAAGCAGTTCTAGTCTTCCATTTTAAAATGGGACTTAGTTACAAATTTATTGAGCCCTTTCAGATTCAGTATGAATCTATAGCCACCATTCGATTTAGGAGTCAGAAAATCTTTGATAGAAACTGATCATTAGTCTGTTGGCATCCAGTGATGCTTTCACTGAATGCCTAGGTTAATTAAGTTCTGTACAGCTAAGCTCGTTTCATCATGCTCTTGGCATGTGAAAGTATTTACAGGTTTGACAGATTGCGTAACATGTCCTAAAAAGGAATTGGAAAGCCATTCTGTATACAGTCTAATAAATAAAGTACGATTATTCGTTACATTAAGCCAACACTTATAAAAAGCTTTAATGCGACCGGCATGTACCTGCGTTACTGCCGCGGCGTCGCAAGTGGCTTGTTGTAGGCTGCTCGCGGCCGTATGATGGTCGACGCTGTCGGCCTACTTTTCAGTAGATTTGGAAGCTTTAATTTTCTCTGAGAGTTTGCTTCCAAAGAGAGTATCATCTCTCTCAACGTATTGTATGACTTAAGGAATACTTCGTCTAGTCCAGGAATGACTAGTTTTATCTAAAATCCGACTTCAATTAGATAGGATTTTTATCGTTAGTACCTATACCGACTCCCAATTGCTGTTGAGATGATTCGATTTTCTTGTCACGGCCTCTTTGGATGTCTGTAACTGCCGCCGAAATTACGGCGTTTAAGGACGGCGCCCATAATAATTTGCAATTTACAGGTACTCTTATAAGAGTTTATCTTTACTCTTTTTATCAATACCTTTGTGTAATATAGGTATGGCTACCTTTGCGCTAAATTGGGATGAATTTTCTCCCCATATTTTGGGACATCATCAGTGGCGTCCCCTAGAGCGGTTAGTAACTCGGCATCTATTACAGGGGTCGTTTTGTCATCACAGGCCTCCACGGGAGGTGCATTTTCTTCATTTGAACGTGGGAGTGAAGTTTCCACTGCCTCATACACTTGTTCGTGGTTTATAAATTAAAATATAATATTTTGATTTTTCTAATTGAGGGTAGATATCAAATGCATTGTAAAACCACTCGTCAGGAATTTTAATGCATATATGTATCTAGTGCCCCGCATCGCGAACACGGGATATACTAATCTCGATTAATGGTTGTAGAAATTGCTATCGTGTTGACTCACGGTCAACCGCCAAGCACGAGATACCTTCGTGACGACTCTCGGTCGCCTCCCAGGTTTAGTTACAAGACGTGGGCTCACGGCCCGCGCGGTATTAAATGCATTTATTAGCGATTAATATTGTTAGAAATTGCTATCGTGTTGACTCACGGTCAACCTTCAAGCATGAGATACTTTCGTCACGACTCTCGGTCGCCCCCCAGGTTTAGTTACAAGGCATGGGCTTGCGATTAATATTGTTAGAAATTGCTATCGTGTTGACTCACGGTCAACCCCCAAGCATGAGATACCTTCGTGACGACTCTCGGTCGCCCCCCAGGTTTAGAATTACCAGGCGTGGGCTCACGGCCCGCGCGGTATGAAATGCATTTCTTAGCGATTAATATTGTTAGAAATTGCTATCGTGTTGACTCACGGACAACCCCCAAGCAAGAGATACCTTCGTGACGACTCTCGGTCGCCCCCCAGGTTTAGAATTACCAGGCGTGGGCTCACGGCCCGCGCGGTATGAAATGCATTTCTTAGCGATTAATATTGTTAGAAATTGCTATTGTGTTGACTCACGGACAACCCCCAAGCATGAGATACCTTCGTGACGACTCTCGGTCGCCCCCCAGGTTTAGAATTACCAGGCGTGGGCTCACGGCCCGTGCGGTATTAAATGCATTTATTAGAGGCACCACAATGTAGAACTATTTATTGAAACTAATTGCACTTACCTGATTTATCTTCGGAACCTGATGAATCAGATAGCACCGCACTGTCATAACTCGTTTATAGTTTTTTGTTGCAATTTCCGTATATTAGCAGAATAATACTCTATTTTTTCCTGTGCACTGCGTTTAGGCATGATTAAATATTTTGAATTATTTTTTAATAGAATTAGTTCGTGCGTTCATTGCCTCGCAAGAATAAAGAATGAGAAATGGTGGCAAGCCGAGGTCCCTAAGTAGGGTAGGGGTAAAGGTGGGGATAAAACTGTTTGAGCTATGGTTTTTACTGCGTACTTTAAACTTGCGAAATGTTGCCTGGTAGATTAAAGGACTACATGTGTGTTATATCTGAAGAATGAAGCTTCGAAATATAATATCAGTAGGAAGAATCCAGCGTCAATGATAGGGTAGACATTAGTAAGAAGGTCGCATTCTATGGTTGTTACATTTGCTGTTCAGAGCTTTTCACGAGCGGGATGACATATGGTTAAGATTATTTAATGTGGACTTTTTATAAAACTATCATTAAAATTGGATTCTTCTGGCATGGACGTAGAGTTGCTTTTGGAATGGACTACTTTCATGCAAGACGGCCACCTCAATATACAAACCGCTGCGCCTTGTTGTTCTAGTCGCAAGCGTCAATAGGCTACAGTGCCAGATGGAAACCATGTGCTTGTATGCGACCGAGGTAAAAAAAATGGCACAGCAATCGTGGTGTGAGGGAGAGAGCTGACCATGCTAGGTAGGTGAAACTAGCGTCCATAGACTACGGAGACCACTTACCAACAGGCCATAATTAAATTAAAAAAATACATATTAGGGGAAAATCTTATACAAATCGACCTAGTCCCAAACTAAGCAAAGCTTGTACTATGGGCACTAGACGACGATACACATACTTATATATGTCGCAGAGAAATGGGCAAAACAGAGATTTGAACAAATCTCTAAGGGATGTGATCAAATCACGCAGGATGTTAAAATGGCGAATTCATTTTATCATTTGCCAAGAAAAAATCAGTCATTTGATCAAATTTCTGAATCTGTTTAGTGAAATGACGAAATCGGCCAAAAAAGGCAACTCGTTTTTTCATTTCACTACATTTGTTAAGTGATTTGATAAAATCCCTAAAACGCGTCAGTGAGTTCTGACTTCAACAGATTCAGAGATTTGATCAAATGACCGACTTTTTCTAGTCAAATTATAAAAGGGATTCGCCATTTTAACATCCTGCGTGATTTGATCATACCCCTTAGACATTTGTTCAAATCTCTGTTTTGGCCATTTCCCTGCGACATAAAGATAAATAAATATTTAAACACGTATAGAAAACATCCACGGCTCAGGAACAAATATACGTGCTCATCACACAAATAAATACCCTTACCGGGACTCGAACCTGGGAGCTCTTGCTTCGTAGGCAGGGTCACTACCGACTAGGCTAAAGCGGTCTTCGAAATTACACGTGGCATAAAACATGCCTGACAAACCGCGTGGAACAGAAAGAAGCTTGCCCAATTACACACTAGATGGCGCTGGCTCCCTTCGTAGAACACGCTATCGTTGTGTTGACTTGGATTGTATAAATGGAAATAGCGATAATGTCTAATTATAGCCTATCCTGATCTAGGAGAGTTTTAATTCTAGTATAGAGTTCTCGCGAATCTCAGCGAGAACTTTGCGTTTACATATTACAATTAGTCATATTACATTACACGATATAATAAAACAGAAAAGAAACTCATTCATTGGGTACACCAGTACACCTATATATTAAATTATACATACATATAATAAATGTGAAAGTTCGTTGAGAGAAGATAACCTGAAGGAAATTGTATTTATACAACACTAGCTTTTGCCCGCGACTTCGTCCGCGTGGAACTCTTTTATATCGTAGCTGCTTACAAACTTGCGCCCCCTCTTCCCCCCCCCCCCCTTAAACGAAGATTCCCGGAATAAAAAGTATTATATCCTCGTATGTTAATCCTGGTTATATATGTCCACCAAAATTCATTTTAATCCGTTTTTGCGTGATTGCGGTCCAAACTTTAGCATCATAGCCTAGCGACGGCTGCGAGTCGGAAACGATAACGCAGGTTAAGCAAACATGGCAGCGGTCAGTCTTTGGATGGGCGACCGCCTGATGTTTGAGTGGTTTGGTTTGGTGGTGATGGTTGGTATAAATGAGCGCTTCCGTGCTTTGGAAGACACGCTAATAAGCAGTTGATACCGGCTGCTGTCTATATTAAGAACTCCCAACAGTCGAGTTGCCCACTCACTTGACAAAAGGGGACAACTGTTACTCGCGTCCGCAGGAGCTACCTACCACAACCCTGCATGTGTCCCCTGGGTAATACTAAAGAGGGTTCACTAATGTTTGACCAAAAAATTACTTATTGACAAAAGTTCATTTGGCAAACAACGTTTCATCTCAATGATCATTTGGCAAACGAGACATTTGACAAAAGTATAATGTTACAAAAACTGACTTAGTCACTCACAACAGCTTGTCCAACTCCCAAGATCCTAGTGGTAAAAAAACTTCTTCCGATATTCTCCCGGTGCACAGGCGTGCCACAGGGCTCCATATTGGGCCCTGTGTTGTTTATACTATACAGTAGTGACATTACAAAAGTTATAATACATTGCCACTATCTTCTTTACGTTGATGACTTACAACTGTACATGCCGTGTAGCGTGAACCACATAGCCTCAGAGGTGAACAAACTTAACGACGAACTCGGACGTATTGCTGCATGGTCACACCTAAACTTGCTTTATATCCTTGCTTTATATAATTATGCAGGAGTAACTTTGAAGTGCGATTAGAAAGCGAGTCGTTGGAGCGCGTTCTCAGTGTGGAACTTATGGTGAGGTTATGCGACGCACTTGTAGGTACTCTCGCGGTTTAACTATTGTGATACAGTATACGGACCGTTTCTCCTGGCACGGACGCAGAGGTTAGTCTAGAGAGTACAAAACGCTTGCATGCGGTATTGTTTCAACATCCCCCGACGTGCTCATGTGACTCCTTACCTAAATCAAAATCACGTTATGAAAATGCCATTCCGCCAGAAACTACATTTAGCATCTCTTATTATTTGGTGTAGTTAATCGCCAGTTTCCCTCGTACCTTTACAATAAGCTGACCTGGGCGCATAACGCAAGGTCTTTAGATGTTAGATCAGCTAGGTATCTTCAACTAGTTTGTCCTGGGCACCAGTCAGCGGCATTTCGTGGTAATTTTCGTTACGCTGCCACGAAGTGCTGGATTTTCATTCTTTCTTTCTTCTTTCATCAATTAGCAAACCCTATACTTGGTAAATGGGCTAATAGTCCAGGCAATGAACTGACAACTTGTTTGGAAAAAATGTCAATTTTTGAAATAATTTATAATAGCTTATTTTTCTGTGTGACGGATTTATTATCAATTAAATAGTCACCCAGCGACGGAATCCGACAAAATTTCAGACATCAAAAAAATGATAATTTAACTAGCCCTTGAAAAGTCAGAAAAAATATTCATAAATATTTTTGGTTCATTAACATTTGCTCTATATAATATTCAAGATAAATCTTACAAAAAAAGACAACGCATGATTTATTTAAATTTACTTAATTACTTCCGGGTGGAAAGTTTGCCGGATTCTTGAATAAACCACCTTAGAATAACATTTTAAAATGAAATCAACAAAAAAAAAACGCTATTATAAATTAATGTTTTTCAAAACCGTATTTTGCCTGGAGTATAAATAATAAAATGTCAATTGACTTCTTATCATTTCACCAAATATGATTCGCAAATTAAGCATTTGTTCAAATGTCATTTCACAAAATGTTATTTCATAAAAAGTACTTCTTTTTTGCAAACATTACGATTTAGTCTTTTGGGTAATTTATTCCGCTACCCTCTTATCGCCGAGAAAAAGAAGTTGTTATTTACAGGTAATATTTGTAAAATATACTCGGTTCTGTATATTCGCATTTCAACGCAGTATGTTCGCAGTTCAACCTAACACTCCTCCTCGCTTCGCTCGTCGTCTTACCTAACTGGGAGCCATAGGTTTTTTTCATGTTTAGTCTAATTGCCTTTTTACGTGACGCATAGTATACCTATTATGAGATTTATTAATAAACGAACCACTTATCAAATAATACATTGTATCAAACGATTTTAGACCAAGAGTAGTTTTGTCTGATAACTCAGTTGCTAAATGTTAACAGTTTAGCCGTTTGGCACACGCATACTAGAGGTCAAAACAAATTTTTTGACCCGCAATTCCTGAAAAAAAATCCGTTAGAAATAAAAAGACATAAACCTATCGTGTGTAGTATCATATGAAAGGGCTTTTCGAGGCGATTCTAAAAATATACCACATCATTACATTTCAGCCATATTTTTTTAATTAAAACACAAATAATTTTCGAAACATACCAAGTTTGGGCTCCTCCAGACAGGATATGGCTGATTTTTTAAAAATTCAATACTCCACAAATGATACGTGATATATGAATGATATTATTTTCAAAATTACTTTCTTGGGGTTAGAAATCAAGATATAACGGATCATTTTTGATACATTATATCTTGATATCTAACCTAATTAGTTGGGTATATCGTATCTGCAAGAGTCCAACCTTGATATTTTGTGACAAAAACTAAATAAACTATACCAACTGATGAAAAAGCGCAGTTAAAGGGTTAAAGAGATATTTCCCGTTGGATATATGGATAATACGTATCATTTTATGATTAATATGTACCGAATCTGCAGTACAGTTCCATGAGTCACGTAAAATAGATATTGCAGTAAGGTGTTACATTTTTCAGGTCAATTCATGACACCCTGTAAGGGCACACAATAAATTACAATATTAATTCTAAACTTAATTGGACCGAAAACTTACAAGTAACCTACTTGATTCTTCACATTTAGGGCATATGTCAAATAAATTAAATATATCTATGTCAAAAGCTTTAGCAATAATTTTATGTCAGATCTAAAACTACCTAAAATCATATACAGTAGAACTGTGTCACTTGGTAGTATTGAAAAATTAAAAAAAATACTTAATGCAATTATTTTGAAATTGGTTTTTTGTGGTTGGATATGAGGATGTCACGTATCATTTGTGGAATAATGAATTAAAAAAAAATCAGCCATATCCTGTCTGGAGGAGCCCAAACCTGGTATGTTACGAAAATTATTTTTGTTTTAATTACAAAAATTTGGCTAAAATGTAATGATGTGGTATATTTTTAGAATCGCCTCGAAAAGCCCTTTCATATGATACTACACACGATAGGTTTCTGAAAAAAAAAACAATACAAAAAGTAAAATGTTTCGGTACTCCCCCCCTAAGGGAATTTTTTTTAGGAACTGCGGGTCAAAAAAAATTGTTTTGCCCTCTAGTATGTGTGTGCCAAACGGCTAAACTGTACATCGATTTGCGGTTTTTTTAAGCGTAGGGCTACCACTATTACTAAGTATTACTAGTATACGTGAATCAGCAAGTTAGTGTTAGCTGATCTACACTATAAGGCGTGTTGTGCGTCACAAGATACTCTTTGGTTTTCAGGCGCCCGCTAGGTGGGTTCCTAGCAGTGAATGTGCTAAAAATGACGTTTATCCACTGAACCATTTCGTTCTTCCTGTAGGTACCTGGGAGGAGGTTAGGGGGAAAAGAATGGCCAATAATGGTTGTGATAATGTTTAATAGTGGAAACTTCAATATCGGTATTAGATACAAAACCACGTTATATATATATATCTCACTAATTACAAAACCACCTACTATATACAATCTACCGTCTATATGTAAACACTGTAAAACGTTGTATGTCGAAAAGTTACCGAAATCAATTTAAAGCCATATTCAGTAACATCAAAATTCGTAAATTATATTTGTAAATTATTGTTTGTTTGTGGTGTATTCTTTTTATAATTATAACCCTTCAGACGTTCATATACGAATGTATAATTAGTATTACATAAAGTATAAAATGGAAAATTTACTTATACTTAACATATTTGCCGCAAGATAGAAGTTTTCTTGATATATACTCGTAAATAAAATTAGCCAACGCTTCTTGTTTAAGGGGCTACCCGAGGTTTCCATCGATTTTTGACAAGTTTTGAATCGTATCTCCTACTTTTGCACTACAGATAGAAGTATAAATCAAACGGTTATCGGTTCTTTAATCTTTTATCTCCATTCTGGTCTACCGGATTTTGAAACAAATGAATACTTAATTTTGTATGATCTTTTTAAACATTGTTTAAAATAACACTTATTTTGTATCTCTATTGACGTGAAAGATCTAACACATACGAAATCTACATATTTGGGTTTGTCTGTGACGTCCCTAAAAACTGGTCTAGGGTTTTCATTTTAAACCAATTAACACAAAAGTTACGGCCAGAAACCGGTTTTTTGGCCTAAAATTGTTCAACTTTGATGGCAAATATCTCGAAAACAATGAACTTTGAAGTAAATATGGGATGCTACTCGTATATTGCTTAAAGCCGTTGTTGTTAACATAATAAGCTACAAAAAACCTAAAAAAACTAAGAGATTCAAATCGAAGGTACGAGTACGATCCCATACGCCAATTATGGAAGCCCCTTAATACATTTTGGAAGAAAGTTTACATCCCATCTGACAGATGCTCCCCACCTCTTCGGCCACGACAGTTCGGCCGTTCGTAACCAGACGCGATCGAATAAACATTCTGCTTCATACAGTGTTAACGATTCTAGAAGTTTGTACAGAGAAGTGTGAAAATATGTATCGAGTTATCCTCAAATAAATATGTACCGAAACCGCAATCCGCTGACATAATAGTGATGGGACACATTATGAGTAAGTTGTATGCGTATTAAATATATATACAAACTTTTTAGAAATGCTCGCATACGAAACCAGTTGGTATATAATATTTTTGTCATTTTAGGAATCCTAACCCTTTACGATCGCGAAACATTGGGTAGGTTACTAGGTTAGGGCCTACAGACTGCGTTTTTTCCACGCGCTGTCGACGCGCGTTGCCATACCACCTATCGGATGATGGTCGTCGACGGCGCGTGAAAAAAACGCAGTCTGCTTAGGCTTATTAGATACAGTCGGCATCAGAAGTAGCTAAGCAAAATAACACGCTCATAATGACTTACACAGATCCTTATTCCCCTGACATTAGAGTTATTTGCAAACATATACATATCACTTACAGACTAACACATGATTGGAATAACTGTCAGCTTATATGTGACGTATTTATATGGAAAAATTGACAATTTAATTTGTCATTAATCGCGGTTTGCTGATAGCACAATAGGCGATATAGGCAGCCATAAATAGAATCTATCGAAACTGTCTAATAATTAATAATGTTGATGCAGTCTCGTACAAACAAAAATTACGAGGAGAAAATTAAACAGTTTCTCGTTCGTAACTGGTTACGGACCTGAGGTTACGTACGCAGCCGATGGGTTCGTCATGCGATAAAAGCGATTTATACAATTCTGATGAAGTGAAGATATAAGATATAAATTAGGAATTAAGTGCGACTACGTACATACTCGTATAGTGTAGGAACAATACAGTGTCAAAAGTTGAGTTTTAAAATTGTCTTTAACTTGATTCGAACTCCTATAAATATCTAAAATAGGATACTTATAAATGTTGCTGCGTGAAATATCTAGCTCTAAAGTCTAATCATTCTTACGTGTCATATCATGTACACAAACATGACAACAAATATGATGACAGAGTAGTGATAGTGGAAATGACAGTAAAATATACATGAAGTGTGATTCATAGACAATCTAGACATCTGTCAGATTTTTTAAAGGGCATTCGGTCGTTACTTCGATTACTGAAAAGATTTTTATTGTAAATTGTAATTTTCAGTGGTTACTTGGTTGATTTCAATATTTTGTGAGTTTCTATAAGTATACAACAGAATTTAAGTGATGATTATTGGTAATCTCGAAAAAAGTGTAATAATGTCTTCGAGACCTGTTGTTTACTTGATAAGACACGTAAGGTTTAAGAGTCCGCAGTAAGCTCGGCATAATTTCACCTTCCCATACAAACGTAGTTACGCTCTCATTTCAAAACTGCGTGTTGGATTGTGACGAAACTTTGCATATACAATGACATGAGGTATATCTATGTCTGTAATTAGTTTATATGGTTCCAGTTTATAAAACAAACGAAATACAGCAAAAACAAGTTTTGTATGAAAACCTTAAATTCGCTGTATTTTTTTTACATAAACAAAAGCAAAGTTTCGTTACAATCCAAGACGTAGTTTTAAAATGAGAGCGTAACTACGTTTGCATGGAGAATCGAGCTTACTGCGGCCTCTTAATAGACTAAGTATGCATTATGCTGGCTCTAAATTTTACAAAATATACGTAGAGTTATTTTACGAAAGATTACATCACATAAATATATTCGATGTGCAAAAAATTCATGACGAAACTAGTTTTTAACCTATTTAAAGGTAATAGTCAAACAGCGTATCTCCATTAGTAAACTAATATATCGGACCCCGGGCTCCTTTAGGGCAAAACCGGGAGGATGATGACATATTAGGTAATGTAGTAGTTTGTTATTTAAATGGTACGTAACAAAACAAATTCAACTCTGTTACAAATCAGAATGATATAAATCCCAACCTCGTAAGTCTTCGCGTACTTGTACATGTACAAATTCCAATCGTTTTCGGTCGGCAAAACTATAATAGAATGAACGAAGTGTCCAAATTCAAAATCGCAAAAATCTATCTGGGACTTACGAGGATACAAGAGAAGGGTGCCTTTTAATAGGCCAGGGGCTTTTTAAAAGGGGTTCACTAGATTTGCGCCAGTCTCAAGTGACCCGGGCGGACTTAACATTTAAAGAGGTAACTTTTGCAGCTTTGGAAGTTAGGGGTAAACTCCGGAACTAAATATACGATTTCAAAAAATATTTCACTGGTATAGAACGGGGATAGATTACGCGGGCGGAGCGCGGGAATCTAGTATTTTATATTTTTGCTAAGCTTATCCGAAAAGTCAATCAGTATATTAACTTTGTTCAAACATTTGAATCGAAAGACTAATAGTAATAAAATTAGCAGCTCCACAAAAATTTACGGCGAGGGTGGTATATTGAATCTTGAGCGTTACGAGGGATTCAAGTGTTTACGCCGAAGACGGACGGGACGCGTGTTACATACTGCTTTTCACACCTTCAATGAAGACATTTGAAAACCCTCGTCCAAAGGGAGCAATGGCTCTTTTCTAAATAGCAGTCGTAAAAAATATAGATTTCCATACAAATAAATGAATAAGCCAGGCGCTGTGAAAGTGGAATATTTATGTTTCGTAGTTATTCCCACTCGCTACCACTGGTAACATCTGAGATTATTTCATCTGTAATTACTGTGAAAAAAAATGACAAATTAATATATTATTTACAATACTCGTGCTAAATGTCATTCAATTTGATGTCGTTATAATGTAGAATTATACAATAATAATAGCTAAATATTACGTAAATATTTGAACATTGAACATCACCTTGCTAGTTTGCAGCTAGGGCTGGCTTGATACCGGTACCAGACACCAATGCACCTCTTCTCTAGCAGCGTAGTAAATTAAGCGGTCGGTACTGATGACCGGTACGAAATACCGGTATGACGCAAGCTAGTAAAAATATCGTTCACTATGGCATCGCTGGATCCCTATTGCGTTTAGTCGCCGGCAGTAAAGTAGAGCCAATACAGCGTGTTTCACGTAAGTTCACTAGTGTGTGTAGTTAGAATGTTTGAGCGCTGCGTCGCGTTGCTATGGTAACCGTTACGGGCTATAAATACAGTTATTTGTCGTCCGCACATAGTCGCGCAGCCGGCGTTGACATTGTCGTTACACAAAACGCGACAACAACGTTGGATGTTTTGAGCTTTCCAGCTGTCTCTTAAAGGTTGTGTTACATTTACGTTATTTACACTGTGTAACAAAAAAAATGTCTTTTAGTTTTCTTATCAGAACACGATACCTGCTCTACCATTAAACGGGTTTGCGTTATTTTTGTTACACGTTGTATAAGTACTATAATTTATTCCTTAGAGCACACATACCTGGAGTACCCTTTCAGTAACTTACCCCTCTGTTGAAAACCTTGCCCAATGTGCAAAAAATCGTACAAAGACAGTTTCACAATCGATTAGTGTTCACACAATCGTCTCGCAAGAGACAACACCTATCATAAAAATGCACGCATGTGCTGTAAGCACTTGATATAAACGTAGAAACACTTCAAGCTTAGAAAATATGATATAACATTCCATTTGTAAGTAATTTTAGTATTTTTGAAGTACTTTAACATATTTTTTATGAATATATTTACATGACACGTCAAATTAAACGATTATGTAATCGATTTACAATTCTTTCTTGGATACGTCATGACACTCCCCACGAGACTCCGTTTTCATGTTTTGTAAGAAACAACTTAATGGCATTTGAAAAAGAGTCTATAATACATTAGCATTGATTATTCCAAATTAGTTTGATTTACGCACTCCCCACGAGACTCCGTTTTCATGCTTTGTAAAAATTTTCCTAATTGCAATTGCAATAGAGTTAATAATAATATTAGCAAGGACTATCTAAAATTACAGATCAGTGTCACGAGACTCGTAAGTAGAGATGAGAGTAGTGTCGATTATCATTCATCAATAATTATCTATAATAAGTATGATTCACTAAGATCCTGCACAAATTGCCGAGTGAACACAATTTATTTGAAATGTATACTTGGCCAGTTTTCAGAGACCCAGAATTTAAACAAAAAATGCACCGCCTCATGCAGCAGTCAAGCAAATTGGGTGCCGTCGGTGCGCGTACAAGTTCCATATGTTCGAGACATTTTGATGTATCTCAGTACCGAATTCAGCCAAGTAAAAGGCGAAAATTACTTACTTTATTTTTATGTGAAATTTCTTTTGGCGGAGCGGACAGTTGTATACGTTTATGTAAATATCGATAGAATTATCGAAATTAGTTAACGAATCAAACCTCGCCCTATACGTTTATCCGATCACATTGGCATTTACGAATTCTTAACCCGTGTTTACACTAAGTCTTTCCATGTGTGATATGTTTGTGTGCATCAAAATGATAATGTGTTTTCCTTTTTCATAATGTGTGCGTGTGTAAATAATTAGATCGTGTTTGCATTAGTGAGTAATCTTTTGCATGTGTTATTTCTTCACCCCCCCCGCAAAATTTGGCAGACTTTTTTTGTACTCAAATACGAATATAAGCTACTCCAGTTGTGTATGCTCTAAGATTTATTCGGTGCCTTAGGCACTTAATAATAGAACTCCAGATGAAGTCTTGGCTGGCCTTTGGGTAATTATCCGGAAAGACTGCCTTGGGTTTTACCATATTTGTATGGACCCAGTGACTGTAAACCGGTATTTTATTCACACTAAAACCTAACGATTTAGTGGTTTATTTTTATACATCGATTTACCGTTGTACGGTTTAATTTTGCATACAGAAGTACCGGTATTTTTAAATCTTTGACATACCGGTCGTATTATATTCCTTACAAAAATACCGGTATAATATAGTTTTTAATACATCGAGATACCCGTTATACCGGTATTGTTTATAAATCGGCAAACCGGTATACCGGTTTTTTTTCTTCAAACAAACATACCAGCAGTCAACGCCCGCCTATATCTTGAGGTTGTAGTGCAGGTCGGCGTGCACGCAGCGCGCGCGCGGCGGCGTGTCCGCGAGCATCGCGGCCGCGAGCGCCTCGTGCGCGCGCAGCCGGCCCGCGAGCCGCTCCCACGGCCCGTAGTTGAGGGACACCAGCTGTACGGCCTTCTTTAGGATCTTGTGGGTCTCCAGGAGCCAGTCCCTGGGGGAGAACGCTGGAATGTAGCTTTACTGGTCGCTCTGCGAGCCGTAGACGCGAGGCGGTCTTTTAGAAAAACGCAATATCATTTGATATTTACCGTTAGCTTTTCGGCGAAGGGAAAACGTCGTGAGGAAACCTGCATACATCCACGAAGAAATTCAAACGTACATATATGTGAAATCACCAACCCGCACTGGGCAGGCTTGGGGACTACTGCCATGTAAGGAGGCCTTTGCGCAGCAGTGGGACGTATATAGGCTGATTTATTATATAATTATTATTATTATTACATATATACTGGTAGTTATGACTGAACAGAAACTTGGCCAATTTATGTAAATATGAACGCAATATTGTGCTATCACCGAGCTGGTTTGATGATGGAAACATAAATATACCATAGCAAATACACTACAGATAAACGCGTCATATTTGGGCTCGTAGGCAGCTTCTACAACACCAACAATTAATTCACCAAAAATTCAATTCAATTAATTAATTGTCTATTGCCGCTCCTTCGTCCGTGCTGATAAACTCGCGTGTAACGGCTCAGTTTTAGCCCTCGGTTAACAATATACTATAAAACTCACCTATAGTCCGGGTTCTGCGGCGAATTGAATATCCTCTCCAACATTACGTCAGACAGTTTCCTGAGTTCGTGAGCGACCTGAGAGAAATGTAAATTTTTATGAAAAATTCGATGTATTGTCATTCAGCACAAATTCAAAAAAAAAATTCAAAATTATTTATTTCATAATAACTTATTTTATTGAACAATTTCAATTTTCATTGAACAATTGGTAATTGGAACAAATGGAATAATTGATCGAATCTGAACAATGACAAATTGGAAATCCTCGACATCGAACACACAGCCTGATTAGTGCTAAAATGTAATTACGCCCTAAAAGTAATATTGACATACTTGACGTAGGTCGAAAGATATACGTCCACGTGAAATGAGTGCACTCCGAAACATACGTCATGAATTCTGAAGAAAATTAACGATATTCATATAAGAACATCATATTACGAGTAATGTGTGTTAGACAACATTCACTTAGCACGTATTAGAAATTCCCATTAGCGCTAGATTCATACTGAACAAGAAAGAAATTAGTCATAAAAAATAGACAATGAAATTTTAAGCAAATCCACTTTTGGTGGTATTTGGACTCTTGGTTGAATTTAAAAATGGTCATTTCGTGTTGACGATTTTCCATTGGTGCCGAAGGACAGTAAATCAAAAATTGTTTCAGTTAATCCGTCTACATTATTGACCGCCACCGCAGGCCGCGCCAGGCTGTGAGAGGTCTGAGGCAGTGGGCCTGCCTAACTGCCTACAAAGCAAGTAGTAATGTTATTATGAGGCATTTCCACTTGCTCCTACTCAATTCTCCTACTGGTAAGAAGACGAGGACCGATATGTCTTTATGCTCCTATCGTGATCTTATATGCAATTAGTGCACTTAAGTACAGAATAAAAAAATAGCGGCAGACTCGTGGTCACACCACTTTAAAAAAGATAACACTTTAACAGGCCCGTGTAGGTACGACGACGAGCGAAGCGAGGAGTGTTAGTTGTATGGTGAGCCTAAGCGCGCGAGCCTAGCGAGCGAAGCGAGCGTGCCGCGGCAGCGTCCGGCGAAGCGCCAGAACAGTGTGGCTACGAGGAAAATTATGGTCCTACCGGTAGGAGCATAAGGAAATATTAGACCTCGTGCTCCTACCAGTAGGAGAACCGAGTAGGAGCAAGTGGAAACGCTCTTATTATGGGTATATGTTAGCACCAAATGTGAGCGACCTACCCCCTCTTTCTCTCTGCAGGCGACCTACCCCTCTCTATCTCTCTGCGAGCTGCCTACCCCTCATCACTCTGAGAGCGACCTACCTCTCTCTTTCTCTCTGTGAGCGTCCTACCCTATCTGCGAGCTGCCTACCCCTCTTTCACTCTGTGAGCGACCTACCTCTCTTTTTCTCTCTTTGAGCGTCCTACCCTCTCTGCGAGCTGCCTACCCCACTTTCACTATGTGAGCGACCTACCCCTCTCTTTTTCTCTCCTGGCGATCTTCCCCCACTATTTCTCTCTGCGCGCGACCTAACCCCTCTCTTTCTCTCTGTGAATGTACTCACCTCGACACTAAAGGAGCCGAACTGGTACTCGTGACACTGTATGTTCTGCTTTATCAAATCCACGCTTTTCGTAAATTCACCTGCAAACGTTGACCACATTATTAACTATCTGCCCACGCGGCTTCGCCCGCTTATTATAAAGGTGGCAAACGAAACCGCGGGATATACATATAATACAGTCTTTACTCATTCGAGGAATAAATTATATAAAATAAATACATATCACATATACAATATAACACAAATCAACCTAGTTCCAAACTAAGCAAAGCTTGTACTATGGGTACTAGACGACGATATACATACTTATATAGAAACAAATATTTAAATACATAGAAAACATCCATGACTCAGGAATAAATATTCGTGCTCATCGCACAAATAAATGCCCTTACCGGGATTCGAACCTGGGACCTCTTGCTTCGTAGGCAGGGTCACTAACGACTAGGCTAAAGCGGTCATCATAATTACGCGTGTTTGCCACTGACGTGGCATAAAACATGCCTGACAAACCGCGTGGAACAGAAAGAAGTTTGCCGAATTACACACAAGATGGCGCTGGCTCCCTTCCTAGAACGCGCTAACGTTGTGTTTACTTGGATTGTATAAATAGACAAAGCGAAAATGTTTTAGTTTTGAACTGCCACTGATCACAGTAATCATATATTTTTGTAGCGAGGTCTCGCGAATCTCAGCGAGAACTCTGCGTTAATGGCAAAGTATATCTATATTTATTATTTATTTGTTAATTTTAAACATTTGCAAGTTTACAATGCAAGATCAAAACACTTACATATTACAATTAGTCATACATTCCATTCATTACATTACACAATAAAATAGAATAGGAAATCATTACTAACTTCTTGTTCTAAGTGTTCTAATAAGAGGGAGACGGATAGTGCGAGAAAAATCGAGAGAAATATCGCGCGCCGTCTTGTGATAGCCGTGCAGAGGTTGTCAATGAAAAGGTTCGCTACTTATCGACTTTATTTTAATGATCACCCAATTTCATTCTGTGACTGTAGTATTTATAGTATTTAAATGGTTTCTTGGTATAACGTCGAGAACAGAAGCTAACAAGTTCGTCTAAGTATGTAATTTTACGTTACAATTTTAGATATAGTTTATGTATGATGATGATGTCAGTGTCAGTGTGTCAATTTAACGGCGTCGGCGTAGAGACGTGCTAGACGGTCGTCAGATGATCATGTCCGTGTCAGTGTGTCTAGTTACCGGCGTCGGCGTAGAGACGTGCTAGACGGTCGTCAGATGATCATGTCCGTGTCAGTGTGTCTAGTTACCGGCGTCGGCGTAGAGACGTGCTAGACGGTCGTCAGATGATCATGTCCGTGTCAGTGTGTCTAGTTACCGGCGTCGGCGTAGAGACGTGCTAGACGGTCGTCAGATGATCATGTCAGTGTCAGTGTGACTAGTTACCGGCGTCGGCGTAGAGACGTGCTAGACGGTCGTCAGATGATCATGTCCGTGTCAGTGTGTCTAGTTACCGGCGTCGGCGTAGAGACGTGCTAGACGGTCGTCAGATGATCATGTCCGTGTCAGTGTGTCTAGTTACCGGCGTCGGCGTAGAGACGTGCTAGACGGTCGTCAGATGATCATGTCCGTGTCAGTGTGTCTAGTTACCGGCGTCGGCGTAGAGACGTGCTAGACGGTCGTCAGATGATCATGTCAGTGTCAGTGTGACTAGTTACCGGCGTCGACGTAGAAACGTGCTAGACGGTCGTCAGATGATCATGTCGTGTCAGTGTGTCTAGTTACCGGCGTCGGCGTAGAGACGTGCTAGACGGTCGTCAGATGACCATGTAAGTGTCAGTGTGTCTAGTTACCGGCATCGGCGTAGAGATGTGCTAGACGGTCGTCAGATGATGATGTCGGTGTCAGTGTGACTAGTTACCGGCGTCGACGTAGAAACGTGTTAGACGGTCGTCAGATGATGATGTCAGTGTCAGTGTGTCTAGTTACCAGCGTCGACGTAGAAACGTGCTAGACGGTCGTCATATGATGATGTCAGTGTCAGTGTGTCTAGTTACCAGCGTCGGCGTAGAGACGTGCAAGACGGTCGGCGCCGGCGCGGAGCGAGGCGTGGTGGCGGTGCAAGACTTGCTGCTTCAGTCTGTAGGCGGCGAGGGCACGGTCAATACGCGCCTCAATCGATGACAGCCGTTCCGCTATAATAAACAAATTAATAAAAATAAGTTCACGGACCAACTTGGATCAATTATTGTTAGTAAGTACTTAAGCTAATATTAGTAATGATTATAATTTATAACATTAAAAGAAATCAGTAATACACGTAACATCCAATTAAATAAATCAGTTATCAGTTTAAAATAATAAAATTATATATTCATAATACATTCATTCTATAAACATTTATTCGTGAGAAAATAAACGAAATAAATTAAAATAACACATTTTTTGTCATTTGATTTATACACTGAACACTTTGTATTGTAAATTCGAAACTTCTATGTCTGCTAGAAGTGCCTTAGAGTTTGGATTTTTTGGTCAGTCAGTGAGTGAGTGACAAAAACTACTAATAATAATTCTTAAACTACTGGTTCAAATTAAATTATATTTGAAATATACCGTGTTTATACAATGCCTGCTCAGTTACTGAAAATTCAGTTTTGTAGTTATATCCACAACGAAGTTATAGGGGGGGGAGGTCGAACATAGCATGAACTGCTTCGAGAAAATAATGGTACGGCCGTGCCGCTGTTTTGCTCGACTTGGCGCGGGCACTGCCGTGCCCCCTGATATCGTTTAGCAAGAATCGGAAGCTTGTTCGAGACCTACATGATAAGACAGCGAACTATAAATACATGTATGGGTCTTTATAGTACAGGTACCGCACGTCTTACTATGGGCTAAATCTAAATTCGCGTTGATACATTTCTAGGGTTCCGTAGTCAATAAGTAACCCTTATCGCTTTGCCAAGTCCGTCTGTCTGTCCGTCCGTCGTCGGCTTGGCCAAGTAACCCTTACTACTAGAAAACTGTGATTCGGCATGGGTACATAAATAAACGCCGACAAAGCAGTAGAATAAATAAAAAAATAATAAAAATCATTTATTGCAGACATCGGTGGTCCATAGGTATTTTGTTAGTAACAGTCAGCTTAAGGAGACTATGTTAGTGTGGAATTGAATAAAATTAATAGATTAAATTACATTACATTAGATTAAATTGAAATAAAAACATTAAATTATACAGAATTAAAATAAATTTAGATTTAGTTAAAATACAAATAAAATTAAAATACAAAAATTCGCAACTTAGCGCGTCACCGTCTGTGGACGTGCACCTGTATAAGGTGGCGCATTATGTGCGAGTCAACCCGCCCGGCCATGGACTTCAGGATGGAGTTGGAACTAGCGCAGAGTCTGCAGAGCAAGGAGGCAGTTTTTTTGCGCATAATGGCGTAGAAGTCGTCCACTCTCGCGAGCGCAAACATACCTGATGCACTGCAGAAACGCGGCAGTCCCAGCAACATCCTGAAGCCGTTGTTGTACTGGACTCGATAGGCGTTGATGGCCTTCTGCGTATAGTTGGTCCATAGGCTGCTCGTGTAGTATACCTGGCAGTAGGCTTTAAACAAAGTTATTTTAACCTGCTCACTACATCGCGCAAACCTCCGAACCAACATATTGCATCTGACCGCCAACGCCCTCCTTTCCCGCTCTATATCTGATTGGTCCTTTAGGTCATCGGTTACAAAATGGCCGAGGTACTTAAACTTGAAAACTCGTTTAAGGTCACCACCGTTCAGCTTTATGGGTGGCACTGTCTCAGGTAACTTGCCACCGATGGCCTTAAAGACCAGATACTCGCTCTTTTTGACATTGTACGTCAAGCCATGCGACAAAGCGTACTCCTCACACGAGCCCAGCAGCTCCCTGAGCGCCCTAACCGACGGGCTGAGCAACACCATATCACCAGCGTAGCTAAAATAAAATAAGCTTAAGTATTAATAATAAGCTAAAGTAAAGTAAGTAAGCTTAATATAATAAGCTAAAGTAGAATAAAATGTTTAAAAACATTTTGGACTCAGCTCAGCATGTTGCTAGCTTTAAAGCCAGCACTGGGTCATTAATACACACTTTATACTCCGATTGTTAATTCAAGAATAAATTAATAGCTTGAGCAAGATACGGCCACGCTATATACGTAATAACTAAGTTCCACGCGGACAGAGTCGCGGGCAGAAGCTAGTAAGATTATATTGACGACCGCTTTTGCCTAGTTGGTAGTGACGCTGCCTACGAAGCAAGAGGTCCTGGGTTCGAATCCCGGTAAGGGCAGAAATTTGTGTGATGAGCACGAATATTTGTTTCTGAGTCATGGATATTTTCTATGTATTTAAGTATTTATATGTATTATATATATCGTCCTCTAGTACCCATAACACAAGCCTTACTGAGCTTACTATGGGACTAGGGCGATTGGTGTAAGATTGTCCCCTTATATTTATTTATTTATATTGCTGTTCCCTAACAGGGTTCTTGCGTTGAATTCTAATGTATTATACTATAATACCTTTTCTTTTTTCTTTTTGTATGGACCAGACGTAGTATTTCCTCTTGACTTATTATGAGAACATAATTTTTCAATAAATTTAAAACTATGGACTTTCCAGAAGGTCATAAGCTATTTTTTGTCAAGCGGGTTTCTCGCCTTTTTTTCAATACGCGGAGGAAGCCGCAGGCAGCTAGGTGTTCTCAAAAACGGCTCAAACGAGTTCGACGAAATGTTTAATATAAGTGCTTATATGGGGGCGATTAATTGATATTATCTAAGTCTCATAGCTGGGAAAATTCCTTTTCATTCTGAAAAACGGAATATTCGCCGAGCCGAGCTCGGTCGCCCGGGCACTAATTTATTTAATCGTATGGTATACATTATTATGGCACTCTTTAGGTACAGTCAAGCTCTCCCATATTTATACAGACAACCTTTCAAAAATATCTACACATGTATCTTATGTCAGCAATAATAATGTCCATGTGTAGATATTTTTGAAAGGTTGTCCATGTAGATATGACTGTACCAACGTCAGTACAGTACGATTACTGTTAGTTGACCACTGACAGATAGTATGCCTTCATTTAATTTTCAACTTTAATGTCATACCCGGTCCATGTCCCGGTTTCGAATCCCGATAAGGGCATTTATTTGTGTGATGAACACGAATATTTGTTCCTGAGTCATGGATGTTTTCTATGTATTTAAGTATATATTTATCTATATAAGTATGTTTATCGTGGTCTAGTACCCATAGTACAAGCTTTGCTTAGTTTGGGACTAGGTCGATTTGTGTAAGATTGTCCCCTAATATTTATTTATTTATTTAATCTAGCCAGAACGGCGTTTCAAAGCACTCGATATTTCCAATGCCCCCCTTAACCGTACCTTGTAAGAGCAGTTCGTTGGCTCTGTCCAGGGTGTCGAGCGCGTGTTGTAGCTGGAAAGGCGAGTGGCACTGCTGGCACTGGGCGCGCTTGGCAGCGCCGCTCACTATCACTGGACCCTTGCACGACTGGCACGCGTAGGCGGAGAACAGCAGCTGGAAAAGCGTCCGGGAAAACTCGCATTGTGGCCAGGTGAAGACGTAAAATTTTGTACTCAACACGGGCGGTAATTCGCAAAGCCCCAGAGCGCATATTTATGGCCCTCACCTTCGGTACGGGCCTCAAACACCTGCGATCTGGGGCATTCACGAATTCACCGCCCTAGTTACGTAATGTACTATTAGCAGCGGCAGTGGGCGCGGCACGTAGCACGTAAAGTGTAAGTCAATGGACTTTGCTATCTATGTAAACAAAGGACCTAACTTTGTTTTGTCGCTGTCTCTCTTTGATTTTCACATCACCACATCAAACACCACTGAAACTATACACTATTGAACCGGTCGTTACCGTAAAATACAAAACCACAAAATATACACGATGATTTTTAATCGGTGAACAAGAGTGCCATGGGGTGATGGGGAGGGTCAAACTGGGCAAACTTTCGGTATGGGGCAAACTAGGAAATCATGAAAAAAAAAAATAGTTGTTCCATACATTTAGGATAGTTAGCGATCAATTAGCTATCAATTAATTCTTAATGAGGAGATTTTTTTCACGATTTCGTGGTTTGGCCCAAACCGAAAGTTGCTCAGTTTGACCCTCCCCATCACCCCATGGCACTCCTGTTCACCGATTAAAAATCATCGTGTATAACTGAATCTTGGATATTTCATTAAAAGTTTATTAAAATGGTTTCATAAGTTAGTGTGCCCTGATGCAATGGCGTTTTTGTTTCTTTTAATTTTTACAATTGTCTATGATGGGTAGTTTTGTGACAAAAGTTGGTGATATTTATTGTAAAGCCGCTACACACTACCTAACTCACGCTCTCTACTTGCCATCGCGGTAGTTTTATAAGTTGCTAAAGTATCGTAATGTTTTATCAGTGGGTAAAGTGGTTATAACTAAAAATACCTACTTGTTTTTTACTTTCCATATTTTAATATGTTTTGACATAAAAATAGTACAGTAAGAGTCTTCCCCATCACTACTAAATTCATCATTCAGAGACAATTTCAATATGGCGGTTTGTTTAACATAGATAGCAAAGTCCATTGAATTACACCTTAGAACCGATGGCCGTTGGGGCGCAAAGGTTCTCGAGTGGCGACCACGAAACAAATTATTTTCACTGCTGTGAAATAGTCTATTATTGTTAATTTAGCGTTCTCAGAGCAGTGTTTTTTTTATTTTCCTGATTGGGCTTTACTTGGCAGTGTATCTTTAACGCACCTTTTCAGTCACATTGTAGAGTATTTTTCCAGAAGAATCTTACCCAAGTATACGGTGCGACCGTGGCCCGAATGCCCGCTGTTGGCAAGTTTAGAGTTAAGGGGCTCCACGCGATGTTTAGCTAGTTTTGACGAGGTTTGAGTTGATATTTCCCGTCAAAACTATAGATATACTTATTTATGGCACAAACACTTATCGGTTATCTTATCCTTTATCTACATTTGCACGAGAGTTTTTTTTAAATATTTTTTTGTTACGATTTATTTAAATCTGGTCCTAAAGAGCTCCGTTATCGATATTACCCAATTTTGTATTTTCATTATATCGAGGAAATTTTCATATATCTGAAAATCAGACTTTATTGTTTCTCAATCTAGTCAGAACGGCGTTTCGAAGCACGCGATAATTTCCAATGCACCCCCTTAACAGCGTCCACTCACCGCCCTGTCCGGCTGCTCCGTGTCCGAGCACGCGCTGCACGCGCACGCGAACATGTACTGCGCGCGCAGCGACGCGCGCCGGTCGGCCGCGGGCTCGCGCGCGCGCGCCGGCCCGTAGCAGTTGAGCACGGGCGCAGCGGCCGCCAGGGGGCGCCCGGCCACCACTAGCAGCCGGGTGCGGTAGAACCTGGACACATTACGGTCGGCGTAAACCACAATAACTTAGTTTGGGGAATCTAGCTTTCATCGTCATGCGGAAAGACGTCCAGTGCTGGACATAGGCCTCCCCCGAAGAGTCCCAAAGTGACCGGTCCTGCGCCACCCGCAACCTTTACCAGGTCATCAGTCCACCTTGTGGGGGGGTCTACCTACGCCGCGCCTTCCGGCACGCGGTCGCCACTCGAGAACCTTTCCGTCCCATCGGCCGTCGGTTCTACGTGCTATGTGCCTTGCCCACTGTCACTTAAGTTTAGCGATTCGGAGGGCTATATCGGTTACTCTAGCTTTATTATAATTTATTGCAAAAAAAAGTACAATAGGCTCACGGCATTTCAACATAAAGCCAGACAGAATTTCAAATGGTGGGTGGGTGCTAAAGAAATACTAACATGACTACAGTTGAAGAAACGGCTAAACAGATTTTCATGAATCATGGCTAAGAACACTCGGGATAAAATTATCTATGACAAATTCGCATACAAATCGGTCCATCCGTTTGGGAGCTACGATACCACAGACAGATACACAGACAGACACGTTAAACTTATAACACCCCTCTCTTTGCGTCGGGGGTTAAAAACAAAATTAACAATATCCATGTAACTATACAAATGCCAAAGTTGATTAATACGAATATAAACATAAATATAATAATATTATATACACATACATATGTACATGCAAATTAAAAGAGAAGTCGGCGTGGTATCATTTTTCCAAACCGTATATATTATAAAGTTTTTTTAGTATCGCAGTATTATAAAATGGAATTGCTATAGTAGAAAGGCTATTTATTTATTTGTCTACGCACATAACATTAGTGCTCTAAAATGCGTTCAGAAGCCGTAGGAAATGACCAACTTGTCTGTACGACCAATCTGCACTTTAATGTTATAACAGTACAGATTTTAGTAATGTTACGAGTTTAAATTTGGAACAGCTGTCAAAACTAACTCTAGCTAGTTATCCTAATACCTCATACACCCATCACCTACACACATCATACCATCATGAGTACTCTAACAAGGTTCACAATTCTACTTTCGTAACGGCAAAAAACGATCAAAAAAATTACAACAGCAATATGGCAGTAATTTGATCCTCCGTTACGACGAATGGTTTTTTTTTTAAATCATAGACAAACGAATTAAGTCCCTATACTCATGTCACTCGAGATCAAATGTCGTTTTTTTTAAATCATAGACAAACGAATGAAGTCCCCATACTCATGTCACTCGAGATCAAATGTCGTGCGTAAATATTTAAAAAAAAAATACTGAATTGACATTTCGTATCGATAAATGTTTTAATATCTATGGATACTAGAATAGAGACCCGCTTGAGTTCTGACAGCTGTTCAAAATTTAAACTCATAACGATACAAAAATCTGTACTGTAACAACATTACAGTACAGATTTTACCTACTACCACAGACAAGACAGTTCTCATAGTAAAATCGGTTGTAATAATGCTGGTCATGGTACGGTTTCTGAACGCATTATGATATGTGCGTAGTTAATAGTATTTATCACAATCGTGTTATAATAGAGAGCTTTTTAGTCGAGTACCGTGTTTAGGCCACGAAGCTTGCTGAGTGGCCTAAGTAAGGTACGAGATTAAAAAGCTTGATTATGACACGATTGTGAACAATACTTTTTCTACGAGTCAACTGAACAAAATAAACTAACTTGGTACCTATTGAAAACGAAGTGCAACCAACGCTTTTTCATTTTTGTGCGTTGATGTCTATTTACCTTTTGACTTTCTCGTGACGGCGTCCTATTGGTCAAATACATTATAGTTCAGTAAAGGCGCCACGTGATTGGTCAATTTCATTTTAGTTGTCTCAACAGTTATGAAATGTTGAGTTGGGAGCTCCATAGTAAAAAGTATGTGATTTAAGTTACGGTACTCACGTGTTGATAATGTTGGGGTCGCACGAGTGGTTCATCATGGCCGCAGACGGGTATATCGCCGTCGCGCGCCGCACCTCTCGCTCGCTCACCGTCCGACCTGCAAACAGTGTTCATCGGTATTTAATACAGTCAGCGTCATATAATTACTAGCAACCAAAGTAGCCAAATATTTCCGTACACGTCTTTATTACTGTATGAGTAAGGATGTGTTACGATATATACTGTGATAACAATGGACAAACATCTTCGAGTAATGGGTTAGTAAACATCACGTAACTAGGGCGGTCAATTCGTGAATGCCCCAGATCACAGGTGTTTGTGGCCCGAACCGCAGGTGAGGGCCATAAATATGCGCTCTGGGGCTTTACGAATTACCGCCCGTGTTGAGTACAAAATTTTACGTCTTCATCTGGCCACAATGCGAGTTTTCCCGTACGCGCAGCGTGCAGTAAAACTCGCGTTATGGTTTAAGACATTTATTATCTCATAAAGAATTTACAAAATTCACTTACATGAGATACACTTATATACAAAATCATTTTAAAGGCATGCATAGCGTGCAGTTTACCATTTTACTTTGATTGAAATTTACATTGTGTGTAGGTACCAATATACTATTTAAATTCTTAAATACATGGCAAAGTGGGTAGAAATCGCTTGTAATATTAACAGCAGCAGCGGCTTAGGACACAAGTTGCAGCGTGCAGTAAAACTCGCGTTATGGCCCGGTGTTACGTAAAATTATAAACGTAGGGTTTTGTTATCGTTTTATTCTAACCCCATTTTTACCAGACTGCTTCAGAAGGAAGGTTACGTTTTTCGAGCGCATGTAAAGATAACTCTATTTCACGTAAATTCCGGTCGTCGCGATGGATTTTGTTATATGAAGAGTCGATGGATTCCTAATAGTCGATAAAACTTGAAAAAGCAATAGGGGTGTAGACTCGAGCATTATTATTACTCCAAATGAAAGAAGGCAAAAAAATATGCCTAGTGACGAAAATTCCAGTAATAGTAATTTTCGAATCTACACCCGTGTTAAGGGGCTCCCATAATGGGATCGTAGCTTCGATCTGAATCTCTTAGTCTTCTTAGGTTTTTTGTAGCTTATTATGTTAACAACAACGGCTTTAAGCAATATAGTATGCCATATTTACTTCAAAGATCATTGTTTTCGAGATATTTGGCATCATTCAAAGTTGAACAATTTTAGGCCAAAAAAGGGCCAGGTTTCTGGCCATAACTTTTGTGTTAATTGGTTTAAAATGAAAACCCTGGACCAGTTTTTAGGGACGTCCCAGACGAACCCAAATATGTAGATTTCGTATGTGTTAGATCTTTCACGTCAATAGAGATACAAAATAAGTGTTATTTTAGACACTGTTTAAAAAGTAACATACAAAATTAAGTATTCATTTGTTTCAAAATCCGGTAGACCAGAATGGAGATAAAAGATTGAAGAACCGATAACCGTTTGATTTATACTTCTATCTGTACTGTAGTGCAAAAGTAGGAGATACGATTCAAAACTTGTCAAAAATCGATGGAAACCTCGGGTAGCCCCTTATAGTCCGCGAGCTAGCAACAGATTTTAGTGACCAATAAACCCCCGTGCGATATCTTGTGAGAAGGTTAAGATTTTTGTACCATGAAACCCCGTGGAAGTCAGCTGCGGCTCCGGCTGACGATTTTTTTTCGCCATTATATTGGATTAACTATCATTTGATGATAAAATGAATCGAGGGTAACTGGCAAAATTATATATATCTTTTTACGTGTTTGGGTGGCTGCTGCTGGTCAATCCACCAACGGAGCCGCAGCTGACTTCCATGGGGCTTCATGATGCAACTTTATTAAGCTTCTCACAAGTTGTCGACCGGGGGAAGTGACTGACAAAAAAATGCTCCTAGCTCGCGGTCTATTAAAGCTGTGTGTACACTGACCGTTCTCGTTGTCATCGTCGGTGGCCAGAGTAAGCGTAGCGTGGCCGTTGCACACGAGCTGCCCCATGGCGCGGAGCAGCAGCGCCGCCGCGAACAGCCGGAGCTGGCTCGCAGGCAGCGCGTAAGGCACCTGGGGACCGACTAACACTTCACGGAACCCGCTACGATGATAAAGGTGATTTCGCATAAATCATTCTCCTAGCGTTATTCCCGGTTGTGCCCCTAAAGGAGCCCAGTATCCGCTTTGACACCTAATCCCAAGATTTGGCATAGGCACTAGTTTTACGAAAGCGACTGCCATCTGACCTTCCAACCCAGAGGGAAAACTAGACCTTATTGGGATTAGACCGGTTTCCTCACGATGTTTTCCTTCACCGAAAAGCTAACGGTAAATACTCCGTACATAAGTTCCGAAAAACTCATTGGTACGAGCCGGGATTCGAACCCACGACCGCCGCTTGACAGCCGCATGCCTGAACCACTAGGCTACCGTAGCTCCGTGATTTCGCATAAATCAAAGCAAAAAATTTAATGCTCCGAGCCGGTAGGAGCTTATTGCAAGATTTAGTGGCCGAGACCACAGAATAGATAATAGTACAAGTACAGAAGGGACACTCCTTTGATCTTTACAAAAGGCGCTTTTTTCTCAGCCAAAACATTAAGATTTATGGCCCTCTTACGTGACGACTTCTTTAAAACCACAATGGAAGGAAAGATAGAAGGAAGGTGAGGCAGGGGAAGACCACGACGCAGTTATATAGACCAAATAAAGGAAAAAGCTGGTGTCCTGTCGTATCAACAAATCAAAGGGCTGGCGTAAGACACAGAGAAATGGAAAATACTCCACCGACAAGAGGATAACTCTTAAATTAATGATGACATGCCAGTTCCCCAACGTTGGGGCACCGGAATGTACTAGTAGCGATGAACGTAAATCGCGGAGTGTCCCGCGCCTGCCGAGACAGATTGTTCCGACAGCTCAGTTGGTGGTCAGTTGGTGGTGGCGGGCCATGAACGCCTGTGGCCGCCGGTTCGATTCCGGATCGGAGCATTATGAATTTTCAATTTGACGCGACGTTTTCGTAAATAATCGACGTAGTATATAACTCACCCTCGAAGGCAGGTAGCTGAAGAATTTCGTGTGGTTTTCTAAATATAATGTGAGCATGGTGGCAGTCTGGAAAAGAGTGAAATTGAAACTATTAGATTTTCAAGAAATAGAAAAGGTTTGCATGTTGAACAATGTTTACTAGTGTGTTCAAAAATGGAGAATTTTAAGCAAAATTCCGATTAATATACGGGCAACTTCCAAAGTAAAATGTACACTTGTGATATGTTATTTTTAAGTTTTTTTTATTCATAGATATTAAATTTAAGTTTTGCTAACTTCTAAGTATCGATCTTCTTATCGTATTTAATGTAATTGTAATTTTTAAGAGAAATACGCACAAATTGTATAATCGGGTTTTCCGATATCTACCGCACGGGGATAGTAAATGTCAGTTTCAAAATATGTATGTGACTTTCAGTACCCGTCCCTAGTAAATACATACACAATTGGCGATGAGTCCGTTATCTGCTTGTGTATATGTGTTAATCATGTATGTAGAAAAAAAAACTCTATTTGTATGTAAATTCTTTTACGTCACACATGGCCATAATGCAAGTTTTACTGCACGCTGCGCGTACGGGAAAACTCGCATTGTGGCCAGGTGAAGACGTAAAGTACATTACGTAACTAGGGCGGTGAATTCGTGAATGTCCCAGATCGCAGGTGTTCGTGGCCCGAACCGAAGGCCACAATGCGAGTTAAATGCGTAAAATGTTATACGCAACACGGGCGGTAATTCATAAAGCCTCAGAGCGCATATTTATGGTTCTCACCTTAGGTTCGGGCCACAAACACCAGCGATCTGGCGCATTCACGAATTCACCGCTCTAGTTACGTAATGTATTATATTGTACATGGAACAGAACACACCACTAATACAATTATTACAGGAACAGAAGATACATGTACAAAGGCGAACTTATCCCTGAGAGGGACATTCTTCTAGCTAATCTTTGAGCAAATGAGCGGAATTTGAGGGCTTGAAGGAGTTTTAAATAAATGTCAACGTGTGGTTGACTTTTGTTAGCAGGTCACAGGTGTGATTTACAATTCACGACGTAAAATTGGCTTAATTTTCAAAATACTTAGCTGCATGGAGTCACTGAATGATTTACACAGAGAGAATGATTTTAGGTCATTTAAGCAAGTCGAAGGTCAAACCATAAGCGAGTACCTTTGCAAGTTTTTGAGTAACGCCGCTTTGAAGGAAAACTTACGCGACCAGTTCGTTTATGGGTTACAAAGCGAACGCATTCGGCAGCGAATTCTCACAGAGGACGACGAGGTCACGTTCAAACGCGCCACTGGGTTGGCGTTGTCGCTGGAGGCGGCCGTTCGAGACTCCAAGCCGGCGGCTTCCAGAGACCTCGGCGCCGGCTCCGGCGACGAGGGCCGGGGAGGGTCGGCGTCAGCAGGAGGGCGATGTATCCGTTGTGACGGAAGACGAGTGAGCGGAGTATAGCGAGTGTTATGTCTGTGGTGATGCAGGGCATATCGCGAAAATGCGCAGTTTTAGGAAGCATCGCCAAGATGCCGGGTGAAATAGGAGAATTTAGATGAAACGACAAATATTTAATAACTTTTTTAGAAAAAAAAATATATACCTCCTGAAGACCAGCTATCTTCAAAATTAGATAATTACAATAATTTGTATTGCATAAGCATAGTTTTCTTTAAATAAACATTTTTTTAATACAGTTGCTCAAAAAGTGGTACTTTTTGTGGCTGCGTAGCGTACGAGAAGCTCAATTTCTCGAACTAGTGCTTTTTACTTTTTAGTTCCAAACTATACTTTCAAAACGCAGTAAGTGGGTGTCGCGCGGCGCGATTGTCGCGGGTGCGCGGCCTGTGCGCGGCGGGTTGCTGGCGGGGCGCGACCTGTGCGGACCGCGCTAGCGGGCAGTAGGCAAGCATATGCAATCGCAATCATATATTCATTTATTATTTTTCGCAATTGTATTAAAAAACGTCGTTTACAACACGTGTGAAATGTCTTTTACCACTCGTACCGAATCTGCCACTCGCTTTCAGCTCGTGGCAAGATACCCCGGTACTAGTGGTAAAAAGACATTCTTTTCACACTAGTTGTAAAATGTACTATTTTCTACTCGTCGACTTTAATCCGCGTATTAGGACTTCATAAATCAAACTATAATCGTACACCTTTCAATGTTGGATAGTCTATCACACTTCCGACTCAACTAATATTTTCATAAGACAACTGTTTAGTCAACTATAAAAAATTTGAAAATAGAATTTTTTGTTTCAATAAAGTATGACCTTGGTTAAGAAGACTCGAATCAATGCAAATTTGCCAATGATGGCGTTTCGGAACGTAGCACCGTAGCGATACCTGGCAAATTTGTGTCTACTTAAACATGCTTTTGCGTCGCTTCTGCCTTGTGATTAGCCAAAATTTTTAAAAATATATATGTATTGGCCAATCAAAAACCAGACGTCTCAGAGATTTTTCATTGCTTTGAAAATTTGAATACAAATGTTTTATGTGCATGTCCGATTGTGTTGCCTAACATAACAAAAATAATCATGAGTGATACTGATGGAGAAGACAATGCTTTGGCCGGTACTCCAGAAGAAATTACAAGATGTAAGTTGAAAGCATGGTACAATAGATTACATACATTGACTTTTCATTGTCGTGGCGTGAGTAACACGACAAGCCTCGTGACCTAAACACGGTACTCGACTTTAAGAGCCGTTATTATGAAACGATTGTATAAAACACTATTATTCAATCCAGTCACGCCATACTTCGCGCAACAGCTACCGAGCTACTTAAAACTGTAACATTAATTTTGAGATAAAAATCTAATTATTTTTAAAGTTAATTATATTGTCATTTTATCATCAAAAAGATTGTGACGTCACGAACTTCAATCGTCATAGAAAATGACAATCGTTTCATATAAAAGTGAGTTTTGCAAAATAGGGACAAAACATACCCCCTCTTTACACACTTATAACTTAGTGATTACTTAATCTCCCGTTACTTTATACATTTTTAACATTTTTTCAAGAAAATATATCATTATCGATTAGTTTATTGAATACCTACTCTCTTACTAAAGTTGCATTTGTTGCTATAGTTTGTTTCAATAGTTATTTGATTTCTACCCTATTATATTTCTTTCCTACCGTAAATAATTTATATTTTGTATAGTATGGTGGGCCCTCTGAGGCTATAATTAAATTTACAGACTTGTAATATCTCACTTGTAATTTTCCTTTAAGATCCCTTTCAGATCAGAATAACCCTGCTAACATAAAATAAAGATAACGTATATGTTTTAGATTTCAAGATTAAATATAATATTACAATGACATTGAGTTTTTCACTTCTGCCGACAATCCCGGAGTGCAACCCGGTCTTTTGTTTTTGTTTTGAGATTGTGTTTTTTTTGCGACAACATTTTTTTTTTTTATAATGAACTCGCACGAGTACACTAACCGGATCTGAAAAGGGTATGTTTTGTGGGATAGGCCCTAGGAAAGTCTAAACCGTCGACACAAAATGACCATTTGGAAATTGAACCAATAGAAATACCAACAAAAGTGAATTCAGGTAAAAATATAATAGTCTATACTTTTTATGACCGACTAGCTTCTGCCCGCGACTCCGTCCGCGCGGATCTCGTTTATATCGCAGCTCCATGCAAACTTTCACCCCCCATTTCACACCCGGGATGATTCTGGGGATGAAAACCATCTCTATACCAAATTTCTCCTAAATCGGTTCAGCGGTTTAAGCGTGAAGAGGTTACAGACAGACAGACAGACACACTTTCGCATTTATAATATTAGTATGGATTATTCACTTAGGATATTCACTTATCAATCTTTCAGACATATCAAGGCAAATGGAATTTTGTCCAGCATTAAATAGGTTCATATTTAAATGCTTGCAATGTGAATGTCGCCTAATTAAGTTAGAGTCAAATTTTAATTAGACTATTTTGTGCAATATTCGTATACGACGTATTTCCGATTGATCATATTTCTAGTGTGTACGCAATAACATTTTTTTTTCGACCAATGCATTTAAAAAATGCCGAATATGCTTTTAGGACTTAATTACATTTTACCGTTGTTCAGGCTGGAGAATTTTCCACGTCGAGGATTTTACAGTTATAACGATTCGTCGAAAAATTTCGAATGCTGAATGACAGTAAATCATCAGGACTCACCGTAGCGTACTGCACGTAGTCCACATTATTCGCCTTGTCGTAGTTCGTCAACAGCGCAAACATTCTGTAGAAGGGGTGTGTGTTCCGCGAGTACCGCTCCACTTCCGCTTTCGCGTAGCCCGCCAGGAGTTCCGCGGCGGTGAGCGGCGTGCCGGACGGGAGGGGCGGGAAACCGAGTTCCGCGCTCACTAGGAGTACCCTGAAATAATTACACAGAAAAGGCTGTGTCCATCGTCCAATCAGAACTTAAAATCCAGCAATAGCATATTAAAGCGAGGAAGATGATATTAAAAAGAAAAACCAGCCAAGTGCGATTCGGACTCGCACACGAAAGGTTCCTAACCATTATCTGTAAATACGGCAAAAAAATCATGTCTGTTGTACGGCATCCCCACTCCGACTCGCACTTGGCCGGTTTTTTAGGACGGAACGGAACCCTAAAAATCATTCATGGGTAATTGTGTAAGGTTTTATAACAAACTTCCCGGAAACGTAACTGAGTAGATATTCGTATTAATAAATTCAAAAAAGCATTTAAGTATGAAATCCATTTAAAAGTCAAAATGTTTTTTTCAAAGGATATTCATTCAGCATGTTAGCAAAGTTTAAATGCGTTGAAGAATACTCTGCGACCATACGTACTAAGTTGGTTGTCCACCTGCGAGGAGATTATAGATAGCCAAGCGAGTAATTTCTAACATTCAGTAAGTACGCGAGCATGTCTCGCAGCTTACCTGAGCGCTAGATGTGCGATGCCGATAGTGGGGAACAAATCGCACGCGGCGCCGGCACCCAGCGGTGGTGGGTCGTCGAGCAAGTACGCGAGCATGTCTCACAGCTTACCTGATTGCTAGATGTGCGATGCCGATAGTGAGAATCAAATTGCACGCGGCGCCGGCACACTCCCACCGGTGGTGGGTCGTCGAGCAAGTACGCGAGCATGCCTCACAGCTTACCTGATTGCTAGATGTGCGATGCCGATAGTGAGGTACAAATTGCACGCGGCGCCGGCACACTCCCACCGGTGGTGGGTCGTCGAGCAAGTACGCGAGCATGCCTCACAGCTTACCTGATTGCTAGATGTGCGATGCCGATAGTGAGAATCAAATTGCACGCAGCGCCGGCACACTCTCACCGGTGGTGGGTCGTCGAGCAAGTACGCGAGCATGTCTCACAGCTTACCTGAGTGCTAGATGTGCGATGCCGATAGTGGGGAACAAATCGCACGCGGCGCCGGCACCCAGCGGTGGTGGGTCGTCGAGCAAGTACGCGAGCATGTCTCACAGCTTACCTGATTGCTAGATGTGCGATGCCGATAGTGAGAATCAAATTGCACGCGGCGCCGGCACACTCCCACGGGTGGTGGGTCGTCGAGCAAGTACGCGAGCACGTCTCACAGCTTACCTGAGTGCTAGATGTGCGATGCCGATAGTGGGGAACAATTCGCACGCGGCGCCGGCACACTCCCAGCGGTGGTGGGACGCGTTGTCCCGACATTCCACCGAGCAGTAGTATGCTCGCGAACAAGTCTTGCAACTGCAACGATACAAATTACAACTATTTAATAACCGACACGCTTGGCCGCAATAACTATATTATAGTAGCAGTTAGACTATCTTTTATTCTTTAATATTTTCTGTTCATATCTATTCTTGCATGGTACTCGTAGTTACAGAAATGTAAATTCAGTACTATTTTTATGGAACTTGTATCAAATATGTATACATATTAATTTAAATTTTAAATAATACCTTGCCCAATAAAAAAATTAAAATGTGTTGACTGCGTCCTAAACGTTCGAAGTCTGAGGAGACTAAACTATCCACAAGGCCGGTAGATGGCGCCGTCTGTATTTTAAATCGCGCTATCGTTGTGTTCCCGTGGCTTGCATATACCCCTACGGCAGCTTAAGCTATGTCGTTTTTCCCTCTGGAAGGCCCGTAAGGCTCCCAGAGAGGCCATCATTAACCATATCCGTTACTAAATAAAAAAAAAAAAAAAAAGGTATGTCGTTCTTTGACGCAATGCAAGCTTGCGTATGCTAGCGAGTAACTTGCTTTGTCTGATATGTGCCGCGAACGAAAAAAAAAACCATATAAGTATAAGTAGGCGCCGCAAACTAGCCCCACGGAATGGGTGCCATTGCCATTATGCGGGGATGGAGGCGGGGTATCACACCGATGCCAGGCAGCCGTTTAGTTCGATCATGCGCATACCGGGTTTTAGGCACGTTGTTGGGGTAGACATTTGTAAGGAGCTCGCATTCTATAGCTCTTTCGTTCGCTGGATGTGGGCCGTTTTGCAACGAGACGTAAGGACATTCCCTGCAACATGGTCCCTAGATTAAACGTTGCGAAACACTCGGCATATTACCAGTCCGTGCGTCTATTCAACAGGTTGCCTATGGAGTTGAAAACAACAATAAATACTAAAATTTTCAATGCAAGACTAAAGCGGCACCTCTCAGATAAACCCTTTTACAGCATTGAAGACTACATGAATAATGAATAATATCAGTCAACCTTCTAATTATTATCTCTAGGCTTCTAATCTCGACCTTCGAATTTAGTTGAAACAATTTGCTCGTATTATATTTGACAATATTACATACGATTTATTTTGTTTTTTGTTTTTTAGTTCTTTATTGACATAGATAATTACGTTCGTTGCAGACGGAGGTCGCAAAAAAAACCAAACTTATTTGAAAAGAATTTAATTAAAGAAATTACAATTAATTAAAATAAAATGAAGTGAACCCGATCGATGCTAGATCAAGAATGCGGTGCCGGGGAAGGCCGGCGGCGTCCACTTTGCTGACTCTGCGCCTCGTGTCGCCGGGCGCCGCGCTGCATACACGTTCCGCTGACGATGTTTCCTTGAACGGTGCGAGCTCGGCGGCCTTCATATATTAGCCTTGCGTAACACCTCCACCCGTAGAACAGCGACTATTGAAGACCTTGGTCGTAAATTGAGCTGGGGGTTGATTGGGATCAACCCTTGGTATGGCGTATGTGGCCAGTTCAAGTGATTCATCTCCATCCGGATTCTGCGTTGAAGGTTTCGTCCGGTCAGACAGTGGTTATAGTAGTATAGGCCGCTAGCTAGTACGCAGGCAATTATTATAACTGCGTACATCGGGATAGTAGTGTGGTACCAAACTGTAGTCGATCTCATTGCTTAATCTGGCAGGCTGCTCTAAGGAGACTTTGGTGCTGATCTGATGAAGATTTTCCAGGTTGATGGAGTTTAGTTTGAGTGGTGAGATGCTGGGATATGAGGATGTGGCGCTGGCAACGTTGGGCAGGTCCATTATCTTGAATGCTTGGCCTCTAACTCGATCGTTGATGTTAGAGATCAGGAACTGTGAGGTCTCTAGCTGGCATTGATGTGGTATGACAGCGAGATAGCTGCCCTGAAGAGTCTCGTACAGATGTTGTCCGCAAGAGAGGTGAACCTTGGTTGGGCTTGGAAAGTTGATCGTATAATGTTTCTCGTCCAATTCTTCGTAGGCTGGCGTTTCAAGTGTTATCTGGATAGGATTACAGTTGGTGCTTCGTTGCTGGCTCGTGATGAGCTGCTGGATACAGTCTTCAGCTGCTCGGCCTTGTAGACTGCGTTTTTCCTCGCATATGTACCATTTACTGGTCCTCGGGCATTCAGCCTCTATGTACCTGAATTCTTTCTCATGGAGGGCAAGGAACGGAGATGGAGGGGTAAGGATCTCATGATATTTATTTGGGACTATGGCTAATTTATATATCTCATAAATGGGTGCTACGACAATGGGAAATTTATAGACTATAACTATCTCGTCACCTATGTAATATGACCCTAACCTAATTATATCATAGTATTCTCTAATATCTAAATCCATAACTCTTTCTTTACTGTAGATAGAGTTCAGTTTGCCTATAATAGAACGTAATGCTGGGAAACTCAGCACGGAATGGTGCATAGTAGAGGCCCTTATGAAAGCTAGGTTATTTCCCAGTTTTAAAAGTTCCTGTGACATTGTATCTACGTTATCACTAAGTATTGTAAGGACTTGGGCAAGGTGCGCGTATTTAATTAAGTCGTTATCACGAGTTGCCTCGCTCTGGCTAATCTTTTCTAGTAGGATGCTCATCTTATCTTGGTTGGCTACGATGCTGTCTATGACCCTGGAATATTCGGTGGTAATGTTTTTG
This sequence comes from Epinotia demarniana, assembly GCA_945867215.1. Lineage (NCBI taxonomy): Eukaryota > Metazoa > Arthropoda > Insecta > Lepidoptera > Tortricidae > Epinotia > Epinotia demarniana. Next base: position 59,635,650 of record OX244259.1, read on the forward strand.
GAAAGGCTAACGTGGCTATTAAATTCAAGTAGTAAGTTATTTTGATTGTCCTGCAAAGACTTAAGGATTTTGTTGTAGTGCATGGCGTCAGTATAATCGAGGTTTCCGGTGATGCTCTTTATTACGGATCCTAGTCCATTCACCAGTCCTCTTTTAGCGCGATTTGATTCGAATGTTTCTATTTGTTCAACCAGGCTGTCAAGCTTATTTCTGAGGTACGAAATGTGGGGTTCAAATAAGGACCTAGTTCTGTTGTGCAATTCGGGGCTAACTGCATCTAATTGATGGTTAACAGAATCAATTTTGCTTTTCAGATCGTGTAAATCGATATGCTGCAAGAAGGAATGGTAATGGGATATCATTCTACCTATCCCCAGTTTGAAGGGTAGAATGCCGGGACCTTCATCGAGACTTTCAAGTTGTATTTCCTGCGATACACTTGTCCGCAGGAGGAGATGGAGGATCAGGAACGTCCTGTAACAATTGGCTGGATTTAGGGACCCTTTTTAGCCTAGTTTTGGCAACTGGGCCTCGTTTTTTCTTGGTATAGATATGAATGGGGAGGTTGGCCATTACAACATCATGGGTATAACGGGGTGCTACCTTTTGCCGGGACGCTGATGGGTTTTTTATGAAAATTTGTTGTTCTGGTGAGTACTCAGTTTCAGGCTCTCGGTTTTTGTTGGAATTGTCGATGATTCTCTCCCGGGATGACAGAGAAAGTTCGTGAATTGCATTATACGCTACTCATTTTTTCTTTGTGTTTAATCATGTACTGTTGCAGTAGCTGAGATGAGACATCGATATCAAAGGGATCGCGGGGATCAAAGTGACCCGATATTACTTCACTAGGTTTACACTTAGTGAGGCTATGGATACTGCTGTTATAGGCCAGAAGGGCGTAGGGGACTAAATTAATGACTGGTTCTGATTTCTGTGAGATTCTTAATATACGGAGATGTTCTAATAAGGTAGAATGGAACCTTTCAACGATTCCGTTCTCATTTGGTGAATGGGGAGCTATTTTATGGTGGTGGATTTTATGTACCCTGACGAATTCTGCTACGAGTTGGTTAGTAAATTCAGGTCCGTTATCAGTTACTATGGTTAGAGGCACTTGGTGGTGAGTGAAAAAGTTAAGCAGTGCTTGTACTACACTTAAAGCAGTTCCGTCCCGTAAGTAATAGGCTTGTGCATATTTGGAAAAAGCGTCAACTATGGTGAGGTATTTTTCGTTCTGAATGGTGAGTAAATCTAGGTGAAGTAGTTCAAAGGGTCTGGTGGGAGGAGTTACGACCTTGAATTGCTGTTTTATGGGGTTACGGTCGTATTTTGCCTGCCCGCATACTGTACACTCGTTGATGAACTTAGTAATGCTATCTTTCATCTTAGGCCAATAGTATCTAAGGGATAGTGCTAGGAAGGTTTCGTTAATACCCCTGTGGTTGGTCTTACCAGTGTGATACCCGTTAATTATTTCTTGCTGTTTAAGATATACACGGACGTTCTCAACTTCCTTTTTTGTTAATACTAAGTGGAATGATGAATTTTTAAATGTTTTCTGTATTATGGGGATGATATTGTACATTGATAGACGAGGGTTGATAAATAAGCCAGTTTTAATCTTGGGGTTCACATATTCCTTGATAGCACTTATCACATCCTCTTCTAGGTTGGATTCGGACACCTGAACGGAAATCCGAGTGTGGGTATCAAAGGGCTTGGTTATTACTGGTTTACCTTTAATGTCGTTAACTACATTTAATATTAGTTGTTTAGTAAATTTGTTAAGTGGGTCATCTGAAATTGGGACTTCTAAGATGGGACTCTCGTTATCGGTATGCACGGTGATGGTTCTGGAATCACCTTCAGGCTCCGTTGTAATGGTTCTAGAATCATCTAATGCAGGTGCCGATTCTGATGGATTTGGTAAGATGGACACCAGTTCATCTATTATACTGTCGAGTTCTTCGTTATGGATCTGGACTCGAGAAAGGGCATCTGCATTGGTGTTCTGCTTACCCTGTTTGTATATTACTGTAAAATTGTCGCTGTACTCGCCTAGTTTTAGTTTCCACCTTGTAAGTCTCGAGTTGGGCTCCTTCAGGTTCATAACCCATTGCAATGGTTTATGATCCGTGATGATTTTGAATTTACGGCCAAACAGGTATGGCCTGAAATACTTGGTGGCCCAGACTATAGCCAATAACTCCTTCTCGATTGTGCTATAGTTGCATTCACTCGAGTTAAGGGTTCTGGACGCGTAGGCAATGGGTTTATCTGAGCCCACGGGTCCCTGTGATAATATGGCGCCTATGGCTACATTAGAAGCGTCGGTGGTGAGTATAAATTCCTTTGTGAAGTCGGGATATTGAAGTATAGGGTCGTTAGTCAGAAGGGTTTTGCAACGTTCAAAGCATTCAGTGTAGTTTTTGTCTAAAGTGATTTTAGAGCCCTTTTTTAAGCATTGTGTTAGTGGCTTGGTGACGCGTGCAAAATCCGGGATAAATTTGCGATAGTAACCTAGAAGGCCGAGAAAACGTTTGATTTCAGTCTGGGTTTTCGGTATGGGGTAATTTTGAATGGCTTGGATTTTATTAGGATTGGGTTTAACGCCCTCGCTGCAAATAACATGCCCCAGAAATTCGGTTTCCAATTTCAAAAACTCGGATTTGTCCATCTGAATTTTGAAGTTGGATTCTCGAAGTTTCCTGAAGACCTTACCAAGATTTATTACGTGCTCCTGAAGGGAGGTGCTAAAAACGATTATGTCGTCTAGATAGACGAGGCATACTTCGTTTTGCAGGTCTCTGAGAACATTGTCCATCACACGTTGAAATGTGGATGGAGAATTTTTTAATCCCATTGGCATCCTAAGGAATTCATAATGCCCATTTTCTACATTAAATGCGGTTTTATGAATATCCTCTGGGTCCATCTCCACCTGATAGAATCCACTGGCCAGGTCTAAGGTTGTAAAATACTGACATTTCCCGAGCTTGTCTAATACGTCCGTTATGTTTGGAATGGGGTATTTGTCGTCAATCGTTTTCTCGTTAACCTTTCTGAAGTCCACGACAAGACGCCATTTTACTTTGCCTGAGGCGTCTGCTTTTTTTGGTACGATCCAAATTGGGGAGCTCCACGCGGAGTCCGAGGGTCTTATAATATTCTGATCGAGCATTTTACTAATTTGGTCTCTGACCTCTTGTCTGTGGACGTAAGGGTATCTATACGTTTTCGTATGCACTGGAATTTCATCCGTAGTTCTTATTTTATGTTTTATCTTGTTGGTGAACGTTAAGGGTTCCTCCTCAAGATAAAACACGTCCGCATATTCGGCACAAATCCGTTCCAAGTTAATCCGTTCTTCCGGATTTAGGTGTTCTGTGCGCAGGCGGGATAATACTGCCTGGACACGATCTGATGGAATTTCAGTGCATTCAGTTTCTAAGTTAAATAATTCTCCCACTACCGGCTTGTCCATAGAGAAAATTACATCATGGGGTGAATGGTTAGTAACTTCAACCCAGCCTCTGTTATTGACAACTCTAGTTATACAGTTTGCAATTGAGCAATTGCCTATCGTCTGATGTTCTACGATGACATCTCCGTCTAGGGTGTTCATCGGTAATCTAACTAGTTTAGATGTATTAGCAGGGATAATATCCTCGTACAGATTTACGTTGCGCGAGTCATACATCTGTAAGGGAACGCGCGCGTTACGAGTTACTAGTAGCTTGTTCTTGAGATCTATGTTAGATCCCCATGCATCTAATAGATCAAAACCTATCAGACCATCGAAATATCCATGAAATTTGTAAACGAATAGGTTGATGTTACCCGGTTCGTTAAATTCTGGGAAGCAAGGCAAAGTGATGGAATGGTTACTCTTACTTGTAGCGTGTATATTTGTGACCTCGAATGGCTCAAAGTTCAACGGTACATGATTAAAATATAATTTAACAGCATCGGGGCTGATAAATGATTGGTTTGCTCCCGTATCTACAAGCAGTTTCAATGGGGGGTCTCTGATCTGTATGTAACCTAGTTGCCGTTGAATATGAAAATTAACCTCTATTTTGGCTTTTTTGATTTCGAAGTCTCCTGAAAATTTACATCACCTACGGGGACAGAATTAGTGTCTACTACTTCTTCTACAATAGCTGGTTCGGGGTAGCATGATTGCTCCTCGTAATAAGGGTAGTCGAGGTAATCATAAAGGTAGCTGGTTTGGTCACAGCCATAATCGTATTCATGGTAGGGGTCGTAGTCGTAACCGAGTTCATTAAAGTTTATCTCTCGGGTTCTGAAATAGTTGCTAGGGGGTGGATTAGTGAAATTGCTCAAATCTTGCCTACCTGTTGGTGGCAACGTCCTTGGGACGAAATGACTAACACCGCTCATTGGACGGTGTTGATTTTGGGACTGATTTTGAGATTGGAATCTGTTAGGCATCCTAAAGACATTACTTTGCGGGTTATAATTTGGAAGAGGGGCGCGCATCATCTGTTGGGTGCGGCTTGGGCCGCGGGGCGACTGCATCTGAGATGAAGGGTTGGGTCTCCAACCTTGGAAAGCTAGAGGCGGCACTACATTTGGTCTGGATGGACCAGGCATATTAAAAACTGGTTGCCTAGGCGGCATGAGAAAAGGGGCTGAATTACGGTTATGTTGCGGGGGCGGTTGCTGCCACTCCCTTTTGCTTGGTCCGCTCTCGCTACGTTGTTGCATATAAAGAGTGTTGAGCTCTTCTTGAACGAACTGAAGAGCCTTTTCCATCGTCTCGGGCCGCATACAACGTATCCTATATCCTAAGGGGTCTTATAACCCTCGCAAATAAGCCTGTAGCGTTAGTTTTTGATAGAGGGTACGCTTTGCCTCTATGGTCGTAGGTATTGCCTCATTTAGGCTAACATACGTCATAATCGTGCTAAATAGATTCTGGCATTTTTCGTAAAATTCCTGTGGCGTGCTAGACCCTTGAGTCTGCAAGGACAAATCATTATATAAGGCGGTTTCATCACGATGATCCGCGAAGTTATTAATGAGCGCGCTTCGGATCCCTAGCCAGGTCTCTGGTATTCCATTGGAATTTATTAGCCTAGACGCGGGTCCTGTTACTTTATTAAGAATGCCGTTTATAAGGGCTAAATTTTGAAGTTCGTAACCGGCTTCAGGTCTGAAGTAAGTTAAAACTAACTGATCACATAGATTGATAAAACGCGTTAGAACGTGCGGGTTGCCATCAAATTCGGGAAGCACTCGCAGCGATTTAAAAATTGAATCAATGTTATCCTGCGCCATCTCGTTTTCTAATACTTCGTCCTCTACTTCTAATTCCTCTAAATTCCTTCTTTCGTCTATGGTGCTAAGTCTATTAGCCCTAAGTATATCTAACCTAAGCGTCCGGGATTCTCTCGGATGGAAAATCTTGAATGATAGTTAATAAAACGATAGTGCTAAAATACTCTACACGTTAGACCACTAAAAGTAATCAGAATACAAATAATCTATACACGAATTAAAGATAGGATACACTAAGGATGGAGCAAGGACTAAGAAAGATTCAGAGTACTTACAGCATGTCTTCTTTGCCGAATCGATTTCTTGATTCCCTCCGCTTTGCAGCTTCCGTAGATTCCAGATAGCCAAGGCCGGTGATCGATTCACTGACTCTAATTTTGACTATCCTACCGACTGCGCCAATTACGTTCGTTGCAGACGGAGGTCGCAAAAAAAACCAAACTTATTTGAAAAGAATTTAATTAAAGAAATTACAATTAATTAAAATAAAATGAAGTGAACCCGATCGATGCCAGATCAAGAATGCGGCGGTGCCGGGGAAGGCCGGCGGCGTCCACTTTGCTGACTCTGCGCCTCGTGTCGCCGGGCGCCGCGCTGCATACACGTTCCGCTGACGATGTTTCCTTGAACGGTGCGAGCTCGGCGGCCTTCATATATTAGCCTTGCGTAACAAGATATTATTTGTTATGACATGACGTTCTTCATTATTATTATTGATTAATCATTGATTTTTGATGTGCATTGTTTTTTTTTTGTATTACGATTTGTTTTTGACGACCGCTTTAGCCTAGTTGGTAGTGACCCTGCCTACGAAGCAAGAGGTCCTGGGTTCGAATCCCGGTAAGGGCAAAAATGTGTGTGATGAGCATGAATATTTGTTTCTGAGTCATGGATATTTCCTATGTATTTAAGTATTTATATTTATTATATATATCGTCGTCTAGTACCCATAACACAAGCCTTACTGAGCTTACTATGGGACTAGGTCGATTTGTGTAAGATTGTCCCCTTGTATTTATTTATTTATTTTTATTATTTATTTAACAGCATAATTTACATGTACTTCCACACAATGAAAATTGTTTTTGAATGAATAAATGAAATGAAACGTTTAACCCGTTCGCCGCCGCGATGATTGCCACCCATCCACCACCGACTTCATATGAAGTTCAAAAACAATAGACTTAAGAGTACGCAGTAAACTTGGCCGAATTTCACCTTCCCATACACACGGAGTTTCGTTCTCATTTTAAAACTGCGTGTTCGATTGCGACGAAACTTTGCATATACAATGACATGAGGTATATCTATGTATGTAATTCGTTTGTATAAAATTGGAATCGTTTGTATGGAGAATACTGCGGACTCTCAAGACTTGCGTGGCGTGCGGGTGCCACGTCGATTGATTTTTAGCGAGTGACTTGCTTTATCTAAATGGGCCGTTAAGAGGCCGCAGTAAGCTCGGCCGAATTTCACCTTCCCATAAAAACGTAGTTACGCTCTCATTTTAAAACTACGGGTTGGATTGTGACGAAACTTTGCATATACAATGACATGAGGTATATCTATGTCTGTAATTAGTTTATATGGTTCCAAATTATAAAACAAACGACATATAGCAAAAACTAGTTTTGTATGAAAAACTTAAATTCGCTGTATTTTTTTTTATTATGGTATCTGAAGCTACATAAACTAGTTACAGACATAGATATACCTCATTTCATTGAACATGCAAAGTTTCGTTACAATCCAACACGTAGTTTTAAAATGAGAGCGTAACTACGTTTGTATGGAGAATCGAGCTTACTGCGGACTCAAAGGAATGAGCTCCTTAATTTAGCGCGAATGCGCGAAAGTGGGCGAAGGTCCTTAGGGGGTCAAAAATGGGTTGAAAAATTGTATAAAGAGTGAATTTTCTTTCGAGCTAGGGACTTAAAATTTAAAAATGGTAAGGTAATTAAATTTAGTAATAATTTCGGCGTTCACAAAACAATAGGAAACAACTCAAGAATGCGGCTGTCGGTGGTAGTGAGTTCGAATCCCGGCTCGCACCAATGAGTTAGTCGAAACTTATGTAAATATTCATTTGATATTTGTCGTTAACATCGTGAGTAAACCTGCATAGATCTGACAAGAAACCCGAAGGTGCATGTGAAGTCCGCAACCAGCGCGGGGACTAATGCCCATTCCCTCTCATTGGTACATAGGCTGGAGATGTGTTGAGTTATATAAGTAAAACTACTATTCGTTTATATATGTTTGTCATTCCATATTGTATATTTTCTATACGTATATTGTTCTGGGTTCTAAAAGAATACCCAGTGTTTTGTTCAATTGCGAGCAAACCCACGCACTGGGTTGAGGCCATTTTGTGTTTGTATGTTTGATTCTGTGCACAAAGCCGTCTGTTTTTTTTGGGTTCTGTACGTGTAAGGCTCCAACAGTCCGTCCATCCGTCTGTCACCAGGCTGCATCTCATGTACCGTGATAGTTAAGACATTTGAAATTTTCACAGATGATGAATTCCTGTTGCCGCTATCCATCACACTAGCGTTATTCTCGGTGTGCCTTAAATATCTTCGGGCTCCGCTTTGCCACCTAACCCCAAGATTTGGCATAGGCACTAGTTTTACGAAAGTGACTGCCATCTGACCTTCCAACCCGGAGGGAAAACAAGACCTTATTGGGATTAGGCCATTTCCCTCACGATGTTTTCCTTCACCGACAAACGAATAATTAAGCATAATTAAATATTTGTAACTACATTTTGAATACCGATTCTGTACCACATTCTGAACCACTAAGCTACCGTGGCTCCACTTCACTTTTTTTCTCTTGTTTAATTTGTGTGTATTTAACGAGTACATGATCTATCTATCTGTCTACACACGATGTTTTTTTAACCGTCTTAGAGCCGAAGCCCAGTTAATGTATACATTACAAAGAACTTAACAAAAGGTTTTTTCAATGCATTAATAATGATTAATTTAAACCATCCAGCCGAGTGACCAGAGTGTCCGCTAGCCGCCATCTTATGTAGATAGGTACGAACTCTAACGGGTGAATGAACTAGGTCTATATCGGATGGTATAAAATTGTTGTTCCTACTATTTTGTCGCATACCAACTTTATGCCGAGTAACGTATGGCATAAACATTGTTGTGCATATTATTTATTTGCCGAAATTGTTGTTCCTAATATCGATTGTCCTAAATATTTATTGTCCGAATGTTTATTGTGTCGAAGTTTTTTTTAGAATGATTGATGTGCATAAGTTTGATGTTACTAATATTTAATGTTCTAAAAATGTTGTGCATACATTTTGTTACGCATACATATCTATTAAAATTGCCTATTACTTAAATTACTTATGACACGCCCTCATGTCGATGGAGCCCCGCTTCGCGGGCCCTTATTTCTGCTCTGAGGTACAAAAGGCAACTAACGAACCTATCTAATTGATCTAAATAAAGGTTGTCTCTGCTGAGAATTGCTTAATACTTGAATAACCTATGACCCGCCCTCATGTCGACGGAGCCCCACTTCGCGGGGCCCCTGACTCTTAGGGACAAAAGGCAACTAACGAACCTATCTTATTTATCTAGATGTAGGTCGGGTCTGCTCAGAGTTTAAAAATAGTATACAATTTAAGAAAAAAATAGTATGGTGGTGTAATTTTAGCTAATATAATAATAGGCAAAATAATTACTATGACACTGAAAATTAGGACTATTACTTTTTATGTAATTCGATGTTCGAGTAATCAATATTTAGGATAAACATAGTTTAGAAATTTTAAATGTGTATGCGCAAAAATGAATAGGCTAAATAAGTAGTATGCCACTCAACACTATGCCAAACATTCTCGGCCAAAAATTTTTAGGACGATCAACATTATGCGATACGACAGGCACCCGAATGAACTTCGTACCGCGCCCCACACTGGATTTTTAATAGTAGTTTATGCAACTGATCCATAATGAGAGGCCTTAAAATACGAGTCTGGTTTTATGAAACGAGCGTCAGCGAGTTTATCTACACACATATCATAAGTAGTAGTAATGCTGGTCATTTCCTACGGTTTCTGTACGTATTTTAGAGCACTAATGATATGTGCGTAGATAAAACGTAATTACCTTAACTTTTTTTTTCGCGAATGATTAGTACGTTTTTGATACTTTAAGTGAGGTTTGGCTCTAAGGCGGTTAAAAATAATAAAGACCGGGTTGCACTCCGGGAGTGAAAACTTGCGAATTGCAAAAAAAAAACCTCTATCCCCCCGTCCGTCCGTCCGTCCGTCCGTCTTACGGTCGGCCTGTCTCGAATTCCACCTTACGCATCATACTATCGAAAATCTTACGGTCACGTGCTATCCTACGCTCCTACACCTGTGGCGAGTTTAACAATTTTCCCCCCATCCCAAAAAGTGGACAGCGCCGCTAAAGAAGTTTTCACTTCAAAAACACGTTGTATACTCACGGCACTGGGTTGATGTCCGTCTGTCCGCAGCCCTCGCAGATGGGATTGGGCGCGGGCAGGCCCACCCACGCGTAGGGCTCTTCCGAGAACAGAACGTCCCCGCGGCCCGCGGCCACCCTCGTCACCACGTGCCGCCCTTCCCTTTCATTCTGTCTGCAATGAATATTGTCACGGAATAACAATAGGAAGTAACGCCCGACCAGAAAAATAAAAAACTCCGCAATATTGCGGAATACTATTGGAACTAATTTCTTCAACTGGCAACAGTAACCTTGAAGACGTCATTAATGCCATCTGTCAAAAGCTGTCAAAGTGACGTGTCGTTGGTACGTGTTGTATTGCATTAAGATGCCGAAAACTATGTAATGTGACTTAAGAAAAGTGATTTACATTATGTTTAAAGCGCTCATAAGGGATCGCTCAACGCCACGCGCTACGCGGGACTGTTGTATCTATAACCACTGAGAATTATCAAAAGAACTCATCAAATGTGTCGGCGGTTTACTAACGTCCGTCAACTCCAGTCAGGGGAGGGTCAAGAGGTCGTGTCAATAGTCGAGAGCTTGCTGCCGGGGTCCTCGAGGGGCCAAGGCCCAATCCAAGCACGAGGAGCTGTCCTGCCCGGAGTCACAATCTCACACCAATTTCACTACCGCGCTGGAGCGCACAAATCGCAGTAGCTGAATTCTGGACTAACGTTCCAAAAAGCAAATTCTAACAATTATTTCTATTTCAACCGTGAAGACACATGTCTTGCAAATGCTACCAACCGGAAGCCTTCTAAAGACAAGTGTCATTTACTTTTTTTTTACCATGCCTAGTGTTGCCGTATGAAATTATTAAGGGCACTACACACGGGCCCGAACACATCATGACGAAGCATTAGTCGGAGAGAAAGTCTCAAAGATTAGACTATATTCCCCCAAATAACGTCTCCGTCAACACCTTGTTGTCAATATGACTGGTAAGTACATCATATAGTCTTTTTTTAGTGTTGCCATAATTATTGCTAATTTAGCGCCCCCAGGTTTTTTATTTTCCTGGTCAAGCTTTTTTATAATTACGTAATAACAATAGAAAGTATAATCACGGAATAACAAAAATGTCTGATTACCAGGCCCCTGTATCACCAATTCACCAACTTGACAATTGTCACCTGACACTGACAATTCGCCATGCATTGCATGCTCTAGAAGTTTTAGTGGTTGCTAGGTTACTTGTGGATCCAGCAATTTACGGAGAATTGTCGTGGTCAGGTGACAATTGTCCAGTTGGTGAAATAGGGCATGGCCAAACGTAGCGATATTGTAACGATATATTTCGTTAGTGTAGAAAAGTTACGTCATAACAAAATCGAAACTTTCGCATTTATAATATTAGCAGGAAGAATCCAGCTTCAATGATGAAAAGACAATGTTTTATTAATACTTTTATATTTATTCTAAAATCCAAAACGTAACAATTAATCTGTGTCAATCTGTCAATTGATTCGAAATTGTTATTTGTAGTAAAAAAAGGTTTTTTCCAGTTTGTTTTCCCTATTTAGAACACAGCTATTTGAGCTCTGTAACGCTTCTCACGTTACACGTAAGTAAATTACTGAGCTCAACCCTTAAACAGTTCACATTAGACGATGCGAAAATGCATTGCCTTCCAAAAATTGTATCGTAAAGTATCTTCAATTACATACGGTACGACGTCCCAGGGTGCTTATACAAGCCACGGGACCACAAGATAGCGCCTTGTAAACTACAGGCAGCGCCATCTACCGGACCTTGTTGATACTCCAGTCTCCCCAGACTCCGGGTGCATATCTGAGCTGGTATAGCCAAACTCATATATATGTGTCTAATGCTGCATACATATAATATATATATATATATATATATATATATATATACTAGCTACCGCCCGGGATAAACAACTATCCTATGTTTTAATCCAGGCTATACATATACTATCTTCGTGCAAAATTTCATCCAAATTGGTTGAGTGGTGTAAGCGTGGTTGAGTAACAAACCTCTAAGCATCCAAACATCCAAACTTTCGCATTTATAATATTAGTAGGATGTCTATCATCTAGTACCCATAGTACAAGCTTTGCTTAGTGTGGGACTAGGTCGATTTGTGTAAGATTGTTCGCAAATAGATTAGATTAGTTTATCTCATTTGGAAAATTTACATGCCGTTTCATATAAATATAACCAAAATGGCATGGATTCATAAAAGATCGTCAGATGTATAGGAATAAAATAAGACCGGGTAGCACTCCGGGAGTGCCGGCACAAGTGAAAACTTGCGAATTGCTTTCATTATCAGTATTAAAAAAAAACTAAATGAAAAAAATATGCATGTTTCAACCAGAAGTGCCATCGTGGCCTCCTCCTCCATAATTAGCATTGAAATATCCCTCACAATGGTATAAATAATATTGTAATCGCTTGAGTAGAGCCGGACCAGCTAAAAACTTTCGTAGCACCCTGTGTAGGTGTGTAGTAGCCGGTTGTCCGTGAATATTAAGAATATGCCTTATTGCAGAATCGATTTTGCGCGGACAACGGGGACTTCCGGGACTTCACATCACTAATTCGCCCGTGTGACGTCACAGTAGGTAGAAAAAGGTTTTGTTTTTTGTCTAAGTTATCTAGTGTATATCTGTGGGCCTCCTATTATAATAAACTCTTGGCACTCGCTATAGCCGGACCTCGCCTCCGGTCGGCCGGCTAAATCATACTCTTCCGGGATCGCTCAGGGTGATTTTCCTCTTGTGCAAGATGTGTATTTGCGTCTCACAATTGACTTAAAGGGTAATTAAACCGACCAAGTTGGAGTCTGACTCGCGCACGAAGGGTTCCGTACCATTATCTATAAAAACGGCAAAGGGTCCCGTTTTTACCCTTTGGGTACGGAACCCTGAAAATCATTCATGGGTAATTGTGTATGGTTTTATAAAAAGCTTCCAGGAAACGTAACTGAGTTATCTATGGATAAATTCAAGAACTGTGTGAAGCGTAAAGTTATTTCTAATAGTAGGTAGATAGTACAACAAGTCCATAAAACGCACCATTTTACGCGAGACGTTTATCGATATAAAATCGAGTGTAAATGGGTTTTATGGACGAATTGTACACTGTACTTTGATTGCGAGGAAATGAAAACTATAAGTTTATTTCATGAAGTTTTATTGTGTACTTTGGCTGTTGGTATCCTTGCCTTGGTCTTAGAATACTAACGAAACATACTTGGGGTTTGACAAGGATTTTACTTTAGGCAATAGAGCCTAAAAAGCTACTTTAGATCGCCTACACAAAGCATAAAGTGACACTTTTTGAGCATGAGAAGTGAAAAGCTTATTATAGCTCACATGACTACATAAATGATAAAACTCCATGGAACTAATTGTGACTGAATTTTTAATTTACTTACTATATTTGGAAACAATGACATTATTTATTATTCACGTCGTAAATATTGTCATTGTTTTTGACTTTAGTTTATTTTTCTAGAAACATTCTAGACAAGTATTTCTAACAAAATTTATTTTACTCAATTTTATTTTTTTAAGGTTAATAAATTGCTCGAAGAATGTGCTTAAGATTATGTTCGTTTTCTAACAGACGATTTGAAAGTGCTTGTTGCTAGGCCTACCTGAATAAAGATTATTTTGAGTTTGAGTGAGACCAACTGCCCAAAGATCATGGACAAGTGGACTACTACCCATACTAACTGGTTGCGGCAATGTTTGAAAATTATTTTGGGTCAACATATGTGTCAATCAACTATTTCTTGTTGTTCGCTGCCACGGTTGCGTCTCCTGGGTCACTCTTTAAAACAATGATTTTATGGGGCTTAAATCTACTCAACACGTGTTTTTGTTATATTGGTTAACCCATTCCATGCTGGGGCATCTCAGCATGATAGAAGTCCAAATTAAAGTATTTTTTCTAAACAACTCTGTTACAGTTGTCTCTTGGCTTACTGGGACAGAATAACAACAATAAAAAGTTGATTGCACCCATATGTACATATATGAACAAGCAGTACCTTAATTCTATTGCATTCGACGCAGCCACGAAGTCGGGGTTCTCGCCTAAAAACAGCTCCGGTACGGGCTCCTCCTTCGTCTCTTCCACTTCCTGTTGCGTCGCCATTTTGTTTTCCAGTATCTTCACCAGCCTGTCGAACTCGGCTGTAAATTAAAATAAATATAATCAGACAGACACCATTTCCTCCTAGATACCAATTTTCAAAGTAAAATCTTCTTTAGCGGCGCTGTGCACTTTTTGGGATGGGGTAAGATTTTTAAACTCGCCACAGATTTCTATTTTCGATAGGTCACGCGACCGTAAGATGGCGAGAGGTTCGGGACGAGGCTTGGGGGCGGGGGGGACCGATGTCGAAGTACGAGACTGGCTGCGCCATTCGAGTTAGCGAGGAAAAGGAGGCAAACGCCATGCAATCCGCGGCGCTTACGCGCTCGGCCGACTGACATTAAGTTCTCTCGCGCTAATTTGCAAGTGTAATAGTTTATTTCTGTTGCTACGGTATTCGAATTGTCAAATAAGTTTTCACTTCTGCCGGCACCCCCGGAGTGCAACCCGGTCTTTATTGTTACGGTTTTGCTAACGAAAACATTCACACTGCCGTGTAGTGACATTAGCGACCACTGCGCCACGCGTACCCACCGGCGTCGCCCGTAGTCAGCTTCGCTTCGCTCGCGTGCGCCCGCGCCTCGGCCAGCGCCGCCAGCGCCGGAGCAGTGTCGCGCAGCTCGGCGTGGCAGTCCGCCCGGCGCAGGAGCAACTTGTGCCGCTGCGGGCGCGGGTACCCGCTTGCCAACGCCAGCGCGACATCCGAGAGACATTCCTGGAACATTTTGGCGGTTAACAATACCTGTTCTAATATCCAGTCATCACTCTCCTAGCGTTATTCCCGGTTGTGCCTTTAGAGGAGCCCAGGGTCCACTTTGACACCTAATCCCAAGATTTGGCACAGGCACGAAAAGCGACTGCCATCTGACCTTCCAACCCAGAGGGAAAACTAGACCTTATTGGGATTAGACCGGTTTCCTCACGATGTTTTCCTTCACCGAAAAGCTAACTGTAAATATTCCGTACATAAGTCACGAAAAACTCACTGGTACGAGCCGGGATTCGAACCCACGACCGCCGCTTGACAGCCGCATGCCTGAACCACTAGGCAACCGTAGTTCCTGATATCCGGTGTAGTCTTTTATTTCCGGTTTAACAATTAAATATAAACAAATAAAATTGAAAATAACACTTATTTGAAGTTTGAACACACCAGAACCCTTTTTCTAGGTAAAGGCCTCTAATATCGTACCAAAGCCTTATTTAGAGTACTGACTGCCCTAGGCTAACTATAAAATGTAGGTCTCAGCTCAGTGCCATTCCACCCGCCACCCACTAGCTTAGTCCTTGCACTCTAGGCTTTTCGCCTGTGGGTAAATCAGGCCCTCTAATATTTTAATCAAAACCATACTAATATTATAACTGTGACATAACTCTGTCTGTCAGTCTCACCATCTGTTTGTCACTTTTTCAAGCTTGAACTGATTCAGATGGGCAGAGAGATAGTTTGAGGCCTTGGGAAGATAATATGGAAATAGGATAGTTATTACTCTGGCAATTCGTCCTTTAAGAAGGATGAATGGGAGATGGTAATGAAAGTCACGGGCAGTAACTTTAATGTTTAAGTATTGCCTATGAAGGCAGATGTGTTCTAGAAGGTAGTAGGTACAAAGGCGGTAGGTCAGGGGTTTGCAAAGTGGGGGGCGCGGGGCCTCAGTGGCAGTAACTTTCGCAAAAACTAGTGCCTCGCCGATTCTTGGGATTAGGTACTCAGCTGACCCTAGACTCCTAAGAGCCGTGGCGCTAACGGCAATGCTAGGAAAATGATGATGATTTGGCCAGCTAACCCATTCACTTTCGTTTCCTTGCATCGAAGCGAAGGGGGGTGTGGGAACTTCATTTAAGGCAGCAGGGTGACATGCCTAAAAAAAGTTTGGGAACCCCTGCGGTAGGTTAACCAGTTGCTGGTTGAACTTGTGCTACAATAAAAAAATACTGGTTTCTAGAGCCAACATTGAGAAGTTCCATATAACTGTTTAGTCTAGAATTCTCTAGATCAGTATTTGTCAACCTGTGGGTTGCAACGTCTCAGGGAGATGATGCTTCTTGTAGGGGGTGGCAGCTGCTTGACTTCTGTAAGCTTAAAAATATAGGGATTTCATATTTCTAGTAAGAACAGCAGAGGGGGGGAAGGTTTATGAAATATTAGTAAGGGGTCTCCACCCCAAAAAAGGTGGAAAAACACTGCTCAAGATCCACTTACCTTAAACTTCTTCATCCTCAACAATGCCGCAGACCTGTTGGCCAGAGCGAGAGGGTACATTGGGCCGCCCTGCACGGCGTACATCACACTCTTAGTGTAACACTTGCAGCTGTCCGACACCAGGTTGGCTCTGAACTTGTCGTTGCCGCGCTGTCTCCAAAGCAGGGACACCTCGTCGCATTTGAGGGCTGTGTCGGAGTCACAGGTTTTACGGGCGTACGTGGCTCGCATCTGGCTTAGCCAGTGCAAGAGGATCTTTCTGTATGGACAAACAGTATACTATTAATCCTTTGGATGCCAAAACCACCTAAAGGTATTGCATTTTGCCGTGCCCATGGAGCCAATACATAAGAAAAAGATAGGTGTTATAAACTATTAAAGACTTGTCAATAGAAAATGTTACCTACACATTTTTTGGTACTTCACAGCAATTCTGTAGGATGGATACGAATCATTTTTACTACAAGAGAAGCTATAGCTAATAACCTAAGGAAGGAGAATTTTTTTTCCCGTTTAGGCAAGAGCAATAAGACTCTTTTAGGGTGTTTGCCCTGCCGGCCAGAAGCGCGGGATATTTCTACTTGTTTGTGAATAGTGCAGTGACATATGGTAATGTCTAACCTCACTCCTTCGTTCTTCAAAAAGTAGTTCATAGTATCCGCCTCGCTGTCACACGTTCTGTCTATCTTCTTTTCCTCAGAAGACAAGAGAAGTAGCAAGATCTCCCACTGTTTAGCGCAGTCCTCCGGCATTTTAACACTGTTTTTTTCGCTCATTTTGTACAAATCAGGCACTGTTAATGTATCTACGCTAAGCGAACACTATAATCTCACTATATTGTTGGTTTGTAATGCATATTTTATATACAATTCCTAAGCTATCATTGAAAATATTCAATAATCCAAGTGTTATTATTTGTCGACCTCTACCGTGTAATACTTATAAATAATGTAGACGCTGTTTGGGTGGAAACTTGGGTCTAAAACGTGTCTACCTAACTTGGACGGGTTTATTGATTTGATTTGACATGACTACGTTTCTTTACTCGCATCGCAGTCTCCCTCCCACAGAGTACTTTTGCTCCCTCCCCGGCCCCGGCGCTGCCCGCCGCTTGGAATAGGCCCGCCATAAGTAGGTAAGATTTTAAAAGAAACTCGCGGAGTACGTTTCAGTTCACGCATTTTTTATAAATAATTATAAATTAATTAATTTATTATAGCCACATTATGGCATAGCTGATGGTACATAACACCTATGACTAGCATACGACCGTCGACATTGTTTTATTGGTTATTAATTTCTTTCATTTCTTTTACAAATCTTTGATGTCAGTCGAGCACAACAAGTCATTAAAACCGCTTAAGGCCTGCCACACACTGGCGCGGCCTGCGGTGGCGCTCAAACTCAACTCAAACTCAAACTTATATTTATTCAAGTAGGCCCAGTAACAAGCACTTTCAAATCGTAGAAACATAATCTTAAGCTAATTGCTTAGAGTAATTTATTAAATATAAAAAGTTTTTTATGAAGTATTTAAACATTTTTATAAAAAAATACTAGTCTAGAATGTTTCTAGAAAGACAATCTAATGTCAAAAAATAAATAAAACGTGAATAATAAATAAAAACTCAATGTCAAAATTTTCCAAAAGGAATAAATAAATTATAAATCCAATCAAAATTAGTCCCAAGAAGTTTTATCATTCATGTAGTCTTGTGTGCTATAATAAGCTTACGAAATAAGTTTACGTTTCACATAGTTCTTGAATTTATTAATAGATAACTCAGTTACGTTTCCAGGAAGTTTGTTATAAAACCTTACCCATGAATGATTTTTTTATTTTTTGGAGCCTAGTGGTGGGCACCGCAAGCTTATGCTTATTTCTAGTATTAATATTATGTATGTCACAGTTTTTCCTAAAATTGACAATGTTTTTATGTACATTACACAATATTTTCATAGATATATTGACAATGCAATGTCATTATATTAATATTTTTAAACTTATCTCTAAGCGAGTCTCTATGGTTCAATCTATATATCGCTCGGATAGCCCGTTCCTGCAAAACAAAAATCGAATGAATGTCCGGGGCACTGCCCCACAATAAAATACCATATGACATAATGCTATGGAAGTAGCTAAAATCATGGACGTACACCTAGTAGCTAAAATATGGGGACCCCATTGAAGCTTAGAATCTAACGTTAAACCAAGAAAAACTGTACTATCACCTAGTTCCAATTCCTCATCTTTCACAAAGACCTCCCTTGCTCGGGTTCAACGTGATTCGTGACAAATTTAATACATTTAGTCTTCTTCTCATTTATCAATAAATTATTAGCATTAAACCAATTTACTACTTTAGAAATAGCATTGTTTACGTCATTGCAAGCTTTTTGCTGTCTTATAAGTTTGAAAATAAGTGAGGTGTCATCAGCAAACAATACTATATCATGGTTTGTCTTTACGAAATATGGCAAGTCATTTATGTAGATAAGGAACAGGAAAGGCCCCAATATTGGTCCCTGCGGTACACCCATCGAGACCAATGGTCCCGGTGATCGCTGACTATTCACTTCGACCCTTTGTATTCTACCATGTAAGTACGACTTTAGTAAATTCAGTGCTGATCTTCTGAATCCATAGTAGTCGAGTTTCCTGATCAATGTTTCATGACAAACGCAGTCGAAGGCCTTGGATAAATCACAGAAGATACCTAAAGCATCTTGGGATTCCTCCCAGGCATCGAAAATGTGTTTAATCAGCTCGACACCAGCGTCGGTTGTCGAGCGACCCCGGGTAAATCCAAATTGCATGTTATGCATCAAATTGTTTATATTAAAATGCTTTATTAATTGCGACAAAACTATTTTTTCAAAAATTTTGTAAATGTTGGGAGCACAGATATTGGTCTGAAGTTAGTGGGGTCAGTAGTTCTACCCGATTTGAATAACGGAGTGATTTTACTATGTTTCATTAGATCAGGAAACTCGCCGCAATCGACACTGTTGTTAAATATAACCGCCAACTCAGGCGCTATGATTTCTATAATGGATTTGAGTGCATGAACAGAAACTCCCCAGAGGTCACTAGTTTTTTTGACATAAATCGATTTAAACGACTGAGAAACTAACATGGGTGTACGTCCATGGAAACTAACGTGTTTAAAATGGAGGTATGTATTACATTCTGGGGCGTTTTCTTTCAACAATGTAACGGCAGAGGAAGGTGATGAATTTAAATACTTAGTTGTGGAGACTGGTAATTCAGTAAAGAAATATTCAAATTCAGTAGCTACTGCCAAACTAGAATCTACAATTCAGCCATCAATTTTTATTTTAAGATCAGTCGGTGTGTTTTTCGATCTACTAGTCTCCATATTAATTACTTTCCAAATTGTTTTAATAATGTCAGAGCTATTTTTAATTTTCTGAGATAAATAATTATCCTTGGCTACATGAAAATCTATTTTAAATTGCTTCGAATATTACTTGGCATGTTCTTTAAATTCATCACTCGTATTAAACCGCCGTTCCTCATATAAGGCATACAGTAATTGTTAACGTTTATGTAAGTCCGCAGTAGCCCACTCACTAAAAACTGGTGCACTACTAACCACGGCCGATTTGCGAGTAAATACCGCATTGTAAAGTGCCATAAAAGTGTGGAAGGATGAATTGTACATGTTATTAGGACTCATATCGGAAGACAGAAAGGGTAGCACCTGAGCTAGACTTTGTTTCATTCTTTCCACACGATCTGTGGTTACTGGTATAAAAGTTATTTGTTTTTTCAAGATATTTTTTCTTAATGTCTCAAATACCATGAGTTGGCCTAAGTGATCTGAATTTTCCAAAATATTTACATTGTAGTCGCCGCATATAAGTAACTAGATCGATACGCAATTGCTTGAAATTTCCTCTACTTATAGAAAAAGAATCCAAAGTTGCGTCCTAGTGTTTAGATTTTTATCCAGTGTGAGTAAGCAACATGATATCCAGCGGCGAAACTTAGTTGAAATAATGATCTATTACTCGTCTTGAATCACATTTTATAAAATATAAAATTTTACCTTCCAATAAAATTATTATTATATTTCCTGAAGATGTCCGGGATCCCTTCTTGAGAGGGCGTCAGTGCCTACGACCGGAAGTAGCCGTTTGCGTCAAATGAGTCGCTGTGACGTCACATGTGCTAGAATGTGGTTAATTTTTCTTTTCAGTCATGTAAGTTATTGAAGTAAATTGTTTAGTTTAGGTCTTTAATTACCTAACGTTAACACATTCCAACCTAATCAATGTTTTGGAAGGGAGCGGTCTTCCAGGAACATTGTTTTGAAGGTATTCTTGAACGAGGCGTTCGAAGATATCCTAGTGATCAACAGTATAGCTCACACAATAATGGTCATTGCAGATTTATGAACAAGAACAATAATTAGTACTGAATGCAGTACGCGAACATATTTGACAGAAATAAGTGCGCATGGGAGGAGGTACCTGGCTGTTAATCATGTACCTGGAGTGACACAGTGGCGATTGGATCCATGCAGGCTGCAGGCGTGTATGTACCGATAATAGGCGAGCGCCAGCGTGACGCCCGGAGGAGTATATTCCGCTCCGACTGGCAGACGTGTCACCTAGAAACTCCCGCACATTGAGAACCTTCATCGGCTATGACTTGCCTCTTCAGGTCTGGCCAGTAGAAGAGACTGCGCCACTTGGAAGTCATTATGTTAAACAGACCCAACATGGTGCCGAGGTGATCTGGAGCGCGAGGCACAAGTTTGGAAGGCGGCTTAGGTCATGTCTTAACTCCAAAAGCTGTTGAACACGTCGTGACAGCAGGCGCTCGAGACTTGCGAGTCGATCGATATATTGTATCGCCACAAAAGTGGGTGCCGTCCGAGGTGAACTTTAAAGTCGATGGCCGGGATACCGTATACACCGTATATACCGATAATCAGCGGACGAAGATTTCTTCCCCGTTGGCTTCTGGGCGTTACCGACCATGCAGGTAATATGGGACCAGTGTTTCCCGTAGACGATTCTTTCTGGCCAGCAGTTTGCAGCAGGAATAGGCGTACATGCTGCTACCTCCGTCCATTTGTAGCACAACATTCGTTACAATAAAGTTAAGACTTTCTCACTTACGGTTAAATGCGGGTTCGTTACGCCGGTCTACTATGGTAGAGTCTCTTATAAGTACAGCAGACAGGAGACGAGAGAGAGAGTGCATAGTGCTCTTCGTAGTCTCGCAGGTGTAGTCAGAGAGACGACCCACGGCGCAAAGTTTGCAAAGTTGAGACGATGCCATCCAGTATGAGACTGTTCAAGGCGACACAGGCATATAAAATCGCGCCGTAGAGTTTACCTTTTCCCTCGGCACCAGGAACTCGACCTCCATGACAAGTGGTAAGGGCTTACGTATACAACGTTTTTATTACATAAAATTATATAACGGGAGGCGTTTATATATATTATGAGTCCTATCAAGAAGTTGGACTTTATGGACTTATGGGCCTTAATTTTTTGCAATGTTTACGGCAAATACATGAACTTCTAAGAATGATTTCTTTGTTTCATTAGAGATCACTTCAATTGGTTTGCAATAAGGATGTCGTCCATATAGACAATTAACAGAAAGCCCTGGGATTCCAACAAGAAATGTAAATAGTGTTAATTTCTTTTGAAAGTGCCACGAATAATGAATAAAGAACTATAAGTTTTAGGCTAGTTAGTAGAAGTACTTTAGCTTTGAAAATCTTATTTGAAGAGGATTTTCTGTGTCGAGATTGTATCGGCAGAGGACACGGATATGGTAGTGTAAAAGCTTGTGCATTGGAGAAGTCGATAGACAGCACAGTATAAAAGGGGTTTTTGAACAATAGGAAACGTAATCTAAGATGATATTCGAAGTTTCCAAGAATATGCAACTGTTTCGGTAAGACAGTTCGCTTAGAATTCACGGAAGGCATTTTCAATAGTGGCATTTACCAGATTCAAGAGTTCGCCTTAAGAGCGGAATCTCGGGCTCGCTTAGGAGCGGCAAGTAGTTTTGTCCCAATTTTGTTTATTAGACCTCTGCGAAAGGTTTGTCCTTATAGAGCAGAACCTGAGTGGGAGAGCGAAAGCGAGCTTAGAGACGATGTGAAATCCGTTTGCCCACCTTGTCGATGCCCTCATTCTCCGCAGGCACAAGGGCAGTTTGACGGGGTTGAGAAATATATATTCATAGGTCGGAGACCCATCCGATACCCCCTACCACTTACTTTTTAACGACCGTGATCGTTTCGCGTGACCCGACTGCAAGGTACGTTGTGCCGTGACGCGACGAACGTACAAAACGAACCGTGTGATTTGATTGATCGTCAAATAGGTCAGGGAGCGCAGGGGGTCTCAGCATGCGGCGTACTGGACCAATCGGGTATTATTGAGGACTTCGGGCTTCATTCTTTATTACCTCTGTGAAGCCCGGAGACGTAAGTAGTTCTACCGTACCGCTGTAGCGTGGCCGTCTTCCACTCCGGATGGCGGGCGTTACCATCATGGCGAACAGGACTGCCATGGCGGGCAGCGCCTGAGTAGCGGACAGCGCGGACATAGCGCACAGTACCGCCGTGCCAGATAGCACTAGTGTGGTGGATAGCGCCAGCAAGGTGCACAGCGCCAATGTGGCGGACAGTGCCACCGTGGCAGACAGCGCCAGTGTGGCGGACAGTGCCAGCGTGGCAGACAGCGTCAGCGTGGCGGATAGTACCAGCGTGGGCGAATAGCACCGCCATGGCAGACAGCGCCGGCGTGGTTGACAGCGCCAGCGTGGCGGACAGCGCCAGCATGGTGGACAGCGCCAGCATAGCGGCCAGCGCCAGCATGGCAGAAAGCGCCAGCATGACGGCCGGCGCCAGCATGGCGGCCAGCACCTGCTTGGCGGATAGCGCCAGCATGGCGTCCAGCTCCAGCATAGCGGACAGCGCCAGCGTGGCGGACAGCACCAGCGTGGCAGATAGTACCAGCGTGGGTGGATAGCACCGCCATGGCGGACAGCGCCAGCATGGCAGACAGCACCGGCATGGTAATCGCCAGCGAGGTAGACAACGCCAGCATGGCGGGCGACGCCACCAAGGCGGCCAGTACCAACGAAGCGACCAGCCCCAGCGAGGTGGAAAGTCCCAGCTTGGCGGGCGACGCCACCAAGGTGGCCAGCACCAACGAGGCGACCAGCACCAGCGAGGCGGACAGTCCCAGCGTGGCGGGGGCAACGCACCAAGGCGGCCAGCACCAATGAGGCGACCCGCAACAGCGAGACGGACAGTCCCAGCGTGGCGGGCAACGCCACCGAGGCGGCCAGCACCAACGAGGCGACCAGCACCAGCGAGGCGGATAGTCCGAGCATGGCGGGCGACGCCAACAAGGCGGCCAGCACCAACGAGGCGACCAGCCCCAGCGATGCGGAAAGTCCCTGCACGGCGGGCAACATCACCGAGGCGGCCGGCACCAACGAGGCGACCAGCACCAACGAGGCGGACAGGTCCGGGTTGGGGTGTAGTAGGTAAAGGGTACGCAGGACTTAGAAGGTTATAGGCTAGTCATTTAAACGGTTCTGGGACTTTCGGTATCGAGAACCGACTCGGATGGCGGATAGGTTAGAAGACTTCTATGGCTCTAGTTTTTGTAAAACGGCGGAAAAAACTTTAAATTAAACTTAAAAGTTTTCAAGTAAGAGATGCTTATTATGAAGTATTCTTTATGTAAAAATCATGGTCATAATAACACCACCCACATCAAATTTTTCCCAAAAGTCCCGCGCCTCCCTTACCGCGGACCCTTTGGTACACCTGGACCCAGCTCCGCCGTGGCGGACAGAGCCAGCGGCGGGCAGCGCCATCGCGATCGGCGTCGCCGTCGTGGCGGACGGCCCATGGTAGGAGGTGGCTCCACAGTGGAGGACGGCACCAGACAAGGGGTGGCGCCATTGAGGCGGACGACACCAGATACGGGGGTGGCGCCATTGAGGCGGACGGCACCAGGGTAAGAAGTGATCGTTTTCGGCAGCGGCATCGTACCGGACTGCCGGGTAGCACCATTACATCATAACGATTGCTCCACCGCAGCGGCCGGCGCCGGCGCTGCGGCACACGGGGCACTTAGGATATTGTTATGTAACTGACTCACCGAACGGTTCGAAAGATATTCAAACCTCCATTCCGGGCCGACAATGTGGCTCGAGTCCCGCGCGAGCCCACGCAGGCTCGACTCGCGGCCGCGGGGCGCCGGGACTGCCTGCACGGACGCGGGTTATCTCCCCCCGCGCGGCGCCCGTCGGCTGCAGGAAGATGATCGCAAAGCGCGTTCCTCCTCCTCCGACGCGGAGCGACTCTCGTTGTTCATAATGCGAACCAAAAAACTCGCGAACAACGAAGTAAAAAATAAAAAAATTACAAAAGAGGGTAGTCCGATAATAAAAGTTATCACTCGCGATTCCCTTTTCTTAGTTATTCAGGACTCCCTCGAGTTTAAAGTTATCTGGATATAAAGAATCGAGGCTTAAAATTCCTCGTTACATAATTTATAAAATAGCTACGGAACGTCCGATCTCTACGGCAGACGACGCAACAATGAGAAAGCCAACATGGCGGCGAGCGCGGGCGGTAGTTCTGGGGTTCGCAGGTAGCAGGGGCGGATGTGACGTCACAGCGATGGAGTGGAGCGACTCATTTGACGCAAACGGCTACTTCCGGTCGTAGGCACTGACGCCCTCTCAAGAAGGGATCCCGGACATCGAATGGAACATATAATACTAGCTTCTGCCCGCGACTTCGTCCGCGTGGAACTCTTTAAAAACGTGGCTCCTTACAAACTTGCGCCCCCTATTTCGCCCCCTTAGATGTTGATCCCCGGAATAAAAAGTATCATATACTCGTATGTTAATCCAGGTTATACACTATATGAATACTAAAATTCATTGTAATCCGTTTTTGCGTGATTGAGGTCCAAACTTTAGCATGTTAGCCTAGCGGCGGCTGCCAGTCGGAAACGATAACGCAGGTTAAGCAAAGATGGCAGCGGTCAGTCTTTGGATGGGTGACCGCCTGATGTTTGAGTGGGTGGTTAATATAAATGAGCGCTTCCGTGCTTTGGAAGGCACACTAAGCAGTTGATCCCGGCTGCTGTCTATGACAGTAGTGGTTAAGCTAAGTTAGAGGCCTTCGTGGGCTTAAGAACTCCTAAAAGTCGAGTTGCCCACTCACCTGACAAAGGGGGGGCTGTTACTCGGGTCCGCAGGAGCTACCTACAACAACCCTGCACGTGTCCCCTGGTTGGTACTAAAGAGTGATAAACTTTAAAGGCCAAAAATAATGTATGCCATACGATTAAATAGTTTAATGAATGAGGGTTATTCACGATTTTCGCTACGCTGATAGAATTGTGCTAAAGTTTACCAACAAAGTGAAAATTTAATAGATATAATAAGTAAGTATAAAGTAAAGGATAATCCTACTAATAGTATAAATGCGAAAGTTTGGATGGTAGGATGTTTGGATGTTTAGATGTTTAGATATTGGGATGTTTGTTACGTAATGACGCTTAAACGGCTCAAACGATTTAGATGGAATTTTACACGGAGTTAGTTTAAAGCCTGGATTATATAGCTTTATCCCGGGTCACGCAGACTAAGTCGCGGGCGGAAGCTAGTATTCTACAAATGTACAATTTTCAATATGAATCCGCTTATTTATTATTTATTTTAATGCGTCTTATATTCAAACGGTTACGTTTGCTACAAAAATAACGCGGGAAATGTGAAACAGCTTACGCCATCTAGTGACCAGTAGCCAACATTAATTTAAAGTATTACACAGGCTTCAACTTAGGTACTTTGTTTAATTGTACCCAACTGTGTTTTATATATGTGAAGCACAATAAAGAGTAAAGTATCGTAGGTAATTGTATAACTGTCATGACATTTTTTTTCTTTATAAATAGTAGACTATCATCAGGTGAAGTTTTAAAAAACTTGAAGGGAAGTTATATAAAAATGCGTTTAGTAGTTTTTGTGATCGAAAAACTGAAGCAACATCAACAATTCTACTGTGTTTTTTTCCACAATAACGTGTACAGCATATGCCATCTAGAGTCAAGGTCATCCTTCAGACCAATTAGTCTATCATCCTTCTTACTTAAAACGATGGAAAGAGTCATTGATCAACACATTAGAGCGAAATATCTGGTAGTCAGACCACTAAGCCTGAACCAGCATGCAAAGGGGAAATCTACGGAAACTGCACTACTTGATCTGGTCGACCAAGTGCAAAAAACCCTAGAGGACAAGCAAACAGCTCTATGTGCTTTCCTTGACGTCGAGGGTGCTTTCAACAACACACCCACAGAAACTATCCTTAAAGGATTGGGATCAAAGGGCGTGGACGGATGCACCATCAGATGGATCCAGATCATGCTTTCAAATAGAATAGCCAATTGCATTGAGGGACAGAGTTGTCCCTCAATGCAATTGAGCATAAATTCTTCACCACAAGAGGATGTCCACAAGGACGCGTACTATCCCCGCTACTGTGGACCCTAGCAGTGGACCAACTCCTAGCAACTATGAAGGACCTAGACTATTGACACGCAAGGATATGCCGACGACCTTGTAGTCATAATCAGAGGTCCGTGCCTCCACACAATCTCCAACCTAATGCAAGGAGCGCTCAACACCATAAATAAATGGTGCAAAGAAAATGACCTGTCCATCAATGCGAGCAAAACAGTACTAGTGCCCTTCACAAAGAAAAGGAAACTAGACAAGCTGGCCAAGCTAAAACTGAATGGACAGGAAATACCATACTCAAATGAGGTCAAGTACCTAGGAGTTACTTTTGACCAAAGGCTAACTTGGAACGCTCATTTGAATAACATAATACAAAAGGCAAAAATGGCCATGTGGACTTGCTGTCGAATGGCAGGAACAAGATGGGGTATAAGGCCCAAAATTGCTATGTGGCTTTACACAGCGGTAGTGAGGCCTGTAATTTCATACGCCTCTGCAGTCTGGTGTAACAAAATCAACCAAAAGACAGCCATCACAAAGTTAAGCAGTCTACAGCGTACAGCCTGCTTAACAGCTACAGCTTTTATGCTCAACACCGGGGGCAGCCTTGGATGCACTGCTCGATCTAACGCCACTCCACCTGCAAGTTCAAAAGGAGGCGAAGCAGTGCATCTTTAGGATATGCGCACTAACAAGGCCAAAATGGCGCTCGCAAGCGCTTATCAAACTTGAGGCCCTTGTTTTTGATAACAAAAAACTAAACATGCCCACTGACGACAGTTACGTGGAATGCAAATTCACCAAACTGTATACAGTGGAAATACCTCCGAGAGACAAATGGATAAACGACCAAATGGACTTCAAGGAGGGAAGCCATATTTGGTATACAGATGGATCAAAAAAAGGTGATGATGTTGGACGCGGTATCTGCGGTGAGAGGCCAAAGCTCAAAGCTAGCGTCAGCATGGGGAAAGTGACCTCAATCTATCAGGCTGAACTCTTCGCAATAAATAAATGCGTAGAGATCAATCTGGAAAGAAACCTAAGAAACCAACACATCTACATCAACTCTGACAGTCAAGCTGCTCTGCTGGCACTAGAATCCCTAGAATCCTACTCGAAACTAGTCCAGAACTGTAAAAACAATTTAAATGCCCTGGCCAATACCAACAAAGTCATACTTAGATGGGTACCAGGACACTCCGACATAGCAGGAAATGAAGAAGCTGATGAACTTGCAAGGAAGGGCGCAGACACAACTCTGGTCAGCCCAGAACCGTTCTGTGGTATCACAAAACGGAAAGCATATTCTCTTCTAAACAATACAGAAAAATCAGAGGCAATAAAGCTGTGGAAGTTCACCAAAGGACAAAAACAGGCTAAAGCCTTAATCAAAGGGTTCGATAATAAACTTTCTAAAGAGCTATTACAACTCAAAAGGCACAAAACCTGCGCAGTGACGAGAATCCTGACAGGTCACTGTAAACTAAACAAACACCTGTTTCAAATGGGTATGAAACAGGATGCAACTTGCAGGTTCTGCCAGGAGACAGAGGAAACAATTATCTGCTCCTGCGGAACACTCATGCAAAAAAGAAGTATCTACCTAGGGCGACGCGACACGTCGTGCACCCAGAAGAGGTACAACATATCAGATATCACCGCCCAAAGAATCTGGAATTTCCTAGAGGCAACGGGTCTTAACGGTGAAATCTAATAATAAAAGGGCTGCCACAATAGATCACCTGCTGGTCGAAGCGGCAAACGAAGGCCCATAAACCAACAATAATAAATGCCATCTAGTGACGGGTAGATGAAGTTGTGGTACTTAGGGTTTGTTAATACAAACTTTCAACCAAGTTTTAAACCTTTTAGAAGATGGATTTTCAAAAACGCAAAAAAATTGTTTTGCGAAGTTTCAAGTGTCTATCTCTACTAGCTCAAAACTTATTCATTCCTCAAACATATTTTCGACCCATTTTTGAACCCCTGGGTGTGAACTGGCAAAAACGCTAAAAGTTGTTTTCTCGTATTTCATTAAAAAAACCTGTTTACAAACTTTCAAATCTCTATCTTAAAAATTAAACTAATTCCCACACAAATTTTCGACCCATTTTTGATCCCCTTAGGGTATGAACTGGCAAAAATGATGAAATATGTTTTGTTGTATTTTATTAAAGAACCTTTTCACGAAGTTTCAAGTTTCTATCTCAAAACATATATGAATTCCCATACAGTTTTTCGAACCTTATATACCTAACCCTTTGAAGAAACATTATCTAAAAAAAGGCCGCGCTATATCCTATTCTGAGGGCTAAACTACAATATTAAAAGTGCCATCAAAATCGGTTCAGTAGTTTTTGCTAGAATTTTCCCCTAAAATTATACTGTATCTCATCGCCGCCCCGCGACGTCCACTTGACAACAAAAGATGGCGCTGTCCAATCGGTTAGTCTCAAATTTAGTCTGCCGGTCACCTGAACTCCATCAAACTTTTTTATACGTTTCATATGGTTTGACGAAGTTAACACGCCACCAAAAAACTGGAGCATGATCTACTAAGTCTAGAATATGCGTAAAAATTGGTGATGTTCTGCATCGCGCTATTGAAGTTTTTAATTTATGTTGTATAAGGACAATTTCCTTCGGATGCTCCTTATTATGTCTCTATGGCAACATTAAAAACAAAGCCGTACAGTTGTTAAAATATTGCCTTCGTCATGTCACTGACTTCACTATATTTCCTAGTTAGATAGATAATTGATTTATCCTAGTAGTTTTTATATTTAAAACCAATATCAATAACGCAAGAATGTAAAACAATATACATAATAAAATCTCAAACAAATTAACAGCGCGCAACTTTTTAAAAGGGGCGGGGTCGGCAGGGCCCCGCGCTTGCGTTCGGAAACTTGCATCTGGGGTATAAGACGTAGACAACAACGTATCTACCTCTATAAAATTTAAGATTGTTTAAACTAGAATTATTCATTAGCTAGCATAAAAAAAAGCATGTTTACCTACTTGTTATGAAAAACGGAGTTTATTCTGAGATCTTTTATTTGAATGTTCTTCAATTTAAAATTTGTTCCCGCATAATGCTTATAAGGCGAGGACTAATTGGAGTCCACTACTTTTCTGCACTAGAGCAGAAACGTATCAATTTCAGCACACTTTTTAGAACAACAACGAGCCACTTTCAGAGCATGAGATATGAAAAAGCATTTTTAATACAGTTGCTCAAAAAGTGGTACTTTTTGTGGCTGCGTAGCGTACGAGAAGCTCAACTTCTCGAACTAGTGCTTTTTACTTTTTAGTTCCATGTGTGTGATTTGATTGGTTTAACCTTTCGTATGCCGTGTCCCGTATCCGTAGTTATACCGGTAGTATGCCGTAGTGGCTCACACACTTGTACCCGTCGTATGCCGTGTCCCGGATCCGGTCATACACTATAAAATGCCAAGCCACCTCTCACATTTGTACCCCTAGTCTGCCGGCACTTTTCGTCAATGATAATGGCGATCGGAGAGGCTCAGTTTTTAAAGAAATAATAAGTCAAGTTCTTAAATACGTATTACAAGTGTGGTTTTATCGAAAGTCCGTTAAATAAACTATATTTTGCGCTACACATTGTTGCTAATACCTGTTTTATAATTTATTTACAGGTTCTTGATTCCAAGATTTTATGTGAAATGTCCCCATCGTAAGAAATTACGACTTAACAAAAAAATGGTTTCGCGAATCCAGTTTTTGTTTTATTTTCCAACCTTTAGAGACATCAAAGCAAATACTTAATACAAGAAACTATACAATTTAGAAGAAATTAGTTCAGAATTTTCAAGATGAAAAGTGAGAATCGAACATACAAGTTCGCCATTTTGAACTAGTTCTAGACGAAGTTTTCGACACTCCTGTCGTCTAATTATGCGGTGTAGAATTTATATAAGATATTTTTTTAATAAATTGTGTATCCCTTTTTATACTAAACACACAAAAATGTATATAAGTTAAGTAAAATTAATTCTGTGACTCAAAAACTGAAAATAAGGCGTCTTGAGTGGGCCCACGTTCTATACTAATTTATCAAACTTCTAGGTATATGCCCTACATAAATGATATTATTATAAACTAGAATAAACCAGCTTTCTAAAAGTGCATCACACTCTTTCCACCACATACAAATCATTTATAAATAATAATAAAGAAAAGTGTGTTTTCAAATCGTTCATAAACTGATGATTGTGTACATGTGTGCGTGAATGGTTCACTTCGCTATCTGCCGCGTGCCGTATCCGGGCACGCATAGCCGGCCGTCATTGGCCTCGTGCAGCTGACGTTGTGTACGTACAGAGTTGCCCGCCATTTTGATTTGCATTTGTGTGCGTGTATTTTGGATGCACTTAGATAAATTATTTAATTTTACTAATATATTTCGATTAACTGAACAAACGTGAGAGTAACAGTAATCTCAATAAAATTATCTTCCAAATGATATACGTTACTCGAAGAAAGTATTACTCAAACTCTTAGGAAACAGCAAATAAAGTTACACTCGCGAAACGGTTCTTAGCCAACAGAAGTTTTGATTGTAAAATATTTGAAAACTAGCTGGTATTACAGAGTTTCATGTATTTTTATAGCTTCATAAAGAACAAAACTACAATAAAATAATAAATTGTTTTATCTTTACTGTGTTTTTCTCACATTTTTTCACGACTTTCTACAGGCCACTTGTTCCTCAACCAGCGGTTACGATGCGCGAATTCAAATGCTTGTAACGACCGAATGAGTGAACTTATGAATAAGTGAAAGTTTGCAATGGTATCATTCATTCATTCCGATTCGTTAAAATGCCATTTCCAACCTTATTTTTAGGATATTTAAACTGAAAATTACAAAAACGTGTTCGAACTATTTTCGTGACGGATACAGGACACGGCACACTACTGGTATAAATACGGATACGGGACACGGCATACGACAGGTACAAATTTGCGAGCTCCTCCGGCATTTTATAGCTTTGATATGGATACGGGACACGGCATACGACGGGTACAGTTGTGCGAGCCCCTTCGGCATACGAAAGGTTAAGCAAATCTAGTTGGCCGCGCGCCACTAGAATTCTGCTCTGTGATTGGTTGAAAAAAATCTAGATGGCCACGCGCCCCAAGAATACTACTGTATACTGCTCTGTGACTGGTTGAAATATTGAAGCTGCGCGCTTCACTCGCACTGATATGGAAGTGAAGTTGTAAATTTCGTAAAGTTTTTTTCGCAATTGTATTAAAAACGTCGTTTACAACACGTGTGAAATGTCTTTTACCACTCGTACCGAGTCTTGCCACTCGCTTTCAGCTCGTGGCAAGATACCTCGGTAGGTACTAGTGGTAAAAAGACATTCTTTTCACATTAGTTGTAAAATGTACTATTTTGACGTCGACCTTTAAAATTAACTTATCGGAAGTTTGTGATATGTAGGCACTATGTAGGTTCTAAGTGCGTGAACTGCTGCCTTGCAACCCCTTTTACACCCAAAACCCAATTGGGTCGGCTGAAAGCACCGGCTTAGGGGGTCGGATGCAGCGGCGCAGCCAATTTTGGACACAAGACGGCGATAGGTTGTACCCTCGGCGATAGGTCTAATACCACCGTTTTGCGCCGTACAGTGTGCTGGTGATTCCGGGATGTACTTTACCTGCAAGCATGAGGTTACTCAGGTCCGCCAGTGTCTTTAGGAGTGACTCGCCAGCATGCCCTGAGCCTGAGCTATGACCTAGTTTTTGCTGGTTGGGTAGGTAAGTTTGTGTATTCTGTATTATCAGAATCCTTAATTTCTTTCTGCTTATCGTAATTGTATAGTTTATAGTTAGAAAAAATGTGTATATTTCCGCTTTGGTCCACTCCCCAAAACAATACATTACTAACGCAAATGGAACCTTCCTTATCCACTTAAAGTATTGTTCGTACCACTCAAAACCTATCTTTATTCAAACGACGCCCATTACCTTATCCGAAGGGACAGTTTGCCAACTACTCCTAATCGGACATGTTTTAGAAGAAAGTATTGCGTGCCTTACCATATCGTGTAAACAAAAGCTACTTAACTTACTATCAAAGTTAACAATGGCGCCATTCGATATTCAACCATACTCCATTGCAATAACGATGGGACGAGGTGCACATTGACGTTGCTGGAAATTCGACCGCTGCCAGGAAAATTCCGTCAACTGTCAATCGAATTAGAACCATAGTGAGTGGTAATAAAGTCGGTCTGAGGTGCAAACGTATTTTTGCAGGATTGTTTGAATCCAAAATGGTTGACGGATTGTCTTGTCATAGAATCCTTTTACGATTATGGATGGAGGGTTTATCAGTATGTATTGGTGGCAGTATGTAGGTGAGGTTTCTACTATAGTATACCTAGCTACCTACCCTTCTATGGGTTATGTTATAGGGGTCAAGTTATTTAATGATATTGATAGGGACTAATGGGACTCTTGTTTTTAACCCCCGAAGCAAAAAGAGGGGTGTTATAAGTTTAACGTGTCGTGTCTGTGTGTGTGTATCTGTCTGTTGTAGGATAGCTTCCTAACGGATGGACCGATTTGAATGCGGAGATCGCGTCCCATTGCCCTCTAAGGCCTACACGTTGCTGATTCACTGTTTGCGATGACATCGATATCGTTGAATATGTACAGTCGTGCCTAACTCAATAGGGGTTTATTCCGTCATGGTGCCCTTTCCGCCGTTCGCTTGTTACCGCATTTTTAGAGCCTAGGGGTATGGGCAGAGACGACGGCAAGCGGCGGACGGAGCTACTTTGGTACCGTGGAACTGGGCAGCCCCCCTATTCTGTAACTTGTTTTAAGCTCACCTCAACGCTCACCCTCAAATATATCTTGACACCGCGATGCGTAGTAACCAAGCGTAGGTAGAGGTCTAGTTTCGTGACGGGTGACCGGCGGGGTGAGCCGTATTAGAGCGTAGCGAGTATCAGCCCCTTATTGTGTGGGACGCCACCTGCGTCGACATGTTCGAGCCGTCCCACATTCAAGGTACCCTCAGGCTGGCGCTGCAGCTGACCTGAGGGGCTACTGCGAAGCCAAAACGAACTTCGTTCCTGTACCTCCCTCTCTGTCGCTCGAACTAGCAGGTGCGACAGAGAAGGAGATACAAGAACGAACCAGTGGCCTGGGAGGAACTGTTTTTCTTTACAGACATGTATAATAAATATCAGTTAACTACAAGGAAAATTTAATCCTTGCAGGTAACCAGTGGCTTGGGAGGAAAAAAAATCTTCACAGATCACTGGTTACCTAATCCCGGTTACCAACACGGCACAAGGGGCTGTTAAACCCTAGAATAGCGTAAACGTTAAAGCAGCCTTGCGCCGTTCTTTGGTAAAATAATTACTGTTTTATTTAATAGAGCGGCTCAAAAGATCCAATCGAATTATACCACTTCATCGCTTAGGGCTTGGGCAGCCATTTTGGAATCAGGCCGCCAGACAAATTGATATAAAGACGAGAAACAGGTTTATTGTCTTCTAATAAAGACGTAAGCTTGAATTAGTTAAGTTAAGAATGTCGAAAAGTAATTAAAACCAACCATTATGTTGTAAAATAATTACGCAGGTGTGTCGGTGGGCCCAAATCATACTGTGAACATAAGTAGTACAATGGGTAAATCAATTAACCTCATCATCATCATATCTCTAGACTTAAGTGGGTCATTTCGCTGGTTAGCGACCACCTTCGGCTAGCGACCACCTGAATGAGAAGGTTTTTTTCTATTGAAGATAACATCAATTCTACAGACCCTATTGAGATAATTAGTTGTACCATGCATTATTTGTTGTTTTAGAATAGAAATCTACAAAATCCCGAGAAAATATCATTTCAGTTCACCAACAAAGCTATGTGGTCGCCAACCGGCACATGAAATTAGATGGTCGCTAACCGGCGAAATGACCCTATTGCCTTCAATTATTTCAATTGATTTACCACGTTCACTGCATTACGGGGTCTATCGAAAATAAGGGTCTTCTTCTTCGTCGCATCCCCAAGACTGAGGGTCGTGACTACACGAGGTCGTTATTTTGCGCACTAATGCTCTCCAGGCCAAACGGTTTTCGCCAATCCGGATAGACGTCTGCAAGTTTCCTTTGCAGATTTCCTTCACCGGGTCGGTCCAACGGGTTGGTGATCTTCCACGGCTGCTTTTTCCTTCCACGTGCCCCACAACTATGAGTTTTTCTAGGCTATCAGGTTCTCGTCTGGCCACGTGTCCGAAATACTGGAGGAGTCGTTGCATGCATGTAGTGGATAGGCGGGACTTCATTTGCAATTAGGAAAGAATTGACGCATTGGTGCGGCGCGCAGTCCAAGGTGTACCTAACATTTTCCGCCAGCACCACGCCTCGAATGCATCTATTCTGCTCCGAATCTGTGCTTTCAGGGTCCAAGTTTCTGAAGCATACAGGAATATACAGGGTGTACCCTAAGGGTTACAAATAAGGGTACCTAACTATAATACAATCAGCAATCCAAATAGTTAAACATTTAAAAATGAAAATATGCAGTAAGGTAGGAACGAAAACTTCCCGTTTTGTTTGTTTTAATCCCGCGGCTTTGGCTGGATTCTCCGTAATACGCCAGCGAAGCCGCGCGGGCAGCTAGTGATGAATAAAACACCAATCTCACCGTTTTGTATGGCCGCTGCAGCCGCAGAAATCGCTAACGAGACTTAATTTCATACTTTTCAACAATCTGCGCTGCTTTCTACCAGAATCGATCTGTTGCGCCCGCGCCTAAGGTTGTGCAACGCCGTAGATAAAGGATTTAATAGATGGCGTCCTAATGAATGCCCGAAAGGGACGTTCGCAAATTTAACCTTGCTTGAGACGTATCAGAAGACTGATACATTCTTGACGTCTGATGTCGTTTATAATTTAGCCGTGTCATATCGGTGACGTCAGTAACAGTACAATATTTTGACAGGTGGTGACAAACAGAGCATCTATACGCAAAAAAACTAACCCTGTGTATAATGCTAATAATTGCACGGTTCTACTAACGTATTAAATGTCACTACGGGAGACATGTCTCGAACTCTTCACGGCGCACGGCGTACGCACGGCGTTCGGAACGGGCGCGGGCAGTGATTCAAGCGACATCGCCGCGAAAACACTCATCCTGAAGAAGGATGTAATAAGTATGTTTGTTTCTGAGTTCTACTCATAACACAAACCTTATTGAACTGGTGTACTTATGGGGCTTATGGGACTTAAGGGGCTAGTTCTGTTTGCGTAAGGTTCATCATCCTCCTAGCAAAATTCCCAGCTGTGCCCTAAAGTAGCCCGGGGTCCGCTTTGACACCTAACACCAAGGTTTGGCATGGGCACTAGTTTTTACGAAAGTGACTGCCATTTGAACTTCATACCCAGAGGGGAAAACTAGACCTTATTAACATTACACTGGTTTCCTCATGATGTTTTATTTACTTCCCCGAAAAGCAAACGGTAATGTGTGCCTAAAAGATTGTCCCCTAATCACTTAATTAATTACTTATTAATGAATGTTTTGGCATGCTTACGCTTTTGTCCAACTGTACTTTTTCTGGTTGTCATTAAAGCCAGATTGCAGCTAAATCGGAACACGGCAAACCGCCGAAAAAAAAAAAACAGGTACTTCTAAAAAAAGAATTCACGATGCCATGGAACCAGTTTTCTGGAGGACCGCTCTTATGGGCTCTTAGTACAATAGGACCATTCGTACTAACTTTTGTACGGAATATCAAGTAAATTGCTGTTTAATAAATCTACTACTAATAATCCATATCCATACTTACTTATCCATACTAATATTATAAATGGGAAAGTGTATGTGTGTGTTTGTTTGTCCGTCTTTCACGGCAAAACGGAGCGACGAATTGACGTGATTTTTTAAGTGGAGATAGTTGAAGGGATGGAGCACTCTCAACATAGGATAGTTTTTATCCCTCAAATCATCCCCTAAGGGGGTGAAATGGGGGGTAAACGTTTGTATGGAGCTACGATATAAACGAGTGCCGCGCGAGCAGAAGCTAGTATTATATAAATGCGAAAGTTTGGATGCATGGATGGATGGATGCACGTTCCATCCAATTAATCTCAAAAACTACTGGACGAATTTTTATGAAAATTTCCAGTTATATTACGAATATTATTTCAGAATAGGACTTAGACTATAATTTATGTCAAATGTCATCCCTTGTAGACACTAAAAATTGGATGAAACTATGTATGGAGACCAACAAACAGTGTGAAAAGAGCGTTGCCAAATGTAATATATCTATTGGTCACTAGATGGCGCTACTTCATTCGTTCATTTAATATTCTTTTTTATAATGGTGGGTACACACAGAGCAAACGAACGACCAACGAACGCGAAGCATTTATGTGACAGCTATTTGTTAGAGTGAGATACATAGCCGTTCGTTGGCTTGGTGTGTACACACCTTACAGCCGTGAAGTTTCAGTGTGGGGCGTTTAGGTACATCAAATCACATAGTAATTAATTGTTCTTTTTTATTCCCTCCTATCTTTCTAAGTTGGACCCCATATATACAAAAAAATTGCAAATCATGCAGTCCGAACCTAGTAATTAATTGTGTAGTTTTAAATTTGCTCTTGGACGATTCCAAATTGCACAAGTTTTTGTTGTTTGCGTAGGTAAGTAATTGTTTACACATGATATGAATATGATATGATACATGTGAAATAGAAATAAAATCGGCATGTAGGTATTGTACCTAACGTGTCTTCGTCTGTCTAACAACATATCAAAGATGTTTGCAAAAGTACTAACAAGTGAAGTTTGATTTTTTTCGGTATCTATATCTACTTATTATTTTGTTTACGATTCTATAGTGTTTTGCTGGTAATTGCATTATGATTAACGCGCGATATGTTTTCCTTCTGGGTGGCCCATAAGGCCCTCAGAGAGGCTTTCCATAAGCAAATCTGTTGCTGGCCGCCACAGCAGGCCAAACAGGAAAAAAAAACGCGATATGTTAAATCTTAAGTGGAAGTGGAATAAGGTATTATAGTGTCGCATGAAATACTACATTATATTCTGTACATGTATAAAAGAGCAGCGGTTTAGTCTAGTAGTTTAGTTTTTAGTAGTTTTTGTATTGTGCTTGTTTACCTACTATGGAAAATCGGGAACATAATTTATAGTGTATAGTATAATGATAGAAACTTGACACACATTCGGATCGATTTTGGCGTGGCGCTCGAGTCGGCTTATTGGAATGGTCGTCAATGCACAGCTTAAGGGGGTGCATTGGAAATTATCGCGTGCTTTGAAACGCCGCTCTGACTAGATTAAGAAACAATAAGGTCTGATTTTCAGATATATGATTCTCAACTATATGATTGTTTATCTGATTTAATCGATTCATGATTGTCTAAAATTTCCTCGACAGAAAAAAATCCAAAGTTGGTCTTTATTTTCCTTTTTTTTACTCAGCCTACTTGAAGACTTGAGTACTTATTTTCCGACACGCGAGTTAATGCTATAGTATTTTATCTCATCTAAAATCTCACTTGATGCAATATAAATAAAACTTCACTAAGTTAGGTATTTATCGAAAGTCCAAAAAAGCCATTCCCGAAGAGTGTTGTATGCATCTCTTTTTCTCGTGCGTGGAAGGCATAGGCGTGTCTCTGTCAAGGGGGCGTGGTCGACTCGAATCAAGGCGTGCCCTTAAGGCTGCGCAGCGCAGGGAATCGAACCCGTTGACACGGTGACCCAGTGACGCCACATCGCGTATGCGGCGCGGGCGCCGCTGGCGCGCGCGACGTGCTGGTCGGCAGGCGTGTGCTCCCATAACATATTGTCCCCGTGTGGCCTGTATGGCCATAGGTCAAGGAGAAAGTTGTGTTATTGTATATATGTATATATAATTATCTATAATACTCAATAGCGGTTCTGTGAGAAGCTGCAGGGCTTGCGAGCTTGTCTTATTCCGTTTTTTTTTTTTATGAATTGACCCGCCAAAAAATCTAAATAACTGAGGAACCTGCTCACTAAATTTCATGAGAATCGGTTGAGAAGTGCGACCTGTACGCTTACCATGAGTTTGACAATGACGGCTTACGCTAACGAGCATCGAGTTTCCTATCTGTGCATCTCTATTGCACTTTGACAGTACGAGCGGGATGCACAGATAGTAAACTCGATACTCGTTAGCGTAAGCCGTCATTGTCAAACTCACGGTAAGCGTACTGTAGTGGAAGTGGAGAACAAATCCGAACATCTGGACGTACGTCTACAAACGATTTTCGGGCCAAGCTGAAGCATAGAACTTCGTTTCGCTTCGCTCCCTCGTAGTTAAAGCAATGACGCGTAGTTTCTGTGTCCGAGAGGAAACCGGATGGCTCGCGGTATTTGAGCTCCCGAAGCGTTGGGGAACCCTAATGTAAATGACACATCGAGCCAACATCTGACGAATTCGAGATTTTCGCATCCTTTAGTGTATAGTATGTTTAATGTATGTATGTAAATAGAGACAAAAAACCGGTCAAGTGCGAGTCGGACTCGCGCACAAAGGGTTCCGTACCATTATCCGTTGAATGAAAGGTAAATTGCGGTTTACAATTTATGACGTATTAAAAAAAAACTACTTACTAGATCTCGTCCTGAGGGACAGGGACACACACACACACACACACACACACACATTTTACCACTTTGGAAGTCTCTCGCGCAAACTATTCAGATTAGAAAAAATATATATTAGAAACCTCAATATCATTTTTGAAGACCTATCGTATGAGCTTGATGAAAAAAAAATGATTTTCAGTTCCAAGAGTATGGGGAACCCCCAAAATTTATTGTTTTTTTTTTCTGTTTTTGTGTGAAAATCTTAATGCGGTCACAGAAAAGGTAGATCTACTTACCAAGTATCAACAGTATACTTAGTTCTTTATAGTTTCGGAAAAAGTGACTGTGACATACGGACGGACAGATAGACATGACGAATCCATAAGGGTTCTTTTTTTTACCATTTGTCTACGGAACCCTAAAAAGGTGAAATCGGTACAAAGGCGTACTTATTAAGGGATCTCTTCCAGTTAACCGTGTGTTGTTTAAGGGAAGCTCCCAAAAGACAGATACAACGTATTTGTTTGTCCTACAATACAAGCGTGGGGGTTCATGCATCCCTTTCCGGGGTAGAACCGATGCCACAGTTAAAGTATTGTACCAGTACTTCAACTTAACGGTAAATAAATTAGAAAATGAAATAAATAAAATCGCAGAGTCCAGACCACTGGGGACCACAGAGCTTGTTCCTCACTCAACGGATCAGCATAGCGATCCAAAGGGTGGACGCAGCCAGCCTAACGGCAGTGGCTGGAGATGGGAGACATCAATTCGTTTTAGTCTAGTTTAATTGTAATGTTTGATTTCTTTTTCTAGTCTTCAATGATGATGGAGGTATCCACTCCTCTATTTATAGAATGTATTATAAAAAAAGTCCCCCAGCTCGATGGGTGGACGATATTAGGAAGATAGCGGGTTACTTCTGGATAAGATTAACACATACATATTTATTTTATTTTATTATACACATATTTATTTTATTTTATTTATTTTATTTTTATGGCTCATTGATAGTCTTGGTCATATTTTTTAAACATATTTTAAATTCTTTTCTCATATTTTTAACCTGTAACTCTATAAAAATGTATGAAACTATAGGTCTTTAACTGT
This sequence comes from Epinotia demarniana, assembly GCA_945867215.1. Lineage (NCBI taxonomy): Eukaryota > Metazoa > Arthropoda > Insecta > Lepidoptera > Tortricidae > Epinotia > Epinotia demarniana. Next base: position 59,676,099 of record OX244259.1, read on the forward strand.
ATTACTCACATAGCCATTAGCTAAGTTACTGATGTGTATTTTTTTTAAGACTGTTTGTTTCTAAACAAAAAAAAAAGATTAGCTCAGGATAGGGACGGGTGGCGTACTCGAAGAGAGGCCTATGCTCAGCAGTGGGCGATTACGGGCTGAAAATGATGATGTTGATGATGATTATAAAAGAATGTTTATTCACTCAACTACAACGGGTAAATGGAGAGAGCGAACGGGGCGCAGAAGAGAAATGTATTAAAACAGCCCGAGAGATGACTGACGATTTTAAACGCACCGTGTATGGCTATGGGTTTGAATGGAAGACTTTTGCCCAGCACTGGGTTGAGAAGATGAATTTTTGACTTCAAGGAGGCATCGACATTTGAACATTTTAAACCGGTTAACGTGAACTGCGCCGGCAGCTGACATCTCATAGCTCAGATAACTGTCATATTTTCCTAACAATCTTTTTTTAACGGACTTAACACTTAATTTGTCGCTGGCTGGCTGGTATATGACCGTCTTTTTGGTTTTTTTTCCAACAACAATTGTTGGAACTACTCTGCGTCAGTTGAGAACCCCACTTTAAATATATTTCAACGTAAATATTTTATAAAAGCCTAAAAATTTCCAAACAATGAAATTAATAATTAAACAGGAAATACCTATCATTTGACGACGTATAATAGGCGGTAAGTGCATTTATTTGTGCGATGAGCACGAATATTTGTTCCCGAGTCATGGATGTTTCCTGCATATTTAAGTATATGTTTATCTATATAAGTACTAAGTAAGTATGTTTATATAGGCCCATATAGGTATATCTACCCATATAGGCTTTTCGGGACTAAGTCGAATTGTGTAAGATTGTCCGCAAATATTTATTTACCTGCTTCTGCCCGCGACTCTATCCGCCTGGAACTCGTTTATATCATAGCCTCATACAAACTTTCACACCCTTAGGGGATGATTGCCAGGATAAAAACTGTCCTATGTCCTTCCCCGGGACTCGAACCATCTCTATACCAAATTTCAACTAAATCGGTAACAGATAGACAGCCATCGTAATCCAATGTATGTAATCACAAAACCGCCGACCCATTTCCAAGTCAGCGTACTGTCCCGCGCTAGGACCTGCGCGCGCGCACCTGCCGCCGCCGGCGCCAGTGCACCGCCGACCGCCGCGCGCGCCATGCGTCTCGCGAGTGATATTAAGTGAACTAGAACTATGGATGTGTACTGGACCGCGTTGCTGCTGATCGCAGGTGAATACGGGGGAAATTTTTGACTTATTATTTGCGTGATCGCGATTATTTGTTTTTGTGTATTACTTTCTGTTTTTTAGTTATTCGACACATAACACTTATTGAGTTTGGGGTCGGTTTGAGTAAGATTGTTCCCTAATATTTATGAAACCGGCCTAGTGCGAGTAGGACTCGCGCACGAAGGGTTCCGTACCATTATCTACAAAAATGGCAGCCGGACAGACAGACAGACGGACGGACAGCGGATTTCCCCTTTGGGTACGGAACCCTAAAAATAATATAGCTGTTGGGAATTTTTGAGGGAAATTCATTGGGTGAGATACAGGCAAATGTGCTGAAAAGTGAAAATATTGAGGATTTTTTTGAAGGGAGATATTAATGACTGTTTTTAGTTTATTGTTTTAATTTTGGTGAGTTTTTTATCGAATGGAATGTAGTGGTGGTTGTATGCAATAGTTTGCAATTCTTTTATTCTCTCATTTGACGTATGTAGGTATACACACATTTCACTGGTGATCTTGGTACTTAGGTACTTATATCTATAGATTGCTTTGATATATAGTTTTGGTTAAGAATTGGCAATTAAGTGCTTTTTGTGACAGACACTCACTCACAACTGCTTATTAAAATACGAAAATATCGTGATAAAGTGGTGCGTGTGTGAAGGAATCAAGTCCGACTGCAGAAATTCAGCTCGGAAGCGTCCTACTCTTATGAACACCTAATGTTACATATTAGGATGAATATAACAAAATAGTTATAAAAACCAATAAATTTGAGACGTCGTTAGCGGTCAAATGTTGAATCATTTGCATTATGCACGAGCTTTCATTTCCCTGGCTATTGCCGACTTTCTACTGCCGATGGAGCTTTAAGTACCTATCTATATACAAACTTACCGATGTGTTTACGTAAAACATATTACCAACATTGAACATTTTGGTAAAAACTACTGCCGCTGGAGCTTTAAGTACCTATCTATATGTATACAAACTTACCGATGTGTTTACGTAAAACATATTACCAACATTGAACATTTTGGTAAAAAAGTCACATAACATTTGTGTGAAAAGATCTATGTTGTATTCCGGTCCCGATTCATCATAGATACCTAGTACAATTTGGGTATAGACGTGACAGGTCAAAAAAAAAAATACTGTTTTATCAGATTAATATACTGTACCTACTCATGATTTTGACTAGTAAAAACGCAAAATGCTCGAATTCTGGGATAAAAGAAAGTAGTTCAATCAACTACTTATTGTATAGTTATTCTGTCCCGTTAGCCAGAAGACAACATGAAAGAGTTCCTTAGAAAATTAAGCGCACAGTTGAGGACTGCCAACCACTTAGATGGTAGGCAGTCCTCAACAGTGCGCTTCTCCAGAAACTGCCTCGCACAGCTAATCTGTGGAATGGATTGTCGCCTGCGGGACCGATACCATCCTTCAAGAAAAGAGCGCCTCATACAAACATGGCCCCACCATGTTGACAGAACACACAAATAAAATCTCAATTTCCACCCGCGTTTTGCAATAAAATATGCCCTACCCAGAAAGTCCAACGTATATACAGGTGAAAGGTAGTTAAAAAAACTGATAAGTGTTTCTGGAGATTATCCCCTGCCTAGCTAAGGTACAAACACAGATATAGGGAGGGTAGAAACTTTGAATCCTTCACAGGACACAGTCATTTCCCTCTTAATAGAACTATAATTTTATATCCAATTTTATTAAGTTTACAATATAATTTTTGTAGATCAGTTAATAATCAGTTGTTTTCGTTAACTTTAACGCACCATTAAATTGACCGCGACGAAGAGAAAGTTCTGTGAAACATTCAAATAATTATCTGAAGACTTTTTAGAAATACTTTCCTGGGGGAGAGTTAAGTATTCAAATTATCTTTTTACTGGTGTGAAAGAGGTTTGATTATTATATCCGTTAGATCAGAGACTACTTGTCAGGACTCCTATTTATTTATCGTACGGCAAATCAGTATTTAGAACCGTGAGATCTTGGAAAAGACAGTACGGTTGCCAGGTTGAATAATCCTATACCATACCACTAATACTACTAAATGGCACTGGAACATAAGTTCAGCTGCAAACGCACAGAGAGCGGTGGCGGGGCGGCGCGGCGCGGTGCGGAGGCGGTACCGGTTGTAATGTGCGAGCTAATACGAAAGGGTCCTCACAGAAAACCGCGCCGCGCCGCGCCAATCTGTGCGGATCATTTCATATTAGCTCGAACATTACAACCGGTACCGCCTCCGCGCCGCACCGCGCCGCTCCGCCACCGCTGTCAGTGCGTTTCGGCCTTATCATACATACTATAAGACTTAAATCTAAAAAAAGGCCCTCGATGCATTGTACCCATGATGCTGGCGGCATTTCCTCGTGTTGCTGATGCGTGCGTTGCGTTCTAAAATCAGGTTATCATAATATTGCGTAGATAAGATTTTATGATAAACCTAAGTACGTGTTGGGGTTTCAACGCACGACCCGTGTTGAAAAACACATCAAAATGTCCGCCAGCGGCCGTTACATACAAACACTTAATAAATAGTTATGGTGCCGAGAGAAAGTTTTACTCGCTGGAGAGACTAAATGACAGAAACACCGTGACATGATACTCGGTTAGTATGTAAACTTATTATCTGCCCGCGACCCCGCGAGTTCTTACGCGTAGATATAAATCATAGCTATACTCGACATTATTTTAAAAAAGTATTTAAAGAACATTAAAAAAAACCGGCCAAGTGCGAGACGGACTCGCGCACGAAGGGTTCCGTACCATTATCTATAAAAACAGTTAAAAAAATATTGTTGTAAGGCACTGGTCCCACCGCGAGCTATCGGCTATAAACACGAACAAAAGATAAGCACTCATGTGTAAATAAAAGAGACACGGCGATATTTATAAGGGAGCCTCCCATATTTATTTTATTTTGTTTTTATTACTTGTTGTTATAGCGGCAACAGAAATACATAATCTGTGAAAATTTCAACTATCTAGCTGTCACGGTTCTTGAGTTACAGCCTGGTGACGGAAAGCGAAGTCTTAGTAATAGGGTCCCGCTTTTATTACCCTTTGGGTACGGAACCCTTATTTTCCACGTTTTATCGATGCATCGCTAAAAGCTAGAATGAGGTTATTTTTGCTTTCCGGTCAAGTGTATCCTTGCGAGTTTCCAAGCCTTAGCTCATACATTCGAGGAGTACCTACCCATACAAAGTTCAACCCCATTTTCAACCCCCTTTGCATCCTAATCTTTATAAATTTTGTAGCCTTTAGTCTGACCGGAGATCCATTTAACGTTTCAGTGGAAATTGTATATTCCATTCGATCGTTTCCACGTGACACCGTCACATATAATCACAGACAAAAAAAAAAAAAACTGTTTAAGTGTGTTTCTTATATCGACACTAAGTCCTCAATCAGGGTTCAAAAGTGGTAGAGCTTACTTTAACTTATTGTCCTATTAACTATTCTATGAGTTTAGGTAGCAAGTCAAGATTGACGATGTTCTCTGGCAGATGAAATGTAACGCAATGCGAGCGCCGGAGCATGGCGTGTGGTGTGGCGCGTTTTTCTCCACGCAGCGGTATTTTAATTGTAACGGCCTGCTTAATAACAGGGAATTAACTAACCAGCCATGATGCAATGGACGATCATAGGATTATTCGAAAAATTTAACTGCTTTTTGCAAATATTATCCTACTGTGAATGTTATAGTCACCCAAAGGGCAATGGAGAGGGCCATGTTGGGAGTTTCTCTGCGTGATCGCATCAGAAATGAGACTATCCGCAGCAGAACCAAGGTAACCGATATAGCCCTCCGGATAGCTAAACTTAAGTGGCAGTGGGCGGGGCACATAGCACGTAGAACCGATGGCCGTTGGGGCGGAAAGGTTCTGGAGTGGCGACCACGTACCGGAAGGCGTAGCGTGGGTAGGCCCCCGACAAGGTGGACTGATGACCTGGTAAAGGTTGCGGGAGTCCGCTGGATGCGGGTGGCGAGGGATCGGTCACTTTGGCACGCTTTGGGGGAGGCCTATGTCCAGCAGTGGACGTCTTTCGGCTGATATGATGATGATGATGATGAAATGTTATATATGTTTGTTACTCAACGCTTAAACGGCTCAACCGATTTGGACGAATTTTTGCAGGTAGATAGTTTATAGCCAGGAATAAAATAAATGATAGTTTTTATCCCGGGTCGAGGCATACGAAGGCGTGGGCGGTAGTTAGCCCAGCATATATGTGATTCACACGATTACGAAGAATCCAGCGACTGCTACATACTAGTACATGGGTACGGTACATAATGTAGGTAGTATGTAGTACATATGTAGGGATGTTCTTAAAATTGTGTTTCGGTTCGGTAAAAAAATCAACACATTTCGCGACAAATGTTCCCCTCGGTTCCAAGCCGGAAGTACGGGACCCTCGCTTCCTGTGTCATATCTGATGTATCCTCACAAGTGCATTATAAAATTATAATGAAGTGAACGAATGTAGGGAAGCTACGGTAGCCCAGTGGTTCAGGCATGCGGCTGCCAAACGGCGGTCGTGGGTTCGAATCCCGGCTCGTACCAATGAGTTTTTGGGAACTTATGTACGGAATTTGATTTCATATCTCCGGAATTCCGTACATAAGTTCCCAAAAACTCATTGGTACGAGCCGGGATTCGAACCCACGACCGCCGTTTGGCAGCCGCATGCCTGAACCACTGGGCTACCGTAGCTTCCCTACATTCGTTCACTTCATTATAATTTTATAATGCACTTGTGAGGATACATCAGATATGACACAGGAAGCGAGGGTCCCGTACTTCCGGCTTGGAACCGAGGGGAACATTTGTCGCGAAATGTCTCAGCATCTAGCTTTTCGGTGAAGGAAAAACATCGCGAGGAAACCTGCATACATCTGCGAAGAAATTCAAAGGTGTATGTGAAGTCCCCAGTCTGCACTGGGCCAGCGTGGCCTGTGCGGACTGGGGACTTCACATACACCTTTGACTACTGCCCATTCCCTCTCATACATGAGAGGTGGCCTGTGCCCAGCAGTGGGACGTATATAGGCTGATGATGTGATGTGAATGAAGTGAACCTTTCAAGTAACAGTCGGACCCTGTCTGTACATGTATATGTACTGTACATTTGATTGAATTTCACCCTGTGAATAATCTACTTTAAAAAAAGTTTAACTTTTAAACCGATTTCAATTCATGACTTCGCTGTCGTCAGACGCAATTTTGCATTTTAAATATTAATATGGATAGTGTATCCTCCTGAGAACCAGGGTACGCTTTAGTGGTTTTGATTTTTATATGAACTTTTTGATATTCAGTAAAAGTACAAAGTCAATTTTGAAATTTGTTCTATATTTAGTACGAGGGCTCTTAGGAGGGTAGATGAGTAATACTGTTCCACTATAGTTATTTGTGTCTGACTAAAGCCAAAGGTATTTCAAAAACTCGTCCAATATCCCATATCAAGCCGTATACAAAATGCACTTAACGTATGATTTCCGTGCATTCATACTACCTTTTGTTTATGAAGTAACCAAGTCGTGCTGGATCCTTGTTAAGAGTTTTTTTTGGTAATAATACGGGACGTAGAAGGTTCGATTTGGAATGCGTTTTTTTGTGAGAATGCAACGGATTATGGCGGTAATATTAAGTTATAGAAATCGAAAAAAATTATTTTCCGTCCGCGTGGAACTCGTTTGTAATAGCTTCATACAAACTTTAGGGAATGATTTTCGGGATACAAACTTTAGTCTAGTCTAGTAAGCTAGTATTTTATAGTCCTTTCCATGTTGTGTATGAGACGGGGTTGTGTTGTGTTGTGTGAGATATATAACTTGCTATTTATTTAATATATCTTTATAACTTTGTAATATATAGTCAGTCCATAGGAACAACTGTAGTGTCAAAATTTTCTACCGACAGAATTGAATAATTGAATTGTGGTTAATGCCACTCGTATTTCAAAAATTAAAAGCTAATTTTATATAGAAATCCTTAACATAGAAAGTTTTTTTTTTACTCATACTTTTTTGGAGATCCCTCAACTCTGTACGCGATCTCCGACCCCATTAAATCGGGAAAAATCTTAACAGCGCCATGTACAATGCGAGCGTTCCGCGTACAGCGACATCTATCGCCTCTATCGGCAAATTAAGTAAACTATTGCGCGCGCATGATTTTTATGGGATAATTCTTTATTGCGTGAACCGATTTTCACCGTTTTTACTTTATTTGAAAGCACGTCATTTCATTGTGATTTTGTAGAAATTACAGGTACAATAAACACCTGCTTATACGGTTCAATTACAAACTGAATTTAGAAATTATTATGTAATTTTTGTCAAAAACTATTCAACCTATCAAGTTCAAAATAATTTTCCTACATAGTTTTTATAAAGTTCTACTTTTGAGATTTTTTCAAATTTTTAAAACTTATCGTTCAGAAGTTAAAGGGGGGGGGGGGACACATTTTTTTTTACTTCTGGAGCGATTATCTCCAAAAATATTAACATTATCAAAAAATGATATAAGCTATTCATTTTTAATGCCTATCCAACAATATATCACACGTAAGGGTTGAAATGAAAAAACACTCCCCACGTTACGTATATCTAATATTTTTTTTTCACTTTTTATTTTACCACTTTGTCGGCGTGATTGATGTACATATTAGTACCAAATTTCAGCTTTCTAGTGCTAACGGTTACTGAGATTATCCGTGGACGGACCGACAGACAAAGCGAAACTTTATAGTTCTTCTTTAAACTTCCTAGTCGACTACGGAACCCTGAAAAAGACCGGGTTGCACTCCAGGAGTGCCGGCATAAGTGAAAACTCAATGGCATTGTAAGTAAAATACAATATTCATTAATTGCGCTATCGTACACAAACATGACAATTTATATTACATTAAAAATGTAACACTTCAGAACTATTTATTACCTACAATTATTTAATATTAAATAGTTTATCTCTCAGAAAAATCAACTTCCATCCATACGTCTTACGAATCTGACGGTCACGTGACCTGCCTGACACGAGTTTAACATTTTTTATTCCCCATCCCAAAAAGTGCACAGCTCCGCTAAAGAAGTTTTCACTTCAAAAACCAAATCGATGTATGTGGGCCGATAATATTTGAGGAGTTCCGTCGAATCATCGAGAAAGGTGATTCTGTTCTGAGACGTTCGGCACTTCATTCGTTGCTATTGCAACGGAATCATATCAGAAAGCGTGACGTAGGTACTTTTATAGATTTAAGTATATCATTGGGGAGTCCCAGGAGACATCTGTGGTCTTCGTCATCAGTTCCACTTTACTACATTTGTGATTTCCGTGTGTAAATCACTCACTTGTAGTAACTCGCTCTCACATGAGTTATAATAGAAAATACCAAAATGACTACATGATGCGTATCTAATATATTTGCGGAGTTCCCTAAATTCCTCATGGATCCCATTATCTAACTGATATTTTGAAAATAATAGGACCAATCTGGAAGTACTTATAATACAAACAAAAAATGTATGAAGTTCATAAATGACGAAGTTCTGAGGAAGCCGACATTAAAAATAATAATGAAAAAAAAACTACCGAATTGAGAACCTCCTCCTCTTTTTAGTCGGTTAAAATAAACGATAACCACCGAGCCAAGCTTGGTCGTCCAGCCACTAAGGACCAGTGCCAAAGTCGGAGATTTACTTTGCCATTAACGCCGAGTTCTCGCTGAGATTCGCGAGAACTAGCTTCAAAAATACCAAAACAAAAAGTACGTAACAGCTCATTTATTTAACATTTCTATTTTCTATTTATACAATCCAAGTAAACACAACGATAGCGCGTTCTAGGAAGGGGGCCAGCGCCATCTAGTGTGTAATTGGGCAAGCTTCTTTCTGTTCCACGCGGTTTTTCTTTGTCAGGCATTGTTTATTATTATGCCACGTCAGTGGTAAACACGCGTAATTTTGATGACCGCTTTAGCCCAGTTGGTTTGGTAGTGACCCTGCCTACGAAGCTAGAGGTTCCAGGTTCGAGTCCCGGTAAAGGGCATTTATTTGTGTGATAAGCACGATTTTTTCCTGAGTCGTGGACGTTTTCTATGTATTTAAATATTTGTTAATCTATATAAGTATGTTCATCGTCGTCTAATACCCATATATTACGTTTGACTTCCACGATACAGCTAGGCCTAATCTAGTGTGTAGGGTCATCGACTTTGCATTTTTTTTTCAGAATCTTTCTGCTAATAAAATTTTACTTTACTTTACTTAATACGTGTTCCATGGAAGACACTGCCGTAGCCTATGGACTCTTACGAGATAAGCTAAAGAATAATTTAATAGTATGTGGTGATATGAACATTAATTTATTAAATAAACAGAACAGACATGTCATAAAATACGAAACTATCATGACTGAATCAGGGTTAACAAGATGCATTCATCACACAACTCGCAGGGAAATTGTGATTGATTTTAGGATTCGCTATGCCGACAGAAAGCATGTGATACACCCAGATACACCCCTACTAGGGACATAGAATAAATAATAGTCTCTAGAGAATCCGTCCGGAGTCATTCTCCATTCAATACAATCAAAATTTAAATCTAACTCTAGGTCATTAGGGGTCATTTTTGATTAGCAATTATTATGAACCGTACACTCCCGGTTTAGGTGCCAATGTGTTGTGAATATTCTACCGGGATAACGGTATCCGAACGGCGGCGCACCGGTTTCCGAGCGGTTCTAAATTCGATGCTCTGTTCCGTTATTATTAATACATATTTATATTTTCGCATCAGAGCTATAACCACAAAAATCCAATCTCGAAGTTCGTATATCTCCGTCTCTTTAGCACTTATGGTTTATGGTGCTCGAGCGACACGGTCGCACTACACTTGGGAATGCGTGTTCGCGGCGCGTCGTTGCCTCTCTTTCATTTGCCGTAGGAAGAAAAAAGATGCAACACGGATATTTAGGCAAATACCGCCAAGTGTAGTGCGACCAACAAACAGAGATATACAAACTTCAAAATTCGATTTTCGCGGTAGTAGCGGCGCGGGTCGGAGGTTAGGATTGGCGTTTTGTGCGTTCAACTTTCCAGAGGACCTAATCTTAAACCCATACGCCACAGAAAAGAAACGAGGTGGCACCCCCCACTCCATGTATTTGTCTTTTGTTTTTGGACTTCATAAACTCGGTGGCAGGGGTACCCCGTGTGTGACCCCCCCCCCCCCCCCCCCTTCATCATACTGTTAATTCCATGAATGGGCCCTCCCCAGCTAATAAAATGACCAACGTCTTCTTATGGTGTGAATGCCCCATCCCCTGCGTTGGCCGAATTGCATCCAAATTCAAAAATTCAGAAAGCAATTCTTCCGTCCTAGGCAGAAGATTGCAATTCCAATGACAGCCTTATAAAAAAGTCGGCCACATCAACACGTGTGTCCTTAGTCGTTTCCCCAATTTCAGCTTCCTATGTAAAACTCTCTTTCAGTAAACTGCGTGTGATAGACAGTTACCCCCTTATTCATAAAACTTACAATGCCGCTGCTAAATAAAATGTGCTTTGACCTTTTCTAACGAACATAAATGAAATTTAACGCCATTTTAGTTAAAACAAGCTTGCAAGACGTTTATGAATACGGTCGTTAGAGTCTGACACCGAGTGTTGGGAGTTCCGTTGGGCCATTTTGATATAGACACAAAAGTATTCACACCTGTTATTCGGAAGAGTCATTATTGCCCCAAAATGAGGGATCAAAGTTGTAGGTACGAGTACTTTTATTCCCTGAACCTGCTATTCAGGAAAAAACGATTATTGGGGGTTCTAAAGTAGAATCTTGAGCGTAATGAAGGATTACGCCCTAGACGGAAATAATTTTGCCACCGAGTGGCACAATACAGCTTTTCACACCTTCTATGTGGAAATCTAGCTTCTGCCCGCGACTCCGTCCGCGTGGTACGTTTATATCGCAGCTCCATACAAACTTTTACCCTCCCATTTCACCCCCGTAGGGGATAATTTCGGGGATAAAAACTGTCCTATGTCACTCTCCATCCCTTCAACTATCTCCACTTAAAAAATCACGTCAATTCGTCGCTCCGTTTTGCCGTGAAAGACGGACAAACAAACAAACACATACACTTTCCCATTTATAATATTATATATTATAGTATATCAGTATTAGTATGGATGGCAATAACTCATTTGAATGCAATAATTAATGGTTCTTTTCTGAACAGCAAAAACAGGGAAGGAACTCAAATGGGGTAATCCAATTTTCCTCACAGGTGTGATAAACAGTAGGTACCTAATGCGCCACGGCGGCAAAATTATTTCCGGTTTACGCGTAATCACTTGAATCCTTCATTACGCTCGAGATTCTGCTTTAGAACTCCTCGAGATATATTGTAGAATTCGACAGTTTCAGATTGCTCCCTTCAGTCGTAAGTTCATAACCATTATTTTGTGATCAAAATGTTGAAAAAAACATAAAAGACTGAAAAGCTTTTTAATTTTTTTATACTAATTTCAGACAATTACGATTTGAAGTAATGTGAAACGGAACGGAGTCAAAACTTAGGCAACTCTATGACTCCTAGGGACGGGCCACGGACAAACAAATATGGCGAGTGACACACATGAGTGACGTCACAGGAACTGATCCGTTTTGGCGCGAAAGTTCAAATTATCAGTTTGTAACAGGAATGGAGGAAAGTTTGGCCTGTAAATTACAAGCATTCGAATTGTTTAACACCTACTTTCGTGGTCTATTCTAAATGCGATTCTTTCAAATGAAAGCAAAAATGAAAATATTGCAATTTCCCTATTGCTCCCTTGACACAATGTACAATTTTGACTCGACCCATTAACGATCGACCGAGTCGTGGGTACGAACCACTTTACACTATGTATGGGGCCACACCAGGTGAATGACATGTTTTGTAACTGCGACTAATTATATACTTTCTCCACTTTTACTCGTGCAACCGAATTTTTACGGACACACACAGACTTTACACCGGTAAAGAACATATTGGCCTTGGTAAGACTGTGTGCTTAAGTCTTTCTTTAGCCAGCTGTCAATAGAAACTTGTTATGGTTATGTAAAAACTGTGACAGCAATGCATCGTGGTAAAATTTTGCACGCCCGATACAGACTCCAGCACGGCTATGACGAAACGGCGCGCGAGCTTTCTCGATTTTTCTCGCACTATCCGTCTCTCTCTTATTAGAAAACATAGAAAGAACTTAGTGCGAGAAAAATCGAGAGAACTCGCGCGCCGTCGTGTGATGGCAACGACATAAATACTCTCGATTATTCTCGCAATAAACCTCTTGATCTAAGTATTCTAATAAGAGAGATACGGTGCGAGCCAGCGAGCTGTACGCTTACCATGAGTTTGACAATGACGGCTTACGCTAACGAGTATCGAGTTTTCTATCTGTGCATCCCGCTCGTACTGTCAAAGTGCAATAGAGATGCACAGATAGAAAACTCGATACTCGTTAGCGTAAGCCGTCATTGTCAAACTCATGGTAAGCGTACTGTGTGGCGGCGAGTTAGACTCGTTTCTCTCTAGGCGTTCTAATTAGAAAGAGTCGGATAGTCTATCTCGTCGCGACACGGGTCGCGGGATGTCTTATGATATAATATCCGTGCTGGTAAATGTTCTCCAGGGACGTGGATGTTTTCGCTAGCTAGGATCACTCATTATTCATATAGTACCAACTAACAAAAGTTGAAAAACCCATTTTCATTACAAAGTCCATATCTTAAAAAAGCGGCCAAGTGCGTGTCGGACCACGCACAACAAGGGTTCCGTGCCTATTAAAAAGGTAGTATCCTTACTGAAATCATATGGCACTTACATCCTTTTCTTTAAGTAAGGCGGTTTTTTAGAAATATCTCGAAAACCTTTGAACTGATCTTGTTCAAAACAATTTGCATGATTTTTTTCATATTTTCCGGTTATACGGTTCAAAAGTTAGAGGGGAGGGGGACACAATTTTAGTGACTTTCGGGGATTATCTCCGACTCTATTCACTTAATCAAAAAAATTGCTGAGAAACCTTATATTTATTTTGAAAGGCCTGTCGATTGATGTACCACAAGTGGGCTTGCAATAAAAAAATAATTTTAGACTTTCAGTTTTATGTATGGGGTGCACCCCTAAAAAAAAATCTTTTTTAGTAATTTCATTACAAAACTACGTAGCGGTTAACAAAATAGACCCTATCCTCAATTTTTTATTCAAATACACCTTATGGTTTTAGAGTAAAATGCCTGTGACATACTGACGGACAGACAGACAGACATGACGAATCTATAAGGGTTCCGTTTTTTGCCATTGGCTACGGAACCCTAAAAATGGCCTCTAACATGACCACAAGCGTAAATAATGACCTAAAAAGAATCGGCTGTGGCAACTTCCCTTAGAAATCAGATTGTCTTTCGCAAACACCGATCGGGTGGGTGATATCGCTCGAGCATGAGTGTAGAATATATTAAGTGTATGCAGTATATTCTCATTCCATCGTTGTTCGCGACCGAGATGGTTGGGCTAGAAACTTAGGCCCTTTACACACTGCGACTTTTAGCAGCGATGCAGTCGCGATGCTGTCGCGATGCAGTCGCAAATGCCCCAACTTTATATTGCTGGTGTCGCGATGCAGTCGCGCGTTTCAAAAACGCGCGACTGCATCGCTGCTAAAAGTCGCAGTGTGTAAAGGGCCTTAACGACTGCGCCGGAAAATTTCGACGCTTACATATTACTTACCCGTCTGTCTGGGCCCAGTTGGATTTATTTGTACCTGACAATTTTACAAAGGCCGTGGGTCGCAAAGGAAGGCGGGCATAACCTCACACTTTTCACAAGTAAAGGGCTGTAATTCGCTACGCGCTAATGCGGCTCACCCCGCCGGTCACCCGTCGCTAAACTAGACCAGCTAGGCTATTCAGAACTTTATTATTGTCTCGAAACGTAGGTGAAGACGTGTGGCGTGAGGGCTTGGACGGTATATCGGCATTCACAAAGGTTTTCTCTTTTATCTCGCCGAAGCAACGGATTTAACTGCTGGAATGGCATTAAACCAGCAAGCAAACATTTAGTACAGAACCTCATGATATCCATTTTATCCAAAATAATTGCGTAATTTGTCTATTATAGGCGAATCAACCAACGTTCGTCTAACCGACCGACGTTAGTTTATATGCCGGCGTCCCATGACATCACCCCGTCAGGACGTCGTATATAAAAACTCTAATTCACAAATCTGCACCAACTTACGCTTAGTTACTAAGCATCGCGGTGTCAAGATATATTTGTATGGGAGCGTTGAGGTGAGCTTAAGATGTGTTTGCGGACAGTTGGTCATCGCTAAAGGCCCGGCTACACGCAGCGACTAAAATTGGCGCAAACGGTGGCGGTGTGCCAATAAGCATTTTGTGTAAGCCATTAGTGCGGTATACCGTGCCATTAGCTAGTGCAAAGTATGGGGTTATGCTGCCAAAACTAACTTATTAAGTCTACAAAGGTCACAAAATAAACTAATCAAGTCCCTTTTCAAGTATAACTACCTTATGAACACTAAAACACTACGAAAAAACAAAACTGTACAATATAAAACAACTATACTCTTATGCGACCTGTATCCTAATTCCTAGTTGAGAAAATTCTTACAAATAAAATACACGCAAACATTACATTTATTAAACGAAATTTCAGACATTGCCCAGAACCGGATACGGTAAATTATACATCATGTCCGAGGGAGCAGAGCTGTACAATAACTTACCTAAAGTGAAGTGAAAGAGTGCCAATCATTAAAAAAAAAAAAAATTAAAACAAAATATTAGTGATAATGTATATTAAATGTTATCGACCAGCTGGATTTACTATACATATTAAATTGTTTTTAGTTTAAGCTCATTGTAAGTGAACTTATTGTTCTTTATTAGTAATAAAGATCTTTGAACCTAAATTGCAATTTGTGCAATAGGCATGATGACACATTTTGAAAAACTGTTCTATAATGTTTGGAAACATTTATTGTTTACAACGAATAAGATTTTTCTAGAGAAAATAACAGTTAAGTAGGAAAAAAATGCATTTTAGTTTTTAAATTAAAAATTGACGCTAAAACGCTTGTCAGTGTCATGGCGTCCCGAGTGACGTCACGTTTGTATAAACAGAATGCAAACCTTTGACGTTTGCTACCCAGATGCTCGATTGCTCTTTGAATAAACAGGAATTAAAAAGTTTACAGAAATGACGTATGAAGACCTGTCAGATAACATGGTCCTATCCCTGTCTTACTAGTCGTTCAGTACGTAAGTGAGAAGAGATCGGATGTATAGTAAACGTCTAATTTATTAGGGCCTATCTGCCTTTCTCTGTAATCTGTTGTAATGGCCGTTAAGGGTATTTGTTTATACAAGTGTGACGTCATGCGCTCTGATTGGTGTTTAACATATCATGGCATTTATCAGTTAAATTTTATCTAAATAAATAACAATCTCTTACTTAATAACAAAATTTGTCGTGGTCAAGTCGATTTCGAAATGGCTTATCGAACCTAATAAAACAGATGACGATCATCCATTTTTGACGCGCGTCGATTACGGTTCCGACCCCGCAGCGAAGCGCCATATGTCACGCGGACGTCTCTTAAATTTTGTTAGATTAAATTAAGGGAGTTTTTATCCTGGTTTCACGCAGAAAAGTCGCGGGCGAAAGCGGTAACAGATTAAAACAAAGGAGCTGGTAACTCCGCTTGGGCACGTATCCCAAAATTTCTTCTTAAAAATTGAGTAATATATAGGCATAGGGGTAGGCAGAGCACATGAACTAATGTTCCAGCGCCACTTTTAGCATAAAGGTCGGTATAAAAGATCGACAAAACGTGATGTTGCAGTGATACGTTGCCAGCCCATCGACAACAACGCACTTCAACCCTGCTCCCTTAGTCGACTTTTACGACACCCACGGGGAAGGGGGTGGTGAAATTCTAACCCGACACCACACGGGCAATATAATAAACGAGTTATGTTATATACACATGTGTTAAGATAAGCCTTATGTTCTCATCTGCTGGTCGATTTTCTCTAAATGTCGGATGTTTGTAACTCAATGAAGCTTAAACAAAGATATAGTTTATAGTCTGTATTAAAATATATGATAGTTTTTATCCCGGCGGATAATTGGAATAACGACGTGAGGAGTCGAAACCCGTGTATGTTAATTAGTTCACTTGTTATTTAGATTAGATAATCAATTTCTACTCAAAGTCACTGGATTTTATTTTATCAAATTTCAGAACCCAAGAATAACCGAACGGCCAAGTCGTAGTGGCTATATTCTCTTTGGACCAAGCCATAATCACAATCGACGATAAGCGAAATACCTATTTTATTCAGTTTCATGTTTTGTCTTATTTACTGCAAATATAACTTTGTAATCCGATATGTTGTATATCATGCAGTTGGTGTATCTTAAGTATCTAGAAAACTGGACTCGTATTGCAATTTTGCTTTAGTTCCCCCTTGATTTACGAGTACCTATACACTAAACACTAATTGTATTCTAAATTAAAAGCTTCTATGTCTGCTAAGTAGAAGTGCCTTAGACTTCTGATGATCGGTGAGTCATTCAGTGAGTGACAATGCGTGCTTGGTTACTGAAAATTCTTCTTGTTTTATCCACAACAACAACGAAGTTATGGGGCCGTGCCGCTGTTTTGCTCGACTTAGCGGGGGCACGGTAGGTGAAAATAGTCTTAACAGTGCCAAGTAGGACTGTGAAAAGCGCCATCTATTGCCACAATATTTAACTAAATCACTGTCTTCGAAAAACTACATGTATCACAAGAATTGTATCTCAGTCACTGGTAGCACGGCTTAAACGTTAATAACAATTTTATTAATTGATTTAAAACGTGAAGGACATGGTTACTACTATAATAAAACTACAATACGTACGTTACGTACGCCGATAAAACAAAACGGTAAGTACTCCTACATTACTGCATATTTTCATTTATAAAAGGTCTAACTGTTTGTATTGCTGGATTGCTTATTGTTTTATTGCCGTAATGCAGTAAACGTGGTAAATCAATTGAAATAATTGAAGGCAATATTATAAAGAACGAATAAGGAAGTACATCTAACGTCATCTAGTGACTAATAGATATATGGGGAAGAGGGGGGACAGTGGATCACGGGGAACAGTGAATAAAACTATCTAGCGCCATCGTTTACGCACACATTCAAACGCCGACGCGTGTTTGTAAACTCATCTCGACAGGCCCTACACTGCGCCAGTCGCCCGCGAGCTCAGGCACAAGGAGGGTGCGTTATCGCTGCCGGTCGAACAACACAGTACGTAAAATTTATTTTACATATTTATTGAAAATGTTTGTAGGCAAATTCACGCGTGTTATTGAATTTGTTTTTGTTTTATCTTGTTACTTTGTGATTGCAAATTGTGTTGATTGGTGTTTTGAGTGTAATAATATATATATATATTTTTTGGTGAATTATTCTTACGGTAACGGTTTATGGGGTACACTGGGCCAATTCCTTGTGGGGAGCAGTGGATATGGGTCCAGTGGTACTATGTAAACCTAGGAAACTGGCTACGTCGCCTAGGCTGATCATATTATATTTTTATGATTATTTGTAAACTAGTGAAACTAAAACCTGCCTATATGGCTGCCTGATTGCTGTGATTTTATGTTGTAGGAAGATATTTGTGCCTATATTACAGATTATAATAAGTGATATTGAAATTAACGATAAGTATTTTTTATGATGACGTAAAGTATTGTCTTTAAGTTTTCTTTTTTGAATTTATATTTTCTATAATAAAACATAACATTTGTTGATTTATGACGTTATTTTATGTAACTTAATACATATGATCCCGTGTTCCCCCTATGGTCCATAGTTCCCAATGCCCTGATTCAAGGTTCTCCGAGCATGGGGAACAGTGGACCAATTACCATTTTTTTAAAGTCACTCTGTGGCCTAAAGTTCCATTTGTGTGCCTTCTATAGTGCATTTTATTTATGCCTTAATAACCCCTTATTAATATGAGGACAAGAAAACGGACATAAAGTGTGTATATGCTGGGCTATGTGCCTCAAAACAAAAACTGATCCACTGTCCCCCCTCTTCCCCTACATTTGGCAATGCTCAATTCACGCTGTGTGAACTATGGCAACCGTTAAGCACATGTTCAATAAGCTTTATTATAAATATAATATTCAATTATATCTTAATTCAGTCTACTCAGTTTGAAACTTTTGGAATTAATCAATACGCTCAAAACAAAGAATACGCCCTAAAACAAATTGTCAAGTACACTTAGCGCCATCTAGTGACGCATAGCAATAAATATAAATAATTGAAGGTAATACGTACAAAGAACGAATTGGGAAGTACATCTAGCGCCATCTAGTGACCAATAGATATATTACATTTGACAACGCTCATTTCACGCTGTTGGTCTCCATACAAAGTTTCAACCCCTTGTTCGTCCCTAAAAGATGTGAAATTTGACATAAATTAAAGCCTATGTCCTATTCTGATATTGTATAAGGTCAAATATGACACGCAACGGAGCGAACACACGTCTTGGTAATCGTCTAGCCACGCTTCGGGCGGCGGCTGCACTGCGGTCGTAGAACAATACATGGCCCCAGTCGGCCAACGCTCCATACAAATTTAAAAGAATATTTTGTTTCACATTCTACTGTCGATTTTCAACGAACTGTCAACTGTCTTCAGGTTTTGGGTTATTTTATTAACACGTAGTATAATCTCTGGACCGAGAGCGAGAGGCTGTGCTCCGATCTCGCTTCCATTTAATGTAGCCAAGCTATGAAGTCATCGTGAGTTGGACGCTCCTCGCTGATATTTGCAATGGAACGTTTCAATAATTGAAATCTTCACCCCAAGGGAAAACAACGTTAGCGCGATGTAGAACACGACCAGCGCCATCTAGCGGAGTAATTACTTAAGTAGTAACTGCTACTTTGCACTGCCCTCCTAATCGCTAAACTTAAGTGTCAGTGGGCGGGGCCCATAGCATAGGGCGGAAAGGTTCTCGAGTGGCGACCACGTACCAGCCCAACAAGGCGGACTGATTACCTGGTAAAGGTCGCGGGAGTCCGCTGGATGCGGATGTCGCAGGACTGCTCACTTTGGCACTCTTTGGGGGAGGCCTATGTCCAACAGTGGACGTCTTTCGGCTGATATGATGGTGATGATGATGAATTTATTGCGACAGTTCAGTCTTTTCCGGCCCATAAAAGCAACCCGCCACCGAGCAAGATAAAACAAACAATGTCCGTCACCAGCACGCAAACAACAATAATCCGGATAGGAATGCGCTTAAACCTCATTTAAAAATCAACTCTATGGCCACCGTGTTCAGTTCAAATCATAACGCTCACCTATACTATAACAGAAATTCCATTTTCAAATCAGCGTCTGTATCTGATAGAAATAACGTCTTTTCAATTCCAAGCGTGTCGTGGTCAAGTCGATTTCGAAATGGCTTATCGAACCTAATAAAACAGATGACGATCATCCATTTTTGACGCGCGTCGATTACGGTTCCGACCCCGCAGCGAAGCGCCATATGTCACGCGGACGTCTCTTAAGAGTACGTTACATCGCCCGCCGGGCACCAGTCGACCTGATTATTCGCAAAGTAACTGCGCATTGGACATGTAACTGTCCAAGAATGTGCCGCGCCCGCTCTGAGGTATGCGTGGACTGTTAGGTAGCATGGTGGTATTAGATAAAATCTTTTTTTTTTTTTTTACTGTTTAATGTCGAATATCCAAAGTATTAATGTACTTACTTTACTCAATTACTTTGATTTGAATGACTGTTCTAAAGAGTTTAAAACACGTAGTCACACGGAATGCATTATACAAAATAACATTTACCTAAATTTTTTTAAATGAAAGGAAAAATTGAAAAATTTAATGCTCCGAGCCGGATTCGAACCGGCGACCACAGGCATTCATGGCCCGTAGGTCATGGTCCCTAAGGCGTTATATGAAGGAACTGATTGAAGGATTTGGTGCCCGAACCAGATTGTTCCGATAGCTCAGTTGGTAGTAGCGACGGGCCATGAATGCCTGTGGTCGCCGGTTCGAATCCGGCTCGGAGCATTAAATTTTTCAATTTTTCCTTTCATTTAAAAAAAATTATAATTTTCTTTATCAGCGTTACTGCTTAAAAACAAATATTAACATTTACCTACTTACCAGCCACTAAACACAATGGCCGTTTTTCCATACAAACGTTGTCCCATGTTTTCTCCCAGGATAATGGCAGTAGAGCAATATTTTTTTCCATAAATCTATGGCTACTGTTGACATGTTCCTATGATTTCCTTATTTTCATAAATTTATTCTTAAAAGAGATATTAACCTTCAAAAACCTTAAAAGAGGCCAGATTTTCCGCTGTGTTCAAACATCCAAAAAACAATTTTGACTTGATAATTAAAAAATAGAAAAACATAGGAACATGGCCAAAGCCTTGCTTTGATTTACAATATTAAAAATTGTTAAATAGTTCAAGTTTTGGAGAAGAAATCAGGGGACTACGAAACGTTGATTTTATGTTCTTAAAATAGGTATTTTCAGTCCAAACTGCAGCCTTACATACGTCATGACTGTATAGTCGGGACAGTGTGTATTGGCATTGTGTCGTTTGTTGAATATAAAAATTCTATGGTTTATAATAAACTAGCGGCCCGGCCCTAGGCCTAGGGGTTAGCCTCCCCTCGCAGAGCGCGATAGAGACAACTCTATCGCGCTCTGCGAGGGGAGGCTTTTGGTTGGCGCGACAGCAATACATTTTACAAATACATATTTCTCGATTATCTTGACCTTTTTGTTTCCTCTTAACCTATTATGTGTTCATTGAAGTTCATTCCAGCCATTTCATCCACTTGGCAATATCATGGCCATCATCATCATATCACCCGTAAGACGTTCACTGCTGGACATAGGCCTCCCCCTAAGAGTGCCACAACATTTCCAGGATAAATAGTAGGTACATAATGTATTCTAAGGTTCTTCTGCGATGCCCATAAAGTCTAAATGAATAGGTAGGTATCTACACCAATATTATTATAAAGAGGAAAGATTTGTTTGTTTGTTTGTATTGAATGGGCTCCGAAACTACTGGACCGATTTGAAAAATATTAGAAACCGACATTATCCCTGATGAACATAGGTTACTTTTTACCGCGGGAAAATACTTCATTCCTACGGGAAAACCGGTAATCGGTGCGAAGCCGGGCCGGGCAGCTAGTTTATTATAAATATAAAAAATATGTATATAAGGGAACAAACTTATTACACCAATCGACTTAGTCCCATAGTAAGCTCAGTAAGGCTTGTGTTATGGGTACTAGACGACGATATATATAATAGATATAAATACTTAAATATATAGAAAATATCCATGACTCAGAAACAAATATTCATGCTCATCAGACAAATTTTTGCCCTTACCGGGATTCGCGAACCCAGGACCTCTTGCTTCGTAGGCAGGGTCACTACCAACTAGGCTAAAGCAGTCGTCAAAAAATGGTTCTAATGGTAAATTATAAAGCATTAAATTTTTATATTCAACAAACAACACAATGCCAATACACACTGTCCCGACTATACAGTCATGACGTATGTAAGTTATTGCCATATATTATGCGGTTTACAGCGACACTATATACCTCAAGGTTCTAATAGGGGGGCTAGACGCTAAATCAATTAATCATCCCGTAAACCCCACAGTATTGCAAATCTCAACGAAATCGTTAGAACCAATGTTAGAACTATTTTGAGGCCTCACGGTTAAACAGCTCAACCGATTTGGATGAAATTTTGCACGAAGATAGTTTATAGCCTGGATTAAAGTATAGGATAGTTTTCATCCGCGCAGACGAAGTCGCGGGCGGAAGTCAGTATAGTATTGATTGCTATGAGGTTGTAGCTTTGTAAAGTGCAAGTTGTATCTAAGTTTGTAGTTAACGTGTATTCTCCGGAACCGCTTGTTGGATTCAATAATTCAATTCAATCAAGGATAGAATATTCTATTGTATTCCATTTTATCCCGCGGGTTTGCCTGTGTTATTTGCAAAAGGATGCAGAAAATATAATATTGCAGTGACAGGAAGCTAATCCATCGCCCACACACTTCAATCTTCCTTAAACTTCCAACTTGAATAACTGCATCATCGTTCTTTTAAATTGACAAGGTTCTGTTACTTCTGTTCAACAGACTTTTTATAAGTTTAATATCTAACGACTTTCTAGCCGTCGGCTAACAGGTGTACACCTCGACACATTTAAAAAGAGCTTCGGGTGCCATATAAAATATATAGCCGCCAGAGCTCATTTTACGTGGGTCGACTTGTACGGCTATGCTTCACCCGTCTCAACTCTCACCATCGTATCTCGACCCCGACATTCTTTACTACTCCACGTAATCAGAGGTCCAACTTACAATGGTTGTGGTCGTCGTCAATATCAGGTATATGGAGCAGTAGGTTGCACAGGTGACTCAGCAACAGCTCGTGCAAAATGTCATATAAACATACGTTTTCTAAGGCGCTTACGACGTTCTTTTAAACTTTAATAACAGTTACTTGAATATGAAATTAGACGATTGTTATTAATCGTGTCGGAATTTGAATTACATGTGGGTCGTATGGTGTATTGGTATTAGTGATCGAAACGTGACAGAGTGGTTTTAACTGGAGATGCATCGAATGGTCGGTGTTTAATTTTTCAATGTTCGTTATTCAGCCGAATTATTAGGTTAAAATGCCTAATATTATTTACCTAAGAATTTTGTAGGTTTGTCTGCGGTCTGCAAGTCATTGCCTAGTGAACTTAAATGGATTATTATTTTAGCTACTAACTTTATTGTAAATATTTCACTTCAAAATTCAAAAAGATTTCTACCACTGCAGAATGAGTCTGTTTTGGAACGAATTATTGCTTTGTTGCCTCTCTTTCATTTGCCGTACGAAGAAATAGACGCAACACGAATATTTGGTCAAAAGCTTGGTGAAGTGTCAGCGGCGCCGCGTGAACCGAATAGTTCGGCTGTATATTCGGTTCGGCAAAAGCTGGACCAAACGTTGGACCGAATATCCGTATTCGATAAAACCCATGCTCGGGACAACGCTAGTTAACCCATGCGCTGCCACAGAAAATAATGCGATGCACCCTCACGTCACGCAAGTCTATTGTTTTTGAACGTATGACGCCGGTGGCAGGTGGGTGACTACGGTGACAACGGTGACAATAGTGACAAACTTGAGTTCAAGTCAGGTGGCGCTAGCGGATGATGGGTTGATGAACATGTCAATGTCACTGGTCGATGACGCAATATTGATTCAAATATGAAGCACGTTTCTAATCTACAACGTGTACGAATTCCAAGGAGTTCTGTTATATTTTTATTGTAAAGGTAATACTTGCATAATATATAAATATGTATAAGAAAAAAGAAGCATAGTAAATATAAAGACGAAAGGTTTAAACAATGCACTATACTAAGCCCTTTTTTATAAACGTCCAATAAACAAATAAAATAAAATTAAAAATCATTTATTTCGGACTATGAATCCAGTAACAATTAATTTAAGTACTAAAAACACAGTAACTTAACAGCTAATAAATATTATATCGGCGTGGGGGCACGCAACGGAGCGTGCACCTCTACTGCACCTCGTCCCAGCGGCGCTACCACGAAAATCAAATCTCTAAGTTCGTATATCTCTGGCTCATAATTATAATCATAATTCATAATATATTTTTTGCCAACACTGTGTACAAAAGCACACATTATAGAATGATAGTTCCAACAGTTTATCCATTTCTAACGTAGATTAACAATGTAACTTAAAAACTAAACTAAACTAAACTTAATTATCTGTACTAAATTTCATTAAAATTGTAGAAGCTCCTCTTAAACCGGGTAGCTTCAAGCGACTTAATACATTCCGATAAATGATCAAATATTTTAATTTCAGACACATGCCTAGGCGCTCTATATTTAACCGATTTCAAAAAAAGGAGGAGGTTCTCAATTCGGCTGTATTTTTTTTATTAACTGACTTCAAAAAATAGAAGGAGGTTCTCAATTCGGCTATTTTTTTTATTTTCAATGTTTGTTACCTCAGAACTCCGTCATTGATGAGCCGATTTGAAAGTTTTTTTTTTGTTCGTATGTATAATACTTCCAGGTGGGTCCCATTTTTTTCAAAATTCAGTTAGATGATGGGATCCATGAGGAATTGAGGGGACTCCTCAATTTTATTAGGCACGCGTGTAGTGATTTTGGTATTTTCTGTTATAATCGTGTATTTACATCTGGGATCATAAATTTGGTGGCGAGGAATTGATGATGAAGACCACAGATGACTTATCGAATTCTTCAATTATGTACTTATGGACGACAACATCAACACAATCGGAGCCTCCTGGAAGTCACAACAAGAAGAAGAAGAAAACTACAAAGTAATAGGAAGTTAGGGACTTGTAATCAAGTCACTTAGGGCAGTGATAGGGCAGTTAGGGAAAAGTAAATAAAAAGTCTATTTCTCGTTATTCCTTCTTTTATTTTGGTAACATCGTTTACCCAAAGTGTCTGAGGACACGGGCGAAGCCCAAACACACCATTCGGGCGCCGAGTGGTAGTACATAGGGGCGGAGCTCGTCCGTCGCCGACTTGTGTCACGGAGCGTGGTCGACGCACTGTCCGAGCACATAGGGGCGGAGCTCGTCCGTCGCCGACTTGTGTCTCGGCACTAGGTCACTCTTAGGTGACTGTGAGGGGCGAGCATTGCCGCGGCCAGTAGCGCGCGCGCTCACTCGCCCGGCCGACGCCGCCGAGAGCGGACGTCGCTCACAGTACTTAAAAGTGCAAAAGTACGTCACAGGTTCTGATCAGATTCCGTTGAAATAGGAACTAATGAAGTGCCATTGGTGACGAGCTTGGGGAATGGAAGTCCTCAAATATTTATTATCGACCCACATACAGCGATTCGGTTTTTTTCTATAGTAATCAACGCATTTGCTATCGGAAATCTGTTCATGTGGTAAATTGTAAAAAAAAATAGGAAATGTTCTCGTGGCTTGGCGGAGTACTAAATTGAAGTCGGTTAAAACTTTGTTTTTTAAGTAAATTATAATATATAGCTGGGAGGAGAGACGCAGATATACGAACTTCGAGTGCGCCGCAGTACCGCATTATCGGGCAGACCGCCCGTTCTAGCGAGTTCAGGATGCTGTTAGTACACCCCCTGGAAAAAATAAGAAAAACTCCAATAAACCAACATTTAATTTTCATGGCTGAACGCCGTGATGCTGTGTGTGCCACAAATTGTGAAATGTAAATTAAAAACTGGCCAAGTGCGAGTCGGCCTTGCGCACGGAGGGTTCCGTACCATTATCTATAAAAACAGTAAAAAAAAGGTTGTTGTATGGGAGCACCCCTAAAATATTTATTTTATTTTGTTTTTAGTAGGTAGTTGTCGTTATAGCGGCAATAGAAATACATCTGTGAAAATTTCAACTGTCTATTATAGCTATCGCGGTTCTTGAGATACAGCCTGGTGACAGACAGACAGACGGACAGCGAAGTCTTAGTTTAGAACCCTAAAAATACCATCTTGCAGGCCTAGCCTAGGCCTCCAATTTTGTATGAAATGCCATTACGAGTCTCTCGTCTCGCTCCGCCCGAAACGTGACACTTCGAACCCCATTATGAAGAACACAACGTCAATATTGCATGTTTGAGAAAAAAAACATAATGCGTTTTTCTACAAGAAAGTCCTAGTATATTTTTATAAATCGATTCTATCTGTCAAGCACTCCGACAAATATGATTGTGAGAAAAATACAAAACACATTTTAGTTGACAGAGGTCTGTTTAGTTTTATGTATAATGTTGCCATTGCCTCTCTCGCTATGATGAGTGTAAAATACCTACAATTTTGTTCTCAACCAATACCAACATTTTAATGCGGCCCATGACACGAAATCACTCGAAACTGAACCTTATACCTTGGTCACAAGGTTGCTATGCAGCACTACGACGGTAACTTAAAGTGGTTGAGGTCATCACCACGCTTTCTTAACTATGTAATCGTCCCGAGTACGTTTGGCATAAAGTGTACGCGATTTTCACCTTTATCACAAGCGGTTAAGGTTGGAATACGTGTACATGTTTTTGCCGGTTGCTCGTCGGAATTGAATACGAGAAGTGCTTGTTTTATCAGAGAAAGGTCGTGCTTCGTTCACCTGCCGGTAAGGCCTGGGATTCACTGGGAGAGTGGTTCCGGAGATTAACCCTGATAAACTTGCTTTATCACAGACTTCTTTATTGAAGGAATCTATTCTCGGGCTGTTATTCGCTACGCGCTAATGCGGCTCACCCCGTCGGTCACCCGTCACGAAACTAGACCTCTACCTACGCTTAGTTACTACGCATAGCGGTGGCAAGATATATTTGAGGGTGAGCTTGAGGTGAGCTTAAAACCAGTTATAGAATAGGGGGGGCAGCTGTTCTCCGATTCTTATGAAAATTTGAACCAAAATACGCTTGTATGGAGAGCCATACAATACAAGCGTAATTTGGTTAGTGTGCTGTGGACTCATCCATACGGCCAGCTATTAGGGCCATTTTCAAAATCCTTATCTGTTCATTGCGCGGTCGTGACGCGCAACGCACTGTGGTTAGCTGGGATCACACGCAATGCATTAGAAAAACCGCTGCCGCTACCGCCTCCGCTCGAAGTCGTGGCCGGGTCGTAAAGCTAGAACCATCAATTTTCAGTAATATATACGGCTTAGATATATCATGATATATTCTCGGTACGACTTTAGAATCGTTGTCATCGAGTTCATGGCTCATTTTTTTAATATAGATTCTACTCATTAAAAGATGATTCCTCACCAAATTTCAAGTTGTGAAAACCCATAGTTTCTGAGAAAAAAAATATTAAAGTTTCCATATAAATATTATAAATTTCCATGGATGGCGTAGGTAATTACGTGTGATTTTTGACACTTTTTTTTTTAACTCCGTTTTTCCAAATACGTGAATTACCAAATCTTTATTACGCGTAATACCTAAGACAGCTTGGGCTACCACGAACTTCGAGGTATTTCCATCTCTATCGCACTCCCTTACTCGAGTGACAGGGATGCATGTATTACGAACTTCGACTTTCGAAGTTCGTGGGTGCGCCGCAGGTCGGTGTAGGTACACCTAAGTGAAATAACACATTTTCGGTTCTGGCGCTTCGCCGGCCGCTGCCGCGGCACGCTCGCTTTGGTCGCTCGGCTCGCGCGCTAGGGTCGCGGTACACCTAACACTCCTCCTCGCTTCGCTCGTCGTCGTACCTAGTGTACCTACACGGACCTGCCTTAGAGTATGTCGAATTAGCCTTTTGCGTTTTTGGTCATATGTGTCGGGACTAAAACAACTAACGGATCCTTACATTTATGATATTATATTAAATATTAACCGTAATTGATTAAAAAACTTACCTTAAGAACATCTACCAATATCAACACGTAAAAAGGAGCGCGCACAAGTCAAAATCTCCTCGAAATACACAGTAATGGAAATTTATATCGAAACTTTAATATTTTTTTTTTCAAAATTATGGATTTTCACAACTTGAAATTTGGTGAGGAATCATCTTTTAATGAGTAGAATCTTTATTTAAAAAATGAGCCATGAACTCGATGACAACGATTCTAAAGCTGAGCCCCACTTATGCTTTCCAGCTAAGTGTCAAATATACCAACCAAAACACAGCGCCGCACTTCGCAACTTCTCTATGATTCGATTTTTTAACAGCCGATATTGGACATCCGTATTCCGTCGTCTCGGTACAATATAAACGTCAATGATGACATAAATTGTACTGGGATGACAGCTGTCAAATATTGGACGTAAGAGCATTTTCACTATAGTGCATATTCACCCTAAGCCACCAGATCTCTATCAAGCAATAATAAAACGGCTGTAGCTTCATAACTCTTCGAGGTATTTAAATGGGATTTTCGCCATTAGGCTTATTTTTTTGCCTTCCTTCTTTTAAAGTAATAATAATACTTGTGATATTAGGTAAAACCTTTCAACGCCGCGACAATTTGTTTTAAGATATACCTCATTTCATTGAACATATGCAAAGTTTCGTTACAATCCAACACGTAGTTTTAAAATGAGAGCGTAACTACGTTTGTATGGAGAATCGAGCTTACTGCGGACTCTTAATATGCTAAAGGCATAAATCGCAAATATTTGGTACTACTCCCACATAACCATGCACAGTGCAGGTCAAGTGAAAGTGAGCATTATTATTATTAGTACCTATCATGGGGAAATTGCCGCCTTTCATGGTTGGTTATGTAAACTCGGTCGAGATTTGGATTGGCTGTTAACGATGCTTGTCCACTGAGCTTAGCCATTTAGGGACGCACTTTGGTTTGTTTTTACTTTTATTTAATGTGGCAGACTTTTATAAAAGTGTCATGTGAATTGGAATCTTCTGCCCCGGAAAATAGAGTAACTTTTTGAATGAATTATATCGATGCAATTCGGCCAAGTCAAATAATCTCAAGTGTGTGTGTGTGTGTGTGTGAAGTGATTTGCGGGGTTATTATAGTAGTTTGCGGTGTTACAGAGATTTAGGTTCACGTTACCATTTCGTATAAGTACTTAAACCCTTAACTATTCACCGCAGAAACACATTTGTTTGGGTTTTACTCCCTTCTCTACCTTTTAAATTTTGTCTCGCTCGCACGCTTTTTTTTACTGTTTCGAAAGATAGATAGAGCGATCGGCTGGGAAAATCTTACTTTGGAGGTCTGGGAAGGGAGGGCCCAGCCAGTGCTGGACTTTTGCGGCTAAAAACCCAGCCGTCTGTCTTTATCCTCCCGTTTTTCCCCCGAAATGGGTAAGGTCTCAGATTTTTTTATGCATTTATGTTACCTCATTTATTACTAACGTCTCATGCACAGTAAGCAGAGTCAGTTGCCTCAGCGCCAACTTTCGGGCCGCTTGCGACGCCATCTGTTATATAACAGCAGTCGATACGGATCAAATAAGCTTATGTTACTGTTTCGCTTTAAGATCACGAGGTGGCGCTGTAAACCGCTTTCGACATAAGTTCGATGTATTGTGCGGGGGGACGCGGGGAGCCGATCGCTGAAGGTAGTTACAGAGGAGGAGAGGAGTGATCATGTTTCTGCTACGTATTGATTAGAAATTAGAATACAAGTGAGAATATTTTGTTCAGGTACTAATTTCTATTTATAACTGCGTTTACAATTTTAATGCAGTATTTTAAAAATGTTTCCCTACTGGTCTTCTTTTCAATTATCTTGTGTATACCTAATAATTTTTTCAACATTATTATAAGGTCCTTTGTCTCCGAGAATGTCCTTCTACCTCCTCTTACAGACACCCCTTCCCACAAAACTGATACTGTACCAATTCAGACGCTATTGTTCCAGTTATAATTACCCGGGAGCACCCTTGATTGATGACGATATGGCCTGAGGCTGAGACTACCGAACCTGAGACCCTGTTGTTACACTTGTTACTAATCCTCTCATACTAAATAACTCCACAACCCAGAACTGTGCTATTGCTTATACGTGACCTGTAGGAAAACACGTGTAAATGAACCAAATCGTTACAATATCATAGGATGCATCGAAAGTGATTAAGGAAAGATCTCAAATTCCTCCAAATCCAACACTACAGTGCATTCATCCTTACTTGTCTTATTTGGTAAACAACATTCTAACCTCAAAATGCATCTTTTTAGGATAGAATAGCAATTTTGTGAGTAATTAGATCATGCCGAGACGACTTTTCGGACATCACTTCACGTGTTTTTGTCTAGCAACGCTTTTTTACGATAAAATAGCTGCTATAGTCTAAAAAGATACCTACCTACATTTTGAGGTTAAGGATGAATGCGCCTTACAAATCTGCACTTTACTGTTCGTTCGCTATATAGCCGTTCGTTAGGAACTCTGATACCCGTCTACCTGTCAACTTTGTTTAAAAATGATTGCTTGTGGGTGTTGCTACATGAAATAAATAGGCTGTTTGAGACATGATTATTAACATCAATGTAAATACTATCGTCAATCATGACCATTCACGACAATAGTCCCACCGAGCTGTTCTGATGGTGGAGACAGAAGACCAAGTACCTAGCTGAAGAGTGTGCAAAAAAGTGCAGGCGGCTTTAAACGCATGTACCTACTTACCAAAATGTTAACTTTTATCAGAAACTTATGGAGGCTTAGGCAAGGCGCGTTTATTACAATAATGTATATAAACAAACATTAACCCAGAGGTCAACGCCCTGCCCTACAAACGTAGAAAATATATAAACAGAAATTCCCATCAAACCACGCCAAGCGACGTTCGCCTTTACGCCATTGGCATAGAGACCTTGATCGGAGGCTGCATCTCAACCCCGTGTCAAACGATTATGGTACTTTATCACTCTGTAATAAGGTGGTTGGAAGTGAAAGCGCTTTCACTGCGCACGATAGAGGGCGCTGCGGAATGCGTCATTGAGGAAACTCCTTCGGCGGTTTTATAATTTTCTTACTCACTTTGACCCGGATTAACAAACAAGTCATGTCATTCCGACCAACTCTCTATTCATTCATTTAAAAAATAGTCCTAATAAACGAATTCTCATATGCATATAAAGGGTGAATCACACGGCTCGGCTTGCAGTTAAACTTCACACTAACAATAATTGACACTCGTACATGAGCTTTTTCAATATGGCGGACACAGTTTCTTACCTTGTTACCGTCAACGATTCACGAGTATTGGATGAACATTAACTTGTTGAAATCTGTTAACTAAAACGTTCGCAAATTAAACCATGGTGAAATTGACAGATAAATTACTTACGATTGCAGACCGACCGATTTCAAAAAAAAAATCGCATGCAGCTGTCAATCCATAGTAACTTGTCAAAGTATCCGTACAGTCAAACTTTTACGAATACGATTATACACGGTTCCGTGCAAACCACCTTCGGTAAACAAATAGGACTTTTATTTAAGTATTTCCTAGGTACTTTGGTAAGAAAGAAAATTATCAGTATTTTAAATTAACTTTTTTATTATTTTTTATAACTAAGGCTGTTATTTTTACTTGATGTTACAGAATCGTAAAATATTTTACTTATTAGAAATGGCGATAAAGATATCCACCCTAACCACGTTTTAGTTAACAGTTATGTTCATACCATAGATAGAGATATATATATTACTTCGTAAATAAATTATTTTCTTTCTTTCTTTCTTTCTTTCTAAAGATAGGCCCAACGCCCACGAGTAATTCGTGCCTTAGTCTTCAGCTGTCACAGTGTGTCACAGTATGTCAAGCGAATATTGTTCATACAGTACTCTTGAATCGTTGACGGTAAGCGAGTTTAAGAGGCCGCAGTAAACTCGATGCTCCATACAAACGTAGTTACGCTCTCATTTTAAAACTACGTTTTGGATTGTAACTAAACTTTGCATATACAAGGACATGAGGTATATCTATGTCTGTAATTAGTTTATTTATGTGGCTTCAGATACCATAGTAAAAAAATACAGCGAATTTAAGTTTTTCATACAAAACTTGTTTTTGCTGCATCTCGTTTGTTTTATAAACTGGAACCATATAAACTAATTACAGACATAGATATACTTCATGCCATTGTATATACAAAGATTCGTCACAATACAACTCGTAGTTTTAAAATGAGAGCGTAACTACGTTTGTATGGGAAGGTGAAATTCGGCCGAGCTTACTGCGTACTCTTAAGAAACCGCGTCCGCCATATTGAAAAAGCTTATGAGTGTCAAAAACCGATAAGGTTTTGATGCAGGTAATCTCAGTCTAAACAAGAGGATCTCGTTTTATTGTAAACTAAGGAACTCGTTTATATCGTGATCCATACAATTTTCCCCTCTTAGGGGATGATTTCCAGGATATGACATAAACTATCCTATATGTCCCCTGGGACTCAAACAATCTCTATGCCAATCTAAATCGGTTCCGCGATTTAAAGAGGTAGCAGACGGATAGACAGACCGACACTCTTTTAAGTTATTTAAGTTTGCTTACGTAACGTTAAGGCGTTCCTTGGGGGTTTGGCAATCGGGAGAGATGTCAGATTTTGAAGGTCTAAGGATGCAAAATCAACTAAACAGTCCCGCCTATTACAAAGAACGCACGCGAAGGCACGGAATAAAATAAAGCCTACCTACCCCAGAGGAATTTCTCGAGACTTTTTGAAACCACATTGAGTCAGTCATTCCGGAGATAACGTTCCCCTTACATACAAACTTACAAAGCCACAGCCTGACAGAGCTACACACTCGCAAACTTTACCTCTTTATAATTTTACTAGCTGCCGTATTGCAAAGAAAAAGCCTATTTCCATCCAGAAAGTTCATTCTATACACAGGAGAAAGGATTTTTGAAATAGGAAATACGGTTCCGGAGTTTACCTAAAACACACAAGGCTTCAATCTCACAGACACTTTTACGAGTATTCCACACAACGTGCTTCCACGACATACATAGTCTTAGATGCATACACAGTATTAAAGTCATAAGCCTCAGAAACTCCTTTTAAATCTAAATTCTTTCGATGTCGCGTGAACCATCTTAGAAGTGAAGGGGACTATGTGCCACGATTATACCGAGTGGAAAGGCGCGACGATCCTTTCCGCAAAGGGGGGTTAGTTTAAGTGATGGACAATCGCGATTCGTAATGTTTAGTTTTTTTTTTTACGAACAATTTGTAAAAATATTAAAATTGATTGATGTTCTTCATAGTGACAACCCCACTATTACTGCGTACTATTAGTACGTACTAATAGTTGTATATAACGTATTGATAAAGGTCACAGACTCTTGTGTTATTGTTAAAATGTTACTGAACATAATGAGGGTTGTCACTTGCAGTATTTTGCATTAAAAGTTAACAGCCTATAACTTCAAAACGCTTACGAATATGAGCCTAGTTTCTTTAGAGGAAATACAGTACTAATTCTAAACAATCCCCCTTTTGCGGAAAGGATCGTCGTGATTTTCCACCCGGTATATTCTAAAGTCACCCCTAAACGGCTCATCCGATTTGAATGAAACATTCCCGGGTCCATGCAGACGAAGTCGCGGGCGAGCCCGAGTTCAATAATTTAAGCGGGGAAAGCAACGCACGGCCGCGCATGTCGAATTCTCTGGGACCAAATTTGAAATGATCCGTAGACGGATTAGAGAAAGCGTGGAGAACGCCGTCTTTATAGGGATTCTTATTTCAGACTAAAGCGATATAAAAAAATTGTATACGAAAAAAATGTACCCAATTGTACCGTCCCGTACTCAAAGTTATTACGAAATTAAGGTACACCCGCCATTCTGACTCTCACGATATTACGCTTTGGAACGTAATGGCGGCAGACGGTTATTTTTTATTCCTTTTTTACGTACTTTGGTTAATTACTAGAACCCTGCACGCTATCCAACATTGGTGCCATATAATGAAATAATGCCATGGTTAAGACCTTTCCAACGAGATATGTCTCTACTGTGTATACAGAACAAATAACTACAACTTAGAAAAGTTGAAAAACCCTCGACATTTTCATTTCAAAGTCCAAAATATCTTAAAAATGGCTGAACTGATTTTGATGAAACATGGCTAAGAACACTCGGGATAAAATTATCTACTACACAAAAAAACCGCATTCTAATCGGTCCATCCGTTTGGGAGCTACGATACCACAGACAGATACACAGATACATATTTAGACACGAAAAAACTTATAACACGCCTCTCTTGCATCGAGGGTTAAAAATACAAAATACCCATTCCCGTTTGTGATGATCATGGTGGTATTATGGATTTGGATAGACCTCACCCTGATCTAGACTAAACTAACCATTTCCCCGCAGGTGCATCAGCAACATGCCGCTTCCCCGGTGCGCCCGCGCACTCCCGGGTGACGTTCTCGGACGAGGCCCTCGAGGAGGGCTCCGTCGCCTCCTACGCGTGCGAGCGGGGCTTCGAGCTGCTGGGGCCCGCCAGGCGGGTCTGCGGCGCCAACGGACGTTGGAGCCCTGACGGGATACCTTTCTGCGGTAAGTGCGCTTTTACAGTACGGCCACGACATTGCGCGGCGGCGGCAGCGGCAGCGGTTTTTCTAATGCATTGCGTGTGATCCCTACTAACCACAGTGCGTTGCGCGTCTCGACCGCGCAATGAACAGATGAAACGCGCGCCGCGCCGCTATTCGCGCGTCGCGGCTGGGCCCTCAGCATACCAACTAAGTGGGTGGGGCGGCCTGAGTGCCCGCGCCGCTGTGGGCGCGTGCAGCCTTATAAAACAAATGCAATTTTCAACACATTCGCTCGTAACGTGCCTCTAATTAAGTCGCTTTTAGGCTCATAATCCTGAGTATTAAACACGCGTGTTTTATAGCATAGCCCGATTAAAGACGTTGGCATGTTGCAGCACGATTTATGTATGGACAATGGACAATATGGACATACGGTGAATTCTTAAACTAACCGCGGGTTGTACAGGTTTTTTTAATTGTCGGCAAATGGATTAAACAAATGAAATTATTTTTATGTATTACTTGATCATTTCTTCTTGGATATGATATAAAAATGTTTTATTTAGTAAAAACTATATACTTTTGACAACATTTTACATGTATTCGTATTGAATAGGTACGAAAATATCGAACTATTTTATTTTGTATTGGGTGTTAAGAGATTTCATCTATACAACCAAAAATCCAGCTTTGTAGCCGTAAACATTGACCATAAAAATAATGCTTACGTCAACCTAAATCTATATAATGAATTAATGACCCTATTACACTGCTCTCTGACTGGGTCACAGTCATAACGCCAATGCCAAGCCACGTCCTTGAAATCCAGGTTAGCAACGTACGCTCATAACATTACATTAATTAACCAAACATTACCGGCCGAGAGAGCGGCACACTTTTACTTTCCACGTGAAACGCGACTAAAAAGCGGAAGAGCTTCCCATCCCACACTCTCGCGATTGTCGTGCGCTTTCCTTTGTCGCTTTATCGCGCGACTTACCGCTCTTCTCGTTGTTATGTACACAGCCTTGTCGCCGCGAGATAAGGTGCATTCTGTGGAGATTGCTGCTCGACCCGCCGGCATGCACCCCGTTACTTTCCAGTTTTGCTACAGAAAATATGTACGTTCAGTACGCTTACCATGAGTTTGACAATGACGGCTTACGCTAACGAGTATCGAGTTGTCTATCTGTGCATCCCGCTCGTACTGTCAAAGTGCAATAGAGATGCACAGATAGAAAACTCGATACTCGTTAGCGTATGCCGTCATTGTCAAACTCATGGTAAGCGTACAGTTCAGCAGCAGTCGATCACAGGTAGATCTAAACGTCACTTTTAGTCTGGAAAAATGACAGCCGAGTTTCCCATACAAACGTAGTTACGCTCTCATTTTGAAACTAAGAGTTGGATTGTGACGGAACTTTGCATTTACAATGACATGAGGTATATCTATGTCTGTAATTCGTTTATATGGTTCCAGTTTATAAAACAAATTAAATACAGCAAAAACAAGTTTTGTATGAAAAACTTAAATTCGCAATGATTTTTTTGCTATGGTATCTGAAGCTACATAAACTAATTACAGACATAGATATACCTCATGTTATTGTACACGCAAAGTTTAGTTACAATCCAACATGTAGTTTTAAAATGAGAGCGTAACTACGTTTGTATGGAGAATCGAGCTTACTGCGGACTCTTACATGACAATTTCTATATGGAAAAATTACAGTTGAACTGTCCCAACGCGCGTTCAAAATGTTACGTGCATGTTACGTGGTTACCCCTCAGGTGTATTTAACCGACGTTTAACAGATACAAATTCAGCATGCCTTCTCGCTCTAACGCCTAGCAAGCTTAACTAGTTAAGGTTGTCGCGTTTTGTGACACTGACAGTGACAACGTCGGCCGCGCGACTATAAAGCCTTTCTCAGTCTGGCGCGACCCGCGGTCGCGGTCAATAGTAATTTTGACAGCTACCTAATGACAAGTTTACTTTTCACCGCCACCACAGGCGTCAGTGTGATTCAGGCAGGGAAAAAAGAAGGAACTGCAACTTAGTTGAGAAACCCCGAAATTTTCATTTCAAAGTCCAATATCTCAAAAACGGCTGAACAGATTTTCATGAAACATGGCTAAGGAGACGCGGGATAAAATTATCTATGACACAAAAAAAACCGCATTCAAATCGGTCCATCCGTTTGGCTACGATACCACAGACAGATACACAGACACGTTAAACTTATAAAACCCCTCTCTGATTACACGTCAAATTTATTTATAACACCGCTCTTGCGTCGAGGGTTAAAAAAGGTTCATGTATAGGATGTGCTGGTTCATGTTGTTGAACTTCATTTGAGCGTGACCATCATCATCATCACTGTAGATCAGGGATTCCCAAAGTGGTCCAGGTGGACCCCCAGGGGTCCACAGGAGACTCGACGGGGGTCTACGTTAGCGTGACAAAAAAATGGGGGTGCACAATTCGTAAGTGGGGGTCCACGAAAATGTATCTGGTTTCGATAGTACAGAACGAAAACAGATTATTTTTTGTGTTATTTTTATAGCCTGGATGACTGATAAATACATGACAGCTTTATTACGCTGCTCCCCGATTAAAATTTCGGTAAATTAAACTGACATTTTATTAAAATTACACCATTCGCCTCCAAAACTTGTCGACTGCAAGTCTGCAACAGATCGCGAGCGTCTCCAGACTTAGGTAATCTTCACATTTTTTTGCAGAGTTTTGGGAATATGGTAGAAATGTGGTGTAAGGGGTTTACCAGAACCAGTTAACTTTTGAAAGTGGTCTATGAGAAAATAAAGTTTGGGAACCCCTGCTGTAGATGATGATATAACTTAATAACAGTAATTACTGATTAAATACTGGTTGATGTTTTTGCTTGCGCGCTATAATTAAAATTATGCACCGATTAGCGGTACTCTATTAATACCGGACAACACTAGCATACTTAATTGTAAACTTTATGGCAAAGAGATAAGGTTTATTGTGCCAAATTAGTTTAGTAAAACGCTTTTTTTACGATTTAAATAATGTAGGCTAGAAGTAAAACGTTAAGTATACTATACAATTATTTGTATTTCTCACCGTGACTACAATTTAGAAAAGTTGAAAATCCCCCGACATTTTCGTTTCAATGTCCAATGTCTCAAGAACGACTGAACGGATTTTCATGAAACATGGCTAAGAACACTCGGAATAAAAATTATCTAAGGACAAAAGACAGCATTTAAATCGGTCCATCCGTTTGGGAGCTACGATACAACAGACAGATACACTGTGGATACACAGACACGTTAACTTGATAACACGCTCTTTGCGACGGGGGTTAAAAAGAAGCACTTTGCCCAAAGGTTGACTTTGTTTACTTTTGCCCGATAAGTTGTTATTTTGTGCAAAAGTAGATAAATAAAAAAGATATGTTCAGTCTATGAAAATCATTTGATTCCTGATACTAATAATAATAACGAATTCTTTTTTCCATTTCCTGATTCCTTTGTGATAGGATAGCTGTCTCTTTGATATAGAGCACGTAAGTTTTATGCGGAATCGTGGCTCCGTCGTAGTAACTCGTAACTTGGGATCTAAAAGGCTTTCTCTACCGAGTTTACGGTAAATTAACCCATGGCCGTAGTTTCCATCGCAATTACTTACAACAGTGTTGCACAGTGCACTGCAATAGTTTTTGCACCTGGCAAAAGCCATCACCGGCGGGTATCATGTATCTGCCATGTGTATCCCTCGCCTATAATAATATTAATATTTAACCCCCGACGCAAAGAGAGGGTTGTTATAAGTTTAACGTGTCTGTGTGTCTGTGGCCAAACGTGTTGACCATATTAAATGCGGTTTTTTTTATTCGAAAGCTGATGTGGTCCCGAGCGTCCTTAGCCATGTTTCATGAAAATCTGTTCAGCCGTTTTTGAGACATTAGACTTTGAAATGAAAATGTCGGGGGATTTGCAACTTTTTTTAAATTGTAGTCATATTCCTCTGGATGCGGGTGGCGCAGGACCGGTGACTTCGGCACTCTTTGGGGGAGGCCTATGTCCAGCAGATATATAGCTAGAGCGAGATATAGCAAAGAGTCGAACGATTTTTTTCAATTTAAAAACGTAACTACTTCAGAGTTTCGTCTCAAAGTGATGGAAAGTTAAGACTGCCTAATATGGATCACGCTCACCCAGAAAATGCAAGTTCACTCTCTTTTAGAAATACTTATCTAAGTACTTATTAAAGCTGGACCGATCAAAACTACTTTAAGTATATGACGTTTTAGTATATTAATATGGTAATTAATACACTGTTAAAAAATTACACTTTCCGCGCGATCTGTAATTTATAACATTTATAATATTTTTCGTTAAGGAAGTTATAGAGATGGAAACGTAGTCTTTTCTATAATTATATTTATTTCTGATTTTTTTCGACACAATATCCTACTCACTTTAAACACGCGTGATTTTAAAAAAATCTGTACCGACTTTCTTAGCAGTACATCTGTTAGATTGATTGAAAAAAATACATTCGTTCGCCTATTAATATAAGTAGATCATATAAATCGTCGATAGCAAAATAATAGCGAACGCTGCCGATTTAAAAAGCCTATTGTACATATAAGAAATCTATGCAACTTGTTACCTTTTTCACTTGGTAGTATCTGTGCGTGACTCCATCACCGAGTTGAAATTACAAGCCAGCAATGTTTTCACTCTAATTTAGACTCTATCGTATACCCGTAACGTCGGTTATCGGACTAACGCTATACAGTAAATGATATTCTGTATACATTTTATTGAGACCGCCATTAAAGGAATGGGTTGATGTACGTGATTCTTTATTCCCATTTGGAACCTACAATTGAAATTTTATATTTTGCTATTAAGGCGGTGCACTGGAAATTATCGCTATAGACTTAATTAATCCAGTTTTTAATATAATTAATATATTCGTCTGACATTTCAGAAATAGAGACAGGTTTACAGGTCGACACACGTAAAAAGAGCCCTGGCGGCCATATAAAATGTATGGCCGCCAGGGTTCTTTTTACATGTGTCGACCTGTAGATGTAGTTGAGTGTTATACCTATATCAATGTCAACTTATCAACCCATGTGAATAACTAGCGATGTAAATAAATATGTCCTGTCTAGCTAGCATGATCGCCTAATTTATGTCAGACATAAGCATTACATAACAAGTAGGAAAAGTTGCTTGATTATTGTGACATAAAATCGATCACGCTGGGCAGCACGCGGATCGCGTTTATGTCGGACCTACGTCCGTTGACGCGATTTGTTTAATATTTGCATGGAACAGTTCGCCCCGGTCGGTCAACGCTCCATACAAAAGTAAAACTTAAAAAAATGATCTTGATCGGTTCACACCCCATTTACGGTACACCCGGTATCACATCTTTTATGTGTGAGGGAGACGTGGACGTGTGTGCGAAAACTGCGGATGGACCAAACAGGTGGGCGCACTGGGTCAAGTTGGAGGTCAATCGCGACCGGACTTTCCAACTGGCCAACTCCGGATTGTATGTCTTAAAGACTATACAAGGTGTGGCCTGTCATAATATGGGCAGTTAATAAACGAAAGAGGTCCCCTTTAACAGTCCCAATAGGAAAAATACATTAGAAAAAATACCGTTAATTGAAATAGATATTGATTGGGGACAACTATTTACTACTATTTCTTTGGTAGGTCCATATCCAGCAGTGGAAGTCTTTCGATTATGATGATGAATGATACTACTTCATCACACAAATATTTATAGTAGGTAGTGCCCTGCCCGAGTTCGAATCCCGGCAAGGGCAAATGAAATATTCGTGTGACGAGCACGCATATTTGTTTCTGACTCTTGAATGTTTTTTTGTATCCCACTGCTAGGCACAGGCCTCCTCTAGCCCAATGCGGGTTGGGGACTTCACATACACCTTATGAATTTCTTCGCAGATGTATGCAGGTTTCCTCACGATGTTTTTCCTTCACCGAAAAGCCAACGGTACATATCATATTCCGTACATGAGTTCCGAAAAACTCATTGGTACGACCCGGGATTCGAACCCACGACCGCCGCTTGACAGCCGCATGCCTGAACCACTGGGCAACCGTAGCTTTAAGTATTCGTATCTATTGAATTAAATATATCGTCGTCTAGTACCCATAGCACAAGCCTTAATGAGCTTACTATGGGACTATTTCTATTTGAGTAAAATTGTCCCCTATTATTGAATTATCTAAACATCGTTGAGAGACAGGTATCTCTGACCCATTTCCCCCGTGCGAGTATCGGTGTTTAGCGGCGAGGCGAGTCGAGTGGAGCCGAGTTAGCAGGCGAGTCGATGACACGGCGGGTCGCGCCACCGTTAAAGACAAGTGCTGGCACACTTACTCGCGCCGTTACTCGCAGGGCTGCCACGCCAACAGATAACTGGCAACATATGTAAAGTTCTAGCTTTCGTCTTAGTGTGGTTCTAGATGTGTTGATGACAAGATTGTGTTTATAAAGCAACACTGTCTGGGTCCCTGGTACCCCTCCGTGCCCCGCTGCGAGGGTAAGCCTCTGGCCCTGTGGCGTGATTTGGGCAAGCGTGGTGCTAATAAGCGTTTTTAGGGTTCCGTACCTCAAAAGAAAAAAACGTTACCCCTGTAGGTAACTAGGATCACTTTGTTACCCTTAAAGCTGTAAAAAATGTAACTTCTAAGTTAACGTATACATACGCCCGTTTATGACGCAAAATTTATAGCGTACTTTCTGTTGACCTAGAACTAAATGGCAAGAAATATCATGTTAAATATACTACAAGTATAGGGAAAAATCTGAAAACTATACATCGGTTATTAAGTACGGAATCCTCGGTGGGCGAGTCAGACTCGCACATGTCCGGTTTTTTTCTTCTGTCTTTGAATAGCAATTCGGTTACCCTCGAAGAATAGCTGTTTCACCCCCACGGGGGTAGATAGCCCCAGGTTGTGAACCACGTATCAGAAATAACACTCTTTTTCTGTTCTATTTTGGAAAGTTTTCTAGTGGGTATCGTGAGAGCTTACTAAGGATGAAAACCGTTGTGTGAATGAAATGAATGAGTCAGCAACCTGTTTAAACTTTTAAACCTACAATCGGGCAGTTGCCTAATGTTAAAACACATTGGTACATACAATTATTTTTATTGAAATTAGCTCCTTCTGGATTCTTGGACGATTACGAAAATACCTAAACATCTTTATCATTTTGATTGTTTAATATAATTAACAATGTATTGTGATCATTTGATGATTTACATGGTTGCAACGAATAAACGAATATGGACATTTATGAATAACTATCCAAACAGCGACACAAATTGTACTATCCGGTTGCTATCCCGGTGACAGCCCTAGTGCGGCAGCGCCGGCGTAGTACGCAGCGGTCCGCCTCAATGGCTACTCACTTCACACACACAAACACACAGACGTAACGCGCTAGGAATTTGCACTTCATTCATGTGACAGGTAGGTAGTACCTGTAACAGTGACTTAACTAGTCTAAACCTATACTATAGTACCCGCAAAACCGAGTGGCGAGTCAGGCAATAAAAATGAGCCCTATTGTTGCACTTTGCCGCTCCTTATGGCAATGCAGGTGCGTGAGAGATAGCATTATCCAATTATTTATGACCTGATTCGCCACTTGGTTTTGCGGATACTATAACAATGAAGGGTAAGTCTGGCAGATTCTAGATTTGTAAGTTTGTATGTTTAGCCCAAACACTTTATTTTCATTAGTATGGAAAAAAGTGGAAATTTGGAAATAATTCATAACTGACTGAATGTGTAACTGACATATTATCATTTTAGTAATTACGTAGACTCAAAATCCACCAAAATATTAGTCATCAAAAAAATCTATATTTAACCAATTCCTGAAAAAAGAGGAAAAATATTAATGGACATTTTTATTTTTGTTTTGGTTAATTTACAGGAGCTCTTCAAGAATAATAAATAAATCACACAAAAATCAAAATGGACGTGTCATTTATTTTTATATACTTACTTCGCGATGGAAATTTTGGTGGATTCTTGGATAAGGCATCTTAGAATAACATTTGAAAACTAAACAAACAAAAAAAACGCTGTTATAAATTAATGTTTGAAAAAAACTTAATTTTCCTGGGGTAGTTGGCGTAATCTCTAAGTCTCACTTTGATCCGATTTAAAAATATTCTTCACCGTAGAATGAACTTACTTGATTGACATAGGTGCGCTTGGTTTCATCCCAAGCTGTTCATGGATGGAGTGAACCGGAAGTTAACCAAAAAGCTTTGGGAAGTCAGCAGGAAGCTGCTCAGGATCATAAATGGGGTGTCACCAAGCTTCTTCGCGGTCAAAAAACTTCCGTCCAAGGTGGGACTAAAGGATAACCTGTGGATAACCGAGACTAGAATGTTTGGCGAAGATGATGAGACAACTCGAAATGATTGGTCAAATCTGTAAAACTATTTGAAAATTCTCGACATGGAAAAGTGTCCATCCTGAATAATGCAAAAATATAAATACGCCTTATAAGTTAAATGGACATAAGTACTTAAGGCGCCGCAGGTTCACGGTCTTCTCTCCCTCTCACTGAGCATAAGCGTGAGCGAGATGGAAGTGCGCGCTCGGAAGCGCGGATATCATGTTTTTTAATTTTATTTTTTTGACCGATTGAATAAACAAAAAAGTAATCACTGAGTTCTCATAAACATGATATTGCCGATTTTTAAAAGCCGTTTTAATATTTTTATTTCGTGCACAATTTTTTAAGGAATATTTTAAGTGTATTTTAGACCCTTTTAGACCTATGTTCGTGATTTTTTTCTACCGAGCAAAAATTGCTTAATCATGATTCGAATCACTGATCTCGCTGCAGAAAATCCTCAAGATTACTATTTTTTTTTTTGAAACCATATTGTTAGAAACACGCATTATATTCTTTCAAAAACTCTG
This sequence comes from Epinotia demarniana, assembly GCA_945867215.1. Lineage (NCBI taxonomy): Eukaryota > Metazoa > Arthropoda > Insecta > Lepidoptera > Tortricidae > Epinotia > Epinotia demarniana. Next base: position 59,719,598 of record OX244259.1, read on the forward strand.
TTGGCTTAACTTCGCTAAATATTTCCATATGGAAAGGAAATACCTAAACCAGAATAACCTAACACGGTGATGAATTTTGTACAAAATAGAAGATTTTCATAATAAATGTTAATGTAGACAACATTATCTTTGAACGTATTTAAATAAACTTAGCTAAAAAATATTCAATTACTTAAACTGTTCCAATTTAATTATTTGTTACTGGACAAACTTATATTTGGGCTACATTAATTTATAACAAGAAAAAACTGCTCATAAAAAAGTACGAGTATAGACACAAATGCATTTTCACCAAATTCACTATTAAAATAAATAAATAAATAAAATATTTGGGGACAATCTGACACAAATCGACCTAGTCCCAAACTAAGCAAAGCTTGTACTGTGGGTACTAGACGACGATAAACATACGTATATAGATAAATAAATGCTTAAATACACAGAAAACATCCATGAGGAACAAATATTCATGCTCATCACACAAATAAATGCCCTTACCGGGATTCGAACCCAGGACCTCTTGCTTCGTAGGCAGGGTCACTACCAACTAGGCTAAAGCGGTCGTCAAATACTAACTATTGTCCCTCGTAATTGTCATTTCGTGCTAACGATGTTCCATTTTTGCCGAATGCCAGTAAATCCCCAGCAACAAAAGAATACAAAGTAAGTTAAGCTGCAGCATCCGGTTTGTGGAAAGATGGAGCGAGATTTGGCGTAGGGATAAAGAAGGAGAAATTGCATAAAAGATCCCATTTGGTCGAAGTGCATACGATACGGAAGGGGTTACATGCTATGAATATTTGTACATCATCATCATATTAGACGAAAGACGTCCACTGCTGGCCACATCCTCCCCCAAAGAGTGCCAAAGTGAGCGGCCCTGCGTCACCCGCATCCAGCGGACTCCCGCGACCTTTACCATGCCGTCAGTCCACCTTGGGGTGGTACTGGAGGACGAAGGTCTGGGTGAACCGTCAAACATTTTTTTATAGGTTACTTCTGCGAAGATAACTATAGTGTTAGGTAAACACACGACCACTTTAATCCTCGCTGGCAATGAAACGCCAGCTGTCTTAGGTCAAGAACACGTCACTACCTCATTTAAGTAAATCTGAAATAAATTTGACAAAATCATCAGCCTAAGTTAGCGGAAATAATCGTGGAGTTGCTGACACACGTTAACAATAATCAACCTTAAAGGTTAACGGACAGGGTTGGGTTTAATTTGGCATGTTCGGTGATCAAGGATTTGGGTTAAGGCGGGTATGGACAGTCGGATATGGAAACAAGATACTTTCATCTCGTTTGCGCACTTGGGCTGTTTTGTACTGACATTTCTAATGTTGGAAACACTCTTACTTTCAAATGTTGCCTTTTTTGGACTTTGGATCTTATTGTCAGCCTTATATTTGAATGATCTTTGGCGAATGCAGTTCTCCTGTCCGTGCCGAGCTAAAGGGTCCTGCGATGGCCCGGCATGTAGAAAGTCCAGTCATAACAAAACAAAAAAACACGAATGCAGTTCTTTCACTTATTATAGATATGAAAGTTTCTTTATAGTCATTCTTCAGTTGTGGTTTTAATGCGGTTTTTCACATCCATACAAATATTATAATCGCGGAAGTAACAGTAACTCTGTATGTTACCTTTTGACGGCCACGTTAAATAATCTCGACCATACAAATGGCTATCACGATTAAATGACTGAACCGATTTGTATGCAATTTGGTAAGCAGATAGTTTGAGACCTTAGGAAGTACATAAGATTTTATCCCGTAAACTTTAATATCTAGAATATGAATTTATATGTTCCTAAACCGATAAATATATGGAATTTTTTGAGATGACTTCCTATTTGTTTTCAACGTCAATGATGACATATGACGACATAATCACAAGATCTCACAAACTATATTGTGTTGTCTAAGACCTAGTTTTTACCCGACCGTCCCAGAAAAAACATAACACTCCCCAGTGTTATGTTTTTGTTATTGAGTTTGACTCGGCTGCCATATCGATTTGCCACATTAATTAGCTAATTATTCTAATTAACCAGTCGATGTGACAGGCTTGGTATGACAAGGTTTGTTTATAACGCTACAAACATTGTCTGGTAGAGAAAATATGAAGACTTTCTTTGATAAATACTACACTTAGAGGTACTTAATTATAAGTATACTCGGTAAGGCCCATACGCACGTAGCGGTTTGTTGGGATGCAACTTTTTGCAGGCCAACAAACCATTACTACTACAACTATTTATTTTTTAATTTAATTATTTATAAGTTTTAAGTTTTAATTTTAGTTGAGACGGTATTTTTCCTTTTATTAATTTTTGTTTGTTACTTTCCGTGTCCTCACCAAATGGACCCTGCGGAAGACCAGCGCTGGCTGCAAAGCTAGTACATGCTGAGCTGGGTCCATTTCGTGGCAAAAATGTGTTTTATTTTTTATTATTATTTCTTTTAATCGATGTTGTGTTTGTCACGAATAAATGTTTTGATTTGATTTGATTTGATTTGTAAGTCCCACGGCAGAGCGTCTCTTGAGTTGAGGGTAAGGTAATGTCTTTGTATTCATTTAGTTTTTACAGTATGACATTGATAATGAATCGCTTTATAAAAAAATGGAATTAACCTTATGGACCTATAGTGCATTCATCCTTAGGTACTTGTCTTATTTGGTAAACAACATTCTAACCTCAAAATGCATCTTTTTAGGATAGAATAGCAATTTTGTGAGTATTAGATCATGCCGAGACGACTTTTTGGACATCACTTCACGATTTTTTTGTCTAGCAACGCTTTTTTACGATAAAATAGCTGCTATAGTCTAAAAAGATACATTTTCGGATTAGAATGTTGTTTACCAAATAACACAAGTAAGGATGAATGCACTATATTTTTGTATTTTTTTTTCTTCGGAATGAAGTAAGTACCGGTATTATACAAGTAGATTGTCCCGGAGAGTCGAAACAGCTCGGGAATTTCGTGATTCTGTCTAATGTTTGACATAAATTCCTACATTTATATTTCAATTACACGGAAGGCAACAAGGGAATTATGTAAACCGGTAGATTTAATAATACATACATACATTCACGCCTTTATTCCCAAAAGGGGTAGGCAGAGCACATGAAACGTATGTTCCAGCGCCACTTTTAGCATACATGTGGGTAAGTATAAAAGATCAACTAAATGTGATATTGCAGTGATAGGTTGCTAGCCCATCGCCAACAACACACTTCAACCCTGGTCCCTTAGTCGACTTTTACGACACCCACGGGAAGAAAGGGGGTGGTGAAATTCTAACCCGACACCACACGGGCATTTAGATTAGATTTTAGATTTAGATTTAATAATACTACGTTTTATGGTAAATATATTTGTTAGGAGGTATTATACTGTATTATTATTGTATTGCCCTCGAGGTGTTCGTTCCTTTGGGTGTCGTAAAAGTCGACTAAGGGAGCAGGGTTGAAGTGTGTTGCGGGCGATGGGCTAGCAACCTATCACTGCAATATCACATATCGTCGATCTTATATAGCCACATTTATGCTAAAAGTGGCGCTTGGAATATAAGTTGCATGTGCTTTGCCTACCCCTTTTGGGAATAAAGGCTTGAATGTATGTATGTATATGTAACTATATGCACTATATTGCACCGATTCATGACATCTTTCAACCTTTCTATAAAATTTTGACGAAAAATGAAAGTAGGCGATAAAATAAAAAAATGAAGCCTGGTTGATTATTTGTTTTGTTAACACGCTTAAACAGATAACTTAAACGTCGCTCCGTCCATACAGAAAGGTTTATGTATGATAATCATGAATGAAGTCACACACAATAACAAATATAACAGTAAGATAAATAGTTTAAACAGGCGCTTGGCACTGAATTAATTGTGATACAACTTTTACTTTCGCATGCGTTTGCTGAATAGAGAAACTTAATAAAAATCTAGCTAGCTTCTGCCCGTGACATGGTCCGCGTTTAACTCGCAATTATATCTTTTCACAGAAAAATCTTGAAAAAGAAACTAATTAGGAAGAGCACCAGTTTAACTAAATTATCTTAATTTTTTTTATACGGCGGTGGCAAACAAGCGTACGGCCCGTATGGTAAGCGGACGGAGTAACATGGGCGTTGCCGACCCTTGATATGTTTGAGGATTCGCCGTGTTGACAGCTGAAGGAACAAATTCCCGCATCCTCGGGAGCTCTGGCGGCCTCGCTCACCTCACAGGAACACAACGCTACTACTGAGCAAGTAGTAAGTGTTATTATGGAATAGAATAATAATTTATTACCAAAAACAAAGTACAGACATAAACAACAGTGTCAATACAGAATAAAAATATGGTAAAAAGAATAAAAAGTACAATTGTTTCGGGGCAATAAGTCCCAGACTCAGCATGTGCTGAAAAACAAGAGTTCAGCGGTCTTCTGCAAGGCTGAGAATTCCCCAGCTGGGCTGCTCCACATTCGAGCGGGATTTTTTCGCTCGTGCTGTGCCCTACCTTACCAAACAAAACAAACAAAAATCATCTTGAATTAATATGATTTTCTAGAGCGATATGTTTTTTAGCTCAAGATTTTTTTTCATTATTCCTTCGAGATAATAAGTATATGAATATTTACTTGATATCATCTTCCTCATGAATCATGAATATCTTGTTGAATGAATATTCACATCAAAACTACTTTATTTTTCTATGTACTGTCAGACTGGCGCGGCATTGTCCTTAGCTGTCAAATTTACTATTGACCGCCACCGCCACCGCAGCCCGCGGCAGTGTGATTCAGAGGCTCTAGTATAAGTTTTACCGAAACAAAACGTTACGACCGCGTTCGCGTTTAGCTGTCAAATCCCATACAAAGTTAGGGTAAAACGCAAACGCGATCGTAAAGTTTTGTTTGGGTAAAACTTATACGAGAGCCTCAGGCCTTACGTACACGCGCGCAGAAGCTAGATGGTCTTACACAATTTCAACTACACGGGTAGTCACAGGGTTAGACATACAATTAGAGGGTGTGTTCTAATCGCCACCGTTATACAATGTCGCGCTAATAGCGAGCGCGGCCGACGACCCCGTTCAGACTGGCTCCACTCCTACAATTAGACCCCGAAATATGTGACACGTATCAGCGTAGGTGCTGTCGATATAGGTACATGGTTCAACGTCTGCCGGATATCCATGCAACATTTGGAACGTCCCCAGGACCTAGATTGGATCTCATTTTAAAACAGCTTGCTTGAATAACATGATTCTTTGTTTATACACAACAAGGGTTTGTAATCTACCATACTCGTATAAAGCTCGGAAACTAGTCTTATGTTGCAGAAATTATATTACAAAATCAAATCCGACCGGAAAAATTTTCATTGTGAACTTCTTTTCTGTCTTTATTTTTTCCATTATAATTTCTATCTTATCCTCATCGCCTAAGGATGAGGCCTTATACAGATTTTTGTAGTCAATAGTAAGTTTACTATGACCGCGATCGCTGGCCGCGCCAGTCTGTGAGGAGCTTTGTAGTGTTTACTTACCTGTTTGCTCATGATGGTTGTGGTCGTCCGCGCGCGCACTGCTCACAAAGGGTTGGTCTCAGACGGTCCGGAACGCAATTTGCCTAGTTGGAGTTTTGCCCACATTGCAGTTTGACCACCGAGCATTATGCCTAAAACGAAAAATGCCTACATCACATTTTCGTCGTTTTGAGGTTATACGTTAGCGATATTGACGGAGCCCCGCGGGGCTCCGTCAATATCGCTATTTCTGGTCTGTTTGCCCTTCGGGCATCTGAAGAAACCTAACGAACCTAACCTACCTATAAGTGGTCACTTTGCGTTTTAGGCATAATGCTCGGTGGTCAAACTGCAATGTGGGCAAAACTCCAACTAGGCAAATTGCGTTCAGGACCGTCTGAGACCAACGCCTCACAAAGACTATATTTGAACTTGCAACACCATCTTGCTCTCATGCCGTTTTCCTAGGTCTCCTTTTGCATTATTAATCAATGATTCAGTTCCTTGGTTTCTCTGTAACGCCAAAGTTTGATTACTAAAGATCTGCACGCTGCTACTGCTAACAGCAGTGCTAACTGGCACTTAAGCACACCCTTCTTACCTGTTTTTTCCACTATCTTGGCGGAATTTAAATCAACGATACGTCAATATTGTCAACCGCGCCGCCATGGAGTTATGGGGTTTCTAAACGGGCAACATTTTTACGGCAATGTGTGGCTTCAGCTTACTATATATCAGGCGTACACTACGTAGGTCTTACTTTTAGTCTAAGGTTGTAATAAGTTTAAGTTAATATGAACTCCTGAATACCTTATTTCGAACTCTGGAATGTGGATCAGTTAATTCTGGATTGTTATAGCTGGAATACGAATACTAAAACCTTGTGTCTCTCCCAACAGTCCTAAACGTGGCAGCCGGTAAAGCGCCCATGCAAGCCTCGACGGAAGACTCCGGGGCGCCGCAGCGGGCTCTGGACGGTAGCACCGCCTCCACCTACAGCGCGGACACCTGCACCCTCACGCGCCAGGAGCGAGAGCCCTGGTGGTACGTCAACCTGCTGGAGCCTTATATGGTGCAGCTGGTGCGATTGGACTTCGGGAAGCCTTGCTGCGGTGAGTCATAACTGCTATTTACTGATAATCTTGCACGTATTTAGCCGATGGCTGTATGGGCGTTGTGCGGTGCGCAAACTACATCTTTTCTACAAACCTGATCAGCTCAGCGGGATGCCTTTGGTTGTGGATATCCGTTACCAAATTTAATTCTTTGTCTGGCAACATCTGAGTACATACTTATATGCTGCCGAGTGTTCTAATTTCCTTCCTTGCAAAAACATTTCGAAACACAGTCCGTTGTTGTCCGTTAAAATATACGCAACATCGTTACCCTGTTTACATATAGTTCCGGAACAAATTATACCAATTATATAGTATTATGGGCAATGCAAAACACATACGCTTCATAACCACACTAGGGCAAGACCATGTAATACTATTAAACTGTTCTGTGGTGAGAGTTAACACACAAATAACATTATTATTGTGCACACGCACGAATTAACGAAGAACTTTCCATACGAATGTTCCCCCATGTTGAATAGCGTATTCTAAATAGTTAGGCTAGCCAATCGGCTTATATTATACTGGGTTTGCCCGCTACTTCGACCACGTATACCTACCCATTAATTACTCAATGTCTTCATAAATCATGATTCTTTTATAGTAGTGTTAATCAAGCTTTTTTGAACAAACTCGTAAGAGAACGTAGCTTGTTCCGCTTTCGAGGAGGAGATACTTTCGTCTAATTCTTTTTCTGTCCATTCTTCTTATTTTTTGAGGAGACCTCAGACTTTCCATGGAGCCACCATGAGTTTCGCACTCCCATAGAAAGAAGAAACCGTAGCCGACTGTACAATAGTTATAGCTGTGTCTGTGTACTATAAGTGGGGGAGTTAATATTCTGTGTTCACCCTGAAGCGAGGACACGGCACTGCACGCGCCGAAATGGCAACCGAGCGCGTCGCCTTTTTTCGCACATACCTTTGTAATTAGGGTTGCCACTACTAGTTGCCGGTTAACACGTTCAGTGCCAACGGTTTCCTAGCGCTACGCTCGTGGTCGGTAACTGCATAACCGGGTTTCTGGCGCTGAGAGAGTTAAGCGATTCCAGCCAGACGCCTGAAGGGTGTTAGCTGAATAAAGGTCTTGCCAGCCTGTGGCCCGATGCCATTAAGGGGCTAATACCGACGTTTAGGAAACTCAATGCCATCCCGCTCTAACGCATAGCACACGTCTTCTTCGTGTCGAGGTTCGTCAAATAGCAGATGCCCAATGGGCAGGTCGTGTTCCGAGCAAGTGTGGGCATTGTGCACACCATCAGGGTGCGCCATGGTTGCACGTTTTGTGCAACACTGACACAACGCTGGCCGCGCCACTTGTGCATTGCGAACAATAGTATAGTAGTCCTAGCGAATGCCCAAAAGGGATAGAGATAAATTAACCTGAGCGAAAGAAGGATCAGAAGATCCTTAACATCTCCTGTCTATATACTTATATCCGTGACGTCAGTTTCAGTACAATATTTTGACAAACAAAAAAAGACTACGCGCTGGGGGACAGTAGATTTGACATCGTGTCTCGTTCCCACTTGTGGTTGTCTATGCTTAAATTTTTGTCACACATGTGTGTATGTTTGAGTCCCTTTATTCTATCCTTTCTCTATGATAGTTTCTGTCCGGCGGTGACAGCTGCGTTCAGGTGAGTTCGCTCTTCGAAGGCGTGCGAGACTAAAAGGGATAGGCCTGCCAACAAATCGAAAAGCCAGTTAGCACACGGGGCAGTTTTTTATACCACGTGGGCGGTGGCATAAAGGGTGTTCAGCCGGAGTCAATTTACATGAACGTACATAAGTTCGTGGAATTGGCCGCTAGATGTCGCTGTACCGTTTGCGTCGATTCCTGGATGGCGCTGTTAAGATTTTTCCTAATATAATGACGTCTGGCCAGTACTGACTCTTTATTTAACGTGCTTGTGACAAGTACGTACCACGGTGGTGTTGTTTTGGGACTCCTTTGAACACATGGTAAGTAAGTCGGTCGGTAAGAAGGCATGCCTGTTCAAATGTTCAAACGTAGAAACCGTAGCCTAAACACGCTAAAGACGCTTGCAAATCCAGACTCCAGAGTTTAATTGTGTCAACAGCTAAAACAAATAATATCCAACACTCGACACAAGCGAATCCCCGGGTTCCCAATGCTACTTTAACTGTAAAGATAGGTTGCTAGCCCGCTGAACGACAAAATTCAACCGTTTTCCTATCTCCCTCTTAGGTGAACAACGGAAAAAACGGTGGTAAGTCGATTCGTGCTCGACTCAAATGTTGGCAACCCTACCGCTCGAGTCTAGTTTGGCAGCTATCATGTGTTACATACGGGCGGTATTTAATTAGATGTTAAGTGGGCGCTGTTATGTCACGTGTCTTCGCGCTAACTAGGTCACCATCATCATATTCATTATCATTACCTGCCTGTTGAGCATAATATCGTGTATAGGCTGGAGCCTCTTCGGTGACTTAGCATCAAATATGTGTCATACGTAATTTTCCTAAAGTTCGTTTTGGCATCGAAGTGCATCGCATCGAACCTCAAGATAATTATGTATAGTTAACGTATGTGTATACTATTTATTTATTTTTATTTGTACTTGCATGTAGTATATTATATATATGCGTTACATACGTCTGTACACGTGTTAGTTTGTCTATCTTTCTGTTCCTGATCTCAACTCAATTGCTCAAAGGTTAACTGGAAGAGATCCCTTACAGGGATAAGTTCGCCTTTGTACCGATTAAACTTTTTTGTCTGTATTTTTACATGTGTCTTGTGTACAATAAAGTATTTACATGCATACATACATAAAGCCACTACTTTTCTGAAGGTGGCTGCCATTATAACCTTTCAACCCAGAGAGAAAGCCTGAGTTCTTACCAAGAAAAGAATTTAAGGGACAAAAGTCCCTCGAAAACTGTGGCCAGCGACATCGTTGTCGATTATCACCCCACATTGCGTATACAAGCGACACGTGCGGGGACACCTCTTAAAAACCAACTTTAGGCATTTTTTAAGCATTTTCCGCTTTGTAGCGGATGTGGCTCGAAGTGGGTCATTGGCCTTGTACGGGTTGTTCAGGCGTTGTCATGAGATGACCGTTGTGAATTAGCATCATGTGGCAAATGCAGACTCTGATGATTGCCCAGTTTTACTCAAGACGTTGGAAATTCCACCTGTTACGTACCTATACTTAGTTACTTTGTTTTCGCATACTATTATATCTGCATGATAAAAACGAAAGTAAGCACTGAAAGGATTACCGCAATTGAATAACTCCTTTCAATAAATGTCATAACACAAAAGAGCATTTTACCGGCTTTGATGCCCATTAAATGACTAGTTTAAGCCGAACTCCCATTCCGTATAGTAAGTACGAGTCTAGGGATCAATTTGTTTCAGGGGATGTCTCAAAAATAATTTGTTTTGTGAACAGATAAGTACTTTCTCCAATCTGCGGGCACTGAGGCTTGTCCACAGGTAATTCTAATAATAATAGGGGAGAAAGGAGGGCTTGGTTTAAGGTTTCTAAACTATTATGGTTCTGGTACCTGTAATAGATGAGAATAAATAATAGTACCTAAGTACCTGTTCTCTAACTGATTTGGCTAAACGCGGCTATCGCACAGTCGGTGTAGACATCCTGAGAAACGAAAGACGTACTTACTTACTATACCGCAAGCATGTGTGGACAAATATCGGTTGTGTTAGACAGAGGACCTTCTGCACGTAGATTGATTGTTATTATGTATGTCTTTGCTATATCTCGGGACTATTATTAGGTCCCGGACCTTTGGAAGGCAACAGGGCAGAGGCCCTTTGAGACAACAATATTCTAAAGCGAGGGCGGATACCATCTTGGAACGGGCAACATGATACGACCGGTGTGTAACGGGGTCAGTTAATTGCACCTCGGGGGTGTGCATAAAGAGCCGAGCTCAGCCGAAGTGGCAAGTGATTCCGGTGATCTGTGAAGCAAACTAAAATAAATGTTTCTGTCAAAAAAAGTGGTTGAAGCTTTTATTGCCGACTGTACTTTTCTGTATACCGTCATCAACTACCTCATTGAGACGATTCTAACGAGCCCAAACACAACGGGGTTACGTCCGTTAAGTACTGAATTCCCTTGGCCACCTTTTGTCTCCATCATCAGATTAGCTCGAGCAAAATATACCTTTACCCCTTCAGCTCAATAGGATAACTGCAACGATAGGGTTGCAAATTTTAACGGACGACTTACTTACTCAGATTCAATACGAACAGTGCAAGATTGTAATAATGAGCTAAGACTTGCGTAGGGATGATTTTGTCAGACGCATACAACTGTTTTTATTAAAAAAATTGTATGTTTCCCTTTTGTACCACGAAGTTGGCAAAACCAGCTTGTGCTGTAGGCAGTCTGATGGCAAACGTTTAACGTACCCTATCGTCGACCTGCATGAGCCATTGTATCCTTAATTGAAGAACCAGAAGAAAGGAACTACCACAGCAAACCAGGTGGCCGTTTTGTATGTAGGTAATCTTCCATTAATATATAACGAGTGTTTTGCGTGGGAGCGACACGCCGCGCTCCGGGCTCTCACTCCCCCAAAGTATCCGAAAGGGCTCTCGTCTAGATAGTTAAGATAAGAATCTTCGACCCAGTGAGATCTTTTGTGCATTTGCTCTCCTTTATGCCTACTCCCAAGCTCGCTCGATCATTTCCACAAAACGGATTATGCAGTTCAGCGGGAGCACCTTGAATTCCTTTGGTTGCTGATAGCCGTTACCAATGTTATTCATTATTCATCACTGCCGTTCGAAATCGTAGCAGACCCCTTAGTTCTAAGATGATTCTAAGAACATATGTGAATGCGTGACGCGTTGTCGATGGATGTTTATGGTGATTTTCCGAATAGTCTATTGCTACTTTCACGTGTTAGATAACTGTTGCGTAAGCCGATGACACGGAACTCTGGTAATGTTGATTGCTGTGTGGAGATTTAATTGACACTATACAACAATTATGGCCGAACAACAGGAAGGTAATTCCATGTCCGATTTGTGTACGTAATATGTACGGCAATTTGCACAGCTTAGTGATATCTACGCAATCGTTAGAAGTCTTCTGTGTCACATCATAGAACATAAATGGTTGTACCGTACGGTTTCAGAGCAGTATCCTACCTCGAACGCTCCAGTTGAGTTAGCCGAGGGTTTCCCTGAGGACTACTGAGTTCTCATATTTTCTGTGGCTCCCCTGGAGTTGCTATGGTGACCGCTTGCCATCAGGTATTTAAAAAAATGGGCATCGCATTCGCTCGTTGCCAATGGTAACGTCTGCTTAGTTATTTCTTAAACCTGTGATCATGGTTTAAATTCACTATGTACCGTTGAAATGTATATAGGAACATATCATCTAATCTGCATATTAGTAGGCCAGATGTTTTCTAAGAAACTCTGTCATGTTCTCTCCTGGCTAACGGTAAAACGTTTGGGTAACGTAGGGGAGGGGGTAATTACTGAATTAAAATCAGTTTTTTTTTAGTCAACTAAACCAAAACTATTTGTCCACAGGCCCGAACAAACCCGCCGTAATCGAAGTGAGAGTCGGCAACAACCGGCCCGACCTGGCAACCAACCCGATCTGCAACCGATTCACCGGCTTCCTCGAGGAGGGGCAGCCCCTCTTCCTGCCCTGCAACCCTCCCATGCCCGGAGCTTTCGTCAGCGTCCACTTGAAAGCTTCCGCGCCAAGCCAGCTTTCAATCTGCGAAGCTTTTGTATACACCGACCAAGCGCTGCCTATAGAAAGGTGTCCACAGTTCAGAGATCAACCGCCGGGCAGTACAGCGACTTACAACGGGAAATGCTACATATTCTACGACCGCCAGCCGACGAACTTCAGGGAGTCGATCGCGTTCTGCCGGTCGCGGGGCGGGTCGCTCGTGGACGAGAGCAACCCGGCGCTGCAGGGGTTCATCAGCTGGGAGCTCTGGAGGAGGCATCGGTGAGTTATGAGACTTATTACTTTTGGACCGCCCTTCTCCGTCACTGTCGTCTCGTCTACTTTTTGTGAACCGCAGAAAGCCCAACTGGAAATATTCAAATCTTCTGCTTTATTAACGTAATATAATAATACATTTTGCTTACTACTATAGGCCACCCGTTTTACTGAGACGGTACCTGTGTCGGGACCTCCAGCGCTGTCTTAGTTGAGCGGTCAATCCGTTAATTTCACTGCAAATTATTCAGAATTATAACACTCGTTTCCACCCAAGTCTGATTTGCAATAAGTAAACAAACTACGAAAATTATCTACATATATACGGGCCCCTCCCAACATCGTTTCTCCTTTACGGATGAACGTTTATTTGAAGTTACAATACTGTTTTCATATTTGCATTGTAATCTCGCATACACACACGAACGCCGACAGTTATGTCTGATGACGCGTTGATGCGTTTTAGATGCCCAGGTGGAAACCCGATGAGTGATGATGATTATGTAACCCGAAAGCACTAGATATTAGCTAACATTAGAGAGTTTATAATGTGACAGAGTGACTAATGTACAGGAAAGATTCGGACCGTGGAAATAGTATTTTTAATAAATGTCGTTCGGCTACGCGTGAATATAGGTACTAGGTACATACAGCTGCCGCTGCGAGCAGACCTCGTATCATGGTCGGCCTTATCACGCGATCACATTTGTTTCTAGCTGTCCTACATAATCTCAGTCTCAAGCTGGAATACAAAGTACCAATAGAGTTGCGGACTGTAATCCTATTAAAAAAAAAAAAAACCATTCGAATGCAGTTTGTTACTCAGTCACGCCCTCACGCCTAAACGGCTTCACCGCTTAGGATGAAATTTCGCACGAAAAGTTTCTAACTTGGATTAATATGTAGGATAGCCCCGTGGTCCACGCAGGCGAAGTCGCGGGCGGAAGTTACTTTTATTATAAATCCAAAAGAAAGAAGCCGAAAATAAATGCCTAATGGTAATGACGAAAATCCTACTCAAATATCTCGAAAATTAACGAAGATACAACCGTTTCAATATTGCTTGATAGAGAGAAAACGTTTGCGACCCGTGACGTCTCGAGCGTCATAGTAAATGGCAATCGTTTTATGTGCAAGTGTGTTTTGTAGAAAAGGGACAGAGTATACCCCCTCTTACAAGTTTGGGTACTTACTTATAACTGAGTGACTGAAACTAGACCTTATTGGGATTAGACCGGTTTGCTCACGATGTTTTCCTTCACCGAAAAGCTAACAGTAATTATTACGTACATAAGTTCCGAAATCTCATTGGTACGAGCCGGGATTCGAACCCACGACCGCCGCTTGACAGCCGCATGCCTGAACCACTAGGCTACCGGTAGCTTTCCCTGTCCACTGTCGTGTATAGTAACAAAGTTTTAACTTGAACAGACTTCAATGCATTACTCCGCTCCTAAATTTGAAGAATCCCTCGTTTTCTACAGGGTCAGATCCTGACCTCACGACCGCGGGACCACTACCGTTTACAACAAAAAAATATTTTTCCAAATCGGGCCATCGGGGATCATACATAAAAAACCGGCCAAGTGCAAGTCGGACTCGCGCACGAAGGGAACATTATCCATAAAAACGGCAAAAAAAAACATGTCTAATGGAAGCCCCACTCCGAATCGCACTTGGCCGGTTTTTTAGTACTTATTTGTAGTTAAATCGGCGACATAAATAGTGAAAGATTCAACTGTCCTAAGTATCACGGTTCATGAGATACAGCCTGACAGACGGACGGACGGACGGACAGCGAAGTCTTACTAATAGGGTTCCGTTTTTACTCTTTTTTTACCGACGAATTGAGAACCTTTTTTTAAAGTTGGTTAAAACCCTGGCGGTTCTCCATAAATGATCTTATCATCTCGAGCAGGGTCAATTACGACCCGCTATGCACCCCGTTACGAACGGGCCGATAGAGCGGCTCCTATGATATGTGACATCGCAAATTGATGAACAGTTATTGGTCTACATGTGAAGTCGACTTTATGCTTTAATGGTTGGATGTGGTTCATAGATTAAATGGGTTTTTTTATGATATATACAGTCGGCAAAGAAACCTGACCTGCCTGCATAGAAGTAGCTGAGTGTCACTGTACTCCTATACCCTCTACATGTGACCTAGGAAAGGTTGTAGGGTATTAAAAGAAGTGTAATATTGTGTTTCTGTTTGGGCGGCCTCCGTAGCGAGGCCAGGCAATAATTAAGCTTTGAATGCCTAATGAATCGCATACTTTTTGATTTTGGCGTAGTTGGTAGCGGGTTCGAATCTCAGTAAGGGCATTTATTTGGGTGTTCAAAAGGAACATATTTTCTTGTAAGTCTTGTTGGCGGTGTCCATTTATCTATTTAATTACGTATTTCAGTATCGTCTGTATCTATAGATAGTACAAGCTTTGCTTAGTTTGGGACTAGGTCGATTTGTGTAAGATTGTCCGCAAATATCTAAGTATTTATTATTACAAGTATTTTATAAGGTTTTCTTCGCATACCGTCTGGGCAAATTTCCTAAAACATCCATTGCATCACTGATACAATAACGTTATTCATACCTGCATTGCGAAATTTCAGCATTACCAAACCGAAATAACATGAAATCGGAATCCACTCCACATTTGAACCTTAACCTCTTGTAAATTAGACTTAAAATAGAAGCGGATTAGTTTCCTGTTATTTCCTTTTGTAAAAATGGCGAATTGTGTTAATGACGGGCTTCTGCGAATGTTGTTGATGTACTTATTTGCAACAAATTGGCTCATGCGACAAATTTTGTTTTTTTTCCGTGTGGTGTCCAGCGAAGAAAAAAACCATAGAAGTCTATAAAGTAGAAAAATGAAATGGAAAATGTCCCCTCAGAATGGGTGCCATTGCTATTATGAGGGGTGTCAAAACGATGCCAGGCAGTCGTTACGTTCGACATGCGAATACCTAGTTTTAGAAATCTGTAAGGAGCTCGCCTTATAAGGTTTTTCGTTCGCTGGTGTAGCGTTTGTTAACCGTTTTTATTGCAAAGGTAGTTTGTTGAGGACCTATTAGACAACACAAGATACTCGCTAGCATTCGCAAGCTTGCATTGCCTTTCAAAAATAACCAGGAAGCAGTAATGTATTGTTCATGATGCTGATGATGATGATGATGATAATGATGATGATATTATACAAGCTACGGGAAAACAACGATAGCGCCATTTAAAATACAGGCAGCGCTATCTACCGGCCTGATCGGATACTTCAGTCTCCTCAGACTGCGGGTGAATGTCCGAGCGTTAAGGACGGTATACACGGTGTAATTTGCTTCTTACGACCTCGGGAATACGCTGTTAAAATTATTCGGTTTCCTCATGTTACACGAGAGTATGTGCACGGTTCCCCAACTACTAAATTCCTGCATAGCAATCAGTTTTCTGAACGACATTTTAAAGTGGCGACAGTAATGAAAATTCGTACTCTTACGAGTTGTTCTTGTCAAGTATAAATGAACTTGAAGCGGTTTTAGGGAAACACACCCGACAGAAGCGTTGTTCGGACGCGTGCGTCCATCGTGTATGTAGTTATTATCCTTGCAATCTTTACATAGAGTAGGTACATCTGAATGTCCGTCAATTAAAACCAGCTTGATAAGACTGACTGTGGCTTCGCACGAGGCTTGACCCTTTGGCGTGGCGTCACGTGGCGTGGCGTGGTGGCCAGTCATTCCAGCACTTGTAACGCCTGATTATCTTCCAGGAGTGACAGCAGCAGCCAATACTGGATGGGGGCCGTTCGGGATCCCCAGGACCCGAACAACTGGAAATGGGTGAACGGGAACGACGTCACCGTGTCGTTCTGGAACAACGTTCCCGGCGGGGAAGAGGGCTGCGCACGGTTCGACGGCAGCAAGGGATGGCTCTGGGCGGACACCGACTGCCAGGCCAAGTTGAACTTTATATGCCAGCATCGTAAGTCCATTTTACAGTGTAGACAGTTACGATAGGGGCGAAGATTGTGCCGTGGGTTGGGTCGGCGTCAATAATTCTGTTGTTGTAAAACGCCATCTAGCGAAACTATACTTAAAGCATTTCTGTCTGCGTGTGCTTTGCTTTTCCTTTATTGCTCACGAATGTCTATGATGCGTATGCGACTGTATTGCGATTGCGATTTTGTGTTTTGCCTTACATTATACGCTGTTGCAGATGAGTTATTATTAAGTGAAATTATACCTGTCGGCCGTGCTGGGCTAATATCTCCTTCCCGTTGGTCCTTGCGCTATTTTTGGAAATCAAGCCTATCTGAACCACCATCCATACATTTGTAGTCAAAATTCCAATTGAGTGGTGTTAATCCTGAAATATGGCCCTAATATTGTTGTACATTTTTATCATTTAATTTTTGTAAACCTGTAGAGTCTGGCTAAAGTAAGTAGAACTCGAGACAAACACTACCATCATCTACCATCCAGCAATAGGCTTATTAAAAGCCTCCTCCCTCTTCAATGGCAATTATATCGCAATACCCTGGAATAGAATTGCCTTTGTTTTGTTTTATTTTAAACAAAACAAAGAACCTGCTCTTCCTTACATATTTATTTGTTTTTTGTTGTGTGGCGAGACGATGTCTGTCCGTGCAGACGTATAAAGTGTCGCCGCAGCTTGGCCCTATTTCCGTTCACCAGAATCTATTGCATAATCTATTACGGCAGCGCCATCTATCAGGACTTTCAGCCGACGCTATTTGACAAAAATCAAACTTCTTTTTATAAAACGTCAAAAACTATTTGTAGGGATTACAGGCTCGTGACGTGACAATCAAACAACGTCCTTATTGTTCGATTTTATGAATTTAAAAATCTTAAAATTGACAACTTAAATTAAAGATTGATAGTTTCCCAGTATTTTCGTGATTTTTGTCTGTTGCTAATGAAAAAACAAATTACTTTCACTGTTGTCAAATAGGCTATTATAATCTTGTTAGTAAACGGAAGCAGTCCACAGCGACTGACTGAACTCCTCTGTTACAGAGCCGAAGGCCTGCGGGCGTCCCGAGCAGCCCCCCAACTCGACAATGACGACGGATTCGTACGAAGTGGGAGCCGCTGCGCAGTACTCGTGCGACCCGGGACACCTGCTCGTGGGGCCGACCGTGCGGACGTGTCTGGACACGGGTTTCTACACGGAGTTCCCGCCGGTTTGCAAACGTGAGTCCTTGGGTAACGGATTCTAGAGTTAGTATCGATGGGCACGGTGACAATAATGATGCCGATGAATAATTCAAATAATGGTATCCTTCTCATCCTTTACGAAACGTTTCGAGTTGGTAGCTGCAGCATACTTTGATTATTAAAATCTGTCTACCTCTATGAGTAAATTCATTTTCTTACTCCCAACTAAATTCAAGGATATTTTTGTGAGACCAAATTATGCTACATCCTTAAAGTATGCACGAGTATGGGGACTTGATAAGCGGTACTGGGCCATTTGACGGGAAGTTGTACATTCGACTTTATTTTAATGTTAATATAATCGGGTTTTTTTCTACTCAGAATCGAGAGCATTTTCGAACCTAACAAGAAAAGAAAATTGTACGAAATGTTACTTATAATTTGCGGTTTTCCGTTCCGTTACCACCATACAAGCTTTGTGTGGAAACGGCAACGGAATGGAATAAAAAATCTTGAGACATTTTTTTTTCGTACGAGTATAACTTTCGAAAGTACTTTCGATTCTGTGTAAACAAAACCTGATTTTATTAAAATTTTAACAAAAAGTCGACTGTACAACATTCCGTAAAATGGCCCACCTAATCTGCAGCACAACAATCAACAGAATACACTACTTAATCATTGTAAGACCGAAGAGGGCACTGCTTATCGAAAAAATACGCTGGGGTTGTTTTATGATAAAATAAATCACAAATTAATTTATTAGAGAGCCGTGTCTCCGGACACTCGGACATTCGCCATGACAGTCCCGTCTGGTGGTGCCCTGCAAGAAAAGAAACTCTTTTGTCCCTTTATTAGACTCTGGACAGAGCATGTACAGCCACAACGGGAATTACCGCAAAATGTGACTGCGAATGTCCGAATCAAAGAGCACTCTACGTGTAGATAAATTGTACTTCAGTACCTTCACTAGCGATGCTGCCTCTGGAAATGTATATTTAACTTGTTCATATCACAAAATAATCATCATCCAGCCGAAAGACGTCCACTGCTGGATATAGGCCCCCCCCCAAAGAGTGCCACAATGACCGGTCCTGCGCCACCCGCATCCAGCGGACTCCCGCGACCTTTGCCAGGTCATGAGTCCACCTTGTGGGGGACGTACCCACGCTGCGCCTTCCGGTACGTGGTCGCCACTCGAGAATTATTCCGCCCCAAAAGCCATTGGTTCTACGTGCAATGTGCCCCCGCCCACTGCCACTAAAGTTTAGCGATTCGGAGGGCATTAACGGTTACCTTGGTTCTGCTGCGGATAGCTTCATTTCTGATGCGATCGCGCAGAGAAATTCCCAACATAGCCCTCTCCGTTGCCCTTTGGGTGACTTTGACACAATAATAATTGCTAATATCTCATTCCAGGCATCGAATGCGGTTACCCCGCTGAAATCGCGCACGGGGGCTACGCCCTTCTCAACGACTCCGTGTCGTACCTGTCCCACGTGCAGTACGAGTGCGAGGAAGGCCACGAGATGGTGGGCAGGTCGCGACTTGTCTGCGACATCGATGGGAGGTGGAACGGACCACCGCCTCGATGCGATGGTAATTGTTATCTACATTATCTAAAGCCCTCCACACACCGATCACGGGTCGGGCGCGGCGCGGCGCGGGTCGGTACACCTATGTATATCTCTCACACTACCAACGCATTTCATATCTCTATCACACAGTTGCGCGGGCCCGCGCTACTGTGCGATAGAGACGCCGCGCTTCTTTGCGAAAGAGATAGAGAGTTCAACATATGAAGGCCTTAATTGTATGCGGTGTTCGTTAAACTCTGAATGTATCGAAAGCTTAACAAGTTTCTACGGAATGATGGTTCAAGGCGCCATATTTAACATTGATCGCTCCCTAAGTGCCTTTTTTATCTCAGAAGAAGGGTAGAATCTTGGGCACAACCCTCGACTAACGGCACAACCATAATATCAGCCAAAAGACATCCACTAATGGACATAGGCGCGTGACTCGTATCAAGCGGTCTCCCGCTACCTACAGTTGTAACTTCCAATATAATTCATCACTTGTTTAAGGAACAAATACTGTCTACGGAGACATATCATAGTCGCTTGAAAATGTCCCGTTGATTTGAAAAAAAAACAAAATAGTTTATTTAGGATAAGTTAACAGATTAGCATACAAAACATATTCTTCAGACCCCAAACTAGGCTGAGCCTGTATCTTGGACGTCTGTGAGAGCATGAGCAAACGTACGTGGGTCATACTCAAATTTAGGTTCGCGTCTTTCCTGTGGACACTATAAAAGTTAAGGGCTACGAAGCCTAATTTTGGTTTGGACTCTTAATCCGCATAAACAGCGTCTCCTCTTATGTATGACTATTCGATAAAAACCTGATTTATATGCAGGTGAGCTCTTAATTACTGACCACAGGTGAGACGAATTTTGCTTATACAGTGTGTTCGGGTGAACCCAGGGTATAAACAAAATTCGTCTCTCCTGTGGTCAATAATTAAGAGCTCACGTGCATATAAATAAGGTTTTTATCGAATAGTAATAAAGAAGAGGAGACGCTGTTTATGCGGATTAAGAGTCCAAACCAAAATTAGGCTTCGTAGCCCTTAACTTTTATAGTGTCCATGGGAAAGACGCGAACCTAAATTTGAGTATGACCCACCTACACTGCTAACCAAACGGTTTAGCATGGAAGTATATGTTACCTTTCTATTAGATCTCGGATAGGAATCACTTTAAATCATTATATAATCAATAAGAATAATTAGGTAGATAAAAATGGCCGAAACGCAGTCTTCATCAATTGCGTACAAAACACATCTCCCCAGACACTTTATCTAACAATGATATCCGCAACAGGCTTCGTCAATAATACGCAGGTACCTAATAACTAAAGTAACAATGAGGACCGCCGGGATCGTTGGTGGCCCGAAAGTTCCCATGACACTGGCGGCGTTGCCACGCTGAATGGTCAAAGAAATCTGTTGAGCCAAGAACGATCCGGACCGAGGATTGCAGCCCCTATAATATATCCTTAAGCCGCTGACCCATATCCTGTATAAAATCTTTGGGTTCCATACCCCAAGGTCCCGCAGTCTCGACCACCACTGGATTAAAGTAGAAGATTGTAATAATTCCCTAAATTACTGAATGTAATACTACAAACGAAACGGGTGGATCTCCCAAGGGTGTTGTGTAGTGAGGCACTTACATTTGTCACCATCTGTAAGCATTACGAATCCAGACATCAATAAATAGTCCATTAGGCCAGTCCCAATACACCTACGTCTCTGTTAAGTTGGCCTCCTTTGGCAACCTCTACCAAGTACTTCCGGCCATTTCAGGACTGACATACTTAAGTCTCCTCTCTCAACGATTAAAGGGCACGATACACGATGCCACGTCTCGGCTGCTGTCACATGACTTAAATATACCTATACAAATTTTGACCGGAAGTCAAACTTTTAGCCAATTTTAGGTGCGATGATCTTCTGATTCTTGCTCAGTACAACTTTCGCGACCTACTGCCATGCATTTTATCGTGCTGTCATGAGACGTAGGTGTATTGGGAATGGGCTTAAGGACTAAAAGGGTCTGTGACATGGACCTATGATACTCAGGACAGGCTATACGTGATGCCACAGCGAGGAACGGAGAGGCTCCTATGCAGCTAAATTAAGAAATGGTCTTAAAATGGCTGATGACCTCTCTCGCACGTGGTATTATTAGCATACATAGCTTGTGCTGGGTATCATAGGTCCATGGTCTGTGATTATTCTGGCATCGCAAGAGTCCAGTAGCCGGCGGGCTTCTGTGCCGCCTCGTATAAAAAATCACGCGCGTGGCATGTTCCCACAAACAGATTCAGCCAGATACCGAGTTAGGTGTAATCACAGGCTTACCAGCAGATAGCATCGCCGTAATGCGTTAAATTGCCGTAGAAAGTTGTTTTGGTGACACATCTAGATCGAACCGGTTTGTTAACAGTGCGGTTCACTTGTAGGGTCTGGCCCCTGTTTCACCGCTCTGTCAGCTGAAAAATTGTCGGTATTGCAGTGACAATTCGTAAGTACAGTCAGCGTCATATAGTTAGTACAATGACGAACAAAATATAACCGAATTGAGAACTTCCTTTTTTTTTGAACATACAAACATACATTCACGCCTTTATTCCCAAAAGGGGTAGGCAGAGCACATGAAACGTATGTTCCAGCTCCACTTTTAGCATAAATGTGGGTATAAAATATCGACAAAATGTGATATTGCAGTGATAGGTTGCTAGCCCATCGCCCACAACACACTTCAACCCTGGTCCCTTAGTCGACTTTTACGACACCCACGGGAAGAAAGGGGGTGGTGAAATTCTAACCCGACGACACCACACGCACGATAACCGTTGATCCAAGCTCGTTCGCCCAGCCACTAAGGACCAGTGCTAAAGTCAGTATTATTTACTAATTAATTACTTTGCCAATTTGCCATTAACGCAAAGTTCTCGCTGAAATTCGCGAGAACTCGCATCAAAATCAGACAGCATGATGCAAGAATTACAGAATTATAAATTTTCGCTTTTCCTATTTATACGATCCAAGTAAATTATACGATCCAAGTAAATAAGTATTACAGACATACCCCAGAGATCTTCGGTCTTCTTTAACTTCAAGGATTTAAACGCCTTTATGATGACATGGGGCTCAACGTATTCAAAGTGAAGTTCCTTGTCATATTTCGCGTTTGTATTAGGATCTAAGTAAGAATCAGTCTTCGCTACAGATGAATTTAAAAACTGCGTAGTATTCACAGCTATGTTTGTAAAGAAGTCTTGAAATGCGCCAGCTACCTCAAGGTCTCCAGTCAGTATCCGATCGTTCATCTTTAATATGTGATTACTATCACGAGGTTTCGTTTTGCCAGTTTCATTTCGTATTACATTCCAGACTGCTTTTATTTTATTATCCGCTGACCGAACTTTTTTACATATATATATAGCCTTAGCTGCGGCGCAAACTCTCTTAAATATTTTAGAATAATTTCTTACATGTTGAACGAAATTTTTATCGTGATTAAAACTCTTCATTTCATAAAGCTCATACAGTGTATTCCTACTTCTGTGAATACCAACTGTGGCCCAGTCACTAAACCTTGTCTTCAGTGTATCATGTTTTAACATCCTAGGTGTAAATACGTTTCTGTGCACACCATGTATCACATTAGACAGGTCTTTATATAGTATGTTAGGTTTAATGTTATGCGTAGGGAGTACGGCAACTTCGCGTGATAAAATATCCTTGAAACTTTCCATCCGACTGACAGTAACAGGTCTATAAATAATTACTTGGTGTTGGATATCAGTGTTCATTTTAAAACAGGCTTTCTGTCCGCTGTGATCTGAGTTGAAGCAGTTAAATATGGTTTTGTCTATAGTGTCACAGTTACAGAAAATATTGTCCAAACAAGTTGCAGTACTAGCTGTAATTCTGGTGGGTTCATAAAATAAAGGGAACAAATCACAAGATGTAAATAAATTCAATAATCTTCCTTTCTGTGTATGTGCGGAATCGAGTAAATTAATATTAAAATCTCCACATACTATAACAGTCTTGCTGGTAACAAAGACTTGTTTGAGAGCATCTTCCATTACTGACTCGAACTGGCTAAACTCTGATGAGGGTGGCCTGTACACACATATTATTATATACTTTTCCAATTCCACACATGCCATTTCTATTGTTCGCTCAATCGATAGCTGAACTATGTTTTTCCTTTCCTTACATCTAAGTTACGTTTTACCATTATCAATGAGCCTCCGTGGATGGCCTTTTCTCTGCTAAACGAACTAACTATGTCGTAGTTATGAAATCTAAATAATGACAACTGATGTTCCTTGAGCCAGTGCTCGGTCACACAGAAAATGTCAGTTTCACTAGAGTCCAAGAAAAGACCCACCTCTAATTCCTTGCTGGAGAAGCCCTGGATGTTCTGGTGTACGACGTTCAGTCCCCGGGGCTTCTCCGCTGTCCCAGGCGTCAGTTTAAATGTTTCGGGAGGCTGGCGGTGCCCGGGGGAGCACCCGGGCGCGCGAGGGGCGCAGCCGCCGAGCCACCGTGCTCAGGCGAGATATTGTAAGCTAGGAGTTTGGCTGTTGCTATTTTACATTTTTCTGACATATACATTCGGTTTTTAAAATTTTTTACCGTTTTACATAAATTGTTCAAATCAAAAAATTGGAAATTATTCTGATAACAAGTCGCATTGTACATAATGGAATTCAACTTCGAAATTTTTTAATTTTGCTCATGCGACAACAACTTAGAATACGGAAGTGCACATAAAATAATCTTTTGGATTCCACGCCGCTCAATGTCAGTCAACGACTCCAGAAGAGCTTCCAGCTGCAGTCGTCTAACGGTTACACTATTCCCCAGTACTAAAACTAGCGTGGTACCTCTATCAAAGCGGTCCTTCATTAATCTGTCCACAAAACATTCTACAGAGGCCCCACGCAAGCAGTTGTTCGTGACCTTCTGCCGGAGACATTTACTCAACATAAGCCCGAGGCCTGCACCTATCTCATCAGAATAGACAACTGTCGATGGAGCAGGTACTTCCTGAAGGCTGGGCGGGTACAGCACCGTAGGGTCGGCCCGAGGAGGGTCGCGGCAGCGGGGGACCGGCGAGGTCGGGCGCAGGGCCGGTGTGGGCGCGTGCGGTGTCGGCGCAGGCGTGGGTGAGGACGACGGCGCGGGTGCCGGCGAAGGCACGGGCACGGGTGCCGGCGCAGGCGCGGGCGCGGTTGGCGGCTCGCAGCGCAGGCTCGGCGTGCTCGGCTCACTCGCGGCGGCTAGTGATGGTGCACAGCTACATTCGCTACACAAATGATTGTTGAGCAAAGAGTAAAAACGTTCTTCGTTTTCCCGGCTCATTTCTGCCAGCCGCGTTGCGACCTCCGTATGTTCCTTAATTTCACGTTTACTGAGTTCATATTTCAAATTTATATCCCGTAGTGAGTTTTCTAATCTAGTTATGTCAGCCTGTAGTGAACGGGTATGATTGTCATGTAAATGTATTTTATTTTTCATTTCCGCACTGCTCTGCTTTAGGCTATTTATTAGCACCCTACGTTCCTTCATCAACTCCACATTTTTTTGAGCACAGCTTTTAGATTTTAAATTTTTTTTAGTGCGACGGATGATTTTTTTTAAATTTAATATATTTCTTGAGTTTTTTCCTACTTTTGAAATACAGAGAAGAAGTATCATCCTTTGTGAGGTCTATTATAGAAGACTCTAGTGTGGATAACACTGGGTTGCCCTGGCTGCCCATCAGCTCTCTATAGAGGCTCTGCGTGTGGGTAGCCCGGTGCGAGTCACATTCACTGCGGAGTTCAACTATTGTCTGATTTGCAACACTCAGTTCACTTTCGAGTTCAGTAACACGCTTTAGGGTGGTTTCATAAGTAGATGCACAGTCATTAAAAGTGTCCACTATGTTCTGTAGTTCCTCACACTTTTCAACACTTTCTAAATAGTCGTTGTGGAGTGATGACAGCTTATTCTTAAGGACGGTGTTTCTATCCACCACCTTGGCAACTTCAACCTCGTTTTCCTTCTTCGTGCGGTGACACGCTTCCAAGGTCTCTCTCAACTGCATTTCCAGCTGCCGCGTCGAGGCTTTGCGGGTGAGCACGCTTGACGACATTTTACGAATACGCTGGATTACTAAGTGTTAAGTAAAAAAAACTATCTGTTAGTACGAAACACTGTGTGCAGAGTTCCGACTCACACACACTTTATTATTTATTTATTTATTTTTCTTCGTGTTTGGCACTGTTAGACCGCGCTAACTCTGCGGGCTCGTTAAAGCGCTGCAGCGCTTGATGGTAGAGCAGCGAGCGCGGCGAGTAGGCGGTGATGAGTCACGCAGCGGGCGCAGCGCGAGTTGTCCTAGGTCAGGGACGTCAACGGATTTTTACAAATTTGTTTATTGTTTTTTGCTGTATTTTCACAAATAAAGTATTTTTCGACGCACTGTTTTTACAAATTAGTTCATTAACGGTTAAACTTTGTGTTTACCACTTTAAATTTTAGCAAACTGAATTATTTGCGCGTTTTTCGAATAAAAATCGTGGGAGCAACAAATACGGATGTGCTCTTATTGACGTTCGCGACGGTCTGTCATATACGTCAACTGTCAAAAACAATCGCATGGGGATTACAATTACGAGTGGGTAGGGGCACTCGTAAATCGATATCATAGGTACCAGGTGACAAATGTAAGTCACCGACGAGTTTCAATTTTCAAAAATACGAACTTTCGGAAATCACTCACATCGATCAAATGTGATATTGCAGTGATACGTTCACTTCAACCTGTGCCCTTAGTACGACTCTTATGACACACACAGAAAGAAAGATTAACTTGCAATGTATGTTTGTCCGGGTAGAATCTTGCAACTTAGGTAATTCTGAAGCAGATATCTTCAACCGATTAAGCTGAAATTTTGGGCAAAGGTATAGTTTGGACGACAGCTTAATATTGTACCATCGACCTGTTGATGGAGACAGAAGGGGTATTCAGTGCTTAACCGACGTAACGTAACTTTGGGTTCTTTAGAATCGTCGCAATGAGTAGTTGATGACAGAAAAGTACAGTCGGCTATAAAAGCTTTTTTTTTTAAATCTTGACAGAAACTTACTCAATTGTTTTCCCCAGTGGTCCACTGCGAGCCTCTCCAACTCGCGAACGGGCGCGTCGCGCTCTCGCACAATGTGTCAATGTTCGGCGCCGTCGCAGAGTTCGCGTGCGCGCGCGGGCACCGCCTCGCCGGCGCCCGGCGCGCCGCCTGCCTCGCCTCCGGCTCGTGGGACCAGCCCGCGCCTAAGTGTCTACGTAAGCATTCTCATCATTAAAAGCTTCCATCCGCGATTTTGTCTACGTGGACCGGGGATAAAAACTATCCTTTGATTTAGTCCAGGCTATATCCTATCTTCATGCAAAATTTCATCTAAATCGACTAAGCCGTTTAAGCGTGATTGAGTAACAAACATATAAACATCCCAACTTTCGCATTTATAATTTTAGTAGGATTATAACCTTTATTAACAGAAGGTATGTAGTATACTTCTGAGCCTCTCTATTTAGGTACGATACGAGGATGTAACCTCTATTCGAACCACCCTAAAAGCTATAAGGCAAGCTCACGTTTCGTTGTAATAAAACGCGTCTATATGTAATACCATCTATTGATCTCAGCCGTATTTCACTCCGCAGCCGAAGACCGCTCCACGACAACAACGACAACCCTCCCGCCGCCCACGACCCCTCCCCCGTCCACTACCCGAGTGACGTCCCGCGCGCCGCCGACGCGGCCCCGGTCCACGGCGCGCCCGTCGCCAACGCCGTTCGTGACGCCGGAGCCGCGCCGACCGCGCCCGAAGACCACCGAGCGGCCGACGACGCGGTACGAGCCGAAGGTGACCGATGCACAGGAGTCGCCGACCAGCCACGTGCCGCATATCATAGTGGCTACGCATCCTAGGGAAAACCAGGTTGGTATACGAATATTTATGACATCTCTGCTTGGTAAACTACTTAGTATGTATTGTATATATTACTCGACTGTGATAAGGCTGGGAGTGGAGGTGACAGTTGTACCATATAATTACTTCTAAGTGATATGCATTGAGAGCTCTAGTCCGTTCTCAACTATACAAAAACTCCTAAAATTATATCCAGTAAATAAAAGCACAATATTGGTCATAATTCATAACCGTTGATAAAGCAATTAAGACGCCGTAGGTTCCGCCGGTGGTCTTCTCTCCCTCTCACTGAACATAAGCGTGAGCGAGATGGAAAGGCGTGCTCGAAAGCGCGTATATCATGTTTTCTAATTAAAATTTTTGGCCGTTTAAATAAATAAAAAAGTAATCACTGAGTTCTCTCAAACATGATTTTGCCGATTTTTGTCAAACATGATATTGCCGAAACCATTTTAATATTTTTAGCTTTTGTGCATTTATTATGAATATTTTGATGTTCGTAATTTTTATTATATCGAGCGAAAATTGCTTAATCATGTTTCGAGTCACTGATCTCCCTACAGAAAAGCCTCAAGAGTACTATTCTTATTTTTTTGAAACCATATTATAGCAGACACAAAAACTATGTTCGCTTCACTTCGCTGAACCTAACGGTGCCTTAAGCGTTTAGAATTTTTCATTGGGCATGCTAGTGTCGCCGCCGATACGAAGGTAAGTAACCCAGAGTAGGTCTCGATATGCGAGGCGCTATTAACTATTAACGCAAGCTTTATTATCATTTTCTCTATTTGCCGCCATTTACCGCCTCCCCAGATCCTAGGCAGCGGCAACAACATCCGCGCGGAGCAGACGCCGCGCGTCAACGTCCCGCAGTCCGTGGACGGCGAGCGGCGTGAGACGGTCGGCGCGCGTTTGAACCTCGGCGCCGTCGTCGCGCTCGGCGCGTTCGGCGCGATCGTGTTCCTCGTCGCGATCATCACCACCATAGTCATATTAGTGCGGAGGTGAGTTTTGGCGGAGTCGGCGTTATGGTTCAAAAGTGATATTGAAAGTATCAATGCCATATTTGTTGAATTTTTTTTTAATATTAACACATTGGACACCGCGTACCCGACTCTCGGGCACTCGTAAACTTTACTCAGATACCGGCATACCCGAGAGTCGAGCACGAGCTATAAACCCTCACGCGACGTCAATTCTGTCGGTTTCTGGGGTATTGTTCGGAATTTTACCTGGTTGCGAAAGTGTTAACCACTAAGTTGGTGAACTAGCTTACGGGCTGTAGCCTATGGCGGCTCCAGAGGCGTCACAAGCGCGTTGCCAAGCCTTTATTGATTTGGGTACTGTCAAATGGCAAAGTTATATTTTTTTCAAACACTACGATGCTAGGACAAATGCGGAAAAAAGGCGTTTTTGTAGAGACGCGGCGTGCGTCGCGGTTATATCGGCACGGTGTAGCAAATGTGTCAACTCTGCATTATAAATATTTTCAACGCGCTTCTGAAATCTGAATCATGCTCTCAAATGCTGCAACATTGCCTAAAGAAGCCCAACTTTGCCTGCCTTGAAAGACAAACTTAAGGTGATGACAGGTACATAATTACAAACTCAGTGTTCTAAGTCGCAGTATTTGAACGTACAAAAGAAAATAATAATTGAACTACCTATAAATCCTACTCACTATACTTACTTATCCTAAACTACAAATGACCAGTAGAATAATAGTTTCACAGAATTTACAAAAAGTCTAGTTTCGAATTCGATATACCTACGACAGATAACTTTCGATATCTCAATATGCCACAGATACCTTTATCTTCTTTCCTACGCTTCTGTTTGTTTCTATCAGCCCCATCTTGGGTACAAAAGTACCTATCATTCGCGCACTTCTCTTCTGAACTTTGAAACCGCAAACTACAATACAGAGTTAATGAATTTTGTATCTACTGTTCAAGCTGCGGATACTCTAGTGTGCGCCATCTAGTGGCGATGTAGGGAACTCAAACACTCTCACAACTCGCAAAGTGTACACGTCACGCTACTTAATAATCATACTGAAGTGAGACAAACTCGGCCACAACTTTGATCGGCGGTGGCAGCGGCAGCGGCGCCCCAAAAGCGAGGGGGAACGCTCTGATCTCTCACTCATATGCACAGCGTACCGCTATCACTGCCTACGCTGCTCCAAGCCATAAGGGACTGTAGATCACTCATATATAAAGTTACAAGGCACCATCTATTGGCGAATTTGATCCCTCAGTCGACAAACTCTCTACGCGTACAGTGCACTTAACAGTACACAACGCCATCTAGTGTTGCCAAGCGGCCTTGCAACTTAAACTGGGCACACAACGCCATCTAGCGGTGGAAAGCGGTCCTGCAACTTATAAACTGAACACAACGCCATCTAGCATTGCCAAGCGGCCTTGCAACTTATAATCTGGACACATAACGCCATCTAGCGTTGCCAAGCGGCCTTACAACTTATAAACTGTACACATAACGCCATCTAGCGGTCGAAAGCGGTCCTGCAACTTATAAAATGAACACAACGCCATCTAGCGTTGCCATGCAGCCTTGCAACTTATAAACTGGACACATAACGCCATCTAGCGGTGGAAAGCGGTCTTGCAACTTATAAATTGAACACAACGCCATCTAGCGGTGGCAAGCGGCCCCCTGCGGCGCCCGCGCCTCGCTGGTGCTCGCTGCTGGCGCTACCCTTCCCCGACCAGCAGGTGGGGCGGCGGGAGTTCGCGCGCGCGCACCGCCACGCGCACCGCGCCGGGCGGTTCAGCAACCCGTTATAGCGAGGTACACCTCGGCTCGAGCTACTGGCACCCATTTTGAGATTAGGGTACATCCTTACTTAAACCGTCGTATGCTTAGGCGCGGGTCTATCGAGAACGGTTTGAAACTTACGTCATAATTTGGCATCCTTTGGATAATAATAGAGCTAAATTACCCTAGTGTTAATATATAAAATGGGAAGGTGTCAAACTTAAATTAACTGTCTCTAATATCGGCTGAAAATTGGTTAATGATGCTCATATACGTACACAAAGATCGTAAGACAATAAATGTAGTCTCATTCGCATTGATGGTAATTCTTCAGTGACATTAGTTTCATCTAGTACAGTCACTTGACATCTTGTACTAGTCATTTGTCAGTGGAAACACTGGTTTGAAGATTGTGATGACAGTTTTTGTACGGCATATGTCAGTACCTAAAACCTATCAAAATAAACAACTTAGTTCAGCTACTCTAGGATCCTATGAGCTCTATAGTTAGATAATGTTTTGCCGGAAATGAACGAGTTTTAGTTGGGAGACTCGTAGCTCGAGCTGGGACTAACGTGACACCAAGTGGAGTTGGCGGCGGTGGTCGGGAACTTATGAATCATTGCTGTCGTTCACAGGGTTCTTGTTCTCAGGCTTTTAACCCTTAAATTCGCCACGTCCAGCCGGCTAGACATGCCCGTCAAACGTGGTTTTGGATTTTATGGTATATTTTATAGATGTTGGAGAATTGTTTTGTATCGTCACCGATACCGAAGCGCGAACTATGGGCCTTTTATGTTATTTGCTTAAGAGGCCGCAGTAAGCTCGGCCGAATTTCACCTTCCCATACAAACGTAGTTACGCTCTCATTTTACAACTACGTGTTGGATTGTGACGAAACTTTGCATATACAATGAGATGAGGTATATCTGTGTCTGTAATTAGTTTATATGGTTCCAATTTATAAAACAAAGTAAATACAGCAAACCTAGTTTTGTATGAAAAACTTAAATTCGCTGTATCTTTTTTATTATGGTAGCTGTAGCTACGTAAACTAATTTGAGACATAGATATACCTCATTTCATTGAACATGCAAAGTTTCGTTACAATCCAACACGTAGTTTTAAAATGAGAGCGTAACTACGTTTGTGTGGAGAATCAAGCTTACTGCGGGCTCTTAAAAGGGGAGTATCTTTTGATTTTTTATAGATAGGTAGCTGGTTGAAGAATGTATTAAATGTGTGTTATTAATGTTATTATATTGGGTATTACAAATAATAATAAGTAGAACGAAGTTAAAAGATTCTATCCGAATACACAATATATTTTTTATCTTCTAGTATAAACCTGGAACCATGTGCCAATTGAAGGAGGTGCAAGCAAATCGTCATATAAATACTGAGGTTTTACACATATCATTTGTCAAACATACATGTTAGGAACGTATTGCATACTTGATTCATAAGTAACCGATGGGTTGGCCCGTCGTTGATTCAGGCAACTCAGCGGCCACACGCGACCGAACACTATCAGTTTTATAGCACTTTGTTTTATATCTGTGTCGTGTCGCTCGCGGGACTCCTGAACGAGCGACGTGCCTCACTAGGTTAACAGTGTTAACAGGTTGACATGGTGGCTGATTTTGACAGACAGAAGCAATAGCAAGATAAAGGTAAAAAGTGTTTGTACGTCTACTAATACGTGTTACTTAGCAGGGCTCTTCATCGCGTCTAATTTTTTTTGTGAATATCGTAACACAGTAATTACTGAGTGTGGACGTGGGTAATCGTCTAAACTGATATCATTAACATTTATCCCAAAGGTGAAAAATAAAGTACAAGTGCAATAAAGTACAATTTTTAGGACACTTTGTAACTTCGGGCTGCTTAAAATGCTATTATAATGCCTTTATAAATTATAAAAAGCCATCATGTCATCCATTGCACACGCACAGACAAGCACAGCTCACCCGCCACTTAAAAATCACTGTGTCAGGTCATCACATCGAAAACTACGCAATATCAAACGATATTCCTAAAAGCGTATTTATATTGGCGATAGATTCCGTCTGTCGCATGCCGAGAAGCCGTGGTATCCTATTTTAAACCTCGAAACAGGCCCTATCGACTAATATAAATGAGCCATCACAAAAAGCACTTGCAACAGCCAGTCACGGAGTTTCACAACACGAATCGCAATTTGTACATACCTGCATACAATGTATCCGCACACTAGTACGAGTTTTCCAGGATTATTTTATACCGCACAAATGTTTAGACTCAATGCAACACGGCTTCGCATCGTCCGTCACAAGGTTTCGTTCAAAATGTATATTTTTGGACAGAAATATTCACCAAACCTTTGTAGGCACTGCTGTCAACACGCATATTTCCGGTTTTCTTGGGAAAAAAATACAGTTTTATAACATGACTTACCCGGATGCCTCCAAAAACATTTAATCACTATTGTTATACATAAATTTACAGAAAAGTTAGACTAAGTACTTATTGCAGTTTACAACCGTATACTCTATTTTACAAGCATACCGAAACGTTAAAGTACTTACATTATGTTTTCACCTGTTGAAAATTTACTTAAATTAATTTGTACAATGTAGTACCTACATACGTACACATGTAGTCGATTTTCCACGGGATGGAAGTAGAGCAGAATACCTAGAATATGTCATACAAAAACATACCAGAAAGGGCCGATTCTGGCCATTATTCGTCTTCGAAAGATACAAATGTCATGACAGCATGTCTTTATTGAACGCGTGAAGCTGATCGCATAAGGAGCATCCGTAGTTATGTTTTCAAACTACACCCTTCTTCTTCTTCTTAACCTCACTTATCCTTCCAGAAAGCACCACGACGGCAAACGGTACCGTCACCACGTGTCACCGGACTGCAACACCGTCGCCTCCCTCGACTCGTCATCATCAGAGTCCCGTTCAGGCTTGAATAGGTACTATAGACAGGCTTGGGAGGAGCTACATGAAGCTACAGGGGCTAAGGGTCGAAGGCACGACAGGGAGGCGCCAAAAGACGGGTCAGAACTTGTCGTGTCTGACGTGTACCCGGCTCCGAGGGACAAGAGAAGGCACCATCATCACCACCATCATCGCCAGCCGAGACATCCCGACTGGAATTCGCCGCATCGCCCACAGCACAATCATAAGCCAAGGTATTAGGTAGGAAAGAAACAAACACTATAACTCTTAGTAGGTGAGCTGATTAGTGATTAAGTTACGAAATCCCTCGAAAGCTTATTAACGATCGACTAATTATTCGATCGGCTTTAAAAATTGTATTCACATAGTGTTAATGTCAGAAAAAGTATCATGTATACAACGATAGATGTCGCGTAATTATTATAGTTTTGTGTGTCAAACACCAACGCCATCTAGTGAGGCAATTTTGAACCATTCTTCTTGGTCTGCTCTATGCAAGCACTCTGTCACGTTTGTGTGTGGTATGACAACTTATGTGTGCGTGTCTTAAACACACAGAACAATACTACGCATACAGTAATTAATTCAAATTGAATCAGCTATTTTATTGATTTTATAATTCTGACATCATTTTGTTAATGCCGGCGTTACATGAAAGAAATGATGGTACCTAGTTTATACTAAATACAGTAGTTTAAATTTTGCTTCATCGGGTTAATAATGACGTTAGATTAGGTGATGATAGTGGGGTATAGAATGTCTGATTACTTCGTTGACCGGACAAAAAAAAGAAGTAATCTCAATTATCCTTGTTCTGGTGAATACTGTACGAAGGAGATGATTAGTTGTGATTTAAGTACTTATACCTAGTTGGATATAGTTGTTTCGGGTCAATGAAGTGTCATGACAAAGAGTAAGATGACATGACTTTGTACAAAGCTCGTCAGTGCGGATAATAATATAAGATACATATTTAATATCGACCCACCCAGCTAAAGCTGAGTTTATAGTAATTTGAGATTATCCGTAAATGTTATGTAAGATTTGGGGATTAAAACGATTTAAACGCAACGGACATTTGAACACAACATTTAAACCGAGGCACTATGATACAATAAGACATATTCTTATCAGTAGTTTAATAGGGTACCGTGAAAATCGCCCACTTCGCCTTGACTGGCAACTTTGCCAACCTTATACTAACTTGACAAAAAACCTTTTTTTATTTTATTTATTTCTTTGAGAAGGCTTAGCTTTTCACAGTACTTGAAATCATTCAGTAACGACACACTGCGACATGCTCACATGTCTCTTCTGACTGTCCTATCACTTAAACGAATCTACAATTATGACTATATATTTAATAGAATTCAATAATTGGCTATGTATTTATTCGTATTTGACTGATGTTTTTATACAAACCGGTAATGATTTGTATTTAAGTGTAAAAAAGATATTTTCCTTTTGATCCCAAACTCTAAGCAATGGGGCAAACCGATCGCAATTTAAATCTATCGACATGATTGAATTATAAGTAATTTCATTATTTATTTACATTCATATCCATACTAGAATATCACGTATATTATGATAAGCATGTGCCTAATATAACAACCTCAGATCAATCTGACTGACAAAGCTTTGTTCTAAGTCTAGTACTGAACCAAATAGCTATTTAAAAAAATGTTATTTGTTAATTATGTATAGGTCTTAATATTAAGAGATTTGACAAACTGTAATAATTATTAAGAGATTTCACGTCGCATACAACGAAATTAATGATATGAGACTGTTTTATACATTCCTTAGCATAAAATAATACTTAAATATGAAATTTCAAAAGACATTGATACGATACTACACTTGTAGTATTAATTATCAGTTTTAGAAAAGATTAGGATATCGGTATAAAAATGTTTTTTTATTACTATTTCGTAGCTGTACGTAAAGCATAAAGGATAATTATACCATTGGTTAATCTATACCCCTATTTAATTTAATTATAAATAATAATCATCCGTAATCATCCAGTTTCGTCTCTTCTTTTAGTAAAAACTATACTTGTAACGCTATAACTATGATTACCTTGATCTGTTCTTATTGGTTATTAGTATAAATAAGTATATTTCCCATTTACACTAGTTTATATAGTTCGTAAGCAGTTATCCCCTACTGTACATACTCTAGGTTAAGTTATGTAAGACTAGATTGAAGTTAATCATCGTTTTCTGCCTCTTTATTTACTATTCCTTATATATGTATAATTTTAAAAAGTTATATCCTAACTTTGCCCAATTTATAAATATATTGTTTCTTTTCTTTTATTCCGTACGGTACTAATTGTATTTTAAAACTTACTTACCTACCTATTTATGGCTAGATTTTGTTGATTTTAAAGGTTTAGTTGGAAGTAAGTCAGTAAGTTAATATTTGTAAAAAAACATCAATCAACTTATATCATATTTGCCCAGAAATAAAATCGGCATTGGCTCTTTTCGAATCTTAACAAGGGAATGCAGGGCGATTTTACTATTGCTTACTATTTATGGTTTAGTATTCTCACCCTTTAGTCCTGCCAAATGTTAAGTACTTTATTATGTATCTGGGTAAAGTTGAGACAACCGGGCAAAGTTGACGGTTTCAGTGTGTGCAACATATTTCTTTTTAATACTTTAATATTACATCCTTACAAACTTCCACGTGTGGTACAAAGTAATATTAATGCGTTGGCCGACTCGTGCGAGCCGTAGTACAAGTCACGTACTGTTATTTGAATTTGTATGAAAAGACAATTTGTATGAAAATGTGCCATGAACGGGCAGACATAAAGTAAGACGATCTATGGTGTGTAATAAATTATTACAATGTTCGAATAGATGTATTTGTAAATAATTTCACTGGTGGGTCGGCGACAAATGTTCTGGAACTCAAGAAAAAGTAAATAAAAAAATTAAAACATCCTGACGCAGTACATAAACACAGCTAAGAACCATGTCAACTGAAAAGATTTTCGATTAATACTGCACTTTAATCGGTTCATCCGTATGGGAGCTACGATGCCACAGACTGACACACCCCTCATTTTATTCGAGGGGAAAAAAATGTGAACTGGCTAACATGTGTCACCGACTGTACCAGTCTGTTATACCTACTTTAAATGTTTAGAGTTGTATAGGCGTCCAACTTGTATCAGAGTATTTTAGAATTAAATATTTTTGTGATAATCTCATTTTGTTGTTATTTCCCGTAACTCGTTGATTTAAAAATCTAGAACATTGTACAGGTAAGGGCACCAATATGTATACACCACAAAGTCTCAAAAATTTGTAGGCAGACCTTATTTCTGCAATAATAAGGTTGTTGTATAAGGGAGTAGTTATATTTTGTATCCGGGAGGATACATTATAACACCAGCGCCTTCCTGAGGCACTAAGGAGTAAAAAAAGACAATTAAAAACTATGTATGACCTTGTATACTCGGTAATACCTCGGGAAAACACCTTATAATTTCTTTATTGTTTATAATTACGTGGTGTGTGCCCCGTGGGACACATTTAAATCTGCGGGACTGCATAATAGAAACAAGAAATAATATATTAACTTTATATTACTTTCAAAATAATCTACGCGTAGGTACAAAAAAAAGAAGGTACATTGCTTTGTGTACAACCTTGCACTGGGCTTAATCTCTATATTGAATACGATGCTAACGATAAACAAAATGTCTTCTAGCCAGAAAGTATCCCTACTATTATCTATTCTGTGCCCTAAGGCCTCGTTAAAGGTTAAGCGTATCCGCGCGCTTGTTTTACGCTACTGTCCATGACGGTGAATATAAACACAACTTCGCCCATGCCAGATATAGGCCAAGTTGTGGTTTCATGTATTTGACACCAAGCTGTCAAGCATGCGTCAAATCTTGGCACATCTCTAGTTGATATTCACCCTTAACGAGGCCCATAAATTGCACCATCCATGGGTCTTCGATGGGAGACTTTGCGAGATTTAACAATGACAACCTTTTGATTTCATGGCTGGCATATCGATTGGACAAATGAAATGGATAATTAACTAGTCGATGTGATCACTTGGACACACACATAACAAGGTATATAGATGTTAAATCTACAAAAGTATTCCAAACACACGCATAAATGACCAAATTATAAATGTCAATGGACTTAGTTTGCATTCGGACACGGTCCCCAAATTCCAAAACATAGTCTTTTTAGAAATCAGTCCACCTGTGTCCACCTTGAGTTCACACCAATTTGGTCAAATCGGGTCTGAAATCAGACATTACTTTTGGCATGGAACGACAATTTTTGTACATTACCTGTAAGCGATCTTTATAAGAAACGTGGGTAGTGTCCATTTAGCAACCACCTAGAGGTTTCATCAGTTAAAGAAAATAACTTTACGGCCCCTTTTGAAAAAAAAATGCCGTCGGCATGATTTTAGTAGTTCCATGATACACGAAAGGCCTCTCAGTTGAGCAACTCATCAAAGTCAACTAAATTAAACGACAGGTGGTCGCTAACAGGCGCGCTGGCCCTACCAATTCGACAACTGTAGACATGTAGTGTATCTCACATCGTATCTTAGGGCGTGATGCGTTAACAAATAATATTCTTTTTTTTATTATAGCCAACAGCCAGTACTGAACGGCTACCGGAAATAGTAAAAAAATCTTTGTTTCCATTATTTCCCCCCCTTCAATTGGAAGTTTATATTTTCGTTATCAGACTCCAGTGCACAACCAATGGAGTTGGCCGGGCGAAGGTATTTGCAGATGGCGCCAGTATAGGTTTTACCTGTCAGTCCTGCAAAACTGTCAAATTTTTTTTTTTTTCGGTATTTCCTTGTTTAGAATCAAGCCGTTTAATCCAAATCCCATAGAAAAAGGCTAGTGATTAGGTAAAACCTATGATGGCGCCATCTAGTCAAACATCTGACAGTTGCCAACCCCATTTGACATTTGCATTGCTCTTGGGTGTAATGTTGCATTAAAAACAATAGACGAATTAACATAAAATCATTCCGGGGAAAACCTCAATCTCAGTGTTGGTTTAAGTGCCTAATCGTGATTAGAGATTACTCAAGATCATGCATAATCAGTAATCTTATAAAATATATGATCCGTCATGATTACTTATATGATTTTTGAAGCTTTATGTTCGAGTAATCGTAACAATGATTACTCATAGTTAATCATGATTAATGATTATGTACATAAGTAGATACTTATGCCTTCATGACTACTCGTCGAATCCAACAGGACAAGGCAAATTTTCAAAATGCTGGTCTAAATTATATCATTACACGTCTTATTTCTTTTACTCTGCATTTAGTAGTAATGAAACTTATACGATATGCTCTCTACGGAAAATGGATCTTATTCATACGGTGTTAAGATCCAGTTTTCTAGAAAGAACGACATTGAGCTCGTTTTTCACCAGACCTTGTTATTATCGCCCTATCACTTGTCCCTCTCGCAACACACTTGTTAGAAAGAGACAAATGTAAGGCATTTATCGATAGTTTCCTGTCCTTGTCAAACGCTACGTTATTTCTATTTTTTTCGAGTAAAAAAATTTAATAACTAAGTTTGCGAGCGTCTATTGGTAACTTTATGATTCGTTTAGTTTTTTTTAATAGTGTTCAGAGTAAAATAAAGTTGTCAAACGAACAAAAGTCACTTTATATGACCGATTTGTTGGTACAGTCAGGTGTAGAAAGAGCATTCAGATACTAAATCAACTGGCCCACTTTTAACATACCTAAAAGCAGTAAGCAGGCCTTGGTAGACTTGGTGGAGGAGCTGGGATGGTTATACAACGTGTAACAAAAATAATGCAGAAGCTTTTAGGCGCATAACAGGTATCGTGTTCTGATAAGAAAAACCTAAGTTTGGACGCGAATTGTTTTTTACATTTGTATGGAGCAGGTCGCCCTAGAACGGTCTTGCATTATTTTTGTTACACCTTGTAGTAGTCACCTCCTTATCACGCAAAA
Organism: Epinotia demarniana; assembly: GCA_945867215.1. Taxonomy (NCBI): domain Eukaryota; kingdom Metazoa; phylum Arthropoda; class Insecta; order Lepidoptera; family Tortricidae; genus Epinotia; species Epinotia demarniana. Next base: position 59,758,715 of record OX244259.1, read on the forward strand.
CTTGCGTTCGATGTAGACTTGCGGAAAGGCCCAGTTAAACTAACTTACATACTCGTACATGTTATGGCGTAATGTTAGCCTTCAACGACGTAAAACGTTGCGACGCATATGGGTGAGGACCATATTCTTGGCCAGTAGGTAGCGTGGTTAATTGGTAGTAGTTAAAAAGTTCCGTTGTGACACGAGAATCAACCATAGAATTGTATAGCTAATTTTTGTGTCACAACGGAACTTTTTAACTACTACCAATTACGAATAACTAGGCTAACTACTGGCCAAGAATTTGGTCCTCACCCATTTGAGATATTTAGAGCTGCCATACTATCTTTACACTTTACTGTACCACATTGTGGGAGAATTTTAGACTTTAAATAGATGCATACAATACAGGACTTTTATACTGTATTAAAATTGACTAGTGCGTACATTTTCTTAACTGGTACCTATTTATGCATTGAATTAGACCGTTTCTCGGCACCGGTATACAGGTTTTAACACGTGTTAGGTCTGAATGAAATTGATCAGTAGGCAACTTTACCCTATCGGGCAATGTTGGCCGGTTTGATGGAACCGCAAACAAAACAAACTTGTAACTGAATGTATGTCAAAGTTTTAGTATAGTCCGTGCTATCGGAATTGTATGCATTTCACAGTGAAAAGGCTACACGGAAAGATAAGGACAAGAATACACCATAGTTTAAGCAATTCATTTTTTTAAGTTTCTGGATCAATGTGGCTCGTTTCAAGCCATAGATGACCATTAATTAAATAAAATTAGAAACAGACGGCACGGATCAAACGGCCGGTCGTTATTGGTCAGTTTACACTCGTAAAATTTGAAATGGGCCGCAGTTCGCGAGTTTTACCTATTCTTATTAAAACATTCATAACACCCGTTCGTTTGCACTATCAATTTGAATGTATCATTTAGCTGCCTAGCGAAGGTACGGATTCCTTTACCGTCCAGTAAAAGTCACGATGAAAGATGATATTAATACAAAATACACCCCATCATATTATGGTTTTCTTTAGACGGAATTGGCAAGTCATTGTTAATAATAAGTTTCCTTATCCATTGTTGAATGATATTTAGTATCAACACTGTGTCCCGAAGTTCATTATTCTCATACATACATATTTTAACGACATCAACAATGAAATTCTTATTTGCAAGTATATTTATATAAATCTGTTTAATTTTATCCTATAGACTTATTGCATTTTATTGGGTTTTCGTTACATATTTAGCGAGGGTTATATTTATATCTTTAGATCAAATGTACGAAATATATAGTAGTACATGACTACTAAATACATATATTTACAGCAAAAGCAGACTCACTTTACACTGTATTGTAATCATTGAATAAGCGATTAGACGAATTTACTAAAATTTTGCTATGATCGAGATAAAGTAATAAATAGAAACAAAATCAAGAACTAAGATGACGATTGAGTGAACAATCGACAAAGAAATAAAGTGTAGAGGAAATCAAAAGAAAGAGAATACTTTCAAAACATCATGGGTAATTCTGAATTATCGCTTATCTGATTCATACTCCGCGCCGACACGAAACAAAGCAAATTTTTTTTTGGCTTGTGCGATATTCGAATAAAATTATAATAACATGAAATAGCTTCATCGGACACATCAAATCGCTATTCAAATAAAACTATGCCATACATTTCACCAGTGGATTCGCGGTTTACGGCGATATAAGCGTATTCAAGCTTGCTTAGCTTCGAGTGACTATTATACACATGCTCAGTTGCACAAACGCACATTTAATCAATTAAATGTATTTTGGCTTTGTGTCTGAATTCATAAAACCCCGCCAACGGCTAAATTTATAATGAAACGATCGTATTGTGCGTTTGTGCAACAGCGTAACAGCTAGTTAACTTTTCAGTCCGTTATTTACCATACCGCGATAGCATATAAAAATATATGATGATCTAGAATTACTTAGGTTAATCTAAAGTAGCATACATATATTTATATATAGGCATTTTTCCAATCCAATATAATAGCTAAAAATTAACGGGCAAAGTAGGCGAATATATCTTATTCAATTTAAATTCTAACCCATTTGCTAACTTTGCCCGCTCTGGTATAAATATGATGCTCCTCATATTCAGTGTTTACTCCAATAATAATAGTTCGATCATATGTCATATATTATTGACAGCTGGAAATATTTGTGTTACGCGTTATACACAAACAAGTGAAAGTTGTTGATTCATTTACTAGTTTGAGTTGTAATAAAATATTTAAAAAGGAAAGCAACGACGAGATCATTCCTTTTTTAATTTGAAAGCGTAAATAAAGCATGTTCTGAAAACTAATAAAAAAACCGTGATCATTTTAGATGTACAACGGTTAACTCATATCTTTCTTCGCGAAACTTTAAATATGAATATACTACAATATGGGTCAATCCACTATTTCTTGTTTTACTTTTAACATGCCAATTTAAAGCCATTAAAAGAAGCCATACAAAAAGGGGTAGCACGTGACAGGAAAACCACATATTTGCAGTTTTAAAAAGGGACTCAGGGGACAGAAAAAGTTGTTCAACCCGTTTGCAGAATATTCTAGTCTAAACATATCCTGTTTTGAATTCTTCACTACAAGTAAAAAACGTAAGTTTTGTGGCTATTTTAGATGACTCCTACAAAGAGAAATGAGACTTGTTACGTAAGTATCTGGAGTGTTAATAAAAATAAAAAGAATATGTTTTGTATAAACTCGGCTCATAAAAATTCTCTACATGTCGACCATTTATAAAAAAATATAGATAAACAATTATTTCATCCAAAGTGGACCACAAACTGACATCGACTATAATACTTTAAAAAACACTATAACTGTAATAATCTCAGATGTAAGGTACATTTTGTTATTTCCTTCGATTGCCCTAGTTCAATTCCGTTCCATTTTGACACTATTCGTTTTTATGCCCACTTTGGCAACTTTGCTCATAGTCTCGACTTAAATTTAAACTAAAAATTAAAAGAGGATGCATACAACTAAAAAGTGCATAAGAAATGTAGTGGTCCATTTAATATTGAGCTAATCTCTCGAATACAGGTAATCCTCGATTAAACTAAATCGCCAATATCCGGTTACTTCAGAATATAATACCAATAACGGAATAATTGCCCTAGCGAGCGAGGCGCAGCCGTTCAGCTGTTTCTTCAGCAAACGATTCTCCAGAGATTTTGTAAACACTTTTCATTTTTGTTTAAACCGAATCTCGACTTCTACAGCTTAGAGTCACAAAGTACTACTTAGGTAAATAAATTGCTCCCTGTAACAAAACCACTGTTTTAAAGTTTTACCAAGCTAGAAAACTAAAAGCATGCCATCCCGCTCTACAGCATAACACTTCCTCTTTCGTCTAGAAGATTGTCGCTGTGACCCTGACAGTGACAACTCCAGTCGCGCCACTATGTAGGGACGTTAATAAGTGTCAGTGTTCGGGCGAATTCGCAGGTGCTGAGTTTAGCAGAGTTATTGTTCCAATGTCCAATTATTGGCGATTTACCCTATTTAGCTAAGTTTGTCATGTTTACGTAATGCTAATACCACTCTGTCAAACTCTCAAGGGTCTTATGCTACGCTCTGCCACATAAACCCTTTTCGAATGAACGGCTATAAAATTAAATCAGTTAGTTGTTCTCACCTTATAGTATTTAATTTAAAACGATTACTACAACTATCTAGTGCATCGGCACAATCCCTAACTAATATAAAAATAGTTACGACGTTATAAAAATCTTTATACAACCAAAGCGAAGCCGAAAAATATTGTTGACCTTGAAAGTCACCCGTGCTTTAAAACTATGTATATTAGGTGTAATTCAGCTTTATGCCCTAGTAACACAATAGCTCAAGACCTATATGTGAACCACTAACAATGGCATAATATTTCTTCTAGCAGGCCATCATACAAAAATAATGCCAGTGAAATTTGAATCAAATATAATAGAATTTTGTTCTAAAATTGCAATTAGCATTAAAACTCAACTCTCTTTTCTATTACAGTTAATTCTAATATCATAAACATTTTTCCTGTATGTAAGATTACAATACATTATTTACTTTCAGACTATCACGTTCATGTTTAAACCCGACGTAAAGCATTCGTCTCTAACTATGTGATCGAGAGAAGGACGAACGCTTTATGTCAGACATAAAAGCGATCATGTTACCATATGACAAGTTTTTTTTTAGTAATTTCGTTTGACCATCTGTGCTACTAACACATTATCGACGCCTACATATATACATACATATAACTATACAATATAAATATACTCATTTGGCATATCTAGCACACCGTAGTCCCGAGGGATTGTGACGTGATGGTCACTTTAAAAAAAGGATCGAAAAAAACTGCATTAAAACGTAAGACTATTGAAATAAAACTCAATGTCTAATGGGGTAAATTTGAAATAACTTGAATAAAGATCTGAGGTTTTATTTAGTCTATTTGTGTTTTTTTTATATTAAAAAGAATAAGCTTTTCACACGAAAAACAACCGTGACTAAATAGAAACACGGCTGAAAACGCATTGAGCGCTTTTCGCATCATATACAAGGTGTCCCAAAACTCGTGCCAAAATTTGATAATTTTTGTAAAAGTATAAGATTTTGGTTGCCCTGTAGTGTCTAGTCTAACAGTTCAACAACAAAGCGTGATAAAAAGAGACCCGTAGCAGAAATAAATGGAAGAACAGATTTCGTACAAACAATTTTTCTCCAATATGTATATAAAACCACGATTGCAAAAACGTTGTAAACATAAAATAAAAATGCTTCATAGACATTGTCTATATAAGTGTGATCCATATAAATGCCATAATTTGGCTGTAAAGTAATTATTAACTACAACATTAGTGACCCGGTCACTAAATTTCGCTAAAATAAAAACTAAATACAAACTTCAATTTGCCACCTTAAAGAAATCTAAAACGTTAGTATATATAGGCCTAAATCACCTTTCCAGACGAATACAGACATAATTAAAAGTAAATACATCGACAGATGACTAAAGTTTGGTCTAAACTATTTAATAATACTATAATCAAAATTAAAAGTAAATAAACATCACTATTACCTGATTGTCTGTCCTTTCACGTCTACACTATTTACTTCGAAATTAAATATGTAAAAGCGATATCTACTCCATGCGCAATACTTATAGTTGCCCGATTAAAATAAGGCAGTAAAACATCCCTAATCTAACCAAACTTCAGTGTACAAATTATAATAAGTACCACCAATAAAGAACGGATTCTAAAATGGCGGCCACTCTCGCGCCGTCTCGCTCAAACTTATTTCATTCATAGAACAAGCCGCCATTTTAGAATCGACTCTTTAAGCCTGTCACAGACTGGCGCGGCCTGACCGCGGAATAGTAAACTTGTCATTAGCTGTCAAATTTACTGTTAACCGCCACCGCAAGCCGTGTCAGTGTGCTTCAGGTCCCGTTTAAAAAAAAACATGTCACGTAGGGAGCCGATGATTCCCGACGCCCGCCTAAGGTTTAGGACTTTAAGCCTAATGTTGACAGTCCGACATCTAGGCTTAGTCTGCGACACCGCTGCCCGTGGCACTGCGTCTCCTGAGCAAATACATAAATAAATAAGTTTCTGTCAATGAAAATGATTTTTAACCCCCGATGCAGAGAGAGGGTTTCTGTAGTCCCAAACGGATTTGAATGCGGTTTTTTAGTGTCATAGCCATGTTTCATGTAAATCTGTCCAGCCGTTATGGAGATATTGGACTTTGAAATGAAAATGTCGGGGGTTTTTTGGTAAATGCCTTTGTAGCGGACTGTACTTTTCTGCAGTGACCAGTCGTTGAAAGGGTTCTTATGATACGACGGGTTTATCTAGTGTAGTTCAGGAGTTGCTATGGTGGTGCCATGATATTGCGCTGTCACGGAACATACATGAGTTACCAGTGACGAAGCGCCCGTACAAGCCAATTCCCACTGGGTTGCCTAGAATGTCTAGCTATATATTATGAAACTCATAAATCATTAAAAAAAACCCTTGTGTTGCTCATACAATCAAAGCAAGTTAAATAAAAGCTTGTAAAATTGTGTAACACCCCGGACACCAGTGACTTGTCAAAGAACCCTGTGGATATAGACAAGACTTAAGACTAATATAACTACCGCTTAAAAAAGTTGAAAACCCCGACGTTTTCATTTCAAAGGCCAATATCTCAAAAACGGCTGAACAGATTTTAATGAAACATAGCTAAGAACACTCGGTATAAATCATCATCCTCCTAGCATTATTCCCGGTAGTGCCCCTAAAGGAGCCCGGGGTCCGCTTTGACACCTAATCCCAAGATTTGGCAAAGACACTAGTTTTACGAAAGCGACCGCCATCTGACCTTCCAACCCAGAGGGAAAACTAGAACTCTTATTGGGATTAGACCGATTTCCTCAACAGTCGGTATAAATGACACAAAAAAAACGACATTCAAATCCGTCCATCGATACGGAGCTACAATACCACACAGATACACAGACGGACACGTTAAACTTATAACACCCCTATCTGTGCGTCGGAGGTTAAAAACTAACTCGGATCGCTCCCTACGTTCTGGAAGTTAGATGATTGCCGTAGGCAGTTATGAAACTATACAGGGTGAAAGTATACAAGGTGTTAATTCTGTCCTCACCTGTCAGCGGCCATTAGCGCCTGGTGCGCGTCCCGCTGCGCCGACACCTGCACTAGCTCCGCCACGGTAGCTGCTTGTTGCTCCGCTGTCGACACACAATAGCAAATTAAAAAAAACTGTGACAACGCTAAAGCCTGTCACAGACTGGCGCGGCCTGCGGTGGCGGTCGTAGAAAATTTGATACCGTAAAATGGGGTGAGTAGGTATCGCGAAGAGAGTTAGGTTATGAATGGGGAGAGAAGGGATGAAAGGGGGGTGAGATGGGATTTAAAGGCTACTACTACCTAAATAGTGTATTCCAATTTAAAATGGAGCTATAGTAATATTCATAATAAAAAAATCTATCCAACAATCTTCCAAAATCACCATTGTATGAAATCCCATTTCACTCCAACTAGGAGGAACTAAGGGGTGAGGTGGGATTTCGTGTTTATCGTTAAAGTTGTGAAATGGAACTACCCAATATCATAAAAAAAAACTAAAATACAAACGTCGTCCGGAACACTTATTATACATATACAACATTCGGTTTGCATATGAAAGATAAAATGTTATCGTTGTTTGAATTTCAGTTTCGTCCCTTACTCACTACGTTTTACGGTAGCTAATGTCAAGTAAACCCTTTCCAATTTTATATTAGTCCTACGTAGAACCTTGTCATAATGACATATGAATTCGATCATATAGTGACGTAAATACGTCGGCCTGTTACGGCAAGGTTCTACGTGGGGCTAACATAAAATTGGTCAGGCTTTATACTGTTGATCGCCGTGGCGAAGCCGCGCCAGCAGTGTGATGCGGGCTTAAGGTTCCAACCGCCGTCACAATTTAAGGCGAAGTCCCTGCAGATTATTGTTTTCCTTGCTCTTTGGGCCAGGGACTAGGATTTGCATTATTCGTCCGTTTTAAGTATTCGAATAATATGAATAGTAAAAATTTCATTATTCGAATATTCGAATATTTCGAATAATATGAATATTTGAGAAAATGGAACAAAATTTTCGATTTGAAGTCATGTAATATCAATTATAAAATTAGATTTCAATAAAGTAGTCCATTTAAGACCATAATATAAATTAACATTACTGAAATTGTACTATTAGGTATCAAATTTCAAGTCACAAAGTTTTTTTTTTTATTAGAAGTTTCATATTCGGTAAAGTCACTATTATTCTCCAGTTAAAGCATTTCTTGCTCAACATGAGTAAACGAAGTCAACCTGCCAAAGGAAAAGCAGTAGCGTGTCAAACTAACCACATGTACTTTAATTGTTAAAAACACAATGTTAATAGGTCCCCTCTACGCGCGGCACAATAAAAACAATAACAACGAACTCCCAGAAGTGCTAAGTACTGCTTATATGGCCGTGATGGGATTAGCAGAGCCATAAATTTAAAGTAATATCTGAGCGAAGCTTGCAGTCTGACCGAAGCTTACAGGAAGAAACGAAAGCCACACTTTACATGGCATTTTTTGACCTGCAAAAGGCTTTCGATTGCATCCCACGTCAGATGATCTGGTGGGCACTGAAGGTGAAGAACGTGCCACAGGTCTAATCGTATATTGACATCATCCGAGATATGTTCCGCAACTCGGTTTCTCTAGGGAGGACCGCCGTTGGCGACACAAAACCCTTCCCTATTACAGTGGGTGTACACCAAGGCTCGGCTCTAAGTCCATTTCTGTTTAGTGTGGTGCTTGACGCCGTCACGTCGGAAATACAAGATCCGCCGCCGTGGCTGCTCATGTATGCAGATGACAAAGTCAAGTTCAAGTACCTAGGATCAGTACTGCATGTGTCCGGGACCATTGATCACTACATCCGAGCCCGAATCAGCGCGGCTTGGTCTAAATGGCGAAAGGTCACAGGAGTCATCTGCGATCGCAGAATACCACTTCGACTCAAAGGGCTAGTGTACAAGTGCGTCATACGACCAGTCCTGTTATATGGCAGCGAGACGTGGCCAGTACTTGGAAGGCACATTCAGGAGCTTCGCGTTACTGAAATGAAGATGTTGCGGTGGATCTGCGGCGTTACGCGTGCGGATCGCATTCGTAACGAGTACATCCGTGGCAGCCTCGGAGTTCGTGACGTAGCGGATAAGCTCCAGGAATGTCGCCTTCGTTTGTTCGGTCACGTCTCTCGCAGGCCCTCGGACTACGCAGAGAACAAAAGCCTTGGCCTAGTTCTCGACGGCCCTCGACTCCGCGGCAGACCTAAGAAGCGATGGCTGGATGTCGTGAAGGCCGACATGAGCGAAAACGGGCTCACAAAAGAAGACGCCCAGAATCGTGCAAAATGGAGGAAATCGAGTAGGAAAGTGGACCCTGGCAAAGGCCGGGATAACGCCAGGTAGAAGAAGAAGATAAACTTAAAGTAATACTAATTATTTAGCAGATAGAAAAAGGGTCCCGGGATTCTCGCATATGCATTAAAATTTTAACACGTGGAGTTGCCGACTTTCCCAGTATCATTCATTTAGTTCTTCTAGATAAGGAGAAAATTCATTAAGTTTTGGGTCTTTCATATTTGTGTTTTATATCAATTCCTTATAAATCTAATGTGACATTCACCTGCAAAAACAGATTCCTAAGGTTTTATTAAGTGTAACAGTAATTATATTTTTTTTATATTATACATAATATTCGAATAATTCGAATAGTTCGTGTTGTATTATTCGAATAATATTAATGACGAATATTCGAATAATATGAATATTCGAATATTCGAATTGCAAACCCTACCAGGGACCGCTATTGAATACGATTTTATAAATACGAGTGCAAATATTTCGATGTTCTCATCCGCGGATTTTGAGACTAAACACTGTCACTTATTGCATTCCATCTGTAAAAGCTCCGAATACATTATGACGGTTACAGATGCAAATATTAGCTCCTTACCTATGGGATTCGCGTTTTTGTTCATGGATATTATTTTGTGCGTAATTTATTAATTTCTATTATAACTTCCAAATTATATTTTTATTTCAATATTAGACTATGTAACAAAGGTTTTAAATACAAACAATAGGTTTTAATTTTCTATTTAGTGTTTCAAGTTAAAGCTTGAAAACCACCATTTTCAGGTGCTGCCGGTTCAAGTGTTTCAATTATGTATACTTTTATGATGCGAACTATTTTCAATTAGTATTTTCAAACGTAGCTCTAAAGTTTACCATATTCCTACCAAAACTTTGTTAGGTTTGGATTTGACATTGCTGAATAATCCGCAAAATTCAATGAATAGTCGGTTTTCATAAAATTCTTCATACAAAACGTCAATTTCAAAAGTCTTCTATATTCCTACCAAAACTTTGTTTGGTTTGGATTTGACATTGCTGAATAATCCGCAAAATTCAATGAATAATCAGTTTTCATAAAATTCTTCACACAAAACGACAATTTCAAAAGTTGTCTATATTCCTATCAAGATTTTGTTTGATTTGGATTTGGCATTGCTGAATAGTTAATCCGAGAAGTTCAATGAAAAATCACAGTTTTCATAAAATTCTCCATACGAAACGCCAATTTCATAGGTAAGGCGCTAATATCTGCAACATCCGCGGTCTAACCTAGCTCCGTACCTGACATCAGCCTCCTCGCACGTACCACGGGGCGCCAACGGGCTTCGTTACTCCGTATTTACCACTTAGGAAACAAGTCAAGCGCCAGGTACCTGACAGCGGGCGCGCGAGCCTCCTCTCCAGCCTGGTGAGCCGCGAGTCGCGTCGCGTCGCGTCGCGCGCGCGCCGCTGCGCCACCAGCCGCGCCCACCGCGCCTCGAACCAGAGCTGCATGGCGTCTCGCTCGTCCGCGTCCTCGGGGCCTGTTAGTGTTGTGATGATATGGATGGGATGTTATTAATGTTATAAATGGTGAATTAGAGCGCGACACTGCAGCGACTAAACCACCAGAGTCTGATTTAGAGTTATATTATAGGCTGGGTTTTTAATGTTTCATATAATGTCAGAAAAACTAACATACACTTGATATACATTAAATTGGCATAAAGTTATTTAGTATACTGTAACGTTTGATATAACGTTTTTTGCTATATTTTGCTTTACTGTAATTATCAATTAATATATTAGGCAAAATGACATAATTTGCAAGTGGCATAATTCTATTTTCATATAACGTAATTATGACATAAATATGTTTAACATACATATTATTTAAAATTATTACGTTTTCATATAACGCATTTATGACATACATACTATTTTAAATAATTGCTCTTTCATATAACAATGTCTGCCAAGAAGTTGACGGAGCCCCGCTTTCGTTTCTGGGACCGCCCTCCGACGTAGACTTTTGTAAGTACTTACATAATATGTAATGTATGGATTATATGTAAAAAAAAAAATCGGTTCTGGCGTTTCGCCGGCTACTACCGCGGCACGCTCGCTTCGCTCGCTCGGCTCGCGCACTGTATGGTCGCGTTTCAACCTAACACTCCTCGCTTCGCTCGTCGTCGTACCTACCTGAGACCTGCCTTGAGGTGGATTATGCTATATGTCTAAAGTGCAAAAGGTTTCGCTTATTTATTTTAGTATTCATTATAACATTATTTTTAATGAATTGCTTATGTCTAAAGTTATTTATTGTAAAATCCACTTATATCTTATGAAATTTATAGCATTGACGAATTATGTCAAGTAAGTCATTATGATAAACAAGTTTTATACCAAGTGATATTTTTAGTAAATGTTTTTTATACTAATTGCAATTATAGCATTTAATTATTATATCACTTTTAACATTAGATCATTTGAAAATATCCTGAAACAATATTATACCATCCGTTACATTATAGTAAGCAATGGTATATCAAACCAAAATAGATTAAGTGGAATTATATAAAACGTCGTGCACCCCCCTAGGCTAACTATGAAATGTAAGTAAGTCTCAGCTCAGTGCTGCACCTGAACCTTGCGCACAGGGCTCTAGCTAACACGTTCGCAACCAAGAACCCCCCCTGGTAGGCACTCGTAATGTTTGCTCAGATGCCGGCTGAGAAATTTTATGGTCAATCGTAATTGATATGTTATTGAACTGTAAAATATGTATTACTAGCTTCTGCCCGCGACTCCGTCCGCGTGGAACTCGTTTATATCGCAGCTCCATACAAACTTTTACCCCACCCCATTTCACCCCCTTAGGAGATGATTTCGGGGATAAAAACCATCCTATGTCACTCTCCATCCCTTCAACTATCTCCACTTAAAAAATCACGTCATTTCGTCGCTCCGTTTTGCCGTGAAAGACGGTCAAACAAACAAACCCACACGTATACACTTTCGCATTTATAATATTAGTATGGATTACCAATAAAGTTCTGAATCTCATTTCTTAGATTTTTTTAACGTTGATCGGTCTGTAATCGTAAGTTGATGCAACCCGCCTTAAATCTCCCAACGTGGTCCAAACCTACGACCCATCAAAAAATTTGCAAATGATAAACAGTATGAGAGGCAGATATGAAAACATTCTGCGTTCCGAGTGAATGAGTGAAAGATGAATACGTAGAGATCTACAACGTTAGCTCAAATGTGGTAAGAGTTTAATAAGTCCAAGCCTAAAGTCAAAGAAGAGGTCGTGACGTTAAATAGCTGTTTCACTAGATGGCAGCCCAAACAAGGCACTCAAAGCACATAAAAATAAACGAAATAACACGTCTTTTTTGGCTTCATGACTCTAAAGTGCTGTGACTGAAAAACAAACGGTTAAATGTATGAGACATCGAATGAAAATGTTAACAATATAAAATAAATAGAAATTAATCGTAGATGAGCTAATATGCATTGGTAATGAAGCAAAAACAAAAAACGCCATTCAATTAATTGTAATGTCCCGCATGATATGAATTTAGTCAGTGTAAAGGTGGCACTTAAAATACTAGACATATTTATAAAACTTACTCTCAAGAAACTACTGCTTTTGATGTTGTACCCTGCTAGTATTTAATAATATGGGGCAGGTTGTAACCAGTTTGAATTTCCTCCTGTAGCGTCCCTGTGCACTGCATCTCGGGGGTGGGTTGTACCTTGCAGTATGCCTTCGTATCATGCATCCCTGTGGACTTGTGTAGCAGGAGGCAGGTTGTGCCGGTATCATGTAGTCTGTCGGGACAGGGCAGAGGCTCCTGTAGCGTCACTGTGGACTTGTGTGGCTGGGGGCGAGTTGTACCGGTACCGTGCAGTCTGTCAGGGTGGAGGGGCGGGACGGCACCTGTAGCGTCCCTGTGGAGCTTTGCGGGTTGTACTGGCACCTTTTAGTATGTCAGGGCAGGTCGGGGGCCTCTGTAGCGTCCCTGTAGGCTTGTGTAGCTGGGGGCGGGTTGTGCCGGTACCTTGTAGTCTGTCGGGGCAGGGCGGGCAGTACCGCGCGGGCGGCGGCGGCACCGGCGGGGGCTCCTGTAGCGTTCCTGTTGACTTGTGCGCGCTGATGCAGCTCGGGGCCGGTTCCTGTGCACAGTGGGGCCAGTTCTAACAGTAGTTGTAGACAGGACGAATTTTAAGTGTATCGAGGTTTATAGGCAGTGATCGCTTGATGTCTCTGCTTATAGCCCAATAGCATAAATACTTAAATAAGCGGATTTCTAAGTATAAATCATAAAAATTACAAGTTTTACGATTAATAAAACAGTTATAAAACTAGAGTACAACTTGTGAGTTGTGATGGCCGCGCATGATGGCTGCCAGGCGTCTATTTCGTCAACATGAAAATTTTCATTTGACATTATTGACATTGTAGTTTTTTTGGGTTGTCACACAACGATGCCGCTTGAGGGCATCGCTTCTTGTCAGCCCCGAAATTTACAGGGACTTATCATTGTAAGATGACAATTCGCTGTATATTTCGGATTTATATAAGATAATTTTTACGAAAACAAAATGCCAAAATGATTAAATAACCGCCTTAACTTTGGAACATCGACATAATTACAGCTTTACAAGACGAGTACAGATAAACCTACATACAAAACATAGAAGCTTAATTGCACAAACACTCATCAAATATATAGCTTAAACCCGATCTTGTACACTCGCGGACAAAAATACTGGTCGGTACAATACCGTCATATTTCATAAAACAGTTGCAAGGTTGTATTACAGTCTACTCCAAATATATCGATACGGCCAAAGTTACAAAAATATGTATACACGACTTTATTGCTTCAACATTAAGGTCGTGTATACATATTTTTGTAACTTTGGCCGTATCGATCTCTTAGTCGACTGTACAGTTTTTTTAATCCTGCCATGATATTTATTTAATTTTACCCAACTAACAGTATCTAACAAAAATAACAATAAGAAAAACGATTTTACCAGGTTTCAATTGGATTAGTAAAAACAAATGAAAAAAGAAACAACTTTATTGCTTCAACATTAAGGTCGTGCATACATATTTTTGTAACTTTGGCCGTATCGTTCTCTTTGTAGTCGACTGTACAGTTTTTTTAATCCTGCCATGATATTTATTTAATTAAACCCAACTAACAGTATCTAACAAAAATAACAATAAGAAAAACTATTTTACCAGGTTTCAATTGGATAAGTAAAAACAAATGAAAAAAATAACAACGTTAAATACCGAACATATTTGTTCGTAAATCCATACTAAATGCTGACGCACATATGCGTCAACGGGAAAGGAGCGGTGAGCGAGACGTAGCAAAAATCTTCATTTTGCGTAACTATTGATATTCTTATGATAGGATCCCGGAAATTGCTAATCTAATACAGTTGGGTATTATAAAGAATAGTAAATAATAAAACTAATATTTAAATAGAAACCTATTGCAGTTATTTAATTTAGGGTGACCCAATATTTTTGACCACGTGTGTATTTTGACCAAATACCTATACAATGTATTCGTATATGAATGAATGAATGAATGAATGGTTTATTCATAATGAATATATTGATTATATTGGAGCAACAGTTATAATGAGCTTCTGCACAACTGAACCATAAAGAAACAAAGTATAGATCGCCACGGGACTGAAGTCTGAATATAATCTAACCATAAGCCTCAACGCACTTACAAACCACAATTGATCCGAATACCTTCAACTTCAGGAAGAGTGTAAACTCCTGAAGGGTTCGAAACATGTCGCCCTTGAATTTGAACATGAGTTTAACCATTTATTAGGATAGTTTTCAACAAGACTTAAATACAGTTTGATACTTGTATGACCGACGTGGATAGGCCCACATATATAAAAACCTGATTTGGAAGCACCCTATATAAAAATGTATGTATACAAAAATTACGCCTCTTTTGCGGTGAACACAGTGTACAGAAGAGTAAGAACAAATACCTCTCGCACTCTAGCATATAGCGCCATCACTCTCTAAACATATATTTCAGTCATAGGTGTTTCGACGAGACGGGGAAGCGCATGCGTAGTTGCGTACAGCACGTCCAGTGCAAAACCAATCTTATCACATGTGACTTAGAGTCGAAAACTAGAAGCCCACAGATATAGCGCCAGCGGAACAGAAGACAAGACTAAGTAGTGGCAATTAATGAGTCACTATCGACATTAGATATACCTCTATATGTATAAATACTAATATAATTGTAGCCCCTAGTCACCCAGAGACCTATCAAAAGGCATCCTTCTCTTCAGTGTAATTTATATAATTGTAAATTGGATCTAGAACTGGATGAATATCAAATAAGACGACCGAAGAGCTGGCGGCTTTCTCGCGCAACGCATCAGCATTGCAATTCAGCGAGGAAATGCCGCCAGCATCCTCGGTACAATGCCTCGAGGGCCTTTTTTAGATTTAACTTAGCTTTAATTTAATTTAGTTAATGTTATAGTTATCATCTAGAAAATCAATACATTTATATAATAAGACGTCAAAAACGCTCCGTTGTTATGGAATTTGCTCCGTTGTCACATGCTTTGTATAATTAAAATTTCATTGCCAGTTTTCTTGTGTTACGGGGGGCGGTTCAATTCAATTTAAAATATGACCTTGTCCTCTGAGGATACACTCATGCGTTACATTAACGAATTCAGTCGATAGTAACTCAAAATTAGAGCCAAATAACTATTGGCGAGCAAAAATACATTATCTGGCTGAAACCAACTGAAGTGACAGGGCCGGATGTGGAGGTCTGGAGGCCCTGGGGCAACAAAGGATCGAAGACAGAGAGGCTATTGCCTCTATTGTGGCCCCACTCTTGCGCAGGCCCCGCCCTCCTCCAAATCCGGCCCTGCGAATAGAACATTGACTATCGGATTGTTCCTCCACCGACTGTATGTATTTCTGTTCACCACAGTGTCGAGTGTAGAACACAAAGAGACGTGATGATTACGAGCGATCCAACAGCCGTCAGACCCCTGGTCGCGTTATTGTCGAGGTACCTGCTTACTGGCGTGGGATGTCAGCTATTTTAAGGAGATCCAAATACGCCAGAACTTTGAATGTGGACAGGGGACTGACGCGGTTGGAACGCTCGTAGAATCACCCTCATCCATTTTACAAGCCCTATATCAACTTTGGCACTCTTTGGGGGAGGCCTATGTCCAGCAGTTGACGTCTTCCAGCCGGTATGATGCTAATGATCAAAGGTCCTCCAGAAAAGGAAAGAACTACCATGTGATCAGTTAATATAAAGCTTGCAAAAAGTGTCATCTCTGTCACGTCCACAGACAAAGCCGTGCGCAGCCGCATGCGACACAAAGTTCTCTTACTTGTGACGTCAGATCCGGCTCCGAGTGCCACTGTAAATTCAACGAGTGTTAGTCTACCGGGTGTCCGGACAGCGTAAGAATAACTACATACGGTGTTATGGTGTACATATTTATGGATAGCTGAACAGCCCCGTGAATGGCATGGGAATAGGCATGATGACAGTAATTGAAAATCACTAAAATATGGTATTTACTTAGTGAAATACGGACGCCCGCCGTGATATGTTAAACACCAATCAGAGCGCATGACGTCACGTTTGTATAACCAAATACCCATAACAGTCATTACCACAGATTACAGAGAAAACTTACGTACCTACTGAACGAATAGTAAGACAGGGATAGAACCATGTTATCTGTCAGATCTTCATACGTCATTGTCCCGCTTTCTCGCTCGCACGGCCGCGCAAGACTTGTAAACTTTTTAATTTATGTTCATTCAATGAGCAATTGAGCGATCTAGGTAGCAAACGTCAAAGGTTTGCGTTCTGTTTATACAAACGTGACGTCACTCGGGACGCCATGACACTGACAAGCGTTTTAGCGCCAATTTGAAATTTAAAAACTAAAATGATTTTTTTTCCTACTTAACTGCTATATTCTCTTGAAAAATCTTATTCGTTGTATATAATAAATGTTTCTAAACATTATAGAACAGTTTTTCAAAATGTGTCATCATGCCTATTGGCTTTAAGAACTTTTTCATTGAGTTAATCGCCATCGTGCTGTCTTGTTAGACAGAGGTCGCTTATGAAATGAACGGGACAGCGACTTATACAATAAAACTACCTACATCTGGCTCATAATTTTTATTGACAATTCTTTATACTACTAGTCTTTGGTGAAACTAAGTTTTACGCCGACACGAGACTGTTCAAATTTATACCAATGCCTCATCCAGATCGCAGGGTCGCATCGCAGAATCCTCTCAGTTAATGTAGCATTCGTAACGTCTACGCCATTTATTTATTTTATTTATTTTTTTAAAAGTCAATGTAAGTTTACAGCACACAATATGTTTTGTTTGTTAATTTCTCACTGTTACTTTCATGTATAAATATGACCAGGTTACCCTGGTCCTGGGTTCCAATCCAGGTTAGGGCAAACATCTGTAGGATGTTATTCTAAGTAGTAATTTATATATTTTAAATGTGTTGTTATCTTGTAACACAAGCTATGTTACTATCGGGCGAGTTTAATTTGTGTAAAATTTTCCTCATTATACCTAAATATTATACATTTTTAATAATAATTTCTAAATGGCATGTAAAATGGTGATATTGTGCGGGCAAGGTGCATGTAAGAAAATGTTACAAACGTGACATTATGGTCCGAGAGGATAGCAACACCGGGAAATGTAACAATCTTTTAATTATTCTTTAATGTCGTTATTGTTACGCGATGTGTATAAATTTGAATAAGTATTGTTAAGAACGGATTGGGATTTTGAAAATAAATGCATGTCTTTATAATCGTGTTGTTAAAACGTACGATCATTTTTTTTGTAACAAGTGTTGCCAGCAATTCTAGTAGTACCGACTGTATCCGATATAATAATGGATGTCCTCTAGTCCCTAAAAGGCCTATTAAAATGCATCCTCCTTTTAATACAATTTACATCGTTCTAAACAAACTACTCTATCTCCTATGACAGTAGGTTTAAACTCCACTGGCAATATTCGTTGTACGGTAGGCGGCTAGAGGTGAGCTGATAATAAATGATATAATAAATGATAATAGTTTAGGTTAGAAATATTTGCTTGTGGATGCCTGGATACGGAGAAACGGCAAAAAATAAATAATATAATATCTAATATTATACAGAACGGCTAAATATGAAGACAAATGACCCACGCATTTATTTCCTTACTCCAAATCCATTCTAATGACACTACATTGCCAATCAGTGGACACCTCTAAATACTGCCACCATCTACTTATTTACACTATAAACCAATTACATAGCAAACACATACCTTCTGTCGCGGCCCGAGCCTCCTGTTCAAGTAGTTGGAAATACTTTTCATAATGCTCTTCCTTCGCCGCTCCCTCGCAAGTTCGGGGTCTGAGAAAGACGGAGTGACTTGCATTAGGGGGGGAGCGGGGCGCGGGGGAGGTGGCGGGATCTCAGGAGGCGGCGGCAGAGGGGGAGGGGTGGGTAAAGACGGGGGCGGGGGTACAGGAGGCGGGACATTACAACACGGAGACACCTTGACCCGGCGCGTCGACTTCCTATTCAATCTTGGACCGCTCCCCAATCGCTCCAGAACCAGTCTTCTGACCACCTCCGTTTGTTCCTCTCTTTCCCTCTTCAGCTCCTGCACCTTGTCCGTGGTGTTCAACGGAATAGGACTCACTGGGGACACGGAACCAGAGCTCAACACCAACGACACTGACAAGTCTATGCTTCTCGACGGCGAATCGGTGCTTCTGGAGTAGGAGAGGTTGATGTGGTCGCTGGCCGACCTGCAGATGGCTGGGGAGTATACCCTGAGACATGGCGCAGCGAATGTTGGCGTGTTTGAACTGTAGATCGCGTTAGCGAGGGGAGATTTCGGAGTTTCGGGCGCGAGCGGCGGCGAGTCCGACTGTAGTTCTTTGAGCTCCTTTTCTAACGGTGGCGAAACGTCCGAGAGCGAAAGAGAGTCCAATTTCATATCAGGCGATAAAGAGTCTTTGCTGTCATCTACTTCGCTTTTCACCTCTTGTGGTTTCACGACTGGTGTAATCGCCGGTTCTATCGTAGCTTCTTGCGCTGGCTCAATATCTACCGCCTCACTCACAGCCAAGTTCGGTTTGAACACAGTCTCAAAACTCCTCTCGATAAAGTTCATCGACCTATCGTTACTGGGCGAATACTCGAAGTCATCCACTAGTTCCATATAACCTTCATTCCTTGGGGTTGCCGGGGTCTCTATGGACGGATCTTGTTCGCCCTCGTCGGCGAATTCGAAATGCTCTAAAGCGTTAGAATACACCACGGGGTCGGGGCTGGTTTTACCGCAGACGTGAGACGATATCGCGGATATGTTTTTCGCGTCGTGTACCGTTTTGAGCCCGCTAAGCTTCCTCGGTTTGTTGCGTTTCTTGTCTTCTAAATCGTCGAGGACCGCGCTTTCGGCTGCCCAGTCTGACAGCTCGGTTTCGGTCATGGCTAGGGTTGTAGCGTCTCTACAGGACTCCGATGATTCTGATTCGGCCGCTAATACTGTGGGTCCCGTGTCTGTAGCAGTCCCTGAAGCTTTCTCCGTGTCCTCGGTACTATTCACAATGGTTAAACTGTCTAGCTGTATCAATTCTCCGCCCTCATCGTGCACTTCCACTCTTGGCACGGATTTCGGAGCAGTCTCAGTGTGAGAGGAGTCGGAAAGAGAATCCGAGTCTAATTCCTGTTCCTTCTCTTTTATCGTCTCTTCCCGCCATTCCTTCTTAACCTCTCGCGCGAGGAGATCGACGGGTGCATCGTCGCAGAGGTTCTTTATTATATCGGGCATGGGTTGCGCTTTGATTTCCTCAGTCTGGAAGGCTACTACTGGACTCTGATTAGCTGTCGTCGCTGGGTGTAATAGCTTTTGGAACTCTGTTATAGTGGATCGGAACGCTTCGAATTTGGTGTCGAGCTGCGAGGTGGAATCGGACTTTCTGACGGCGGGTGGCGAGGGTTCGCCGAGGAGGTATCTCCGCTTTAGTTCTAGTGCGCGTTTGGTGGCGAGGCCGCTGGCGGATTTTGTTTTGCTCAGGGGGTACTCTATGGGCGGCGGTGGTTCTGTGACGAGTATGGCGGGCGGGGAGGGGGGTGGGACGGTCTCTTCGGCCGCGAACTCGCTGTCGGTGGACACCTCCGTGGCGGACGACACGTCGTCGTCGCTGGACGAGCTTTCGTCTTCGGACTCCACCTGTGAGGAGCGCGTTGTAGTCTATGCTAGCGAGTTCAGTTGCACAAACTTGATATGGGAGACAGACGATAATGAACCTTAATGTTATGAGGACCGACAAGTCTAAAAAAAACTCTAGAGAATGCAATACTTGGATTTTTACAAACTTTAACTTGCACCGTCCGTACGTAAGTATGTAAGTGGTCCTTCATAATTTGCTTTGTGCAACTGGGCATAGCAACCGTCAATTGGAATTACTTTGTATTTTGCTTTGTATACATATCTTTGAGGCTAACTGTACTTGTGGCAATATTTTCTAGTCTCTTCCAAAGAGATCGATTGAATTGCATTGACAAAATTATCCCAATTGATCAATTAAAACTTTTCCAAGAAAATTTCTATGGTCGTGATGAATTAAGTGACACCCAATTTTCGAGATATTTTTTCCTCGAAGTTTTCATAAGAATACATGGAGCGTCCTTTAAAACATCAAGCGAAATTGTATGTTTAATAATAATAACTTATAATAGCCAACAAGGCACTAATGATCAATTTCCTTCACACATCAGCTAAAAAAATTTTTTTTTTAGTCGATTGGGAATATCAGTCAGAGGTGTAAGGATAATGACCTTTAGTGCTTCAATCAGAAAAGTGCGCCGTAGGCATCCACACTAACTTACCGCCCTTCGGAATGGCATAACCCTTAGGATCCAGAATAGATTGAAACAATCGCAGTATCACAACAGATCTTCTATTCATTTCCATCGAAAGTTTCAAGCGATTCCAAACCTAATTAACTCGACCCATATAATACAAATATAAATATAAGGGCCTGTTTCACAATCGCCGGATAAAGTTATCTGCCAGTTAAAATTATTGCTATTCTTTAATCCAGTCATATAAAAGAAAAGTGACAGCCAACATTTATCTGACGGATATGTTTTAACTGGAGATTGTGAAACAGGCCTTTAGTGTTATAAAAAACCCAACACAGCGTTATTTACATATATATAAACATATATACATCGGCATTATACATACATATTTATATTTGGAAGCGGTTAAACACTGGCATTTTGGCATATATTTAATAAACAACACAAAAAGCGCCATCAATTGTACAAAGTAACTTGATGTTTTTAAACCAAAGTAAATAGAATAATAAAGGAAGTTAGCTTGCATTGTTTTTCATAATATAATGTTTCTGTTTGGCCCTATGGTTGACTGGTAGATAATGCCTCGAGGCATTAAGTCCGCCCTTTGTTGAGCTAGTTTTCATAATATTTCCACAACTACTACCCCCTTATTCCTAACACTTTGCAAACCTCTGTTAACTAAAACGAGTTTAACCCTCTCTCGCAAACACAAATGTCAATGTCACAGATATAGACAGTCGATTAAAATTGAATGGCAGGTGTTAAAATCTTCAGCATGTATTCTTAATTTCACTGTTTCTTTAAAATTCCGTCCGTCTCTCTGTCCGTCTGTCACCAGGCTGTATCGCACGAACCGTTGACATTTTCACTGACATGATATATTGTGGCGACCTCCTTTCAAGCTAGGTAAGCCACCTCTTTCGGTATGGCATGTTTATTTTCCTCGGCTGTCAGATGAGACAGAAGAATGTGACTTAAGAAAATATACGTCTGTATGTGCTAGATATATATGTTATTATTTGTCGTACAATACCGAATAATAAACCAGCTAAGTATGATCGCATGAGTTCTATATACCGTCGCCGACCGACCACTTCACCTCCAAAATATTTCTATACAGACAACTTTTTTTTTTTTTTTTTAATTATGCAAACAACGAGCTTCCTGCAACACCTGTGTTTAAAAACGTCAAGTCTGGGACGGTAGTTAGTGTGGGCACACTACACTCCTGCCGCGGTCACCGCCCCTGTTAAGCCAGCGAGAATGGATGATACGCTTGCAACGCAATATGCACCTTGGCGTGCTAGTGATACAGTCGTGTTTTGTCTTAAACTATTGGCTGAGTTTTATTCAGTGCTCCGCTTCAAGCGTGCCTATGAAATCTTAAGAAATCCCTCGGTTTCTCCATGATCTGGGAAGGATAACCTTTCAGACAACAAAAAGTGTCTATGATAATCGGGGAACATATACATATATATATTAAGATTCCGAGAAATTGAGAACCTCCTTTTTTGAAGTCAAGTAAGATCTAACTATTCACCACAGGAAATGTGTTTTCGACCCTGTATGACCCCATCAGGTGATGCATAGTACTACTAATAATGACATTATTATATTATAATGATTTAGTGTGGGGCGGCGACGCGCGGGCGACATAGCGCACCTCCCTGCCGCTTCCTTGTGGCGCCGGCGGGGGACAAGCGGCCTTATATGTACCCAAATAAAGCCCAGTTTCGCCTACAACCCAGTCCCCAATATTGACCTAACTTAAGAAATTCGACTAGTGCTTTTAGCGACCAGTTCAATTGATTAAAGTTTTTGTTTTATTTACAAGGAGAAAATATAATAAGGTTTTTTCGTATTTTCACATCTTAATCACATTAAGTATATGCAGGTACTTAGTGTGATCAAGATATTTTTGTTTGGCATAAATGAGATTCATAATTCAGTTAAGTATGATAGTGAATTTTTGTTTTTTACTCTTGGATTATTGGAATTTTAGCTCTTAGCTTCCCTTCCTTGTATAAAATAATTAATAAGAAAAAAAAACAAAATTAAATCTTGCATACGTAGTAAGTACTTTGGTTTAGGTTCAATTGGCATGAATGAGATTCATAATAATGCAGCCTCTCACGATAGTATTTTTTGAATTTAATTAATTGATATCCACTGGCATACAAGGAAAGTTTGCAATTAAATTTGAATCATTTATAATAGAAAATAAGGTAGAGTTTGTTTTGAAATCGACCAAAAACAATATAGCCCTAGCTTTTTTACATCCGTTTTTTGACAACCCTATTCAACCAGTCCTCCCTATTCCCCCGTCCCCCGCCCCTCAGCCGACCACGCAGC
Source organism: Epinotia demarniana (assembly GCA_945867215.1). Taxonomy (NCBI): domain Eukaryota; kingdom Metazoa; phylum Arthropoda; class Insecta; order Lepidoptera; family Tortricidae; genus Epinotia; species Epinotia demarniana. The sequence continues at coordinate 59,782,023 of OX244259.1, forward strand.
GGGGTACCTCGCTGCTGTCAGTGGGCGGGCGCGCGTCCGGGGGCACCTCTCGCCGTCTCGCCTCGCGCGCGAGACGCATGCGCGAGCAGGACTCGCCGCCGGACGACTCCGCGCCTGGAAACAGCGTCGCATCTATTTGTCACACGTATCCAGAAATATAATTCATATCATTCATTTCAAAATGACGAACACGAATAAGCTATATAAATAATGGAGCTATTTTGGGCTCTGGTTTGGGTCATGCATTTCAGCCCTGAAACCTGTTTATTTTTTATTTTATGGGGGTAAACAAACAGCCACTACAATGTTTACTTAAAATAAGTTTTAAAGAAATAGTTTCAGTATGTGTTGCCCACACCGTTTACCACTGGTTAATAATAGAATATTTATCATTCAGAGAGGCACCGTCAGCTTTAAGAACTGGCGGACCCCATTAACAACAACATAAGCGGTAATAAGCCTTATATAACGCTCCCGCCGTAAATATATATTTTTGCTCCCTCGAGACACAATCTACTAAAGTAAAGCCCTTCTTGTATGCAGTTGTGACCTGTTCAAATGGAAATAAAATATTTAATTTTTGTATAACAAACAAAAAACGATTCAGTGGTCACAACTCCATACAAGAAGGGCTTAAGTAAAGCTTTTAACGTATATGAAAAGCTTGTTTTTCTTTTATACCATGACGGTGGCAAACAAGTATACTGTCTGCCTGACGGTAAACCGACACCGTTACCTACGGACGCTTCCGAGTCCAGAATCACAAGCATCCTATATTACACACCGCAGCTTGCTCTACACTAATGGGTGCAAGAGGCCCTCGCTTCGCTCTCACTCCACCACTCACCCTCAGGGCCGGTGGACAGGTCGTCGTAGCCGCTGGACTCGTCCGAGTAGAGCGACGGCCGGATGTGCGGCGGGGCCGGCACGGGCGACCGGTCCCCGGACCGGTCGGAGGCCGCGTCCGTGTATTCGTCCGAGCTCGACTCCTCTTCGTCACTGTGGAGAAAAATAGTACATTACTGACCTAGCGGTAAGAGATAATACGCGGTTTGCAGGTACCCGAGCGGTAAGAAGCTTTTTAATTTCCGAACTATTTAATATGGCGGGTCCCATTGTGTATAAATACAAAGTTTCTTGTAATTATAGCATGTCGTTTTAAAATAAGAACCAAACTACGTTTGTATGGAGAGTCCGGCGACACATAGTAAAAATGAGTTACGATTTATTTATTTATTGACAAATACTTTCACGTGACATTACAGTAATAACCAATGCGTCACGAAACCAAAAACAACAAACAATACTATTTAGGCGACGAAACGGCGTTGCACCTGGCCATAAAGTAGCAATTACCTCACGCTGAGCGGGCGGAAAATCCCGCTTCCTGGCCAGGAAGATACGTAAAATGCTAACCCTGTCTAACCTGAGCCCGCCCGCAGCGCTCGTCTCGCTCTGCAGACAGTTGCGGTACCGCTCGATAATAAGACACCCGTCCCTGTCTAACCTGAGCCCGCCCGCAGCGCTCGTCTCGCTCTGCAGACAGTTGCGGTCCGTCCACTCGTCCTCGTCTATCTCCCTCGCGCAGCTGTCGGACACCTCTATGCTTATTCGCTCTGGCGGCGGGGTGGGCGGCGCGGGGTCGGGGGCGGGGCCGCCCGTGTGACGGAGACAGACGAGCCGGCTGCCGTACCGCTCCATCGCAAAGCTCCTGTAATAAGACAGTTTGAAGTAATTGACTTGGTGAAAAATATATAAATAAATAAATAAATAAATATAAGGGAACAATCTTACACAAATCGACCTAGTCCCACAGTAAGCTCAGTAAGGCTTGTGTTATGGGTACTAGACGACGATATATATAATAGATATAAATACAATACACAGAAAATATCCATGACTCAGAAACAAATATTCATGCTCATCACATAAATGTTTGCCCTTACCGGGATTCGAACCCAGGACCACTTGCTTCGTAGGCAGGGTCACTACCAACTAGGCTAAAGCGGTCGTCATATAATATAATAGGGGATACGAGTATAATAGTACATATCACTACAGAGGCCGGGAAGCCTCATAACAATCCGACCTCGCTGCGCTCGGCCGTCTATGGGTAAGGCCCAAATTCTTAGCCAGTTAAACATACTCAATTGTTTTCCGTTGTGACACGAAAATTGACCATACAATTCTATGGTTAATTTTGGTGTCACAACGAAACTTTGTTCACTTTTTCAGTTTGTATGGCTAACTACCGACTAACCAGGCTAACTACTCCAGGAAAAATACGCTTTTGAAAAACCTTAATTTATAATAGCTTTTTTTTGTTGATTTCATTTTACAGTGATATTCTAAGATGATTTATTCCAGAATCCGACAAACTTTCCACCCGAAAGTAATTATATAGATTTAAATGAAGTATGCATTGTATATTTTTGTATGATTTATCTTGAATAGATAAGTTAGTCTTAATAGATAAGATAGATAATCTTGAATAGATAAGATAGTTAATCTTAGAGCAAATGTAAATGAACTAAAATAAAGGCATATATGTTTATTAATATTTTTTCTGACTTTTGAGAAGCTAGTTAATTTATAAATTTATATATATTCGGTATAAAATCACCGTTAAAACTGTTTCCACGTCCATCTTCGACAAATGTAGAACTCGATTGATCTCGCAAACCATGGCCGCCGCGGCAACGCGCGTTCAACGCTTGACAAGCGCGTGTCATGTAAACAGTATACCAAAATTTGGCACGCGTTCAACGCGCGTCATGAGAACATGGCATAAGTCCCTCCCGTAAAACGCGGCACCTGGACGCAATATAAATTGAAGCGCGCGAGTGGATTCGCGCGTAAATCGTGTCGTCTGGGCAGGCTCTTATGCCCGGGCCACACAAACGAGAAATGCCATTAATTATCGCGATAATGGACGTTAAACATACGGCCACAAACTCAAACTCAAAATGATATATATTCAAGTAGGCTCAGTAACAAGCACTTTCAAATCGACAGGTAGAAACGTAATTTTAAGCTATTTACTAAGAGTAATTCATTAAACACAAACATTTAAAACGAAATAAACAATTTTATAAAAAATACTATAGTCTAGAATGCTTCCATGTCAAAAAAAAAAGTAAAACGAGAACACACACGATAATCAGCGGCTTTTCTCGTTAGTGTGGCCCCAGCATTAGTGTGTGTGCTCACCCGGGCCGCAGCACGGCCTTGCACACGGCGCAGCGGAAGCACGCGCGGTGCAGCTGCAGCCCGTCCGCGGTGACGCGCTCGGCGGCGAACACGCGCGCGCCGCACGCCGCACACTGCACGCCCGCGGACGACGGCCCGCGCCAACTCCTCTTCTGTACACAAGGGGACGGGGGAAACGGTAGATTGTACAACAAGTGCATAAAACGCAACATTTCACGCGAGACGTTTATCCATCCAAACTCGCAAGCTCGCTCGGGTAGATATAAAATCGAGTGTAATGTAAACTGGGTTTTATGGATGAATTGTACACTGAACTTTTCACTCCGATTGCGAGGAAATTAAATGAAAAGCTATTTCTTTTTCAGTAGATACATGACAATTATAAAAATATTATAAGTTAAAGTTGCTCGTGTGGCAGTTGGACCGATTGCTCTTATCGTATCTTATCTTACCTAGATGAGGGCCCTTTCGGATGCACTTCGACCCAGTGGGATCTTTTGTGTATTTGCCCTCTCCTTACGTCTACTCCCAACTTCGCTCCATCATTTCCACATAGCGGATGATGCAGCTCAGCGGAAGTACCTTGAATTCCTTTGGATCGATTGCCTTGGTCTTCGACGAAGATTTTACTTTATGCACTAGAGCATAAAAAGCGACTTTATGTCGCCTACGCACAGCATAAAGACGAACTTTTAGAGCATGAGAAATGAAAAATGTAGTTACATTTTGTAATTGTTGTTATTCCGATTGCTTTTCACCACACACTGGTGTGGTATGTACTACTTTAGAACGATTAACGACTTGTCCTAGTTCTTGGAATACATTCTCATTTTAAAAATATTGCAAATAAATGAAAGTCCCTGGGGGACCGAGCTCTACTCGGGTGAAAAAAGAGAAAATACGGAGAAAACTAATTTTCCCAGACATGATACCCAATTAGATCGATTTATCGCCCCTGTAAACCCCCATATTCCAAATTTCATTGAAGCCATTATCGAGAACATGACCTCAAATATTGCTCGTTTAGAGTATAGGATGAAATAAAAACGACAAAATTACATTTGACCTCGTATGTGATACTATTAAATTTCCACAAAAGACAAATGTCCTATAAAGTCTCTGAAAGTTGCTTCTCTTTATCTAGCGCTCGTAAGAAATAAACATGTCTCTTACCCAGGGTGGGTTCACACGGACCTTAAGAGCCCATTGTGCCATTTAATTCAGTCAATCGAATAATCCATCCAAATATTCTGTCATTACCAAAGTTCCTAGAAATGACAAGGATAATTTCACAGTCAGTGCACTTACCTCATCCTTAGGTTGAATTTTGGTAGCCGGTTCCTCCTTTTTAACGAATTTGGTTGCTAAGTTCGCGACCTAAGAACAAAAATAAAATAATGACAAGAATAAATACTTTGGACCTTTATAATATGGTTAATGCCAGCGCACGAAAAATCCATAAAATGCGAGTTCCTTACAAATTTCTACCCAAACAGGTGCCTATTTAAAACCCGGTAAGCGCATATCCGAACTAAGCGGCTGCCTGGCACTGTTTTGACACCCCGCCCCCATCCCCGCATAATGGCAATGCCACCCATTCTGTGGCGTCATTTGCTCGGCGCTACTTAAGACTTATTTTTTGTTCGCTGGATAATGCACGGCTTATGTTAAAAAATCAAACATTTATTCCGCAACTGTTTGCCGAATAAATGAGTAACACTAAACAATAATTTACAATAAAAATAATTCAGACAAATATTAATCTTAGAACACTGATCATTTTGAAGTTGCAGGTTAACAGAACATGCCACTAAATCAAACGACACAGTAGTACCACAAATATAAGTTACATCGGCAATCTTCCTCCACGCCAACGAGTGCTGACAAGTCGGTACTTGTCAGCAATCGTTGGCGTATGACCATTTCAATAAAGACCTTGTCGCACTATACGTAAGGTACAATATGCAATGACAGGTGCTGTCGAGCAACCCGCTCATGGCGCCAGACAAGAAGGCGGGGCGCCGGAGCGGCCGGCGTCGCGCGCAAAATTGTGGCCAATGGGCGTCGAAGATTTTACCCGCGCAAACGCGCTGCCTTATTATTGGTTAAAATGTTTTCGCATAATTTTCTGTCAAAATTTTTATTTTTGGTACAAGCTTTTATTACCGACTGTACTTTTCTGTATACCATCATCAACTACTCATTGAGACGATTCTAACGAGCCCAAACTCAACGGGGTTACGTCGGTTAAGTACCGAATTCCCATGGCCACCTTCTGTCTCCATCATCAGATCAGCTCGATGGTACCATAATATTGAATTGTCATCCAAACTATACTTATACCGAAAATTTCACCTCAATCGGTCACCGGGAAGTGGGTCAAATTTAACTCGCAAGATTTGTCCCATACTAAAATACATACATACCTACTAACAGGGCAAGTTAAATAAAAGCTTGTAATAAAAATGCTTTCTGCGCAGGTACATCGTTGTTACTTATATTTGTGGTACTACTGTACAAAATATTATCCGTTAAATTAAACGTAAGGTGTCATCGCTTATGAATCACAAACTTTAACATTTACAATAATAGTAGAGTTAATTAGTAATGTTAATTACCTTTTTGGTGCCATGGTCGGGGCGGCCCGAGTCCTTCAACTTCTGGTCCAACTTCTGGAGAGTCTCGTCGATCTCCCCCCACTTCTCCTCGTTGTCTCCCTCTTTCAGTCGCTTCTGTCGGCCTAGGAACTGAGGGAGACGGGGGTTGAGTATAATTGTATGGCTAATTACATTCGAGTATCAATAGGTATACCCAGTCCCGACCAACTTTAACCATCGATTCCTGGCGGCATTGTGAGCAAATAATGTTATTCACCTAATATAATTCATTTTAAATATAAGTTGCTAAAAGGCATGGTGACAATTTAAAAAATTGATATTTTTTCTAAACTTTCAAGGGTCATCTTTTTACGATTTTAATTATATTTTATAATTTATTACAATAATTTGATGGTTTACTATCCATTTAGCATTACTACGTTATCAATTTGAACATGAGGCGCCATGTCTATTAAACTTACTAAGCTACTTATTAAACTTACTATAAAACTTTTTTAAAAACCTTCAATAGCTGGCCACGGTATACTAAATTGAATTCTGTTTGTACGGCGACAGAGTTCATTTCTGCGGAGGCCAGTTATTGAAGGGTGGCCAGTAATTGGCGATTTACCCTATTATAACTAGTTTCTGATCTAGATCTGTTTTAAAATGAGAACGAAACTAGTTTGTATGGGGAGTCCGCTGGGGAGCCCCAAGTTACCTGTTCCCTATCCCACTTCGGCACTCGCTCCGCCGCCCGCGGCTCCGGCCGGCCCAACTTGTTCTCCAATATCTTGCGTTCTATCTCCTTCACATTCCAGTCGTCTCGCTCTATCTTCCCCACGGACCTGTTGGGAGCGTTGTAAATAAGTTTCCTTCGTAAAATCGTTTTCGATTACTAGGACAGACGGCCGTTGGGGTGGAAAGGTTCTCGAGTGGCGACCATGTACCGCGGCGTGGGTAGGCCCCCGCAAGAAGGACACTGGCACTCTTTGGGGGAGGCCTATGTCCAGCAGTGGACGTCTTTCGGCTGATATGATGATGATGAATAAACGCTTTTACCGGGACTTGAACCCGGGACCTCTTGCTACGTAGGCAGCCTGCCAACCAACTAGGTGAAGCTTGACTTTATTGCTAAAGTAATAAGGTGCATAGTCGCTTAATACAGCAAGCCCATAGGCGTACACCAATGGCGACAGTCCCGAAGAGCTTCGCTCTATTAAAGTCCCTAGTGGTATACTAATAAGGTGTATAACCACTTGCCCCATCAAGTTCTTATCACGTTCGCAACCAAGAACCCGCCTAGCGGGCACTCGTAATGTTTGCGCAGATGCCGGCTGAGCCCGCTAGTCAACTTAGTGATTATTTAATCTCTTGCGTAGCTTTTTTCTCGATTCGACTACATTTATAACCCTTGTTCGAGAAAATACTACATTATTGATTTATTCAGTTTCTACAGCCCTATTCATGCTGCAGAACCATACGGGTGAGATATCTGCAAGGCGTTCAGGCCTCAGGAGGAGTCTCTGCCTCAGGAGCAACCGCGTTGCGCGGCTCGTGTCGCTCGCTGGGGGTCGCGGTCGCCGGTCGCCAGTCGCGGTCGACAAGATCGGAATGCTACCTTTAGGGTTACAAGCCTTCGGCGCAGGCAATACAATACAATACTTTATTGATAACACCATAGTTATAAGTCAAATGGTCAATGTAAACAGTAATAAAAAAACAGCTGTCCCCGAGGACTTCTCTCGATAAACATCCCTCCTTCAAAACTTACCAAGGTAACAGCCCACGAGAGCTTCACTCTATATACGACCCTCCGGCCATAGTAATAAGGTGTACAATCTTACCTCATCAAGTCCTTAGGCTTGGACGCTTTCGGCGCAGTGGCAGGCGCAGTCCCCGAGAGCTCGGCCGCCAGCCGGGCGACTCTCGCGCCGTTCCCCGCGGTCCGACCCCCGCCGCCCACGATTCGACCCTCCTCCTATAGCAATAAGGTGGATATCAGCTTAGCAGTCGTGTGTGTTGGCAGTAGACACTTTAGCAACCGGACTAAAAATGAAACAATACATTAGATACCGACAGAATTCGCTAGGCGTGTAGGTTTATACTACTGCCCGCCTAGCGGACTGAGCCGGCCTCTGAGCAAACATTGCAAGTGCCTACCAGGCGGGTTCTTGGTTGCGAACGTGTCAAGTTGTAGGGTTAACTTGAGATTTAGATAAGCATCAACCCGTTTAACAAAAGCTTGCAACTCGAAGAAAGAAGGGTTTCTCAAGATCTTCCGGAAATCCGTGATCTCTGCTTACACCTCCGGGAAATAGGCGTGATTATATTGTATGTATGTAGAAACGCAAGAGACATCCGCTGGTATTACAAGCAACAAGCCTTTGTAAAATGGGCCCAAGATATTTATGAGGCGTATTTATGTACGAGTCAAAGGCACCAATATGTATTCACTCAAAGTTTCATAAATATGTATACTACAACCTTATTTTTGCAGAAATAAGTTCTAATACCTACATATTTTAAAGACTTTGCGGTGTATACATATTGAAGCCCTTGACCGTATTACTTAAAGATTTTTGTAATGAGTCGTGGGTTTGGTACACATGGAAAAAAAACTTTAAGCTCTCAACTGACCCACACAGTAGAGTTGTACAGACATTTTTGGTACATGAAACCAAATACATCTGTGACATTATTCACATAGATATCTACTGCCAACTTCATCTCGAATGTTAGTACAACGTGAAGTTTCCAAACAAAATGTTCACAACAGCAAAAGTTAATAGTAAATCGTAAAACAGTGTGTTATAAGACAGTAAGTAGTAAATAAGGCACAATTAGTCTATACTAATATTATAAAGAGAAGTCTGTGACGTGTACGTTTGTATGTAGGGGTTTGTGAATATATTGCCCCCCTACAAGGTTAATGACCTGGTAAAGCTCGCTGGAGTCCGCTGTCTGCGGGCGCAGAACCGGTCACTTTGGCACTCTTTGGGGGATGCCTATGTCCAGCAGTGGACGTCTTTCGGCTGATATGACGATGTAGGGGGGATAATCTCCGGAACTACTCATCCCATTAAAAAAAAAACTAGAATGTTTTTTTCTTTATGAACATGGCCTGTTATGTACCGCTGCTGCACTTGGGTTCTCGCTGAGAACTATCAGTAACATACATACTTCTTTTCTTCTTTATAATATTAGTATAGTAGACAATAGAAAATGTTTTATCCTGTTTGACGGCGTACGTAACCACGCGGCCGTAATAACGCTGTTAAAGCAGTGACACGTAGCTTCACTGACCGAGAGCCAACCGGATGGCTCGCGGTATTTGAGATCCCGAAGCGTTGTGGAACCTCCCTGTGCAACCCGAACTGAGCCAACTTGGACTAGGGCGGAAGTCAAATACCGCGAGCCATCCGGTTGCCCCTTTGAGACTGGAACTACGCATCATTGCTCTGAATAATGTCTTATTGTCCTAAACTCGACGCCGTATATTGATTCCAAAAAAACTACCCATGGGTTGCCATTAAAATGAAATAGTTTTGAATCTGTAAGATTTTACTTTTCTAAATTATGCATGTTTGTTATTTATTTATACGTCATTTTAAAGTTAAATGCAACCGCCTAAATAAATAATCTTATCTAAATATTAATTAAAAAAATAGATATTTGATTGAAACTGTTTTGTAGAAGAAAACTTCATATTACTGTGGTAATACTTCAGGTTTTGACAACAATTGGTAACTATTAATATTCTCATAATGTGCGTAATCCTTTGATATGGACATAATAATATTGACATATCACCATGTTGTTGTTTTTTTATTACTAATACATATTTCATAACTAGTAGCTCCTAAGTCCCGGTGTAAATAAGTAGTGTGAATGAATGTCTGTATTTTTGTCAGTCAATCTCGTAGAAACGGCTCAATTGACTGTGATGAATTTTGGCACCGGGATAGTTTCAAGCCAAACCATGAAACAGAATGTGTAGAATACATCTGAAGTCATTCCCAAAGGATTAAAATGTCTCGTACTTAATAATGGCATTGTTGTGATAACCTTAACGCGGAAGAATTCGCTGGAAAAAGCTAGTAGGTACGTAATTGTGTACTTGGGGGTAGTGTTTTGTACATAGACAGATTGATGTACCAAGCCGAGATGTGTCAGGCGATATTCACATCTAAGTAAGAAAGATAATATTCACATCTAAGTAACAACGAAATAATATATTATTATGCATGGGTTGGTTACATCTGGAACGTCACAATGACAATGACATTTGTGACAGTGACATTCGGCCATCTTTGGTAACTTTTTTGGAATCTAAATACGGCGTCGAGTAGAGTAAGGGGCAATGGGTTTTCTAAGGAAATATTTGTTTCGATAAAAGTACATAACAGTAATAATTAATATAATAATAATTAATTGATCAGTTTTAGTTGCGGTTACGTACGCGATCGAAGGGGTATATTTAATTCACACAATAGGCCATACCTATGTTAAAACAAACGTGCGTTTCAATATATGGATCTCCTATATTTGATTCCATATGCATTGGCAATGGCGGCCAGGATATACTTTATTCCCAAAAAGAAAACCGTGACTGTAATTATCCGTAACAAAAATTAGATTTCAGTGTTAACTACTCTCTCATTCATGAAAGAAGAGACGTATCAGATGATGATAACTACCCCTAATTTCAGAAGAAGTCTCTGTAACATTAACGCCCTAGGTGTAAAAAACGCTGTTAGTGAGCATGCCACACGTCTCACATAATGCTGCAATTGCTTCTCCAAGGTCTTCACTCGGACGTCAAAGTGCGGCGCGCTGGCTCTGTACTGCTGCAGTCCCACGTCATTCTCCAGGTCGGCGCCGGCAAACTCCAACTTTGGCTCCGCCGCCAACATTTGCAGACTCTTCTCGAATCTCTGTTTCATTATAACTCTCGCCGCTTTCCTTCTGCCGCCGCCCTTCTTCTTCTCTGCTCGCTTCTGCATCATGTCCGACACACGTTGCAGCCTGAACGCCTGCATATCTGAAGATTTCTTCGTATAATCCTCTACTTCTTTCGGTTTCTGCCCGTGGATTAAGTCGTGGACTCGCTGCCGACGAGCCGCCATCTCGTTGTCCCCAATAGACTCGAGTTTCGAACGTTCTTGGTTAGAAGTGTTTTTGCCCTCAATGATCTCGGTCATACGTTGACACCTCATCATTATCTGCGGCGTGGCGATCGAGGCTGAACGCTTCGTCCTGGCCTCGGGGCTGGGGGTGTGTCTAGAATGTCCTTCGAAGATCTGCGCTATACGCTTAGTGTTCTTGAGTACTTCAGGGGAGTCGATGGAGTTGGAGCGATGCTGTAGCTTCACGGGACTTTGGGAGTGTCTGGCGTCGGATAGGCGTCTGCTGTTGAGCGGCGTTTCCGTAGAGAAAGACCTGGCAAACTTCGGTGTATCCATAGATGAGGACCTGTTGAACTTAGGTGCGTCCGTGGACGCTGATCTGGTGAATTTCTTCTGTTCGGGCTGCCGTAACTTGGCCAACTTCGGGGTTTTGTCCCGTTTAAAATCGACCAGCGTCACGTCCGTCTCGCCGGAGCTGTCCAAAAGGTCGAAGTCGACGACTTTGACGGTCGAAGCGTCGAGACCTTTCAGTCTTCTTGGCGGACGAACGGGCTTGTCCGCAGAATCGTCTTTGAAGTAGTTCGCTACGGATTTGGCTTCGTTCACCTTGGCTGTTGTCGTGCCTAGTAGTTGGGCTAGAGTCTCCCTCACTAGGATAGGATCTGGTGTGTCCTCAGGGTCTAGGAGGGCTAGTATTTGTTCCTGCAGCTCCCTCTGTCTGTCCGCGTGTCTGTCGGACGAGTCGTGACCGTCTATGAGGCGGGCGAGTTGGGTTATGTCGTTCAGGTCCAGTTTGCCTATCTGCTTGCGTATGTATTCGGCCGGGTCGGTACTTACTTGGGGCGTGCGCAGCGCTCGACGCTTCTTTCTGTAAGACGAGTGCGACTTGTCCGCTTCAGCCGCGTCTGCAACAAATTTTACAAATTAGTGACTATATTGTAGATGGTGCAACTTATCTTTGCGACCTGTCCCCGACGCAAGAGACATAGCTTGCCTGGTTTGGTGGACTGGTGGACTCCTGGTACTTCTAGAGGTTCTCGAGTGGCGACCATGTACCGGAAGGCGCGGCGTGGGTAGGTGTGATGACCTGGTAAAGGTCGCGGCAGTGCACTGAATGCGGGTGACACCGGATCGGTCGTTGTGGCACTCTTTGGGGGCATATGCGGAAATTGAATAAAACACATGAATTCACTCACTTGTATACATGGATATGGCGTCGTTGGCTGCCCTTGCATGCTTCTCGTTCTGCTGACTGATTTTGATCTGTGAACGGACAATTTGTTTAATTAAACCAGCGAACAAAACACGTCCCTGAAACCCGGTATGCGCATGATCGAACTAAACGGCTGCCTGGCATCGGTGACACCCCGCCCCCATCCCCGCATAATGGCAATGGCACCCATTCTGTGCGGTCATTTACCGGCGCTACTTAGACTTCTATGGTTTTTTCGTTTGTAATTACTGTAATTAGACCCTTTGTTCCAATCATTTCTTCCAGTGTCCAACAATTTGTGTTCCATTGAGCGATGAAGTCTACGCAATGTTCGTAATTCAGTGGAATTTTAGGGTCACTATAGGGGAATCATGGGCTCTTCTATGTTGCACACTTGAATCCAATTCTGGAAATCAAACTGGATATAAAATAAAAATCTGCCCAAAACCAATCGATTGAACAGATTCTAAAGTTGCCCCTGCGTTTTTCAAATCGCGTTGGCCTTAATGCCAATGTGGCCCGAATAGACTTGTAAAATTCTGACATGCAGCTGCATAAAACGAACCCCTAACTGAGGCTCTAGTATAAGTTTTAACGAAACAAAACTTCACGATCGCGTTTGCGTTTTACCCTCAATTTGTATGGGATTTGACAGCTAAACGCGAACGCGATCGTAACGTTTTGTTTTGATAAAACTTATACTAGAGCCTCTGATCTACCTGTCCAAACTCGTCGCTCTTGTGGTGCACGTGAGGCACCTCCCCCTTGAACGCGTGGTAGACCCGCATGAGGTAGGAGCGGAGCTTCGCTTCGGGCACGTCACGAGTGGAGCCCGTCGGTGAGAATGGCACGATGCCTGGTAAGCATGAAAAAATATGATAGATTAGATACAGAGGTATTTTTGGTTGCCAATCACAATCAATATAGTTATTTACGATACAAGTGCCGAAAATAGGAAATTCGCACGTGTATCGTACAACGTTTTACTGTACATATGGCTCTTTAAAGTTTTGACATATGCACGGAAAGTGCTCTTTTCCGCACTAGTGCGGGAAAGTAGCACCATATGTACTGTTAAAAATCATTTAGGCTCTAAGGTCTTCAATACTCAAAAAGAACAAAGTAATATTTAGTCCGGCAAAATGCCATTTTTTCAGGATTATTATAAAACAAACCTAACCTAAGTGGAAGTGGGTACAACGCGACAGGTATTTACAAAAAACTTTGGAGCATTCGTGAAAAATGGGTTTTTGCCGAAATGTTATGCACATCACGCAAGTCTTATTGAGCTTACTATGGTAAAGTAAATATCAAAAGGAAGTGATCAAAACCAATATTTCAAAACATGTCCTAGCATGCCGTCCCAGACAACAAATTATACTAAAGTGTCATTTTTAACAGAACATCTAATTAGTCAAAAGAAAATGATCATATTAACAACGGGACATAGAATTGATGAAATGAGAAAACAAGATCTTATATAAAAAAAAACAATCTGAAGTAATAGAAACTTATTTCAACCCTTGTCAGACACGAGAGGATTTATAGTTGCTTCGCGTGTTTGTCTCACAAATATAACCGAGATTAACCGAACTAACCGAACATCTGACTTGTATTCCGATGTGCTCTTGCGAGATTATGTACGCCCAAAAACCCGTATTATACACGGTGTTCCCGGGAATTCCCGTTTACTTCGGCATATTGCAGAATACATTCACAGGAACACATTAGAATAATAATTTTGTAAAAAAAAAATTTTTTCTTCTTTTTTGTACAAATTAATTTGAGGTAGCATTAACAGTTATTGTCTTATTGGAAGGTCCAAGAAGACACATTAAGTAAAAAAATGTACCTCCGACGCAGTTTTTGCCTAATATCGTACGAATTCACTTGGTAAACCTTCTTGTAGTGTATAGGATCCTTACAACATTTAAAAAGCTGTGATGACACCACAGTTAAATTAAGAGCCTTTACACTGGGTAAATCTGCAAATCTGATTAAATAAAAATATTCAATATCTTGATAACAGTAAGAGTTAAGATACTATACTCTATTGGAGAAATTAGCTTCATTTGATCTAACGTATGCCCCCTTGCAATGGGGTTGGCCGGGCGAAGGTATTTGCAGATGGCGCCAGCATAGGTTTTACCTGTCAGTCCTACCAAAACTGTCAAATTCTTGTTTTTTTTTTTGCGGAAAATCATTGTTTAGAATCAAGCCCTTTAATCCAAATCCCATAGAAAAAGGCTAGTGATTAGGTAAAACCTATGATGGCGCCATCTAGTCAAACTTTGACAGTTGCCAACCCCATTAACGGAAATTGCCAAAAACACCTTGTATAGATAATCAAGTAACTTAAGTACGATGCTCGATGACCTCAGTAAAGCATCCGAGCGAGTTGGTCTAAGAATGAACATGGATAAGACGAAGATCATGTCAAATGCCCATGTAGTACCAACTCCCATTACAATCGGACACTTTACGCTCGAAGTTGTAGACGATTATGTATACCTAGGACAGACGATCCCGTTAGGTAGGTCCAACTTCGAGAAAGAGGTCAATCGTCGAATCCGACTCGGCTGGGCAGCGTTCGGGAAGCTACGGCAAATCTTTTCGTCCAATATTCCGCAGTGTCTCAAGACGAAAGTCTTTGACCAGTGTCTGTTGCCAGTGATGACATATGGCACTGAAACGTGGTCGCTTACTATGGGCCTCATAAGAAGGCTCAAAGTCACCCAAAGGGCAATGGAGAGGGCCATGTTGGGAGTTTCTCTGCGTGACCGCATCAGAAATGAGGCTATCCGCAGCAGAACCAAGGTAACCGATATAGCCCTCCGGATCGCTAAACTTAAGTGGCAGTGGGCGGGGCACATAGCACGTAGAACCGATGGCCGTTGGGGCGGAAAGGTTCTCGAGTGGCGACCACGTACCGGAAGGCGCAGCGTGGGTAGGCCCCCGACAAGGTGGACTGATGACCTGGTAAAGGTTGCGGGAGTCCGCTGGATGCGGGTGGCGCGGGATCGGTCACTTTGGCACTCTTTGGGGGAGGCCTATGTCCAGCAGTGGACGTCTTTCGGCTGATATGATGATGATGATAGATAATCAGTTGAATTTGACACCCTCAATAACGACTTTGACAGTGTTAATTTACTATAAACTACAATAGTCAGTCAGTAGTTTGTTCGTCATTATTCCCCGGAGCCCGAGCCTCACCGAACTCCTGCTGCAGCACGACGTGTGGCTCGCCGAGCAAGTCCGGCCGGTACCGCGCGAGCAGCGCGTGCAGCGGCCCCGGACCGCAGGCCGCGCGCAGCCCGCCCGCGCCCACCTCCGCCCACGAGAGCAGCACCTCGTCCGACACGTCCACCTCTGTAATGACGACCAAGGTCGGGATACGGAACCCCAATAATTAACTTATCTAAATCAGAAGCTGCGGTAGACTAATCTCGGATTTAACTTGCCACAGTTTCGCTAGTGCTGTTAATATCGACAATTAAATAATCCAGTTCATACCAGAGGTTCAGTTAAGCAGCATTATTGTGTTTGAAATCAAGCGAATAATTTTATTACACAAAATAATAATAAAAAATCGGCTAAGTGCGAGTCCGACTCGCGCACCGAGGGTACCGTACATTTTTTTTCGAAAATTTGCGGCATAAACGGCTGTACCTTTTGATTGCGTTGACTTAGAAGTTTGGTTTTTTCATAGCTTCAAGAGACAGTAGACCTGAGTATTTGCTATAAATTTTAGCTTGATACGCCACCACGCGTTCCTGAGAAAAAGGGTCTTCACAGACGGACGGACGACAAAATGATCCTATAAGGGTTCAGTTTTGTTCCTTTTTGAGATACGGAACCATAAAAACATCGGTAGGAATTAAAAATACATCGAACATCATTTTAGGACATCGCTAAGGGCGTTGTCCGCCTTTTGGTTTTGTTGACAGTTCCGATCATTCATTAGCCAAGCCATTCGACTTCCCGTCATCGGTCTGCTCGGAGCTATCTAGTTCAGTAATTGCGAATCTTTCGCAACGTCGTAGAGTGTATTTCATAGTGTTGTTATAATCAGATTTACAGTAGGTACAAGGTTATATCGACGTATTATATCGATATATATTTATAATCGTTATGGTGCATACTGATTTTGTTATAAAAAACTCTCTGTAAAACAGATTATTTTTCATGAAATAAACAGTTTTTTTTTATATTGAAATATTTTAACAATAACGAAATATAACGCTTTTTTTTTCACAAGTGAACCACGGTTTGCTTCAAGACTTCAAAGCTGATTGACGACCTTTTTAGCACCTATCAATTCAATTCAATTCATATTTTTATTGATAACATAGGTTACAAGTCAGGTAATTTACATGTCACAGATATTGCATATTTCATTTTATCTCTAATGTCTTATTATGTACTTACATAAACTTAATTATTTTTGTTTAGGAATTCATCTACGGAGTAAAAAGCCTCATTTATTAAATATTCTTTTAACTTACTTATAAATATGTTTTCAGATATGTCAGGCTGCTTAATGTCTTTTGGCAAACTATTTTGGGACCTATGTACCATATACACTGCTCCGATTTCTTTAATCTGTCCCTATTTGGGAAAAGGTCATTTCTATTACGACTGTTATGACCACGTCGCTTAAATTGATGCAAGTTCCTACGAACAACTTTTGCAATTTCTAGTATGTAAAGGCTAGGAACTGTTAGAATTTTTAACTCCCGAAATATGTCACGGGCAGGCGTATCCCACCGCACCCTAGCCATTATCCTAATAACCCTTTTTTGCAGTATGAATATTCTTTGCCTATCTGCTGCCAGCCCCCACATATCAATTCCATAGGTAATTGTTGATTGAAAGTAGGCAAAGTATGCATTTCTCACACATTGGTCATTGAGCATTTTTGTCAAGCGTGAAATTGCGAAGCATGCTTTTGTCAACCTCTTACTGAGTTCTTCAATATGACTATTCCACTTTATCCTCAATGTATAATTCTTATAGTGACTTTGAGATGCCAAACAAACGTTCATCTTTCTTTCTGCAAGCTAGCCACATACCGCGGCGTCGCTTGCGGAGCGCCGTGCCCGCGTCCAGGGGCAGCGGCTCGTCAGAGTCGTAGAAGGAGGCGACCCGGGGCGCCGCCACGGCCGTCCGGTTCAGGTTCCGGTACCGGGTGCCCGGGTCGAGCGTGTACGCGCCGAAGTCGCGGTGCAAGTTCTCCGGGGTCGTTTGAGCTGGGAATGAAAAGTTACACCCTTATGGTCGTGTTCATAAATGTTCAACAAACCTAATTGAGCCAGAATGCCGGTTAAATTCGTTGGTCGCTTTGACATTTGTGTTGGAAAGAATCAGAGGTATTTTATGTTGCGCCTTTAGAGTACAACCCGGACTTTTAGGGAAGACAGAGTGACTCACCCAGCAGTCTGTACATGGACTAGCACTCCACTATGATCTATGACCTGCAGCGGAATTCTCTCTCTGGTTTGAAAGGTCAGCTGGCTCCTACGAAAGCTACTAGTGCCTTAGCCAAGTGTGAGTCACCCAGCAGCAGTTTGTAGATGGACTTGCACTCCGATATGACCTGCATCGTAATTCTCTCTCTGGTTTGGAAGGTCAGATGGCTCCTACGAAAGCTACTAGAGCCTAAGCCAAGTGTGACTCACCCAGCAGCAGTTTGTAGATGGACTTGCACTCCGCTATGACCTGCAGCGTAATTCTCTCTCTGGTTTGGAAGGTCAGCTGGCTTTTACGAAAGCTACTATTGCCTTAACCAAGTGTGACTCACCCAGCAGTCTATAGATGGACTCCACTTCTCTCTCTGGTTTGGAAGGTCAGCTGGCTCCTACGAAAGCTACTAGTGCCTTAGCCAAGTGTGACTCACCCAGCAGTCTGTAGATGGACTCACGCTCCACTATAACCTGCAGCGGAGTTCTCTCCCTGGTTTAGAAGGTCAGCTGGCTTTTACGAAAGCTACTATTGCCTTAACCAAGTGACTCACCCAGCAGTCTGTAGATGGACTCGCGCTCCACTATGACCTGCAGCGGAATTCTATCTCTGGTCTGGAAGGTTTACTGGCTCCTACGAAAGCTACTAGTGCCTTAGCCAAGTGTGACTCACCCAGCAGTCTGTAGATGGATTCGCGCTCAGCTATGACCTGCAGCGGAATTCTATCTCTGGTCTGGAAGGTTATCTGGCTCCTACGAAAGCTATTAGAGACTAAGCCAAGTGTGACTCACCCAGCAGTCTGTAGATGGACTCGCGCTCCGCTATAACGTGCAGCGGGTGCGCGGTGGCGCTCCAGGCGCGCACGGCCCAGGCCGCGTCCAGCGCGGACAGGAAGCCGCGAGCGCAGCCCGAGCCCGTCGGCCAGAAGGGCTCCAGGAGACTGTCCCCGACTAGCTGGCAGAGGAGCCGCCGCCCGCGACGCTCGTACACCTGTGGGAAACAATACAGGTGTAGACTCTAAAATTATTATTAATTTTAGACTACTATTAAAAAAGAAGGCAAAATAATATACCTAGTGACGAAAATCCCACTCAGATATCTCCAAGAATTACGAAGCTATAAACGTTCTAATATTGCTTGCTAGGGAGAGAAAACGATCGCAGTTAGTGACGTCACAACCTGCATCAAATGATGAATGCAGGAGACGGACGGGGGTCCATCGAGAATCGATCGCTAGGCTTTGCAGGTCCACTCACCATGCTAGCGTTCTCAGCGGCGTACATCGAGGTGAAGTCAAACAGCGCGATATCAGGCTCCCCGTAATGGTTGAGCGCGAACTCGTTGAGAGGTAGCCGGCCCTCGGTGGAGAACCTCGCCGCTTCCTGTGCGTAACGCATGAGAGCCGAGCGGTCCACGTTCTCGAAACTGAGAAGGCGGGACACTTCGGCGAAGTCCTGGGAATAAATGTATAAAATTAGACGTAGAGAGAGGCACAGAGAATGTTGTCTCGCTCATATTTATGTGAGTAATGTGTGTTAGTTCTCTTGCTAGATTTAACCACGGGTATGGCAGAAGAACAGCGTCCAAGCCAGAGTCCCTGAGACCTTGCGGTCTCGAGGGCTACTTGGCGCTGCCGTTAGCTGAGCCATCTTCCTTTTCGACTGTTTATATGTTATACGGTTGAAGTTGAATCTAAATTTTTCTGTTAACCTTTAGTCTGTGATGGGTTAGCAAAATAGTGGGTTCAAGCCTCGGTCGCGCCGCAATACTTAGAGAGAATACATGATGTCATAAATAAATGCAAAATGGTGACAAAAAATTTGGGTAGGATCCTATCAAACACAGATGAAAGGTTAAACGGTCACAGTGTTTGCCAACATGTTAAATAAATGATGACTCTTATTATTATTATTTCCAGCAGCCCAACTAGGGAGGTACCTTACAAAAGACGGCAGACATGATAACCCACCGGAAGAACAGCGCTGGCTGCAGAGCGTAGGTTCGGATCCTACCGGCTGCGCCATGTAAATCAAACACCGATTTCGGGCTAAGACTAACTTTATTCGCTTACCCACTTTATACGTCATCAGAACCCACACTGATGACCTAGTAAAGCATGCGGGAGAAGGCCAGGTCAATGTGGCACTGTTTGGAGGCCTATGGCAGTGGTCTTTCAGCTGATGATGATGACTAACCTTGAGCAGCACGCCCTTGTCCAGCAGACTGGCTTCCTCCGCGGTCGTCACGATGTGTCGTTCTTGTATTAGTACACGATATTCTCCATATACATGCCATCCAAAACGTACAACTGGTGGACTACTCTGAAGCCCTGAATAGCCGCCCCAATACATTCCATAATCACATTGCGAATAGAACCGATGGCTTGGGGCGGAAAGCGATATCATAGCGACCGCGCGCCGGCCGCCGCAGCGTAGACCCACAAGGAAATCAGATTCCTCTTGGGAGCGTAGGTTCGGATCCTACCGGCTGCGCCAATCAAACACCGTGTCCGGGCTAAGATTAACTTTATTCGCTTACCCACAGTATACATAATCAGAACCCACGCTGATGACCAAGTAAAGGACGCGGGCGAAGGCCCGGTCAATGTGGCACTATTTGGAGCCCTATGGCAGTGGTCTTTCGGCTGATGATGATGCCTCACCTGGAGCAGCACGCCCTTGTCCAGCAGACTGGCTTTCTTCGCGGTCATCACGAAGTAGTGCGTGTCGTCCTTGTAGTACACGATGTTTTCCAGGTCTATGCCGGTCACCTCGTACAGCTCCTTGAAGAACTTCTGGTTGAATATGAACGCGACTCCGCTTATTTCTGGCACCTGCATGACAAATAAATAAATAATAAATATATTATATAAATAATTTTTCGGACAATCTTACACAAATCGTTCATGTTGACCCATGTAAAGGCGCACTTTCAGAGCAAGTGCATTGTAAACATACTTAAAAATACATAGAAAACATCCATGACTCAGGAACAAATATTCGTGTTCATCACACAAATAAATGCCCTTACCGGGATTAGAACTCAGGACCTCTTACTTCGTAGGCTCAGTCACTATCAACTAGACTAAAGCGAAATAGAACCTAAATTACAAGGATTAAAATAAAACAATAATAGTATTTCCTGTGGTCAATAGAAAAGGTGCATTACTTACCTAGGGCGGTAAAACAAAGAACAGGCGTCTCAGATCGCAGGTGTTTGATAAATATCCAACCCAACTAAAATTAGGCTTTACAACCATTTAACAATGTACGCAGGAGAAACCTTATAATCTCTATCTATATCACCCATACGTTTTTGCAAAAGAACAAAAAGTTTTAACAAAACGCTAGCAAAGGGTTCCGCTTCCGTCCCGCCCCAATCACCGCGTCAACACAAATCAAACTAACTTGTAGTGTACCTAGGGGCTCCCGACCCCCCATCAACTACGTACCATGCACTCACCGAAGCCTCCGCCTCCGAGTGTCTGTTGATGAAGTTGGCGGTGATCGCCATGGCCAACTTGCCGCGGAACTCTTTCCGCTTGAAGCCGTGCAGCGTTTTCCGCTTCCGTCTCGATAAACGCGTCAAACTAACTTGTAGTGTGTCTAGGGGCTCCTGACCCCCATCAACTACGTAACATGCACTCACCGAAGCCTCCGCCTCCGAGTGTCTGTTGATGAAGTTGGCGGTGATCGCCATGGCCAACTTGCCGCGGAACTCTTTCCGCTTGAAGCCGTGCAGCGTGTTCCGCTTGCCGTCCGCGCCGAGCAGCGAGTCGAACTCGTACTGCGAGACCGGGTGGTCGGAGGGCAATACGCGCGCTCGCCAGCCTAGAGCTAAATAGAAATGAAAATTAAAATTATTTTAACAAACAAATATACACGGTGTTTTTTTAACCGTCTGAGAGCGGAAGCCCAGTTAATGTGTAAATTACAAAGAACTTAGAGGGGTCACAGGTTCGAGTCCTGTCTAGGGACGATGATAGTTTATTTTTCCATTATATCCGTTCTCTCTGTATCATATCGTTTAGAAGACAACTAAGTTAAAATATTTTTTGTATACTTACTTTCAGAGTTCTCTGAGACAGTGGGTTCTAACAGGCCTTCAAAACTAACTCCCTCGTGGATTTCCACACCAAGCAGCAATGCCACCTGTAAAAAATAAAATAATTAAAGGCCAATTGCATCGTCTACGGATTACATTGGCACTGACGAGCGCCGTAAATCTACACTAATATTGTAAAGAGGAAAGATTTGATTGTTTGTTCGTATTGAATAGGGTCCGAAACTACTACACTGATATGAAAAATTCTTTTACCATTAGAAGCCGACATTATCCCCGTTGAATAGGCTACTTTTTACCGCGGGAAAATGCTTCATTACTACGTGAAACGGGGAATCCATGCGAAGCCGGGCCGGGCAGCTAGTATCATACATAATGTTTGACCTTGACTGCTCATCCTGCGATGCCCTGCAAACTGTTTGATGCTGGTATGGTCTTTCAATGACAATTGAGCACGCCATAGTGGGGAATGTATTATATATTGCCGCCGGTTCTTATGTTGTCATTGAGCAAGCCATAATGGCCCCATTAATTATCATAAACAGTTTATGTCAGACCCTGAACAGTATGCACTGAAGCTGCCTGATGCTGTAGTCGATCATTGCCAATTGAGCACGGTATGATAGGATAGTAAGTATATTGGAGCCGCGTTAACGTCGGCCCTCACCAGCGTGCTTCTTAAGTCATCATTGAGCACGGCACGGTGAGGCAGCAAGTATGTATTAACATGTTTCTCAAACATGCAATGAAATATTGACGTTGTACTCTTCATAATGGGCTTGGAAGTGTCACGTTTCGGGCGCAGCGAGACGAGAGACCCGTAATTGGAGGCCAAGGCCGGCAAGATGGTCTTTTTCAATTTCAATTCCACAATTTGTGGCACAGCATCACGGCGTACAGCCATGAAAAGTAAAGTTTGATTTTTTTGGAGTTTTAAAAGCACTATACATACATACCTCGGCGTGAAAAGGATTGCCTCATAACTATTGTATGCACCCGGCCGGCAACCGCTTACTTCCCGGCCCCTGTAGTAATGTACTGTATCGTCTCACCTTGAGCAGTATGCACTGCAGCTGCCTGATGCTGATGTGATCTATGGCGCCCGCGCAGAACTTGCCGAAGAACTTCTTGGCAGCCAGCGAGCGCAGGTCGTGGATCACGAACGGCCACAGGTGCAACACGTTGTTGCGCGACATGCGGTCACGTTTCTCGATGACGACCTGTAACGTAGACATTGCTTGTACCAGAGATGGGCGTTAATCGATTAATTTTTCAATCAACTAATTAAGCGATTAAACAATCAACCGTCACAAAATTAATCGCGATGTGTCATACCTTCTCCCACCCGAATTCATTGTCAGAGTCCCTAAGAACCTCGAGTAGTAACTATTGCTAGAAATTCTGTTTGAAAAAAATTAGAGGATTTTTTTCATACCTCTTTTTTTTCTATCATAATTACTAACACCAGAAGCTAGTTTCCAACCTATGTAGATATGGCGTATATCATATTGTGTATACAAAGTTTCGCGTTAAATCAACACGCCGTTTTAAAATGATCGCTAAACCACGTTTGTATGGGGGGCCGACTTGTGTCGAGCTTCCTGGCGACTCGATGGTCCGACAGATCTCACTAGTCGTAACACCACATGTGCGGCATGCCTCCATAGACGCACGGACCCGCAACGATGATGAGCACCTTGTTCTGCGCGCATACCCGCCCCTTCCCGTAAACCTTACTTTGGCCCCCAACAGCTGGCACTCGACGGCGGCGCGCAGCCCGCACGGGCCCGCGCCGATGATGAGCACCTTGTTCTGTGCGCATATCCGCCCCTTCCCGTACACCTTGTGGTTCGACACGACACTCACCACTTTGGCCCCCAGCAGCTGGCACTCGACGGCGGCGCGCAGCCCGCACGGGCCCGCGCCGATGATGAGCACCTTGTTCTGTGCGCATATCCGCCCCTTCCCGTACACCTCGTGGTTCGACACGACACTCACCATTTTGGCCCCCAACAGCTGGCACTCGACGGCGGCGCGCAGCCCGCACGGGCCCGCGCCGATGATGAGCACCTTGTTCTGCGCGCATATCCGCCCCTTCCCGTACACCTTGTGGTTCGACACGACACTCACCACTTTAGCCCCCAGCAGCTGGCACTCGACGGCGGCGCGCAGCCCGCACGGGCCCGCGCCGATGATGAGCACCTTGTTCTGTGCGCATATCCGCCCCTTCCCGTACACCTCGTGGTTCGACACGACACTCACCATTTTGGCCCCCAACAGCTGGCACTCGACGGCGGCGCGCAGCCCGCACGGGCCCGCGCCGATGATGAGCACCTTGTTCTGTGCGCATATCCGCCCCTTCCCGTACACCTTGTGGTTCGACACGACACTCACCACTTTGGCCCCCAGCAGCTGGCACTCGACGGCGGCGCGCAGCCCGCACGGGCCCGCGCCGATGATGAGCACCTTGTTCTGCGCGCATATCCGCCCCTTCCCGTACACCTTGTGGTTCGACACGACACTCACCACTTTGGCCCCCAGCAGCTGGCACTCGACGGCGGCGCGCAGCCCGCACGGGCCCGCGCCGATGATGAGCACCTTGTTCTGCGCGTATATCCGCCCCTTCCCGTACACCTTGTGGTTCGACACGACACTCACCACTTTGGCCCCCAGCAGCTGGCACTCGACGGCGGCGCGCAGCCCGCACGGGCCCGCGCCGATGATGAGCACCTTGTTCTGCGCGCATATCCGCCCCTTCCCGTACACCTTGTGGTTCGCGCGCGCGTCAAACTTCTTGAAGAGGGCCTGGGCTTTCCATGAGCTGACCAGTTTCGACTGGAAGTAAACAGGGTGTTGTTATTAGCAGGGCAGGTAAACGTTAATAAATAATACTTATAGAGATGTTGAAGTCTTTGACCAAGACTGGTGGCTGCCCAATATTTTTAATGGAGGATTCAAATTAGTGGATCACGATTAGCGAGAAATGCACGTCTGCGGTACTCGGACAATGCATACGTGGGTCAATGTCTGAAACAATATCGAGGCGTTTTTCCTGTAGGCAAAACCGTAGTTAAAAAAAAACCCCGCCCAAAAAAAACATTAGTCGCAAAGGCTCAATATAGTTAAAGCAATGACGCATAGTTGCAGTATCTAAGAGGCAACCAGACGGCTCGCGGTATTTGAGCTCCCGAAGTGTTGTGGAACCACCCTGGCAACCCGAACTGAGTCAGGCGTAGGACACTCCGCGATTTACGTTCATCGCTACAAGTACATGCCGGTGCCCCAACGTTGGGGAACCGGCATGTATTTGTAGCGATGAACGTCGACATCGTCGTCGACGACGTCAGAGGGCCATAAATCTTGATGTTTTGGCTGAGAAAAAAGCCTTTTGTAAAGATCAAAGCAGTGTCCCTTCTGTACTTGTACTATTATGTATTCTGTGACTGAGCCAAGATGGGGTGAACAATTGTCGCACACGTGAAACAGCGGTTGCCTGAAAGTGTGTCCTCGTACGTAGTGGATACTTCAACTACGCGTCATTGCCCTGAATAGTACAAGAGTTGCTTTA
The DNA here is from genome assembly GCA_945867215.1 of Epinotia demarniana. Lineage (NCBI taxonomy): Eukaryota > Metazoa > Arthropoda > Insecta > Lepidoptera > Tortricidae > Epinotia > Epinotia demarniana. Next base: position 59,807,262 of record OX244259.1, read on the forward strand.
CAACACTGTGGTAACGAGGCGTATCATATACGCGTGAACTGGTTAAATAACCAGTCAAAATGCGATAAATAAGCATATCTCGCAAAAGAAACAAATGTAAATGCGGTAGTTACTTAAAAGGAAAAACATGACATAATATTATAAGTTCAAAGGTCATAGCTCACTAAAGCCACCCGTCGCCCACTCCTCACCGCCTCGCCTCGAGCGGTTAGGTATTCTTTATACGGATTTGTACGGGCATGCGCTCACTACATCAACTCCGTATCAACTCCGTAGTTAGTACATTTACGAGGCCAGGCGGTGAGGAGCGGGCGACGGGTGGCTCCAGTGAGCTATGACCTTTAAACTAAAATTTCGCTCAGCCATGCAGTCTTCCGCCTACGAATAAAAACCTACGCAAGACCAAATTGGAAGTAATATCATAATTTACGAGACGCTTATGAGCAACGGAGCAATTTACTTATCAGTTTACCGTGTGTGAGGCGGTCAAGTCAGCGACAACAATGTCTCTTACTGTAGGTACATAAACACATACTTACAAAATAAACACATGAAACTTTATGTATATCACACATGACCGTAAAGTTGCGCTGCGCGTGCGCATAATCTAACCTCCTCTGTTTCGTAGACATGTATACTATAAGTAGCACCTTAGCAAGTAGTATACCGTCATACGAAACATAATGTAATGACTAAGAATTACATCAAATCGCTAAGCCAAATTAAATACAATTACGAATACGCTTAAGCATAATATTATGAAGTTTGCTTTTATAATGAAATGAAAGTGCATGAGCAAACTAGGAATCATCGCTTACAGTTAGATTATTTACATCTCTACTAATATAATATAATATATATATTATAACGAGGCAGATTTTGTAGCTTTGCAAAAGTGTGTATAGGGAGCGATCTCCGGTAATTCTGACGCGATTTAAACAGAACTTTAACCAGTATATAGAAAGGAGTTATAAAAATTACACCTAGGTTTTAATTCAATTATACTCGATTACTTGAGAATCGCTTCTGACCGCGTGAAAATCGTTTATATCGTACATCCATATCGATATTTAGATTACATCGATAAAAAAAACTATCCAATGTCTTTCCCCGGGGCTCAAACTCTCTCAATACAAATTTCATCTAAATCGGTTCAGCGGTTTAAGCTTGCTAAGGAAACAGACAGACAGACACACTACACAGACATTTATAACACCGGCCGGACGACCCGTTAGTCTAGTGGTTAGAGACGCTGCCTACGAAGCTGAAGGTCCTGGGTTCGAGTCTCGGTAAGGGTAAATATTTATCAGTTTTATCACATAATTGTTGTTAAAGTTACGGTAGCCCAGTGGTTCAGGCATGAGGCTGTCAAGCGGCGGTCGTGGGTTCGAATCCCGGCTCGTACCAATGAGTTTTTCGGAACTTATGCACGGAATATTTACCGTTAGCTTTTCGGTGAAGGAAAACATCGTGAGGAAACCGGTCTAATCCCAATAAGGTCTAGTTTTCCCTCTGGGTTGGAAGGTCAGATGGCAGGCGCTTTCGTAAAACTAGTGCCTATGCCAAATCTTGGGATTAGATGTCAAAGCGGTCCCCGGGCTCCTTTAGGGGCATTACCGGGAATAACGCTAGGAGGATGATGATCACATAAATGTTTGTTTATGAGCACGAATGTGTTTCTGAGTCGTGGATGTTTTCTATGTATTCAAGTATTTATTTCTATTAAATATATCGTCTAGTACCCATATGGCGTACTAATACAACGCGACTAATCGACTAGGAATCGAATAGGTGTCCTTATTGAAAACCGCAAGTTCGCGCGATTGCCAATTAGGACACCTATTCGAGTCATGCTTTGATCGCCTACTGGCGTGGTATAAGGACGATGCCTAACATAAATTGTCCCCTAATATTTATTATATTTTTAATTTATCTATAATATTAGAATGGATTGTTCGTTAAAATCTTACAGGCTTTGCTTGAAATTATTCGTCAGTTCAATCTTAAAAAAGATATGATTCCACTTCGATTTCGATAGGCTAACAGACGGACGGACATGAATGCCGACAGACGTACGGATAGACAGGGAATCCGACAAACGAACTGCTTATTAATAGGGTTCTAGCTAGACGTAAAAGCTAGTAACGACATAATACACTAACGTTCTTATTCATAAAACTAGACAAATCTCTGTTAACTAAAATGTGTTATGGCCCTTTCCCCACAAACACTAATGTCAAATTGAACGAATTTTCACGTCGTCTTAACTAACATAGCTTTGATGAACATTTTCTGAATAGATCATAAGAAACATTCGCGTGCGATAGCCACATTAGTTACGTAACTCATTCGCCATGCGATAATAACAGTTTAATTACATACATTTTTCAGAGAACAATCGCATTTCATAAGATGTATTTTTATATATTATATTATATTATTTAAAAAAATACTGGACCGACACTGACGCGGCCTACGGTTGCGGTCAATAGTAAACTTGTCATTAGCTGTCAAATTGACTATTGATCGCCACCGCAGGCCGCGCCAGTCTATGTGACAGCTAATGCCAATTTCGCTATGCTAGGCCGCGCCAGTGGCAGGTCAAGCTCTGTCAGTGTGGCATTGTTGACAATCCGTGCGCATTTGAGGTCATACTCGAAGGTTTAATATTAGACACTGAGGAGTTTAACATTCTGGCTTCATCAATTTCATCATAGATCAATTTCACGATACCATAATTAACAACCTAGAAAAGTTGAAAAACTCCCGACATTTACATCTCAAAGTACAATATCTCAAAACCGGCTGACTCGTGTTTTTAAAGTAACAAAGAACCATGTCGATTAAGTCCGATTTCGTACAAAAAAAACCCGCATTACAATCCTTCGTTGAGCTACTCTGCCACAGACAGACACACAGACACGTCAAACTTAGAACAAGGTCCCTGTTTTTGCGTCGGGAGGCAAAAATATTGTATTCATATTTATATTATACATACTTACTTATGTAGTTTCAAATCGATGAGACTAACGGAAGTGAGTAAAACCTTACTTACTTACATTACATTGTTACATAAATAGTTGCAATGTTTCAAATCGATAGGACTAATAGAAGTGAGTGAAAACTTACATTAAGTTGTTACATACATACTTACATAAGTCCATATAAGGATAGTATAAAGACTTGGTCGTTAAAAGTGCTTAATTGCATATAATTTCCCTGGTACATAATAGGTTTCAAAACAAGTAATCAATTCGCTTATGTAGGCAAGGAAGTACGTCTAGTGTAAAAATATTGGTGCGTACAAACGCAACTCGGTGTTGGCGATGGTACAACTTACCCCCTCATAAATATGCCCCGTCGATCTTGTCACCCGATGAAAGTTTCAGTAGGAGGGATTAAGGGGCTCCCATAATTGGCGTATGGGATCGTACCTTCGATCTGAATCTCTTAGTTTTCTTAGGTTTTTTGTAGCTTATTATGTTAAAAACAACGGCTTCAAGCAATATAGTATTGAAATATTAATAATAAGGTTTATCGTTTAACTAGGGGCCGCCCGCGACTTCGTCCGCGTAGATTTTTGCGAGTGAGTGAGATTTAAAAAAAAGTTAAATATCGTAAGGCTGTTAAAACAATCTTAAACTCAGCACTGGAAATCGAGAAATGGAGACAGGTTAATGAAGAGTACATCTCTTTAAAAAATCCAGTGTTCCCCGTACAAAACCTTCAACCTTTTTTAACCCCCATTGGGATATAATTTTCTTAAACGCTGAAATTACTTTTATGTATTTTAATATGTTAACTTTCTACAAAGTTTCAAGTCTCTAGTTCAAAAAATAATGTTTCCCCCATACAAACATTGCACCCCCATTTAACCCCCTCAGGGGTAGAATTTTCTAAAACGCTGAAATTACTTTTTTGTATCTTATGAAATTAAATGAAATTTGTTTATTTGCTTAAAATTATGTACGTATAAAGATGGCATGGTAAATGGTAAATAATGTCCATATAATGTCAATACCCTATAAAAGTAGGCATGCAAATCTATTTATTATAATGTACATGCATGGCAAGGGGAGGATTTTGAGCCTTTTAAAAACAGGCTTCCATGACTCCCTAGCTGAAATACCACTTAATGCCCTTATGCATTTTTTTGACCTTTGAATGCTCTTTCAATTACTCGTAACCTTAATAAGTAATATTTCTACAAAGTTTCAAGTTTCTAGCTCAAAAGGAAAAGTTTCCCTCATACAAACTTTGCACCCCTATTTAACCCCCTTCGAGGTAGAATTTTCTAAAATGATGCCTGCCGTTTTTTGTATTATAATAAGTAATCTTTCTACAAAGTTTCAAGTTTCTACCTCAAAAAATAAAGTTCCCTCTTTTCACCCCTATTTAATATAAAAATTGGCGTATGGGATCGTACCTTCGCTCTGAATCTCTTAGAATTCTTAGGTTTTTTGAAGAAAAGAAAGAAAGAAAGAAGACATTTTATTCACTACACAAAAGACACACAGAGACAAAAAATACAATACAATGAAGCTTATTATGTTAACAACAACGGCTTTAAGCAATATAGTATCCCATATTTACTTCAAAGTTCATTGTTTTCGAGATATTTGGCATCAAAGCTGAACCATTTTAGGCCAAAAAACCGGTTTCTGGCCATAACTTTTGTGTTAATTGGTTTAAAATGAAAACCCTGGACCAGTTTTTAGGGACGTCACAGACGAACCCAAATATGTAGATTTCGTATGTGTTAGATCTTTCACGTCAATAGTTAAACAAAATAAGTGTTATTTTAGACAATGATTAAAAAGATCATACAAAACTCCGGTAGACCAGAATGGAGATAAAAGATTGAAGAACCGATAACCGTTTGATTTATACTTCTATTTGTAGTGAAAAAGTAGGAGATACGATTCAAAACTTGTCAAAAATCGATGGAAACCTCGGGTAGCCCCTTAAATCGATTCATATTTTTTCACTTGACTGTACTATAGATTTTGCTATATATTATTTCAGTTAAGTAAACAAATCTTACTTCTCTAATACAAAAGAGAGACAGATAGACAAACTTCATTATTCTGTATATGAATATTTGTTTACATAGACTGAATTTTGTAGAGGGAAACAGTGGAAAGCCGAGCCTCGTATTGACCCTTTTCTGTATGGGCCGAGCAACCCGCTCGGCCCATTATTTTGGGTTGTGAACTTTGGGAAAACTATCACGTCTTGTATGGAAGCCGAACCACCTTAAGCCGGGTTCAATGTCTGACGAGATGTTCTCTGATGCACGTCTGACTCAAAAGAAACCGTCAGAATAGATCAAGTCTCTGTGAATCTAACCTTACTAAAACCACTCTGTGTTTCTATCCTGCACCGCCCGCCCACAATTTGTGTTTTGACCAAAGGTTGACGGGTAGAGAATGCTTACGGCATTAAGTCAGCCTTATTATCTCATGATTACGAATCCCGGCTCGCACCAAAGGGTTTTTCGGAATTTAAAATTTTAATTATTTATTTAATAAGTACAATTTATTAATACTCAAGATTAAAACATACATAAAACTGTAGTAACAGTTTGACTGTGGGAACGGCAGTCTCTAGGTTAGACGTACATTAATATAAAAAAAAACAGTGTAATATACTGTCCATAAATCAGTTATAGATACATACTAAACCTTCAAGAGTTACATAAGTACATCCGGGTAATGTGTTTTTAATAGTCTCTTGAATTTGCTCTTATTTTTTTCAAGTCTATTGGTTTCACGCAAACTATTTAGTAGGTATGGGATACGCTTTTTGAGACTTTTGTCCCCATAGTAATTACGAGTATTTATCCTAAGAACGAATAGTTTACCAGTCGCCATAGCCTTGGTATTATAGGTATGATCAATGGGTTTTATATATTTTTTTTGATAGTTACCATTAGCTTTTCGATGAAGGAAAAGCATCGTTACGAAACCAGGTACACATCTGCGAAGAAGTTCAAAGGTGTAATGTGAAGGTGCTGTTTTCATATTATGATTTTTGTATAGGTATCATTTTGCCGCGTCACGACACTACACGTCAATATGCTCTTACAATACAAATAATAAAATGACATAATTAACCTATGGTGAAATAACATACCGTCAGGAATCGATGGTTAAAGTTATTCGGGTTAATCGGGTCCACGGTGTTTACAGTAATTAATTACCTAATTAGAAAGGGACGCACTAACACAGTGAGTCTCTTTCCACGTTTTCAGCCATTATAGACCCTCCTCTTTATGCGTAATATCTCTCATGGTTTCTTTTTAATGTTTGTAGTTGTTGATTTATTTAGGTGCTAAAAATCCTTCTATTATTGAAGTTAACATTTAAACATACACATATATAAAATTAGATGTCCTAAAGACTCGGACATGCATCCGGAATCTGAGGACACTGAAGTATCCGACCGATACCTGGCGAAACTGTAGTATCCGATAAGGCCGGTAGATGGCGCTGCCTGTATTTTGAATCGCGCTATCGTTGTGTTGCCGTGGCTTGCATATATACGTGCACAATCAAGTGACACACATGTACTGAAATAACACCGAGAGTTATTTTTGTAAGGCAACGCAAGCTTGCGAATGCTAGCGAGTACGAGTAACTTGCGTTGTCTAAAAAAATTGAAAATGAAAATGAAATTATTTATTTGCGTAGATGCAGTACAGGGATGTCAAATAAGTATTTCATGGGCATATGTATCTAGCTCGCATGCAAGCGCGCAAATATGAAGATGTCAATTAAATTCTTATAAAAGTTAAAATAAATACAATGTCAAATTTAAATAATATCGGCATAATCATAATAATTGTCAAAGAGGCACACAAAATAAAATTATAAAACTAAATACCGTCAATTATAATTATTTATGGTCGAGATACGCGTTTACACTGTAAAAACACCGCTCTAAAAGCCAATTGGGATGAACCATTTTTTTACAATGTATAGTAAACTCAAAACCATTTGGAGGGATAGGTTTTCTGAGCAATATGTACTTATTAGATTAATTAAATATTCAATATCCTACGAGATATCATTTTTTTTTAAATAACCTTTAATGACCTTCAAACAGCAGTGCCACGGTGACGTCACTAGTGCCTGTATTAGGAGGAGGATAGAATGCACGGAAAAACGTAGAGAATTATATAAAATGTCATATCACACTCAATTTGCATCTCATTTTTTCCTTAATGACAAAGTGAGACAAAAAGGACAAAAAATAAGTTCACTTGTTGTAAAAGGGTCTTTACAAAACTTCAAAGTCGTAAGTCCGAATTGTAGTCAAATGTTTTATTCTCATGCAATAGTTTATAAAAATTGTGTCATGAATATTTTGTAAAAATTTACCGAAATATATTAAATTAATTATATGTGCATTGTATAAATGAACAGTTTTTTTCTTAAATAAACATCGCTCAAAATATTTTATCATTTAATTTGGACCCGTTGACGTCAATGTCACTCTACTATCAATGACACTAATGACAGTAGTATGTGGGTTGCGTTCGTATAAAATGCGTTCAAGAAGCGTACTTGTCCCTCTCTGACGTCATCACATATAATAATTGTTTTATTATTCAAAAAAATAAATAAATGTCGCATTGCAAAATCAGCGAAATTTGTTTCTTAAATATGTCTATTCTACTGAAAAAAAAAAACAGGGTATATTTTTTTTTGGTTCATCCCAATTTGTCAAATTGCGTTCAAAGGCGTCTTTATTTGCTCTGGAAGGTGGTTATAAATGCAAATACACATATTGAATACGTTCTTCTTGTACATCATTTTATGACTACGAGGGTGATATAATAGGTTCATTATCTTGACCCGTGTTTGTCTCTCGAGAACTTCGCCACTAATTTGTGCCATTGACAGGAAATGCGGGCTGGCGCGCGCCGCATACAAACACTTGCATTACGAGCCGCCGCCGTACGTTCTCCATCTTCAGACCTATATGTAAACACCCTTTGGTGTACCGTTTTATTTGCTCTTGAGTGGTTCCCCTTATCTATATATCTATATGTATATATAAACGTAAAAACCCCGACTGACTCATTCACTAACTCACTTAAATCAACGGTTGAACCTAGAAAGCTGTTTTTTTCACAATAGGTTGTTTATACAACGTAAGTACCCACACTAAGAAGAGGTTTTTGAAAAGTCCACCTACAGGGGGTTGAAAGTTTGTATTTGATGGAGTAAAAATTTGAGTGAGAGACTTGAATGTAATGGACTCCTTACTACAATGCAAGAAAAGTAGTTTTAGGGGTTAAAAAGCGGGTTAAATAGGGGTGCAAAGTTTGTACGGGGGAAACTTATTTTGAGCTACAAAATTAAAACCCTATGAAAAGATTCCTTATCAAGACGATATAAACGTGGCCATGTTATCTTGTGAATACGTGAAACTCTGACAGTGGTCATAAAAACGGACAAACGGACAGGTTGGCGTGTTAAGAGATGCACTTTCGCTAAAACGAATCATAGATTACCATTCCATTTACACCTAGCAACAACGCAACATTCAGCCGCTTAGATAAGATAAATATTCGGCATAAATTGCCGCTTTAGAAATGACTAGAACTGAATTCTTTTACGTCACATCCGGCTATAAAGTGCCACTTACCCGCCACGCGAGCGGAAAATCCCGGAATTTTCTGCAATTTTTTGTAAAATGTTGTACACTGTACAGTTAAGTGCAAAATATGTATCGATTTATTCCTATCATAAATATGATGACCTGGTAAAGGTTGCTGGAGTCCGCTGGATGGCGCAGGACCGGTCGTTGTGGCACTCTTTGAGGGAGGCCTAATGTCCTGCAGGGAACGTCTTTCGGCTGACATGACGATGATTATAATGATAAATATGTACCTAAACCTTAATCCGCAGCACATTAAGAGCGATGGGGCATATTTATGAGTCACGATAATATTTTTTTGAATTTTTAAATGCAAATACTAAATTTATTCACCTAAATTTATTTGAAACGTTTTTTTATGATTTTTTGTATTAATGGATATCCGTGCATATTACTACTTACCGTTTTGTATAACCACAACTGAATAAATAATATGAACATATGAATACGAACATGTCCTATTAGGGTCTCCGTCACCTATCGACGCGGAATCGTTAGCCGATCAAAGAACTCTTTATGTCCACGCAATAAGAGCGAAAAAGACGTCGATAGGCACGGCCGACGCGAAGCGACGTCCATCGACGGTATTACGAACAAAACACGAGGAATTGGTACAAACCGCTCAGCGAAAGCCGATTCCGCGTCGATAGGTGTGGGGAGACCTTTAAACCCATACTTTTAAACTGCGGCCGTACTCACCACGAGCGGAAATAAAGAAAGCTTCCGATCGCATATTTCTCGCCCTTGTCTGATATTCCGTTTTACCGCCCTAGGTTAGTAATGTACTGGGTATGGGTGAGCAGCGACAGCTCATGTGCGTAATCAAATGTCTTCAAAGTAACGTTTGTGTTCTAATTGTGAATTGCAATCTCATCACCATCCTCCTAGCGTACCTATTCCCGGTAGTGCCCTATAGGAGCCCGAGGTCCGCTTTGACACCTAATCCCAAGATTTGACATGACCTTCCAACCCAGAGGGAAAACTAGACCTTGTTGGGATTGGACCGGTGTCCTCGCGATGTTTTCCTTCACCGAAAAGCTAACGGTAAATATTCCGTATACACAAGTTCCGAATAACTCATTCGTACGAGCCGGGATTCGAACCCGCGACTGTCATAGCCTATATTACAACCGAAAACGTTTCAGTTCCTACACTGGACTTAGGCAAGTGGAATGGGACGATTGACATTAAAATTATTCTGCGCGCTCGCGTGGAACTCGTTTATATACATGAATACAAACTTCTTCTTCTTCAACTTAAGAGCTCTGTTCTTGTCGGTGGAGTAACCGCCATTCAGCTCTACGCTCTGCCAATGCTTTGAGCTCCTGGTACGACACTACATTGACCTTTTCCTTGACCTGGTCCATAAAAGCACGTCGCGGCCTTCCTCTGCCTCTTCTTCCCTCTATTTTCCCTTCGATTATAGTTTTTATGTAAATGTCATGTCGTAACAGGTGCCCCAACATATTTCCTCTTCTATTTTCAATCGTCCTTAGCAAGGATCTCTTCTCTCCGACTAAATCCAAAACCTCTTCATTCGTTCTTCTTTCCGTCCAACTAATTCCTTCCATCCTTCGCCAACATCACATCTCAAAGGCACTTAATCTTTCTCGGTCTCGCTGGGTAAGTGTCCATGTCTCGCAGCAATACAACGCTATGCTCCAGATATATGACTTTATAAAACGTTTCCTTACGCTTCTGGAAATCTTGGCTCTAAAGAGATGTTTTTTCCCATTAAACGCTTTTTTCGCCATTGCTATTCTTGCTTTTATGTCGGCAGTACATCTGGAGTCACAGGTTATTATGCTACCTAAGTATTTAAAACTGTTAACTTGTTCAAATACAAACTATCCTAATAAAAGAATAGGATTAAAACTATCCCTATTCCATGTTTTATTGACTCTTACCGGTTCAGTTTAATCGTGAAGAGGTAACAGACAGATAGACAGACAGAAAGACACACTTTCGCATTTAAATATAATATTAAGTATGGTGGAGTGCGACGCGTACGCAAACAATTTTAACTCGAGTCATCAAAGCCCTTCGGCGCGGAGCTTCGAATAGACTGTCGTTCGTAAAATATCTCTTAGTGTAACTGTGGCACAATATACTTATTAACTGTATTTTTTTATCCTAGCTGAATGCCGAAGATTCTTACACGCCTCACGACGAAATAGACGTGACGAACAACTCACATTTGTTATTTTAATTACGATTAATATGTTTTTTTTTGCTAGATAAATATTGAAACATACAGAATTATCTTTCTACGCTACGGTCTTTCGTAGCTACGGTAGGTTAGTGGTTCAGGCATGCGGCTGTCAAGCGGCGTTCGTGGGTTCGAAATATGTACGGATTACTTACCGTTAGCTTATCGGTGAAGGAAATCATCGTGAGGAAACCGGTCTAATCCCAATAAGGTCTAGTTTTCCCTCTGGGTTGGAAGGTCAGATGGCAGTCGCTTCAGTAAAGCTAGTGCCTACGCCAAATCTTGGGATAAGATGTCTGGATGAACCGGGAATAACGCTAGGAGGACGATGATGACGGCATTCTCTTTCTAATAAACATGTGCGAGAGGGACGCCTATTCCAGATGTGACAAAACACATGTTAATCTAACACAAGACCATAAACAGACCTTGTTCAATTGTTACCTACCACGCACTACCGGTTTGCCGTTGGAAAACGACCCTTATACCGTCGCGTTAGAATGCTCGGTTAACCCACGCACGCATAAGGAATACATTAACCACTTTAGACGTTGCATATTTGAATTAATTAACTGCGAGTACTTTTCTTTCGAATAAACGCAGCTCACACTTTCCAAACAGTTAACCCGTTCGAGAGCAAGCTACGCTAGGTGTGCCACGCCGTAGCACTTCGCAGCGTTTTCCGCTTTGTCATCGCAATCATTTTCAAAATAGGCCTCCCCCAAAGAGTGCCACAACCGGTCCTGCCCCCGCATCTAGCGGAATCCCGCCACCTTTACCAGGGCCTTCACCTGGTCCTGCCCACGGTGCGCCTTCCGGTAAGCAGTCACCGTTCTGCCCCAACGGCCATTGAATGGGTTAAAATATCCACTCTGCTAAGTCAGGGATCCGGCTGGGGACACGTCTCGCGCGACCTGCGTCGTGTCGCCGGCGACATCGGGCGAAGTCACGCGACGTTGCCGGACAGCCAACATGTCGAGCGACTCGGATTATATCTTGTGTCGCAATTATCAACTGGAACCTAGCGATCCTAAAATCCACCAACAACCGATCACGTTAAATATCATCCCATAGAAACCTGACCCCGTATCCTGGTCGGCCTTATCACACGATAAGTGACAAGAGAGAGCGTCCGTCACAGGCAGACACCGTTCGATAGAACGAGACGACGCTCCTATCATATAAACATCGTGGGGTATGTTAAACTTGCCATTTATATTTTGAAGAACACAGCTTACGATTACAGACGGTTTTGTCCCCACCCTACGTTATGTCACCACTAGCTCTTATTGCAAAGAACGTGGTCAAACCCGAAGGATGAAACATGATCTATATCCACCCAGAAGGTCCATTCTATAGCCAGCCAAAATATTTATGAAATCGGCTAAGTGGTTCCGGCTAAACTTAATACATAGCGACGGACAGCTCCATGAATAATTTACTTTAATTAAACAAAGTTTTAACCGACTTCAATTTAGTACTCCGCCAAGCCACGAGAACATTTCCACATTTTTTTACAATTTACCACTTGAACTGATTTCCGATATAAATGCGTTGATTACTATAGAAAAAAAACCGAATCACTGTATGTGGGCCGATAATATTTGAGGACTTCCATCCATTCCCCAAGATCATCACCAATGGCACTTCATTAGTTCCTATTTCAACGGAATCTTATCAGAACCTGTGACGTACTTTTGCACTTTTAAGTACATAATTGAGGAATTCGATAAGTCATCTGTGGTCTTCATCATCAATTCCCCGCCACCAAATTTATGATTTCCGGATGTAAATACACGATTTATAATAGAAAATACCAAAATTACTACACGCATGCCTAATAAAATTGAGGAGTTCCCTCAATTCCTCATGGATCCCATCATATAACTGAATTTTGAAAAAATGGGACCCACCTAGAACCATATAAATACAAACAAACAAACAAAAACAATACGAATCGGCTCATCAATGACGGAGTTTTGAGGTAACAAACATTGAAAAAAAAAATACAACCGAATTGAGAACCTCCTCCTTTTTTTGAAAGTCGATTCAAAAGGCTGTGATGTACCTAGCTTTTTATGTCAGGAGTAAAGTGAAGTAAGGATTAGATATTTGTAAAATAAAAAATATACGTTTTGAACAGCGCAGTTTGGGTAGCAAAAATCCAAAGGTTGATAATGGAGATAGGGGTGATGGCACCAAACAAAATAACCAATAATGTAGAACTTTCACGAAAATAACGCTAGGAGGATGATGAAAAGGGATAAAAAATATTATCAAATTCAGAATATGTAAAGCAGGGGATTGATTAAATAAAGTTACATGTCCGAAGTTTAAATTGTACCTTTTCTTCAAAACGCACTTTTATATGAAACGATTGTCATTTCCTATGACCCTCGACGTTCGTGACGCCACTATCCGTGAGCGTCTACTGACAAGCGTTATTAAAAGGGTTGCAGCTTCGTATATTTTTGAGATATGCTTACGCTTACGCGGACCCTTAAGTACTCTTAAGGGTCCGCGTAAGCTCGATTCTCCATACAAACGTAGTTACGCTCTCATTTTAAAACTACGTGTTGGATTGCAACGAAACTTTGCACGTACAATGACATGAGGTATATCTATGTCTGTTATTAGTTTATATAGCTTCAGATACCATAGTAAAAAAAATACAGCGAATTTAAGTTTTTCATACAAAACTGGTTTTGGCTGTATTTCGTTTGTTTTATAAACTGGAACCATATAAACTAATTACAGACATAGATATACCTCATGTCATTGTATATGCAATGTTTCGTAACTACTTTTGTATGGGAAGGTGAAATTCGGCCGAGCTTGCTGCGGACTCTTAAGAGGTATATTATTGGGAGTTAAGGTTACGTCATTAGGCATAATTTTTTGTAATCTTTCTCTTGGAGTAATAATACATTTTTCCACCCCCACGTTATTTGTTGGCAACACTTGGCGCTGAACGGGTTAACAGTGTGCAGCGAGCTTTACAAATGCTCGAATGCCGCCCACCTACAGCCTTGACGCCATTCGAGCACCCGTTCCATCGCCGACCCTGCGCCACCGTTCTTAAAGTCCAAATTACGTTGTGTGGTGAATTCGATCTATTTATTGTTGTCTCAATCGATTCGTACAGGAATTCTCTGCGTGGAGATAAGATCGTTTGTCTATGCATACATGCATACTTATACATAGCTGCAAGCTGTGGAACTCACCTTGTATTTACACAAAAAAAAATCTATAAAAATATCGACTATAAACTCTGTATATAATTTCACGAGAATAGATTGAGAAGCGAGCTGTAGTGGAGACCAGCAGGATGGGGCTGATAGGGGGAACGGAAATTTGTATGGAGCTAGGATATAAACGAGATTCAAAAGCTAGGCAAAAGCTAGTTAATCAACCGAGCGAGCGAAGTAAAAGAATCTATGCTTCAGCTTGAAGCCGAAACTCCTTCATGTCCGGAGTCCGCTGTTCTCTTTACTAAGATAGTTTATTGCCTGGCCGTTAAAATATAGGATAGCAGTCTTAATTAAATCAAAAGTAAATAAAAGGTACTAATTGAACATCCTGTATACCTCGCAGTATTCGGAGCGGAAAATAAGTAATTGTAGCAAAAAGTAGAAAGTGCAATGCCAAGTAAACGTGCCCGCTCCGGAAAACATAATATGTTAATAAATTACTGGCTTTGATTAATGTTGAGATATAATCGTGACGTAACGTACCAATGAGTTTTTCGGAACTTAATGTACGGAACGTTCACCGTTAGCTTTTCGGTGAAGGAAAAACATCGTGAGGAAACCTGCATGCATCTGCGAAATTCAAAGGCGTATGTGAAGTCCCCAATCCGCACTGAGCCAGCGTGGGGACTGATGCCCGTTCCCTCCCTCATGAGAGGAGGCCTGTGCTCAGCAGTGGGACGTATATAGTCTGGTTTATTATTTATTAATGACGAAAACCCCATTCAAATATCTCAAAAAATTACGTAGCTGCAATCCTTTTAATGTTGCTTGTTAGAGGGAAAAAACGCTAGCACATAGTGACGTCATGATCCTCGAGCGTCATAGTAAATGACAACCGTTTCGTATGAAGGTGCGTTTTGCGGAAAACGGACAGGTGATACCCCCTATTGAAACTTAGGACACTCATAACATTGTGATTATTCAATCTCTTGCATTGTTTTATTGATAATTTGACTGCATTTTTAATACTTTTCTTATGGCAAAACTGTCGCCGTAGTATAAAAAAACTGTGTACCGACTACAAACGAACAGAAAAAAAACTTAGTTTTTCATACAAGATAGCCTATGTCACTCGGAGCACAATTTCAAATCAATTGATACCTCGTTCATCAAAATCGGTTTAGTATCTAGAGCGCTGCGGCGGAACACACGTTCATACAAACATGAACTGCCAAATTCATATTACATACAAAAAACTTAACGCATTCGATTAAATATCAACACGGTGTTCAATAACTTAGAAAAGTTGAGAAACCGTGACATTTTCATTTCAAAGTCCAAAATCTCAAAAACGGCTGAACAAATTCTCATGAAACATGGCTGAGAACACTCGGGATAAAATTATATATGACACAAAAAAAACCGCATTTAAATCGGTCCATTACCACGGACAGATACACAGACAGACACGTTAAACTTTATAACACCCTTTGCGTCGGAGGTTAAAAACTGTTTTAAAGCAAAGTCAAGATATAGCCCAAGCACTTTATTTTCATTAGTATGGAAAAAAAAACAAATTTGGAAATAATTCATAACAGCAGCTTTTTTGCGTGTAACTGATATATTATCACTTTAGTAATTACGTAGACTCAAAATCCACCAAAATATTAGTCATCAAAAAAATCGATATTTAACCAATTCCTGAAATAAGAGGAAAAATATTAATAGATATTTAAATTTTTGTTTTGGTTAATTTACAGGAGCTCTTCAAGAATAATAAATAAATCACACAAAAAACATAATGGATGTGTCATTTATTTTTATATATTTACTTCCCGATGGAAATTTTGGTGGATTCTTGGATAAGGCATCTTAGAATAACATTTTAAAATTAAACAAACAAAAAAAACGCTGTTATAAATTAATGTTTGAAAAAAACTTAATTTTCCTGTGGTAATAAAAGTAGGCCTAGCTATTAGCCGTCTAAGCTTGACCTAGCACTGCAAACAGATCAATAGCAGACATACTCGTATTGCGCAGATAGATAAGGCGTCGTGTGTTGCCGAGCGACGTGTTGAGCGGCGCGAGGACGCTACAATTAAGGCGTTCTCTCACTACCAACGCATTTAAGGCGCCGTAGGTTCATGGTCTTCTCTCCCTCTCAGTGAGCATAAGCGAGATGGAAGTGCGTGCTCGGAAGCGCGGAAATCATGTTTTTTAATCTTAATTTTTTGGCCGTTTAAATAAATAAAAAAGTAAACACTGATTTCTCTCAAACATGATATTGCCGATTGTTAGAAGCCATTTTAATATTTTTAGCTTTTGTGCATAATTTGTAACAAATATTTTAAGTGTATTTTAGACCCTTTTAGACCTATGTTTGTGATTTTTTTCTATTGAGCGAAAATTGCTTAATCATTTTTCTAAACACTGATTTCCCTGCAGAAAAGCCTCAAGATTACTATTCGTATTTTTTAAAAACCATATTATTATAAACAGACGCATTTTATTGTTTCAAAAACTCTGTTGGATTAACTTCGCTGAAGCTACGGCGCCTTAATATCTCTATCACACAGTGGCGCGGGCCCGCGCTACTATGCGATCGAGACGCGCTACTGTGCAAACGAGATAGAGATACCGCCCGACCCGCGCCGCGCACGAACCGCGTTCGATGTGTGGAGACCTTTAAACATGTACGAAGTATGGGAGCGCGGCGCACACCGGATGAGCGATACCTCAAGATGCTGCCCCGTTCTGTAACTTTTAAGTCCACTCCTCATCATCATCATATCAGCCGAAAGACGTCCACTGCTAGACATAGGCCTCCCCCAAAGAGTGCCAAAGTGACCGGTCCCGTGCCACCCGCATCCAGTGGACTCCCGCAACCTTTACCAGGTCATCAGTCCACCTTGTGGGGGGCCTACCTACGCCGCGCCTTCCGGTACGCGGTCGCCACTCGAGAACCTTTCCGCCCCAACGGCCATAGGTTCTACGTGCTATGTGCCCCGCCCACTGCCACTTAAGTTTAGCGATTCGGAGGGCTATATCGGTTACCTTCGTTCTGCTGCGGATAGCCTCATTTCTGATGCGATCACGCAGAGAAACTCCCAACATGGCCCTCTCCATTGCCCCTTGGGTGACTTTGAGCTTTCTTAGCAGGCCCATAGTAAGCGACCACGTTTCAGTGCCATATGTCATCACTGGCAACACACACTGGTCAAATACTCTCGTCTTGAGACACTGCGGAATATTGGACGAAAAGATGTGCCGTAGCTTCCCGAACGCTGCCCAGCCGAGTCGGATTCGACGCTTGACCTCTTTCTCGAAGTTGGACCTACCTAACTGGATAGTCTGTCCTAGGTATACATCCCTTACCGTCAAATATATATTTAGTTCTTTTGACGGGACCCTTGAGGTGTAGCGAATATAACAGCCACTTGATCCACATAGATATTTTTAATTCTACAGCAACCCACAATTGCAGCAGAATTAGAGGAAGACTCTGTCCCACAAACCAAGTGACCTCATGAACGAGATATCCAGAATTTGGCTGCGCGCCAAAACATGCATTTCCCGGTTCCCGTGAGAACTACTATTCTCTAATTAGGTACAGGGCTGTAACCTTTAGAATATTTTGCGCTAGCTTTTGACTGCGACTTTCGACGCGTATACTCTCATTAATCTCCTTTTGGATGCTTTGATTCAGTCCCCTCTTTCTGTACGAACGTGTTTTCGCCCATTCGCGGTAACAGCTCTAGTTTTTGTTTTCCGGGAAAATTTGCTTTAATATCTTCTAAAGGCATTTTAAAGGGATGGATTATCTCCGACTCATCCTATTTAAATGGTGTTACACCAGTGTACAGACCTTCAGGATGACTAGAGCCGTCAGATGACGGTAGCTTTTTTTAAACAAATGCCTATCTTGGGATCAGGTGCCAAAGTGGACTTCGGGCTCCTTCAGGGGATAGCTAAGAGGATGGTTCTCACCTTGAGTTTGGGATAGAAGTCAGGCAGCCGGTTGGGCTTGAGCCCCAGCGTGTTGCACATCTCCCTGTGCAGCGCAAGGATCTGTTTCATGGTGCCGGCCGCGCAGAAGTGGTTCAGCATCTCGGCCGCTAGCGCGCACTCGGGCGGCGTCGGCTCCGCGCGCCCCCGGTTCATCTTGGGGCTGCAAGAGATTGAGGAGTTAGTCTTGCACTCGCGAGAGCTACAAAAGTACAGACCCCAGGTCGGCCTTATCACGCGATTAGTGAGAAGATAGAGCGTCCGTCACTGGGTATCACCGTTCGATAGAACGAGACGACGCTCCTACGACACCAGGGGTCTGGTCGATACACGAGAGCTGGCGTCAGTCATTAATTTCATAGAAATTACGCGCCAGCTCTCAACTGTACGCTTTGTATAAATAAATAAGTCAGTCAAAAAAGTCATTTTTAACCCCCGACGAAAAAAGAGGGGTGTTATAAGTTTAACCTGTGGTGTGGTATCGTAGCTCCCAAACGGATTAACCGATTTGAATGCGGTTTTCTTTGTGTCATAGATAATTTTATTCCGAGTGTTCTTAGCCATGTTTCATCAAAATCAGCTCAGCCGTTTTTGAGATATTGGACTTTGAAATGAAAATGTCGGGGGTTTTTCAACTTTTCTAAGTTGTCGTTATTGGTTACATGCTTTTATTCCCAGCTGTACTTTTCTTTCTACCGGCGATTCTAACAAGCGCAAACTAAACGGGGTTACGTCTGTTAAGTCTTAACAACGCCCATCGTCAGATCAGCTAGATGGTAGGTACCATAATATTGAATTGTCATCCAAACTATAACTTAATCCCTAAATTTCAGCTCAATCGGTCAAGATTTCTGCTTCAAAGTTCAGTTGCAAGATTCCACCCAATCAAACATAGTTACCCCAAAGAGTGCCAAAGTGACCGGCCCTGCGCCACCCGCATCCATAGGGACTCCCGCAACCTTTACCAGGTCATCAGTCTACCTTGTGGGGTGCCTACCCACGCCGAGCCTTCCGGTACGAGGTCGCCACTCGAAAACCTTTCCGCCCCAACGGCCATTGGTTCTACGTGCTATGTGCCCTGCCCACTGCCACTTAAGTTTAGCGATTCGGACTTCGGCACTCTTTGGGGGAGGCCTATGTCCAGCAGTGGACGTCTTTCTGCTGATATGATGATGATGATGAAACATAGTTACATACATAGATTGCAAGCTAAATAATAGCGTGTATAAGATTACGAACAACTTAGTGAACCAGGGTTTTAACCATGCCAAATAAGTTCAGCACATACAAATCAAATTGCACAAAACTCGAAATGTGTGATCTTGCAACATTACGCACTGAAGAGTTTTATGGCTATTGTTACTTTTGTTAGCAAATTAACACAATGTTATGGAAAGGAGGGATCTCCTGTAACGGGTATCTATACCTATACATATACTAACTAGGAGATCCCAACCTTTGTGCGGGTTCTTTTGAAGTTTAACGAAAATAAACAATCATTTCACTTTCAACTTTGTATGGAAAATTACAGCTGATTGGTCCTAACGCTAAATCGTTCAAAAGTTACGTAACTATTGCACATCGCCTTCGACAATTACATGAATACATTTTGCTTAAAAATCGATACGTTCAGATCTATTTATTCATGTTTCTCCGTACGTCAATCATACACCGCATACATACGTACATTAGAAGGAGAAAGCTCATTCATTTGACTCGCAAAACGAACATGAAAGTATAATATAGCCCTTAAAATAACTGTCGCATTCCAAATGTACCCAGATACAAACGATGCATACTATACGCTAATGGATACGGCAAAACAACATTTTCTCCGTGTTTATTTATGAAAAGCGTGTTATTTACTGTCACGTTTTGAGGAAAAGTACTATGCTTTGCGATTTAATACCGACCACCACAGATATTGTTTTTTTTTATGTTATAGGAGAGGCAAACGAGCAGACAGATCACCTGATGGTAAGCGATTACCGCCGCCCATGGACACCTGCAACACCAGAGGTGTTGTGAGTGCGTTGCCGGCCTTTAAGGATGGAGCTCTGGGAACCTTACTCACCATCAGGAACACAACACTACAATACCTACGGAATAGGCAGCAGTGCTATTATGGCTGTGGTCTTCCGTAAGGCGGAGGTACTCCCCCAGTCGG